>CM074576.1:28992109-31509609 GCA_037305975.1 Chrysolophus pictus | reverse complement strand
ATTCCCCAAAGGAAATAATTCTCCCAGAAGTCGTATGTACAGCAAATGGACCAAAATACATTTATGAATTACCAAAATACATTTATGTCCTTAGTAGTTCTTATGCTAGCAAAGCGTTTAAAAGCATTTAAGTTTAATCATTCTGGGTAATTGTAAGTTGTATTTTGCCTGTTGGGACTCTGGACTTTTAGATAAATCATAAATCTTTCTCTAGATTTTGCAGATGGTTGCCTTTTTCTCTTCATCATTATGTGATAGCACTGATAGAGATCAGCTGCTTCACTTTGTAAATGGCTAGTGTTCTTTCACCTGCTCTGCATGACTACTGAACTGAGGTATGTTGTGACAGTCTGCCCGCTCTTCCCTGTTCAGATTAATGAATACAGCTTTAACTGTTAATTCAAAGGCAGTCAAGCTTATATACAACAATTAGAGTGCAACTTCCCTATTCAGTGTATGTGTAATTTGGCATGGTCTTTTATACCAGTTTGGGGTTAAAGTGTGTTTCTGCTCAAAAAGTGGCTTTGTAAGAACAGCTTCAAGATTCAGAGGTCTCCATGTTCGTTTTCCCTCAGAGACACCCAAAGGAAATTCACTCATTTTGCACAGGCAGATGTCTTTGTTCCAACTGCCAGCCTGCAGATGCAACATGAGTCTGCAAATAAAAATCTGCCTTCTTTCCGCTCCATGCATTTCTTCCCATTAATAAATATACCGTAATCCAAATTTTGCCTTTATTTACATCTGAGAAATCCCAATGGAATAGATAAATAAACAAACAAACAAAAAACCCCACAATGATAATTGTATACATCAATCTGGAGGGATAGTAAGAACCCCTCCCTGCAGTAGACAGGTCCTTGAATGAGTGATATAGGATGGAATGAAGCTCTCACAAAAATTTTCTTGCCCCATCTTTAGCATACATAGAGAGTTCTGTTCTTTTCAACATACTTTGTGATACTTTCCAATATCTGTCTCAATAGTAAACACTCATTCATTCATTTTAGTCACAGATAGGCTCCACGAATGTCAGAGGTGAACACTTCCAGTTAGTATGATGTGTTTTTCTCTCTTCTCACCCTCTGTATTGCACCTTCTCTCTGAAATCTGGTATCAGTCGTTAAAATATCAGTTTGTTTAAGGTTGTAAAGGATTTTATGCATCGAGTGGAATGGTTTTATTAGTCACTGGAACTGAAATAACGATCCTGGAAAGCTCAGAAGATCTGATTCCAGTGCCTATTTCATAGAATGGCTTGAATTGGAAGGAATCTCAAAGATCATCTAGTTCTAGTCCCCCGGTGGGGGTAGGGTTTCCAGGCACTAGATCAGACTGCCCAGGAATCTTGGCTGTTGTCTTCATAAGGTAATATAAATATTAAAGGTAACAAGTAGTTAATTTGTTCTAGACCTAGAACAGATCTCCATGTCTTCATCATACTGTCCAGTACATACAATTTCTCTTCACAGGAACAATAAGCTTCATAAAGTGTGATTTTATCCTGGCAAATAGAATATACCTTTAATTTGCATATACTTCCATAAATCCACAATATTTATGAAAGAAATAAAGGCTAATGCCATTGTAAATACCTGAAAAGTCAGCAACTTTGCTATGTGACTGTCACCTTCTGCTTTCTTTTATTTAGTGGACATTAGATTAGGAGGAGAGCTTTGCTCAGAGAATTATTAAAACATTACTAAGATGGAATAACACACATCAGACTCTTTTTTTCATCAACACACATCAGATTTTTTTTTTTTTTCATCTTCAACTTTTTACTCACATAAGCAGTTTTTGGAACAATTTGATTCAGGTTACCTGTTTCAGATGCTGGGAAGAACAGTGACTCAAAATGTATGTCCAGGTAAAGTGAGTTCAGGGTTTGTATGTGGTTCAATGGCTCTGAACTGCCATTGGAGTTGCTTAATGTCTGATAAAAGTGGCACTTGATAGAACAAGGCTTTGCATTAGTGGATAAACACTCTGCCTTCCTCTGAAGAGACATTAAAACTTGAATCAGCACTATTAAGCATCTAAACAATGGAGAAGTGACCATTTGAGGAAAAGATGTTATGAACTCTTCGGGCTTTTGTCAAGCTTCAGAAGCTGATGCCTAAATAAAATGCAAATTTTCCAACATTAAAATGCAATCAGTATTATGTACTTACTAGGACATCAGGATTTTTCAAGCAGACCCTGACCATGCATGATGAATTCATACGGTCCAAGTCTTTATAGCACTGACGTTACCTGATTAGCAAGACGCCATCATCCTAAGGGAAAACATTTTATGCCCAAATCTCAGCACCTGGATTCACTTCAGAGCTCTTCTTTTTCTCTCTCCTCATTTGCTAGCACACAGTGCGAGGCTTTCAAAGGGCTTCGTGTCTGACTGAAATAAGCCTGCGTGGCTTTAGTGTTACAAGGTGGACAAGGCTGGAGGGCAGCAGTCACTGTCTCCAGAGAGATGGCTGCACTTGTGACACAACACCCTGACCTGAGACTTTGTCAAGTTACCCCTGCTTGCTCTCTTTTTTCTGGCAGTCACAAGTTTAATGCCATGTCTCTGTAGCTTTCCAGAAGGAAAAAAAAAATAATAATACGAGTCTGGATTAGAAGTTAATAGTCTGCTTTCAGAGTTACACTGCAACTAAATGTAATCTTTCTCTTCCTGTGTGACAGTCTTTTTGTGTGTTGGATTGGAAGAGGCTGTTCCTGCCACTGTCCAACATCACGCTGACTTCAATGACTTTGTAAACACAGCCCAAGATATTAACAGTGCACATGCCTGTGAATGAGGGCGGCAGTTAGATGTTTGTATTGTTGGTAGCAGGGCACTTTGAAAGTTTAATCGGGTCAGGTCACTTTCTATTTCATCCCTGAACTACAATGATAGATCTGAGTTAGGCAGCTGGGCATTCATGATGAGGATATGTTCCAAATAGTTTTCATTACGCACCCTCTGAGGAGTCTGTGAAAAACCCTGTCTTTTTCACCTGAAATGACTGTAGTGCTGCCAGTCTATTCGCTCCAACTTTGTCTTTAATAAGGTCTTAAAAGCTCGCTTCTTTAAGACTCCATAGCAGAGAACACAGCTGTTTGTCAACGTAAACTTCACTTGAAACCCTTGTTGTGCCTCCACTGAATTCAAAACATTAATTCTAAGGGAAGGGAGAGTTATACACATTTTTAATACGATAATATGTTTCCAATCAAGCTTTACAAGATCTTACACGGCACGGTTTGCAGTGGAATGCTGAGTGCTGCTGCCTGAAAAGAAACATGCTTTTAAATTATTATTTATTTTGCCTGTTATTTCTCTTTTTCTTTTCAGAGTATAACAGAACATGTGTTGGGAAAGAAGGGAGCAAAAATGCATTTTTGCATTTGCGTCTGCAAAATGTTCCCCCAAACCCATCAGCCAGTTAAAGCGTTTGAATGTGTAGACAGTGAAGTTCACAAAGTGAGGGAAAAAAATGTGAATTGGAAGGTAATGAAAAATTCATATTTCCAGAGCATGAAAAATAAGTGAATGCCCTTTAATTGTTCAGTTTACTTGCAGAGAGGACAGCTTGGATAAACTGAAAAATTATTCTGGGCAGTAAAAAACTCTGCACTTTATGCTAAATTCTTCAATTCCGCTGGACGGAATATGAGTACCATGTCAGAATATGAGTACCATAGTCTATCTAGTAGCCCACAAGCCCAGCCTGATGTGCAGAATCATAGAGTCATAGAATGGCTTAAGTCAGAAAGGACCTTAAAGGTCATCAAGTTCCAATACCCTGTGCCATGGGCAGGATTGCCACCCACCAGATTAGACTGCCCAGGGTCCCATCCAACTCGGTCTTGAATGTTTCCAGGGATGGGTAATCCATAACATTTCTGGGCATCTTGTGCCAATGCCTCACTGCTCTCTGAGTAACTAATTTTTTCCTAACATCTAACCTAAATCTCCCCTCTTTTAGTTTAAAGCCATTCCTGCTTGTCCTATCACTATTAGACCATGTAAAAAGTCATTCCCTCTCCTGCTTATAATCTCCCTTCTCTCAAATACTGGAAAGCTGCGATGAGGTCTTCTCAGAGCTTTCTCTTCTCCAAGATGAACAAGCAGAGCTCCCACAAACCTTCTTCATAGGAAAAGTACTCCAGCTCTTCGATCATTTTCATGGCCTTCCTCTGGGCCCATTCCAACAACTCTGCTTCCTTCTTGTGCTCTGTCCCAGGCCAGGACATGGTGCTCCAGCTGTACAGGAGGTTCTCTGAGGAGATAGAGATCAGTGATGTGAGCAGCAAGCTTGTAGGATGTGATAGAAAATGAGGTAGCTGCTGGAGAGTTGGATAGTGGGAAATTAGTAGCTGTGGCTGGAGAGAAGGAAGATAAATTGTCAGTGCTGCTGGAGGGACTGGTTAGGAAGAGTCGTTCCTGTGGGGGGTCAATGGAGGAAAGACTGTTGGAGACAGAACTGCTTCCATGGGCAAGGGGAAAGACAGACTCGGGTGGAGCACAGGTTTCTTCTGTTACCTGTGCTGCTCATGACACTGTTTCTGTTGATAAACATAAGATTCAGCCTGCTAAGACTATCATAGAATCATAGAATCACAAGGTTGGAGACAACCTATAAGATCATGTAGTCCAACCGTCTTCACACTACCACTGCTACCACAAGCTACTAAACCATACCTTGCAGCTCCTCATCCAGACAATTCTATTGAATGACTATTCTAGCATGTCCTCTGTTAATCTGCAGAAAAATTCTCTTATTTCATTTTCTTTTGGTGTAGTGCCTCTATTGCTGTTCTCCATGCTCTCTTGCCATGAGCATAAATCTTTTTTACCTTCCTTTTCCAGACACAGTGAGAAAGGAAGCAAGTAGCTATGACAGTTGCAAGTCTGTAGTTTGAGAAAGACTGCAGCTGAACTGGTTAGTGGGATCCTCACAAGAAGTGAGGCTGAGGAAAGAAGTGGGAAAAAAACAGGGAGGTCTAACAGGAAGCTGAGATCAATGGGAGAAGTGTGAGTAACTGAGCAGGAAGACTGTCTTTGCTTTCTCTGCATTCAGATGTCCTGCTTTTGGTTTCTTGCACTTCTGAGCAGAATTTTAGTACTTACGCTCCTGGCTCTGCCTTACACTTTTTGTTAAATGTTTATTTCTGTGGATCTACATATGTTTTGGACAGATTTTATGCTGTGTATTTCGTTGATAAAGCACTTGACAAATACTTGATTAATTCCCTAAATAGGATCACTTTCATTTAAAAGTGAAAATTTTAAAGTTTAAAATAAAAAACAATGAAAAAGGAAAAAACAAAAACAAAAACAAAAACAAAAAAAAAGAGGGGAAAAAGAAGGAACAAAAAAAAAAGAAGAAAAAAAAAGAAAAAAGAAAAAGAAGGAAAAAAAAAAAAGAATCATGAGAAATAACTTATGAAAATTCCTACATTAAATTAATGTCAGAACCAGAACTTGTGGCTTCCTTCTGTAGTACTCTACACAGATCTCCAAACACACATGACAAGGCACCCTAGCGCTATTCAGTGTTTATATCACATCAGCTCGGTTTCTCACCACAGGGACTAAAGATTCATGGCTTTTTAAAGAAATGTGATAGGGGCACTATGAATTCAATTATAACCCTACTGAACAAGCTGCTTTCAACTGATGTTAAGGTTCAAGATTTTTTCTGAGATCTTCAGAAGTGACTATGCATGGAGTGGGTAAATAAATTTACCTTGGTTTTGTACTCCAGTTTGTTGCAAGAGTGTGTCCTCTTCACTGTGAACAGCACAGCAAAGTAACTCTTTTAAGCAGCTTGTAGTGACACAAATAGGCAAAAAATGTCTCCATTATGGCATTCTTGGGCTTGTTTTTAATGACAGTCTAAAATGCCAAGTGAATTGTTTCAATTTCACAGCCATTAGCAGAAGAAAAGACCAAGTAGGTCAAGACTGTCACTTTAGAAGCACTTAAATAAATAACAGTAATAATCTGACACCCTACCAAAGGAGGATTTTTCCCTTTAGCACATCTGCTAGTTCTTTGTTGAGTCTAGCTTGAACATGCTATAATTAAAACACAGTATAGCCTCAAGTCAGTGGAGTTACAGAAAGGAAAATTTGCCCATTATTTTCCAAGTAGATAATCATCAGTTATCATTAGTCAACCTATTCAGGCAGTAGGCGATATAGATGGATTAGTTTTAGATCATGTACATGCATTCTCTTTTTCTACAGAAGCAAAAAAGAAAAAAAAAAAAAATCTATGAACTGCTAGAGTCAAATTTCAGTCATGTAAGAGACAGCAAGGCAAAGCTTTGTAAAATCTGATATGTTGGCATGAAGAGACTTTCTTTTAGAAAAATCTAAACTTTTTACTGATAACAACATGACAGCACCCCCTTAATTTCATTCAAACCTCTACAGAAACTAAGACTACACAGACTCATCAAGAGAATATACAAGATACACTGAACTAGCAATAAAAAGAATAATGTGACTGTACATATAGGCTTTTTCACACAACATTATATCTTTCAGCTGTCATCATTAACTCCAATTCTAGAAATGCCTTGTTGTTCTGTTACCTTTGAAAAATGGATGCTGTGATTAGGATAGATTTTACTTGGATATATTGGAAAAAAAAATCCGTGACAAGTATATGCTTCTTTCAGTATGTTTATTCAACATGTTTTCATCATTATAGTGATTGAATCTGAGAATTTACACATCGCTAGAAAGGAAAAGAAACAACAAAACTAAAATCTGTAAATTGTTTTCCCAGTGCAATTAGAATGAAAGTCAAAACTGGAAGACTAGTAACAACAGAGCTTTACATACTTGTATAAAAGATGAACCTGTCTGCCTGTTCACTTTGCTTATCAGCAATGGAAATAGAGAGAGATAGAGTACTGCAACCTAAGAAAACTGATAATGACTTTTGCTTCACAGTATCTGGTGGCTCTTTTAAAAATAACAACGGCAACAACAAAACCAAGCTAGGGCAGCATGGCAATGGCAAGCTATACAGTAGAAATTAATATGGTACAGTTGTTACTGAAGTATACCTATCCTTTTCAAACTGACTGATGTAACTGTGTCAACTGACAGCCAACTTTGTACTGATTTCCTTGACATATAAAAGGCAATGATTCTGTGACTGTCACTTTATGCACATCTGTTCTGAATGAATAGTAGCATTCATTCACTTCATAATAGGGATCCTGTTGTGAATAATATAATAAACATGTGCAAGATAAAACCCATCAGAAGAGAACATGTCAGTCAGAGCGATAAATATGGTGATTTTCTGACTCCTCCCTGTTTCCACCCAAAATAAGATAAAGTACATATAGAAAAACGAAGATGTTCCCACATCAGGTAACAAGTCCACGATAAAATGCACGAGGTAAAATTTTCAGCTGAGACAAACTAAATGCTTCTCCCGTATTAATCTACAATGTGGCTCCAGTGTTGACTGTCAGATCTTTGTAGTGTGGTGCTATAAATTATGGCAATTGCAATGAACAAAGCCTAAATCAGATGAACCTAACAATTGGTAGGGAAGCCCACCTAAAAATGCATATGAGCAATTTTATTTTCTCTTAGTTAAAACCTAACATTTTTAATGTAGTCTGTAGTGAGAATTTGTAGTACGGGTCTGATGTCTGCTGCATGCAAAGGCTCCAAAGGAAGAGAGATTAACCGCATGAAAATTGAATAGAAGCCATGACACTTTTTCTAATGCCAAACAATGGATTTGGCTACATGGACAGGATTCTGTTACATAAAGATATGCAGTTAATGCCATCTGAAACATCCTAACATATGATATGCACACAGGGCTAACAGACAGGAGAGACAGATCGATGCTCTCCTGTGCTTCTGCTCTGGAAGGTCATGAGTATCCCATAAGGCTTGTACCATAGCTTCTAGCCCAAATTCATTCCTATTGCCTTAAATTGGATGCTAAAAGCCTGCAAACTGTCAGAAAGCTACTGGGTCCAAGTCTTTAAGTTTAACAGCAAGTTCATTCCCCTCTTCTGACCTCCTTGAATCCCCCTATGTAAGCTATTGTGTTATTTTACTGTGGTATTTTGAAACTAATGCTACTGACCTATCTGAAGTCCTTAAGTTGTTTTGCTGCATTTGACCTTTCAGTGTAAAATAACTCTGATATGATGTAGCTCTGACTAAGCAAGATTATATAACTCAGCAGCCTATCCATTACTCGGTAAATAAATTGATAGGCATTAATCTGTTTAACTTTATGATCTCCAGACGTCCCTTCCAACTCTTATGGTTCTGTGATTCTGTAACTTATAGAATCCATTTTCTTCCTGTTTTAACATTTGGCAGACATGAATTTGAAATGCTAGGCCTTATGCTTCCCTGTGGTACCTCTCTTTCTCATTCCCAAAACTGCATCATGAAATCATCATGAAAAATGATCGATCGTATTTAAGGGGAGCTACAGAACAGAATAGCAGCAGGCATCTTGGATGGCAACAAAAAACAGGTGCTTTTCCAGTGGCTGACATTGGTATTTTTGCTCTCCACAGCAAATTTGGAGCATTATTCTTGCTCCCACCCTTTGCAAGAATACCTTCAAACTCCGTTGCACTTTCTGCCTGCTGCCCCACAATTTCACCTACGAAAGCCATAATTTGATGCTTTTAGCATTCGTATATCACTTTACATCTTCAAAGCAATGTACATGCGTTAATTAAACTACATGCCTGGGAGATAACAAAGAACAAGTTACAAAGGCATTTTGCGAACACAGACAGACTATCAAATTCTAGCACAATGGGAATAAATTAATAATGTCCTTTTATAATGACTGAAATGCATAGCTTTGTTTTTCTTTTGCATGCAATAAGCCAAATAAAACAATTATGAATGGAAATATAATAGTTTTCACATCCAAAGTTTTGTGAACCTGCAAACCTAGAAACCAAGTTATAAATCACAGAAAAAAAAAAAAAAAAAAAGTGGGGTGGGGGAATCCAAGCTGCAGAATGGAAGGAAAAAGGAAGAAAGGAAGAAAGGAAGAAAGGAAGAAAGGAAGAAAGGAGGAAAGGAGGAAAGGAGGAAAGGAGGAAGGAAAGAAGGAAAGAAGGAAAGAAGGAAAGAAGGAAAGAAGGAAAGAAAGGAAGGAAGGAAGGAAGGAAGGAAGGAAGGAAGGAAGGAAGGAAGGAAGGAAGGAAGGAAGGAAGGAAGGAACATTTAATTTAAGTATCTTGCTCCTATGGCTTTTCTATGTACAGAACAGTGCATTTTTGCACAGGTGGGAAAATTTGCCACACATGAAATCACAGACAGAAAGAGCAATATTTTCATATATGGAAACATCTTTCTATAGAGTTTTGGGGTTAATTTTGACCAGATAAAGCTTTTCAAACTGATTCAAAAAAAGGTAAAAATATCCTATGGCCACTGGCATGTATCTCACTTAAATATGTGTCATATAGACTCCTTGTGCTTATTACTTAGGTAGAATCATAGAATCATAGAATGGCTCAGGTTGGAAAAGACCTTAAAGATCACTGAGTCCAACCACAACCTAACCAAACTACCCTCACTCCAACAACCCTCCACTAAATCGTGTCCCTGAGCAATACGTGAAGATACATGTAGTCTTTCAACTTTCGATCCACCCACGTTTTCACACCCAAAATTTCTTTAGACCTAAAGCTCTACTTCTGAGAATACCCAGTACAACTTGGGCTTGATCATGGTGAAGAGTTTTCTGCCTATCTCCCTTTCCAGCTTTGTAAGGAACCATCAGATCTACCAGAAGCACTCTTTCAGACTTAGGGAATTTTAATAAAACCTTGTTTGAGAAAACCTGAACCAATTCCAAGAATTGATTAGGATGGTGACATCATACTAGGCTTTGGAAATAAGTATTATGAAAACTCTTACGTCTCCTGAACTCCGCTGTAAAAGCCTGAATCATTCTCAGTCTTTCAAAGATTGCTGTTGAAATCACAGAGAGGATAAAGACCTGGGCTCTGAGTGGCCCAGTTCAGCTTGTTAAATGCAACCTAGACTTAAAATATCCTTTTTACTGGCTGTAGCCAATGTAATTGTACTGATCATGTAAGATTTTTAGTGCCTTTCTTAGGCACTTACTAGTTTTGTCAGTGTTCTGACAATGACACAAACCCTGCTTAACTGATTGGTCCCCTTCACCATCGAGAGGGCCTAATGGTTGGGATGCAAATGCCAGTAGATGGATGAGTATGAATGGGTTAGCTGAGACAATGTTTGACATTGAGCCACTTTAGTAATGAGGCAAGCTCCACCGGAGCATTTTTATAAACTCATTATTAGCTATAATTCCTCTTTCTAATTTCTGCAAATTGGACATTTGGTACCTAAAACATCTGGTTTTGCTGAGGCTGACCTATATTATTCATACATTGCCACTTGTGAGCAATACAACCAATCCAAATCTAGGTCATTAAAATTTTTCCAATACTTCATACTATTCACTGTATAAAACTCCTTCATTCATATCAGAAAATTAGTTTTGACTCGTGGGAAAACAGTCTGTTGTTAGTCTTTTTAAATTGATTTCATTATCCCCACAAAAATGGAAAACGAAGAGCTGAGAGTTTATTCACAGTGACGCTCATATTCATTTCAGTTTGAAAAACTAGCATGTGTCTGTGTGTGTGAAACAGGAACAGAAAAGTTAAGAAAAAATATTTCCATTTCATTCCTTTCTTGCCCCTTCTTCATTTAAAAATATTTATTTATTGTGTGAAATCAAAATGCAAAAAGCGAACATAAATCCCTTCAGTATACACATAATTTCACAGGATCTTTTCCAGATTTAGAGAAGGAAGTCTAAGCTCCTTAAGACAAAATAGTTGCAACATTTTTTTTCCTTGAAAAGAAGTAGGAGAAGGAGATAAAAAGCAGAAAGAGGACAATGGCATGGGCTGAGCTGTGTCATTATTTCCTTTTACTGATCAATATGTGAAGCTCATTGTAGTACACTTCCAGCTTTTGCCTTTGAAACACAGATCAAGCTGGGTCAATGAGATGATCCTTTTATTAAACCTTCTTTTCTTCTTAGTCTACGAACAACTTGTGAACTGAGTCTTCTACTGGACAACTACAAGAACACCTGCTTTCAAATGAGGGTTGAACATAAGCAGTTCTTTGTCATTTTTTTGTGTGCTACTCACTGACTGCCATCAGCAGCTTAACAAGAGCAGAATATTTTAAATCCTTTGATCCTAAGAGCTCTTACTCTTGCAAGCTGTATTTAGTCTCACCAGAAGTCTCACTGAAGTGCCATATAAGAAAAATTAAATAGCATTATTTGTATAAATGGTTGAAGCACAAGAGAACATATCATCTCATAGTCAGATCTCCTTTATTTCAAGGAGAATTGCATTTGGGGAGAGAGACTTAAGCAGTTCAGAAACACAAAAGTACAATTCAGCAGTATTTCATGGGCAAACATTTCATATTCAGTTTCACAGCCAGGAGTTTAGAGGGTAACTTTAGCCAAAGGAAGGAACAAATTATATAGGAAAGTTTCTGAAACAAGTGACTAATTTTGTGATAACCTTATTTCAACTGGCCTGCACATATACCTTATATACAATATAATCCAGGAGACAACTCTAGATTCACATCTCACCTTTGATGTCCCCTTCCAAATACTCAATGCCCACCTTAACACCAACAATAAACCTCCTTTTCATGCAGCATTGAAACTTGCTGTAGCACACTGGAGATTTTTCTTTGGATACACTTTTTTGCTCTGCTCCATTGCATAGTTTGACACAAGAATTGTCATACCTACACTCAGATACATTTGCCTGAGAAAGAGGGACGAAGCTCTCTTCCATTTCCACTTGTAGGACATGGATACAATCTCATTCAGAGGAACAAATATACAAGTAAGGAGAATGATGGCACAAAAAGTTCATAACTCAAATCATTATAAAAGATTAACTGGAAAATAAGAATGATATTTATATTTCATTACATTTTAATACATCAAAACCTCAGTTCTCTCCCTGCCCTAAAAATATACACAGCCTTATAGTGTTTGCCAATAACTGACCTTTGAGAGTGAACCAGTTTGTGGATTAAAAGATTCATCATTCAGTAACACCCCAAACTGCCCCATAACGATAAATCCCTCTATAGATGGACCTCCATGGGAGTGTTGTAGTCAGAGATGTTTGGTGACATTGATTTATGCACTTCCATCTGACATCTACTAAAATTTCTACAAGAGAGTGAGAAGCATACTGAATACTGTAACCTCACAAAAACTACTGAAGTAAATATAGTGAAATGAACTATAAAGATCTCATTTCAAAAACAAATTTGTTTTCTGTTTATTAGGGTAGCTTAGGTTGTGGAAACTTTTTTGAATATATTCTATAATACTCAAATTCTCTTGAAGAAACTCAGAGCATAACATTTTTTCACAACTATAGAAAGCAATATTCCAAAGACAACAGTTAAAAGCTCTTTTCTGGAACTAAGCTCTATCGAAGCTCTATAAAGAGTAGATATAGGGAAAAGACTCAAGCTTCTCTAGGTCAGAAAGTGAATATTAATTCTGTACCTTTTCATAAAGGACAATAACTAGAGAAGAAGGAGGAAGGAGTTTGGGTCTTGCTCCAGGAGATGCCTATACCTCCTATCAGTTAACTTTGATTTGAATTCAAACCTCTGGTATAGGAAAACATGGCCTAATAACAGCTGGGAAAGAGGAAGGGGAAAGGGAAGGGGAAGGGGGAAGGAGAAGGGAAAAGGGAAGAGGAAGGGAAGGGAAGGGAAAGAGGAAGGGAAAGGGAAAGGGAAAAGAAAAAGGGAAAAGGGAAAAGGGAAAAGGCAAGAGGAAGGGGAAGGGGGAAAGGGGAAAGGGAAGGGGAAGGGGAAGTGAAGGGGAAAGGGAAAGGGAAAGGGAAAAGGAAAAAGGGAAGGGAAAGGGAAGGGGAAGGGGAAGGGAAAGGGAAAGGAAAGGGAAAGGGAAAAGGAAAAGGAAAAGGAAAAGGAAAAGGAAAAGGAAAAGGAAAAGGAAAAGGAAAAGGAAAAGGAAAAGGAAAAAGGAAAAGGAAAAAGGAAAAAGGAAAAGGAAAAGGAAAAGGAAAAGGAAAAGGAAAAGGAAAAGGAAAGGGAAAGGGAAGGGGAAGGGGAGAAGGGGAAGGGAAAGGGAAAGGGAAAAGGAAAAGGGAAAAAGGAAAAAGGGAAAAGGGAAAAGGCAAGAGGAAGGGGAAGGGGAAGGAGAAAGGGAAGGGGAAGGGAAAGGGAGAGGAGAGGTGAGAGGAGAGGAGAGGAGAGGAGGAGAGGAGAGGAGAGGAGAGGAGAGGAGAGGAGAGGAGAGGAGAGGAGAGGAGAGGAGAGGAGAGGAGAGAGGAGAGGAGAGGAGAGGAGAGGAGAGGAGAGGAGAGGAGAGGGAGGAGGAGAGGGGAGGAGAGGGGGAGGAGAGGGGAGGAGAGGGGAGGGGAGGAGAGGGGAGGAGAGGGGAGGAGAGGGGAGAGAGGGGAGGGGAGGAGAGGGGAGGAGGAAAAGTGTAAAGAAAGATTTCTGTACTACAAGAAATTTTTATATTGGTACTAACATAACTACTTGGTGTTTCAGCATTGAAACAGAAAAAAGCAGAAACTGTAAGTTATTCCGTATATGGGAACTCCATGTACCCTTGTTTCCAGTTCTTCTATGGAGTTTCCAGTTTAGCACATACTACATCTGCAGTTTCCCTATAATGATAATGGCCATAAAACATATAAGCCTTTATACAAATTCTGGAATGACAGAGAATCATTCCTCTATCTAGGACCCACACAAATGTCAAAAGTTACAAGTGCTCTGAGATGTGAAAATTGTGAATGTAACTTATTTCTTGATTTAACAATCCATTAAAAGCTTGAGAAAGACTTTGTTTTAGGTAAAACGGTACACTAGGTATGATTCTAGTACCTAGACATCAGCTGCTGTACCTCTTAAAATGCCTGGTATAACAGAGATGGCCACAAGTGACACAGAGACATAGAACACAGACTGACCTACAAGAGGTCCATGCCCATGGGTAGTGCAGCAAATGGCCAGCAAGCCCCCAGAGCGTTTCTACATGTCTGTGTTTAGATATTTCAGTTGAGTCTAAACACCTTACTGCCAAAGAAAAAGTACTTTGCCTAAAAATGATAAAACAGTTGCCTGTTTCAAAAATGCAGCAGATGGAATCTGAAGTAAATGCATTTAGAGTGAATTCTGTATTACTATGAAGGATAAATATGGTTCCCATCATATGCTTCTGTGTGTGGTATAGCACTGCTGCATCTGTCTTGCTCTTCTTCTGGATGTTGGCTTATTAATTTGGTAGCCTTCATCATAATAGAATGTAACTGAAGGAGTACAAAACACATCCTAAACCAAAATTTCATACTTGTAATCTGTTCTTCCTAACATATTTAGCATTATCTTGTTCTCTTTTTTTTTTCTTTTTCTTGTCATAATTATGCTCATTAACTTGATAATATAAAAATGCCAGTTCTTCTAAAAATTCAGGCAACAGAGACTTCATTCACACGTGTTTGTAAACAAAGATGCAGAAATTCTCTAAGGTTTCAGTCAGTCTTGGCAAGAAATATATATATATTTCTACATAGCAGAGGAACTATTGTGCAGTTTCCCTGTTTTGTTTTTTATTGACTAGCATTACAAAAATTGATGAGCTGAAGAAATAAAGCCATTCTAAAGGCAGATTAACCAGGAAAAATGGTGAAAGGATTGTCTCCTAAGATTCAAAGCAATGTAAAGAAAAATGCTGTAATTACAAGTAACACAGTCCTTTGAGATTCCTGCAACATTAAAAATCAAGTGATTACCATTTAACTGCCTTCAATCAACTTTGATGTAATAACTTAACACAAAGGACTAAGAAAATCAACAGTTAAGAAAAGCAGAGTATTATGTGGATAATAACTCCTTCGTTACAAAAGTGATTTTTATGCTTGAAGGATGATTGATTGGCAGCCTCAAATGAAGTCCTCTGTGCAGCAGCAGAGAAAGTGCGTTGTGACCAGTGATGAAACAAATGCCCTTCTTGTGTCACTTCTGCCTTAGATCAGGTTGCAAGGGTGTCTGGATACACAGCTTTAGAGAAGGAAGTTCAGTGGCATACAAAAGCAGTCAAACTCTAAGAGGGGAGAGAAGATGGTGGTATGCATATTAGCTGTTTGGGGATTTAAATGAAATAAGTTTAAAACAACCTTATATATAATTAGCTGTTTTTCTTAATTCTTGTCTTGCAGGACTCTTGGCCTTCTGATCCCTTTAATACATTCCTTTCAATATATTTGGCAGGCTCTGCAAATTTCACTGAGGTGCCAATTGTATGAAGACAGCACAAAGCTCATAAGGAACATTTAACTGGTATGACTCACAGTATCTGCTCTCTGTAACTTGATCCATATGCACATAGTTAGCAAATGGAAAGCAGGATTTGATCATCACAGCACTAAGAAAAAACAGAATGTGATATTATTATTTTCTTGCTATTATTTATTATTAATGACTTGATTCCTCTGAGAGAGTTTGACATCAATGTCAGTTGCCAGTTCTCGACACTTCTAAGGAACAGGCCTATTATTAATTAATCATTATTATTGTATTACTACATCAGTCGTGTGATAGGTGATTTACAGACATATTCAGGCAGGGTCCCTACATGAAATGTTTAAACTCTAAAGCATGGAAATTGCAAACAACATTACAGACAAATGAGTATGGGAGACAGACAGAACGACAACAGTGACTGTGTTTGTTACAGGGTCACTGCATAAAATCCTAGGCTCAGGGGAGTCCATAGGAACTTTGCTGTCTAGTACCGAGGATCAGGAGTTTGCTGTTTAGTGTTACTTCACAGGGAGAGCAGTTCTTGCTGGTTCAGTGGAGAGACACTGTGCTCGTTTATATCTTCAAATGCCATTGCAGCATCAGCTAAGTTAAAGATCAGTGAAATGAGATGTGACTTCAAAGCACATGGGTCAGGGGCACAATATTTTGGCAGAAATGAACTTCGGAAGAACATGAAGATAAGCATGAAAAAGTAGTTGTCAGTTAATCAATGGAATGCCCATATTCAACCAAATACCCAATTATTGGAACACCTAAATTACCATGTTCAAATGTGCCTTTTTCATCCTCTGTCCAAACTGTCCCAGCCCAGAAAGCCAACCATACCCTGGGCTGCATCAAAAGAAGCAAGGCTACCAGGTTGAGGAGGTGATCCTTCCTCTCTACTTTGCATCAGTGAGACCTCACCTGGAGTACTGCATCCAGATATGGAGTACAGGAGAGACACGGACCTGCTGGAGAGCATCCAGAGGAGGGCCACAAAAATGATCTCAGGAATGGAACACCTCTCCTACAAGGACAGGCTGAGAGAGCTGGGGCTGTTCAGTCTGGAGAAGAGAAGGCTCCAGGGAGACCTGAGAGTAGCCTTTAGATATTTGAAGGGAGACTGCACAACAGAAGGAAACAGAATCTTTAGCAGCATCAGCTGAAATAGGACAAGGGGAAATGTTTTCAAACTAAAAAAAAAAGGGAGATTTAGACTGGATATAAGGAGAAATTTCTTTATAATAAGGGTAGTGAAGCACTGGAACAAGTTGCCCGGAGAGTCAGTGAATGTTCTGTCCCTGGGGACAGTTGAGGTCAGTCTGGACAGGGCTCTGAGCACCCTGATCTAACTGTGCGTGTCTCTGTTCATTACAGGGCAGTTAGACCAGCCAACTTCTAAATGTCCTTTCCAACAGAAAAGATTCTATGATTCTATGAGCTAAAAGGAAATATTTTTCATGGTTAAGTCTAGTTCCTAAAATACATGGTGCTAGTTTTCTCTCTTGTGTATTTTGAATCAGTGCAAAATCAATGATTTTAACGAGCTTGCTCATTTAACTATATGAGAAAAACTCTGTGACCAGATTAAATCAACCTAACTGAGGTTTACATGCAAAATGCAGCTTTGCCCAAGGTTCTCTCTATAGTAAACTTAGAGTGACAATGACCTCCAGAGGGTAATTCTGACCACATAACAGCTGAATCACCGTCTGGAGGTTTCTGTCTATTTCCATTGAGTATGGAGTTACCATGACCAGATTCCTAATTCCAGCATTTCAGCAAGGTACCTAAATTGAGTAGAATTGAGTCTATACTTCTATGCCTATGCATAATTTAAACCCACACCTCCCTGCAACTCTGCTGCAGACCAAGTAATTGCTGAGACCTAAGTGACAGCAAAAGATAGTCAATAGATAGGAAGACCATTAAGAACTGCTTGGATTACTTGTGTTTTGCAAGGCAATTCAAGAGTACATTCTCTCCATTAACATTTCACTTAAACTATTCTTAAATATCAGAACACGTCTGGATTCATCTCTTCACAAGAGGCATATAGCCAAGGTTTGTATCCAGCACCATGCTTACTTATTTACAGCCTATTCTGAAAAAAAGATTAGTTCAGTCAATCAGAGATTTTAATACATTTATATGGTGCAATGGTGTATAAGTTTATTGACTGTGATTACATGATGTGGAATAGAGAGAAAACTATCTTGGATGAATGTATTGTTATTTTATATGAAATTCATGATGCTATTAAGTTTTTGGTCTCGTATACTGTGGAGTATAGAATTTCAGAGATAAACTATCTTGATGTTTTCATTTCAAAGACAGGTAATAAGTAGAATACAACAATTTCCTGGAAACCCTAGACAGGAATAATCTGCTTTATGCAACCAGTCACCATCCTGAAACTCTTAAAAAGAGTTTTACTTTATAGCCAGTTCGAGAACCTGTAGGATTTACAATTATGGCACTGACTGTAAGGCAGAGATGGATAATCTGCCTAATATGAGTGGAATTAAAAAGAGGAATATCATGGAAATAAATAGTATTTGCATTAAGGGAGAATGGCAGGGGACTTATGTAGTACGAAGTATATAAGAATAAGGAATTTTGCTTTTTGATGTTATGCTATTGATCATCCTTAGATCATCATCTTAAGAGTGATGACACTATTCAGTCTTTTTTCCTTGTGAAGATGATCCTTTTCTCCCGTCTTCTTATAGAGATGGAGAGCACCTCTTTTTTTACATTCTGAATGCTTTTGCCTCACTGTGTGTGCCTCTTATGAATGGGTACATAGATCCTGTGTGCTTTGCCCTTGCTCCAAATAGGCAGCCGGCCGTAAGAGAGATGTAAACCTGTTAGTACAGCACTATCCAAATGACTATGCTCTGTCAGTACATCCTCTGGCATTATCTGAACATTGTTTTATTTGTCTGGACTGGAACAGTATTATATTAAATCATTTCAAAGGATGAAAAGGGATATTAGTATCTACATATCTCTAACATCTACAAATATATAGATTATACTATTTTTTTTTTCTCTGAAGCCATGTATTTTGCACTACACCAGAACTGTTCCATGCTTGTAGGGCGTCTACCACTGGGCACAGTATCTGTAAAGCAAGCTTCTGGGAAATAGTCCAATGCCACTAACAATAAAGAAGAAATTACTCAGTAAAGAATGATTTAAGTAAAGGAAAATGTGATATCTAAGTCTAATTACATGGTCATTGAATCCTCAACAAGGATATGACTTTGAGATATACCTCTTTATACTTCTTTATTCAAAATACATGTGCAAAACTCGTTTCAGAGATACAGCTCCAATTAATCTTAATTAAACCATTTGAAACCCATGGCAATGACACCAAAGTCACTATCAAAACCTTCCTGACTTACACAGACATAACAGAAGAAACAGCATTAGATTGTAATTTAATCTGGAAGTGTTGTATTGATTATTAACACTTCAGTTTTGGTTACCATAACTCTGAAATGACTTCAGTGCAAATAAGTTAAGGATTTGGCTTCTTGACAGATTTTTGTGGCCATTCAGCTCTACATATTGTGAGAGAGAATGACACCTCCAGAGAAGAATTTAACTCCTAAGAGGAACAAATGAACCTTAAGAATTATTTAACTATCTTCACAGATAATGCAGTTTTTGAGTAAATTCATTTCTATCTTGTAGATATTTAGGTTCTTCCCAAAATGTTCTTCCTCTCTTTATGCCCTATGAACATGTTGTAGAGTTCATCGATCAGCAGAATTCTTCAAAACTAGTCTTGAAGAAGGTTTTTGAGGGAGTGGTATAGGCAGGCAGCTCAGAGTCAGCTCTATATGTGTAGAATATGCTATCACGAGAATACCAATAGGATCTGAAAATGCATGGATGCTAAGTGATAGAAAGGATTTCAGGACCACTAAAAGAGAAATTGTGTAGGTGAAAAAATACAAACAAATAGAAACCAAAAAGACTGTCATTAGGTTCTGTTATGCTTGTTTTCCCTTTCTCTTGGTTTCACAGGGCATCATCATTCATCACAGTCAAATTCTGCAATAATTCTAGAGCAATTCCTTATTTCTTCTATAGCTGAGTATCTCAAGTGGACTAATAGATTGTTTTAAGCTTTGCATTTCATAAACTAATACTAAGATCAGTTATCAAAACTTCACACCTACATTTTTTCACACAGATTAAATGCAGGTTAGAATTTTTAGTCCTAGAAACTGTTTCAACAACCTTTCTGCAGGAAGATGCACTTACAATTCTCCGTATGGAAAACGTGCTTCTTACCATCTGTTCCATACTTATAATTCCTTGGTTTATATTAAAGGAAACAGTAAACTATAGGGACATTATGCATGCAATTGACGATTTTATAAGGTTCAATAAATTCCCTCTTAACAATCAGTTTTAAGCCTACGTAAATTCTAATCTTTCACCTGCTCTACATTTTGCTCTGCTCTCTACTTTAAGACTAGACATCAATTTTAAGACAAAGTAACAGGATAAACTCCATTTCTCAAAGAGAATCTGCATGGAAGAATTGATAATCTCATCAAAAATAAAGCCACAGAAATCACCAGTTTTTCTATTTGTAAGGCAAATTTAAGAATCAGAAGTATTCCAGAGGAAACAGATTTACAACATGTTTTGTTTGTTGTTGTTTTTTTTTATCCAATATTCATTTCATGATATCTAATACCTCATTCCCACAGCTTGTGAGAAATTAAGGTAATGATGGCCTACACCTAGAAAATTATCAGAAAAAAAAAAAAAAAAAATCTTCTCTGTTTTAGTTCAAGCACAAATTGTATGAGTATAGGTCAAGAGTGTTGGTGATTGAGATTCAGATCCCTTCTACACCTGAAGAAACATGAATCAATATTTTGCACCACCCGTGAGATTGGCCAAGAAATTGAAGTATGCCTAACAATCTTGTTGTCCTTGTAGAGCCAAGTAATATAATACTAGCATGGTGAATGTCTTCCTTTCCTTGATAGAGAATTATCCCAATAATTGGTTAAGTATACGTGACAATATTGAAATTTGTCTTCAGTAGGCAGCAATGAAGATCTCTCCTTGATTCAAATCTTTTTTCTTATGAAGAAATGAGAGAGGAGACTTGGATCAGGTTTTCTCCTATTTTTTTTTTTTTTTTCCAAAACTACCTGAGAATTAGCATTACTCATGACAACAATGCTGTGTTTCTGCAAGTCCTTGTTTAAATGTGGCTTTGTGCCTCATAAGGTCGTAAGCCATTTTCATCATGTTTCTGGGTACTTCGTAAGTCTACAAAAAGTTTCTGTTTTTGATCTCCATTTGAAGAATTCCTCTGAATTCTCGTGACATTCTTCAGATTTATGACAGACTGTGAGTCACTACTCTTCCTGTCATCTATAAAGATAAGAGAAAAGGGATAGCTCAAATTAGTTTCATTCTTTTTCTAGTGACACATTCCTTGGCCTCTGGAAATTATACTGAGTTTCCTCATGATAAAACATTGGTATCCAAAGAGAGTCTCATTGACACTGATAATGATGTCCTTTGGCACAGTCTAACATGTTCTGAATTCAGTGCAAGCTGAAGGCCTAAATCAATGGTCTGCTCACTGCAGCAAACGAAGCATCTTGGCATTTACATCATAACAAACAAGAGTAGATCTGTTCATACGTATTTTTATGCTTTCATCTCCCTATAGTTCTGCTGTCATTATTGTCTCTGCCATTTCAGGACACAAATAGAAAACTAAAGGAATAATGTCTATATTGTGCAAGAAAATTTCTGCAGAAGGAATGTAAATAAAGAACAGAGAAGAGGTATACATCTGTTTTCATGCAGGTTACCAAATCACCTAGGAGACCTAACATATGTATCCAGAAAATTAATAAAGTTTTATGGAAAGACTGACAATTTCTAGGAAGTTATATAACAGTACCAACTGTTATACACTATATATATCATATATCCCTTGCTGTTAAATACTATATATTATCAAAAAATACTAAACGATAATAAATAAACTGTTTCTTACCAACTTTACAGCAATAATTGCATACCAAATGTAGCTCATTACTGATGTGTTTTTAAAGACATAAAGGTTTCTGATTTTGGAAAAGGTTCTGTCAGTGCTTCAAAGCACATAGGTCATGAATTGTTCTGGGTTGTTGGTATTTTTTTTTGTTTCCTTGGAAATTTCCAGAAATAAAATCTGTGAGATGTTTTATATTTGTTTTCCTATGATGTTTTTACTAGATAAAATACTTCTGTCTTTATTTTTCTTTAAAAGATATTAGAACATCGCATTAGAAATATAAATTGATTATTTAGATTAACTCTCCACCTATGTAAAATGCACATGACATAATTCTGGACAGGCAAAATTAACTTCCCGGACCTTGGTGAAACCAATCAGAACTGACAGTTCTTCCAGTATCATATCAGTAAGTTTTCCTAAAACAAAATCAGTGAGATAACAAATTCATTTGTGTTTCACTGCTCTCTTGATGCTCACTTTGGATGTTCATGTGCTAGGCTTTGCATTGTGCCACTGTTGCAACAAAGCAACTCGACTGACCTTGGAAGAATGGCCATGGGATTTCTCCTTTCATATGTGGCTATGTTCTCATGATTTATGGCACAGAAGGGGCCAAGCTGTTACAAGTTTTGTGGAAATCTATAGTTGCTAAATGCATTGAAATTCCAAGTTTTTTTTGTTTGGATTTTTGTTTGTTTGTTTGTTTGTGGCATAGGCAGCCTAAGCTATAGCTGCCTTCCATGAGTTAATACATGTCCATGCACCTTCTTCCTCTTTGCTACAAAGACAGATTTCTGTCCTTCACTGCTTTCCTTGGGTAAACAGCACCCTCAAAAACTTTCCATCGGTGTTGTGAGAGCTCCCTCTCCTGTTACAAAGGGCTCTATCAGATGCTTTAAAGATTCGGTTTTGGCTTGCAGGGCTGAATAACAGGCAAGCTGGCAAACTGGAAGAGAAAGATGTGCCAGGATCAGCAAAGCGCCTCCAAGATAAATGTCATGCAAAGGAAAGACCGTGATGGTGGTGGCTGGAGGATGACTTTAGTCCCATCTTTTATAGAATTACAGAATGGCTCAGATTGGAAAGGATCTTAAAAACTATCCAGTCTCAATCCCTTGCTGTGGGCAGTGTTCCACCCACCCGTTCAGGCTGCCCAGGGCCCCATCTAACCTGGCCTTATACCTGCAAGGATGGGGCACCCACAGCTTCTCTGGACAGCCTGTGCCAGTGTCTCACCACTCTCTCAGTAAAGAATTTCCCACTAACATCTGACTTAAATCTCCCTTCTTTTAGTTTGAAACCATTTTCCCTGACAGTCCTACCACTGTCAGATCACAGTAAAAAGTCTCTTTCCTTATTCATCTATTATTCATTTGGTCAAATTCTGTCTTGAATTCACTGGCCACGGACAAGTAGCAAGTGAGATATAAAAGGCAAAAGTCAGTTCTTTCAGAAAGAGCCCCTAAAGAAAGAATGAGCAGTTCTTATTTTTGACTTGATCTGTTGTAACATGTCACTGGTGGAAAAAACAGGTATAAAGTAATGGAGTAGGCTTTTAGACTGACCATTTACTGACGGATGTTCTTCTGTAATCTGGTATTGCTTATTTTATTTAATTTTTTCATACATAATAATGAAATAAAACAGATACCTCTGTATACTAGAGGACTTGCACAATGGCTCAGAGAACACAAGGAATACACAAAGACAAAAATCACTTCCGTCTTGTCTAGCCGTTAAGCATTGGCTCTCACAGTAAAAAAGAAGGGAGTTCATTATCTTTAAATTTCCCTCTCTCAAATACATGCACATCCCTGTACGCACCAAACATAGCAAAGTGATCTTAAGTTCTGAATGTCAGCATTTCTAAAGTGCATAGATGGAGTCAAGAGCCCATAACTGAGACACCCACCTTGAGAAGTCTTCTTCAGTTTGGAAGAGAGAACTTGAAATCGAAAGTAACTGCAATGAGATGATACTACAAGAGAAACAGTCTTCCATTCAGGCAGCTCTTTAACAATTTTAAATGAGTTGTAGAAATGAATTAGGCATAAATATACACGTGATAATCAGACATTTATCTACCTTTACTTATTACTGATTTCAACATTCAACCCTACACTCAAAATAAGAATTCGGTATCTGAAAATGGGATTTAGATATGACTGCTAATGGTAAGATGATACATAGGACTTCCGTTATTCTTTCAGGAGCAGAGGGATGAAGGTGATCCTGATCATTTTTGGGTGAAGAAGTGTGTTGAACTTGTGTCTTCCATACCTAAATGAATGCTCAGATGTGAGGCCGTCCTATGCACATTTTTCAAAGAACACAGCAACCACCAGTGTATTTTTATCATATTCATCATTAGAGTAGAACTAAAACTTTCCATCTGCACTCTCTGTACTGAGTCCTTCTGGACAGGCACAGAAGCAGAATGTGAGGTTCTTGTTTAGGAGTGTTTAAAAGTTAAATACTGAGAGACTGTTAGGGGCGGCTTCTGAGGCTTTTCAGGGTTGGAGTGAGAGCTGAACAGCGATTTTCATCTTGGACATTCTGATGCCTGATTTCCCCCCTTTTCTCCACAGAGGTACTGAAGTACTTTTGATTTGCAGGATGCAAAAACAGGGACGTTCACGGCCCATGATGGGGCTTCACACCTAAGCACTGGTCTAAATGTCTTAGAAAATGTGCTTTGTAAGTTATAACCATTACAATTCCATCCATTTATTCTCTCCTACACAAATTTTGCAAGTAGCTGGCAGGTAGTGAGGATTAGAAAGCCTGCTTCTTCTGTTTCTGAAAGTTGTTTTTTGTGGTTTGTTTGTTTGTTTTTAATGCAGTCCTTGAGCATAAAACACTTCGGTAGTCTAATCCATATGCTTGTAGAGACAAAACAAACAAGTACATTTGGAAGATGTAGACTACTTCTGCATTAACGTTTGCTTTTGGGCAAAGGTCATCTGACTTTTTTGCTTCTTGCTCATTAGCAACTATCAGGTTAAACTGAGGCTGTTCTGCCTTTTTCAGGTAGTTGAAATAACAGCACAGCTCCTTACCCACATTAATTATCGAACACAAATAGTTGCAAAGGTATTAAATAATTCTAACACATTTTACAACTGCTAAAAATGCATATGAACTTTATGTGGTGATATACCTCAACAGTTTAATAGAATGACTGATGACAATTAAATGTAGTAAACATCTTTTATTACAGTTTTAGCATGATTTTGCACTATATTTTCTACATGCTAAATCACAGCTTCAGAAGAATCAGAATGAAACATTAAAATACCAGTCACCTGGAGATCCTGAAGCGACAATGATGGGGACTGAGCTTAGAACTAGGATTGATCAGTTGATCCCTCGAGATGGCGCTCCCTTTGCTCAAGACGCACTGTAGGACACGAGAGCAACCTTCAATAAACTAAGGATAAATTCTTGGTGCAAGCAAATAGAGGAGGTTGGGGAAAATGCTAACATAGACCAAATTCATTGCTTTAGAGTCACTCAACAGAGTAGTTTAGAATTTGATCTCTGTGTTTTATTCCAGAGCACAAATTTCCTCCAGCATCACAAAGTCTCCAGAGCACGCAGGAAGTTTGTAACCTTTTGAAACTTTTTCTCTCTTTGGTCTATACTTTCTAAACTGCAGAACATAAATCTTGATTTCATTTTTTTATCATCTTATTATCCTGTGGCATCAGGTAAGTCATACAATTTGTCAGCAACTTGTTGGCACCAGCAAGTCTTGTTCTGAGCGCATGAAGCAGTTAATATGAGTTGGACCTAATTAGCAGAGTTGTTAGCATAAGCCCATGAACTGTAACTGACATTTTGTTTCAGAAATAGATGAAATATGACAGATCTCTTCTTGAAAATAAATAAATTAATTAAATAAAATAAATCCTACCTTTGAATGATTTATGTGCTCCTGAAAAATAAAAAGTCAAGCTGTGAAAAAACCTGTTGACCATCAAGTGGGAATTTGTCCAAATTTGTCTATAAACATCCTCAGTAAGAATTGACAACAGGAGCTGACTGTGAGCGCCAACAGTGACTATAGCAAGTCGGAAAAAGAGAGTTTTGTAGAGACAGGTATTTTTTACACAACACTACAACAAGTGGAAATAAATAACTTTCAGAGATAATCCAGGAATGAAGATTCAAGATGGAACCTGGGAAAAAGAAGAACCTTAGAGACATCTGAGTAACTCTGGGAACCCTACAGTCTGGCACTAGCACCATGCCTCAAACAGCTGTGACAGATGTGCCAACCCATCTCATGTCTCTACCAACTGTAGTCACTGCTGTCTTGGGACAGAGAAGTCACGAGATTCATAAAACTGTATATGTCTCTGATTAAACATAAGCTTCCACTATGCCATTTGATTTTGATATGTGATAGTGTTTTTTGGAAAAAATGCACGTAGAAGAATTTCAGTGAAGAAGGGCTGCACAGCCTTGAGGTTAAAACCTTACTTCTTTAAAATCACACTTAAGAAGCAGTGATAGACTAAGAGTAGATAGACTAATAAGCTTATATTATACAAACAACTGGAACTGAGTAATATTTTGCAAACAGAGGAGTGTCATTATGTGAAAAAGAAGAAATGCACTGTGGTGTTAAATCATAGACAAAGTATTATTCAGGTCCCTGATGAAGAAGCCTAAGATCCTTGGCAACGAGGACTACTATTAGTTAAGGAGTTCAACAGTGATGGGAAAGAAAGAAAATGAATGGCAATTAAAATAATGTGATTCTCTAGAAATGTAATAAGATTTTCCTTCTGGAAAACATCTATCATTTATTAACAGTAATGAATAATTAAATGAATTTTTCTTATTTTGAATTGACTATTCCAGGAATATAATATTCTGTTAAATACCACTGTATGGTTTCAAAGTAACGCTAAATTCAGATTTTTTTTCTACAGGAACATCTCAGTGAATCTCTAACCATCTTTCAAAGGGAAATCAGAAGCACTGTTATAGGAGCTACTATGAATTCCAGTTTTATGCAGCTGAGGATCAGATATTCAATGACATACAAATAGACACGATCTGATTCTGCATTTGGTCATTTCAGATACATACTGGCTCACTATCACAGAAACAGATGTCTGAATTAAACAGTGTTGAAATGAATTTGTGTCCACCAGAGCTGTGATTTCTACAAGGCATAAATTTCCCTCAAAGGTTCGTGATATTTTCCAGCCTGAAACATAGTTCTCAATTTGGGCTTATCAGAAAAAGTATGGGAGGACTTAGAAAAAGTTGCTGAAACTGTTATAAAAAAGAAAGTTGGGAGGGAAACTCAGCATTCATCTTGTGATTGCTCCCAGGTTGTTAGCTCATCCCAATGCTCCATTTTGGAACATGTCAACTAGGAGGGCTATGAAGGAGGCTAGTACTGAATAGTGTGACTGAGAAGCAGTAGAAGTCCATTGGTCTCAGGACTGCCTTCAGGTAGTAATATTGCCATACTCTGAGACTCTCTTCTTGCTGGTAAATCATGGATACAGCATATGGGGTAAGTTCCCCTTTCTTTCATATTCTTAATAACTACAAGAAAAAATGTAGTTTGAACTCACTTTCACTAGAAATACTTGCAAAACGATACTGACCTCTATAGGTTTTCTAGTCAGACATAATTACCAAATCACTAAATGCTCCAAAGCTCATGGGTACTTCCCCATGGACAGTGCTACTGTGTCCTAGAACAGGAACTTAAAATATCAACACACCAACTGTTGGGCTTCCAAGGGATGATACCTTACTGAATTGCCTAAAAAAAAAAAAAAAAAAAAAAAAAAAAAAACCTGCAAGAAGGAAATCTGTTCAGACAGCCAGTAAAGCTTAGCAGAAGGGCAACCCCTCCTGTACCTCTGGGTGGCCAAGTGTTTATGTTCACAGTCTACTCCAGCTATATATACAAGGCCTGTGAAGAGACATCCCAAAACTGACAGCCAGCTCCCAATAGTGAGGAAGTTGGACCAGTCTGTCAAATTACTGATAAGTATCTATTACACTGTCTTTTGTAACTCCCAGTAAGATAGCCTAACAAGATAACACTTTGAATAATGTATCTCAGGATAGAAAATTATGCAACACAGATGCCTCGGCGTCTCACAATCATATGTCATTCTTCTGTCCTACTTTATTTGGCTTTGACAAGTTGACTGGTAGTGGTACGATAGTTACATGGGTTCTTTGTTTTCTCATCTGCATTTTCTGAGCCTGAGTATGAATGTTAACATGGCTTTCAATCAATTTTGCAAGTTATTAAATCTGTTTATCCCTACAGCAGGGAAATGCCAGAGGAAGTGGTGGATTGGCCAAGTCTAGCTCTTCTATTGAGAGACTTGGTATACCTGTGGTATGTGCTGGGATCTTTTTCAAGGATAATCTTGACATCTGATCTCTGATGTAATTAGCACTATTGCAAATTTTCACAAGGGATTCTCTGTTCTTGTCAAAATCTTTACCATAACAACCTTTGAATTACAATACAGCAGTAAGTGTACTACAGTGCTCAGTAGAGGAAAAGATACAGTAGGAACATCTCTAAATGAAATTAATTAGGATGGTTAATGTTCGTGAAGCACTTTGAAGTTGGAAAGAGCTATAGTAGTGTTAAATTATAATCATTAGCATGCCAGATCCTGGAGGTCTTATTCATTTATTACCCATTTGTTACACAGCTAAACTTCCACTCAATTTAGTAGAAGATTTATCTGAATGAGATATGACTACAGATTTCAAAATTCATGAAATAATAACAGTAAATATAGATTAATGCACCAATCGTTCAGTAAGAAGTGGCTGTTCATAGCCCCTCATGCTCGAGTCTGCTACAGATTGAGACAGATGGAGAAATCCTTGGACCAAATAGTTCCATTGTTCATTTAATTTGCAAAATGAAACAAAACAGTGCATTGGATGAGATATAGCCTCCAAATCTAGGACAGGCAGGAAGAGAAGGAAAGATAGGAACCACAGCCAGTACAGGCAACCAAGAGACACAGCAGTCTGTGCAGCAGTTTTATAGTATCACAGAATATTTGAGGTTGGAAGGTAGTATTGGAGATCACTTAGTCCAACCCTCTGCTCAAAGCAGATTAAACAGATTGTCTCCAAAATCCTGCAGCTTCAAGAGCCTGAACCCTCAGCAGTATTGAAGGAGGGACAGCCAAGCCTGAGCTTATCAGTCAGGGAAATGGAGACTCTCAAAATGAAAAAGGCTGGCAGTTCATGGCTTATGGCACCAAGAAGACGGCTTGCACTCTGCCCACAGATATAGAACTATATAGTAGCAAATGAGACTGTGTCCAAAGAAGCTTCTGAGTTGGCTGAGCCTCAACCACACAACAGTCCCTGCCACTCCAAAATGCCTGTACATTAATACACACAAAGTAGGGAATAAACTGGAAGCATTAGATATCTGCATGAAGTTACAGTTCTCCTCTCAGTGCAGCTTCACCAGGATCAGAGAGAGGTGGAGAGATAGTTCATATGACTGGAGTGTTGCAATGGGTGGATACAGGCTTTTTAAAATAGATGGGGTGGGACAGCAAGGAGAGTTGCCCTTTTGTTAAATGCATGGGGCTCTTCCTGGGGACAGGTGATGAGCAAAGTGAGAGCTTGTGATTTAGATGTAGAGGCCAAACTAAGAGGGACAATGCTGACATCTGCCACAGGATGCTTAACTGGGAAAAAATTACAGGAAGCTTCCAAAAAAAAAAATGGAAAGTGTATCCCATTTGAAGACCTTGGTTTTCATGGAGGATTTTAACCATCCTAATATCTACTAAAATCAAGTAAAGGCAACAGGAGGCCTGCATGAGTGACCAAGTAGCTCCTAACAAAATACAGATACACAGGGAAAACATAAAGGGCATGGAATCAGTGGCAAGTGACCCAGCAGGAACTTAGAGAAATTATGAAATCATGAGGAGAAAACACAAAAGCACACTTAGAGTTGAATATGATACAGTGATTGGCAGAGGTTTCTGAGGCCTGAAACAAAATAAATGTTACTTCAACAAGGGCAAGATGGAAGATCCATAGTACTGTAAACTTGTCAGCTTCATCCCAGTGTTTGGAGAGGAGATGGAGAAAATAATCCCAGAAATATTTTCCAAAAAATAATTTAAGTTGTCTCAGAACAGTCAGCATGATTATATGAAGGGGAATTTACATCTTACCAAGCCTTCTACCAACAAATGACTTGTTTAGTAGATGAACCTTGGTGATTCTATGATTCTATGATTCTATGAGGTTCAAGCAGCATTTGTTGCCTGTTTTGACTTCAGTAAAGCATTCAAGACTGTCTATCATAATACACTTACTGATAAAATAATGCAGAACAGGTTTTATAAATGGAAAGTGGGGCAGATTGAAAGCTGCCTAAACTAATTGCTTTAAATTGGTGTGATCACTCATACAAGGTCTATTTGGAGGCCAGTCACAAGCAGTATATCCAAGAGGTCAGTAATATTTCCAAAACTGTAGAACAGTTTTGCATAGGTTTGGGACATCTTGTCTAGAACAGTGGGAGAGAATGCACCCTCAGCAAAAATTATAGGGGTGCAAAACTGGGAGGAGTTGCTGATGCACAAGACAGTTGTGTTGCTTTTCAAAAGAACCTTGCCAAAATGGAATAGTAGACCGTCTTGAACCTCCTGAAGTTCCAAAGGCAATTGCCAAATTCTGCATGTAGAGCAAAATATCCCTCTGAACCTGTACACACTGGGAATTGACTAGTTGAAAAGCAGGGCATATAGATCTGGTGTGCAATGAGTAGATCATGAGCCTGCATTGTGGCTCTGAAAAAAAAAAAGAAAGATAATGTCATACTAGACTGCAAGAAGAAGACTACTACCAGTAGATTGAAGGAGGTGATCCTTACCTCTAAGGGAGACTGGAGAAGACAGAGCTAGGCTCTTCACAGTGGAGTCTAGTGACAGGACAGGCAATGGGCATAAACTAAAACACCATAAAAGTCCATGCAAACATAAGAAAACTCGTTTTTGTTCTGAAGATGGTCAAATGTAGGCACAGGTTGCCCAGAGATGTTGTAGAGTACTCATGCTTGAAAAAGGAAAAGGAACAGGTGGGAAGAGGATGCCCCTCACAGATAGCTGTGATCCTGTATAATAATTCACACATCTAGTTTTAGAAAAGTGAAATGCTTTGCAAAAGGTTACCTAGGTGACAGGCACAGAAGGTGTGATTTTACTTGCACCTCAGTCTCCAAAAATAGTCATTTACTAACTTCCTGTCTTCCCTTTCTTCTCTTTTATTCTCTTCAGTTCTTCAGACCACACTGGCCAAAGACTGGTAACAGAATCCAAAGTAAAATTAGCAGTAATATATGACATAAATTGCCATTCAACACTCTAATTGTGAAGAAAGCTCATTTACAGCTCTTTCCTACAAAAATAGTGCCCATAACATGTAGCGTTTTGAAAACTAGTTACTTAAAAACGAACAAACAAACAAGGCCAGATCCTGCTCAGTTTATTACTCAATTAATTCCTAGTAGAGCTAGAAGAACTCCTTTGGAAAAGCAGTCACCGAGATTTTTACTTTTATACTGTAGACTTCCTTTTTTTTCCTTGATAAGATTTCTGCAAATAGAACAGATCTCACCCAAAATTTCTTTAGTGAGCAGCCGTCCACAGGGAGCACACATCAAATTGTGAGTTACAGTAATGTCCAGCTTTCCCAGCTCTTGCTGATAGCTTAGCAACTACTCCAGTACTCCAAGGGTTTGTTGAACAGTAAACAGAAGCTGCAGCTGGCAAAGATGCTAGAAGAAGAAAACATAAATTTAGAACAAGGCTTTTTTTCGCTCTTGCTTAAAGCCATGTTAACTGTGAAGGGGTCTGTATGACAGGGATGAGAGTGCTGATGAGAAGAAGGTACGTACTTCCTACAGAGAATTTAAAATATTGGTTAGCAGTATCAAAACATTTTGGCTACATGCAAGTCCTGTATATTATCATAGTGCCAGGAAAGTACACGGCACCTTTGAGTCAAATAAAAGTTCTGGTTCCTGCACATAATCTACATTTAGGCAGAAGATAATAACACATGGAGTGGGGAAATGAAGATAATTGTTCCCCCAATAGTACCACATGAAATCTTGAGTTGACTTTAACTGTTGTGGCTCTGTACTTATGTATTGCAAACCCCTCTTGTAAGCACAATGCAGATTCTCTGGAATTGGATAACTTCAGCACAGTGTGCCATTGTAAACCTCTTTGTAACTCCTAGTAGAGTGGATAAAGTGTTTTGATCACATAGGTATCCCACTCCAGGCATTTAGATTGCACCTTGTCATGTAGATGCCCAAGTTACACTTGCAAAGTCCTCAAAGAGCAGTTGGAGGGACACTGACTCCTAATTCAGACTCCTGTCTCCTGCCTCTTCATTGACTGAGCAGCGACCCTGAGCTCCTGCAGTGGGATATATCTCACCTAATTTTAGCAATCTAAATGTTTAGTACTTGGTTGAACTAGTCTCCAAGCTGCTTCTACATTCAATGAAGAGAGATGAGTATTTCCAAGTAAATGTTAGTGTACTTAGACACTTATCCTGAGATGGGATAACTTACTTTCTGTCAAGAGGAGCCTGACTCAACGCTATAGCAGTGCCCATATGAACAGTTCAGAATAGATGCCTGTGGTCTACACAGTGTATTATAGAAACTTGTCTGTAAAAACTTAAAAACATGCTAATTATTAAGCAGCATAAAAATAACCCCCAAAACTCTAGCACATTTTTGTCTCAACACCATGAAAGAATCATTGGTACCCGAATTAGGTGTCTATTTTATTCTAATATACTATTACAGTTCTTGCAGACATAAATACTCCAAAAATCATGGTGCTGTTAAATTCAGTGGTATAATACAGATGAGAGTTCAAATACATTTAAAAGATGATAAGCAAATTCTCTTATCCATACCCCACTCTCAATACTCTATTAAATTAAGATGGAAGCTTCATTTGATAGAGGAAGAGTAGCCTGTCAGATGGTACAACCAATAATTTACTGAAGGAAAATCAGTAAATTGTAACATTTTCTAAATATTATGAAAATATTTTTTTGGGATACATTAAAACTTTTCCAATAAACTAAACTGGCAAAAAGGGACTGAAAATATACACGTTGATATACCTCTCTTTAATAATTTAATATAAAAAGAGAATACAATGAAATGAACTGTCAAGTATAAAAATCCTTTTAGTATTCTCTTTTCATGTTCAAAATCTTTGTTGTGTTTGAGCATCCATAATTGCTCTGCGTCAGGTTCCCTAAGACATTTCCGTCTGTCTGTCAGAAAGTTTGAAAATATTCTTTAGCACTTTCAGCTTTAGTAGAAATCAAATGTTTCTTTCAACCAGCAAGGCAAATTCTTGTGCTTGTTTATTCTTTGCCTTTCTGTTGTGATCACTGGGACCATCTCTCACTTCAGCGTGATACATGTATATTACTATTTGCACCACCACTCACAGTTCATAACTTGGGATAATCCATAAGGGCATTGCATGCATCATTCCTTCTGCTTAGCCATTGAAATAACTTTACTCAGAATCAAAAAGCTGAATGAAACAGCTGAGCCTGGCAAACAGAGCAGCTAACAAGGGACTTTCTGAAAGGCTAGATGCAGAGTCTGTGCTCACAGGTAGCACAGTTGGAAAAGGTGAGTTGGGAGAGCATTTGCATGCGTATGTGTGTCTATTTCCTACTCAAGTTTCATCCTTTGGGAAGGCTGTGGGGATAGTCTCTCAATCTCCTATCAAGCCTCCTGATCGGCTTGTCGGTGTTTCGGTGGGACCCATCTGGCTGTGCCTAGCGGATCTTTGATCAGAATCAGTGCTTGAAATCATCAAGTAGATAAGCCTTCCCAGATTACTGAGGGAATGAGACTCTGCAGCAAGAATTTTTATATAAACAATTTTCCAGCCAAGCTTTGGAGGCAGACACGCAAAGGAGGAACAGAGGAAAAGAAACCACATAGCGTACAGAAAGGATATTTGGAGAAAGCACATTTGGAAAAATTTCTGTTGCAGAATCAGAGGAAGAGCTTGTCACTAAGGAACAAGCTACAGTGCAAATCAGGGTCTGCAATAGAAAGGATAAGGAAGCTGTTTTACATTCCGCAAAATACTTATGTATGAGCCACTGACAAAGTGCTGTACAAGTGATCTGGAAGGTTTATGGATCAATTTCCTAGCCAATATAGTACAAGGTAGGGCACAAGCCAGTGGTTCAGATCATCATTTCACATTTCAGAACATGAATAGATTTTAAAAACCTGCCTGTCCTACATAAGGAAAAAAAACAAGAAGCAGACATCTCAACATAAGTGATATATATTAGAGATCTATCAGTAGAAAAAGAACTTCAGAATTTGTTAAATAAAATAACAATAATAAAAAAAATTAAGAAACTGACAATTTTCTAACTCAAAATAATAATGTCATGCAAAGATAAATTTGATTGCATCTTGGCAGATAAAAGGGCATTGATCTAAGATCTAAAAGCAAATATGGTTTTAGGAGCAAGTTATCATGAGTTAATTACATTCATTATATGCAGTCAGAATAGGAAGTTCAAATAAGTAATGATTGGTGATTTAAAAGAGAGAGGTTCATAGAGCTGAAAACAACTACAGGCTGATATAACTGGAAAGAGGTATGAATAATTTTGGGAAACTTATTAATTATTTCATTTGATGGCCAAAAAACTTCATCCTGCATCTGAAAAAAAATGAAGAATGAGGTGATTATAGTTATAAAACAACTCGACTTGAGCAGAGAGAACAAAAGCACCTGCAAAAGCTAAAATATTTTTGTGATCTGTGTGTGTGCATGTGAGTGTGTTTGTAATGAGAAAAAAAAAGGCAACATGACAGAAAAGGGTATAAATTTAGAAGCTAGAAAGTTCAGGAAACTGATTAAGGAAGGAAACAAAATAATCAAGTAAAAAGCAAAGGATGTAGCTGTCACAGGTAATAAAATATATGAACATAAGGAATCCTGCCAGAGGTGCTGGTTCTTTTCTAGATGAATAGGGTAAAGCTTTCAATAACAAAAACAGAAAAGACAAAAAGTGCTCAAAAATATTTCCGTTGTTTATTTGAAAAAAAAAAAAAAGGATTAAATATATTCAGATTATAGGAAAATGATAAGTACATTCAGTTTAACATGGAATTTTTCAGAGGCTTTCTTTACAAGCAAAGAAATATAACAAAGAACAAAAAGATTTTCATTACTTTTGTTTTAGAAGAGAAGTGATCTTTGAATGAGATTTAATCTGTTACCTGGATCTATATTTAGAAATGTTATAAACAAGTCATTTGTTAGCCAGAGGGGTCCAGGGGAAACATTAAGCTGGGAACCTACATTTTTTAAAGAAATCATTTTAAACTCCTAAAGCCGCTTCAAACTCCTAAAGCACTGAACAGATTTACTTCTTCATCTTGAAATGGCGATGCTTTCTTCAATAGAACGTGTGCTATTTGTAAGGCACTTCACAAAGTCTTGTATAAATTCTTTCTGAGCATCTGATGAGATGTTGTGTTTGTGACAAGACAGGATGTCAGAGTCTGCTGCTTTTGAAGGCAGACTTCTTGTGGAAGGTTGTATATAAGTACATATTAAGGAAGAATGTTTTAACATAACGTTTGAGACATAAATATTCATTTCCTGCTGCAGACTATAGATGAACAAGGTATTCTAATTCCTTATGATTCCTATGGTTTACTTCTCCTGTCTGTTGTTCCTTGATCCCAAGTTTTTAATGTCAAGCAAAATACTTCCTTTGCAATAAGTTTCCTGGATTTGAGGAAGGAAAATATGCAGTGCTGAAAGTATATAAAGGTTGCAAAGGACAATATAGTTTAATCGTTCCTGTTTCTGGGAGTCTGAAATCCTCAGTGTGATTAAAACATTTCAGAATTCCTGAAGTTTATAAAAGGTAAATAAATAATTAAACAAATAGATATATATTTTTTAAAAAACGTAGTAAGTTTAAAAAAAAAAAGAAAAAAGAAAGAAAAGAAATCAGCCTCATTAGATAAATACCAGTTCCTTAATTGTTTATTTGACTGGTTGACTGCCAAAAACCTCGATAACATAAGCAACAGATATCAATGAGGCTGATATGTTCTAAAGCAATGTAGAGGCCATACAACCAGACCTGTGAGGGTGACAGAGCACTGGAACATGCTGCCCAGAGAGGTTGTGGTCTCCTTCTCTGGAGATACTCAAAAGTCACCTAAACACTTTCCTGTGTGACCTGCTGTAGGGAACCTGCTGTTACCAGGGGGTGGACTAGGTGATCCCCAGTGGTCCCTTACAACCCCTGTCATTCTGTAATTATGGCCAAGGTCTCAGCACAAGCCCATTTCAGTTGCTTCTAAATATCAAAGTTGTTGTTCACTGCAGCTGACAGGAAAACAGCATTTTCTGTGGGAGTATTTTACATCTCTTATCAAACCCATGTGAACATTCTCTTTTTTTTTTTTTTTTTTTTTTTACCTAATTAAAAATAAACAAGACTGACACCTTTTTTCTTCCCATTTGTAATATTTGGAACGCACACACAAACCCATGTACTTTTACACCTAAGTAAAAGAAGAAAATATTTGTCTCCAAAGTTTTCATCTAAAAGAAGAAATGCAAAAGTATGTTAATAAAAGCAACTCCTTCCACTGGTTATTATCCTCCTTTCTCACTCATGCATATTACTGTGATCCAAGCAGAGAATGAGCAGACATTCAGACCTTCCTTAGCATGCAAATGAAACATCAGCTTATGCATTACCCCCTGTGTCTGAAAGAACTCATGTGCCGCAGCATAACTTTGTTAAATAAATTGTACATCTTTCCCTGTTCCTTCGGCACAACCGGGACACATTTTCCATCCCTGACATGTAGGACTAAACCTAATCTGAATGACAGTAAAACTGTGAGAAAAGAGTGGGTGAAGATAGGGAAGCATATGACAATAGATTATTATTTAATTGATTTGGAAATAAAATCATAAAATCATAGAATGGCCTGGGTTGAAAAGAACCATAATGATTATCTAGTTTCAACCCCCCTGCTGTGTGCAGGGTCGCCAACCACCAGACCAGGCTGCCCAGAGCCACATCCAGCCTGGCCTTGAATGCCTCCAGGGATGGGGCATCCACAACCTCCTTGGGCAACCTGTTCCACTGTGTCATCACCCTCTATGTGGAAAAACTTCCTCCTGATTTTTAACCTAAATCTTCCCTGTCTCAGTTTAAAACCATTCCTCCTTGTCTTATCACTATCCACCCTTGTAAACAGTCATACCGTTTATATGCTCCTCCTGTTTACATGCTCCTTTCAAATATTGGAAGGTCACAATGAGGTCTCCCCGGAGCCTTCTTTTCTCCAAGTTAAGCAAAGCCAGTTCCCTCAACCTTTCCCCATCTCCTCTGTGTGCATGCTCAAAATCAGATAAGAAGGGTTATCTGTCTGATTACAGAATCACTGAATCTGTAGAATCACTGAAGATAGAATCGTAGAATATCCTGATTAGGAAAGGATCCACAAGGATCATACAATCATAGGATGGTTTGGGTTGGAAGGGACCTTTAAGATTATCTAGTTCCAACCCCCTGCTGTAGGCAGGGACACCTCCCTCTAGACCAGGTTACTCAAAGCCCCATCCAACCTCACTGGGTAACCTGTTCCAGTGTCTCACCACCTTCACAGTAAAGAATTTCTTCCTGATATCTAGTTTAAATCTGCCGTCTTCCAGTTTAAAACCATTTTCCATCATCATGTTACTATATGCCCGTATAAAAAGTCTCTCCCCAACTTTCCTGTATGGCCCCTTCAGGCACTGGAAGGCTGCTGTAACTTCCTCCCAGAGCCTCTTTTCCAGGCTGAAGAGCCCAACTCTCTCAGCCAGTCTCCATCAGGGAAGCGCTCCAGCGCTCTCATCATCTTTGTGGCCCTCCTCTGGACCCATTCGAACTCCTGGCTTCACACAGGATCACCCAAAAATCAAACCATATATTCCAGAGTGGTTTCCAGACATTCCTTGAAGGCCAACAGCTCAGGGCTGTGCCCACTGCCCTGGGCAGGCTGTTCCATGCCCACCACCCTCTGGTGCAGACCCTGTCCCCAACCCCCAGCTGCCCTCCCCTGACACAGCTCCATGCTGTTCCCTCAGGCCCTGTCGCTGTCACACAGAGCAGAGCTCAGCGCTGCCCTTCGCTCCCTGTAAGGAGCTGCAGCTGCCATCAGTTCTCCCCTCAGCACCTCTGCTCTGGGCTGAGCAAACACAGGGACTACCTAAAGGACTACCAGGGTCTACCTGGTAGAAATAAGCATAGGCCATGAAGCAGATTCATGTGTAAACAAATCTCTGCATGCTTTTACACCAGCTGAAAGACCAGTCCTTCTCTATCTCACCTGTAAAATATGCAAAACTGATGCCCACAGTCCCTCACAGCAGGCATATCCCCTAACTTCCAGCTCTTTAAATGCATTCAATGAGTTTTAGTACTCGATTTAGCTCTTTTCTAACTTCATTTCACAGAGAACAGAGGATGTTTTTCGGCAGTGACACTTAGCTGAACTCTGCTTTGTGTGCAGTTAGATTTACTTCTAACACTTCTGAATGTCGTTGCCCGCATTATTGCTTTTGTCCCAGACGCTTTTTTGTTGGTTAGTTTTGTACTGAAATCACGGTTAAGCCATTCAGCACGATATTTTCTCTGTGGAGTGAAAAGTGTTTGAAAGCAGTTGAAGGTCACACGTATTATAACAAAACAAAAGGGAGAAATAATAGGGCATCCATTCTGAAGTCCTCAGACATCCAACATATTATTGCCTTGGTGATTTCAGTGTGGATAAGAAGGGCTGCAGAGGGAAAGAGGCATCTTAATCCAGCTGTTCTTTTCAGCATACACAATGAGAGAGATGCGGGGTCCTGTTCCCCAGCCCCATTCTGCCGTCCTGTTGTAAGCTGTATGGAGATGCCTGGAGAAGATAACTCTCTGCCAGCCTAACATGGCAGCAAGTGCTCAGTTTGTGGCTGACCACAGTGACACCTCTGGTTTTGATCAGAAAATATTCACACTCTGAAGTTCATCTACTCCCAAGTCAGGCTCTGGGGATTGCAACTTACAGGTCCTTTTTTAACAAATGCAGCTGTAAAAGTGTTCTTGTATGGGATCTGTGACCAAAGCCAAATTAGGTGATGCTATTAGATTCCTCAGGTAAAGACAAAGATTTTTCGTCCACTTCAAGAAAGAAAAGTACCTGAAACCATGGTGCAAAACAGAGAAGAAAAGGAGTTGGCATGTATCATATCTGTCCCTCTGTACACAGCACTGGTGAGACTGCACCACAAACACTATGTTCAGATTTGGTCACTTCACTCGAAGAAGAGTATTGGGTTGACTGAACCTACACAGAGAAGAACAATGAATCGGGTGAAGGGACAAGAAAATAAGATTTATAAAGATTGCTTGAAGAGGTCAGTGTTTGGTGTGGAGAAGAAGAGACTGAGGGAGGACCTCACCGCTATCTACAACTACCTGGCAGGAGGTTGCAGTGATTGAGGGTGTCAGTCTCTGTTCTCAGGAGTCAAGTGACAGGACATGATGAAAAGCTCTCAGCATGCAACTGGGAGGTTTAGATTAAATAGGAAGAATTTATTCATTCAAAAAAAAAAAAAATAAAAAAAATGTGGTCAAACATTAGAATAGGCTGTCCAGGAGAGTACTACAGGTATTTAAGAGACATGTGGACATAGCACAGAGAGGCAGGATTTAGTGGTTGGACCTGGTAAGTCAACTGACATTTGGACTTGATGACCTTTAAGGTCTTTTCCAACCTAAATGATGCTATGATTCTATTCTGTGATTACAGTTCCTTCTTCTCTCCAGGTTCTTCACACTTTAGTCAGGAAGAACAACCTGCTTTACTCAAAGTGTAATTAATTTACTTCTGTGTGGGTCTTCCCAGCCTGTCAGTGTACCCACACTTTTTTTTTTCCTTTTTTTCTTTATGTTTTAGTTCTTCTTTATTGCTGTATTTGTCTTCAGTCAGATAGCTCATTTAGAAACAGACATTTAACACCCTTGAAGTTGTGAGAAATTTTTCAAACATCACCTTCACATCTCCTTTTAATTACGGTGGTTTCTGTGCTGCTCCTATCCACCAGCACTGGTAAGCAGACTCATAGAATCATTAAGGTTGGAAAGACCACTAAAATCATATAGATCTAGATCATCTGTTAGCCCATCAACACCTTCTCTGCTAACCATGTTCCTCAGTGCTACATCTACACTGTTCTTGAACACCTCCAAGAAAGGTGACTCCACCATTTCCCTGGTCTGCTCCAATGCATCACCACTCTTTCTGAGAAGAAATTGTTCCTAATATCTTACCTGAACCTTCTCTGTCATAATTGTTGAGATCTAGCAACTAGGGTAGCAGACAGTCCACCCAAAGTTGCAGTGCAAAATCCTTGGGCATCTTTAAATTACACTGGAATCTCACAGCTGTTAAGCAGCACCAAGTTCAGAAACCTCCCAAAAACATAATTCTTCAGTTAAGTGCAAATGGAGAGTGGAGTGACTCTGAGGTGTCCCACACTGAGGTCACTCCACTGGGAGGCTGCACAGCTCCTTCCCCTCGAGCAACTATATCTTCCCACACCACCCTTGTTCTTTGAGTCCTTGTATAAGCCTGCATCTCTCATGGGTACCATCTTGTTCCTTTGCCTGCAAGTCTGCACTCTAGCAACAAAGCCCTGACTAAACATCCACACAGTTCAGCACAGTCATTAGCCCCAGATGTTTTTTTTCCTTCCCCGGGCCCTCAGATGGGGAATATAATTTCCTTAGTCTACAAAACACAATTCAGATCTATGAGCTAGCTTGCAGACCAGAAGAATTAAAGACACTTTACTTCCCTATCTATACAACATATATACTATATCAGCACAGTGCTCTACCAAGGCTAATAAACCCTACTCTGCATTTGGAGGTAATAAACCTGCTGCTTGGACCTCGGCCAATCTCATATCGTTGCAAACCTAAAAGAGGTACCAAAGCAAGCTAGTGACAAAGTAGTCTGAATAAATATTTGGGCTCTTGGACTCTTTGAACTCCATGCTGCTGCAGTTCTGTTGCTCTCGGTGCATGAGCTAGACAGTGTAAAGCTTACTCAGATATGTATCATCATGTGCTGTGGGTGAATATTAATTCTGACCTGGTGCAAAGGAGAGAATAAGGTTCTCCTCCTTTTACCTCCCAGAAGTGGAGTTATATATGAGACTATTTGTCTGAGCATATATTGTCTTGCTGACAGAACTGGTTGACAGAGTGGCTTTGATCCTCCAGACAGAGTCCTAAATCAAGAATCCAGGGTCCACAGGGCAGGATATTTCAAACAGAGAGTGTCAATATTAATATCTCGTTTCACTGTATTTAATCGGCTAAAATTATTCAGCTGGGGCAAATTCTGCTCTCTATTATCCTGGTGCAATTCATTGATTTTGCAATGGCCATGTGTAATTGTGCGCAGAATTTAGCTATTAATGTAATTTTAATAAAAGTTTCTTCATGTATATTTCATAAATCTATTATTTTGCAGCAAGTGTTTTCTAATCAGAGAGGAGAGATCTCTAGAGATTGTTGCTCATTTGGTAAGGTAGACAAAAGGTAATAAATACCACTGAATTAGAAATGTAAGTGAAAGTGCAAATTAGAAGTTGCTTTAATGTGAGAGCAGATTAAATATGGTACATTTGCTTAAGTATCTTTATAATGTAACTTGGCTTTTCATCTTGATCTTTGGTTAAAATGATTTTCTCTGGATTTAACTCTTCATACATGCTAGAACACCTCTGCACAATTGGAATAAACACCACTTTTAAATTAAATGCATATTGTGCCAAAGCTTTCCCTCAGCAATATCTATGCATAGGAATTCATAACAGAATTTAAAATCAGAGCTGAAGGTCACCTCTTTTGTATCACAGGCCATTGCATTTCTTCTCTGTAAGTAAATCCACTAACTTTGCTCACATTAAAACAATTCAGCCCCCTTGAGATCTAGCTGGTAAGTGCATCAGAAAGAGATATCTGAAACAGAGCTCTAACAAATGCCAAGGCCCTTGCAATGCTACAAAACAAAGAGATGCAGTACTCTTGTATAGCAGTAAAAACCTGGAATCCCTCTCTGAATTGAGAAGAGCTCACCCTTGCTTCTGAGTGCACGAATCTGACACAGTGGCCAAGGACCAATCCACAAGGTTTGTTTATACCCACAAAAGCAAAGAAGTGATCTTCCCAATTCACCTAGTTGCCTGAAGGTGCAAAGGACAGCAAAATTACAAATCCATCTGTCCCGTTCCAGGAAAGCTTTCAAGATCTTGAAGATGAAACTCTGTTTGCATGTCATCACATTCACATATGTGAATATGGGGCTGCACTTTAATGGCAATGCATGCCATCTTCTCCCTGTAGGCTGAGCGGAGATGGAATGGCTGGGAATTTGCCATGCTTCATGGCAATTGTCTGTCTTGGTGTTCTTCCCGCATGAAACTGGTCTAGAATTCTTGTTTCCTTCTATGTTGTTAGAAATTGCCTTTATCTTATTTAAAGCTCTTTGCTATGAAGTTACATTTTGTCATTTACAAACGAGCTCTCCTAACTTTGACATTCAGGCACAATGCTTTATTTGGTGTGGGTCAGCCAGACTGAGCCCTTCTCTGTCTATTAAAACCACCTTTTTGTAGAGGAGTAGCTAAATCCAGTGAAAAGTAAATAAATAAATGCAATGATCGCCTCTCAATCATTTTTTCAGTAAATGGAAGAAGCTATTCTCCTTGTTAAATTTTCCACATTCTCCTTGAGTTAATGGCATCTTTTCATAATACCCCTAGCGGTGCAGTGTACAGAGGAACAATCACTGCATCACATCTGCTCAATTATCACTTTATATATATATATAATAAATAAAAACTAAAATGACAACAACAAAAAAAACCAACCCCACAGCATACCCTTGACTTTGAAGACTCCTTTTTGACTGAAGGAATGCAATTACTTTCCTGGAGTTCCTGAGTTCTTTAGTATAATTTGGAATATGAGAGAGGTTCCTCGACTCAGAAGAGTTTTCTTTCTGTTCAGCTGCTTAGTATTGCCAAAAGGGTTTTGATAAAGGGTTAAAAGAAAAAAGTATCGTTTGAATACATTACATCACTGCAAGACTGAGACACTTAGGAAACTTACAACCTGCATGCTCATCATCCATATGACATATTCAAGACAGTTTTGAGGTATTATCTAGAAAAGGTTTTTAATTTTTGTCCTAGGAAAATGGCAACAGCTTACATTATGAAATTGTCACACAAATAGATCAATTAGGGAAACAGTTCTTCTATGCTTAGAAAGTAAAGGATATGTAAGCATAAGAGAAAGCTTGAAAAAAAGGACATTTGTACTGGATCTAGAAGCACAACATCACAATTAGCTTAGCAGAGTTGTGTATATCGTACAAAATGCCATATTGATAGGAAAAAGCACTTAAACATGTCATGTACCACACAAAGAGGGTGGAACCAAACTGTGAAGTGCTGTGAGATATAATGTTCAAGGTACAATACACGATGAGCCAGAAAAGAAAGAGATGACAGCAACCAGACAGCAGACAAAAATAAAATAAAATAAAATAAAATGACATTCTGTCTTTGATCCTGTTTACAAGAGGAAAGAAACCTTACTGTAAAGCTTTCATGATATCAAAGAATCTGCAAGTGTAGGAGAGATTATTTTGAGAGGGGGCTTGAACCTGGAAGTTTGCATGCAGTGCTCCCATTAACTTCAGCTAGAGTTCGGTGTGCAGAGAACCAGAAAGATGAGAGTTAAGATAACAAAGTGAGTTGCTTGAAGACAAGAAAGATGTATGCAAAGAAAAATATCTTTCCGTGCTGTCCTTCTTTACACTGTATTAGTTCACAAGCTTTGGAGATCAAGCCTATTTTTAACAAAGCTTGAGTATTATCTAAGGCTTTACAGTATTCTGAAAGTATCTACTTCTATGCAAAAGGGTTTTAGAATTGCTAGAGAAGCATAAGTCCACTCCTCTCTGAGAGGCAGAGGAACATAATATTTAACCTTGTACACAGAAGGTGGAATGAGTAAGTTTCATTGGGTACTGCTATTTCCTTGTCAAAAGAGGAATTCTCTTTCGGTAACTCAGTGGTAACAATTAAACAATATGTTAGCTCTCAAAAGTCTCTTTCTAGTCAAAGACTGTGCAACATCTGAATGGGAGACAGGGGAAGGAATGAAGGACAAGCATTAAAATGCATGTTTTATAATATTCTGCAGCATTTTCTGCATTTGAGATAACCACCCATTTTGTTGTTGTTGTTGTTGTGAAGTGCTGCCATTAAGGAACAATTCTAACATACTTAAAAAAAAAAAAAAAGTAACTGGGAAAAAAAAAAAAACAACACACCATCTGTGCTATGCTATGTATATTGCTCCAAAAGTAATGTCTCCTATTTATTTTTATTGGAAACTGTAACATATATTAACACCACAATAACACTATTTGATAGAACAAATTCTTATATACAAAGTACTATTTTTAACATAGTCACCACCATTAGCCAGTTTGCATGGGTGAGCTGATTGAGACCTTCTTCGTTTCACAATGTGACAGCTGTGCGTGGCCATCCAGAACATGGCCTATCTTTCACATCCTGAAATGGACCACTCACCACCTCACTGTGCTCACATCCACTGTTTGGTCTCCATAAGCATTCAGCAAGTGTCAATGAATGCTAATGAGTGCCATGTTTTCCACGTGGAGAAATTCAGTGTCACACCTTTGCTTCACACGCACTTCCATGTCAGATGCCATTTTGTCAGACTTCCCCTCTGCTGCCATCTGTCACACAACAACAAAAGGTAATGGAATATTTGTGGGAAAGTTTGGCCTCAAACTTTTTGGTGACACTGCCATACCACCGCCATCCATCTTTGATGTTGTGGGCCAATATAATAAAGTAGGAGGCATTACTTTTAGAGTAGCCTTCATGGTATGTATAACAGAATTATACGTAAAGCATAAGAGGTAAACCTCATATTCTCCTCAGTACACATAGAAGAAAACCCCCAAATGATGGCATGTCAGTGGTCTTTAGAGTCCAAAGCAAGGGTGGGCTAACAGGAAAGATTCCACAGGAAAATAAAAATTACCAGAGGTCTATAAAACACAGTACAGCAAGAAAAATTGAAAGGATTGGGTCCATTTAGTCACAGGGAAGGACATAAAGTGCCACTGTTTTCCAATATATAAAAATTTGCTGCAAAAAAATAACAAAGGGATAAGTTGATCTCTGTGCTTATTATAGGTAGAACAAGAGATTACTCACTTACCCTGTTTCAAGCAAGATTTATACCACCAATAAGAAAACCTTCCTAATGTTAGGTTTATAGAGTCATGTTGAGTAGGATTTTTAAAAGGAATACACGATAGAGAAAAGAGTTTATTCGTAGCTGATCCTGCCTTGAGATTAAGGATGGTTGATATTGCCTGTCTAGGTCATTTGAGTCCAGATTTATGAGTCAAGCCACTGTCTCTGAAGTGAAATATGACAGATTTATTTTAAAACTATACTACAGAGTTTAAGAAGAAAAACATAACTTCTCCAATTAAAACTGCAGGGCAGCATGAATAGGAAACAGATTTGGAGGTTTGGCCTATGTTAAAACAAATTCTCTAGTTCAGCCATCAAGAAGAATTTTAATAGCTATCAACGGTCAATATTTTGGCCACCATCTCTGTTCTGAATGTGGATAATGCAGAAAACATCATTCTCCTTGAGGCATTTCATTCTTGTTCATTGGACAGAGAGCCTGTGTTGATTCTCTAGACAGAGCAGTTTATTCTGGTGCATTAGTTGATTAGCTTTGAAAAACAATCTTTTGGAGAAAAAAAAAAAATGTTCTAAAGCATTTTCTCTTTTTAGAGGGACGTACTATTCCAAATTGCTTGCAGCTTTTCTCTCTATATAATGATTATGGAGTTAAACACTAGTGAGTCTATATAAGTAGAATAATGACGATAACTAGAGCAAGGAATGAAAATGTTAAACTAACAAATAAAGAGGTCAATTACTGAAACAGATGAGAAGAGAGAGGGCAAATTCTAATAGCAAGACATAGCAGGCACAAAGATTAGACCACAGGCAACACTTAGTGAGCTTGGAATCAGAATGTTAAAGCAGCAACAGTGAAAAACAGAGGACACACAATACAGAAAGAGCATATAAAATGACAGGAGGAAATATGGAGACAGAAGAGAAAATGGTGCATATGAAAATATTATGAGACTGAAAATCCAGGAAGGAGAAGCTTACCTGAGGATGAAGAATTAAAATGAGTAGCTGCAGTCCAGCAGTACTTTTTAGTGAAAGATCCCAATTAACCCACCCAGCTGGCCTCTGTTTGCCCAAGTCCCTGTAGCAAAAGTGTGGCAGTACTGTCATGGTTCCTCAAACCCCGGTAAAATGAATTTCTCTGAATCTGCATTTTCTTCAGAAGGGGTAACAATTTATGTTTGACACATAAGGTTTTCAGAGCACCTCTTTTTGAGGTACAGCCTCATAGCAGGGAGAGAAAACTGGCTGCTGATGATAATACTGAACATATTGAGGGTAGTGCTTTACAAGGTTGATTGATCCGAACTCCAGTGGTGATGGAGGGAAGCTTGGTGGACAAAATCATTCCATGGCTATAAGCAATCTGTGACTTGTGGTAGCAGGAGTAAAGTGAAGTCCTTCAGTTTTATTTAGGTTAGAAAAGCAGGGCAGAAAATGACCGAAGGACTTGAGTTCAAATACAAACATTGTTAGTTTCTATTTACTTTTATCATCTAATATCTAATGCTTAATAGTTCTTGTGACATTTCACACACATGTGATGATTGCACTAAAGCCTAAATCCATGGAAGCTGGACAATTTACAGCAGCTGAGGAGCTCATTCTTCTAGGAATCACTACTGAGACAAATCATTTTGATTTTCAGGCTTTCTTCCACCAATCAATATTTTTATTGCTTTACTTGAGATAGGAAACAATCATATAACAACAAAAGTTGTTGGGCTTTGTTTCAGATTGTTTGCTTTACTTTTAACTGTTTGGTTCGAGCACAGTGAGGTAGCTTTTCCTCTCAGGGAATATGAAAAGGGTAGAAAACAATTTTTATTCTGTTCTGTGGGGAAAGGCAGGAAAAGACTTCAATGCACTGTAGATAGGCTGAGGCTCATGCTGATATATTGAGCCTTAGAGGCTGCGTTTTAACCCATGCTGCTATTTACATACAAGGGCTCGTATTCCTGAATAGTCATATGCTACTGCTGATGAGTATCATTTTGCCTTCTGTTTATGCTCTTAATTCATCCCATTTAAGAATTTGTGTTCCAAGTCAATTACATAGAGATATCTACGGCTGTTCCAGACAAAACCACTTTCCATCATAAAATTAATGCAGGATATTCTGCAGGAATAGAGAGCAGATCTTTCTGTTCATTGGAGTCAGCTAACCAAATTACCCTATTCACAAAATTTCTGTTTTTGTACCTCGTATGTCACAAGCAGGTGAAGAATGGGACCCCATTTAATGATATTTCTCTGACCTGGCAGCCACAACTCAGTCATCAGAATCAGCATTGCATGCTTTATCACTGATCTCTCTGTCAGACCTGTGCTTTGAGGAGACTTTCAACATAGCCTCAAGGTTGGCAAGGTTTCTTTTTCTGAATATTACTCATTTTGCTAGCAACACAGCCATTTGAAGGAAGATTTAATTCCTTTATCAATTCCACTACTGAATTCTTTGAAAGGTGACAGATCTTTGTATTCAGAAGCCTAGAAAAATCTTACTTTTTTTTTATTATTATTTGTGGCAAGAAAGGATTATGACAAGACTCCAGATTAGTTCTGTTTAGATTGCAACAGTATTTTAAAACCTGGACTATGCCAGTGGCCAAGCCCTGTGGTAAAGCTTCCAGACAGAAGAGCCTAAACAGAATTGCCAAAAAGAGAGGGGTAGCATAAGATGAATCACAATCAAAGAGAGCCCAGAACATCCCTATGCTGTCAATCTCACTTGTGGTAAAAACTTGTTTTCTTATCCTGAGCATTTCTGTAAAATTACAGTCTGTCAAGATTAGTTATTGTCATCAGAAGACCAGTAGATTGCTAAGTCTTTTCTACTTCACTTTTTTCTATTAAATGTATTTAAAAAAAAAATTAAATTATATTTGTAAAGGACTAAAAAGCATTAAGTATTAGAAAAATCTATTGTTTAGTACTTTTTTCTTATGAAACATTTCCTCTGTTTGAAGTTGTTCGGACAACTTCAGCCATTCACCAGTATGAAGTCCCTTTGTAAGGACTTTGCTATTGACACAGAGTCATCATTTCCCCCTTCATAATCATATTTTCATGCCTCGTGTCATTCCCACCTGTGGCTTTCTAGTAATTAATGATGTTACAATGCAAATTCTAATCAAGCTGCATATGTATTTTGCTCATTTGTTTCCTTATGGGAAACGTTTTAATTTCCCCTGGCCTTTACACAGCAGCTGCATGTCCTACTGATTATTTCTTATTCTGAAAAGTGGTCAAAGAGTTGTTTAGGCCAAAAATCAGCTCAAGTGTAAGCATGTGAAACTCTTTTAGCCCAGAGTGTCCTAATCCACGTGTCACATGGTTTTATTAAAAGCTGTGTAAATCACAGTATCCATGAAATGTGCAGCAGTAGTGAGAAAAACAGATGAAGATGAGAATTTGAGGGCTTCAAAAGCAAACTACTTCAGTGGGGGTTGTGACAATTTCAGCAACTGTAACAAATAGAAAATAGTTTTTTGTGCTACACAATGTTATCTATTTAAGAACATGCCAATATATCAACCTCATTTTGGCTGTGTGAAGTACACAGAAGCATTCAAAGTAGAATTTTGTCATTAGCATACACTTAAATGTATTTTTAAAGTATTTTTAATGCATATGTAGCAATGTGTCTATTATTTTAAACTTCAGTTTAATTGCACAGTAACAAAAAGACTGTTATGCAGTTGAAACATAGGATTGGAAATGGAGAGGTATACTGAGTTCTTCCTAGGGCTCCTTTTAATCTTCTGCAAAATGATAATGGCAGCTCATACACAAATCACAGAGAGACTGTGAGGTCTAATTTTTCAAAGTTCTTTGAAGGTCTCTGATACAAAGCACTAAAAAAAATGCTAACTATTGTTTTTATATATATATCTTCTCTTGTACTTCAAAGAGATCTGAAGATGTATCTCCATTATAGCTTAATGGTCTGTATCTTTCTTTCTTTTTTTCTTGTAGCTGAAAGCTGTGTTTTAAATAAGGTTCAAAGTACTGAGAAAGAAAATATCCTCCTTGGCCTTCCCAAGTCATCCACATCATCTTTATCTTCTTTCTCATCTTTGTACTGTTTCCATAGGTAAGGTTTCATCTGAAAGAAAAAAACATATCTCCTGCAAACTATTTAACTATCATGGATTCCTGCCTGTTCTGAGGTAATTTTCATCCATGAACTGGTAATGAAATGAATCTACAGCTGGAAAGCTTCAGGTATTAAGTTTAACTAAATAGCTAGAAAGTACTTGTGCAATACATTCAAGTGGTCTTGAGTAACTGAATAAACAAATATCTTGCAATTTTGGTAACATAGCACTTGATCTTACAATTTTCTCTCAAAATAGAAGTTTTGCTGTCTTTAGAGCCTAAGTCTGTTCAATTTTAATGCTCACTACAATATTACCTTATCATCACTCCTGGGCACTGAGATAAAAATGTTTTATGTAGTCTCCTGTTTTTGAGAGCTGATCCCAGCACCTAACACCAAATTTACCACCTAGACCTACCTTCGAGGCTCCTCTCAGTGAAGGTATTGAAATTGAGTCCCACTCAGTGTTGGTACCTGTATAGTGAGAAGGTATGACAAAGGTCTCTTTCTTCTGAAGATAGTCTGGACACTCCATCAGATGAGAAATTGGAGAGGCATGGTCAAGGATACTCTGCTCCATAAACTGGTGAACATTTTATTGTAGCTGCAGCCCAGATTTACTGTAGGCACCAGCAGTCTTTGTTTCCTTCACCTCTCCTGAAACCTTCTATATGCTATTTTTCCTATGTACTTCAAATAACTTATTGCAGTTCTCCTTCCATTATACTAAGGATCTGAATTGCTCTCCTTCTAGCAAGTAATAGCTTCTTTATCTCCACTCTTCTCTATCAAGATTCCCTGTTCTCACCTCATTCACCTTCTCCATCTCCCCCAGTTCCAACACCTGTGTGGATCTCTTTCTTCCTCAGCTCCTCCTACATCAGAGATTATTATGACTTCTGTGTTTCATTCAGAATTCATTTTCCTCTTCCTCCATATCTCTCACTATCCCTTTCCTATTTATGATTTTTTTTTTTAATTTTTAATTCTTGTATTGAGAATGATCTTTCTTCTATGTAAGAAGACACTTCTCTACAGAACATCTTCCTGATCTGTAGAAAATTTTGTCTAAGAGCAGTCGGTGTAGTTGATGTCAAGTGGATGGTGGGCTCCTCATTCTATTTTCCAGTTGTTTATTATCAAAATCCATTGGATTCTGCCCAGAGATGCACTAGACAACTCATATCTGATCTTTTGCAGTTAGTAGGATACGACCCTCAAAACTGTCATTTTACTTCCTAGAAGAAAAACAAAATCAGGATGAGGGCAGAGTTTACACTCTTAGCCAGTTTTCTCACTTCTGTAAGTGAATGACTGGTTTTGCTTCTCTACATGCAGACAATGATTTTGAGCATCAAGCATTTTGATAAGTAGAGCTCGTGAAGAATTCAGTGTGTAGCTAAGCTCTCCATAGAAATATTAATGAACAATGACCTTGCTTTGAAAATATAGTGTGCATTTCTCCAGTGCCTCTCAATGATCTCTGTTTATTTGTCTAGTGCTTTTGGTGTTCTTGTAAATGCTTGCCCTGACAGAAAATCTAGAGTATCTAAAGTTTATTTTATTAACTATAAACTCCAATATAAGTGCTTAAACAGACACACGCAGACACAAGCGCTTACATTGTGAGATAGTTTTTATTCATTTTCAAGCAAAGTCCTCTCATCATAAATGATTGCCAGCACTTATGAGCACTGCTTACTTTATGTATGGAGTAAGAAAAATCTTTGGGAAAGGAAGAGCAATTAATTTAAAATAATACAATGAACATTTTTGGATGTGTAACCTTTTTTTTTTTAACTGTAAAGAGAACTTTCAGAAAAGTACTTAATTTTTGTGTCCTTTCTCCTGGCTGTACAATGGAATAATAGCACTGCTTTATCACACTGGGTATACGTGAAGAAAATTCATTATTACTGTGAGAACTTCCACTATCAGAGATAAGGGCAGTGGAAAAGCCTCTCAAAAATTATTTGCATTTGAGCTTATCATTGGTCACATGAGTAAAGTTAAATACATTCATAAGTGCCTGCTAGCTTTGGATGTAGGTTCAATTAAGGCAAAACTCAAAAGTTTGAAATTCTTAAAATGAAAATGTTGTTCCAATTCAAGAAATCAACAGCTACGGGGTTACAGAAGCACGGGCTATATTCTTTCTCTACATCACAGTATCATTTCCTGGTGCAAATGGGAGAAAGAATATTGAAATACAAAAACAGCATCAGGCATTTGTACGGTACTGTATAGGTTTATTAGCTTATGGTGAGAAATTTTGTTAGCACTAGAGTAAGAAACACTGTTCCAAGCTCTACTGCTTGGTTCTGATACATCCTGACAAGGATAAGACCTTCCTCAGGCTGTTTCAGAGATGTAGAGCTTTTCAGCGTACATTGCTGTTGAAGACTCAATTTGACCCTTTGGGAAGTACACAGTTATTTCTGTGTATTTCTGCTATTTTTTTTTCTTTTCTTTTTTTTTTTTTTTAAATAAGCAGGGAAAGTATCAATGTTCTCCAGCAATCTTCATCACATGGCTTCTCACAGCAAGAAGAACAAAAGGTAGAACAAAAAGTACAGGTTGTCAAAGATGCTGTCACTTGGAACATATTTCTCCTGAGCTGTATCTGAAAAAGGAGATAAAAGAAAAGATACTAAAATATTTTATGTGTGTTTGAGATGAGCTCAGTGAGATTCCTGTTGTTTCTCTGCTAAAGCACATCACTGACTAAAGCAACATAAAGCTCAAAATGCCATCTTTGAAAATAGTTAGACAAACACTACTTAGAGGCTTGGTTGTTTTGTTGTTTTTAACTTTGCTTTAGCCTGTCAAACTCAAAAACTGCCATTTGTAGATACTGCCTCTGCCCCCTCACCACTTACAAGGGTTTATATTGCTATTGTGAGTCTTCTTTTTTAGTTCTTCTGCTTTAAATAGCAAGATGGAGAAAAACAATTGCCCAGAAATGCCACTGTTAACAAAACACAGCAACACACGGACTGCATGTCTTGCCTTACAAACTCATTATTACTGTGCATCTACAATGGGCAAGTTGTCATCGTGGCCACTGCTTCACCTCCCCAGTTTCACCTGGGCTGCACAGAAATCATCTCTTTTAAAGATGCTATATTTATGTCTCCTCGTTAACAGTGGCTGGCAGTCTGATTTGCACACTGAGCATGGCTATTGTAATAGTCACAGTGCCTGGGAGGAATATTTGGTAACCACTGCAAGAGGAATTGCTAGTTACAAGCTGTGTGTTTGTGTTTCATGTCTGCAGTCTGCTTTAATTTCTGTCTTATTCCACATCAAGCCTGACGTTACAGCTTCGCAGCTAAGGATAGTATTTTGCAAACAGCAAAGGGCAAAATCACTCCCAAACATTGACTCCTTTTTTAATCACAAAAAGCAAGAGGGCAGGAGTCCTGCAAGACTTTGTACTCCTACTCCACAGGCATGACACCCTGCAGATAATAAGCATGCTATTCACCTCCCTAACTAGAAACTTCTGGCTGAAGCTAGTTGTCTGGCGTCCACCTATAGTCAGCAAAGAAAGAAAAGCACTGAAGAGACTGATTGATCCAGTCCTAAAGCAGATGTCTCAGACAAGCAGCATGAATTGCCCTCTGGAGCTTATCTCCTTCCGTTAATTATAAAGGTAGCCTGGAAAACTGGTTTAGACTAGGTACCGGACTTACAGGCAGCTTAAGTTAGATGAGCTGACTTCCCGCCCCAGTCAAAAAGAGGCTACAGTGGAATCCTTTCCTCTCTGCCTATAGAAGGCTTTCTGCTATGAAAAAACTTCAGCCAAAGCCCTGGCTTAATTTAAGTCCATGGCAGCACTTTAACCAGACTTGAAGACTTGAATTTCCCCCATCATGCTTTCTTCTGATTCCAGCAGCAGCATAGCCTCACAAAACTGCAAACAGGGTATAGCTGCAGTAAAACTTTTGGCTAAACATTTCTCACTATAAGAGAAGAGATCGTGCATATTGGAGAAATGCAAACATGCTATTTCAAAACTTTCAGCAACTTCGCCTTTGTTTTGCAAAATGTTATTTTGCTGTACCGTGCTACAAGGTTTTAACAGTTAAAGCCACTCTTTTTCATCAGATGCCATAAATTATGATGTGAGAATTCATGAGAGAAAGACAGAGAGGAGGGAAGGGGGAGAGGAGGAGGAGGGAAGGGGAATGGGAAGGGGAAGAGGAAGGCAAAGGGGAAGGTGAAGGGGAAGGCGAAGGGGAAAGGGAAGGAAGATTATTCATAAAACTGAAACAGATTGTGGTAGAAATTGATTGACTCTGGTTAATTCCCAAATACCACATTTTTACCCAGTCAGCCTGTGACTTACTGGTGAAAGTTATTGTATAAGATCAACAAGGAAACTGTGAAACCAAGAGGAAAACCAAGAACCAACCTCAGACAAGACACTTCTCAGCAGACTTGTGGGGATTTTACAAATACAGGAAGGGGAGGCAGAAGAGTTCTATGATAAAATATGACTCTTTTTGCAGAAGGAGGTAGGTGCTTCACAGGTTTGTTAGGGAGACAGACAGACTTGTAGCCCTAACCACTGCCATTAGGACTGACAGCTAACGGGAAGCCTATTTAGTATCTCTGTCAGCATCTGGCTGTAACCCAAGTAAGAAAAACATGCAAACAAGCCTTTATTGTTTAAGGTCCTCTTCATGTTATTTTCTCTCTTCCACAGTTAAGTAATGTTGTTGTTTTGTTTTGTTTTTTTTTTAAGAAAGTCATGCAACCATCACAACATCTTGGGTTTGGAGTTACCTCTGAAGAAGAATTTTGTATCAAAACCCCTTGGAGAAAACACAGCTGTTGCTGCGTGTGAGCAGTCCCAGGCTCACTGGCAAGGTGGCCCAGGTGAACAGTGGATTCTTAGGAATGTGCCTGCAACTAGAGGAGAGCATATAGTTTTCCCCTGGGGTCTATCTACCTAAATTCCCTCAAACAGAAGGTAAATCAGCATGTGATCCATTCTTCCAGTGCGTGCAGCTGCTTGGGTTTAACCGCTGATGGCAGTCACAAAAGACCCCCAGATCTCATCAGACCGTGCCAGGGGAAAGCAAGGCAATGCTTGTCTTTGCAGCCCACACTGATTTACATAATCCTGCAGATAGGAACTGGATTAACCCTCAGCAATTAACAACAGCTATAGCCCTGCCACCTGTCACATTGCTGTGGGAACTACACCTGAACTCCAGGGCGTTTGCAATGCATTTGATAATATAGAAACATGTAAAATATAAATATTTTATAAATGCATTCCTATGTAACTGGAAGTACTGTAAAAGACAGTTTTACCCACAGTTTCAGCAAATTTAAGTAGTAATATTTCATTCCACTTCAGTGCATACTTTGCTTACCAATTTCTACCTATCTCTACTTTCCTTCCCATTCACAGTAACACACTTCAAATATTAATGAATCAATCCTTGAAACAGCTTTGAAAAGGGCAAAATAATATCAGCCCAATTTTTTTTATGGCAAAAATGTAGTCATGTATGCTTTGCCTGTAGATACAAATAGAACCAAGAGGATATCTGCGGTTTGAACCTCTGTCCATCATTCGCCCACTGCCATGCCTAAATGGCCTAAGGAGCTTTTATGCTGAAAAGCTGCAAGGCAGACTATCTACTTGGGCTTTGCAGAGCTTTGAGCACAAACCACACAGTCAGAGGTATGTTTTCATGCAAATAAAGGGAAACTGTTCTTTTCTACTAATGATTCTGCACTGCTAACCGCAAGCTTTCAAAACTCGTGAATTTTCTCTACAGGAGTTTCCAAGTAATAAAACTAGCCAGAAAAAAAACTTGCAATTGTTAAGTCTCCCAAATGTTGTGTTTGTTTTTGTTTTTAACTCTAAGTTTCTAAGACTGTTGGGTTCACACAGGTCAAGTTATCAAAGATTTCCAAGGCACCATGAAAACTATAAGCCTGTGCTTTTAAAAATGAAATATGAGGCATGTTCCCAGAACCTGGGACCTCAAGTATAAAACAACAAATATCATGAGGCTCCATTAAAAGCAGGAGCTGACAATACTGTGACTCAGAAGTAACATGGAAGAGTTGGCACTATTTCTGGGTTCAGTGAGACTCGCATCGTTTAACTTCTGAAATGCCTTCTAGAACAATATGGGGAACAAGTTAATTGCTGACAGAAATAATTTCACCTGAATAAGCTGAAAATTGAACTGAATAAGGAATTTTACTCTGTTCCCCCATTAGCTTGACTAAGTGTGTTTTTTCTCTGTCCATCTGAATGGAACACATGCAATTTCATATCACTAGGACATACCTTCTGGGAAAAAAAAAAAAAAAAAGAAAGAAAGAAAAAAAAAAGAAGAAAAAGAAGAAGCAGACAAATTTTGGGAACAAAATTATTACTTGCACCTATTATAGATACCATGGTGACACAAGAGTTTTTCCTATTAAGTTTTAGCAAGTAATAATGTAATAAATAGCCTGGCATATATGGAGGCTTCAGAAGGAGCAAAGAAGAAATAATATAAGCCATTCTAAAAGAAGTTTTAAAAAGGATTATATCACTTCAAACTTCAACCAATAACATAATGGGTGGGGGGGGGGGGAAGCTGAACTATATTCAGTGACATAGACGATGGCATCAAGTGCACCCTCAGCAAGTTAGCGGATGACACCAAGCTGAATGGTGTAGTCAATAAATTTAAAGGAAGGGAAGCCATCCAGAGGGACCTGGAAGACTGGAGAAGTGGGTTCATGAAAACCTACTGAGGTTCAATAAGGCCAAGGGCAGAGTACTGCACTTAGGTCAGAGCAATCCCAGGTGTTTATATAGGCTGGGTGAAGAACCCCTTGAGAGCAGCACTGTGGGAAAGGACTTGGGGGTCCTGGTGGATGAGAAGCTAGACATGAGCCAGCAGTGCACGCTTGCAGCCTGGAATTCTGGGCTGCATTAAAAAAGGGGTGGCCAGCAGGGAGAGGGAGGTGATTGTCCCCCTCTATTTGGCTCTTGTGAGGTCCCATCTGCAGTACTGCGTCCAAGCCTGGGGCCCCCAGTACAGGATCCTTCCTGTACTGGGAGCTCTTGGAGCAGGCCCACAGGAGGGCCACTAAGATGATCAGAGGGCTGGAGCATCTCTCCTGTGAGGAAAGGTTGAGAGAACTGGGCTTGTTTAGCTTGGAGAAGAGAAGGCTCTGGGAGACCTTATTGTGGCCTTCCAGTACTTGAAGGGAGCGTAAGAACAGGAAGGAAACAGCTGTTTACAAGGGTGGATAGTGATAGGACAAAGGGCAAAGGTCTTAAACTGAGACAGGGGAGGTTTAGGTTAAATATCAGGAGGAAGTTTTTCACACAGAGGGTGGTGAGACACTGGAACAGGTTGCCCAAGGAGGTTGTGGATGCCCATCCCTGGAGGCATTCAAGGCCAGGCTGGATGTGGCTCTGGGCAGCCTGGTCTGGTGGTTGGCAACCCTGCACATAGCAGGGGGGTTGAAACTAGATGATCTTTGAGGTCCTTTTCAACGCAGGCCATTCTATGATCATAGTCTATGACTATGAAATACTTACCAGAGTATCCTCATTCCTAATTCTATTATTTATATGCACATTTATTTTACAGTTCTGTAGGAATAACTAGGTATACTTAGTCCAAGTGATAAATACCAGCTCATATAGAAGGAACATAGTAGCATTTGGGGTTAAATAACACTCCGGGTGAGATGCCTGTGAATATTTTTGTTACCCGGTACAATCAATAGGGGATTTTCCTCCCAATTTCATCCTCTACTGAGGCTTCAATCCTTCTTCCCCTGAGAAATTTAATTTCTTATGGACAGGAACAAAGAGTTTTGAAGGTGGAAAAAATGTAAAGTCAACCTAAGTGTTTTCTGTACAGATGAAATGTGCATGCAGCTGAGTTTACAGAAGGATTTCATAATATCAAGAACCACAGAGATCAAAAATAATAATAACGAATCTCTCAGAGTCTGTGGTGGCATGAAAGTATCATGCATTCAGAAAAATCTTTACATTCTGTTTGTTGACATCTTGTAGATTGAGCTATGCCAGAGGGATACAAATCAATGAAGATGCTGCAGCTGTATTTGAGTCCAGTATTAATACAGTCCAGCATATTTTTATAAGAATAAAACAAACGAAAAAAGTGGAAAACATATTTAATTTTTTAAATTGTTTGAGACAAGTTCCATTCCCCACTGTATATACACATGGAGTTTATATAATCTGAATGTTCTCCAAATTCAGCAGGTCCTACTCAAGTATAGAAATGTAAATAAATGTGAAAAATGGTGACTAATATAGAGAAGCCCTTTTAGGGTGGCAGCTGTATAACCAGAACCCTTATATATAGCTAGAATTTCCCTATAGAATAATATTCTCTATCCCTGGGGATCTCCATGGCAGTTATCATTTACATCTAAACAGTCATCTTTTCAATCTAAGCATTGCAGTCCAAGACTGAAATAGAAAAACAGGGATAAACTACATGGTGTTGTAGTCCATGAAAATATTTACTACCCCAACAAGCTATAGTTCTACAGCAAAGATAGAAGTTGGGATATAAACACAGAAAAGGAAAATATACTCAAGGCACACAAAAGGGAAGTATAAAATACTCCTGGACTAATATGCTAAGTTGCCATACTTCTGGAGGAATTTCCACTGAAATGTGTACAGAGACAAATATCTAAATCATTTTGAAGGCAACATTAGGATTCATGAAGCCGTCAAAGTCAGCAGCTAAGATGTCCTCAGTCTACAGTTTAGTAAACTCAGTAAAGTTTACAGAGTGAAAGAAAAAAAAAAAAAAAAAAAAAAAGAGTGAGAGAGAGAAACCTGAATATAGTGACTACTGGATGCTTCTATCCAACAGAATAAAAAATGAGCACTGCAAAGATTTTCATTTCTGGAAAAGTTCACTTGGGGGATTTAAATCAACAAGAGTTCAATCCTAAACCAGAACTTTAATGGAAATCAAGAAGGACCTGATATGTAGAAGGCTAACAAAAACAAGGAGCTACGAGGAAAAATCAAGAGACACCAAGCAATGATGGGAGGTTTTTAAAAGATCTATTGTATTAGAGATGGCAAATTAAACTAACACAGATCTAGTCATTAAGTCAGATAATTGCGTAGAACAAACCAGAGTAAAATAAGAGAACTAATCAGAAAAATAGAGGACCTATACAAATATATTGAGGATGCATTTTGATATATTGCAAATAAAGATGCCTACAAATATCAAAAGCCAAACAGTAGTGTAGAAATGTCCAAGAAGACATTTCTTAAAAAAAAACTAAAAGAAAGATAAAAAAAAAAAAAATATGGTAGATGCAAAGTTTTCTGAAGCATATTTTGAGCTCCATTGCATTACCTGAAAGAAAGGTGGAGATAAAGCAGTTCTCAAACAACATCAGGATGATTTCAGACAGACCTTTAGGGAAAAATAGCAAGATTTTCTGCTCCTATGCAGAAGCATGGGAATAGACGCATGAAACACAAAATACTACATTGCCCCCGTCATTGCTTGTTATTAAAGTCAATGGAGCTGTAGCTGTTTAAAACAACTGAGTTTTTGTCCCTGTGTAGCTGTACAGTTGAAGGGTTCCCTTATGCTGAAAGAAAGCACATTTCTCCCTCATAGTCCATTGAAGAAACATTTCCAGTATAAACTACCTTTATAAAATGGCTTCCATGGGAAGCGGAGGAGCACAGACATAGCAGATGAAAAAATGGTCTCCCATCAGGGGGACTGCTTGAGGATGCATGTGAACATATTTTTCTCTTCCTCATTTTTATTTTTTAGACAGCTTCTTTTAAAAGTTTATAGCACAGACAAGATAGTTGTTCAGTCACACATTTGCAGAGCTGGTATGTATTTCTTGACTTCACTGGTGAGACATAAACACATCACAGGTATGCCACACTGCCAAGTCCTGAGCAGCAGAAGACCCCATGCAGCACATAGTGTGCAAGATACATCACAAGTGAAGATCAGTTACAGAAAGATAGTGAACCACACTTCTGATAAATATTTCGTCCATGAATCTATCTTGGCAGAGACACTTAGAAATCCTATTGGGTGAGTAGGAGAAAAAGCGTCCTGTAAAACTGGCCTAAGACTTTCATGAAAATAATTCACAAAGTAGAAGTATTCCAAAATCGAATCTAATAACACTGTATAGAAAAATCTATTCTATCAGTCTGGAATTCAAAGTATCGTAAAGCTAGGAAACTGTGCAAGCAACATTAAACCAGACAAGCAAGTATAATCCAGAGCACTTGTAACAAAAGCAGAGAATAAGGAATGGGAGAATAAAAGTGTGAATGCAGCCTAATGCTTCCACAATTAATAGATCTACTTTAAAAAAAATAATAAAATAAAATAAAAAAAAATCAATTCACTTTAAAGTTAGAAAGATGTCAGGAAGGAGCAATTATTCATGGCTAATTACTTTTTAGAGGATGATGACAATGGGTTAGTTTTCTCTGGTATTGATGAAGAAAAACCTCTGGGGAAATCATTTACAAAGGTTACCAAGGATATGAATTATTCTCTGGTATGTATGAAGCGCAGGAATATGAAAGAGAGAGTAAAATACTAGTGTAGTGAAGGTCATCAAGACAACTCAGCTAATAGCATAAATTACCGCTTTAGAGATTCAAACATGCCATCACTATGTCTAATAATGAGTGATGTCCTAGAAGAGATGATTTGTTATGAAGCGTTCAGATACTCACCAGACAGAAGACTTTAAAATAATTTGTTTCGGGAGAATATGCCAAAAGACAAAATTACAGAACTCAGCCTGGTCCCTGTGAGTGAATTAGGGACAGAGGTCTGTTCTCTTTCTGTCATGTAGGGTTATGTAGGACATACTCTGGACTTCCTTACACTCCCTCACCTCTCTCCAAACAGCTACCATAGTCTTCTCCATTTCATCTTCTTTCTTTTTGTGCTCTCTTATTCATACTTGTGTCTTTGTTATCAGCTTCCTTTTCAATATACCCATTCACAATCATCTTGCCTATACCAGTCTTTAAGAAAAGTAGCATCAGCTTGGAAAAGCATCTCTTGAAGAAGCAGTCTGACTCATAACATTCACACACCAGTGGACTCTCCATCCTAATTTGCTCACAGCCGTTATTACTTGTTCCCATCCCTGCTCACAGTGCCCTATAATATTTGAAAATCTGATTATAAACTCCATAACATTCATCATAAATTCTTCTCATTCCCCCTTCCTACCTTTAAGCTGCCATATTACCACATTACCACCCCTGCTGTTTACCCTGTGCATTATACTGCTTTTTATCTCCTTCTGTGAAGGTCTCCCTTCAAGTTCTCATTTGTTCACATCCTGACTTCAGTAAGTAGGATAACCACACACACACAGCTGTCACATTTATATGCAAACGCCATATGCAGCTGGAGGGCTGGATATTAGCTACCAATTCCTCTACAACTGCTATCCTAATTACACTATTTGGCATCCCTTCCTAGACTCCAAATAATGAACATACATGAAGCCTGCATATACAACAAGATGTTACCAAACTGTCCAGTCTTCTGTTAGAAAACAAAGGAAAACTTTTTTTTTTTTTTTTTCTCACCCACAGCACAGATGCAGTTAAAAAAAAAAAACACGTTTATTCTCAATTCCTCAGACTTTTGATATAAAGCAGTATTTAAAATACACTCACTGTATTTGTAGAAAATGAGTGAGCCATTGGTATTGTTGAAAATGAAGAGATTAATATTCAAATTATAAGATACTAAAGTAAACAAAAGTCCTAGCCTGCCATTCTCATACATTTTGATCTTCAGTGCTATTTATCTTGCAATAAGAAACTCACCGCCAGACATGACTTGAATATGTCATGTATCATTTCCAAGACTTCTCTGCTACAAGGGAGGCCTCATCCCTCCCACAGCAACAAAAAGAAGAGCCTGTAGGAAAGAAGCAGGCCAGTAACAAAGCTAGGAAAAAGAGCCTGACCCACCTTTGAAAGCCATCACTATAGAGAAGTCTGAGGGTGGGGAGACAGTGACTGCCTGGCAGGCAGTGTATGGAAAGGAAAGAGTTTCATGAACAGTTCACCTGACTTGGCAGCTAATAAAATCAGTAGAGTTAAACTGGAATAAAAGCAGCATGGGGAGAACCAGACCTCTGCAGAAATAAAATCGTGTTTAACCTTATGAAAACTGATACTTTTCTTGTCATCTAAAATCACGGCATCCTTAGGGCTAAGCTAGGTGCAAAGGGCAGGAAAGCTTTAATGCAAATATTTCCTCTACAAACAATCAGAATCAAACACTGATGAGTGAAAAGGTTGATATTCAAGCATAATTTCAAAGGTAAAACTGTTTTCCTGGCAACAGTGAGCAGAGACTGCATTTTTCTGAATCTTGAATCTAATCTGATCTATCATTCCTGGGCAAACATTTCTGAATTGATGCAAAGTGAAATCACACTTGCAGAACAGACATCATTTCAGTGCTTTTGAGGACATTTAGTATATAATATTGTAAACCTACAAATAAGAATAAGAGAGAGAAAGAGAGAAAGAAAAAAAAGAGAGACAAAGGGAGAATAAGAGGAAAAAGAGGAAAGGCAGAATCCTTGCTCAGCCATGCTGTTTTTCTGCCTCTGCTTGATTTTTTATGCTGAGAGATGGAAAGATCTTGTGCTCTCACAAAGGTGTCCTTAAAGAGCTGCCAGCTCTGTTCTGTCCCTGTGTCCATAAAGACAATTTCCCAGGGTATCTCATCCAACAGTTCCTTAAACAGCCTGAAGTTAGCTCTCCTGAAGTTCAGAATCCTGATTCCTCTCCTTGCATAGCTCATATTCCACAAAATCACAGACTTTATCAGGACGTGGCCACTACAGCTCAGACTGCCTCCAGTCTTGACCTCTTTAATGCTCTCTTCCACATTGCTGAGCACCAGGTCCAGTAACATTTCATCTCTGTCCAATATCCAGACCAGGAAGTTATACCCAGTGGACACCATGAGTCTCCTGGATTGCTCGCAGCTCACTGTGCTGTTTTCCCAGCAGATATCTGGGTGGTTGAAATCCCCCATGAGGATTAAATCCCCCATTATGTAAGCATAATGCCTCTTGCAGCTGAAGCAAAAAAGGCCTTGTCAACAGGATCCCCTTGATCTTGTGGCCTGTAGCAGACCCCAACCACCAGATGTCCTTTATAGGTCTGGTCCCTAATTTTGATCCACAAGCTAACAATCTGGTCATGGTTGTTTTCTAGAGACAGTTCTTTTCAATCTATCCACTTCTTAACATAGAGAGCAATTCTATATATGCATGTGTTTGCAGAGCTATTTGGTATATTACATGTGAAAGTGTCATGCTCATAAAAAGAAGATAAATTTTAGAATGTCTGGGCTATCTATTAATATGGTATCAAAATTTATAAATTCCTAAGCATAATGTTTGACAACAAACTGTCCTAGAAGCAATAGATTCATTATAAAAATGTTAGAAGTGCATACATCTCATTGACTGTTTATCATTAACGGCATGGAATCCTGATAGGAAATGTCTAGCTATAATTTATATTTCTGATGTCTCTAAAATCTATTACTCACCTTTCTCCAGTTTTATAGCTCCTCTGGACAGAATAGAAATTGAACAGGCAGAGATGGTTCTGGAGGGGAATTTTCTGTGACTGCTGTTCTCAATTAGCTCATCCTTCCCATCTCAGCTTTCCTTTACCTGCAATCGGACCTTTACTGTCCAAGAGTTTCCCAGAAAATAAGAATTAAAAAACAGAGGAGGGAGGCATTAACTACATTTTCATTACAAGATTTGCAGCAATTTGACTCTAATAATTAAATACATTTTAGGTAAAATCTTCAATTCTCAGTCAGTTTTGGCACTGGGAAAACAACCATGAAGGGTTTTAAGAGTATAAGGACCTGAAAATGAGTCTCCAGGAAAATTAAGAAAATGCAGAAATATTCAGTAAATTAAAAACTCACTTGTGCCAAGGCAGGGTTCAAGAAATAAAATCTTGTAAAAAAATCCTCATGTCTTTGGAAATGCTATAACAGAATCAAGACTAAAACTTGTGTGTGAATCTATTCCAATTAATAATTAGAGTTTGAAATTCATATAATTATGTAGTGATCACCATCCATTATTTTATTCTAAGTCTTATTAATATTGTACCAATTATCTATCTGGTAATCACAGAAGACTTAAGCAAAATTAGGAAAGAGTTTACTCTGCACCATTTAAAAAATACTGTCCAAGCTTGTACTGAGCAGCTTTAGTAAGCTGCTGCAGCAATGGAGCTTGCTAACATTCCTGCATGAAGCAGCCTCTAAGCCCAAGCTCTGGAAACACAGGCTTGCTATGCAATTTCTCATGGAAGACTTTATTTCTCTTTTATTGACTAAACCGACTGCATTTCTTCCTTTTACAGCACTTCCACAAATGTTAGGAAGAGGTCAGGCAGTAATAGCGAGGCTTACAGGAATATTTTTCATGTGACTACTGTGTTCTCATTGAGCACAGCATAGTGAGAGAAATCTGCATTCTGTTTTTCCCAGAGGGAGAGAAGGAAACAATTCTTGTTTTAGACCCGTATAATCTGATCCAGCAATTAATTCCTAAAAGAAAACCCGGAAGCTTCACTGCTTGATCAACACTCGATAATGCATTTTTATACAGGAGATTCATGGCAGATCATGTAATAGCAATGTACAATGAAATCTTAGTGAGTATCCAGTGTAACTTGTACTCTTATTATGGTAAAGCCTAGATTTGTGAAGTTCTGCCTCTGAACAAGATTTGAGATGCGTTGTTACAATCTCTAAATTCTAACGTTGAATATTTTGTTTAAGAAATTGTATTTTAGATAAATATCTCCTGGCACACATAACCCAGAATAACAGAATTTACCTCAGAGAAAGTGAAGAGTCTAAAACTAAAGTTTGCACATACACACTCAGTATTTTCTAGGGGAAAAAAAAAAAAAAATAGCAGATTGTCTCTCCTCACTGCAACAAAGTTAAATTATTAAATCTAACAAAAGGGCTGATTTAACAGAGGAAATATCTATTACAAAGTCTCTAAGATCAGTCACATTGTTATACTTAATATTATCATCAAAACAGGTAGTTGTGATCCTGAAAATCGTGTGTCTTTTCATAACAAGAATGATAAGACAGATGTTCACTCATTCCAATAGCTTTATTGAAATGTTATGGATGGAAAGAAGGGATCAGGTGGATAAAGCAAGACAACATATTATACAACTGAAATGCCCAAGTGATGAAGATACAAGCATTGAATTACCTTATAACTACCTAAATCAGAGTTATTTTCTTTACAATATAGGAAGGTTGAAGTGAATGTCAAATGTGAAAATAACAAAGCAGGAAAATTATTATTCAAAAATTGTGTGATGGCAGTTTGAATCACATATGGTAGTTAAGAAGAAATTCATTCCCTATAGGTTGCTCCCAGGTTGCCACCGCTAACGTTAGAGGTCTGAAAGCAGTGGTACTGGAGCTGGGAACTATAAAGGCAATGTGTGTATTTTGCCATCTCCTGCAACTTAAATTCATTTGGAAAAAAAAAGCACCCTACTATTTGTGCTTCCAGAACACTCTGATTATAACATTTCTGCTGTTGTTTGCCTCACACCCTACCAGAAGGCCAACAAAGCCCGTAGGATTTCAGTCAAAGGCTTTCATGCAAAGGAAGATTTTCCATAGATTTAAGGCTGGCCTTTATGCAGCAGGAAATATGAGTGCATGCTATGCACAAGACCAAAAAGAAAAATAAGCTGCTTTTATGGGGGAATTTAAAAGAGAACAGTGGACACATGAAGAGAGAATGCTTCAGCTGAGAAAACAACATAAAAAAATCTGGAGTGAGAAAGGACAAACAGGGAAACAGGCAAGAAGACGCAGCCAGGTGCATGAACGGGCTGTAATAGCAGACAGAAGAAATTAGATTCATTCTCACACTAGTCTGGGTAGAATAGGTGGAAGCATGAAGTTGTAAAGGAAGATGAAAATACAGCTCAGCTCTACATCTTGCCTCAGTCTCATGTATATTTCTCTTGCTTACTTAATATCACCTTAAGGAATAAAGGACCTGGCTTTTTCTTTTTAATAAAATATTTTGAAAAGTTGTGTTTTCATTCTTATATACAAAACAGTTTTCGAAACCCTGACATTATTCCTGAAATTGTATGCAGGGGATTTTGTCAGCCCGAAGCGTCTATGCTGGAGAATAAAGTAGTGTTTATCTATGTTGTTGGAAAAAAAAACAAGATGGCTTTAGGGGCAAAACAGTATTGGGTATCGCTCCTGGAGCCCTGACTTGAGTTTCATCTTTAGTAATTGGACATTTTCTGAGAAGAGTTTTTTTCTTTCTTTTTTTTTCATCAGAGAAGGTCCTATTGCAATGACACTCAGAAAAAAAATCTGTCCAGGTCACTGCCTTTTGCAGGACTAATCATTACAAATCACCACCATCCCTATATTCAATAGACTATCCAGTCTGTTTCTGAATACCTGCCACGGAACTCAGTGCAGTGCTATTGTAAATTCACCTCCTCCACAAAACATAGTTTTCTTCTTTAACCTGCAGGGAAATAGCAGAATTGCCAGACAATCAAAATACAGGTTTTTGAAAAGGTCAAAAGATTCCAGCAAAATATTATATTTCATGTAGCGTACAAACCATGAAAATGTTGATATTTCATTACTGCGGAAAAAAATTGTAACAAATATAGAATCTGACAACATCTTTTTTTTTCTTTTTTTCTTTTTTTTCTTTTCTTTTCCCTCAGATTTGGCAGAAAGACCATAGAAAAAAATGGAAACAGGCAGCAGGCTAACATCATCCGAATACTGCTTTCTGTTTTACAGACTGTCTTCCTTCTGTAAAAGCCTTTAAACACCCTGAATATTTAGTTATCTGACATAACATACCTTTTATTCGATGGCAGGTCTACCTCATATAATGAATACAGTGGAAAAAAAAAATGCATTTTGCAGTTACAGATCCCATTCAAGCACAAATGAACCCAAGGAACTTTATTTTTGCTCCATATTGATGGGACTCCAAGGCTGGTAGGCCTGTGTGTTAACATATAGCCCTTCCCATAGTAGTAATGCAATAACAGCTCTCTTAATCAGAAGGGCTTTCAGATGCTCTTTAGTTGTAATAGTTTTATTGCAGTTAAGTAAGCAGCTGAAACTGCATAATTTCAGGAGCTACAGTATCTCAAATAGCCAACCTATGGTAGGAGAAAACTGAATGCACAATTCCTGGCAACTTTGTCTTGATGGGGAGAACGGAATTATTCTTCAACTATTACCATGTGCCAGAAGAAAGTATTACTTAGGAGACTACCTAATTGCAGCATTGAACCAAATAATTTGAAATGATAGCTATCTAAGGCCAGATTGCAGAGTGAATAGTGAACAAAGCAATAAATAATAGAATTCAAGATACTATATCTGATTGCTCATTAAATCAGATTGCCAGTTGTAATAAAAGCCAAAAGTAACAATCAGAGTAATTACCTTGCAGAAGCAGTATTACCATTAACTATTTCCAACTCCTCTTATCTACATATATTATGAAAACAGCATAGAAAATCAGCTTTTGATTAAGCTGGGCTTGACTTCAACCCTATTTCTCTATAAACCTAAGGGTGGGTTTTCATTCGTATTTTTTAAAGATTGATTCATCATTGTATTGAATATGGCTTTAATTCTTTTATCTCTCAGAGTACTAGCTGCTTCCATTCAGAAAAGAAGTGGCAAAGCACATCCAAAGGGAGGGAGAAAAGACTCTCAAACAGAGCTTTTGTGGGGTCAGGGAAGGCGCTCTCAATTTTTTGTGGTTGATGAGAATTCACATCTCCAGTGAGATTCCTCCCAGGGACCTGGATAAGCTACAGATATTCAGCTCTTATTTCCAATCTCTCTCTTTTTCTCCCTCCCTCTCCCTGCCTGTGTACACACATAAGAAACACAAATTTTGACTCAGTTTGAGGATCATCCTTCATTTGTGTTAGTTTTGAAAATGCCCAGTTCCAATGCCACAAAAAAAACAAATAGACTAGAGATACATTTCTCACTTTGCAACATGTGCAAATGAAATGCAAGTTTATTTAAACCTTTCCAGTACAGCAGTAGAGTAACTTGTAAGAAGATAATTTTGCATTTTGCTGTCTGAGGGTTTTTTCTGTGTAATTGTTAGTATGTGTGGCAACTGACATTCCAGGCACTGAAAGCCTATTTCTTTCCACTGTTACAACCAATGTCAGAGAAGGTTCATATGCACCTTTTCCTGTTCTCACTGCATTATTTATCAAATGAATATGAAATCAAAATATTGACGCACAGAATATGTTAAACATTCTAACGTGCAATGCCAATTTCACCTTGACAACATTCCACAATGGGTCAAAGTTCGATTTCCTACTGTTTTAACTAATATTTACCAGTCTTTCTTACTCTATTCTGTTCTTTTTTTTTCTTTAAGCTTTCCCATCATTCTTTTTCCCCTACCTTTCTTGTCTGACAAAAACTATCCACATAAGTCCTTGGTTATACATTTTATTTTATGACTGATGACAACCATACCCAAGAGATTTCAGCACATAGGCTCTTGTTCCCAACAAACCTAGAGGCAAGTGGAATCTATAATTTACTTCTAACCTTGTCTGAATATTGTGTTTTTAATGAAGTGCTTTCTCTAACTCCCTCATACTTATCTACCTCTTTCTTGACAACACATATTGAGTACTGACTTAGTTTTTACAGTCAGGTTACTTTCTGAGCAGGTCAATGCCAATTATCTGTCAGGACTAGGATATCAAGTTTGCAAGGACTTAATGGATATTTCAACAGAACAAATCACATTCCTACTGCACTAAGCATACCCTAAGACTAGGCTTTTTAAAGCAGTCTAAGGGCATTAAGTTCTCATATCATGTAGATGTACAGCAGGATTCAGTGAACTAATCTGTCCACTGATAGTTAAAAAACTATCAGAATATTGAAACATGAATTCAGCACCCTGGATTTCTCTAGCTGTTGTGCAATTCCTTGTTCTCATCTGATGCTGCTTTACTTTTATGAAGACCATGCAAATTCATAGACCTCACTGTTACAGACCTTGAAAGGAAACAAGAAAAGTGAACCATTGTCCCAAAGACTACATTATAGACAAGGTTATTTAAAGCCCTCAAGATGGCAAGGAAAACATATCAGAGAGTAATAATCATCGTTACAGGCAATGATCACAGATGATTTGCCTAACAGTGCCACATGTAAGGAGTAAGGAGGAGAAAATATGTCCAGTGTATATTCCCCTGCAAAGTAGGTACCCATTTCCCACTGTACCTATTAGGTTTAGTCTCAAGTTACTGTCTCCAAGTAAAAGACAAAAGCTTCTGTTTGTAGCTTTTCCCAGATTGCAGATATTTTCTCCACTTTATCCAAACACGCGCTGAGTGATTTACCACCATCACAGATTTTATTTTTTGTTTCTATTTTCTTATAGGACTAAATTTACTTTACCTGGTTTTGGCCCTCCCTATGCTAATGCAAAAAAACCTTCAGTTATTGCTTACTACTTGGGTAACTGCAAACTACAAGACTACCTGGTACCTTTAGGGCTCAGACCATACTGAATGATTCAGATAATTCTGCTCTTACCTTCATTAGGTGAATCTATGCACCACTGGGTCCAGGGCCTCAGTGAGATATTACTAGTGACATAAATTTTGCCTCTTCGGTCCCAAGATACACAGCTCTTAAAATTGTTTGTGCCACCAAAAGGCACCAGCAAAAAGGAAATTAGGATAAACCAATGAGAAAGGAATGCTAGATTGCAAATTATTCGGGAGAAGAAACAAAGAAGGCTTTGATCATGTATTGCTTTGAAAGGGATTTAAGGACAGTCATGGACTCAGCTTGGGTGCATTAGTGCTATGCCAGTGGCTTTTATGGAGTTATGCACATTGACACCAGTAAAGGAGCTGTTACTACACACTTCCTAACCCAAATTTTAGGTGTATTTGCATTTTAGATGCAGTTAAATGTGATGCTGCCTGTGTTTGCTAAAGGCAGTCCTTTCATTACCCAACTATAGACAAAAGCAAACAAATACAGGAAAAAAAAAATAAAGCTACATATAAATGGCCTCAGAAAATATGGATATAAAAATCTGAGGGGAATTCATTCTACTATCCAGGTTTCAAAATAATTCATTAAACAGCTACCACTTGTCCTGTCACTGACTATCAGTCTGGAAATGGATAATGTTCTAAATGTGTCTGCTTTCATTGCATACACTCCTGCTACCACAGTTGTTAACATTAGCTATGCACAGGAAGCATTTTGCAGTCTCTCATAGCTATCTTATCAATACCACCACAAAACTAAGGAAATAGATGGGGAAAAAAAATAATAATCACAACAGTCTATAGTTATAGTTGAAAGCATAATGCTTCTGTCTAGCAGACAAAAATGCCTGCCCTATAATCCTATGACTGTGGAAACCAGAACTTTAATAATCAGGTTGAGGCTTGCCATTTAAGTTTACAGCAGAAAGTCTGTCATATTTGTTGTTAACATTCTGAATAATCCTTAAAAACTGTAATCTGTTTATCATTTATCATTTAATATGGCATTATTATTTCAGGAAAGCATGCAACAAGACTGAAATGGCCTTATTCCAACAATAACAACAAAATCAATCCCTTTCTATAAATTTGATATAGGCAGGCTGTGTACTATTTGAAAAAGTTCACTGAACCGTGAAGACTGGCATTTGCACCATAAAATTCAAGCTTTATTTGATGAAGTTACTGAACCTTCCATTAACCTCAACTAAGGTTTGAAGCAATCATACTTATTTTTACTGTCCTCTCAAGTTGGAAGATTTGAATATGAGGCAAATGAGATTGCTACTCCTGGGAGTTTCAAAGGGACCTGAGGATGGGCACAGAAAGGATACATGGTGTTTAATGAAAAATATTTGTTCTGTTCAATTATGGTACTAGAGGCTCAGCACAGCATTTTGTTTTGTTTTGGTTAGGTTTTTTCAAGGAAAAAATAAAGAAGTAAAAAAGATAAAAAAGACATAGTGGAATAACAACATGAAAGAATTTTGTTCTCTAGCCTTCTGATTAGAAGTGTGTTTTCATGTCAACTTTAGGAGAAATTATGTACAAAGACTGTTTTTAACAGAGTCTGTTTAAGTTTGTCAAAGGTTTGCAATGTATAACTCCATCATATTAATTGCAAATATTGCTTACTCTATTGTTTCACTCTACTCCTTTGCCTCTAAGGCAAACGACAAGAATCCAACTCCTGCTGTATAGAGTCATAGAATGGCCTGGGTTGAAAAGGACCACAAGGATCATCTGGTTCCAACCCCCTGCTATGTGCAGGGTCACCAACCAGGTCACACTAGGTGTGATCCTTAATCATCCTTAGACCAACAACTGGCTATCACAAGTTAGAGGAAACTAGTCTAAATGCTAGAGTCCAATATTTTCACTGCTGTTTGTATCAGCTAAATGTTGGAAGCATCAGGAACAAAGACAAAAGCTCAAAAAAGATCTCCACCTCATGTGGCCACTTGACATTGACACCCAACCTGATTGAGACAGCAGATAAGTGGTTTAGAGACAGTATTCCCCAGTATCGGGTAGAGTGTCATATGAAAGACATGTCTCTGAGATGGTTACAAATAAGCCTATATTAATTGAGTCTTGCATAGGTTTAAATTCAACACAGTACCTCAGGGCACAACAAGGTCAATGTGCCTTCCAACATCCTGCTCAATAGCAAATTAAGCATACTTAGAGAGAACATGCCTAACGCTCTCTGACAGCACTGAACAAACATCACCAGTTATGGGGGAACCTTTTATTCAATATTCTGATCATTTTAGCTGCCACACGGGAACCTAGTTTTAATTTGCTTCTCTGCCAGAGAAGACTCAGAATCACCTCTTTCTTCTATGTTTTACAGGAGTGAACTAATCACTGAGTGACATAATATGCTGAGAAGGACTGACACCACTGACCTTTGTCCTTGCCCACAGTGACCCAACATATAGCTAGAAGGAAAGATTCAAGGAATATAAAGAAACTAAAAGATGAAATGGTCATTAAACTCTAACATAAAGGCTAGAGACATGCAATAGGTAGGAACTCCTTGCCTTCACTTCCTCTGATGTGTTACACTGAATTTTAAAAATGGATTATTCACTGGAGCCCAGAACTTAACACACCCTCTATGTATCCGAAGCACTTAAGCAGACATTTAAAAGCTAGCGATAACTTCCAGTTAATAACTGGCCTCTGGGAATTATCACAGCAACAATAATTAATTACGCAGCAATGTATTTTAGTTTTAAGCATGACAGAAAATCTTTCAGAGTTATTCTTGTGAAGTGAAGAGTTGAGGAACAAGTGAGAATTTTGGTAGTTTTGTACTACTCAGAGCTGAAGAGTTCACCAGAAACCACTGTAGCCCTATAGAGAATCTAACAGACAATTTGCTCCCATAATAGAGACCCAAGAATGGAGCTGTAAACATGGCTGTTATTCAGAAACTTTGTCCATACCACTGATAAAAAGATGTCTGAGTCCGAGAGCACACCAGTTTGTTCACACTACTTAGCTACTAGTCATCCCTTGCTGCTGGACCACAACTATCCTAACAGGAATTTTCTACTAATGGGGGTAGTCCTAAGTTGTGTTGGCTGGGACTGGCCAGTGTCACTCAATCTCTGGGCCAGAAATCAGATCCTCACCCTCTTTTATCCCTCTTGATGTATCCAAGGAATTTAATGTGTTCTTACATCACATACAGTACCCATCAGTGCTTTAAATTCAGGGTCCTGCGTCCCCAGAGTAGTACACAGTGGGAATTTTCCATGTCATAGAGGGAGTGTGAATGAGCAGATTCCAGAGCAGTAACAATATGAATAATGAATTAGGTGGCAGAAGGAGGTTCGATAGAAAAATCAGTAAATGAATGGATGGAACTGCCTGAAAAGAAAGCTGCACATTTGATGGCCTGAATAGCAAAGCAACAGACAGTGTCACATCCTCCCCCAGATTCAATACACTGAGTAGTATTCCTTTGAGTTCTGGTACTGTTCATGAAGAGATGTGATTTGGGACTCTGAGCAAAAAATTCCGTCTTGAAAGCTTGCAGAAAATGGTATGTTCTTGAAAAAAATAAAATAAATGAATAAATAAAAGGAGAGTTTGTTTTCAGACTGCAGCCGGTTGGAGAAACAGTGCTTTGATGATGCTGTCCCACCATGAATGTAAAGGATATAGATAATTTACAGCCTTGATTAACAGTCTCATAGCTGCAATAGTTCATCCTCTTCACTTCCCATCCTTTTTATTGAATGTGCTTAAGTATTCATGAACACATGATGGTAATCTTGTTAACACTATGAAAAGCAATGACATCCTCATTATAAACTGCTTGAAAATGCTCATGATCCTTTCACCAGAATGAGCTTTGTACAATTAGAAGCCTGAAACAGGTGCACAACACACAAGGTGATAAAATGGTAATTGTAAGATACAACAGCATTGTAATGTCCAGAATAGTAGATTCTGCAGCTACAGACACACTAGTGCTCTTTGTAATACTAATCTATTTTAGTTGCCATGCAACTGTGTCTCATTCACATATTCAGACTGCAAACAATCACAGATTCAGGGGCAGGTAGGCACATCTGTCCAAGACTGATAGTCTGAAGCTATTTAAGGCTCTTTGCCTTTGTCATCATGGTGAGAAAAGTTTTGCTTCCCAGGACTGAAAAGGGCCTTGGGTCATTTGAGTATGGTCTTACTTGGTTTCTCCAGAGGCACATTATACCAAGTTTGATCTTTTGATCTTTTATTATAGGTTCATAGTTTGATTTGAAAGTGAGCATCGGTGTTTTCTGTTATGGAAATCGCTTTTTGGCTATCCTCAGCAGAAGGTTCAAGTGAACTTGATGCCATGTCAAGCCTTCCGCATATTTTTTATATCAATCATAGAGATAATCAGAAGCTTGTAATAAATAGAGGTCAAAAATCTTCAAATTGTACCTTGAACATAATTTTTATCAGAAAAGAAGGTCCTTCTCCAAGGAAAGGTATTCAAAAAAGGCTTGGAAATTCAATGAGTTCCTCCCAGCCCAGAATACCAACCTCAGACTTGCCTGTAGTCCCATCACGCTATGAAAAAGTTAATAAAAAGTCTTTCTGATTTTAAAAGAATGTAAGACTCCTTCACAGACTTAGGCTGTGCTTCTGTTTCACAGAAACCTTAAATTCCACATGTTCTAAATAGGGACAACTCAGATAGTTCTGGAGTTTCCAAATATTTTCCTTTCTTTTTTCCTTCCTTTCATTTTCTTGCCTTCATGCTTCAGACCTTTGTATTGCTGAAAATTAATGAGCAGAAAAGACTGAAGATACATATTAAAATCTGTAATACTTCTGCACCTACAAATCAACACAAACAAATTCTGAACTTACAATATATATGTGTGTGCTATCACATGCACATGTACAAACACATAAGAAGATGGATGCAGTAGGCAGGGAACAGAGTTTAAGAAACACTGAACCCAGACAAAGCGGTTGGTTTGACATTTTGTGATGCAAGTGAGGCTCTGAGATTTGAATTCCATTTATCATTTTGGCCTTTCAAGAACTGATAGGGAAAGAGAGAATTTCAGCCACAGTTCAGTATTTCCACTTAGTCAGCTAATCAAGCCACCGTTAAGTGGGATAAGTGGCAATGAAAGAAGAAAAGGTGCAGCAGAGGTGTCACACTCAGCCTGGAAGAGCTGTATTTGACTTAAATGCTTTCACTGCCCTGATGTGAAAAGGTGGAGTTAGCAAAAGATTTCATTTATCTCTTTTGAGACTCTTCATTTAATAATCTTCACAGGCAAACCAAATGAGACAGAGCAATACAAAAATGTGGCATTTTAACAAACTGGACCTGCTTCTCTGCTGTCAAAGAAAGCTGCATAAGCATAAATGCTTCTGGAAAAAAAGGTGAGGATGTGGTGAACACTTCTGCAAACAACTTGCATATTGCATTCTTTTAGCACTTAACCTGCCCAGACATACAGGAGCACATAAAGCAGTGGAAAATTAAAGCTCAGCACTTCCATTAAGATGAGTATAGTTTGCATTCAGGAAAGCTTTTAAGTGTATGTTTAAGGTTAAGTGTGGGATTCGTCACCCTTTCTCAGTCAGGAAGTTATTTCTAGCAATATTTGGGTGCATCTCTGCCAATATAATACACCAGAGCTGGGCACATTTTTCTTCCTGTGAATGAACTATTCATATCCCCAAAAAGCAATTTCATCCATTCCAAAACAATTTGTGAATTCAACATTAATTTGACAAATAGTTTTGGCTGGGAAACTTTCACAAACCTAGACTGGCATAAAAAATACCTGAAAGAGCTCCATCTTTCCCTCAGTTGTCACCAAACCAACTACAGAAAATGTTGAATTTCTATTAAAAGAGAATCAGATCTCCAGTTTCTACCTGTAAAGAAAGATTCTTAAACAATACAGGGTAAATTATGTAAAATGATAGGCTATCTCAAGATTGCTCAGCTTTGCCTAAACCACTTATGAAATTCCCTGGAATAGGAGTGGGAAGCCAGGTGTCAGATCTTTTGCTGGCTCAAAGATGCTGATGAGTGGTCTGTTGCAAACCAGCATCCAAAGAATGAAATTAAAAATGAAGAGTGAATGCTTCAGTGTACCAGTACTATAGTTCCTAAAATTGGCCTTCCTAGATACGTAGATGTTTCATGCCTTCTGTCAGGCCCTTCTCCAAATACTGTAATTGAATTCCGTTATCTCCTTTGTTTCTCACATCTGTCTTCCTCTTTAGTTATTTATTTATATTCTGCTCATCCAAACTGATACAGCCCCTAAAACAAATTCTTCTCTCCCAGACTTTTGAGGAGAGGAAGTCCATCTGATTAAATCCAATGAAACAAAAGGCACAAATCAGAACTAATTCCAGAATATAGCAAAGGTAGTATCGTACTCTGGTAGATAAATTCATGATGTTACTACTAGCCACTAAATGGCTGCCTAATTCATTCCTTGGTACTTGTTCTTAATGATCACTAAATTATTTACATAGCTAAGGTCTTTTCAAAAGGATCATCTGGATTTACAGATCTCAGTTGGTGAATATGAGTATAGAGTGGTTCCATTAGAAACATATATATTTACATGTTAAACTGTAATACAAAATATATTAATTGGAGTAAGACACAGGGGATAGAATTTGTGTTTAACATTTGTTTACCAAAACAACAGTCACGAATGCATTTGAGTATTTATAAAGCAAACTCAGCTAGCAGATTTTGTTGCTGTTTTATTCTACAAACTGAAACTTGACCTGGAAGAACTGAAGTTCTCAAAGAAAATGAGTTGAAGGCAGTAAACAACTCTCTGAGTTGTAGAGTAGAGAAAGGAACATTTCTTGTAAGCTAATTCAGGGTCACATTATCCTAAGCGTGCATGTGAGCCAGTGTGGAGGAAATTCCCCATCAACAGGGGATACCAAGTTCAGAGAAGAACCTCTTTACATCACCAGCTAGTCTTGGCCTCAAGATCTTTTGCAGCAGCCACAGCCCATCTCAGGTCAAAGTCAGACTGCAAAAGATGATTCACTCACTGAAAGTCTGCTAAAATAAAGTGTGGGTTAATAAATATGCCTATCCACCGACTTTTGTCTTTTTCACTTTAAATCAAGAGTCTTTTTCTATGTAAATTTGAAGTCAAAGACGAGATGCATTTCAGATGTGATAAAGCCAGCAGCAGCCGGGCTCAAGAAGTTTCTCAGGTGAAGAATCCAAATCTGCTTATACAAAGAAAAAAAGTCTTATCCTGCAGTGTCAGAGTAATATGTTCTTCAAGTCCTGACCATTATGCATTCCATTTATACCACTTCTTTAATCAAAGCTGAACCTGGTGAATTGCAAATAAGAACGAAAACATTAAATGTGAAAGGCCAACTTGCTCATCTATATTTTTTGTCGAAATGACAGTTCTAAAATTACAAAGGTAAAATACTTCACTAAATAGGGTTATAAATGTGCAATTCATCATGGCAGAACATTTTTATGCATTTTAAAACCACTTTTTTATTTTAAAAGGTGAGGATGCAAAATGGTAGGCTCATTCTTCATCTTTTCATTTTGCAGTTTATTTTTCACACAGCAAAGATGCAGTACGGTTCGAAAAGCTCTTGGAATAGTATTTGTATCCTTCTCTTTCTAAGTTATTATTTACCGGAGAGTATATTTCAAAGGTGAAGGTATGTCACCACCCTGGTTAGTGTATGTACATACACAGCATAAGCCCTTTCCTAGATAAAATCCTCATTACTTCTCAGAGTATATATACTGTTAAAATAGGGACACTCTATTCACCATTCCACCCCAACCTCCCCTAATCCACTAATGAGATACCATATAGCTGAAGCAGAAGAATCAGGTCTGTGTTTCCACTGCTAATGGTAATTCCTGTCTAATCAGTCTGCAGCATCGCGTCGGGTGTACAATTCCCCAGTGGCCATGGACTGGTTATCCTGCTAAACACAGATCAGTGGGAAAACTTAGAGGAAAAGGTAAGCATTATAGCTGAAGAAATAAAGCAAGTGCTTTACTAGAAACTCCCATTGCTTCATTGTAATTTGCCTGAAATCCTTGTTCTTCCTTGCAAGTGTGAATTCTTATACTGAGATTGCAACAAAGGATTAAGAGAAAATCCTGGAACGGAGTGGGAGAAGAATAGCATCTTTGCAAGGTCATATAGAGAAGATCACTGCATCCAGGTAGTCTGCTGCATATGATGTTTCTGAAAGGCTGGCACGAATAGAGCTTTAGGCAGGATGAGGAACTGTCACAGAGAGGAAGAAAGGAGAAAGGAAAATGTGATCTGACTCTTGTTACATCCCAGGGAGATCACCCAACCATCTCCGAATTTTGTGCCTATTGTGGGTCAAATGCAAAGAGGCTGACCCAAAATAATGTACCTCAAGGACTGCATTAACAGTCCTGTGAGTCTTAGTTCAGAGCATTCTACCTTTGTGATTGCAAACATTTGCAAAGGAAGTAGTTTTACCCATTAATTTCCCTGGATGTAAGATTGAGGCCACCATGCAGACCTGCACAATAAAGCCAACCAACTGCTGCACTTTGAGTTTTCAGTTGCATATTCAGCCCCTAAACAGCCCTAACAGAGAGAGATGGAATTAGAAAAATCTGAGTTAGAAGACCATATGTTTTCATGTCCCTTGCCACAGCAGTGGGAGGAAGGTGATCTTAGCAACGTCGAGGCCCTGGTTTGTGTCAGAAGGGCAAAGGCTCTGGAGCACAAGTCTTATGAGGAGCAGCTGAGTTAACTGAGATTGTTTAGTCTGGAGAAGAGGAGGATCAGGGGAGAACTAATTGCTCTCAACAACTACCTGAAAAGAGTTTCTAGTGAGGTGAGGGTCAGCCTCATCTCCCAGGTAACAGCAATAAGACTAGGGGGAATGGCCATAAGTTGAGCCAGAGGGGGGGGTTCAGGTTGGCTGTTAGGAAGAATTTCTTCTCAGAAAGACTGGTGAAGTACTGGAACAGACTGGCCAGAGGGCTGGTGGAATCACAGCCCCTGAAGGTATTGAAGGAAAGGCTAGGTATAGTACTTAGGGACACGGTTGGTATGGGCAATATTGTTGGTAGGTGGATGGTAGAACTAGACGATCTTAGAAGTCTTTTCCAACTTAAATGGTTCTATGAATCTATGATTCTCTGAACCCCCTGTGCAAAAAATACATAATGGTCAGGTCTTTGAGGTGTCTATATACAATCCAGACTCACCCTGTACCTTGCTGGTGATTATGCTCCTTGTCTCGGTTTCCTCTTGGCCAGGATTTGATCATGGGAGTGGTTTCAATTTCCATGTGGAAGCAAACTGAAGGTGAACAGACAATCTCAGGTGGACAGGAATTTCACTGCAGGCAGCAGCAGTTTTCAAAGTAAATGGTTTGACATCACATGTTTTATTATGAAAGGAAAACAAAAATATTTTTTTTTGTGTGTTTTCTGATGCTTTCTTACTTACCTCTGGTAAAAATAAATAAATAAATAAATAAAAAGCAAAACAAGCTGCAACAAGGGAGTTGCATAAACCCATAATTTGGCAGCCAATTAGTCTTTGATTTAGACAGTTGCTTTTTGAATATTTTTTTTTAATGTGATTCCTTGCAGCTGAGAAATTTACATTTTAAAAAGTGCTTAATGCCAAGCCAGTAAAGGAATCCCATATTTGTCAAAAAAGTAAACTGAGATGAGATCCAGTCCTTGTTAACATCCTACTCTGGGATTGCTTTAATAGTAGATGAAGGAGAGGAGGAGAGGAATTTGTTCTCTTATGATAAGAGGCTTGTGGAGACAAGTAGAAAAGCCAAATTCACTGTTGCCTTTTTGCCCCAGCCAAGATAGGATATACACAGAGGCATACAGCACTTCTCAAAAAGCCTAAAGCAAGTGTGTGAATTTATAACCGAAGATGGAGGTGGGATAGTCTAGAGCAGAACAATGTGAGATCAGTGCAACTGTGAATTTCAATTAGTGACTCTACCCACAGAGGCAGCAGACATTTGTGAGACACTTGATCTAATATCCTCAGTAGAATCAAGGTAGCCTCTAAATTGAAACAATACCAACTCAGGCATAGAATCATAGAATCGTAAAAATGATTGAGTTGGAAGGGACTGTTAAAGGCCATCTAGTCCAACTCCCCTGCAGTGAACAGGAACACCTGCAGCAGATCTCTGCAGATCCTCAAAGCTCCATCCTGCCTGAGCTTGAATATCTCCCAGGGATGGGGCATTCACCATTTCCCTGGGCAACCTGTTGAAATGCCTCACCACCATTATTGCAAAAAACTTCTTCCTTATATTCAGGAGTCTCATCTGCAGTCTGACTATAATCAGCTCTTCACGTTCTAGTGGTAAGAACAAACTGCAGCGTCTTTCATAAATGCATATGCTGGACATTGCTTCATTTTAAACATGGTCATGTCAGAACCACACTGCTTTGTATCAAATACTAAAGGAGAGGCACAATATTTCCATTCACTGAAATGAGATCAACTGCAGGAAGAAATATGAGCTTGTTGAACCACAGAAGAGATGCCATGAATGTCAAACTCTTCTACAGATAATAGTTTCTAAGTATCTGAGGCTATCCAGAATCAACAAAAAACATGAGAGTATGCACATGAGCATACAGTTCATTGAACGATGGAATTTGGACTCATCAGAGTTAGAGTTGAGTGAGATTTGGCAGGGATATCTGTCAAAGAGCTCACAAGGTACATTTATACCTTCTTTTTTAGTTTCTTAACTGTTTTGGATGCCTGAAACTAGAATGCTCCCAAACCTTCATCTTGCTCAAGGCCAAAGTCGTGATTCCTCTCAACTGGGACACACAGCAACAAGAGAGCAGCTGGTCTTCTTTTACATGCCTGAACATTTTGGGCAGAAATATATGAAGTCTTACAAAACAGACTTGAAATTCTCACCTTAATAATTAATCTGTCAGCTTCTGTTCTTCCACAACTTTTCCATGAAACCAGGGTGGTCCTCACAGGTGGAGTTACTAGGAGTCTAGGGTTGAGGCAGATCCTAATGGGGTGTATGAGTGATATTCTGCAGGCTGGTGTGGGAGAACTAACTGAAATCTGTTCTGGTACAACAAGTTTAGCGAAGACCACCACGATGGCTGGGACTGGAGCCCTGTGAGGAGGGACTGAGGGATTAGGGTTTGTTCAGCCTGGAGGAGAGGTAGCATGAGAGAGACTATGCAGTAGATCCCAGTGTCTTTGAGGACGTAATTGTGAAGACAGAGCCAGGCTGTTCACAGCAGTACCTGACATAAGAACAAGAAGATCTCAGTGGGTATAAGGAAAACAGTTTTTACAGTTGCATGCAGTGGAGCATGTTTTTCACTGTAATTTTTCAAAACTCAAATGTAAATAGCCCTGAGAAACCTATTCTGACCCCCCAGTTGGACGTGCTTTGAGCTGCACGTTGAACAAGACACCTTCTGAGGCCAATCTCAATCTGACCAATTCTATGATTTCATAGCCTACCTATCAAATTCCAGAAGAATTCTCTCTTGTGGTGATTTAGGAAGAAGAGGGCTGCACTAGAGAAATGCCTGCAGCCCTGCAATACAGATATCAGCTCCAGGATTTTTTTGGATTCGTTCACAGAGATGAGGTATTCGCCTAATTTAGTACTGGGACCCTCCAATTTATACTTCCAGTCTCAGCCAGCTCTGACAGTTCCCTCCATAATCAAAGGAAAGAATGAGAAATTCATGTTGTCATAAGATTAGGTCAATGGTGGGGAATGGATAGACACTATCACTTGGAAATGACAGTTTCTCTTGTTTAGAGTAAGGCTGCTCAGAAGAATAGCTTGAGTATGTTCTTTTTATGCAGCTAAAGCTGAAAGAAATGACTCCTATGCTAAGTCTGAGAGAGATCTGGCTAATCTCATGCCTGTGTTAATCAGGATACTGAACTGGCTTTGACAGGAATTGCAGGAGCTCATAACTGTTCTGAGATGGGGATGGTGTCGGCTGGAAGTTTAAAAAGCAGAACATGTGAGAGCACGACTCCTGCTATGATCCCCTCCAGCAACAGTGAGCAGAGAGGTGCCCTGGTTAAACTCACAGAATTAGGCACGAGAACGTCTACGTGACAAACAAAGGGAAAGCTAGAGAATGCAATTTCAATGAATTGGCTGGGATGAGATTTGCAGGATTAGCACAGCAGGTAGAACTAATTGCATTTATCCTGCCCAAGCAGCAGGCATCAGTGTAATGTGCCTGGAGTTGTTGTGCACTCTATGTTTCTGATCCAGTTTTCCCCAATCCGTCCTACACACACATCCCTGAGGGACTATATCTGCTCTAGGTGCAATACAATGGTCTAATCTCTGCTATCCTTCTGCCAGACTATTCAACTCAGGCCCCAGCAGAGTTTACAGTAGCTTGTTGAGCTTCCAGAGTTATAGGAGGGAATGAAATATATCTGCTCAGTTCTGTTCAAGCATATCGATTGATTTGTTCTGAGTTCTTTGGCAGGCTATTTAGGAACCCTGTAGAAGAGAAGAAAGAGCAAAACATGGGATTTAGGGTGCAGAGGTGAAACTTTTGCTCAGATGCACCTGATCCCAAAGGTATCTCATACTTCTCTCACTGCCTAAAGACTTTCTGGATGTGCACAGAAAAACCTTCAGTCCTAACAGCACTGATGTATTCCATGTAATGCCCAAGTCCAATCAGCATCCAGAAACCCACTAGCTCCCTTTCAATTTCATGTTCTTTGCCCAAAACACCTACATAATCAGAGCCTTCACTTCACACTGTGGTCTGCACACCTTTCTTGGGAAAGGGGGTGGTTTTGCCCCTGCCCTCATGCAGTGACAACAGCAGTCCTGTTACAGCATCACAGAAGGACCTGCATTCAAGCCCCAAAATGCCATCCAAGGGGTTTTGAGGCTATAGCTATCTCCCAAAAGAGGCTCTGAAAATAAGCAGGTTTTTATACTGAGATGTTTGACTGCTTCTGTTCCTCAGCATCTTTCTGAAGTTTTTTCCATGGCGTAGGAAAGAGATAATTTTGCTGGTGCTGGGAGCAGAAAGCAAGTGAAAGCACAAAGCAGCCTCACCAGATAACCTTGCATGCACCCACTTCAAAGCAACAGGGAGCACCAAGCCCACGTCCCTCCAGGGATGCACTCATGTTTTTGCACTGACCGCAATAATGTCTTTTCTGTGCACCGTCAGCAGGATGAGTGAAAAAAGAGCTCCTGCATACCAGCACCACATGGTCTGGTGTTTCTTGGGAGCTGTGAGACATGGATTGCAGCCTCCCCAGGGAAAGTGGGAGCTGAGCACCGGCTGTTGCTGCTTGGGTGACTGCACTGGCCTGTTACATAAGAGGGTGGCACAGTTCCAACAGCATTTCTGGATTAAAGCAAAAGGACAAAAATAAAAAGAGGCAGACACTGCAAACTGCATTTAGGAGAAAAATGTAAAAGTGCACTGAGGGTAAAATGCAAAGTTCTCAGCTCCAAGTAGAAGGAGACACCTCATGCTGTATGAGGGTGTCAGGGGGATGGAGAGAGAAGATTCAATCCTAGCCTCAGATTGTCTCTGCGGGTTCACAGAACCCTTCTTGCAGATATAAAAGCTCAAGTCCTGCAAACAGCATCATCTCAAACCCTTCAGAAGCTAATTTCTAGACAAAGAATCACATCAACTGTAGCAACTCTGCTGCTGTCTTGAAGCAAGCCCAGATCTCAGTTGGAGCTGTACCTGTCCAGTGTAGGAATACTCCTTCCCAGCAACTCATCTGGGATCTGATCATTAGGATTCTCAGGACAGCTAAGCTGAAAACTGTTCCTTTATGATGAAATTCAGTATTTATTTCAGGGGAGCCACACCTCTTTACCAGATTTCTTTCACTACAGAGGGTGCAAACGTCCAAAAATGAAGCCAATATTGAGGTTATCATTTTTTTGCATCCTCTCTTACTCAGCTCTGTAGATTTATTAAAAAAGTCACACACACACACACACAAGGATGGCTTTGAGATAGATTGAAAGCATCATAGAAGTGAAAAGTATCCCTGTCATACATTCTTAAACCAAGAGACATTTCTCTATTTTGCCTTACAATAATTCATATGTCTTTGAACTTTAGATAACTTTTAGTCAGGTTAACTTTGAAACTTTAACTGGGAATTGTTTTTAGACTGTGTTCTCATTCATTTATGTTTTGATTTCCTCTTTATTAATGGTTCTAATAGACTCTTATTTTCTAGTATATTTCTGCCCTTAATTTGAAAAGACGAAACAAAGGTTTTAAATAACAGTCCCTTTTCATTTCACTCACAATTTTTATTTGTTATTATTTTTTACATGCAGAAGGCTCGAGAAAAAGAAAGGAAAACAGTTTTGCAAGATACAACAGAGAACATTAAAGCTTTGGTGTTGATTTTTTTTTTTTTTTTTCCCCATAAATAGTACAAATCTGCCACCTACTGATATAATGCAGAATTCAGTGGAACTAGAGCTTTCCATTTTCTTCTGGCAAAACAGTGCTTATTTTCCAGCTATGAAAAGCCAGTGCCATCTAGTGGCTTTTTCCAGGACCGTGAGGGCAAAAACAAAAAGAAAAGAATCTTTCATTTATCAAAATATCTATTGCTTCTGGCTGTGGAACAAGCTACTTTTGGAACGGATTCAATAGGCTTAGCATCCTGTGACTTCACACTGATCTTTGCAGCTGTCCTATGAGGTGACATATAAACTTGGATGTGCCATTGTTTATTTTAACAGCACCAACAGACAAGGCAATGTGCAAATTGCTTTTGAGGTTAAACGCACCCTTCATTCTTTCTCATTTTAACACCATTTTTTAGTTTCTACTTTAATCAGTCACTTACTGGATCCTCTAAACTTTGATTTTTTTTTTTAAAGCTTGCTTTAAAAGAAGAATAGCTGTTTTATTTTTTACAGAGCAAATATGTTTTGTGAAGTCAAATGATCCTTTGCAGTATCTCACAATAACAACAACAACAACAAAAGAAATGACTTAAAAAGTGGCCATTGCTGTGCCTAAATTCATATTTCTCCCACTCTTTGATGAATGTTGCTTCCAAATCCCAAATTTATCCTGTTGAGATTAATCTATTTACACTGAAGTCCCACAGCCTCACATTCTCTGTTAAAGACAGGGAAAAAGAGGCATCACTGAAGACAAGGACTGACCCTGGTACTGGACACCTAAGTGCCTGAAGAATTAGCGAGGTAATCATTGGGATTTTCAGATACTCATCTTCTAAATTGTTTTTAAAGTTGGGGCCAACTAGCTTAAGGGCAAACAAATTCAGATGATACAGGCCTTTCAAATGTAGTTTGGAAATGTTTCCTCGCGGAATCAAATTTGAAGACAGCCTTTTATACATGCATTGATTTAGAGTTACATGAAGGGTTCACATTATTCTGTCGTATGCTTTAATAAGAAAGAGGCTCATTGCTCTCATTGCTCACAAAGGAATCATGTGAGTTCCATTTAAAATTTGAGAGAATAGAGGGCTCTTCTTCACTGGGTTCATCTTCCTCAGCTTTAGACTTGCAAAGAACTCTCAGCTGATCCTATTCATTCATGGTTCTTCTTGTAGTTAATGAAACATGTTTTTTAGGCATTTTTTTCATTTAGAACTGAGATAGCGTTAGTGTCCTTTAAAGTGACGTGAATAGAGCCTCAAAAGTGCATGCTACCTCCCATTAAAGTCAGAGAGAGGATAGAGAAAAGTCCCCTAGAGATTAGCAAGCACAGTCACAACTCAGCAGGCAAAGTTCTCCCTTTCTGGATACAGTTGGGCATTGTCCTAATTGTTGCCAGGAAACAGTGACGCTAATTTTGCTCTTAACAAATTTTCAGCATAAGCTAGGAATAGTTGTACTGCTTTTCAAATTCTTTCAGAGATGGACTCAGGGATCTGATGTGATGAGGTTCGTTTTGAAACAACTGTTACAGTTAAATGCTAGAAAACTCATAGAATCATAGAATCATAGAATGGCCTGTGTTGAAAAGGACCACAGTGATCATCTAGTTTCAACACCCCTGCTATGTGCAGGGCTGCCAACCACCAGACCAGGCTGCCTAGAGCCACATCCAGCCTGGCCTTGAATGCCTCCAGGGATGGGGCATCCACATTCCTTGGGCAACCTGTTCTAGTGCGTCACCACCCTCTGTGTGAAGAACTTCATCCTAAAGGAAAGAAGTAAAGAAAGACTAAAGAAAGAAAGAAAAGCCTGAAATCTTAAATCTCAATCAAACTGATTTTGGAATAAGTTTGTCTGGATGCACACAGTATAAAACAGGATAGCTCCCTCAGCAGGAATTATCCAACACACTAAATGTCTGTAGAAGCTCACTGAGAAAGACAAAGAAAAATAAAAAATGCATTTTTTTTGTCTCAGCGTTAAAAATTACTTTCATGCAACATAAAGCTAACGTACATCTTTAATTCCACCATCAAAAAGAAAGACATTACAAACTCACAGGGCTTGACAGAACTGTCATTTAAAAAACTCTGACACCTAAATAATGCAGGGTGTGGAATGAGGCAAAAATGTATGTGGTTTGTTGTCTCCATTCCCATGGAAAACTTACCAGCTTTTGCAGAATTCAAGCTGCAAAGGAATTAGTTTTCTCTACCTCAGTGCAGCAAAGGAGATCTTTCAAAGACAAACTTGTAAAAAACAAATCTGTATCAATCTCACAACAAGAAGTGGTCAATCTAACAACACTGTAGGATTGGGCTAAGGGTTCTTCATCCACCTTACTACTTCTCTCCCTGGAAATGTTTTCACTCTGGTTGATATACATAAATTTGAAGTTTATCATGCAGTTCCTGAACTGATAACATAGCGGAGTCATTAAAACTGTGGTCTCAAATGGAAAAAGTATTCAAAGTGGACTATAGGAACTTTATGATCAAGTAATAAGAGAGGTGAACTGCATCATTGTTTGAGGAGGAAACCTATTTGTACGTACAGTAGTAAGCAATGCCAAAAATGAGATGATAACACACATTAATTTAACCACATGCTTCAGGTTCTCACACAGTGTTTCATCAGAAAGTGATAGTCCAGATGCCATGCAACTAATTGAGACTCCTGAGTGAGCTGTGGTTGTGTCTAATATCGGGTATAGATCCTTGGCTTATAGGGAGAAAACGATCCAGAAATTCCAAAATCCTTGCTTCCTGTTGCAAACAGATCAACAAGAGACGCCTTTCTTAAAGATCCATTCAGGTAGACATGGCAATTCCTGCCTCTCTTCAGTGATCCACTAGAACCAGAGCTTTCATAAAACCAGTGTGTTCACAGAAACGGGTCTTTGCACCACCTGGGGGGAAAAACACCCTCAAACTGGCAAATCTGGGGACATTACCAAGTTTCTGGCAGCGAGGATTAAACACAAGGAATTAGGCTCCTTAATTATTGTTGCACCACTAGATGTGCAAGAAGGCTTCAGGATCAGCAGAAGATCAGAAGAAGAAGCAATGAAGAGCTTGAGTTTCATCTGAGACAGGGCATAACATGAGTCAAATGCATTCTTCATCCCTCACTACTTCCTTTTTGAACAGACACCACCATCCTGCCAAATATCTGACCTCAGAGCTTCCATCATAGATTTTCTGCATTTTCATGGAGGAGCTGTTACATCTTCATATTTGCTCTTCTCTATAACTGGGAAATAATTCTCATAAACTTTACCAAGGCCCCTTTTGTGGATCATCTTCAAGTTCTCCTCAAGCTTATCACACTGTCATGTTGTACTTCCCATTTGACTTTATCCAACTCCTTTTGCCTTTTTAGATAGAAAAGTGCTTGTGTTATAGGCAGTGTATGTGAAGCCATGACCCTGAAAACAGCTTCCAAACATTAATATTAAACAGAAATAGCCAGAAGGGGAGCATTTGACGAATCAATAGATATAAAATTGTAATTCTGGACATTATGGAAACATCATGTTCATCAATATCTGTTGAATATTCTGAAATGAAAAGGAGGTTGGCACACAACTAACAATGCACATAGTCTTCTCCCAGAAATGTATGTTATCATCTCTTTTGTCTTCAAACAGGTTTTGCATGAGATAGGGTGATTCAGCAATGGATTGCTCGCATTTCTGCTTGGGGCCAGTATACAAAATGAAAAGGTGAAGCATTACAAATCCGAGCAAGTCAGACTAAAGACAAATTGTTCCTGTGGTGAGTAGCTCCTTGCAGAATCAAAATTCATTGGGAAGCATCTTAGCGTTGAGTTTTCGGGACCTCAGATTGACAAACGAGGCTACGTCCAGCAGACCCAGAGCAGGAGTTTTATAAATGTTCACTGTTCCTTCTGTTTATTGAAGCTTTGCTCATGCATCTAAATGACAGAACTAGAACTTGCTTGCCATTTTGGGACATTGCTGCCTGCATTTCAAAAAGTACTTTTACAATGACCTTGATCAATCAGTTTGCCACTACTCAGTGCTTTTATCTAATGATAAGTATCACAGAGAAAATCTCATGGTATTGAATCAGTGACAAAATTACCACTGCCTTCCAGTGACATGATTTTTCCACATCTTAGCTAAAATCACCAGGGAAACTGCTACTAGAAAACAAAGGGGGCTAGGACCAATTTAATGTTACCTCACTTCTTGGATTTTCTCTGCATCAGTAAGTTGCTCTGGTGTTTGCTACATTTCCTATGTGAAATCTTCCATTTACAATTCTGTAATTGAAAACTTAATAGAATATAAGAGAATACTTAAATGATGCATACACAAAGTACACTAACTGGTTAGAAAATATAATCGAGTGTTTTGAAAAAATTCTTCATGTCAAAGATTTCTAACTCTTTTTTTTTTTTTTTCCTTGTATAATAAGTTAGGTGTTGTGCAGTTCATACCTTGGTGTGATTCACCAAGTTTATATAATATTCATTTACATGGCACTGCTTATTTGAATACCAGTTACACCCCCACAACAAAACTTGCAAATTTCAAAAACACTTCTTGTCGCACTCATATCAAATTCATCTGATGCAAGTAGAACTGTATGAAGAACATGACATTTAGAAACATTTATGAGATCTAGTGATCAGAAGATGGAGGCCCCAAACAGAAATACAGCTCCCTCAGTTACTGTTGGTAGACATCCAAATGAAAGCCCAGATAGACTACCATCTTCAGAAAGCTACAGTTCTGATACCAGAGCATGTATCTCTGTTTAGCACTGATTTCCAGCCCTGAGGTACACCGTGTTATTTTATCCTAGAGTTCTTTTCTTCTAAGGATCTACTCCATCTTGCTGATCCAGTGAAAACAATCATGGAGAGAATTGGAAAAACCCCAACAGATTTTAGATAATCCTGTCTAAATCAGGGTATTGCTAGGGATGTCTCATATATCTCACACAGGTCAGAATCTTTTCAATGGCTGTAAGCCCCACTCTCACCACTTTATGAGAATAAGTGGGCTGTATATCCTAGAGCCTCTAAGAGTTCTTTCTACAGTGTAGTTTTCCAGGGATTCTAAATTGAGTCTGTGCATGAAGCATGCTTTGTTCCAAGACTAAGGATGACATTCACACTGCTTCAGATCAACCTCTTGCAAGAGATCACTCCTTCAAAAAACTGGCTGAAACAATCTGGGACAGATCTAGGGAACAAGCTAACAAATATCAATGTTTACTTCCTACATTTGTTCCCAGGCATTCTCTTATATACTAATTTAGATCCACCCCCAGATGACGTTATTGAGCAAAAATGGAGAAAAGGCAATCTTACCTAAATTAATTTTGTATTCTAACCATTCAATTTGAATAAACACAGCAGAAGTTCATGTATTTTCTCATATGAAGATGGTAGGACCATCTTCAGAAATGCTTTGAGATGTTTGGAAGATAAGTGTTAAAGTACAAACACGAGGTCAGAAGAATCTGCCTCCTTTCATATCTGCTACGGTCATGGCATGTAATATGTACTGAGACATCCAGAGATATCTATGGGCTTGAGCAACTCCATGGATGCTCACCAGCAAAAATTTACACAGTACCAGATTTAGACAGAGGAAGAAAATATCTGAATTGCAGATTGAAACCCCTTGCTTTCACACTACAAGTACTGTAACCTTCTTCCCACTTCGCCTATTAAGGTCCCTAATTATATTAAAGCCTATCATCACTTATTCATGAAAGCATCTCTTTAGCACATCTAAAGTGACTGATCCCCAAGGTTAGAGTTACAGTGGCAGAAAGAAATATGTGTGTTAACAGAAGCACTCTTTAAATGAGTTTTCCTTTGCAACTTTTTAGCTAGCAAGGACAGTTCTATTGGTTTTGTTCAGCTGGAACTCTTTAGCACTAGAAAATTTGATTATGTTATCTATATGCTTTGCCACCTGATCTCCAACCTCAGTATGCTACCTAGCTCCAGTGATTTTCTTTAATGAGGTGGAAATGTATATAACAGTTTTAAATATGCAGGCTAACATTTTCTTCCATCTATAATTATGCAAATCGTTATATAGTTGTCTCTGCATGACAGAAGTAATAACATCTTATAGAGACCCTGTTAAAACTCACTAAAATCATCTACACAGATGGATATGATTTTACAGAAAATACAACACAGATACATCAATTAGTTGCAAACCAGACTACCATCATTCAACGAGTTATGTAACTTGGGCTAAGGCATGTGCTGTGCAACGATATCTACAGCAAAGAAAACAATTGCAAGCAAAGCACTCAAATAGTTAATAAGATCAAATGTAATGAGAAATGTCCTCAGCTATAATCATTTGTAAAGATATAGGAAAAGTATTACGTAAATTTCACACACACTCTATTTTAAGACAAGTAATAACATACCCACCCTTTAGCATTTTCTGGGATGCTTCCTTTTCTCCCTACCCTTTAATTCATTAATAGCATTGATGAGAAGAACTTATCAAATCCTTTCATTTTGTACCCACCCCTAACTCCTTATGTTTATTCCTCCAGAATTTTGGCAGAGCCTGCTACTCAGACACTGCAAGTAGCTAGGACTACTTATAGCTTCCCAGAGAAATAGACTATCAGGGGATGCATTTTTTCATCTATTTCTACCTACACAATCTGAGGGTAAGATACCATACCCTCAGTAATTACAACTCCTGCTTTACCCTGCTCAGACCACTTTTTCTCACAAGAGGAAAATACACAAGGGTGTCTAGAAAAAGAAGCAGCTGGCCTATGGTTCATATCTCTCTGCTGCTCCACATCTCATCTGTGCACACTCTCACCTGAGGAGGCCATAAAAATAGGAGGGGCAGTTTCTCCCTGATAAAAGCCTTCACCTCATTTCTTTTACAAGATGATAAATTCACAGATTTTTTCACCTCACTCCTTGGCCCTGTTCCTTATCATAAAGCTTGCACAAGCTTTATTACCATACAATCCAACACATTTTCAAGAGCTGCCTCTTCTTCTTCTTTTCCCCTTATTTCTCATTTCAAGTCCCTTTTTCCTGCATTTACCTTCTTTAGCCTTTCCTTAACTGGACTGGTGAACTCTAAAAGCTCTTAATTTCACAGCTGCCTCCGAAAGAAGAGCTACCTAAATGAATGTGACATGCCTATCCATGCAACAAACATTCACACAAGCACAAATACACATCAAGCATGTAAATGCCCTCAGAATGCACACAAATGATTTCTACATTGACTCAATTTTACCTGCATGGTTTTCACAGCCATTCAGCCAGCTCCAGGCTGTGAAGAAATCTGCACGCTTGGAAGGAGAGACGTGCTTCTTGTACGCCCACCAGTTCAATGGGAAACATAGGCAGAGGCAGAACACCGTGGTCTGGGAGCAGGTTGTTTCTGTGGATGAGATGCAAGAAATCTCTGGAAATTGAAAGAATCTGCACAGAGGATGCCTGTCTCCATGCCACATAAATGGGTTTGATTAGTTGATGGATGAGAGCCTTGGTTTTGAATCCCCTTGATCCCTAAGTTAACCCGGCAACTGAAACCATTCCTCTGATCCATTTAAAAAAAAAAAAAAAAAAAAAAAAAAAAAAGCTATAGTCTTTTATAATTTTGGGGAGCCCTATAAACAGGGGGGAAAAAAAAAAAAAAAGAGAGATGCATATATTATGCTATTACACACCTATTAAAAACCATACAGATATTTATCTCCAAATTACCTGATAGTCTAGCTGTGAAAAACACACCAATAAAATCAATCATTGTGGAAAGAAAAGGCAGTTCTGTTCGATTTTTAAGGCACAAAATTTCATGGGGCAGGAAAATCACTTCTCACAAAGACATATTAAAGCTGCCCTTTGTGGAGTAAAGAAAAATCCCAGAGGTCAAGTAGAAGAGAATATGCCTCCAGCTTCAAGAAAAAGCACAAACTTAATGGAGATCTATTGGAGGACACCAGAGTCTGTTTCAGGGAGAAAAGGGTACAAAGAAAGAGCAGTCTTTATAATGAGAAACCTCTGTTCATTCTCTGAGTGTCAGGGACTTTGCCATTGACGTGCTATTTCTCTTCCTTCTGCTCATTCAGGCCAGCTCCATTGTGCTGTTGTTGCAGCTTTAACAGCTACTCCTGCCTTGGACATTATTAAAAGTGCTGTGCTTGAGGCAGTAATAAGTCTCTGATCTGTTTATTAATGATAACAATCCATAAACAAATGAGTTCTGTTTTGCCCAGAGCTTTGCTGTGACTTAAAAATGCATCTGAGAATTATTTCTACTTTCAATTTCTGATTGTACCGAGCCTCATTAAGGCACAGGGAAACATGACCTGCACATGGCAGTGGATATTCAGTGGTTAATGGGTTCTTCACCGTTCATGCAGTCTTTCTCTAAGTGCCCTCTTCACTGTGAAACTTACATAGCTCCAAAGCTATTGATGCAGCCAGCCGGAGTAACAGACTCCCGAAAACTGACAGATTTAAAGAAAGAAATAGTGTGTGGTTTGCTCAAAGCAAGTTATTTTAATATAATGCAGCAATGACAGCTCTCTACATTTAATCATCAGGCCCTGTTTTTCTCCTCGGCACTTGAATTTCACACAATTTAAGGACTTGAAGAGATGCTATTTTACATTCACCCTCCCAGCTGCTGAGAGTACCTGCCAGGTTTGTTTTGGGAGCCATGCTTGTAAGTTTTCCAGTTATTTTAAAATAAAACCTAGATAATTGCATGCATGAGAGACATGCATGAGCTTCAAAATGCAGCTACAAGCTTTCCATGGAGATTTCACAGCTCCTGCATTTTCAGCATGGCTGAGACTCATCGGTTACATATTCTCATACTTGCCTGTCCAATCATTCATTTTAATTCTTTTAAACACATCTGTGATGCCTCTCAAATGTAAGTATGTATATTTGTCTAACTAACCACTGCTATGAGCAAAGGGACATAAAAGCCTACAACTTCTGTCCTTGAGTTTTCCAGGAGTGATTACTGGACTTCATCATGATCTGTTATGTCAGGTATAATATGAGAGGATTAGGACTTGCCCATTGTTGCTCATATGTTTGTGGATCTGGGGATAAAGAACACATGCGTGGTCATAAAAAAAAAAGAATCCCTGTACATTTAAGCGCATGACAAGAGAGAAAATATCTGTAAAGAAAAAGAAAGAAAGAAAGAAAAAACAATTCTCCTGCGAAGAAAGGTTGAAGGAGCCAGGCTTGTTTAATTTGGAGAAGGCTCCTGGGAGACCTCATTGTGAACTTCCAATAGTTGAGGGGAACTTACTATAAATAGGAGGGCGACTGAGTTTTTACATAGTCTAATAGTGATAGGAGCAGAGGGGATGAGTTTAAACTAAAAGAAGGGAGATTTAGTTTACATGCTAGAAGGAAATTTTTTTCTCAGAGGGCAGTGAGGCACTGGCACAGGTTGCCCAGAACAGCTGTGGGAGCCACATTCCTAGAAGTACTCAAGGCCAGGTTGGATGGGGTCCTGAGCAGACTCAGCTGCTGTGTGGCAGCCCTGCCTATGGCAGGGGGTTGGAGCTCAGTGACCTTAAGGTCCCTTCCAACTCAATCTATTTTATAATTCTATGATTCTATGAAAAAAGAAAACAGCATATCTTCCTCCTACATCCTTGAGAACTATTTTTTCTATTTTGTGATATTATCTCACTTCACTGCATTCTGTATTGTTCTAGACCATGAGTCACATGTGGACCCTAATTTAAATAAACTGAAACAGCATGAAACTTAAAACTCTGGTGTGAATACATCTTAAAGCTGCACATTCATGACAGCATCTTTGAGGTAAACCAGTTAGCAATCCACTCAAGCTGTTATGTTGGTAGTCTCCTTCTTCAGAGCCCTGATGTCCATGGACCACTTCTTAGAAAGTGCAAAAGAAAGAAGAAATTCTTCCAGTCTAGATTAACCAAATCTGTACCCCACATTTCTTGTCTTTCTGGAACAGGAAGCTGCAATTCTACTGGTAATTTGCTAAAGGTCCACATTCCTGAAGGGCTGAAAAACATTGAGGTTTTTTACTCATTTAAATGTTAAGCTGAGTAAATAATGAGAATATATGCCTGTGATTTCTCCCAGGTTCAACCAAGAAGTAAATCATCTGCAATTTCTTCAGATGTAAGTCTATTGCTTACATCTATTGCTACTGCAATCACCAGTATAACATGATTGGTTATCTTCATTAATTACACTTAAAGACAAGAGCATTTCTTATTTCCTTTGGGTCGATCATATCAGTTCTTAGTTATTTTGCACTTCCAGATAAGACATCAAGACCACTGTTCTCAGCAAATCCAACTTCCAGACTCCCATGTGTATTTGCTACCTGCCTCTGGTTTTAAAGGAGCTGGCCATTTATTCCCTTATCAGTTCAGAATCTAGCTTAACCACTACAAACTTCTTATATTTTTTTCCTTAGAACAAACATCACAGAGGCTTTATTGATTCTTCCTTTCGCCTCTCTCATAAAAACAATGAACTCGTCTGATTGTTCCTGGTGCCTTCATCCTACATCCAATGCCATAAGAAAAGAGAAATGACCTAAAAATCCTGGAAGTTGCAGAGGTGGTATCAATAACATCTGTCTTTATACGTCTCCAGTACAGACCTGTTTATTCAAGCCTGTCACTCTAGGCTTTCTCAATGACAAGAAAACTTTCCTCTAATGAATTCTTGTGGGTTTTGAAGCCCAACTTGTGAATTATTCGTCTTAATTTTTGAAGGTGGTGATATCAACATCTCCTAATGGCAAACTGTCATTCAGTTTAAATAAAACAAACAATGTGTTATTAGCAATTGCTGAGAAACAGGAAGGAAAAATAAAGCTAAAGGGGGAAAGGAGAAAAAAAAGAGGGAAAGGGGAAAAAAAAGGGGGGAAGGGGGAGGGGAGGGGAGGGGAGGGGAGGGGAGGGGAGGGGAGGGGAGGGGAGGGGAGGGGAGGGGAGGGGAGGGGAGGGGAGGGGAGGGGAGGGGAGGGGAGGGGAGGGGAGGGAAGGGAAGGGAAGGGAAGGGAAGGGAAGGGAAGGGAAGGGAAGGGAAGGGAAGGGAAGGGAAGGGAAGGGAAGGGAAGGGAAGGGAAGGGAAGGGAAGGGAAGGGAAGGGAAGGGAAGGGAAGGGAAGGGAAGGGAAGGGAAGGGAAGGGAAGGGAAGGGAAGGGAAGGGAAGGGAAGGGAAGGGAAGGGAAGGGAAGGGAAGGGAAGGGAAGGGAAGGGAAGGGAAGGGAAGGGAAGGGAAGGGAAGGGAAGGGAAGGGAAGGGAAGGGAAGGGAAGGACAACCACATGCTGAGAAGGAAGATATGCAAACATTGCTTGCTTGTCACTGAGCTCAGATTGCAATACATCAGTGAGACAAAAGCTCTCACCTCGGCCCTCTATGTTCCATCATATAACAGAAATAATTGTCTGCACCTCAGCACGGTACTCAGCAAATCTGACACATGATCATGTAAAGCTTGTATCTTCAATTTCAGCTCAGAATGAATACTCTCTTGCACTGGTGCCCTAAAAATGAAGAAAGTACACAGACTACTATTTCCATTCACTGTAGTCTTTTTAACACATTTCAAGCATGTATATATGTTGCCAAATTCACTTTGACTAGAATAGGAGACAGACTGTAGAATACAATTGCAAGACTTATTGATTTGTGTCTCAAATCTAGCTGTTTTGAAATTTCAACATTGCAAACAAGAGAAAAATTTTAGTAATTAGACACTAAATATCCAAATGTTGACAACCTCCAAGTCAATAGTTCTTTTCTTCTGTCTCTTCACTCTCACCACACACACGCAGAAATTGCTATCCAGCTAGTTTGTTTGAAGACACTAAGGTCTTGATTTAGCCACCTGAACATAGGAGCTGATGTCATCTGATGGGTCTTAGCATATCCACAATATCTACATGGAGCTGGTAGATATGACACAGGACTCATAGGAGACCTAGTATCATCAATACAGGCAGCTAGATGGCACATAGAACATGCACTAACATATCAGATGGCACCATTTACCTACACTTAGACAGCTGGATTAATTATAAAGTGTTGGATTTCATTCTGGATTATCATACTGAAATACTGACATTTAGATATGGGTTACTGTCTAAGATTCCATTAGAGGCAACAAACAGCCCTGAAATCTGCTATCTCATCCTGATGTAGAAGGTGGAATAATCCAGTCAACTTTACCCTCAAAATGTGTCCATCCATTTCTGAATTTACATTTACCATAGGAATGTTTGTTAGTGTGCCTTTGTGCATATAAATATTTTCTCTCAGCCTTTGGAAAGCCTGAAATGCTTAAGAGGTCAAAACTCACAGTATGAATAGAAAACAGCAGTACAGGTGCAACAGTTGAAGAGAGTAGAGCACAATAAGATGATTTTCAAGTGTTTTGAATACCACTAGAAGTGGCTTTTAAAGACAGTGCAGTCCCCAATCACCAACCTAGGATCATCGAACTAGAGATGTCCTGAGGTCACTCCCAAGCGGAATTATCCTGTGAACTCTGCTTTTATGACATTGGCACATTTTTAGCTATTGGTCTTAGATCAAAGTTAACACTGCACTTTGGAAAATCCTCTCTTTGACACTTCTCGCTTTTTAGATTTATATATATCACTGGAATGAACGCTTTAAATTTTTTCTACTTGTCAATACAGGAAGTAGGCATTAAGAAATATAAACCTTCAGAAAGTCATGCTATGTATTTAAAACTCTCTTGCAAGTCCATGACCAACTGCATACATTCCACTGCACTGCGGCTCAACATTCAGCCAGCAGACTACCTCACCAAATGAACAATTGTGCAAGCTAATAACACATTTGAAGCTTCCACACTTTTCCAATAGAAAGTTATTTAGCACAGTTGTCACTGTAATTGTGATACATTAGGAAAAGTCATTGTTCAGTGGAGCTCAGACGGTTGCTTTTACCTACAGAGAAAGATGGCCCGCTCCCAATTTCCTTATGCTGCCTGTTGAATGATACAGAAAGACTGGCTGACTCACAATCTTTTTTTTCTTTTTACCTTGCCTTTTCTTCTTTGTTTAGCTAAATGCTTTAATTGTTCCTTTTATTTGAAAATAAAGATAAAAAAGAAACTAACAAAGGCTCTATACATGGCTAACTTTGTAAGAAAGCACTGGGGCACATCCGTGGATTGCTTTATATAAATTCATATATTCTGGCTGTGCTTTCTGCTCAACTAGACGTGGATTAATGCTATTTTATTCATACAGTGTAGTCTCTCCCTGGAATTCTGAAACATTATTTAAATGTATATTGCTAAGTAGATGAGGTTTGTAAGCTTTTGGCTAAAGCTGTGCAATACACATTAATTATACAATTACTGTCTTGGGTCTGACTTTATGTAGGCAATCAATTTACTTAGTTCTTTCTGCCCCATTATTGACCAAAACACCACCGATTACACATGTACATAAAATACTATTGTAGATACATTACCAATGCAGTCTACATCATTTATTTTATTTCTAAAGCACTTTATAATATTAAAATTTACTACTCTTTTCAACTTTAAAATTTTCTCTAGTGCCTTAGTATCACATATTCCAGAAAATCTGACAAAAAACCAAACAAACAAACAACACAGAAATACATCTAAATAAATAAACAAACAAACTATAATCAGGGAAAATCATTTAAGTGTGATCTTATAACAAGAGTCACCAGTTGAAGCTGAGCTCTGACTTTATGTAGGACAAAATATCACTAGTGTATGTCTTATCACAAGATAAGATTGGCCAAGTAGAAACAAACTTTCTGGAATTTGGAATTTACTTCTGTTCTTCTAATCTTCTATTTTTCCTTTGTATAAAAGGATATGAATACATACAAGTTAAGTTCTAAGGAGGAGTGGAAATGAGGAAGGAGTTTCCACTTTTAGAGCCAGTTGGAACTCAAAGAGGCCACCCCTAAATCTACCTCAACATCATTACCAAAACCTTGCCATGTACAACCAGTACTTGAAGCACTTGGCATGCGACTCCCCTCGCTGAATGCAGGTGAGTAGGTGAGTGTTACATAAGCTTTATCACAGAATCATAGAATGGTCCAAGTTAGAAGGGACCTGTAAGGATCTTTGTATCCAACTCCTGGCTCCACACAGGAGCATATACATTTTTGGACTCTAGAGGAAAACAGGCACTGCTAGGATATGACTTATCTTTTCCAAAGTTTACTTCAAGTAAACACCTAAAACTAAAATGACTGAGATGACTTTCTCCTGTGACTATAATGGAAGCCTAAAACTCAGAAGGATATGTTAATACATTAGGGAGCTGGTTATGGTTCAGGTCATCCTGACTCAAGGAAATTGATTCTCCATAGATAGGCATCTTCTGCCAATTTGGAGGCCTCAGGGTATCATAGATATTTGCAAGGAACAGGCAGCCATGATGTGGGAAAGTTACAAGATATCTACTACCTGGAATGACAGGTGGAAATCAGCCAGAGTACTTAAGCTAGCTAAATCAACTTAATGCACCCATGTGCATTCAGGTGAATCAACATATGGATCCTCTGTATAGGTGTCTATACACAAGACAGGACTGTAAGTTTCTATTAGATATCGAGTTAATAGATCTATAGCCAAGAATTATAAAGTCAAATGTGTGATCAATCTAGTCAAGAGATCCTGGTGTCCTAGAAAAGAAAACATCATTTTTCACTCATACTGCTGGGCCAGGAATGAACTGAAAATACCTGTGATCCTGTCTATAGCCTTCTACAGTTTACAGTCCTGCTCCCACACCAGGTTGATACCCTTTTCAGAAGCATAGGTATATCACTGGAAATCAGCATATTTTTGGAATACTATTGCAGAAGAGATGGGAAAACTGCTCATTTAAAATGGCGGAGAAAAGGCATGGTGAATCCATGGAAAATGTATTTGCACAAATACAGCTTCTAAGACTGAATTTCATGCAAGCAAAACATGATCTAGAGATAAGTTGGTTTAGGACTAAAGTTCCAGCTTCTTTTACATCTACATAAGAACTCTGAAAGGGGGCCTGGATTCCCCTGAAAAAAACAAGAACTTCTAGAATGCTGAAGTCCTAGCACTGGCTTTATATTCTAATTAAGTAAAGGACTTTGGGGGTAGGGACATTAAAGCAATCACAAAAACCTTTTAAGAAACTCTTTGATGTTCAATAACTTAAGGTGTCAGCCCTGAGAGAGGGGAAAAAAAAAAAAAAAAAAAAAAGAGAAAGAGAAAAAGAGAAGAAATCCATACATAACTAGAATTGATGTTTTAGCTGATTTGTTCCGGACAGATTTCTTCTTCTTTCCTTAAAATTAGAAAGGTGGATGACAAGTAAGGATATTTGAAAGGTAAAACCTTCCAATGTGAATAGAAAGGCTAGTGTGCTTTGCTTCACAATCAGGGTCTCCATACCTGGTAATCATTAAAAACACAGAAAGTCTCTGCTAGACAGAAGCTCTGCCTCCTACTCAGCACATGGCATAATGAGGCCCTTCCTTGAAGAGCCACACTTCCTAAACTAGATTACTTATAAAATCCAGTGCTCCCTCAGGTAAGGAAATGTTTAAAGCTTTTGAAGTGGCAGAATTAACCAAGCTATTTGGTAGTGTTCCTCCTCCTGGGAGACTTCTCTTCTCAGCTGTTGCTTCAGCCTGGCAGCTCAGATGAAAGAACAGCCTTGGACAGAACTGATGAGGGACTCTGCAGGAAGGGGTAAAAAGATCATTTTCACACCATTCACAAGAACTGAATCCTTCCACTGCATGGGGAGCTAAAATTAGCCTTCTCTACAGGCCTTCAACTTTTCAAGCATTCCTAACAGCTCAAAGAGTAGAATCACACTTTACAGAGCTGCAAGAACCACCTTGACTGAAATTTTACTAGTAATGCTAAAGAAAGAAGAAGGAAAGTGTTAGAATGTTAGCTTTTCTTTTATTTTTTTCACCTCGCCACCAGCGCCTTAAAGAAGTTCCTTCACAGCAAGGTAAAGCTTTGATTTTTCTCTCCCTCCCCTCTTCTCATTGTCCCGTCTCGATGCCTTTTCACATATGCGAGATACCAAAAACCACTTGACAAGCTGGAGTAAGTTGTGATCAAGAAATTGCATTTCAGATCTTGGCAAAGATGAACTGAATACCCTATTCAAAAAGACATTTGCCCAGCCTTAAAAGAGCCTTAATGAGAAGCTCCACTAATCAACATTTAACGAACATTATCATAAATATTTTTGACAAAATGTTAAGCATGAAAGTTCATCTGTTCTAGCAGCACAAGAAAATCAGATTAAAACCTTAATTAAAATATGAAGAAGAGGCTTGTCATGATCTTCAACACAGTGGAAGATTCCCTTTTTGAAAATCAAGCGCTCTCTTCTCGTCATATTACAGTATGTTGTTAATGAGCCCTTTCATTTCTCTGTGCATAGCAATATATTTAATCTTAGCTGCATATTTTAAATGATTGATGTTCCCCTAATTACATTTTATGATATATTGTGCTGTGCCACCTCTAATGAGTAGCAAACATGGCATTACCTCACTAGTGCTCAACCACAGAAATCAATAACTGACATTTATTCAATGAACTGCAAATTGTGATTCACTAGCTTCTCTTTGTGTTGAGTAAATTCAAACTGTAATTAATTTTCATGCATATCACAAATAGCAAGCATGTGCATGGGCTAACTTTAAAAGTGATTTGCTTTTTCCCTGGTTAATTACAATACAGCAAAACCTCTCACGCCATCATTCAAGGAGCTGAGAAAAATCAATGTGTTGACAAGCCATCTCCTTAAAAGGGTAGAGCACAGCCATTGTTTACACTTTGGGGACTATTCCAGAGACATTTCTTAATACATAGGGCTGCTCTTGTCTTATTCAGTGAAGATGGTAACATTCACAAGTAATCTTACCTCTGTGTGTTTGGTTTTGCGTAAGATTGAGAACAAAACTCCTCTTGTCAACTTTCCTATCAGGTACATTTAAACAAATATCTTAATATAAGAAATATGTAACTACCTTTTTCAAAAAACAGAGTTGGTCAGATGTCAACCAAAAAAATGCAATAGGAGAAATGACTACTTACAGTTTTTCCAAAGCGACTTTTCTTCTCATAAGCAACATCAGCTGACTGTAGTACTATTTCTTTTCTGTTTCAAAATTTCTGATGGATTTAGCTAACTTGTTATTTTATTTATTTATTTATTTATTTAATCTTAAATGTCCATTTTAACCAGTGGACAGTTCCAGGGAGATTTTTTTCAGCAAATGCTCTACCAGTATACCAATGCATGAACACAAAATACAAATTAACCAAGCATTAGAGCTGAAGGGCTCTGAAATTTATTGCAAAATCACTGAGTCACTTTGGTATCAGTACAGTTCTTTGGACTACAGCAGAGCACCATTTCAGTGACAGAGGTCAACAACAGAACTTGCAGTCACTGAGAGCCTGTATCTGCTCCAATAAATCAAGATTGGTCTCAGATATAGAGGTTAGCTGGTGTGAAAAGGCCTGCATCCACAGCTGTGCTCTCTGGCTCTCCCAGATATAGCACACAAAATGCCTCTTGGAAATGACACCCAGTACATGTTAATTCCCCAAGAATTATGTGAGAGGATGCTCTTGAATAGGGACAAAAACTGTTCATGAAACTACTCTGATGATGGTGGTCAAGTGCCAAGACTAGGAAAATATCATGCCACCATCTATCTTACCAGTATATAGATAGCCAATGTTTTCCTCCTATAACATACCATACACCTATGCTGGGTTTTTGTGGATTTTTTTTTTTTTGCCTCTAAACAGCTTCCCTTTAACTTCAAGGCACTCACCTTAAGTCTGTCAAGTCAACACTCTGCAGCAGATATCTTCTATAACACCCTTGGAAGGATTCTGCACCTCCTACTTGCATTGGATTTACTGATGTGATTAACAGATAGTGGGAAAAAAAATGCAATGGAACATGCTACATTAGGATGCATTCAGTTATAAATCATAACCTAACCTTGGGCTTCTGGGATTACTGGTAGCTCTATCCAGGTGTCCAAAAGCTGCTGAGAGCCAGTCTGCCCACTTTAAACATCTTATTCACTCCCTAGCTCCATGTCCTTAGTGAAGGGAGTGCTGCTAAGCTTGTGCCTAAGTTGCATATACATTCACCAGAGAATGGCAGGTACTTTTGAAAGCTTTCAAACCAAGCATGCATGGTTGATTAAGACATCCAAAATTAAGCAGATGAGATCTTTCTCTCTATAAATCTTCTAAAAAACAGCTGCTCCTTCCAGAACTGTTTTTTTGTTTTGTTTTGTTTTGTTTTTTGAAGCAACCAAAATATATCTGAGAATTCAGTAACTGAGGAAGATTCCATTTTCCCCAAAAGAAACTCTGAACATGCAGCTGCACTGATTGCCCAGCTTAGCCCTTCTCCATATCGCTCTGTGCAAAGTGAAAGACAGCAAAAATGACATCAGTTAAAAAGAGCTTTTTCTAAATATTAAAGGAAAAAAAATAGAGTTCATACAAGTTTTATTTTAATATTTGTTTTAATGGTCATTTGCAGCAAGTAGTAGGAATCTGCCAAATTATTTTTCTAGTTAAACAATCCTCCTTTCTATAATGAATTGACTATTGCTCATTTCTCAGACTTGTATCAAAATCAGCAACCAATAAGAGGCTTTAGCCTCAGGCCCTTACCTGCAGATGCACGAATACACCAATACATTCCTTCTCAGTTCATAGAATTATAGAATGGCCTGGACCACAATGATCATCTAGTTTCAACCCCCTGCTATGTGCAGGGTCACCAACCAGCAGACCAGGTTGCCCAGAACCACATCCAGCCTGGCCTTGAATGCCTCCAGGGATGGGGCATCCACAGCCTCCTTGGGCAATCTGTTCCAGTGTGTCACCACCCTCTATGTGAGAAACTTCCTCCTAATACCTACCTAAACCTCCCCTGTCTCAGTTTAAAACTATTCCTTCTTGCTGTTCATACAACCCAGATTTATTTTGACCTCTGAGAACTACAATCTTGGTATCCTTTGGGAGAAAGAGAATCAGGACAGACAGAGACCATGATGAAATAGAATTATCATCATGATTTTAAGCTGGTCTAAGATTCTTTTCAATTCTGCCTCCACTTCAGCCTCTATCCTAAGTGTCAATGAACGAAGATACCTCATTATAGGCTTTAAAGTAAACTTGCCTTGATGTGCAGAATCAACCTCTGCAACCCAAGTAAGATTACAAAACAGGTATGGTATATTCAGTGCTGCACAGACACCGGGTGCAAGGGGGATAGATCCACCTAACTTACACACCGTAGGGGAAAAGCTTGGTAAGATATAGGCCGAACTAATACATAATCAATTATTTTCCCGGAATTCGTATACATATTCATTATATTTCTGAGAATCCAACAGCATATGGTCCCTCCCTCTTGTACATGCTCCGTGGGCACAGGGGGTCTCCTTCTGGTGGTCATGGGATGAAGGCTAATTGTCTTCAATAGAAGTAATCTGATCCTGACCCGTTCCTTGTGTAATGTTTCTTCAATAGAGTTTTGAGATGTTCTTTTCTTATCTGGCCTCACATCCTGCTTACCTGCATTCCTATACAATAGTTAACCCTTATCTTGTCCTCTCCTTACTCACATTCCTATACAATGGTTAACCCTCAATTTGTCCTCTCCTAACTCAGCCTGGCCAACTCTACATCTGAGAAATGACAGAAGAGCAATCTCATGTATTTCTAGGTTCTCATTGGAATTTCAGCCAATATTTCAAACAGACAGAGAAAAAAAACGAAAAATAATATATCAAAAGAAGAAAAACCACCAAACCACAATTTGCATCCCTCTTTCTGTTATCATTCCAGAAAAAATGCACTTTGACCTCATTCTTGACATACTAAGCCACAGTAAAGTTCTTTGCGAACCTCATAAAACCGGTGTGAGCTGTGATAGGAGAGAAGTTAGAAAAATGTTTTCCCAAACACTCTTTGGGTTCTCTAAAACACAAAGCTAATGTTAAGGTATGGAAATAATTTAACCTGCAGTGGGTGAATATAGGTTTCCATAAACCTTGAATGGTCAATCCATAGACAAGCCTGCTAACAGTTCTGTTATCCCATTGACGTTAATAAGCCCTTGAGCATCTGGTGAAAGCAGAGTCGTTTAGCAATTAGTGCCTTGCATTCAAGCCAGCCGACAGGCTAGGTAGCAGGTGATTCCCAGCTTTCATAAAATTGTTGCCATAGTATCTAGCATGCCTACTCTGAGCCCGTTCTACACTGGTATAGCTTGTTAAGAATGGATTCCTCCACCCCTATGATGAGCTCACTGATATTGGGTTTATTGTGTGGGTTTGATACAGGACTTTTTCTTTGGGGTCTTTATAGGTTATATTCATGGATAGCAAATCTCAGAAATAAACTCTTCCTCTATAGAGATCAGTTCAATCTCTATAGAGGTTGGTTCTATCATTAGGGTCAAACAGGATAGCTGACATACCAATACAACAATAGGCAACAGAAAATAATTTTCTATTCTGTGTTAGCAATGCTAAGATATACAAAGTTATGAACACTAGAGTGTTATTCCTTTCTAGCACATATTGCTTACAGAGTATGTTGGCTTGTAGAACACAGCGAACATATGGGAAATGCAGGATTTAAAATTGCCTCTGTGCAGACAGAGGAAATCATACCTGAAAAACAATCCATTGCAAGGAAAGAGTGGAGGAAGAGAAAGAAAAAAAAAAAAAAAAAAGAAGTAAATAAATACTATTATTTCCCTTTAATGGATAAAGAAAATGAGCATGAAAGGAGGTAACTACATCACCATTTTCAGCCAATTTAGCTCCATGCTCAGAATTGCCCCTTAGAGGATCCTACTGCTTGTCACTGGCTGTACATAGAAATTGCCAGCCTCACTTATTACCTTTGGTCTCTGAAACATAGCTAAGATAATTTACTACAGCAGCCTAAAGTAAATGTTATGTATATGCTTCAAACAAGTCAAGGGTTTTGTTCCAAGGTGACAGCCACATCCCCAGGGATGATGCTAGTGGCTCTTAATCCTAGTTACTCACTCACCCTTCCCTCAGTGAATGAAAGTCTCAGCTGGAATGTTGCAACTGCAAATGATGCAGCCACTCACCTGTCATACCTCACAGACTGGCTTGTTCAGGTGAACTGACTTCCCTTAATGAAATATGCTGTCACCTGCAACAATCAAATACTATGTATGATTGATATTGTGGTAGAACACAGGTAACAACCAAGTGCCATTATCCTTGCTCTGGTCTCAGCTGTACCTATATACACAGTTGGAAGCAGACTGAAAGCGTGGAAAAAAAATAACAGTCAATTTAACAACAATCTAATTTTCACAGTGACTTTGGAAAGCAATGCTCAGTGAATGACATGGGCCAACCTTCTGACTCTAGACTAAAATTCATGCACAAATGTATTTTATTCAAAAAGCAGACTTCAAAATGCCTTTGCTTTTGGGGAGGTTTTGATTGGATGAGGAACCTCGGAACTTCTGAAGCAGTACATCTTTCCACTAAGCACATCTGTTAAGAGCCAGCATTTGCTCCCACGGTTTTAATTCAAAAATCATCTCAGTTTTCAAAAGAGCAAATCTAAAGTGCCTGTTTCAAGTAAGTACACATAATGTAACTAAAAGCTGAAAAAGAATATCATTTAGAAGAATTTGCAGGTAAAATGTAGCTCCTTTCTGCATGCTTTTAGCTATCCGAGTAGTGGATAAAGAGCAACCTAACTCATCCGCTAAAATAACTTACTGGTCCCAGATCACTGTTCATTTATATTGCACTTTGTACATTTTTCTCTTTTTTTGTTGTTCTAAGCTGCTTGAATTACACCTTTCTGCTGTGAAAAGCAATTTATTACAGAATGATCCAGGAGAATACGTGTATTTTTAAACAGAAAATATTTGCTCTATTCCTTCTTTAGTTAGCCCGTATAAATTGTCAACCCATGCTTGTCCTTAAATTATCTTCACCTGGGTCAGCAGCCCTAATAACAGTAGTTTGTTACCTACTATTCAACTTTAATTAAAAAACTTTAACTAAAGCCTCTATTAAACAGCTCTCAAATTTTGCTTTTGATTGGAAATTGAATAATATCTGAAATGAATATAAACAGGTGATAAGTCATTCCTTCAGCATTCTCTGGGAGCAAACATTTCTGAAGTAGGACTTCTCCTTTTGAAATATTCATTCAATTACACCTACCTTCTGTAGCCACACTTCACCCATATTCAGAGAACATCTTTTCAGGCTTAATATCACCATTATGGGGAGCTCCAACGCTGATGAAGCTTCATATTCCTCCTTTATTTGTGGGCGTTATTGTTCCACGAGTGTATAACTCAATAAGAAAATGTTTATACTGAATTACCAAAGTATTAATTATGTTCTCTGAAAATTAAATCTGGGTTATCATTAACAAACTTCTTATTTGTCAGTGTAGAGGATTGACCCCAACCAACGGCCAAGCATGCATGCAGCTGCTCATTCACTCCCCCATCTCCAGTGGAATAGAGGAGAGAATAGGATATGCAAAAGCTTGTAGGTATTGACTAGTAGAGCAAGATTGACACATCTTAGTAAGATAAGGAAAGAGGAAGAAGAAAATAAGCAACACAAAGGCAGTCTTTCACTACCATCTCACAAGTAGACCAATGTCGAGTCAGCCTCTGAGCAATGGTCAACCTAAAAGACCATCCCACCTGCACTTCTTGCTGCTGAGCCCAAGGTTACAGAATGCAGAACATCACTTTGACCAGTTCAGGTCAGCTGTCTCAGCTCACTTAGGGCACAGAGTAGGAAAAAGAGAAAGCTTTGACACTGTGCAAGTTTTATTCAGCAAAGCACTGTGTGGTATCAACTCTGATTTGGTCATAAATCCAAACTACAGCACTGTACAGACTGCTATGAAGAATGTTAACTCCATTCCAACCAGAATCAGTATAATCCATTAAAAAAAGAGAAGAAAAGATTGTATCTGTATGTATATAGGAACTCAAGCATATAAATATGTGTTTGTAATAGTCCTCTAAATAAACTGCGTTCATTTCCATCAGAAGAGGGGTGGCCAGCAGGGATAGGGAGGTGATTGTCCCTCTCTACTTCGTTCTTGTGAGACTCCATCTGGAGTACTGTGTCCAGGTTTGGAGCCCCCAGTACAAGAAAGACAGAGAGGTCCAGAGGAGAGCTGCAAAGATTATCAGGGGGCCGGAGCACCTCACCTATGAAGACAGGCTGAGGGAGCTGGGCTTGTTCAGTCTGGAGAAAAGAATGCTGCAGGGTGACCTCATTGCAGTACCTGAAGGGAGCCTACAAATAGGAAGAGAGACGACTCTTCACAAGGAGAAATGGTTTTAAGTTGAGGGAGGAAGATTTAGGCTGGATGTCAGGGGAAAGTTCTTTACAGAGAGAGTGGTGAGGTGCTGAAACAGGCTGCCCAGGGAGGTTGTGGATGCCCCTTCCCCAGAGGTGTTCAGGGCCATGTTGGATGGGGGCCCTGGGTAACCTGGTGTAATCTTAAATGGGGAGGTTGATGGCCCTGCATGCAGCAGGGGGGTTGGAGTTTTATGATTCCTGAGGTCCCTTCCAACCTGTGCCATTCTGTAATTCCGTGATTCTGTGATTCATCACCCCTCTTGTACAGCTATTTTAATGATTTTCTAAGAGTCCTAAAGGAGGAGCTTTTACTGATACAAAAGCATAGAACTTACCTAGCCACATGGGCTTAAAAGTCTGCCTTCGTTGTTTCAAATGCAGAACTGAGACCAGTTTTATGTTAATTTTAAAAGCAAAGAAGTAGACCATCAGATATAGAATCATAGAATTATAGAATCACAAGGTTGGAAAGGACCTACAAAATCATTTAGTCCAACCATCCTCCCATTACCACTGTTACCACAAGCACTAAACTATATCTCATAGCTCCTCATTCAGATGCCTCTTGAACACTGTCAGGGAAGATGACTCTACCACCTCCCTTGGCAGCCATTCCAGTGCCTGACCACTCTCTGAAAAAAAAAGTTTCTTCTTATGTCTAATCTAAACCTCTTCTGGTATAACTTGCAGCCATTTCCTCAGGTCCTGTTTGTTGCCTGGCAGAAGAGGCCAAACCCCTCCTCATCACAACCTCCCTTCAGGATGTTGTAGAGTGCAATGAGGTCTCCTCTGAGCTTCCTCTTCTCCACACTAAACTGCCAGCTCCCTCAGCCACTCCTCATAGAACTTGTGCTCCAGACCCCTCACCAGTTTCGTTGCCCTTCTCTGGACACGTTCCAGGGCCTCAATGTCTTTCCTGTAGTGAGGGGCCCAAAACTGAACACAATACTTGAGGTGCGGCCTCACCAGTGCTGAGTACAGGGGGATGATCACCTCCCTGCTCCTGCTGGCCACACTATTTCTAATGTAGGCCAGGATGCCATTGGCCCTCTTGGCCACCTGGACACACTGCTGGCTCAGGTTCAGTCGAGCATCAACCAACACCCCCAGGTCCCTTTCCTCTTCACAGTCATCCAGCCACTCGTCTCCAAGCCTCTAATGCTGCATGAGGTTGTTGTGGCCTAAGTGCAGGACCCAGCACTTGGCCCTGTTGAACCTCATCCCTAATTCACCTCAGCCCAGAGATCCAGCTTATCTAGATCCCTCTGAAGGGCCTCCCTACCCTCAGGCAGATCAACACGATCTTCCAACTTGGTGTCATCTGCAAACTTACTGAGGGTACACTCAATTCCCTCATCTAAATCATCAATAAAGATGTTAAACAAGATGGGCCCCAGTACTAACCCCTGAGGGACACCACTTGTAATGGATCACCAGCTGGACTTAACTCCATTAACCTCTATCCTACTACTATATATCAGACAAGAAGTAATTCGCAAGAAGTAGAATAAAAAAAAGAACATGTTTAACTGTAGTTTTACACTTAAATCTTTTTATTTGCATATGTAATCCTGTCAGAATAAAGATGCAACTTGCCTTTGTTTACTTTTTAATTGTTAGTAGCATTAATTGTATGTCTTAGTATGGCTTTCACTTACATTCTTTGACAGAGTACAGAGGATGATTTTAAGAAGTGATTTGTTTAAACGCTGATAGGTTTTGATATAATTTAAAGTAATATCTGACATTGTTGCAGTTTTGTTTATACATCCCAGTTAGAAATATTTTCTCAAGAACACAGACAAATGTACCAAGTGATTCTTATGATGATCTTTTCACTGTTTTTTCATAGTAATGCTATTTTGGAGGCATTTAGGGTAACAAGAAGTGTTATTTAATCCTCTGTCTTGCCCTGACCCTGGGTTTGTGTGCGTATGATTTAGAAATCTTTCATACACGTTCAGCAGCTTTTTCATTTTGGGAATATTCATGTTATTAAAAGCAGTAATTCAGCTTTGGCTGCTGGGGATTTAAACCAGACTTTCCAAAACAATGTATGTGCTGATTAATTGGCATTGTAGAATATACAGCCATATCACCATTTTTTGCAATACAGGGAAAGTGTTTTGCGTGTTTTCAGCTTTTGGTCATAAGAACCACAAGAGCTCTCCGCATCTATGTATTTTTTTTCTTCTGTAAAGTCCATAGTACCTGGAAGGGAAACAATATTCTAAAGACTTTAAAATTAAATAAGTATTTCTCTAGAAAGGCTACAATCCAATATATTTTACTAAATTACAGATAAGATATTCTCATAGCAATGGTTTATTTTTAGTAACCTTATGCTTGGATCAGCAGTATCGCTCTTACTGTAGGAAGACCTTTGGTGTGCTTACTCTACAAAAAACTATTTATTATATATACAAATAAGCACATCAACATTTCTTTGTGCTGACTTTGCAGAAAGTAAGGTCATGTCCTAAAATAGTGTTAGGATTCTATAAACACCTCGATGGAGTGAGCTGTAATAAATATATATCAGTGTAAAACTTATGATTCAACACTCAGCAGTTCAATTGCTCATAGAACATATATTTTTTGCTGTGCACCCATATGGTAGGCACTTTGCAACATACATGGACAGACGTAGGACAAACATTTCAGGAACACTTGATGGGACATGATTTAGTCTGCACGGTAGTAATGGGTTGACAGTTGGATTAGATGATCTTAGTGGTCTTTTCCAACTTTAATGATTCTAGGATTCTGTGATTCTATGATTTCAGTGTTTATATTTTCTACTGCACAGCTTCAAGAAATCTTAACAAAGCATTACTCAGCAGTTGCTCACTTTCAGACCTCTCTCTGCTATGTCTAACTGAGCCTCCAAGAACAAAGCATTCAGAAACCAGTCACTCAGGGGTCTGACAGTGCTTAACATGGAACTCAGCCTCCTCCATGATTTTGTGCCTGCGTAACATCGCTGAGATATTTAACAGTGAGTCAGGGATGCTGAGATCTAGGGGCTCAGGCATCCCTACTTTTCAATCTGCTCCTACCTTTCTTCATCTAGAGGCTTTGTAAAGGACAATAATAAGGTCTGTTTCAGATCATTGCCTTCATTTATGTCTTGCATTCTGAAATTGAGATGTTAGTTTTATACTTTTCAACCTGTTTTTCCATCACCTCCGAAGGTGGTTTCTTTAGCCTTTCTCCAGTGATATTGAACTCATAGTCATTAAATTCACTGTCTTGTCTCCCACTGTCCTTCACACTCAATTGATCTGAAGCTGAATGGGCACTAAAAACAAAAGGAGACTATTAAGTTTTTCTTTTCCAGGCACCACACGAATACAAAGTACAATATTTCCAACTGTTAATTTGGAAAAATAGACAAGTTTGCCTCCATCTGAAGAGATGAAGGATGGAAAGAAAAAAGAGCTTGACTTTGTTATAAAAGAAGATTATCTTATTCTTTTGCGTAGATTTAACTACCACAGTTAAAAAGTGTGCCACAAACAGGTGTTTCAGATTAAAAAAAAAAAAAAAAAAAAAAAGAACAGACTGTAGTACAAGGAATAAGTAAAAGTTCAATAGAGAATGCAAATGCAACAACAGAAACATGTGCGTAATACTCAGCTGCGGCATAACCTGCATATATAAAGGAGGAACAAACCTATTTTTCTCACTTTACGAGTAGAGAAACCAAAGCTGAGAGAAATCACTCATTGTCACATGGGGAGAGGGAAGCATGGTTAAGGGCTGACTGGATAGGGCCTTGGGCAGCCTGACATAGTGGGTGACAACCCTGCCCGTGTCAGGGGGCTGGAGCTTGATGGGCTTTAAGATCTCTTCCAACCCAAGCCATTCTGTAATTTCATGATTTATGGGCAGCTCTCAGCTACTCCTGGCATACCAGACTGCATCAGCTGTATGTTTTAAGAAAAGAAGGCACAAATGACCAACCTTTCTCTTCCCCCTCTGTGTCACTGATCAGTGAGAATTTCTGGTAAGTTTTGCAAGATTGAAAGACATCAATTAGTACTGCATTTGAAAAAACATTTACAGAGATATCAATAAGGAAGGGTTAAAGTTGAGTTATGAAGTTTTTTCTTTTCCTTCCTCTTAGAAAACAGTACAATGCCAAGAATATTTATTTTTTAAAAGAGACTATCTCAGAGACATGCCAACCACACAAATGGCATGTGCAGGTGACCTGTTTCTGAGTTCAACACCCACTTTTACCTACAGAAGAAGCATGAAAACTGCAGAGAAGCTTTCTGCCCTGATTTCAGAGAAAGCTCTCCTTCTGTTTGAACTGACACACACCATTGGTGACCAAGGAGACTGAAGAGACCAGTCAAAGCCAGAAAGTGGCAGAAACTTTGTTTTATGAAGTGAAGCCAAAAGGAGTTGCACAGCCCTACCGTATTTTTCTGCCTGCTTCTGAGTCTTATTTTATGCACTGGTGCACTCACAAGGAAACAGTTGCTCTGCTCCACTTGCTGGTCTCTGGTCCTAGCAACAGTAGCAAAATTATCTTTGAACAAATCCTTTTTATAGGAATCATGAATATTTCTTTATCCTATAAGCTCTGTACAGAAAATCTCCCATCTGTGAATGATTTGATTTTCCAATACGTCTTTTTTATTCGACAGAGACAGGATGGTTCTTTTAGCTCACCAGGGCTGACAACTACTGTGGCATTTTGAGATATGCTTTTGACAATGTTGTTTGAGCAATTAGGGGCCAGCAGTGCATGACTTATCTCTTGGTCTTACTTTTTCATAAACTTAAGGCATCAAGCCTGAGGTAGCAATGTTTTCAGTTAACTGTTCTGGTAATTTCTTTGATTTTGTGCGGGACCACACTTGCTCTGAGCATAATGCAAGAACCCCACAGGGCTGTAGGTGCACAGACATCTTGTTATTTCTTCAGATGTGCTGTATCCCCTCATCCTGGAATAAGACAGCTTGTGCTAATGAAGGACATCTGGAGTTTAAAGAAAGACATTTTCCTAGGCAAGATCAGCACTATATCCACAGATTGACAGACAGGCCAGCAGAGACAAAGCAGATGTGTCCCCTGGGGCAGTGGCTTGACGTGGCTCAAACACCCTAGAGCTCGCCAGGCCTGCTGTACACTTCAGGGTGGTTCTACCCATCAGAGTCCTGGAGAAAACCGGAAATAAATAAATAAATAAAAACCCCAAGATGCAGTGGGGAGCAGGGGGAAGAGTGGTGCTGGTGGTGGGTGCCCTCCGGGACCGGATCCAACTCCCCGCCGTTCCCATTCCCTCCTTTTCGAGGTCGAGGCAGCTCCCGGAGGTGATTTCAATTCCGCGCTTGAACTACAGAGGGAGCCCCGGGCTCTGCTTTGGAGGAGCGGAGGAGACGTGAGCTGGGTACCAAGGAGAGCTCCCGGGGCGGCCCTACGGAGCGGGACGCGGGCGGTTAACGGTGGTTAAAGCCCGGCCCAGGGGCGACCCAACCCCCGGGAACAGTCAGGCTGCTTTCTCCTCCTCTCCGTGAAAGAATAAAAATAAAAATAAAAACAGAAATTAAAATAATAGGGCAAGACTGCCCTACGAGAGAAGCAGGAGGAAGCAGTGAGTTTTGGTGATGCTGTGCACATCAAGATGCCTTCCCAAGCCTTCCCCAGATCTCATTCTACACATTTCATAATTGCTATATTGAACAGTGAAGCCATGATAAGCGTGTTTTTCAAATGAATCCATGGGGAAGCTTCTTCAGATTCCCCTGTTGTCATACAGCAACCAGGGGACACTGGTTTTAATGGGAGCAAAAACTTTTATAAGACCTTGAAAACTTGTGCTCTTTTACTTCTTTGTATTCCCTATGAGGTAAAATATTTCTGTTTGATTTCATCCCTACTGCAGGCTCCTGTAAAGCCTGAAAGCAATTGGTGTTTCTCACCTCTGCACATTTTGTGGACTTTAAGGTAGCGTGTTATCATGTGCAATAACTTCAAGATTTAAACACCAGGAAATGAAACCATTGAGAAGGCATTGATATATCTGAGAAAAAAAAAATCTGAAGGGTAGAGTTTGGGGTAAGTTTTTTTGTTTTTGTCATTGTTTTGATCTAATTATATAATCACTCCTTTCAACTGATTCTCAGTTAGTAATCTAATCCAGACGTATACAAATGAGTTGTATCCTAATGTCATGTTATCTCATACTTTTAAACTCTTGGATATTACATTCTTTTGTGATTAGAACCAAAGGGTATAGCCTGCTACAAAGAAAGGTATCAGTAAAAGCATTCATCTCTTAATAAAATATAGTCTGAGAAGATAATGTGGGATCACACAGAGCTAAATATACTGTATACTCAGTACCCAAGTGGCAGGTTAAAATATTGTTGAGATTACTGAAGCATAACCAAGTAGGAACAAATCATTTTTATAAATTCAAAGCCATCTTTTCTTTAACCTGGTGGAAATTAGGGAAGAATCCAAATTAATTGTTTTCTGAACAAGGTGCAAACAACAATTTCTTGAATTATGTCACCTTCCTTTTATCTCTAATCTTTTAAGCCTTTTGAACCGGAAGTGCCTTACCAGACACATTAAACCAACAGCATTATAAGTTACATCAATATAATAAGGCTACAAAGTACAATATTTGTTACTCAAGTGATTTATAACAAAATACTCTACTTATTAACAAAGACTAACACTGGATCCATCAGTCTGTACACAAGTAAATTAACCATTAACTTTCTGACACCTAGCATAAAACAACCAGTTAGGTCTGACCATCTAAGTAATTTATTTAGGTTCTCTTTGTGAACACCATGGGAATTAAAAGGTGGGCTGAAACTATTCACACATCTCAGTTGACTAATTTATATTAAGTACCTCTTATTTAAACTACCGATGCTAGGGAAAATTAACTCCCCATCATTATAGGATAGTTATAGTAAGAGCCAGTTCCACAGACACAGGTATGTGTCCACTTTCTACTGCTTTCAGTGAGAAGCTAGGAGGTTCCTACAAGCTTCTAGATAACACCTTTCATCTTTTAATTTTAAATGGTTTTGTAGAGGAAAGTAAAGGCTTTATTCCTAATGCATACATAGGGAAAAGGAGGTACGAAAAGAAATGAATTCTGTGAAGTCCTGGGAAAGTGAATAAGAATTGAATGAAGGGAAGCTGGGAATAAAAGATGGCCACAAGGTATTCGGGTACAGTGATGAGAACACAGTCCTTTGCTGCCCAAGCAAGATTAATAGAGCATGTTTGGGGACAAAGGGTCATCCAAGTGCCCAGTGAATACCAGAGAGATTGATGAGGTCAAGATAAACTAGGAAGTCAAGGCAACAGGACAGGATCAGAAGAAGGCCTGATCTTGCCCCAGGATCATGACAAATGTTTCTTCACACCATACGTATGTAAACTGAGAACTCCCATCACACAATAGTACAGATGGTGAAAGTTTGGCTAAGTTAAAAAAATGACAGACAAAATTCGTTAAAAACTATGAAGAGATGCTGAAAATAGCACTCACACCTTCATAGCTGGAAGTCCTGGCACTTGGAACTGGTACAGCCTAAGTGAATTAATTCACAAAGATGAGTTCATTTCTCATGTCAGTTCTATAATCTTCGCTAGACTCCTGCCATCAGCCAATCTCAGCAATACGCTGGTTTGACTGGGCAGAGCCATGACATGGTACAGCCAAATGTATGTTCTGTGCATTCCTTAGTGGTGGTTATGGGCATTTGCTCATCTGGCCAGTATGTCTGACTCCTTAGCTTAAGGATGAATCACACTTACTCTGCAATTGGTTTTCAAACTTTGTGTTTGCAGCACTTCATTTACTCTACATGAGTAAGTATTATAATGAAGATGTCACTACAAGTTTATCAGCAAGTGACGTACTCAGGTGCTTGGGTACTTCAGGCCATACAAACACCTACATAGCAGCACCCCTACTGAAGTAATATTGAGGGTGCTTATAAAGTTTTGTTTTGGCTTGCTTTGGTTCTTCTGTGTTTAAGGCTGTTCTGCTTCTCTAGGGTGAAAGTAATTGCACAGCAAAACCACAATGCTGATATATCTAGAGAAATAAAATCTGTGTATCTTTTTTTTTTTTTTTTAAATTTAACCTAAGTGAACAAATAATTTTTATATTTATAAACCTATTATACTATCCATCCATGTAAATACATGCAAGCTGATCACAGGTCTAGCCTGTTTTTCTGTGTTTACTTTGTGTGTAGTAATTTCTGTGTATAATTTGTGTGTATGTGTACTCTTCTGCCTCTTTCCACTCCCTTCCAAACTGATTCATCAGTTACTACTCCATCTGAGAGTCAACAGATATTATATTCTTAAAACTATCAGGGTCTAGAGAGCTTGAAAGCAAGGGAAAAGCTGCTGCACAGGCATATTCATAATTATATACTGGGAATGAATGCTCTAGCTGCTGGAGAAACTTCAGTTGTTGTTCACTACATATTAGATTCGAACCAAATTCATAGGAAAATAGGCTTCATTTGCTCTGCTGCTCCTGAAGTTACTTGAACTGCCCATTGCTGTTTGAAGCCAACAGCCAATAATCAAAAGTTTGCCTTTACAGCTTGCTAAACCAAACTTAGTTAGTGTAATCAGCTTAACTCCATTGGTTGCTGAGCCATAATCCAGTTAGGTAATCCATCAATGGTCATTGGGTTTTGGTCCCAATATACAGGGCAATAAGGGAATGGGAGAGAAGTAACTTTGTCTTCCTTAGTGTTGATTGCTCTACAGGTTCACATTCTCATGTACTTCTTGTCATCTAGTGAGTGTAGTCAGGGTGTATGTTTTCTTCATACCTTACCTGATGAAAGAAGATTCTGTGACTGTAAGAGATTGTAGAAATTATAATTAACAGAAATCTAACAGATTTAACTTTTTAATGCATTGTTTACTTCTGAAATAATGCAAAGAATAGCTGTTAAAGGATATCCAAGGTACTCTCATCCATTCTGCTGCAAGTTTATTTCCACCACATATTTGCAAGTGCAGTGGTACTCAAATGGTAATGCTTGGAGCTACTTCTGTCATAACCATGAAGCATCAGTCAGCCTTTGAACAATGACACCTTCTGCTTCTTGTAGCCCAGAAAAAGGGTTGTTGAGGATTCCCAGTGGCTATTTTAATCAAGAAAAATAAAAATAAGTATTTGTCTGCAATCTGCACAGCTGCTTCTTGTCTTTTTCTTGTCTTTTTTGTTTGTTTGTTTGTTTGTTTCTTTTCTGGTGGTTGTTATGTTTGTTTGGGCTTTTAAATTTTGGGGTTTTTTTAGTTGTTGTTTGATATAGCTTCAGTCATAATCAAGACTGGTGATTAACATGTATAGTGCTGAACGAAATTTCAGAAAGGCCCTCAAAAGAGTGCATCAAGAAGTACTACAGGCCTTAGGGGGAAATACAACGTTAATAATATCCTTTACCTGGAAAGTAAGGGGAAAAAAACTGCTTAAGTGTTATCCCAAAATTTGGATAGAAAAATGGTAGCATACATTTTTAAGAATAATGCCTAGAAGAGATGCATGTTTCATTAATTAACATATTAATCTAGCCATGCTCATACTCTGATGAAAACAGTATTGGTTACCTGTATGAATACTTGCTGGTTTATTTTAAAATTGTTTGTGAGTTCTGAAGTCCACATTATTCTTGTTTCTCATTATCAGTTAATTGCCATCATTAATCATTGTTTTCTTGATTAAAAAGTAACAGTCAGTTCAATACCATGTGATATGGATGACTAATCACAACTCAGGAGTAATAAAGAGTTGAAATAAATGTTCATGAACAAGTTGTCATCTGTAATTTGTCCTCATAAACTAGTTGGCAAATACTTATGTGCAATGAATACTTCCATACAAATTAAGATGAGCTTGAAAATGATTCATAAACAGGGGAAAATGGTTGAACTCATCTTCTATTTCATTTGCAATAAATAATTTGGACAAATACAGTTATCAGAGGGGGAAGCAGAAGACCTTTATGTAAAGTGGGTATCTACGATGCAAATGAGTTGAAAATCACTGTTGTTATTGCTTTCTGCTATCAAAATTTTAAAGTACCAGGTGCTGATGCGATTCCACTCACAAGACTGCTACATAATCATATAAGCATTCTCTTTTCAGTTTTGTCAGAATTTTTACTTTCTTAATTATCCAATTTCTCCTATCTTTCTTTCATAGTAAAATGGTGGTAAATGGCTACCTCCAAGCAGTCTGTCGTGCTTGTTGTTTCTAAATGCTTGTTGAAATACAGCCTTAAACACAGTTTGGGTAGGACTGTCATCTATGTATTCCTTTCCATCGTTAACCAAGTATTATTAGGATCATTTGTTACTTTGCATGCATTCATACATAAATTAGCCTAAATGCATCACCTACATTGTTTCTATTTTGCCACAAACTAATCATACTGTACAGTCTGTAGTCAGTTTTTATTTTTGTATTTTGTTCATTTTTTTTTTTTCTTCCCCTCTCAGTCATCCTTTCCCTCTGTCCACATTCTGCCTGACCATATTTCCCTTCCAAGCTGATTTGATAAGGTACTGTGGGAAACAGACTGATTAAGCTATTAGAGAAGTCTTTGTATAACAGTGAAGCAGATGATAAGTGGTGCACATCTCTGAATTAGAAGAAGAATCTTCTAAAAGCATTCACAGTATAATATTCCACAGTGAACAAAAGAAAATGATTTTGCTTGTATGGATACATAGAATAACAAAGGGTACACAGCAGGTCAAGGACCCACCAGAGTTTTTTTATTCTGTCATAGAAAGTGATCTAATCCACCTGATCCGAACATTTCCAGCACTTAGATATTGTTGTATATAGATATTAATCTCCAAGTGAAGTAGTCTCTCTGGAGAAGACGCTAGTTAAGACCAGGGAGAACCTGCTTTCCTAGGAACAGACAATTCAGTTGGCTGGACTGGATCTGCCCCTGAAAACCCTCAGAGACATCTACCTCTATCCCTGGAATATACTCTTCAGAAACCTTCTGCATCACAACTCATATACCTAAAAAATTACCTTACCTTACCTAAAATATCCATGTGCTATTAGGGCCTAAATCAGGCAAATTCTATTCCAACTTTCAGCTGTGTCTCACAGAGGTTACTCTTATTTATAGGGGACTGTTACTGTCAAGGTAGTAAGTGATTTATTTCCCTGAACACATCAATTTCATTTTTTTTTTTACCAAGGAAGCACCAACTAGATTCACCCAGAAACAGTTACCAGATTTCTGAGAGTTTTTTTTTTAAGGATAAACACATTTGCTTCAATACATTTACCATCAGAGAAGTCAAAAAGTTATGCGACATTTGGCTCTGACATGTTCTTCTCTAGAGAGTTTGAATTATTTTCACAAATATAGACACATAGGGAGTATGGTCTTTACAAGAAGAAAAGTATATGTGTGAATGTGGAAACAAGTGAGAATGCATGAATGTATATTTGTCTAGGAACATGCAAGCCACCCTCAATACCAGAGGTTATGACAAAATCCAAAGCATAAATCAAGAAATACAAATAGACAGACACCATCGTGTCCACTTTGAATAGGTGCTGTAGATGATCTTTTGTCAGCCTACAAATTACTCAAGTGTCCCTCAGGGGATGAGATATATCATCTTTTACTATTAGCTATTCTTGTTATATGCCTGAAGTGATGGAGTAGTGTGCTTCTATTTCAATTACACAGCCTTCTTTACTGGATATGGATTGATTTTATTTTACCCTATAAGAAGAAATGCTGTTATTACATTTAATGATTAAAATCCTTCTTTTACTCAGCTAAAATATAAATCAGTAGTTTCGAAAAGCAGGCTTCAAGCTAAACAAAATTGCTCTGGGAGATCAAATAACTAAGGGAATTACCATCGGGCTATTCAAGTTTTCACCTCTATAGCAGGTCACTAATTGGATCTATACTAGGCTCATAGTAGTGTCCTGAATTTGGAACCAAAATTATTATGTCTGCTGTGTAGCCTTCAGTTTCTTATGTCTCCATCCAATTCCTAGAAAGTATTGGTACAGAGATGGGCATGACAATGAATGAATCACCCAGCCATGTTAGTTAGCATTGTATAAGATGTTGTATTTAGAAGATCCCTATTCACCCCATTAAATAGGGATGGTATCCAGATTACTAGCCCAGAGTTAAGACAGTTTATTTTCAAATATTTGAAATTAGTAAAAGGTGCAGAGTAGATGGGTGAAGAGGGAAATTTTGCCATATGAAGAATTTGGATAAACATATTTTTCCTGAATTTCTAGAGCTCATAATTCAAAAACTCTCCACAATATGAAAAAAAAAAAGCAACCACATATAAGCACAAAAACAGTAATACTGGTATTCTCCTCTCTTGAAAACAATACTGATTCAAAGGTCTTGGATACTAGCAGAATGTTAAAAAAAATCAGACATAGCCTTTGGTTTTCATTTTACTTTTAGGCTACATTTCAGAAATGCAATGATGAAGTGGAGATGAGGGCAGAATATGCCCCTTCAATATCAGAAACACATTTACAGCAGAAATAAGGTTGGTCCATAATATTACAAACGTACTACTTCTTTATCTCTGCTTTATCAGCTGATATGTCCTATTTTCCTCCTTCAACTCAATACAGAATCGTGAGTCAGGAAGAGCCCTGCAGGATTATTTTATCCCAGGGGAATGCCAGGTTTTCATATCATATCTCTTCAAGTTCCTTTTGATTATAATTGCTTTGTGAGTTTATGCAAAATTTCAGCTCTAAAAATGTATTGTTCACTATAAGAAATTTTACTGTATCTAACTGAATGTGTTGCTGTTTTTCAAACTATTGGATATCAACAGCTGTCCTTGAAGGTTTGCATCTTGGAAATTCTTTTATTTCATATTCTGGCAAAGAAGTTCACTGGGGAATCTGAGCTCACGAGCTGAGAAAGGGGCAAATATCTATTGAGCAGTACATAAGTGGGAAACACTTGGTCAATGGCTTTCTTCTTCTTCACTATCCAAGTCTGCTACTTTTTTTCTGCCAGATGGTGTGTGAAATTTATTTCTGGGCTTCTAGACAGAGAAAAGGCATCTGAGCTGCTTTGAGGCTGCATCTCTTCTCCAACAGTCTTATACAAGGATTTCAGAAGACTCTGTTATGAATTGTGAAGTGGAAGTTTTTCAGAATTCAGCTTACTCCTTTCTCACAGAGGAATTTTTTAGTCATCATCTCAATCAAAACATCTTGGAGACACAAACCTAGAAAAAAAATGACTGTACAGTATAAGAAAGCACACATGTGCAAACCCCATGCTCATCCCCAAAACTCAGCTAGATTGCTTGCAGACATTTACTTCTGATTGAAAGAGGTCCAGCTGTAGGGAGCATCCTATTCCAAATAATACAGAAAGACAATGCAGCTCTACACAAACATGCCAAACTTTCCTCAGGACTTCTGACAGCAGGGAGCCAATTACTTTGAAAAGAATGGGTTCTGTCTCATGACTTCAGCAACACAAATGCATCTCCCTTGATCCCAACATCAAGGTAGAGCTTTGCATTTTCGATATTTTAATTCAATACAAAGCAGCATTTTCAATGTTATTTATTTATCTATGGTGGGTAGAAGCTCGTTGGGTTTTTCTGCAGTCAGATGTAGCAGTGGCAGGGCTAAAAGAGGCATATAAATAATAAATGGTTTCTTTCACTTAAAGAGGCATCTGCCAATTCTTGTCCTCCTTTTAATTTGGGAAGGGAGTATCATTTAAACGATGACAGATTCTTTCCCATCAAATCGGAGAAGAAGGAGGGCTCTGGAAGAACAATGGCTGATGTCACAGCATGACTATCTGACAGACTCAAAAAGTTACTGTAAAGTTGCCAACACAACAAGCCTTTTATCTTCGATGATAGTATTTGAAGCTTGTGATTTTCATCCAAGGAATAGAAGGAGGTATATGACGTCCTCCCACTACTTCTTTTCTCACTGTTTTAATTACCATTATTTAAAGTATATAAATATTCACCAGATAGGGAACACTTTTTTTTTTTTTTTCCTTCAAAATTCCTCTATGTGAGTTACAGGAATATCTTCACTACATCACTGAGTTTGTCTTTATTCCTGACCAAAACTGCTTAGCTCTTTAAATTTATTTGCCTTTATGATAATTTTATAGGTAAATAGCTACCCTTACATGCAACTAAATTCCTTTGGAAGCTTCATCACAGGCACTTACTGGGAAGATTTTCTTCAGTTACTAATTCAGCTGAGGTTTTGCTATGTAAGATGACAGTCACAGGGTTTTCCTAATCAGGCTGTAGCCTTTGTTTCTCCAGGGATACACTCCTGACCCAGCTAAAATCTGCATTTGCGTGTTATAGAATATCCTGACTCATCAGCTGGAGCGTTTAAAGGTTAATAAAAATTCTTCCACACTTTCTGCATGAGCCACGGGCCCACATTATAAGACCACAAGTGTGTGCACTATGATTCCATTTGTTCCCAGAAGTGGATCCCCAAAGAAAGTGTTGGTAGGGTAAGGCTGCTGTGCCGTACCCCATGTGCTCCAGTTGGATGCATCAGGTGTTTAAATGAAACAACAGACGATTTGGTTCTTGCATTGCAGGCAAAGAAAGAAAGCCAAAGGGAGGGTTGATTGCATTTGAAACATCGTCCCTTGCTTAGATTAGTGCATTTATCTCAGAAACAGCCATGAGCTTGCAATTCACATGCTGAAACCTGATCCTGACTTAAGCAGTTAGGCTTCCCTTGAGGAGAAGGCTGACAAGGCAGCTCTCTTCTTTTGCACAACATCTCATTCAGGAAATGGTAAAGCTGAGTTTAGCATCTCCCTCAAACCAACAGGGTTTGAATTTATACCTTCCAGAAGTACTGGAGGATGCATGAACTGCTTTCTGAAGGCTCACCTGGGTTGGAGGATGCCTCTACATCTGTTTAAGCTGAATTTTTGTTCAGCTAGGCATGCAGAATATATGGCACCAATAGGAGAAGAGCCTGATCCTGTATGTGAGATTAAGGACAGCACTATGTCCGGCCTTGCTTACATGATACTGTGTACATATAGTGTGTACACATCTTAACCTACATCAGCACTGGAGGGAAAAAAAGTCATCTCAGGACAAAAAAAAAAAAAAAGAAAAAAAATCTGTTTCCTGTTGAGGACTCTAATTTCTAAGCAGGAAATATACCCTATATCTCCTTTTCTGATGTTGTAAATATTTCACCCCAGCTTTAAACAGGAAGGATATAAGGGATCTTCTTAAGAACATTTCCTTGACTTGTAGCAAGGATATCCTTCTCTTTAGCACTTTAATCTGAACAGTGTGAACATTAATTTAAATCCTCTGTCTTTTATTTCCTAAACAAATGTTCTACACAGTATATACTCTATGAATGATCATTTACTCTTAACTGAAATCGGTGTCATTCAAAAAACTTCATCTTGGGCCAAGTACTCTTAGTTATTAGATCTTATAAGAGGTGGTATATCTGCTTTCACAAGTGTTCAAAGCCAATGTATAGCCTTATTACTCTCAGAAATAGTGGTTTTAGCCTATGCCCTACATTTCTGCCCATTAGCACTCAGGTAGCCACATGGATGGTTATTATCTTGCTTATCCAGTTACTGTCCATCCACAAAAATGCTTGTGTTTGCCTAGGGAGATCATGGAACCACGTGCTCAGGATTGGAGGGGTAAGAGTAGGAACAGACTTCCTCCTGTGTCCCTTGGATTGGCTTAATTCGCCTGTGGCTGATCATTTGCCATGAGACAGTCATTGTAAATACTGGATTTCCAATACAAGAGGTGAGCGCCTAAAGAGTTTTTTCCGAAATATCAGTAACACTCTGAGGACGTAAGCAGGAACTTTTCAATCAACCTGAAGCAGCTTAGAAGGGGTTTTCTCTGACTTCTCTCCTGCATTTAGGCTTCCTATACGGTAATTTAAGTGCCTGGAGCTGTTGTCTTGAATTTGATCCCCCTGTGGAATAAGAAGAACTAGATGGGATTATTAGCGCATGTGGCTGTATGCTGTGCTCTCTGGTAACAGGAAAAATATGTGAATTCTTCCCTTTCCAGCATTAAAAGAAACAGTTCTTAGGATTATCTATGGTTTCTGCTAAAGAGTGCATAAGAGGAACACTGCTGATTTAGAACAAAGACACATTTAACCTAGTTCTTTTTTTGACAACAGTTGATAGTAGAAGCTTTGCAAAATACATTAGAAAGAAGGAAGTGTATCAATAGCAAATATTCCCTGCTTCCTACCATCAGCAGATTAGGGTCTTTCTTAGCTATGGGTTATACCAGATCCTTATGTTTAACTGATATTTGATTAATGATTGAATGGTCTGTAATGAGCAGTGCAGTCGATACATTGGAGGGAAGGGAAGCCATCCAGAGGGACCATCATCCAGACAGGCTGGAGAAGTGGGCCCATGAAAACTTTATGAGGCTCAACAAAGCCAAGTACAAGGTGCTGCACTTGGGCCAGGGCAATACTATGTGTTTATACAAACTGGGAGAAGAACTTCTTTAGAGCAGCCCTGCAGAGAAGGAATTGGGGTTCCTGGTGGATGAGAAGCTGGACATGAGCCAGCAGTGTGCGCTTGCAGCCCAGAAGGCCAACTGTGTTCTGGACTGCATAAAAAAAAGGGGTGGCCAGCAGGGAGAGGGAGGTGTTTGTCCCCCTCTACTCAGCTCTTGTGAGGCTCCATCTGGAGAAATGCGTCCAGGCCTGGGTCCCCCAGTACAGAAAGGACATGGAGCTCTTGGAGCAGGTCCAGAGGAGGGTCACTAAGATTATCAGAGGGCTGGAGCACCTCTCCTATGAAGAAAGTTTGAGGGAACTGGGCTTGTTTAGCTTGGAGAAGAGAAGGCTCTGGGGAGACCTCATTGTGGCCTTCCAGTACTTGAAGGAGGGGATACCACCCTGTTTACGAGGGTGGATAGTGATAGGACAAGGGGGAATGGATTTAAACTGAGACACGGAAGGTTTAGTTTAGATATTAGGAGGAAGTTTTTCAAACAGAGGGTGGTGACACACTGGAAGATGTTGCCCAAGGAGGTGGATGCCCCATCCCTGGAAACATTCAAGGCTAGGCTGGATGTGGCTCTGGGCAGCCTGGTCTGATGGTTAGCGAACCTGCTCATAGCAGGGGGGGTTGGAACAAGATGATCATTGTAGTCCTTTTGAACACAGGCCATTCTATGATTCTATGATTCTATGAAATAATTTCCTGGTGAATCTGCCTTGCACCCTCATCTTACCTAAATCTGACACTCACAGTATCCAGTGACAATGAACTCCATAATTTAATGATGTAAAAAATACTTAATGAATTTCTTTTAAGTTTCAAGAGCCCTACCCAGTAAATCGCAAACTTTCTTTTATGTCCCCTTTCTAGTCCTGCAGCTCTTGGATATAAATATTGCAAATGCAGAGGATTTAACTCATCATTACTATCCCATGACTCAGTGCATTGACTGTCTAGTTGTAGTTTCTTCTGGGACCTCCTTTGGAGTGAACCCTTGTTTCCTGGTTAAGACCTTGGCAAAGGCATGCATCAGCCCACGTGTAGTTCATTCTCCCAGAACTACTTTATATATTTCCAGGTATCTCCAGGACTTTTGATCAGAGAGATCAGAGGAGATTGAAGGTCAATGCAGAGGGGATCAGCTCTAAGTCATATGAATGCAGTACACTGATGCTGTTGACTGCAAGTATTGCTGCATATACTCTAAGTGTTGCCTTGATGTAGAAGCAGAGATAGTCCTCCAGAAGTGCTGTCTGCTGCATTTTTCCACGAGGCAACGTAGATATGAGTCTCCTGAAACACAAGACTGAAACCAAGCCTCATGATTAGTGCTCCAAAGTCAAGACTATTTTTTACCACTTTGAAGGCTGTATTTTGTCTGAAGTCCATCTCATCAGACTGGTGGCTTAAACCATATCGGCCAGACCAGACACAGGTATACAACTTCATTTACAACTCCTGGACAAACTAGGACAGGAGATGGACAGGTAGAGCCTTTGTGCATCTGTGTGAGAAGGATTTAAAACACTGAGGAAAACAAAAGATATTTGCTTCTTAAAGCTAAGCAAACCAAGAAGACTGAGGGCTGGTTGAATCTATCTGTTGAGAGTTCAGTGTTAATAGTTCAAGTGGCATGTTAGGTGTCTTACTGCTATGTATTTCTTCTTCCTAGAAACCCTTGAAATCAGTTTTTGTTTAAGGATTGTACTTAATGAATACATGCTTCCCTTCCCTGTATTTCCCTGTATATTTGTATACACAGTTTCTAGGCATGTTGAATACTGCAATATTGAATAAATATTTTGTATTTGCCTTCATGCAGTATATACGCGTGTATAAATACATATGTGCATGTGTGTATACATGTATTCACGTATATGTGAATACATACAGAGGTGTTCAAGGTCAGGTTGGATGGGGCCATGGGCAACCTGGTCTAGGATCAAATGTGGAGGTTGGTGGCCCTGCCTGTGGCAGGGAGCTTGGAACTTCATGATCCTTCAGGTCTCTTCCAACCCAAGCCATTCTGTGATTCTGTGATATATGAATAAACATGTATATGAATAGAATATATTTGCTCATTCTCACTTTGGTACCTAAGGCGGGATTTTCTGGAAGAAAAATATGAGTCAATATCCCACTGAGTTGCTTGTATCGTTTCTTTAGATTTCCCTGAAAACATAGGGCTCAGTCAATAAATGTGTTGAGAAAATAAAATAATAATATTTTACAATACATTCTGAGCATCTCCAGTTATATATCTTCTTGAAGTCATTGTTGGAGCCTTTTTACTGTTGTTTTCTCTTTTTTGTTCACTTTTTCTTGAATTTCTCTATAGATATTTCTGTAAACTATCATTATTTTCTTCCCAAATTATTCTTCACGTCTTCTCCACTTTCGTCTGTGGTCCTGATTTCCACCCAGCAACGTGCGGGGTAAAAACACTGAGAGAATGATCAGAGACAGAAAAAAGGTTGCACAAATGAGAGGAGATATAATCTGCATCATCTGTTCTGGGTGTCTTGCTTCAGTTTGTCTAAGCTAGGGACTTCATCTTCTCATGCCCTAGAGTCAATGGAGAGCATTAAAGCTCTTCCTGAGGGAGTTAAGGACATTTGCTCTGGCAGAACCTACCTCCCTGTTTTCCATGCTAATATACCTGATTAGCAGAGCTTGCAGCAGAGCCCTCAGACACCTCTGGTGGGATGCCTAAAGCAGAGTTTGAACCCACCAGACCAACATTTTTTAGCTGTCTTGATGACAGTAATTTTTATTCTGAACTGACAATCCTAGACTGAAAACAGGTTTAATTAAAACAGTGCAAGCTTGTGTGTAAACCAGCCCTTAGGCACCTCCACAGAGCGGTATAAATCAGAGACATACAAGACACGTTATGTTCCTGAATGCATCTGCCTGTCAGAGTGAGCCCACCCATGCAGGATATATTGTAGCATTTTATTCAGCCTAGTTTTAAAAGCCCAAATCATTCCGCCATTTATTCCATCTCACACAATACACTCAGAGCAAGTGCCCTGACTACTTAGGGTCATTTAAAAACCCTACGACACTTTACATAAAATTTGCTACCAGCGATGTCCTACTCAATTTACAAATGAGATAATTGCAACACTATCTAAATTCTCTTTATGGTTTCATCTGGGTGCAGTGCTTTTCTTTATTACTGGTGCTAACATTTTATAATAACACTTGGAATTTTGGTGCTGTTGATCATCACAGAAATCCAAATATTTGCAGAGGGAAGGAATAGCATTGCTCCTTAGCTGAGGAGTAGAGCGCTGCCACCATTACAGCACTGAATGTCAAGTACTTATCACATCAGCAGTGCAGATAGGATCATATATTCTATACCTGGACTCCAAGACTCAGCCTAGACCACTTGCAATGTGAATGAGCAGCCATGATAGTGTATAGTCATGAGTAAGCTTAACCACTGTCACAGAAAAACTAGTAACATGAAACAGGTGGGAGAGTACAGACATGACGTTTCCTGCACGTATTTCTCTCAGGGGAATGCTGACCCACTGTCTCTAAGGAGATATGCCAGAGCATGAAACTGCATCACCCATGGGTATAGGCTCCTCTGCAGCTTTCTGAACTCACAGAAACATAGAATCTCTGGAACTGGAAGGGACAAGTAGTCCAAGGTCAGCCAGACTCCCTTGCACAGGGACATGCACAGCTAGATCAGGTTGCACAGGGCCTGATCCAGCCTTGCCTTGAAGTCTCCAGGGATGGAGTATCAACCACAACTCCAGGCAACCCATCCCAGTGCCTCACCACCCTCACTGTAAAAGACTTTTTCCTTTTATCTAACTCCCACATCTTTCTCCAGTTCACTGCCACTCGGATACAAATGAAAAAAAAAGAAAATGAAGGACAGAAACTAAAATGGGTAGAAATGCCATAAAATATTTCATCAGGCACAAGTTCCATAGGATGGAAATGCTCTCTGATCAGACTTTGGTGTAAGCTCAGGAAACTTACACCATCAGATTCCTAGATGGATTCCACACATTTCTATATATTGCTTTTTCTGCTACAGAGGCCAAACTGGACTGGACCATATTACTTATCTAACAAGAGTGCAACAAAGTTCAATGAATTTCCATTTGGAAAAGCAAATTTTGTAAAGAAACAGTGAAAGTAATAAAGGCACCATTCCCACCAGAAAAGATAGCTCTGTAGAAAGACAGATGTGAAAAGAGCTGTTTCCTGCAATCATGCAGTGCCTCTGCCATTTATACTTTACTCTGTCTTCCCCTCTTTCAAGAGGCAGGTGCCCAAATGGATTTGCTCATGCATTCACATTCACACTTCTTTTCAAAATGCTCATCATCTGGCAAAAAGAATGGAGAAGAAAGACAGAATGACAGAAAGAAAGCAAAGAATAGAAAAAAAAGAAAAAAAAAAAAAAGAGGGAGGAAGGGCAGAAACGAAACGACACCTAGTCTTGATTGAAACATTCACAAAAAAAAAGGTTTTCTTTGACAGACAGAGAGAGGATGTTGGGGTTGGTATTTCTGAAAAGATGGGATGTACTTCACAGTAAGGCTCACAATAAAATGGAGGCAGCAGAGTTAGAAAGGGAAGCAGAATTCGTCATGTTGGTACCTCCTACAGCACTGAACTGACACAGAAGCCATCTCCAATGCAAGTGCTCAGAGGGGAAATTATTTTTGCAAATAAACAGTCTCTGAGCCATGACTTAAGACAGCATGTGAGAACGCATATGTTAGAGTGCAGTTACTCCAGATTTTGCTTTATTTGCATTGCAGCATATTGTGACCTATATTAAATGGTTTCCACGCACTGACCACAAAAAAGCAGTCTCAAATGACACAGCCCAGCATGCAGACAGACAGCTCCATTTCATTACAAGTGCAGTGCAAAATAGTGCTGCAGCTTTGATTTTGCCATTTTAAAGCAGTGATATACACCTGCCACAGAACAGAGACCCCTGGACATGATTAGCTGCTTACTGCAGCATCATGAGGGGCTTGGGGCTCTGCAGTCAGTGCTAAAGTCCCTGTCTCAGTTAACTTCCATCCCAACAGTGATACTGTGCCTCATAGTGCCATGTGGCATATTTGATGCCAATGCCTCGCTTAAATGTCCCAGTATCCTTCCTCCAGCATCTCATAGCCCATCGTGTTCGCTGTAGAGTCACACATACAGTGTTGTATACAAGGCAATAAACCCCTGTACCTGAGATGGCTTCCACGGACCCAGCTCAATAGTGTCTGGGCAAAAAAAAACTAGTAAGCCCTTCAAATGATAACAGAGTGCATAGCAGTAACAACAACACCCAGATGCTGCTGAACACATTTCTTCCATAGGAGAATGCAAAGACCTGAACTGTAAATCCCAGTTTTACAGAAAAGGAATTGAGAGGGCTAAAGCTAATTTGTTTTCCTACACTGTAGCATGGCTATAACAACAATGAAATATAGTCCTTATTATGTTTTTTATAATGGAAAGAAATAAAAAAATAAGAGGGTGTGGACATGAATATATACAGAATAAACTATGCATTTATCTCATAGGCACACACAAACAAATGAGTTGAAAACAAGATTGTATAAAATAAATAATTGTAAATTTTGAAAACACCATATCTGAAATCCCTTCTGTGACCTTCTAGCACTCTTAGGATGCAGCCTTCCATTGCAGCAGAAGACGCTAGATTTTTCTCAGCTATGAATTAAGACTGTATCTAGGGGTAAATTTAAACATAAATACCAGAAACGTGCAAAGGGGCAGCAATTATAAGAATATTCTTAATAATAATGCTGGGCTTTAGAAAAAAATTAGAAAAAATGCTGACCTTTCATTGTTATTGTTCTTTAAGTGTGTGTGTTAAACAAGCTTACTTTCTGTATTTACACAAACATAGTTGCTACTTTCTTAGGATAAGCATCTTTTGGGATAGATTGGAAATAGAAGGTCAGCAGCAGCTATGTCAGATACACAGAAGATTGTTGAACTGTGTTTTTTATTTAAGTGTAGACCCTAAATTGCCTAAACATGATCTGTGGGAGAGTTTGGGTCACTTTTGTTATCCAAATGGTCCATCTGACACGCCGCTCATCATTCGGGATGCTGTATGTTGGGTTATGCTCTGAACACTTGGATCAGATGTTATCAAGCCCTCCTGCTCAGTTTGATCCTGCAAGGTAAAAACAAACACCAGCACATCCATTTGGACTTAGATGTGGTATATTTATTTAGCACATCCACTCCAGGCAGCCTTCATAATTAGCAGCCTCATGAAGCTCCTGCAACATTTGGCAGCCTCCTGCCTGCTTGCCTCTGAGCAAATGGAAAGGCATTTGGTTCAACCAAGGCAGTCAGGAAGCATCTGGGAGAGGTGTCTGCATTAACACCTTGACATAGGGGCTCAAAGCTGCCTTTCCCACCTTGCCAGTTCAGTTCACATGATGACACTGAACCAGACACAGGGCATCTGTGTGAATATTGCAACCATAACCAGATCCTCTTTTCTCTGCAGGATCAGGCCTCATGCAATACCACGCTCTAGAAATTGTCTGCAACACTAGATATTTGCATTTAAAAGTTTGCTGTTTCTGCCCCTCAAAAAAATACATGTTAGAACTTACTGCTATACTAGGTAATATCCCTCTCTCCTGCTGTAACTTTTTGTCAGCCAACCTAGATGAGCAGCAGGAATCTGAGATGTGTTGCCCTTCAAGCAAGGAAAGCAAGCAAGGTACTACAATAAACCCCACAGAAATGAAGCCTCTTGAGGCTGACCATCCTGTTTAATGGGCCAGTCTTTCTGCAGCTTACCGTGACAAACAACAGCTCTCCTTGTCCACAAAGGCAAGAATTAAAAATTAAAAAAAAAGACTTTTAATTCGAAACAGTGATTTAATGTAGCTGTTTAAGAAGGCATTACAACTAAAAGACCAGTTCCACACTGGATTTTTCAGTGTGGAGTGGCTGTGAAATCCACTGTGTAGAATAATTGAGCAACTGAGGATTTACAGTGGCTGAGTAGACAATGCTCTGTTATCACAGTTTTAAATACAACTATCATACCTTGCTGCAGTGGCAATAAGTAATCTCTCGAGGACCTCTCTTGAGGAGCCAAATATATCTATAATTTTTATCATATTCCTACCTAGTGAATTTGGCATGAAATCCTACTATGACACCACCCACAGATTGTTCCATGGTACTCTTGAAAGCAGGACCCAACCCAATAGAAAGTCATCACTTTGCGAATGTCTCCTACACTGTGTCAGTGTGAGGAGAAGAAATTCCTTATGAATGCCTCCAAACCCTCAGGGAATGTCAGAAAAAACAGGAGTAGCCCACTTTCCTTGCAAGCCCACATAAAGCATAAGGGATATGGCTCTGCAGAGGGATTGGAAGGATAGCATTGTTTAACAAGAATAAGTAGACAGTAAAAGGTACAAGTAAGGAACAAGATAAGCTTGCAGCAATACAGTTTGTGAGAAGTCTGTGCTGTCAAGAGTTTGAAGAATAACATGGAGGCAGGTTCTCCATGGTGCTCTTGAACTGGAGAATTTATATTTATATTAGATCCAGGAATATATTTTTACTCAGAGGGCAGTGAGGCACTGGCACAGGCTGCTCTGAGAAGCTGTGGATGCCCCATCCCTGGAGGTATTCAAGGCCAGGCTGGATGGAGCCCTGGGCAGCCTGAGATGCTGGGTGGCAATTCTGCACATGGTAGGGGATTGGAAATGGTTGGGCTTTAAGGTCCCTTCTAACCTGAGCCATTCTGTGATTCTATGATTAATCAGAAGTCTCATTGCAGCTCGCTGAGCATTGTATACATGAAAGCCTGTGACAGCTTTTCTGATTACAAAAGCTCCTGTTAATTTCCAGCAGATAATTTTGCAGTAGTATCCACACTGAAAAAATCCAGCTCAACCATACCAAAACATTTTGTCACACACAAAGCCTCTTTCTCCCTCATAAATTTTCTCCTACTTTGACCACACAACCTGCAACATCTGATTCTAGAGGGATGCAGAAGAAACTGCAATCAACAGAGAGGTATTTATGGAAGACAATTCCACAGCCAAAGATGTCAGAAATAGGCAGTGTCCTCACCATCCAGTGACAATGTCCCTTAGTACCCAAGGAAGAAAAAGAGAGTCAGGCTGGTGACAGTAATTAGTTCTGCCTCAGGTTTAGCAATTGCAAGTCAAGCCCATGAAGCTGAGTTCAAGGTCAAGCCAGGAAGTCAAGTCACGACATAAGGTCAGAAGATGAAAAATCATTATAATCAAAATATAAGAATTACAGTTTAGCTCAGGCATAATACAGGGCAAGGACTGAGCTTCGATTACAGAGTTACAGGTTGATTCAGTTTGGAAAAGACCTCAGGAATTTGTTAGTTCAATAGTTTCTTTTTCTTGAAAACTTCCAGGGATGGCAACTGCACAATTTCTCAGGTGTACTATTCCAAGGCTGAGCTGTCCTAATGGGGAAAAAAGTTTCTATTTAGATCTAGTCTGATCCTACCTTGTTTCACCATAGAGCTATTGTCCTTCATCCTGTCCCAACGCATTACTGTGGAGAGCTTGGCTCTGTCTTCTCAATGACCTCCGCATAGGTCATGATGGGAAGATGTCATGACATCTTCCCGCAGCTGTCTCATCTTCAGACTGGTTGAGCCCTGTTGCCTCAGCCTTTCCCCACAAGTAAGTGCTTCACCACCAAGCATTGTGGTGACACTGCTGACCTTATTCCAGCTTGCCAATGACTTTCTTGCACCAGGAAGTGAAAACTGATTGCTTTATCTAGATGTGATCTGATGAGTGCTGAGTAGAGGGGGATGATGACTTCCTCCAGTTTATTGGCTATGCTCATGCAAAGATGTTTTCATTTGTTCGCTACAGGGCTCCTGTGCAGCTTGCTGTCTTCTGGGTTCTCCTGGTCCTCTCCATAAAGCTTCTGCAGCCTGGTAGCACCCAGCCTATGTCATGACAAGAGTTGATGTTGCTGTGTTGTTTTTTTTTTTTTTTTCTCAAGTGTAGGGCTTTGCATTTGCCCTAGTCAAATTTCATGAGTTTTTTTGTCAGTCAATTATTCTGTCCTCCACCCTTAACTATATTGACCAGTGTCTCCTAGCCTGGTGTCACCTGCAGACTTGATAAGTCCATCACTTCCTCAAAGTCCTTGATAAAGATGTCACGTCTCAGGAAGAGGATTGATTTCACTACAGATCTGGTGATACACAGGAGAGTCAAAATGTCAAGAAACTCCTGAAATCTCTTAGATAATCCCCAACCTGAAGAATTCAGGTTGACTGACAACCAAACGCCAAGAAAAAGAAGCAAAACAAAGAACAAGGAAAAAAAAAAAACCAGAAAAATTAAATTAAATTTCAATTTAATTAAAATTAAAAGAGGAAAAGGAAAATGCAAAGGAGGAACAACAGTCAAACTTAAGAATGAGGAAGCCAAACTTAAGTTTGATAAGAGATAATAATAAAGCAATAGAGTATGTACCTGAAGAGATAATCAGCCAGCACAAATAGAAACCCACTCAGCATGCCCACAGGGTTTTCACACTGTATCTGATTTAGTTAGTATTAACTTAGTGCTTATTTGTCCATCACTGTGGCTTAAAAGTAGATATGATTGGAAAGAAGATTTTTAATTTTTCCTAAAGACAATGGTGGCTTTCCATATTTTTTGAGTATTTAAAAAACAATATAACTGTAAAATATTTCTAAAAATAAGAATAATAGTTGTATATACAACGGCACATATGCATGGAGGGGCTGACAAAACATTTCATCCTGAAAAGCAGGAGGAAAGCCTTCACTGGTCCCAGGTCCATATGAGCCTTTATCTAGCTAACTTTGTAAATGTCTAAGTTAAGGTAAGCTCATCATTTGAGGTTCCTATTACAGCCAATAGACAGGAATCAGCACATCCAGAGAGTGATTTATTAGAGAGGCCTTAAATGTTGAATCTCCTCTAGGGACTTTGATTTCTCTTCATTGACTATAAAGGGAAGGTCATGAGTCTACCTCAGACTTAGATTCTTAACTCAAGGCAGAAAACAGTAATCCTTCCTCCTGTAATTACACAGACCGCCGGGGACACCACCTGAATCTTGCTCAGAACAGCTGATCCTTGTGGGAACAAGAATTTCATTGCATAAAACAGTAATAGGATATAAATCTTCCTGCCTGGTTTTTCTTATTGCCTTTGGTTGACAGACACTGTTTTAAAAAATTAAGCCTTAGAGACACTGGAAAAAAAGCTTGAGGGGAAATGTTGCTGTGCAAGCAGTGAATGTAGAGAATTAACAGCACAGATCTCACTATGGCAGAAAGTATCTCTGTTTCTTGATATCACAGCACTACCTTGCATCAGTCACAAGACACATCCTGTTGTTCTGGAACATGTGGGAAGACATAAGCACTGAAATCTCTCCAGAGTTGCTCCAAGATGATTTTCTCTTGTTTCAGCTCTGGAAGCACCAGAGTATAGACTACAACATGCAAGAGCTCTAAGGAAACAAGCAGTGTACTGCTTCCTTGGGAATAACATGATTCCCAGAGGTCTTTGAGAGATATGAACCCAGGAGACCAAAAATGGTATTCACTTGACTGCATTGAAAGAGCTACTACAGATTTTTACACAGCAGGAGTGGAAGTCTGGTCCAGACTATAGATGCCCATTAGACCTTGCTCACATGTAGACACATAAATTTCAGTGTCCAAACATTGCATTAAATACTTCTCCTAGAGGGAGATTTAGCTGCCCAGATAGAAGTGCCAACATGCCATAAAAGATGCCACAGCACCTCCAGCTGCTCCAGAAAAATATGTGCCTTTCATAATTTATGTATCAAGTCAGCCCCATATGGCTGCCTGATAATGCTCAGAGCACCTTGGATGGCATTACATAACTCTGTTTTGTAAACTGAGCTGTTTGTTGCCAGCTTGCAGAACAATTTCCAACCCCAGAGTTCACACCAGCAGAGTGCAGATACTGCTGTGCATCCTTAAGTAAGTGACATACAATGTTAACATGAGCCCCCTTTCTTGCATATGCACAAAGGTGAACCATTGTTACAGAGAGCTGGAGCAGTAGTGTAGGTTGTACACTGGCAAGACTATCTTGGGTGCTCTGCACTACATCCTCTTCAACAATCCTCTTTAGCTTTCCAATCAGGGTCACATGGGAAAGGAAGAGATCGTCTTATCTAATTTCAAAAAATACCAGCAACAATTGGAGTTGGTTACTAGAGAGTAATGGAGAAAATCTGGACATAATTCACCTGCTGCATATTAAGCTGCTTCTTTAAAATGAATATCAGTCTTGCCTAATAGACACCAATCTCTCTCCATGAACTGCCGAGGCTGTCCACATGACTAGCTGAGCTGGAGTTGACTTGATTGTGCATGTCAAGATCCTTCACCTTACTGCGGGACACCAGGCAAGAAACTCAACAGCAAGACTGCCAAGTGCACTGTGCATCTTCTGTTGAAATGGATAAAGCTGCTCAGAGAAGCCTCGGAAAGTCTTTAGTAGATGAATTTGTCGACTTTTCCATCACCTCTGGGTTGTCCAAAGAAGCAAGTCCATCTATCTCTGCCTCTCAATGACAGGTTTTTATTCAGACTTTTCATGAAACACAGTATGAGGATGGCAGTTTTTGATGACAGAAATTTAGAGACAGGCCTTTGCAATGTGTATATTCATAAGGCTGTGCGTGTGCATTCCCTACCACACCACAGTCCTGCCCCATCACTGCAATGGCCCTAGGTTACAGGATTTTCATCATTTCCATGGGAAAGCTGTTCTAACATTTAATACTTAAAAAGTTCAATCAATAATTATTTTTCACCTAGCCTGTATTCTATTTCTGTGGGAAATGAAAATGGAACAGAAGCCAATGGTAAAAAAGGAGGTAAAAAAAAAAGATGTCTAAGATGTGTAGAGGCATATGAGAAAAAAAGAGCTTGTGGCATATGCATGAGCTTAAAACTTCAAGAAAAAAGTTAAATTAATGAAGGTAGTTCACAGTTTAAAATTAATTATTTTTGCATTTCTTTTTCTCAGAGGTTCCTCTTCAATATTCCAAATATAAATGGTGATGGGATTATTTAGAAGTGGAGTACATTATATCTAAGGCCTATAGCAACCTCACTCAGCAGTGAAATTTGTTGTCTCCCTCTGATCCTCAGATTATGGAGATGAGGGGATGAATGTACATCAGTAAGATTCCCTACCGAGATAGCTTTTCACTCTTTTCAGTAAGTAAAAGATCAAAGGCAAAATAGCTAATTAACATACCAAAGGAGACAAAACCCCTAGAGCTTTATCGTTGTTGCAATCCAATAATAAACAGCCAAGTACAAAAAAGATTATTTGATAGTGACACATAGAATTGAAAGCCTTTGAAATGTCAGCTTCTCAAAAAAATATATTTTTGGAAAGAAAAAATATTCATAATTATACAGAATAATGCTTAAGCATCAGGGAGTAACTCTTCATTCCTGTGAGATCTTGCTTGTAAAACTACTTTGCTTAAGAACAACAGCCTGGTCTGCCTTTATCTAGAATAAAATAAAAAATAAAAAGCATACAAAAGGCTTAAAATCCCATCCTGAGTAAACAGTCACTTCTTTTATAAATTAAAAATTAAGTACTGTTGTTCTTGTTCTAAGAGAAATATCATCAGTCTCCATTCCTAGAGCAGCTTCCAGCATTAACAGACTTGGGGGCACCGGGAGACCAAGGTTTAAAACTACGCTCGTCTGCACTGGCTAACTACTGTGTTGTGTTACAAGTCCTAAATGCTTTTTATAAAGCCAGAGGCAAAATACAAAATCTTAAGCAGAAACTTGTATGAAACTCTTCTGTGGAGAGTGCAACGGACTTCACAGATACATCAATACCAGTAAAAAAAATATTTATATAATTCAGTGGACTTGAGCAAGGGACCAGTGTATATTAAACCAGAAGAAGTTTCTCTGGCACACTTTTGGCTCAGAGAAGCTTTTCTTTCGCAAAGCTATTAAGAAATTAACACCACTCCAAAACCATTCCCAATAGATAGCTGGGTACCGCCAGTCTGATCTCAAGGATAATTTTAGCTGTTTGTGTACAAAATGTGACATTTGCAGGGCCAAAGGCTGATCACTGTTCTGTTCCATTCACAGGTGCAGATTTAGTTAATTAGTCTGTGAAAGAGAAACATATACATCTGGGACATCAGTGTTTGGAGTAAGGAAAGCTGGGAGACACTGTAGTGAATGGCAAAACAGTACAAAATGTCACTCACACCCTACCACAGGGAGGATTATATGATGGAAAATTCTTGCATTTGGTTAAATATTTAGCATATTTAAAGATTTAGAAGATAGTCCATGCATGGATACTAGTGTATATTCAGGGATCTGCTTAAAAAGATCTCATGAGATAAGGCCCTTAGGGAAGATGGCCCAAGACAGCTAATTGATATTTAAGCATCGTATCTCTAGTCTCAAGACCAATCTTGTCCCAGCAAGTCCTGCATGGATGAACAGGGAGCCCATTGCAAAAGTCAAGCATAAAAATAAGAGTACAGAGACAGATTGGATGGGGACCTGGGCAGCCTGGTCTAGCATTAAATGCAGAGGTTGGAGATTCATGATCCTTGAGGTCCCTTCCAACCCGCACCATTCTGTGATTTTGTGATTCTGTGATTCTGTGAGTGTGAAACCTGGGAGAAATACAGAGACATTGTCCAAGCCTGTAGAGCTGCAGTTAGGAAAGCCAAAGTCCAAGTGAATTGAATCTGGTGAGGAATATCAGAGAAAACAAGAGAGGTTTCTGTAAGAACATAGGTTACAAAAGGAAGGTTAGGGAGAATATGGACACGCTGTTGAATGAGGCAGGGACCCTGGTGACAAAGGTCATGGAAAAGGTTGAGGTAGTGAGTGCCTCCACTATCAAGACCAGCCTTCAAGAATGCCAAGTTCCAGAGACCAGGAGAAAAGGCTGGAGCAAGGAAGAGGTACCCTTGGTGAAAGAGCGTCAGATCACGGAATGCATAAGCAAACTGGTCATACATAAATCCGGTCCAGACAGAATGCACCCATGCACTAGAGGAGCTGGCTGATGTCATTGCAAGGCCATTCTTAATTATTTTTGAATGATAATGGTGAATGGGAGAGGAGCCTGAGGACTAGAAGAAAGCAAATGTTATTCCCATATTTCAAAGGAGTAGGATGACCTAGTGAACCACAGGCCAGTCAGTTTCACACCAATCTCTTGGAAGGAGACGGAACAGCTAATCCTGGAAACCACTTCCAAGCATATGCATGACAGGAAGATCAAGAATAGTCATCATGGATTCACCAAAGGTGAATATGCTTGATATATATACTTGAGCAACCTCGGTTTTCTATGATGAAGTGACTGGCCTAAGAGGCAGGGGAAGAGCAGTGGATAGTGCCAAGCTGGAATTCAGAAAGATTTTTTGACAGTATATGTCATAAAATCTTCATAGAGAAACTGAAGAAATTGCCTGAATGACCAGGCCCAGATGGTGGTCATCGGTGGCATGAAGTCTAGTCAACAACAGTGTACCTTGGAGTCAGTATTGCAACAAGTCCTTCATTAATGAACTCTGGATGTTGGGGCAGGATATTGAATATATCCTGATCCAGTCTGCAGATGACACAAAGCCAGGAGGATTTACTGATACGTGAGAAGGCTGTGCTACCTTCCAGAGGGACCTTGACAGGCTGAAGAAATAGGTTTATTAGGAACATTCTGTTCCCATTCAATGAAGGGAAAGTCTTCCATGTGGGGAACAGCCATAGGCATCAGTGAATGCTGCAGGACACTCAGCCGGCAAGTTCCAAGTCCTAACGGATACCAAGTTGAACGTGAGCCAGCAATGTGTCCTTGCCACAAAGGAGGCGACTGGTATCCTGAGATGCATTAGGCAAAGCAGAATAAGGGAAGTGGTACCTTCCCTCTACTCATCTCTGGCAAGGCCACACCTAGAAGTGTCCAGTTTTGGGCTCTCCAGTACAAGAGAGACCTGGACATACTGGAGAGAGACTGGCTAAGGGGCACAAAGATAATTAAGGGACTGGATCATCTGTCCTATGAGAAAAGGCTGAGAGAGCTAGGTCTCTTCAGTGTGGAGAAAAGAAGGCTCGAGGAGCATGATGCATATACAGACCTGAGGTAAGGATGCAAAGAAGATGGGGTGAGGCACTTGTCTGTGCTGCCAAGTTGAGAGAGACTGGACAAGAAGAAATGAGCACCAGCTGAAACATGCTCCATTTAAATATCAATAAATGCTTTGTACTGTGCAGGTGAGAGAGAACTGGAACAGGTTCCCCAGAAATACTGTGCAGTCTCTCTCCTTGGAGATCTCCAAAAGCCATCTGGACATAGTCCTGGGCAACTGTGGCCAGGTGTTCCTGTTTGAGCACATATAACTCCCAGAGCTTTCTGACAACCTTAACCATTCTGTTATCTTTTCTCAACAAAGATATTCTCCTTTTGTTACGGCTATCACTGTTGTAGGAGAAAATTGAATTTCTGTTGCTTGTACTCCACCTACCCCCTGAATAAAGATAAGGTGCCTGTTTCTACTGGAACCACTTATTGCAATAAAGAAGGATATTATTCACTTCACACTTCAGTTGATTAATTAATGCAGCATATTTGTGACTCAGTGCTTAAATACTAATCTGTATTTTTTATGAATGTGAAAGAAACAAGCCTAGTTCTTGAACCCTGTATATACAAACCAGGGATGCAAAGGAAATGAGAGGCAACGCAACCTACTGCCTGACTCAGACTATGCAAGCTGAATTCATGGGTGTTAATATACATTGTCTATGCCTTTTACATTTTAAGTTCCAAAACAAGTATATACATATTGTTGGCTTCAGAGAATCAGGAAATGAGTGTGAATGAAGAAGCCTGTCATTTTTTATACAGCTTGGTTCAGATCTGAGCTGCTCTGAAAACAGAGCAAAACAGATACTAGAGAAAGGACAGCCCCTCAGCACATATGAACATGGTGGCACATCAGCCTTGGTCTGTAGATTGATTTCTAGTTGTCTTTCTACTGCAAGGTAGACAGTCATAAACAGCCTTCTAGAATGAAAAAAAATGTCATCTTTATTTTCAATTAAAACACAATAGCCACTCAGAGAACACTCTAAATTAAGTAAAATGGACTCAAAACTGAACAAAAATGCACTTACAGAGACCCAGACCTCCAGCTGTGCAAAGCTTATCACATCAGCTAATATGTATGGCAGCAATTTTCTAGTACAAAGACAAAATCATGGCCAATAAATCCCTGAAAGATGCTTAGGATTTGGCATTTCAGAGGATGCAGCATAGTTCAGAAAAACCTAAGTGATTTCGAAGTACAGATCATTCTGACCTGAAGAACTGTCAGTAACCATGTAGATATTCAGTCAGCAGGATCATCACTGTCACTACTCTGATGAACAGATCAAAAGGATCCAAAGTCAACACCACTGGGCTGGTCCTGACAGATCTGGCATAAAAGGGCTTCGCTGCCTTTTTCCTCACTAATGGTAAATCCAAGCACGTAACATAATTTGCCCTGAAATTCCAAAACTACTAAAAACTATTTTACTCTTCAACATGCGAAACTTCTTTATGTAGTCAGTACTACTACTAAACCCACAACTGCTTTCCAAAAAAAAAAAAATTGCTGAGTGGCAATCCCCTTTATAAAGTCAGTCAAGAAAGAAATGAGGAGAAATCTAGTACTCGGTCAATAAACAAAATATGGTCACGGATTCCTTGTAGGGTCCATGCGTTATACAGACTGTGGACATGTCTTTGCTCTTCTAGAGTAAATTTTTTCAGTGTGAGATAAAACAAGTACCCAGTTTTAATCTCTTTTGTTCTTCTATTTCAAAAAGACTTCAAAAGACTTTCAGAACACCTGCAGGACAGCAAAAATTCATAGCAATATTGGATTGGGTGTCTCAAGTCACCCAAAAGTCACATTTAAAAGTACTTTTGCTAAAGTGGAAACAAACATATATTGCAGACTAAAAAAAAAATATTGTGCCACAAGCTACCAAAAGATAAGTCTTTCAATGAATCAATCTTAAAAGTGTTTTATACAGCATAATATATTTCTTAGCTAGCTACAAAGCACAATTTTTATATGTCCTTTATCTTTTCACTACAGAACTATTAGAGAATTTAGCAATATCATGTGTGTGTTTTCTTGTCTGACTAGTCTCATGTGTTTTCATAAATGTAATCCTTTTCTCAGTCATTAATCACCGATGCTAGGCTTATACTCCAAAAAATATATCACTTTATCTCCTATTGTGTTTACTTTCCCTGATTACTGTAGTGAAAATGTTTCCAGGAAAGGAAAGAGAAGGCAGAGATGTTGAGATGGGCAACTACTTCTGAATATCAGAAAGTAGTCATAGAAATCATATTATAATAGAATATAGCTGAATATTTGTACGAGAAATCTATTTCAATATGTTGTAGCACGTTGCAACACACCACATTACTTACAAGATCAGTCAAAACTATTCACAGTCTGAGTAACAAACACACCACGTCTTGCTTATAAAATTGATAATTATTTCCATAAATTAACTGGGAACAGATTTCCCCACATCTATTCACATACACCAGCATCTTGTTCCGTGGACAGGTTTTGCTTGCTTCACTGTGAGTAACCAGGAAAGAATTTGACCCTTGATAAATGATTTTGAATAACGAATATGTTTTTAAAATATTTCAATCTGCTCCTGGGCAAATCCATCAGCAGAACAGCAGGCAAATTTTGCTGTCTTCATTACTTTTTATTATTTAGTCATCTATTCTAGCTGTCTCTTCCAAATCTCACCCTTAAAATGTCCCCTCCCTCTTCAACTGTTGTAGTAGAGGATTTTGTAAAAACCTCCTGTTGGTAACATTCATTACATGTTAGTCTGCAAAGTTAGGAAGTAAATGCTTGGAATAGAAATGAGGAAAATAATTTCTTCAGAGGAAATGCAGTGGTAATAATTATCAACTATGCTTAGTTTTCACTCTTTGATTATGATTCTCAGCCAGCTACCATAATTTCTCATTCAGAGGCAATTGTGGTAGAGGAAAAAGGAATAGGCTTTTTAAGGTCTTTGTGAGGCTCCCTCAGTTCTTTTTTATGTCAGACTTATCCACACAAAAAGATATATTAAAAGAATATTGCCCAGATTGCAAAGTCAAGCACTCCAATACCAGCAAATGCCAAAATTAAGATTTCCTGAAAACATTAATTCAGTCCCTTATGCATATGCATTGTGCCACAGTCTTTAATTACTTGATGACATACTATTTTTCTACCCAGTTTTTGCCTCATTCTGTGTTCATGCTGGATGGTTCTCACTTAACGAGTGAGCTATTCAACGTTTTCTTTTATCCTCCACATTCAGTGTGTGGCCCCAGTGCTTTATTTACGGCACGCTATTCAAACCCTGCTATGAAGACAGAATTAATTTTCTCATGGGCTTTTCTATAGCTGTCATCACTATCATATCTTAAATATTCATTAGGCCAGAGCAGGAGCAAGAGAGAAATGCTGTAGGTTGATGGTTGGAAGACTCACCTGGGAGACCTGCACCGATGCAGTCTCTGCTCCAATGAATATTTAAATAGTCTGTATCAAACAGAACAGCTTCAAGAGGAGACACAAAACTGCCAGTACCTGCAGAACCCTGGTTACAGAATTCATCAGAGAGATAAATGAGCTTGGGTTGAAGACCTTCCAAATCAGGCATGAACTGGCCCCAGACCTCCAGATGATTAACTATCACGTATCAGACTGCTGCTTTCTTTTCCAATGAAATGCCGTCCAGGATAGGGGAGTTAACTATAGGAAGTGGTTTACCACTATGTGATGGAGTGAAAAACTAGTCTCCTTCCAGCTGGAATCCTCTCCTAGGGGTTCTCTCAGGCTGCTCCTCACCAAACTTTCTGTCTTCTTTGGACTCCATTCTTGGGTATCCAGTTTACATATCTCATGTCAGAACAAGGCTGTAAGCCAAAACCACGTGGTCCAATAAAAGATCCAAAGACATACTATTCCATAAAGAAGCTAAAATAGGCTAATTCATCTTTTGCCCCACATTTCTGAATATTCTGCATATGTGGTGTTACACTGGTAAACGTAGCAGAAAGGCTCTGCTCTGAGAAGTTCTGCATCCATCTCATTCTGTCAGAAGTTCAAGGTTGAAATCCAGCCTTCATAAAGCAAGAAATCAAAGTAGACTCTAGCATCCCAGTGCTACCTACTTCCTTTACTTAATTACATCCCTGCTGAACCAATGGCAGAGCTTCAAAAAGAGAAGAGAATGATTCCACCCAGAAGCACTACGTATCTCTTGGCTTGGGTAACTTTCTACAAAGTGTAGTATTGGCTCATAAAATACAGCACTTTTTTAGCTGCGGGATATATTAGCAACTTTTTGACTGGCTGAATGCAGCTGGTTTTGGCTTTTAAATCCATTCTTAGCTATGACAGCTGTAAACAGCAGTTTTTGCAAAGCAAGAGTCAACCTCCACCCACTTTAATTTTATTTCTTTCTAATTCAGATAAAACTTGATTGTATAATGCCTGCCTTCTTCTGAGATTCTTACTTGTTTGAGTGCTTGGTTTCTTAATTGCCAGTGGTTCAAATATTTGAAGGCTTTTTTTTTTTTTTTTTTCTGTTGCTAAAGATTCCTCATAAGTAGGTTTCAGCTAGTGTTCTGTTCTTTTTCAAAATCTCCTATATCTGCATTCCATATAAAACACTGTGGATTTCAGAGGGATTTTTTCATTGGATTTTTCTCCTTTCCTTTAAAATCGTCTACTTCAGAATCTCAACTTTCTTTTTAATCATTGGAAGCCTCATATAACTTGCCAGAGAAACACAAGCTTTCTCACATATGATACATTCCAATTTAAATTTAAATGAACATCGACGGAGAGAAAAATAATCTAAAATTTCATTTTTTTCTGGAATATATTTGAAAGATTACAAGGGTCTGAAAATCTCTTCTGCAAAATTAGCCATAAACCCAAACGCAATCATTCACTCATTTCACCTTGGCTTCCCAGGTAGCAGTCAGGTGACAATAACACCATTACCAAAAATCAGATGTTAACTAGTGTCCTTAACTCTTCAAAGCTTATAACACCCTTTGAACTGTCCAGATGGTTTAATAGACTCTTTTGTTCTCTAGGATGTAATTACTTGTCTCCCATAAATATTTGGTTTCTATTCATTAGAGCACTTACTTCATGCTTGTGAAGCGCTAGTCGATACATAAAACCTTTACTGAAGAGTACAATCATTAAACAATCTCTTGCAACCTCGCCCCTAATTTTTGTTCATGGGTTCTGTTTCCTTCAGGAGGCTAAGGGCCAGCAACAGTGAAGGATGAAGTTATAAACTACACAAACCTGAAGACCAGGAAGCCCAATTATTGCAACTCTGCCACTGAAGGGCATCTGGGAATTGCTACTGATTAGCAGCTAGACAATAGCCTAACGAGCAGTATGTCTGCATTTCATCAGAGAGCTCTGCAAACATGTGGAGACCAGAAAACAACCAAATAGAGTGCTCAAGGATACATAGCTTGAACTGAACACATGGTGCTGGTAATGACTGGCACTTGAGTGCATGCTGAGCACAGGCCTAAAGTAATGAACTGATTACAAGAATCAGGATAGAGGCATGAGAAAGAATCGTTAAGAAAGCACATGACACGATATATAATGAAGTAAATACTTCAATACAAAAGTGAGTAATGTCCAACTCTTTGGATGTATATTGTGGGATCCACAGTGTGCTGCTACACCATGAATAGAAAGTGTTATGTTTTCTAGTTGCCCCATGACCTAAATGAAGGAGCCTGCCTTACCCTGCCACAGCTGGGTCTGCACAGCCAATGCTGAGGATAAAGTAAGCCTGTGGGGAGAGACAGGGGAAGATAAATCCTTTCACTGGTTTCATAGACAACAGCAGCAGACAATAGGAAGCAGGGATTTGTCTCCTCTCTTTCTTCTCAAAGAGTGATCACCAGCTCATGTCACCCTCAAATCCCTGGTTAGACTCGCACAGTCAGTGGGACATAGAGCAAGCAGATGGCTGACTCCCAGAGCCTGTTCCAGTTGTCTCCTACCGTGCTCTGGTATAGTCCTAAGTGGGCACTGCCTCCAAACAGCAGGAAAACCACTCACAGTGGGACTTCATAAAAGCAAAGAATTCAGTGTAGAAGTAAACGGCAATGCTTTGTCTCCTTCCATCCTTCAAATGCCCTAGATCCAGAATATGAACTTGTCACTGGGAAGGTGTCACAAAATCTCCTTTCTCTGCAGAATTCAGAAAGAAATTAAACCTCCAAGAAGGGTGGGAGAAAGGCACAGGGGTGAAAATGAGACATGAGCTCTAACCCAGCTGGTAGACAGCTCACCTGCACCCAGAATCAAGTCTGGATTGTAGCTTGTTCTCAGGCTGACTTCCTTCTTCATATACAACCAAGATGTGTTTAGATGGTGTTTCTCTGGCGGTGAATTTCCAATCATTCCTGGATGTAATTCATAATAATCAGCAGTTCAGGTTGCACTCTCCACATCGATGAGGATGTGGGTAGGATTCTTTCATGCTGAAGCAAGCTCTGAAAATATCTCTTTCTCCAAATGGAGAGTTTTCTAACAGCTACATTATTACACATAAAATTGGAAAAGATAGTCTTTGACTTTTTTTTTTTTTTGACATCTTTTGACTTTTTTTTTTTTTTAAACTCTCAATGCAAAAATAAGGTTTTTATTGCTGTAGGGATTCCAGCTCCATTCACTGCAAGATGAGCACAGGGTTATCCCTTGAAATCTGAAGCTCTGCTGCGGAAACATCGGGAAGGGCACAAGTTCAATCATGTCACTTAGTTTAATGTTTCTTCACTCAGTCCATGGGTGGGTTTGAACTCCAGCCTGAGACATTTTGCTTTGCTCATGCACAGATAGGGGAGCCTACTTATCCACCTGTGGACTGGAGAGTACAAAAGGGGCAAACAATCCCGAACTGTCTGTGTCTCCACTAAACACTCTAATCACCAGGTGCTAAGAGTCTCCTGCATGATTTTCCTCCAAGCCAGGACAACTAACACCATCATTTACCAAAAAAAAAAAAAAAAAAAAAAAAAAAAAAGTAAATAGCCACAAAAAGTAATTACCACTTATCACATAAAATTTCACCTTGTTCCACTTGAGCAAGTTATTTCAGTTCTTACTCATACTTCACCTATTTCTATGGAAAATCATACCAGCCCATGTAAAAGAGATTGGAGCGATTCTTTGAAACAAATCCACCAAACCAAATCACTTATATTAGTTCTAAACCAGTGCCAAATACTTATAAACTGAACTAAAAACATTTTGCAGTTATATAAAGGGGAATATGGATTGCAAGAAAAAGACATATCAGACTTATTTATATCTTTAACACTGCATCATCCTCTTGTCTTTGCTTTGTCGTCTCTTTCAGCCACCACCCTTATCAGAAGGCATCTCTTCATATTTTCCTAGTACAGTGATCTCTACATCTATCTGTCATCCAGGCTTGAGTGAAGTGGCTGTTTCACTCATCTGACAGAAGCAGAGTTGGTTTGCCAAATTTCCATCACTATCAGTGCATGGCACAACTCTGGGATATTAATAAATAATTTCTTACCTAGGGCCACCCAGCATGGATTACTTTGGAGGCATCCCTTATCTTAGCGCAACAATTATAGCATTTAATAGGTTGAGGGCTACAGTGTATGTAGGATGTCAGGAAATCCTTTCACAAGGTTTTCATTCCTTAGTTGAGATGCAGTGCACAACTATTTAAGGATTAGCTCTCCCCTCTCCCAACACATGCCTCTTTGATGATACCACATCCTTCTAGCTTCTTCTGTGGAACAGAAATGGAGAATAGACACGCTGGGGGAATTATTAGACTCAGCTTCCTTTATACCTTTAAGGCAATTACATTCCAAGACAAGAGTATCTAATGTGCAGCACTTTCAGCATGTGTAATAGGTATTTTTATGAAGTCACGAAAACCTCCAGATATATTCCTATTTTAAAGACTGTCATATGTTATAAACCTTAAGCCAGGTTTAATGCAAGTGTGTGGGGTTTTTTATGTTTTCAAAGTGGAAAATGTTTTCTCATAAAATATATGGACATCTTTTACTCTGTAAAGAACCCTGTGAATTTTTTTTTCCAATGGTGGAGAACTAAAGGCAGAATTTGGGAACAACCAAGGATAATTAAATTGCTTATTTGTATGTTTTTACATACAGTCAGCATGACACACAGCATCACGATACCTGAACACAATATTGCTGCAATGGAGGAGTGTATAAAGCAGTTTCCAGAGTGTGCAAGAGTAGTTGCATAGTACCCTGGACAGAGTAGATTATATCTGCGTCATAGGGAGAGTAACTTCTGCCAGAAATGTTCCAGTAAAAGTAATTCCAAATGCATCATTCATACTCAAGACGTATGGAGGAAAGAAATGTGCTTATTTCTGAGCAGGCATTTCTGGCATGGTTTCTTAAAGTAGTAGAAGTATCATAACAGCAACAGAAGGTGCTGATGTTCCTCTCTCTTAAATTAACCAGGCAGAGCTTGTTCAAAATGTCCCATCAACATGATTTTCCAAAAGGAAAAGGTTGCTTCAGATAGACAAAGCTTGCTTGTATGCATTTTTTTCCCTCTGAAGTCCGGATCTTTGACAGCACAGCTTCACATCTGCTCAGAACTGTACATTTCCCTCTCAGAGGTAGAGTTTCTCAGACTCCCATAGCCAAATTTCTTCTTCCACATTAAGAGGCATGTCTTCCCCTTCCCACTTCCTTTATCTTATCACAAGTTTTCTTTTTCTTTTTCTTTTTTTCTTTCTTTTTCTTTTTTTCTTTCTTTTTCTTTTTCTTTTTCTTTTTCTTTTTCTTTTTCTTTTTCTTTTTCTTTTTCTTTTTCTTTTTCTTTTCCTTTTTCTTTTTCTTTTTCTTTTTCTTTTTCTTTTTCTTTTTCTTTTTCTTTTTCTTTTTCTTTTTCTTTTTCTTTTTTTGATCATTCCTTCTAAAATCAACTTTATTGGAAAACTTACCCCTGAATTTCACAGGGTGAAAATCACTTGCTACCCACTTGATTACCTCTCAATGATGTGCAGAATTTTGTTGTTGTTGTTGTTCAGTGATGTTCTGTCTTATTGACAGACATTCAAGCTTGACATAGCATTGTTTTCGTACACTAGAATCAAGAATTCTCCCTATCACTACCTTTGGATTTCTTTCATAAGAAGAAAGTACATCAGAAATTAGAATATCTCTAGAACATATTTTTGTAGCCAAACACTTGTGCACAAAACAACTTCTCATTATCAAGCTGACTATGCATTTGTGTCTAGAGAGAATGACTCCTGTGTCACAAAACTATTTATATGAGAAAATACCCCTGTCTTACAGGCCCCACTACCACCAAAACTCTGATTTTAATCAGAAAAACAAAAACAGTAATTTTTCTCTTCAAAATTAAACTTGATTTTGGTTACAACCTTTTTTATCAAGATTTCTCCCAGGAAAAAGATTTCTCTCTTGAGCTATTGTATACACAAGGCTTTAAAAGTTGTAACTAACTTTTTGTATTGCAGGATGTTAAAAAGGGAGTCAGAAGGAAATCACGGGAGAGCAATGCTTTATGTAAATGGTATTCAGTGGCCACTCCAAAAAGATGAGCTGCTGACCTTCCTTTCTTGCAGATGCTTATAAATCCCAGAACATGTTGCAGAAATCTTGCTTGGAACTGCAAAGACATAAGTAAGTGTGACAAGCCCCTTGTCAAAGAAAATTTTTTCAGTCCTCTGTCCAAATAGATTTCAAAAGACAGCATGAGCTACCAATATTATCTGTAAATGGACACAGAGTGACAGATTAAGTATGGCTTTTAACTGATGACCATACAGTAAATAGGAAGAGAATGCCTCCAACAGATGATTCAGGCACTGTCATTATCCAGTTCTCCTGATACTTCTGTAACTATTTCTGTCTTACCTACTTTGCTCACCCCAGTCAGGCGCTTTCAGTAAAATTGAAATTCATCAAAGGAATACAAAAACAAAGCAGCACTTCTAATAAGAGTGCTGGCATCCCTGATGGTTCATTGCCTAACCCAATGGACCAGCTCAGTCTGTGAAAAGAGTTAAACAGATCTGACCTTCAAAAGACTAAGTAGCAAAATATTCCCTTTGAAATGGAACAGGTGACCCAGGTAAAACACAAGGAGACTTTCATGGGGCACCAACCACCCTGGTTCTGCCTGGAAAACAGGTAGGATGCACATTTAAACTAGCCTGCTTGGAAGCCATCCCAGCAGTACTCAGTAGTGTAACATTAGCCTTAGTCTCCTTCTGGGTGGTGAACTCTTCGTTTTTCCAGCCTCTGATGGAACAAGGATGAGAAGAGAATTATTTGACTAACACATAGAGGAAATAGAAAGAAATGGTGGTGGAATAGAGAGTAGTGCTGGAGCTGGTGGAACCACTGATAACTTTTTCCACTGAGAACCCAGTTCCTGGTTACTTAAGACTCAATCGTGAACATAACTTTACAGTGTCCCATGAGACACTGAGGGTATCATTCCAGCTGTCACTCCAAAATTCCTTGTATCTGAAAATCCTGCATAATATGTTATACTTCTGCAGATGTCAGATGTATGGGACATTTAACACGGAAGAAAACCTGTGTTTAAGGCATCTGCATCGCTCCTTTGGAGTATGACTCAATTAGAGACTAAAACACTTACATTTTGGACCAGGATGCAATTGACTAAACAAAAATACACTATCACATTTGAGGCAGATGACAGTATTCAGGACAGATCCTAAGGCAATTCAAATGGCGATAGACGTTTAGGTACCTCAGATATATACCTGTGACCTGTATATTTAAGTTCCAAATGCAAACATCAGAGATCTTGACTCATTGCAGTTACACACACACATACACAAGAAGTTAACATACCCTATTGTGTGGATGTCACATGGAGATGACAGATATGACAGAGGATCCACAATAGAGCAATAATTTTCCATATTGGTACCTGAAAACCAGGGAAAAAAAAAACATTAGTGTGTCCATGTGTGTGCAACTAAATTTTGTTTCCAAATCCCATCCAGTAGTGCTAGAATTCGAATAATGCTGAAGAAAATATCTGCACTAAGACTATAATATTGTAGCCAATGCGTTCATTTAGATACCTACATTTAGTCATCTTTCCTTGGAGCAGAAACTCATCTTACTTATCAGATAGATGCAATCATAACAGATACAGGATCAAATCTTATCTACCATTCAACACCAAGTCTGCATGCCTCATGAGAGCTTCTGGGCTTACTACAGAGATCAGAATACCTGGAAAGCTAGAATGTAGGATGTCCTTTGAAAGAGAAGAATAGGACAATACACTCCTCAGATCAGCTCTGTCAGAGTGATATAAATACAGTCCCTAAAGGTCCAGTTGCTTAGACAGCTCTTTTCAGAACTATTAATGAAAATCATCCTAGGAACTGCACGATGCTAGCCACTTGTATGGTTATCTGACCACTTAGCTAAGAGAAACTAATGAAGGAAATCCTTTTGCTCACCAGAAGTGACTGGCTCACTATAATTTTTCATCTTGAGTTGGTTAAAAAATAAAATCAGTTTATGACTGAAGTTTCAGAAGGACATAACTTACCTTATTATTTTATTATTAAACTCCGTAAGCTGGAAGTCACTACATGTCTAACAAATATTTCAGCTCTACAACAGTTTCCACTGTGGCTTGTATATGTTTATTTAAGCATGGAGGCTTGGAACAGACTAATCAGAAAGGATATTAGGTCTGCTTAGGTTCCCCGAACTTTGTTCATGGAACAGGTCAAAGAATATGTCAGATGGTTAGTCTGACTTCTTGCAGAGAAGAAGCTAGAGAATTCCACCTAGTACTTTTTGTCAAGAAGTGATTACTTTTTCCATTGTGGTAGTGAATATTATCAGTGTATTGGATAGGAGAGCACTACAGCTGGTTTGGAGTTCCCTCATTATTAAGATAACTGCCCATGGCTAGGTATGCACCGTGTAATATCATTCATAACATCAAATCAACAGTTAGTACCCTGGTTATCTAAAAGTTTCATGTTTGTTTGTGACCTAAATTTACAAGAACTCTGAGGTTACTTTCCATCTTGCTGGAGTTCACTCGTTTTGGTAACATTAAACGTTTCACTGCTACATGGAATTCTGGCATTTGCAAACTCTCCTGTCATTCTGTCATTGCTGCCTCTGTGCCTTCCCTTTAGGTGATGGGTAGATCTATAATCTATCACATTTTGCAAATACACTGCCAGCTTACTGTCACTTGCTAGTCTACTTTTGAAACCTCTCATTTGACTATAGCTGACAAGGATTGGGCAACTAGTCAAAGCCACTCCACTTTGGGGTCCAGGAGAGCTACATACAGGAGATATGAAAGGAAAAGCCAAATTGCATTGTCTTCCTTATCCCTCTGGCATTAACTAAGTTAGGAAAGCCAGCAATAAGGAAAAGCTAGAGTTAATTGAAATAAACAATTTCTGATATTACATTTGATCACCAATAATTATCCTCGGAATTATAAGTACAAAGAATAAACATACATAGGATTTTCGTGGGTTTTTTTTTCCATTAGTTAGTTAAGTCGTACCCATTACTACAAAGTAGCAAGAACAATAAAAATCAATTTAATTGTACTGAATCTTCTAAAAATCCTGAAAGACAGATAGTGTTATAACACTAGACCTTTTTACTCCGTCTGTGTTCATTATACAGTGAATATATTTATTGTTTATTAAAAAAGTTTTTCTGCCTTAGTACCCACTCATTTTAGGATCTTCAGAGTTATCTTGGTGTCTTTATGGTCTAACCTTTAAAAAGATGCTATTTTTTTTTAATTCAATGAGTCCTTAAGTGGATTTGCCAGCACTGTGAATGGCCACACAGGTTAACTAATGGGATACTGGATTTTACTATTGAAGCCAGACGTGGACTGCTTTGCATACAATCAGTTTCAGCAGTGATTAGCTGGCACACTCCTAAACAGAGCAGTGCTCATCTAAAGTAAACAAGCAGCATTATGTTAGATAGCAGGAGAAAAACACATGAAATAAGATCCAAAGACCTGCTCAAAGGACAGGACTACCCTCTTGCTGGGTGCCAGACCAAGAAGTTTTTGGTCACCTTGCCAACAAGACAGGAACCCTTTTCCTCCTCAATGGGATGAGGAAAGAGCGTCAATGTTTCTCACAGCATTGCAAACAGCCAGTAGATGGTAGCAACTGTCGGTCACTCGTAACCTGAGCTGGATTCCTGCCGACAACCTCCATGTAAAACTCAGCATTTTGTTATCAACCACATGAGCTACACAGCCTCCCACGGGAAAACTGCGTTAGGCTTTGCGATAGCTAATTTTAATTGATAGATGAAAGTGCTGTCAGAAATAACACTGACCTATATATGGATTTCTTGAGCTATGCTGTCCATTTCCGTCAGCATTCAGGGGAAAAGTAACACCAGGGGCAGAACTGCGTCTGCAGGGTATGTGAAAGTGGTCTGAACAGATGGAAGGATAAGGAAAGAAAGACTGTCTTAGCAATCCTTAAGGCTCTGGGTTTGGAAGGAAAAAAAAGTTAGTAGAAGAGAATAAAGCACAAAAGAGTTGGTAAATACGTGAAAAACTTTCAAGACTAAAATCTATATCCCCATGTTTTCAAAAAACTGTCAAGTGTCTTAAATGTTAAGCATCCTCCTTTATGTGGAGGATATAAAAAATGCAATCATCATACTTATGAGAAATACATGAAAGAAGCAAATGCCTCTCTCTTCTGAAAAAAAAAAGAATGCAGATATCTCTTATTAGAGGAATACTCTCTGGCCCATGGTAACTATTACTGACAGAAAATTATTAGCTAGAAACTACAGGATATGCCCTATAAAAAGAATTTGTAAATTTAATAACATAATTTCTGCATAAATTAAAATATTTTAATAGAATGCACTTGCTAAATAGTTGAAAAAATGCTAATTGAAGGAAACATCTGCTCTGAACAAGAGCATTTACCACAGGCAAAGTGCTTGTCTGCAGTGGCAGTTTGCATGAGGAATAACAGGATGCAAACCTCCAACTGTTTTTACTGTGACAAGGAGTTTATGGAGATGGCATGTTGGGTTGACATTCCTTGTGTCCCTGATTTCCATACCACATTCACTCAGTTTTCACAGGAAAAATTGGAGGAGGTGGGTGGAGGTGGGAAGGAGACATTGCAAATGAAAAGAGATGACACTGAAACTCTTAAACTGGGATATTTGAGTTAAGCTGTTCTTCTCTGTGGTTCTTTTTACTTTGTTGCCACCGGTAATAAAGGATCTAAGGCACATCTGTGCTGAGAGTTTTCCTCTGGAACACCTATGTGATGCTCACCTGCAGACTGTGCAGAATGTACTGCCTCATTAGTGGTCCTGTAGCCACATTTACACCAAAAATCTGGCATGTGATGCATAAAGAGCTTGTGTCGGCCTTCTTGGGATGGGCTGTTTTTACAGAACTGCCAAGTTACATTGGTTAGGGACCTCTTTTTTTTTTTTCTTTTTTTCCCTTTATTTTTTTCCCCCTTTTAGAAAATCAGCATCTCTGTCCATGAATAGACCTGGATAGCAGCACTGCTTAGCGATAGGACAGGGAGCTGGTGCAGATAATAGCAGAGTTCTGCCTGCCATTTTCACATCCCTGCTAAGCTGTCTTTAATAAGCATCACAATTAGCTCCTGATAGCTGTTCGGAGGCCTATATGAGGCCAGTTGTATGAGTATGGGTCTTAGTAAGGAGTTGTCTCCTCACAAAACTGCCTTCACAAGTGACACCCTTCCCAGCGGTCCCCACGGAAGCCAAGGATTGAACCCATTCAGAGACTGAACAGCACGCAGAACCCATTCCCTAAAGGACACAATAACAGGAAAATGCTATAATGGAGAATGAAGGCATGAGGACAGGACAGCACAGAAAACCCTACACTGATGCTAAGCTGAACATATTTGCTGTAGAGTGTTTTTCGACCTCTGCGCTATCAAGCCAATCATTTTCTCAGACTAAATATACTCCCAGCTAGTTTTGGCAACAAGCAATTCTGCGCCAACATTGCAGATTTTAGATAACAAAAGAATAGCCTCCTTTTAAATCTTTGATTTATTCCCCACACTAAAATAAAATTATGGTGTAGCTGAAAATAACAGCATCCTACAGTTTTCAAATACCCAGTAGAAACAATCTGGCTGGCTGACCCCTCGCCTCAGTTTCATGATTATAGTGTCACCAAAATCTAGTTATAATGATATTTTCTTTATTAAATTATGTGCTGCTGGCAGGTATACTTTCTTCTGTAAAGGACAAAGAGTATAATGCACAATCTCAATGCAGTTAAACATCTAAGTTCTCTTTAAGATACGCTTTGCGTAAAATAGAAACACCACCAAAATGAAAGATGTACCTGCATTGAATCAACTAAGCTTAAAGCAGGGCGTGTTGGTTTTTGGGTTGGTTTTTTTTTTCATTTTCCCTTTCCATTATTATGTTATGCTGTATGTAGGTTTTTTCCACACACCATCAAGGACCCCTCACAAAATTCTACATTTATGTAATCTCCTTTTTCTAACCTCCAGCTGAGAAAATGCCTTTTAGCTCAGCTTAAATCTGATCATTATTTTCCTTCTCATTCTACATGTACACTCCTTGACTCAAAGTCTCTCAACAGAAAAGTGAATAGATAGGTAATTGCAGACATTTGTTTGAAGACTTTTGGTACCTGGTTCAAGGTTATAATTCTACTAAAATGCAAAACTGACCGATTTCCACTTTTTATAAGAAAAATCAACCTTTTTCTCCATACATTATCCTTATTGTGTCAGGGTTTTCCCTACAAATGTCAGTATTTTTTAACAGTGTTGTGCTTAGATCTACATATATAAGTATAGACATGTAGGCAGAGCTCTTAACTATTGCAAATGCTTACAATGCTGTTGTTTTCAGCAAAGTTATGAGGGATACATCAGCTAAGATCTTGACCTACAGTTTAGAGTAATGCAAATTCAATACTCTGAAACTGCATTGATGCAGGCACTTCTAATAGGAAATAATTACGTCGGTAGGCCTGCTCTGAATGGTAATGTAATAATAGTCTCATTCTAAGTTCTGTAAGAACAGTCCTTAGGGAATGATCAAGGATTCGCATCAGCATAGACAAAATCAAATTTCACTGTCCCAGGAATAAGGACAAATTCTTACAGGCTCACTGCTGGGTAGGACAATACCTTTTCTCAGGAGCACTCCTACCACCCCATTTCTGATGATGCCTGCTGGCCACAAGTGAGTTGTTGCAGTGAAGAGTTTATGGTAGGGATGTCAATGCAATCAATGGGATTGTGGCTACCCATTGGAAGGGACACAGAGTTCCACTTGCCACTGCATCCCCAGTGGCTCAGAAAGGACTATGCGTAAGAATGCATTTTTCCTGCTTTGGGTGAGCCAGTATAAGCCAACTTCAGAACTGCTTTAGCCACTGTGACACCAAGAATGTCCCTCTTTTGCTTACCTTTCTCTCCTGGAGTGATTTTTTTTCTGCTGCCATCCCTTTCCATGGCTGATCATGCTGAGAAGTGCCCCAGAGCAGATCTGTAGAACAGCTCTCTAGCAATCTGAATTACCTTGAAGTATGTAGGTAGAGAAAGCTCTATTTCAAATGTGTGCATTTGACGCTTTCCCGGCCAGACAAGCAAACAATGCCATCTGACAGAAGGGGCCAAAACCAAAGCACAGACCAACCCTGGAGGGATTTATTTCTGAACTGAATCATCTCACTTTCTTATCTCCAACAATGACATAAACCAGAGCCGTGAAAACAAACCTTCCCAGGCCTTCTGAAATGTCTGAAACTCAGGGTTTCAGCTCAGTCTGACCCTCAGTGAAATCTTGACATCTGCAAATACAGCCTTTTCATATGTAAATAGCAGGGTGTAAATAGGGAGTGCAGGCATTTTGGAAATGCTTTGACATATGAGGCCGTTGGACTAACATTGTCTTTGGTCACTTTTTTCTCTGTATCTAAGAAAAGTTAAGACATATGCCATGCAACATTGTCAGGACTTCTTCCCTTTCCTACCCATGTGACCAAAGATTTAGATAAAAACATATTCAGAAGGGTCACTTAGCAATCTCCCTGCAGGCTTAAATATTTTGAACTCAGTGTCAAAGGATGTCTAGCTCTTTTCACAATACAATCATCCAAGGAGAGTGTGTTTGGAAAAAATCAAAAGATAGGCAGTGAAACATGGGCAAGCTTGATATTACTGTAAGGTTTCTGTGCTAGATCCCTGTGCTGGGAAGGGCTTTGCTTCAGTTCTCCCATGGGGATAAAGAGATTTCCCTATGCATGCAGCATATTTTCAACTCTGTATTGCTGCTTCACTCCTTGACCAGAAAACACAGGTTGCAGTGATCACAGCCCACTCTCTGTCCAGGTGACAATCTGAGTGTCCGCATTACTCCAACCTCCTTCTATTCTGCTTTTATCTTTACCATTTTACAAGTGAAATTTTCACAGAGCAGGTTCCAAATACTTATTGGGCTTTACCTAAATCTTAGGTACACCTATGATCAGTGCAAATAACCTGAGTGACATGTAAGTAGCTTCTCACTGGGACATTGGCTTATGTTACTGTTCATTGACCTCCAGCTGGCCTTCTTGGTGAACACATGGATCCTGTCCTTCATCCACTCTTACCATCTTATTAATTGAGTGTTTTTGGAATGCTGCTTTAACCGTGGTCTCTGACTTTTAGCTAGATTCTAATTTCCTCTTTTATGCAACTCACAGCAAGTACAATTTGAACAGAACAGCTGAAGGTCCTTAAGCAAGACAGTTTATTTTGGGGGTTTTGATATTATCAGATTTACAGTCAGGTCACTAAGGACTGAAATGACTACAAGGTCTTCTCCAGGGAAAGTCTATCAGTAAGAAAGATATTCTTGGAAGAGTTTTAACCTTTCCTCACACACACACACACAAAAAAAAAAAAGTATCGTAACATTCCATCTTAAGGCAATGTGGGACTGACAATTTTTCCATTTTATTGCAATAATCTTGCAGTCCTGCTTTACTATACATCTTAATCTTCCACTTTCTTCTGTACTATTGGATTGAGGTCGCCAGCATCAATAAAGAAGCAGCAACAGCATCTACTTACATTTATCAGGAGGAAAGAATTTCAGTTGACAGCAATGAAGAAAGATTAAATTCCTGTTCACTTTCAGCCTGGTTCCTGGGGATTTTTTGATGTATTTTAATCCATTTGATTTTTTAGAACCTATAAACAAACTAACAAAACAAAGCGTTCCCCTCCACTCTCCCAAAAAATAAACAACTCTTCTTAACAAAACTTTCCTTCAGTTAGGTTTTCCTTACTCTCTCCTTTCCAGGTTAGAAATCAGTACCTGCATCCCACAAACAAACATTTTTAAACAGCTCTAAAATATGGAGATGACCAAGTCCTTTATGACTGCTTAGGCTGTCAGAGAAAACTAAAATATATATCTATGCAAAGGGAATTATTTTGGTTTTGATTTAGCAGAGGAAGGAAACACAAAGGGAAGAAGGGAGGAGGAGTTTGCAAACATTCCTGTATGTCTCAAAAGGGTTTCAATCTAGATTGTTCTTGCTATGCAAACAGGTAATAAATCTGAAGAACTAGATACTGTCAGCTGCAGTGCTTTCTGAATGAACCATTTATTGGATGCAGCAAATGATAGTACTTTTAGGGGCTGTATACTTCTGCAGCATTTTAACATGCGCTGACCCTCTCTTCTTTCTTCCAGCTCCACTGTGACTTTGTGGAGAAGGCCAAAAAGGAGGAAAAACCTGATAACATGCAGTTCAAAAGATTAAATGAAGAATTCTCAAAAAACACTTTGTTTTCATTTTCCTTTTCTGTCTTTCCCTCCTCTGTTTATCCATCTTTACATTTTCTATGAAATGTCTTTGTTCTCTTCCAATGTGCCCATCCTTTTTGTGTACAAAAGTTGTCAGACATCCTGTCAAACTGGATGTATTCCCAGAGGGTCACTGTTTCCCAGGTGCATATAGTCCCAAAGAAACAGATTGGCTGATGATTTTATTTTTCTCATGTCACAGAGCACTTGCCACTGAGGTAGACCTGGTGCATAAAGTACAGGGGAAGAACAGTTTTACTGTTTCAGTTTTACAAAAGAGGAATTTAGGTCAAGTAGGAAGGCAATGTTAGAATATCATACCTTTGAAATAATCTGGAGAGACATGTAATGCATGGCTTCACAGTCAGGCCCTAACAAATAGCAAGGCCAGGTTGGATGGTGACCTGGGTAGCCTGAGTTAGTGAGTGGTAAGCCTGTCCACTGCAGGGGGTTAGAACTGGATGGACTTTAAAGTCCATTCCAATCCAAGATATTCTATGATTTTATCATCCTCATGGGTCATTTCCAACTCAGGATTTTATATGATTCTATTGGTTCCAACTGCTTGAATGAATTTAGCAAGTTAACACAGTCAGGGAGAACTCAGTCTAGAGACTCAATGGAAAAATTGAACTTGGCTCACTAGTACTTGCTGTATCAGTAGTATTTTTATTTCTAAAGGTTTTTGTGTAAATAGCAACATGTGGTAGTCAGATATTCTGATCTAGACACATTTTGCACCCACATTACATAAGTACTAGTGTCATACAGGATACTGTTGGCTGGAATAGCTTCACAGTAGCTGGCATGGTGCTGTGTTTTGGATTTATGAAGAAAATAGAATCAATTACACACCAATGTGTTGGTTGTTTAGTTGTTGCTGAGCAGGGCTTTTAAAAAGTCAGCTTCTCGTGCTATTCTGTCAGTGATGGGCTGGGGATGCACAAGGAGAGGGGAGGGACACAGTCAGGGCAGCTGACCTAAAATGTCCGAAGGGATTTTTCCATATGATATGGAGTCATGCTCAACAGTAAAAGCTGGAGGAAAGAAGGCTGAAGATGGGGGTGGGACACACACAGAGGGATGGAATTTGTCTTTCAAGAAACCGCTAGGTATGATAAGTTTGCTTTTCTGGAAATGTCTGAACACCTGCCTGCCAATGGGAAGCAGTGAATGAATTCCATGTTATTCTTTACTTGTGCACATAGCTTTCACTTTCCCTATTAAACTGTCTTTATCTTAACTCACAGTTTCTCACACTTCTACCTTTCCCCCATCCCACTGTGGGGGAGAGTGGTGCTGAGCTGCCTTCTGGGTTAAACCCCAACAGCCAGACAGAGGAGAATGTGGTTCCCCCATAGACAAAGCTTGTAACTGAGGCCTGAGGGTCTTTCCATTTGTATTGGACCACTAGAAACTTATCTGCAGATCTTAGCATTTTGTGCAGAGGTACTGACATCCTGGTAAACACATTTCTAAGGATTTCACTTTGTAATACCTCTATTCTGGTCCAGTAGACTGAATGTTCTTCTGAAATGCAACAGAGGAGTTCCTCAGCCACCTCTTCCAGTTTAGCTGCAACCTGAAAGACTCTGGTTCATAAGTGCTGAGAGCAGGCCATGGCAAGAAGCAAAGTGCATCAAGTGGGGCAGAATCTGATGCTGCAGACAGAGCAGAAGTGCCTTCAAGAAGAGCTGTGGTAGATCTTTCAGCTACATGCCTCCAGCTGGACTTTGATCTTCTCAAGGTTAAGAAGGGTTGATCCTCTCAAGGTGGGGAGTTGTAGGCTGTACAAACAGATCTAGCTTGCTCATTCTAATAATGGAATTACAGTAGATAATGTCTATCACAGCAATGGTTCTTTCAGTGGTATTAATTGCAACTTATTATGCATGCCTTCATTAGACCCATTCCTTCAGGTCTGGCTGTGCTCTGCTTGATTCAGAACCCAAGGACAGCTCAATTTCCCTTGCATTTTCTGGTCCTTGTACTTCTCGTTTCAGCCCTTGGCATAATTAAATTCCCTGATGGGAATTGCTGCTTAAGTCAGAAACTGCTCAAAGCAGCAATGATCCTGCAACACTCTTTCCTGTAGGAAAATTATTTTGGGGGTCAGCCTGGTTCTTTTCCAACCAGAAATTTCTTGCAGTTTGGTAACCTCTTTGCTGCATGAGGGGTACAGGATCTGTTCTGTAGCATAGCTCCAGATTATCATACTAATATGTCATTTGCTGTTGTTTCAGTTTGTTTATCAGTACGCATCAGCAGCAGTCATTAGTCTTATGCTGATCATTCCAGAATAAAGCAGGCAACATTTGAAGTTCTAGCTTTCACATTTTTCCTACAACATGATAAATGATAGACTTTTATGTGAAACTCTCTCCTTCTACTTCTTTTTTTAAGATATTGCTGTAGTCTGTATATCGGATGATTTCCAGAAGAACGTAAAGATGCAGCTCTAACAGAAAAATTGCTTAGGAAGTTCAGAGCATCTGAAATCAGAGGATGAGAAAAGAAACCATTCTGCAGACTTAATTAAGGCTTTTGCTAGCAGCAAAAACTATAATGCAACATGACAGTTATTTGAATGATTTCTCTTAAGATGACTATTGCTTTTCATTATCTAATTTGACATTAAGGTTGGTGCTGTGTGTCTAGCCTGCAAAACAAAAATAAAAGTTAATAAAACACATGCTAGAAATAGAATACAAGTTTAGAGGGAATGCTCTGAGGGCTAGGCCTTTCTCAGGCTTTAGGGAGAAATATACTACCATACCCTTGTCCTAATTTTTTCACTGTAGTTTGGAAAAGGCCTTATGGCTAGTATGTCACATCTAATATAATTTGCTGTTTCTGCCTTGCATTTTATTGAACCTTACTTTTTCATATTATAACCGCTCTGCTAGAAGTGCTATGGATAAAGTTGTGTCAGCATTTCATTATTAACCCTGTTTTTCTATTGTTTTTTATTTGAGACATTAAAACAATTATTACCCTTGGCTTTAGACATGTAGACATTTCCACTGTAGATGTGAATCGTTTGGACTGTTTCGTAAGAAAACAATCTGATACACTTTCTATCTAAAAACCCATTTTTATTCCTGAGCAGGGAAATGGACATGGATCTTCAGCCCAAGCAGTTCCTTCTCCTTCCCTCTTGTTTCAAAACATGATAGATTAATAAATAATAAAGTCTGTCTTTAGCAGGTGTTGACCATTTCCATCTTACGCAACCTGAGAACCTAGTGGGCCATTCAAACACAGGAGCATGACAGAGTTGGACAGGGACTGTCTACAAAACCATTAGATCTACACTGTCAGCACGGTCCAATCAAGTCTAAGCTTGAAATCAGAGATTATACACAACGATGCCTTTTGTAGCAGTTTTTAAATGCACTTACTTTTGAAGTCTTGAACACAAAAGATATACTTTATTTTATAAAAAATAAAAAGTAAAAATAAAAACAGAAAAACATAACAAAAACCCAAACCACTCAACTCAGCACTCAGCCCAAGTTGCAATTGCACAGGAATACACAACCAAATCTTCTGGGAGCTTTACTTACCGCACAGAATAAATAAATAAATAAATAAACAGAGTAATTCTTCCTTGAATTATTGAACAATAGAATTGGCTAATGCCCTCAATGCAGGAAAGAAATAAGGAAGAATTTTTAATGACAAAACTCCCGTCTCAATGGTATGTCCTCTTGAGCAGTGTAGATGTTGAACTGGGATGCTGATTGATAGTTAATTAACAAAACATATCTATTGTATCTGATGATTAAAGATCTAAGCATCTTTTTCAAGTAGATTAAAAGGAATTCAGATATAAGTATTTCTTTTGTGAAGCTGTATTGCTTAAGTAATTTTGTATTAATCACTTGCAAATGAGGTATTTTTGTTTTGTATGTCTTAAACCTCAACAAATACCCTTAATGAATTAACTGATAATGAGTGTCTTTTTGAAGTAGATCAGGCTAATTTAAAATAGTAGTTTAATAGATTCTTACTGTCGATATTGCCATTACCTATTGTAAGTATCAGCAAAATAAAGTTTTCCTTTTTTGTTTGTGCTATCTTCTTTCTTTTACTGCTGTCTTCCAGTGCAATAATAATAAGCATGTGCTTAAGAAAAGTATTTCCTCAGATTATGTCTTCAGTACAAAATTTTACAGGATAATAGTAGAAAAGCTTTGTGTACCCAGCAGCAATGAAAAGGAACGATGCCATTTGTTGATGCCCAACATAAAGAAAAATTTCCATGTTTCTGTGACTGAAGTTCAAAAAAATAATCACCAAGTAATAGAGTAGCTGAGGTTGGAAGGCACTTCTGAGGTCATCTGGTTTTACAATCTGCTCAAAGCAGTGTCAGCTTCGCTCTTTCAGCACTTTGAACATCTCCAAAGACAGAAGACTTCAAGATCCTGCATACTTTCATGGAAAATCACAAGAACATCATCCTCTCTATCTTTCTTCAAGTATTTTATCTGTCTTCCTCTGAGGGCTTCACTAGCCATCTTGCAGCTTCTGAGGAGGACCAGAAGTTCTTATATTTAGTGTGTAGACTCTTCAGATGTTCATTTTAACAACACTTCTGCTTATGCCCTCCAGTTTCACCTTGCTCTTACTGTAGCACTCAGTATTCCCCTTCAAAATTGTACTTACTTTCCTTATCACTAACGAGTAGATACTAACTGCAGATTTCTTAACTAGAAATAATGTTTTTCTGCCATCTTCTGCACCATTAAAGTCAAGGTCAGAATGTCTGTGCTTTAACTGAGTCAGATTTTTCATTAGAGTTCTCTTCTGCTGTTAAAATGCCATGTATTTGTAGTATCATTTCTTATTCTCAAACTTACATTTTACATTAAATCTTGACATGAAATTCCTGCAATGATATGGAAAAAAAAAAATCAAATAAAATAGTCTTCTGGACAAAAATCAAAATCTGAAAAATGTTAACCAAGAGAGTAAATATTTTTGATGAAACACAAGGATGCTGGCACACCGAAGTTGACAATCAGATGTCTTGTTTTCTAGTTTGTGATCATAATCTACTTCACATTAGCTAAATTCCTAGCCTGAGATAGTCATTCAGTCAACATTCATCATAGAAAGGTATAATTGCCTCGGAGAGCAGTTCAGTCATCTCATCATGATAAGTATCCAAAGATAGGACAAACCACATAGTGCACACGCTTATCTTCCCCTGTATGCAGACACAGGAATCTTCATAATTTCTAAGATATTATCTGCTCTGTGGTTTGAGGTTTTACAGTCATTGTCTTCCAAAGTGCTTTAGGGGATATTTTTGACAGGAAATATCTTGTATTGTGAAGTCTTTAGGACCGTGTTGTTGGCTATTGTTCATAGACATAGCAGATGCAATCTGTGAATCAGACTTGGCAAAGCAAATATATGTGAATGAAGACTAAAAATTCTTTATGCATAGTCAATGAAACATAGCCAAGGCAGGCAGGATCAACATAGGAGGAAAAGGTAAAAATGCTGAAGGAGAAAAAGGAGGACAAAAGATGATGCAGAGAAGTATGATATGAGCAAAAGATGACATGAAAGTCAACAAGTCTGAAGCGTGTAGAATGGCTTTCAGAATAGAGAAAATAAGGCAAGACTCACCCATAGATGACATTACAACAGGACATGCAGAGAAGTATGGGTAGCTAGATTAACAAAGCAATTAAGCTGAATTGTCCAATACATCTACCTAATGTATTATCTCAGATAAATGCATCTGTGTATCTTAGCTGCATCTATCTAACATATTACTTAATGTATCCTATGCTAATTATCATTATGTCACTCCTAAGGGCACCGTTACACACAAAGATGCAATAAATCATTCAGCACAAAGGGAAAGAGATGAGGCAAAACAGTTTGTAATTGGTCCTATAAATATAAATTCAGCATATCTCAATCTGTGTCCACAAATAGACTGTCTCTGAGTTCAGATTCAACCAGGCAAGATGTACTGACTGGAGATAAAAAGGGGATGATCCCCTAGGACCACTGCTTGGAATGATGTGCCCCCATCCTCTTCCCACTAGAAAGTAAATACAGATCGACAGACAATAGATGATTTGTCTTAATCATGTTTCATGACTTCCTTTGCAGGCAGGATACAGACTTTTAGGGATCTGTGACTCAAAGCTACAGATTAGAGAGAACACCTTTATCAAGTATATCACAGGCAAAGAACAGCATCTAATTGTGTGGTGCAGGAGAGAGAGGACAAGACAGAGTACTAAATAATTTTCAAGTCTCTCTTCACACCCAGGTTTGCCCCAGGGTGATTGACCTACCCACTCCCCTGTGGTTCACACTGTGAAGGGCAGGACTGCATGCTGCATCCTCAGACAACTTACTGAAAGCTGAGAGAACAGAGTAGAAAGAAAAGAAAGCAGGCAGGTCTCCCTTCACTTAAAAAAAATAAGTTTAATGTGCATGTTCTCTCTCTTAAGTGTTTACTATCTGTGGCCTGCATGGAAGAAGATTCCTTTTCAGGAAACTGTCAAGCTACAAATGTGATACTTTTAAAAGAAGATTTTAGCAATGCTTCTGATAAGAGTACATACAGGAACACCATCAAAACTGATCTTCTTGAGATTTCATTGATGCTTAGAGTATTTTGTTTGAAATATTAGACATTCCTTAGACAGAACTATGAGGCTTGTTTTTTAGCAAGACAATCAAGGTTTTATGCTTTTAATCACCATCTGTTGTTCAATAAATGTCAAATTGTTCCTAATGCTATCTCTTAGCATACGGTTTTTTAATTTGATTTTGTACTCTCTGTTCATTACTGGCAATTCAGGGCTTGTCGTATAAGATTTTCATTTCTTATTCTGTCTTGATTTCAGTTAGCAACAAATATACATATGCATTTGTACACAGGCAGACACACCAAATATGTGCAAACTTTCCGGAGATGTAGAGGAACACAGAAAGCATATTAACATGTTGTCACAGTGGTCACAGTCACTGTAGTGCCCACAAGGAATACAAAAAGAACAGATCACTGGAGGACTGCTGAAAATCAAGATTGTCACACTGCATCTTTCAATAAAAAAGATCAAAAGCCATTTTGACTGAGCATACTCTGCGTGTTACGGCAAGGTTCAGAGTTCAACCAGGAGGATGCTTTCTGAACCACAAAAAAAGAATAAATCAGCTGTTGACTCTGAAGTTTGTTTGGATGTGAGAGCGCACCCTAAAACACCAAGTGAATCCAAGATGCTTGGGTCAAGGGATTATATAAGAGAAAGTTTTCTTCTAATCACAGCAGAGAAAGCAAATGAGAAAATGAACTGCCCTTTGTTGAGCTGCTGCAAATGTCAGCAGAGGAAGCAGAAATTCTATCCTGCTCTCTGATCCTGGATAACAGGTCACCTACCAGTGATAAGTTAAATAACAGGAACACGTTGCTTTACTAAAGAGTTTTACAATACTTCAGGACTCCTTTTTTGCAGAATTTTATTTCTAGTTATCAAGGAGCGATGAAATACTTTTCAGCCATTAACATGCTGTTAACAGTCTGAGCTCTATATGACACATCTGGCTGCTTGGGTCAATTCTGAAATATTCTACAAAACCATGGGAAACCATATTGTAAGGCTAATTGGGACAGATTAAAAGTGCAAGATTAGAAATACAGAAAATTAATGTTGGTTACTGTAAAAAGCATCCTAACTAGTTGGGGTACTACTGTTTAGAATCTTGAGAGGTATAAACTGATGAAAAAAAAGAAAGCAAGTTGTTTTATGACTATATATAACAAGAGCCTAGGCAAAATTAACCTTTGAAATGCCTGAATTAGTGTCAAGGCAAATTCCTGAAGTCATGGCTGTAAATTGGAATAGGGATAGCTTATTGCTGAGTCATCAAGCAGGAGAAATCACAATCAGGATCTGAATGGCCAGTGCCAGCACCACAGCATTTAAATTGAAAGGAGCCAGTGAGACATAGTAACATTTTTGTATGGTGAAGGGGAAAGAAGCATGAAGCAGTAAGTTTCTCAAAAACAGCCAAACATCCCTTACATCAGTTCCTTGTAAAACATACAACAGGTCATCAGATTAAAAGAAAAGGCAAGTGATGTGCCATAAAACATGGACAGGTGACAACATCCTTTGCACACCACAAATGTTTAGGGATGTGGTTTAGTGGGCATGGTATTGATGAGTTGACAGTTGGATTAGATGATCTTAGTGGTCTTTTTAACTTTATTTACTCTATAATGCTATGAAATAGTGTGACAAGTACACCAGGCTCTGTTTGCTTGCCCAAGGATGTTGGCTGGTTTATTTAGGATGCAGCAATGTCTGTGTTCTCCCTCCTCCCCACTGCCACCAGGTGTTGGTGGCTCCAGCTAAAGGCAGTTGGCAGGCAGAACTCCTACAACACCTCAGTAGTGCTACTATTAAGTTTTTAAGCCTGCACAGCTTTATACTGTAAGCTTGCACAAAAATTTGGCCCAAGTTGAAATCTTGCACCTATTCTACATTAAATTTTCAGAGTCTTCCTGAGATGTCTGAGCGCTGTGATGGCTTTTGAAATGAGAACTGATAAGGGCTGAGTTGGGAAACAAAAAGGAAAAGGAGGTGGGAAGACCAATACTAATGACATTGCCTAGGAAGAAACAGAAAGATTTTAGCATGATCGATACATTGGGATTTGCAGAAATTATTCAGGTGAGAAAAAAATGGTTGTTTGATGTTCAGTGGCAGAGGAAGGAAAGAGGGCTTCAGAGGGTCTACTAAGAGCTCCATTTTGTCTGCATTAAGCTTATGCTGATGTTTTCAAAAGCATAATTGCTTCTAAAATAGTCAAATTATGCATTATGAATACATTATCTCATGCATTTAGCCTTCTTTTTCTGCTGACAAATAATTCACAAAACAATCCTGATTTCTGCAAATGTATCCACTCGAAGCTCAGAAATTAGTCTAAAAACAGATCTTTAAAGCACTGAGACAAACACCTCCGCTAGTTCAGCTACATTAGTAGGTCAGATAGACCTTTCTTTAGATATTTTTTCTTGCTGTCTCTCTCTCACACACACACATACACACACACATAAGTCAGTACCTACTACACAGTCTCTATATTATGGCAGCCTCCTGAACGTTTCTCAGCTTACAACAGCAATTGCCATGGAAATGTTGTGACAATCCCCTCGAGGCAAATGAGTGGTCTACACAACAGCATTTCTGAGCTCAAGAGGTCCCTTTTCAAGGCTATATTGAATTGAGTAAGTCACACCATTACTGAGGCAGTCTCAAGACTGGCAGTGCAAAACTATACAGTGATCTGCCAGCCTTAATCGCTTTTCAGCTCTATGCAGCAGCCTTCTGGAAGTTCTGAGACATGCTTTTCCAACAGTTGTGCAGTATAACTGAAGCATCCATTGTTAAGAGGCTGTTTTCAATTTTTCTTAGCAGTCCCTTTTGTAGCAGGGTCAGCTTTTTAGGGAGGGTTAACTCTCCTTCGCTGTCAAAAGGACCCCAGTTTCCAAGAAAAAGATCCCACAAAATAAAAAGAATTCAATGGGCTATTTAAATAAAGTAGTAACATATTATCATAACTCTTTAGTTCTGTCCTTGTTCAGGACAGCTAAGCTCCTCTTCCACTTCATGCAGCTTTCAGGTATTAATCTTTTAGGGTCTAGGAATTCTCTTTATCCTTTCCATTCTTTGGCTCTTCACATCTTTTCTCCTCCCAAGGTCTCTCTCTTTGTCATTTGTTTGATACATAGATATTAAAAAATAGTGCATGTAATGACCTATTGCATACCATCACCTTCCCACCACACTGGAACTGGTATAATCTACCCCACTTCAGAATATTCTCTTTTATGTGTCTGGAGAGACTTAAGCTTTTAGTTATTGCTTCTAGGCAATACACCTGGCAAACCAAATTTCAGGAACATTTCAACTTGGGAAGGGGAGCTTGCAGGTTATACAGACTGCCTGCAAGCTCTAAGTTCATGTCGTTTACACTCGGTATCCATCTCCTGGAATGGAGGATAGTCTACATCCGAGGTTTGGTTCAATGACATCTCTCACTGTAAGGGGATTAACTGAATATAAAAAGTGTGAGAGTGACAATCTGGGAATGTAGAAGACTTGCTCAGGGACAGAAATGACAGTGTAAGTAAGAACATGACAAGGACTTCAGTTCACAGCACATAACAGTGCTAAGTTTGAGGGGTCATGCCTGTAGGAATTGTACACATTCACTCCACTCTGACATCTTTGCTAATGTGACTAACAGGACTGAGCATTTTGGTGACAATGGTGATGTGGTGATAACTGTTTCTGCACAAACCAAATTACAAAGATCTAATTTCCTGTAAGCCACCATATGGCCATTTCCACAACCACAGCCCTTGGCATTTGGTCTTATTCACAATGCCCTTTCACCCTTTTCGTCCCAGTTAGGAAATGATCATTATAGATCCCATTTTTGGAAGAGAAGAAACAACAACAACTTTTGTGAATAGCCCACGAGGAAATAGTTCTTATAACTCATTCTCAGGACACGTCACCTGGGCAGTTCCTTCCCACCAAAGAGACTTCCATACCTACATCCCTGAGTTGGTCAGACCCAAGACAATCATGACAAGTTCCACAATCTATGTGCAAGGCATTCACTCATCCTGCCCAAATCTTAGATTGTCCTTGAGAGTCTCATTGCTAACATTATAATGCATACTGGAAAATAAATGTACATATCTCATTGATTACTGGAACGACTGTAATAAAATTTCTTCCTTGTGCCTTTCTGTTGTCTTTCTTAGTTCTGCACATGTAATTTTTCACTCTATTGTACTTCCTCTGAACTCTGCTTTGAAGAGCTTTTCCATGTACTGAAATACTAAAGAGGCACAACAGTTTATTTGCACTCCCATTGTGCTTGCCTTCCTTCGAAGAATATCAACACAAATTACAAGCATTAGTGATTTTAGCCTCAATTCACTCCAGCAATATAATCGCTAGACTACAGATGAGAAAACTAAAATGTGACTTGACCAAAGTCACATAGAAAATTCACTCCGGAAATTAGGGGCGTCTCAAGTATGCTGGAGGCCATAGGTACCACAAGCATGTGCAACAGAGAAATGCTGTGCATGCAATGAGACCAGCTGCTGAAAAAAGGGTGAGGATTTACTCCATAATGAGTCTCTAGTCATGTAATGCTACTGCTCAGAAAGTCTGACCTATATTGGCAGCTAAGGGCTGCTTTAGAAGGAAGGGCTCAGAACCTAAGCCTTGATGTACTTAGTATAAGTTAAGCCAGCACTGCCAAAAGCAAAAGGCTCTACATACAGGTTCCCGCCTGCCTAAATTTTAGACTAAAATGAAGAAAACGACATGCATAATACCAGAAGATTTCATTTCATTTTTTTTTTCTCCTCTTGTCAATATCATCCCATGATACAAACAACTTACCTGCACCAGGTAAAGCAGTGATCCACTAAAACAAATTTCATAAAGTAATGCATCACTTCTCTGTTTGGGGATTGTCGCTTTCTGGTGGATTTTTTTCCCCTTTTAGAGCAAGGAGAAAAAGTGACTATAGGAATCATGGATCACTCAGCTGCTCTTATAGCAGCATATACAATATACCAGTCTATAGTTTTCCTGACCCTAACTCTCACCAGTTGGCAGCAAACAATGCCATTAGACTATTGAAATAGAGTCCAGCTTGCTGATACTTGAGTCTAATTTAAACTTGAAATATTGGGTGTAAGATGAAGCTGTCCTACCAAATATTTTCAGTCACTAACAAGTGTGGAAATGTGAAGACTTTGAAAGGGAGATTATCTTTCCAACTCAGCTGACCAAATAGGTGGGCTACATAAATTTTCAGAAGTTTATCAGAAACAACTAATTCATTCCCAAGTGCTTACTTAGAGAATATCCTTATAAAAACTTAGTTTCTTACTCTAGGATTGCTTTACAAGTAGCTTGAAATTTAAGCTGATTTTAAATACATGAACTAGAATGACTAGGCCTTACTTTATCTTTCTTATCTATTAAGTTGTGTTTTACTTTTACTTCAAGGAAAGTGTGGTCCAAAATTATTTCTGTAGAAGTCAAAATTGAGTTTCTATTCATATTATTACTGAATAGACATCAGTATCTATTCAGTAAAAATGATTATGTAGCCAACCTTCTTAACACAAATATTGTCGATGCTGAATTTTCAGTCCTCCTTTTACAGTGTTAAGAGTCACAGAGAATGAAGTGTCATATTCTTCTTATAGCTGAATTCACACTGTGCTCGTTATATAAGTTGTCTGCTCACACATCAGAAATAGAGCTATCCTGAAAATGTAGGTGAATAATAGATTTGATAAAATATGTTGTTTTCATGCGATAGAAAGTATGTAAATTTGATTTTCATTTATTTGACATTTCGTCTGAAAAAACAGGAATGAAACTTTCCAAATGGCACAACATTTCATTTCAGCATTTTCAAAAGGAATCTTTTCTGCATTTTTTATTTTAAAATGAGTTTTTCATATCAAAATTGACCTCATTTAAAAATAAGGAGATTCAACCGTATATGGAACATGTGCTTTTAGTTGACTACACATTTTAGTTATGTCAGTGTGGAACAAATTGTATCATTTTTGGGTCCCTGCATCTCCTCTACCGCCATCCCCAGCCTCACCACTATAGAGGAGGAAAAACACTCCAGTGTGATGTTGTTGAGCTAGATGTTTTTTCCCCAATATTTTTTGGCTCAGCCCTCAAACTGTGAATTCTGTACATTATTTTTTCTCATCGGGAACAAGTCATTGGGTTAGATTCATTTCATCCAACTTAAGTTCCTCTGAATGCAACAGTAAATATCAGGCACTTACAAGATAAGCAAGATGGAAGGTGTCTACACATGAAATGGGCTTGCAAGAAGCCAACTGAATACAGCTAATGGAGTCTAGAGAGATAATGAGGGCGACCTGGAGGAAACACGTGCATCTGAACAGCTGAGGAAATCTTGAGTTTCACTAACCATGATGACTGAAGACCACACATTCGGAGCTTCTCTTGATCACTGTGTAGGCAACTACACATACAACTAGCTTAGACTTAACACATTCTGTAGATTGACAAAGTTGCACTAAAAAAATTATGTTCCATCTAATTAATGTGGATTTACTGTACACTAGCAAATGTGAATTTTGAATATTCACATCAAACTCAGCATACTGTGAGAACCATGAATAAAATACAACCAGTCACATCAAGTACTTCATGAGCTTTTTGATAACATTTCCCTAAAAATGAAAAGTGAGTTTGGTTCTGTAATTAAAGTACTCATGCCAAATTAATTGCTGTGCTAAAACAAAACTACCCATTACAGCACTTAGTTTCACTCCTGGAAGCCTAGGCAGTGTTCTGACTGGCACCTGGGAGGTTGAAAATGCCATGTTTAGGCTGCCCAATGTAAGTCTGAATGAGGAGGCTGATTTCCCCAGGTTCCCTGAATAAATCACAGAGAAAGAACAAAAGGAACCAACCCCTTCCAACCGTACAGATGTTTTGAATTTTTAGTAAATTTGTTCACTCACTCTGATGGGAGAAATTAGGACTATGTGAGATGTCCTCAATTATTGTGGTTTTCAGATAGGGAACCCTCACCCATCTGTAACTGCTGTAGGAAAAGGTCCTACTCTTACACATCTCAGACATCTCTGGACCTAAACAACACTATGGTCTAAGTGACATTCTCCTTCACCACAAATTTCCCAGATCTCTAATTACCTATGCACATTGAAAAGGACCTCTGTTTTGAAACTAAGCATTTATTGCCTACCCAAAACTCTATTGCCATCCAGGATTAGGCAGACAGGTGACATTCAGGAGACTCAGTCTCATTTTTTTCTCATCCGGCAGAAATTCCATGGGAAGCAAAATGTCCCTCTTGCTGAAAAGGCTTTTCGATGGAAGCAGAAAAAGGTAATGTACTGATTTAACGGTTATATTTGAAATTCACTTCAGTGTGCTGGGTCTTGTTCCCCCCACAATTGCCTCCCCCTTGTCTGGATTGAACAATCCCCCTGATGTGACTGCGGAGGTCCTTGAGATGTGCACCATATTTGGGACAAAATAATGCCATTATCATACAAATGATGCTGAAGAGCTGCCTCTGTTGTGCAGGCTACACTATAAAATGAATGAAAAAAAAAAAGATTAGATTCTGTGAGATCCTTCCTTGCAGGAACAATGTATTGTAAAGCAGATTTGCTTCATTTCCTTCAAAATCCCTCAGATAATGCAGGACAACGCTTTTCAATGGTTCCCACTATATGCACTGCGTGTCTAAGTAAATGGGAACATGGTACACTTCAGAAATCATTGTAAAGAATTACTGTTTATCTGGATAAGGAAGGGTAGGCTTGAGACCTGATTATGCCTACTGATCCAAATGCATTGAAAACTCTGTTCTCATTTTCACATTCCTCAAGTAGCAAAACTTGACATCTGTGCAAAAACTGTCCTGCCGAACAAAAAATATGGCTGCTGGTGCAACTAAAAGGGCTGGAGTTTGTTGCTAATGAAACTTTCGCCACATTTTTATCTGTCTTTCAGAAGAGTTTGCAGTTATTGTTTTTTTTTTTAAGTTCCCACAGGAAATCTCGGTGGTTTTATCTGCACTTTGAGGGTCATGTAAAAGGTTGGGGCGTGTTTGAATGCCGAAGAAATTATTCAGAATGCAGATTTGTAAACGAGAGCAATTATTTACTCAGAACAATTGAGCCTGGGCACAAAAGCCAGGAAGCACATATGCAGCAAGAGGGCTAGATGCCAGCTCTATGTGCTCGTTGCCTATCGGGGTGTCTCAGTAGCCATATCTCTCGGCCAGTTACATTGAGGCATAAGGATTTTCAGTAATTCACAGGCTCTGACTGCTGCAGGGCTGTTTGCATCCTAAGGTCTGTGTGATTGTCATAGTCCATGTAAATACGGCAGTAGGGATATGTCACCTTGCACCTGGACCCCTGCTCCTGCCTGAAATTTGCGGTACTGGTTCTGATTGCTCTTATATCTCTTTAAAACTAAAGCTGCCACAGTCACAGTTATCTTATATGACTTGATGGTATCCTGGCAACAACCTTTGTTAAAGGACAGCAACACTGAATTTTCCTAAACAGCCTTTCCATCCTGCACAATCTCACATGCATGCACAGAACACGCCTGCGATCTCCCTGGAATTATTGTATCTGTTTCATGTAGAGAAATGCTGAAATCAATTGTTTGGTCATTTGTGTAGTGAAATCTGTCGTCAACTGTAGTAGCAGGCTGCAAATCATGCTGATATCATTATGCACAAAGAGCAGGTATTGAAATGATAGAGCATTCAGCTCTGCCTCTGAGAGATACCCCACTGCACAAAGTAGAGTCATATAATTGTTTAGAATGGAGGGGTACATTTTCAGAGTGCTTTGCTCAGCAGTTTATTCTCCTGACTCTGATTAAAGTTAATGGGAGTCATGCAGCTGAAACCCCATGGATTGCACATGGTTTGATGACACAATACAGCTGCAAACGAAGGCAGGATTGTGAAGAGTCAGGTACAAAGTGGCAATTTTTCTCCATTTAACCATCATCTTTTTTTCAGCTCTCAGCACATTAACCACTTTTCTGCTGATCATGCCTGCAATGTCTAAAATCAAGCAGTGCTCTTTGGAGCAACCTGTTTCCATAGTGAGTGCAGTTACTAGTACCTATTGTAATGCCTATCCTGTGTTTTGTTCCCTCAAGTAGAAGGTTTTACAATGTGCACTAATGCAGGAGGGTTTTCGTTCTGTTGTAGACTACTCACAAAGTAATTCTTCAACAAGAGACATCAAGTATCAGGTTGGATATTTGGAAAAATTTCTTCTCAAAAAGAATGGTAATGCATTGGAACAGGCTGCCCAGAGAGTCATGGAGTCTCCATTCCTGGAAGTGAACCATATAGGTGTGGAACTGAGGGACATGGTTAGTGGGCACAGTGGTGATGGACTGACAGTTGGACTACATGATTCTAGTGCTCTTTTCCTACCTCAATGATTCTACAATTCTAAGTACAATTGGGTTGGAAGGGAATGTTCCAAAAATGCTACCACTAAATTCTGTTAGGTGCATTAGTGGTGTTTTTCAACATATGAAATAAACTTGTGTGTTTTAGGGGTATAACACACTTCTTGCCAAAAGTACTTCACAAAACTTGTTTTACAAGCTGTAAACACAAACTAGTCATTTAAAGGAAAAATGTCTTAAAGGCTCACTTAATAGAGCATTTAAGTGCCGGAAAACTTTGGTTGAGCCTTATTTCTCTTGAAGACTGTGAGCCCAGAAACCCTTCAGTTTAGGACATCCTGTCCAATACCCCACCATAGGTTGGCAGTGGAAAAATTTCTACGTCATATTTTCCAGATTCATTTCTCATACCACATGGTTTCTTAGGCTACGAAAATGTATATCCATGATCTGCTTCTGAGTCAGAAATTCCAGTGGTGGAAGCTGAAGCTAAACACTGAAAGACCTAGAATACTAAATGACAAAGGATATGGAACCAAGATAGACTGCTGGCCAACTACACTGCTTTCTTCCTCCCTTGCTCTGCTCTGAACCTCTCTTTGAGTATTTCTTCACTACATCGATGTGAAAGAGATGAGGAAGTTCTCACTGATGTGGACCAGTGTCAGTTTGTGCCATTTGAGCTCAACTCTATTTCCCTTCCAATCTAGATAAAGCTAGGTTGTTTTTGGAGGGTTGCAAAATGCATTTTTGTAATCTGCTTATGAATACACATTTCTATCCCCAGGAGGTGAATACATGCACTTAAAAAACCACTGATTTACAAATCTAGCTATATTAAAATGCTCATAGGAAAGCTGCTTTGCAACAGAAAGAAATTCTCTGCTCATACTTTTCGATGTGGAAAAAGGAAGAGGAAACAATGGATAAAACAAAAAAGCAACAGAAGATCCTTTTTTTTTTTTTGTCTCCAGGTTCTTATGCTGTGAACATTGTCCCACATTCTGGACATCAGGCTAGAAGATCAGAACAACAAAAAAATAATTGCCATCCTTCCTGAGCTTGATTCTGTGCCTGCAGAGGCACCTCTGAATCTCCCTGGATCTCTTCTCTTACTGGAATTACAAAGGAAAAAGCAGAAATTAGTATGAGCTAAGGGAAAGAGAAAATACTTTCTATCTCCCACAGAGAACAGACACACAGTTAAAGCCCCGAGGCCCTTGATAAGAAGACATGAAAGAATCGCTTCCAAAACATAATCCGGTTCCCAAAGATTTGCACTAAGAAATCCCTGCAGGAGCTGGCGGTGCCAGAAGCACTACCAATTCCCATTCCAGTTCCTATCCTGTGTGACAGGGCACACTGTGAAGCTACACAGAATGCACCCCAAAGTTTCTAAGGGAGTCATGTTGCTTGAAGGGAAAAGACCCCAGTAGATTTCTCAAGGAAGGGGGAGATGCAAAAGAAAAGCTTTGCAGATAAAAAGATCTTTCACAACTTCCAGCTAACTTTCTCTTCTTCCCCGTTTATAAAGGCACAGAATCTATCGTGAATATGAGGAAGGCTATTATATTTTCCCCTTCTTTACACTGAGGTTTCCATGCTAAATTACTGTAGTGAAAGACTCCGAGGTCCACAGATAAAAGGCACTATATGAAGAGCTAATCATTATTATTTCCATTTAAAAGAGCCAAAAAATATCTCCCCCCTTTAAAACAAACCTAAAAAGGGAGACGCAGGAAATGTTAAAACAAGGTGCATTTGATCTCTCCAAACTTTCCTAAGTTCCAAAGAGTCAGCGTCTTTAACGTCACTGTTTCTTGGGGGTATTTTTCATCACAATAAAACGATTCAGCAGAGAATGTTTCCATTCAAAACATTTCAAATTGCTTTCCTGTCAAATGTATAAAATGTCCTGCATTATGCATTAGAAGGATTTGTACCTCAGCTTTGCTAACATAAACAGTATTTCCAGCACAGGCAACTAATAGAACAGGTTAATGCTTTGGGGTCTGTTCATAATACAGATGGTAATGATTTGTGCTGCTTGTGTATGTGCTTCCCACATAAACATGAAGATCTGAGTTCTCTTATGTCAATCTTTCTAATGCTGATCTTCTCTCACACAGGCAATTACACCACCTCTGTCTTTCCAGAGTTTTCTTTGGCTTGTCCTTGTTACATATCAGGAGATAAATTTTTGAGTCATATGGATGCATGCAAAATCAGCCAGGAACCTTGCAGGTTATGAAGGCTATGGCCCATCAGGTAGAGCCATGAAAGGTATTCCCATCTCTGTTTGCAGAGTGGCCAGCACAGAGGAAAGGCTCAGGAAGTAAATAGTCACATTAACATAGCCTGCTGTCCAAGTGCTCATTTTAGCAGCATGCTAAAAGAGCTATCCAGTTTTTACCTTCAAAAAGCTGTCTATTCTGCCAAATGAAAGAGAGCAGAGAGAACTCTGCCTTTGGTGCAAGAGGCACTGGCAACTTTACATCTTCTCTATTTAGGGCCAGCACTCAAGTGCCATTATAAGGAGCTGCACCACGAGGCACAGACATATCCTTGGTTTTCCATGCAATACAGGGAGACCTGAGCTTCTAAAAGGAAGATGCAGAACAACTGTCATGCTGAGACAGCCAGAAAGAAATGCCAAAGGCTGAAGTCTCCTAGACAGTTGTGGCCACAGCCAAATCATGTACAAATCCACATAGCCCTCCACTCCTACAAAAGTATCAGAAGGGAATAACACAGGAGCTGGGTGCAGGGCTTGCCTGCAAATTCTCCACCTCTCCCCCAAAAACTGTATGACTATACAGGCAGGAATGCAATATCTCTGGAGCCTAAAAGAGAACGGCCACCTACTTCTGCTGAGTCTCTCTGATGAAAAGGGAATCCCAGGTCTTTCTATTGTAATGGATACAGTTTAAGCCTGTTCCATATATATCACTCATGAATATTAGGCACAGCAGTAGACCTTGGAATTCTCCATGTTCTGCTTGGGCTACAGCTTTAGCCTCCTTTTTGTTTCTCCATTTCTTGATTACCCAGAGCTCAACGATCTTTAAGTTTTTTTCAACCTAAGCCATTCTATTATTCTGTTATTCTGTGATCTAGAAATGAGAACACACTGTCTATATGTGAAAAGCATTTTCTTATATGTAAATGGTTCTTATGCAAATAAGAGTTAAGTGTGTCTTTGAATCCATTGCAGACAGACCAAAAAAACATTTCCAAGGTCCAGGTTAATAAAGTCATGTATAAAGATTGTCACTGCATCTTTGTCCTGCTCCAATACACAGAATGCTGAGGCAGCTGAGCCTATGGCCTGAGCAGCAGTCATGCTTATCTTTAAAATCTGCTTAATTTGCAGCAGATAAGATTTATGAAAGATTTCCCAGTTTTGAGGGTAGTTAAGTGCTCAAAGAGGCCGCTTAGGGAGACTGTCACATTTCCAACATTTGAGGTTTTAAAGAACAGATTACACAAACAGCTGTCGAGGGCAGCTCAGACATGTATGTGATGCTGCCTTCAAGCAGAAGGGTGGACAAAAATATCTCTTTGGATCTCTGTCTAGGATTCTTCCACTCTTTTGCACAGCTCCAGCCAGAAGTTTTGTACTTAGATTCTTGTTGAAGAGACACCTCCTGTCATCAGTGGGTCCAGTAGCATTGTCCGTCCATTTCCTTTTCTAGCATAGTATGTCTACTGAAGTCAGAGCTGTCTGTGGGATATGACTCGGTCCTGCTGTTCCCTAGAAATCACATGCGGCAGGCAGAAGATAAACAAGTCTGGGAGCTGCTGTGTCGCTGACCACTTTCCAGCCTCACTGCTGAGGAAGAGCAATGGTTTAAAGCCAGCTTTGCCATCACCCATGGCACAATGCCAAGTACACTCCAACTGGCCTGTAGAATGTAGGCCAGTGGCAGGAGCCATTCCCTGAAGACTCACAAGAACAGTTGTCCATACAGCTTTGCTTCTCTGTACGTGGTTAACAGCTTGCAAACTGGCAGCAACCCAGCAAACAGAGAGGAAGGCAGGATTCCTGCTAGACACACACATTTGGCCTCACACGTGTTCACTTTTACAAAATGTAATGTTGTGATTCTTTAGTTTTGATCTTCCCAAACCCTGCTTGTCTACAAACAAACACTTCACCCTATAAGAAGCAGAAGTTCTGGTCCTTCAACATCACAAGTTGTTTGGGAGTACTAAAAAGATCATGGCTGCAGGCTCAGCACGCTTGTGCTGTTGGTCTTCAGCTCTCAGGGAGCAGCTATCATGCAGACACAAAAATGTAAGGACGGAAAGGAAAGCAATCTAATACTTACCGGAGAAAAAGCAGTCTTATCCCACAAGATACAGATTTGGGGAATCTTTGTAGCCATATTATCTGCAGATAGCTACTGAAACACTGTTTCCAGCAGAATGTTTACACAGTTGTCAGCAAGCATATTGTTCGCCTACTTTTCAAAGCCAATTTATATGCAGCACACGTAGCAGCATGCATGAAAATTCAGACAAAAACACAGATGCATGCAACAATCCCTGGCCAGATATTGCTGCTGTTTATTGTTTGTTGCTCAGAAGTGCCTAGGAGAGAGAAGGAAGGTAGCAGCCCATTGTGTTTGGCATTGTACCACCTCATGTTAAAATATAGGTATTTTCCACAAGGAACATAAAATCTCTACTTAAGACAAGACATGAGTATAACAGACAGTAAGGGAGTGACATAAGGGAATGAATAATAAGAGAGTTTGTATGTGCCAACTTTATACTCCCATGTGCCAGCTAATTGAATACATGATGCAAATAAATACTAGTCTCCTACTGAAGGCAACAAGTTAGCTGTAATTAGCCAGCAGTTTATCAGGAGCTTCACGGAAGTTGACCTTGGTGAGAAATTTTAATAAGCTCAGGCAAGGTGCTAGATAGATCTGTTTGGAGAGGGCACTACAGAGGAAAGTGTCACTGTGGGAGAAAGGGAAGAGTGTGTGGCTAGAGAACAAGTGAATGAAGGAGAGTGGCATCATATAGGCAGCAAAGCAGGAAGCACTTATGTAACAGGGTAGCTAGGAGGAAAAGATGTGAAAACTCTAGAGTAAAGGAAAAGGAGTTTGCATTTAAACTGCTTGACAGTAGGCGAAAATGAGAGACAAGGACTGCAAAAGGTAGAGAGGATGTATTTGTTGCTACCTTTGAATAGACGAGAGGGGAATGAGGTCAGTGGGTGTCAGGAAAGCCTAGGTGAAAAGGCTCACAGGAAAATTTCTGTCACTACAGGCAAAAGCCATGTTGAAGAAATGGTATAGAGCCACCAATATAGTAACAGACAGTGCTGGAAAACATGCCAAAGGAGGAAGAAGGGGAGGAAACATCTCCCAGACAAAGCAGGAGTAACACTATCTACAAGAGAAGTGGCAATGGGTACAAGGAGTGGAGCCTGCCCAAGGTTATGCATAAAGGCCAGTTCAAGATCATGCTTCAATTTTAGCAGTATTGAACCACATTCACCCAGGGCTCGAAAGGACCAGTCAAAAGGAAGCACTGAAAAGATGTATTACTTCCTCTTCTTGAAGTGCTCTGAATGGTTTTCAGAAGGCAGTGCTCTCCCTCTGTGTGTTTGCTTGTTGCACAGACCACAGCCTTGTCCCCTCACTTAGGGGCTGAGAATCAGGTGGCATGAAAACCACTAATCAACAAAATTACACTGAAGTCCCTGTGCTATAGTTCACCATGCCACCATACAGACAGATGTCCTCTCTTCCAGGCTCTCTGGCAGGTAATATTTACATTCAATATTGTTTATATTCCCCAAAACCTCCACAGAGAGATGCCAAATCAATAGGCCAAGAGCTGGAATACAGTCATTTCGTGCCTTTATTTTTTAAAATGACAGTTGTATTTCTACAATTCTGTAAAGCCTTTTAAAATGTTGAGAGAAGCACTGCTCCCTGCCAGGGCCATGGGGGGTAATAATGGGCCTGGCAGTCCCTGCCCATGCCCAGGGCTGCCCGTGCCTTGACCAGCTCCCATGTCACCACCACAGCCATCTGTCCCTCCTCCAGTGAAGCTGCAGCAGGGTCAGGCTCCAGCTCCCCACAGCCCTGCCCAGCCTTGCCATTGCCTTGTCTAAGTGGGCCTACCCACAGGCCCATGTCCTCTGAGCAGCTACAGGGAGGTGCCCTACAGCTGGCTGGGGCTGTGGAATGGCTTCTGCCCACTAGGTTCTGCCCTAACATCCCTATGGGGAGTCCCCATAGTGCCCAGCCCCAGGAAGGCCCTGCCACATCCTGGCACCAACCGCCCGAGAACTGGGACAGGACAAAATCAAAGGACAATCCCAACCTTGCTCTCCCTGAGCCAGCCCCTCCATGCGATATACTTAAATGTTTTCTAAATGCAGAGATGTTTCTTTTTTCCCCCTAGTCCTGAGCTACCAGCATCTCATCTGATCACGTCTCGTCTCATCTTCTCTGCAGTGATGTTGTGCTGTACACAGGAGACAGCTGTCACAATCCTGCCACCTCTGGGCCACATCACCCAAGCTCCAGCTGGAGCCTGGTGCCAGGTCACACTGGGTCTTGGTCACACCACAACAGAGTATGACAGGCATCTATCACATCCCTACCTCATTACCACCATGGAAGCATCTGATCCAGACACACTTGCTCCTTCCAAAAAGGAAAAGGCCAGACCACAAGAGTCAACTCATGAAGAACTGCATGAATGGCAGTTCACTAGCCGAATCAGTCACATTCATGCTAATACCAACTCCCTATAAGAAGTGAGCTGAGGAACCTCAAGGTTTGTGTCTCCAGCGTTTCTCAATCATAAGTTAAACGCTGCTCACCTTCCATGAGACACAGAGATGTAGAGGGATTTATTTATTTATTTATTTATTTATTTATTTATTTATTTATTTATTTATTTATTTATTCTTGCAGTATTTTCTCATCTCTTTTACAGCCAAGGCCTTACAGGAGCTTCTATGGATTATTCACACAGCAGCCTTTCCAGTGCTGACTGTTCAGATTACTGCATCAACACCTCCATGGCTTTCAAATTCATTTCACAGGTTTGCAAGAAACAGATGCTGATACCTGATAAGTAGCAGCACCTGGCTTGAAAGCTTGTCATCAGTTCATCAGCTTCTAACATCTCCAGTAATATCTCAGCTTGCTGGAGAAATGCTACCCTAACCATCTAACATATTTCAGTGTGGCAAAATAAAACTCCTCTCATGAACTTGTTGACATACTGATTCACACCTTGGTGTTGTTGCTGGAGCATCAAGCCCAACTGAGTGCAAGTGCAATGATACTCATTCAGTGAGCCTGACTTCCTGTTGCATCCCCAAAGTTGTCTACTTGTCACAAGGAGTTTCACATGACTACAGTACAGCTGAGATTCTTTGAAATATTTTTTAATTAAAACAAAACTAGTTATTTGCATATATATTACTTTTGATTATCAGAAGACACAAGCAAGTTTGCAAAGGTAGCGGAAGTAAATGAATGACATGAACTGCTTTCTTCATCATAGACTTCTGAATTTCAGTATTTAGCCTTGTTTTCTGACATGATGAAGGTAAGACACTGATACAGTACACACATTCAAAAACCATTACACACCAGCCACATATAACAAACACATATCCAACTAGTTTGACCAGACTTCTGTTTTCCACAAGACCAGTGCTTTGCTGTAAGACAGAATTACACAGGGAATGAATTGGATCCTACAGTAACAAGGCTCTCAGAAATCCAATTGCAGAATGGCAAAACTGCTGAACAGAGGCACATTAAATAACACTCCTGTCATTCCATGGCAATGCATGATATATATATAATTGGGCTGTGGCCAATAAAGTCAACAGAAGGATTTGAAACAGCTTACAAGGGCATAAAGGAAAGGAAAAGTGTGTTTCTTGCACTGCCAGGAAAGTGGAGCCACGGTGACCACAAAGCATGGCTAGATTGCAGTAAGATCATCCCCAAGCCCAGACCTCTGCACAAGGAGTTGCTAAGGGCAACAAATGGGGAAGAGAGGACAGCAAAAGCAGCGCTGCAATTTTGGCCCTACAGTCCCTCCAGGAAGCCTGCTTGGTGCTCTGGCAGCTTGGGAGGGGGCTGAGGTGATGGGAGGCAGCCACAGGCATGGCAGCTGCCCCACTGCATCAGCTCTGTCATGGACGGTGAGCTCTGCGCTGACTCAGTCCCGGTGCCTTCTCTTCCTTACCCACAGTATGGCTTTGAACAGCAAAGTGTATCTCTACTCCCTCTCCTGAAGCCTTGAGCCCAGCTTCTTCTGCATCCACCCAAGAAATGGGTGGCTGTCTTCAGATCAAGTTCTGCTTCCTACACTATTTTAAATCTATTAATTTGCTGAGGCCTCAATACACTCTGACAAGGTTCAGTGGAAATTCATTCTTGGTTTCTGAGTGCCATGTCTGTGTTACGTAAGTGCCCATCAGTGGTTAATTAGCTTCTCAGTCAGCAAATATCCTATGCCCATCAATTTCCATGAGCAAAATGCACTAAATCTACACTGTGTATCTGACCTCAGAGGCAGGACAATTGCAAAGCACCAAGCACCAATAAACACCAATCAAAACCCAGCACTGCCAAGCATGATGCCATTAATACAACTGATCAGAGTGGTCAATTCTTTAAACGAGAGTAATCAAAGCAATATATGTAACACCCAGAAACACAGTACCTCAGACTAGACAAAACCTGTAGTGTTGATAGCATTGTCTAAAGGCATATCAGATCTCTTATTTCAGCTGCTGCCGGTTACACGGAATACTTGTGTCACTGAGATACTAAGGCTGAAAGGTCATATCGTATCTTAGAAGGTAACCATCATTGTAAACATACAGTCTCTGATCTGTGGGGTTATAAGAAAGACTCTGGATTCTGTCTAATTTTTTATCCATGATGATACTAACACGACCTTCTTCGCCAGTACTTGTGTCATACATGTAGAAGATTTCCTCTTTCCTAGTGCTCAGTGTTCTTGTGGCATACAGAATGCCACATAACATGAAAGCATTGGAAACAGATGGCTTGTACTGTCTTGTCTGCCAAGTATTTAGCACATCAAGTGTGGTCTCATTGAGTTTGCTAATCACAATGTTGCCCATGCTATTTTCTGTTGAATATATTACCCACAGCCCACTTTCATCCACAGCAAAATCTATGTCTTGCCATGATACACCCGCATATGAGAAACGGTTATTAACAGCAGCAGAGGGAAGGGCCTTACGCAAAACCACATTGTTTGTATTTATATCATATTTGGCTATATCTGATGAAGAATAAACATGGTAGTAGAAAAAATTATTGTAAAGAGCAACACCACTTCCTTCCCCATAGGTTAATCTTCTTTCATACTTTGGTTTAAACAGCAGCAAATCATCAAAGGAACCATAAATTCTAAAATATTCAAAATATCTCCCACCCGTTTCCAGTGGTACAACCCAGTAGATTTCTTTCTCAGGGTTGGAGGGAGAATAATCTCTACCCCAGGAACCATATTTGTAGGAAAATCCTTTCCAGTTCAGTTTTACAACGTAGGGCTGGCTAACATTCAGCAGTCCACGGTGAATGCAGCTACCTGCAATGGAAGAGAAAAAACAGGTTTTCCAAATGTCATCATTAAGAGAGAGGTTTTGCATAGCATAGTCTCTACAGTGTGCTTACTAGGGAATAGCTCTGTGGCAAAGCACAGACAAAAATACATAATTTCATGTGTAAAAGAGCTCCTTTTGGACCAAGGAGTGTTTCAAGCTGACTTAGAAAGTTGATTAAAAAAAAAAAAAAAATGGAGTACATGTAATTACTATGAATATTGTGAGGGGAAAAAAAAAAAAAAAAAGACAGGAAACATTCATCCTCAACCAGGATTAATTTGCAGAAATTGAGTTCTTGCTGCACCATTTCAGACAGGGGACAGGTTTGATGTGTGGTGCACTTGGAAATCCCCTGGTAAATACAATTTCAGAAGCATTTTAGGCTATTTTCTAATTCAGAATGGATACTGTGTGAGATGGAAAGAGGAGCATCTAATTTCTGTGTATTTTGTTGAGGAGGGATAGAAAGGAGAAGCAGCAGTAGTAATTCCAAGGCACCATTTCAGATTAGCATTCTACTGTCAGAATCACAATTATGAAACAGTGCATCACAGTCACATGGTGCCTTCTACCTCAGGCCCTCAAATAAATCTGTAGACAGTGTCAGTTACAGCCTAGGAAATGTAGATAGACGTCACTCCTAGATTTCATATGAAGCTACTCTAAAGAGAGTCTAACTTCAATAAATGATTCTATGTACCAGAACAGTATTATTTTCCATGCATCAACTATGAACCCATCTCCAGGAACATGGAAATATTTTTTTTTTTCATTTTGCCATCCAAAATATTCTACTTTTTTGCTCCTAAAGAACATGCATGCTTTTGGGATGAATAGAATTTATTCCATATTTACTAGGAACAAACCACAAATCGGAATATTCAATGAAGATGAACAGCATTTGTAAACAAATGTCCAAATGTATCCACAATAAATACTTTATTCTTAATGAATATCAATGACATTCTGTTTTCCTGATAAACTCTCAGCATCATCAGCCACTGGTAGAAAAAATTCTCCACTCAGAAATGTTTATGCACCTTTGCTAAGTCCAAAGCTGCCACTGGCAAAGCCAGCAGAATTTTTCAAGTGTAAATATTAGCATTCTATACAACTGCCACAAAAGGGTTCCACACTTTTCTTCATAAAGGTATTCCACCTGTGGGAGTGGAATTAGAAATGTCAAGTGACTGAAACTAGTTCACAGGCTTAATAGTACTCAGAGACATTCAAGAACCATTTAGATGTTGTATGAAGGGACGTGGTTTAGCTGGGAAATATCGGTGGTAGGTGGACAGTTGGACTGAATGATCTTGGATGACTTTTCCAACCTCAGTATTCTATGCTTCTATGATTCTCTGAGGTTTTCCAATTCAATGAGGTGCTCAGCCTTTCTCCTTAAAGATGGAATATCTATCACTAGAATAGGCTCAAGCTTCATGTTTCAGTTAACCAACAATTAATGGCACAACTGTTTGGTGCTAAGAATGCCTCACAGCACAGGAACTTCATGTACCACCAACTCTGGTGTCTATAATTAAAGTCAAACTTATCTTTGCTTTTTTAAGAATTTCTCTGTGTACCACGTCATGATTGCTTACCACCTGAATGAAAAGAGCTGCTGGTTATAAACACAGTCTTATGAGGGAACATCTAGTATATAACCTATGTCTCAGAGCAAAAAAAAAAAAAAAAAAGACAGAGAAACAACAGAGCAAAATTTATCTTTTGCCATCAAAGCTGACCATTCCTACTAAAGGGTAGAGTATAATTATGAAAATAAGTTGAAAACTGTCAGGAAAAGCCTACGTGGTATCTTGCATTCAAAGACATCCTAGTCTTACTCCACAAGTAGAAATGTGGAGAGAGTCCACCTAAGATACACTCCTTCAAAAAATACTTGGAAATAAGATATTTTGTGAAAAGTGAACCATTGCAAATGCCAAAAGATCTTTTTGAGAGGTAGGAGAAGGTGCCCTTCCTCTGGAACAAGGTTGGTGGCCCTGCCTGCAGCAGGGGGATTGGAGCTTGGTGATCCTTGAGGTCCCTTCCAACCCAAGCCATTCTATGATTCTATTATTCCATGCCCCCAAGAATCACGGCTAATCATTCCTGGCTCTGAAAAGATGAGTACATGCACTTAAGTGCTTCACAAAGGATGAGCCCCTGGAGCAGATAGCTCTTTTCCAAATATAGAACACCAGGAAGGCACTGCTGTGTGGCCAGCCAGGCTGCATCTCTAGAAATGGCACATAGCACGGCTAGTGACACTGCCTCAGCACTTGGCACAAACACTCATGTTTGGAGGTGCTTATACCTCAGCTCATGCAATGGGAGAAAGCTAAAGCAGAGAGTGCAAAATGGCTTGCAGCCTGCCAACTCCATGAATCAATTTGAACTGTGTTTTTCTTATATGTCTATTATGTATTGTTACCTCCGGCATGAGGGCTTCTTTAAGCTGGTGACATATTGAATATATTACAGTGATTAAATCACAATAAACGTATCTCAGAATTAAATGGTTATTAAATGCTCCAAATCTTGTGATTTGTTTAAAAAAACAGAGCACCAAAGCTTGCAGGTAGCGAAGCACTTCTAAGCTCATCTATATGCGACCTCAAATAATTTTTCATGTCATTAAGCAGAACACTATTCCAGATTTATTTTAATAATTCATACATTGTTTCATAAATAAAAAACAAACGTGTGTTCAGCAGAGAGACCTTTTTTTACAAAAGAAATAATAAATTATTATTTCTTCCCTTAAAGAGATCTCTCTGCTGAACACTTGTTTGGTTTTTATTTATGAAACAATGAATTATTAAAATAAAGTTAGAAGCATGTTCCGTTTTAATGACATCAAAAATTGTCTGAGGTTTCTATACAGAATGTGCTTGATTTTGATTTCCTTGAAACCTCTCCTAGAATTTTTTTTTTTTTTTTAACCAGAAAACTCAGTGATAGTCAGGGGGTGATTTGTCTTCTGCACGGGTTCAGAAGAACTCACTGCTGTTTATTCAGCCTAACCCTGCCTCCCTGTCTGGATCTTGTGGGGAAAAAATGCACAAAGGAAACAAAATGTCACGTAATTTTGTAAATATTAGAAGGTACTTGAAATAAACTCATATGCATTATGCAAACTTTCATGTCTTTAACTCCTTTTTGGGCTGTTTTAAGCTATTGATAAATTAAGTCCTGGTATTTTCACCTTCCCTTGTTTCATGCCTGTGTAACAAATAGAGGAGAGAAGGGCTAACACATGTACATACAGAAAGGCATCTTCTGCTCCCTGCATGAAGAGCCAATATTTCAGCACAACTGCTTACTAATCCTTCTGATTCATCAGAAAAGGAGCTGTCATTCAGAAATCACAACTGAAAAGAACCTGACTTCCCTGGCTGATGGGCTGCAGAACAGAGCATGCACAAAACATGCTGTTGGGTCTTGTTTCTCCAAGCAAGTAGCTGCATGTAATTGCAGAAGGGAAGGGACCATACACGTGGAACCCACATTTACAGGAACTCCCATTTGGGGAACAGAGACCATCAGCAGGCTGGTGCTCCATTCTCATATGTGCTCCCATGCATCAGATGTGCATCCTCCTCTCCCAGCAGATGACCCACTGCATCCAGATGTGTGAACTGTTAGCAGCTGTTACTACAGCTGGAGACACAGGAGGCAGAGCTGCACAGAGAAAAACTTAACTTTGCCATTTATGTCTCAGCAACACGAAAACCCAGAGGCACCTCAGTCTTTCACCAGCATCACTGGGCATGGGCTCAGCTGCAGTCAGAGTAGGCATAAGTTTACAGATCCTAAAAGGGGATGGACTGGAGGGCTCAAACTCGTCTGACCTGCCTTCAGGCAGCTAACAATTCAGCACCCTCTATGGTCAGCAGAGGCATGAGTGTGTTGCCAGAGGCAGTTCAGCCAGTCCTGGAAAGAAGGCATGGGCCATTTCCCTTCAGGTATCTGGTGGCATCTCTTTCTGTATAGACATACTTGTTTCACAGCCCAAGACACCTCCCAAAAAACAGGTGTCTTGAGATTGTGCAGGAGGTAAAATTTAAGGCAAAAATGTATTTGTTCTAAAACTCCAATATGAATGCCTGAGCTTCAGGATTAGGCTACATCAAGTCTTCCTCCTCCTGAGAACTATTCACCAGTAACTAGAAATTCTTAATTTCTTAATATTTCTTAATATTTCAAAAGCTGGGGAAAATGCTTTACTCTTTTTTTTTTCTTTTTTTTTTTTTTTTCCTTTGAGTTTTGTTCGACTCACTTCTCCCTGTTGCCTCTCTCAGATCATTTCAGTGAGATGTGACAAAAAATCTGCTGCAGAATCCTCAAAGAACCATCATGGGGTCCTTTCCTTTCTATATTTGTCCTGACACAGCCAGATGAAATCAGCACAAAGGAAAAACAAATGGATAAATATTTCTTCCCACTGGACTGGTGAAGAGAGAGAAGTTGTGCCCTGCTGCAGATAAGAAAGTTAGTGATGATGATGAGGATGAGTAACTATGTATTTACTGATTCAATTTCAGATACCCACATCTCCAGTTGGAAGATGGGGCAAACGAATACCAGAGATTTCCCTCAGATACATTATTTGAGAAAGAGAGGCTGCTCACTCTGGAAATAAGGCAGCAAAAGCCTTAGGGGACAGTCAGAGGGGCTGTGTTATACAGCACTGAGAAGCAAGAAGCTTTAATTAAACTTGCCTTTAGACTCATAGTCTTAGACAGCTTGGGGATTATCCAAGCTCTCTCTGGTTCATATTGCCTACCCAAAATATGCAGGAGAAAGGAAGAAGGAGGAAAGAAAATGCAGTCTGAAAACAGGACAAAGAGTCAGTTTAATACAAACATTATAAATATAATATGAACTAAAAGCAGGGCAAGGCCAAGTGGTTTGGCAGGAATTCAAGGCATTCAGGCTTGCAGAGAAAACGTATGGAAATTTTGTTCAAATGCTCAAATGAGTGCTGGAGAGCTTTAAAGCACTAGGTGTGAGCATCCATGCAAAGCCTTCAAAGTGACCATCCAGAAAATGCAGCTCTCTCACATACTTACTCCATTTCCCCAAGCAGTAATGTTGTTCTACAACCACTTGTTTCTATATACAGTCTGCACTACATAAAATTGCTCTACAAAATCTCTGCCCAGAGAATATTTGCTCCCCATTAGGCACATAGTGTCAAGATATTCCAGTTCTGCATGGATTAGTAGTGGTCTGATTCTACACAACACTCATGTTATCTGTACAGCTGGCAACTCCAGTGGTTAGAAGACTTGCCAGCCCTCCACAATGTATCTGCTAGTCCATTCTGCCAGCCTTGGAATCATAGAATCATAGAATGGCTTAGATTGGAAGTGACATTAAAGATCACTGAGCTCCAACCACCTTGCTGTGAGCAGGGTTGCAACCCAACAGGCTGCCGAGGGCTCCATCTAACTGGGCCTCAAACGCCTCCAGTGATCTGCTCAGAGACAGCCCTCAACCCACAGATATCTTCCAAGCCTTCTGAGTTTCCTGTTGCTGGAGGCAAGAGAAGAACTCACAAATGACACCAAAGGACATCCTTAGATGATGCCAGTGGTGATAGTTCACAATAAGTCACCAAAGCCATTGAAGTTCTAGTGATAGGTTAAGAAGTAATGGCCTCAAATTGTACCAAGGGAGGTTCAGTTTGGGTATTATGAAAGGTTTCTTCTCAGAAAGAATGGCGAGGGTTGGAATAGGCTGACCAGAAAGGTGGTGGAGTCACCATCGCTGGTGGTCTTCTTCCCTGGTGGAGATGTGGCACCGAGGAACATAGTTAGTGGGCATGGTGGTGATGGGCTGGCAGTTGAACTAGATGACCTTAGTGGTCTTTTCCAGTCTTAATGATTCTATCATTCATACCACCTGGGGATTAGACCATCTAGATAATTTTGTTCTTTATGCAAAGGTACCTGAGACAGCTGGCACACCAGTCAGGAATAAGAAAATGCTAAAGCAATACCAATTTGGTCCCAGATAAACTCTATCCATCTCATCACCATGTCCTGAGAAGCAGTACTAATTAATTCCACTATAGTCACAGAATTGTAGAATCACTGAAGACCTCCAAGATCATCTAGTCCAACCATCAGTCTATCAGCATGCCCACTAAGCCATGTCCCTAAGTGCAGTCACTCTATTCAGTTACATTTATTCCATCCCAGCGCTATTGACCTGTTCTGCACATGACCTGCCTATCCGTGTACAGAGCTGCACTGTGAAGTGCAGACCTCCCTCTTCTACTCTGTGAAAGCTCCACAGACACTCACGTCAGCCACACAGGCTTAAAAGCAGCTCCTGCCTCTATCATTCATGGAAGGACACAGCTTTCTTATTCCAGAGCTCGCTACTTTCCCACCGAAACAAAGGTTTGCTGTAGGCTTGAAGATAAAGAAGCTGTTTCTTTCCACACACCGTCACTCACAATAAATCAATGAGACGTCCTTCAAATACTTTTAAAACATTGCTGCTTTTTTTTTGCTTTTTTTTTTTTTTTTTTTTTTTTCCTATTGTAGCATTCTAAGCCTTTGCTGAGTAGCAGAGGGGCCTTGAAATTTTGCTGTGCAGATTTTTATTTCAGCTTTTTCTCCTGCCTGATCCCCAGACAAGGTGATGCTTGTGCATCCTGCCAGGGAAGCACAGCAGCTGCCTGCACCACCATAAAGCCCTGAGGAGTTCACAGTAGGGATGCTGCTAACCCATGGAAAGCTTATATTTCTACTAGTCCCACATTCTCACCTTTTCAACAAGACACCTGAACTTGCTGACCCAAATGTGATGAGAGGTGAATGCTGTGGGTGCAAATCAGTGCACACCTCATTTTTTTATGAGTTCCTTTGCATTTAATCTTGCCGATTGCTAGTCAGTTTATGCGAAAAAGCAGGATTCTTCCTCCAGATATTGTGTATAATAGAGTGCTTACTCTTTTACAATACTGTCAAAAGGAATCCCTTGCATATAAAATACTCAGGGGATCAATGCAGCCTGGTAAATCCTACCATCTGTTAGCAAATGGAAAGTTTGACACCTCAGCTTGTGGTTCCCAAGCAATTTGCTCCAGCATATCATCAACTCAGAGTTCCTCAGACTGCAATTCACTTGCAGTGTGATTTTTCAAACTGAGCATAGGCCAAGACAAAAAACTACTCCAGTTATAAGATAATTACCACGTGCCCTGCGAAAACAATTTATGCTTTCTAGGATGAGAAGGAATGGCCTCAAGTTGTACCAGGAGAGGTTCAGGTTAGATATTAGGAAAGTCTTATTTTCAGAAAGAGTGATAATGCATTGGCTGCCCAGTGAGGTAGTAGAGTCATCATTCCTGGAGGTGGCACTGAGGGACATGATTAGTAAGCATGGCGGTGATGGGTTGATGGTTGAGCTAGGTGATCTTAGTGGTCTCTTCCAAACATAATGATTCTACGATTCTATTATGAACTGTGCTTTTGGAACCACAGATATAATCTCCAGAATACAATATTTCCTATTTTTATAAAGAGTAAAGTCCTACTTCCACTGAAATCAATAAGAAAACTCCCACTTATTTCCCTGAAGCCAGAATTCCCCCCTCAAGGTTCTTGACCTTTTGATTTAGAAGAAGAGCCTTTTGCCTGCGAAGCAAAAGTAATCATGCAAATCTACCTTTCCGAGTTTGCATGCCAACAGCTTTAGCACATCAGTTGTTGCTCATAAATTCTCAAGCAACTTTAAAACAAAATTGCCATGACATGACATAGGTCGCTTTCACAGGAACCATTAAAAATCAAAGCTGGTCTGAAAAAAACAGTTTCCCACATTTAAAAAAAAAAAAAAAATTGGAAAAAAAAAGTAGAAGGTATGGGAAGGGACTCGCTTTTCACACTCCAGGTGAGAGGAATTTTACACTTTTTCCAGCTGAAACCAACTAATGTGTCTGCAAGAGTTTGTTTCCTGCTCTCTTTTTCATTTTGAACCTATTGATGAAAGATTAGTAGCTGCCTGCTCAATTTGTCAAGACTGGGTAGTATAATTACAATCGTTTCTAATATCCATGTATTATACTGCTCCTCATGACAAGACAAATGCTTACCTGGTGGGAAATAAGGGGGTGCTGTAGTTTTGTTTTTGCTCTCTTCACACTCTCTCAATTGATTCTGAAGAAATGCAACTTGTCGACGTATTGCAAGGATATTGTTTTTGTCCATTGATTCTAGTTCATTTACCAATATAGTTAGATTTGTGATCTAAGGTGGAAAAGAAAGAAAAAAAAAGAAAATTTTATATTCCTGTCAACTTTATTTTATAGATATTTGTAGGCAGGTTTCATCGCATCTCAGAAGATGCTGTAAAACAGTTCTTAAGGAATATACTCTATTCTGCCAGCCTTACATTTCCATCAGTGTAATGTGAGCAGCGTTATGTGCTTTGACACTCAGCTCTATAACATAATGCAAAATAGTGTTAATTTATACATAGTGTAAAAGTAGGCCCTAGACCTATTAAGTCCTAGACAAGTGCACGCTATTGTATGTGAGAAAGTACTTACTCTTGTCTTGAAAAGTATCTTGAAATTTTATTTGCAAAGATAAGTGATGTTCTCAATCACCTACTTGATGATCTAGAGGACAGTGGAGAAACTAACGATATTTCATTTTCATACGAAGCAATTATTCTCTCTAGGTGAGTGATTAATTACAATTTTGAAAATGTGATTTATAGTCCTCTGGGAAGGTGATAGTCTTTCCCATTTCTTGATTTCATATTGATTGGGTCACTGCCCTAGCAACCAGAAGCTAATTTTTTAATTATCTAAGTTAAAGCACAGAGGCTTTCAAGCATGGGTGTCAATAAATTCATATTTATTATAATAATTTAATAAGTTCATGTGCTTAATGCTGTGCAAAAAAAAATCTCTTCCAGGCAGAGAGTTGGCAAAAATAAAGAGGACTCCATTTGTTTGGATGGAGTTTTTGCTTTTCTGTGCTCTGCATTAAGGAAAAAGGCATTAATAAATTTAAGGTCAAGCATTTCTTTAATTTGTTCTGATGAAATACTGAAGTAATACCACTGGCTGCAGTACAGATAGGCTACATTTCTCCAATTTAAACACTAAAGAGAGTATAGACATTCTGTATATTGACTCCCTTTTGGCTAATTGAGATTCTAGCAGTACCTCCAAATATATTTGATCGATGATGACATTGCTCCCAACAACACTGGATTTCAGCTGAGTGACCAGCCTTTCTAGGTCACTGATTTCCACTTTCAGTAACTGGAAGTCCAGTTCTGTGTAAGATATGCTGCTTTGTTCCATATGCTCCACTCTGATGGTTATATTAAGAATTTGCTGTTGATATAGTTCAATCCTTTTTGAATACTCTTTAACCTTAAAGAAAGGGGAAAAAAAAAGAAAAAAAAGAAAAAAGAAAAAAAAAAGGTACATATTCAGGTCCAGGTTAGTGAAGAAAACAAGCCCGTTTGACACATTTATCATATTTCTTAGTACCCCACATATAACATACACATACTTGATATACTTACTCTTCACATAAACTACGTAAACAAAATTATCATCACATACATAAAAAATGTAAAACTTAACCCTCATTTATTGTTGGCAGTTCCACATGGTCCCCTCAGGAATGCCTGGGGATAACTGAAGGCAGAATTCTACTCAGAATCTTTTTTTTTTTTTTAATTCTTTGCCAATATTGTCTCTGTAAGCTAATTTTATCCTCAGTATGCCAACAACCTACATTGGCAATTTTTTTATTAGGAAAGCTGAAGTGCATTATCTCACAAAAGCAACCCAAGGAGGCTGAGAAGTGCAACAAAGGATTTCTACGTTTTTCAAATTTACTTCTTATTAATTCAAAATCCAAATAGGATTTTAACCTGTGTTACATTTGTATTGTGCCAAAAGTTTCTAGAATTGGTTTTTGTTTCATCTTTGGGGGGTATGGAATGTTTAAACATAGTGTTAAAAATCAAATTGCATTTAAATGAAAGTGGAAATTTTATTGCAGGCTTTAGCTAAATTGATTTACATAGCAGCCTCTTCAGCCCTTGAACCATTAAACGGTTGTCCAGATGAATATGTTTTCACATATGTATCTGCTGAGGTAAAGGTCACAGCACATGCATTCCAATGCAGAATTTATACTGTGAGAATACTATATAGACTTGGAACGTTCCTATGAAAATTTAAGTTCCTTTAAATTTAACACTTCAGGAAATTTCTCTCTCATATGCTTCATAGAAATCACATTATTTTTTTTACCTTTAAACCAATATAATCATATCACAAGAGTTAAGTAGGAGTAATTATTAGTTCATTGCACCAATAACTCTGTATTTATACCTCAATTGGTATTTGCAGTATAAGCTCCTTGCCAATTTCTGTAACTGTAACTTCTTCAATTGAAGTACTTTTAGTCCCCATCCTGTCAATCATTCTTGCATTATCTTAATTTTTTTCCCCACCGCCTCTGGAATAGACTTCAAAATCCTGTAAGGATGTGAAGACCACCAATTTGCTGTTTCTCTCAGCCTCTGAGACTGGAAGGCCAGCAAATACACATCAGATAAGTCCACGTAATTTTTTCTGAATCTCTTGTGGTCTAAAAAATATGTCTGGGAGCTCATGAAGGACAATAAGGATCTTTTAAGATCATAAGATATCCAGAGAACTGGTTTAAGGAGAACCATAAACGTCAAGGATCCCTTTTTTTAAAAGTATAATTTTCAGTATCAGCATAACTGCACTATAAATCTGAAATGAACAGGCATGCCACCACAAGCTGCAGCAGAAACACCCTGACTCATGATGGATGCTCTAGATCTCCCAGGCTAAGCCTGGGTAAAGAATAACTTAGATATTTGTTACAATGAAGGATCAAAAATAACAGCATAGAAAGACCTAGTTCCTCATATCTGGCTGGAAAAAAAAAAAAAAAAAAAAAAAAAGGCAGCTGGGATGCCTTATTTGAGTTGTCACCATCACCTGTTAGGAGAGAAGATTTGGGCAATGTTCTTGGAAAACCAAAGTCTATATGGACCTTGTACTTTTACTGGTCACTGAAATCATTTTGGAGTTGGAAGATATCCTCCAAAATAGTTTGAGAAAATATCTTTAAAGATTAGTGTCTAAACTGTACATTTAGATTTTGCACAACAAAAAGGGAAGAGATATGATTACATTCTGAAGAACATACAGCTGATCCCTGTCTGAACAAAATTGCACTGGTATGTGAAACTACAACTATCGTAGAGGTATTTGGAAATCTATTTGGTTCCTACTGGTCTATTAGGACTATTAGTCTATAATTATAACTAGCCTATTTTTTGTTTAATAATTAGACTATTATTAGTCTAATAGTCCATCTAATAGTCCAAAGGGTTATTAGCTTGTCCCACACTTTGTTACTATTAATATTACCAACATTATTAGTATTATTTTTATGATTGTTCTGTGCAGACCAGTCTACAAACAGCTGAAACAGATCCTTGGAGTTAATGACAGCTACTTATTAGTGAGAAATCTGTGAATTTGGAGTTTTCTACAGGGTCTTGAGTTTCTGAACAAAGCTCTGAGAGCTAGACCAAGGCATACATTGTTATTTCAGCCCTGATCGCAGTGCGCTCAGGACACACACTGAAAGTTCTCCTTCCACATCAGACTGTCTTCATCCAGACAACCATCCACGTCTTTCAAGGATACCAACACAATACTGCATAGCTGAGAGTTGTCCATGTAAGTTGAGCCTGAACTAGCTCCAGCATTCTGCAATACTCTGTACAGCCACACCAGCATCTCAATGGATTTAAGCTCATAGGACCCCTGGCTAATCATTAGACAAACACAGTTTTCTTAGCAGTGATGTTTTAATAGATCTATACTGTTTCTGCAGATAAAACCAGAACATACACCGAGCACTGTGATGCAGAGTGGACATTCCAGCCTGATCAGATCTGGCTCAGGGATTTCTGTAGCTGAGAAATATCAGCTGAAAAAAAAAGGAACATGGTGTTGCTCTGTTGCTTGGCAGACAGATTCAAGCAGCTTGTAATTCCTGCTCTCCTACAGTATCTGTGTGCTAGCGACTGGCTGTTGTCTCTTGCTGACTGGCACAGAAATTCTGTGCATGGCCCATGTTTAGGGACACAGATCGACAACTGGTTCTGTCTGCTGCCACACTTGTCATAAAAGCCTTAAGTAGGGCATAATGAGGGCAAAGAGCTTGAAATAGTCCTTTATAGGAAGAAAACTGAGCCATGTGATGTATATGTAGGGGAAGAAAAAAAAAAAAGAACTAGGTTCATTTGTTCCTCCACCCTCGTGGAATGAAAAGGGCAGGAAAAATCTTCAATGCTCATACACTGTGTCGTTTACCTGCAATTGGTATTTATCAAAACAGGTTTTGCAGCATGCAAACAGACACTTCTCCAGCATACATTTGGAGTCTACAGAAGAGGGAACTGAAGTGCAAGATGAAGATGCAAAAGAAGAAAAGAAAAGTAAACATGGGTAGATGAGAAAGAAGTGACAAACCAGCAGTCCTAGAAAGCCACTTGGCCTGGGGCTTCGGGCAGCTGTGATCTCCACAAACCCATAACGAGCCCAGCTGGCAAGCAGTCTGCAAGTTGACACTAAGAAGAATTTCACTCCAGGTTGATCTATTTTGAAAACAGTTCTTCCTGATGGAGGGTAGGAGTGCTTTTTTCTTCTGTCTTTGTTAAGTGGGGATGTCGTGACCATTGTGAGTTAAGTTCTGAAAAGTACTCTCTCTCCTTGGGATAAAGTGCTGATCCATCCCTGTTACTGAGGTGTCCTCTCCCCTTTCTTATTGAGAGGAGCAGCCAATTCCCGCTTTGATTTGAAAGGTTAATTTTCTTCTGTAATCATAATTATGCTGGCAAAGGTTGATGTGACAGAGGAAAAATTAGTCTGGTATTTTCAGCCTACAGTTTGCACTCATTTGGCGCATGAGAGCATCTCTTTATCTGCAAGCTTCCCTGCCTGCTGTTTCTATAAAAGGACCCCCTTGCTTTTTTGAATTAGTGTACAATCAGGCAAAAGGTTAACGATTCAATCAGGCTGTTTATCTGGGACTTGTAGCACATGGAAAGCATCCTTAAGAGGGCCCAATCCTGAAGCTCTTACCCAGGAAAATCTCCCACGAGCCTCAAAGAGTGTTTTAAAAGACTGAATAAAGCATGGGTTCTCAGTGTCCAAAAAGCAAGCACTTAGTAGAAATTACCACCACTGTGGTGAGACTAGGTTGAGCTATAAAGACAGACTGGGATCTGAATTGCCAACAGAATTGCAGATGGCAGAATGATTCCCCAGGATTTTGTTCAGGATATTCTGTTCTAATAATGGTTAATAATGAGAACAAGGCTTTCTTTTCACTGTTCCATTATTTTCTTCTTTCTGTGATAATTATTACAACCAAAGTAGTATATGGGACTTCACAAGAAAGAAGCTGAAGTGTCTGTGTGTACAGAGACTGATGCATAACAAGATCTTAGATTGCTTAAGTTCAGTTATCAACAGGGCAGTGCTTGGGAGATTTCTCCTTTCTGCAGAAAAACAACAACAACAACAACAAAAACACAGAAAAACAACATCATAACTGATATAATTTGCACACATACAATTACACCAAAATACAATGTTTGTTTTTATTTCTGACCCAAAGTGTCTCTTTGCCTGTATCACGCTGCAGTGTATGTCACACTTCATCTAACCAGATGCATTGTAACACTGCTTGGCTGATTGGTCTCGACAGGATAAAATCCAGTGAAGCCTGAGTGAGGTCAAGAATTGTCACTGTCTGCAGCTAGAATTGAAAACCAAGGTCAGCATCTACCCTGCAGTACACTGCTGGGCACCTAAAGACAATACAGTTATACCAGTTTATACCAGCTGGCAGCTTGGACATTAAAGTTCACAGCAGGGATTCAGCTTGCCCTCACTTGAAAGATGAGTTTCAGATACAAATTTAAACATCTAATTTCAGGTATCTATAGTAACCTGTGTCATCCTATGAGCAAGATGCCTGAAGTCCCTGTAGAGTCAGTGGACATCTGAGGTTGTCCACACAGAAAAATCAAGCAGCAATTGAAATGCACTGCAGATCTGTGAGGTTGGCAGATATGCCACTCATCCTAAATGGAACATGCACTGCTCTGAGGATAGTACTGGTAAGAGGCCAGTTCCACCATGGCAAGCAACTGGGAAAGGTGGTACACAAACACCTTGAAGAATCACACCAAGTTTCTGTTTGGGAATCATGGCCTTGCTCTTTTCCCAGTGCAATTAGTTTCAAATGCTGGCAGTGACCACAATGGGAACAGTACAAAGATCTAAAATCTCAGTGACTGTCATGGATCATTAACTGAGCAACACCTCCTTCCTGCAGGAGGACAAGTAACTCCAGTGCTTGGGAATAGTGGGGCTTCTATCAGCTTGCCCTCCACAACCCCACTGACAGCTGAAGGTGCTTCATCATCAGCTTCAGTTCTTTCAAATCTGGTTATTTCAACTGATCTTTCCATAGGATCCTCTGCCTGTTGCTGTGGTGTTTTATGCTTAATTTCTTATCTGTTCCTGATTATACCAGAAGAGGTTTATGAATATTTATGGTTAGAATTTATAATTTAATGCTGTGCCTTTTCTGCTGATTAATTCAAGGACACTTCATTCCTTAAGATGCCCGGTTCCTGAAGAAAACACTTTCTGCTGGACACCTCATCTGAATCCTGAATGTTTATCCACCACCAAAACTTAAAGGCAGACTTCTGCCCTCACAGGCAGCATCCCCCATTGCACTGCAGTTCCTCAGAAATTGATCTGATTTCATACGACAAGCAGCCAATGTAGCAGAAGAGGTATTTGTCTTTAAAAATAATACATAATTCACCACTCTCCCTGCCACAGCCTCAGATGTTGACATAGAACTTTGTTTGTTGGATTGATTTTTAATCCATGAAAACAAAAAGAGTGAGGAGACAAATATTCACCTACTTCCTCACTCTGAGATGTGTTGACCTTACTCCTCCTTCTGTTCATTTCCCTCTTGTAATCTGGCTGGCTGGATACAAATGATAACACAAGAAACAGGAGGCTTGGCTTCCTCCAGTTCTGCATAGCAATCACAAACCAATAAGAATGAGCCTAAAGGGAAAAATACAACCCTCCTTCCTAAAATGCCATGTGCCTTTAGCTGCAAAGGCGTAGAAAAGAAACTAAGGATATTCAAATGTATGACATGCTACAGTGTCAGAGATTTGAGATTTAATCAACCTTCTCCCTGTCCTTACAGAGCCTTCTTTCCTGCTGTTTGAAAGACAGGTCACCAAAAAGTGCTGACTGCTGTACTCTTTCACGGGAAACCATTTTTCAGCCAAGATACAGTTGTTATATTTGCGAGAAAAGAACACCTTACTTGAGAAAGCTCTGCCTCAAATTTCTGCAAGAGCGTTGTGGCTATCACTTGCAATTGCTCAGCCTTCTGCACAGGAAAGGTGGTATCCGGCAAGTACACAGAGCACTGACAACTTCCATGGTCATCCAGAGAGCCAGTCACGTTGGCAAAGAGCTGCAAAAACAAGGCAATAATGAAAAAAAAAGTTAATATTCTTCTCTAGAACCAATAGCTAATGCCTGGCAATAATCTGACAATCATAGGATTAACAACTTTGCTGTTAGTTTTTTTTCACCTTTCTATTCCAAGGAATTCCTATTATCTGGTAATTTTTTTTTTTTTTTTTTTTTTTTTGTCTTAGCGTTACAAATGTTTCAGAAAACAAAAAGTTAAATGTTGCTGTAAAAATTTAATCTTTGGAAAAACAGAAGCATATAATAGTCCTTACTTCCCCAGCTTGCAATAAGTTACCCAGAGAAGCTGTGGGTGCCCCAACCCTGGAGGTGCTCAAGGCCAGGTCTTTACAGGGACCTGGACAGCCTGAGCTGCTGGGTGGCAATGCCCATGTCAAAGAGTTGAGACTGGATGATCTCTGAGGTCCAACACAAGCCGTCCTATGATCCTATGATCCTATGAATCTTATGGACAATTATCCTAAGAAAATGAAAGAATCTTACCAGGAGGTGAGAAACCACACAACAGCAAGAAAATAATAACTTAGTAACTTATGTCCTACATTTACTGCTCTGTTTATCTGAATTGAATTAATCAAATCATCTAGTTATTTCCACGCATAGAGCTGAAAGCAGCAAAATAGAAAAATAGTGACTGGGAAAGTTTTGAAAAGAAACATGCTTTGTTTGAAATTTCTTAGCCAGCCCCAGCAAACAGGCATGAATTTAATTATCTACTAGTGAAAGGCGAAGAACTAAATATTCAGGCTCAAACTAATGTAAATATACCTCTTTTCCTACAGTGTTGAACATCACATTACACATCACAGCCAACTCATCCTCAGCCATGGATAGCTTGCAAAACTATGATCCATACCATTAGAATGAATTGCCTTGTCCTGGCTGTCTGCACGCTCAGGGCATCACCACCGGAGCAATTGATATGGTGTTTGGAAAGGTCAGGGCTGGCAATTCATGATTGTGCCATAATTTATAGCCAAATCACATAATTTCCACTGGGTTGAATTCAGAGCATGTTTGGGGCAGTGAAATATTTGGGTTTTGTTTGTACAGAAAACATTTGCCAGTTCATAAACCTATCACAACTGTATTAATAAATTTATTTATTGTTACTTTAAAATATTCTGGCACATACTTCAGTGCAGCTGCATATTTTAAAGCTAGAAGCTTGCTCTTCAAATACACTTTTCTCTATAATCTCTCCTCTTGCCTTGCAGAAATGCCAGTGTTATTCATCTATTTTCTTATTCTCCCTCCCTCTTAAAAATCAAAAGAAGCAAACAACAAAACTATTAACCAAAAGACAGAATTTCAGCACTTCTTCTCTCACTTTTTCACAGTGGTTTCAATTATCTTCCTCACCACCCAACCAGCCCAGTGATGGCCAGCAGCAAAGCCCAAGAATAGAGCAGCAGCAAGAAGGAATGATCCAAGTTCACACTTCTGGCAACCTCTTTCTGCAGCCATAACAAACAGCATGTGCCTCATTTTGAAAGAAATCATGAAAAGATGTTTTATCTGTGTTATTCAAGCACCATGGTCCTTAAAACTTCACTCCAGGCCAGACTACTGAAGACATTTAACATGAAAAGAAGCAAAGAAGTATCTCATAGGATGCAAGAGTGTCCCAGCACGTCGTTTCTCTTGATTTCCTTGCCAGATAGGTTACGAAAGCACTTCTGAATATCACACTGAAAACATACTGCAAACTGATTCTGAGTACCTTTAAAGATACATCTAACAGAATGTAAACTAGTATGAAAAATAAGTCCCCAAGTCCTTTGGTCTTAAGAAGGTCACTTGGGAGCTTTTGCATCTCTGATTCCTCTACATAGGCATGATAAGGATGGTACATTGCTCAGCAATAACAGGAGAATAAATAGGAAGGGGAAAAAGAACAAAGAAAAAAAGAAGTATGGCTTACTGAGTATCTGTAGGACTGTCATGTGCATTGGCATGCTAAGTGTCAAGTGGAAGGTCTTGTATTCCATCCTTTGCTTATATAACACAGATATATATGTGTACATATTTAATATATATGCATGCATATGCTAGAAGAGAGTATACTACACATAGAATAGCATAGTATGTACTACACATATGCATGTGTTTCTATATCTAGAAATGTGTGAAATATAGGTTTTACATTTCACTAAACTACAATCCTAACTATACAGAGCCATCCATTTTTTTTCTAGTGATACAATGCTTATTCCATCTGTCAAATAAACTCTTCATAAGTTTACTCAAATGATCACCCGAAATGATCCTGCAGAAAAACCTCCAACTTGGGCATTCAAATTCCCTATGAAAAAACAATCATTCTATTTTAATATTTGTGTTGAAAGAGAGCCTAGATTTGAAGGCAGAGCTTCACTGCACTCAGTGCTATTTATATGCGTGCCAAGAGACAATTTTCCCAATGGAGAAGACAGCCTAGGCAGGGAAAACAACTTCCTCTCTTCCATTGACATTGCTAACTTTAGGATTATGATATTGATGAGAAAAAGAAGCATTTTTTAGTTAAGATCCTCTTGGTCCTCTTGGATCAGCAAGTGCTTCAATCAAGATATAACATCAGTCAAATGATGACCATATAGCAAAAATGTCTTTCCCTATCCTATGGGAAAATGCACAGGACAAGCTGTTACTTTTGGTGGCTTTGTGTGTTTTTTAAAGTTTAATAATTTACACTGAATCTTTAAATGAGAGCAAACTGTCCTAGCCTACAGCAAGGACTCGACAGCAACATTTTACTGTAAAATTAAGCTGTTACATATACATATTTGAAGCTATGAGAAATGTTTCTTCCCCACATCCCTTCAATTTAAGAAAGATACCAAGAGCCAACAGGTACCCAATCTGCTGAAAACCAGAAAATGTATTCAGTTACCTAAACTGCAAATTAGAGTTACATCCCCAAAACAGCCTAACAATTTCAATGCTTCATTTCCAGTTATTTTGCATCCCAGTGGCATTCACATTCTGAATTAGCTTCTCGCTCTTCCTAAGACAGAATGTGATCCACAGAAACCATATGACAAGGACAGGAGCCATTTCAGCTGTACTACAAGGAGATGGATGGAGTTGGGGTCCCGCTCCTAACTCCATTTAACTTTTTAAGCTCTCAGCTGCAGGTGGAGATTTAACACTCTCTTACAAGAGGTTTCTCCATACATCCTACACTGGGCTAGCCTGGGTGATGAAAACCTGCTGTCAAGCTGCCTACTGTCTTTGACTTGAGCTGGAGCTGTGCTTTGGGTAAACACTGTTCTTGATGCTCAGGTTTCAGGACCATCCAGAGCAATTGTAGCCTGTAGAATCGTTTCCAAAGCAAACATGTTACTGAGCAGTCACTGACAGAGGGTGGCAAAGAGATTCTGAAATCCATAGACCTTGGACTTGAGCACTGTACCAGAATTCTCAAAAATCAGGTTCAAGTCCCTCTACAAGTAAATAGTTGAGTAAAATTTGAACTAAGTAGAACAGGGAGAATCAAGATTTTCTCACTCTCATCAGCCTCTAGAGGACACTTTTTAGAGATGACAGAATATTATTTCAAGGCCCTACTCTCATTTGCATGAAGAAGACAGAATTGAACAGAAGTCTTCCCCTTCCTCCAGGGAGGTCATCACCACCAAACTGTTTGAAAATCTGTCATCAGATCTCTGTGGCTCCAACTGTTTCATGTCTGGGATGCAATTCAGTAGTCATAAGGGCTGTATCAAATCATTGGATGTGACCAAAGCACAGAATGACATGGCAACAACACTGACAACTTTGGGAATTCATCTCTTCATAGATCCTAGATCACAGAATTGCAGGGGTTGGAAGGAACCTCCAGAGATCATTGAGTCCAATCCCCTTGCCAAAGCAAGCTCCCTACATCAGGGTGCATAGGTAGGTGTCCAGGGGGCCTTGAATATCTCCAGAGAAGGAGAATTCACGGCCTCTCTGGGCAGCCTGTTCCAGCACTCTGTCACCCTCATCATGAAGAAGTTGTTTTGTATATTCTTATGCTCCAGTTTATGGCTATTTCCCCTTGTCCTGTCCCCACTGACCACTGAAAAGAGGTTGGCCATGTCCGTTTGTGTCCCACACTTAAGATATTTATAAATATTATTAAGACAATCTCTGAGTCTTCTTTTCTCAAGGTTGAGCCAGTTCGCTTAGCCTTTCTTTACAGGGGAGATGCTCCAGGGCTTTTGTAATCTTTATGGCTCTCTGCTGGACTCTTTCCAGGAGATCCTTGTCTTTTTTGTATGCTGAGCCCAGAACTGGAAACAATAGTCAAGATGAGTCCTGACCCGGACAAAGTAGAGAGGAGGATCACCTCCCTTGACCTGCTGGCCACAATCCTTTTAATGCACTCCAGAATGCCATTGTCCTTCTTGGCTGCCAGGGCACTCTGCTGTCTCATGGCCAATCTGTCATTCACGAGGACCCCCAGTTCTGTCTCCACAAAGCTCCTCTCCAGCAGGTCATCCCCCAACTTCTACTGACAAATGCAGTTATTCCTTCCCAGATACAATACAAGACTCTACACTTGCTTTTGTTAAACCTCGTCTGATTTCTTACTGCAACATCTGGGTAGCCTGACTTACCTGGATCAGTGTTAAGCCTCCAAGTGACTATGCTGCATTTAAAAATGCATGGAAACTTCTTAGTTATACTCTTTTTCAGACTTTATTGAACAGTTAGCAATGGTCATACCTTTGGGGAGGTGCGCTGGCTGGTAGTCTTCTCATTAAGCTGAGTCAGATATTGAAGTGTGCTGACAGGAGGAGTCTAAAATGGAAAGGAAAGCCTCTTTCAGTGCAAATTCCTGCATTTGTCACCTTCTCTTCTCCACCATCCTACAGCTACAAAGCACTTTGATTTTACTATGGGAGCCATCCCCAGAAACTATAAAATTAATTGGCTTATCTTGACAACTAGCATTTCCCTGAGTACACTGTCACTTCTCAGACACCTTGTTCAAAAGACAGGCTATGTGAGGACAGAGGAAGGCAGGGGATGCTCAGCCTGCTCAAGAGGTGTGAGCTGGGGCCCTGACAGACAGATCTGGCAGATCTGTGTGGCAGTCGAAAACAACAGCACTGTGTCCCCCTACCCTAAATTCACAGACTGCTGTTCTTCCAGCAGTGACATCTGCTCCAGGCCACCCAGATTGCACGCCAGTCTCTCAGAGCAGGACTTGCTGCCCCTTCAATCTAAGCCATCAGGTTGCAAGCTGTGACAGCTGGGACACGTGTCCCACTCTGCTCACAGTGGAAGGGACAGCATCGAGCCATGGGGAAGGAGCACGAGGTGAGCTGCCACGCTTTTCAGCTGGGAAGCTGATCCACCTGGGAGTCTTTTATATAATAAAACAACATACATCCCTTTTAATGTTCAGATGTGAACATATGTGCCTCCCTGTCACAGAAAGGAGAGCAGCTGTCACCGTGGCATTGTGCATCCCTGGAGGTCTGCCACGACTACACGGAGTGTGCTGAGGATGGTGTACCATGATGATGCAGCATACTGCTGCTGAAAGGAGAGCCTCATCAAAACCTGTTACAAGGTGGGAATTGCAGCAACACACCGCCAGTGTCAAATGGTGTGACAGACGAAACACCAAATGGGCTTCTCCCCAGGAGGACACCTGTTGCTCAGTCTTGCTGCATTTCCCAAATCCCAGCCCCCATTCCTGAGCCAGGGGATGATGGGGAACTCCAAGTGGGCAGCAAAGGGGACAGCATGGACAAACTTTTGTAGGACAGTTTATCAAAGCAATCCATTTGAACAACCATATGTGCATTCAGGCATGGTGTGAGAGTAGGAGAGTAGATAGTAGCAATTAAATTACACAAATGCAGAACCAGCTTTAAGCTAAGCAGAATGAGGAGAAATATCTCCTATTTAAGTTTCCTATCCTCAGTTTATCAACATATATTTAAATCTCCTTCTTGACTTTTGCAGCTCTCTGTTCATTATCCAGATAAATGCACATTCCAGGAGGAGCTGCGTCCACTGCCTGCATTCAGAGAACTTCCAAACTTCAAAAAATGTAACTAGGTATTCCAGTTTGGTGGCTAAACCAGACATATCAGAGTCACTGAGAGACAAAGTGGGAGTCTTCCTAATGTTAACTGTAGAAATAGTAAAAGGCAGCCTCTTGGGTCAAGCTAAGGCAAAATGTTTTCTTTCATTTGGGAATGCTTGAAAGCTATTTTGCAAATTTTTTCTAATGACAATTTAAGCCTAGTTTTAAGTTAAAAGTAAAATGAGACCATAGAAAATCAAAACAAATCTCTCACTAATTCCATTTTTTACATATTTTCAAAGTTTTCTCTTCTCCCCTCCTTCCTGTTACTTTTTCTTCCTGATTGATGTCTTTGACTTGAACTTCTCTCGTGCACAAGCAGATATAGTTTTAGGGAGAAGAGGGAGAACACTCCACACAAAACACCCAGCATGGCTTTCATGTGCCTGGACAGCAATTATGACAGCAAACAAGCAGTTGGGAAAGCCCCCGCCTTCCAACTCCTTCCACATCAAAGATGTGTATCCTTTCCTCTTATAAGCCCTTGCTAATTAATTAGAAGCTATACAGAGCATTTAATATCCACTGAGATCCTCAATGGGAGTTGCACTCATCTAACCAAAGGCAGAATTTGACTCTGATTTTAAACCCATGCCTCATTTTCACATTTATTACCCAGTCCCTGTACATTAGTCGAGAGGAGGATGGAGAAATACTTTAAACTTTCTCCATGCAAAGATCTCAACATTTGTCTAATAACTTCCCAACAACCTGAAAAGATTTTGCACCAATCTAAACGACATGAGAAGAACTAAAGGCACAAAACTTGGATGATGATATCCCTTCTTACCACTTCTGTAGCTGCCATCGTGGTTGCCTGTGTGATTGTGCCCTGCACACACACAAGGAGCAGCAGAGCCACCTGCGTGTTCTTCATCTCTGCCAGCAGATGTGACAGTCAGGGGAATGGGAGCTCTTTTTATCATCGGGGCTGGGGATTTCCCCAGCCAAATCTTAAGGAAATTGCCGGATATTTTATGTTTTTTGAAAAATGATGTCGTAAAATCTAATGAAGGTGTCACATTACTAACACACAAAGACAAGTTACTCACTGTCAGAAATTAACTGTCACCCAATTTCCTGAAAAGAAAGCGTTCCCACATGGTGCATTATCTAATCTTAATCTTGGTTAAGTAGGATAACAGGTGCTTATTTGCTATAGCGGGTTGTAAGAACTTCCTCTTAATGTGACTCAACCACAAAAATTCTCATAGATCCGTCCTAAGATATGCAGACAATACAGGTCCGGGTGGTCTTTATTCCTCTTCATAGTAACAGAAAAGAGCAGATGAGATGAGACATATGCAACAGAAACACCCTCCATATACTTGAAAGCCCAACAGAGCTTTTACAGTAAGTTAAATGTGGGGTCTCAGCTCTCACACAGCACAGGTGGGAAAAAATTTCCTCCTATTGATATCTTGTACATTATCAGCATGTACCCATTAGTGCTTACTCATACATCAACATTGTGTTAATGCTTAAGCAATTGCTCTCTTTTATGGAGTTTCATGCCAGCTGGCCACAATAACTCATTGTTCTGTCTTTGAAGCTCTGACCCAGAGAGATAAAAAAGTCTGTAGACAATGCATAGCCTCATACTCTCCAGCTGCAACTACAACTACGGTACTACTGGTAGTTGTTTGTCTGCCATCCCCAAGGCATCCAAACTTCCACATGAGATCCACACTTCCACCAAGCGACCAGCTACAACCTCAGTGGAGTCAACTGCGAGTCCTCAACTAGCAAAACAGGGATTAAAATTACTCTTCAGACTCTGTGGATGACTTAGAAAATTAGCTTGGGAGGAATGTTTCAGCTGGGACGGAGAAGATGTCTGTGCACTTGCAAAAGAAGCCAAGAAGCCTCTAGACTAGAATGTGTTATCTTTTGTCCCTTCCTGTCTCAGTGCCTGTATCATCAACGCAGCATTTACTGTTTTCTTCTTCATTCTATCAGACTTATTTCTTCTCCTGAATCAGTGGCAAATGGCTGCAGTAGTGTGTAAGTGGAGAAAGTGGTTAGGAGACCCTTATTTTCTGCCAGCATTGGAACGCAGTGGTAAGAACAGGAGCAGCAATATTACCTCATAAAAAACCTCTCTCAAACAGCTTTCTTGTTACTGTCACAGCATTATCGGCTCCAATTTGTAAACAGAAAAGCTGAGGCTTACGGTAGATCCACACTAGAAAAGTCTTCGGAGAAATAAAGTCCACTAAGGATGACGTGTTTTAACCACAGCTTTGCATAAGCATAAGCCCCCAAATAGATTCATGAAGCTAGCAACAGCATCTTTTTTGAGTAGCTCATTTTGTAGGGCAAGGACATAATCTGTTCTTGCAAAACACTTTTTTGTAGCAGAAGCAGCATTTCCACTGGAGGATTTCATGGTATAGCTAGTAATTTAATGTAAGGTAGACAAGACCTGGAAGGCATGCAATAGTGTCTAAGCTCAAAGAAGCAGAGCCATGGTGGCAAAGCAAGAAACGGAATACTCTTTCTCCCAGGTTATAAGCAATCCACTCTCCTAGGGTGAATCACAGTCCTTTGAAGGGAATGCAGAGGCCTATGCTGTAATCAGTGTCTTTGAAAGGGCTCAAACCCTGAGCTCCATCCAGGAGGAGAAGAAGGTCTCACATCAGAGCAATTATAGACCACTAACCATCTTCTAACAATACAAGAAAAACACTTTGCACCCATCCAGAGCAAACCAGCACATATGTGATTCAGACAATGGATAAGTAATCAGCTGATATTGCACAATCACCACTTATTTCTCATCTGTCTCTTGGTGTGATTAACTAATCTTCTCCAAACAGAACTGAGGGATATCCTGGAAACAGATCAGTCCCAAAAGGTAACTCTGATAGGGTTTAGTTCCTTACTAATCTTAGTGGGTCTTAACCAGCCCTCCAATGCTGCCCTATTAGATCTTCCTTTGACAAACAACTCCCTTCCTTCTTCAGAAAATACTCCTCTGGTGGGCTGCAACCCAAGTCTCAGTATATTTTCCCATTCTAGAGCCAAAGGGACCAGAAAAATTTTAGACTCATAGAATCAGAGACTGTTTTAGGTTGGAAGGGACCTTAAACATGCCAGGGGATTTCATCCTATAGTTTCTCAGACAACTTGAAGCACACTTTCCTGAAGTTCAAGGTCCAGACTCCACTCTTTGCCAGACCTGTGCTCCTCAAGATCACACTCGAACATGGCATGGTTGCTATAGCCCAGGCTGCATCCAATTTTAACGTCTTTAATGATTTCCTCCACACTGGTGAGCACCAGGTTCATCAACACCTCACCTCCAATGGGTCAGTCCAATGCCTGAACCAGCAAGCTATCCTCAACAGACTCCAGGAGTATCCTGGATTGCTTGCAGGTTGCTGTGATGTTTTCCCAGCAGATAACTAAGCAGTTGAAATCCCACATCAGGATGAGAGCCTGCAAGCACAACAAGGCCTCATCAGCAGGATCCCCTTGATCTTGTGGCCTGTGGTTACCCCGACCACCAGATGTCCTTAACTGGTTCATTCCCTAATTTTAACCCACAGGCTCTCAGTCTATTTATGACTATTACTCAGAGATATCTTTTCACTGTCTGTCCACATCTTAACATAGAGGACAACTCCCCCAGCTCTCCTACATTGCTTATCCCTTCTCAAAAGCTTTTAGCCCTCAATCATAGTATTCCAGGTGAGCAATTCATCCCACCTTTTTTTCCGTAGTAGCAATAATATGGCAGTTTTCCAATTGCTCCATGATGATTTCCTTTTCCTTCTGGTTATTTTCCATGCCACGTGCATTGCTGCAGAGGCAATCCAGCTGAGCTATCAGTGGCATTACCTTCTTGGAGAAGCCCCCACACACTCCTCTGGGACAAGTCTGAAGTTTCTCCCCACTGTTTCCTAAAGTGGCAGTGCTCCCTAGCTCTTCCATCACTCAGCCAGAAGAGCCAAGTACATCTCCTTGCCCATCCAAGTCTAGTTAAAAACCTGGTGATGAGTATAGCCAGCTTGCTGCTCAGGATATTCTTGCCTAGACTGATCTGTTGCATCCCATCCAAAGTCAACACATGCCCAATCTATCAAAGGAGCATCCTTGATCATAGAACTCAAAGTCCTGAGCATGACCCTATCCATGCAGCCATTCATTCAACTGCTCCATTCTCCTACGTCTGCTCAGATCATAGTCTGCAACTGGGAGGGCTGAGAACAATACCTGTGCCCCTGATTGCTTCAGCAGATTCCCAAGTGACATAATTTTTTTTTCTGATATTTAGGAATTTCCTAGTTGCAGCTTCCTGTGACTCAGCTTGAAAGAGCAGGAGTAGAGAATAATCCTCTGGCTTTGTCATTCCAGGTAGTCTCTTCCTGATGTCCCAGATGTAGGCCCCTGGTAGGCAACAAACCTCTCTAGAGAGATTTGGCTCCCTAGAAGAGACCCAAAAGGACAGGTGCTTCATCATGTGAATGTGAAGGAATCAAGCAAGCTGCTATAAAGGAGCAAGCTGCTACTGCAGGCTGCAGCATGTAGCAGACAAATGCAGGTTTAAAGGTAGCCTTGGGCAGACAGCATAGACACAGCTTATGAGTTTGGAGTCTGGATCTCTAATCAGGAGAAAAACCTGTTTTCTAAAAGTAACAATGAGCCTCTGTTTCTACAACGGCTTGTACAGCAAATTGACAGCAAAGTACACCTAACAGCTTCTCAGTGGTTTTTCTTTCATCCATGATAGCCACTTCTGATCAAGAAAGCAAATATCAGCTAAGTAATGATAGTTAATCATTTGCTTTGGTAGTTTGTCTTGTATTTCTGTTTATACATGGATTAGCAGAGAAAACAGGGATCTACATTTTCCTCCTAGTCAAGGCATAATTACTATTAAATATAAATATCTCATTCAGCTCTGTGTAGCATCCTTCATCTGAAAAATAAGTCCGTCTTTCTGTCTGCATTTTGGAGGAAAGTTTACTTGCAAGTCATAAAGGAAAGTTGTACTTATTTAGGAATTTCCACTTAGAAAAACAGATGTATGTGGGGATTTTCTCTTTGTCAAGTTGCACCCACCATTACTTCCTCGTTGTGCAACAGAGCAAATGGTCAATTCGGGGTGAAGTCCCTTGTGCACAAAACTTCTCTCTGACTTCAGAGGGAGATAGATGTTAAAAAAAATAAAATAAAAATATTATTTTAGTCTCTCATGGGCCTATTCAGCAGAGACCTTCTCAAACCCAGCCTAATTTAGGCATTATGTTTATTACAGCAGAGATTACTGGGATTATTATTCAGCAAAGAGAGAGATGATTCACACCATCTGCTGTCCACAGCTATTGGCTTGATCTGAAGTCACTGGAGTCAAATACTACTTGGCCATGCTTGGTGGTATGAATATAACCCACCTACATATAAAAAAGAGACTATTTACTAGCCACAGGGGCATGATTTCATATTAGATGTTTTAATAAGAATAAGAGACACTCAGCTACTACAGGAAGAGGGATCACATTATATATATGGAACGAAAGGCACAAAGATACTCTTTCACTCAGTTAGCTTAGCAGGCCAATGACAGGATGAAGAATTGAATGTAGGTTTTGCATCCGGGTTCTATCTCTCAAATAATCATCCACTAATACATTCATTCAAGCTTAGGTGACAATGTCAAATTGTTTCTGAACTGTTCAGGACATACCCAAGCACAGACTTATGATATACTTCCTTACAAAAGAAATAAAAAACAAAAACAAGAAGTTACAAAACTGGCTGTAGCGTCTAATTCTACTAACCTGATAGAATGGCTCAGAGAGTACTGCACTGCACCTTACACTTTGCAAGTCTAATGTAAAAGCGTTTCCACTCTTTGCCCGCAGACGTGATAAGACACCGAGTCTCATGGAATCAGCATTCCAGTGCCTGTCGTCCAGTACCTCGTACGCTATGGATTTAGCAAAGCTTGCCTAAAGCTTGTAAAATCCATCCTCCCCCCAAAGTATGCATTTCTGAAGTAAAGCCAAAAAGACAGAAAAAAAATACTAATTCAAATTCATCCTGTGACACAAGAACACGACAGTTAATATTCCTTTTTTCTTTTTTTTTTTTAAGGTGATTGCAAAATGGTTCTTCCTGAAGCTAACTAGTTTGGGCTTCTATGGCTTAGTATCATCACACAGTAAAACAAAGAGGTCGAGGTGAGCAATATTCTTTGGTAAGACACCATGTAACGACTGACACCATAAAATGCTGCTGTTTCACAAAATCAATGTCAGACATAACTCAATACTTCCATGCTGGTCTTTTTATACATTACTTGCTTTTTTCCCCTCCAAGTGACTCACATGCTTATGCAATGTATTTTGGTGTCAGCTATCAAAAAGATCATCTTTATGGAAGCCATCATGCAAATACTTTCATTTAATCCCTTTATCAGTAGCATGTCAGGTTAGTGTTTTAAAAGCTATCTCTCTGTGCTATGTCCAAAAAGAGAAAGTATATGAGAAATGTTATCACTTTAAAAAGTGATTTGAAAAACGGCATTAGTGAGGATGAACCTCAGTTTACCAAGACTATAGCAAAGAGGCATCTCTCTGCAGCAGACTGAGACACAGGTACTATATGTGGAGAGGGCAAAATATGCCATAGAGCTTTAAAAATGCTGCTGACACAGGCTGAGCTGATTGAGCTGCCAAAACTGATGGGAAAAAATAAAAAAAAAGATTACCTGTAATGTAACCTTCACTTGAAAAGACATAAGAGGAAGAAGACAGCAGGTGAGATATATGCCAGACAGAAGGATGAGGAATGATTAGCACCAGATTTTGTGTCTTGACAGAAGAGCTTGTTACTCTTTGAAACAAAGCAACCTAGAGACTCATGGATAAATTAATTAATGTCTAGCCGCAATCTGCCTGTAAGTTCAAAGCCAAAAGGAATTAGGGAAATGCAGTCCTGGTCTCTAAGAATTAGAAGACAATCAGCAAAATAGAGGATGACAAAAAGGAGAGAGCATAGATGAAAAATAGCATGTTTTATTAGAGACCATCAAAATGTATGAAAAGCAAAAGCTAGAGGAGACAAATGTGTATATGAAACAAGTACAGCAGTAGAGAAATATGCTGTCATGAGCAGTAAGAATGAAATCCTGCTGGAGGACATTTAAGGAAAAGCAATCATAGTTTCATTAAGACAAAGAGTAAAACCAAGCGTAAGGTAATTTCATACAGCATGACAAAGAAAGGCAAAAGAAAACATCTGGGATGAGGAGGGTCAGAGGACAAGTAAACTAGGAAAGAGGTGTATCCTTACACTTAGATTCAGATACATTTACATGAAGGGCTAGTCACATGTGTAAAGGCAGGAGAAACCAGCATGCATATGCTTTCAAAGAAGAAATAATAATTGCTTAACAATAACCTGGGGCAATGACAAAGCAGGGGGCTTGTTATGGCTAACAACAGATAACTGCTCCATCAAAAGACATCCTGGAAACAGAGCCAGCATGAAATAGAAATGAATGATTCATTTCGCTATTACATTGAAGATAAGTCAATTTTCAGAAGTAAAACTCAATGCACAATTTTGGAAGAATCCAACTTTCTCATCTGAGCTGCTATTTTTTTTTAGCTCTTAAGTATACTGCAATTGAAACTCTGAATCTTGTGTTTAATCCATGGCTCTTTTCCTTGAAATCCACATCCAGTGATGAGAAGAATCACTGTACCTTCAGAAGGATTTGACATTCATATTTATATCCTCAGTCTGGTGATGGTTTGAGCCATGACTTCAATCCCAACACTTACAGGCAGCTACATAATAAAGACTTAATACAGAAAGGTTCTTGAAACATCTGTTCCACATACCACCATATTGCAGATTCCAAAACATTCCATCCCCTTGAACAACAAGACCTTTATTAAAAAAACAAAAGCCAATTCTCTAATGCCTGCACATGCCTCTGGCTGGTGAATATAAACACAGACATTTGGCCAAAGGGAAGGTTTCCAGCTGGTTTTATGACTCTGCACGTTCCAGGCAAAGCACTACCTCTGTCAGCTTGAAGAGCAGCACTAGACTCATGCACTGACGGTCCCAGCTGCTCCATGAAGGAGAAATGGGGCCCATGCAGGAGATGGTTGGTGAGTGTTTCATGATCACTGGACTCAACGTGCACATACTCTGATGCACAGAGTTAATAGCAAAGGAAAAATGTTCTCATCCTACAGTATAAGCCACATCTGAATGATGTAGTTAGAAAATCAGAGAATCACAGAATGGCCAGGGTTGAAAGGGATCTTAAGGATCACCTTGTTCTAACCTTCATGTCATGGGCACTAGACTGGGCTGCCCAAAGACTCATCCAGGGATGGGGAATCCATAGCTTCTTTGAACAACCCATTCCAGTGCATTCACCAGAAATCTAAATCACAGAATCACAGAATGACCCGGGTTGGAAGGGACCTCAAGGATCATCAATCTCCAGCCCCCCTGCCACAGGCAGAGCCACTAACCTTTCCATTTAATACTAGACCAGGCTGCCCAGGGCCCCATCCAACCTGGCCTTGAACACTTCCAAGGACAGGGCATCCACAACCTCTCTGGGCAGCCTGTTCCAGCAACCTACCACTCTCATAGAAAAAAAATCTCTCCTCTCTTAGTATAAAACTATTATCCCTTGTCCTATCATTATCAGACCATATAAATAGTCAGTCTTTATCTTGTTCATCAGCTCCCTTTCAGTACTGGAAGACTGCAATGAGGTTTCTCCTGAACCTTCTCTTCTCCAGACTGAGCAAGCCCATCTCCCTCAACCTTTCTTCACAGGAGAGGTGCTCCAGCCTTCTGATCATCCTTGTGGCCTTCTTCTAGATCAGCTCTAAAAGTTCCACAACTTTCTTGTGCTGGTAAGCTCAAACCTGGCTGCAGCACTCCAGATGGAGCCTCATGAGGGCAAAGCAGAGGGTGATAATCATCTCCCTCACACTATTGATCTTGTTTCTTTTGATGCAGCCCAGCATACAGTTGGTGCTCTGGACTCACACTAGTGGCTCTTGTTGAGTTCTTCATCAACAATCCAAAGTTCTCCTGCTCTCAATCCATTCTTCACTCAACCTATATTCATCCTTGGGATTGCCTTGAACAAGGTGGAGAACCTTGCACTTGGCCTTGCTGAACTTCACAGCGTTCATGTGCACCCAACTTTCAAGCCTGTCCCTATCCCTCTGGATGGCTTCTCTTTCTTCTACCATATCAATTGAACCACTCACACTAACACGTCCTCCACTTCTTATTATTCCCACTCATTTTGAACCTCAGCACAGGGTTGTCTTGGTCATCCTGAGGTGATAAGATAAATAGCTTTTCAGAACAGTTCTACCGGTACTTTCCTTTTCACAGATACAAAAACAATATCTCTTCTCATTTACATAAGAAATGTAAAGTGTTATATGTGCAAGCCCACTAAAAATATTAATGACCACTTGCTTTTAAAAGACAAAATCTTCCGAGCTTGGCATGGAAGTAGTAAATCCTCCTTTACAATTTCATCTTCAGCCAGATAACGCGATGAAGACAACATGGAAAATAAATGGAGCTGAAATAAAAAATGAGGAAACTTATAGATTATTGGCTAAATATAGGTGCTACTTGATTTAGCCATTCGCTTCATGAATATTTTCACATTAATATTAGATTACCCTTAGGAGACCAATAACATGTATTTCAAAGACCTCATTGACTCCCAGCAAGGGGGAATATTCTCATGCCTTTCCTGTAGCATTCACACAGATTTAAACTTACCCTACATCTACTTAGCTGCTTGGAGCATTGTATCACCAGAGCATTAAGATATCCAGAATCAAGGTGTGGCCATTGCATCTTCAAACAGACTGATACTGTGCAATGCAGATATGATGCATTCATACATGAGATAGACTACACAGGGACTTGAGTACGATCCAACAGAATAGATGAGGAGATATTTGCATGAGTAATTTCTTCTCAGCTACTTTAATCACACAGGAGTTAGCAAAAAAAAAAAAAAAAGTGCTCACACCCAGATAATTGTAGAATCATAGAATAACTGAGGTTGGAAAATACCATTAAGATCATCCAGCCCAAACACTGACCCATCCTCACCACGTTCATTAAGCCATGTCCTTCGGTGCCACAACTACATGGTTCTTGAACACCTCCCTGGACAGCTGTTCCAGTACATCACCACTCTTTCTGGAAAGAAATTCTTCCTAATATCTAATCTGAACCTCTCCTGGTGCAACTTACAGCCATTAATCCTCATCATACCACTGTTACATGGGAGAAAATGACGATCCCCACCTTGCCACAACCTCCCTTCAGGCAGCTATAGAGAGAGATAAGGTCTCCCCTGAGCCTTTTCTTGTATAGACTGAATAATCCCAGTTCCCTCAGCTACTCCCTGTAAGACTTGTGTTCCAGAACCTTCACATCTTTGTTGCACTTCTCTGGACACACTCCAGGGCCTCAATGCCTCTATGGTACTGAGGGGCCCAAAATTGAACACAGTACTCAAGTTGTATCCTCACCAGGACTGAGAGAGGCTATACCTTGAGTACTATGTTTGTAATGCTTAACTGTAGAAAATAAAGTCCTCATTTGGTATTGTAAACTATTCATATACTTTATCTTCCTGTACCTGTAAACACAGATATGAACGCTTTGGGTTTTGCAATAGGCACAGTAATTCATTCTTGTCAGATATACAGTTTGCATAATGGCTACTGCAAGCAATTCCACAGCAGCCTTGCTCTCCTAGAAATAAAGAGATGGACTACAGGACGATGAGCATTCTGGACAGTGTGGAGGAGGGACAAATCTGCAAATCTCAGAATAGGATAGGCTCTACGTCAACTGCAGCCGCTATTATGCAACTCAATCTGCTTCTCAGAACAAATTAACATACTCGCTTTCAAATTTTGAGATATCCAAAGCAAGAGAGTCTGAAGAACATAGCCTGGCCCAAGTAGCCCACCCTCTCCATACCCTGAGGAATCTTGAGCAAGAAAAGCTTTCCTACAATGCTGTTTGCTCTATAGCATGCATGCTGATTGTTTTCCTCACTGTTAGGACTATTTTGGGCTTTCTCCAGAGAAAGAAGAAGCTCCAGAGTTTATTAGTCCAATCCATCCTCTGTTGCAGAGAGCTGAATCCAGTCGTGCAGAGAGCATAGGTAACAACCCCTGTATTAAAACATTTACAAGGGCAAATGCCTCATTTTCAGCCTTTGGTAATAAAGCTAAATTTCAAGTGTCTGAGCTCAGTGTTTGTCTTAATGTTTTTTTAAGACTCAGGAGGACCAGAACAATTTTTCTGTTGCTATTGCTTTTAGAATGAGGTTAAAGGAGAACAGACAGTTCTCCTGAATGCTGTTTTTTCTGTCAGAACTGTGAAAAGCCTCGCTGGTTTTCAGAAGGAGCCCAGCATTTAAACAAACCTAATGCAGAGACTGAAAAATATTTCTTGCAGAGTTCAAGGAAAAAACAATCCAATTTTTCCAAGTTACGAATTCACATTTTACAGAAAATTATAAAATACATAATACAAGGTCATTCATAGAACAGTGGGGGAAGACTTTAACGCACAGACCCAACAGTGAGTTGCTGAGCCATGTTACCTCTTAGATGTCTTCTAACAAGTCTCTGGGCCTGGTTAATCTATCTGCACCATCAGAAGATGATGCAGCACACACTTGCCCTCCTGCAGCAATTGAGTGGCCTCAGACTGGTCTAAGGAACATAACATGTGCCCCCATCTCAGTTCACAGCCCAGTTTAACATGAGTGAAGTCAGGTTTGTGCTAAAATGGCGCCCTGTGAATTCAAGTGGTAAGACCTGAATGAGCACATGCTTCTGCCTGCTATCTGCCACCACAGTAGGATTTTATAGCAGAATCCCTGCAATAAACAGCAACGATGAAGAGAAGGATGAAGAAGTGATAACATCTTGAATCACTATAGGTTGAATTGCACAGGAACGTGAGTTGGAGGACTCAAAGGCTTGCAAATGTAATTCAGAACATATGGCATGTTTCTGAGGGCTTGTTTACACAACAAAGTGTATTTAGTCTGAGACAGTGTCAACTTAAAGGAAAATAAGACTCAATCATTTTTTTGCATAGGCTCTCATTTCAAAATGTAAGTGACTAACTCTGAAATTGATTAGCCCACTCTGATTTGAACTAAGCAAATTCATTAAAGAAACAGTATCTATAGATTTAGAGTGCCCACCTAGAGAATGAATAGCATGGCTGAGTCTGGCAGGACCTCTGGGTCCCTCTGCTCCAGACTCTGCCCCAGCAGGGACACCCAGAGCAGGGTGCTCAGGGCCACATCCAGGCAGCTCTGGGAGATCCCCAAGGAGGAGATCCCACAGCCTCTGTGCAGCCTGTGCCAGTGCTCCGTCACTGCACAGCACAGAAGGGCTCCTGGTGTTCAGAGGGAACCTCCTGTGCTCCAGTTTGTGCCCATGCCCTCTGATCTTGACACCAGGCGCCATTGGCAGAGCCTGTCTGCAGCCTCATGGCCTCCTCCCTTCAGGTATTTATGGGCATTGATAACACCTCCCTGATCTTCCACTTCTCCAGCTGAGCAGCCCTGGCTCTCTCAGCCTCTCCTCATAAGAGAGAAGCTCCAGTTCCCTAATAATCTTCGTAGATGATCCAGTGGAGGAGACTTCACTGGACTTCATCCAGTAGTTCTACATCTCTCTTGTGCTGAGGGATCCATCACTGGTTACAGTAATATATCTCTCTGTGGGCAAGTTTGGAGCAAATTCTCAAAGCACTTATCAAAAACAGGTAAGAATGTACCACCAGAGGAAATGATGGTCAAAAGGAAAGATGAGCAGTGATAAAATGTGTTTTTTGGTTTTTTTTAAAGAACCATAATGTTCATCTATTTAGCCATCAACAGTCGTAGATGCATTTCTTCACATGCCTTTCTGAATAGTCAAATCCATAACTGTAAAAGATATGTTTTTTTCACAGATCTTGGCCGTGAAACTTGTTTTTTCTTTACAGTTTGGATTTCAGCTTTTCCCTGAAGGGTAATGATTGTCATTCCATGAGCTTGACAAGCACCCATCTGCACCTCTACGTACTAAAACCTCAATCCTCTTTCTGTAAGACATATTCCCAATCACTGCTTTAGCAGAACAGCAGCTAATTTCCAACGGCCTGTGGAAGCTTGCCATTGGATTTGGAGTTTGCTGCCAGGCTGGTTTCTGCCAGTTTATGACAGTATTTGCACTGCTTTATCATCATAATCTTACTAGGAGTCTGAAGAAATGGTAAAATGGTATTTACACAGCAATAAACCTTGTTCTCACACAAATATATTATACGACATCAAAATAGTTCATTTTTTGCCTACAATATTGATGATTCTTCACCATCATGAATGATTCTGTTCATTCCTCTATAATTACCATAAAGTAATCTGCTACATTTTCTGTTTCAATTGAAGTTTTTAAATAACAGCATTCACATCCTAGCCCAACAGGACTTCATTTACAAATCTGATCTCTTCAGTTGTTTACTTGAGATATGTATTTTCACCTTTTTTTATAAACTCCAAATGAAGGTAAAAGGACTCTATCCCCTTTAAAATGCTACTGAAGTTTCTGAACTCATCAGTTTTTATTTTAATGGAATTCACACTGCTCCATGCGTTGCTTAAAAATGGTGGTGAAACGTTCATCCCCTTTACACCCCTTGCTCAGTATCTGCACACCTGTTCTCATTATCAGTGGTATTTCAAAGAGATGTCAACATTTCACCAGTGCAAATCTAAGGAGGAGATAACTTACCATCTATAGATACCAAGAGAATCCAAAATCTCTGACAAATGAGTCCTGGCAGCTCATGGAATGAAATGCACAGAGGTTTCTGCCTCTATCTGTCCACTGCATCACCCTGCTGGAAGTACCACTTGTTAACACTGCATGATGTGTGATACTCCCCCAGCCTTTACTCACTTCTTAGCATCTCTGCTGAGAGCACTGGAGGAGGCAGCCTTTTTGTATCCAGGACTCTTTCTCTTTGCCTGCCCAGATAGAACACAGGGCAGAACAAGCAGTACAGAGTGGCAGAGTTGTGATGCCTCCTCTGTGGGTGTCAGTGGTTTCAGCTTACCTCAGATACACTATCCAAACCAGGTCAAATCCATCATGTCAAAGCCAGCAACATTACAAGCCAATGGCAGAATCCATTGCAGATGTCAGGCTGTAGGAAGAGAAAAGCACAGAGGAGAGACGCTTCTCATTTTCCTGCTACATTCACACTAAATGCAGTATAGATCTTGCTCAAAGAGATTCCTTTCTGTTGGATTTTCTTGCACCTGTTATAATCTAATTAGGAGAAAATAGGACTTATCTCGCTCACATTACAAACAGAGGCAACGTAAATGTATAAACCCTTCTCTTACATTCCTTTTTTTTTCCATCTGAAATGCCAGAAGTCTGGCCTGTGAACCCAATGTGTAATTCTCTTTTGCATAGCATGATGAATAATGGATCAAGGTTATATCTACCACAGATGAAAATCATGCTGTTCTGAAATCCATTCACTGCTTCACGGACCCCAAATCCTCTAGGTGCTATATATTTCAGCTGTCATAAATCCATGTAATGTTCCTCTGCATGACACTATTCATTTAGATCACCAATTTAGTTAAAATGACAGATGTGAAAAAAACACATGTAACCAAACAACTCCCCAGCGATCGCACAGCTGCTGATGCTGAAGGGACTGTATGCTTTATTCTGCAACAGTCAGGCATTTACCACCTGCTGCCAGACTAATGTCAGGTGGAGCTATGCAGAACTCCTTCAGCTTACTTGTGTTCAAGCTGTTCATTCTCTTCATGTTTCTTGCAGGCAAATGAAGCGCAGTAGGTGGGATCCTGCCTCACCGTCCCTGCAGTTTGCAGAAGTCTCTCCATTGTCAGATCAGGGCCCAGAGACCTGCTCTTGACAGATGAGGAAAGCTAGCAGTACATGGTTTCATCTTTCTTTGTACAAAACCCTGGTGCACATCAGGAAGAAATTAATGTAAAAACAGAAAGAAAAAAAAAAAAAGGGGCAACAATCTAAACAAATGGCATCTATTTCCCCTATCTTTAAAGCCAAGGTTCTGCCATCCACAATCTATCACCCCTACCTTTAAAGCCAAGGTCCTGCCATTCACACTACAGATGAATTATCCTTATTCTGTAAGTAGTCTTGGGCCTCCTCAAAGTGGTTGAGGGAACTTCTGAAACTCAGCTAGGCAAGGTATAGCAAATCAGGCTATTAGGCTCCTATTGAGCAGTGCCCTTAAGCAAGAGCTTATGACCCACTAATGAAAATAGCCAAGCGCTTTGATGAATTGGGTCTTTAAACAACAAGGAAGCCATATTTCAAAGTGGCACCATGTATCTCTAAAACGAGCATATGGCTCTTAATGTTCTCTGAAAGGCTTTTATTTTACAATATGCATCAATTTATTCTGCAGTATCCAGTTTTCCTCCATTTTTAACATAATGAAAATTACCAAGAAAAACTTGCTTTTCTGATTGAACAAACAAAATGTTTCCAGATTATATCACTTTTTGCTATATAATAAAGAACAATCACAAGATGTGCTTTCTTCACATAGAATTCATCATTATCTTGAATGGGAGAAATACATGCTTTTCTGTTCAAATCATTATAACTCAGCTTTCATCGTGAAATTTGTGCATAAAATTAGCCAGCCTGATCATCTAAAAAATGAAATGAATCAATGTAACATTGTTTTTATATGGCATATTGTCATCATTCATTATCAATTTAATTTTGCATGTGTTCTGTGGTTCGATAGGCAAGTTGTGCAAAGGAAAAAAAAAATTCTTAAAGACTTTGGCACCTACAGCTAAGCTGTTAAATTCATATTAATGCATCAAAACAAGTAATCAGCAACTCTGAAAATCAGGTCATTCATTTTTGTGTCTAAAGATAGATCTAGATGACTAAGTTTAGGCATTCAGAGTTGAAAAATGTTCATCCAAACGTGTCATCAGGGAGAGCTGAATAGAATTCTAGAAGAAACACTAGAGACAAAATTTCTAAACGATAACAATTTGGATGATAAATAGTATTATAATTTATTATTCATATAATTCTATTGGTGTGCCTGGCATTCTAAAGGCAAGAGAAGAAATACAATAAATATGCAATTCTAAATATACATTAAAGACTAGAACAGAGGCTATAAAGATTTAGAACACAATTTACTGGTGTTCAGCTGATTGTAGTATTTGTCTGAAGAAAGGATTTATGCAGAGATTTTTAAAAAGGTAAGATGACACTTCTGAGTTTAGAAACAGACAGAAACACAATCAAGAAAAAATTTTCAACTTAGACCTAGATCCATAAAGTTATTTAGGTGCATAATTTCTACATCAACACACAACTTCTCACAGGCATCAAGGGGAAAACAAGGGGAAGTAGAGAGAGAGAATTCATCTCTAAACTCTGTAGAGAGAAAGGTAATTCCAAAGTTCAACTTAAATTACTATAAGGAACATGTCTTAGAAGGATTCTGGATATGTCTATATTTATGTTAATTAGAGTGGAAAATTGACAATTAGCTTCAACTAAACATCTAACTTTTGAAGGTGAAAGAAATCCCTTTGCTGGTGCCTACATCAAAGTTGTGTTCCTGTATTTCATTCAGAGTGAAGAACTGAAAGGTAGATGCTGACATCTAGGTATTTTGAGCGCTCAACAGTCTCATGCATTTGTAAGAAAATGCATGACACCTCTAACCAACTTTTGTAAAGGGAACAGTCACAATCCTGATGAAGTGAAAAGCAAGTGTATTTGAATCGAGGAGAATATCACAGACAAAATAGTCTGGTTTTTAAAGAATTATTAAGCAATCCATATATTCCTGGTGAATCCCACTCTTGGCACTCAGGCTGTATAGTAAGCACTGACCATTCATTTTTTGCCAGCTTCTGTATCTGGCCTCCCAGCCAGACAGTATAACTGACTGCCTTTCCTAAGGATCTAAGAGCCTTAATGAAGAGTTACTGATCAAATTTAGATGCTAAAGAAAATGCATTATGGCTGGGACATTCACACAAATAACTTACTAATAACTGCTCATTTTGCAAAGAGGAAGACTAATGTGGTTTAACAGGGTCGTGTTTCAGTAAAACACACATTTCTATCCCTATAGAGGAATGTGTCATCCTACATTACAGAGAAACCATTGTTTTTATGTCTAGGGAGAGCACAAATGCAGTGTAAAATTTTTGCATGAAGACAGCAATGAGACCAGAATCTAGAAAGCATTTTAGATGTGTAATCCTGCAATACCTCTAAGGAAAAAATGATTACAGATGAAAGTTCAGCTGTTTGACTACTTGCCAACGTGAGAGTGGCAGTGAACCATCTCTGAGTCCATCTTCAAAAGTAACAATACATCTTTGTGGAGTCTTTCAAGATCAGATGGCAAATCTTATCAGTCTAACCCATACAGATGTCAAAAATGAGGCTTAGGCTACAAATGATGTAGCCACCAAATTCTTTTATAAAGAGCAGAAGTGTGAGATAGTTCAGAGTGGATGAAGATCAACTATGTGAAATAGGAAGGATGGATTGCTTCTCTCTCTCTTTCTTTCTCTCCATCAGTCTAGAAACAAATTCAGCTAGCTTAGACCAGGCAACTAACTTGTAGACAGTTACATTTAGGTATGATCAGTGGAGGGAATAGCCTACAGCAGGGAATAGCCCTGAAGCACCAGGGTCAAAAAGATGTACGGGAAGGGTAAATGAAGTTGGTTGGTAAATGAAGGTGGAGGCAATTCAGCTCCTTGCTGCCTCCCCTGTAATGTTCTCCTCCTGGTCCTGTTTCAGTAAGTCTTTCATTCTTAGTCCACCAAATCAGGGCAGGTTTCTCATATTGCCAGCCAGGAATAGCTGTGATTTTCACCTGGATCTGAGGGTCAGCCAGAGTGAAAATGACATCTTTAAGTTTAAGAGAAAAATTTTGCTGAAACAGAAGTAATTCTTACAATCTGCTTACCGAAACAAGAAGGGTAATAAAAAACATGCAAACTTCAGCAGTAGAGAAGAAGCAAACCAATATAAACGAGAAGCAGACAGTTAACTGGCTTCACCACTGCAAAGCAGCATGTAGAGGCCTGCTATCCTCACAATACAGCTAAGCAAGCCCTGCATCAGCTGGCTACCAAATCTGAAAAGCACAGGCTGTCAGTGCTTTCCTGACATCTCTAAACTCCTACAGGACTCCTACCATGCCAGTGGTGCCTCCATCTTTGTACACTGCATTTCCCACCAGCAGGTCATGCAGCAGTACAGTTGTGGGGGTGCGGTGGATACAATACCAGCTCCCGATCTCCCCTGTCATCGACAAAATTGACTACCTTGCCACTGCTCCTGAGCAGCCTCTGATGAAGGACTCCTACTGGGAGTTGTCATTTTGATAGAAGGCATCGGTGACCTATTTTTTTCTTCTGACACCTCTGGCATAGGTCCCACTCTTCTTTCTATTGTCTCAGTACATCTTTAACAAGAAATATTAAATTCTCACGTTGTCAGAGTCCTCTCCATTCCAGCCCTCCTTGTAGCAGGGTGAAATAGCAATAATGAGACTGAATAAATCTGCAATGCAGTGAATATTGCTTTCCTGCGGGCTGCTCAAGAGAAAGCACAAAAACTGTTTTGCATCCTGCAGCCTCCGTCACCCTCATGACTTGGGTCCAGCTAATCTATGCCCAGAACAAACATCATGCATCAAATTTGGCAAACCACCCCCTCTCCATGAACAAATCAATAGAGCAAACAACAACTTCACAAACAGAAAACAGTGTTTAAATGCTATAATAATACGTCTCCAGTAAGTCTATTATAGAAGAGGGGAGAGAAGTCATAATGAATTATAAGTTTTACACAGTTTTTACTAACTTTTTTCTATTATGGACTGGACAATTTTCGACAACTTACCAAGGCTAATATTCTTCTTTAACCTGCTCAGTGCTGACTGGGAAACAGAATAAAGAGGAAGTTTACAGTTTATGGGTACATCTGTGGTTGCTGCAGCTCATGAGCCAAATTCATATCATTTAATTGAGTGCCATATTCCACCAGTCAGATACAATTCCCACAGTTCCCATGTTAAATAGCTTGAAATTGGACCTATTTGAAGCAGGGTTTCAAACTTAGCCCTTCTTGTCTTTCCAGACATCTGAAAAGAAAACCGTAATTTATAACCATGTGTTATTCTGCTACTAAAGCAGTTAGATGAAAAGGAAGAAGTCTTCATATTCATAGGGCCTTCACACAGTTACAGCGTGTAACCTTGGTGACTTCCAACATCAAATGAGAAAAGACAATGCATGGACTTTTAGCTTTTTGCTTTGAGCACTTTTGATATACAATGAAATCAGTTCTGAGCATCTGGTCTTTTTAACCCCTTACACTCAAAGGTCACTTCATTTTTCAGCAAAGATCTGTTGATACTAGAAATATAATTTCGGACTTATTAAGAAAGGAAAACAGCTTGTGATATGAGAAATTGGTTACAGTGGGGTTAGATGCTCTTCTGTTCCTTCCTGTTATTTACAATTTTATTGAACTGCTAAAAATAAAAATTCAAATTAACTCTGACCATTACATGACATCTCTTAGAGGAAACATGCAGTATGGTTCATGACAGAATTAGCGATTTGCAAGTAGCTCAAGGTGTCTTTTGTCCTTCCTTCAGGCTTTTATCTTGTGGTTTGACTTTGCTTTGATTGATTGTATTTGAGCCACTACTATTTTTCTAACTCAGTCAGGTTCTGGTACTCATGACAGCAGGTCCCTACTGTCACTGAAGTCAAAAACAGATACCTAAGAAGTTCAGCCTGTACAAATAATTGGCTGAGAAAATGATGTAACTTTTTACATTTTTATAATAATATCCTGTGCAGAGACGAAACCACCTATCAGAATCCCAATGCAAAACTTACCTCCAAACTTCCACCCATACTGCTGATACTGGTTACAGTGCATCTGCCTGCACCTGTTTGCCAGTGAGTGGCAAAAGTCCTGTTTTCTGTGTCAGCTTCTTCAAAAATGGACATTTCCAAAACAAAATCTGTGGTGCTTAGTGTCTGAAATTCCTTTTTGGCATATGTATTCCCCAGTATTCTGAAAGTATTTTTGTGACTGTAGTCACCTTGATCATCCACGCAACGTGAACATCCATCCAGTCTGCTCAAACTGTTACTGCAGTTTATATTACAAAGCTGATAACTATAAAAGATCCACCACTCTTGCAGGCACTAAGGCTTTGTTTAATTAATTCAGTTTGACTACCAGGCGCACAACTCAAAGCACATGAATTCAGTACATTATTCAGAAAGCTGAGAAAGAGGTGGGAACGAAAGAACTAATTTCACCTAATTTGAGACAACTCACTGGGGCACTAAATAGGGAATTTAGTCATCTTAAATGTTTTTATACTATGAAAAAAAAAGCAAAGGAGATATCTCCAGAGAGCAATTCATGTTAAATCACCCTTAACTGGCACTGTCACACACCCCCAGCCCAATGCTTCAGTGGAGGATTCATAAATAATACCAGAAGGGAGTCATCCTTTCTAACTGCTTCTTGATTACCATTCACACCAGAATTAGCATATCAAGGTAGGAAGAAACACATGAATATTTATTACCTCCATTCCTACATGGAAGCTTAAATGAAGAATTTGCAAGAACGTGAGGAACAGACCTACAGGTATTATTTATACGCCTAAGTAAAATCTCTGAGCTAAAATTCTGATGGCAAAGTTCTGACTTTGAAGAAGTGAGAAAGCCACGTCTCTGAGCGTGTTATTTATGGGAGATATCTCTGAAATAATAGCAACAATCGCCCTAATTGGCTGCACTGACAATGAGTGCAATCCATGGAGCACTTGAAAACAGGCAGCTAGGAAACTGGGGGGAGAGAACAGCTGAAGCTGGCTGAGCAGCGGCAGCTCACAAGCCAGCCAACAAACACTGCTTGGAGAAATTTTAACACACATTAACTCCCAGGACTTCTTTCTTTTCAGCCTGAAATTTTTTCAAGTGGCAAAATTGCCATCCTCTGCTCCATCACCAAGCCCTCCTTCCCACAGTCAAGTGGGCTAAGGGACTGCAAGGCAGGCACTGCTGGTGGGTATTCTGCCATCCTCAGGCATCATGCATAGCTTTCCCACAGAAAGGCATAGGGTGGAAGTCAACCTGTCTCAGCTGTTCTGCATCTCAGCTAGCCATGTGTAACCACACACACTGCCTCAGCATCATGCAGCCCTTCCCAGGCTCTCCTGTATCTCATAAACAACTCAGAAATCTTCTTGAATGAAGAGAGGAATAAATCTACCCTCAAAAGGTTTCAGACATGTACACCTTTCTTCACTGATTAGAGAAAAGAAGCAAAGTGGGAGCATAGTATAATCAGCAGGACTAGAAAGGGAATTGCCCCTTTGGTGAGGCCGCACCTTGAGTACTGTGTTCGGTTTTGGGTCCCTCACTACAAGAAAGACACTGAGGTTCTGGAGCACGTCCAGAGAAGGACAATGAAGCTGTGAAGGGTCTGGGGCACAAGTTTACAGAGAATGGCTGAGGAAACTGGGATTGTTCTATCTGGAGAAAAGAATGGTCAGGGGAGATCTTATGTCTCTCTACAACTACCTGAAAGGAGGTTGTGATGGCATGGGGTTGGCCTCTTCTTCCAGGTAACAGTGATAGGATGAGAGAGAATAGCCATGAGTTGCATCAAGGGAGGTTCAGGTTGGATGTACTAGGAAGAATTTCCTCTCAGAAAGAGCGGTGCTGCACCGGCAGCACAGGCTGCCCAGGGAGCTGATGGAGTCACTGTCCCTGAAGCTGTTCAAGAACTGTGTAGATGTGGTAGCAGGCAAAGTGGGGATGGGTTGACAGTTGGACTAGATAATCTTAGAAGTCTTTCCCAACTTTAATGATTCTATGATCTTATGATTCTGTAAATACCATAATCGTGCCAGATCTCACCTCCAAATACTTTGCAGGAGTATATAATTACGTTTTATTTTTATATTCATTTATGATTGTCTGTCTATGGAACATCCCCAAGTGATGCCTGAATTTGGCCCACTAACCTGTGAACGTGATAAAAGTTCTGCTATGTATTCATAACATCAAATCATGCATCACCAGTTTAGGCAGAGTCAGGTACAGGGAGTATGAGTAAAGGGAGTTTTCTGAGAAGGAGAAAGGTAGGGAGGAGAGAGAGCATGGACAGGAAAAACAGAACAAGGAGGGGGAGATGCAAAAAAATGTCATTGAAAGCAACTTTCACTGCAGCTTAAGATTAATGATTGCTCATCCACAAGCACTCCACAATCTGAGGTAAGTGGAAAAAGCTAGAGATGCTGCTCAGGAGCCAGCATAGACCCTTGCAGACATAAAAAGCAGTACGCTGATGTTCCCACTCAGACATATAAAACCAATGTGATGTATGTAGCTTTTAAGTGTTGGTGCGGTATAAAAGTTTTATTGCTGCTTTGGCTTCAAGAAAGCTACAAACCTTGGTTTAGGAATTGCAAGCCCCTGTAAAAATGGTTATGAAAGGCATTTTTCCTAATCATGTTAGCAAACCCTTCTCTCCATTTTCCCTCTCATTAAAAAGCTTAAATATTTTACAGCTATAGCGTGCGGGCTTATGTCCAGATTACCCTTCATTAAATGACTCTTACAGTAGCTGGATACAAGCCTTGTCTATTATTACACACCAGCTAATTATGTCTCCTTTGTTTTCATTTCATCATTTTAAACAAAGCTTTTAGGGACCCAGCCACTCAGTGAGAGGTGTTGCCAAGCTGAACACATTTTCAGCAAATCCCAGCTGGGCTGCATTCATTTCATCTGATGATCTTTGCAACATGAAGTAGGTCTTCACAAAAATAAAACGGGAATGGGAGGGAGAAGTGAAGAGAAGAAAAATAACAACAGTGTCCAACCTGTAGTGCTCTTCCTGTGGTTTAAAGCAAAGATGACTTCTCGCTGGGAAAAAATCCAGCAGGATGTCAGTGAAGAGTGAAATACTATGTACAGTCATTCTAGACATCATAGCTAAGCTATGTGAATGACTAGTTCTATCAAGCATTTTCTGATTTCTGACAGCATTGCTGTTTTCAAATTATCCCAGTAATGTTTCCACAGTACATTATTATATTCATGGCAAGAAGAAGGGTAGGAGGTCTGAAAATTACTTCCCTCCTGGCAGTGAATTGTCATTTATGTCCCATGTTGAGCCAGCTCTTTGCATTGCCTGAGAAGCCAAGGGAGCCAACAAAAAGATCTGATTTCCCCAGAGCTGGGGGCCAAGGGAAATGATTGGGCATCTGAAGTCTCCCTAGGGTGCAAAGAACAATACGAAAAGGCTTTGCTAAAAAGACCTATCTTTCAGTATCTGTTCAAATAGAATCTACATTTAAATATTATGTTAATTACTCACTCTCATGTAGGATACATCAAATAATCAAAATAATCATATCAGAAAAAATAACAAGCATTATGATGAGATTTTTCATGTGCAAGGTGGCATTTTATTCTCTGAGAATAGTTTACAGGATGACTGACCCTCGCATCACAGAACTAAAAGCTCATCTGTGACATGATAGAGAAACTAAATGAGAAAGGGAGCGGTTTATAGGGATCTCAATTATCGCCCTTTTCTCAAGGGCATTCTGTAATTCTTCTTTAACCTTTTTGACTGTTCGTCTACCCTTGTACGCCTTTCTTGACCATGTAGCTTTCTGGCTTTCCTTGAGTATATGGCACATACTTATCTCACTGAGAGAAGTTCTGCATGTTCCTACTATCCATGCTCTTTGAGCTTGCAAGTCCCACCCTTTACTTTCAAGCCTTAGAAGATTTAGAGGGTATGAAACCCCAAAAGACAGCAAATTTGAAAAGCTTCTATTGTTAGCAGTCTAAGACTTTATTGAGTTCTTAAGGGACTATGCTAAAAGTTTTGAGAAAACAATGTCACCGCTAAGGAAGTCAGTAGAAAACTCACTAAAAATATGACCATGTCTCTACTGAATATCATGTGATGGTTCATCTTCTATTAAAATCTGTCAAATAAAAGTCTTTCTGTGGCATCCTCCGCCATCACATACTCTTGCTACATTTTGAAAGACAAACAGTCCTTCTGTGCCTCCTAATCTCTTTCCCATGTAAACAGGGGAAGAAATGAGTAGACAAAGGCAGCAGGTAGAGTCCTTTGTTCAATTTTTAGTTCTCAGAAAGAAGTTCTGCATAGGTAGAAATGTTCCTTCTTTTCTCTCTTAATTCCTGGTTGTTCTCCAGCTGAATAGAATCAAGGCTAACCATTCTTCCCCCAAAAAATCAGCTTCAGCTGGGCAAATCATTTGCCATTGCTTTTCATCCCTAATATGGAGCCCCCAGCACAAGAAGGACATGGAGTTGCTGGAGCAGGTCCAGAGGAAGGCCAAAAAGATCATCAGAGGACTGGAGCACCTCGCCCATGAGGACAGGCTGAGAGAGCTTGCGGTCTTCATCCTGGAGAAGAGAAGGCTCCAAGGAGACATTATAGTGGCCCTCCAGTACCTGAATGGGCCTACAGGAAAAAGACTTTTAAGGGCATGTGGCAACAGGATGAGGGGAAACAGATTTAAACTGGAAGAAGGTAGATTCAGTCTAGATATTAGAAAGAAATTCTTTACTGTAAGGGTGGTGAGACACTGGAACAGGTTGCCCAGAGAGACTGTGGATGCCCCCTCCCTGGAAGCATTCAAGGCCAGGCTGGATGGGGCTTTGAGTAACGTGATCTAGAGGGAGGTGTCCCTGCATATAGCAGGGGGTTGGAATTAGATGATCTTAAATGTATCTTCCAACCCAAACCATTCTATGATTACCTGAGCAATATGACCAATGCACTTTTTCTTTCTCCATCAACTTTATCAGACCTTTTTCTAACACCCAAATTGATAGCCTGCTTCAGATAGATCCAAGAAGCAAGAAGGCACCTTTATCCCCCACTGGTACAGGACAGGAAGCCACCTCCCATCTTATTGGCTTACAAAGCAACATCATTTGCCTCACACAACAGCAGTGAAGAATCATATCTTCCCTCCCCATGTGTCAGATGCATGAAATATAATAGGAAAATAAAAATCAGTCTTGCAGAAATGTATCTCTGCAAGCCCCCCAGTCAGGTTACATTTCCAAACGGTGCATCTTTTTCAGAGATATTTGTTCATGGAAGAGAGTAATATGCAAAATGAATTCTTTTTTGCACATGCAGATTTTGTGCAAAATTTGTGCAAAATCAAGTGCTTTGATTTTCTTCTAAAAGAAAAATTCCTCACTTCTTCCAGGCTGAGGGGAGAGGGCCAATCACATGGTGAGAGCCCCAGAAGCCAGTGAGTATCCTTGTCCCATAGCTTGGCTTTGGCAGCAGTACAGCAGGGGTCGCAGCAGCTGTTGGAGAGCCTGCCTGACGCTGTCTCTGGTGTTTGCTATTATATGTGCCAGATAAATACCATAAAGGAAAGCCTGTCAAGCAAACCGTTTCCTACTATTTGGAAATTAGCTACCTTTATGCCATTTCTAAAACAAATTGTTTCCATTATCAGAATATTTCAATGCATCCACAAGAAATCACCACACAGATATGTTTTTGGCTTTAAAACAGTGGCTCTTTTTCCATGAACAATTTGACTCCCTTCTTCCTAAGATTCCGTTCAGGAGAAATACTACAAAAACTCAGGTACAAAAACATTGCAATTATTTTCTTGTGCTTTTTGGTATCCGGGGAACAATTTGTTTCTGTTAATTTCAAAAGAGAGAAACAATTAATTAAACTAATGAGAATTAACAGCAACAAAAAAAGTACTTCAAAGGATTTCTGATCTATGGGAAAAAAAACTTATTTTTGTTCTGATGCGAAAATGAAGTGTTTCTTCGCATAAATAATCTCACTGAAGCTGTCTGTATCTTTAAAATGTATTCCCAAGATTGTGGCTTTGGCAAATATGGGCTTCAAACTGCAGTTATTTTGGTAGGCTGATTTTGATATGCGCATTTGCTTGTAAAATCCTTTGTTAAGTCATTAGCTTAGAGCTAAGACGTAAGTCCAGGATGCTCTCCAGTAGCAAACTGGACAAACATTTGCATGCCTGGCAGAAGCACACAGACATAGGCTTTTTGACTGTAGCTTTACTAATAAGAAGAAAAAAGTGAATTCGCTGGTCCAAACGTCTCCCTTAGCAAAGAAAACCCTGCAGGGAAAAGAAAACACATAAAAATGCACTGAAGCAAAGTAATGCTCCTTGAAGCTGACTGTGCCCCTAAACTATGCTCCTGAGATTATATCCCGAGGCAGCAGGGGGCATAGTTAAGAGCAATTCTCTCCAGCTCTGAAAGAATGAAGGCAAGTGTCAGTACTGCCATAAAATCAGTTCATGGATGATTGCTCCCAGGACGACTCGAAGCAGCGTTGACATGAGTTTGGACATTGCACTGGCGAGGAACCATCCCTAATGGCTTTCCATCTGATCCCTGGCTGCAGGGTCAGTCGAGCCACCACACGAGGTCATGCATCCGATGCGTCAGCGTGCAGCCAGCTCGTAATGGTGACACTTGTTGCACTGTGCAGAGAAGGCTGCCAATCAGGCAAGTGGAGCTTAGGATACCACACAGATCTGGCAGGCTTCCTTGTACCCTGTTAATCCACTGTTTCTGTACTTTCCACAGCCCTTTTGTGTGTTTTTCTGGTTTCAAGGTCTGAATCACAGCTTGATCATCAGTCAGATCCTGTTAGCATTGGACAACTTAACATGTATCATCATAACATAACAGGACTGGTAATTATTTGTTCTTTTCAGTACGTGCCAGCCTGGAGAACATGGACTTACACTATGTATATTATATATACTACACTAATGGTATCTCTCTCCTTACTGCTTTGTTTGTACACAAAATTTGCACTGGTATAATTAAAAGTGGTTTCCAAATTGTTTCAGCACAGCTTCTCTGTACAGGAACACTTTCATCAGTTATTTCACGTTAGACTATTCAGCACGGGATTCGGTCACGTGAAGCATTTAAGATACTGCTGCTCACCAGCTGCCATCTGTCAGCTGAACCATGACAACATACTCTAAACACCCTACCCCTAGTGTCCAATAAAATGCTTAAAAGGCCACTCTCGTGCTTTTCTGACCAGCTTTTAAAGATCACACAGCACCCTGGGGCATGCCAAGAATAGCTGGGGCTTCTCAAGCCTGCTTTCCAAACCAGCACAGTGGCTCCCCATACTTTCTGCCACTACATTTAGCACCTTCAGCTCTTTTCCTCTTCACTGCGCTATACAGCAGGGCTGGACATCAAGATTTTGATGGATACCAGTGGCTATTAACAGTGAATGAGTATTCTAATTGCAAGCAGACACACATTGCGAATGGGGTTAATTTCCCTACAGTCCCTGAAGGACATCAGGAGGTGAAAGAAGGGAGACATATGTCCTGAAATCACAAAATGACTAAATGATTTCCCTTCTGCATTGTATTCTTCTACTCCTCATGAAAGAGCTGATGAAAACTGGATGACCATTGGTACAACTCACCACTGTGTGCTGAAGCAGATCTCACATTTCAAGCACATCATGGCAGTGGCTCTGCCCTGCCAAGAGGCCAAGCCTGGCCCAGACATGCACCCATTGCTCAGCAACCACCAAACCATCAATGTCCTATGAATGTGGTCTGGGCTGAAAGCAGGGCATGAGGAGGGAACAGTGCAGTGTTGTCTCGAGCTGTGGCAAATAATTTCATGCATATTGATACACTGGCTAAAGCACATCCTGTAAGCAGAAAATATGCAGCCATGCTTTGAGAAACTTGAGAATAGGTTTCAAGATCACTGTAAAAAGTAGTTTTTTAGTATATTTGCAATTCCTTTTTCAGTTAACGCACATAAATTACCTGCAAATTTTCAAATGGGAAGTAAAGAGTTGCAATCAGACTTTCAAATCAAAGAAAACTTTGATCATGTCTCTCTACCAGACTTTTATAAGCCCTATCTTAAAAGAGAAAAATATCCCTCACTTCACAATCACATCTTAGTCATGTCACCAATTTCTGGCAGTACATACATTTGTGAACAATTATTTTCAAGGTTGAAGTAAAGGAAGAGTAAAATTTCATCAGAAATCTCTGGCAAACATCATGAAATCTCACTAATTGCAGATGCTTCCACTGAACACTAATAATGCATTAGTTATGTAAAAATCAAGGTCAAATATCGCACTAGTGCAGTGGTTTTGTTGCTCTCTCTTTTCTTCTTTTTTCTTTTTTTTTAATAAAAGTATCAAAAGTTAAAAATAAGTTTTGTTATATGTATGCATTAACTGTATTATGTATTTTATGAGGGCTGTTCCAGAAGTAATGCCTCCTGTTCTATTATGTTGACACACTACACTGGAGACAGATGTTGGTAATATGGCAGTAGAGGCTGAACCTTCCTTCCAATATTCCATTGCATTTTGTTGTTGTGTGACAGATGGCAGCAGAGAGATAGTCTGACAAAATGGCATCTGACACTGAAGAGTATACAAAGAAAGGGTATCTTGTCACTGAATTCCACTGTGGAGTAAAAATGGCATCCATTGACATTCACTGATGCTTGGTGAACATGAGAGCACAGTGAGGTGGTGGTGGGTGGTGCATTTCAGCAGTGGCAAAGGTGACAGTGGGTCATCTCTACCAGTGCAATTTTGATGAGCATGACATACAAATTCTTTTTCATCACCAATGAAAATGTGTAGCTAGTGGTAGTGATTGTGTTGAAAAATAGTTTTGTAGTTGAGAATTTGCTTGATCAAATAGTGTTACTGTGGTCTTTGTATTGCTTGTAGTTTCCATGGAAATAAATAGGAGGCATTACTTTTAGTCCAACATATATATATATGCATCCCAAGACAATTTCTCTTCACTCAGTGTGGACCAGGCAAGCCAAAAGATTGGACATCCATGTATTATACCAAAGAATGATCTATTCTTGGGATTTTAACATGGTACTAGTTAAAATTGACAGAGATATTTATTCTGCACTAAATAGCTGTGAGTAATTAGATCCTGCAAGCACTGAAGCATCCACATGATTTTTACTCATGTGAATAGTCCCATGAAGTTGGAAGATCATAAATCAGCAAGTTTTCCTCTAATTTCTGCAGTAGAATTTTTATCTGTAATTTTTAAGTAGCAGCACCACCGTGCTGAGAAGAGGATTCATCCAAGTTAACACTGAATGTCTAAAACCAAGGTGTCTAGTCTGAACTAATTGCTCCAGGCAAGCCTTGTCGGTGAGAAAAGTTAAGCACTTTCAGTTGGGTGAGTCGTCTCTCATGCAGTCAGTGTCTAAGACATGCCCTTTGGCAGTCCCAGCTTCTTTCTGCTGACTGTAACAGGAGCCAAAGGTGACTAGCTCAGAAACAGACATCATTTAAACCACAGACTTCCAGAGGCAGGTGAGATTAATTCTGTCCCATATATTTAAGCAATTGAATTTGAATTCTTTGAAAGTTGCCCCTGTAACATCAAGAAATCTGTCTGCTTTGACTTGTTCCAAAAGGACAATCTAATCATAATTCTAAGTAACTTTTCTATGGAATTAGACCAGGGTGCTCAGCATTTTGGAGTGGAAGAGCTTTCCAGAACAGTTACATCTAACGTATGTCTCTCCTCACTCCTATCCAAATGGCTTCTCCCAAATATCCCATAGGCACTATGTTGGAAAGCAGAATGGCATTCTACCAGCCCCTGCTGGTGTTGGTTGGGTGCCTCAGACACAACCAAGACTGCACTCATAGGTTCCAATCTGTGCTTAGTGCTCTGATCCCACTGGTCCCACCTCTGACACAGCATCCAGGCATAACACAAGTGCTGAACTAGAAATCACCGCAGTCATAAAGTCATAGAATCATAGAATGGCCTGGGTTGAAAAGGACCACAATGATCATCTAGTTTCAACCCCCCTGCTATGTGCAGGGTTGCCAATCACTAGACCAGGCTGCCCAAAGCCACATCCAGCCTGGCCTTGAAAGCCTCCAGGGATGGGATATCCACAACTTCCTCGAGCAACCTCTTCCAGTGTGTCAACACCCTCTGTGTGAAAAATTTCCTCATAATAATCTAAATCTATCCCATTCCCTACAGGGACAGAGAGAAATAAGGATTTTCCTTCAGAAATGCTGGAAATACTGCAATCAGCATTCACCTTACCGAATTCACATCTGACCATCTACATCTGACCTATTAAAACCATCACATCTGGGTGTCTTTCCCTTTCACAGGCACACAACAGCACCATAATGGAAGAGTTTTAACTCAACCGTCTCTAGCTGCCTATGAATGAGGTTCCTGATCTAAACCAATTGTTCCCTAGGCTTCCTTTCTCCATGGTCAACAAAGATGGACATTTCTTGGTGCTCATCAAAGGCTACTCACCCCTTTCCTAATGTGTATACCTGGGAAGAATGTACCGCACCTTGGAGAATTCTACTGCTTTTCATGGACTGAAAGGGAAGACAAAATGGCTACCTTATGCTAGCTACCTTTGTCTTGTTTTGTGTTTGTGTTGTTGTTTTTTTTTAACAGCTAAAGCTAGAAGATATGAATCCCACCTGAAAACTGCAAAGCAATTCAGCAGGATTTACTAAAAGATCAAAAACATATGCAATATTTATTATTCATATCCACATTAAAAAGACAAACCAATGTCCTCCCTTAGCTATAGACAGTGGAGACTTTAAATAGAAATCTATAATGTTACATAAATACTTAAGACCTACTAATTTTCCACTTGTTTTAATTAGCCATTTATCATAAGATGAAACATTCAAAAATTCTTACTCTGTTCCCCAGTGTATGCCTGTCTTCATCTTCATGGGCTTTCAGCAATGAAAAGAATTGGTAACTGCTGGGATGCTGGGTTCTTTTTGTAAGAGACAATCTACTGCATTTAAGATAAATAATGTTTTCACTGTGTTGGAGGGTAAATTTTGATGCAAGCCCTTTTCAGGTCACAATTTAAAGATATGCAAGAGAAGGAAGGCGGGACAGGGGAAGACAAATCAGCCGATCTGAACACATACATCGCTTTTCTCACTCCATACAGAGTCTGTAGATCCAAAGGTAGTTTGAATTGCTCAGAGTCTAAATGCAGAAGTTAGACCCCTGCAGTACAAGCAGGATGAATCAACCCACACTGAGCTCAGTGCTGCTGCAACTGAACGGCTCACACAAATCACACTGGCATTTTCAAAGGCAACGTAGGTCAAATCAGCTCTTTCAGAGGTAACGTAAGTATATCTCAGGTACTTAGTAAATACCACCAAGCGATAAGAACACTGCTAGTGTTGCATTAGAATTGTTATTTCTCATAGTTACCTTTGCAGATGGGAGCTCCCTAGACAGAATCCAGCCTCTGATTAATTAATTCAATTAATTCTTTAAATTCACAGAATTACTTCTCGCTTTAGTAAGTTTGAGGACTTTCGAAGGACATCAATGTCCTGCTTTTCTTCTATTTTTAATTAGATTAGATGTAATTTTTGTATTAAAATGAAAAGGAACAGATGTAGCTATGTGTGCCAATGCTGAATCATAAAGTAATCTTATAGTAAACTGCCAACGTTGACTATTCAAATCTAATCACACTATGTGCATTTCTAAATTTCATTCCCTCCGTTATTTTCATTCTGATCTGAATACAAATATTGACCACGGATACCTTGATCATTTAACTTTTGGTATTTTGGCTGTTCTTAAAATCTCTCAATACCATTAGAAAAATTCACCTTCTAATGCAATGAGTAATTTATCTTATTAGTTTCACATCAGGTTTTCTCATAGTAGCTATAATAAGGTGTTTACACCTCAGCAATAGTTTTTATTCACTTTTGGATCCAGTCCATTGCAAAAGTATTTATTTTGAAGCCAGATTCTCTCCCCAGCAGCTCGCTAGCAACACTGGAGTGCGGCAAGTTTTTGTGTGAAAAATAGACAAAAACATTTCAGCCTTGCTAGGGATGCCTTTTGAGGCAACAGATATTTAAAAGGCCACTGGAACAGATAACACAATCTGCAGAAGGAAGTGCATTATTCTGCTTTGCTTTCTGAAAGTAATAGGTTTGTAAACAATACCATGAATGTACTTTGAAACTGACTTTGATCAAATACCAGTTTAAAAAAAAAAAAAAAGGAAAGAAAAGAAAGAAAGAAGAAGAAGAAGCTCGGTGGAATTGCATACATCCTATTAGGAGGAAGTTTTTCACTCAGAGGGTGGTGACGTACTGGAACAGGTTGCCCAAGGAGGTTGTGGATGCCCCATCCCTGGAGTCACTCAAGGTCAGGCTGAATGTGGCTCTGGGCAGCCTGGTCGGTGATTGGTGACCCCGCACATAGCACGGGGTTGAAACTTGATGATCGTTGTGGCCCTCTTCAACCCAGGCATTTTTATGATACTATGAATTGAAAGCAACCTCAGTTTAGATCCAGAGCCTTTATAAAGCTCTTAACTACTTGTTAATAGATTTCCTTATTTATATTCCTGATCCAGAATTTATAATAACCAAAATTCAATTTCCAATTTCAAAGCATTCAAAAGCAAGCCTAAATACATAGGTTACTCTCAGCAAAGGATGTAAGCACGTCTCTGACTTAAGTGAAGCAAGTAGCCCCACTATTTTCAAAAGCATTACTGAAAAACTTCAAGTGTGGCTTGTGTTTACACGCCTGACTGAATAAGGTTATCATTCCTAATTATGATCTTGATTATGTTCCTGAACTGAAGTCAGCGGGAATAAGAGCACAGCAGCATGTCTCAGGAGGGTCACAGTGATACAAGAATTAAATCAATACTGTGCAACTCCACTCAAACAAAATCACTGGATTTAACACTAGCAGAGACTGGAAGCGTATAGTGGTAAATCAGACGCGGAGTCTGTTACATGGTTTTGACACAACCTTCAGTTTTATCAGAAATCCAAACACAAAACTTAGCACTCCAAAACATCAGTGCGTTTCAGACACTCCCTGAAGGGCTTTGCGTACCAAAATCAATGAATGGCTTGCAATGAACTGACCTATAAGTGTAGTTTTTCAGCTGTGACAAATAAAATATTGATAATGGTCTTCATTTTGCTTAACTCTTTCCCACTTTTTCAAAAAATCATGTGTAATAGACCACAGCAGAATGGAAATTACTTATAAAAATGTGAGATGGGTTGGCAGTGTTTCACAGAAAAGCAACAATGATTTTTATTTCCCTGAGAGACACGCCATATACCAAGAAATGCAGCAATATATATCGCAAGAGGCTGCAGCAGTGATTGGTCCAGCACAGGGATTACTGGATGAGCTGTATCAATTTACAACCATAACATACATAATTAGGTTCTTCATTTAGGGATTCATTATTGCCTTCTGAGTATATGAGCCTTGTCTAGCCATGCTATTCTCTTACCTGAATGGTCCCCAATGACACCATGGCTTTAGAAAAGGAGGCTCTTGATCTATGCTGAGATTTACAAAGGTATCTTGGGGCCTACCAGGAGTCCAAGTGCCACTGGCTGATCATAAACTTTGGCCCAACCCCTAAATAATCTAACCCTTAAGCTTTCAAAATTTTCTCACAAACAGCTGCACACATATGTTAAAGCACCTTCTCCAGGCTTCACTCCAGGCTCCATGGCCATCACTGCTACGTGGTTTAATCGAGTTCTGTTGATTTCTGCTGCTGAGCATGATAACATCACAGCACCTTTGCGGACATCCTCCTTAAAGATCAGTCCAAAGCTATTTGGGAGATAAAGAGTTAAAGCCTAGTTTCTTTAGCACCATTTCCATTTGATTTAGAACTTCATCTATGAGATGAAGGAAAACTGATTTTTCTTAATACTAAAATAACAACAATTCTATGAAAATTCATCACACAAAATATTAGGAAGCACACTTTGGATTGTTTAGTCCACCTAAAACACAAGATGAATGCAGAAACACATCAAGAAACTGGGGTAAAATACAGAGGCAGGTCCTCAACCATAGTTCCATATGAATCAGATAGCAGGACTGGGACAATACCACAGCACAGGTTCCTAAGGGTGATGTTTGGAAGTCAACAAGATACATATAACATACCATAACAGAATCATAGAATGACTTAGATTGGATGGGATCTCAAAGATCATCAAATTGTAAACCCTGCGGTTTAGACTGCTGGTGGACTGGGACTGCCACCCACCAGCACAGGCTGCCCAGTGTCCCATCCAACCTGGCCAAGAACACCTCCAGGGATGGAGCACCCACAGCTTTTCTGGGCAAACTGTTCCAGCACCTCAACACCCTCTGAGTAAAAAAAAAATTACTCCTAACATCTACTCTAAATTTCTCATATTTTCATTTAAAGCCATTCCACCTTGTCCCATCACTGTTAGAGCACATAAAAAGTCAGTCCCCCTCCCGCTTATAAGCTTCCTTTAAGTACTGGATGTCTGCAATGAGGATCTCCCCAGTGCCTTCTCTTTGCCAAGCTGAACGAGCCCAACTCCCTCAACCATTTATCATAGGAAAGGTGCTCCAATCCTTGGATCATCTTTGTGGCCCTCTTCTGGACCACATATTCAAATTAACAAAATGGTGAATTACTGGGATTTCTGGCAATATTATTCAATAATTCACATCTCTCGTTTTTTCATATGAACTCAGCTGAGGAGGCAATTGGGAAATTAGGATAAAATAAACAAGCATGTTATAAAACACATCCTGATCAATTTTAAATGCATTCTTTTTGCCTCTCCTTAACACAATATAATGAAGTTTCATTGCTGTCTCTCCACAATATAAAAGGAATCAAGAGACATGAAGGAGCATATGTAAAGCGGACAATTACTGAAGAGCTGGCATGTTCTGAGCCACTATTCATTCATCTGCATGCATCTTTTCCCATTCTCTTTTTTTTTTTTTTTTTTTTTTTTTTTGGAATTGGCTTTCAAAACGTTTCCATGGAAAAAGGAGAGGAAGGCAGCTATCAAGAGCAACAGCAGAGCCTCCCTAGTAATGTGCTTTCTGGACCCTCCTTTCTCCCTCTTTTCTTTCCTCCTTTTTTAAACCCGCCTGGGCTTAAGTTGAACAGTTTGCACCAGCATATGGCAAAGGTTGGGGTCAGACAGATAAAACGTTTCATTGCACTGAAGAATGGTTAACAACACGTGAATGTAAATTCTAACACATCGTAAAACTGTTGCAGAGCAGGCTGAAAGAAGGCTTTAGTTATGGCAGGAAATCTGCTTTCCAGCTCCACCCCATCCCTTCCAGTTCATTTCAGGTATTGTGGAGCGTACAGAGACTTCTGAGCCCTCCCCTGGCAATCTGTGTCCTGCTCCTCAGCAGATTCCTAATGACTTTCCAATGAGACAGAGGAGGTTTGGTTTCCCAGTGCTGTGAAGGATTCCAGACCATGGACCCTTGCAGGCAGCAGGTCTGTTGCCTTTGTCCCCTCCTCTCTCCAGTCCCATCTCCAGGTCAGCGGATCAATCTAGCCCCCCAATAATAATAATATTTAAAAAGTCACCAATGTCCAGGCTTGTACAAAATTTGTAGCCTTACTGGTGGAAGGCCCACCCTACTGGGCCACCATTTCCTCAAGCCTGAGCCCAGCACCTGCTGATGGGGCGACAGGACAGAGCACCCAGACAGGGATAGGTGCATGGCAGCCCTGCAAGCCCCATGCAGGCCCCCAGCTTTCCCCAGCACCTGTCACTGTGCCATTCAGCAGCAGGCCGTGAAATGGCCCTTTCCCATCACCATGAATAACCATACATGGCAGGCAGGGGGAAAGGGGGGGAGAACGACAGGCCCTGGCCCCTCTGTGGCTGCAACATTGGGCTTTGTGTCCACTGACACCCGTGTTCTTGAGCTCAGGCCTGTGGCCTGGCCAAAGCTTGGCCTCATCACAATGTGTGGGGAGCAACCTGCTCCTCTCAGGCATCTGTGGGTGCACAGAGGCCCTGGGATGCATCTGGCCCCAGTCTCCATCAGCCTTTCACAAGTCGGCCCTGAAAACTACTTCTACCCTCTGGTTACAGTGACCGCACTCGCCACATCAGTTTTCCTAAAGCGAAAACAAGACAAAGGAGTAACACAATGTTCCTCCCAACTCTTGATGTTACTGCTTTTTTTCTTGCTTGCATTTATGTTTTTCCTTCCCCCTCCTCCTCCCCTTTCCATTCCCACATTTTGTCACCATTGTTATAATAAATACAAAGGTTCTGCACGTAAGAAGAGACTACAAAAACATAAATGAATAAATAAATACTTAAATATCGAGTGACATGTTTGTGTCAGGCATTAGTGCCGGCTCTGGGTTGATGTTTTCGTTTATCATTTGCTCTAAGTTCCTGCAGCTGAAGAAGATAAACCCCAGCTATTTAAGGAAAATATGTATAAATCATAACAAAGTACCCAGTTAAAAAGGGAGCTTTTCTTTTTTTTTTAACTCCTCTAGAGATAAACTGCAGAAGTGTGGTGCTCAATTGTATGCCTGAGTGCATGCTAGATTATATGTATTGCAGAAATATTCTGGTAATCTCCTGCTGGGATTTTTTTGGTTTGTTTGTGACACCAACACAAACAAATACTAATGCATGCTCCCAGACTCTGGTTACCTTAACCTCCCAGGCCTCTTAGAAGCCATGTCTTGCGTTCGACTTTGGTTCTGCTCTGAAGCAAAAGTGATTAATGCTCTTTTTAAATCTGGGAAGAAGTTAAAAGTGTGAGGGGCATCAAGTTCAATTATGAAATATGAAATGCTGAGAGGGTCAAGTCTATTCAAGCCCCACAGTGGAAGAAACACTCCCAGGAGACTTTGATTCCGGGTCGGATGACTGATCGTCATGTCCTCAGTAAGAATTAAATTTTATTACCGGCTTTTTGGCAGCATTTAGAGCTTAACGTGGCTAGAATTAAAGTGCACTTAGTCTGATAATTCTTTTCTTCCCTTTTTGTTCAAAAGCCACTCCATCTTTTCACTGGAGGTGCCTGTTAGAGAAATGCAGGTGGCAAGTTATCTCTGGAGGGGTTGTACTGCCAGGATGCTATTCACAGACCATATTTGCATAATCTCTTGTCTCCCCTTAAATCTTCTGTTTTATTCTCCTTCCCTTCCTTCTCCCTCAAGAAACTCTCACTGCAGTCTGACTCGGGTTGTTTTTCCCTTCCACGTGCCTCAGTAACACTGATTGTTTTTATCAAGAGGTTGCAAAGCAGTGATCAGTCACACCTTCTTTCCCTACAGAGAGGCTACAAACACTGCAAAATGTTTTTACTTTTAACATCTGCCAAGACTTTTAACATCACTATGTAAGGAAAGCCCCAAAGACAAATCCAGAAGTGAGCATATTAATAATCGTTGGCAACTGGGATCCTGCAGCGAATCAGTGCTTTACCTTTTGGTGCTGTTTGCCCTTCCTTAAAGTTCTTCCTTGCCCTACATTACTAAAAGACTTCTCCTAGCTAAGACAAAACTAACTGGTGTCACTGAGAAGCCTGGCAGTATATCTTAAAATGTTCACTGTGCTGGAACCTAAGAGGAAAATCAGTAGAAGGATCAAAGCTGTGCAGAGGGAATTCACGTGTCCAGTGCACATGGAAGGCTTTACTTGGGAAGCAAAGTTATGCTCCAAGATGATTTCTTTTTAGTTTAAATATGTATAATTTTATTTGCTTTGTGGCCACCTTAGCTAAGTAAGACAATACACCTGAAAATCAGAAAAAGAGAGGAGGCAAGGAGACGAGAGGGCAGAATACCATCAAGGGAGAGGCCACTAATGTGTAAGATTCATCATTTTCCCTTGTCTGGGGTCTAATTCAGTTGCCTAAAGAGAGGCACCTTGTGCCTAAGATACACTTGTGCCTGTTGAGCTGGCATTCTGCAGCTCCTATGTCACGTCTGTCTCATCTCTGCAGATTTCTTACTAGCCCTAGGGCCTCTTTTATGGCACAAGACTCTCTTCCTTAGCCAGCTGAATCAAGCCTCTGTGGCCCATGCAATTAATTAACTCAGAGTAGGATTAGATTCCAGTGCTAATATCTAAATTGAGATGTCTTAAAAGTAGGTGTCTACTGACTTACTGGAGATCAACCAAATACCTACTTCTGGCTGAGCTGCATTTACTCCATGGCATATAATGAGATATATTATCTCTTCCAAATTTAAGTGTTTACAGCCTAAATCTGGGACCTCAGATAGAGAAACTGGACTAAACCTCTAAATTCACTGACTTGAATTTAGAGGTCCTGTTTTCTTTCTCTGTAACCTTTCATCTTTGAAGCGGTGAATCTTTATGTACTCTAATAGGAAGATGACTGCAGAACGTCACTGCTGTAATCATTAGGGACATTCCCATAACTCTAAGACTTAATATATCCATCGTGAGCCTATACCCATGTGGTCTTTATGTCAACATCAGCCTTTACATGAAAAGTCCATTTTTCCATGCTGGTGTTTAACCTTGTGCTGCACAGAAAACATTCTCTGATGCACAGAGAACAGAGAGCCTTCAGTTTGTGGAGCTAAACAAGACAGGATCTTCTGTTGTGCTTTTCTTTCTCTCATATCTTCCCTTTCCCCAGCCATCCTTGCCAGAATCTCTGTCTGCTCCCTATCAGAAGTAACACGTGGTGCTGCAGATGAGGTCTCACAGGAGTCTTGTACAAAGTTGTCAATGCTTTGCTGTCTCAGCACCAACAACGTATAAAGCAAATATAAAATACAACGATAGTTTAATCCAAGGAGGAAATGAATAAGAAATGATACTGTGGAAAAATATACAACAGCAAAGAATACAGGGAAATATAAATTGTGCATCCTTCACCATCACAAAACCACTGCACTGCATATCAGAAGACAACTGCCACAGATATCTCTGAGGACAGCAGTTTACTGATTCTTATAAGATCTAAAACTGTCTGAAAAATGACAGCTTCTCCAATTACAATAGGTAGAATTTGGAAGAAGGGAGAAAATCATTCTTTGTTCGGGACAAAGGCTTCAAATTTACTGATGAGGATAGAATAGGAATTTCTCTTACGAGCAAATGTTGTTTTACTCAGCAGCACCCAGCACCAGGTAGCACAAACAGCACTGGTACCAGCCACTGAGAAACAAGGGGTGTGGGTGTATCCAGGCTGCTGTCTTGCACTGCAAACTCCTGCTTATGATTCTGCACATCTTGTAAAAACTCTGGTGCTTCTATGAGCCATCTACAATGGCCCCTGGAATAACAAATTTCACTGATTTTTCCCTGTCTTGTCAGAATTTGAACCTCTCTCAGATGCTCCCGAGCTAGGTTGTAGATTATTCTATCACCTAGACTTCACAGCTTGAATTTGAAGTTCAAACTTGTGCTTCCTTATATCAATGTAGAGCAGGCTTGAACTGCCTCAATTGTATACCATGCTAAAGGAAAGTGGGATGGAAAGCAAAGACAGCAAACTAATTCTAAGCAAGGGAGCTACGATGCTCACAGCATAGTGAGGTGAGCACAACTCTGTGCCCATGCCTTTGGTAGAAATCTTTTATGCTTGTAGGAGAAGAAAGGCAGCAAGAAGGTGACTTCAACCTGCAAGCATGAAATGCAAGGCTGCAGTTCAAAAAAGCTACAAATAAAGGGGGAAAAAAGTAGTTTGCACTAGGGATGGCCTCTAACTAAGGTTCTTTTTAAGGCTTTTATAGCAGCCAGTTAGAATATACTTAAAATAGAAGGATAAATCCATCTAAACTATGACTACCACAGTCGTAGTTTAACATGGCAATTTTTGTGGGACAAAACTCTTCCCTGTTGACTTCACTTTTGGGATGAACATTAACTATGTCTTTGTCAGAGAAACAGCATTCTCACTGCACAAAGAAATGGCACTCCCTTTTCACAAAGCTTGCAACTATTCCCTGAGATCTGAGGTTCTGTGAGATCCTTATTTTCCTTGAAAAACACTCTTATTGGAAAAGAAGAAGCAAAATGATTGGAAAACATTGCCATTTTCTTATCTGTTTCCTACTGAATTCCTAACACTGCAAATTCCAACCTCTGTTTCCAAACACTCAGCTGATGAACATATCAAATTCCACATATATATATACATATTTTGCCACTGCTTAGTAAGAATCTGGCTTAGACAAAGCAGAATATATTTGGCATCATTGTTGCTTTCCATGACAGTTTCAAAAAGATGCCAGGCTGCCAGAGCCTCATATTCTCCTATATCATGTTTTTTATTTCACGTGTTTTCTTCTAAGAGATGACAGGAGAAAAATTGAGTTTAATCTCAGTGCTTCCACATAGCAGTCCTGTGAGTAAACCTGATGTTATTCAAGATATTTTCAAGCAAGAATTATTGAATTTCCTTCTTCAGGAGAAAAGGAGGAGGTTTTTATTAAGCTTCTGTGCAAATAGAAGAAGATTAATATGTTAAAATGCAGATTTTTTTTAATTTTATTTTGACATTCAAAGGGCTCTATTCCTCTATCTGGAAAAGCAAAGGGTGAGTAAGTGCCATGTTGCTGGTAACAACCTCTTCTGCCCTTTAGGCAATAAGGAAGACAGAGGATTGCTAGCCATACCACGCCAATGAGAATTCAGTTCCTCTGAGTACATAGTGACTTTTAACAAAAAACACCACAACCAGGATGAGTTTTCCATATAAAATACAGTATAGCACTCAGAAATCGCATTTACTATAATGTATTGAGATTGAAATCAAGTGCAGTGGGATTGTTGGAAGGAATAGATCAAAACCCCAAGCTTCTCACCAAAACATGGTTAAAACAGTTCTGTTTGACTATGACATTATCCTGTAAAAATTAAATAAAATAATGACATAAAATCTATAAGAAGCTACATAGCTACAGCACAAATAAATAAATCTCCTAGATTTTATTATCCCTACATAAATTGTTCACCCACTGGGCTTCTGCTCTGTTATGCATCCAGCAGACTCTTCTGGATTAATTTCAGCCCTCAGCATCATTTCCCAACTACCCTTGCCCCACTTTGTGTAAATGAAACTGTCCTTGAGACGTGTTCATATTCATGGATGACAGCATATTGATTCTGCATAACTTAAACAGTTGAGTCTCCTAATGCAACCCATTTACAGAAATTATGTGAAAATTTGCAGTATGCTTGGCATGAACTTGCTCTTTCCTTTTTTTTGGCGCAGCCTCTGAGAATAATGTGATGAGAACATCTCCATTGTCTTCTTCCCATCTCCACCCCCCCCGCCCAGAACATTTCTGCTCTGAAAGTTCAGGGACAGGCAAAAGTGAGTAGCAAATTCTATTGCAGTGAGCAATAGAGTTCACTTGCATTCATATAATTCACCCAGCAGTATTTCCACCCTGTAAGGGACACAGGATTGGATTGCAGATATTAACATATATCCTTTACAGATGAAAAGAAAACTAATCTATTAAATCATGTAAAGAAATAAACAGGCATGCATCTTTTCTTGGCAGAAAAAGAGCGGTTTTGATTTACAGGCAGAGGTGATGCAATTGTACATATAGTTTATGTTTATTCCACTGGCCTATGTCCCATCACTGTATGACCTCATTGGCATCACTAACTCATAAATGTTTTCATTTACTTGAGAGGAAAGGATAATTAAAGCCATAGTTTGGGAATCAAGAGATATGAAACTAGTTCCCGGCTCAGACACAGACTTCCTTGGTAACAACTGGAAAGCCAATTAATCTCTGCTATGTATAATTCCTCCTCTCTAAAGCAGGAAAAATAAAGCATCCCTTCTCAATTCCTCGTCTCCTCTATAAAGATAGTTACTTGCTGCAGGGTGTCTCATCAACTGGGTGTCAGTCTTTGGTATTACAGTAACAGAATGAATCCAGTACCAGTATATCCTGTGTTTACTTGGTCTATGGGCATAAAGTACACTGGGCTCAGTATGGTGTGCTCACATGTATCAATCAGCCTAAGATGGGATAAATAAACTCCAGCTTACCACGAGTGACTTTATCAGGGTAACTGAACAGTTCTTCCTTGTCTCTCTTTTCCCGCTGGCCACCATATGTAACAAATGTTTTATGTCTTCTCCATGATCAAAGAGGGGAAACGTCTCCTTACAGGTTTCTGCACACTTTTTACCCTTCCTTCCAGAGCTGAGCAGTCGTTCCTGCATGCACACTGCTCTGAGATCAGCTGGCGCACTCCCATCAACAAGTGGCACTCCAAACGCGTACACAGCGCAGACCTGAGTGATACATATCTTATTTATGTTTACTGTCATTTACACATCTGCTAAGTGCTCAGCAGAAGTGGCAGGGCTTACTTCCCTCGGCTGTTGTCCAGGAAATCAATACAGCTCTCATGTGAATACAAGCTTATCTGTGTAAGTGAAGACTACAGAGCCACACATATATATATCTTAGGAGATTGACTGTCCAGAAAAAAAAGAAAAAGGAGGGAAAAAAAAAAAAAGAGTAGAATTTTTTCTAGTTAACATGGCTGGATTCATTTTGCACTCTGTAATTACTCACTGTTTGCCATTAAATGGGTACAGCAACATTTCTCCTTTCCCTTTGTTAGGTTCAGCTGTAGTCTCTGACAAACAGAAATCAATAATCCAGTTTGTGGTAAGCATGGAAAATGTGTACATTTGCAGTATGAGGAAACTGTGATTTTCTGAAACTTGCCCAAACTACCTTTATTGACATGATCTTGAAAGTTAGCCAGAAATTCTGCTGGAGTTTTAACAAAAACATTGTTCATTATCTATGTTACAAATGTTCCTTGAGATACTGCCAGTCATCGGGGATATGTTATTCTGAGCATCACAATAACCCAGCAAAGGCACAGCCTGTATCTTGAACATTTAAATCAGAGAAGGACAAAGACGTACCAAACAACCAGAAAGAATAAGTGAACAGGACTCTTCAGGCAGTATCATTCTGAAGTTTCATAACACTGATAAAAAAAGCAATGTAGTATCACCAAGCACTGTAATGCAATAAAACCATGACATATTGCTAGAATTGGCAAGATAAGAGAGTTTGAGGGAAGAAGTGCTACAAGCTGAACAATCCTCTCCATGGATCTGATCTTGCTGGCCAACGGAGGGAAAGACCTGTGCCTAGGGCACACTGCATGGTGACACAGCTCGCAACACTAAGTAGCATTGAGGGAGCTTCCCCCTTCACCCTGTGATTATACAATCCTGTTCCCATGGTATCCCGTACGCATGCACAGAAACCCAGGAAAAGGGAATCACAGAATCACAGAATGACCCAGGTTGCAAGGGACCTCAAGGATCATGGATCTCCAATCCCCCCACCAAAGGCAGGGCCACCAATCTCCATATCTAACACCAGAACAGGCTGTCCAGGGCCCCATCCAACCTGGCCTTGAACACCTCCAGGGACAGGGCATCCACAACCTCTCTGGGCAGCCTGTTCCAGCACCTCACCACTCTTTCTGTAAAGAACTTCCCGCCGACATCCAATCTAAATCTTCCCTCCTTCAACTTAAAGCCATTTCCCCTTGTCCTGCTGTGGAATGGAGGCAATGACTATGCAGCAGAGAGACTTGCTCAGGCTTGGACTGTACACAGCAAAGTAGCAGTGCTGAGTGCTGTCAGAGCTGTCCGGTGCCACGGATAACAGCAGCATTGCCTCAATACTTCCAAGCCAGCCCTGGTAAGGTAAGACCTATTAACACCACAAGAGCAGCCAGCGGTCATACCTGGCAGTGCAGATGAGGGATGTGCGCCGTCAGCAAGTTTCAAGGTTTCAAGAGCAGGTTAGCTCAAGATTTACAGCATTTCTAGCTTTCAGATGGCATGGAGGTACCTTGAGAACAGCTCTTTTTGCTGTATTCAGCAATCTGTTTCCCATTCTGGCCAGAGTCCAAAAATACACATGAGAAAAAAAATGTGAAGAGAAGACAGTAACTAAATATTTCAGAACATTCATGAAGATTTAGTTTGAGCAACACTTTAGGAAAGGGCAAAAGGTCAATGGAGAAGTGGTATTGGTTTTTTTCTTCCAAAAACAATTTGCCCTTCCCTTATCATTTAAGTTAACCAAGTTAAGCAGCTAGCTTCTTGTGCAAGGGTACTTACACAGTTAGTGGGTCTTCTTTATTATACAATCTGTGAGTTTGCTCGCAGCTTTCCCAGTGGCTGTGGTCTCTTTTGTAAGTGGATTCTCTGGTGCCTGCTATGTGGCTGTGCATTCATTGCAGGCTTTCCTCTGGTGACAGCAACAATCTGGTTGCCTTTCCTCTACTTGCCTGCCTGATTTCACAGAGCTCAATGGACACAGAGCCTCTGCTGCTGGATCAGAATTGCTCAGAATGAAGCAGCAGTTGCTAAAGGGAGACCAGCAGTAAAGCAAAGATGGTAGGATTATAGAAGTCTAATTTTCCTGGGAAACGTGGCTAAAAATAAATGCTCACACTCAGTTGGATCATAACTTCTTTCTGGTCAGTTAGTGATGCTCACAGTGCTTCATTTGGGTTGGGTACATGTGCACTCACTCTGCAAATAAAGAGAAGGAAGCAGCAGAGGGAATTACCTTCCCAAGAACACCAAGCATCTAAGACAGAGAGGAAGGCAGATTTCTCACATGGCTTTGGGGTCAGCACGAGCAATGGCTTACCACATAGAATCATAGAATCATAGAATCATAGAATGGCCTGGGTTGAAAAGGACCACAATGACCGTCTATCTAGTTTCAAAACCCCTGCTATGTGCAGGGTTGCCAATCACCAGACCAGGCTGCCCAGAGCCACATCCAGCCTGGCCTTGAATGCCTCCAGGGATGGGGCATCCACAACCTCCTTGGGCAACCTGTTTCAGTGTGTCACCACCCTCTGTGTGAAAAATTTCCTCCTAATATCCAACCTAAACCTCCACTGTCTTTGTTTAAATCCATTCCCCCTTGTCCTATCACTATTCACCCTCGTAAACAGTCATATTCCTTCCTGTTTATATGCTCCCTTGAAGTACTGAAAGATCACAGTGAGGTCTCCCTGGAGCCTTCTCTTCTCCGAGTTAAACAAGCCCAGCTCCCTCAACTTTTCCTCATAGGAGAGGTGCTCCAGCCCTCTGACCATCTTAGTGGCCCTCCTCTGGATCCTCTTCAAGAGTTCCATGTCTTTCTTGTGATGAGGGTCCCAGTCCTGGATGCAGTACACCAGATGGGGCTCACAAGAGCTAAGTAGAGGAGGACAATCGCCTTCCATAGCCACAGGCAGATCCACTACAGACACAGCTGTCTATCTGCACAAGGCCCCCATCATAAAGCCAGATCAGCCAGGTCAGCCATTCTTCCATCTAGGTGAAGATGGAATTTTGCAGATGTTGAACATATATTCCCAGATGTGGACAACAGCATTTCAAGCTCTCTCCTCCCAAAGCCGTTCTACTGAAGAGTATGCTCTCTTCAGTACAAACTACAAAGTTATGTACTATTTCACATTGCATCTCCACTATACATATGGGCAACATGCCATTTCTGCTTACATCCATGTGCCAAGATGTCCATATGAGAATCAGGTCAGACTCAGTATATACACAAAGCCCTCCAGCTCTGCAAGGTGCAGTGATCCAGGAGCACGATGAAATGCAACAGAGCAGTGTCTAGATGGAGAGTCTGATGTGTTTGTGATGAGTGTCCTGTTGGTCAAATTGCAGAAGGGAAATCATTGTGGAACTGACATCCAGAGCTTATTTATTAATCCAGGCTGAATGACTAATTTATGGCCAGTTATTTTTAGTCTTTTACACAGCCTCTATTTCATTATTTAAGGTGTTTAATTATGTACCTGTCTAATTAGTATCTGAAGAAAATAGGCTTCCTTACTAGGCTGTCTTTCGTGAAGGGCAATAAGTACTCTTATTAACCCCAACCTCCCCTAATGCTGACAGTCTTTAAAATGAAAATATTTAACACCCTTCATGCTACGAGGGAGGGCTGATTATAACAAATGCCAAATCAAGCAATGCAACTGAGCAGCAAAAGCACAAAAGAAATGGAAGCCTTTCCTGTTTACATTAGTAATTCTCCAGTTCAGACCAGAAGACTGATTTCTGTAGAGAGCACTTGTATACAACAGGAACAATTTTGTTCACTTCCTGCAGGTGTGTCAGGTGAAATCAATATTAATGACTCCTCACAAAGAATCTCCTCTTCTCCTCTCAAGGTCTGTGGATCTCTCTTCAGCGTGTCTTCTCAAACAGCTTTTCTAAAACAGCACAAAATGTTCTCAATTTGGAACAAAATGGTTTCGTCTTTAAAATGACAGATCAAATAGAATGAAATTGGCTTTTGGTTTGTTTTTTAAATTCAGCATTTTAACATCTAAAAAATAAAGGTTTGTGCTTCGTCTCTGATAAATACAGCAAACAATGCAGAGACAGGGTTACAAAAGAAATGTGTGGATTTTTGAAGCCCTTGTTTATCAGAGGCATCCGCAGCATGATGCAGAGACCTGCCTCAGTGAGAGCAGCTCCTCAGGCAGCTCCATAAGCCACCACCTGCTTGGACCCTCTGGGAAGCAATGAGGTGTATCTCATCTCAGATGTGCACCTATGTGTCTGCCTGTGATCTCAGAGACATTATTGTCCGGCTTTGTGCAAACTAGGAGCATGAAGGAATCAAAGATACTGAGCTGCTATAGAAAGAAAGCAGCACTGAGATTTAGGTTGGGAAAAACTGTATGGAACAAACTGCCCTTCAGACATCTAAGATTTTCTCACATTCATTCTGCAAAATGAGAGCTGCTGTATTTAATTGCATACATGCACAGTATAGAGATGGGTCCTTTTCTGAGTAGTTTCGCCAGATTTTTTGACTGGTTAGGTGTCCCACTTTTCATCCCAGTAGTTTTACCCTGCTTACACGTAACTGCAAGTCCTTTTGTAGATGACAATATGTGTTGAGCTCACAGTCACCTCTAGCACGCTTGATTTTAGGGGCTGCATTTTATTTCCCACATTGTATACATGATTTCTGCCAGGTGCCTGAGATGAAAACACTCATCTCCATTTTATTTCATACATCTTTTATCAGCTATTCACCAAACCATCATGTGTCCAGGTGTGTGCATAGATCTATAATGGGAACAGTCATCTCTGCTGATGCTTTTCATTTTGTGATCCCTGTAAATGGTATGAGGACAACTGCCTGCCCTCCGTGCCAACACCTGAGAGCTCACCACATTGAGCATCTCCCTTAGCAGCACCATCAGAACAGAAATGGCTCCAAGCAGAGAATGGCAGTTGCTCAGCATCTTGGCAAATGACTCTGTGCTGTCTTTTTGTGTCAAAGTAATTTTTCAGGAAGCTGGACCAGTCAGAGTGATGTAGCTAAGCCCCATACAAAAGGTCCCAGCTCACTCTTCTGGATGGGCTGAAAGAACACAAGAAAATGGCAGAAAATAAATCCAAAAGAAAGGCATGGATTTTGATAATTCCAGCAATTTAAACCAGCTAAGGGAAGAGTACGACAAATAAGGGAGCAAGGCAAGAGAAAAGAGGAGCAACAGAAATCCCACCCTTTGGCAAACCACTGCACAAACTTGTTGCATGTTCTGTGACACCACAGACTCAATTTCTTGGTATATAAATGGAAGATAACCCATACCAAGAGCAGTATTTTCTGAGGCAGAAGGATCTCTAAAAGTGAAAGGAGGGCACAGAAAGGTGAAGGGAAGGACAAAGTTGTCTGTGCAAGGAAGGAAAAGGCACTTTAGGGAAGGGTGCCAATTTATTGTACATGGGATGTTTCTAATCTCAAACCTGTCTCCCCTTAGGCATACCACTGGAAATATTGTACTTCCCTCCTTCCTCAGAGACAGAAGCATTTTTGCTGACGTTAAGTTGTTGAAATTGCAGTTTCACTAGAAAAGGCACATGTGGTCCTTATCATAGCTGGTGACCTCAGCTTGGGTCCTACCAGCAAGAGATGCCTTCATCTGTGTCTAGCTGCTCTCTGGCATGTTTGCTGCCCTGCAGGACAGTAATCTCTACTTTGTGGGAGACCAGCCTCGCACAGTTCCTTCTCTTCCATCCCACGGTCACTGTCTATCCACCCAGATGTATCCCAGACTCTGCTTGTCCAGCTCTCAGGACTCAATTCTCCAGCCTTTGAGGAGCTTCAGCATTTCCTGCTGCAGCCAGCTGTGATGCAGTGAAAACCAGACCACTGAGCAGGCCTGCCTGAAAGCCGACGGTACTGAAAGCCTTCACCAAACAGCAGCATGACTAGAGACACACAGCCATGTCAAGGAGCTTCTGTGCTTAAACATGGAAACATGACTCATTTTCTGATAAGCACCAGCTGCAGACTTTTTGGTGTGCAAACACTCTGCTTTCACCCTGGACTAGATAAAATAAAACATCCAGCATTTACCTGTTTACAGTTTGTTTCACAATTCATGGAATAAAAATGACCAGTTACTGGGTTGCTGGTCAATATTATTTTAAATTTTTCATATACTATGGATGAATGTTGAAGCATCAGTATTAGCATAATGCACTTTCTGATTGGTACTCATTGAGACGTGAAAATAGAAGTTCCTTTTCTTATCTGCCTTACTGAAAACTTGTTCTTTGTAGTGACCTAAGGTTGTTCATTCCACACTTTTTATTTAACGATGGAAAGCACATGATGACATCATAAAACATTTTTTTCAAGTTCACACCTCGTCATTATACATGCAGCCTCTGCGTTCAGAAAAGCCAAACAGGAAGAAGAGCTCTGAGAGAAGAACCAGAATTTTTTTCCCTCGAGATTATTTTATTCGAGCTCAACTGCAGAGAGTTGCGAGGCCTCAGTTTGGTTTCTGATTCCCTTGTCCCTAGCCTCAGCAGGCATCTTTCTGGCTTGCATTTCATGAAGTCTTTCCTCCAAGCGCCCACCATTTTCTGGGGTGACTTGTATAAGGCACTGTGTGCCTGACTAATTCCATGCTGCCATTTGTCCCCATTTTGGATCGGTGCTTTTCATCTCTGTGCTATACTGAGGAGAGTATAAACCTTTAAAAGACAAAGATGAATGTCTGTTTAATTGTGTCAAACAGCATGGAGACAGCACTAAACTCTCTGTTGGCCTCCAATGTTCCCATGCCTGCCACTACTCTGTCCTTGTGCCTGGCCTTTCTTAGCTTCTCCTGGAGGCCTCTTTGGTCTTGGGGAATTTTGAAGCTTTGTGGCCCAATTCCTGGCCTTTCTGCATACAACTCCATCCTCGTCCTTGCCCTCCAGGCTGAACACAGCCCACTGTCCTCTGTCTTTACAAGGGCAGGCATGTGGTTGTGCTCACAGAAGTCAGCAATGCCAAGAGAAGAGGCATTTTCAAAACAGCGCTGGAGACCTGAAAAGTAGGTCAGGCAGCTTCTGGTCACTGGGATTACTGGGCAGTAGAGTTCAGATCTATGCCCAGAGCTGTCACATCCCGCCAGTGCTGGGAGTTGCTATTGGAAGCATGTTTGGACCAGTCAAATGGATGTGGCATCCAAACAGGCACTGGGCCATTTAATTAGCTAGTTTAAGTCGACTGACCTGAACTCCAGGCTTTATCTGGGCACATGCAAGCAACACAGACCAGTGCTAAGTGTACTCCCACAAAGGGTGTGATCCTGACCCTGCTGAAAGTAGTGGAGGGTTGTCGTCATCTCCAGCTGGAGCAGAGCTGAACCTTTTGTCACTACAATTATTTCAAGTCTACTTCATACTGATTTTAACTATAAAAATCCCCCTAGGAACTCTCCTTGTTTACAAAATCGCCTCCCGCTCTTGACTGAAGCATTCGTATCTCAGTTGTTAGCCACAATAATGAGCTGACAATTTCCTCCAATTGGCACATTTCATTCAAGACATGTTATTGTAACCACGGCTGCCTAAAATGTACAAAATTGGGTTCAGCAGAAGAGCTGTTTATTGACACATGAACAGAAAAGCCTGAAAGTCCGTTGTTTTCTTTTGACTGGGGCTGTTGTTTCCTAGGCAAGTGGAATAAAAATACATTTAAATATGCACAAGAGAACAATTTTATGGGGTCTCTGGTGTGAGTTTCTACTTGTGCTTCATCCCATGGCTTCAGAAGCAGTTTCAGCAGCTGTCACAGCCCTGTAAGAGGTGGTTAGTACCCCTTACAGACAGCTCCTGATTCAGAGGAACTCTGGATCCCCATCAGAACAGGGGAGCTGGCTTCCCCTGAAAGTAAAGGAGCAAAATCACTTGGCTCCGTTTCATCTTCCCAAAGGGTTGAGGAAAGTGAAAGGGGAGGAGGGGAGAACTCCAACTGCAGCAAATTAGATCTATTTTAATAATGTTTCATTGGCCTTGCGGTGTACATGAAAGAGAGTGGGCGGGTCCAATTAATAATGATTGGTTTGCCATTACAGTGATAAATAACTTCAAATAGCTCTTTAGAACTACACTTAGGGCCTTTCTTTCCCCTTTTTTTGGTGGCAGATGGTGTAAAATCCCTGGGCTCCTTGGACCTTGACCTCCTGCAGATGTTGGGATGGGACAAAATGGTCCTTGGGATGGTAGAGAGGGAAAGAAAATGAAAACCATTCTAACATACCATATCAGAGCTAGCAGTGGGGTGGACCACTAACTGCTTTTTTATTACTGCCACTTACTAGCTCTGATTCTTCTGTTCTTAAAGAGTTATGTCAGTAATTGTGAGGCAGCTGAAAGGGAGAGTGGATGCGTGAGGTGATGAAGTATTATTGGAAATCAGACCAATAGAAGATGAATGAAAGATTATGAGAGGGGCAAACTACCATAGTTAGCATTGCCGTAACAAACTAGACATTGATATATTGTCCTCTTGCAGATATTCTGACAGCCTATTATAGTCCTCTTAATGAGGTTGTTATGCATTTCTCTTTCTGTATCTATTAAAATCTTGTCTACATCTGCTGAGGCTTGCTTCAGCAAAGAGGAAGGGGGGACCCTTGGTATTTTGCAGAGTGCCCTTGTTTGATAGCTAGGGTCAGCTCTGACTTAGTAGCAGAGGGAGATATGTAAAATTGTACAAGATGCACAAGTTCAGTGGACTTTCAAAGGAAAATAACCTCCACAGTGAAAGAAACGTTTCCATGGTTGTGTCTCACAGTGAGCTGAAGGCATGATGGATGTTAATATGACTTATGGGAACTTTCTACAGCCATTCCCGGATCTACCCAGATGGTGAGATAATGCGGTATGTGGGTCTCATTAAATATAAAAATCCAGCACATCACCTCTGAATTAAAATGTTAGCAAGCTGCACTGCTAAGTACGTGAGCAACAGTAATATGACTCTCTCCAAAATAAAGAACAAAAAGACTCACTTAAGGATTTTCTTCAAAATAATAAATGATTCCCATGACTAAACACGTAAAGATGGGTGGATGGATGGATGGATAGATAGATATTGGGAGAAGTGTGAGAACCATGTAAGCAAAAGGAAGAAAACTTGAACTGCTTGAACAGCTCTCTCCCACAAGCAAGTTATTTACTGTTCAGAACAGGACACTTTCCCTTCTAAGTCACTGACTGTTTCACCTTTGGCTCTTTGGGTCTAACTTTGGACCTCATTTCTGATGGTCTCAGAGAAGGGTGAATTTTAACTCAGAGCTTCCATATGCATTTTATTAAGCCAGTTTCCTGATACCAGCTCAGTCCTGAGAAGAGAATAGAAGAACGGAATCCGTGGTTGACACATGCAGCTGAGGGATCTGTCAGAGCTGGGAATTCGTCTGCATCTGAATAAGTCTGCTTCAGGGCCACCAGCTCCCAGCTGCAAGGCACAGAGCAGCCATTCCTTCTCATATTTAACATTTAAGAACTTTCACATTCATTTTGAATGAAACCTTTTTGTTCCATCGACATCTTCTTCTAAAACACTACAGACAGGGACATTTAATGCATCAGGTTAATTTCCTGCAGTTAGAAATGATACCATCGGGTAATTCCTTCATGGGGCCAACTGATTTATACTAAAGCCTCTTGAAAGATTTCCTCATGCATCCAGTTTGTACATCTTTATGTAGGTTAATAAACAGAAAGGGCATGGATATGTGCTTTAATAGGAAGCCAAAAAGCCATCATGCAAAATCATTTGGGATTTGATCTCTGAGTCATCATTAATCTAGGATTTGCAATGAATACGTCAGATGTCTTAACACTGCTCCACAAGTGGCATAGAAAACAGGCTCCCCTTGCTCTAATGAGGCAGAGCGAAATGGATGAATACATTTTGATACACAATGCATCAGTGTCTGGTTTGTTTTAGTGAAACAGTAACCTCTCTCCCTTTTTCTGGGTAAATGCAGTACAATAGACTAAGGCCACATGAATCTATTATGTCTTATAGGGCTTTTAGCAGGAGTATGACTGTTTAACCAGGCAGTGACACGAGAAGAATTACTACCCGACACTCCAGCTGAAAGTAGAGATTTTTATTGATTCACCTCACTGGCCTGCCATTTTAGCTTTGATTGAGAGGCTTTCATGAATCCTAAAAGGTAACACTCCTTCATTGAAAACAACAGCAGGCAGTCCGGCCCAGACTTAAACCATCTGCCAGCTTAAAAGAAAGATGAAGGTGTTTCCCAAAGCATTTACTAGCCTAGATCTATCCAGTAGATCTATCACTGCAACTATTACGTACCCAGGCTGACACAGGAGAAATTCTTGTGAAGTCTTTGACTGAAGGTTTCATGTAGATCTAATTATCAAAAGAGAGAAAATCTGGAAACTAATTACACCCATCAGCAGAGTAGCTGTAATTCCCCTTATTCACTTTCTTGCTTCTGAAACAACTTATATCTTCTCATCCCAGATATTACGGGATACCCTTTTCTTTCTTCTTTTTTTCTTTTTTTTTAATATCTCTTTGGAAGAATTCTGCCTTTGTTTATTACTGATCAGCTGTGACGCAGAAACTTCTTTGAATTAGATGTCTTCCCAAAAGCAGAATGTTTTCTTTCTTTTAAACAAAGGGATTTGCATTCCCAAGCAAATCCAGACTCAGAGTGGCATGTGAGCAGTGTGCGTGTTTACGCATCGGTGAATATTCATGTAGCCATGGTTCCATGTGCTGCCATTCCAGGCAGTCCCAAACCCACGCTACAGATAGAGTTTGATATCTGTTGTGCTCTCTTCTCAGACCCCACTCTTGCATAGCTTTTAAGGACCACAACTAAAAGCAATGTAAAACATAAAATTAAAAAAGAAAAAAAAAATCCTAAAAAAATAGGCATGAAATGTAAAGTCTCGTTGAAGTGTAATATATAATATTTTGATGTCTTAAGGTCTGCTAGCATCAGCCTAAAACATGTTGACTTAAAAACTACCAAAAGTAGGCATATCCAACTGTGCTTCATCTGAAGCTTTTCTCCTGAAGGTACAGATCTGCTCATATCTGTGCAGGATACCAAGGCGTTTTGCACCCTAAATGAGAACTATGTGACTGTTACATGTTGTCATATAAACACACCTATTTCATTTTGTGCTATCTCTGCTTTCAGGCTAACAGATGTTTAAAATACCAGAGGTGGTGGAAAAAGCCTGGAAAATATGAATAGTGGGGAAGACATAGAGACTCCCATGTGATTCCCTGGGAAACAGGGACCTGGCACAGACCCAGAGCTGGCGAGCCTCATTGCTTACAGCTTGACTCATGCCATGCTCCTGGGATATCTCCTTCATCCCTTCCCAAGGCTTCTATGGCACTTTCAAATCAAGGATGAGATGTAGCCCCAAAGTTACTTTTGGCCAAAGTAAAGCTTTGATAACACCTTCACCCAGATCTGAACCCAAGGAAATAAACCCTCATGTCAGCAGATCTGATTCAGTCAAAGCTCACTGACATGGTCACAAGGATCAGGGCAAGAAACAATATCACCTTGCTCCCCAAGTGCTGTTCTAATGAAGCAAAGTCCAGCCAGGACAAGTGCTTGTGTTTGGAGTCAGCCGAATTGGAAATGCACTCACATGTGATCAGTCTTCAGCCCGGAGACACAGATAGCAAGGGACCAAGTGCCACTGTGCTGCAATTAGCCTCGGGAGCTTACAGCTAAGGCAAGACAATTTAGACTGACAAGACAATTTTCCAAGAGGCACGATAGTTGCACAAAATGTGAAGGCTCCAGAAAGAACTCAGGGATCAAAAATAGCAGAAAATAATACAACACGCTGGCCTTTTTTTTTTTTTCCTCTCTGCCAAGTTTTAGACTGGGGTAATTTCAGCACTACCATTTCAGATGCACAGAAAGAGAAAATTCAGGCTTGAAATAAGATCAGCTCTTTGGTTCGGCATTCAGACAAAAATGAAGCAGTAATTTGGGAAGCTGCAATAGCAAATCCAGGGACAATTGTGCCGGGGTGGTGGCACCAGCCTTGCCAGGCTCAGTGCATCAGGGCTCTGGGAACAGCCTGCTGCAGCCGCGTTATCAGACTGTCAGGGATGCGTGTCATTTCCTTGCATTCCTCTTGCTGAAAATCACAAGCTCCTGTCAGCTACACAGGGTATGTAATCTGAGAAAATGCCACAAATAGCAAACTGTCAGCTCAGAAAAGATTAAGCCAAATGCTCTTCTGTGCCTTACCACAGAAGTGAGCACAGGAAAATGCATAGTATAGTGGACGAGATCTCAACCTCACATAAAGGGCAGAGAAGTTCCCCCAGTAAAAGTTCCTGGGCCCTTCCAGCTGCTTTATGTGCCTTAGAAAGCTCTCCTATGGTCCCCATGACCTCACCCATGTCATCGATTTGTCTGAACTGGTTTTCATGCCTTTGGTACCAGATGCTTTCGGTTCCACTGCAGGGAGTACCACCCCACTAAATCCTGAATACAGTCTCCATTGCTGTAACATCAGACACTGCTCTGGACAGAGTACTCCTTCTCCACGGGGATAAATGTGAGAGAAAAAGGAACCAGAAGTATCCAGCCTTTCTTTTTCTCAGTAACACCTCCTCATACTCAGAAGTAGTAACACATTGTGTTGTATTTCAATTGCAGCGTCTTGTGGAGTGAAAATATCCTTGAGGTGGAAGTCCGTCATTCCCCCTCTCTTCCTCAGGTTCTTACTAAGCTGCATTTGCACTGTTAGCCCCATACAGCCTCTCTCCAAGCTGTTTCAGATGACACAGAGGAGCAGCTCAAATTTCCTGGAAATTTCATGAAAATAGGTGGGTTGGTAGAGACATCGCCACCACTGCAGGGATAAGTAAGGTCATCTCTTTCTAGACTTCAGAAATCTGAAAGAGTTTATGAATGTGAGGGTTTGTGAGTGTCCAAATCACACAGTCACATTGGAGTTTGCACTGCAACAGATGCCTGAAGAAATGCACCGCTGTCAAAGCTGCTCTCCTACATGCATTCTCTGGTGTCACACCACAGGCTTCAGTAAAAGTCACCCAACCATGAAACAGTAACTGGACTGTGTTGGACCCCGTGCTCAATCAATTTTCATTTCTCTGTTAACACAGTTAAAGCAGCTGAAGGCCAGCAGGTATAGTGTGAAACGTATTTTGGTCTGAAGAGTCATACTCTGTGCACACAAACATGTCACAACCTTGTGCAAGTGCTGTACAGTCCACAGAGCACCATGAAGTTCTCACATCCTGACATCTGATGAGAAGAGTTGCACTAAATGGCACACAACAGTAATAAGAAACACACAACAAGTAAGGTCAATAGATACCTGTGAGTTTGTCATGGCAATCAATCTAGATGAAGCAGTAAAGAAGTGGCAGATATGACCAAATATCACAGACTGGCCAAAAGAATGCAGTTTATTAGGTCCAGAGCAGTGGATTTTGTTGCACCTGCATTCAAGGTTCAGTCATTCCTCAACAGTTGGTGACCGCAACGTCACAATTCAGTGATGGACTTAAAAGGAGGCAGCTGTCACCAGCTGGAGGAGAGATTCACAGCTAGCCAGACTACGCTAAAATATGCTGAGAGCAGCTTAACACCAGCTCCTCTTTCTCTCACCCCTTCACCTCCTTGCTTGTTTCTTATTCTTACACCCTATATTTCAGGCCATGCCCTTTGGGGACATTTCCTCTGTCTCTCTCCTGTGCCTGTGGCAACGCAGGTCCCACCCCTACAAAACGTGTCCGCACGCTCTCACAGAGAAAGTGTTGGTGTGAGACGACAAAACCATCCTGTTATTTCAGCTCATAAGTATTCCCGTGTACGACGGCAGCACCCAAACGGGATCCTGTTATTTCAGCTGGATTTGTTCACATTCATTTCACTTACAAAAGGTACTAAACCTGTCTTCTTTCAGCAATAGCCTCACTTTGGCTAATCATCGTCTTATTCAGACTGTATTTCATACGCTTGCTTATTCAGTTTTGCCCTGATAATAACAAATGCTCTGCTGTAGGCAAGAAGTAAAATGTTACAGCACAGCCCCTCCATTTCTAACGGATTCTTTGTTTGTTTACATTATACTGTAATAGCTATTGATCTTCACATGATTATGGAATCCAGGCAGCATTAGAAAATTCATTAATGATGACTAGAGAAGCTTTAACCCCGTTTAAACCTTTCCTCACTTTCAGGCTATTCTACATGAATGACAACATCTATTACGGACAAAGGCACTGTAACCACCCCTAATTTGCAAAGCATATTATCTGTGATCAATACCGAATGATAGAGCACAGCTGACTGAAAGGGCCAATTTAGGAATTCGAGCGACATATGGTTTAAATCCCACAGTAACCACCCCGTTCTAACCAAACAATGAGGACATACAATATCCAGGGTTTCTAACGCAGTGCTCCACAATTAACACAGCTCTTCCCTCGGGAGTAACGCTGCTATTTACATTTTTGGTTTTCAAGGACAGAGAAAGAGTTTGCTGTTTCCTTCATCGGATGTGACAAGGTGCAATGCATAATGAAGAAAATGCCATAATTGCTCAATAAAGGCACTTTATTAAGCATATGGAGTAACTTTATAAAAAGAAGGAGAAAAAAAAACACTTCAACGAACATTTCGTTCTATCAAGAAACTGTCACATCTTTCAGAAAAAAAAGTAAACAGTACCAACAAAATTACAAATACAAGTGTTTCATATGGCTTCTTCCAGTAGCGCTGGTCTCATATGTCTTAATATTACTTTCCAGGAAGTCTGTTTGTTTTAGTTCTAGCCTGCTCCAAAGGGTACATAGTGAGGGAAATGACAAGCACCCAACTCACTGTTTAATCTAGATTCCACTACTGTTGTCCCAGCTCTTTTTCAAGATATGTATTAATGACAAGGGGTTATGAAAGGATTTTATTAAACGTGAAGTACCTTGGCAATGTGACTAAAGGCATAAACCAGAGCAATCTACATGACAATTACATATTGCAGCTCTAGAAAATAAAAGAAAAAAATATATTGGGGAAAAAAAAAAAAAAAAGGAAGCATTTAATAATTATGGCTCTATATAATCCTGATACCTATAAAAATTCTGGACCATGCTCAGCCCAAGTGTAACTCACTGACTCGTTGGGTGTATATAAGAAAGAATTTAGTGTTGTGCATTCATGGGAATAGCTCTGCTTGTAAGAAACCAATACATTTTTCAGTAAGCCACCTAATAAGGGTCTGGCCCAAGCCACATCATTCACATTTTCATTCTCATGCAATCTACAGGAGACAGACGTATGGCTCTCCTTTGGGTGCATGTTTTCTCACAGTACAATATCACATCTCTCACAGAAAATCCTCTCTACCTAAAGCTACTGAGTTTATAGAGCTTGCCTCCTGAATTGTAAGGATAGTTGTTCAATACATTTATGAAGCGATGAGCACAATGTAGTCTCCAGCAGTGGGTTTAGTTTTGCCTGCCATGAAGTGCCTGTGACTGGCATGAGCTAAGTGTATATGTTATGGCTACATATTATGATTTCCTTTATCATCTGATATTATCGTCTATCATGATCTAGGTAATGGAGCCAGAAGAGCTCTTCTGCCTACATCTAGCCATAACAGGAGTTCAGACAACACACACATGGCAGTAAAAGTGGGTCAGCTGAATCCCAACCCACTGCACGGTATAGGTGTGAATAATAGGTTAGTACTATGTGCATATATATCAACTACAGTGGAGTCTCCTATGTCAAGGCCCATTCTGAAGGTTTCTGGTCCATGAAGATGAAGGTGTAGGAGACACGAGGAAGCTATCGACACACAGAAACTGGGACACAGAGTCTCCAGCCCATCTCAGCAGACAAAAAACTGCAAAAGTGTCATTCACTTCAAGTAGCACTACATGGCCCTGGGTTTACACACATTAGACTGGGGATATAAGGCAAGAAACAGAGTGGGGTGAAGTCATGGGTACTGAGAAGCAGCAGTGGTGAGAGTTAACTTGTCAATATCCATATTTGTATATACCTAGGCATACAGATATGTGTTTCATTCACAATTTACAGGATGTAATTTATGAATTAAGGATAAACTGTACAAACACACACAGGTGAACTAAGAGCACTGTCTCCTCCATGAACAGGCTCACATCACTGGCTTTAGCAGAGACCACAGCCTATCCCATACATCCTACCAAAGACACTTAATTCAAAATCCTAAACCAAAAGTAAGCCTAAAACCTAGTAATGTAAAATCTGTTGAAAAACAGCTTGTGAACAATGAAGAGGCTGAAAGACATTAGCTTATATAGAAGATAGTAGCAGCAGCAGAATTGCCAGCTCATGGCCTGAACCAATGTTTGAGCACCAAGTGAGAAGATGTGGATAAACCAAGGAGCTCAGATGCAAGCAGTGATCCCCTCCACCCCTTATTTAAGGGTTAGCAGCCAAGGAAGTGGTATCTCTGGATAGAGATTGTAGTCTTTTTGAGCTGTTACTGGTTGTTGGAAGGGGTGAGCTGGTTTTCCTTCTTGGTTATCTCCTATTGCTCTTATAGCGCATGTATCCCATTAACAGGTGCTGTCACGGCCTTCTTTTGCCATTCAGTAGTTCATGAAAATATATAGTCTCCAGACTGCTGAAATATCAGAGGCTCATGGAAGAAAGCAGAAACTCTCCTCAATCAAGAAGAGAAGAAAGTCTAGGGAAAGAAGATATGATTGAAAGAATTGAAAAAATTATGCCAAAAGTCCACAGCTCTTATAAAAGTTGTTTGAAAGATCCAAGAATAGGCAGCTGTTTCCTAGACAAATTTTAGGCCAACTGAAGTGACACTGTTGTATAAAAGCAATCTAAGCAACTTCATGAGCTCACACGAATAGCAGAAGAAAAGATAAGTATTTAGCAATCCAAGTCCTAATGTGACGTTGACCGCACCATCAATCATAGCTTTGAACTGTCTTGATATGCAAGGTAAGCCACTAAGAAGAGAAATTCATGCATGGTGCAGGTAATGAGGTTAATTTTCCTGTGAGCTGTCATGGAAATTATTATAGTACGTTATCAGTACTTTGCTTAAAATTTTCTCAGTATGGAAATCAATCTTTCCTTCTTCTTGGCTAAAGCATAAAGGCTGAGATTTATAAAGCCTTTTAAGGTGCCTCTAAAATTAATGGGAATTGGATGTCCTCATTACCTACATGCTTTGAAAATCTCAGCCAAAATGCATAAAAAGTGTAGATGCTGGCTATCATTAAAAACTCTCCAGTTTTGCCTTTGAAAGTAGATAAAGATATCATCATGTTCAAATGATTCTCTGTAAAGAATTTAACACCAGGAATATTTAGCAAGCACTCTAGTGCTCACTGTAAATTACTTCTAAAGGCATGAGCAAAGACTTTAATGGTGCCTACACAAACAACTTCATGAAGCAATAAGGTGACCGTGAACCTCTGGAGACTGGTTACTAGCACTGCAGTCCTGAAGGAGTGGAATTTATTAAATATCCCCAGTAGCCACTTTCTTGCTCCAGTTATGAAAGGTCTGGTGAGACTAGGCTACACTATATATCTTTCCAACTAATTGTCTCCTAATAGGTGTAGTAGTCCACACAGTCTTCTGCAGTCCAGAGGCACAAGTGCAATGAGGTTTTTTGGTCTGCTTCTCTCAAACCAGCATTTGAAAACATACCTAGTTCACAAACACATGAAAGCTTCAATAAGCAATCCATTTGGCCATTGCCTCTTAGGCAAAAGCTGTGTTGTCCTAAGTCAACTCTCTTCCTTAGTCCCGCCTTTATCCTTTTCCCTATATCCTGCCTGAAAGAGACACCGCTGCCAGCTGCCTCCTCCCCCCATTCTTGAGCATGTATGACTTCTTTCTCTTCCTGTCTGACTGGTAAATAATAATGGAAGCAAATCCTGAGTCTGGATTGATACAGTGAGGGTGTTGAAAACCCTAGGCAAAGCCTGTGCTGCTATTGCTACCCTGCTAGCAGGACGCAGATGGACTAGCTTCTGTCTGGCTCTGGCACTGATATTATAAACATACGCAGCGCAATCACACTCCACACAGAGTACAGATGAGAAAACCAAAGGAGAGGAGCTTCAGCTTTGTATAATTTCCATGATTAAAATCAACAGCAATGTTTGACTAATTGGCCCACAAAGGTCTTTCCACTGGCATGATTCAAATCAGCTTAAAAACAGGACAAGGTTGAATAAAATAGCACTGTTCAGCCTACCAGACGGGCTGGAGCAGCTCATCACTAAGTTAGAGTTACACAAGGCTTGCTTGTCTCCGCCACAACCCCATTCAGCTGCCCTGGCTTTCTGGTGGAGTGCCCCACTAAGAAGCAAGACTGATAAATGTGCTCACCCTCACACGACACCAGACATTTCACCTCTGAACTGGGACATAGTATCGTTATGAAACGAGGGTGAAAACACTCTCCCTCTTCTCCTGCTCCATGCCAGTGCCTTGTCTTCAGGTATCCCCTCACCACTTGTCAGACTTACATGAAAACAAGATAACCAGCAGCTTCTCTTTTACAACTACTAAGAGAGGCATATGCAATGACCTCATGTCATGGACAACTGGTTAAATCCTCATGCACCCATGCATGAGGCAGATGGAGCTTGTTCTGTGCTTACTTCCAAGATAGCTTCAAAGTACTCCTCAGGAGAAACCACAGGAAAGCCAAGATGGACGTGAACCAAGTTGGGTTCTAGACATTCAATATGATGGATATGTATTGAGGAGGTCATGGAGTGTAGCCTACCCAAAATTACCAAATGAGACCTTGATTGCATCTGCTTGGCTCTCACCAAGTACATTAATTCAGTACAAACAAGAAAACAAAGCATTAGGCAAACTTTGTTATGTAACTGTCGCTGAACTCACATTTGGGGCGGCAGGCCAGCGGGTGACAGAAACCACTCTGGCAACTGCTAATTGGCCTTAGTAAGGAGTAAGTCAAAGAGATTGGCCTGGGGCAACATAATTAGCAAAGTCATTGGCAGCTTTTGCCAACAGTCTAATTTAGAAAGCAATAAATAGTTAAAATAGCAGCCTCCCAGGGGCAGGAGCAGGGATGAACAGGGACAGCTGAAGCAGCGAAGCAGCTATGGCCCAAGGTCGTATTACCAGAGCAGGGCCAAGCTGTCACTCAGGACCAACTGCACTCCTCTGTTGAAGTGTCCATATCCTGGGCCCATATGCTGGAATAGAACTCACTATCCACCTGCTAAACCCAAAGAAATGCATTCAGGATGGTAGGTCAGAGGGTGACGGAGGATGGGATGTTCTCCACCCCATGATGGAGAATTCAGCCATGGTTAGAGTAAGAGAAAAGCCTTCCCAGACTGTGCCCTGCCCAGGCTCATCATACCTCGCAGAGGATGTGAGATGGCTTACCTGCCATCTCACAGAGCAGGGGGCTGTGGAGGATAAAAAGAAATGGGGAACAGGCTCTGCTCCCACACACCTTGCCTGACCAGCACAGTGAGGCATGCCACAGTTTGCTGCCGCTGCCCGTAGGTTAAGATCAAATTCTTATCCCTTGCAGCAAAGATGGAGCAGGGAGATGTGCAAGAGGCATGCTGCCTCCCAGAGCAGTTCGGAGAGGAGGCAGCTCCCTATGCTCAGCACTGCTCACTGTGCAGCTTAAAGACACGCTAGCCCCAAGTAATGAGCCCAGCTCTGGCAATAAAGTGATTGTGGCAGTAAAGTGAAACAGCCATTATGCACTTGGCAGTGGTTCTCGCCTCAAGATAACCTGCTTTTTAATTGAGCTGAGGAATGTTTTCATTCTTTCTCGAGTTGCATATTATTTATGGATACAATGTGTAATAATAAAAATTACATATCTTGGCAAAAACACGATGAGCAAAAAGTCAGCTGGAAGAACACTCCACAGCAGGCGTATATTTTTCTAGAGAGGCAGTCATCTATTTTAAGTACCACTGTGCTCTGTTTTGCTGTGGCAAATCCAGCAGCAGAATTGTGGCGATGCTATTGCGCATAGGAAGATATCTGGTTGAAAAGCACAGCCCTCGACGTGTGCTGTAGAGTCCCTTGCTGCTCAGCCCCAGCCTCAAACCAAAGCACCAGTGGAGGGAATGGTGACAAAATCTGCACCCTGTGTCACACTGTGAAGCATCCATCCGCAGCAGAGCACGCTCCCACTTCTTAATAAAGGGAAAAGCAAAATATTTCTCCCCATTTCCTTCCGCACTTCACTGCACTGAGCACATGCACTATGGGGTGAGGCGGAGATGGGCTGCCTTTATTCATTTTTAATTGCTGGAGACTGTAAAGTTGTTCTTCAGGAAATAAATACATTACTACTTTCCCACTCGTGGCATGCCAGTGCATTTGGTTTATCGATGGCCGTTTAATAATAACTTTCAATACCGGAATTTTTTCAATTGCCTCTTCAGATTTTTCACTCCAAACCGCTGCGGTTGGATTACTCATGGGAAAAGCTGAGCAAACGGATTTTGTGTACTGTGTGTCTGCAGAGAGAAAAGAATGAGAGAGCACAGAATCACTTAAATGATAAAACAAATCTTTTTTTATTAAAAAAAAAGCATTTTTCTTTGTGCTATAACCTTTTATCTGCAGCCCTGCTGTCACAAATACGCTATTTAACGCTTTGTGCACTGTTGTTGGCTGTGAACAGAAAAAGCAGCACTGTGCTGCACACATTATCTTAAAACTCTTTTGCAGCCAACAGGTCTTGCATTTTAAATGGGAACAAGACTTCCTCCAGGTTTTCAGCCTGATGCCTAACACTGTTATTTGTATGTGGGTCTGCAAAGCAAACATAGGGAGAAGTGACTGAGGAAAGAAAAGCGAAGGCTGAAAAAAATGGAAGGAAAGAAAGGAATGCTGAGTCTGTAATGTAAATCTCGTGTTTAATTAGAAAGGCTGAAGAATTATGGCCAGGAAAAACGTGTTTCTATGTAAGTGGTCTTGAATAGCACTGAAGATGAATATAATAAGGCTGACAAATACACCTTGGAGGGTGACTGCAAGAATAAAATCGATTTATTTAATAATTTAGAAATAGCTTCCAGCCATATCTCCCATTAAAATCTGAAGGCCATTGTATTCTGTATTTCTTTGGTCTTTTTTCTCCCTTTTAGTTATGCTCCACCAGACTTAATAAATAAGTAATACATGGGGGGAAAACACTTATCTGGAGTGCTTTGCCACAACCCTGTAAGGCTCTGTGATTCTTTCTAACACTGAAAAGATCCAGCTAAGAACAATCATCTCCCAGAAGAAGAATGATGTTTCAGGGTTAATGCTCTAAATATAAGCAAGGAAGCTCAAAAATTAAAATTGTGCTAATGAATGTCAAAGATCCAAGCAAGTAAAGAACATTAAATACACATTCTACTTCCCAAAACACAAAATTCACCTGGACATGTAAACAGCAGTAAGTGGCTATATGCCCTTTTGTAGGAAGAGTTAAGGAAAACAGGAAATAATAAAGGTAATAATTAACCCAGAGAGCATATGTGGGTTGTTTTTTTTTCTATCACCAATTTTGAAGTTTTTTTCTGAATAAATGTACATGCAGCACCAACTTCCTAAGATTCTTCTCCCAAGGGTGTTCTGACCAAGTTTGTTATGGAAACTTGCTTTAACACTGAGCATTTCAGAAAGGAAATATATCAGACAGCCTTGCTTGTTAATCAATTAAACATTAAGTACTCACCACCTTACTCCTGGAAAAGCAAATGGAGTCCAGATACAATTCTTCTGCAAGTATTTTATGCAAAATTCATAGTGCGAATTCTATAAACAATTCATAAAGCCAAATATGGGTTTGATATAGGTGCAGATCGGCAATGTAGGCCAGCTTCATTTACACTGGAAAATTAAACTAAGCACAAGAAATGCCTTTCTGCCCACACGTTTGATACTAAAACCAGCTGAGTGGTCAGGGGAGCCTTCTCCCGTGCTTTAGCAGGCTCTGGCTTTCACCCACGAGACCAACCGAATAACTGAACTCTGCTATAGCAATAGCTTTAACAATATTAATTAATTCTTTTCAACCAAGAACTTCCATTTTCTTCTAATATTGTTCTTTTTAACCATACTAAAACTAAATAAAACAGGGAGAAGAAAGGGAAAAGAGCACTCAGTAAAAGCCATTATAAAAGACCCTACTGAATGTATTTCAACTGATGTCAGTGGGTTTCAGCTAAATAAATGGGAAATTACATTAACGCGCTCTTAGTTTCTCAACATACCCACAAAAAATAGCTTTTGAAAGAGCTTACACAATAGGCCCACGTGGATTTCTTCTAGTGGCTAAGGCAAGGCCGTGTTTTCCATCTTAACTGTTGTGTCGCTGGCCTCAAGCACATAGCTGCATCATGGCATCAGATCAGCTTCTATTCACAACATAACAGCACAATTTGATGGCATCAAGGCCCAACTGCACACCATGAGCTCTCCACCTTCATTCCCTGACACTTTCCTTCTCATTTCTCATTTTCATACACTGGACCTCAGGATTTTCAGGCCGTCTTCCCATGACCTCAGTAGAATCACAGAATCACAGAATCCTTAGAATTGGAAGGGACCTTTAAAGGTCACCCAGTCCAACTCCCCTGCAACAAACAGGGGCATCCACAGCTAGGTTGCCCAGAGCCTGATCCAGCCTGACCCTGAATGTCTCCAGGGACGGGCATAGGTAATTTTGTTCCCACAGAGTTTGGACTTCAGACTTCATCATCCACCCTTGACACTTTTGCCCATTCAGGTGAGTTCTCCGCATCCCCTAGCAAGGCAAGCAGGAATCTGGAGACTGTGGCCTGCTCTGTGCCATGCCTGATGTTTGACATCCCCAGCCCTCCACAGCAGAAAGACCCCTTGAAGGCTCTGGCACTTCCCTTCAAACAACCTCACAGTGCTCCCCACAGGGGCAATGCCTTGATCTTCCAGGGCTCCCTTCAGCCATCTTCAAGAGCCCCACAGCCTCCAGCAGGTCATGCGGACTGCAACCTTTTCAGGTATTTCTTCCATTAAGGGACCCCTGAGAACTCATGCTCAGGGCAAGCTCTGCAGAGACGTAAGCAAATTCCAAAGCCATCCGCTCTTTGTTTTTGTTTTAAGGTCTGGTGAGGGAATACAGAGAATTTATTGTTGGAGAGAGGAGCAAAAGCAGGGCAGTGGCTGGGTGAGGTGTTTCCGTCACCTCTTGGTCTCTATTCGGGTACCCTGCTCATTTGTCAGGGTTAACCCTTAGGAGCAGTGTAGTGGCATTGCCCAGCAGAGTCAGCATGCCATATTTCAGCAAACGACATCCCTGGTAATCCTAATTGTTCTTTAGAGCTGAAATGAGAGTGGGGAGGAGGAAGATTTTGCTTCTTTTTGTGTCTGCATAGGGTTGTGTTTTCTGCCTTGTTTCCATAGGGGCAGGCTCACTGCTCCTGCTTGTGACCTGTAAGAAACTCAGCAAAAAGGAGGAGGAGGAGGAGGAGGGACCACTGAAGCAAGCAAGGAACAAAAGTGACTGAGTTGCCACTGCTGCTGCTGCAGGAGTTGCTAAGAGGAAGCACAAAGCCCCATGGACATTACCATTGGAAAGTCATCAGGCGGCTCAGGGCCACATCCCTTCCACAGATTGCAAGTCTTGCTCTCCCAAAGCATATGCAAGGATGACGAGAAAGGGAAGGGGGGAGAAAGGGAGGGAGGAAGGAGGCGATTCAGGAAGGAGGGGGCTCAGCACCTTCCCCAAAAGAGTGGAAATGAACTGGAAAGGGGTGGGTGGAGCTCAGCAAAGGCAGGCTGTGTTGTTTTTCAAGGGTGGATTTCTTTCTGGTTATAAAGTTTGTCCCTCCCCTCACGATTTTTTTTTTTTTAAGTTTTATTCATGAGTTGTTAACCATTTTGTTTAGCAAATCGGTTTATCCCAATGACCTTTCCCTGCTTTAATTTTCGAGGTGGCAGATGGCTCTAAAGAAATCCCCCTTAAATGCAGACCCAGGCCCAGCCTGCTTGTTCACACACCGGACCTGCATCAGCATGCCAAGCACAGCTCCGTAGAAGAGACAAAGTCCTCAAGAAAGAAGCAGGGAGGGAAGGAGAGGGGGAAGGGAAGAGGATCGAGGCTAAACAAAGTCCAGGTTGACTACTTCTTGCATTGTTAATAGTCTGGATCTCTCCTGTGCCGTCTGCAAACCCCCACCACTTCTATCTGCAGTAGAGTTAGTAGAGTCACAAGCAGTGAAGTCCTGCAGCTATACCCGGAGGTCTCTATGGCAAGAGGCAAATGTCAGAAGGAAGAGAAACAGCAAAGAGAGAGGAACAGAGGAGCAGTGCAGGAATTACATGCAGAAAGCAGAGGCAACATCAGACCAAGCTAAGCAGCCACATCTGTACAAAAACAAATTAGCAAATTAGACAATTGGAAAAGGTAAGGAAAAAACGCAGTCAAGCACTAGAGCACATTAAACTGCCCACTCGAGCTCTATACTGGTTCTTCACCTGGCACACATGCACAAAGCAAATAGTATTTATAAAAGCTTGAGGCACAGAGCACAGTAGAAATATTAATTGGGCTGTTAGTCCTGCTTCTACCTCCCCAAACAAATTCCCGAGTTCTGGCCCATTCAGTTATTCTGGATGAATGAGTGGAATTGAAGCATGTTCAATAGTTATTATTTATCCCTTCTCCAGCTAGCAAATTTGTCAGAACATGTGAATCTTTACAAAATGTCACATCTCCTATCTTTCCCAACTAGTACTATCATTCAGAGATGTCAAATTCCATGAAGTGATTCTGTTCGTTTTAGATCATTATCACATGGTTCTGGTTGAAAAAGTGTCAAAAACAGCAATTGTTTCAAAAAACAGCAACAACAAAAGCCATAGGGATGAAATGCATTCAGGTTCCTTGTTGCTAGATTTCTCTCTAACTGCAGCATATGCTTAAAATGAGTGATTCCAAGTAGAGCTGACAAATGGCTGTATGAGCTCCTAACTCAAACCAATTTTTTCCAGTCTGCAGAGGGATTGTACAGGCCCAACTCAGCAAACCACTTAATCCTGTTATTCATGTAAAGCACTTCAGTGAATCCCATTGGCTTTCCTGGTTGGATTGGGTCATTTTGAAGGGGAAAATGTTGGGGAGTATGCAACCACATCATGTGACACATCACCACAAGACCAAAAAGGCAAAAAGAGAAAGGCTTGACCCTCTGGTAATTCCCTCCAGTCATATCTACGTATTTCCATGGGATAATGCATGTGCAATTACTCTTCAAGTCCTATCAACAATAACTTCAGCCCACATCTAAGTATATAAGTTAGTCTACATCATGAGGCATTTGTTTATGTGCTCTACTGCTGGGAATAGATTAAGACACCAAAAGCAGAAGTCAAATGCCCTTTTTAACTTAAGAAAGATATATTTTGTTTGGAAGGTTGCAAGTTGCAAAAGTCTTCATTTCATCCTGTGTGGTTAGTTTTTCACTTGGCTCAGTCTAAGCTCTATCTTGGACCAGATGAAGGAAAACAAAAGGGCTCTACCTGCACTAAAGCTTCTCTGTGAGAAGTGGGCCTCTTAACAAAGGCCCACTTCTCAGCCTGTCCAGGTCCCTTTTGGTGACATCCTTTCCTTCTGTTGTATCAACTGCACCACTTCAGTTTCAACCAATTCTTTATCCAATAGTCCAGCTTTCAGTACCATCTCTCTCCATTTTAGAGATAAGGATGTGGTGCAGGACCACATCAGACGTCTTGCACAAGTTCAGGTTGATGACATCAGTTGCTGTTCCTTTGTCCACTGATGCCGTCCACCATAGAAGGCCACCAGATTGGTCAGGCACAAACTGCCCTTGATGAAGCCACATTGGCTGTCTTTGATCACCTTCTCATTTCCCATGTGCCTTAATATCTCTTCCTGGAGAATCCGCTCTATGATCTTTCCAAGCACAGATGAGGCTCACCATCCTGTAGTTTCCCAAGTCTTCCTTTCTCTTTTTCTTAAAAATGGGAGTGAAACTTCCCTTTTTCCAATCACTGGGGACTTCACCTGACAGCCATTACTTTTCAAATATGGTGGCATACCACATCAGACAGTTCTTTCAGAATTCTGTGATGCATTCTTCTGTCCCCATAGACTTGTGCACACTCGACCTCATGCAGCGGTCTCAGGCTTTCTCTGCTCTTAAAATGGGAGGGACTCCATTCTCCCAACCCCTGCCCAAAAGTTCAGGGACATAAGAGATGTGAGAAATCTGACTGCCAGTGAAGGTCAAAGCAAAAAACTCACTCAGTACCTCAGCCTTTTCCATGTCTATGCCATGCGCTCTCTTCACATGAACTGTTTGAATAGCTCACAGCACATCAATCCTGTTACTATTAAAGACAAGTGATCAGTTTTCCTCAAATAGCATACCCACAGGGCATGGCTTTTTTTTTGTTTGTTTGATTTACTTATTCCCCAGGTGGACTGTGATTGTCTCAAATTCTTCCACTTAAACCATTTTTCCCCAGTCTTTGAAATCTGTGTAAAGCCTGTTATCTGAGATGGTCCGTGATTATTTCTGTTTCCTGATGCAGCTTAGAGTCTGATGGTCTATCAAGCCACTGTGGGTTCCATTCACTCAAGGAGAGGTAGCAGCAAAACAGCATTTGGAAAATTTATAAAATATTAAACCTCGTGCTTTCTAGGCCACACAGTCCTTGCCTGAGGCAGCATTCATATAAAAAGTTAACCTACTACAAGATTTATTGCCTAAATGCAAAGGAGCACACAAAATTCAAGTCTATGTCTCTCAGCCAGTTGGAACAGTAACAGATGTAACTCCTAAGATGCCCTGAACAGGCAGAAGACAAATGCAGTAGGTCCAGTGCAGACCAGCCTGAGTTCAAATAAAAGCATCTGCCTGGAAACTCAAATTAAGAGGGCACAGTGAGTCACAGTCCCCACACACTGTGGAGCTCCTTCAGTGTAAAGGTTTGTCATTGCCAGGTCAGACTGAACAACAGAGGAAGGCAAATAACTGTCTAAGGAGGAACCTTCATTATTTGTGCTTAGATTCATTCACAGGTCCTTCAGTCACAATAAGCGTAACCATACTGAGCTCCAGAGGGGTGCAGGATATGTGGTACTTGGGATAGGAAGCTATCACTGTTATGGTTTCACATGCCAGCTGTACTCAGCCCTGATAATATGGACCAAGCTTCCCAAAGACTCTTCAGTAAGATGTGCATTTCTAAGACGTGATGGTTCACTTTTTCTCCGTGCTACTCAGTGTCTGCACACTGACAGATGATTTTTTCATTATGTTCATGTAAGAAATATGGTTTTGTAGGAACCCAGAATCAAGACCACAATTTTCAAGTGGTTTTATGAAGACATATGGAAGCTTGGTCCTTCTATAGCCCTAGTGAGACTTCTATTGTAACTACTGCACATTATTTTTCTTCCTACAAAATGGGAATTCTCCAGTGCTTGACAAGGCTTTCAGGTCAACACTGCAGTGAAACAGTGACTTTATGAATCTGTTATGCCACCTGCCAACTAAATATTGTAAGAAAATGAAACTGATGTTTTGAAGAACAGTAGTAGTCTTCACTACTGTGGTCATACTATCCTCAATATAAATCCAGCAAAGATTTAGTGCATATCCTAGAGCACATTTTATCCGCTGTGAATACATACATGCATGGTGCCTCACGTACACAGCTCCAAAACACTCACTAGTTGAAGCTGGAAAAATATTCCCCTATTTTATCTCCATCTACCCACTACATGCACACTGTGTTAATAATTTTTTAAGTTACAGAAACATCTAATATCATTCCCAGTTCTGATTTAGCAACAAATCCTCACAGAATCAAAGAGTAACTTAGGCTGGAAAGGACATCTGAGGCCACTCATCAAACCATCAGCTCAAAGCTTAATGCTGGAAATGATCATCAGCTTCAACCTTCACTGAAACTAGGTTGTTTCACTTAACCTTGTGATGAAGAATCGCTAACTCCGTTTCAACTGAAAGGGTATGTTCTAATCCACCACCTACAAACATGTAGCAATTCTCAGCTGTGCTGTCTGAAGATACCAAAAAAAAAAAAAAAAGCTCTTCTTGTCTTGCACTACTTGTAGAACATCTCCTCATATTGCCAGCTAAACAGCTGGGAAACATGAGATCAGAAATGTTTTGTTCTACATCTACCGTGACCCCAAATCCAACAGCAGCACACAAGGTTGACATCTGTGCTGGACCATCACTGACCACAATACTGTAACTTTTCCGGCTACAGAAGGGAAATATTGTGGACAACATCAAATGAAGTAGAAGTGAAGACTTAGAAGTAAGTCCCTGGAAAACTGAAAGTAAGCAATTGCTTTTGAAGAACTGTGCATAGTTCCTAATGTACATGGGTCGCTTTGAAAGAAGTGCCTCCTATGTATTTCCATGGAAACTACAACAGATACAAAAAGCAGAATAACACTATTTGATAGAGCAAATTTTCAACCCTATTTTTCAGCATAGCCAATTAGCATGGGTGAGCTGATTGAGACACTTCATTTTGCAGTGAGACAGCTGTGTGTGGCCATCTGGAATGTGGCTTGTCTTTCACATCACCGTAGCCACTGCTGAAATGCACACCCACCACCTCACTGTACTCACATCCACTGTTTGGTGTCCACAAAAATTCAGCAAGTATCAGTAAATGTCAGTGGATGCCACTTTTTTTCCGAATGGAGGAATTCAATGACACACCTTTGCTTCACATGCACTTCCATGTCACATGTCATTCTGTCAGATTGTCCCTCTTCTGCCATCTGTTGTCACATGACAACAAAATGCGATGTAATATTGGTGGGAGAGTTTCACCTCTACTGCCATACCGCCAACATCCACCTCTGATGTTCTGGGCCAACATAATAAAATAGGAGGTATTACTTTTGGAGCAGCCCTCATATATGTGTAGTAGCTTATAATTAACTTAATAAATAGGGGAAAATAAAATTCAAGGTGGATATCAAAACCTGTTTGCAATAAGGAAAAATGTTACATGTACTGCTGTCTTTGATCCTGCAAACTTAAATTCACTTCTGCTGTCCTTTGTCACTTGAGTCATTTGACTACGTTCTTGGGAAATATTTATGTGACTATGGGTTTGCAGGTTCAGACCCAACATAAATAATAATAGGATCACTTAGGCAGCGCTTTACATCTGTGCAAACATTGTCTAATGAATTCCTGATGGAGTTCTGCTGTTGACTAAGGAAATCATCTGAGAACCACCACAATAAATGAAGCAGCAACACATTTTGGATCAAAGGAAATCATACAGAAAAGTAAACTAATATACAAAGGGCTACAGTCATTCTTGGCATAATTCCTTCTAAGTCTTTTAGACCCTCTTTAGGCACTGGGACTATTTACTTTATAGCAAAACCTCCTGGCCTTTGAATTGAAAGACCTTCAGTCTTTGATATCAGAGCCCTCATGTTTAACCAAGAGGAAAGTCTGCAGGGGAAAGGGGCCGATATGTACATACTTCAGCTTCATCCACTGTGAACTCTTTAATGCAGAAGTGACCTTTTCATTCTGCAGTCATACAGTGTGAGCACAGCGAGGTCCAATTCCATGCCCAAAGGCTCCTAGACTTTCAGGAACACAAACAAACAGCGGCAGTACAAATTTAACCAGAGTTGGACCACACTGTAAGTAACACTACATGCTGTAGCTGGGTGCTCTTCTTGAAGTGAGTCTCTTTGGAAAGTGAGCTCTTTTCTATATGGTTTTAGGAATTTCAATACTGTGCAATTGCGGAAGTTGCATGCTTCAGTAATCTCTTCAACCAAAGACACCACCGAACCTCATTCTGTCTGTCTTCTCCCTCAAGTCACATGCACAAGGCCAGATAGAGACAGAATTAGTATTTAAAGAGTCGGACCATAAAGGAAAACCATTTTGGCCCTGTCCTATTTAGCTGATAGATGTCAGTGGCTTCCTTTTCAATCCAAAAGATGTTTCAGTCATACCTGCTCTGCATGTATGTGGTGTCTGTAATGCCAGGATAAGGGACCACTTCTCAAGCTACAGCAATTTCCATCAGTACTGCTTTTCAAAATTTTCTCTGTATTTATGAGATATCTGTTGAATGTAAAACCCTTTTTCCAGGAGGTCTGTGGCCAGCACTCCTTGCTGCCCACTCTACATCTCTTAAGTCATCCTCCATAGAATCATAGAATCGTTTGTGTTGGAAGGGACAGTTAAAGATCACCTAGTCCAACACCCCCACAATGAACAGGGACACCTGTAGTTAGATCAGGTTGCTAAGAGCCCCATCCAGTCTGACCTTGAATGTCTCCAGGGGTAGGGTGTTCACCACCTCTCTGGACAACCTGTTCCAATGCTTCACTAGCCTGATCATAAAAAATATTTTCCTTATATCCAACCTAAGTTTTCCCTCTTTTAGTTTGAAACCTTTTCCCCTTATCCTACCACAACAGAATGTGCTAAAGATTCTGTCCCCTTCTTTCTTATAGTCTCAGTTTAGATAATTCCTCCAAGGATTTTCATGCTCTTTTCTGCACGCATTGTGAGGATGAAAAGACATTGAGTGCACTCCCTATACCTACTCCACAGCATGACAGTAGTGCCCCAGAATGGTCTTGAGACAAAAGAGACATCAGGGGTTATTTGATTGCCCAACAGACAGGCATCTATCTCCATCTCAGATGCCCTCAGTAGCCACAAATAGCTGCTCAGTATGACACAGGCAGGACTGGAAGCCTGCATCCTCCAAGACCAACTGGATGGGATGACCTAGGACATCTTGGTAAGGCTGGACACATGCATGCCAGCAGGTGAAGTGTGTCCACAAGGCAGAATCTGTATTTCTTTGACTGTACTGACCATCTCTTCTTGAATATGCTGCCCCATAACTGGTGTTTAGGCATCCAAATGTAAAAAATTGAGTTCAGTCTACTGGAACAGCCTTCTGACAAAGATTATTGATTCCCTTGTCAGTGTTCAAGAGGCATTTGGACAACACCCTCATTAATACTCTTTAATTTCTGGTTAGCTCTAAGGGTGTCTGAAAGTTGGATTAGACAATCTCTGGAGGTCCCTTCCAGCTGATCTATTCTATTCTATTCTATTCTATTCTATTCTATTCTATTCTATTCTATTCTATTCTACTCTACTCTACTCTACTCTACTCTACTCTACTCTACCCTACCCTACCCTACCCTACCCTACTCTACTCTACTCTACTCTACTCAAAACTCCCTGGAACCGAATTTCAACCACTAGTGCCCACTGGCTCTTGAGGGCTTAATGCTAGAGACTTCAATCCAAAATTCTGGGCTGCAGGAATCTGTCTGGAGATCTCTGCACTGTACTCTGGGAGCCAAGCAGCAAGGCGTTTTCTAACATGTAGACAAAAGGATCTTCACTGGAGTTGGCTCCTCATCAGAAATAAATTCTGGAAATGCCAATATGTGAATGAGAAACATCTGAAAGAAAAAAAAAAAAAAAAACAGGTGCAGAGTTTTGCCTTGGATGAGGTCTTACAGAACAGAACACTGCAGGAAGAGTGTCAGGAAGGACAAGAGGAGATCTGCAGTTCTCACCCCTCTACACTAGAAAGGCAAGTGAGACCAGAGACACGAAGGAACAGTGCTACAGCTGAGAGAATCCAATACCTCCAGTGATGCAAAAACTTGGAATGGTGAGATCCACACAGCAGAGACCAAATAATGCAGATCCTAGTCCATAAGGATATAAATATATGGATGAACTGCCAGCCTTGGATCAAGAAGAAGGAAAGAAGTAGATGCTGCAGTCAAAGATCAAAGCAGCAGCAAACTCTTAATTTATTTTTTTTTAACAGAAAACTTCAACTGCTGCCCAGTAAACTGGTCAAACTGCATGCGGGGAGAAAATCTAGAGAAATAATTTCTCACCACTTTAATGCTTCAGAATTAGTGTTTCCAAGAAGTAAGCATGTAAAGAGGAGATATTACTCTTGGCATAGGATTAAAAAAAGAAGTACATAACATTAGTAAGTGATATTACCTGAATCATTTCTACTGACTGCAAAACAACTAAAATGTGTGCAAGGGGTTAGCTGAGTACCAAACAGGAACCTGCTAACACTACATTTGAAAAACGAAGGAGATGTCAGCAAACGAGAAGGAAAATATCCTGAAGGTTTAAAGGAAGGAACTGAAATCCTGAGAGGCGGTAAGAATCCATCTATTCGTGGAGTTGATAAGAAAATCTCCAAGGCATGTATACTGCTGAACATTAAAATAAAAATATTTTTTCTTAAATGGATGAAACAAAAGCAAGAAACTAATGAACACAGCTGCCTGGCTTGGCCCATGGGCCTCTTTGAAACAGTTAAAATCCTTTCAGCTTTTGGAAATCTGACCAAACTGATGTGAAGAGTGAGACACAAAAAAATACAGCTGGCAGTAGGTAAAGGGGTGAGCGAGAAGAGACTGAAAGGCTCTCACAGGGAAGCAATACCTAAAAGTCACAGAGCTGCATGTAATCAAGAAGCCAATTTGATGAAAGTGTAATGTCCATAGGATTGTTGGGGATTAGAAGAAGCGAGTGTTAGGCAGAGCCACGGGGAGCAGGAGCCTTTCAAGAGATCAAGTTACCACATGGCTGATTTCCTTCATAGGTGGGTACTCCTCGGATTGCAGGGAATAGTCTCTTATTGTCATTTTTCCACCATGTTTTAAATGGCTTAAGGATTGTATGCCCAATTCCAACTGCCTGGGCAAAGTTGATGTAAACCAGTTCTTAGTTATTATTATTGTTATCATTATTGTTGTCGTTACATGCAAATGTTTCCAAGCCACTAAATAATTGCCGTCGTGTTTCAACATGAAATCTGGAAACATAATGGCAATGGACACAATGAATAGAAAAACACATTTTTTATTATGTCACAGCCGTAATACCATTGTAAAAATAGCAATCCTTTAATAGGCATTATCCTCTTCCATAATGGAAGCACAGGTCACAGAACATCTTCCTCGTTACTGACGCTGCTAGAAACCAGGCTAATAACTTCATTGTCATTGCCACATCCCTGCAAGGTTTTGCTTGTGTCTAAAATGCAGATATTAACCCCTTTTTAATACATTTATTCACCATCATACAGCCGTAAACCCTGTCTAAGAAATACAGATAAAATGTCTGGCCCAAAATAAAAGAGTTTTTCCAGTTTCTTGGTAAGAGAGAAAAAAAGGAGTTCTTTATCGAAAGCATACTAGCATATTTTGCCCCATTAATAAGTGCTCTGCAGCATTAATTTGCTTAATTATTGCACTTAGAATTCAACACGGTAGCTTATTAACTCAAAGGCTGAAAACAAAATTGAAATTATAACACACATAAACATAGTCCAGCTTGGTAAGCACACTTTTGTGGAAAATCTTTTTTTTTTTTGTTCTATTCCATGAAACATTAAGTCTGTGGACACAGTAAGTCTAAACTTATCTGTCTAGTGATTGACTTTAATACGTTTTTCCAGATTTGCCCTTTCGGGTTTCTCCCCTGATGAATCTTCTTAGAATAAATGGAGTTAAAGCATCCCAGCAGCCCGCTATCAGGACTTCCAGCTCCATTACCCACTATTAAGATCTTGTTCTCTTCCTCAGCAAATCTTTCTCTCCATTTTACTAGCAATGGCCAACAGGCACACTAAGTCCTTAGCAGGTCATTTGAAAAAAGGAGTTCACATCACTCCAAATATCTTTGAAATTATCATAACTCAAAAATTTAAAAAAGACAAAAATCCCAACAGTCTCTGCTTTCTAAAGTCTCCCATTTTAACTGTGAAAGAAAATCTTCGTCACCCCTAAAATTTTCATTATTGCAATTGGGAATTATACTCTAACAAAACATCTTCTTAAGTGCTTGCATGCCTGTTTTACATCTGAGCAAGACAAAACCATCACATAGCAATTAATGCTACAGGGCTACACCGACTCTCCCTCAAGCACTGCTACAAAGGCTGCCCAGTACAGCAGAGGATGCCCACAGTGATACTTCTGTGATGCTTACAGAGGCTCATAGCCATGTCGGCAGAAAGTTTTAACTGAATGCAGGCACGTTAGCAAGACAAATATTTTCAGCTCTGCTACTCCTGCAGAAAGAATAGTCATCATACTATTAGGAAGCTAGTATCAGTGGTACTGGTCACCACATTGGTATTTGCATGCTTTCCACTGTGAGAATATCACTGATTTAGTCTCTTGGTGTTCTCATTTATACTGCAGCTTGCGGTAGATTGGTGGGACAATGGACAATGGAGACTTCAAAGTGTTGGCCTCAAGTGTCCATAGATTTATTCACTTGGGTTGTTTCCATTTAAAAAACAAGCTTCTTGTTCAAAGAGAAATACTGTGAACAAAGATTGACAAAATGTGGTGCAAATAGCTTAAACTTTTGAAGCTCAGTGTTATACCTCACATGTTGCAAGAGATTTCTGTTTTACAAGTCTTTCTGCTTATACTGGAGGTGTTTAAGAAAGGACCAGAGAAGTTTATCAGTGTCATTTTCTTTGGATTTTAAGTATCTAAAGTGGGACTCCACTGAAACTCAGGTGCCTACATCTAAATCTCTCGAGTTGAGAACAGTAGAATATATTTTTAAAAATAGAGTTCTGCTTCATGGTAGTCCCAGATCAGGACCTCAGCGTTATATGCAGTCAGGATCCAGAATCAAAATGTACCAACAATGAGGTTGAGAGTGTCTTTCTAAATAACAGCCTGAGGAGAATGTTATAGAGGTTCACACATCTGTCTATCCTCTTCTTTTTTGTTCCCTCTTCTGTCTTTTCTGCCTGGACTCATGAATTTGTTTCCTGCACAGCATTTCTCCCCATCTCATCAAACCATCAACTGGTAGCTGTGTCTTCTGTTCCATTCTATAAGAAAAAAATCAAACACTTGAAAAAGTCCATCTAGGTGCAGAAAACCAAGTTCATAGCAGTGTCTTAGAGCTCCAGGTGAACAAGTGAAAGATGTGCCCTGAAGCTCCTGAATTTGAGAACTTCCTTGAGATCTTGCCTCTGGTTTTAATGGACTACAATATCACGGGCTGGAAATTGTGTAGCAGCATCACATCCATTAAAAAAAATGAAGAATATTTTTTTAATTAAACATGAGGATAAATAATGAGAGCATGCCCTCTGTTATTTATCTGACTTTTAAAATAATTTTACATATTTTATATATCAGAACACTTCCAGATTAGAGCGAGACATCAATTTTTGTGCAACTAATTCAATGTCTGCACCACCAGAATTGTCCATGCATTTTACTGAGGGTCCACCAGGTATCCAGGAAAGAATGAGGTAAATTTGACGCCATCTGTCTGTCTCTGCTAAGAGGTAAGCATCAAAAAATAGCCAGTTTTTTCACATAAAATGTTAACTTTCTGTTGCTACATTAATCCACTTTGCAAATGAAGCTGTTCAAATCCCTTTAAATGAAGACTATGGCTTTAGATTGTCTGCAGTCTCAAGAAGACTTCACTAAGCTAGAGGTAGTTCACTTCTGGGGGCCTTCCATTTTGTTTCATTTTGTAAGGAGAGCTAAAATCCTTGATCATCGTTCTGGGCAAAACTGTAGCATCCTCAGCAAGTTCTTTATTAGAGGGACTGCCAACTGGGCACGCAGAGCACATAGATAACACTGAGCTGAATTAGCAAAAGATCTATTTAAGGAAATATGTCAAGCATCTGTTTTAGTGAGCATATGTACTCTACCCATTGCTGTGCACCATTAACACGAACACATTATTCATGCAGAGATCATAAGATGCACATGAACATTGCAGAAGCTAAGAGACTGCTATTTTTTCCTTCTTTACTCTGCCTCATCAAGGCTTCATTCAGAACTGTCATCTAAAATCACACTAGCAGTAAAAATAAAAATAAAAAATAGATGCAATCCCCTTGTCAACAATGTGAAGGACGAGGAGGCATCAAATACAGTGGGAATTTGTAGTGTAATTAATAGGCACTGGGGACGTGACCTTATTTCAGCTACAGGAGAGGCTGGGTAACTGAGGACAGACATACTAGATTGTACATAAAAAAACATGTTTGACTAGTGTTAATAGTGACAGGATCTAACAAGACAGGGCTTGTGTTGATCCCAGCAGGGGAATGCCCTGAGCCAGCTCACCCTTCTTGTAGTCCAAGCGAGGACACCCATTGGGACATCAGTCACCCCTTCCACAGTCTCTTGTCCCCTGGACATCTGGGCTTGAGACCACCTTCACCAAATGCAGAGCCTGCTCCCTATCCTTCTCATACAGCCCATCCTTCTAACTGCCACGGACAGGTCAGAGAAAAGTCTGCAGAGGAGCCTTCTGACCCATGGTCCCCAAGCCCAACTTCCCATAGTGAGTACACAAAGATGGCTTCAGATGGAGGGAATGACTCTGTGAGGAGCATTTCTCCGGGCTCTCTTCTGGTCCAGTGCATCCCAGCTGCAGTATGCAGAGTCTGAACCAGGTGAAAATGGTGAGTAGGTTAATGTGCTACAAAAGAAAAAATCACCCTGCTCAAACATCAGACAGCCTTGCTGCCTGCAGCCTCATTTCTGGTCTGCAGCCCCCAAAAGGCACACAGACCAGGAGGTTAATCTAACATAACTAGAATATTCACAAGCCATCGGCTGGATCTCCTCAGGGTTCACAAGGGACAGCTCAGTTTCTCATTGCTTTCATTATCTGGATTACAATAAAAAGAGAGGAAAGAGAGTAGAGGCAGATGCTTCCCTGCAGACTCCTCGTCCAGATGTTAAACCAGCTGGCCATGAACCTCACACAGAGGCTTCACTGCCAAAGCCAGGGCTGATGAAAGGAAGTGATGGAGACAGAGGCATGCCCCCTACCTTCCATCCTCTATCCAAAACAGATCAAACAATCTGTAGCCCGGCCTGAATTCCCTACAGAAAATCTGCCAAGGGAACTGCTCTGTGGTGTTTCATGCTCCTGCTGGTGCCCTCATACTCAGGATTTGGAGAAGGTGTGTGCCACCTGTGCTGGGTTCTTTCCAGCACCTTCTCTGAGTCCAGCAGCTAGCATTTTCCATGTCCCCCACACCCAAGAGTGAGTGAAGACACATGGCACCAGTGACCCGTTACTTGTTTCTTTCCTCACCCTCCTCCTGGATGCTGCTGACTCTTTCCAACCACTTCTCAACTGCAGCCCATCACACATTGGTTTGGTCCCCAGGTCAAAGGCATGCATGGACCAAGAGCGGCGGCCCCATGGCCCAGTTGGATGAACTCCCATGAGACCATAGGCCATGGAATCACGGTGCCCATATCTTGCATCACCTCTGCCCTGAACAACTACAGTACTATGCCTACCCCATCTCTGCCTGTCATCGTCCTCACACATGTCCCACAACTCCTGACTCACCATGCTGCTGCTCCAAGCTGCCACAAAAATCTTCCTCTGGACATTTCTCAACCTTCTGCCGTGAAATCTTCTCCTTCCCTTTTGCCCAGCACTCACCTATATTTTGAAGTACAGATATTGTAAGAAATGCGTGTAGTCCACCAGGCAGGGCAGAAGAGGTAGCTCAAACAGTCATCTTCTCTATCTTCTTGTAATCCATCTTAATTCTAGGCCACATTCAGGCAATATTCCTTGTGTCTGAAGGGCTGAAACTGCTGACGTGAGGGCTGTCTGCACCCTGCTTGTCCATGGCACTTTCACACATGTTGGCACTTTCAACAGGTGAATAAAAACCATTGTGTCCAAACACTTTTCCCTGCTTGTCTCTCAGAAAAAATATCAGTCTGTTCACAGAGAATTTGGATTTACATAGCCAAATAGCAAACTGGTAACAGGCAGCAATCAACACTGGTAAGCGGAAATGAGGACATTTACCTCCTTCAGCATGCTTGAAGTGCCGTGTTGTCTCTTTAAAAACAATGAAAAACCATTCTGAATTAAATATTTCAGAATGTTTTCTTTCCTCTAGAGAATGGATCTCTTTTCTTAATGAAAAAAAAAAAAAACCTTGCTAATATTAAAATATACTCAACCTGATAGAACAGAATGTCTCCTTTGAAGTTGCTTCAATCTTTTTAAATATCTAAAGGACCTAACCCACACAAGGCTTGCACGTTTTCAGCTTGAAAAAAAAAAAAATCAAAGCCTTCTCCCCTTTTTTCCCCCATGTACATCCAGATGCCAATTATGGGAATTACAAAAAAATCAGTGTCTGAAAGAGTTAGGGTTGGTTGGTTGTTTTTGGGGGTTTCTTTGTTTGTTTGTTTTTGTTTTTTTGAAGATGTAATTGTGCACAGGATTTAATTATTTGGGAAGAGGGACTGCTTGTGGGGAGAGTTTTTTTCCATGAGTTATATGTGCACTTTAATCCTGGATCAAGCATCACCCACCAGGTGATTTTTCACAGGGATTGCAGAACTCCTCGTCTTAACAGCTCACCTCCGATTTTCTCATAGGATCAGCAGCTCCTCGCCTTCTTTATTAGTCTCTCTGTTTATCTGCCCAGCAATGAGCTCCAGCTCCTGCAGCCAGCAAACAAGCCAAGAGCAGCTCGATCCAGAGCTGGGAAAGATTTTCTTCCAGCATCATCTGGCTCCTTGGCAGGGTGTGCAGGCAGCTGCACCAACAGCCCCTGGCTGCCACTAGGGATGTCATGTGGCCACGCTATGGTGGCACTGACCGAGCATCCCTGTCCTCTAGGACACAATTTTCCTTTGATTCACCTTGAATCTGAGAAACCCATTCCATCACCATTACCTCAGATTTGTTAAATAAGGGCTTTTGTTAATGGCTGCCCATAAAAGGTAGCCAACGAGTTTTATTTCAGCTGTCATAGTTTATAAATCTAAGTGCTGTCTTTAAGGACCATTCGCTTTGCTGCAAACTTTGTCAGGATGTTTCCTAACTGACTTGTAACACAAGGGCTGGGCTTCTACACTGATGGATAAACAGAAAGCCTGAAAATAAAAGGTAAAGAGCAGAGGACTGGAGGGCTGTTCTGCGTATTTACATGAGTCAGACCATAATTTCCAAAAATGTTTCCTTTTTTTTTTTTTTAGTAAGGAATAAGGCACACACACAAAAAAAAAAAAATTAAAGAAACAGTGAGTAAAACATTATCACTCATACAAAGAATGCAATCCTGCATGGTTATTATCCCAGGTAACAGTGATAGGATGAGAGGTAATGGCCTTAAGTTACATCAGGGGAGGTTCAGGTTGGATATTGGGTAAAATTTCTTCTCACAAAGACTAGTGATGCACTGGCACAGGCTGACCAGGGTGGTGGTGCACTCACCATCCTTGAAGGTGTTCAAGAACCATGTGGATGTGGCACTGAGGAACATGGGTTAGTGATGGGGATGGGTTGATGATTAGACTGGATGATCTTAGTGGTCTTTTCCAACATTAATGATTTGGTGGTTCTATCTTTCTATCTTCTACTTTTGCCTTTCTTCCTTCTTTTTCCTTTATTTCTCCCTCAATTTCTTCTAGTCACAAGAAAAACCACTAAATACGTGTATATTAACTACAGGTGTAATCTCTAAAAATCCTCAAGTATTACTCATATCACACTGTTGAACAGTCAAATTTCATCGGAAACAAAGCACTCAATGCAGAACAAATTACATCAGCATTACATTGTGAGCATAAATTATCTGAACCAAACAAATTCTGACTTTGCTTCTCCTAGTTTGGTCACTGTTTCCAGTTTAGATGCTGCGGGTCATCCTGAAATATAATTTTGTCTTTCCAGTTGGTCTTTTAATTTAAATTGGTTTAATGATTCCTGACATCACAAGCATTAAAATACAAGCATTTTCTACCTAAGGTACAACTGGTTTGTCAGCTTCAGCAGAAGATGTGACACAGTTGAACACTTGAGTCAGAAAAGAGAATATTTCCATGTACTGTGACTGATGCAGCTGTATACAGGCGTTTATTTGTCTGCTCTGAGTTTCAACACCCATACTTTTTTCTTTCTTATTGTATTTGTCTAAATTCAATTGCAAGTTCTTCAGGGCAGCAGTCTGTCTCTTCACATGTTTGTAAAGCACTGTGCGTACCTATGGCACTCTGTAATAAGTAATTTCCTATCTGCTTATGATTAAAAAGGGCTTTCAGGTGAAATATAGTAAATTAAAATGGACAGATGAGGAGGACAGCTTACATTACCAGCATCGCTATGTTTGGAAATTTTTTTTTTTTTTGACACAGAATGGCAGCCAGCCTGCTGTGCACCATCTGAGCACACCTACGTGCAGCTCCACCTGTTTTGGAAAGCCATCCTACAACTGTTCTCTATGTCATGACACCATGCCCTGAATAATACTGTGTGCAATGTAACTGAGTCCTCCACTAAATGTTCTGTGCTGTAGTACACGTCCACTTGCAAAGGTTATGCTCTAAGCTAGACACACAGTGCAGATACTGCTGGACCCCATTACCTCAGATTGATGGTTAGATTAGATAATCTTAATTGCCTTTTCCAACCTTAATGATTCTATGATTCCATGACTTGAAAGACATGAGTGAAAGACACAAGTGCACAGTTCTACTTAAGGTGGAAAGAGAGTGGGATGAGCCACAAAAGGGGGAGCAGGGAGAGAAAGCAAGAATTAGTTATATTAATAGGAGTGCCTGGTGACTCGCTTGAGGCATGGATGCACCCAGATATGTCTGCTTCCCACTTAGTGAAAACTGTTTTGTGAAGGTCATGTAGCAAACATGAGAGCTACATGAATGATGGATAAAGCTTCCTGCATACCTATGGTTAACATATTTATGACAGTAAAACAGCATGCAGTAGCCTTCTGGGAGCAGTCCCCAGCTCGAGCATCCCTGCACACCCCACAACATGGAGCACTAGCCTGGATCCTATTGATGGCCTTCCCAAAATCTCTCATCCTACAGAAACTACACATGTCATTTCTGGTTCCCAGAAAGAAAAATCTATATCCCTCAACCTTTCCAAGTCCCTCAGCTTCTCACACCCATAACCTCTCTACCCAGGACTCTTAAACCATCTCAGAACTCTGATTCCCCAACTATTCCCAGACCATAGCTACTAGCCTCCTCCACTCCAGCTGCTGGCCCCAAAGCCTCTGTCCACAGCATTCCCAGAACATCTTCCCCATCACCTTTCTCCTAAACCTTCAAACCCCCAGACTTCACCAACCCTGTCCCCATCCTTTCTCGAAGACTTCTGCAGGAAGTCCCTACTTGTAGTGGCTTCACTGATTTTAGATGTCTGGAAGGTCTTTACAAAAATAATATCAGCAGCCATTATTTTATTTTTCATAACAGCATTTCTAGGGCACCTAAGCATAGACTGAAATTCCCATTGCCTTCTGTAGAGAATTATTTTTACACCTATTTCAATTGGAAATGCAGTAAGGAGATGTCTGGCCCAAGAACCTACAGAAAAGCCATGGCATAGCAATATAACCTAGATCTCCAAATGCACAAGGCACACTTTGCCAAAAATGAGTTCTTCACAGCTTTGCCGTAAGCACCACTGCGTCTTCAATCTTTGACAACATTAGAAGCCTGCTTTCCTTCTCCAAAAGCTGCAGTCTTTCTGTAATACAGAAGGCTTTAACGCTGTTCCTCCTCAAACACCATATTGCTGAAGCAGTAGTAGAAGAGAATCTAGAGGAGTGTTTCCTTCCTCACCAGGGGAACAGTGGAGAAGTTTGCAGCTGTGGGGAGAAGGAAACCAAGAAGGTCACTGTGTACTTGGAGGACAGGGAACAAAGAAGTCACCATCTGGGCAACCCAAGTTTATTGCTTAATGAGCAACCACTGAACTAAACCCCCATCACACCACAGGCAACATGTGATTACAGTGCATGCAGGAGAGACTCTTCCCTCTACAGACGTAAATATTTCAATGGCTATGGCACCCGGGAGAACTTTGTTGGAAGTACAATATTACAACAGCAAAGTCAAGCACTTAAACTAGGAAATATTGGGCCTAAGGCGGTCTTTGTAGCCCCAGTCATGCTGTGATAGGATTCTTGTTTCCACAATGAAGTGTTATTTCTATGCTGGACTCCTGCTATGCTCTACAGGCCCTCATTTCCTTCAGTGTTTGCTCTGTTTCCTTGCTCCACTCAAGTCCTGCTTGGAATGGAAATAATAATTTTCTCGTAGCCTTCTTTTTGGCCTTCTCCACTCTTAAATTACCGCCATTCACAGATGTTAATTATCTTATTTCTGATAATGAACCTGTGGAATGAGGGTGTATCATTAACCTCACATTACAGCCAGCGAGCTGAGGCACAGAGAGATGCAGGTTGCTAGATTAACGTCCACTAATTTTGCACAGCTTTCTCCTCACTTTGGAAGGTCTGACATTGACAACTCAGTGATGATCAATGCATATCTCCCTTAACTTGAAAGAACAGTATGCTGGGAAAGCAGAACTGCACCACCAGCTCTCCAAAAGTTGTATCCAGGTGGCAGGCCTTGTTTCCATCACACTGGCCATGCCTTTAATAAGGAGGCACAGAGACACGATCAGTACTTGGTTATTTTGTCCAACGTTTCTTGAAACGAAACTAGTAAGAGATAATTTGTTTGCTTAATTTGATGGCTTTTTCCCTGTAGTAGAGGAATGGTTCATGCTTTCTCATAAATATCTGGAATAGCAATCCAAGCTAGTGGCAGATTCTTGTGACTTTTCTCTTCCCAAACCCTTATCCCTGCTTCATTCACATCCAGAAGCTTCATTCTCCACCTTCCTGAGGCCACAGAGAGATGCAGATGGCTTTCAGGACTCTGGATCTCCCCAGCCTATACTTAAAATGACAGCCAGTCCCACTCACTGCAGGTAGGATCTGACGGTATCTATCTGAGACATCTTTCTGTAACATCTACAGGCTGCTATATTTCAAATATATGGCCCTGTTTGGTTGAATGCTCACAAAAAAATAAATAATAATAAGAAAATGCAAGGCAGAAGTCACTTACCTGCTCTAGCAGGGAATCTTGCAAAATTTCAAGTCCTCAAACTAAACCATGAAATCTCTGTGAGAGAGGAGAGGAGAGGAGAGGAGAGGAGAGGAGAGGAGAGGAGAGGAGAGGAGAGGAGAGGAGAGGAGAGGAGAGGAGAGGAGAGGAGAGGAGAGGAGAGGAGAGGAGAGGAGAGGAGAGGAGAGGAGAGGAGAGGAGAGGAGAGGAGAGGAGAGGAGAGGAAGGTAGAGGCTGGATATTTATCCCACAGGCAAAACTATTATTTTAAATGCCTAGGATAAATATATCCTGGCCCCCTTTCTGGAAATAACTGAACTGCTTCTCTCAAAAAAACCCCAGCAGCCTAAAGCAGACACCCGCAGAAAATTTCAGCTTAAACAGTTAATACTTCATGAAGTATAAGCTGCTGGAGACAGGGTTTTCTGTACAGTGTGAGTGTGGTTATTACAGGACTCCCCATAGTACATGCAGAGCCTGCAGTGCCTTTCCCAGCCCAATACTGCTGCCCATTCCCAGCCAGTTTTACTGGCACCAGGCTCACACTGCCACCATACTACCTAGCCTAACACTGATTTCTCACTTCTTTTGGGATGGGAAAACACAAGATAGCAAACCCCACAGTGAGGAGCCACTGATCCAACACTGTAAATCCAAGCTACACCTTTCCTATCCATACTTGCAGTCAGTGCTTTATGCTTCTCACCTTTTGCTCTTCTTTTCCTCAGTGGGCCTGCCATGCATTTTTTAACTGGTTCATGACTTTATCCCTGAGCTAAGCACACAATCTCCAGTCATTAGTGAGTATCATGTGTTCACACTATGCTAGCGTCTTGGAAAGCTATGTTTGGATACGGTGTGTCTTCCTCTTTGCAATGCCAAGCATGTCTTGCACAAGCCTCCCTTACTCTTTTTGATGGACTGCAGACAGCTTGCTCATTAGCCTAGTATCTAATTGCTTATCAGTCACACTCTCAAGCTCCTCATTACTTCACTTACACAGCTACAGTAATTAGATTTCACATTTCTTTAGACTCTCATGCCATTGTTTTAGCCTACTGAGGAGGCACTCATATATAATATACATATAGTATAAATTATCTCCTATAATTATCATATTCATTATAATATATAACACAAACACACACACACACATCATGCTGCCATGCCAAACTCAAATCTCTCCAGTTACAAGTGCTCAGAATGCTCCAGCAACATCTCCAAATGCTTATTTGTCGATCTCGACTTGAGCGGAGCTTCACCCATCTGTGACCCTTCGTTCACAAACCATGCCTGATCACATTATTTTCTACCTCTCACATACCACCACCAATCGTTTCTACCACAAAACAAAGCTCTCAGATCTGCTTGCTGCAGGGATGTAAATCTTTTTAGGCAGAAATGTGAATTTGATGTTCAGTACAGCAGCAAACAAAAAAGTCGCTTGAGCCATCAGCCTTTATTTTTGGGGGGATAATGTGGATTTTATGCCTTTTTTTTTTTCTTTTGGTCTAATTTGATGTGTTTCTTTAGCACATCTATTCTCTAAGCCTCGAGCATTTTCAGGGGAGATCATTCTCCACATTTATTACTGCATTTAAAAAGCAATGACAATTTATATAATATTTCAAAACAGAATTTTGTGGGTGTTTGGACTAGGTGATTTTCTCCTGGGGATCACATGTGAAATTTGTGCATGTTTCATTTGGATCCAGAGGCAAAAAGCAATGATGCTGAGTGGCACACAACATTGGGCATCTCTTTTCCAAGTGAATGAAATAAGAGATTGCACCAGAAGTTAAACTTAGCAAGACAAACAGGTAATTCTTGCAAAAAGGGCCGTATAACTGCTGGCTATAGCTATGGAAGAAAACTAAGCAGAGCTAGAGGACAGGAGGTTCAGGCTGGAAAATTTCTTCTCAGAAAGAGTAGTGATGCATTGGAGCAGGCTGCTCAGGGAGGTAGTGGAGTCACCATCCCTGAAGGTGTTCAAGAACCGTGTGGATGTGGCTCTGAGGGACATGGTTAGTGGGCATGGTGGGAATGGGTTTATGGTTGGACTAGATCATAAAATAGAATCACAGAATCACTACAGTTGGAAAAGACCTCCAAGATCATCCAATCCAACTGTCCCCCTACCACCAGTATTTCCCCAATAAACCATGTCCCTTAGTATCACAGCTAAATGCTTCTTGAACATCTCCAGGGATGGTGACTCCACCACCCCCTTGGGCAGCCTGTTCCAGTGCCTCACTAGTCTTTGTGAGAAGGAATTTATCCTAATATCCAAACTAAAACTCCCCTGGCACAACTTGAGGCCATTCCCTCTCATCCTGTTGCTAGTTACCTGGGATAATAGGCCAACTCCCACCTTGCCACAACCTCCTTTCAAGAAGAGCGATAAGATCTTCCCTGAGCCTCCTCATCTTCAGAATGAACAATCCCAGTTCATGTGGGATTGTTCATTCTGTGTTCCAGATCCCTCCCCAGTTTCATTGCCCTTCTTTGGACACGCTCCAGGACCTCAACGTCTTTCTTGTAGTGCGGAGCCCAAAACTGAACACAGTACTCGAGGTGCAGCCTCACCAAAACTGAGTATGGGGGAGAATGATCTTAGTGGTCTTTTCCAACATTAATAATTTTATAATTCTATGATTCCTTACTGTCATTTCCCCTCCTTGCTCTGCCCTGGAGCTTGCTGCATTTTGGACAGCAAGGTGCTGGTAACTAAAACTGATCCCAATGGGAAAGTTAGTGCATTAAAGGCAGAGGCAGTGCAGATAGATTGAATTCATCACTGCTCTCCCATCTTCATGCAGACAGGCTCCTCATCATGCTGAAATAAAACCTTGGGCTCAGCAGAACTCTAGCCAACTAAAATCCCAGAGTTCAAGTTTTTCACTCAAAAGCCTGGGGAAGGGCAGCTTGTGGGGCAGCTGTGCTGCCATGGGCTGCAGGAAGCACAGCACACAGACCTCCCATGAGAACCTGGGGGCTCCTGCCAGCACCTCCAGATGGAGGAAGATTACATCTCACCCACATCTCTCAGCCGGGAGTGGGCAGACGGAGCCCATCGGCCCACATGGGGCAACCCATGTTCGATGGCCTGTCTCCTTCCTGCTGCTTGGGTCTCAGACACACAGGATTGCTCAGAGATGCAGGATGCTCAGCCCCCAAAAGCAGCCAGCAGGGCAGGGATGCTCGCCATGAATAGAGTTTGCTCTGGCAGGCGGCCAAGTGCCCGGGCTCATCCTGCTGTGCTTGCGGCCTGTTGAAGAGAAGTGACGCGCGGCACGCTCTTGCTCACAGCCTGCTGCTGCTTGGGAGGCTGGGAGAAGGAAAGCCTTAGTCTTTCACAGCTGGGGGCTCTGACTTTGCAAGCCAATTGAGATGGAGGACAGACAGGGGGAGAGGGGGGAGATGAGAGGCGAGATGAAGGAAGGGACTCTCTGACTTCCGGTGAGAGGCTCAGCCCCTGCCTCCCCGCTTCATTTTGCCCCCTCGTTGTGAACCCGTCAGAAACAAGCAGAAGGCCAGAGCACAAATGGGCAAAGCTGCACGAACCAGTCTGAAAATCAAAAGCCATGGCATTATGCCCAAGCTCATTAACCCACTGTGGCATGGGGCTAATTAGCTGAAGAGTGGCACCACGTTAATGCAACTCCTCCACCTCCAAGGCTCCATGGAGTATTGCTGCATGGTGCCTCCCCACCACGCGTATCAGCAACACAGCAGGTCTGGGGACTTAGAGGCAGCAGAGAAATCGGGAGGATACTCCTATTGACACAGCAACAACACAATGGCACATATATGAAAGCCAACCGTATTCTGGACTGCATCAAAAGAAGTGTGGTTAGCAGGTGAAGGAGGTGATCCTGCCCCTCTGCTCTGCGCTGGTGAGGCCTCACCTGGAGTACTGCGTCCAGATGTGGAGTCCTCGGTACAGGAGAGACATGGACCTGTTGGAGTGCATTCAAAGGAGGGCCACAGAAATGATCCCAGGCATGGAACACCTCTCCTACAAGGAACAGGCTGAGAGAGCTGGGGCTGTTCATCCTGAAAAAGAGAAGGCTCTGGGGAGACCTGAGAGCGGCCTTTCAGTATCTAAAGGGGAGCTGTAGGAAAGAAAGAGATGGACTCTTCAGCAGAGTCTACTGTGACAGAACAAGGGCAGAGCTTGTGATAAAAACATCCAACCTGCGGCCCATGCCGCAGCCCGGCACAGCTGGCACTGCAGCCACCCCCTGCCCTCCACCATCATGGCAGTGGCTCTGTCCCGAGAGTGCAAACATCACTCAGCACTACCCGAAAAGTGAAGCGCTACCAACCCCATCTGGGCTGCAACTGGGGCACACAGAGAGCACAGTGCAATGCTAACTCAGGTGATGGCAAATAAGTTTATGGATTTTGATACAATGGCTAAACACAGACCCGTGAACAGGGAAAAACATGCAGCCATGCTTTCTGTTGTGATAAAGGAATTTGAGAACAGCTTTCAAGTTTGCCAAAAAAATCATCAGTGTTTTGGTTTATTTGTGACTCCATTTTCAGCTGACATAAATACATCACTAGCAAATTCTCAAATGGAATGTGAAGAATTGCAACCAAAAATGTGATCATCTCTCTCTTACCAGGCTTTTATCAGACCTACCTTAGCAGAGAGAAGTATCCCTTACTTCACAGTCACGTCTTATTCATGTCATCCTTAAAAATTAAAATGACTTTTGTTACTTGTATATATTAACTATAGTATATATTTTATAAGGGTTGCTCTGAAAATAATGCCTCCTATTTTATCATGTAGGCCCACAACATCAGAAGCAGATGTTGGTGGTATGGCAGTAGTGGCTGAACCTTCCCACCAATAGCCCATCACATTTTGTTGTTGTATGACAGATGGAGGCAGAGAGAAAACCTGACAGAATGGTGTCTGACATGGAAGAGCCTATGAGGCAAAGGCGAGTCACTGAATTTCTCCATGCAGAAAAAAATTGCTCCCACTGACATTCGTTGACTCTTGCTGAAAGTTTATGGAGACCAAACAGTGGATGTGAGCACATCGAGGTGGTGGGTGGTGCATTTCAGTAGTGGTGACATTGGTCACCTCCACTGGTGCAGATTGTTTGGAGCACAGCATGTATGCTCTTCTTCATTGCTGATGAAAATGCAGAGCTAATGGTGGTGACTATGTTGAAAAAAAGTGTTTCGTGGCTGACCATTTTGTCTATTAAATAGTGTTGTTACGCTCTTTGGTCTGTTGTCATTTCTATAGAAATAAACAGGAGGCATTAATTTCAGATCAACCGTCATAGATATGGCCCTCGATAATTCTTCATCCGGTCTGGCCCAGGCAAACCAAAAGGTTGGACACTCGTGGCTTAAAACATGGTAGGAAGCAGGCAGGTCCATGGAGGGACATGGCAGTGACTGTTTGGAGTGGTATGAAGCTTCCTGGTCAGGTGGCAAGGGGAGGACATCAGCCTAATGGCAAATGAGCTGCCTCAAAAAGTTAGCAGAGCCCATCCCTGCAGCCGCACATAAGCATACACAGAGGGCTGTACATCTTCCTGGGAACTAAAAAGTGGATTTCTTCCATCCATTCATCATCTGTAAGAGTCTAAAATCCCAAACAGTCCTTCAAGGAGGAGAGCGTGAATGAGGCCCAGGAGGAAATAGAGAGAGGCTGGAAGAGAGCCAAATGTGCCAGTACAGACACCTTCAAAGCGGCGTGAAAGGTATCCATCCCAGCCAGGTGCACAGGAGTGACAGACACAGCACCTCAGGGAGGTAGATTTAGACACTGAAAGGCCAATCTCAAGTCTCCTGAAGCCTTCTCTTCTCCAGGCTGAACAGCCCCAGCTCTCAGTCCATCATCATAGGAGAGGTGTTCCATCCCTTGGATCCTTTTTGTGGCCCTCCTCTGGATGCACTCCAACAGGTCCGTGTCTCTCATGGAATAGGGAAATAGAAATGGGTGCTTGCTTCATGGTCTGACAGCCACAAAGCCTCATCCATCTCTTTTCCTGCAGAAAATGCACAGAAAGCTGGAAGGGGGGGAGGACAGAAGGAGTGCCAGTAGGTGCTTGCTTGATTCCTTTGCACCATGAAATAGTTATGTAGGATCACAGCCTGGGCTGTGTGATGGGAGGGAAAACTTCAAGCTTTGAGGATTTTCCCAGCGCCCTGCCACCACCTCAAAGATGAGACCAGGGGACACCCCAAAAATCACCCCACGGCGGCTGCAGGCCCTGAGGAATGCGCTGCCCTGGGGATACCTCCGGACGGCTGCACGAGGCCCACGCTGTGAGGGGAATGCGAGAACTGGTCTTTTGTTTCTCTCCCCTTTGTTTTAACCTCTCGAATCAAAGGCCCCAGCTGCTACTCCAGGAGAGGCTAGAAATTAATCCAATTAAAAAATAAATTCCCTGTGGGATCAGAACGGCGTGCCGGGTGGGGTGTACGGGCACGCGATTCCTTTATCCCGCAGAACAAGCTCTCCTTTTATAGCTCACGTTTCACAGAGGGGAGATGCAGGCAGGGAAGCATTTGAAGCAAATGTAACAAACAAATGATTTATAACCCCAGTACCCAACTGCAGCTTGCGGGAGGATGGCAGCTCCCTCCTCTATAGCCTACACGGCCAGAGACAATACCCCCCTACACAAACAGTCGTAGAGCAGCAAAACCCTTTGCCGCTTCGTTCCACTCTTTTGTTTTCCAGAGTTTTGGTCAGCATGGGTTTGTGGAGCTTGACAGGTTAACCCACACTTCTGGGTTGCTGCAGAAGTGATTAAACAGGGGGATTGTTTAGGCTGGGAAGCAGAAGTTCCTTTGTTTTTGTAGATCACTCAAAGGCAGCCGAGGCAGGATGCCCAAGAAGAAAGAGATGAGGGCTGAGGAGGGAGATGGGCTCCCAGGAGGGATCTGGTGCCATCAGCTCTGCATGCTCAAGGATGAGCCACGGGGGATGTGCTGTGTTTATGCTTCAGGGCTGGAGAGATGTCAACCAGGCCCACTGGTGGCAGGACCAGTTGGAGACCATGTCCCAACAGCACCTCACCCTACTACGCTCAGCAGAGCCTTAGTGAAGCTGCAGCATCCCAAGGATGCTATCAGGACATCCCACACCACAGCCCCAGCAGCATGCAATCATAATGCAGCACAGGCCAAGGGGGATCAGGGCTACACACATTTTCAATAGGCACAACTTGGTCCTCCCGGAGATCTTCTGGGAAAGGGAAAGCGCAGGCACTACAGCCACCTGCACATAAAGTTGCATGGGGATGCTACCAACCTGGGACACAGACACATTTTGCCATAGGTAACAGTGGGAAAGGTCAGAGCCCTCAATGCTCACCTTCAGCTGGAGGCGTGAGTAGAATCATAGAATCATTAAGGTTGGAAAAGGCCACTAAGACCACCTAGTCCAACCATCAGCCCATCTCCACCATGTTCCCAAGTGCCACATCTGGACAGTTCTTGAATAGACAGAGACAATGACTCCACCACCTCCCTGGGCAGCCTATTCCAAAGCCTCACTGCTTTTTCTAGAAGAAATTTTCCCTAATATCCAACCTAAACTCCCCCTGGTGCAACTTGAGGCCATTACTTCTCATCCAAAATGAGAGAAGGAGATCCTGATTTGCTACTGGCCACCATGGTTGCTGCTGAAGCTTTCAGTCCCTGGGAGCAGCACATTACAGTGATGGAGGAGCCTTTTGCTTTTCCCATTCCCTGACACCTGTCTCCCAGAGTTCTGCTTTCCATGTTAGGAGGTATGGGAAGGAGCATGGGATGGACACGAGCTCCGGACAGCACAAAGTGCTCCCCTCCTTCACGAACTCTTTCACAAAAACACTAAGTGCACGGGAGCTGGTGAATTATTAAAACAACCTTGCAACAGCTCCAGAGAAATCTCCAGTGCCTCGGATTCAAAGGGAAGGCTGCGGTGTGAGAATCCCCATTAGTAACAATACGCACAGTTTGCAAGAACATATGTCCCCGCATGGAGCAATCAACCAATCTGGGCTGTTTAACCACAATATTTCAAAGAAGTGCTTTTAACGCAGTTGATCCGTATGTTTATTTTTTGAGCTGTAAAACAAGATTCTTCAGCAGCCTTTCAGAACATCTCTGTAATGGACTTTATCCAAACTATTGGGGAGAGGGCTTTGCTCCAGCGGAGCGGCTGATACTTTTTTTTTTTTTTTTTAACTCAGAATCACAGCTGTGGAAAAAGCATAACCCAGGCAGACAGAAAGTGCATTTTGCCCTCAAAAAAAAAAAAAAAAAAAAAAAAAAAAAAAAAAAAAAAAAGGCGAAGAGAAGGAGCAGGATCCCACTGGGACGCTCTTTAAAAAGGGTTTTGATCAGAAGTGTCTGAGATGAGGGAGGTGGGAATTGAGGGGGGGAGTGAGGGGAGGGGGGGGGTAACTTTCCAAGCAGAATATATGAGCACACATTGAAAATACATTTCTTTGCACCCTTTTCTCCTGCAAAGTGTGTGGGAGGTGAACGCGGGTCCGTTGTATTGATTGATTGATTTTTTTAGGAATCTTGGAACAGCCACAGCCGTGCCTTCACGGGGACGGGGGACGTGGGGGCAGGAGGGGAGGGGGACACGGTCTGGTCTCCTTCCCTTCTCGATCCTAATCCTAATTAAAAATAAATTACATGCTGCATGGAACTTGAAATGGCCACGATAATCCTGTTACACGCGAGGGGCCGCCCCGCTGCCCGCTGCCCGCTACTGCCCGGCGGTCCCGTTCCCATACGCGCAGCCCCCGGCCCGACACGGCACAACCCGGTCCGGTCCAAAACTGCTCCTTGCCCGCCCCGACAGCCGTCTGCGGAGCTCCTACGGGCAGGAGCTCAGCGCCCCGCGGAGCCTTTAGAGACCAGGAGCTAGGGGAGCTTTTGTCGGTGGCACTGCGCGTCTCCCCCCCCTTCACCCCGCTCCCTCCTATCCCCGCAGCGAGCGCTGATGCGCTATTTAAATCCCATTTCCATAAGCCGCCGCTGCGGGCAAGCCGCCGCCGCCCGCGCCCGCTGCGCTCGCGTGCCGCCCCGCGCAAAAAAATAAAAAAAAAAACGCGCAAAAACGCGCGCAGCGCCCCGCGTAACACCCTGCGCAAAAACACCCGCGGTGTTCCGCGCAGCGCCCCGCGCAACGCTCAGCACAGCTCTCAGCGCAGCGCCACGCGCAAAAACACGGGCACAAACACGCGCAAAAACAAGCGCAGCGCTCCGCGCAGGCGAGAGGTTCCGTGGGTACCCCGGAGTGCCCGAGCCCCGGCAACTCAGCGCGGGGAGGTCACCCATTCGTGCTTTTCTGCCTTTTTCCTTTCAACCGCTTTTCCCTAAGAAAGGATGGAGAGGGGAAAGGAGCGAGGGAGGGAGGGGAGGAGGAGGAGGAGGGCAGCACTGGAGCTCTGCGCCCTCCGCCCGCTCCGCGGCCGCGGGGCTCCGTGCGGTGCGGGGCAGATGGCCGCGTTCCCCCGGTCCGTGCCAGGTTTCAGCCTCACGCTGTTATTTTGTTCTTCTGGAACGAGACTGGTGTTGCTTCCCAGAGAGGCCCTATTAGGACAAAAAGAAAATCCCGTGAATAGGCGTAACAGGGCACCAGGAGGGATCGGTCTTAAATGTATTTTAATATGAGCCGGGCATTGTGTGTAATTCAGCGCTCATCATCGTTTAGTCAAAGAGTTATGGCAGTGATTGGGAATGAATAGAGGGACATAATGGATACATGTGGCGTTTGCTCATTATATTCAACTTAGTCCAACTCCTCTGTGGAAACTGTTCAACTTTCTCTCCCTTTAGCCTGTCACAGTGAAATAATACAGACATTGGTTCCTCAAATGGGATAGCCTGCCATGCTATTATATTTCTACAGCTAACGAGGGCTTCATAAGCCTTTGATACAGCCTGATCTTTGAAACCTTTCCAAATCTCCTCAAGCTTATGCTAAATCCTATTTGGAACTTTTTTTTTTTTTCCTCCCCTTTCTTTTTTTTTTTTTTTTTCCTTTCCTTTCGCCTGCTAGTGCCCCAGGCTTAAGAAACCCGGGCGGTGACATGCATACTAACGCATGCGGGGACAGCTCCTGAAAGGCGACTTACGGCGCTGATCACAGGCTCTCACGCGAGGAACACGGCGCTGCGGGTGCGGGGGTGAAGGGATGCCGGACTCCCCCCCGCGATCAGCCGGGCACGGCTCCTGTCCGGCCGCGGGGTGAGAGCGCAGCAGAGCATGCACGAACCCCGCCGCTCCCCTTTATCAAACCCGGAGGGAAAAAGGGTGAAAAAGGAGGGGAAAAAAAGGGGGAAAGAAAGGAAAAAAAAGCGTTTGAAAAAAAGGGAGGAAGAAGAAGAGAAAAAAAGGAAAGGTACAAAAAAAGCGAGAAGCCCCCCCTCCCAGGCCCGGGGAGTTAAAGGAGACAAAGGCGGGCGCCCCGCGCGCCCCGCTCCCGCCGGCTGCCTGAGCCGCCCCGGCTGACGGGATTGTCGGGAGCCGCCCGCTTCCCATTGGCTCCGCCGCCTCCTCATTTGCATACGCCGTCTATTAAAGGCGGCGCGGAGGTGCGGACGGGCGCAGACGGCGGTGGAGGGTGCGTGGAGTTGCGTGCAGTCCCCGCACCGCGTCCCCTCTCTCGGTCCCGTGCAGGTGCCATGAGCCCCCTGCGGCTGCTGGCCGCCGGCTGCCTGCTGGCCCTGTCCCGCTGCAAGACGGTGCGCTATCGCACCGATGAGGAAGGGGCGCCGGGCACGGTGATCGGCACGCTTGCCGACGAGATGCCGGTGAAGGCTCCGGGGGAGATGAGCTTCCGACTGATGAGGCAGTTCAGCAACAGCTCGCTGGTGCGGGTGCGGGAGGAGGACGGGCAGCTGAGCATCGGCGAGGCGGGGCTGGACCGGGAGCGGCTTTGCGGGCAGGCTCCGCAGTGCGTGCTGGCCTTCGACGTGGTGAGCTGCTGGAGGGAGCGCTACCGCCTGGTGCACGTGGAGCTGGAGGTGCGCGACATCAACGACAACGCGCCCCGCTTTCCCCGTGCCCAGATGGCGCTGGAGGTGTCGGAGAGCGCTGCTCCTGGCACTCGCCTCCCATTGGAGGTGGCCGTGGACGAGGACGTGGGCTCCAACTCCATCCAGAGCTTTCAGGTTTCCCTCAATAGCCACTTCGGTGTGGAGGCGCAGACGCGGGCGGACGGAGCGCGCTGCGCGGATCTGGTGCTGCTGCAGGAGCTGGACCGTGAGCGCCAGCCTTCTTACACCCTGGAGCTGGTGGCCAAGGACGGCGGCAGCCCTGCACGCTCAGGCACAGCCACTGTGCACGTCCGCGTCCTTGATGCCAACGACAACAGCCCCACTTTTGCCCGGAGCTCTGTGACAGTGGAACTGCCCGAAGATGCACCGCCTGGCTCCCTGCTGCTTGACCTGGATGCCGAGGACCCGGACGAGGGCCCCAACGGAGAGGTCGTCTATGCTTTTGGCAGTCAGGTGCCTCCTGAGGCACGGCGGCTCTTCCGCCTAGACCCGCGTTCCGGCCGCCTGACTCTGGAGGCTGCTGTGGACTACGAGCGTACTCGCACCTACGAGCTGGACGTGCGGGCCCAGGATCGCGGTGCCAGCCCCAGGGCGGCCACCTGCACCGTCGTGGTGCGCCTTACCGACGTCAACGACAACGCGCCACGCATCAGCATCAGCGCCCTGCGTGGTGCTGGCAGTGCCGCCGGCGTGGCTTACGTCAGCGAGGCAGCTGCCAGTGAGAGCTTCGTGGCCCTTGTCAGCGCTTCTGACCGTGACTCTGGCACCAATGGGCAGGTGCGCTGCAGCCTGCGCGGCCATGACCACTTTGCCTTGCAGCGGGCCTACGAGGACAGCTACATGATAGTCACCACAGCAGCACTGGATCGCGAGCGCATCCCTGAGTACAATCTCACCGTAGTGGCCGAGGACCTGGGCTCCCCACCCTTCAAGACTGTCCGCCAGTACACGGTGCGGGTGAGCGACGAGAACGACAACGCACCGCTCTTTGCCAAGCCCCTCTATGAGGTGGCTGTGCCAGAAAACAACCCGCCGGGTGCCTACATCACCACTGTGGTGGCCCGTGACCCTGATCTTGGCCACAATGGGAAGGTCACCTACCGGCTGCTGGAGACCCAAGTCATGGGAGCCCCGATCTCTACCTACGTCTCAGTTGACCCTGCCACTGGGGCCATCTATGCCCTAAGAACGTTCAACTATGAGATCCTCAAGCAGCTTGACCTGAGGATTCAGGCCACTGATGGAGGCTCCCCACAGCTCTCCAGCAGCACGCTTGTCAAAGTGAGGATGGTGGATCAGAACGATAACCCTCCAATCATCATCCACCCAGTGCTCACCAATGGGTCGGTGGAAATCAGTGTCTCCAGCAAGACCTCCCGTGATGCCTTGGTGGCCCAGATCAAAGCTCGCGATGCAGATGATGGGGCCAATGCTGAGCTTACCTTTGCCTTCCTGGAAGAACCCCAGCAAGACCTTTTTGCCATCAACCCAACCACTGGAGACATCGTGCTGAGGGGAGACCTCTCTGAAGAGCTGGGGCAGCTGTTCAAGGTCATCCTCACTGTCACAGACAATGGGAGGCCCCCTCTGGCCACAACTGCCACTGTCAACTTTCTTGTGACTGCCACTGCTCCTTCCAGTATCCAGGAGGTAGCCAAGCCCAGCTCCTGGCAAGGGAAGGCCTTGCAGTGGGACATCCCTCTGATTGTGATCATTGTCCTGGCGGGCAGCTGCACCCTCCTCCTGGTGGCCATCATCACCATCGCCACCACCTGCAACAGGCGCAAGAAAGGGAATGACATCAAAAACAACAGTCCCCTGAAGGAGCAGATCGACATCTCCCACCTGGAAAAGGGTCGGCAGGAGGACAGCAGCCAGAGGGGAAATGTGTTTGAGGTACGAACCTTCCCCAGCAAAACCTCTTTCAGCGGCCCCGACCCTTCTCCAGCAGCTGAGGAGATCTCCACTGCAGAGAGCAGCAGCGACAGCACCTGCCTCTATGAGGGTCAGAAGCGGCTCAGAGGAGCCGGCGGGGAGGTAAGGTCCTGTGCATTTTGGAAAGCGGAGGGTAGAAGGGGAGGATTGCAGGGTGTAAATCACAGGGATGCAGTTATGATGCTAATTGACCCTTTACTACTTCCCCCACCCCAGCAGGGTTTCACCGCCACTCCAAGCTTCGGCAAAGAGCCTGCTCCCCCTGTGGCCATTTGGAAGGGGCATTCCTTCAATACCATCTCGGGCCGGGAGGCAGAGAAGTTCAGCGGCAAGGACAGCGGCAAAGGCGACAGCGATTTCAACGACAGTGACTCGGACATTAGCGGGGATGCCCTGAAGAAGGACCTCATCACACACATGCAGAACGGTAAGGGCTGCATCCCACTCCCAGTGCTCTGCGTCCCTCTGTGCAGCTGGATAGATGGACAGCACGCTGCTTGGGGGGATGCATCACACAAAGAGCAGGGAAACCTGATGCTTGCCTCCAGAGCTGCATGGGTCTCCTCCCAGCAGGCTGCTAAGTGCTGGCTTCTGCCCACACTGAGCACTGAATGCATTACTTTAGAGCTGTGGGTGTGTTTTACCCCCTCTCCTCAAAAACCGTCCCCTTCATTTCATCCTGTGAGCTAAATGATGTAACCCTAGTTCCCCGAGCATGCCACAGAGCAGCGCTTCCCCACGCTGCCGTCCACGTGCTGTCCTCTTGTGATTGATAGCTGCGGGCTGAGAGTGGTGGTTGTTCCTGCAGCAACAACAGGTTCCTCCTTCCCTCTCTAGGTCTGTGGGCTTGTACGGCTGAGTGCAAGATCCTGGGCCACTCAGACCGCTGCTGGAGCCCCTCCTGCGGCCGAGCCAACCCGCACCCTTCTCCCCATCCTCCAGCGCCTCTCTCCACCTTCTGCAAAAGCACATCCTTGCCGCGGGACCCGCTCCGCAGGGACAACTTTTACCAGGCCCAGCTGCCGAAGACGGTGGGGCTGCAGAGCGTCTATGAGAAGGTGTTGCACAGGGACTTTGACCGGACGATCACACTGCTGTCCCCTCCGCGTCCCGCGCGGCTCCCTGACCTTCAGGAGATCGGGGTGCCCCTCTACCCGGCTCCTTCAACCAGATTCCTGGGCCCCCAGACTGATGCCACTGAGAAAGCATAACCCCCCCTGGCCCCATCCACACGACTCGGTCGCTCCCAGGAGCCTTTAAGTTATTGACCAGACCCGGTGTTGTATGTGTAAATATGCAAGATGTGCCTTAAAACATGAAGGTGTTGGGAAAGATTTCCCATCGGTACTGTTTGGTATTTGCAAACAACAGCAACAACAAAAATTGTTTGTAGTTCATGTAATTTTTATGAAATGTGCAGTATTTAATTTTTTTCCTTTGTTTTCTACATGGTTTTCTTTGCGTTTGGTTTGCCCATGGCCTGCCATTTTTGTAGTGTTTTTAACCTGTACAGTGTGTAATGTAATGTTTGTACATAATGAAAATTGGTTATATTTTTATATAATAAAAGCTTAAAAAAATGGGAATTCTTGCCAAAGGAACTGTCTGAAAGACACAATTATTAATAATATCCTGAATATGTAGACTCGTGTAAGGGAAATTCCTCTTTCATAGTGTAATAGTAACCCAAGCAACGCAGTGTGCGGAGACGTTTGCCTTGCCAAATGTGACTTGTATCTCTTGAATCTGTGGTCAGTTTAAAGTTAAATGTTATTTAATTGCCTTTGGTTCTTGTAATCTGTGTCACTGATAAACACTAATAAAGGTTTTGTGATGTGTTGGAGGGTTCTGTCTGTGGTTTTCGCGCTTCGTGCCTTCTGAGTCCTCACAGGTCAAAGAAGTTTTGTACAGAAAAATGAACGGGAGGAGCATGAGCAGTGCTACATCCTATCTCACCCATTCCTCATCTCCTGCACTGGAGATGCAGCTCTGGAGTTGGTAATGCTGGGACGTGGAAGACAAGGAAAGCTGTGTGATAGCTGTGTGCTGCTCACTATCTCTGTAAGCTCCTCCAGACAGACCCTTTGCTGGTGGAAATCAGTGCAACTCCAGTAAAGCTGTATCAGTCAGCTGAAGTGCTCATGACGTGTCAGAAACCACTGGAGTGCTTTGCTTTCTGATAGGGCTGGAATTGATTGGGGTAAAGCTACATAGGCATGTGCTGATAGGTTTATACACTACTGAAGCAGCTGTGCTAAAGTGTGTGGGCACTGAATTGTGTTTATACACTGCATTTGCACATCAAGCAGAGAGAGAGTAGATGTCTATTACGTTGCGATCATCTCTGATACATATTTTGCCTCTTTCCACAAATGACAAAGATCCAGTAAAGTAATCATACCCAGCTTTGAAATTCCCTCCCCTCAAATCCTGAAGCTAAAAGCAGATCTCAAATCCTTCTGCTGAAATCACGTTTGGAATAGCGTTCGGTGAAAGAACGTGAAGCATGTGTTCAAAAATGCTTGTACAGAGATTGTACTTAGACTGGAGGTTTAATAATAGCTCTGACTTTTCTGAAAGGAAGAATGGATCCTTATGTTGAATATGTAACTTCACATACAAACCAATAATGTATAAATCTGTACGTGACAAAGCTTTGGTTTTGTCGTGAATTCTTCAGTGGTATGCCTAATTAGTATAGTGTACATAGAGAAAGGATGACTCATGAAGAAAATATAAGGCCTTCGTAGACATAAACAAAGTCTCATTAGACTCTATAAGCAGGAAACAATATCCTGCCTCCGTGTTCCTTAACAGAGAAAAATTCCCTCTCACCTCTGACTACCAGCTTTGTCAAGCTGAGTGTGACCAAGTCTTTGTGCACATACTCTGAGTTTTAACAGGGGCTTCATAAAAGACTTTCCATGGAGATTGATGGCGGGCAGAGTGTCAGTGCACACGTTTGAAGGGAATTGATATCACGCTGATGCCAGACTAGATTGGGATGCAATGTCAATGATACAGCTTTTACAATCAGGAGAACGGGTGAGAGGCTCTGGTGATTGATGGAAACCTGGTAGTAAAAGTCAGGATGCATCTAAATAAACGAGAGGGCCGTCTTGGTTAAATTTAGAGCTGAGGCTGGAGGGTGGGTGCTGAGAAGGGAGCTCGGAGCCTCTCTGCCGGCTAATCAACAGTGATTCAGAGCAGCGAGACTGCATGGGAAGTAATTAGTCATAACTCTTAAAGCGGGGAGGAAAAGGCTCTCTGCCAATAAGGGAGGGCAGTCTGATAAGCTAGACCCTCATGGTTGAGTCTGAATAGTGATAGGACAAGGGGGAATGGATTTAAATTGAGACAGGGGAGGTTTAGGTTAGATATGAGGAGGAAGTTTTTCACTCAGATGGTGGTGACGCACTGGAACAGGTTGCCCAAGGAGGTTGTGGATGCCCCATCCCTGGAGGCATTCAAGGTCAGGCTGGATGTGGCTCTGGGCAGCCTGGTCTGGTGGTTGGTGACCCTGCACATAGCAGGGGGGTTGCAACTAGATGATCACTGTGGTCCTTTTCAACTCAGGCCATTCTGTGATTCTGTGATATGTACCGCAATACCTCCAAGGCAAGTCCCCAGGTCCTGCTGGGTAGGAGGCAGCAGCTGCCACAGGGCAGTTCCCCATCTTAGATTGGAATGATCAACTCACACTGGTGTCTGCAATAGACCCTGTGCACTGTTACTGCGTGATTTAGTGTCCCTCCCATCTTAGAATGAGCTGGGGCCATCTCAGCATCAAGCAGTTTCAGGGAAGGAGAAAAAAGCCACCTGCTCTCAAAGCAGCCTTCAGCATCAGATAGCTACAGTCCAGGTTTGGCAGGCCTGAGGTCCCAGATCCTGCGAGTAAAATGTAGGGTTCATCCCCCAGGTTTAAAGTTTGGTGTTTAAATCTGAGATACTCACTTTGCAAGGACTTTCTGGTTAGCAGAAATTCGTGGACCTCTTCCTGAGAGCTTCACATCACAGCTTGGAGAGGATCAATGGGGCAGCTTGCGTGAACCACTGAGGCACCGGCACTTCCTTTTGCCTGCTCAAGCTCCTTTAATATTTAGATGCCTAAATGAGGTGGGAGAAGTCCGAAGGCTCCGCCAGATAGCACTACCAGTCATCTAAAGTGCAACCAAGTGGAGATGGGAGCCCAAGGCTTAGCTCAAGGCGGGGCCCTTGAATCAAGCATTTGCTTTGCAGATGCTCTTTCAGTGTGTAAGCCCTAGTTTTTGTCTTTTATTTTTCAGTTAGCATAACTAAGGTTTTTGCTAACATACTTCAGAAATTAAAGCAGATCGATCAGTAACTCCATATATATGCCAAGCATGGTGTGGCATCAGCTCTAACCCTGAGCTGACTTCCGCAGAAGTCTCTGATAGCCACCTATGACTAGGTCAGTGGAAAGAAAGAGACATTTCTGGGACATTAATCATCTCCTCCTAAAGTGGAGGCTAACATAGGTCTGGTCATGGAGGAGATTCTGCTCCTTCCCATCCCTCCCTATAGGCAGTAAATGTTTGCACTGTGGATCACTCTCCTATGACTCTTGACTGGATGTTCTGGATCAACAGGATGTTCTGGCTTTAATAATGTTTGATGGAGCCCTCCACATGAGGTGCCTCATTCTGTTTTCTGCAGCACACTCTGTAGTTGCAGGAATAGTAGGCAGTTGGGATGGCAGCGCTCACGCTTGTGAGTAGATGCAGCTACGAGCTCTGGGGTGGGAGGTTTAATCTCATCACCTCAACAAGTGCTGGGGATGCATGGAAAACGTGGCTTAGGCCAGCTCTGAAGGCAAAGAAATATCAGGGTGGAATATAGCTGAAAACTCAAGCAGACATGCCATTTCAGTCCAAAATGGAGATGTCTACATGCAAGGTGCCTACTTGACCAACAATGAAGAGCTGGGAGCGTGCAGGAGGCTGTCCAGCTCATCTCCCACACCAAAATCACTCCCTAATTTTCCTAACTACACCAACTACCTTGCCTTTGTATTTAAAGGTAGATTAAGCACCTGCCTGGCACATGGGCACGCATGTGGAAGCAGAAATTTAGATGTAGATGCAGAAATTAACCCTGGGCTGCTGCAGTTCTTGGGCAGAGTTTCCCAGGACAGCCAGACTCCCTAAGGGAATGCTGTCACCAGAAGGGATCATTTTCATCTCCAGCTCTGTATTTCCATGGCTGCTTTGCCACCAACACCCAGGCAGCTCTCCTGCTTCAGAAGGCCTGCACAAAGGCACCAAAACTGGGCTGATTTCTGCAGATTAACTCACCCAGGAGTCAGATGAATGTCAGAAGAAGGCAGAGAGGGGGTGATGTAGGGGAAGCCTCCACTGCAGGAAGGCAGGGCTGTGCTTTTGGGCAGCAGCCAACAGTAAGGTCAGCCTATATGTAGTGTAAAACCTCTGGAGGTTTATAGGCAATTTCAGTCCTAATGCCTCATTCCTTTTGGATGCTTTGAAGGCAGAGCTGCAGTCGTGATAAAGCCAGCTCACTCCCCGGGTGTTACCAAAGACCAAAAAATGTGATTGATGACTGAGGAGAAGTGCTGCTTCCTTCCACATATGCTGAGGTCTTCAGGTGTTGTTTATTTAGGAAGGTGCTTTGGAAAAGCTCCCCAGAGTTGGGTTCCCCCTCCTGAAGAGGCCATAAGGATCCCTCCATTCAGCTGTCCTTCCCAGTAGACGCACAAAGCCTCACATGGAAGGCAGGGAAGTGACTGCATCATCAAATGCTGCTCAAGGATGTGGATACTTTTGTGGTAACTACATCATCCAGATGTGAGGTCCCTACTTAAAAGTCTGGATTTCCTCCCTGCCTCAATCCAGCAGGTACATCCTAGGTGAATGTGCTACAGGCCAGAAATGAAGGATACCTCCCGCCCTCCTGAGTGACTTCTTCATCCAGAAGATGGACAATCCTGAAAAACATTGTCAAGGGGATCAGGAGGCACAAAAAAAGAGTAATAAAAGGCAACCGCTTCCTTCCTTAACATAGAAAACTCTTCTCCCATTCACATGCTACAAGAAGAAGAGAAAAACCAAGGCTTTGGTGGTACAGGAGAGAGTGACCTACAGGGTATGGAAATTAGCAGTTTAGAGGTTACAAACACACAATGTTTTTAGAGGACTATCTCCAGTAAAGTATTCAGATTTATTGTATGCAGCAACTTTCTTCCCTCCACAGGGTTTAATTTGCTGCTCTGCCAAAGATGTTTCTCCTTCTTCACCTGAGGGCTGGACCACTGCAGGAATGTGATTCAGCCCAGGCTGGCAGCCTGCTGTGACCTTTGCTGGTTGGGTGATGTACAATGACAAGAGATCAGAAATCCTTGGTAGCAACACCTTGGACACTTTCAAGTCTGTATCTCAGAGCACTTTTTGAAGGCCCAGGATGTTGAGGATGTTGTTCAAGGCAAAACAACACATCTGTGAGAGAGCTGGAACTAAATCCAAATGTTTTTTTGTTTCATACCACTGTACAACCGCACAATACAATGGGATTGTTCAGTCTGGAGGAGGCTAGGGAAGACCTTATCACTCTCTGTAACAGCCTGAAGGGAGGTTGTGGTGAGGTGGGTGTTGACCTCTTCTCCCAGGTAACTGCGATAGGACTAGGGGGAATGGCCTCAAGTTGCTTCAGGGAAGGTTGAGATTGGATATTAAGGAATTTTTTTTCTCATAAAGAGTGGTAATGCTCTAAACAGGCTGCCCAGAGAGGTGGTGGGGTCATCATCCCTGGAAGTGCTCAAGAACCACATGGATGTGGCACTGAGGGACATGCTCGGTGGGCATGGTGGGGATGGACTGATGGTTGAACCAGATGATCTTTGTGATCTGTTCCAGTCTCTATGCTTCTATGATTCCATGAACCCAGGGCAAGACCAGCATGCACCAGAGACCAGGGGCATGAGAAGGCAGAAAAATTCCTTTCAGTGACATCGTCTCAAAGGAAAAGAGCATCCTGTCTCCATCTTCCCTCACTCATACCAGCAGCAAACCGTCACTGCCCAAGTGCCCATGGGCAGCCTGATTTAGTGGGTGGCGACCACACTCATGGCAGAGGGCTTGAAGCTTGGTGACCTTCAAGGCACTTTCCAACCTAAAGCCATCCTATGATTCCACGATTCTACAAAAGCCTTTGTAGAGATCCCGCTGCCCCTTGCTTCTCCATCAGGTGGTAACAGAGAGCCACTGCATAGCTCACAAACCTGTGGGTGCTTTGGACCTGGAGTGGCTGGAACTCTGCACCATATTACCACCCTCACACGACCTGGGTTAGCAGTTATTTATTTTTATTTATTTAACCACCTAAACTGATTATCCATATAACAGCTTTAATCAATTATCTGCGGCGAAGAACTTCTCTGCAACTCAATTAGTAAAGTTCTTCCCTGACCTAGCGGTATCTGATTGCATCATATATAGAGCTTAACTTTGAAATGGCAACACAGTTCATTAAAAATAACTAATAGCTGCAGGGTTTAAAGATGTAAATGTTCATTTTTTTAATGGGGGAAAAAAAAAAGGGCACGCAGACTCTACCTGTCTATATTCATTATACTGTGTCCACATGGGATGACTCACATTTGCAAAACTCAAGTTTAATTAACATGCTTATTTTTACAATGATATTTCTCATTATAATAAATTAAATGTTTAAACAGCCAGTGCAAACATTTTGATCCAAGACAAAAATGCTTGCACAGTGCTAGTTTAAGCATTTAATTTATTATAATTCTTTCCATAGCAAATGCCTTAGAAGTTGATTTTTTTCGCAGTGAAAGGCTATTAGTATTATTTCCTCTGGTAATGTTTAATCCAAGACAATCAAAAAATGTAAGGCGTGAACAAAACGGGACTGGAAGCAATGATGATAAATGAGATAGCGGAGGGAGCTGCCTCCTCCGGTAAGCTGCACCGGAGCCTGCAGCTGGTGGAGCTCTGCGATCGCCTTGTCACCAGCAGCTCACACACAAATTAATCACAGCACATCCACTCAGCCCAGGCAAGCTTGGCCCCCAAGAGCATTTGCTCCACCCCCCTCAAGAAAACATAGAGGCGTGTGCCTACGGGTTTCTTTCTGCTTCCACGAGCCAGAGTTTGCTTTCCTCTGGACCCATCAGCACCACGTCCCTAAGTGCCACATTTACACGTTTCGAATGACAAGGGGAGCGCGGGATGGATGTGGCTGCTGATGGGGGCCGAGAGCCGATAGCAGCGCTGCCCCCTGCCCTGGGGCTGCCGCTAGGTGGGGGTGCAGCTCCGGCAGCTGAGCAGCCGAGGAAGGGTGAGGGGATGCGGAGGGGGGTGGTGGGGGGGATGATTTTTAACTGAGCAGCGAGAGATGGCCGCGACGAATCCAGCGTCCTCCAACCTGAAAGCTGGAAACGGTGACTTCTTGCAAGATTTTGGTATCTAAAGGGGGCTTGTAAAGAAGAGGGAGACAGACTCTTTAGCAAGGTTTGTTGTAAAGAAGAGGGAGACAGACTCTTTAGCAAGGTTTGTTGTGATGGGACAAGGGGGAATGGTTTCAAACTGAAAGAGATGAGATGTGGATTGGACATAAGGAAGAAGTATTTTACAATCAGGGTGGTGAGGCACTGGCATGGGTTGCACAGAGGGGTGGTGTGTGCCTCATCCCTGCAGACACTCAAGGTCAGGCTGGATGGGGCTTGGAGCACCTGATTGAGCTGTAGGTGTCCCTGCTCATTGCAGGGGACTTGGACTAGGTGGCATTCCAACTCAAAAGATTCTATGATTCTTCTGACTGAAAAGATTCTATGATTCTATGATTCTATGATTCTGTGATCCTATGATTCTATGATTCTATGATTCTATGATTCTCTTCTGTGATATAGAAGCTCTCCAATTAATGGAGGGTTTACAGTTGTGCTAGGGGACAGACAAGTCCCACCAGCACGAGGGTCACTCTGGGGAATGGGGAGAGCAAGACAAGAGGATACAGCAGATGTCTCTGGGTCATCTCCCAGAGACTCCACCACCACCTCTTCCAGTCTCCATCTGAGGTTCCATGTACCCCTAGGAGATACCACCCTGCACCTCCAGAGTCTGTACCCCCAGGAGATACCTCCCACACCTCCTCTGTAGCCAGATCTCAAGAAAAGGGTGTGGGGAACATCATACAGGCACACAACTGCACAGGGGGGAATTTCTGCCTTCGAGGACAGGCACACAAGGACATGGGCCCCCGTGTAAAGCAGCCAATGCCCAGAAGAACTCCACACTGTCCCGTGGTCTGGAAGTGATGTGAACTGTATGGGGTATTTTGGTGATGCTGAGAAGGTAATCTGCAAGCCAGCCCAGTGTAGTACGCAGTTAAGATGTATATGGCTAGAATTAATAAATAGAGCCCTTCAGGGGATATAGTTATACTGTGAAGGGCATTCCCAAAACACAACCTGTCAATCAGTTTAGCCAGATGACAAGCTAGAAAGCAGTTGGTGACCCGGGCAAAGCCAAATCAACAAAGCAGAAGAGAAGTCACCAGATTTACCTCAGATGAGTGATTGCAGCAGTGGTTTTGAAAGAAAAAATCACCAAAATATTCATGATCAAGTCAACAAGTCTCCCCAGACTAGTGAATTAATCATAGAATCACGGAATCGTAGAATCATGGAATCATAGAATCACAGAATCATAGAATGGCCTGGGTTGAAAAGGACCATCTAGTTTCAACCCCCCTGCCAAGTGCAGGGTCACCAACCACCAGACCAGGCTGCCCAGAGCCACATCCAGCCTGGCCTTGAATGCCTCCAGGGATGGGGCATCCACAGCCTCCTTGGGCAACCTGTTCCAGTGCGTCACCACCCTCTGAGTGAAAAACTTCCTCCTCATATCCAACCTAAACTTCCCCTGTCTCAGTTTAAAACCATTCATTCCCGCTTGTCCTATCACTATCCACCCTTGTAAACAGCCGATCCCCCTCCTGTCTATATGCTCCCTTCAAGTATTGGAAGGCCACAATGAGGTCTCCCTGGAGTCCTCTCTTCTCCAAGCCCAGTTCTCCTTTCTTCATAGGAGAGGTGCTCCAGCCCTCTGATCATCTTAGTGGCCCTAATAAAGTTCAGGGGTTGCTCATGGTCTGACAGTGGTCTTTCTGAGCAAGCCAGTAGAGCTGTAGGCATCCCTGTTCATTGCAGGGGGGTTGGATGTGATGGCCTTTAAGGGTCTCTTCCAACTCAAATGGTTCTGTGATTCCATGAAATACTCTGCCAAGAGATGCCCATTTGTTTTTCATAGCTCACTGCTTAACAAATCCCCGCTTCCACAAAACTCAGCAGATTAATAAATTGATCTCTCTCCTTTGCTAATTGCGAGAAGCAAAAAAGAGTGATTTAAGCCATATGATGGTCATTACAAAAATATCCGCCGAGTCTGGGAAATTGAGGGCAACAACATTTTTGCCTAGGAACCTGGGAGGGCAGCTTTATGTAGGCCACAAAGCGCCTTGGGGATTTCTTATGGTCCTCAAGTTTATTCATGTATTATTTCCTTGGTTGGATATTTGGTGTATTTGTTCCAAGAGGCAAGAAACCAGGGCTTCTGTGTGCAAGTTTCATCTGCTCCAAATGTGAAAAAAATAGAGATCCCCTCAGCACATCCTGCTACAGTAGAAGCGAAGTGTAAAGGAAAAATTCCAAATATGTAGATTTAAAAATAAAAACACCGAACTTTTCCCTCCCTGAAAGGGATTTGAGGAAAAAAACTGGGCTACAGATAGGTCTAGACTTTAATTGTCGAGCTGCTTGAGAAGAGTTGTTGGCCCGAGGTCATTTTAATCAGGTTGCATGTCAGCTTGCAAAATCTCCAAATTAGCTTACAGCTCCAGGAGAGAAAGATGTTTTTATTTCCCGAAGAACGCAAACAGATTGTTGTGACATGTTCTCAGTCATCATGACAGATCAGCTCCCTGCTTTGCACTGCAAGCTGAGAGGGAAGGCAGCCGCCTCCCCGCGCCTTCTGAGGTTTGGGCATCTCCTGGTTTGTCAGAGACGGGGATGGAGTTTGTAGAAATCCCTCTGAAAGTGAGGTTTATATGCAAAGACTCTGATAAAAGAGATTGACCTTAATTGGGAAGCAAGTTTCTTTCACATTTCTAACAACCCCCAGGCCTTCCTAGCAGTTCTGATGAAAGAGAAGTTGTGAAAAGAAACAATCTGTATTTAATGCAGAAGGAACTATCATATCCTGAGCTGTGCAGGGAGTGACAAGAAACCGGCTCATCCTTTTTAAAAAAAGGATTAATTTGCCGTTTTCTCCCTGAGTTTGTAGAAAGTAAGGCTGTGGGTGGATTTCAAAACAGGCTGAGAGCTGTGGTTGGGTTTCAAGCAGGCGCTGAGCACTGTGTCAGGCTCCACGCTTTGCTTAGAGGGATGGCGTGCTGCACGGCATAGGTCTAATTCAGTCCCTTGGCTCTGGCATGTTTGGAGGCTTTTTTTTTTTTAACTTCTCCATGTTCTGTTTTTCATCTGCATCAGCAACAGGCTCTGGTAGGATCACAGTGGGAGGGGGAAGCAGGAGGACAAGAGCAAGGAGGTAGCTTGGCTTCGTCTTGATGAACTGCCAGAGGGATGGCAACAAGCTGATCACCGCCACCAAAGGTGGTGGGCCTGCATCTGAACTAGTCAGTTCTAGAGGGAAAGAAATAGGCGTCTATTTCCCTCCCTATAGAAATTCCTAGCAATCCCTCCTGCTTCTGGCTGCTGACTATTTTGTGCACCTTTTAAAAATGCATGAATCTATGCTGGGCTGTCCTTGGCAACAGCCAAGGGCTTGTCACTGCCTGCAGCCAGGAGGGGACATAGGCAGAAGCAGGAGCTCTCTCCAGACCCTGGCACAGCACAAACATAGGTGCACCTTGGACAAAGAGGATACTTCACTAGAACAGGGAATGCACAAAATGTCCAAGGCACTTGTGTATTTATCATGAAGGAGCCATCCTGAGATAAGGGGAAATGGTTTCAAACTACAAGAAAAGGAGAGTTAGGCTAGACAGAGGAAAAACTTTTTACAGTAAGTGTGGCGAAGCACTGTGTTGGATGCTCCATCCCTTGAGACTTACTCAAGGTAAGGCTGGATGGGGCTCTGAACACCTGATGTACTTCCAGATGTCCTTGTTCATTGCAGGGGAGTTGGATTAGATGGCCTTTGGATGGTTTTTCCAACTCTAAGGATACTGTGGTTCTGTGATTCTGTAAGGGAGTTTAGGACAGGGTAGAACAAGGCAGAAGGGAATCTCTTGCATACAACCCCTTAATGACAGAAGAATGTATTTCCCTATCTCCAGTCAAGAGAAGTCACTACTGTACGCTTCTGGCTAGGAGCTGCCATCTCCTCTCTCCCAAGGGCCTACATGCTGACAGCAGAAAACCTTCTTCTTCCCTTTGGTGTGAGTTTCAGGGCTTTTGCTCTCTGGCTCCCTGCCATCAGCCCTGGTGGGATGCAGGGCAAGGCAGCAATGGCATGCAACCCAGATGTCAACAAGCCCCTAATCCCAAGGGACAGAGTCCCCAGGGAAAGCTCCTGCTGAACCCTTTCCAATTAGACGCCTTGTTTCCCGCCTTGCCTCTGCTTAGCCAGTTCAGAACTAATGTATTTTAATGTTCAGCCTTCTGGTTAAATTGCTGGGAATCCCCTTGTGGAACTGCACCAAAGATGACTGATTCAGCAATAGTCCAACAGAGTGGCTTTGCTTGATTTTCCGAATCAAGCTATGAAATGAGGCTGTCGACTCTTCTTTCCTCAGTGCCATCCCCATGAGGCTGTGCCATGCAGGATGATCAGAGCAGAGGGATGGGGACACAGCGCTCAGCCCTTAATGAGCTGCACAGCCACAGCAGCTTTCCTGGGGCTCTCGACCTCTCTGCACCTTTCTCTGCTCAGTTGTGAAAGCAGCTGAAGGGTGGACCTCATGGCTGCATTTGAGCCTCGAGTTCAGATTTAGTGAGTAAACACAGAATAAAAATCAACAGTGGATTGAATGTGTGGCACCCCAGCTCAAATGTCACTGGGATGTCAGGCTCTGCCTGCATCAACGGTGCTGATCTCTGGGGTGCTCCTACTAAATGTCAGAGCAAATCTAAGCAACAGCTTAGATTTGTGCTGTGGATAACAAAAGGTGCTGCAGATAATTTCGCAGATGAGAGGATGCTGAAGAAAAATCATGCCCACTTGTCTGATTCTGTGAGATGCCGTTGTGGCTCTCAAAGTTTAGAACAAGCAAGATCTTCTCTTAAGTTGACTTGGGTTCGCAGACGAGCCAGAGCTGCTAAGCTGAGACTTCGTGGGGGAGGTAGCAAGGAAGAGGAGAGGCATCTAGGAAGAGGAGAGGAATTGAGGAAAAGGAGAAGGACCATTCCTTTGGGTTTGTCTGATGGAAAGTCAGCCTTGCACGTGCTGATGTCATGGCCGGGTTAGAACAATGGAACAAGAGATGGCTTTCAGGCACAGCAAGAGTATTACTTGGGATCCCATCCACTCCACTGCCATGGCAGAGCTATTGGCTTCCACAGCTTTTCAGCACCTCATCTGGAAATTTTCCATCATGCAGTCACTCAGAGATGAGATTCCTGAATCAGAAAGCTCCTCCAGAAACATTAACAGCCCCAGCAGTACTGCAGCCCCATGCAGTCATACCCAGCCAAGCTTGGGCTGGGGAGGGCCTGGTGTTGAGAGCTGTCTTATAAAGCCTTCTCCACACCAAGCGCCTATCACTCACAATCCCAGACACCCTACAGTGTGCCCTTTAGTGTCTGACATCTGGTAGTTGTGGAGGAGAGGTTGTCATGAGTCATCCTTTGGGGTCAGGAAGGTGGTATTTGCACAGCCTTTCCACCATGCCCTGTGCTGGGGTCGATGCGGGCGGCTGGGTGTGAGCCCCTCAGCGTACAACAGAGATCTCTGTTCTCCTGTAAAGAAGATCCTTCACTGAGGATTTTTCATCCCCCGAGGAAAATATGCTAACAGGTTTAAATAATTAAACAAATCACATCACAGGCAAACCCAAGCTGATCTTTAAAACCCATTATCCTAAGAAGTCGAGAGAAATGCTCAGTGCTTTACACCTTCCTCCAGTCTCTTCACACATTAACTAATTCATTGCACGAGGGACCACCCGGCTGCACCCCAACCACAGAGTGGAGGCTTCATCAGCCTCCTCCGTCCCTAAAACCAGCATTACTGCAGCTGGAAGCCAGGTTCCTTCAGAGCAAACAAGCACATGCATCAGGGAACAAAACTCCTTTCATCAGGCCAAGCTTGCCCAACACGCAGCATCCCCACAGAGCAGCTCCCAGCCATGAAGAACGGATTTTGCTTTGGGCGATGTAGCTCTGGGGCTGCTTTCCACAGGCAGAGACAAGGAAAGCAACTTAAGCATCTTCTCTTGGACACCAAGACCATTTGCACCTCAAGGGGAGGAAGATAGAGGTGGTCCTGTTTGCCTCAGGTAGCATAATACTGCGGATGATTTACCTTCTCTGCAAATTAACTCATTTTTTTCTCCCAAACAACCCCAAAATTTCTTTAGAGAAGTCGTTACTGCCTCTGTCACACTGTGCAAGGGCAGGTGAGCTCCTCAAGACAGCAACACAACGTTTGTCAGCAAGAGGAAAATCTTGCTGGCGAGGCCATGGAGGCCACCTCTGCCCCCCTCCAATTAGTCTGGTTTCACGCTCCTCAGCTCTGCCCCATGCAGTGCTGCGGCCCCATATAGACAGGCCATAAAGTGTGGAGCTTAAAGTATTTGACAGTTTGCCCTTTAACAATTAGGGAATGTCACGGAAATCACTGACCATGGAGCCATGGAAAAAGCCCTTGGAAATAGGGCTGTGCAGGGAATAAGGTCCCCAACTTTTGTCATGCTGTTCTTCAAGCATTTTCTCCCCTCAGCTCTCCACACTGGACAAGCACGAGGACCCTAACAGGGCCAAATTTATTATTATTGCTGCTGCTGTTTGCTGTTTGTAGTGGTATGACACCATCAGTTCCATGCTGTTCCATGCTAATGCGTGAATAACAGATGTATTTTCCCAATTAAAGAGGTGTCTATTGGCAGAAATTATACTGTTCTTCCCTATTCCTCCCTGCTCAGCTTCTGGCAATGAGGAAAAGAGGAACAATCTCTGGATTTTTGAAAGCAAGGCCTGGAGAAGGGAAGGCTGTGGGGAGACCTCACTGCAGCCTTTCAGTACCCAAAGAGAGCCTACAAACAGGAGGGAGTCAGCTCTTTACAAGGGTAGATAACTCCAGGACAAGGGGAAATGGTTTTAAGTTGAAGGAGGGAAGATTTAGATTGGATATCAGGGGGAAGTTCTTTACAGAGAGAGTGGTGAGGTGCTGGAACAGGCTGCCCAGAGAGGTTGTGGGTGCCCCTTCCTTGGATATGTTCAAGGCCAGGTTGGATGTGGCCCTGAGCAGCCTGGTCTAGTATTAGATAAGAAGGTTGGCAGCCCTGCCTGTGGAAGGGGGGTTGGAGCTTGGTGATCCTTGAGGTCCCTGCCAACCCAAGCCATTCTATGATGCTATGATTCTATGAATTCAGGGCAGACCTGGGCTGACGGCTACTGGAGCAAGGAGCACAGGTAGTGCCTTCCCAAGCAGCATGGGGGCAAAGACCATGCCCTGATGTGCAAAGAGCTGTTGGCAAAGGCCAGATTCACCAAATTTGGAGGCCTCAGCCATGATGTGGTTCTATGAAACGATACGTCATGCTCTCCACACTCATTCTTGAGGAGAAGCCAACTCAAGGGTAGGGATGCTGCTTTTCAATGGTTCTGTTTCACCCATGGGTTTAGTTTCTTTAATCTGCTGTGTTCCTTTTTGTAAGAAACTATTCTCTTTTATTACCTATTTGGTTGGTTGGGGTTTTTGTTTGTTTGCTTGTTTTTGTTGTTTTATAAGGATTTGAATGCAGAGGGAGAAATATTAGAAATATTTAGTTGTTGTACAAAGGGACATGGTTTAGTGGGGAAATATTGGAGGTAGGTGAACAGTTGGACTGGATGATCTTGGAGATCTTTTCCAACTTTCATGATTCCACGATTCTATGATTATAGAGCAGACCAGAAAAGCCTGATGCAAGGAATTAAATGAAAGGACAGAGCACAGGTGAATAGGTGATTATACTTGCTGGAATCAATCCACACAAACATCTTGAAAAGGTAACAAAGGTCAAAAAAAGATAATAAAGGTGCTTCATCTGTTTTCAGAAGGGTGAGTAAAATGCGTGTTTCAGGAGGCAGTATTTGTGGAAAATATTCTGGAGAGGTGATCTCATTGGAAGTATTCTCTTGAGTCAGATCACGGAATTATTAGTGGAATGGTGCATAGATCAGAAAAGAGAAATATAATTGATTCATGGGAGCTCTTGGATGAGAAAATAAAGCTTGGCCTTTGCAACGAAACAAAAAGAAAATTATCAGAGTTCTCATCAAAGTGGAAAAAAGCCTCTGGGAAAAAGAAAGGAGATTGACGCTACTAAGTTGTTTAAGATAATAACTACCTCCAAAGCAGAAGCCCTGATTTGAGGTTAGGAAAGGAAGTAGCCTATGAGCAATTTACAGAGGATAGCTACAAAAGAGACCACATCGTTAAAGGTAGGAAGGAAAGCACATAATGACAGCTAGTTATTTTTATTTTATTTTATTTCTCTGATTCAAGGCAAACAGAAGGCACAGCCACTGGCTAAATTAGGAAGAATATGATGAAGACATATGGATAGAGGAAATCTGACCCTGGGGAAAAACAAATCTGCCTTTTGTGTCCTGGGGTGAGGAGGAACCAAGTGTGATGGGCCATATGTGGGATGGATGGGGAAGATGTGAGCTGAGAGCAGGGTTCAGCTCCAGTGCATCCCTGTGCCTTCACTGTGGTCTTGCTGGAGATGTGCCCAAGCAGGGCAATGGGGGTTGCCAGCTTCTCCCAAAGTCTCGTGGCGAAGGACATTGCGGGGCTTTCTGAGAGCCTTGCACAGAACAAACAGTGGTTTTGGTGTCTGAAATTTCACATTTTACCACACCGGGCAAGGAAAAGAGTACGGCGCTAGCATGGAGTGAGGGGGTAAGGAGAAAAAGTGAACCCTTGAGGTGGGGCTACATCCTGGGTTACCACAGGGACCTTGGTGAGGATGTTCATGCCTGTTAGTTCAGCTGTTTGGCCCCATTGCAGGGAAGAATCCTAAAACTTTCTCCAAAATCTCAGATTGTGATGGGTTACATATGAAAGCCAACATCTCCTTTCTCTTTTTTGTAGGATTTGTTCCCTCCGGAGGACTCTGGTTATTCTTAAGAGAGGTCAGGTAGAGACATCGAGTAGGTGGGAGTCACTAACAAGGTTATGGTCATGCTGGTGTAAAAAAAAGTATGGGAAAGTGCCCGGCCTCATGAATTTCCACTCAGGCCATGGCAGAGTTCAAAACAACTATTTGGGACACTTAGAAAAAGGAGATAAAAGCACATAAGGAAGCAGAAGAGACTTACCAAAAGGCAGGGTGCAGTGAGCAGCCAGACCAAAGTGTTCTCATTTTTAATATTTCCATTTCCCCTCCTAAACTTTTTTTTTTTTTCCAGAGCTGTGAAAAATAATGAGAAAATGTGCTTCCTTGAGACAAGCCCGCGCTATCAGCTAAGCAACCTCACATTCACTGCAGCTCTCCAAGTACTCTGGAATGCTTTTCAGCCCAGAGGATAATGGTATCAGACGACCAGAAAAGCTGTCCTGTAAAAGACTGTTATTATGATTTCCAGCCTCAGAAGTTGGCTTAATCCAGCTGAGCACACACATGTTATTTAGAGAGGAGACGGCGCTCAGACGCGACTATCGGCGTTATCTTCATTGCAAATGAAGAATTCAGCTGGTGAAAGGCGAGCTGCGTTTTTGTCCTCAGCCCTACAAACACCGACTCTGCAGTGACTGAATGTAGGTCTGTTTGCACGGGTGTGCATCTGCCCCAGCCCCGTTTGCCCCATTGCCACCCCATCCATCACAACGGCAAGGCTTGCCCCCCACAGTCCCACAGGCAGATCCGTGCACGCACACAGGGTAAGGCATGAAAGCAAGGGTTAATGGGGGGCTCCGTGGCAAACCTCCCTGGCACGTTTCCGCACCAGAGATGTGCGCAGGGGCCTTAAAATAAATCTGTCTTTCTAATGCAGAGACGTGAAATGGAGGTTTGAGATCAAAGGCTGGGATTCTCACATTTTGCCAAGATAGACATATCCATTCACAAGATTGTGGTGTAACAAAATACTTGCTAATGAAGAGAATCATAATCTTATTATTAGCCCCAACCTACAACAGTGTGTCATTCAGGAGCAGGCTAGAATGTGCCCTACTTTAGGAAGTTGCACAGTGCTTCTTTTTGGCTTTAACGAGCTGTGATTGTGTTTATTTTCAGCAGCAATCATGCCTGTTCATTTTTGACCAGGATCTGATGGCTAATGATGGAAATCAACATTGTAGGATAGATGGGGCTGGGCTTACGGATAGAAAATGCAGGTGGGCATCCCAGGGATTTGTTCCTCAGCCATGCAAAGGCAAAGTGCTTGGCAGATGAGAGCCACATCTGACTTCTGTGCTGCTTCACAGTGGTTTTCAGTCCAGCGGTTAGATCTGCCTCTGGGGGCAATGAGGTCTCTGTGGCCATTTCAAACAAAAAGATGACTTCCCCCCATCCCACCCTCCCCCTCCCCCCCTCCATTCTCTGCGTGTCCCCAGAGCCTCGGTGGCAGCTCAGCCCGTGGTGCCACGTTGGGGTGATCCGTGGGGCAGCCATCAAATGCGCTGTGCCCACACCTCAGTCCAAATGCACTCTGCTGATTTCTTTGGCAAGCTTGTTAATGTAGTTAAAAAACTATTATATTTATATATAAATATATATATAAATCAGTTTTTACTACCGCTGTCTGTAGGGTCACCTCTCCACAGCAGCCCAGCGCGGTATTCACTGCATGGCCATTCCCCCTTCATCACTCCCCCTCTCCTCTCTCCAGCGCTGCCCCTGGGCCCCAAATCCCCACTCCCCTCCTCCCGGGGGTGCGGCCCGGAGGGAGCGGAGCGTTCTCTGTCCGGGCAGGGGCGGTGCGGGGGCCGGGTCGGGGCGGTGCTGCCCGGCGGGGAGCGGGGAGCCCGGGGCAGCCGCTGCCGCAGCCATGGCCGAGGGCTCGGAGAAGGTACCCATCGCCCGAGCGGGTCCCGAAGACGTGGAGCAGGGCCTGCCGCCCGTGAGTGTCACTGGCATGGGCTGAGATGGGCTGGGGTGGGCTGGGATGGGATGGGCTGGGGTGGGCTGGGATGGGATGGGATGGGATGGGATGGGATGGGATGGGATGGGATGGTTCAGGACAAAATAGATTGGATTAGGAATGGAGCAGGGGTGGTTTGGGATGAGATGGGTTGAATTGGGATGGGATGGATGGGATGGGATGGGATGGGATGGGATGGGATGGGATGGGATGGGATGGGATGGGATGGGATGGTTCAGGACAAAATAGATTGGATTAGGAATGGAGCAGGGGTGGTTTGGGATGAGATGGGTTGAATTGGGATGGGATGGATGGGATGGGATGGGATGGGATGGGATGGGATGGGATGGGATGGTTCGGGATGCAATAGATTGGATTAGGAATGGGGTGGGGTGGTTTGGGATGAGATGGGTTGAATTGGGATGGGATGGGATGGTTCGGGACACAATAGATTGAATTAGGAATGGGGCAGGGGTGGTTTGGGATGGGATGGGATGGGATGGGATGGGATGGGATGGGATGGGATGGGATGGGATGGGATGGGATGGGATGGTTCGGGACACAATAGATTGGATTAGGAATGGGGCAGGCGTGGTTTGGGATGAGATGGGTTGAATTGGGATGGGATGAAATGGGATGGGTCAGGATGAGTCTGCTCAGATCGATAGGGGATGGGTCAGGATAGATTAAGACAGATTGGGTTGGGATGGGTCAGATCAGATTGGGATGGGACTGTTTGGGATGAGATAAGTCGGAATGGGATGAGATGGCATGGGTTGGGTTCAGCTGGATCACAGTGGGACAGATCAAGATAGAACAGAAAGTGTCAGGTTGGGATGGGTCAGATTGGAACGAGTCAAGATGCAGTGGGTCAGATCAGGTTAGGATGAGATGGGATTCACCAGATCAGGACTGAATTGATGGGTTGAGTTTAGACAAGGTAAGATGGGTTGGGATGGGGTGAATTGGGATGGGACCAACTGGATGGGATGAGACAGATCGGGTCAGGATGTGTTTAATTACAGAAAGAAATGTTGGATGGGTCAGAACTGGTGAGTTGGGCTGGGACCTGACAGTCATCACAGCTGGCTCAGAATAGGGACCTCAACTGGTCCCACCAGGTCAGGCTTCCCATTCCAGCACTGTGCTCCCTGCAGGCGTACACGGCAGCAGTGCCCCCTCCAGGGCCAGGGCGGCTGCTGAAGGCAGGGGCCACAGTGCTCATCGCTGGGGCCCTTCTGCTGCTGGCTGGGGCCATCGGCGCCTTCTACTTCTGGAAAGCCACCGAGAGGCAGGTGAGCACAGCCAGCCTGGTACAGGCTGCAAGTAACACAGGGCACGGGCTGGAAACTTGCATTACAGGATAGATAAAGAGGTCTTTAAGCAGGGTTTTTTTTGTGTTTTTTTTTTTTTCTCATACTTAAAAAAAAAAAAAAGCATATAATAATTATCTTTATTGGTTGTGGGAATGGAGGCTCTTGGAAGCACATTTCTTACTGACTGTGCAACGTATCTCCAGGAGCACAGACACTACATTGATTTCTGCTCACACGTTCTCAGCAAACTCCAAGCCCAGCCCCTCCCCAGGAATTCACATCCTGGGCAAACTCCAGACCTCAGGACAAAACCAGCATTGAAACGCATGCATTCCTTCCCCACACCACAGCATGCTCAGACCAAGTCCCACCTGGACCCCAATGTGTGCAGTGCTATATTTAACCCATGATCAGCTCGCCCATTGGTGGGCTGTGCGACAGTGCGTGCATGGAGGCATTTATGGTTAACAGCTGTGGAACAACTTTTAAAGCCACGTTACATTTTCTTATTTACATTTTCTGGGGTAGGTAAAAGACACTGCACGCAAAGAACAAAACTAAGAAGTTGCTGATCACTTTAAGAATCTACTTTCAGAAGCATCATGAGCGTTATGCCAAGTTAATATATAAAGTTCACTTTCTGTTTAGCTAAGTTTTGGTTTCAAACATATGTTAAGCGTGACAGTGCCCACCTGAATTTAGGTTGCTCCGTTAGCACAGTTCGGATCTTTGGGTTTACTTTGGAAGAACATTTGCACAACTTCCAGCCATGCTGCAGTCCCATCAAGGAGGTCCTTGTGCAAGTCCCAGCAGCAGAGCAGAGCTCCCTGGGAGATACACGCATGCATGTAGCAATAATGTAGATAGTCAGAGAAAGTACAATGTTAAACACCAAAAAAAGAGACAAGACACATTGCTGACCTCTAAGCCAGGCTGCAAATGCCATCCTCTAGGCTCTTGAAAGGAGAAAGGAGGTTGTGGATGCCCCATCCCTGAAGGCATTCAAGGCCAGGCTGGATATGGCTCTGGGCAGCCTGGTCTGCTGGTTGGCAACCCTTCACATAACAGGGGGTTTAAACTAAATGATCACTGTGGTCCTTTTTAACCCAGGCCATCCTATGACATCCATGGGTACATAGGCTGGCAGTGACACAGTGCATCAGCAGGACAATTTCCACCTACGTATTGCTCCATCCATCCGAATCCTGGTTTGCATAACATAGAACCATAGAACACCCCGAGTTGGAAAGGACCCATAAGGATCATTGAGTTCAACTCCTGTCATATCCAGAGCTGTCATTAAGATTCCAAGTCAAATTCCAGGTTGATCGGGAAAGGTGGGAGGCATTTTTCCAAGGTGCCTCCAAGCTCAGGACTTGCAAGTGCTTAGGAAGCAACTCTACGAATCACATTCATAAAATAGCTTAAGGTAAATTTATTTATTGTAAATCCTCACGTTCGCTCTTAACTGACAGCAGTAATAAAAGGTCTCAAATCTGGCTCAGCCCTGAGGAGGGAATGCTGCAGGCATAGGTCTGGGTCTGTGCACCACGTTCAATTGGAGCCTGAGATAGTAGAGAACGTGGGCCTGCATGCATATAATTGGGGAACCATAAATCTTTAGCATCACCAACTTCCCTGAGTGAGGGTGAGGGAAGAAGAAATTTGTCTCTAGCTGTCAGTGTGAATTTTTTGTTACAGTGCTGCAAGGCTTTTATTTTATTTTATTTTATTTATTTATTTTTGAGACTGAAAATAAGCTGCTCGTGTAGCACTTTTATCTGGTCTGCACAAGAGAATCAAATAAAACCTCCGCAGAATGTGGTCGTACAGCAAATACAAGCAGTGACGGAGCACTGGCACAGGGCTGCACAAAGGCTGTGGGGTCTCCTCCTTGGGGATCTCACAGAGCCACCTGGACGTGGCCCTGGGCACCCTGCTCTGGGTCTCCCTGCTGGGGCAGGGGATGGAGAAAAGGGACCCAGAGGGCCCTGCCAGGCTCAGTCATGCTGGGGTTCTGTGAGTAGGGTCATGATCATCATGTTGACCCATCACCTGGTTCAGGAAGAAGACAACGCAAGTGTTAGTGCATTACTGCTCTGATATCTATTCCAGGTGTACAACGTTCACTACACCATGAGCATTAATGGAAAAGTGCAAGACGGATCGATGGAAATAGATGCCGGAAATAACTTAGAGACATTCAAAACAGGAAGCGGGAGTGAAGAGGCTGTTGAAGTTCATGATTTCCAGATTGTAAGTACTGCCACTGGGTCCCTCGCACCCCTCTCTCCAATGCCTACATCCCACTATCCCAGCTCTCAGCTCCTCAGCCCTGGCTTATGGGAGGTTTCTGTGCCCTCACTGCCCACACAGACATCTACGCTCTCCTGGCTTGCTTTCACAGCAAGGCCAGCAGTTTCCTCCAAAATGAAGTCCACATATCCTTTAGAGGTAGTTCTTGCCAAGGTCCTCTCCAACATGGATTAGGCTGCACCACATTTGGCTCCACGCACGCTTTCAAATCATTAAAATAGAGCTGCAACATGTGCCCTCAGCATCATGCTAGGAAAACTCTCTGGCAGGCTGTGCCACAGCCCTTGTATGATTCTGTAGGATTCAAACTGGAGAAACACGCCTCCCTATCCAAAACATCAGCATTTGAGGAACACAAGATCAACCCAGCAAGCCAAGCAGACACCAGGGACAAACTTCTATAGTGCAATCTGCCCTGAGATCAAGGATGGGAGCCTGGGGTCAAGCCTAGGGGAGGGGACAGAGGCATGCAGCACAACTTCTGCATCCGTGTGTCAGATGTGCTCTGTTTAGTGATTCAATCCAGCAGCAAATATATTTGGGTACCCAAGTTGCTTGGGAATGGTGGCTCAGCAGCCAGCCTGGGCTCATGGGTGCCAAATCTCAGCATAGCAACCAGGTGAGCTGCTCACAGAGCTGCACCATACCCAAGCTAATAAAAGCCAGGATGCGTAGGGCCCTGGGTGGCCTGTTTTAATGAGTGACACCCCTGCCTACAGCAAGGGGTTGAAACTGAATGGGCTTTAAGGTCTATTCCAACCCAAGCCACCCTGTGATTCTATGAAAGGTCTATCTGTGCAAAGCTGCAGAAATTTTTCACGGGACCAAGATGCTGTAGTTAATGTTCTCAGGTGCAAAACGCTTAACTTCAAAGTCCTCTCTAAGTCAAAGTAGCATCTAAAGTAAAGGACACCAGCAGGTGCCAGGAGGACTGCTCCCTGTTCTAGAAAGCAGAGGAAATCCAGCTCCGTGGCTTCTCTACAAATACAAACAAATCCAAGCCAGGAGACTGTGGACCCAGCTTGCCCAGTTCAGCTTTTAGCAATCTCTAGCAAACATCACCATAGCAACATTAATAGCAGCTGAATAAGGGCATCTGCAGCAAGCTCTCATTGTTCCTCTTCACTACGCCACATCTGCACAAAGGCTCCAGCTCAACAGAGAGATGCTGAAGTCACATCACTGCCAGGAGTGCTGCTGGCTGACCTAAAAGCTAGGTCAAAACAGCTCCCCAAGTGTGGCTGCTACCTATCAGGGCTGTGCCTGATCACAGTCCCAAGGCTCAGTGAGAGAAAATGGACTCTGCCAGTTGGGTTTCGAGCTGAGAATGGATGTAAGGGAGAAAGAAAGGCACTTTCAAAGGCCAAGCATTTACATTAGCATCCTAGGATTGATTGGCACAGCTCGGATGACTGCGTGCCCAGCAAAGACTTGGATGTAAGGGTAGATGTGGTGCAGAGGGACATGGTTCAGTGGGCGTGGTGGTGATGTGCTGATGGTTGGACTAGGTGATCTTAGTGGTCTTCTCCAACCTTCATGATCCTGTGGTAGGCAATGCTGAGCCGCTCCCAACACGCTCTAGAATAAGTCCCAGAGTGTGCTGGGGTGTCTGTTTTTAAATAAGACTCAATGTTCAGATTAGAAGCTCAGCGACAGTGTTGGCTGGGGTAGCACGAGGGGTTTATGGGGCAGGGGGACACGGAGGGCTGAACCCAAATATCTGTCCTATTCCTTAGGGCATCACCGGCATCCGATTTGCTGGAGGAGAGAAGTGTTACATCAAGGCCCAGCCCAAAGCTCGCGTGCCTGAGGTGGATGCCATGACCAAGGCCAGCCTGTCCTCTGACCTGGTAAGGGCTACTGGTATGAGGGGAGATGAGCAGGGGGCATTGGGGGTATGAGAAAAGGCTGGGCAGGAAGCTGTGATGGGGAAGCATGGAGGAAGCAATGCAAACAGTGACAGGGATAAAACCCAAGGGAATGCTTACCAAACTAGAACAACTCCACCTATCAAGATTAGAATATTGAATGTTATTGCAAAATTTCAGCGAGCTCAGAAGAAATAACATTAAACATTAAGAATTTACCTAATTAGCCCGCATTGGTCTTCATTTTAGAACACTGTGTTGACTAAATTTCACAGATGCTGCATCACACAAGCTGCAATACTCACCCAGCTTCCATGAAAACCACTCCCATCCCATTCAGATAAAGTGTGTTGTTTCAGGCCCTCCCCCATTGCTTGACTTTTCCAGTTAGATGAATGACTGGTGTGGCAAAGCAGTATTTATTTTCCTATTTACAGGAAGTTCTCCCTCTGATAAACACATAGATCTGAGTACTTACAGTGCATCCTTACAGCACATATAACCAACGTTGCCTATAAAAATGACTGATGGAAATAAACTTGCGTAGATCCCCAATGTCTGCCTGCTCATAAGTCATGGTAATTTCAAAACAGAAACAAAGGATATTTTTATATCGGAAAAGTGGATTCTCTTATTTCTGATGCTGATGGAAACTTAAGGGGGAGGAAAAAAAAAAATCAAGAGCCACTCCTCAGTAGACAGATTGGATGGTGAACTTCAATGGCTCGAGACCTACAAAGAAATCAATAAACACATTAAAGGAACAACAACTTGACAGAATAAATTGATCTAGTCAGTTATGTAACGAGTTTCGATGACTTTTATGGAAGCAATTTAGAATTTTAACTTTGAAATCATACTGGTTTTCATGATTCACAAGTTGGTTTTCTTTTAATATTTCACTGTTGCTATAAAATACTTACACATTTTATGTAAAATAATACTTTGAACTAACGACTTTAAAGAATCAATCACTGGCATTTGCCTACGTTACTTTGAAGATACAAACCAAAAACCTGCAGGGTACACTTCAAAAAGGCAGGCTCCTTTAACTTGCACTTCAAGCTTTTGGTCAATTGAATTGCTTTTACTGAACAAGACCTTTAATCAGAGCCATCACATTGACTTAAAACTGGAAGCTGCACCAGTTCTCGTACTGTAATCCTCTGCAAAACTTGCAAGCAAGACTTTCTCTTTTTTTAAACATCTATTGTAAACAGAGCTGTAGAGCGTAGGAGAACATCAGATGAGAGCAGGCATAACAGAAGAATGGGGTCTCATTTTTGGCTGGCCTATTTCACTGCTTATCCCTCAAAGCTGGTGGATGTTCACAGGTTTTTCTACTGAAATCCTGGCTCTTGGGCCTGGAAGATCTCTCATACATAGGGCAAAAGTATTCTAAAAGAGAAAGGGGTGAAACCACAGCCCCAGCAAAACCTGACAGCAGGTTGGCTCACTACAATCAGCTTACATTCATGAAATAAAGGACGCACAGAGTCAGTTGCAGCTGATGATTACACAGTTTGATGCCCAAGAGTTAGCAGCAGGCAGGCAAAAGGCCACTCACTGAACTAGCAAAGGATTTGTGCTCTTCTATTTGCAGGAAGATGAAATCATGCCTGTTAGATTTGATGAAAACTCTCTTATCTGGGTGGCTGCAGACGAGCCCATCAAGCACAACAGTTTCCTAAGCCCCAAAATTTTAGAGCTTTGTGGGGATCTTCCGATTTTCTGGCTTCGACCTACATATCCCAAAGGTAAGGTTTCTTGTATTTCAAAAGCATTAGAACCAAACTGCTCAGGCAGCTGGAATGCCATAGCTGGCCAAGGGCTGGGAACCAGCAAACTACTGGGCCGAGATCATGCCCTGCCATGTTTCCCAATGCTTCTCCAGTAGATTTCGGTGGAGGGATCAGATTGGCAACATGATAGATGAAGTTTGTGAAGTCCTGGAGGCCAACCCTCGGTGGAAGTGTGGTCATCAAACACAGCCACTCCTAGCAAAGGTGTTCAGGAGTTAGCAGGGTGATGGCAACTTCTCCAGGTACATCCCAGGCCTGGAAGGAGAAGAGAGGGCTTGATAAGATTTATTCCTCCTTGGTTCATCTAATTTTAAAACACTGGGGGGAAAAAAAAAATAAATACCATTTGAGAGCACGTGAGAATCCAAGCAAGCTGCCATTATTTTCCATTTTTCTCGTGATTTTGCACTTCCTACTGGGTAACGAAAGAGCAGCATCAAAGCAGCTCCCACCGGGTTCACCACCTGGACTTGGGAACAGGGCATCAGTCTGCCACAAAAGCACATACAATGGCCCTTGTGAGTGCTGACAGCTGCTCCTGAGGTAACATCACTGACCATGTTGGAAGCCAAAAGCATTTCCTTACACCAGCTTAGCTTCAAGGGAAGAAAGAGGGAGAAAAAGCTTCACCCCCACTTTGGAACGATATCAGTTCCTTATAATGCACAGAAAAGCAAGGAGTTCCCAATGGGATGCTTATCAAGTTTTCCATTTTGCTGTTTGGGCTTCCCTCCCTGGTTCTCCTAGCTTTTATTAAACACACCATTGAAATCTAGATCTGTGGATAAAATAAAGATATATTCAAAATATGACTTCTTCTTCAGATAAACAAAGAGAAAGGAGAGAAATGAAGAGAAATAAACGCCAGTCTGAGTCAAACTTCGATGCAGAAAACAGAGCAGCTGCAGCTGAAGAAGTAAACACCAGGTCCACCCCCACCCAGCTGACTCAAGAGCTTGGCCCCCAGCCTAATGAAACCAGGCCAATGCAGCAAGAAAGCGATCAAACACTTAACCCAGACAACCCATACAATGTGAGTATTTGCACCACAGAGCACAAGGCTGTGGTGGACAGGTAATACAAATGACATGGTTGGGCTTATCTTTTATTTGTTTAAATCTGCACACTCGGCTCATTCAGTTTTTCTCCACGAAATATGTCTACATACAAGTTCAAAAAGGTCTTCTCCTGATCTTCTCCCTCTCTCAGCCCTATTTTAACAAGGCCTCAGCAAAATGAAGTGCTTGAGGTGGCAAGATCAAGAGAAGCTGATGAAAAGTTGCTTTTGAAGGGCTCCAAGGCCCACTAAGAAGTACTAGATGATGATACACTAGAAGCTGGTCTTAATCAGGTAGCTGTACCCTAACAAAGGTAAAGCATGAATTTAGGACCTACACCATGCCCTCAAATATACAAACCAGCCCCCTAGAGAAGAAGAAAGTGGTAGTTCATGTCTGATTTCAAAGATATTAGGAGTTAAGCCAAAACATGGAATGTTATGGGTTGGAATGGACCTTAAAGCCCATCCAGCTCCAAGTCCATGCTGTGGGCAGTGCCCAGGGCTCTATACAACCTGGCCTCGAGTGCCTCCATGGATGGGGCACCTATCCTGTCCAGCTTCTTTGGACAGCTGTGCCAGTGCTCATAACAAAGAGTTTCCTCCTAAAAGGAGATCTACTCCCTCAACCTGCTTTCCCCACCTGGAGGGCAGGCTCTCTTGCAAGCTGCTCAGAGGCAGCAGTAGCACATGGAAGGTGATCACTGGGACATTTGTTGCTGCTCTCTGAGATGAAGCAACGTGCAGGAGCCATACAGTAGGCAGCCTCTAGTCTGGTGTGTAAATTTTCTGGCACTGGTGCACTATTTGGGGCAGCAGGAGTAAGTCACTTTAATACAACACTGTTACAAGATAAATGCCTCCTGCTTTGGAAGTCCCAGCTTTGACATTTATGCAACAGCAGGAGATCATTATGCTGTGACAGCATTCTGCCGAGTTGACATCCCTTAATTAAACTCAAATTAATCACTCCAAATAAAGTGGATCTAAACTGACTCTCATGAGGTCAGTAGAATAGCGATGGCTGTGCAATTCAGCTTCTCTTTGCATCCACTAGCTTGAAGTCCATGAGGCCCCAGTTCCCTTTTTCTCTGGGAGCAGCAGCAGGGCAGTTGCTACAGCTTCATCCTCCCAGCCAGAGGGATACATGCCAGAGCCACAGCTTCCAGCTCCCCACACTTCCTCCATCCTGCAGGGCAGGACTCACCTTCATTAGCAGCTACCCCATAGATGCCTTTAGCCAAGCTTTCCGTAGAGGCAGATTTGTGTCATTCCAAAGGACCATTAATTACGTTGTAGCTCTTTCCCCCAGGATGGAAGGAATCATCCTTACAACTATTCCTCCTCACCCACTGCATAAAGGGACTCTGGACAATGAGCTCTCGTGCAGAAGCTCACACTGCTGCCATCTAAACCCAAGGAGGAAAATTCAAGGGAACCAACATCCCTCCCTTGCTATCAGGTTGGGGAAGGAGACTCCAAAGGCCTGAGCTCAACCAAGTTGTCCCCAGCACCACACACCAGCCTGGAGAGGAGAATGCATCCTCTGTGCCCCACTGCTGCAGTGTGCTGCTGGTTTCTGAGTGAAAAACGCTCAGGGCCAACTTAGATGCCAGCATCTGCTGTTTGCTGCTGCTTTTCTCAAAGTGTTCTCGGAAAAAAGAACAATTTAGCTTCAAAATTAGAATATTCAGTTTGTTCGGTGGTTTGGTTTGTTTGTTTTTTTCCCCAAAAATAGGAAAATGATTCTGAAGGGAGAAAGCAAAAGCAAGAGCCTGCTCTTAAATATTTCATACACATTGTGTTCCATGCAACTGCATACCGTCAGGTACAGAACAGGTAGAAATCCCACTGTCCACAAAGCAACTCAGTGTGGCACTAAGGAAAAAAGCTGAAAGAAACACAAGAGAGAAGTTTTCTGAGTTAAAAAAAAAAAAAAAAAACACACATTAGAACATAAAAAAAAACATTAAAAGTACAGCATAAGCTTCAGACGTGGTCATCTACATGAAAGACCCATATGACTATATTCAAGTCTTTTCCATCAGTAACATTTATAGCTTGGGGGTTTTACTGCTGCTGGATCCTTTGCAGACTGAAGAATAACAATGAATTTTGTTTGAGCTCCCTTGTTTTTTCTTACCATTTTTATGTGCACTGATTCTACATCTCTATCAAGCAGAAGAGAAAAAGCAAGGTCTACTGGTCAGCTAGTTGGAGTGCTGTGCAGTTCAAGGCCAAGGTTTCAGAGCTGATAACACCAATATTTTGTGTTTCAGCAACTGGAAGGTGAAGGGATGGCTTTTGACCCCATGCTGGACCACCTAGGCGTGTGCTGCATCGAGTGCAGGCGAAGTTACACGCAGTGTCAGAGGATCTGTGAGCCTCTGCTGGGCTACTACCCGTGGCCATACAACTACCAGGGCTGCCGCACCGCCTGCCGTATCATCATGCCCTGCAGCTGGTGGGTCGCTCGCATCATGGGTGTTGTGTGAGAAAGCTTTGGGCTCCTGGAGGAAGCCAGCAGGAGTCTGACCACGCCAAACTGATGAAAGACTACGAGCGAAGCAGCGTGGCCAATCCTGGCTTCTAAATCCAAACGCGTGTTACTGTGCTAAAAGCAAGGGCAGGTATTCTAAGTGTAAATAAACTCTTAAATTAAGGTGCCGTTAGCTTTACCGATGACAAAAAGTATGCTAGAAGGCTGAATTCCAAACTAAGAAGCCCCAAAACAGAATACACTAACTTTGCTCACAAGCTGGTTTAGCAGTCTAGAAAGCTTGCTCATAAATCCAAATTCAGACTTTCATAACAAAAACCTCTCTCTGAGCTAGACTTGAAAATTTATGTCCAATTAGGCAACTGGCTAAACTTGTACACTTGGGAGTACCTTTCATCCACGTAGCTTACCTAAATAAATCACAAGTTAAGTCGCTCCCCGTTGCTATCCGTACAGGGCTGCCAGGTCATTATGAATGGTTATAAACCAATTACAGCATACCTTTCCCACAAAGCTGCTCCAGGGGACATGGGAAAGCTCACATCGTGTTTAATCAGAAACAAACGGCAGGAAGAGGGGATGCGGGATGGAATTTGTGTGGCTGCAGAATCAAAACACTTCACACATCCCAACATCAAAGCTGCCCCGGCATCAAGAATCTTGTATCCACGATACCACTGCAGTGTCTGACAACTATCTGCCATCCACAGACTACAGCTAAAGTATTTACACCCAACTGCAGGCCAAAGAGTCTCAAGACCCTTCCGAATCGACGAGAGCCACTGTTATTTATAAACCCTTGAACTAGACACTTTTGACACAAGCTTACAACCCCTCCTTATTCCACATGGGTAGCGGTTGTTCATGCCAGCTCCTTGGCCTTCGTTGGAGCTAACCTCTGTTCCCTACAAGAGAAATTACTTACTGGTAAATGGGAGGGAAAAAAAAAGATTTTAACCTCACCCTTGTTGCTCAGGCAAACTCTGCAATTAGAGGGACTGATCCCATTATGTATTAAATCTCTACGGAAGGTACTGAGCTGAAATACTCACGCAAGATGGTATGACTTAGGATTCCTAGACTTTGAACAAAAATAGAAGTTTCAAACTGCCTTCATCCACACGACATCTTAAACTCCACCCCTGAGTTCATCTACACAGGCATTATAAACAAAAAGGTCCAACCTTTTAAAGCTCACTTTCTGAAGCATTCATTTTTGTGACTAAAGAGCTCCCGAGATATTGCAAGCCTAGTAATGTTATTAGCACTGCATCACACAGAAAAGAGGAATTAATTTGACATAATCGTGGCTTAAAGAAAATAAAGACAACCTCATGCAGAATGCTAAACAGCGTATCTAAAAAGCAAAGTGTTAAACGAGAGAAGATGAGAATAGAATTCAGTATTTTGTTCTATTATTATTATAAATAATCTTCACCTTCCCTTAATCTCAAGAACAAACTTGCTTTGAAATATTTAAACTGGGAACTTCTTAGAGTGGGATTTCAAGGCCTGTTATGTTTGAGGTTTTCACTCTTTTGAAAGAAAATGACCTTGATCATTATGTTGTTTTAGAAGTATGCCATTCATATGCTTAGAAAAATCATCTTTTCTTTTTTTTTTTCCCTTTTTTTTTTTTACTGCTGATTAAACAAATACATTAAAAATGGCAATTGTTTCCTGTAGCTTTTTTTGGATCAAAAAGTGCAGCAGTACCTTCAAGTACACATTGAAGAACTGTCTGGAGAGGAAAACAAGGCAATTAGTAAGTGAAAACACACTTAAGAGAAAGAAAAGTGTTTATATACAGACGAACAACATTGTTGCTAACTTTTGCACGTAGGATCATCCTGAAGCAACTCATTACCTGCTCCTGCCAGTTAAAGACTTTAAGCAGACAGAAAAAATTCCACACGTTATTTCCATGTCTGCACAGCCTTAAAATTAGTTTCCTAAACAAAAGGCGTGTATCAGTTTTCTATAGGCAGACAAAACATGTGGAAAGTCAAAAAGCATCTTTCATGGGTGCTCATCTTTCACTGTCACATGTATCTTACACTCCGCTGCAAGCAGCCAAGAAAGCTCCAGTGACTGTAAGACAAATACATTACTAACATAGTTGTGACCAATAAGATTTCCACAGTTATAATATTGCACAAATATTAAACAAAAACCACAGATTTCTCAGATTTTCATAGATAATCTTCTCACCAAGAGAGAGGCGAGGTGCTGGAACAGGCTGCCCAGAGAGGTTGTGGATGCCCCGTCCCTGGAGGTGTTCAAGGCCAGGTTGGATGGGACCTGGGCAGGCTGGTCTAGTATTAAATGAGGAGGTTGGTGGCCCTGCATGCAGCAGGGGGTTGGAACTTTGTGAGCCTTGGAGTCCCTTCCAACCCAAGCTACTCTGATTCTATGATTTAATCCATCTCCAAAAGATACTCAGCAAAACCCCGTCCCCTAGCTCATGCTTCAAGTAAGCAAATTAATATTTGTCTATACATAACATATTCAAAGAAGGTCTCCTGCTACAGAAAGGTTGCAAAAAAAAAAAAAAAAGCTTATTCTTAAAAATGAATGACATGCTTAAATAAATTTTGAGGTAGCACAGCAGTGGCAATGAGACCAACGCTCCAACAGCATGCAGAGATGCAGCAGTGTGCCCAACAGTGGAGACTTAACTACCAAACAGCATTTACCACCACTGTCGAAGATAAGTTTCACCTTGGCATCATGAAAATAGAGTTTAAACACAACAAAAAGACTGAAGAGATGTGATGGCAGAAGTCTCCTCTTTCATTCATCTATAGCACTCCCCACTGTTGAGAAGAAATGAACCAGTCTCTTCCCTCATTCACTTTTTTCATGAGGGAGTCATCCTCCACCTGTGTCTGCACTGAGAAAGTAAGAGAAGAGGCTGGAATTGGAAGAGATCTGTCTCTCATAACAGTACACCCCTGACACCGCACAAATAAATTCAGAATTCTCATTTTCAGGGTAGGATTTTACCAATGCACAGGCATAAAACTACAGTTAGCAAATAATAGATTTGCACATCAGGGTGGACTGAATCTCTGCTCAGAAAGAGCAAAATTCAAATTGATCTATCTTTCACTTCTGAGAGGCTCAACTGATCTTTCACAAGCACTGCATACATACCTTGCATGAGAAAGACTGCCTTAAGATACAACAGTCAGGTATCTTCTATAACCTCAAAACAGCAGCACACAGTAATCCCACCTGTGGCACTGAATCACAAGGCTACTGTTACCTTCTGCAGTCCTGTTCCCCTATTTGCACTATTATGGGTTACAAATCAGTGCTCTGAGGTCACATTCTCCAGGTGTTCTAAGAAGTGTATCTAGAAATGACCAAAAGGCTTGTGAGAAATCTCAGAAGTCTGAACAAGTAAAATATCACTTAAAAAAAAATAATAATAATAAAACAGCCAGTCGATTGCCAGTGCTGCACCAACTTCCTCGTTCTCTCTGGTGCCAAAGGAAGATCTCTTTGACACTGGTACCCTTCATCATCTCCACTCAAGCTAGCTGCAAGCTTCCAGGCACCTTTCCCTTGACTTACAGCTTCTGGAATCCTTTTCTGTATTTCTGTGCTTTGTCAAGAACAAAACACACACTGTCCACAAAGCCCATGAAGCACCTTCCCCATTCCCAACTTTACAAGAAAATTCTTACTGCTTTAGCCCAATCCTCCACTAAAATAAAAAACAACACCCCCCCCAATAATGCAACAAAAGCTGCCATAACTGGTTCAACTAAATTTTAAAAGTGGAACACACGCACACTGACTGTGCTCAGAAATATGCTGGCATTACATTTAGACCTGCAAGCTTTGCTCACAGGATTGAGATGGACAAGGAGGTCTCCTATTTGATTGCTACAAGTTTTAGCCTGAAGCTAAAGCATTATATTTGCATTACACATGCCTCAAGAGTACATAAGCAGCAATGCATTTTATTTTACTTTATGCCTTAAGCTAAGTGAATGGAATCCCAAAGCAGTGAAACAGTACCCACTTAATACAAGAATATACTGTGCTTATCTGACAAAATATTCCCATGGACTTTCAGCAAGTGAAAGTAGACGGAGGAGTCACTACTGCATTCTCTACAGTAAGTAAAAGCAACTTGTTTGGCAGAAAACATCTTCAAATTACCTTTTCCTTTTTACTTAAGAGATTTTTATCTAGGTTTTTCCCCGTAGCAAGTCCTCACTAAGCACTGTTAAGTGCTCTGAATGACATTTATAAAGCAAGGCTGGCCAGGAGACAAGAACTCGATTTCATGACAAAGTAAAGCTCAGACATTTGTCTTCCTCCTACATTAAGGAGTAATGAAAGAGGTGTCTTCCAGCACATAACTCAAAAGCAAGGCACTCATCTAGGAGAAACAAGTTCAAGCCCCTGTTCCAAATCAAGTCAAGTTGCCATACAGGTAGCAAATGCTCTCAATACTGGCCAATTGGTTGCTCAGAATTCCCTGAAGGAAAGAATTTTCCCTGTGAAGTTAAAAAAAAAAAAAAAAAAAAATTCTTCACTGAAACATGTCATGTATGTGCCCTTTGAGAAACACAACCAAGAAGCAGACGTTACCCAGTAGGAGTCACAAGGATAAGGGACACAAAAGCCTTCCCAAATTCAATCCACCTCCCTTCATCATATTCAACGACAAGGATAACGTTCAATTCTGAAGGTCATCAAATGCGGGCCTTGGAAAACACGAATCAACTCTGAAGCCAAAAGTAATTTAAAAAGAAATCTCTGTCCAGCCTGCACTACAAGATAAAATCTGAGCGCATCAAGAAACTGCAGTTACATCAAGATTGTAGTCATAGTCTACAGCCACGAGTTACAACACTCTGAAGTTCATAGCGAAGGTATACATCCAAAAAACAAGCCCTGTTTGAAGATTTGTGCTTTTAAAATCCTGGCACTACCCCACAGGCATAGGAACAGTACTAGCAAAAAGAGGGGGAAAAAAAAGTACCACACTTCTACAGTGCCACTGCTAAACCAAAAATCCTGGTTCTCAGGGAAAACAGAATACATCCTTTCTTACTGCCTCAGTTAGTTTTAAATTAACTTTTACATCCATTTATTACTTTAACAGACGTAGACTTTACTCATTCTATTAAAACTACTCATATACAACAGGCTTACCCAATTCTCACAGTAATAAAAGAACAGATCTAAGAAGGAAACAGAGTAACAATCCAGAAGAGCCTACATTACCAGGAATGCAAGGAAAAATAGCCATGAATTTAAATGAGCATCAATGATTAGACCAAGGAATGAGGTGGCTTTCAGGTGGCTGCCAATATTAGCAAGTGACATCTACTTCTGCTATACTAAAATATTTGTGTTTCTGAACTCCCAACAGTGGGATGTAGAACAGAGCATCACTACCTCAACTTGGTAACCCATATTCCCTGCTTTCACGGAACCACAGCATGACTGAGGCTGAAAGGGACCTCTGGAGGTCACCCGGTCCTACCCCTGCTCAATCAGGGACACCTAAATCCAGCTGTCCAAGAAGTTTTTTGACCATCTCCAAGTATGTAGGCCATTGCAGACCTGCATCCAGGAGTAAACACAGAAAAAGTATTAAGTTTCTTAGCTCTCTTGTTTGGAAATACTATTATTCAAAATCTGATTATTATGAAGAAACTGCACTGGTAGAAACAACACATTGCTGCACACTGATAGATGCATGCACTCCTCTCTAAAATGTGAAGAATTCTGAGCACGCAGAAACTTCCAGCAGACTTGGATCACATTGGACTGCAGTCCAATCTACCCACCCTAAGTGGATTTACTATTCTTTAATTTTTATCTGCACCAAGAAGAACCATTTTGTTCTTACAAAATTAAGAATTTGGTCCCATACAAGCTATTTTTTTTTAAATACTTTCTTAGCTATATGCTTTAATTCCCCTTCATCAAAAACCAAGAATACAAAAAAAATGAAGAAGCTTCTGTATATAAAGTTGTATTTACAGTTTTATTTAGCAGAGTTAAAGAGCAAACAATTTTAACATTGTTGTTGTATTTTTACCCAAAGTTGCCAAGATCTAATAAGTTATTCAACAGAAACATCAGGCATAAGGCAATGATCCTTAACAGCCCATTAGAGATCATCCCATCCCCAAAGAGCAGAGCTGATAAAGGTGGTAGAAAATTTAAGATTGCATTTGACTCAATTTCCAAAAATTTGACAGAGGTGATGAAAACAGGATTCCACTCTTGAATACATCTTTAACATCTGCAGATGAAGAAATTTGTAGAGCACGCAAATTGTAAAGACAATTCCCGTTTCCAAGGGAACATTTCAGTGCTTTGAATCCAAGAATGCTATGTTCATATACAGTGGCCAGTACATGACTATGGCAACACAGATGGTAAAAGATTAAAAACAGGATTAGTATTTCTTCCATTCCATATCGTCAGGAGGATTTACTTCTACCTTCCTTTTACCAACATCTGACCAGTTGGTGCTCAGAACTGTGCCTCCAGACTCCATCTGCAACGTGAGAAAACATTTGTTTAGTTTGCTACAGGAATTCTAGCAATACAGAAGTCACACCAGATTGCAAACTCTGAAGAAACCTGGAGAGTTTAAACTTCATGTAGAAGCAATTTACACAGGAATTTTGTGCTTTCTTGTTGAATGAAGTCTGACAGTCATCAATCCATAATCTTCAGCCTAAAAATAATTGTTATCAGTATTGGACATAATGAGAAGTAAATTAACAGGATGCTTTCAGAGGGTCGCTCGCATTCTTGCAAACTGTACATACAAAGAACTAAGAGAAATTTGATTCTTTCATCCTGAGCAACAACAAAAGCTCTCTAGGAACCAAAAACTATATTTCCTCTACTAACAGTACCTGAAACAAAGAAACCAACAACAAAGCACAATCTGCCATTGAAACCTGTTGTATCAACATCTCCCACTGAACCAGTGCCATTTATTACAGGCCCGGGGTCTTGGTGAATAGAAGCCTTCTGATGCATGCAAAGCTCAGTACAACGTGACACTGCAAAAGATACACATTTCTTTAGAGAAAAAGGGTGAAGACTTACAAACGATTTGTTCATGGCACGTTTCACTTCATCGGTACCATCTGAATAAATCTGCTGGAAAAGTTTATTCAAAGCAGCATCTCCTTCTAGCTTTTCATTCTTTTCTTCTTCTTTGATTTCGACTACCAGTTTGTCCCAGTTCCTTGTATAGTGAGAGGATGATGGATATAAGTGCTGGGTGTCTGAAAAATGGAAGCGTTAGTTAGCGAAGCATTTTCTACAGACTTTTAAAGCTGCAGTTTGCAAAACAGACATGTATGTATCTAGTGAGTCTGACATAATCAAAGTTGAACGTGATTCATTCCAAGATGGGCTATTAATCAGTTTTGAAACACTGCAAAAGCGTTACTTTTCTAGAGAGGCAAAATACTTTGGTAAATAATGCTAATTATTTAAGTAATAATATAAGCACAACAACACAAAGAACTTCAGAACAGTGACAGGAATAAAAATCTCAACAGATAAAAGCCTAGAGGAATTAATGACAAGCATACATCCTTAACAATTCATCAGATTGACAGAAGTTATGACTAAATTTAATAAATTAATTTTAGTAATGCTCTGCAGACTATTTCTGTCATTTTCTTCCAGTAAAAACAAGACTGTAAGGCTTTTCATTGTAAATACAGGACATTTTATTAAAAACTTTTAACGCACCAGTTGTTAATATCTGAAAATAACTTCACAAAAATAAAACTCTTAATGCTAAATTCAGATAACAAACCTGGTATAAACTGCTTTAACTTCAGAGAATCTCCCTGTCCCTCCAGTTTCTCCCATCTTACAGCTTCTGGTTTCTTCATTTTTATTTCAACCTACAAAACACAAAATGAAGAACAAAATTCATCCAGATAACAAACAGATCAGATAAATAATTCCAAATTAGTTGGATTTTGTAACAGTAAGAAAATAATTACATTTGGTTTAGAAACAATCTCTATTACAAAGCCTGCATTGTAAAAAAGATAGGCTTACCTTACCAGAAGCTGTGGGACTTAAGTGACTTGTCATCTAAGCTCTGATACAAGAGCTAAGCAGTCACATCAGAGTTTCACCCTTTTGTTTAGCATTACTTTCTGATGCTTACTATTTGCTCGATTCTTTCTCTAAATTATGGCACCCCAGAAGTAATGATAGATCACAACATCTCTACACTGCCAGGCAGCGAAGTACATTTCAGTATCTGTTTATTGTTAGTCAACTCTAGTAATTAAATAGAACTTTTGAATGACTGCAAAATCCAAGTGCTAGATTTAATTTTCACCCTCCAAAAAAAGTATACATACTGTATTTGTTGTATACTGTACAAACCAGAGAAACACCCAGAACTATGCTGATCCTTCCAGTAGAGAAATGCAGAAGTTGCATTCATTTGGTTCAATGAACACACTGCTGCAAGAGAAAACTGACTAGTATTCACTGACATAACTGGTAATTACAAGTGGATATGGTTGTAATTATCAAAGAAGAAACAAAATTTAGTGAAGCATGCCATGCCTCTATTCACAACTACACACAACCCCTTTAGACAACCACATGGAAACAGTTCTTCCACAATTATCCTTAACCTTCAGGATAAGAGCTGCAAAACAAACTCTGCAAAATAAGGACTCTGTAGTGTCACTTTTAGGTGGCAAATTCACTTCAGAAAACATCAAAGTTCCTACGATGTTATCAATTGACTTAAATCTGTGTCTGCTAAACCTCAGCAGCTCCTTATTTCTGCACAGCTTAGCATAAGAGAACTCTTAGCTCTTCCTGAAGCCACTGTAACCTGGAGATCCCTGCAGACCCAAGAACAAAGGCACCTCTGTAAAAGCTAACCCGAAGGATACCAGCAGCATAGCAGCACGTTGATCTGAAATGTGAACTTTACTTCATCCATTCTTCAAATCAGTCACTGATAAGTAACAGCCCAAGATGCCTTATAAGAATAAAGAGCTTTTTTCATTTTCAAACTGTCATATTTGCAATTGTGCTGCATTTAAAGAAACAGAATTTTTCATTGCTGTTGCTCTGTTTTTTTTCTTAAGGACACTACCAATTCCTAGACAAGTTTAAGCATGCATTTCCTACCACTACCTTCCACTGAGAACAACAAGACGACATAAAGCATAGAATGAATACCCTTCAAAATAGGAAGGAGTTTCAGTTGTGGTGGTTTTTTTTTTGTTGTTTTGTTTTTATAAAAGTCCAACAACAACAACACAGAGCTGACTTCTTCACTCCTCCTGTCTGAATTTCAAATGTTTTCAGTGACCTTACAAATTAAGCATCATGATATTGATCTTAAAAACAGTGAAATAAGTCACAGAACTGAAATAAACCAATAGAAATAAACATATTGTATTATTCTATTTGATCAACCCGCCATTCAAGGCCAGGCTGGACGTGGCTCTAGGCAGCCTGGTCTGGTGGTTGGCGACCCTGCACATAGCAGAAGGGTTGAAACTAGATGATCATTGTGGTCCTTTTCAACCCAGGCCATTCTATGATATATATACCTGAAGAAATCCCACATTCCAGTGCTTAATACTGGAATCAGTGTGAACACAGATTCCTGTTGTAACTGTGCAGAAGCAGCATTCAGGCTGTGCCAATGATTACTCTTCATTAAGTCTAAAGGAGTCAGCAAAGCTTCCTTCACTGGACTCTTTTAAAACCACTTTGGAAATTACAACTGTGAAGATCATCTCTGATAATCACAAATTTAATTCTCTGCAATTAACACACGGAAGCTAAAATATTTTTATGGATCTACATGTAAGATTAGTAGCTCCACACCGGAACTAGCAGGTTGTTTGGTTGTTTATTTTATTGGATTTGGATCTTATGAATCCAACATTTAAGTTAATTAGCCACTTACAAAGGCACTAATTGGTTAGCAGTGAAACACTAAGTCTTAATTTAAAACCACCTGTCTATGCTCCACTTCCTACACAACTCTTCTCAAGTTGCACAAGCCATTATCAACTCAGCTGCACATTTATGCTGAGGAGGCCTTAACACCAACATTTTTATACTCTGACTACCAGCGCATCTCCACTGAACAGCCTGTAATGACAACAACAAAACCCAGCACATTCTCAATACTGAACCTGCTCAAACCTATGCCACTTCCATTTTCTTTCTGTCTGTTTCCCCTTTTGCTATCTCCTCTTATCCTTATGCTTCAGGGTTTCATCAACATATTTCGGTATTTCAAACACAGGCTGCATCATCGGTACCAAGAATGATTTCTAATGCAGCAAAATACTGAACATGAACCTCTAAATACAGACTTCTTTGCAGAGCACAACCCTCCTCAAAGATCCCTTTGGCTACTCAGAGGACTCTGCCCACACATTTAAGAAAAAAATCTTCATACTTCTGCTGTTCCAATAATCCCTCTCTCCTTTTTTAATCTGCTAGTTGGTACACTTTCCTCTCTGAAAATGGCCCTGAGTCAGTACTATAATGGCAAACATCCTTGAGGAAGAGCAAATGCTACAAACTAATTCCCAGTGTAAGATACAGATTCCATAAATCTAAACCATTTCAACACTGCCAAACTAAGTATATTTAGCTGAAAAACGGAGACAGAAGACGTTTATGACCTAAGCCTGTTCTCGTCTACTCCATCTACTTCCATTTAACTCACCCATTAGGGAAAGAGGCAGGCAGGAGCAAAACTAGGGATCATTAGCTGTGTACCATTATACAACCAGGTCTTTCAAAAATAAAGCTATAAAATCCTGCTTGTGAAGACGCCTATTTCTGCTTTACTTGATCTAAGGAGAAACAACTTTGTGAGTCCCAATTACGTGCACAAATGGCAATAAATGCATTTTCATGAACGTTTTCAAGCAGATACTGATAGTTTTCACATAGACAAGTAACATCATTTGTATCACATCTAACACATAGGTACTGTTAGCTTTTTTCTCTCCCTTGAAAAAGATTCAGTACCCAGGCAAGAGAAATACATCTCAGTGTTTTGCCAGCTCCTTTGATTTAACATTTATATTTCATTAAACATATGCCTGTGCGCCTCATGCCAGCTTTAGAATAAGACAGGAAAAATTCACCATAAATTAAATGCTTTGCATGCCAGTTTAAGAAGCTGGCTCTGGTTGTTAACCACTTAATCAAACGCTGCTTTAAAAATCTCTAACTAAATAGAATGTAAAAAAAGGTTCAAAACCTTTAGGTGCACAAAGCTTAAGTTATACACAGGTCCTGGTTATGCTACAAATTCAAGCTCACTATACATTAATGATACAATGCACAGCTACACTGAGCCCACATTCTGTTTTCATAGTTACTCCTTATTGAAAGTCAGTCAATGAATGCAACAGAAGCAAAGAAGCTCCGAAGCTGCATTTGTCAGAAATACAAAGCAAAGGACAATGCAAAAAAGAATGATGCCTTACACCCATCTGCACCCACTGACTCTCCCTCTTATAACCACATAACTCTGAAAGAAGTCTGGCTCCATCTTCTTCATGCTGTCCCTTTAGGCAGGAAGATTTCCTCCCCTCAGCTTATGCTACTTAAGGTTGAACAGCCTCTCCTTGTAGCTCATGGCTTGCAGCCACCTGACCACCCTGACAGCTCTACTATAATAGTGTCCTTCTTCACCAGTTCAGCTGAGATGCATGAAAATGACCAAAATTCTTCTAAAAAGAAAATTCTGGTATGCACTGACAAGTTGTGAGAAATTTATTCTAACTGTTAAAGCATCTTCTATTCTACAATTCATGCTAAGGCAAAGTTTGCTTGAAAAATTTGTGTCGAGCTCTGATCAGACGGATGAAGGAAATCAAACCTGGCAGAGCTAGAGCAACAGCTCAGACGTTGATTTTAAAATGTATGAAAAATATCCTTTTAAATTCTGATGTTTTGCTATATTTAACACACGAAAATAAGAAATCAGGCTTTCCAATCAACTCCTTAGTTACTGGAGCTAGTTATTCCAATCAACTCCTTAGTTATTAACTTCTGATGTCTATTACTGAACTACTGATTATTTTGCCCTAGCTGTGAGTTTTAAATCATATCACAGAATCATAGAATGGCCTGGGTTGAAAAGGACCACAATGACCATCTAGTTTCAACCCCCCTGCTATGTGCAGAGTTGCCAACCACCAGACCAGGCTGCCCAGAGCCACATCCAGCCTGGCCTTGAATGCCTCCAGGGATGGGGTAACCACAACCTCCTTGGGCAACCTGTTCCAGTGTGTCACTACCCTCTGTGTGAAAAACTTCCTCCTAATATCTAAACCTCCCCTGTCACAGTTTAAAACTGTTCCCCTTTATTCTATCACTATCCATCCTCGTAAACAGCCGTTCCCCTTCCTGTTCATATGCTCCCTTCAAGTATTGAAGAAAGCCACAATGAGGTCTCCCCAGAGCCTCTCATTTCAAGGCTAAACAATCCCAGTTCCCTCAACCTTTTCTCATAGGAGAGGTGCTCCAGCCCTCTGATCATCTTAGTGCCCTCCTCTGGACCCACTCCAAGAGCTCCACGTCCTTCCTGTAGTGGGGGCCCCAGGCCTGGACGCAGTACTGCAGATGGGGCTTCCCAAGAGCTGAGTAGAGGGGGACAATCACCTCCCTCTCCCTGCTGGCCACTCCTCTTTTAATGCAGCCCAGAACATATAGAACATACAAATGTTGAGAGTCGTCATTCCACAATCATACAATGTATTTTGTTATCTAAATTTAAGGCGAGGACCAAATATCACCATTTTCTAAAAAAGAGTATGACACATTTAAAGTCTTATGCACGCATAGTTTTAGTATCCCAGTTATCCAAAGTATTTTTTACAAGCGTCTTATATTCTGAATTCCAATAAACTCGGTTTTAATAAAGTATTCTGAAATCAAAATAATTCTCTAGTGTAAACAAAAGTTATTGAGAATTAGTAATTTTGTTCTATAGAAAAGGTATCACAACAACAGAAGGGATTTGGCATGCACCTCTCCCTTGCCTGCTATGTACTATGGATAACCAAGTGTACAATGATCAAAGTTTTCACCTTACTGACATTACATAGCAACAGCTCATTAGCATTTTGGATTTGCACAGAGGTAGCTAGCTGTGCAGATCACTTCTGTAGCCCAAAGCCCTTTGCCACATCCCTTGTATGTAACCATTCATATGCTTGTTGTTCTTGTACCCACCTTCTCTCAAGACAAGAGGAAAATTTCTTACATAAACTTTCTCTTTATACACTTACATAAAGCATGGACATTGACTTACACACTTGTTTAAAATATATTCCTCAACATGAAGAAGTTTAGATCTGCCCCACACCCATCTGCATTCACAAGGAAGTTTCATCTTTGCCCTTTCCTTTACACTTAACACAAGGCAGCGTGCTTTTTCAGTAAAGCTGCTCAGGCTATTTCAAGGTTTGCATTGCAAAATGCTGGTTTGAGGAAAAGAAAAATTCCACTGATGCACAGTACCATATTCTTGGCATGAAGCAGCTGAGAGCATGCTCCTACCACAGGCCTCTCTATTAAGTAGCAAATGTCAACTGTGAAAAAAATGCTCAGGGTTTCTAACTCCTCCCGTGCTTGCAGCAGACCTTTGATGTCCAATTAAAGGAAAGTTTGGGGGTCAAGAAACTGATTTTTACCACTTTTTCAAATGCCTCTAAGCTGCTGCAGGCCATTGTTTGCAGAAAGTCCAAGCCACTAAAAATTAAAGATATACAGAAGCTGTGCTGAGACTACTTGCAGATGCAAGACAAAGGTGAAGGATAGACAGCAACAGTTTCCTTCAGGAGCATAGGGACACATGCTAAAAGCACATACTTGTCCTCCCCTGCACTATTTGTACTTCCCTGCCACGTTTGCTGGACAGAGATAAATCAGCTAACTTCACTTTCAATATATTTAATCCATCATTTTCAGTTTTTATGTTGTTTTCCTTTTACGAAGGGAACATGAGGATAGCTGCACATACTTACAAAGAGCAGACTCGTTCCAGTCTTTACATTTTGGCTCCCTCTGCTGGAAATAAGTTAAAAAGCCAAGTAGCACCACCAGTGAACTTTAGTTGCTGAACGCAGCGTGCAGTTTTCAACATGGTACAGTTCTTGCCACCTCATCCAACACCTGAGCACAACTGAAAAAAATGACTAAGATAGACCTACTTACACGCTTTTTTGCCAAGCAATGTTGAATTTTAAGCAGCACTGAGATCCACCTCCAGCTTCCCTAAGCTACCAAAACATGCAAGACTGCTTTATCATCTGCCAGTTTTATTATTTCAAACTCTATCCATTACATTTATTTGTTCTAACAGGTTAAGTGAAACTCAAAGTTGATAAGTCTACCCACTGCTAAACCTGCCTGTGAATTCCTGTTTCCTCATTTAGCTGAAAAGAGCAGATTGTTGATTACCCAGTGAAGAGTTTAAGTTCTTTACAGAGAGAGTGGTGAGGTGCTGGAACAGGTTGTCCAGAGAGGCTGTGGATGCCCTGTCCCTGGAAATGTTCAAGGCCAGGTTGGATGGGGCCCTGGGCAGCCTGGTATAGCATTAAATGTGGAGGTTGGTGGCCCTGCATGTAGCAGGGGGGTTGGAGATTCATGATTCTTGAGGTCTCTTCCAATCCTGGCCATTCTGTGATTCTGTGACTTTGAATATGCTAGTGGCAATGTGGCTCACATTCAAAGCAGCGATACAAAATAAAGCACACACAGAACAAATCCAGGTATTCTTCCTTTTAGGAGGAACTTTTTCACTCACAGGGTGGTGACATACTGGAACAGGTTGCCCAAGGAGGTTGTGGATGCCCCATCCCTGGAGGCATTCAAGGCCAGGCTGGATGTGGCTCTGGGCACAGCCTGGTCTGGTGGTTGGTGGCCCTGCACATAACGGGGGGTTTGAAACTAAATGATCATTGTGATCCTTTTCAATCCAGGCCATTCTATGATTATCTGAAATTATTAAATTACAGGAAAACTGCTTCTATCCCATGAAAGCACAACTTCCTCAGAAGCTTCTACTCACTTGATTTAACTGGTATCTCATATGCTATGGTTACAGACAAATCACAGAGCAAGACATTTGTGGAGCAATCCTGCAGAAATCCAGGCTGGGAGAGGCAGGAAGGAGCCACAGTCTATTCCAAGTGCACAGGATTCCTCCTGATACAAAGCAGATCATAAAACTACTGTGAGAAAGCTCTGGCAAGGTTAAGCTCATCGAAAAGGTGAAGCCATTGACCGCTGTGAGTCACAGAACCATCTCAGCAGGATCCTGCTGGAATCAGGCTGCCAACAGCTGTGGGAGTGCAAAGAAGCCATTGCTGAAAGGGGCTGTAAACACAAGAATGATTTTTTTCAACAGCATCTTAATCACTATCTGTACTTACCCTTCTGGCTTCAGTATCCATGTCTCAGGCATGTTATCAGTAGCTCTAAAAATAATCTTGCTAGCCTTCAAGCATGCAGCAAGATGAAGAGACTTCACTACGTCTGTAACTGTCATCAAGACATAAGAGTCATCCCATATAGCATTCTAATGCCATTCCTCCTGAGAGCCTTTTCAGTCACATTTAGCTGTGATATGCATGTGCTAGCTAACACTCTGGGGTACTCTTTCCACTCTTGGCCCAGTCTGGAGACTATTTCCAGGACCCTAAGTGGGATTTTGTTTTTGTTTGGTGACAGGTTTTCATTTGCAATGGGAAAGAAAAGAGATAGGACAGGAACTCCCAGGGAAGGATGAAAGATTCTGATTTTCAGTGCAATGGAGAATATGCTTTTGAAGCGAGTTTCTCTTCATATTCCTTTACCATTTTGATTCATGCTGGAAAAACAGCTAGGAGCATGTGACCAGAACTCCTCCCAGGTGTAAACCAGAAGACCTTTTCCAGGAGCATTCCTAACCTGCTCCCATTGCTAACAAGGCCTCAGTCCATGAAACCAGACATGAGTCTGACTGAAGTAATCTCTTGACTACAGCCAAGCTGCTTGGTTCAGTACACCACGCTACAAAGGAATGAATGTACACACAACTGAGGTGGCTGCAACAGATCCCATTGCTCTGAGCTCACTTGGAAGAAGGAAGCATGTTTAAGAGTCTTTAAACATCCACCTAAATTGCTAATAACTTTTCCTGACCAGCTATCTCTTTCATCCTAGCTGTTGAGAGGTATGTCCAGCATTATCTCTAAATTCCACAGTCCCTGATGTCTCACAGGCCAGACTCCCAGCCTCTGCTATAACTCATTCATCACTTCAAAATGGAAAACCACGACAGCTCAGATATATTAGTGATGCAGAAGGATTCAAGTATGTAAGATCTTGCAAATCAGCAGCCTTCATACATCTACGCTGCAGATGCAACATCTCCATTATATTAACAACTTTGAGGAATAATATTAACTAACAAAGAATCAGATGTAGTACAGTCAAAGCAAAATATCTTAAGCCTTTAAAGAAGACCTGGCATGCTTAAGTATCTTTAATGCAGATCTGCTTTTAACGTTTTAAAATTCAGGCTCCATCTGCTGGTCAGAACCAGAACTGTCAGAGGCATCATTCAAGCCTGCATTCCTTCACTGTACTTTTGCCCCAGTGCTATCCTTTTCCAGGAGAGGAAGTACATCTTGAAGCGTAGACTTCACCTGTTAGAACACCTCCTGCATTTGCTCTTATGCTGTTCTGTCTTAAAAGTACCCACTCCAAATTACATAGGAACAGCAATATTGGGACATAAATGCAGAAAACTTACAACCCAGACGCTGTTTGAACAACAAAAGCTTTTACACCACTTTGAGAATAATGGTCTGAGCCAGACTTCAGACTACCAGAGATTATTCAGCTCCAGAACAACTAATCTAGGCTAGAGATGGTAGCAAAGGAAGACAAAATCATGTTTGCTCCCAAGAGTACTGAGATGCATGCCTGACGCTTCACAAAAGCAGTGGCAAATTTCAAGACACATGAAAAGTATAACAGAAGCTAAATAGGAATACAAGGCAAATAGAACCTCACAATTACTCAAATGAACAGGGTCTGTATCCATTCTACTTCAGCTTATATGAATAATAATGGAGTAACAGACTTTATACATACTTTGAGCTCCCTGTTCATTTCCCTCAGCATAAGAATTCACGTGATTGAACCACACAGCCTGCTCAGCTTCCTTAGTGTGATGAGCAGAGAAACTAGGCCAAGATTTCCACAAAGCTCTCTTATCACCTCGAAGTTCCTCTTCCCTGAGAGCATGCAAGGTTACTGTAGGTACCTTTTTCAGAAGGGAGCAGGTAAAACGGAACATGAGAAAGTCATGAAACTTTAAAAAGCTTTGTAGAACCACTGTTGATATAGAAGGAATAAACGGTTTTGATACTTTCATGCTTCAGAAGTTCAGACTTGGCTCTGTGGACAATGTATGTGCCTACATAGTATACCAACAATATATGCTATACAAAATCTGCCAGCTTCTTATGCTACCTGTAATATAGAGGAAAAATGCTCAGATGAAAGCCTTCTTTCTCCTCATGCAACTTCCAGGTGTCTAGCAAGCACTGCTGCCAGAAATAGCATTGAGTAGATACAGGCTCACGAAAAGTCAAGAACAGTTAACACTATGTGTAAATCCCACCAGCGGGAGAGATCATGAAAGGGTCAAGAATTATTTCAACACTGCAATTCTCAAGCTCTGACATTTATTTCTTGGGCAGAAAAAGATGACAATACTCTGTAACACAATATGGACTCCTAAAAGTTTAGTAACAAGCAGTTCATACTTTCTAAATACCTGAATTGTACAGGTTAGGGCCACCAATTGTTAAAAGCATCCTCAACACAACTGATTTGCGTTTCACAAAGTACCACCATATCACTATTTCTAATATTTGCACGAGTTTAGAACACCTTCCACTGACCAAAAAGCACCCTGAAAGAAAAGCAATCCTATACAAAGAGCAAAATATTAGTTGTTGCAATGAGCCATGACAGATCAGGAACAGAAATAAGCTATATTAAGAGCTTACCTTTGTTGAAAGCACTTTAAACGTACTTTGCTCTGGCACTATAGAATGAAGAAGAACAAGCTTTAAGTTGTAGTCTTCACCTGATGGAAGCCTCACCGATGCATTCATCTGTTAACAGTTGAAAACACATCTCTGGTCATCTTAGAGAGCAGTTATCCATTTTGGAGTAAAAAATTATCATTTGACATCAAGATGAAGTGATTAATGATCCTTTACTAGGATACTTAAAACATCAGGCATCAAAATTTCAGACAACACCACTACATTACTGCATTATTCAACAAGGTGTTTGAAAGTACACTACAAAATTGAAATCTCCTATTCATTTTTTTAGCCAGCAAGTACTTAAAAAGCCTATTATCTTGTCAGCTTGATCTGCATTCTTCAGGGAAAGAATTATAGCAAATGAAGTATCAACATATTAATAATGGAACATGAAACAATTTGCAACTTCCCTTCTAATTCATGCAAGCAATGTTAAAACTGTGTGAGCACTTGCCACACATTAAAGGCTACAGTAGCAACCAAATACTTCTAGGGTTCACCAAGCACCAACTTAGCTGAGAATAAGAACCTAATTCTTCAGTGTTTACTCTTAATTAAACACAAATATCATTGTACTGAGTATGGCATTACAGAGATTACCACACTTCCATGAAATGTATGCTTTGCTACAAGTGACAGTTTCAGAAATACAAAAAAAAATCAAAATGAACCCACCAAGACGTTGCTTTTCTGTTATCATCCTAAAATTATTTATTCATAACTACTTTGAGAGTAGCTCTCTTGCATCTGGAATATGAATGGACAGAGACAGACTCAAACATGTGAACTCCAGATCACTTTCTCCAACAGGTAAGCAGCTGAAAAGCAGATGCTCCCTCTGCAGCATGTATGTCACACTGCAGGTTGTGTGCAAGTCCTAAGGACCTCACTATAGCAATAGCACCCAGTTCACTTGATTCTGCATACAGATAACTACAGCATAACTGTATGTAAAAATGCTCAAATTGAAGACAGCTTCTAGCATTTCTTCACGCTTTTAATAGAAGTGAACATCATTTGGTAGAACTACATCTCTTGGAATCTAGGGATGCTTATCAACATAAATCACCTCTTTCTCTGAGAACTGCACTCTGACACCATCCTTCTGAGCATTCTTGATCATTACAGTCACAATTACTTGAGATTCTGTTTGGTACCAGTCATACCTTAAAAAAAAAAAAAAGAAAAAATGCCTCTAAGGAGATGTTTATAAGCAAAAACAAGCTAAAAAAAACCCACAACCCACAATTCCCCTGGAACTCCCACAAAAGCTGGAATATTATACTGCATAGTACAAGGCAGGGGGGAGAACAGTGTCCTTCAACAGAGCAGTTACAGATTTGACATGTACTTAAATAGAACAATGATTAATCAAGGAATTTATGAAAATTAGGTCAACTTAACCAATTCACATTATAGCCTGCCTCCAATAAATTAAATAGCACTTTTTACTTCAGGATCTACTCGAGATCATTATCTACACTAGGCACTATGAGCAAGTCTTTGAATTAAGCTCATAATGAAAATCAGAAACAGAAGCTAGAATGTTTACTCCATTGCACACCCACCCAGCAAGAACAAAGTCAATGACATTGTTTGAGAAACAGTTCACTTAGAAACTTCACAAAGTGGCAGTCCACAGAATTTTTACAGTCATTATCTTGCATCTCCAATCCCCAAGTCAGCAAAGAACAGTTAAGACAATTATTTTAGTTCTCACAGCAAAGCTGAAGTCAACTTACTTGATCTTGGCTGACAGAGGCTGCTGTTGTGTATTCTAGACGAAGCATATTGCATTGGAAAGAAAGTTGCATCAGTGTAAAAGAAAATACATCAGTGTACCAGATATATATGAGAACAAAGATACAAAGCAATTCCATACTGATGGCTTTTCTTCTGTATGTGCATTAACTGATGAAAGAAAGATGAAATTCTTCACTCTACGTTTGTGACAGACTTTAAAAATTACAATTTACAGACTGACAATGCACACACTCAGTGCATCTCACAACACACAGGCCACACATTTGATAGATAACGAGATCAGCTTCAATTTCTTTCTTTCCTGGCTAGGAAGTACACCTGAAAGACACACAGCAGCTGTGTTGCTCATCTATGAGTCACAAAGGAAGCCTGAAATAGGTCTGAGAACGAATGGCACAGTTTTTAAACATAAAAACCCTTTAAATCATATGTCTTTATATACACCCACCTTATTTTCTGTACATTTTCTCCCTCTATTCTATTACTAAGGTATAAAAAAAAAAAAGGCACAAAGACTATTTTTCTTTCAAAAAGTCAATTTTGACATTTCTTTTGAAGATTTCCAATTAAACAGGGAAATATACTTGTCTGAAAAAATAAAAAAGCTGAAAAAAAGTCTGCAAAACCCACTTGTGAGCTACCAGAGAAAACATGTTCTAGCAGTCATAAGTGAGTTAGCATTGACAAGATGAGCTTTTTTTTTTTTTTAATAGGCCACAGACTGCAAGTTAAAGCTTGAATGAGTGCACAATAATTTCCAGACATGTATGTCATTCCTAAGATTTTCAAGCTGTTAAGAAGCCACTGAATTCTACAAGCATGTTTGAGACAAAATTCAAAATGATATTAAGGAAAACACCTTACCACTTCTGTCTGTGATCCTGCAGGAAAAGAAAAGAAGCAACAAAAGGATGCATGGTCAGAAAAAAGTGAACCCACACCACTTTTACTTTACCTTTCTTCACTGACTCTAGTCAATCTGCATTTATGCCAGTCTCAATAGCACAGAAGTTAAAAACATACCAGCTCTACCTTTCATCTGCTGCCTTAATGACCCTCTATTTTTAATTAGGCTTTCTTCCTGCTACCCACTTCAACAAACAACTTGTGCAAAGATACCACTGTAATACAAAACATGCTCCAATTAACAGGAGGAACAAGCTTTGCATTGCTTTCCTTTCCTTACAAGAAAAGGATATAGACTTTCATTTAATGCAATCAACACCATGGCAAAAAATAGAATGGAAATCACTTCCTGCAAGTCTGTGCTAGCTTGACCATTCCTTATACAGAACAAACTTCTCATCAAATCTGGTACCATCATACCTGGTATGTCATGCCAGGTAACCACAGCTGGTGAGTGAGATTGAATCCTAGCAGACAAATTCACTGGCATGACTTTAAACACACTGTAACACTTGAATGAAAACAGTAGCTCAGTTATTATCTGTTCTAAATGTTTCTCTTAACATATCCAGATCAAGCCTTTCCAAAGAAAAACTCCCTTTGTTTCCTTATAATGCACACTGCTAAAAAGATAAAAATCATTGGAAAATTGTTTCTCCTGCAATTGGTTTTTAGGCAACACGCTGATATAAACTTGCATTCTTTCTGCTGCCCCATTCTCCAGCAAGTTAACAGAAAGAGGGGAGAAGTCACAACAGGTGGAGGAAAAAAAGAGGCAGCTTTTCTGCTACAGCCCATTAAAATCAGCAGGCAGTTAAGCACTGCAGGTAAGTTCATTGCCAGAGGTGTCAGTCTGTAGAAAGATACAAAAGGAAGCCGTGTGCACTCTCACTGACTACCACCATAAGACAGGAGAGCAGCAATTAGTACCCAAAGGCACTCTCCACATGAAATCAAAGAGGAAAACCACCAGATTTTCATTGCTCTTTCCCACTTAAAATCTCAAGTCTTGAAGAAAATAATGTTGATGTTGGATTTAGAAAGCAAGCTGACACACGCTTCCATAGTTCAAATTAGTTGTCTGAACTTTAACTACATACTCCTCTAAGTCTAAAGAGTTCAGGATATGCAGTCAAGAGAAACAAGGCATAAGAAAACGTGACTTCCTTTAAACATAAAAACTTCGGTTTCAGTACAAAGTAAACTGTATCCCTTCTGAGAGAAATGAAACAACTTTAAATAACAGGGCACATCAAATCCTGTATCACATAAATGTGCGTTCTCTCACCGTTTAACGTTTCCTCACACCTTTGAATCCAAATAGAAAAGGTATCATCTACATCTAGAAGAGATCAAACACATTAGCATTACAACTCTTCAAGTAATGCACGTATTGCATAAAGAACAGTTTCTTTCAACTCCAAGTAGGAACAAATTCATCCCAAATTCATACCACTTTATTAAATCACGGTATTATTTCCACGTACTTCCACGTGAACTCATTCATTTCAGTTAATTTTTAAGTACTTTATACAGCTCCACTACTTAACTCTGATATACTTAATTAATTTCAAATTAATTTCTAAGACACTAGGCTTTTTTTTTTTTTTCCTTCCTCTCAACTGACCCATATATGATATTGCTTTCCAACTGAACTCTATGTGAGTGTTAGAGAGCAAGAAGTACTGTTTTAAGCACTTCTCCCTTCTCTTAAAATTACTTTTCCCAATCACATGCTGCCTCTCTAGAGAAATATCCAAAGAGGCCATTCTGTTCTGTGGACAGCCCACAGTTGGTGTGAGTTTGCACAAACAACAGGCATTTTCTCCCGGTGGTTTCACACATACTTTACATGCACTTACACAGTTTCAGGGATGTTGGAAATAAGTAGGTGCTGATTTCACTTTACAAATCAAAACCATGGAAGAGTTTAGTTAAGATTATGATGATTCTAGGAAGAATCACAGAATCACAGAATCGCCAGGGTGGGAAGGGACCTCAAGGATCATGAATCTCCAACCCCCCTGCCACATGGAGGGCCACCAACCTTCCCACCTAATGCTAGACCAGGCTGCCCAGAAGCTCCCCAGAGAAATGAATTCATTGGAAAATAGCTAAAAGTAGCAGAGTGTGCATCATTTCAGCACAATTCCCAGAAAAACCCTTCACAGTCAGGAATGCAAAAAAAAAAAAAAAAAAATGCTGCAGCATTACTGACCAACCACTAAGCACAGCTAAACTTCTATCTTTTTACAACAGCCAGAATTCACACAACCAACCTTCCTGCAGAGGGCTTGAAGATGCTTATAGAAAACCCACACAACGTTCCAGCAGAAATGCACATAAGATGAAATGTGGCTCCACTGCAGTTCTACAAAAGTATTCACCTCAACCCTTTCAGTGTGCACACATTTTAAGGCGTGCCTTATACAACTGCTACCCACTGCAAGGGGAAACACAGTCAAATCTACACTTAGCAGCAATTGAAGAATTCTCTTTTTAACTACAACCTACGACAAGATTGCCACGCAATACAAAGATCCAGAGTTATCTGCCCTGCTGTCCTGGAAGATATGCCTCTTTTCCTGCATTCCAACACACCATAAATTGAGGCAAGAACTTCTTTTCCTCTCAGTAATTATTCTCTCCAACAACTTAGCAACAACATTATGAATAACTTTCAGTTCAGAAAGCCTAACTTAGTCTTCACTTGCACATATGAAGACATATTCTTTAAAAAGTTGGCATGTTCCATCTTCACTAAATTAATCAGGTGGTCAGAGCAAAAAGGAAATTTCTCATGTGGATTTGTCCTAAACCCACATCACGTACTGAAGAGTTGCAGATCATATTGCTTTTTCAATATGAGGCAAATCAGCAAACTCCCCAACTCCCCACACATCCAGTCTCATGGCTGTGTGAGATCCTGCTTCCTAACTATGAAAGAAAGAAATTCTACACATTCAGTAATACACCACATCCTATTAATCTGTCACTGTAGGTGAACAGTGCAGCACTGACAGGCCCAGGGCAGCAATAAGCACAAGTAGTGAGCATTAGTGTTTCTTAGCATTCCCAAGACATAAAGCAGACCTTCCATCAGCAAGGAACAGAGGCATGTAATGGTGTACTTCTGCCCCCTTGCGTGGCAAAGAAACCAGCCTTGCCAGCACAGAATTCCCTGCTGCAGCAATTCTCTATCAGGCAGCAACAGCACACACATCTCTCTTTATCACCTGCTTAGTGATATGTGGCTAATTTTCCCATTGTGCTTTGCTCATTTTATGCTTGCTACATTTAACTGGAAGTTAATTGTTTTGCCAAAATGCTTTTGTTCACAATTATTTCCACCTGGGACCCATCAAACATTTCCACAGAACGTCGAAAGCAAATTCTGTTACATAAATTTGCCAGCAAGTTGGAAAACATAGAAGCTAAAAATCCATGTTTTAAAGAAAGACTCCAAGAATCCCCTCTTCTCACAACAGGTCACAGAATTTTGTGATGCTGAAGAACATCAGAAGCAAGCTTCAGAGGAGGAAGCAGTCAGGAAACACTGGGAAGCTTTAGAAACATTTCAACCGGGCAAGCAGCAAAACAAATAAACAGGTAGATTTTATGTATATTATGTACATGTATTTTGTTTTTTAGTTTTCCACAAACGCATAAGAGCGGCAGGGGGCACAATCACTTGGCAGGAAGAACCATAACTAGCTTATGCTCCCAATAAACAGCACTTTTAGATCAGAGGAGCAGACTGTTTGTTTGGGAGAGGCAAAGTAATCACATTTTTGCTAAAGCTTTCAGTTTCAGCCACTGTTGTGGATAATACAACTGAAGGATCCCAGATGATGACAATGCTTATCAGAGTAGTGCACTTTGCTCCATGTAACCTTTCAAGATGCTTCTAAGATTTCCTTCTGCTGCTGAAAACGGGAATTGAATGAGGTGAGTTTTATTTGATGTGGAGAATAAAAGGAAAGATAAAGGAATTATAATTATCTAGAAATTACTTTGTTATATGTTTCCTAGGGTCTTCTACCAAAGTTTTCCATGTTGAACTATTTCTTTCCTGCTTCTAGAAGGAAGTCATATTATTAGAAAGCTCTAGTTCTCGCCCAGATAACATGTGTGCAGTTCCAACTGCCAACACTTTAAGGATAAAGAGAGCTCTCATACACGCTTCTGTCATGCAGTGAGAGCTGAAATCCATTCTGTCACTTTGAGGGCCAATAAGCTGCATGCTCTTCTGAAGGCCAGCCCAGCAGGTAGTTTAACAACTCAAAATTCCAACTACACGTAACTCTGTTCAGAAACCTTCCTGTGACACTTAGTGCCACACCGTCACCACTATTTACCCGCAAGACTTCTGGGAAGCAGGGAAACACCCTCCTTTTGTAAGGCAAGAAAACTACACACTACCAGCTAAGAATTCCACATGCATTTTTAAGCAATTTTACACTTCTGTGTAGCAACTGGACAAGTGTCTCCAAAAGCCAGATCTGGTCCAGACATCTCAAATCAGGCACCTAATTCTTAAGCCTTAAGAAAAATAAAAAGCAACAACAAATGTGGTCTCCACTTTCAGTTAAAATGTTAGAGAATTTCATTTCTTATTAGTGAAGGAGTGCTGTGCACACAAGAAATTTTAATACTTACTGTCCAACTTCTGTCCCTCTTTGAAAGACTCTAAAGCAGATGCATAGTTTTTGATATGGTATTCTCCTAACCTGACACAAAGAAAGAAAAAACCACAAGGAAACTGCAATTACTTTCTAATCTAATCCACATTCTGAAGATTACAACCTCCCCACGTGTTGGAATTTAAATCACCTATGAAATCTGTTTTTTAAATAGTTAGGATGTTAACACAATCACCTCTCTCTCCAAAAAAGAAAACAAGAAACCACACCAAAAGATCTATTTTATCTTATAACCACAGCTTTATTACAAAGGAGTTACAAGCAGCATGGCATGGAATTTACTCATCCACAGTCTTGCAAGTAGTTTGCATAGAGCAATAATCCAAATGCTATTATTGTCCTAAAGATTACCAGAATACTGTCAGAGCACCACATACGATACATACCCTTTCCTAAGAAGTGCTACAGCATTACTGGGGTTGAGCTCTAGGGACTTCTTTGCATCTGCAACTGCATCTGTTGAAAGTCAGTTTATAGGTGAAGATCATTATAATGTCATGAAAAGCAGTGAAATGCAAGTCTTTCAGTACACCTCAAAAAAAAAAAAAATCAGTACTATGTTAGTTTCCTTAGCCTGCATACAAATCAAACTGTCTGAATAACAGTTCGATAAAGTCTTCAACCACCTATAGAGCTCCATAAAAGATGAAGCAGTGACTTTCATTTAGTCAAATCCTTAGGTCTGAACTGTGAATCACCATCATTTATCTATTTATTTTGTTTGATTACTGACAGGAAATTTGGGCTAACTGTTGAGTTAATTCAGTTAACCAAATAACACCTGGGTGGCGGATTATCACCTTCCTACCACAACTGGATTCAGTGTCTACCAAAAAAAGCATAGAAGGTTGGAAGAGCTTACAACACAAAGCTTAAAACCTGCCTAAAAAGTCTACTGAAAATAATGTTCCAAGATAGTACTGTGCTAAACTCAAACAGAAAACTGTGACTGCAGAATACCAGGTTCACAGCAAGTTTTGCAGATACAAAATAATTAAAGATAAGGAAAACTTTCAAGCATGTCCTAGCTGCAGAACCAGCAAACTAAGTTACACCTTTGTTATTATTGATGTGTCATAATACACTTGTAAGAGGACTGTCAGTGTTGCCTGAATATGTTACCAGTGTAGTTCTGTAGAAGAATATGGGCATAAGCTCGTTGACAATAACATTCAGCATCATCTGGACTCTTTTCCAAAGCTCTTGTCAGTTCCTGTGAAGAAACACAGAAAAACATGAAATGGCACTTCGGAAATCCCCATGAAGATATATTACCCAGCTCTGTCAAGTAAGATGTCAGAAAAAATATCCTGGACCAGCATGAGTGTTTACCTATTGATCAGTTTTCATCCAGAAAGCTTAAACATCAGAGCTTGAGGTACAAGGAACCTGCCAATTATAGCCATTCCTCGCAGAGAAGGGACTATCAATGCCTTAAATAAGAATTCTAATGCACAGGTGATCCTGTACATTCCAAAAACCTTCCTATAATTCTCAGCACATCTGAGAAAAAAAATGCCTCACTGTGAGTGTGACATGCCTGGCTGTGATCCTGGGCAAAGTGACCCTGCTTGAAGCAGAGCTTCGTTTAGACTAAATGATCCCTAAGTGGTCCCTTCCAACCTCAACCATTCTGTGTTATGGTGATTTGTACACAAGTCTGATGGATTTGAGGAAGCACTGCAATACCAGGGATTTGAAATCAGTATACGTTAGTCAATATGCCTGTGCAGGAATAACATGTTCAAAGCATTGTAATGTGATAAAATTATATGTTATAAAATATTATTGAGCATGGGAGGTTGTTCTGAAGCATGCTGAGCAAGAAAAGTACAAGGACAAAAGACTTAGGCAGCACAGGGCTCACAGGATATGCTGTTGCACAACGGGAAAAGCATGAAGTAGTTCCTTGCTAGGAAAATCACTGGGTACGCAGACTGAAATAGTTACATTATACTCTGAGAGAAGAGTTTATTATTTTTGCATAACAGAATGAAAGCACAATGACTCAACGCACACACACTTGGATAAAATGTCTCCAGCTCTCCTACTAGCAGAGAGCAAAGCTCTTGTCTTAGCAAGAACATGGCAGATCTGAGGCTACTTCACCACGTCACCACAGTACAGTTACTATGTTTGCTAACTTCACTCAATTCACTGTTTGGAATTTGGCAGGCATGAGGGTGGCTAAGATACAGACTTCAAGCCTGCATAAATGTTAGTACAACACAGCTGCTAGAACTCAATCTCACCAAGCCAGAGAAAAAAGGAAGAGTAGCAGGGCCTGTTTTAATTCAGACTGGTACCCTGCTCTTTTTTATTTATATGCTTACATCATCTAGGTGTAAGCCACATGGCCACAACAGCTTCTTCCAAAGTACATAACACTTCCATCAGTGTCATAACAAACGTACAAACCTCTGTGCAAGTACAGCACAAAAATCTAAAACCTCCGAGGTCTCTGAAGAAGCAAGAGGCAGAAACAGGTACAATAAAAAGCAATGCTAGATTTAACTGTACAGACATGCCCCTAAGTTTAAGAGCAGACATCATTAAGTAAATATTCATGGTATACAGACACTCTAGACAGGAGAAGCATGAGGAAACCCAACAGGATCATATAACACTGGGAAGTGAAGTACAACTTTTGACCCTCAAAACCAAGCAGGAGTCTGACACTGAACACTACAGGTGCCTGACAAGCAGAACACATTCTGTGACCAAATGTAACTTCCCATGCTCTGCTCTGAAAACAGGAACACTGATCAGGACCAGCAGTCAGTGCAGGAGCAGATTATTCAGAGGAACAGCTGCAGAACTAGCCTTCACTCATGGAAAGCAAAGGTAAGCATTTTCAGCTGGGTGAGCTTATGTTGGTTGGCTTTCTGTCAGTCAATCACCACATCTTGTTCAGATACTCCTCCTCAAAACAAATCATACAGCACAGCGACTTGAGAAGTCAGCCAAGGGGCAGCTGACTGGCACTAAGAATTCCAGATGGTGGACATCAACTGTGGCTACTTAGACAAGCTCAGGCCCTGTCCTCCCAAAGACTCAAATAGATGCCTCCAAGTTACTTTCACTCCAGGCCCTTACCATGCAATCAAGTTACAAACACATTTGTAAATCCACAAGTATATAACTACAATATTGGTACAAATTAAAAGAGTTCTCAGCCTCCTGTCCCACTCATGGCTGAATTTCAGGGGACCATCATTCTTTTGACAGAGCACCTCACCAAAACAAAGACATGAATGTTTGTTTCAGCAGGTACTTCTGATTCTCTCCTAAGCCACCACTACTTACACTGCAGAGCATTATTCCCCACAGCTGAGTACTTCTTTAAGATGACATAAGAAGCCATTAAGAAGTTCATGGCTTTATCATAGAATGATAAAAGAATCACAGAATGGCCTGGGTTGAAAAGGACCACAGTGATCATCTAGTTTCAACCCCCCTGCTATGTGCAGGGTCGCCAACCACCAGACCAGGCTGCCCAGAGTCACATCATTCACTGTTTAAACACAGATGATGACCTCCCAGTTGTATCAGACCCAGGAGCAGGAAACCAAAGCATGCACATCAGCAATTAAAGGAATCACAAGTTGTGAGAACGCTGTGGGAATGCCATGCTGACTGGACACATGTCCTGTCAAGCGTGCAGGCAGGACAAGTCCCAGATTATGAACGTTAACTACATGAGCTGAAAGACCAGTTGCCCAAGGAGGTTGTGGATGCCCCATCCCTGGAGGCATTCAAGGCCAGGCTGGATGCGGCTCTGCGCAGCCTGGTCTGCTGGTTGGCGACCCTGCACACAGAGGGGGGTTTACTTCTGCTTTTCCTTCGTCAGCGCGAGCGCTGTGACAGAAGAGCCCCGTATCGAGCCAGGCCTCACACACAGGGCAGCCCTCCGCGAGGAACGCGGGGATCCACCCCCCGCACACAGCGCTGCCGTGACAGCCCGCAGTCCCTCCCACAGCCCTCCGCCGTCCTCCGTCCCGCTTCTCACCCGCGCCGCCGCCGTCGGATCTCGGTCGATATCCGCGTCCGAGAACCTGCCGAAGAAACACAACGCCGTGAGGCGGCGAAGCGGAGACGCGCGGGTAAGGGAAGAAGGAACGCGGCGCTCACCGCGCTGCCGTTTCTGCGGCCGCCGCCATACCGCCCGCCGTCCCCAAGAAACTTCTGGAGCCGCCGCGGCGCCCGCGCAGCACGCCCCAAGGCCGCAGCCGCGCGCGCGTGGCCTGACGGGATGCGCCGGGACCAAGCGGCCCTGCAGGCTCCTCCCGCCCTCCGCGTGACGGGCCGGGGCGGCCATCGCTAGAGAGGCAAGCGCCCTTCCCGCCCCTTCCATAGAGTTGGAGGACCGTCGGGATAGAGCGGCGCAGAAGAGGGAGAGCGCCGCGGTGCGCATGCGCGGGCGCTGTGAGGGAGTTGGCTGCGCTGTGGCGGGCGGTGGCGCGTCGGGGTTTTGCTTGCAGCCCGCCGACTGAGCTAATAAAATCGTTTTTTTTTTTTTTTTGTTTTCCTTTGGATGATGTGGGGTTTCGCTGACCAAGCTGTAACCTCGCGGTGTGTTTTTTCATGTATCTAACAAATAGACCAGCAAAACAACTCCCCCCCATCCCCCCTCACCACACACAGTGCCATCGAATGGTTAAGGTTGGAAAAGACCACCGAGGTCATCTCGTCAACCACCGACCCGCTAATCCACCAACCACACCGCGCCCGCTGATCGCGTCCCTCAGAGCCACAGCAGCACGGATCACCAACACCTCCGGGATGTGACTGCACGCCTCCCCGCCCTGAGCTGCAGTTTCTCCCAACAGCCTGAGCCTGTCAGTTAAGCCTTACCACCCCAGGTATCCTCACCTCAGGCTTCCCAGAACTACAAAGGACCTTATACTGTGGAGAAACGTCCCTATTTCTTAGCCTGATGAAGAGGCAAGCCTGCCTCTCCCAGTGATTTCGTCAGTCTGAAATAGAAAGTCCTCAGGATGAGAGCTGTGAGAGATGTACTTTGCAGTGCTTACTCATGTTCCAGTAACGGTGCCAGCAGGGCCCAGCTGCAGGGAGTGCTGCCAGACAAACCTCCAGCAGTCAGCTGGCGTCAGCTGCCAGTTTGGGTATGGCCGGCCTTCCCGAAAATGGGATTACGTCTGTGGGTTTGCAGGTCAAAACATAACCACATGGAAGGCAGGGGAAAGAGCAATACATTTAACTAAGCGAGGCAGCTTCAACTGCCAAACAGGGCAGCTGTGGCTGAGAACTGCTTGTGAGATAGTTTCAGTTACTTCCATTCAGCTAGGCTCAGATCTGTCACCATTCAAGTCACCTCCACTGACAGAACATTAGTATTTAGTTTTTGCAGTACCAGTGTATTTAAAATTAACCCTATGAAACAATTGCTACGTCTCCTACGTACATTTATAGAATGTTTCCTTTAATTTTTACACGCTACTCATCGCACCTTACTTTTAATCTACCTTCTGTTGAAATACAGCTAGGTTTCAAAGACAGTAGTTTGAGCCTACAGCCAATATACAAGACATTAAGCTCTCTGAGCTAAATGACATCCCAAAATTACAATGAAAATCTGGGGCTGTTTGTAACATATTAGGAAGCGACAGAAAAGGAGGAGTTTAAAGGCCACTTTTCAGACACAGCTCAGCTTTCACTTGAGCTCCAAAAGCACACAGCGCTGCTGTTTCAAAGGACACCATGTCATCACATGCCCACAGCACAGAGGGTGTGTTCAAGTCTGTGCAGAAGTGATTCATGAATTGCTCATTTGCTCATGTCCCACCACAGACGCACGTCGATTAATCATGTTGTTCTGTTTCTCAGTGTATTTTGGTTATATACATAATGATCATCAAAACACCGTAATAATCCAAAAACATTTCAGAATAAGTACAGAAAAAAATGTTTTTCCATTTGATTTATTTTCATAATAAACCAATTAAAAATACAAAAGACAAGAACCAAAGGTTCAGAGGGTTCCATCATTTAAAAATTTGTCTTTAAATACAAATTCACTCTGTAATATGAATACATATAATATTAAACCTCTAAACATAATGATCTTATTTTCTTCTATCAAAAATTTGTATGGAAACAAATTAGCTGAAAAAACTTCCTTATTGAATGTACATTATTTACAATCAAAAAAAAAACTCTTAGCAGTATTAATCTCAGAATATCTGCATAAATTGTATATATCTTTTCTCCCCCCTACAAAATAATCTGAAGTAGAAAGCAAGATTGTTAAGCTTCATAGTCACAAAATGGCATGAAACTTTTGCACCTGTAGTGATGCTGTTAGCTTCTGTAATTAAATATATCTATCTGATGTTTTCTTATAAAATATTGACATGGCATTGTCCATATAAATGTTTTGTGTACTCTCAATAGGAGTGTATATTTCGTTTTGCACACACAAGAGCTTGTGCTGCAAAAAAATGCAAGAGGAGATCTGGTTATCAACATGTAAAATTGATGTAATTCACTGGTATGAAAGATATTCATAAACATTCATACACATGGAATGAAAACATCCAATGAAAAGTAACTGTTGCTTCAAAAGCTAAGTGATACATGTACAGATTAAACAAGAAAAGGTTATAATAATCTTATTGCAATGTAAATCAGCAACAGACTGAAAACATACAGTAAGAAAGTTTGGAACTTTGGCCAACAACCTCAAAATAATGTCTTCATAACATAAAAAGCATGTTTCTTCATGCCTGTATTTTGAAACATTAAGTAATACACAGTTTTATTTACGATAACATTTAGCAATTAACAGAAAATCGAAATCTGTTCTAAAGCATGAATTCTAACAATTAAATGCAGAAATTAAGTAGCTTTGTAAGTCTTGCTTTTGAATCAAATTATATATATATACAAAACTGAGAAGGTCCCATCACATTTATGAAAATAATCATCCACAGGGTCTTTTTTTTTTTTTTTTTTTAAACTTATTAATATGAACTGGGTTCCAATGGCTCATTTTCTTGCTTTGCTTGTATGTTAGATGGGAAACTATTTGAACTAGATACTACCATCACAAATGGCTGCTGTTGGAATCTCTGCTCTGACTGCTCAGGATCATCTAATTTGTCACCGTCATCTTCTTTTAGCACTCCTTGTACCCCGATCTGTTTAGCTTCTGTTGCTTTAATAACTGAAGTGATCACTGTGCCAGATGGATGAGCAACCACCTGTGAACTGCTGGGTGAAAAAGTTACCACTGGGGTGGTGGCAGTGAAGGATGGAGATGAAGCCACATTAACTGTTCCATTGCAAATTGTCTGCACGCTGCTGGTCAGAACCTGCTGAACTTGTGCTGGGCTCAGCACAATCGAGGAAGGAGGCGAAACTGGCTTCTGAGACTGTAGCATGACATTTTCTTTAAGAACTGTCATGGGCTGTGAAGTAGGAATGGCTTGTAAAATAAATTTTTGGGGCGTTGCTGCTGAGGCTGGATCTGTGCTGGCTATCACTGTAGTAAGAGGCACCGTCTGGAGTGTTACAGTGTGCAGCTGCTGATTTCCAGGAGAAACAACCACTGGAACTTGGGTTGGAGTTTGTAAAGTCCTGGTAAGATTAGAAAAGATTACAGGGTCAGAACATGTCTGTGATGAGTTTTTAAGAATACAGATTAACTGTTGAAATATCACTTGGCATCAGTAACATTTCATTTATCTAAGGACTGCAAAAGGGAAGCAGTCATTTTCCTAATAAAAGAAAAAATGGATTTGACCCCTGAATTCACCGACACAATTGCCAAAGTGAAGGTATCTTGTATATATGATACAACCATAACTGAACTGAACAGCCTGCCTTTGAGACAGCTGATAGGTCATGAGAAAACTTGGAAACTCTATCCAGGATCTCTTTCTCAAACATCAACAAACATCACAAGCGTGATTCAGTATACCTCTGCCATTAATTTCACATAGTACCCAGCCCAAACTATCCATAAGTCAGCCCTCAGTTCTCCTAACATCTTTGTGTGTGTTTACTTATATGCAGAATTATTTACACTGCAGTGGTGATGCTAATCAGGATCTCCTCAGACTCCGAGGACGCACAGCTCACTGCCTGCCAGACTCATGCACTCCTGGTAAAGCAGCTGAACAAAATTTGCTTCCAAAATATAAGTTTAAATTGGAAATCCTTCCATCAGTTTCAGGCTGACCTGTGCGCCACATTACTTTCCGTATTTATGCTGAGAGCAAAGTTAGATGATGAACAGCAAAATCATTGACGTATACAAACACTTCAGTGGAAAAAGATGATTTAGAGACATGGCTGAAACACACACACTTCAGTCATGCAACATACCTGGGTCTAAAAAAATCCAAAAAATATCTAAAAGCCACAACAAGCTCCCTGTGAAGCAAATAATTTCCAGTGAAGGGAGGGAATGAGGAAGCTAAGGGTATAATTGCTTTAAAATCCAACCACAACTTGTTCCAACCCACCATTCTGCCTTCAACAATATTTTTTTTTCTTTCTTTCTGCTTGTCCTGCAAAGTTCCAACGTTTCTGCTGCTCTTCAATGTTTTCTCCTGCATATCCTCCTCCCCTTTAGTCTTAAATGCTCATCTGTCTTCTCTGGAACATACCTGACACAGATTGAAAGCAAAAATAACCACCTCCTAGCTTATTTCTACCTCTGCTGAAATCACTTTAGATTAAAAAACACACTTTCAACATTTGTACTTTCAATTCCATTAACAACATGCTATGCTGTAGATAAATGTCTACAAACATCATGGAATGTCCTCTTTTATGTAGTCCTGCTCATGTAGTGCCTGTTTTTTTGTGTTGTTTTTTTTTTTTTTTTTTTTTTACAGCTCTATGGAATTCTCCTTTCCAGCATTTAGCCACTGATCTATGAGATCAGGCCAAGTGCATTCAGTTTAAAACAATGTTCTAACTATCACAACTATAAACAAGAGCTCACCAGAACAGGTTGGACCTATGGGATGCTGAAACTACAGGCTGCAGATAGCACTGCTTGAGATAGTACTGTTTGCTATTCCAGTTGCATGTGGAGCTGCACACTTCCTCAGTGCAGCAGCAGAGGCAAGTGAAGGAACATTTGCAGAGGACTTCCCATGTCCCTCTCAGTTCAGCCCTCTGGGAAAGGCTCCAAAGGGCGCACCCAGCAAGAGCAGCTCCAGTAACCCAGCTGGCAACAGGCTCAGTGCACTTCATTCTTCCCTTAGCACCCTGCTGCAGACCAGCCTCTCCCCACCTCCTGTGTAGCTTCATAAATAAAAGAAATAAAATCTCTAACTGTAGCTTTCTCTTCCTCAAAAAATGATGAGGAAGTTAGAAGTAGCCAGGACTGCTGCTATAGCAAAGTAGCCCACAAGGCCCCCATGCACGTCTCATCACACAGACTATATACACGGGGCACAAATTCAGTATTACTGACACTGGAGTGCAGAGCGGCAGTCAATAAGCCCAATCTTAAGCTCCTGTTTTGTACAACTGAAGACAAGCCAAAGAAGATGCTAATGAAAATGGGCTGGCTGGGAGATGAAGCACCAACCAAAGTGATCATTTCTTTTTTTTCCTATGTGGTTCCATGCAGCAACTGCATGCAACTGAGCTTAAAACACAAGGCTCAGAACTACATCGCTAAGGTTCACCATGTTTGCAGAAGGCTACAGTGCTAACTATTTTAATTAACTCCCTTGGAAGCATGACAGAAAAAAAAAAAAAAATCAGAAATATCCATGTCAGAAGCAGTAACAGGAGGAGGGCATCCACTGGCTTCTTTAAACACTATGTAAACTACCAAAGTTATACAAGCTTGCATCAAAATCAAAATGTCACATAAATAAAAATCCATTAAGGTGTACAGCCAGCAGCAATGCAGGTGGAACTGTTAAGAATTGGCATTTGCCATCAGAAAAACAATGAAAGTATTTGACTAAGACCATGGATACCATACCAGCTTCTTAGTCCATGATGCAACCTACGTGAGCCTGAAGAAATAAGTACTCTTACAGTCAAATCGGCAGTTACAACTTTGAAAAGCAGCAGCTGATGCTGGGAGCCTGTGCTGGTGTACCATGCAAGTAGTACTTTGGAGCTACTTCCTTGTAATTAAGCTGTTTTCATTTGAAACAAAATAGTAGAAATAAAATAGTAGAAATAAAGGAGTCCAACTATTACATGGTTGCAAAGGATGACCTCAAAAACAGGGAACTGGATCTAACCAATGCTGGGGGTATTCTGCAAAGCACTAGGAACAACAGCTCTGAAATGACAGAAACAAAGCATTTTCTCAGCATACCGCAATTATTTTGGTATTGATGCTAAGCCATTCTTTTTTTTTCTCATGTCACTGTGAGCCATTTCATGCCCTACTGTGACTAATCATTTATTCCATATGCTTCCTTTTCTCCAGAATAGATGTTATATACACACACCCTTATAAACATGTATATGCACACATTCACACTAACAAAACATAAACTCGTTAGATGGAAAGCCTGCCATGGATGTGTCTACAAGTAGAAGACTATGTAGCATAGGGCACCATATGTATACCTGGTCACTTACAATAAGGATGGCCAAGCTACTTATGAATTTCACTATCAAGTCGCTAATATCCTCCATATTCTAAGGTATAAGTGTAGTAGGTCATTACTATAGAAGTTCCTGCTGTGGTTACAAAAAGAACAACAGCACTGCGACAGTGATGAAAATGAAATGCTGCCATAAAACAGCCTGGTTACTACTGAGAAAAAAAAAAGACAAAAATTCTGAAGTCATTTTAGCTTGGCTGAAAATGAGAATTTACCTCTTGGTTCATTTGGTACTGTTGACAGTCTAAAGTTGTGCAAGATCACATTAAATTATCAAGGGCTGAATAGTGAAAAAAAAACAAACACTATGGAAATGACAAGAAGGAAAAACAAGTTTATTCATGGTAATTTATGAAAAAAAAAAAATGAAATGGAGAAAGAAAGAAGACACGAAACAAAACTGAAGCTACAATCCAAGCTAAACAAAGTATATTACAACAAAAAAATGAAACAAGGCAACATTAAGAAATGCATAGAAGAAGTAAGAGAAGAATTCCCTTCCTAGCATACATATTACTCAATGTATGGATGGATAGAGGGGAAATGATGGCCTTGAGATAAATGGGCCAATTTCCAGGGACTTTCCTCATTTGTTCAACTCACTGGTTACAAACAACTCATTCAATCAGCCTAGGAAGAGGAGGGAGGCAAAGGGGTGTGGTGTGCTTGTTAGAACCACTTCAAGTGCCTGAGCCAAGAGGCAATCTCTTCTACGTGAACATAGGAAATCTTGGCCAAATCGATTCAGGAGCACTACCTTCACTGCAAACCCTTCTGCAGCTGCACTCAGTTCTGTGATACTCAAAGAGCCTTATAAATACCTCATCCCATCACAGACATAGCCACTGGCCTTCCTCCAGTGCCATGCAGATGGGAGCTGCTCACCAATCAAGGTACAGTAGTCCATGAGAGGTAATAAGGTACCTGATGTCTTTAATGCAAAATCTTTACAGAGCCTTCTCCTGAAGGAGGGCAGAGCTTGCCTGTTCTTGTCTAGCTCTTTGTCTGGACAAGGCAATCTGTTACATCATGAGGGCAGAGGACCTAACTCAACTGAATTAAAATTCAGAAATGTTCCCACTACCAGAAACCTGTAGCAACTCCACCTCTTTTGACAGTGCCAAATACACGTAAAAAGAGCTCCTGCAGACAGCTTCTCATTGTGCTGAAACAAAATTAGTCTAGGTGACCTTCTAAGTCCCATCTGACATAAGCAGCCTTCTTCCTACTACCAAGAAATCATAAGAGAAATTTTATTAAGTCTTCTCAGCGATAACCAAAGTCTTTGCCATGTTGACTTTATTAAAAAACATTCTGACAAATGCACTCTATACTAAATGAGTTTCCTATAGACACTCAATTCAACTGCAGATAGAGGCAAAGCATGTGCACCGACCTTGGTTAAACAAAGAAAGGCCTCCCACACAATTGCAGGAGATGTTTCCAGTTATCATATCCCTTTGCTTATGTTCCCCATCAAATACCAGACCTCTAGCAAACTTTTTACCAAGACTTGATACTTGTGATGGTTTTTATTCTGCATACCTCTAAGAATTGCAGAAGATTGGTGGGCTATAACAGTAGCTGACATGCAGATTTGAATTGCATTCTTATTTGGGGAAAAGGATTGATTACAGGAATGCAGATAGTGAAGACAAAATCTCAGCAAGATGTTGCCAGACTGTCTCTCTGTGCCTCTATGGTTAGCTCGAGCACTCTGAATAAAGATAGGATGCAAAGTACTATTAGAGAACATAACAGTGACATTCACTGCACAATTTATACAAGTTAACATCTATAGATGACACAAGATAACGAAAATATTTTGTTTGACTAGCAGCCATAATTGCATTTGCTGTGTTCAAAAGTTCATGCTAGACCAATCTGTGTATTTTATCAGCATCAGCATAGCTGCAAGTCAGATCAACAATAGTTAGTTTACATCATAGCCTGGACACAGAGACAGACTATGGAACAATAGCACCAAGCATGTGTTTGCTTGGCATAGACATGACTTTCAAAGGTAATTCCCTCTGCTTATTGGGACAATCCATCGTGCTGGCATATTGATGGCTTCATCACAGTTCTTACACAGCATGCTTACAGCCAGAAAAAACACAATTCACCTTCAGCTACTTCCTCCTCCTCTTGCATAAAGATCTTGCCACTGTGGTCCACGCTTGTGTCACCTTCAGGATGAATTACTGAAACATTTTCTACCCCGAAGGTTGCCAAAAGGTCAAGATGAAAGCTGTGGCTGATTCATCGTGTAAGGCAGCAGTTCTCCAATTCAGAAGCGAACACACAGAGCATATCCCACTGATCCTCTGTGGTCTGTACTAGCTTTTCCCCAAGTTACACAACAGAATCAAGATACTGGTCTTCTAACATGCTCTGTCCAAGCTATCACAAAGACAACTTGAAAATACAGAAAAAAACCAATAAACTGAATTTTGATAGAAACATTGTGTTTAGAACCTGGATTTGGCCATGCATTGCACAGGAGCTCTCTGCAGCCAGCTAATTGGAAGTTTATTGCTACACAGAGCTGCCAGCTAGAAAATTCAGCTATGTCCCATGCAGTCATTATGGAATAGTGACACAGTATTTTAAATTACTACAAATTCACAATCTCATCCTCTCTGAACTATTCGTAATGAAACAAACTCTCTTCACTACATAGAAGACACCCCATCTTAAATCACTGCTATGCTAGATTAAAGGTACATGGAAATGTGTATCTATTTACAGCCACAGTCATATAAAAGTGCAATTCAACGGCTCACACCCAGGTGACTTATATGTCCTAGACTTTGCAGACAAGGTAAAGCCTCAGTCTTTCAGGAGACATATAGTTTTTGGAGTAGCAGCAGGAATGCTCTTTACACTCAGAACAACCCTATGAACGTGAAGTTGAATCCCAAGCCTGCTTTAGTGCCACTGAATTCCAAGCTAAAACAGAATTACTCCAATAACAAATCCCTGCAAAACAAATAACCTGTGCGAGTTATTCAGTTTTAAAAGGGCAATTCTACAAGCACAACATTCAAAGAGCCTTTCTTTTGCCTTTAAAAGCCAGGTCACTGGAAAAGTTTGGAAACAGAATACTCATCCAGAGAGGCATTTTATTTTTCGTCTTATCGCTGGAAACGTGTGGTGCCAAACTCAGTTCCCAGTGACACAACTGGAAACTTCTGTAACTGCACTTGCATCCACCAAGAAAAGCAGAAGAGCTGCGAGTCTGTCATGTTAAATATTCTTATCTGAGATACTCAGTGTCCATCCTGATCAGCGAAACCTGGCATGCAAAACCTGACCCTGCTCCTGCCCTATCTTCCAAGCTTGGGTTAGCACTACATCGTACCCTTTCTGTGCTCAAATTACATAGAACTCCATGAGAGCTCTGAGCAGCAGTAAATGAAGGCACTGCCTGTATCCTGCAAAGAACCTGCCTGCTTTCACTGGCATTCCAATTTCTTTCAGAAACACACAGCAGCCCTGGGGACCGGCTGCCCTGCTCTGCCAGCTCTGTGCCAGGCAATGCCAGCTGGCACACCGAGGGATGAGGACACAAATCCTGCACAGCATTCTTCAAACATAATTCTTTTAACAAGTCCCTTAGCAGAGAAGATGCATGTTCAGACTTCTTCTCTGAAGGGTATGGTTACTTGTTAAGAAGCCAATTGTTTTAACCTCAAAAGCCCTCAATATATTCTCTACAGTATGTGGTTAATCATAAATTTTGTTTCCCCACTCAACATGACAGAAGCAAATTGCTGCAGAGGGAAGAACATTTATTTAAATGAAGGAAAGAGCATTCATATGAATAAAACTCTGGAGGCTACATTACAGGAGACAAATTTTATGGGCCCAAGATGTTTGAGTCTCATAGCAGAGCCTGACCACTAACCAGGAAAAGCTCCTGGGGAACATTCCCAAGCCTCGCTCTCCTATTCCCCCAAATGACCTCAACTATCCATGTGCCTCACCCTCCAAAAAGCACACAGCAATGGCTGCTGCTATTGCTCCTCCAGTTTCCTTATAAAATGACAGTAAGGTGACTCCAAGCCCTTTCCTATAAGCAGTATGCATACATCACAAGGTTTGTCTGCCCCTCTTTTACAATGGTGCTCACTTGTGCTGTGCATTTTTAAATCAAGCAGACCCATCATCCTGCCCCTCGTGGTACGTCCACTGAAGCTCTTCAGAACATGTACACAAAGACAGTCAACTGCCAGAGGTCCACAGTTGCTTGCAAAGCAACAAAACTAATACAGTTACTCTGTTTTAACTTTACAATAAAACAAAACATAATATATCAGATCATAAATTTTTTAATATGCTTTTCCATCTGGCCAAATGATTTTTAAGTTTGCAGTTTGAAACTGAACAAAAATATAAGTCTGAAACTGAGCAAAAATTTAAGTTACAGACTGCATTTTTGGAGCCTGGACTTATCAGGACCTGGTCTATCCTGGCTAAAAGCATGGACAAAAATACCTTTTTATTTTTCAGTCTCACTGCTCAAACACCTTTGCGTGTTTGCATTCTTGCATTCCTAATGAACAATATTTCTATAACATTCAGTAATTTAATTGCACTGGAAAGGTCCAGTCAGTGGGTCTCTTCTCTCCCCCTCTCCCTTCACCTGAAACACTGTCATCATGGCTAGGAAATACACAACTGAAGGACTTATGGAAAAAAGTTACCAACACAGCAGAAACACAACTGAAGTGGTACAAAACTCTAAGGATTCCACAGCTTTTATTTCATTCAAACTTCACACGTGCATCATCTACTACCTTCCCCCATGGCCTTTTGCTTACTGCCCAAAAACTCATTGTGAAGTGCTGCAATGCAACAGGCCCCATCTGGAATACTGCATCCAAGTGTGGAGCCCCCAGTACAAAAAAGACAGGGAGCTGTTGGAGAGGGTCCAGAGGAGGGCCACAAAGATGATCAGGGGACTGGAGCACCTCCCCTATGAAGACAGGCTGAAGGAGCTGGGCTTATTCAGCCTGGAGAAAAGAAGGCTGCGGGGTGACCTCATTGCAGCCTTTCAGTACCTAAAGGGAGCCTACAAACAGGAGGGGAATCAACTCTTTGAAAGGGTAGATAACTGCAGGACAAGGGGAAATGGTTTTAAGTTGAGGGAGGGAAGATTTAGGTTGGATGTCAGGGGGAAGTTCTTTACAGAGAGAGTGGTGAGGAGCTGGAACTGGCTGCCCAGAGAGGTTGTGGATGCCCCATCCCTGGAGGTGTTCAAGGCCAGGTTGGATGGGGCCCTTGGCAACCTGGTCTAGTATTAAATGAGGAGGTTGGTGGCCCTGCATGTGGCAGGGGGGTTGGAGATTCATGATCCTTGAGGTCCCTTTCAACCCTGGCCATTCTGTGCTTCTGTGAACAGGTTGCCATCACACCATTCTGCAGCTTTCAATATCCTAAGACGGACCGCTTGCCTGCCTATCTAACAGGGTCTAACAGGTCTTCATTCTGTTTACTGTTATCATTTTTTTAGCTATCTATGTAACTACATAAATAGATCTATGTATCTACATAATGATCCATCCAGTTGGAATTGTTTTTGATTGATAATCTAATGTAGATGTAGCCCAGAGCTATTTAACTCTGTAAATTGCCACACTCTCTGCCCTACTGATGTTTAATAGCAATTTTCTCCCAACTTAAGTGGTACTGCATAGCTTCAGTTGTGTCTGTACTCATCTCCTTCCACTACTAGTTACCTACCTACGTTTTTACAACTTGCAGGTAATTAAATCCTTCATCAGCCTTGAAACCACAGGCTTGTGCAGCTTTGTTCCTACACTTTAAAATTTAAGTGCACACATCCCACTGACACAGATTTTTGTTTTCCCAAAGGAAATTCAAAACTTTTTTTTTCTTTTTTTTTTTTGTCAAATTCTTCATAATTAGAGAGTAACTTCCACCTAACCATCTGATCACATACAACCTTTCCTTTCTTGGGCTAATTTTAGTTGATTAGGATTATACGCAAAACAATTTGATTTCCGCAGTAAAAGACAAATGAAAACAGATACTGCTTACTTAAAAACGATGACTCCTTCCAGTTCATTTTACAGCACTTATCAGTAATTACATTGCTCAATGTATTTATTCCCTTATAACTTTTATGAAACTATGAATTTCACTTTTCAGTATGAATTTTTCACACTGCAACATGAATGAAAACCATTTCCTAATTTTTAAGGAAAAAAACACCAAACTAGAATGACCAGGGATTTATTTTTTTTTTAACCTCAAAGAAAGAAGAGAGTTTATTGTACACATATTTCTTGATTGAAGCTGAAGTCTTGTGTTGTCATCTCCTCCAAATAAATGGAAACTCTTCAGTTTCAACTACTTAGTTATCTCCTAAGACATTTCTTATCAGTTTTATCAGCCGCTGCAGGCTGATCTAGGCAGCTTCAGCTCTTGTAGCTGAAAAACCTAGTTGGTATCGCTATTCTGGATTTTCCTGAATCGATCTTCCTTTCATTTACAAATACAGTTTTAATAACTGACTTTGCTTTTACAGTCTCTAGCAGCAGAGATGAGAGAGCTAAAGGTATTCTTTCGAAGCTAAACAATTATTTGATCTCATTAATGTCATTAGTTACTTTCATCTGACAACATTCTATGATTAACCCCAGATACTCACAGATCTACTGGTGGCTCTGGATGCAATTTTCAAAGGAAATAAGACAGGAAGGGAGCAGGAAAAAACATGATTGACTTTTTGCTGTATAAAATGATAACCATTCAAGCACCGACTGTAACAACACAAATCTCAAGGGGAAAAAACAACAACAAACAACAACAACTGATATGTATAATTCATTAAAAATGTGCAGCTCCTGAATTATATCCTGAGGCTTTTGTGAAACAACGAAGGTCCAGAATTACCATATGCAATTTCAATGTTCCGTGAAGGGAAGAAGAACAGGCTCTTTTAGCAGCAATAAAATGCTGATGTACATAACTGAGCTTTCCCCTTTTAACTGGAGACAACAGAAAAGATGAAAGTGATAACAAAATTTATAATAAAAAGAATTAAGAAGGAAGATGGCAAATCTTTCTGACGGATTCTTCTAATCATATCACACGTAATTCAAGAGCAAAGACACCAAACAGTGAAAAACCAGAGCCATGAAAATACTATCTCAGTTGCAAGACAGAACCAACAGTAGTAATTTTTAAATAGAAGTTGTATATTCTTCCTCTTTAAGGGATTTGCACCAGTCCTAACCTGGAGGAAATAAGTGCTTCCCTCTGCCAACAACACAGCTTAAGAATGCAGACATTCAAGAGTGCTGTAGAAACTCCCAATTAATTCCCAGGGTCACCTGCACAGCATCCCTTTCACTGAAATCCAGCCAGGAGAGGAGCAAGCTTTCTGAAGCACAATAAAGAACGTAGTCTACCTACTCACCACCCAATGATTTTATTATTATTCATACATTAATTTCCTTTCCATTTTCTTACCTTATATTCTGAACTGAAGGATTTAACGTTTCATCTGGAACGTTACTGGTTACAGCTGCATGTCCTTCTGTGAGGGTATGCAATGGCTGCATTACGTGAACTGTCCGAAAAAGCTGAGTGGGATGTACTGGCTGCGTAGACTGCATTGTCCTCAAAACTTCTGAAGTCAAGCCAGGTGTCTGCTGCTGTACAACTTCTACGTGCTCCTTAAGCTTAGCAGGCTTTGAGTTTCCTGTTTTTAGAACTGTGGTGGATCCTCCCTTTGTTCCTGTGTTTGCAGACGCTCTAGATCTGCTCGACTGGTTTCTACTGGCCACAGGAGTTGAGATCAAACTTGAATCTGATGATTCAGTGCTAGGACTTGCATCTTCATCATCTATATAGACGAGATCTTTTGGCATTTCCTTAAACTGATACACTAGGCGCTGACCTTCTACTTTAGCCAGTATTCCTCTTTGGTAATAATATCTGTTTAAAGCATACATACATCAAGTTACAGAGTGTTTTCTGACCAAAAAAAAAAAGCAAGCTGAAAAAGAAAAACCCATACTAACAAAAGAACAGTAAATAAGACCAGCACTAGCAAGAAAAAAAGAGGCTTAAAATATTATTTTACACGCCTCATTTCTTGATTACGAAGGAGTGACCAAATTAGTAGCACATTTTTAACTCAAACAACTTCTAATGGTTATAGCCTTTTAATTTCAACCTCAGGTAACACTGAACAGCAAGAAGAACCCTGGTGACTTAGCAACGCTGCTATAAACTAACACTCCTTAAGAGTCATGCAAAATTTCCACGTCTCCTCGAGACATCCAGTCCTTTTGGTTGTCTTAATTATGCTCACTTCTCAGTGAGCGCATACAGATGCTTCAGCTACAAGGAAGGACAGAGAACAGGACAGGGGAACTCCTGTTATTTTTACAAATACATAAAATTAGACATATTGAGATGAGAGGTGAAAGGAAATGAAAGAAATGCACAGCTGCTCAGCTAGACAATGATCAATCAGCAAGTAAGACTGAAGCTTGCATCACTCACACTGACAGGATTATACTTATTTAGTACAATCTTTTCTGTATGTGGAATAAACCCTTATTGAAAAAGATGTTTTAAAACTGTACATATAAGTTCATAGAATCGCATGCAGATCTTAATTCTAAAACTATTTTCCACTCAGAACTGGATCGTTTGCTATGGGAACAAATAATTTCTTAAATTCTACTGTAGATAAATTCAGGACTCTTTGGAGGAAGGAGAGTCAAACTTTACAGAAAAGCCTTGCCACTTTTGGAATCTCCTATCTCCAGTTTTGGGGGTGATTATGAGATACAGATTTAGTGGCAGCACCGAAAACATGCAAGATGAAACTGAAGGTAATTGATTTGTGGTTTAGGTTAGCAAGGGTTACTTTTAGTTAGCTGATTAATTTTGCTGAAATAAGTCCTTTATTTACCAAGCTAACAGAACTCTTTACCGTTGTTACACAAATTAGATGAGGCATTTAATGCATGCAAACACCATGGCAACAAAACCAGTCTATTATTAAAAATGCACATACCTGAGAGCTCTACCCATTGTTTCATAATTCATGTCAGGCTTGTTTTTGTGTTTTCCCCACAATCTGGACACGGCCTTGGAATCTACAAGTTTGAAAATGCCCTTCTCTCTTTGAGTCCATTTGATATACTTAGGACACGTAGCTTTGTCCTGAAGCAGTGCTAGTAAAAACTCCCAGAGATAAATTGTGTTTCCTAAAATAGAAGTATTTCAGAAAAAAAAAAAAAAAAAAAAAAAGTTAGTTGATAATATTTTATTCTCAATGTAAACCTGAAAATTAAGAAGTTGGTATCCTTACGAACACACCACAATATAACGTTAAGATTAGGAAATAGTGACAGAGAGGCATGGGAAGGGATTCTTGTTAGTTAGTTTAATCGGGGTGCCCAGTATAGCCGTGGTCTGTAACCCACAGAGTGAGCATCAAACTACAAACATCACATCCCAGCCATCAAGATCAGACAGCATTCTCTTCCCATTCACATGCTTCCTTCATGCCTAACCCAGCCACAGAAGCAGTGACTTCAATTGAACAGGAACATGTTCAGGTCCATCCTCTGAAGCAACTGGAAATGAAGCACAAAATCCCTGCTTTAACAACTAGGTATTTTTGGGGGGAAGAGGGAGATACTCAGAGATATAATGCCAAGGGAAGCAAACCTCAGAGATAAAGTTCAGAAAACATCTCTTTTTCCTAAACTCTGCATTTTATGTAGAAGCAGATACAAGCACACCTACATATGGAAATCCAACATGCCTGTTTGCTGTTTTCCACACATTATAATCACAGACTGTGAAAAAATTACCACAGAATCTGTGTCCTGAAAACACATTTAAGGAGTCTAAGCTGGTATAACTAAGGAGATCTTTTTGCCTGCTTTTTCTAAGGCTATTTGTGTTTGATGTTCCTTTGGACAGTCACAGCTGCAGAAAAGCTTTTTACTGAGACACTGTCAGCCTGATGAATGAGGAAAATCTCTTGTGTGAAATTATCTCCTCACACAAGTAGCCATGTAATACCGCAGAAAGGTCAGCATATGCAGATTCCTGCAGCTTCACAAAAAAAAAAAAAAATGATGCCCAGTGAATGAGAACATAACAGGATCTCTTAGATTCAGCTTCATTCTGCTGTCTTCTCAACTTCCATGGCCACTAGTCTGGACTTTTTGTTAACTAGAGGAGGTATCTTATAAATTCTTAAGACTCTGAAAACTACCCTATTGTAATTTCTACAAATACATTATTGTCTGTATGGGTTGGTCAGCTCTAGTGATGAACCAACATGTTTGACTGAAATTTTGGTGATTAACCCAGCAAGCCCCCATTATAAGGTACTTGCAAATACTCAGCAATGTCATCAGTCAGCCCTGACAGTATAAAACCTTAACACCCCTTCAGAAGGTAGAAACCTGAAAAGTAAGCATCTCTGGAGAAAATCCACTGGCTTTGCTACAAATCTCTTCCAGCCTAGTGGAAAATGTCAGCCTGTTTGCCTCCAGACACCTGAAGGCAAAGGTTAAGATTGTTTAGGCAAGACACCGTGTCAGTCAGGAATGACAGCATTCCCAGCCAATTAGCACTAATCCAGGGTGCTTTTGTTGTAGTCTAGACTAAAAAACTTAGCAGTATCAAGGCAGACTGAAAATCTGTTTAGCCACTGAAAAATCACTATGAAGAGGACTGTCTGTGAAAGCACTGTCTGTTTTACTCCCAGGCAGGATTTCTAACCTCCGTGAGTTACAGCATAAGAAATACAGAGAAGACTCACTATTTGCTCCACGCACTGTATTAAATAATTAAATGGAGAAGTCAGTACTTTAGCATACATGCTCTCTGCTCTCCTAAGGGGGAACAGTGCGGATACCGAGAGATGAGCAACTCTGAGGATTTTCTAGTTGCTTCTGTGCCATGGCCACACATTATAATCTCTTCTGCTTTGATTCTACGTTCCTCAAAAATGCTGAACAAATGCTTGTATGGTAGTTTTTTTCGTAATAGTGGCTTCAGGCAACACACTCTTTATTCCTTCTGAGTTAGCAATTTTGTAACAAGAGACAAATGTGAAATATTATAGTGTATCCTTGTTATCTTCAACAGAAAGTTACATCTGCCTTTTAACTTTGAGGAGATGGATAGCTGCTTTGATATTTCCCATTATTTCATTTGAGCACTGCTGATGCTTTTCTTTCATTTAAAACTCAGGTCTTAATTAAAAACTAACAAACCACAGCAGTGCATATTCAAAAGTGCCAGCAAAGCTTTTAAAATATTTATTACTTGCAAACAGATCTTTTTTTTTCTATTACAATCGAAAAATTTTATTCAGAAGAAAACACATTATTTGGTCAAATGTAGTAATTTTTTAAATTTCAAAAGAGACTGACACCTCCCAGGTTTTGCAGAGCTTGTCTCCTGGAGAGTACTGCACAACACGAGAGCAGTTCAGGTGATAAAAGCACACGTGGTGGCACTTGAGGTGACACAGAAGAGCTTCCCCTGTGCACAGGAGTTGGTGGCAGGCAGTGTGTCAGGCTGCAATTCATAAAACAGCCAGGTTTCAGTGGATACTGGATCAACAGTGAAGCAAGTTGACAAAACTGACAGGCACTGCTGAGCAGTTCACAAAAGGGGAAATTATTTATTGCATCAGTAATGTGTCCTCTTTTCTTTTTTTTCTTTCCTCATTTTAAACATGAAAGGAACGAAGGAAGTACTGAAAACCTAAGCATTCTGCCCAAGCCTTCAAGCTAACTTCCCTCAAATTTAAGGCACTGGTACTTCCCTGCTGGCAGCCTTGATCATCTCCCTGTGCAGAATTAGACACATGCAGATGGAAAATGTTTTCAAAGATCATCTGTGAAAACAATCGCATCCCAGGAAAGCTTAATGCAATGCAAAGCGCTCCCCAAGACTTCTATAGAAACACAGCAGCCTCTGTGGGGACTTGAGGATTTTCCAAGAGCCCTTGCAACTGAAATGACAACTGCATCCTTCTTCCCAGGAACTGGGTAATTTACAAAGAAGTTTCTCGCACTAATTTTTTTACATAATTTATGATGAAATGGTAACTACCTTTGAGTACAAGATCTGTTGCTCTATCACTGCGAACTCTTCTCTTTTCATGTGTCAATCAGAACCAATATTCTTTTTTAAAAACTTCAGTGACAACTATTTGACTTACCCTTTCCATCTTTGTTTTTCTTTTTCACAGATATGTTTGGAGTTGTTGTAGGGGACTCAGGACGAGAGGGTTTTGGCTTCTTCCCTGAAACAAACAAAATCAGTAAATAGAAAAAAATGGATGTAATTAAAAAAGAACAAGGACCTAAAAAAGAATGATATTTTTTTCTTAATTCAGAGAAAATTCAATTTTTATTCATTTAAGATTTTTGTTCTATTCTGAGTCTTTTCCATTTGTACAAGAAGACTGGCACCCCTATGATATTAGTGTAAAGATTAGTAAAGATTTTTTTCTAGTAAAGATTTTCCAAAGCTCATCTGCCTTGGAAATTTCTGCGGCTTTTTAGGTACTTTTAACAGCACTTAATACAGGAGAGATAAGAAGAATAGGCTATTAACTGTGAACAGAAGAGTTTCAATGGAAAAGGTTCAACAAATACAGAGCACTATCTTGTTCAGACATCACCAAAATGGAATTTTCAGGGATAAAACAAGGTTGTCTTCTTATTTAATTGTCTGGAAGTCCCCACTGATAGCAGCAAACCGTGCTGTCACATAAAGAAAATATTTCTCAGTTCTGTTTTATCTTATATCTTTCCCAATGCTGGAAAGAAAGTCAGTTGTTTTTCTAAGACTGGAAGAACCATTAACAGAAACACCATTTTTTGAAGTCATAAACATGGTTGCTCTGTCTGGTGAGGAAGACTCAAAGAAAGAAGTTAATTACAAGTGACAACAAGAGTGAAGAGCATTCACTTGAAAATGTTGAAGAAACAACTAATCATAAGTGGAATTAAAAAAATTAAGTTGTACTGAATTCTTTTTCAATATCAAATCTTGAACCTATTCCTTCATTAGCTCTCACTCAATATCACCTTTACCAATACTGTAATTAATCAGGAATCTTCAAAACATACTTATGAAAAAAATATTCCTCTTATTAGGTTTTGCAATGACCCTTTAGTACAAAACTGTCCTAAAAGCAATGCCTTCATTATGTTGGCCCATGATGTCAGAGGCAGACATCAGTGGGTAGCTGGAGACATTCAAGGTCAGGCTGAATGGGGTTCTATGCAACCTGATCTAGCTGTAGGTGTTCCTGTTCTTTGCAGGGGAGCTGGACTGGATGACTTTTTAAGGATTCCTTTTCCTCCTTTCCCAAGGCATGGGTCCATGGGTCTCCCCCCCATTAGTCATAAAACCAGCTTGAACCAGCCTGTAAACTATTGATACCAACTTAGAAGATGCTATGATGGTATGGCAACAGAAGCTGAACCTTCCCGACAATATTCCATTACATGCTGTGACAGATGGGAGAAGAGATGCAGTCTGACAGAATGGCATCTGAAGCAGAAGTGTGTATGAAGCAGAAGTGTATCACTGAACTCCTTCATGTAGAAAAAATGGCACCCATTGACACTCATCAACACTTGCTGAACATTTATGGAGACCACACAATGGATGTGAGCACAGTGAGACGGTGGGTGGTGGATTTCAGCAGTGGCAACAGTGATGTGGAAGACAAACCACGTTCCAGACAGCCACGCAGAATTTTATAAGCATGGTATGCAGACTCTTGTTCATTGCTGGTAAAAATGCAGAGCTAACGTTGGTGATTGTGTTGAAGAAGCGTTTTGTAGCTGAGAGTTCACTCTATCAAATAGTGTTATGGTGCAATTTGTATCTGTTATAGTTCCCATGGCAATAAATAAGAGGCATTACTTTCAGAGTGACCTATGCATATTATCAATACCTAAATTTTTCATGTACTGCCTCTGCTCTTTTGAGAGGCAGAACAGACCAAGCAGACAGGACTGAGAGAAATATACTTCTAATCCAAGTAACCTGCTGTCATAAATAAAGATGTAAAGAAAAGTATTTTTCTTTTTCTCTTTTTATTGCATTTCCAAAGGCATTTAAGTTCAACTGAAGCAAGACAAATAGGTCTGTGCAATACCATTCCTCTTTCAGTTTCATTTTCAGAGGTTTTCTTAGTACAAGAGACAAAACAGCAGAATAATCAAAGAATATGGGTTAGGAAGTTTCACTGGCTCTAAACAAAAATGTCAAGGCCAGCCTGAACTGTTTGATTTGTTAAAGACCTTCAGATATCTATTAAGAAGTCATTAGAAAGCCTGGTTTGAGCACTTTCAACTTTCAGCGTTGGCAGTCTTGATAACTCCCCTTTGCACTTTCAATTTTCTTTCTCTCTCCCTTTTTTTTTTTTTTTTTTCATCCCAAACAGGAACAAGAGGAAGGATTGCTAGTTGAGAACTGCAGTGAGGAAAGACTAATAATGCATGAAGTCCTCTCATTTTCTTGCTTTCATTCACAGAGGATTCATGACTGAGGATGGGACACAAAGCTCAGCCATCCCCTTGGCCATTAATGTCTTCCTTGATTTGAATGAAAGTGGAAGGAAAGAAATCCTACAACACTGGTTTTCGTGGGACCATAACATTTAGACAGAGCCACTCTTTTATAGTCAGCTACTATTGCACAAGAAGTTCCACATGGTAACTTTGGGTAAAGGCTTTTCTCTCCTTAGGAGTTGCTTTATGAGATAATTGTTCAGTGCTCATATTGTTCCTCCTCTTGTACATACATAAATACAAGCAATTAAGGAGTAGAGATTGTTATTCGGATGTAGTTAATTACCAACATCCAAGGAAGCTGAGGTCTTAAAAGCAAAAGAAGTGGATTAGGTCTCATGACTCAACTACTATAGGTCTACTTCAGGAAATGCAAGTACTGACCCACATACAAGTCATGCACTTTCAATTTACAGATAACCTAGGCTACTAAACATAATACAACTGCTGCAGCTATTCTAGGTTCTCTTACCTCAAAACTGGACTACTTCAAGGCATCCTATCTGGACAATCCTCTACCACAAAGCTATCCCAAACTGGAAATCAGTGAAGAATTGTGAAACTTGTTTACAGACAGGTATTGATCTTACTGCTTTAGAACTGGGCTAGAAATGACTGAAGATGGGTTTAGACTACACTGTGAGCTATAACCTCCAGACACTGATACCATCAAAAGAACAGTCAGGAGAAACACAAGAAATCTTTGTTTAAAAGAAATTACTTACTGAAAGCACATTAAACATTAGCACACTTCCTCCTCCTCTGGTCCAATAGAGCATGAATTTGTTACCTTTCAGAGTACGTTACTACATTCCTTTTTAGGAGAGAATTTTATAAAGAGGAAGGATGAAGAATGTGTAACAGGCTAAGACTTGTGAGGAGCTACTGTAATCTCATACTAATTGCTCGTATGATTGGGGTTTTTTTCCACTTTTCTATTTTTGAGGTTGTAAAAACACTTCAGCTCAGAAATTCCTGCTACAAATTAATTAGATATTAATAAAATGAGATGCAGCATTGAGGCTGGCAAGGAAAGTGATTAAAATCATCCTATCACTTCTGGAGAACGTTTTCTCGTAGCAGCTCTTCTCAGCAGTGCCATCCCAACTCAGTTAGCTGGCAATGCTCTGTGCAATGCAACCCTACAGATATAGCTATTGGGTTACATGTGCTGCAAGTCTGTAAACAGATTGTGGCTACAACACACGTGGCAAAATGACCATAGTCCTTCACCCTGCCACAAAACTGACTAAACTATGGCAAACAGATTGCCCTTATAAAACACAGAACAAAAAATATAAACCCTGCACGTCATCCTGAAATGCACTACAAAATGAGTAACGTTTTGCAATAATGCTTGTAGGTCAATGCCTTATAAATCCCTGCAAACTTTGACATAACACTTCAGCAATGCTCAGATCTACCTCAATTTCACTGAACACTGATAGTTAATGAAACTTTAAGCTGATGCATCTTTTCTAGCTTTTCTTCTATCTGATATAATGATCAAAGCCGATCACATTCACTGTGGAGCAACTGACTTTTTAGCCTACAGTTAGAAAGGAGGAAGGAGTGGGAGTAAGCAGAAGTACAACACTAACAGGGTATGAAAGCGTCAAGCCAAAGAGGTTAAATGTCGGGCAGATTGAGGCTCCTTGTTTTGACCCACATAGCAGCCAACATCAAGAAGAAACAAAAAAAACAAACCAGCTAAAGTCCCCTTTCAGTTGGTTATGTTGCAGCACGGTAGTTTCCCCAGCAGCACTCTTGGGCAGCTGCTGGTAAGACTCCTCTCCACAGCAGTTTCAGTTCAGCTTTTTTACGACAACCAGAGAGCTCCTGACCAACACCCGTCTCTACTAGACCTAGTGACACACAAGGGCTAAGGAAGCTCCCACAGCATTTCCAGACGTCTGTATGTTGCCCTTCACACATAACTACCCCCAACGTTCAGAAGTATGATGGCATTAGCAACAAAATGCACTCTCTTGCATCAGGAGTGTAAGCGGGTAGGCAGCAAAAACCCTCTTCTGGATGACTTATTTTCCCCGTAGGGGAACGTGTCAAAATCCTAAGTCTTAAAGCTCTGATTCAGACCTATGGTTTAGTTCCAGAAACATAACTCTTCTCTTTTATTTCATTTTTATTTATTTCCTTATTTTAATTTGTTGCAACGTCACCTTACATCTGCCTGCACTACATGACACTTTTCCAAAGTAGACATTAGCATCAGGGCTGCAGATGGTGTCTGCACTGAAGCAGAGTAGGAAGACAGGAGCAGAAGGTCTGACTAACATCACATAACTTCATTACTCTTTGGTATGGCAGTGACTCCAGAGGAACATGACACAACCAGCGAGGCCTCAGCCACATCAGGTTACCTCCTGCAAATGGGACTGAAACTTAGTCCCATTTGCAGTGTGTAGCTATTCAGAAAAAGAAACACCACCAACAAAATAAAACTAGTTCATATTCAAGAAATGCTAAAAAAAAAAAAAAAGAAAAAGAAAAAAAAAATCTCATTCTTATCTTCTGAACATAACAAATCTTTTTTTAGTCAAAGCAAAATAAAATCTAATTAAAATACTTTAGCTTTCATGGTAGTGCAAGCTCTGCAGTTTGTAATGCAATTTTCCTCTTAAGAAACTGGAAATAGGAATGAGTAAAGATCCATGTTTCCTAAGGCAAGTAACCACTGCTACCCCTCCAGCATCATCAATATCTAAGCATCAGCATTCAGGCTTGGACTTACAGTCAGACAAAGCATTCTCTGTATTTCCAGCAGAGGACACTTGATTCTTTTGACTTGTCAGCCAGGATGGCTCCACAGACTCACGAGAGGATGTAAGCATGCCACTGACTGCTCTCTACTCCACAAGACTGCTCTGCAATAGCATCTTACCCTTTTTCTTCTTTGGTTGTTCAAATTCCGGAGTCTCTGGTGACTCAGCATAAGGGTCTGGGGCTTGGTGAACTTCCACAACTTCGGGGATCCCATCAAGAGTGACTGATACATGTGTAATAGGAGCCACTATATCTTCATCTTCAGTTGAGCCAAACATAGTTGCTTAAGGGAAAGGAATAATAGGAGGAGATCAGTTCAAAACTGAATATATCCATCCACAATCAGAAGAAGTATTAAAATAGACAAGTGCAATGACATAACCTACTATCCTAAAAAGCACTGTTATGGTGTGTGTTCACACATTTTTATTCGTAGTTAACAGAATTTGCAGATGTATTTATATGTTCTTCTATCTTGCCAGTGCAATCACAGAACTGTTTGGGTTGGGAGGGACTTTAAACATTGCCTAGTTCCAACTTCCTGCTCTGTGCAGGGACACCTTCCACTAGATCAGGTTGTCCAAAGCCACATCCAACCTGACCTTGAACACTTCCAGGCATCCACATTTCTTGGTCAAACATAAATAGACTCATTCTCTATCAGAGGAACAAAACAGAACAGTCTAAACACTTAATTCACATTTTCACTTCAATTCTTAATTTCTTCCTTATCTATCGGTGTTCAACTCTGGGATCAACATGTACTCAAGGAAGCAAAACTCCTTACTGCATGCAACACTGGATTTCTGATACCCAAACTATGCATCTAAAGTCTACTTGGAAGAAAAATATTCCTACTCATTCCAGGCAATCACACAATACTGAACCTCTCCTTGTCACACAAAAGCAAACAAGTCAAACACAGACTGGATTCACTTTCTTAAAAAAAAAAAAAACCCAAACTTACTTATTCTTTTTTCATCCAACATAGGACCAGGGGAGTCCATATTGAGAAGTGCTTCAGCAGCCTCAATTGTTTCCATAGTTTCATCTCCATTATGACATGATGTTTCAACTAAAAGCAAAAGAAAATAATTAATTCTAAACAAGCTACAAAATAGATTTAAAGTATGTTATTTATCATAGAATCAAAGAATCATAGAATGGCCTGGGTTGAAAAGGACCACAATGATCATCTGGTTTCAACCCCCTGCTATGTTCAGGGTCGCCAACCACCAGACCAGGCTGCCCAGAGCCACATCCATCTTGGCCTTGAATGCCTGCAGGGATGGGGCATCCACAACCTCCTTGGGCAACCTGTTCCAATGCCACCACTGAATGAAAAACTTCCTCCTAATATCTAACCTAAACCTCCCCTGTCTCAGTTTAAGACCATTCCCGCTTGTCCTACCACTGTCCAACCTTGTAAACAGCTGTAAATTTACTTCTATATCATTTCTAAAACAAAAATGGAAAGTGGCCTCAACTAAATGAGCAATAAGTTTATCTGGGGAGAAAAAGTATTCATTTAGTTTTAAAAGTGCAGTGCATTAAAACAAAAAAGACTCTTAATTTCTGCCTCATCTTTCTAACCCCTCCATGTGCTGATCAAGTACATGCAATAAAACACCACGCCCATAATCTTTGAGAAAAAGTCACTATCCCAAACAATATTGTATACACTACCCTTAAAAAAAAAATTGCTGCTTTCTTCTTATGGTGGTCCTAAGAAAGAGAATTGCATAATTAACAGATGCTCTTTTAGCCTAGAGAACAGTTAGGCAAACTTCTACTAGACAGCTTATATAGGTACAACTGAATACTAAACTTCCAAATCTGTAGGGATGATAGGTGTGGCTAACAGAGCATGCTCCAGGGAAGCAGTATTAAAAATTATTATTATTACTATCATAAAGACCAATAGAAAGGGCTGGTATGCTTTCCAAAAGTTTTAACTACTAGACAATCCCTCGTTTGTCTTATAGGGGTGACCATCAGACAAATCAAAAGCGCTTGGATCTTCAATTTATAATTAAGGCCATGTGAAGCACACAAAAAAAATCTGATAAAAATAGTTCTTTTCTGACACAGAAAGCAGATTTGGAAATAATAGTGGTCCAAGAAGATAATTCAGTTTGACTAGAGGAGTATCTTTACCAGAGGATTGTTTGCAAAATAAACGTAGTATAACAAACAAGGTATACATCAGTTTCGCTTTTGGGTACCGTAAGCCTTTAGAAACGTTCTCAAAAAAAGGTTATTTAAGCAATTGCTTTGTTTGATAGAAATGCTCAGGCCAGGCTTCCTTGTCTTTTGCCATGAATTTGAACCTACTTTCGGTATTTTACTTACATTTATCAAAACAGTGCAAAGGTCTGCATTAGTAGTCCCCTCCATAGGGCACAGCCGAACCTTAGCTACTTTCTTAAGCCCTGCGATGAGTCAGCTTCACACCCTCCCTGTTTAACTTTGAGGAATTTGGGGTGGGGCAGTCACACACACACACAAAAAGAAAAAAAAGAAAGGAGACTGACTGACTCCTTTGTCAGCCATACGATGTACAACCTCAGAACATTTCTCCTTCACATTAAAGCCAAAGATTTACGCCAAGAAATACAACTTCTGTACCGCGTTCTTTAAACGGCGCTAACAACAAAGCACCCAGCCCACCAGCAATCGCACTAAATTTAAGAAAACAAACAAAAAGTTTCACTCCAAATGCTTACAGCTTCTGCAATCATATCATTGGGAGAGGACCAAGATAAGAGCGGGCATTCGTGCACCAGCCCTGCCTCCCACACCCCGCTGTGCTTACGGGCAGCTCACAGCCTACAGTAGGCAGCTTTGCAGGAGCCTCCTTAGGGTAGTACAGTTAGGTTGTGGTTGGACTCAATGGTCTTTAAAGTCTTTTCCAACCTGAGCAGTTTTATGATTCTTAGAAGATGACTTTGCAGGATTGAGCCAAACTCATCGCTCTGTTGCTGAAAAAACAGGGATGTGATTCTGATTCTTCTCTACCCCTGGTTCACGATCCAAAATCCTATCAACACAAACCAGGCTTCACACTTTTTTGATCACGCTGTGAGGCAACTGAGTCCTGTACAATGGCTGAACATACATCTGAGGGGTTCTGCTGGGTTAGCAAGTTGAATTACAGGAACTCAAAAGCCAACACAAACAAGCTGTGAGGTGCCACACGGCAATGTAATCACAACCTCCCTGTCCTATTAGCAGCAGCACTCAGCTTGAGATAGCTCTCAGAGATAACCAATCCCACAAATAAGAGCAAGCCAGTGTCTGTTACTTCAGTTTCTCCCTTAACGTTGCCAGTATATATTCCAATCACAATTGAAATTACCAATCGGAATGGCAATTATGACATAGTCACAAACTAAAGAAGAATTGAGATGAAAGAACTTATTTGTTACACTTCAAAGTCATAGCTACAAAAATGCTGTGTATTTCCATTTCAAAGTACCCATTCTAAATAGGTAGCAACTTAAGAAAAAAAATAAAGGAAAACAAACCACACCCAAAAGTAACATTTTTTTCCCAGGGTACTCAACAAGTTCCCGATTATCTCAGCAAGCCACAAATTTAAGCCTCTGTGTATGCCAATTACAACCCAATTACTGTGGATGCATGTTTGCAATGAATCAGCAGAGCACACAGCCAGCAGCAGGCCTGCCCAGACAAGGCTGTCTTCTCACCTGGTGGACAAAGAAACTCGACACCTAGCCTGAAGCTCCCCCCCTTCAGCCTAAATTCCCACCTAGCATACTGTTGAATGCTTTACACCTTCCTGCTTGACACCTCCTGACAAGGTGGCTGCTCACTTCCCATCGCTCAGCTCAGGGATCCCACCCCACTCCCTCTGTTACACAGCTCTCAAAGCAATCAGCCCCAAAGGCCTGACCATGGGGCCTTTGCCTGGACTAGATACAGCCTGTGCTAGTCACAGCTGTACTTAAATACACCAACTAAAGGGATCACAGTCTCAGAATAATGTTGAAAGAAATGTAAAATTGCTGAAAGAAGGAAGAATCGTAGAATGGCCTGGGTTGAAAAGGACCACAATGATCATCTAGTTTCAAACCCCTGCTATGTGCAGGGTCACCAACCACCAGACCAGGCTGCCCAGAGCCACATCCAGCCTGGCCTTGAATGCCTGCAGAGATGGGGCATCCACAACCTCCTTGGGCAACCTGTTCCACTGTGTCACAACTGTCTGTGTGAAAAACTTCCTCCTAATATCCAAACTAAGCCTCCCCTGTCTCAGTTTAAAACCTATTACTATCCACCCTCAAAAACAGCCGTTCCCCCTCCTGTTTATAAGCTCCTTTCCAGTATTGGAAGGCCACAATAAGGTCTCCCCAAAGCCTTCTCTTTTCCAAGCTAAACAAGCCCAGTTCCCTCAACCTTTCTTCATAGGAAAGATGCTCCATGAATTTAATGAAGAGATTCATTACATACAGACTGAGACCTTTTTTTCAGAATAACTGACTGTTAAATTTAAGTGATTGCTTTTTAATAGAAATTCTGCACCAATTGTTAAGTGATGCTGGAAAACCAAGTGCTACTTAAAGAATGCACGTGATTCAAGGAGACCCATATATCACACTTCCTTTTTTTTTTAAACACGGCTTTAAAATTTATAAGCAAAATTATCTCACTGGGGAGCTGCATGGAAAAACACTCATCATTTCTATCCAGATGGTATAAGCAGTATTGAGTAACTTCTCTACAAAGTAACAGACCTCATCCATTATTTTATTATTACTATTTTATTTTATTTTTTTTTTTACAACTGGCATCTTGTCAACTGAAAATCCTCACGGATTAAGACTGTGAAATTTGTTTCCAACTCAGCAGCCCTTTGGATTTCTTTGCAGCATTACAAATGATTACAGAACATGCTGGGATTGTGCTGGGTTACAACACGTAGCACTTTCCCTTCGTTCTCCTACTTGAACAGTTTGGCTTGTGCCATCAGTGCGAGAGGTTCACCAAATGCACAAGCCAAATGCTACCTAACTTGGACAGACTGTAAAATAACTTCTGAATTGGTTGTTAAGTTTCACTGCTGATCTATGAGAACCTGCTCTGGATTCAGATCAGGGCACAGTGAATCAAAGTGCCCGTTTTTTGTCTCTTCCCCCCTCACACAAACTTTCTCACTGTTTCAGTGAGGAGGCACAGGTGAACCACAAAATGGCAGAGTTTGATTACTTGCTGGTTTTTTTTTTTTTTACATTACACGTGCCAGCTTTGAGAAAAAAATAATTCAGGAAGTTGCGTAATCCAATTAGTTCCTTCTTCCTGTGCATTTTATAACTCTAATTAGTTACACTAAGGTAAATAAAGTGTATTTTTCAGAGAGAAAAAAAAAAACACCACCACACAACTGAATATTCTCTTCAGTGATAAAACATCATTCAAAGTGAAGTGCTCCAATCTATTTTCTTAATCATCTTTTACTACATGGCAGTTAATCGTTTGGGGTCACATCATACCGGCAACAAACCAAGCATGCAAATTGCCATCACAGTTCTTCCAGTGAAATGTGTTGGTAAACTTGGAGAGTGATAATGCAAGTCTATCTATTAATTATAAAAAGATTATGGTGTGTATAACATAGCTAGAAAACTGGTTGTTGGCTATCTTTCAGCAATGTTTCAAGTAAAACAGATGCTGTTCTTATAGCTGTAGTTTCCTGCAGGTTATAATTTATACTACAGATCAGGGCAGTGTAATAACTAGTTTTGAATGGTTTAAGCTAGATTCTATAGGCAGAGAAGCCTACCAGAGTCCACACTTCTAAAGATACAACACTCAACAGTAATTCCTGCAGTTTCAGCAGACTTAATTACTTGTAGTTTAGGGGAAAATGAAAGCTTAATGTATAACAGAAAAAAAAAAAAGAAACAGTACTGAAGAACTCATAGCTTCAAAAAAAGATTCATGCATATTTAGCAACCATTTCTGAGTAATGTTGGTATTTTCAGTTTCATTTTGCTGTGAACTTCAATCCTCTGAATATTTTAAATTGGAATTAGTGCAGTCTTTACAAAGTCTGATTCTCTCTCAGAGGCATAATGTGAAAGTGACTGAAAAGATTTGTACAAGATTTGTTTTGCTTCCAAGAGCAAAACAACGCATTTCACTGCTGAGGCCAAACACACACAAATTAAGATCAAGTTGGGAGCCTCAAAGATAGGAAATAACCAGAAAACAAAGCAGGTGGGAAACATTAGCTGCAATCAACCCCACTTCACAAGCAGCCCACTGCAAAATGCACTTGCACCTGCTCTGGCAGTTTGGTTGGGCTGTGTACCTGAAAACTGGACAGAGGGGTGATGAAGCCATGCTCCTTCTCTGTGCTCTCTCCCCATTTTCATGGGAGGCTCCTGTCCTCCCTGGCCCTGTAATTCTGCCCTGCTAGGGACTGGCAGAGGCTCCTTGATATAAACAAGCTGCTGAGGTGCCTTCCCCACAGGAGCCCTGAGCAGTGGTGCTGGTCAGCTTGGAGTCATCTCTTTGTGCAAAGCCAAGCACTCAGTTTCCAGTGGCCAAAGAAACCTGCAGCACACATGCTGCAGTGTGAATGGGATAATTAGTTAGCATCTCCTTCATTACAACAATCTCCACAAAGTCACAGCTCTCATTTTCTAAGGACTTGGCCTTTAAAGAAAAACAGATTGCTTCAGCTACAATGGAAAATGTTAACAATGCAGTGCTTGTCTGCCTCCAAAGTATCCCTTGGACACCATCAGTTACAAGGATTACATATTTTCACTCTCTGGAAGCAAACCCTTCTCACGTGACTATTTACGTTAGCAACAAAAAATCTTAACAAGAATAGTCACAAAAGCAGAGTTTCACAATTACTCATGCAACTGTCAATTCACACACAATGTATTACAGTGAATACGTATTCAGGAAAACTATGAAATTCATCAACTACAAAATATTCACACAGTCACATTAAGTGGTGCTTAAATAACACACTGAGGAAATGCCAGTTACAGTGTGAATAATTAAAATGAATAGCAAGTGAATAGTTGGCAAGAGGTCTCAACTTGAAATAACGTTTAGGCATGTAAGACTTTCTTGAATAATCACTTAAATTATTTGTACAGTCACAGTCTGTTCACAGATAATTCATGGCTAAAGAAAAAGGGGCCATGTATATCAGATAAAACCATTTATTGGGAATGGTTCATGTCAATTTACTCTATGAACTGCACCTCATGTCAAGTTTTGCTGAGTTTGGCTTTTGGTGGTAAAAGGCTGTAACAGAGCCTTTGGAAGTAGTGTCACAGCCGTGACTGAAACCAGCAAGCTGTCTCCAGCCCTGGGGACAGCTCAGCTGGAAAAACCTAATCAGTGAAAGATGGCACAAATAGATCTCAGCTTTGTAAAGCATCCACCTCACCTTTCAGACTTAGTCTGCAAAGATGCTCCAAATATCTACTTTCAGCAAACTATTGTTTGCTTTGGGGGCTTTTTTGTTTTAGCTTTGTTTTTTTATAAGTTTCTTTGATCAGCTATATCCTCAAGCTTTCTCTTTTACACTATCCTCCCTAACAGAAGTTATGCAGAACTTTGTATTTTAAACATTTATTATTACAGATCTAAAATGAACACTATGCTGAGCACACCAATATCAGCATCACGCTGACATGCACATTTTACAGTTGGCTATTTGCATACCCTCAAGAAATCAAAATAATACATCTACACATGCTGTATGTTGCTGCTTTTTTGGTACATATGTTTACTCAAGTACATACCAACCACTAAAAAAAGGGGCAAAAAAATAGCATTAAGAGCAATGCACAACTGTTTTGGTACTCTGAGTAGAACCCTATCTTAATTTGTATTGATGGATGATGGGTCACTGTATCAGCTGCACAGCTGGAATCGCAAGCCACCTGGTACTGGAATTAATGCCATCTTCTCAGTCTTGCAGCACAGGATTGACAGCATTCAGTATCATTATAACTTTGTTTCTTATTCATTTTTGTCACTCAGCTTTTCCTTGCTGCTAGCTACAACCATCTTGTTGCAAAAGCATTGCAGATAAAAAAAACCGTATTGCGAACCTGTGAGGGGGATATCATCATCTTCGATGATTTGTTCCTCTGCAACATCTAGAGAATTCTCAGTGATCATGTCACTGGGCTCGTCCACACAGGTTAAGCCAGAATAGTTGTTTAGGAGATCTCCACTAGGAACATGTTCCACGATGACAGCAGGGAAGATGGATGGATCACCAAGCTGTAGAAAAAAATAAAAAAGGAAAATTAAAGTAATGGCAGTTAGAACGTACCCACTTTAAGCATTTACTGATGAAGACTTCAACAAACCCACAGCACATCACCTAAATGTTAAAGGATCAGGAGAGAGTACTGAAAAACAAGATGATTTTTAGCACACAAAACAAAAAGAGCAGCAGTGTCCCGCTATGGACCAGAGGCTGAATATCACTACAGATAGTATATAATACACTGACATAGTCGTAGGAGGTTATACAAGACTCCCACAACAGCATTTTGCGCTAAAAGGCTGACAGAACAGAGGAATGGAGCAATGCAGTAGAAGTCAAACTCTGCTGGCAAATGACAGCAGCAAACAACTTGCTGCAAGCACCTTCTGCTCTTCCTGTCTAGCTGCGGGCAGAGGGTGGTGTGGCTGTGAGCATTGCAGGAAGGTCTCACCAGCACTGAGTTTTCTGTGAGACAGTAGCCTAGGAGGTCACTTACTATGAGGATAACAAGTGAAACAAGGAGTGCTTGATACACGTACCTCTAATTCTTGTGGTTTCTTCACTTGCTACTGCTCCCCTACTTTCCTTTAAAGCCTGCTTTCAGCCATCATCCTTCTCTCTCAACAGTTATTTTCCATAAGATACAACTGAAAAAGGGCACTTGAAAAAGCCAAAATCAAGCTGGCCAGTAGTAATAACAAGATACACAATCTCCAAAAGAGCAACCATTCAACAGGAAGAGGTTTGCAGAAAATGCCATTTATGATAGAGAAAGTATTTTCCAAAAAGATTCTGTGTGATTTCCAGACGCCATTTGCAGGAAGAAAGTCAGTGGATGGCAGCAAAAGAAGCTCAAAGGAAGTCTTGTGTAACTCTATGGCTCTCTCACTATAAAAATAAGCCACATTCTGAGTTTGGCACACTTAAAAACAAGAAAACAAACCAAATGTAGTTCCAAAGTGTTCCTATGAGAAAATCCATTGGCTTCACTCCAGAAAAGAACAAAGATATTCACACAGAGGGTGGTGAGACACTGGAACAGGCTGCCCTAGGAGGTTGTGGATGCCCCATCCCTGGAGGCATTCAAGGCCAGGCTGGATGTGGCTCTGGGCAGCCTGGTCTGCTGGTTGGCGACCCTGCACATAGCAGGGGGTTGAAACCAGATGATCATTGTGGTCCTTTTCAACCCAGGCCATTCTATGATATGCAAAAATCAAGCAGGGTTGGTTTTTTTATTATTATTATTTAACCATGCAATAAGAAAAACAACAATATATGTAATAATGCTCATTTGGGCATTACTCATGTCTCTCAGTCTTGCCACTGCACAGGCCACCAGCAGCAGAAAATGGTCTCAGAGCTGCTGCCTCCATGCAGAGAACGGCAGTGGGAGTCATCATCTCCCACGGAAGAATATAGAACATACATACTGAAAGGAGAAAGTACAATTAGGATCTTTATGAGGCAGTAATTACCATCTGAAATTGTTCTGTGTTTTGTAAAATATGCCTCAACAACCGTGGTAAAGAGCAATTGGGAAAAAAATGAAGAGGTCGGAAACAAAACTAATATTTCTAGGGGCTACTATCATAAATGCTCTGCTAAAAAATTAAAAGCCTACAAAACCAAATACAAGCAAAATAAGCAAAAAAAGATAGAGCAGCGTAATGAGATGAAAAATAAAATACTGTCTGCGTTTGGAAGATTTTGAACAGTAAGTTCTACGAACTAGAAGGACACACAGCAACATTATAGCCATGTTGCTGTGATAGAATTCATGGTACTAAGCAGCTGAAGATCCCAATTTTAGAAATATGCCACAGTTTGTAAGTCATGATGTGCCAGTTACATATACTGTGCACATGTATATGTAACCACAATATTAAAAATAATATTAATGAATAAAAATATTAAAAATAGCAACTGCAAAGAAAGCTTACGTACTGCACTCAGGTTTGTGTCACCCGCAAGCAAGAAGAGCACGTGTTCTGCAAGCATCTGTTCAGTAGCCTACTAAGAAGGTGAAAAGTATGGATTTTAGGTAGGGAAGACAAAAATATGAAGACCTTGATATCCTCATCCTTTTCTAGCTCATAGACACTAGGGGTGATGCTCATCACAACTGACTTCAAGCACTAAGGTACTAAGACTTGATCCACTGAGCCTAGGTTTCTTTCAGAGTCAACAGAGAGGTTTTTATAGAGCACTATCTCCCTCACCAGTTTTAGGCTCCTGTGTCACGGGGATGAGTCAGGCCCTATAAAAACACCTATTTCTCTCCACTGACTATAAAAAGGAGCAGGTGTCAGGGTGCCTAATCCTGGTGTAAACATCCAGCTTGAACACATCTATAATGGCAGGACAAAAACTGCCATTTGAGGGAAGGAAGATTTAGGTTGGATATCAGGGAGAAGTTCTTTACTATGAGAGTGGTGAGGTGCTGCATCAGACTGCCCAGAGAGGTTGTGGATGCCCTGTCCCTGGAGGTGTTCAAGGCCAGGTTGGATGGGGTCCTGGGCAGCCTGGTCTAGTATTAAATGTGGAGGTTGGCAACCCTGCATGTGGCAGGGAAGTTGGAGCTTGATGATGCCCCTTCCAACCCAAGCCGTTCTATGATGCTATGATCTGAATCTGGTCAGCTGCCTTCCTGCAGTGAGGCGGTCTGTCTTTCCTTCCTGCTGCTGTGCCTGCTCTTGTTTGATATGCAGGGCTTGCAAAGTTTGTAGGGGATAGTCTCTCAAGGGGTCATTTGTGCATAGGATGAGCCTCTCGTTAGTTCCTTCTGGATAGAAATTGACTCTGGCTTAGCACCATCCTTCTCTAATGACTGAAGCTCATACCACTGTCTCCAAGAGGCAAAAACACCTCCAACACCACAGTTATTCTTCAGTTTTCTGTTTCAGAATAAGAAAGGAAACACAGAACAAACAGACTCCTCATCACTTTTATCTCCATTTCTCAAAATCCTATTTATCTCCAGCACTACTAGTCACTCTGCTGTGAATTACAACAGCCCAATCACCCACTCATTAAGGTACCATCCTTCACCACTATTGTAGCAGTGGGTCTGATCCGTCTGATCAAGCATGGTCTACTCTGCAAGGCTCAGCTGAATCTTGATTATGCCAGGAAATAATTGCCATGAACACACTCTGACATAGCCAATGTGTGTTCCTCTACAGGTACAGAAATCCATCTTGCAGGGAAATACTTGGTCACCCAAATCAGCACTTGGAAAAGACAGAAGACAGAGGAAGCAACTAAGAATGGTGTACAAGAGTATTTGCTGATGCCAGGATGCAAAGTGGGATTTTCTTTAAACTAGTAAAAGCTTTAAACTGGAGTCATTAAGTATCACTTCTTGAGGCCTGTTTTTTAACTTTAAATCATTAATAGATCTGTTTCCCAATCATTTATTGCTGCTGCATAAAGCATGGATCTTCTAACCTGCCATGGATATGAAAAGGAGATGCTGGATCGGATACCAATAAACATCTTCAGTGAGGAAAACATAAATGCAACTGCAAACAAATTGAATTCAAAAGACATTTCTGAAGAAAAAATTGAATAAAAAGAATAAAAAATTGTATGTTTGCAATTGGTTATGATTCCTTTCACAAGCAGCTCATTCAGTTTTAAGTGCTACTACTAATAAATACTGAAACACGCAAAACCATTGAAAGATAAAATCTCACCTTAGCACCTCTGTAATGTTTTTGATTTCATTGAAAGTACCTGAATCCTAATTAAGGGGCAAGCTCAACTTTCTTGTACGTCTCAAAACAGAGGAATAATTTTGTACATATTTCAAATTGCAAAAGTGGCCATGATCACTACAGCTCCATATGATGGTTCTGTATAATTCCATAATGGGAAAACACTGCTGAATTAAAGACTACTACTTACTATTAATTACAGAATCACACAGATTGTAAGGGTTGGAAGGGACCTCCGGAGATCATCTAGTCCAGCCCTCAGCTACAGCACATTCCCTGTAGTAGGTTCCACAGAAAAGTCTCCAGGCAGGTTTCAAATATTTCCAGAGAAGGAGAATCCACAGCCTCTCTGGGCAGTCATCCAGTGCTCTGTCTCCCTCAGAGTAAAGAATTTTTTCCTCATATTCATACTGAACTACTTTTGTTCCAATTTGTGCTCATTGCCCCATTTTGTCGCTGTGGTTCTACGCACCACTGAGAAAGCTTGGCCCCATCCACTTGACATCTACCCTTCAGATATTTATAAGAATGGATAAGATTCCCCTCTCATTCTTCTCCAGGCTGAACAGGCCCAGGTCTCTCAGTTCTTCCACATGGAGGAGATGCTCCAAGTACTTCATCATCTTTGTGGCCCTCCGCTCAACTCTCTCTAAGAGATCCCTCTCCTTTTGAACTGAGGAGCCCAGAACTGGACACAGTACTCCAGATGTGGCCTCACCAAGGCAGAGTAGAGGGGAAGGATCACCTCCGTCAACCTGATGACCACGCTCTTTTTAATGCACCTCAGGATACCATCAGCCTTCTGGGCCTCTAGGGCACTCTGCTAGCTCACGGCCAACCTGTTGTCCACAAGGACACCCAGGTCCTTCACTGCAGAACTCATTTCCAGCAGGTCAGTCCCTAACCTGTACTGATGCTTGTGGTTATTCCTCCCAAAGTGCAGGAATCTACACTTACCCTTGTTGAATCTCTGCCCAACTTTCCAGACTGTCCATTTCTTTCTGAATGGCACCACAGCCTTCCAGTATGTCAGTCAACCCTTCCAGCTTCCTATCACCAGCAAACTTGCTGAGAATGCACTCTATCCCTTCATCCAGGCCATCAATGGCAGTTAAACAAGACCAGATCAGTAGTGATCCCTGCAGAACACCACTAGATACAGGCTTCCAACTAGACTGCACAACTGAGCACAAACCCTCTGATTAATTAGATTTTATTAATTCTCTAACAGCAAGATCACAAAAATATATTTCTAAATAAAAAGGTTCCTCTATGTGCACTAACAAAAAAAGGCAAAGTGACATTCCCATTCCAAAATTTTTTTAAAGAAAAGCCCTAGATTGAAGCATTAGCAGTGTTCAAGTAATCAAGTAAACCGACAGAAAGAGCAATTCATATGTATATTTTTTTACTTTGCCTACTTTTCCTGCTTCACCTTTCTCCTACTATCACCATGATACAGTTAAAACATGGCATCCTAGCTGTACCAAAGCTTTGGTTTGGCTTCAACACATTTTCCTCATTTGCTGGGCAAATAAAGGACTTCAGCTTATGCTAAAATCTTCCCAAGTCTTACACATTAAATCCCTCACAGTGTAATTTTTTCTGCAGGCCAACCCTGTATACGGACCTATAACTATCTGGAAGAGCATGAAACTTCAGACAGGTGCTGAAGTTCCTTGAATGTCCCATGAACAGGTCTCTGCAAAGTACTGGCCACTCCCTATGAGGGGAAAAACTAAAACTTCCTGCAAAAAACTGAAAATAATAAAGGGGATTTCTTCTGCTCTGGACGTAGTGTCACCTTATGAGACAATCCAGATCCAATCTAAGAAAAAATGTTTAGTTTTACTGGAAAACATTGTCCCAAGAATACAGTGAGTAGCTTCCAAGTGGTTTAGAAGAAATTTATGAGTGATCAGTTGCAAGAAAAGCACGCAACAGATATTAAGAAGGAAAAGTTAAATGGGGATTAAAGACAGAAGAAGCCTCCCTGCAAAAACTGGCTTTGTAAAAAAGCAACAGTATTCATATTTAAGATACAGTTAGCCATTTATTTTGGGAAAATAATAAAATCAAGAGGCACAAACAAGAAAAAACACTAATAAAAACTAGGCAAAGTGATCTTGGTGACTGGAAAATGGGCTTCAGCTTTTTCTCACAGATGTCCCCGTGCCAAACACTGAAGCAGCCTCTCAACTTTCCAGGCGTTCCCACGGACAGGATCTGAGACATGACCAAGTTTCAAAGAGGGATTTTGGAAGAAGATAAATACTGCTTAGGAGTACCTCAGTATGGATCTCACAACCATTTCCTGAGTCTTTATAAAACAGTAACTGAGAAGTGGGGACTTCCTGCAGAAGCTGGAAATAGACAAGAAGGTAGAACTTGGCCTTGACAGTGGCTTCCAGCTCTGGTACCACTAGCTCTCCTGAGGTGACTTCATATGACAGAGCATCAGGGAACATGAAAGAGTAAATCTGAGAAGATGGGGCAGAAGTCGTTGTCCAACCTAAGGGCACAAACCCTAGTTACAGGCTGAGGGAGCTGGGGCTGTTAAGCCTTGAGAAGAAAAGGCTCTGAGGTGACCTGATAACAGATTTTTAGTATCTACAGGGGAACTACAGGAAAGAAGGGAACAGAACTTAATAGAAGGGTCTGTGACGAAATGGCTTCAAGCTTAAAGAGGGTTGGATATAAGGAAAAAGTCTTTTACAGGGAGGGTGGTGAGGCACTGGAACAGGTTGCTCAGAGATGTGGTTGATGCCCAGTCCCTGGATACTTTCAAGGCGAGATTGGATAAGGAACATCCCTGTTCACTGCAGGGCAGTTGGGCTAAACGACTTTTAAAGGTCCCTTCCAACTCTAAGGATTCTATGACTCTAGGATTCTAAGCTGCAGACAAGCCCTCCGAGGATAAAAAGAAAATAACAAACAAAAAACACTACTTTCTAAACGGAAAGGGATAAATCTGATAGAAAAGAGCCCTTCCCGTTCACACAGGGCCACATGACCAAGCCTGGCAGCTGCCACTGGTTGAATGCTTAGATTTGCAAATAGACTGTTCGTAATTTATGGCTGTTTAACTGAGACTTAAAAGAAAATAAATAAATGGCCATGAATTATGACTTCCCTGAAACACAGAATGTAGCTGCCATCTAGGCTCTGAACCTTTCCCCACAGCTGTTCCATGTCCTAACAGTTCTTGGCACAAAAGGGCTCCAGACAAAGCCTCAACAAGAACATGAGTATCAAAGTATCTTCAACTCCAACTTTTGAGAAAATAGCAAAAATTATTACCTAAAGATCAATTACGTGGCACCTGTATATAAAGATGGCTCCCCAGGGAAGTGGTTGAATCATCATCCCTAGGTGTGTTTAAAAACTGTTTGGATGTGGTGCTCAGGGACATGATTTAGCGGAGGGTTGTTATTTAGGATAGTATGGTTAGGTCATGGTTGGACTTGATCTTTAAGGTCTTTTCCAACCTGACCAATCCTATGATTCTATGATTTTGTATCCTGATGAAGCTCAAAAAATGTTTTTAATCAACACAGAGCACTTCTAGAACTAAAATGCTCAAAGTACACAAGTTATGGTATATGTCCCAAAATATAAACTGTCCAGAAATGAAAAACTTCATAGTGCTTGTACCGATAGCTTCTACATTAGAAGCAGATCAATGAGTTATACACATAATCAACCTTTTTGTGTTAATAGCATATTATCCACCTTTATCTGAGTTAAATCTTGGTCCAACTTCCCACATCTTTGCCTACTTCAGGTTTCTTTTCCACAACTGCAAATTTAGTATCTACCTTCACACAGACATCTACCTGGCTACCTGAATCTCTGATATGTGAACTAAGTTAACCTACTGATTTAAACAGAGCTTCCATCCAAGCGTTCGCAGCAAGGAATGCTTTGCTATGGCCTTCCCCATCTTTGATTACATCTCCTGTAGGGTATGCTCCAGGATGCCTTTTTTCCTTAGGCTTAATTTAGAGTAGGATTTATCTGAGTTACGAGATACACACCAAGGTTAAGTTTGGCCTCCATTTAGGAGAGCTCCATTTAGGGAGGTTTTACTCTTGAATGCTCCATGTTTGTTTGTTTGTTTGTTTGTTTTAAGTTTTCAGGTGAGCATCTGAAGAAACCACAAGAGACAAAACGCATAGCTAAAACAAAGAAAGACACGTTTCTTGCACTGCTCCTCCAAGAAATCACAATGAAACAGCCCTCATCTTTTCAATTCTCCCATTGGCTCGTAAAGTAAAAACAACAACAAACAACATACAGAAGTAATAAATACAGCTCATTTTCCACTGTGTTTGTGTAATTCCCATATCTAAATCCCCAGACTGCCACAGGCTCTGGAAAAATACAGGGAAGGAAGTTACATTACTAGTTCCACCCAAAACTGAGTTAGCACTTCAGACAGACAACACTCAGTTCATTGAAACGATCGCACGAGTCTGACAGCAGAAACGGGACACTGACCCAGCCAAACATGAGGACACAGAAAAAACCCAGAGACAAGGTTATGAAGCCAAAAGTATTTTTAAAGCAGAGGACAAATACTTTTTGCATTCACAAAAAGAGGAACGATTTGCAGCAACACTTCTCAGCTGTTCCTCTATAAGACTAAGAAGTCTTAAAATCTCCACAAGACTAAGAAATACCGCTCCATAATAGTAAGATGCCTAACTTATCGTTAACCAATGCAAAACTCTACCATGAACCACCACCCATAGAAGAGTTGCCCGAGTTTTACAATAGGATTCCTCTGCTGAAGCCTCAGGAGTCAGAGGATGTGGTTTTGATAATCTAAAACTACCTAAGAGTTTTATGAGACAGAAACAGGTAGCATCCCCGCAGTGTGAAAGAAACCCCTTTAAGTTATTTTGAAGCTTAGTTCTGAATAGCTGACATACACACAGTAATGCAATTCACAAACCAATCTGCAAAGAGCAGAGGGCAGACACTTACTGCTCCTTCTAGTCATCTGTAGTGTGACAGTTGCTTTGTCCTGGATTTTATCCTAGCACACCACAAAACTTAAAGCGACTGTCAAATACCAGAATGTCAGGAATTTTACAGCGTGAATGGATTCTACTGGCACAAATCAGTGACAAAGGAAAAACATCTTCAGAGGAGGTCTCTGCAATACTGCAGAAGTTACAACACTTGAACCAATTTCTGCTCTGCTCATGCAAGTTACAGGAAGCAACAGGAAGCTTTTGAAACTGCAGAGATCTGCTGCAACAATAATGATCTCAGTGTTTGCTTTCTTGTGTTTTACACAACACTTTTTCCTCATGTTTTCCTAACATTCCTTGAACCAACTTGTACAAATGCCATTTCTTCCACCATCCCATACCTGCTGCTCATCCTCCATGACGTTGCTGGCAAATTCAAACACAAGCTCATTCTGCTGTACAACTGCTGCCATAATAACGCATTCCCAGCTCTCAGCTCCACATAAGAAGAAAAATGTTCTCAAATGAAAAGAATGGACAGTGTCACCAGGGTGCAGCAGGTCAGAAAGGCAGGATCACAGAATGAACCAAGTGGCAGTTTCAGTAGTTCTTAGATCATCAGCGTTCCGGGGTCCTTCTCTTCTCAAAGAAACCAAGGAAAATTCTTTCCTGAGTTGTTTCTCCCACGTGGACAGCTGTATATCTCTGAGGAAGGAAAAAAAGAAATACAAATTAGGATCTGATTGCGTTAGCTTCCTGAAAGAACAGCTCTCACTATAAAGCTTGGTCATATCTACAAGTGTTTTACCAGGCTCTAAGAAAGTTGGATACCTTCTGATCCCCAAAGGTATTACTTCCACTAATCAATACATGCAAATAATGTTCATTCCCTTAAAAAAAAAAAAAAATGGGACTGTTTCAGGAAGCAAGACACAAGTTTCAAAACGTTTCATTTTAAAAGCATTCGACCAACACAAAGAAGTAGTTATGAAAGCTAATAAAAAGAAAATCTATCTTTTCACCTGATGCAGTTTTAACTAATTATCTTCAAGTTATACTAAAAACAAAACACAGAACACAGACTGACCTACCGAGCTGCAGGATACCTCAAGCGTATCACCTTTCTGCCTCACACACAGTTCCAATTCTGCAGGGCTGTTCTTTAGCAAAAGAAATGCCCTTGATCTCGATTCCCACGGTTCACAACAGAAAAACAGCCAATAAATTCCTCATGCAGGCCAAAGAGTCCCCAAGTCTCTACACGAAGCAGATCTTCAGCTTCTTTTTAAAAACGTGCTGTAAATGTATCCTTATCTCGACCACAGTCTTGCGAGCAGCCGGAAGGAAACAGCACTGACCACGTCATGGCAAATTAGAACAGGCAAAAAAACTGCACAGCACAATAGCAAAGAAAAAATAAAAGAATCCCCAACTATGGAATGTAAACAGTTTCGCTGGACGGATGCGTGCTTACATCTCCTGCATTTTCACTTACTCATCAGTGCTAAAGCTAAACATGGTTGACTTAAGCTTGGACAGAGACGCGTCGTATCGCTTCTGGAGGAAAAGTGAGCACAATCTGTAATCTTTTTTTATACTGTTAAGATGATTGAGATGGTAATAAGCTTTTGTTTCAAAAGAACAACAGAATCTGATGTCCAAAATCAGGAACCTAAGGGAGTACACTGCTGCCTATGAATTAATTTAAAGCCACGTGTCCTTAAGAAAGCAAGACGGGAGGTGACGGATCAAACTCTTTAAGCTGCGTGTGGCAAAGTGCTGCTGGGGCAGAAGATCTTGAGGCAGAGGCTGGCACATCCCCTCTGCAAGCAATGCACGTGGGCCTCACTTGAGACCACAGAGCCCTGGTTGCTGCTGCTTGTTCATGCGCTCCTGTTGACTTCCCCCTGTTTCTTCAGCAGGTTAAAAATGAAGGGCACCTTCCTCTCCCTGGTGCCAAGCAGCTTAATTAGGGAAGACCGAGTCACACACTTGTACTCTCTCACTCTAAGAAATGCAGCAGCTGTTTTTCCCATATAGATTGTGGTATTCCCAAATTCCTAAGCAGTGATGACAGCGCCTTAGGGGAGTCTCATTGAGGTCACTGCATCCTACCCTTCTAAGAAATCAGGAAAACCAAATTTACACAGGCAGGAGAACCTCCCCAACTTCCACTGCTTGCTTTGACGAGCTCTTGAACTGTTTTTAAGAGCAGCCACAACCCTAACTGGAGAATATTTGCATTAACAGGAGGCAAAAGCATGAGAAGAAAATGCTTTAGCAGCCATGGCTGCATAGCCTCAGCCCTTCCCACCTTGCAGGCTGACTTGAATGGTTCCAAAGATTTCCCTGCATATCAGCAGGGCAGGGCACTGTCAGTGTTACATGCAATTGTACTGTCTTGGGTTAACTTCCCTCTGTTTAAGCACTTGGGCTCACTTCTTAGAAAACAGAAGTGCCAGGAGGAAGTTGCACACAACACCAACATAGAATTATAGAATTGCTCAGGTTGGAAAAGACCTTAAAGATCATCAAGTCCAACCATAACCTAACCATACTACCCTAACTCTAACAACCCTCCGCTAAATCATGTCCCTGAGCACCACATCCAAATGACTTTTAAGCACATCCAGGAACGGTGACTCAACCACCTCCCTGGGGAGCCTATTCCAGTGCTTCACAACCCTTTCTGTAAAGAAGTGTTTCCTGATATCCAACCTAAACTTACCCTGGTGCAAATGGAGGCCATTTCCCCTCGTCCTGCCACTGTCACCAGTGAGAAGAGACCAGCCCCACTCTCACTGTAAGCACGTTTCAGATATTGGAAGAGAGCAATAAGGTCTCCCCTCACCCTCCTTTTCCCCAGACTAAACAGCCCTAGTTCCTTCAGTCTCTCCTCGTAGGGCAGGGATCGTGTTATACCATCCCATACGTTAGTCTAAAAACAAAGTACATACTATACAATTTAACATTTCCAACACACTGTATCTCTGACACAGCATGTGTCCTGCCTTTATTTGACGCTGTTAATTGCTGTCGGCCTTAAAAAGTTAGTAGGCTCTCTTTGCACTCTTTGTTCATCCATGTGGATTCAACTTGCGTAATGAAGAGGATTGCAAGCACTTTCCATATTCTGGTTCTCTCTGTGCAATTAGCTTAATGCTCATTTTTAAATAAGTCTGCACTGGGAAGCTGAGAAGATTTCCATATTTGCCTGGGATCCTTTGGGATTAAGTCCCTTTTCATTGACTAGTGGGAATGACTTCAACTATTAGTATTTCCTTATATAAAAGAGTTATAATTCATTTCTAAGCACTAACCAAAATATGAATTATACTTAAATAATTTTCCACTCCTAGTCTTTCTTCCAAAGAAAAAAAAAAAGTCCTCTCAATTACACAGGTGTGTCACTTTGTCAGAAATACAGACTACCAAGAAAGCTGGTAAGACAAAGAAAACTGGGGGAACAGCCAACATAAGATAGATTTTAGAAGTTCACTGGAAGCTGGCATATTCTTCCATTAGTGCCAGGTCATTGTGTAGTAAAATATTAACATTTTACAGAAGATACTATACCAAGATGCACAATAATCACTGAATCACCAAAGTTAGAAAAGACCTTCAAGGTCATCCAGTCCAACCATCCATCTACCACCACCAATTCCCCACTAAACCACGTCCTTTAGTAAAACATCTAAATGTTTCTTGAACACCTCCCTGGGCAGCCTGTCCCAGCACCTAACCACTCTTTCAAAGAAATTTTTCCTAACATCCAACCTGAACCTCTCCCTGGTGCAACTCGAGGCCATTCTCTCTCATCCTAGCACTAGTTATGAAGGAGAAGAGGTTAACCCCCACCTCACTATAACCTCTTTTCAGGCAGTTGGAGAGAGCAATAAGGTCACTCCTGAGCCTCCTCTTCTCCAGACTGAACGATCCCTGTTCCCTCAGCCACTGATGGGATAAGACATGCAATGACATGTGATTCAGAAGCTGTGACAGCAAATCCACTAAAAGCTACAAAGCTATTTTTTCATACTTCATACTTTAAAAATCAAATCAACAACCAGTAACTCACCTAACCCAACCACCTCAATGCAAAATTAAGCATCATCATTTGACATCACTGAGGAGACCGCAACGTTGTAATGCATGTGAGCCCAATGGGATCCAGGCAAGTAATACTTTGAATTGTTACACTTTGTGGTAACAGGAAGCTCTTAATAATCTGATACCTTTGCAGGAACAGATATTCAAACACTGTTGCAAGGACTTTCCCCACCCTGACCCAGTGCAGTAAGACAATGCAGGAGGCTGCTTGTTCCCCACCGCCAAGGAACCTATGACTAGAGTGATTCACACAGAAAAGTGCCATATAACCACAGCACTATGACCAAAGTGGAAGGCAACTGAGAAAACAAGCTTTAGTGGGTTTTTGTACACAACCTTACGACCATTACAAAGGTTAGGCACTCAAACTATTATTGCTTATGGGACATTTCTGATTTTTTTATTTGGTGGTAAATAGCAACAAATGAGAAATAACAGCATGGCAATATAATGCAAAGCACTTTCCTTTAACCCATATCACCTTCTTAGGCGAATAGAGAACAACAGCAGCTTTTCACAGAAGGCAGCACAGTTCCAAATCAGCTATATTTTCTTCCACATCTATTTTTATAAACTGTGCTTTCATTATTCCAAGTATCACAAGATCCTGCTGTCCATAGGCTAACACAAACATGACTATTGTCTTTGCTATATAATGCTATTTACCTCCCTGTCTGATTTTACGTACATCTGTGAACAGAGAACAAGTTATTTGCAAACAGCACAAAATGTATAAATTGTGCTCACATGCACAATAAGCCTGACTACATACAATTAGTCCTAGGAGAAAGGGGACCCAGTATATATTACCATAAAATTTGCATCAGGTTCACAGGGAATAAATAAGCTTTTACTTTTGCTTTTACTAACTTACTGCTGCAGAAACATGTTATACTAAATTAAGCAATTTTAACATATATTAAATTAAAACATATTATAGTATATTAATATATGTCCTAATTTTGCTTAATCCTTAAAACTGAACACATGAATAAATTATCTCTCTGTAAACTCCCCTCCCTCTACTGATTTCACCATCTAGAAGCAACTTCTCCAATCAGCCCAACAAAAGCACATTCAGACACTTTAACCCTTACACTCCTACTCTGATATCCCAGCAGACGATGCCTTGTAGGACTTTCTGGCTGGACGTCACATCATCTTCCCCACCACTCTTCACCACATATACCCTTCACTAAAGGCCAGCAACAAACTCGAATGTTTGCTGAAGAAGCTCAGATACACGTCTGGAAGACTCAGGGCTTGATACTAAAAATAATCTCAGCAAAAGGACAAATGACGGAAATTTCCCAATTAATTACAAAGACAGTCTGCAATGTTACTCTAGTCTGCAAGTAGCACAGTTGGGACTTCACAGAAATGCTGAACCCTTTTCTGAACAACGTTGTGAATGCAGGAAGAAGAAGAGAATCAGTGAAAGTGAAGAATAAAGGTATCACTGGGAATTTTGGACGCATAGACTGAACACTAACAGAGGTAACTGCACCAATTCACTCAAGTTTCCATCTGCTTTCTGCTGGTGGAGGTTAAGGATGGATTATACCAGAGCCAGTCAGTTCCCTGTAGAACTGTACCTTCTTAAAACACCATGCAAGCAATAGACAGTAGGGTCTGACTTGCATAAAAAGGAAAGAAAGCTGAATGATTCAGTTCTAACAATACAGCAATCCCATACCCATGATGACCTCCATTACCCACAAGTGAATGTGAATGCTAGCAGCAAGCTCTGCTGTAGCATTCTTCAGAGCATTGCTATCTCTGTGCAGTAACACTAACAAATGGAAAGCATTGGGGCTCTGAACCAAGACACCTTGCATCCTTAGCCAGCAAAATGACAAGCAAGAACAGTAGATATTACTCGGCACAAGAGATTTCTGAGGGCACAGTACTTCAGCTGCTCATACAAATTGAAGATAGAAAAACAACGTGGTAAGGCTATCATGAGGAAGGAAAGAAACAAGGCACATTCTGTAATCTTCTTAAAGTAGCCACAGTGCCTTAGGGAAACCGTGCAAAAAGCAGCTGACATAGTAAGTCAACAGAGTGACCTTTTCTGAGCTTCAGTTAAGGACAAGGAAATCTTCAATATCAACGAGTCCCTGGTCTGCAGCCAGGCTGGAAACGGGCCTATGTCACTGTGGGCTCTCGGTACACATACAGCAGAGAGGTCACAGAGTAAGAGGGTTCATCTGTTATACATAATTACTCATAAAGAAGAGAAAAACAGACACACGGTTTGACCAGAGAGTACATGAAATGGACAGTCTCCTCCCTTAAATGTCAAATAAAAGGAGACTGTTAAGCCACAGAAGACAGAAAGCAGAAACGTACACGGCAAGCTCTTTGCTGTCACTAACAAATCACTTGTTCAATGATCTTCAAGTTTTGTTTTTTGGGTTGGTTTTTTTTTTTGGCAACAACCTTTGTTAGCCTGAATATTTAACATCAAACAAGATTCCTTTCCAGACTACTAACAATAATGACTCCAGATTACCCCACTCCTGAAAACCTTCCCTTTTTCTTAAGCAATGGACCTGATATTTGTAACATGTTGAGTCCCTTTTATTTAGCATATGTACCTAACTCAGCTGCTAAACACCAGCCCTCCACGCAAAGCAGCATACTGCAATCTCTCAAATGGTGCTTTTTGACATGTCCAATGCATAGAGGATGAGGGTGGATGTACAGCAGCCTTGGCTATCCGCAAGGCTCTGAAAGTTAACAAACTGGATTTGATTATTAAAGCCTCAGCTCGACAGTAAGTTGTGTCACTTCAGCTACACACGGACAAAAAGCAGGCAGCATTGCTTCACTGTATAGCATCAAGTCTGAGCACCTGCCTGCAAGGATGCAGGCATACGCACAGGAGTTACAGCTGCCAAGCCTGCAAGGTCTCAGTGTGCAGATGATGTGCTTAGGGGGCAGAAAAGCTCAGTCCTGCAAAGACTCATACCTGTGTAATTACTGTCATAAGGGGAAAGAGCAGATGTACAAGTCAGGTCTTCAGTGCTTGAAAAATGCTGGCCAAGAATGGGCTGCAGCAGTGTGTTTCCCGGCCACTGATGGAACGCCGGGCTTTTTAAGAACCAAGAGCAATGGGTTATCTCATGGCTTTACCATCAACCATCAGACTTCTGTTAGGAAGAATGCTTGCAGAAGGGTGCTAAACTAATGCAACATGGATCCAGGAACCAGCTTCAGACAGTAACGTTCATAGTGTACATCTGCTCCTCTCGTTGCTGAGGCATAATGCTACATCTGCATGGTAACCTCCAGTAAATGCAGAGGTTGACGACTATGGTTTGTTGGCCCTAAATACTTGGGGATCCTTTTGACTCTTTCTTGTCAATTCACCAAGATTGGTAAAGAGAAGGAAAAAATAAAAAAAATCAGGTGCTCACATCTCCTGCTTGATGAAATGAGAACAAGAAGACAAGCCATTTAGTCAAGATGCAATGGGTTTTGAACAGACGAAAGGAAAGCAATTAAAAATATATGAGCTTAGATGTACTTGGTCAAACTTCTCTCTACAGACATGACATAAAATGGAATTAAGCACTTCAAAACCAGAACAGATGAATACAAGTTTGAGATAGCATTGCTGGTGCACGCAGAGTCCATCTCACCAAGAGGTAAACGATACTGAACATGGAGACAAAGGAAAACACAAGATCTCTAATTACTTCCTCTCCTGTAGCATTCAGTACAGGTTATTTTATCCAACAGAAAATTTGCAGAGATGGGATTGTTTTTGTGTTGCCCTATGATAACCAAATCACCAATGTTAATAAATAACACGAGTAAGAAAGACTTCACACTAATTTTTGTAATGCACAAAATCTCAATAAGGAGGTTAAAAAAAAATAAAATTTGGTTCTGAAATTTCTGTAAAACCAAGGGAATTATTCTGGTGACATAGAATAAATATTTTAAAAGGCATTCTCAGTCATTTTCTAGCATTTAGTAGCACCTTTGAAAGAGAATTAGGACCACGGTCCTGAAGCAACCATAACAAGAAAGCTTCAGATAAGTCAAATCTCACTGATTTCAAGGGGAAAGTGTCTCAGTGAAGAGAAAGTTGAAAGGCTGAGCTCCAAGACCGCTTACACAGGATATGGGGAGAACATGTCAAAGGGTGTGGGAGGGAAGAGCTGCCCGACCCGGAGAGATTTGGCTACGCTGATTAACAGAGGCATGCAAGAGAGCAAAGGTGGCAGTGGGAGGAAGAAGGACCAGGGGAAATGGGAGATAATTAACTTGGCCAGGTGCCAAGCTTCACAAATTACCAGCTGCCAGTCTGTAGCAAATATGGACACAAAACTGCCAGTCAGCCTCTAAAAACCACTTTCCCCACAAATTAGTAATGCTGTCGTTATTTTCAGATCACCTGATCTGAAAAAAAAAGTTCTGTTTACTAAAAGTTCTGTTTACTAAAGAAAAATCCTGTTTCAGCTGTCTGTGGGTGGAACACAAAGACAACCCTGAAACGTAACACAAAATATATACACTAAAGGGAGAAAACTGATAAGAGGCCAGCAGGTTTGAGCTGCAAGTCTCAATCTAGGTGACCTTTTCCAGTCTGGTGTTGGTAATTTTAGATCCATACATGAAACTCTCACTGGACTTTGTGTGTTCTGCAGAAGATGCATCAAGTCCAAGCTCAGTTCATCCCTGTTCAAATCTCCCCAATACAGACCTGAGCATTCAGTGGGGTTTTTTCCCTTTCAGTTAACGACTCCAGTTTGTACAGTCAAACACAATGAACAAAACATGTAAATAATTTCAAAAAGTCGCAGAAAGATTCTGATTCACCTCTGTGTATTTCGAGCACTTGAGCCATTTCAGAAATCCAAGTTTGACTTAAGTGCTATGCACCAGCCAACGAGGGGCACAAACTGAGCACTGCAGAGCTCACTGCAGCCTCTCCTTTCCCAACGCAGACATGCCTCCAAGCCCCAGTGTGGTGCTTCACTCCTAGCAATGTGTCTGTTCATGGCTGCATCCAGCAGATCTGTCAGGTTCGGAAACGTAAACTCTACCTTTGCAGTGTCTATAAAGAATCTGTAAAGAGCACATTAGGCAGTATTTCTGCTGTTTGCTTTCATTTGCTGTCAGCTGTCAGCAGTATCAACAGTCAGAAACCCTCTGGAGCAGGCTGTTATTAGTCAGCTAGACTTGAATTTCCAGTTCTTTTACATTGCTGTCTATTTTCCTTCATTAAGTTAGCCTGTCCTACCTGGTATCAGATTACAGGGAGCCAACATTTATAGCGCCTTGCAAAACAGTCCAACATATCACATACCTGAGTCTGCCTATACCTGTTGCTCTCAGTGGTTAACCCTTGCTACCAATAGGAACAGCCCTCATTCTCAAACATATCTGCATCAGAGGAGCCATTTTTCCTTCTCACCTGACAGCTAAAGGACGGCGTCAGATTTCCATTATGAACTCTGTGACACAGGAAGGCTGTTCTGAGAGCAAAGGCTCCAAAGCACCTGCGAGAGCTTAGAAACCAAGCAACGTAGATACATGCTATCTCAAACCAGGGCGCGTCCCACAAGCACTTGCTATTTACTTCAGTAGTTCTCACCATCTCAGGAAATATCCCTCACAGAACCCCCAGACGACTCACTCAGGGTTTGAGATAATCTAATTACGCTCATCCTTCCTCCCCTTCAGCCCCTGCTGCAGGAGCAGGCGCCCAGCACGTGACTGGCCGGCTGTGAGCAGATGGCACCTCCAGCCTGCAGCACTGCACTGCACACAGCCCTCAGCCCGCGAGGACGTGGGCTCAGCTCGGCTGACCCTGTGACCATCAGTGATGGTGCAGAGGCTACAGAGGGCTGCACAGGAGCGTACAATCAATATACATTTGCTTCTGTATATAAACGCCGTACATTTCAGAATTGTCACATAAATATGTATGTAAACTGCGCCATATCAAAGCATAAACACATCAGTTTTCTTATCCTCCTTGCAAATCCTGGGGACTCTATTAGTTAAGCAGTTTTCTTTACAAGCACGAAATTTGAGCTACTGTTGTAGCTGTGAGTGGTACTCATAGATTAGATGTTTCATAAATCTGGTTGTAATGTTCTTCTCTCAGGTTACACTGATAGGACGAGAGGTAATGACCTCAAGCTGCGCCAGGGGAGGTTCAGGTTGGATATTAGGAAAAATTTCTTCTCAGGAAGAGTGATGAGGCACTGGCACACGCTGCCCAGGGAGGCATTGGAGTCACCGTCCTTGGAGGCGTTCAAGAACCGTGTGGCTGTGGCACTGAAGGATGTAGTTTAGTGGACATGGTGGTGATGTGCTGATGGTTGGGCTGTGGTCTTTACCAACCTTAATGATTCCATCATCTACACGTTTATGCAACGCCTCCACGCACCTACACAATGACATGCTCAAACAGAGCATTATTTGCTTGTTCCTTTAACCTAAGTCTTTATTTACTTAAGCAGCTTCTTAGCCTTTCAGAAAAGAATTGCAGACCCAATTGAGAGCAAAACAAAAGTCTTACAGAGTTCATGCTGGTAAACAGCACACCACACATCACAAAGCAGCACTGCCAACACTTACGCCAGCTCCCTTCTTACCAAGGTGTTCAACAGCACTTCTGTCTCCAGGAGCTTCTGGCTCCAGGTTTAGAAGACAACTTACATTTATTTTTAAGTTAGCCTCGTGGTCAGCACACGGTAAAATATAGAAGCATCTGATTTAAGGACTTATCAGCTAAAACACATTTTTGCAAACTGTATGAAGCTTCTTTATCTATTTATCACAAAGATCCTCACTTATCTTTTTTCAAAACACATAAAGTACTCTGTGATGCATTCAGAATGATTATACCATAGGAACTAATAGGTGAAGGTGTTTGCACGGAATAAGAGGTGGTCAGGAGAAACACAATCATCGTGCACCCCCATGAGTCCCTGCTATCACCCACCCCATCACAGCCATCAAGATTGGCTCTTCATATCGGATCTTTCTGAAAGCCTTTGATGAGTGAAATAACACAGGTAGTAACTACGACAGTCTTGTTTTTAAGGGCTCAGAGCATGCAGCACTAACGATGAACCCAGCTCTAACACAGCGATGGAGATATTTATGAGGCAGGGACAAGAAAGACACCTCAGTCAGCAAATCTCTCACAAGCCAAGTGTCCCACTTTGTCAAAAATCACAAAGCTGATGTTTGCACTAAGCTTTAATATGAGTTCAAAAACAAACAAACGAATCCACCCAGGAGTTACCGGCAACACCTCCTAACGCTTCACAAGTAGAAATACTTGATTCGGAAAGCCTGTAGAAACATGAGTGAAAGAAGAGGTGCAAAGTACCAAATTGTACCCACAGTAGGTAAATTGATAAGAGACAGCTGTAAACAGGGGTAAGAGATTTCAGTCAGACTGCAGGAATATCCTATCCTCACAGTGAACTTCTGGACAGACAAGCCTAGCTTTGAAAAGCTTTTCCCCTCCCACATACCACACTATTTGTCTTTTTTAATGTAACTTTGGTTTTCTTTGAGCATGAGTGCATTCTTATTCAGTTCTTGCTCAACTTACATAGCATTCATCAGGAATAATTCACACCATGATTGCCCCATTCTTTGAAACAGGACACCAAAAAATCTATAATTTCCAGAATGGTTGTCTAAATCAAGGCATCAGGCTCATTATTACCTCAGTAAGGCAAGCACTTCTGGCTGATTTCTTGTCTGTCATATTCTGTGGGTCACCATAGCTGCATATCAGAGACACACTTAATAAAAACTACTTAAAGTAAGTGAAAAGGGTAAAATGAGAGAGCTGAGCTTTTAAACTCCTAAGCTGAAGGGCTCAGGCGGGTTTTGATTAGAAGGCTGAAACTGTAGGTTTTCCCTTTGCACAATGAGTCATGGCTCTGAATTTGTACATGCTCTCTGCATGGGTAACCTGTGCTTGCGTTCCTGGCCACAGCCCCCCCCGAAAGGAGGTAAGAAGTAAGAAAATACTCCAGATATGCTCAAGTAAACACAATTAGTAGACTCTCCCACAGTACGCAAGGAAGAGAGCAAAGTCACCTGCCAAGCAGTTTGCTCTTAACTCAAGGAATGCTCTCAAAATGTTAGTTTAAAACTGAACTTGAAATTGGAAATAACCATGAAAAAGTATCAGTGCACACACAGACATGCAGAAAAAAAGAGGGAGAGAGGATAAGCATTACATAGCCAGAGGGCTTTCAAAAACAAAACAAAAACCCCAGGCTCTCACTGTGATTTGTTTGGTACAGAAGCCAGCCTGCGACCAGACAGCCAGCTACTTATGGGTGTGGAGAGCACAGCATGCACAAAGGGCTCTGTGTACAGGTTAGCCCAACAGTCTCATCCAGTTTAGATATAATGAATATGCATGTCACTATTGTATCCAGCAAAAGGACCAGAATTATTTTGCCTCTCACAAACTTCCTTAGACCTTTTCCTCTTTCATGCAGAGAGGAAAGCAATTCTGGCTTTTATCACCTACGATCTTTGCCACAATCTCTTCTTTCCATTATTAGCATCTTCAACATTAACTCTCCAGATGCACTTTACAACATTATTTTTAAGAAACAAACATTATGTTGCTCTGATTTCCCACTTAAGCACAGAATCATAGAACCATCTGAATTGGAAGGGGCTCTTAAAGGTCATCCAGTCCAACTCCCCTGCAGTGAACAGGGACACCCACAGCTCGATCAGGTGCTCAAAGTCACATCCAGCCTGACCTTGAACGTTGAATGCCTCCAGAGATGGGGCACCCGCTACTTCTCTGGCACCCTGTTCCAGTGCTTCACTACTCCTATTCTAAAAAAAAAAAAAAAAGATTTCTTTATATACAATCTAAATCTCCCCTCTTTTAGTTTGAAATCATTTTCCCTATCACAGCAGACCCTGCAAAAGCATTTGTACCCTTCTTCCTTACAGCCTCCCTTTAGATACCGAAAGGCTGCTCGCAGGTCTCCCCAGAACCTTCTCTTCTCCAAGCTCAACGGTCCCAGCACTCAGTCTGTCCTCGTAGGGGAGGTGTTCCATCCCTTGGATCACTTCTGTACATTTGTCTCATTTCAGCCAGTATTTCACAAGGTAACCAGATACATTCAGGCGTTTGCTCTGTCACACACTCACTGAACACTTGTGTTGTTCTTGGAGACAACCTACTCACTCAGTACTGCTGCTTTCCCAAAACTGCTGCAGGGCTGGGTCAACCACTCTGCCTAAACCGGAGCAGAGGGAGAAGGAGCATTAACAGGATGAAGAGCACAGGCATTTCTGCTCCACTAAAAACCTACATAGGATGTAGCACATGGCAGATCTGGTTCACTGACATGTCTGCAGAAAAATTTTCAAACTATCCATTTTTTAGTATGCTTTAAAATGCCACGTATCCACTCACATCATTTTGAAAACGTGTGCACAGGCTAATTAAAAAAATAAATACATTAACTTGCAACTATGTAGTATAAGACAAACTAAAATTCTCATGCCATTTGAGGATTTTTCCTTTTATAGACCAGTATAGCTTACATGTTATGTTTTCAAGTATTTGGATAGGATGGGATTAGGAAGGGAGACTATTTGTCTGGGGAATTTAAAAGCAGTGAACTTGGCTATTAAAGAAGATAAATTATCTCGTGACTCGTTGCTAGACTAACAATTCCCACTGCGGGGTTTCAAACAGTGACAAAACACGAGTCAAAGACCAACAAGAATATAAAAAAGCAAAAAGATTTCTCCTAAAAGCTATGTGGAAAAGGAGTGAAGCCTGCAAAGGTCCCTCCAGGGAAGGCAGTGTCTGGACAGGCCAGCATTTCTCATTTCGTAACGTCTGGGGAAAAGTTGGCTGTGAAGCCCAAGTCCCTCCTGTATGAGCAAATACCTGTTCTGAGGAGATGCAGGAATTCACTGCTAATGAACTCGATGCAGAAATTTATGAGTGTGACATGAGAAGACCTACCAAAATTGGGTATTTTGGAAAGTTTTAGAGACCCCACAGAGCAGGTGGAGAGAAATTCATGCTTCACCTCTTCCTCATTTCATCACTTAAGTTCCTGTGTCCTTTGCAGAACTCAACTGTGAGAGGCTGCTGCATGCAACCCTGTGCTGCCCAGCCATGGGATGCTGCACTGCCCCAGCTGCAGAGGGAAGGCAGGCTGCAGGGCTGGGGGAACCAAACCATCCGGGGGAAGCACAGAACCAATGGTCAATCTGAGCTGGGCCACGTACCCAACTCACTTTCATCCTCCAACCAAAAGCTGTGCAACCTGACAGCAGCCTCCAGCTTCTGAAGAGTTCCTGGAGTCACATTTCACCTCACCTCAGCTCCAGAGAATGAGTAAAACAGATATTATGACACCCAAGTTCAAAAAGATTTTGCTATGCAGTATGCAGGACTGCCAACACCCACTCTTGTTATAAGGGCTTAAAAAGCAAAGGCACCATATTCCACATCATTATTTGTGCCAGCATACAGATGTGTGCACATGAAGGATTTTTCTCTGCACTGAAATCCTCTAAATTCAGATGGTTTCCAAAAAACTCAAATATCTCCACAAGAAAGGCCCTTGGTTGCTCTAAGTTCCCCCTGTAGCCTATGGGACAGAATGCAGGCTGCCTCTCCTGTTGAGTCCAGTTTTTTTCCACTGTCTATGGGCCAGAAACACAGGCTTAAGGTCATTCCTTTAGCCTCATCATGCAAGTAGCTTCTCTGTAGACTCAGCCATAGCATGAAAACTTCAAATTATCATAGAAACCAGAGATGAAAATAACATTTTGTCTACCACTTCCACCCTACCCTTTCCTCTCCTATTATAGCGTTCAACTTGTATTGAGTCAGCAGGAAAAAGGGATTTTTCCCTCTTTAAATAAAAAAGGGTGGGGGGGGGGAAGCAGAGGTTAAAAAGGAAGGTTAACTGGTACCATAAACCAGGTAATGTTTCTAATCCATCCTATCGCTTGTTCTCTAGCCTCTTTTTCTTTTCTTTTTCTGACACCTAATATTTGATCTAATGGTGACTGCTAACTCTGATGTCTCTGATAGTAAAGTCTCAGTTTCCAACCAAGTGTGGTTTGCTGTGATCACAGATACAGTACACTAATTTCAGAATTGTGTGTGGGTGGGAAAAAAATATACACACTCAATGTCATGCCTTTTGTCAAGGTACTACAAGCTTCAAGCAAGGCTTTAGGAGGCTTTCCTATGTGTACCCTCTCTAGGGCTGCGTGCCCCATTGCCACCTTACCTCTCAAACAGGAAAAACAGTGCTTAAAACTGAAAGAAACACATCAGCACAAGTAACCTACTGCTGAGAAAGGCTCCCAGCACAATGGGGTCAGAAATGCAGGAGTTGTTGACCCTTCACAGAGGCAAAATTCAGATTTTTAGCCTTGTGGTCTCAGCTGCTTGTCCTGCAGGAACTCAAGGAACCAGGAGCCCTTAGAGTCAAGACACCTCTGATTGGAGCCCACTGATTGATAATCTGAGAACAGTCAGGGGGAAAAAAAGAAGCCGGAAACACCAAAAAAAAAAAAAGCCCTTGCTCACCTGATCTCACTGCCCCTACAATCCTCTCCATCCAGAAGATACATCCCTGAGAGTAAAAACCTCTATTTTAAAGAGCAGGCAAACAGCAATACTATCACATGGTGAAGAAGTCTCTCTCCACTCACTGCTGGCTGATCAGCACATAAACAGTTAAAAAAAGAAAAAGAAAAAAGAAACAATAGAAAAAAACTCTGGCTGTTACGCTGTCATATGAGGAAGAAAAGAGCACCAAACCACTCAAAATGGCTGAAATTATCTGCCCAGTTTCAGTTCCAATTTAGTTTTGATGTGTGGAGTGTCAGTTCTCTAAAACCTGATGCAGAGGAAGATACTGCTGGCTTTCTATCTACAATAAAGTAAGTGCGCTGTAACACACCTATCTCGAAATCATGAGATGCAGATATTAAAAAAAAAAAAGACATCGCATCTTTTAAAACAGAAGTTTTAATGTGCTTTTTCTGTTTTTTTTTTTTTTTTTTTTTTTTTTTTTTTTAATACATTTCAGAGTACACATGTAATGAGTGGTTTAACTGAAAGCCAGGAATTTCTCAGAAACAGACCTTCAAGTGAATTAGAAGGGAAAGAAGATCATTGCAAAGATTATTGTATCTTACAATAACACCTGGCGAGGCTGAGTACCATGGCAATTATCTGCTAGGAAGGACACTCATGGAAGCGCAGCACTTCATGCCCTGACCTTCTGTTTCTCGTATGCGTTTAAGAACTCCGTATCAGTAGGAGCAGAAAAGGACATACTGGACCCCTGCTCCCCAGTAACTTCCCTGGTTACTGTTTTACAGGTTATGCTACAAGAGTTCAAGTGCTGCTTTCTCTTCAACTAATTAAGTCCTGATCTTTATGCTCAGGTATCTAAGGAAGGGTCTGACAGGATAATAATATCACAAGCCCGCAGCCGTGAGTGTTATTTTGAGGAGGCAGTTGTGTTGCACAATGGCTGTTCGTGTCAGCAACTGGAGTCATCTCGCGGTGCATCTGCTCCGCCGCTGGCGGTTTAACTGACAGGAAGCACAGACAGCGATAGTGGGGCCGAGCAATGGCGCTTCCTGTCCCCGCGGCTCCATCTGCCCCAAAGCCCGGCCATACCAGGCCTGAAGCCTCACACTGTTCCAAAAACAGTGAAATAAGCTGTGCCCACACACAAAACGCTGGTCAGCTGGTGGACGGAAGGGAATCGGGTCACGCCTACAGAAACATGGCTCCAGAAGGCTGCAGAAGCACGGTGTAAAATGGCGGTCGTCACCCTCCACAGCCCAGGAAAGCATGTGACCAGCTCGGGATGTTCTGGTGCATGGCCTTCCTCAAACAGGCTTTAAAGCCACCAAGAAACTTGACATTCGAAATGAACAAGCAAATAAGTAGAAATCTTCAAAAACGAACCACAGCCGATGGCAGAAACCGCTCTGCCACACGGCACTGGCACCTCTGCTCGAGGGGACCACCCTGTCCTACAGAAGGGGACATGTGGGTGATCCGTGGGACCCTTCTACCACTAACAGCTCCAATAACACTGGCTACTCCACCACAAGTTCAAATGCTGAGGCATATAGTAGCAACAACATAAGCGCAGCAATTAACACAGCTTAAGAAAGCAAAGAATCAACTGCTAGACACAGCAAAATCACAGTGAAAAGCAAAAACCCCAGCACAGTTTCTCTAATACCGTCTAGTTTTAGCAGTGCATATATATGAGAAGCAATATGCTACCTCTGCCTCACTATATAGCCCTCTGTTAAGTCCCAGATAGCCCCATAATGTAGCCAGACATCATCTCCATTACCAAGATAAAAAAATTTTTACTTCCAGGCATGGCAAGGAATCTTTAAGATGGCCTCATATTCTTCCTCTATGAGCAGCCACCTGTTTTGTTATCGCAGTATAAAGCTGACCAAAACCAATTCTGTGCTATATCTGTAGGGTTGTCCACTAAAGTAGTAGAAAATATCACTTGTGTATTAAGCTGAGGCATAAAACAACTGGTAGGTATCAAGTAGATTTAACTATCACCTTCTACTACAGTCTAGGAAATGTTTTCTGTATAAATTCAGTAGCAGAAAAAAAAAAAAAAAATTTGGATTTCATGGAGTCCTGATATTTCACCCTCAGTGGAAGCAAGATTCTCCACCTCAAGAGGTACTCTCAACTCTTATCCCAGAACAGTTTGGGAATAAAATCGCACTCGAACGGTACGTGTAGTAGAAGAGCAGTACTTTGCTATTTTTTGACAAAGATCAGGCTCCACAGTCTCCCTATTTCTAACTAGAAGACTGATCTGTAACTAGGTTCCTTTGACAGAGCAGTCTTCATCCCCAGATTTCACGCATTGCCCTCTGCCCTGTGACCACCTGAGTTATTTCCAAGAACAGAAGCTGGCCAGTGCTCCAAAAGGCAAAACGACACCCCTCCATGTCAGAACCTTGATCCATCCACGCCTCTGAAAGTCTGAAGAAAGTTCTAAACAGGACTCATCAGACACTAAAATGAAGCCTCTGGAAGAACTTGTAGCAGATGCTTGCTTTTGCAGCATTTCTGAAGTCCATTTATGACACAAGTCTCACCCTTGATAAACATTCTAGTAACCCTCAACAGTCAACAAATTAAAAAAGATAAAAAGCAATAGCTGCTCAAAAGCATTTCTGAACTAAAAAGCCTTGCAGCATGATCTGAGTCTTACTAAATTTTGCTGGATTGGCAAAAGGACGTAGAAGAGGACTGAAAAAGAATTATTTTCCATCTCAGATTCCAACAATACTATGTAGCCAACAGCATTTTATAGATTTGCTTCTTAGTTCGTAAGTCACGTTGGTCATATCTTGCGACATGTCCTGGCACAATTCAACGTTTTCCTACGAAAACTAGGGTGGCAGATGCTGACACTGATCCAGAAATGGTTTATTCTCAAATCGGGTATTCTTTTTAACCCTGAAAGTTCATCTGTATTCTGCTAATGAACAGATTTTATTACAGCGAACATTTCAAGATTCTCATATGCATTATTTTTATTCGCCGTTATTTTAATGGTATTACAGTTGAATTAGCCTTAAGCATAACAAAAAGTTATATTCACAAGCATAGTTATCTGTAGTAGATTGTATATGCAGTATTAAATTAGCCAAAAATTAATGTTATACACATATAGGGCTAGAGTAATTATGAGAGTGCTCTTTTATAATTAATCTTCATTCTGAGGCACCTAAAGACCATCTTAAGTTTTCAAGCTCTGTAAATTTTTGCCAAAAACAGAAAGGAAAATGTTTAGCTGTTTATGTTTATAAAAGCTGCTAAGAAAGGTAAGCAGAAATCAGGATTTCTCAATTCTTACAATACTGAAAATGAATTCCTTGAAGAAGCTGCTGTGCGGCAGTGGCAGCAAGGCACCAGCATGCTCCAAATAGTCTGCCTCGACATTTTTTCATCTAGCTTGGTTACAGCTAACAAGGGAGGAGTGGTCTCCACTGCTTATCCTTCAGAACAATTATGAACTGACTTGTTTTGTGCCTCCCAAACTACGAACCTGCCAGCCTTGCTCCCATCAAGCTTTTACAGGGAGGCAGAAGGAATTACATCTGAAAATACCACGTAGGGAGAGGAGCAAAAGTGAAACTGAGCAAATCGACATCTACTGGCCAGGCTTCTCCAGCCAACAAGGAATGAACTGATGCACGTATTTCTATTTCCCCCTTCAACAGAGGGGAACACGATTTTTAATCCCATGGCGTCCCTTTAATAAACACCCCAAAGAAGACATTTTCCTGATAACCAAAGAATTTTTTACAGTGTTGACTTACCATGCAGAGCATGGTAACCAGCTTCCAACTGTTTGCACTACGAGGCAGTACAGTACAATGAGTTAATAATTTATCTCAGCATTGCTCTTAGCAACCGACCATTATTAACTTTTCAAATTCTTCCTAGTTTTCATAGTCCTAACAATAACACAGCATCCTAACAGATTCAGACCTCTATCTGCATATTCTAGTAAAGGTAAAAGCTTTAATCTTTTCCAACACCTGCTTTCCTCTCATATTGTTCAGGCTTAGAGCAAAGGTCATCATCTCGTTTCAATAACCCAATTCAGCAGACAGGAATAACTAGAATACTTTTTGACAAAGTGAGACGTTAACAACATTCTTTCAGAAAGGTGCAGTACAGTTCTCATCCTTGTGTTTCCTTCCCTTTCTGGAAGAAGAAAACAGACAAATAAGCCCAAGCTTCACCCACCACAATAAAACACTGCAGACTTTTATTTGCATATGTTCCCTAACTAACTAACGCACAAACGCCTTCTCCTTCCAGTTTATATTATCAAGACTTACCTCAGTAGGTAATCCTGATCAAAACCTAATTTATTATTTAACAACTGCCTCACAACCATAAGGATCTTGATGTCAGGTTCAAACAATTCATTTGTAAAACTGTTTTTTTAATAATTTAAAATATACTACTACAATTAACTGTCTGAATTATCTCCTCATCGAAGCTTTGGCTGTAGACAATCGACTTGTCCCAAGGACAACTGTGCTACTTTGTCCTCCCCCTAACCTTTCAGCCCCAGCTTATGATTTCTGTTCCCACAAACTCCCCAGCTCCGCCGCTCATAAATCAGTCCCAGCCAAAGAGCCAGGCACCTTCCCATGGCCTGAACACCTCATTTGCTAACGTGGTTGGCTTCAGCTGAACCAGATAAGGGATTGCGCACACAAACAGTTCAGACTGTGGATGGGAGGGGAAGGCAATAAAACATAAGGTGAAAACTATGGTATCAGAAAGGAAAAATGAGGGTGGTACACCCAAGCAGCATGGGTGCAGCTGAATGGGTACTCCCAAAGCCTCCACCATGAAAACATCTAGACATGATTATGCTCTCCACAGAAACATGCAGACATGATCATGTTCACTTCCAGCAGTTTGGCTAATAGTAAATTTAAAACAATTAAATGAGACTGATATACATATGTTTAGCTTGTATGCAGACACGTCTAGAGTTAAAATCAACTTGAGCTCAATGAGTACAACTTATCGTTGAGTCAAGAACCTAAGGGTAAGGTAAGGGCCTGGGTAGATGCCACTTTGCTAAATGAGAGGCGTGAGGCTTTACAACCCATCACCTCCAGGCCAGTTTGCTTCCTGAATAAAATTTGCTTGGTTCCACAGCTCCCTTCTGGGCCTCAGGGCACATCCACTCCAACCACTGCCATGTGGGTTTAATGGGCCGCGCTGTGAAGGGGCTGGTTAGGCAGACAACCTTCAGTTCTGAGTAAAAACAAGCAGCCGCAGTGAGGTCCCAGCACATTCAACTTGCACACCAGCAGCAAAGACACCAGAGACAGCATCAAGCACTAGCAGCAACTCCCCATCCAGCCTTGTAAGCACCAAGCTTGGTCGTGACAGACGGCGCGACAACACGTTCCTCAAACATGACTTCTGCCAACCTTCAAATCACAAGCTGCTTTCACAACACAGTCAACTTTTTTTCCTGATTTCACATCATCTAGAGATTCTCACATTAAGCAACAAAAAATGAACCAACAAAACTTCAAACTGATATTTTTTTCTTTTTCCCTCCTGTTCACACCTGTGCATCACATATGGACCCACGGCCTCCCCTCACAAGGCATGTTTATTTCACTCAGCTAACATGCTGCTACTGTCCTCCTCAAAGATACACATTTTAAATCCCAGTTGATCAACATAATCATGTCACAGCTCTTTTCAGATGTTTACAAAACCTGACAGTTAACAAAATGTTTCTTCAGTTCCCCGGAAGATAAGGCACGTGTAAGAGAAGCTTTAAATATTATATACATTACAACACAAAACACATCCTTTTCGAGCTGTATGACTTCAAAACTATGACATCTTTTCTATAAATAGCCCTGTTATTTCTAATCAAAACATTTGTGATACAGAGTTCTTATTTTGCAGTTTGGCAAAAGCTTTCTGACATTTGTTGCTCTTCTGAATTATTTCTACTCCATTACCGCTGAAACATTTAATAGAGCTCGTTCGAAGGATCATATTAAAAGATAATTTGCTTCTCATAAAAACAAATGGTCGCATATCCTATTACGTGGAAAAATACATAGTTACCAGAAGTACACATTTAGGAATATTTTCAACCAATAGTTCTTCTCAGTTCTCCTCCCAGAAGACACCCCGAAAGGTCCATTTCTAATCAGTCCAAATTATTGGCTTCCTACATTGTTGCCCCTTCAGATAAACTAAAATTACAGTTCTCTTAGTTGCTTCTGAAGCAACTTATTTTAATGTTGCTTTTAGCTGACACTGGAAGAAATACACTTTTTCCAATAGGAAAGATTCAACGCTTTTACAAATGCTACACAAGTTACCTTGCAGTCAAGCAAACTCAAGACCGCTTCTCAACACAGAAAGTTTCATTTTTGTATGTCTGAAACCACCTTCGCAGAGAAAAAAAAGTCCCCCAACAGACACTTCCTCTCTACGGTTCCTTCTTTTCTCTTTTTGAAATTAAACTATTAAAACAAAACAAAAAAAAAAAACAAACAAAAAAAACCAACATAGGATTTCACCCTTTTTTAATATGTCAGGGAAGGCACCTGTGAGCACCTTGCTGGGCTCACAGTTCTCTACAAACTCATTCAGAAGCACACATACCCAGCAAAGTAAATTCTTTCAATTTGTGTAGCCTTGCTGCAGTCTCCCCACCACAGCATGTAAACTTGTACATTATTTTCCTGATAGCTAATCTCTTATTCAGCTCCCACGCTTCATTTGCAGCACTGTTACAATTCTTGAATAGCTACGGAGAGCAAATAGTTTACAGAGGTTCTGGAGAGGGGAAAAAATAACAGCACAGCGCAGCAAACACAACAAGAGATTGGGAGTGGATAATGCAACAGCCACCTCCGAGGAATAGGGCCAGATTTTGCCTTCAGCAGGCAGCAAGCAACTCCTCGTGCTTTCAAGAAAGCTGTTCCAAAGAGGGTCCTCTTCTGGTTGGAGAGACAACCTCCACAAACAATTCGTGCCATTACATCCTTGGGAAATTACTCTCTAGCTCCTAAACTATTCTGCGTGGCACACACAAAGAGGAGAAAACTAAAAGTATCCTTATCAACTTGCTTTTAACTTGAAATTGAGTCTGGTTGGAAAAGCAAGTTAAACATTAATTTCCTGACAGTGGTCAGCCCTAGGAATTACAAGTTGTTACTGTAGTTTCACAATCACATTCCGCCGTTTCTTTCCCTAGCTGTAATACAAAACTGAACAAATACTGGGATAGTTTGAAAATGGAAAACAGCACAAGTGACCTGATACAAAGCTCACAAAAACGAAGTGGCCTTTTCCTGACCCGTTGGTTTCATTAAGTATCAAAATGTCCCATGTAAAACACAAGTACATCTAGAAAAACATACAGGATGATGAAACGGTGCACACAGCCATGATATATATTATCTTTCTTTCAACAGCAGACAGCAATCTGAATCAAGCTGACCCCCTTCTTCCAATTCTGAACGAGTGTGGGAAGACATTTATGCTGAGCCCACTTTAAACCACCACCATGCGAGAGGATAAACCCAAATTAGGAGCTCTCAAATGAAGCCATGAGACAGTTGTGCACTAACAGTAACCACTCAGGAAGTGCAAAACATCCCTCAAAAAAAAAAAAAAAAAAAAATCTGATGTATTCACACAGAAACGTTGATGATTAGCTAAATATAGAGGATTCTAGAAATAGCCGAAAATGCCAATTATAGATGGATTGAGTGTCACTGCCTGCTTCTACAAACAACACTTTCCCACAGTTTCCAACCTATATATTTGGTATTCCTATTCCTAGCAAATTATCTTAACTGCAAAAAATTTTTCCACAATATGTAAAAATAACTTTTACATACAGGTTTGAGAATTGAAAGTTCTCTGGAGGCTAACAAAATGGATATCATTTCACATTCAAACCCTAACAAAGTCACATGTGACCCAAGATGACTGATCTCTTTAAGGACAGATAAATGACCTGAGCTCTAGCCACACAATTCTTCACTAAAGACAGCCATTAGGTAGTCAAGGCCTAAAACACATCAAGGTAAGAATGCATAAACTTCACTCCCTATCTAATGGGATCCCTTTAGCACAAAGACCGACACAGCTGGAAGCTCTGCAGACAGATCAATACTAAAGAAAAAAATCGGGTTTTTTTTTTTACCTCTTCAGAGATCAGCACTTTATATAAAGAGAGGGTGAGAGTCTACAGTACTTCATATTGCTGCTGCAGACTTATGATAAGACTTCTAATTTCAGCACGCATAGTCTGTCAAACACATTATCTGGGAAGGAACACTTAAATACAATTTAAGAAAGCAAATAATCTCTAAAGCACATCAGTGGCATTAAAAGGATAAGCACGGTAAATCATTGGTGCATGGTAGCAAAGCTTCAGTGCACATAGAGTAGAGCACAACCATGGCTGGAAACATCAACACCACCTCCTGCCACTCCTCTCCTGAATCACTCCAGGAAGAAAAGTCTTTGCTGCTCTTCACCACTCAACAAAACATAAAAGTTACCAAACTGTCAGTGCAAACAACAAAATCTGCCAGTGAAATTTAAGAAAATTTTACTAATGCTGTCAAGAAGTAAAAGCTGGTTCAGAGATCTAAGCTTCTTCACTGATATAAAGGCAAATCTTGCATTTATGTTCCACAGCCTTTCCTAGCAGCTCACAGCACAGAGCGCTTGGAGTCTCCCCACCCTTGAATACAGTTCTGCTGAAAAGAAAGAAGGGTATATACACCTCATGTGTTTTTCTAAAAACACAATTGTCCAAAGAGTAAAGAACACCAGTAGAGTCTGAGTTTGCAGCAACACTGAAACATCAGGCTCTACCAGGCCAACAACATTCTTAAAATCTGTACGCTCCATTTTTTTTTTTCTTGTTTGAGTGCCAAGATCATGGACTTAGCAATTCTATCAGTCAACAGATGAAAAAAAGAATATATTAGAAAACAGCATTTCTGCAAAAGCATGGGTCTGGAGCTAGAGCCCAAACTAACTGGCTTCTAACGATACTACTTCCAAGGAAGTATGAGAGATGTCTCAACAAACCCAAAGTCTATCCAGAGAAAAAGATCCCTGCCTTAGGGAGAGAGGAAAAAAATAGGGGATTCCTTAAGATTGAGGCTTCAGCTTAAAAAAAAAAAAAAAAAAAAAGCCATCGCTCTTTCACTTTTAACCCACATATCTGCCTCCTACAAGACCTGTTCAAGACAGTATCCATCAGGCTCAGAGAAATTTCAGATCACCTTTCCTACCACAGTACCCCAGAAGCCTCCGTAGTCCTTGCGCCATCCTCGCTCAGCAGCTCACAGACATGGCAGCTTTGCCTTCAAAGAGGAACTGCCCCTTCACGAAGCCCTGCTCAAGGGAAAGCAGCAGCACTTACCCTTCCGTCCAAGAGAACGTGTGGAGGCTTGGAAGCTAAGGACAGGACAGCTTGAAATTTTAAGGCTGGATGTCTTGATAGGATCTGGTACACGAAAAAGAAGAGAAGGAAAGAGGTGAAGAAAGCTTGTGCTGTTGGCTGCCAGCGCGACAGGCAATTGTTAGCTCAGCCCTAAGAGCCGAAAATAAAACACACGACGAAAACGGAAGATGCAAATCCGTTAAAGAGCCCTTCAGAAAGAAACTTCTACCACCTACTCAAAACAGTTTCTTTCCAAGTGGTTCCTCTGTCGCTTTATCAATTCCTCTGTGGATTTGTAAAATGAAACAACACGCCAAGCAAATTCCCACAGCCCATACAAAAAATGTTGATTTAAGATAGAAAAAAAAGGCAAAACGTAAAATCAAAGACAGGAAAAACACACCGTACCATAAGGTGCAGAAGGAAGATACGAGCAAACCGTGGAAAGCAGCAAAGGCAGCCTCACCCAAAACATGACCATGTACTTAATGGTTGCCTCCCTCCTTCCTTCCCTCCCTCCCCTGTAACCGATCACAGCATTAAGCAAGACTCCATTATACTGTCACATATCAGCTTCAAACAGCAAATGAAACTGCAAAGTACTCCCCTCTGTGTAATAGCTGGAGTTCCCTGTCACTCATTTCCAAGCAGAAGACGTTCAGCCGAACTGAGAGCCTCAAGCACGGGGTCCAAAGCTTCTTACCCGGACCAAATTTCTAAAGCTATTAGTGTACGTTTCTGTCCAACTACAAACAAGATGGAAACACTCGTTTGTTTTTCAAGGTATTGTGCTCGAGTTCAGAAGTACGCAATTAGGGGCATCGAGGCACTTTTCCTGCATCCAAAGCTGAAAAGTAATTTGACAGAGCACCATCTCAAGGATTTTCCTGCTCCAACCACCGCTAACCCCGTTTTTACAATTGCTCCGTCCCTCTGTCACATCCACAACCCCCCACTTTCATCATCTCTTTTTCTCAGGAAAGGAGAGCACCGGCCCGTTTTTATATGCTTTACATTTCAACTTCCTCTATTTTTAAACCACCCCGAGGCAGCTGCAGCCGAATTCGGCCGTTTTGGCAGCAAGCAGAGCAGCGGGGCGAGGTGTGAGGTGAGCCCTCGGCAGCCCGGCCCAGCCATCTTAGAGTTGGCAGAGCAAAGGTGCTCAGCGTGAGCAGCGCCTGGCTCCAGCTGTGCCGGGCCGTGCAGAGCCGTGCGGAGTTCTGAAAGCTATTCATACAATAGGTGAAACATACTGAACGTTGTATAGCGGCTGAGCTGCCACCCAGGCAGTAAGAGCAGCAACAGCGTGCCGGAGATACCGACACGTCTTAAAAACGACAGCGTACCCGAAGCGCAGCGCAACTGCGAGCGCTTTTTAAAGTGCGCTGCTGTCAACGAGCGGCCGCGGAGCTTCGCCCCAAGCGACGCGCACGGCGCTCGCAGCACTCGTGTGCCGAGCGGTGCTTTAACTTGCGGCTCAGTTCTCCCCGCAACATCTCGGCAGAGGTCCTCCCTCACACCCCAGACCCTCGGAGGAGCTGTCACGATCCCTCCGCCAGCCCTCCCGCCGCCCCAGGACAACACGTACCGCCCCGCACGCCGCTCCCGGGCCGCCTCGCAGCGGGGCCTGCGGCGCCGCGCCCCCGGCCGCCCCGCAGCTTCATGCAGTTAAAATGGCTCCTGACGAGGGGGAAGTGGTGCCCGGGCTCCGGCCGGTGACTCACCGCGGGGCCGGGCGGCGCGGCGGGGCTCAGCTCGGCACGCCCCGGGCGGCGGCTCGGCTCGGGCTGCAGGTGGTGCTGGCACGGCCCCGCTCCAAGCCTCGGCTGCCACCTGAGCCTTTTTATTCCCCGCTTTCCTTTCTGGAGGACTTTTTATTTCTTTTTCTTTTTCTTTTTTTTTTTCTCCCTGCTGTTGGCACGGTGCAGGTGCAGCCTCCGCACCCCGCTTCCTCCAAACCACGGCGAAAGGCTCTTCGCTTCCATTCCCAGCAGCAGAGGACCCACCTGCCGTACCCTCCATGGCTCCCTTCTCCGTGCCCCGCACGTCCCTCGGTAGAGGGCGAGGGCCGGCTGTGTCAGTGCCCAGCATCCCACCCAGCCACGTTTATGGCTAATAAATACACTTCTGCAGAACATCTGCTATTTCCTACCTGCTGCCACCACTGTATTGCTCACACTAAACTGGTTAACTCCAAAAAAAGAAAGCTGGAGGGCCCAAGTAGCCACGGGAAACTTAGCCCCTTCAGTTTTTAGTTTCAGTCAGGGAAAGGAGTGGCACGCATGTCACACAAGGCTTTCGAGAATCCCCCAGTACATTCCCAATATGCTCCTCACATTCCGAACTCAAACATGGTGCCAATTACACACCAGACCAACGCGCCCGCACTCCCGGCCACCCAACCCACAGAGAAACCCCATCCACATGACTTGGACTGATGGACAACATTAAAAGGCCTGGCAGAAATTCAGTCCCAAAAGCACCACACGTGGAGGATGGGCACAGACTTCCTTCCATTGTGTTTCGGTGGGAAGGATACATGCACGCCATTTTCTACTGAAGCTCATTTCCAGAAGGACAGAGTCCACCATTCAGCTCTGGAAACCACGCTGGCCATAGGCATGGCATGGAACAGGGACCTAAATCCTGCGCACAGGAGTGTAACCAAAGAGCAAGAGGCAAGATTGGGAGGCAGAGAGCAGTACGTCTTTATCAGGTGTACTTTAAAGTGCTATTTTGTAGCATACTATAGAGGAAGGCCTAAGGAAAATAACAGCAAGCAGAGCAGCATCAGTTTTTCATTATTTGCTGAGTAGTTATCAGTTATGTCACTACTTAAATAGCTTCACTACAGCTCTTTATCAAAATACATCCCCGTTTGTATTTCTCAGTTGAGAGAAGAGACCATGTGGAGGAAACGCCACGTTATTTTAATACTGTGTATTTTCCACCTCTTGTGACAGATGTACTCTTGCCCTTCTCCAGCAACTTCATTCTAATACAATCTTACATCTGAAAACATTTGGTTCTTGCATTGCAAAACCCTTTGGAGCACTTTGGGGAGAAATCTAACCCTCTAGCACAGCAGTTTCAAGGCAACTGCAACATGGACACAGGGAAAGCACCATTTTAATTATTAAAGACAGACTAATAGTTATGCTTTACAGGAAAAAATAATGCAACAGTCTTAGCCAAGCAATCAACCAAATTGAAAAATCATTCCATAGTGAAGTATGGCCACAAGCTATGCAAACATTTTGCCATTTCTAGGCTGAATCTGGAAGGACTATATTTTCTTAAGCATACATAAAATGTAAAAATATTTAGTGAGAGATAATGCAGGTGAACATTCAACCTCGGAACTCAGTTTTTTTTCTAAGCAGAATCCTAACTTAGAGAACCGACTTTGCCCATTGCTGGGATGAGTATCTCTATGAAATTCAGATCACCATTTGCCCAAAAGACATAGCTAGACACTGACCAACAGCACGGCTGAAGCCAATTCAAACAGCCTTCACTCTCCACTCTGTCCTGCATATTCCTCGCACCAAGCGACTCCCCCCGCTGTTTCCCAGTGCAAATATTTGTGCAGCCACACAGCGAAGCGGGCAGTGAAACCGACCAGCAGAAAAAGTTAACTCTGCACAAATAAATAAATAATGTGCAACAAAATTTTCAAGCTTTCGTTGGCCCTGGCTCCCACAGCCATGCACGCTGAAGGGGAGTGGCATGGCTGAGCGGGCCCGGACATAGCTGCTGCTTCTGCCAGCCGGGCCTCCAGGGAAGCCTCTACTCTCCTCATGTCCCAGGTGGGTGATTGCTCTCCTCCTCATCCAGCTTTGAAAACTACAGGTCTGCACGAAGGAGATGGTGTTGTAAAACCTCTTGGGCCAGGGCAGGCCTGAGAGAGTGCTCTGGAGGTATGCTGACCCACCTGAAATGAAAGACAATTAGTCTCATAAGAAGGAGCCTAATGAGAGGTTTGTTCCTGATCCCAGCCTTCATTTTTAGACCAAGACTGGGTGAGGTGAAAATATTACTTAGTTGAAAAAAGGGACTGAGACTTCAGATTTAAGGATTTCTATTTTGCTGCTGTTTCACATATCTCAGTGACACACGATCCCGCCTTGAGATGCTGCAACTCTGCACCAGCACTGTGAGGGGACAGACCACTTCCCCACCCTCAGCACTGGCCCAGGGCTTCTTGAGGCTGAAGGGAAAACTCTGGCTCAATGCTGGATAAAAATAGGATTTAAGTAATTTCATTTGTCATTCAGTTTTGTAGGACCTGAGTATCTCATGCTTTGCAGCAGATTTAATTTCAAGTGCCCCTGGAGGAAGGATGCACCAATAATCCCATTTACACACCTGGCACGAAAACCTGAGCCATATGCCCAAGATCAACTATAAGTGTGTGTGCCAGGGTGACACTTGAACCAGCCTTCATCCAAATCTGAAGCTCACACCCCATCTCCTGCACTCTCCTTTCTTCTTCTATACAGCACCAAGAACCTGTACTGGTAATCCTGCAATGTTTTAACACCACAACATCCCTGTCCGTAGCTGGAACTTGTAGATTGGCACTTCTCTCTGGGGTAGGTGCCACACAAAACATAGAAACCCCCAATGGTTTCACTGCCAAATGCATAATGACCTAAATATTTACACATGGAGAAACTGCATTGCTTGCAGTGTAATTTGTTCCCATCTACAGAAGAAGCCTCTGCTACAGGACCTCAGATACACAGAAGTTCTCATCACTGCCTACAAACCTCTTGCATTTTCAACAATTTCATTTAAAAAAAAAATCTCAAAGGAGAAATTCAGAAGCCAGAGTTTTGGATACCCAGTGTGCAGCCCACGTGGCTATCAGTTCTTAATTTGCAATTTAAAGGTATGGTTCCAGTGCACGTTGAATACAGGACACAATAAATTTGAAGGAAAATACTTATTCACTCCTTCTTCTAAACTTTAGCTGCATTGTAGGAAAGGAAAAGTGAGAGTAAACAAAACACACATGAACAGGCCATTACTCCTCTCAAAGGCTGGGAGGGAAGGCATCATGGTCATCCTAAGTTTGATCAGAATCCTTCAGATAATAAATGTCGTCATCTTTCAAAATACACAAGAGAACCTTTTGCAAATCTGGCCAGGAAACTCCAAGTCTCCAGAAATTACGCATAAGTGGCAGAAGGGGTGAGAGAAGCACTTGGACTGCAACAGATTCACAACCAAGCACCAGAGAGCTTTAACCTCATCCATTTTGTTCTTCCAAGTTTGCATCCAGTGTTTCCCAGTGAACACAGATTTTGCAAAGTACCTCAGCCAGCAGCTCAGCAGCACCCCACAGAGCTAGAAACTCCTCATCTTGCACAGCCTTGCACAAAGTCTTCTTGGATCACCTCTAAGGTATTCCAAGGTCACATCCCAGAGATGACAAGCCTCTAGGAAAATCTTCTTGTATAGTCATTTTTCTTTGCTCTCTTAAGTCCCTTCCTTCCTCCTTTTGTTATGGGTTGCCTCTGCTGAGAAGCATTACTTATCAGTATTTCTGAGAATGGTTTAAAATGTGGTTGTACCCTCTTTTCAACTGATAAACACTTAGGAGGGAAAGAATTGCAAAAATCCAGGCAGTAAATACAGCCCTGACAGAAGATAATGTCTGATCCAATCTCAGCCAGAAGTTACATGCTACAGCCTCTCTCCACCAACCCCCAGCAACGCTTTTCTCTCCCCATCCTCCCCCTGCTCTGGTTCTGCTCCAAGTGGTACCCATTAAATCTTCCACCAACCCAATTTAACCCATTAATGTGGCAGGAAGCTGACGGGTGGGTGGGGAGCAGCAGCAGCTCTCTGTGGTTGGCAAGCTGAAACAGCTCAGAAAAGGCTATGATGAGCACAGCCAGCAAAAGACAGAGGACCTCCCTTCTGTGGGTGACAGTGAAGCACCCAATAGGTTATTTTTCACCTTAAGAATCATACAATTGCATGCCAGCTGAAAAAAAAAAAAAAAAGAGGAGGCGTTTTATCCAGAGGATGATGTAGGCAGAGAGAAAGAACAACTGTGGCACTTAACCTATGGCTCTCTGACCCAATCCAACCCTCTCCCATCACTCCTCTTCATGCTGTCTGTACACTTGTTTTGCAAAGTGCAGACAGTCATTTACCATCACACATACACAGGTATCATTAAAACCCACAGTGTGGCAATCACACAAGCAAATCAGAACGTCAGAACAAATTTACAGCCCCTACTACTTCTCTCAGCAGAATTCAGATCCATCAAAAATGATGAAACAGAAAAAATTAAACCACAATCTGAAATGTTTTTAAATTGTAAGTGACATTACTTGGCTTTCTTCAATGACAGACAGGAGAAATCACTGTGCCTCATCTAATTTCTCACTAACCCCAGTCAGACAAATAAGAGCGCTACATTTTTAAATACAGCTCACTTCTAGTTCACTACTTCCCAGTCCTTCATTCTGGGATGCTAAAAAATATCCCTTTTATCTTTAAACACCATCTCTAGTCCCTGTCTCATTATGAGCCATACAATAAATAACGGAAAGACTGAGAAATAAGTGGACAGAGAAATTATTATATGAAAAGAAGTGGGTAATTTCTCTGAGTCATTTTCTTTTTTTTTTTTTTTATCCAGAAGAGCTTACTCCTTGAAAAGACAGGGAGGAATCACAGTTTCAGTCTGAAGTAGAAACAAGGTAGAAGGCACTGCACTTCTATACAACACTCAAATGTAGTTACAGATTATGACAGTAATGCCATTTTATACACAGAACACCTCTCTACAATTCCTCATTGCTTAATATTTGCAATAAGCAAAGCCCAAATGACCTCATTTCTGCATGGTAACAATCACTGGCAATCCCAAGAGGACCACAGGGGCACAGAAGTACTATGCTTTTATGTTGAATTCTCAGGAGATACGTGTAACAGCCCTGGAAAACCTTTAAAAATTTTCCTTATTATTATACAAAGCCACACAATCCTCACTGCAGTAAGATTATACTAAATCTGTGGTTTTCCAAAGGAAACTATCACTCGTGTACACAGCCAGTTTGAAAGACAAGTATGAGGTCATCCACCTATGGGTTTGTACTCAGCTTGCTTGTAAGCAAATATAAGTTCTCTGCTATTGTGCAAGATGGACACAGAGGTGAGGGGATACTAAGCTGAAATGAAACTGATACCATTCAAAACCATACAAGTGAAAGAAAATGTTCAAGTTTCCAAGAATACGAATCAATCTTTCCAGAAAAAGTCAATACTGATTCTTGAATGGATCAGTAGGCATCCTACAAGGCGAGCTTCCCATCCCTCATGATTATACTCCTCCAGAGCTCTTGCTTTAACAGGATAGTTATGTTTGCTCAGGAGTCCTTGCAACGATAGTCTGTACGAATACAAACATGATCTACAACTGTCAGAGATGTAATTATGCCAGCTACAGTAAGCTTAGCCTTTGTTCTCTTCTTTTTCAGACAAAAATAAAACTAAGAACAAAAAAAAAGAACAAACCAAACCTCACAACCAAATAACCATTTCTAATCACAATCTTCTGTTTCTTGTTGATTTCAGTGTTGGAATTTTCTCACTGTTAACGTAAGACAAAAATAATAATCATCATCAGACAAGTGAAGGAAGGTGAACATATACCAAACTGCATTACAAATGCATACAGACAGAACACAAAAACAAGGACTGGATGATTTTGGTATCATCAAACAGCAGCCTCTTAACTGGAACACTCTGTAGTCCACTGAGGAATCCCCATTAAAAAGCCATAACTCTATTTTTCCCTTTTTCATACTGTGAGTCACTTATTACATTTTCAGATGTTGCAACACATTCATGAATAATAAACACATACTAGGGGAAAAAAAAAAACAGTATGAACACTGGATTTTTTTCATGTCTATATTTATCAGTATAAAAATCAAATCAAAAATGAAGTCTAGAGTTGAAAAAAGTTTCTATGCAAGGAATGTTGTTATTCACGGACAAAGTATTTGGTGTAGCCCGAGACAAGCACTCAGGCACAGAAGTTAGAGCATGACAATGTTAGTACTACTATTATTGTTTGGCCTTTATACAGACAGAGAGGACAGGGGGAGGGTTCATAATGTTCCCCATCCAACTCACTCATAGGGGAGAGCAGCCAGGCACCGCCCTTAGCCAGACAGTTCTGAACCCAATGCTGTGCTTTCGCAGCTGCCTTTTTCATTATTTTTTTTTAAGGAAAGGGAGTTAGGCTGTGGAGACTGCACAGCCCCAGAAAGTCAGCCGTGCTACAGGAAATTATTGTTGATATCTCTAATAAGTACCATGGAATTATTTATCCACATTTTGTGTTTCAGACAATAACAAATAGCATCCAGCATATGCACACACAGGAGTGGTTGGTACATTTTCCACAGCTCTAGTCTAATGAAGAACTGTTAGCATCTCTTCTAACTGCTGTTGTCCTTTCAGTTCTGCAACCGTAGGCAAGGCATCTTTGCTGACACTCTGCACAGAAGCAAGTTTCATTCATGGAATTAAAAGGGAACCTTATAGCAGACTTCCAGTACCTGACGGTGGCCTACAGGAAAGCAGAGGAAGGACTTTTTATGAGGACGTGTAGCAACAGGATGAGGGAAAATGGTTTTAAACTGGAAAAGAGTAGGTTTAGACTAGAGAGTAGGAAGAAATTCTTTACTGTGAGGGTGGTGACACACTGGAACAGGTTGCCCAGAGAGGCTGTGGATCCTCCCTCTCTGGAAGCATTCAAGGCCAGGCTGGATGGGGCTTTGAGCAACCTGGTCTAGAGGGAGGTGTCCCTGCCTATAGCAGGGGGTTGGAACTAGGTAATTTTAAAAGTCCCTTCCAACCCAAACCATTCTATGTTTCAATGATTTAAGACAAATATACATAAGCACTGCTTTTTAGAAAAAGGTCAAGCTTCACAAATATGTTCAGATAGTTATGAGGATAATACAGAATATTTTGGCAACACTGAGGATGTGAACACAAAGAAAAGTGTGTTTATTACTACTCTTCCAGCTGCTGTAATTAGTGGAAAAAGACTGCTATCTTGGAGAGGCTGGAGAAAAAAGCATGAGCTTTGAAAAAAAGTAAGCTCACTGAAATAAATACCTTTTCCATTGCAAACCATTCGGATAGAGAACTGGCTATTAAAGAGCATTCAGTTAGAAACATGAGCTGATTACTTACTTGTTCAGGAAATGATCAATACTTTCAGTATGAGGCTTACCTATCCAAATACATGCTACATTAGTCAATTGATGAATACATAAATCATGGAGAAGAGAGAAGAGGTAAAAAAAAAAAAGAAAAAAATACAGAGAGAGAGATTACAGGAAAGCAAAAGGAAGATGCCAGGGAGCTTGGTGCTCCAGACAAGGGGAACTGACAGCTGAAAGGCCAACACTGTGATCTCTCAGCTATATTTTGAGCTGCTCGCACAAACAGAAGCCTTGCATCGATGCTGATCTTTGTCCTGGTGAGCAGTCCTGAAGGAAATCACAGATCACACCAAACCTTCACCTCTGTTATTTATTATCTGCCCATAAAAATGAGGTACAGGGCGCAGACATCTCCTGGAAGATAGTGCTGCATACATGCATACGGGCTCCATTTCAGAGAAAATTGCTGCTACCACTAAGAGTTTTCCAAGAGCCTCACAGGAATCCTCTGTCTTTAGTCTGTGGTTTCAGCCACGAAAACAACATCAAAAACCAGAGCCTAAGAGAATGAGAGGATATTACATCAGGCATGATTTCACATATGTGATTTTTCTCTTGCTTTCCACTAACAGAGGTCATTTACTTAATGGAGGGAGCTTAGTAGTTTCCTTGAGTAACCCGGCATTTCCCCAAGACTTATAAAACACTTACTATCCCCAGTGCTCCATGCAGAGCACCGTACAATCACTACGTATACATTAGTGGTTATTACTTTAGCTCAATACTATGAATTTAGTTTCTCAGTACATAATGTTTAACCTTAGAATCCATTCATTTACTGAGGGTTCATCAACTTTAAAGCAGTAAAACCATCCCAGCTGGCATACTGGAATGACAGGTGAGACCTATATTAGTTGGCAGAGCACTCAGATTCTCAGATGGAAGCCTAAACGTCAAGAGTTTTACCCACTCCTTCTTTGCAGCCAACTTTATTTCTTGAACTCTCACATTTGATGTTCCCTCTTTTTAGCAAGATACATTAGAAATGTATCAGACAAAAACACACTACTTGTGGCTGTGTCACAGAAATCTTCCTATATTTCTACCTCTAGTGAAGAGTAGCATCAGATTAAGCTTTTCTTAAGGCAGCTGTCAATGAACTCACTGAGGAAAGATAAAGGGAAAAGAAAATGACTTTGTTGTTGTTGTTTTTTAAGTTAATTACACGTCCTCAGGCCTGTTGAGCATCTGCTGCTTTGCACAAACTTTCTCTCCACTAGTCTCTATACTGTGAGAAAACCAACTGCCCTAAACAAGCATCCTTTAATTCCTTTATTACTAATCTTTAATTGCTTGCAGCAGACTGATGCTATCCTAGCAGATCCCAAATAACTTATCTGAGTTTGATCCGGGTTTGATTCTGCTTTCTGAAAATATGATTTCCATCCACCCCATTCAAGCAAGAGTCATTACCCAGTGAGTGTTTTTAAAGCTACATGTGTATGTCATATGTGCACATTTTAGCAGAAATCACATCTGGAGGAACAGGAGTTATGAAACAATTTATATAACACATTGGAAAATTCACTTGTACCATTTAATGTCAGCTAGCAACCCAGGCTGCAAACAGGAAATGAACACCAGCCTCTGCACATCCAACAGCAGTGCCACCAGCACCATCAAGAGACACGTGTGTGTATGTGGCCAGGGTGAGCAGGGAACAATGTGTGTTAATGCATTGCTTTCTCCTTGTTAGTTCCACTTAACTAAAGAAAATTATAACCAGACTCTCAATGTTTCACATATCAGCCTTCCACCTTGTTCAACATCATACGACCCTGGCTTATTAACCACACAAGCCTTAAATAAGGCAATGACATTTACTAATCCAAGGCCATTCCCCTTACCCTTATATCCAAAATAGCATGGTGTGAAAATACTGCCATGTCAGTTCTCCCTATGGGTTTTTAGGTGCCCGAATGGGTGCATGAGAAGGCTTACGTTAGGTGAGCTTTATTTGATGTGGGTGGGAGGAGAACATAAGAGGGTCCCACTCATGCCTACCTCAGATGTTGCATTCAAGATATTCCCAAAGTCAACCTACTGAATTCCTGTATATTTTATGGAAAAATCCAAAGTACAAGATGAAATCATTTCTCTCCCAAGTTAAATCAGTAAAGGTTTGTTTTTATGTAAATGTTTTCAACTATCAATTGAAGAGAGATTTAAAAGAATGAAGTCAGAACAAGACCAGTGCTGAAGAACAACACATTTAAGAGAATGCAGATATGCTACTACAAAGCAAATATAGAAACAAGCAGAACGTGCCTACAGTGCATTGCTTGTAGTCATACATACACCACTACAAACTGATCTTAACACACTGACCTTTGACTATAAAGTATTTTCCCAAAATTATTGCACAGATTGTACCTGTATACGTAGTGTATATGTACATACAGCATATGGCTGTATATATGGCATATTTGTAACGTACACCAAATTTGACATACTGCTACCAAACCTGAAAATGAGGGGGCTAATACAGTAACAACCCACTCTATGATTTGACCTTCCAGCTCTTAGTCACACACTAACGACAAAAGCAATAGACTACAAACTTCCACTTGCAAGGGACAAAACACAACGCCTACAAAAGTTAATGCTTTCTCGCAGAAAGGAATAGGTTGACCCCTTAAGCAAACAACTCCCTGAAAACACGCTGTGATAATTCAGCTCCCTGTTTTTGGTTTTAGAATGCCCAAAAGCCTCTTTCAAGGCAAAACGAGCAGCTACATCAGGCTTTTGGTAGCACATTTGCAACTCACCTAGGATCTCGTACATAAAGATGCAATCACATCCCCTCTGAAAAGGCTATAATAATGATAAAAGTAAATCTGATCACAAGGAAATGAAAAACGTTTAACATCAGTAGAGGTCTGCTAGATCATTCTCACAAATGGCCATTTGCCAAGAAAAGAATACTAAATTTCTGGCTCTACTTTGATTACAGCACATTTATGGTGAGAAAGCCAGCTCATTCATTCACTTATTCAAGCACTAACTTGTACCAGTAGGGAAGTACCTGTTACCCTGTAACATTCACAGTTGAAAACTAAATTTGATAAAGCCTTAGTCAAATTTTTATAAATCCTGAAGACTAAATCTATTCACACACATAATTTCCTTGACTACAAAACCATCTCCTAAAGGTTTGTTTTGGATGGATGCTCAAAGCCTCCAGAGAAAGACGGTTGCAGGTAGGTAAGCAGGTGCTGGGGGCCCCTATTTTTTGAAGGAAACATGAAAGTCAAAAAAATAAATAAAAAAAAAAGGCACAAGTCTGTAAGTTTAAAACTGGGGGAAGGTCTATGGTTCAGTAGGCTGGTGAACACACCTGTTCTCCACTACTTACACTAATACACCACTAATTTCCTCCTCCCAACCTGTCACCAGCTTTTCAGTGGATTTACCAGAACCCACCTCAGCTTTGCCACCTAAGCTCCACAGCTCACTGTAGGAGAAGAGCAAGCAAAAGAACTGGCTGAAGGCTAATTTGCAACAAGGGTATTTTTCTGACACAGTGTGTCTGTTTGAAGAAGTCACCGCTGGAAGTATCCAGGCACTGGACCTGCTTCTGGAACACAGGAGCCACAAAGCAAAACAGGAGAGAGTGCACAGGTTCAGGATCCAGGCTGAGAAGATGCTGGAGCTCTGTCTCTCACTGCCATTTCTCCCAGTGCAAATGATAAGGAACAACCTTCCTTAGTCTTGAGGGAGAAAGTTAATCTACAGATGCTTGAATGCATTCAGCTGTCTGTATTTAGTTACTCAGTTTGCACACGTTTAATGTTTAAATTAGTTGATCCCCCTAAAAAATTGGGAGTTTTAAACCTCGCTGGGCTATGTTCTTTTTAGGAAAGAAACAGGAGCCCTGCTCCTTATGCTATATTTTATTATCACACAATGTTAGATCAGTGCTCCTACACTGGTATATAAATGCTGAGTACTGTCTCCATCCATTTTGTGACTAGTTTTGCTGTCCTTTTACAGCCAGTACCACTTCCTCCACCATCTTAAAGAACAGCAAATCCTATGCCACAGGGCAGCATAACCTTTCCTCACCTCTTGGATAATTCAGACTGGTGGCAAAGTGGGCTCTTCCAGTTTCTTGCAAAACTGATGTATCTGTTGCCATTCTCTTGATCAACATTGAGAGACCTGGTCAGTTCCCATTGAACTTCCCCACTTACACAGCATCTTTTAACAAAAATTGAAAAATAAAAATAAATAAATAAATGAATAAATAAAAACAGATGCCAGCATGCTATTCAACCCTGTTTTAACAAACTCAGATGGTCTGCAGCAAGGTGTGGAATCCTACCACTTTCCCACCAGCAGTTCCAATTCTCAAGGCAGAAAGCCAGGCTCACGTCCATCTATGAAGATCCCAAGCATGCCCCACAAGCATCTGATACAAACTTAATGCATGAGCTCCTTAAAATGACAGTGGCAGCTTCTCTTCAGGCAGCAACAGATATCAAAAGAGAAGCTGCAGCAGCAGCAGCTACTGTGTGAACAACCTTCAACCAGGACTCAGCACGTTCAGTTTTCCTATTTGAATACATTAGGCATAAACGAGTTACACAACAAGGTCAAGCAGATTGAAACAGCTCATTAAATTTCATCTATGCCAGTATGACCAGGTACACAAGACACCAACTGCTTCATATCACTATTATATTAATGGAGAAAAGAGACAGGGATATCATGCTGCCCAGAGTACGCAGGTGAATCTGAAACAGTGAAACAAGAACGAAAAGAGCTGTAGATGTACATAAATAAGAAAAGAACATTAATCCAAGGGAGCAGGCAGAATTACGTCTTCACTGCCACAGCTGTGCCAGATGACAGACTGAGAAGGAAGTCTTCACACATGTGATACAATAATATGTCTAGTGGAAACAGCCTACTCTTCACTATCCTGATTATGGTCACGTTGAGGACTGGCAAAGGGAGAAAACCTTACAAAGAACTCAGTTCTACTGGTACTTCACTCATTTTTTAATTTGGTTGTCAAGGTGTACCAACAGTTTGCTCTACTAGGTACCAACTGAGCAGCCAGTTAGGCAGCTCAGCTATTTAAATGCTTTATGTTCAGTTTTGATATGTCTTTCAGACAGACATAAGTCACTCAACTATTCAGCCTCCGACTAAAATACTGTTTTATTTTACAACTAGCAAGGGAATAAAACTCACTAAATATTAGAGGACACGATAAGACATTAAGAGACAGCGAGCTACGGTCCAGGACTGCAATTGAGAACAGACATCATGTGATGAGACTCATTATTATTGCCATAATGACACAATTTATATCAAACTTCTGGCACATTAAAGTGGGATTCAAAATTTACTTTTGATTCTTTGCTTTTCTTTTTTATTCCAAAAAGAAATTTATTAGATGACTGAAGTCAAACTCCTAAACACTGAACGCTTCCCACCTGGTTGTTACTTTCTTAGTGAGTGAGACTCTGTGCCTACTGGAGGTCAATAGGGCATTATCATTACTTTCAATGAACGTAGCAAAAAGCACAGGGGCCAAACCACAGATGAATTTATTGGAATTCTTTTCACAAAAACGCGTCTCAATACAGCAGCTGAGGATGGTGTTTTTAGAAATTACATTTGAGATGACTACCCTAGTACTTAAGTATTTCCAAGTAAGTGGAAATACTTGCATGCATGTTTTTCAGTAGAGATACTGATTTACAAGAACTTAGGCTTCTCAAGTTTCAATTCTTGTCAATAGGAAACTGTCCAGTAATGACATTCTGTACAGAAAGTTCTATTTGTTACCTACAATATTCAGAGAACACTTTAAAGTGGGAATGAAAAAGCCCAAATTAAGACCACTGTGTGAAACACTGAATATCAGAACCCAGCATGCTTTTATGTAGCATTTACCCCATAGTAGACACAACAATATTTCTAAGGAAAGAACTTTCATACTTAAAGTACATTTATTTCAGTTCAGAATGGATGCCAGAGAAAAAAAAAAGCGTCTGTTCATTAAAAAGAATGAGCTACGGGATCATAAAACATCATCTCATAACTATCTAGGCTCAAGTGCAATTCCCAGGCCAAATTCAGCTTTCAGCTTTATCACAGAATGATTTTTATTTTTTTTTATTGTGAAACTATCAGAAAAAAAAACTCAGTGGCTAACACTTCACTTGATTTGATCCGTCCATGCTGCATTTCAGGTTACAAAATGAATTCACCATCATAACTGCTGTTGTTTTAGCAACTGCCAAGCCATACACAGACGTGCATCCACATCCTCTTCTCCATTGTGCCCATCCACTTGCAGCTGGAGATCCAGCAGCAGGAGAGGCTTGGCCAAGGGCAGCAAGGTGCTTCAGGGGAGAATGGCCATTAGGGTAGTTGTAAAAGGTGCCTGTTCCATGGCAGAGGGATTTTCCCCGTCACCAAATATAGCTATCAGTACTGACTCCTGAGCAAATAAAAGAGGCACACCAACCTGTGAATACAAACGATTCTCTGTGCTGACAGAAAGTGGTGAGGGAGGAAGGTGGTACCCAACCCCCCATCTCCAGCTGCAGCCAGATGTTAACGCTGGGGAGGAAAGCAACAGTGAAGAACGCAGGTGAACAAAGCACAGCCTTTCCCCCTTCTGCATGCACCAAAAAAGCTCTCCACAAAACCAGGTGGAAGCACATCTTGGAGAAGGAATTACTACCTCATTCTGAACACTCCAGCAAATCCTACACTCATTTCAATGTTTAATTACCCACATCACTAATAGTACACATACCTAACCTCAGCTCCCAGACATTGGATGTCTCAGTAGGGTCAAGCAAGCATGGGATATTTTCCTTTCACAGACATAAGATACATTCAGGCATCATTTCACCTCCCAGTTTCCTCTGATCTGACGAACCACGTTATTAAGCTTCTTTTCTAAACCCTGGATCACTTTTTGTTGCCATGCTCTTACTAATATTTCACATCCTTCCTCATGTGAACAGCAACACCGGACACAGACTCAGCATTCCAGTCACCTTAGTAATGCCATATATGTTCCTAATTCTATGCACTATTTTTATTGCTTTATAGCCAAAGATCACACTTCGCTCACAGCATTACAACGAAAACTCCTGTTGAGATGATTCTCCAAACAAATTCTTAAACACTCCTCCAAATTGCCAGTTTGAAGACAGCCTTCTATCCTGCTGGTATAACTGCATTCCTGGTCCCTTTGTGTCCAGCTACATGAAAAATGGATTCAGCTGGATGAGAACCATTTAAAAATGTGATCATACAATCACACAGTCATAGAATCATAGAATAGCCTGGACTGAAAAGGACCACAATGATCATCTAGTTTCAACCCCCCTTGCCATGTGCAGGGTCGCCAAACACCAGACCAGGCTGCCCAGAGCCACATCCAGCCTGGCCTTGAATGCCTCCAGGGATGGGGCATCCACAACCTCCTCAGGCAACCTGTTCCAGTGCGTCGCCACCTCTGTGTGAAAAACCTCCCCCTAATATCTAACCTGAACCTCCCCTGTCTCAGTTTAAAACCATTCCCCCTTGTGATTTGAAGTATATGGCACTAGCAACTTGTTCCACACATGCACACACAAAAACCTGCACATAATGATTGGTAACGATGAGATATCATTGCAAAACAGTGAATACAATGATATTAAACAGCATTTCACCAAGATCCAGCCCCTGGAGGACCCACAAGAAACAGCTGCACTCAGAAAGAAAGACACGCCTAAGTCCCTCTCTGAGGAAGATTTACGAAGAAGCTTTGCCAATGTTTGTAGTATTTAATCCACAGTGACTCCATGGCACAATTGTTTTAAACTCACACTTCACTGCAGAGTTAATAGATGTATCAGGGACACAATATAGGGTGAGTCCGCTACAATAGAACGGTTGATGAATAGCCCAGGAATGTGGGAGATGTGGTTTTTTACAATTCAGAAGTCTGGGATGCAATTTGCTCTGGTTCTACTGTAAATTGGTCCTTAACAATGTTAAGATTCAGAATGAGTAAGTCACAACTTGTTATTTATTTCAGAGGCTCCATTTTAAAGCTTGCGATTTTTCAGCCAGGAAAACAATAATTAATAATGTCAGTAAGTAAAAGCATTCATAAAATTAACTGTAAAAGTTTTAGGCTTGCTCCTCATTAAAATCTTCAGGATCAATTGGGTGTCAATTAGTCAGCTGGGGAACCTATTTATATTGTATTTTAGCAGTGTGTTTCAATGTACATAAACATACACTAGTATCGATGATGTTTGATGCTGAACACTCCCAGTGTGAGATGCTGTGTTCAGCCACTTGTAGCTTGGCCAGACTTTATTTGGGCTGAAATTTTCCAAGCTGAACGTCTGCCTCGGGCTAAATTTTATTCCATGTGCGTAGAGAATGCTTCTGAGGGAGGGGTGCAGAAAGAGGCAGACTGAGACTAGAATATCTCAGCCAAAATAATTCAGCTGTTTTCAGAACAAGACCAGGGAAAATTCTATCTTTCAATGCTAACAGAAAACACTGGCAAACTTGTTGGAAGGTTATAACGCCCTTTCAGCTTTGGATAACAGATGTGAAATCTGACACGATGGTTGGATCTGTTAGGGTTAGGGTAGCACATGCACCTTTTGCTGTCCCAATGAAAAACCCACCTAGATTTGGTCCAACTAAATAAGATTAATTGCATATGGCACATTTTCAGTGGATATTCACTAGGTCACGGCCACATTCTTCACAACTTCTCACATCGATCACACTGCACAGGTCATCCCCACAACAAGAGACAACTTCTCTCCTGTTTCCTGTCCAGAACAGGACTGCAGCTTGGAAAATCTTCTCCAAAGCAGATAACGGGCTCCAGGGTAGTGGCCAGCTGAGGTCAATGTGGCACCAGGGACAGAGCTGGCATCCTGCCTCTCCTGCCCTCTCACTGCCCCATCCCACAGGTCTTCACAGCAACACGCGGCTATAGAGCACCATGTGGGCAGACCAAGGAAGATGCTTCATGCAAGAAAGATACTTTGTGCAAGAAAAAGGGAGATGGGAAGTACAGAAGCAAAGGAGAAGGGAATGAAAGCAGATACAAGGAGACAGTGAGAGAATGAAACAGCACCAAGATGAAGAATGGCACAGAAGGACACAGACAAACCAGGGAAATCCAAAATCCCCACAGCAAAGTTCAGGACACAGACCAGGGTTTCTGAGTTATTCCCTTCCTGCTTGTAAACAACTGTGGGCCAAACTGAAAGAGCATAACAGACCATCTCTTGTCGGCCTACTTGCAGCCAAGATCTGCCAGATAGCTGGTAGCGAGTGGAGACCTCAGACAACAGTCCCATGCATTGCACCGGCTGAGAAAGGACAGCAACACACATACATTGCCTCAGGACGCCTATCTGCTTATCTTATCTTTTCCTAGCTGAAAGAAAACCTAGGAAATGATGCTCAAAAAAGCAGCATGAAAAATGTGACTAACACAGCAGAATTTAGGACTTATTAGTACTAAGTGGCCTGTGGTAATTAAAGCCATCTCCTAATGCTCATATGCATGGAGGTCAGTCTCCAATTGTGACTAACCTGGTCATATTTTTTACAATTAGCACACACATTTTCTTTCTGCCCTTGTTCTTTAGAGCACTACTGTTCTATCAGACCAGAGGATGATTTACTTTCCTCTCTGTTTTTTTTTTTTTTTTTTTGTTCTCACCACTGTATTAAACCATAAGGTAAAGGACACTGTTATGCACGATCTTTCGATGACCTCGAAGATGGGAAACTAAGACATGAAAAAATTAAAGTAAAAAGCTGCGGATACCAAGAGAGTGATTCTGATGAACAAGACTTGTAATTCTAACACGCTTAGGCCTGCAAAAGATCTTCTGCATGTTGAGAACAATCAGCTATTGACTTCTGTTCCAGATGAGTGAGTTCAGCCTAACTGCAAGTCCAACTCCAGGCTCAGGTTAGGCACCAGAAAAACAACTGTGTGTGAAAACATGAAAACCCTACGGAAAGGACAGGGGCTGCAGAATCCAATTCTCCAACTATCTTAGGCACAAAAATGCCTCTCCCTCTTTGCACGGCCTGGTTCATATCACATGTCCTCACTTCTGCCCAGCTGTGAGGCCCTACCCATTGCCTCTATTACCCCTGTTCCACTGAGCAGGGCAGGAGGAGCAGGGCTGGTCGCCTCATGACTGATGGTCACCTCCTGGCACACAGCCTCAGCGCAGCCTCGCACTTCGTGGCTCCAATACCTCAGCTGGCAAACATTCAGAGGGAGAGTGGTGGTGATGTATAGAGCACAGAGCATACACGGATCAGCTGCATCCACTGGGTGGCAGGCACGTTTCACACGATTGAGATATATACGTATAGAGGTATACAAATGAAAACTTCTTCAATACTGCGTTTGTGCTCCGGCTCAGAAGCAACAACCAAACAGTTAAAAAAAAAAAAAAAAAAAAAAAAACCATGGTAATAATATATAAACAGCAGCCACAGAAGGCAAGCCTTTAAATCCTTCTCTCATTTAAGGAACTCAGCAGGAAAAAAAGCAAAAAAAGTTGGGGACTAACAGCTGTAAAGCTGTGTGCGTGAGAAGCGAAGTTGTGAAGTCCAGCGAACGCACAAAGCCAGAACGTGCCACGGACGTTCGCTCAGAATCATTTCAAAATTCGCCTCAGAGACGTTTCTGGAGAAGAGGACGTTGACCAAGCTTCAACCCAGCGCATATTTGTATAACCGAGCTGTAAACTACATGAAAACTACACTCAGAATGGAAATGCTGACAAACGCATAACTCCCGCAGGGCGCTATGACAGCCCGACCGCAGGCCCTCCCCTTGGGGAACCAGCCAGGCTGCTTCCCCCTCCTTGTAACACAGCTCAGCAGCCTGGGCCGGGGGCTCAGTACCTCTGGGTTATCTCTTCTTGTCACTAAGTTCGGCGCTTTTTCTCCTATTCCCACACGGAGAATCACCCCCCCCCCTCCGTTCTCGCAGCAACCAAGCACGGGGCCTCTTCAATCCGTGACTCACTGCACAGGCTTCTCCCCACCCTCGGTGCGATGTTAGCAAAGGAGTTGCCAGCTGCAGCCTGTGAATTAAGATACGTATATATACACATACATATATATATATATATATATTTTTTTTTTTCCAGCTTGTGGTAGGGTTGGGAAACAAGTCACGCGGTTAAAACACAACACCGGCTCCGACTTTTATTGAAGTCCAACAACCGAGAGGGAACTCGGCGCCCAACAAGTAGGCAGCGAGGCGACACGAGCGGGATTCGAACCCCGCTCTCTCTCTCCAGAGCGTCGTTGAGCGACCGCTGCCCGTCACGGAGCGGCCCCGGCCGCCTCCCTTTCCCTCACGGACACGGACACGCACGCGCCGCGGCCTCCAACCGTCCCGCGCGCGCCTCCGCCCCGGCGGCAGCACGGAGCCGGCGCTGCCCGACACCGGCGGGGCGGCGGCGGGAAGGGAGGGCGATGCGCAGCCCGCTCGCTCTCCGTGCACGCGTCCTCGCCCGCCCTCGCCCCTCAACTCCGCGGAAAGTTGGCAGGAGCGGCCAGCGGGCTCTCCGCCGCTTCTCTAGCCCCGTTCCCCCTTCGCACCTCCCGCCTCCGGAGCGCTGCCGGCGGCGGCGCGGTTCGAACCCGCGTCCCCGGGTCCGCGGCGGCTCGCGGCTCCCGTCGCCCCTCGTGCGCGGGGCGCGGCGGCACTCACCGGCGGCGGCTCCCTCGGCGCGAGGCTCCCCGCTGAGCGCTCGCCGCTCCGGGGCGGGGAAGGAGGAGCGGGCGGAGGGAGGAGGTGGGAACGGGGCGGGGGAGGAGAACGCGGACTGAGCCCCGCCGGCCGCCGTCGCCGCGCTCTCCCCACGCCCCGCTCACGTCCCGCCCCGCCCCGCTCCAGCGGCGGCGAGCGGAGGACGGCGGTGCTTTGAGGCGGCGGATATGTGAGTGCTGGGGGCTGGGGGCAGCGCGCAGCCATCGCGCGGGGGGCTGCGGGCCGGCGGCGGGGCTGGGGGTCTGAAACAGGGCCGAGCCGGAGGGGAGCACGGGCAGGCGGCGGCGGGCCGGTCCCGAGCCTTATCTCGGCCAGGCAGGCCGGGCAGGTCGGCGTCTTGCTGCTGGCGGGGGGGTACGGCCTCCCCCGGTGCCTCTGCTTCTGCGAGGGGCGCACCGAGAAAGCCGCTGCGGCTTCGCTTTGCTGCTGCTATCGCCGTTGTCTTTCAAGTCTTTAAAATAACGGAGTGGGAAACCTGCGTTCGGCCCATCCCTGCAGGAGCTCACGGCTAGGCTGGACGGGACGCGGGCAAGGTGCAGGCTCTAGTCTTGATCAAGTCAAATCAAGAACATCACACGGATTACATTTACTCCCCTCTGCTGTTTTTTTCCTATTAGCCTGACTTTCCTGCTTAAAAACGTCTGAAGCAGATCACAGAGCTGAAATCTTTTTGTGGGGAAGTATTTGGTGGGTAGGTTGTGTGAGCCTGTCTTGCAGACTCATTGCAGTGCTCTTAATTTTAGTTGTTGCTAAAATTATACCTCAGCAGCTTCTTGACCCAGTTTATGTTGATATTTTTTTTTCTCTTATCATATTCTCCCTGACGCAGCCCTTGTCTGTCTTCATCCACAGCAGCAGACTTCTGCTCTCAGTAGATATTTCTGACCTCACATATTTACCTTCTGAAGGTTCACTTAGGTTGTTTGCTGTAGGCTTTCTGTATGTTCAGGACAGATACTAGGAAACATTTCTTCTCAGAAGAAATGGTGAGGCACTGGCACAGGCTGCACAGGGAGGTGGTGGAGTCACATCCCTGCAGGTGTTCGAGAACTGTGTGGATGTGGCACTGAGGGACATGGTCAGTGGGCACAGTGGGATGGGCTGATGGTTGGACTATATTAATCTTGGTGGTCTTTTCCAACTTTAATGATTCAGTGACAAGAAAGAAAGACACACCTGTGCCGTTTGGTTTCCATCTCATGTGCCAATTTTGGAATGGGAATGATGGCCCTTTGGATGGTGCTGGTCTCCTTCCATTGGCGTAAGAGAACTTATAAGGAAAGGTTGAGGGAACTGGACTTTTTTAGCTTGGAGAAGAGAAGGCTTTGGGGAGACCTCATTGTGGCCTTCCAGAACTTGAAGGGAGCGTATAAACAAGAGGAGAACAGGTTGCCCAAGGAGGTTGTGGATGCCCCATCCCTGGAGGCATTCAAGGCCAGGCTGGATGTGGCTCTGGGCAGCCTGGTCTGGTGGTTGGTAACCCTGCACATAGCAAGGGGGTTGAAACTAGATGATCACTGTGGTCCTTTTCAACCCAGGCCATTCTATGACCATCACCAACTTAGGTACCTCATTACCTCACTTTTTAGACAACTGCTGTTAGATGAGGTGATGAATGCTCTGAGCATGCAGAGATCTTTCTGCTCTGATACTCCTGTGCATCCTTGTATATTGTTACAGCTGTTCATGGTGTTGCCTTTCAAGTAAGCATAGAAAACGACCTGGCAAAGCAGATACATGCAAATGAGCTTCAGCACCAGTACGGAGTTGGATCAAGCAGCTCATACAGATTCTGCTTAGATTGCCTTGCAGGCTCATGACCTGTGTGTTTAGTGGGGGCGATTACAGTAGTAAAATGAGGCAGCCACTTAGGTTGTAAATGGGAATTTACTGAGGGGTTGCCAGAAGGCAATTGACTTGAAGACCATAAGGGCTGCAGCCTTCACAGAGCCACCCTGTGTCACGCAGATTAAATTCCCATCCATTACCATATATACGAGTGTATTCTGTGGCTTAGCAGAAGGCCACCAAAAAAAATGCGTCAGAGATGACATTTTCTGAAATCCTTATTTTTAAGTAGCTTTTTAAAAATGTATATTTTTGATAGAAGTTAAGGAGATGTATCAAAGAAGAGCTTTAGGGGGTAGGATTAGTGCCCCAGGAGTGAATGGAATTGCTGTGAGAGTTCTTGAGGAGTACAGGTTGTGAGGGCTACTGCACTGGGCCTAATTCACATTATAAGAAGGCACTTTGCTGTTTTGGTGTGGTTCTGTGATCATTTTAATGTTGCATTTTTAGAGCTAGCCAATATAAGAAAGACTGGCTGGGGTATTTGAATTAGACCTAGCTCTTCTGGGATGGCTTCCCATGTGGAATGCCTGCTGTGAAATATGTAGTCATTTTTTCTTTGTTTTCTACTTTGTTCCATTACACAACTATTACTTTGCCTTAGAAGTATTCCCCAATATTTAGAAGTGTTCCTCAGCAGAATGTACTGGTATTTCTGAATACCATGTTCTGCTGAGTGATTGCTTACAGCTGCAATAGCCAGTCTGAATTCATTTATTTGCATAGTCAAGAGCTGGGATCTGCATATTGCTCCCTTCACACTCCTGTGTTTAAGATGATGCATTCATAGGGTGTTCTGTGCTCAGCCTGTAGAAAGCTGGAAGATATTATCCATGTGCAAAATCTTCAGCATTTGTAGACATGAAAACCAAAGATGACTGCTGAGCATGTGTGTGATGTTTTTCTTCCCAAAGGCTTATAATTTGGGCAGTTACAGCCCTGATACAAACTCCTTGCACCCTGCCAGATTTCAAGCCTGGTGTTTTACAGCAAAGACATTCGTAGCAAATACTTCCAGATTTTGTTTGCATTTCCAAATTTTCTTGTGTTCAGAACCACCTGAAACAGTTATTTCTTATGTCTTCCCACCCTCTTGCTTGCTATAGGAACCAAAGTCTCCAGCACAGCCTAAAAACAAAGTTTGGCAATACTTTCTGAGTTGAAGCTAGCTTATTTGTTAGGATTTCTTAAAGCTTCCTAAAGAGAACCAATTGCTGTTTTTGTGAAAACACTGCTGGGAGAAGACTTGTGTATTGACAGGGAGCTTTGACTTGAGAGCTCAGGGCTTTGCACTCCAACACTGCTGGAGTTTCTCCTCAGGTTGCTGTCTGTACGTTGGCAGCAGAGCTTGTTCCCTTTGGGTTCTCCCGAAGAGTAGAAGTGCACAGATCCATCATTTCAACATAGGCTCTGTGACTCTACTGTCTCAGGAAGTTAATTACAGCAAGGAAAATGTCTGAGTTGCAGAACTACAAGCAGTGAATGCAACAGGTGCTGTTAATGCAGAATTGGTGTTTCTTCCCTGTGATCTCACTGCCCCTGAAGTCCTAAATGAATTTCAGAAATTTGAAAATATTTTTAACATTGACTACTTGTACTCTACAGCTGCTTGTGACAGGATCATTTCATTGGTGTTTCTAGAAAACAGTGTTGTTATATTCACTCCATCTTTCTGCCCTCCTCCTTCTTCAGCCTTCTGAACTGTGCTTGCACATTTTGCTCATGCTGGCTTGACCAGTAAAGAGCTGAAACAAACCCAGTGTTCCTTAGGAGATTCATAATTCTTGTTAGTACAGGATATCCAAACCTGGCTGAAAGCTTGCAGCAGTTCATCTAGAAGTTCTACCCAGTCCACTTTGCATGTGCTTCACTCAGTTCCCTGTGGGTCCAGTAGCACAGTGTCTAGCTAACTTATGCACCAGCTCTGGTAGCTGGGGTCCCAGCAGCCTCTGTCAGATCTCTGTGGGAAGTGAGAGATTCCCAGTTACACTTGCATGTGTCATGGGTCTGTCTTAGGACCGGTGCTCTTTAACATCTTTATCAATGACATCGATGATGGAATTGAGTGCACCCTCAGCAAGTTTGCTGACGACACCAAGCTGAGTGGTGCGGTCGACATGGTTGAAGGAAGGGATGCCATTCAGAGGGACCTCGAGAGGCTAGAAAGGTGGGCCCGGGTGAACCTGATGAGGTTCAACACGGCAAAGTGCAGAGTTTGCACTTGGGACGGAGGAACCCCAGGCATCCATATAGACTGGGAAGAGCGGTCCTTGAGAGCAACCCTGTGGAGAAGGACCTGGGGGTCCTGATAGATGAAAAACTTAATGTGAGCCAGCAGTGTGCCCTTGCAGCTCGGAAGGCAAATGGTATCCTGGGCTCCATCAAGAGAGGGGTAGCCAGCAGGGACAGGGAGGTGATTGTTCCCCTCTACTCTGCTCTTGTGAGGCCCCATCTGGAATACTGTGTCCAAGTCTGGAGCCCGCAGTACAAGGAAGACAGGGAGCTGTTGGAGAGGGTCCAGAGGAGGGCCACAAAGATGATCAGGGGACTGGAGCACCTCCCCTATGAGGACAGGCTGAAGGAGCTGGGCTTGTTCAGCCTGGAGAAAAGAAGGCTGCGGGGTGACCTCATTGCAGCCTTCCAGTACCTAAAGGGAGCCTACAAAGAGGAGGGGAATCAACTCTTTGAAAGGGTGAGTGACAGCAGGACAAGGGGAAATGGTTTTAAGTTGAGGGAAGGGAGATTCAGGTTGGACGTCAGGGGGAAATTCTTTACAGAGAGAGTGGTGAGGTACTGGAACAGACTGCCCAGAGAGGTTGTGGATGCCCCATCCCTGGAGGTGTTCAAGGCCAGATTGGATGGGGCCCTGGGCAGCCTGGTCTAGCATTAAGTGGGATGATTGGTGGCCCTGCATGTGGCAGGGGGGTTGGAGATTCATGATCTTTGAGGTCCCTTCCAACCCTGGCGATTCTGTGATTCTGTGTCCTGTGATCAGTGTAACCAGCTGCTTGCATTCCCCTTTGTCTGCTAATGTCTCAGCCCTGAAAACATGACTTTTCATGCATTCAACGTAATGCATTCTGGACAGTCCTTTCACTTCAGTGAAGTGAAGAGAGGTGGCTGCAATTGTGGTGGTGAGTCCGATACCTCTCCAACCCTCAGCAGGCTGTACTTGTTTGTGAAGCTGAAGACTAGAATCAACCGTAGAAACATAGAATATCCTAAGATGGAAGGAACCCATGAGATGTGGATCATCGACTCAACTCCTGGCTCCATGCAGCACCACCCAAAAATCAGACCTGAGAGCACTGTCCAAACACTGCTTGAACTCTGACAACTTGGAGCCATGCCCACTACCCTGGGCAGGCTGTCCTATGCCCACCTCCCTCTGGTGCAGACCCTGCCCCCAACCCCCAGCTGCCCTCCCCTGACACGGCTCCATGCTGTTCCCTCAGGCCCTGTCGCTGTCACACAGAGCAGAGCTCAGCGCTGCCCCTCCGCTCCCTGTGAGGAGCTGCAGCCGCCATCAGGCCTCTGGGCTGTGCAAACCCAGAGACTCCAGCTGCTTCTTATGCATCTCCCCCTCCAGACCCTTCCCCATCTTTGTATCCCTCCTTTGGACATTCTCAAATAGTTTTATGTCCTTCTGATGTTGTGGTGCACGCAGTACTGGAGGTGAGGCCACGCAGCACAGAGCTCAAGTGTAGAAGACTTTTGTACCACTTTAACTGAATCTATTCACATGTCTGCATTTGATTGAAGAAAAGTAATCACATACTTAAACATTCTCATCACGCTTTATTAACTTTCAGACTTGTGACCAGAGCCTGTGAAACACCTGCAGGTTCCCACTGAAGTGGGATCTCTCTGCAGTTGCAGCTCTTCAATCCCCACCTCTGGTTTCCTCAGCACTGTTGGTGCCTTGCAGGCTCCATCACTGAATAACATCAGATGAGCTTGCTCTTTTTTTGAGCAGTCCAAACTGAAGTTGCAAATCTCAGCATTATAAAACTCATAGTGCTCCTAAATTGCAGAATCAGAACTGTAATTTACACAGTTAACTCTGTTAGCAGGATTTTAGGTTTCCAGGATATCAGGTATGCTGCACAGTCTTGTATTTACCATTAGTGAGCTAGCTCCAATCTTTAGCAAAAACAACCAAACAAAAACCTGGCATTGCCAAGGCTCCAATTTTTGTGTTTAAGCCCCAGGTGTGCCTTCAGATTTTCCAGTGTGATTACTGTGTGTGCAGCTACAGTGTTTTGTGACAGGTGTGATGACTAACGGTGTTCAGGAAAGAAAACGGTGGAAAAATGAGCTATAAAACACATCCTGGCAAACTCTCACATCTTGACTTTCAGTGAATGCAGCTGCACAGTCTTAGTATTACTCACACTGGGTTCTTCTGAAGACAAAACACAAGTCCCGTTAGTTTAAAGATGGAAATCCACAGATGTTCTTGCACCTCTGAAGTGTGTACTGAGGCTTTCTGTTAGAACTGGAGGTATGCCTTAGGAAAGTTGATGTGGCTTTTAGCTGGAAATTCATCTTAGAGGATGTCAAAGGGTTTAGGGGCAGTTCAGGAGCTACAGGTCAAATGAGGAAAAGGGACACGAGGTATATTTCTGAGCTCTGAACTCTTCCCCACCCAGCTGTGAAATTTCCCAGGCTTTGGCCTTAGTGTGTTTTGGAATATGAATCTCAAAAGCCTTCTAATTAAATGTACAACTAAGTAATCTCCCAGGTTTAAGGTTTACCATGCAGGGATGAGCAGATTTCTGTTTATACTGGGGGAAGCCCAGCTGCTTTCAAGCCTTTCAGAAAACTGCTTGAAAAGCTGCATTTCGCAAACGCACCATTGCTTACAGGCTGATAAGCATTTGTAGAGTGCATTCATCATGCTTATACTTTTAAATAATGAAGAAGCAGTCTTTATCTAATCATTGGAGGAGTTGTTTGTTTTGCTCTTAAATACTTCTACATAGTGGCTCTGGAGCTCTGAAGAGTTTTCTGCATGTTTTCTCACACTTGGACAACTTCTTATCCAAATTACACCTTCAGAAATACTCACATTGTTATACTGAAACACCCAAAGCACTGTGCTGTTTTGTCTAGGACAGCACAGCTCAGGATCTGTTCTTAGTTTCCTCCACATCGTCCCGCATTTATGTTACTAAGCTCACTGCTGGCTGTATCCAAAATAGACATTAATCCAAACCCAGAGACAATGCCTAAGTTTAGTTTCTGAGGTTAATAGTACGGCATAATAACCTGTACCTTTGGTTATTGTTTCAGATTGCATGTCATTTATTTCTTTTTCTCCTCCTCCCCAGGGCCGATTACTGGAAGTCCCAGCCAAAAAAGTTCTGCGATTATTGCAAGTGCTGGATAGCAGACAACAGACCTGTATGATCACCTGCTGTACTATACCACTGATTCTGAAATACCAGGGATTTCTACTACAGGCTACTAAAATCACTTTTTTTTACTGATTTATTGATGCATGCAAAGCGTTGTCTAAAATTGCCTTTCTAATACTTAACTGTGATCATTAAATCATGATATGTGAGAAGCACATACGTGAGCACAAGATGGTGTGTTGTGCTCTTTGACTTGGCAGTGCAGGATAAGAACTGGCATATCTGACCCTTCTTTTTCTTCAGGTTTTGTAACTTAACATCCAGTCTGGCTTGAAGCTTTGTCCATACCCATTCTTTAGTATGCAAGTAGGAGGCAAAACCTGGCATACGTGCTGTTTTATATGTCAGGCCTGGTACATCCAGTGCTCAGAGCACTTAAAGGAAGTTTCTCTCATTTCACACAGCCCACAGAAATGTTACTGGGTTACAGAAAGGTGTTGCTGACTTGCAGACACCTTTTGCAGATTATGAGACCCATTGGTTTCTCACTTCAAAAATAAGTTTTGCGCTCCCAATTCAATGCCAAAGGTACTTCTGGAGCTGAACTTCATCTGGTTTGCACTTACATACCTGTAATTCAGAAGCACAGATTTGAGCTGATTGGTTTAGGTTTCTATCATACTTTCCCAAGTATGACCCAAGAGTCATGCATGAAGGGAGGAGGTTTGGGTAACCTACCAACCTGTCTATAAATGAGATTAATCATCATCTGGATGTGCATCCTTTGCACATCTTTTTGTGCAGAGAACTCCTAGGGTTACTACGTCAGATTTAGGCACCTGACTTTTCAAAACTTCAGTGTTCAAACCACTTGAGAGCTTCAGCTGTCACACTTGCAGAGCTTCTCAACTCCTTCCAGTTTCTGATGGCTTTTTTTCCTGGCAGCTTTGTGGCTTGCAGACTCTCCTGTTGTCCTTAGTTACTCAGCTCTCCCATCTTAGCTTTTCTGTTAGCTCTCAAATTTTTGGACCAGGAGGCCAAAAATATTTCGGATATTTGTGCAATTTGGAATATTGTAATTAAGGACCAGAGCTAATATTTGTAACACTAAATAAGCCACATAGTTTTGGAAGGTTTGCAGGAAAGCCAACAAAGTGAGTAGAAAAAACCACGGGATGCTACTCAGAAGGACAGCACAGGGAGGGAATCCAGACTGTCTCTAATACCTGTGCTGAATAGTACTACTTTAAGTTATAAATCTCATAAATATAGGATATGAAAGTTTATAATTGGATCATAAATATCATTTTGGACCTTTACTGGCTTCTCAAAACTTCTATGTTAAATGTTTCAAAATGTTCCTGAATTGATTATGAACAAATGTTTTCTAGCTATAGACTTTGCTTTAAATATTTTCAAAGCAAGTTGCATTTAAACTTGTTCAACAAAGTTTAGTCTATCTAAATTTTAAGTAACTTTAAAAAATGTATTTATTAATTTTTCCATTGTTTTTTTCTTGTTTTCTTAAGAGCATAGACTTTCACGAGAGAGGAAAGAATCATAAGGAAAATGTGGCCAAAAGAATTAGCGAGGTAATTCAAACACCTTCTTTTCACAGATACATGTATTTAATCACTTTCATTACCAGATTTGTTGAAATTTATTCTTACTGTGTTTTCTTTTAGATTAGGAAGAAAAGCATGGAAAAAGCAAAAGAAGAAGAAAACATGTCAAAGGAATTTGCAGCAATGGAGGAGGCTGCAATGAAAGCGTATCAAGAGGATTTGAAAAGGCTTGGAATTAAGCCAGGTAGCTCATGTAGTTGCCAAAGGATTAAAGGCAGAATTGAAAGAATATTGAATAGAAATGCTTTTTTTCTGAAATTAGAGTTTAGCAATATGGGAGTAGGCCTCCAGAACTGTGTTTGCTTATTAAAAAAAAAAGAAAAAAAGAAAAAGCCTGCAAATTGCCAGTAGTAGAAGTTGCTGTACAGAATGTTTTTAGCTAAGGTGTCCTTGGGTGCATGGAACAATCTGATTTGGGGTAGAACACTTACACAGTGCAACAGCAAAAAATGTAGATACTGTAGTTGGTACTCTTAGTGAGAGGTGCAGCTTCCCTTAGTTAATTTCGTGTGTCATTTGTGCCAGTTGGAGGCAAGTTTGTATCAAATAGGAGAGCTTGGACTCCCAGTGGTACCAGGTAGGGATTAGAATCACTTTCTCATCTTGCAGTTCAGTGAGTACCTTTGTTCAGTCCATGTGAGAACTAAATCATTTTTTCAAAAGTTATACCTTAAAGCTTCTGTAGAAGCTGTCTTTTCAGAACTCCTGCAGTTTGTTTTGCTTCAGTCAGAACTCTTTGGTCCTTACAGTACTTCTCTTCATGTTGCTACTCGTCTTTGGATACTTGGGCCTTGTAACAGTGTAGTGTTGCTAAAATGAAAGGTCCTTTGAATGTAGTCTTTTCAGTTTAGCTACAATGAGTATAATACTGATAGGTAACAAAAAGTCTCCTATTTGTACTTGCTGTTAATAAGTGTCAAATATTTAAGCTCAGATAATTACTTTTTCTTTTAAAACTAAATATTATCTCCTTTAAGATGATGTAGGTCCCAGTTCGACACAGAATAAAACACAGAGTAACGCAGCGGAAGGTAAAGGGAAGAAGGAAAAGAAAGAAAAAAAGGAAAAGAAGGAAAAGAAAAAAAAGACACGTGAGGGCACCTCAGAGTCACCAAAAACTGAACCAAAGGAGTGGGTACAAGGACTTTCTCCTGAAGGCTACACTTACTACTACAATACAAAAACAGGAGGTAAAAAACAGCGAGGAGCAAAGGCAGATAAACATATTGCATACAAATGACGTGAAGACCACCTGCATTTACCCTTCTGCCACTTCAATACTAAGCTGATTATTAAAATCTGAACAATTAGATGTAGTTTTGATATTTAATATTCAAGACTTAGGCATCAAGAACATCAGACTGTATTTGCATTTTGTTAATAAGATAATAATGAGATAACACAGTAGTCCCACTGTTTCTGGAAATTTTTAACCTCTCAAAGGTTAAAATATGCAAAACATAATTATTCTCTTTCTAAATATCTTACCAGGAAATTAATTGGGCAGTTACCTCAACATCAGTTTTGCCCAAGTAAATAAGGGCAGTTATGAATTGTTGCCTGATTATTTCTTTCCTCATTTGCTTAACTGACCAACATCAGTTGGGAAGCAATGTGTTATGGTCTTTGTTAGAGTATAAAAGCAATCCCTTTTGTGTATGTGTGTGTGATTAATGAGAACATCACAAACAGTTTCTTATAAATTTAGAAATGAATTTGTTGTTTACTTTAGTCATTCTTTCTACAAGGTAACTTCCAAAAGGTAAAAAATCTTGTGTGTTTAATTTCTTGTGGCCTATATTAGCTTTTTTTTTTTTTTTTTTTAAACCAAATTCCCAGTATCTGTGTATCAACCAGTGTTTCAGAGAGTCTGATTAATCCTGGTAAAGCCAACTGTAATTAAGACACTTCCCCTTATTGTTCATACTGTAGTTTGATAAAGGATTATGTATAAATCTGTACTGCACTTTGTATGTGTGCACATACCAGTGTCATAACTCTTAGATCTGTTTCCTTTCTAAACATTACGGATCGTGAGCAGGACTGAATGATGGATGAAATATGTTTTTGTTTTTTAAGAATCACAGTGGGAGAAACCAAAAGGATTCCAAGGCAACTCTAAAAATTCTCACACGGTAATCAAACACTGTTATTCATATTTTCCTTTGTCTTTGCAAATACTTGCCAGAAATGAGCTGAACAATTGTTCACTTTTCATAAACTTGGCAAAACATGACATCGTTTGAATATATAGGATCATTTATGACATATGTGATGAAAATTGATATTTTCTTCTACAAACATATAATTTGGCTGATTGTTTTATCGGGGAAGAGAAGTGATAGTGGTTTTTACAGAATATGCTGTTTTAATTCCTTAGCCCATAAAACTGAAAGCTTTTTGTGAACTGAATGAATTCTCTTCAGCTTCTTGTACCTCTCTTTTTACAGTAGGATGGAATAGAAGCATTGAAGAGACTTCAGGTCTGAACTGCAGCTCTTTTGCAGTGATGTAGAAATCTCTTAACACTTTTGACTGCTCAGGGAGAAATTATGTGTATGAAGGAGCACATTTGTCTTTCTGTGTTCTGGTTCATATTGACCCCAAAGCACTGCTTAGAAAACATTGAGATTGTGATGTTTAGTAGTTAAAGAAATATTAATTCCTTTTTTTTGTGCTTGCTTTAGAATACAGTTATGTGATAACTGGTCTCTTTTGTAAGTTTCTTAAAGCCATGGAACCTATGTAGAAGCAACTTCTTATCATTTTACTGTCTTCCTCATTTAAAGGACAAACAGACTTGCTAAATAGTCCAAAACCAGAAAGTCAATCATCAGTGGACTTTCTCCTGATATTGGAAGGGAGTTTTTCACACAGAGGTGGTGACGCACTGGAACAGGTTGCCCAAGGAGGTTGTGGATGCCCCATCCCTGGAGGCATTCAAGGCCAGGCTGGATGTGGCTCTGGGCAGCCTGGTCTGGTGGTTGGCAGCCCTGCACACAGCAGGGGGATTGAAACTAGATGATCATTGTGGTCCTTTTCAACCCAGGCCATTCTATGATTCCGTGGTTTATCACTGCAGGAGTTTAGTGCTTCCCAACATTAAAAACACTATTTTTACAACACTCCTATGGAGCTATGTGAAGTTTTCCACATTTCTAATACAGATGTCATAGGTACAGTGTGATGTGGAGTCAGTATTGTTTGCTAATAATGTTGGATATTCTGTTGGAGAGCAAAAAAAACTGGCCTTGTCAGAGTGCTTAACTTTCTGTCACCATGTGTTGTATCTCAGAAAGTAGCCTTTGCTGGGTACTGGAGTACTTACAAAGTAGAAAATGTTTTTAGTTGTTTATATTTTTAGGCAATTGCATCAATTTATGTCCATGAATTCCCTTGTCTTTATTCCATCTCTTGTTAAAAAAGAGTTTTACTTCAGAAATGCAGACCTTTTTCAGCCAGTGTTTAATCCCAGGAGACTGACGCTTCCTGTTCCCAGCGCATGCTACTCTGGCTTTCTGATTCCTTTCCTCCACAGTTTTGCACAACTTGTTAAGCAGTGCTTTATCTTTTCTGTCAAGTCATGGCTTTGCAATGTTTTTAAGCCAGTCTTACTATGGCCTTCCACTGAGAGAGGTCCTGTGACTGATCTTGTGCGGTCCCTGCTGTGTATTTCTCCTGACAGTGAACTCATTCAGGGAGTGAGGACATCAGAGTTTTGGTTAGTGCCTCATAGGCTTGTTTCTGTGAGTCAGCCTTCTGGGCAGTCAGAGAAGTGCTGCTTCAGAAAGCCCAGATGGAGGAGAGAAGGAGCTTCTTGGCAACAATTTGTAGTTAGCTCATTTCAGCTCTATCATGAATACTCACCCTTACCCTCTGTTATCTCTCCTAAGCCACATGGCTGTGTTTTGCCATTCCTCCCTCACCCTGACCTGTGACTTTGTGGTATCTTTACTTGGCTCAGCTACTGCTAAAAGCAAGCATTTAATTGCTCCTTTATTTAGTCTGAGCTAAAGAAATTGGGAACGTTCCAGATCTCTAACGAGGGCTCACATTTCCCACAAATTAAAGGGCATGCTTGCAGTATGCTGTGCAAGTGAGATTCACAGTTCTTCCTTGCTTTACAGCAGGTTAGCTCTCCCCTCAGGCTTCACAAGAGGTGCAGAGAACTGAGTAGTAGATAGTTGCATCAAGGGCTACCAGTTAGAGTGGTGTCATGCTTGACAGCATGTATGCAGTAGGATGCTTAGTGTGCCCAATGTCAAATACGTGCTGAAAACCTCAAAGAAACAAGCTCTAAGATGCTCAGAATCTAAATAACAAAAATAATCTATGATGAAGCTGCATAGAAATCCTACCCAGTAAAAAGAAACAAGTAATATTAGTATTTAAGGAGCACTGAAAGTTGTATGTGTTACTGCCGTTCATGAAATGAAGTTCTTATGGAAGATGTTAAGCCACATGTGCGGTCCTCTGTTCTGCAAAGCATCTTTATTTTCATTATAGCCACAAAGACATACCAGCAGCAACTTTTGTCACATTTCACGTGCATTTAGTAATCAGTGGGAAAAATCAGTGCTTTGTTGAAATTGGTGCTTTTCCAAATCACACATATTCACTGGGATGCATTCCTACAAAGCTCTTCAATTATTCAATATTATTCAATTATTTTTTTGAAGGTATATTCTTCAACAACAACAACAACAAAAGAAAGGAGTAAAGTCTTCTAAGTGATGCTTTTGTCAATCCTTATAAGTCTTTTTTTTTCTTTTTCTTCTTCTTTTTTGATTGACTCCTTTATCTTTTTCTCAGGGAGCAGTATGGGTAGAAGGTGTCAGTGAAGATGGTCATACCTATTATTACAACACACAGACAGGAGGTAAGGCGAGCTTGGTTTCCAGTTAATCTCTGTTTCAGAAGTGAGAGTTTTCAGGGCAACATTTTACTTTGCAAATAGCTGTGTTTTAAGGCCATTATTCTGTTTCACATTTTTTAAGCTGTTACTCAGTTGAAATATACTTGTTGCTTAACTTTTCGTTGGCTTTATGCCTGTATTGTCACATTGTATGCATTTGTGCTTCATAGTTGTTGGGGTTTTTTTACCTTCAACTTACAGCTCTAAAATATGCCTACCTCATTTCTACACACATGTACTGAAGTTTTAGCTTGAAAAACTAGAAGGGATAGGATTTTATTTTGACAGGTATGGAGGATAGAATTAGAACCTCGTGATCCTTCTTCTTCCTTAGGAGGAAGTTTTTCACACAGAGGGTGTTGACACAGTGGAACAGGTTGCCCAAGGAGGTTGTGGATGCCCCATCCCTGGAGGCATTCAAGGCCAGGCTGGATGTGGCTCTGGGCAGCCTCTGGTGGTTGGTGACCCTGCACATGGCAGGGGGGTTGAAACTAGATGATCTTTGTGGTCCTTTTCAACCCAGGCCAGTCTATGATTCTATGATCCTTTCCTGTCATTGACGTAGGACTGTTATGAGAGACCAGAATCAGAGCCTCTACTTCTCCCCATTTTTCCCTGCAAAGGGAATTTTGTGGTAACTCCCCCAGAACAGGCACCTGTTTTCTAAGTCTGTTTGAATCATATAAGGTCACTAGTGCCTCTCTGGAGAGCAAGAGGTTTTACACCAGCTATGAGTTTTCCATCTGATATTGGATACGAAGCAGAATTCCTAATGATGCCAAGAACAGGGAAAAAAACCCACAGTTTTTCAGCATGACACCTCTCTTTTCAAATGGTTTGCTTTTCTGAAGGGAAGGCAAGTTGCTGGTTATTTTTAAATATTGCTTTCTAAGATCAGGTGTACTTGTACGCTCTTGGTTGTAAGCTCTTCAGGCACACATCACATTTCTGAAGAATGTCATTGTATTTGGTAAAATTTTGACTTGAAAACTTCTTGTCAATTATGTTAGCACTAATCCTACCCTCTAAAGAAAAGACAGGTTTTTAACCAAGGAGAATATCTGTAATGTCTCATCTCAGGCATGTAACTTAGCAGTCCAGCATCTCTAGGCTGAGCTCCTGTAATATGCTATAGGAGGCTGCACCTTGATCCATGGCTTTAAGTGACATCTAAGAAAGTGAACCTTCTCAGTTATTGGTGTAAAACAAGATGACAGTAATACCTTTAGGAGACTTTTTTGTTAGTCAGAAGCTACTTGTCTTCAGTTTCTTACACTTTTCCTTCTCAGGATGTGACTAGGAACATGCCTCCTTAAGTGCTGTTTTCAGCTGGTGATTTCTTTGGAAATAGATAAAAGAATTGGAAAACTTGCAGTTCTGTTGCATTTGAGAGCTTGTATAAAATTATATATAGGAAATGATTATTACTTTTATCTTACTGTTACTAAAAACCAGTGGACCACTGAGTCCACTTTTACCTGCTTATTTGCTGGAATACTTCTAATCAAGGAATACTAAAATGAAGTCATATTCTACAGATTCTTTTCCGTCTTTTCAGAATCATGTTTTCATTTGTTTGCTTGACAGCAGTTTTATTAAAGGCATAATCTTACTGAGACAAGATGCAGAGGGGAAGGATTTATCCACCTGAAAGCTAGGAAACTCACAGTTAGCATTCCTTCCCTTATCTTTTCTTTATCATCAATGGGTAACTCAAATCAAATAGGCACCTTTCAAGGTGGTCTGTCCTGTCTTAGGACCAGAGTCTTGTAGGCCATGATTTGCTACATGTGATATTTTTCTTAAGCACTGATTACAGTGATCTTTATTGTCAGTGAATTCAGCTGTTAGGACAGTATCTTTGCTGGGAACAATGAATTGAAGAAAGGCAGAGGTCTTGTGCCAAATTGTTTGCTGTATATTTTACATAAGGTAACGTTGCTACTGAAAGCTGATGCCGTCAAAGCAAAAATAGACAGAATTAGATATGTACATAATGTGATTATTCAAATATCTTGGACAGTGTCCACATGGGAGAAACCTGATGGTTTTGTTTCATCTTCAAATGAGAACAGTCAACGTGGCAAGCATTCTGAAGAAACAGATTCCAGAACATCTGAATCAGACTCTGAACAGGAAGACAGTGAAAGTGAAGGACAAAGTCCGGGAACAAATTTAAAGGTAAATTCTCTCTCTAAATAAAATAAATCTCCTTAGATTTATTTTATGTATAATATTCATTTTCTAGCATAAGACGACTTTATCTTTGTGATATGCTTACTAACCGTGATGAAGTTAAACATCATGACTGAAAACAGAAGTTCACGCTTTTTTGAATAATGAAATGAGCACTTATTCAATTATTTGGAATGTCAGTGGCACTGTTCCAGAATACAGAGCATGAGGTTGGTATCCTCCAGCCAATCTCAAGTAGAATTCTGCAAGAAGTGTGGTGTGTTCTGAGAAAGAAAGCTGTCATCTCTCTGAAACAATCCAAAAAATGATGTAGATTTCAGTGTCGGGCTGACTTCCAACCTCCATTGGTAGAGATGACTGTGAAGAGGCTTTGAGGGAATGCCTTTAGCTGAAAAGAAGCTGGTTGTAATTTCTGTTTTAATTCAGAAAAACATTATATATTTTGACAGGTATATATTTTTAATCAGTTATATTTTTCTTTTCAGATTGAAAACTGCAGATAAAGAGTGTGATTATGGCTCTGGTTGGGTCAGATGGTTTTCTGAAACTGGTAGTTCAAAACAAATAAAGATGATTTAACTATAAAATGTATTAATAGACAGGTGTTAATTCTAAAATACATGTTTACATATCACCGTGCATCATTATAAACGAGTACCACATGTTAGCTATAGAGTATGTGCACACACTGAAAGTTTCATGTGATTTTCTTGCCACTTGATTTTAACACACCAAATTTTGTTTTAAAGTAAGTTGGTGTTTCCTACTCCTTGTTAATTTCAGCCATGATAGACAGGATTTTGCAGCTTTTTTGTGATATCGAAGGTTTTTTTTAATAATGTATGGGATGAAAGCTCAAGCAGAAAAATGTAAAGAAATCAAGTTCTTTACTATGAGAGTGGTGAGGTGCTGGAACAGGCTGCCCAAAGATGTTGTAGATGCCCCGTCCCTGGAGGTGTTCAAGGCCAGATTGGATGGGACCCTGGGCAGCCTGGGCAGCCTGGTCTAGTATTAAATGGGGAGGTTGATGGCCCTGCCTGTGGCAGGGGGGTTGGAGATTCATGATCCTTGAGGTCTTTTCCAACCCAGGCCATTCTGTGAAATCATTGTTTGAAATTACTCTTGGTTGAAAATTATGAATAGCAGGTAATAAATAAAAGATAAAATAAAGCTACATTATGTTATTATTTAGGCTTTTTTGCTTACGGTGGGTTTTTTCTCTTTAGAAGAAAGGAGAAAATGATGAAGAATCAGAGAAAGAGAAATCTCCCAAAGCTAAAAAGTTGAGCCCTTACGGGAAATGGCGGGAAGTTAAATGGCAGGAAGTTAAATGGCAGGAAGAAGCCGTCGATAAAGAGAAGATTGCATTGGCTTCCAAAGAAGCCTCCAGTGATGAGTCTAAGACTGACACTTATGGAAAATGGAAAGCAATTAAAAATGAAGAAGAAGAAGAACCTGAGTAAGTATCTTTTTACCGTAGTAATATTCATAAGGTTTTGTTTCCAGAATCTTTTCAGGAGCTGAAGCTTTTTCTTCTGACTTCTGGCAGAATTACCACAGCGGCAATTGGGAATGTAATCCAAGTATAATTCTTTTCTTAGAATCATAGAATCACAAGGTTGGAAAGGATCTACAAGATCATCTAGTACAACCATCCTTCCATTACCTTTACTACCACTTAGCTACTAAACTATACCTCCTAGCTCCACATCCAGACATGTCTTGAACTCTGCCAAGGATGATAACTTCACCACCTCTCTGGGCAGACCATTCCAGTGTCAATGCTTAGTGATTTCTTTAAGTAATAGATCTCCATGGAGGACAACAGTGGCATTTCGTTTTCAGTGTAGAAGTCCTCCACAAGTGCAAAGTAAAGTGAAGTGATTTAGAGGATAATTGTCATCCATCATTTTTCTCAGAGGATAAGTAACAACAATTTAAATGTAGTTACACTGAGCTTATGTTCCTTATCATCATTTCCTTCCAACAATCTGGTTCAGAAGATTTCTGTTTGAGCTGTTATCTTTCTTGCTCCCTAATTTCCCAATAGTTAAGCAAGAAAAAAGAAAGAAAGAAAGAAAGAAAGAAAGAGAGAAAGAGAGAAAGAAAGAAAGAAAGAAAGAAAGAGAGAAAGAAAGAAAGAAAGAAAGAAAGAAAGACAGAATCCACTGAAACTCTTTTCTGCTGTCATTATGGATAAGTGCTTGATATTCTCAAACACTTCCTGTAATAATTTAAGTCAGGAGATGAAGGACAAAACAAATAATCTGCTAAAGCCAATGCATTAAATCTGGATGATGTCTCTTTCTCATGCCCAGCTGATTAACAGCAGATGTTTTCATGACATGCATCTGATCAGGGATTTTTGCTTGTTTGTGGTTTTTTGCTCTGATGTTGTATTGCACAGTGTCTGAGGTTGCTCAGATTCTTCTTAAGCATGCTGTCTTTTATGGTCAGTTTTGGGAGAAGAAAACCAATCTTTCCCTTCATACTCACCCCATTCTACAGCATTTTAGCTCTAAATTATTCAGCAGATACAGTTTTGTCACTGTTTGATACTGCAGCAGTCACACTTTTCATGACTTGAAGTCATTCCCATGGCTCCAGTTCGTGTGCTTGAGCTGATCTTTGAAACACAGAACACAAAACTGGGTAGTACAGGAGCTGACACCAGACAGTGCTGAAAGATTTGTTGTATGGATTGGCCAGGAATACAACGTGTCCTGGAAGAGTGCCTCTCTGCAACAGTGCTGTGCTGCTGTCATTGTGATAGATGTGTGATCTGAGCCACTGTTTACCAACCATTCAGCTGTTCTCCATTTTATGTTCGTGCCTCAGGTTGTCCCTCCAGAACTCAGCATTTGCCATTGACCCTCTAAAACTGATGGGTAATTTTTAGACGACGTCTTTGATTTTCAGCTGTGATCCTGTCCTCTGAATCTGCTTCTCCCAGCTTTAGCATTTTGGCATTGAACCATTGTTAATTACTCACTGGCCACTGTCTTTCAGCATTCTTCACTATACACACATGCAAGCCTGCTGTATTTTACAGGAGTGTTTGCATGGTGAGTACTTGGGGCATGCTATAAGCACTGCAAAACAGAGGTCTTTTTTTGCGTGCCAGCTCACAAAGAAAGAGCATTTTTCTTGATCCCTGTAATGATGATCATCTTGGCTAGAAGACTTTGCCTCTTGCTCAAAGCTGCTTTGATGATTAAATATAGATGTTACTGTCTGTAGCACACCATGTTCTCTTCTCCACATAGATTAACCCTCTTGTGTTTCCCTCTCTCCTCACAGTGAAAAAGTGGACCTGGAGCTTCCTAGTACAGAGAGTGACAGCGTGCTGCCTCCAGTGCTAGATGTTCCAGAAGATGCCACAGTGATATTTAAGGAGAAGACAGTGACCTCCCTTGGAGACCTGACAGAAGGGGTGCCAACATTTAAAAAGAGGAAATTTGAAAATGGAAAATCCAGAAACTTAAGACAAAGACTGGACGATCAGTAATACTTAAACCTTTCAGATACTGCTGAAGCTGGAGAGAATCAGAAGTTTAATATTTTAAACAGGCTTTTATAAAGAAAATGTTGGATAGAAATTAAGGATTTATAGATGTTAAAACAGACGTGAGTTGTACTATTTTTTTATTTTGATGTGACTGCTTTTGGAATGGAAGTTTGTGTTATATTAATTATGCAATATTGTAAATAGACCTATTTTTTATTTTAACCACGCCATCTACTCTCAGTTTGCTCCATGTTTGCTGTTTTAGATACACTGTGTTGGGTTTTTTTTACTCCTTTTCTAAGTACAGGACAATGCAGTAATGCTTAATCTGGGGAAAATAATGCAGACCTTTTATTTTTACACAGGAACCGGATCAATGGCGTGGTCTAGAGAGTAAAATCATCCCTCAGCGTTATTTATCTGGAACCACCTCTGTTGCAGTAAATTTTTCTATGCTTTCATCCTGGTGTATTTTGCTTTGTTGCCTCTATGAATTTTCTTTCTTTTTAGCCTCGTTTCCTTTTTGTCTCTTTCTCTATTAAAAAATTGCTTGATATTATCATGAAAAAATATTTAAAAGATTTATCCCTGCTGCAGCGTACAGCAACCTTTTTCAGGCTGATGGTTTTCCTCTTTTGCAAGAAGAATGAGCTGAGCAGTTGCAGACAGCGTTAGCTAAGATAAGAGGGGTTAAGCATATTGAAGCTTCATTATTCTGAGAGGAAAACAAAAGATCAATAAGGGCTGATGGCTGAAACGTCCTGGCTGGCTGCTCAGGTTTTTAGCAGTTGACTATGTTAAGGAGTCTAAGTTTGATTTCATAGGTCTTCACTAGCATTGTCAAGATTCATTGGCTGCGTGAGAAAACAACACTACATCCTGCTTCCCTGGTACCAAACAGTGAGCCACAAAGTTTCCAATCATGCAACCATTCAAATATGTGTCTTCATTTCTAAAGCTCACAGCTCTTTGCTCAGGGGAACCTCAGTCAGAAAGCGGAGTTAAGGCAGTTGGCGCAGTCCAGCTACAGCAAAATACAGTTGGAAACTTCTGAACTTGATTTCCTTGAGAAAATGACCTCATCTGTCGAATCAGCTGACACAAGAGTGGGAATCTGATCTATCATATATTGCAAAGGAAGCTGAGGTCTTTTCTTTTAATTTTTTTTTCTACTTTGTGATGTTTTGTGTGCGTGTGTGGAAGAGAATTAAGTATTGAATTTAATCCTGTGGGTTTCTTTGGCTTCTTTGTCAAGGTTGTATTTCTTCTGATATTTATTTTGAGAAATCCAACTATTTTCTCTCATGTCCAGCTCTGCATTTTCATTCAGAGGTGCAGGATGGCTGCTGGCTGCTCTCACTGTCGTAGATGTGAGAATATGTACTTCTTCTCCACGTGAAAGGCTAAAGCAGAAATCTCCTTTCTCCTTTTCTCCTGTCTCGGCTGCACACTGCTGGCAGGTCAAGGCCACATGTGATGCCACCAGTACTTCTGTAGAGTATTGTGAGTAATTTCTGATACATCCCTCAACCACATTTGCCTTCCACATGATCGCATCGTGCTGTGTGCTGCAGGTGCCCTGTGACTGACCACTACAAGCAGCTCTTTCTGCTCCTCTGCTGCTGCTGACTGCTGAGGTAGCAGCTGATCAGGCTTTGCCTTCGAGAACATTTTTTTTCTTATGAGATTTTTTCCTGCTGTACTCATTCTGTGCTCTTTCCTTCGCCCTGCAGTACTTGTATTACTTCAAGCCTGAAGTATATTAAATGATTTTCTTCTCCGTGCTCTTCTGTAGGTGTCAGTTCTCCGAAGAAGACTTCTTTCCTTTCTTTAGTGAGGTTCTCAAAATATTATCATCTGTTCTCAGTAATGTTTTGTCGTGTTGAAGTGGTCACAGGCAGTGATTTGTGGTACCTGTAGTTAAACTCCTTAAGCAGATGTTGAAAAACATCTGAAAATACAAGCGTTCAAAACTTGCTTCCTTGAGCCGCTGTTAGCAGTAATACAAACCAAAGGTCATAAAGTACTGCGTTTCATCAATAAGCCAAAGCAAGCGTTTGCATTAAGAAAAAGGGTTCCATGTCTTCTTTGTTTATCATTCGTCAGGGTCAGATGCACATCCCAGCCTTTGCTGATGTGATTTCTGATGCTGACATTTCACAAATGCAGCATTTCCCTCCCTGCTACCTCTGAAATTCAGTTTGAAGAGAGACTGTGGTTGGCCCCCAAATGTACTGACAACCAGCTGATACAGAGGTGGTGCTTAGAGTCCCTGTTTAGCTTTGCACTGTGCTGTTGATAACCTCACCTCATCTCTAAACCAAATGCTTTCACTTGTATACAAAAACGATGTCTTGAGTAAGAATCACTGCAGACACTGGTGTTCCAAATAATTTGTTCTGCAGAGATATCTCTCCCTTCTGTGCTACCTCCCTGCAAAATCCTCTGCCTTTGGAATTTGCCGTAGGAATCCTATAGGTATTATCTTAGTTACACTCCTCATCTGCTAATCCTCCCCTGGGCTGAACTGGCTTCTGACAAAGGAATGTTGCTTTTGCTGTTTCAGAAGAAGAGCGTTTTGTTTTCTGACTAATTCCTTTCCAATCATGCAGCACATTGGTCTGCCTGCCTGCTTTTACTGCACGCCCCTTCAGCTAGGGCTGCACCTCTGCAGCTGCCTAGGGCACCACTAGCACTGGGGAAAGGTAGGCAGAGAGAAAGGGATGAAGGGGATTCACTGCAATCTCTGATGTCTGAACGTGAGCAAGTCACTGCACTGCGCTGTATTCCTCTCTTTCTGGCATCACCTGTCTTGTGTGGAAGTGGAGCTTTGCAGCCCATTTCTGCTGCGTGTGTGTTACAGCAGGGCTTGCCTGGAGCTGACAGTGCTTTTAGAAGGAAGCACATTGCATCTACTAAAAAAAGGTGGTTGTGTGGAAGTCAGCATGACAGGAGCTGTGCAGAGACCACCTGCTCAGTTGGACCCATGCTATCATATTGCCTAGAAGCCACATTTTAACCCTTCACCCAGGAACGTATAGATGGAAATCCAGATTTTCCCAATTTGGTAAATGTTTGTTGTTGTTGTTTGACCCTCGTAGACAAAATCTTTGCCGCAGTACCATTTGAACGCAGTGCTCAGATTGAGAAGATGATAGGGTTGGTCACGGTGTGGGTCTGAGTTAAATTCACTGCCTGTGCATTTATAAATGGCTCGCTCCTTTTTCCCCCTGAAAATAATGTTATTCCGATGCATATTTTGGCATCTCAGAAAAGGAGTAAAAAATGATTTTATGCTGCTTGGCATCCTTGATTTGGTTTGTGGTTTTTTTTCAAGTTGTGCCACCCCTTTTTAGTACTTTTCTAAATTATTGGTGTCTTCCTCAAATTGTCTTCCTCCACTATTCCGATATATGCAAATCTCTGTGTCATCGCTGTGCCGCAGTGCCAGTGAACGCCTCCTCCTGTCCCCAGCTCTTTGATTTTCTCAACAATTTGTTTTCCTGAGACAGAATTCATTCCACTCCTCATACAGAGCTTGCATACCTTCCATCCTTGTGCTTTTTGGCTCCGCAGCCCTTTGCTCGTGGTCTATCAGGCACCTCTGTGCCATCTCTGTTGCAACCACCTGTCAAGTTGTCTCACCTTCTACCTGCTGTTTGTCCTATGAACCACGAGAGTCACTGCTGTGACCAACCAACCAAGCTTTGGGGTTTTGTTTGGGGTTTTCTTCACTTATTTTACAGAAGGTGCAGTGTGGAACATGGAGTCATTCGAAGCCCTCATTTTCTTTTGTGTTATCTGCAAAGCTGAGCAGCTGTTCTCTGTATAGAATTCTCTGTCGCAATGACAAAATACTGCAAGTCTTTGAAGTGGAGTTTATACAGAAATACCAAATAAAGCTTTTATTGAAATGATCTGTATTGCTGTTGCTCACATATTCAAGGTGTTTTAGGACAGTAACATTTATTGGTCAGTACTGGGGCCTGTCCTGTTTCTTATTGATGACCTGGATGAAAGCATTGAGTTCACCCTCAGTAAGTTTGCAGATGACACCAACCTGGGAGGAGCTGTCGATCTGCTTGGGGGCAGGAAGGCTCTACAGAGGGATCTGGACAAGCTGGGTTGCTGGACTGAGGCCAACAGGATGAGGTTCAACAAGTCCAAGTGCCAGGTCCCGCACTTTGGCTACAACAACCCCAGGCAACGCTACAGACTTGGGGCAGTGTCTGGAAGACTGGAAGAAACGGACCCCGGGATGTTGGTCAGTGCTCAGCTGAATGCGAGCCAGCAGTGTGCCCAGGTGGCCAAGAAGGCCAATGGCATCCTGGCTTGTATCAGAAATAATGTTGCCAGCAGGAGCAGAGAAGCGATCATCCCTCTGTCCTCAGATCTGATAAGACCGCACCTTGAGTGCTGTGTTCACTTTTGGGCCCCTCACTGCAAGAAAGACATTGAGGCCCTGGAGTGCATCCAAAGAAGGGCAACAAAGCTGAGAAGTGTCTGGAGCGCAGACCTTCTAAGGAACAGTTGAGGGAGTTGGGATTGTTCAGTGTAGAGAAGAGGAGGCTCAGGGGAGACCTTATCACTCTCTACAGCTCCCTGAAAGCAGGTTGCAGCAAGGTGGGGGTCAGTCTCTTCTCCCACATAACTAGCACTAGGACTGGAGGGATGGCCTCAAGTTGGACCAGGGGAGATTCATGTTGGACATTAAGAAAAATGTATTGCCTGAAAGAGTGGCCAGGTGCTGGAAAGGGCTGCCCAGGGAGGTGGTGGAGTCCCTGTCCCTAGATGTTGTACTAAGGGATGTAGTTTAGTGGGGAAACATGGGTGGTAGGTAGATGGTTGGATTCAATGGTTTGGAGGTCTCTTCCAACTTCAGTGATTCTATGACTCTATGGTTTATGGGTGCATGTTCTGTTAAAAATGGGAATATAAACTGGAGGTGTAAATAGGGAGGTGTTCTTAAAAAGAAATATTTTTTAGTTTGTGGTCAGCACTGGGTGCTTCCCAGCAGTGCACTGTGCAGTTGCTGGCAATGGACTTTACTCATTCAGACTGTATCTAAGTATATAAATTTCTTGATGGTAACACACTGTTACTCAGGAGCCTTTGCAGGTGTTGATCTCAAGAATAAGAAGCAATAGAGAGTTAAAGATGTGCACTTCAGAGTTGCCAACCACCAGACCAGGCTGCCCAGATCCGCATCCAGCCTGGCCTTGAATGCCTCCAGGGATGGGGCTCAGTGATAGTGAGCAGCTCACTGCAGGGCCAGGATCTCTGCTACATTCCCTTCTGCATTCCGCTGATGATTCACTGAAAGTCATCAAAATAAGATAGCAGTGCTGGTCTATTTACGTATGGAAGGCAAAAAACGATCTTTCCACAACACCTTACGCATTACTTTTTCTCCATCCCTGGAGGCACTCAAGGCCAGCTTGGATGGGGCTCTGTGCGGCTGGATCTGATGGGTGGCACTGGCAACAGCACAGGGTTGGAGTTGGCTGGGCTTTGAGGTCCCTTTGAATCCAAGCCGTTTTGTGATTCTATGAATATTTCATTATAGTTATGTTTTGTTTATTCAAAATAATATAGATAACGTGTATGCATAATTCAGCAGAGCACTGTAAGTATATTTGTGCCTATGAAGACAGCATCACATTCCTTTCAGCTGAGTTAGATACAACAAGGAATCATCATCATTCTAACACCGAGAGGAAAACCCTAGATAGATAGCACAAGTACCAGGAAGAGGGAGGATCTGAGTGATGAAGTGGATGTTTTACCAAGCCACAGCCCATGAGGACAACTTCTCATCACAAGAAGCATTTCTGGTTGACTCATTGAGTATCCTGACCCTGGCAACATGTGAGTTCTGTATGTGAGTTCTGATCCATCTTCTGTTGTGTGAAACAAGCTGGGTTTTATGGCCAGAGCAAAAAGATGATGCTATTTATGTAGCCAGTGCCAGAGGTCTCAAGTACCTACACTGTAGATAGGTCTTGGAAAACAACAGCTGAGAGAGACATAGAATTCCAGGGGTCGGGTAGGTGGCAACTACTATCTTTCTCATTTTAAAACTTCTTTCTCCTTGACATTTTGACAATCACTACATTAAAGGTAAGGAAGTTTTATAGGTGTCCAAGTGGAACCTATATTAGAAATGCCAAATTCTTTTACCTCGAGAAGTAAAAGAAAACAGTAATTCAGCTTATTTGTATGAATGGGGTATATCTATCTGCCAAGAAGTAATTTATTTATACTATGCTAGCATCCAAGACAAAAAAGGCAAAAAACTTAAGTCCTTGCTTTAAGAATCTTACCTTGAAAAAGAATAAAACTACAGCAAAACTGCTGCCTTGGCTGCAGACAGGAGGATCATCTCTGGAGAGGAATTTTCCTGTGGGACAGAACCTACTCACACTTCCTTGGAAGTGAGGAGTGGACTGAGGCCAAAAAAAGGTGCAAGGCACGTACACAGAGTTTGCAGCCCCCAGCAAGCTCATTACGTGAGTTATTACTGGTTTGACAGTACTGTAGAACTGAGAGCTGAGGTGTGTATGTACCTGCAGGCAGTCAATGCGCAAACACACAAACAACTCTTAAGCCATACGATAATTAGTTTACTCTCAATGTATAGAGCTACCAATGGAAAAAAAAAAAGATTTTGTAATGAAAAGTGTTGAAAGCATGTCAAAAATTTGCAAACAAAACTTGTTATGATTGTGCAAAAACACACAGATTGAAAAATAACTCTGTGATTGAGAAACTGTTTCCTGTTTTTTTTACAGGTACAAGTACTGTCTGTCTTAAAGTATCTGAAGTTAAAACTGTTACTATATATACAGTATTAAAAACTATAAAATCTAGAAGATTCAGTATTGATATATTGTTTTTTTCTTAAAATAATTGGTATTTTCTCAGTCTTGTATCATTCTTGATTACAAAATGGATGTGCAGATACTGTGGTTGACTTAGGTGTAATTTAAGTCGTAACAATGAATGAACTCTTCACATCCAAAAGACAGTGCAGAGCCATTGAAAAGCACACTTTGGGAAGAGCAGGATAAAAAAAGGGATGCACTGATCCAGCAGCCAGCCTGGTTCAGAGCCACACTTGTGTAATCTTGGGTGATGTAAAAGAAGTGAGCATGTCTGCTTCTGCCTGCTGCCTGCCTATGCATCAGTGCGTATTGAGCACATTGCATGATGCATGCTTAGGGGAAAACATGAATGCAGGCCCTGCTAAAGCTGAGCTCTCTACAATCTGCCCTCAGAGCCAGGCACACATTCCCTAAGACATCGAGGCAGAAGCTGAATTCCAGACACACCTTATTTGTTAAAATACATCTACAGTGTGAACTCACTTTCTGTCAACAAGTAGAAAGCTGCCCGTTATCATCACCAAACTCCTTCCAAAGTGTTGTCATCTTCATCTGATTCAAGCACTTTTGCATCCAGCACAGCACGTGGTCCACACCCACCTTCAGCTGACCCAAGAATACATACCTGCAAGAGCACTGATGGGCACAGTTGCCCCTTGTCAAAGTAGCTTTGACTTTGTACATGTCCTGTAACAAAATAAAGCATCCTAATATGGAGTGATTTTTGAAAGGACTCCATTTAGGAAGTTCACTCAATTGGCGGATAAAAATGATACAAAAAAGTGCTATTGACAAGGTCAGATTCTAAGCTATGTAAGGGGAGCTTAGGTTCTTTCACCTGGATCATAGAAATCATAGAATCACAGAATCACAGAATGGCCTGGGTTGAAAAGAACCACAATGATCATCTAGTTTTAACCCCCCTGCTATGTGCAGGGCTGCCAACCACCAGACCAGGCTGCCCAAAGCCACATCCAGCCTGGGATGGACCTCTCCTACCTCCAGAGCAAAATGTGCAGCATGTAGTATTTCTTCTTCTCCATCACCACGATTCTATGTCTGTCCAGCTGCAATATGGACAAGAGAAGAGCTGGCTTCAAAAAACCCTGCTGCCAAGACAGAAGGTATGTGCACACAGTAATCAATGCCTCTTCTTTTCTACTAGGGGAGATGTAGTAAATTCAACCCATAAAGTTCATTTGTGCCAAAGCATGAAAAGAGCAATAGCACACACTGAAAAACAGAGGGATAGATTTTAATCAATCTGTCATCCAATAAGTGTGTCCATTTTATTTAGTTACAAACCCAGTCCTGCTTTAGCTCCACACAAGGTCTTCAGCATCCTTCTCCTCCTACAGACTGCAGGTTTTCTAGATACTCCGTGAGAGCCTCCATCTCCGCAAACTCCAGCAGCCTGTTTATTAGCTTATCCAGTTCTTCTTTCCCACTCAGAATTTCCTATAGGAAAATAAGAGCAGACCAAGGCGTTACAGAGCATACCTCAGTACCGTTCTGCAGTGGGAACTACTCAGCTGTTCTCACAGAGCTCACTAAGGAGGACCACATATTGAGCATCAATCATTCATACAGCTGGAGAGAAATACACAGAGCCCTAGGTCAGCTCGTTATTTCCTGAAGAAAGGCAGAGAAGCGTAGGCTTCTTGACTTAGTCGTGTTCTATTAGGATGTAAATAGCCATGTGATTTCCCCACATATTTTAAATTATTTTCACGAGGTTACATTTTGCTTTACTTGGCACAGATAAATATCCAAGTTTTAAAACCCTCATAAGCAACCATTACCTTGATATTGCGTGCATCATATGAGATCCTGTGGTCAGTGACTCTGTCCTGGGTGAAGTTGTAAGTACGAATTCTCTCTGACTGGGCTCTTGTTCCCAACTGTAGCAAAGCACCAAAGAAATAGAACAAGAATTACATCGGTCTCAAAAGCCACGAAAGGCAGAAGGCATTCCCACAAAAGGCAGTGAGTGGGAACCATTCATAACAGTAGCAGCACAATCGATGTCTGCTTCACAGAGGGTGGCAAAGGAGTTCACTAACATCTGGCCGTCAGAAATGAGCAGAGAGTAAATCGAGCGGACACAGAGGAGTCCTCTGGTGGTAAAGTGAAGTAGTGCAATCAGTTCGAAAAGACTTCATGCTCAACTCCAAATGTAGCTTGGTTGCATGGTTAAGCACAGTACTAAAAAGGAGAATTACATGCTGAAAACTACTTAGAGAAATGAGTGTCTACTTGTACGTGCTGCTTTTTTCTTTTAAATTCCACCTGCACTCACATTTGTATTTCAAAAGAAGGGATTTTATATATTCTGAATCACTATAAAAGGTAATTCACTTCAGCCTGATTTTCTATAGCATTAACATAAATGTAAATCTGAAGTCTTTTAATGCAGCCTTGAGAACTCTCGAGTGAAAATTATTAACAGCAGATAAATGGCTCACCGATTACAGAGACAGAGTTAATAATCTGCAGGAACAATACACTGACACACAGCCTGAAGTGAGCAATTAAATAGCTAAGCTGGAAACGGTGGAACGCTGAAGAATTCTGGTATTGCCAAGTATTTTTATTCTTGTTGATTGCTATTGAAGTTTGCACCGCAAACAGCAAAATACTCAAAGAATGGGAAAAAAATGTTGGCACACTTAACAGGAAAGTACAGCCTGCAGCATAACTTGAGGCAACTCGAATTTGAAGTTTTTTCCTTAAGCCACAGCAAACACGCTGGTACAGAGCTGTGAAATGGCAGGCTCCTTTGTGTACTTGTTTCTCCCAGAAGCTACACCATCTTGTCAAACAAACACTGTGTTTTAGAAACGGCCTAACATACAACCCCAAGAACTTCTGATCTGAATTTTGGCTGCTGCTCTAGCTATGTAACACAACGTTGGGTGCTGAGTACTGCTTTTTGGGTAATTTTAGCTATATTCTTATGATTCTCTTCTTTCCACCAACACTCTGCGGCTCTTTCATTACCTGAAAATTCTATACTAGGGCTGAGCTGGGATAAGCAAACAACAGATGTGCAGTTTGAAAGCAGAGTTAGCATCTTGACACCCAGGATTCTCCTTCGTAAGCATGATTTATTAGACACAGACACTCAGAGAAACACCCCTACAACAAAGCACCCTTTCCAAGTTCATCGGTCAGCTTTTCTCACCTGCAGTTTCCTGGCGCTCTGCTCTTGACTCACTTGTTTTTCAATGATCTGCTGGTACAGCTTAGCTCTCAGCGTCCTCAGAGCTGTTTCCTTGTTCATCTGCTGCGATCTCTCCTGCTGGCACTCAACCACCACCCCTTCACAGTAGAATGTCAGATAGAGCAGAGCAAAAAGCCCATTCAAACACAGAACAAACAAGCTAAATTAATTCAAACACATTAGGCAAATGACACCTTCCAGGAGTGCTCATTTTTAGGGCCTTTCAGCTGCAGGATAAAAAGTCATTTTAACACAATGTCTCAAACCATTAGTGTGTTTTTAAACTCCTCACAGCTGCACCAGGAGCTTTGTTTGGTGCTACAGAAAAGCTAGGGATACTGTGAGATTCCATAAAGCAAACAGTTCTCATTGGAATTATCATTCTCTGGACTGCCTCCAGAGGACAGGTTTACTCCAGGTATCTGTCACATGTTACAAAAGTGAAGTTGCTGAATCTACAAGAGCATATTTAAAAAACTGTAATGTGGGTTTTTTGAATGTCTTCATCTACATGAGCTCTTGGAAACTGGAAAGTTCCTTATTCTAGAAGAAGAAAGCATCAAAACCATACTAGAGAGTCTTAAACTGAACTATAAAGAATGAAATAAAATAAAAAGGTCTAATTTTTTGTTTTTTACTTCCTATCTGATTTCCAAAATGAAAAGGCCAAAGCCTTTTTTTCAGGTTAGACAGATACAGGCCCACTGAACTTCAGTACAAATAAATCCTAAGAAAGACAGAGTGGTTCACAGTGGAACAGAGGTTCAGTACCTATGTTAACTTCCCATCAGCACATGTTTTCTTTCCTACTTAACTTTGGATAGCATTAGCTAGTACTAAATGGAAATCTTCAAGCTCCTCTTTCTGCCTGCTGCAGCTAGGCAAAGTGCACCCTTAGCTCACAATGGCTGTTACTCCTGAATCAATCAGCACAAATTATTTACATCTTCCATCCCATCCCCCAAATCCTCCATTTATTCTTTCATTCTTCAAAGACAGTGTATTCATTAAGCATAACAGCAGCATATTGGTCATCGTACCACTACTTAAGTTCCTCTTCTCATACATTGCTTTGTTAGAAGATGACAGAACAAAAAGGGGCTACTGACTTCTTGGTAGATGGCACAGCCCTGCAGACTTACAGAGTCACATGCTTTCGTTGCAGAATGCACATTTAGAGTGCTTGGAAGTACCAATCACAGCCAGACTGACCTGTAGGAAGATGTACAATCCTCACAGCACTATCAGTTTTGTTGACGTGTTGCCCTCCTGCTCCTTTGGCCCGGAACGTGTCTATACGCAGATCTTTGGGATCCACTTTAACATCAACCTGGAATCAAAGAAAAAGACCATTTTCTGCTTTTCCTAAAATATTTTGAATGCCTTTTCAGTGATAGAGTAAAAGAAATCACTTATTAAAAACCTACTAATTTACAACTGTACCTGAGTATCAGCTACAATCATTATCATAGAATTATAGAATGGTTTGGTCTGGAAGGGAACTTTAAGATCATCTAATTCCAACCCCTGCTAAAGGCAGGGATACCTCCCTCTACACCAGGTTGCTCAAAGCCCCATCCAGCCTGGCCTTGAATGGTTCCTGCGAGGGAGCATCCACAGCCTCACTGGGCAACCTGTTCCAGTGTCTCACCACCTTCACAGGAAAGAATTTCTTCCTACTCTGTAGTCCAAATCTACCCTCTGTCAGTTTAAAACCATTTTCCCTTGTCCTGTCACTACGTGTCCTTATAAAAAGTCCCTCCCCAACTTTCCTGTAGGCCACCTTCAGCTACCAAAAAGCCACTATAAGGTCTCCTCAGAGCCTTTTCTTCTTGAAGCTGAACAGCCCCAGCCCTCTCAGCCTGTCCTCATAGGAGAGGTGTTGCAGCCCTCTGATCATCTTTGTGGCCCTCCTCTGGACCTGCTGTTGCTCCAGATCCCTCAGAAAACAAAGTACATCTGCATGGGAATCTAAATAAAATCAGCAGCTAACAGCACAAGAATGAGTTCCATGACTCCAGCCTGAGGGATTTTTGCAACAGTGATTAAAAACATCTACCTGGGGAAACATTAGGTGTATCCAGATCCAGCTAAGGATAGGAGTCCATGATGACGTGAACCAAGTTTGAGCTCAGTGGATAGGAAAGCAACATTCAAATCTGACCACTGTTGCAAGGAAAGCACTACAAGGAAGCAGGAGAATTTGCAGGGAAAGCCTACAAGATCTGGTTTTGGTTATCCTTTGCATAACTTGCTAGTTTAAGTGAGATCTGGTGGTATCAGAAAAATCTCAGAAAGACCAACCAACGCGCTCATTCAAATGCAAAGCATACAGTCCTCGATCGAACACCAGCAATTTAAATGAACAAAAAAGTAGTAAAGGACTTGCTGAGTCACTTTCCTAAGCAACACTGAATATTTTCTTGGATATATTCCCCATCTTAATATGTGACTTAATTTAAAACTGGCTTGCTTCATTTTTGCAGGCTCTGGGGCTGAAACACTCATTGAAATGACCACTGATGTACTCACTTTTTCAGGCAGTAGCAAACATTTGTAAAGTCACTTCTGATGACCCATTTCCAAATGTAAGGTACAGAGCCAAGTCCTGCTGCCTTCCAGAACCACAGAGCCTATGGTTTACTTGCTGGGACTTGCTCAAAGCACTTGGGTTTCAATAAAATCCCCTAACAGTACCGTGGTTTTAAATAACACCCACTCCAGTGCCAGCAACACACTTCCTTGTTGCTGAGATGAACAGATAGTTACCTCCTCTGGCTGAGGGAGCACAATAACTGACATTGTCCCCGTATGAATACGCTGCATTCTCGATGACAGTCCGGTCTCGGGGATTCGCTGGACTCTGTGAGTCCCTCCTTCATATTTCAGATGCCTGTAGACATCATCTCCTGAAATATGAGCAGCTGCATGATGCAACCCACCTATAGAGACAAATAACGCGTGGAAAATACAGCACAGAAACACAGCTTTAAATGTAGTTGTCTTGATGGAACGTCTGGAGAATTATTGTACCTATCTCAGCTGGCACGTAGTTCAGAATGTCAAAGGTCCAGCATTTATAGTCCGCATAGTTCTGGTACATCTCAAACATTTCTTTAGTGAACTGTTGGCAGATGTCACCTATAAATATAAAGGCGCTGCAACATAAATAGCAGTTTGCAAAACGGCAGCCACGAGTTTTAAGATTTAACTGCAACTGTATTCGTGCTCATAAAACAGATTAATGCTGATAATAAATAATACAGATTAAGGAAGTTTGACTTTATGCCACTGAGGTGTAAAAATGCATTAAGAATAACCCGTAAGAGCCTTAAAAAGTTGGATGAGGGTTCGGAGTAATCTTTACTGTGGAGATTTTGCTGACCTCCAGTTGTTCTGCCAGCTGTCACTTCTAATATAACATGACTTTTATCATACTTCTCCTTTGGCACAAGAAGCTGGAAAAGCTGAAAAGAGAAAAGAAGGGGAAAAAAAAAACAAAAAAGAATGTCACTATCTCTTTCATGACTGTATCTCCTTTTAATGAAGTTTACAGCCAGCCTTCACAAATGCCACGGCTTGAGCACGCACAGCTACAGATTTCTATTGGCAAATGAAAAAGTAGGACTAAAAACTGTCCAAGTCCAAAGGCTGTTGCAGCTCAGTGCAGTTGGTGTGGAAATGGGATACGTTGGTGCATCCACAGGAAAGCTAGCTGAAAATTCGATCCCACAGCGTCAGGTGCCAGGTCACCCACTGCAGCCCCAACTACCTTTGAGCACAAAGTTACCAGCTATTGCCCAGCCACTTTTCACACAAACACGAACCTTACGTTTCAGAAGGTTCTAGTTCCCATTTTCTCAATCTCAGCATAGAAATGAGTCCAAACTACTCAAACTACTGAACTTTTTCAGCTTCTCTGCTTATAATTAATGTTCCCACTCGTGGGGAGCTGCCAGCTGAAGAGCAAATGAAATATTGAAAGTTCCAATCAGAAACCTTTTCAAGAATGCACGCTCTGCTGCCACAAGCAGTTACTTGGATGTCACGCAAGGTCTCAACAGCACAGACAGCTTCATATCCCCTTCAGCATCTCCAGACAGACAAGCAAGCAAGCAAAAATGCCTAAAATAATAAGCTTCTAAGATGCATTTGTCAGTAAGAAGCTTACCAGTAATTAATGTTGCCATGTCTTCTCAGGGAAAACAGAGAAGCTGGCCTTCTGTTTCATTAAATGCAAGTGTCAGAGTCTATTGGCAAGATCACAAAGGAACATTTCCTGACATTTATTTATGAAGCTGTGTATTTTTACCTCAGGCTCACCTTTCTGCACAGCATGTTGATTTTTTTATCGAGGGTTTCCTTCTCTTCTAAGGCAAGCTCTAGCAGTTGCTTCTCATCTCTGCTGCCTAGCTCTAAATTCCAACAATAGGAATAGATGTTAGCCAGTCTCACTTAGCAGATTGTAATACAGCTGTCAAAAGACACACTTTACAGCATTTAAAAGCTTGCAGTGCATGCAGTTCCATTTTGCCAGCATGAAATATCAAAGAAGAGCAGTTCAAGCCAGGATGCATATTGCTAACTAAATGAATGCATTTTCCAGAGGTGCTGGAAGGATCTGCAGATATATTACTTCCCAGTCTCTTGGCTATGACTCCAAGTCTGCATCACACAAATGCCAGTCCCACCTGACAGTTTCTTGCTGCCAATTATAGTATACTGACAGTTATGTGACAGAGACTGACAGTGCAGAGGTAAACCCACCAAGACATTTAACAAAATATGTCAAAAACATGCCTGGAGAAAAGAGTGCCTCAGTTTTCTTTACCTCTATTTCACATGCAACAAAACTTTCCATTTCTAGACTAGGGTAGAAACTGCTATCTGTGCAGCACTTTGCAGCCAGCTCATTAGGATGAGCATTAAAAATGTAAGTATGATGACAATTACAAGGGTTCTAACCTGCTTCCTGCTAATCAAGCAATCAATGAGATATGAGAATTACGGCTTCAGCCATCAGGATGTGAAAGACCTCACTTTAACTCTTTGCTTTGCTTGAAGACATTCCCTTCCCATCTGCTCAGCCTAGGTGAGTATTGTGTCCAGTTTTAAGCTCCCAAGCACAGAAAAGGCATGGAAATACTGGAGTGAGTCTAGCTAAGAGCCACAGAGATAGTCCAGGGTTGAAGCAAAGAAAATATGAGGAGAGGTCAAGAAAACCAGCCCTGGATGCATTCAAGACCACGCTGGATGTGGCTCTGGACAGCCTGCTCTAGTAGTTGGTGACCCTGCCCATGGGAGAGGAATTGAAACTGGATGATCTTTGAGGTCCTTTTCAACCCAGGCATCCTATGATTCTATGAAACTGGGTTTGTTCAGCCTTAAGAAGAGCAGACCGAGGGAAGTTTTTTTGCTGTGTACAACTAACTCACAGAACGATACTGAAAAGTTCAAGACAAAGTCTTTTCAAAGTATATTGTCATAAAACAAGACAGAAGCTGGAGCATGGGAAATTCTGATTAGGTATTAGGAAAATTATTTTGACCCTAAGGGTTGTCAGACACTGAAATGGGCCCAGGGAAGCTGTAGGATCTCTGTTCTCGGATCTATTCAACTGGACAAGACCACAGTCAGGCTGCTCTAACCAGTCCTGCTTTGAGTAGGACATCAATCAAAAACACCTCCAGAAATCTCCTTCAACCTAATCAGTCCTACAGTTCTGTGCTTCAGTTGCACTCTCCTATATTTTAGAGCTGCAAAACATTCTCAAGCAAAGCTAACAGAAGCTCCAAATCTTTTCTACTACAGAGGCTCCAGTTTAGAATAATGGAGGATGCCAATCACTTAGCACGAGACCGTGCACTAAACAGATTATTAAAAGATGGTTGGAGTCAAAACCAAAATGCCAGAATAGGGAGCACTGCTTCATTTTTCTCATCTCAGCAGCAAGTCTCAAGAACAGAGGGGGCTGAGATGTTGAACCAGCCTTGCATACTGGACAAGGATAGCGGCAGCTCCTTCACATTGTGCTTTATAATTTAAATTCTGTTTTGGTTTGTTGGTTGGTTTTGTTTTTCTTTAAATAAAATACAGCACATCAACATGTGAGCCTGGCATCCTCTGAACTTAAGGCAAGAACTGCATAGATAATCCTACCTGTATGTCACATCTCCAGCCAAAAGATAGCACTGAACAGAAGGCTTCTAGGCGGTCTGAGAAGCATCCTTATGGATTACTTGAATAGAAAGTATCAGGTGAGGTATTGTCAGCAGAGATAGAAGAACAGGCTAGTGGCAAGAAGCTTGAGGTCCAAATGGCTGGTGTCCCATTCCTACCTCCTCCCTGACCTTTATCAATTCACACAGAATTACAGAATCACAGAATGGCCAGGGTTGAAGAGACTTCAAGGATCATGAATCTCCAACCCCTCTGCCTGAGGTACTGGAACTGGAGAGGTTATGGATGCCCCATCCATGCCTTGGAGGTGTTCAAGGCCAGATTGGATGGAGCCCTGGGCAGGCTGGTCTAGTATTAAATGGGGAGGTTGGTGGCCCTGCATGTGGCAGGGGGATTGGAGATTCTCCAGGTCACTGTTTCTCTTTCTTATCTTAATGTCTGTTTTGGTGTAGCAGAATGCCCCACATTTTTCCTTCCTACTGTACACAGTGCCTCACTCTTCTCACAATGTGTTAGTGTACCTTTTCATAATGTTGCACCACAAGTCTTTTTACTGCCCACATACTTTCTTTTTCCTGAATAGTATCAAAAAGAGGGTCAAGCTTTTTTTTTTTTTTTTTTTTTTTTTTTACTCCAACCTTTACTGCAACATAGTATTGAAAAGCAACAGCTTTTTGTATAACTATCAATTTTCCTGTAGGACTTCTCAAATATCCTCCAAGATCTATTAAATGTTGTCATTTATGTTGGAAGCTGTCAATTCAGGACCTAATTATGGCAGTTCACGTAGCTTGCTTAATAAGCATCAAACTGGCTAGTTGGAATCCCATTTTAAGTGGCATGGCTGTAGTCTGTGTCTATTCAACATGCAAGACTTGCTGATGTTTATCCTTCAGTTTGTACTGCTCTAGGCTCTACCGAAAAAGAACCTAAAGCAAACATTTCCAAACTATTTCTGCAAGATGCATAGCCCTCAGAGTCCAAACAGCCCCTACTTTCCCAAGTTGGTTGCATTAAGACCTGTATTAAGAGAGATAGCATAAAAATAAAAGGAAAAATAGAAGTCTGGATCTAGAAAGCTTTAAAAGGACTCAAGCTCCCAGGAACAGACAAGACCAGAGAGCGTTCCAGAGCTGGCTTAGTTCATTTAAAAGCTCTCCGTAAAGGCTGAGCAATGAGGTTTATCACAAGCAAAGCCACTCTTTCAAAATGAGTAAGTAGATGTGCTCTCCTTACCTCTACACATGGTTTCTAATTCCTGGAGCTCGCCTTCAGCCTCTTTGATTTCTTGAAATGCAGTTGCAACTGGGGATAGATCAGCACGTCTTCTCCTCAGGGTCCTTTGCTCAAATTCATTTTTTGAACCAGCATTTAGCAGACTATTAACCTGCTGATATTCCTTGCTTAGAGTTTCCAAATACTTCTGCACAGCCTCATGCTTCCACAATGCCTGAGAATCCTGATGCTTCTTCCTAAGCTGACCTTGAAATGACAGAGTGAATCTAGCCATGTCCAGCAAAGATTCTGGCCTCCAAAATCCACAGCTGTGCAGTCTCATCACACAACTCATCTTTTTTGCAACAGAAGGAAGAGGGGAATTGTGAAGCTGACCATAACAGTAGAAACTGGAAAGCAGGTTCTTGAAAAAACAGACACTTTGTGGAGGTTTCATATCGTTTCTTATTCTTCCACCACCTGAAATTAGCAGAAGATGAGACACGGAGCACTTTCACAATCTATAGAAAAGCATTTGGTTAAAATAATAATAATAATTATAATAAAAATTCAAGCTATCAAGCCCAAATTCTGTTCTTGATTACACCAACACAAATTGAAGCATTATGGACAGAACTATTCATTTCAGTCTTAGTTTAAACCAGAAACTCTTATCAGCAACATTATCAGCAACCAGTAGGGTGTTGGAAAAATCTTTTCCCTCACCTCCTCAGTGTTTATGCTGTAGAAGATCTATTCTCAATGCTGCTTTACAGACAACAGCTTCATTTGCCATACTTCTCACTGGAGAAACTGAACCATTTCCTGTCTTACTGGCAAAACAAAAATGCTGCTGTGAGAAAACACATCTACTGTGCAGACATCAAATTCTATATAAAGAAGGTACCAAATGTGCAGTATATGCAATATCATACCCACTACCATAAGAGGATACAACTTTGGCAGGTGGACATTAGCAACATCAAGGTGATTTTGCAAAAGGTTAGTCAAAAGTACAATATACTTGCATGAAATTACTTATCCATGTAAGTCTTACGTCAGATATGGGGGCAGTGCTTTGTTTCCTTACCATGATACACTTGTAGGTAAGGGACAGATGTATTTTCTATCAGAAGTGTGAGTACAAATCTGGTACTCTGAAATCCAGCCCCTTTATTTTTGCATGGTACTTGATGCACAGTTTTGCAGGACACAGGCTACCTTTAGTGTCACTGTTGCTTTGCTCATCCTACTTACTTTCATCCATGGGTCCTGTAACAAAGGACTGTCCTGTAACAGCAATGTATAGTAAAAAAAAGGTATTGCACCTTGCTTGCCCAGACATTTATTTCACTGCCTACACAAACTGGAAGAGCTAGAAAGGGAGGGAGGGGCCTCTATTCCACTTCTGCACATTCCCCAGGTTCCCCAGGGCTGGCAGGTACTACCAAACTCACAGCTGCACCTTTAAGGACAATTTGATTTGCAGAAAGCCAACAGTAATCTTTATGGATTGTTCCAGTGACTGAGCAGTAGAGGGACACCCACTTCCTTCACCAGCAATAAGTCAGAATACACGAGTCAGACTCATCATCTGCACTCCTGGACTTAGTTCTTCAGGGGCACATGTTAGACTTAACTCCAAAACATTTAATTTTGCTGATGTCAGTGGTGTTGCCTCTACTTACAGCAAGTCAGAATGGCCACTCATCATCCAGTCAAGTGGTAACCACTGTTAACAAAAATACTGCTGTAGTTAGAAGTAACAACGTGCGTAAATAAGAATTAATTCATTGTAGAGTTCTGCCTGAGCTTTCAGAAGTAAAATACTCACTTTCAAATACCTAAAGAACTAAGAAACCGCATGACACCAATCCTTGAAAAAGTCAGAGATTTTGAAATAGATTTTTTTTAATTATTATTTTGATAAAACAAAGTTGTTTCCTCCTTAGAGAGATGCTGTCACCCTGCGTTTGTGCAGAAATAAGCCCAAATAAAACTTTTACAGAGCCGTGTACAGCAGACTGCCTATTAACTGCTTCTCAGACTAGTTCTTAGTGACTTTCTTAACATGACAAAATTACCCAGTGGGCAGCATAAACACATCACAAATCAAAACCAGTCTGTAAAAACGACAGCTGCAATCGTCTCATTACAAAAGTAAATAGATCAGCTCATTTCTAGTTAAGGGACAACTCTCAATGCTGTAACTCATTTAAAAGCTTTTAAAAATCACTTCTAATGATCAAGGATACTATTAACTCAGTGAAACCGATCCCCTTGAGATGCATAAGAATACATATGCATAAAGGAGGAGTTTCAGTAATGCAGCCTCAGAGAGGTGCCTTCAAGGCTTCATGGGCCCTCAGCCTCCTTTTCATAGCCCTCTGACTCCCACCTCAGCTACACCAAGCAGCCCTCCTGCAAAAACCAGGCACAGAACTCTGTGCAGCCCTCCCCAGTGCAGGGCTCACTGGGAAAGCTGGAGAGCAGCCCTGTGAGCCAGAGGCCGGCAGGCAGCTGCCAGTATTTGCCTTGGCTCAGCTCGGCTCAGCTACTGCAACCCAGAGTGGGCAGAGAGTGGGCTCCGTGTCACACATAGAGCCTACAAACTCACCCTCCCCAAATGGAAGCGCCAGACAGGTCCTGCCTTACATCACGAGGCCATTGCAGACAGGAAGTAAAGTGGAAAGACTCGCACTCCCAGCATGCCTGCTCACAGACACAACTCCCGGCGTGCTGCAGCAGCTGCCTGGCTTGGCCGTCCCTCTGTCTGTCTGTCCTTCCAGCACGTTGCTCTCCTCCAGCCTGAAGATGCAATCACCCTGGGAGCAGTGATCATGGATTTGCAAGCATGGCTTTAACAGTTTTACAAGGAAATTATGAAATGTTAGCTCCAAAACAATTTTAAAAAGATCTTACAAGTAAATCTAGATCCACATTCTCAATATTTTCTCCACAGCTGCAAAGTTACACACACTTTGTCTAAAATGACAAGCACACCCACAAGTGGGAATAGTCCTGCTTCCAAGTTCTGTGCTGTTACATAAGTGGACTTTCCTGTGCATGTTCCCAAAATATAGGCTGAAAATACCCCGAGTTTCAAATCTGATTATTCAGAGATTGTTGTTTTACGTAAACTTTACTCAAATCATGTCAGAGCTGGGTATAATTATACTTCACGTGAATTAGTACTACACTACACAAGACAAATATCAGTTATAAAATGCTACTAAACACAACCATTCTCATTATTAAGCTAACAAGCAGTTGTATAATCTGTTTAATATTATCTATACCCCTCATTATATTCACGTTTTAAAAAGACTGTATGTAACAATGTCTTTTTATACCTATAATCACCCAAAAGCCCAATTTGCTCCTATGTATGTCATAGAAGGAAAATGTATTCAATCCTCAGATGAAAAACTGCCTGAAACTGTCGTATGTTCTCCTTAGGTGCACAGCTTGCACTAAGAAGTACTTCTCTATTCCAAAGTTTGCTTCTTTTACAGTAACTTTCCCTATCTTTTTTATGTTTGAGCAAATCCAACTCTGCTGTAGATGCCTTAGAGAACACTGGGTTTTAAGTTTCTTTCTTCTTAGCTGCTATCATTCGCCAGGATTAAATATATATATATATATATAAAACATTGTATTTGGCACATATAACATCAACATGTTTTGGTGAGGTAAATATACCTAAAAGGCTGAAAATGAGATGATAGGAAGATTTGTACCAAACCTCACCAGGATACGATAACCAGCCTCTTGTTTCACTCTCAGGGCTGCTCCTGCCTCTGCTCAGCCCCTCAGGAGGACAGGAGGCAAAGGGAACAGACTAAAAGACAGTCTCAGAAACCAGGAGTCATCCCAGAGCCCATCCAATTTACAAAGAGGCCACAGCAAACAGCCCCCTGCAGTCTCCCAGGAGCCTCCAATCTGACACTTAAAAATCTTGAAAAGGTGATCTATGGGCAATCAACCAAAAAGCTAATAAGAACATGAAAACTAAAGGCAGGCCACGCACTCAAAATTACAACAGACTGAAAAAGAAGAGGGTAGGCCAAGAAAAATCACATCAGCTCCTACTGCAGCCAGAAACAGCTATTACATTAAACCCTCTGATTAAAAGCAATCGTGATTCAGTTTTCACTATCCTTGCTGGCAGTTCTTTAACTTAACTCTGTGCATGACAGTACAGGCTAACAGATTCTCAGCACTCCCCCGCAGCCAGCAGACTGGACACAGGCTGGACTCAGGGGACATATTCCTCGTATCTCATAACAACAAACAACAACGAATAGGAAACACTCTTTCCTTCTATTTCCAGGATGATGTTTGAAACGGAATAAGGGAATTGAGTATAAAAGATGGGAAATTTCATTTCTGTCTGAGCTTCCACCTCCCTTATGGTTCGCTTTGGCCTATGGAGCTGGTGAGGCCCATGGCTTGCAGCTGGTGCTCAGGGCAGGGTGCTGTTGCCCTCAGCCAGCAGGCAGAGTGGGGAACTGACAGCAGCAGCTCCCCAGGCTCCAGGAAATGGGACATGGCACTTGGGATGTGCTTTTAAATTTAAATCTGGCGACTCTAAGCTGCCAACTTAATTTCAAAAGGATGGACAGCAGGATGAGGGAGGGGATTGTCCATCTCTGCTCTGCCCTTGTGAGGCCCCATCTGGAGTACTGCATTCAGGCCTGGGGCCCCCAGCACAAGAAGGATGAGGAACCATTGGAGTAAGTCCAGAGGAGGGCCATGAAGATGATCAGAGGGCTGGAGCACCTCTCCTATGAAAACAGGCTGAGGGAGCCAGGCTTGTTTAGCTTGGAGAAGAAAAGGCTCTGGGGAGACCTCATTGAGGCTTTCCAGTATTTGAGGGGAGCTTACAAGCAGGAGGGGGACCAACTTTTCACACAGTCACACGGTCGGATAGTGAAAGGACAAGGGGGGCTGTGTGGGGGGCTATACTAAAAGAAGGGAGATTTAGATTAGATGTTAGGAATGATGACTCAACCACCTCCTCAGGCAGCCCATTCGAGTACCTAACCATTCTTTCAGAGAAGAAATTTTCCCTAATATCCAATATGAATCTTCCCTGGCACAACTTGAGGCCATTCCCTCTAGTCCTATTGCTAGTTACACAGAAGAGGCCGACCCCCACCTCACCACAACCTCCCTTCAGGTATTTATAGAGAGCGATAAGATCTCTCCTGAGCCTCCTCTTCTCCAGACCAAACAATCTTAGTTCCCTCAATCGCTTCTCATAAGACTTGTGCTTGGATGTTGCTTCCCGCTTTTGACCTAAATAATCTGTTGACAGACTTCTGAATTCTTTCTGTTTGTAGAGAAAACTGGTGACAGAATCACACATGCCTTGAATACAGCCCCGTTTATTAACAAAGCCTGTAGAAAGCGCTTTGTTTGGCCAAGCGCAGTGGGATTAAATAACAAGAAGTTTTCTTGACTGTACTTCCAAACCTCACTTTCAACCAGCCCTCTGCCCCCCCCCCCCCCCCCCCCAACACTCATTTCTATGTTTAGTCTCTCTCAGCTAAAAATTGTTTCTTTACTGCCAGCTTGCTCTCCTTTTCTTGCTGCTTTCAACACAGATTTGTAATACAGACACATGTTGAAATGCAGATCAAATGCCTGCCTCTCATTTGCAGTTTTGCCTGTTTTCAGATGGCATTTGTTCCAGTATTTGGACTAGCAGGAAACTTTGCTATAAAGACCAAAGGTTCACTGAGCACAGTATTCACCTGACCATCCTGGAGGTTTACCACAGAAACCAATCAAAGGCAAGGACAGAAGATCTGAGTTCATGAAGCCATGGCTCCAACTAGTTACAATCAGTGCTAATTCAGTGCTGTGGTGCACACCTTGAAAATGATGCAGCAGAGCTGTCCTTGTCAACAGTACACCTACTTGGAAAAAAATTCACACACTGAGACCCTGAGTTAGGTTTAGTCTTCCAGTTTACTTTCTTCCAAAAACATGCCCGCTCTCCTTCCCTCCAACACGAAAGGAAGGACCAATATGCATGGGCTTTAGCAAGGCTTGTGAGAAGTCAAAGGACACACTGCTTGGGATTTGCTGTCTCAGCCATACCACTACCTGCTTTCTGTAACCAAATACAGCCTGTTAAGTGTACAGCCTTCCTAACTGTTATCTCCACATGCTTGCTTTGCTATGCACATCCACTAAGCTCATCACCTGAGCAGCAGAAATCACAGAATGGTTTGGGTTCGAAGGGACGTTTAAGATCATCTGGTTCCAAACCTGCTGCTATAGGTAAGGACACCTCCCTCTGGACCAGATTGCTCACAGCCCCATCCAGCCTGGCCTTGAATCCTTCCAGGGAGGGTATATCCACAGCCTCTCTGGGCAACCTGTTCCAGTGTCTCACCACCCTCACAGTAAAGAATTTCTTCCTAATATCTAGTCTAAATCTGCCCTCTTTCCAGTTTAAAACCATTTCCCCTCATCCTGATGCTATATGCCCTTGTAAAAGTAAGTAGGTGATAACCATATTATTATAGGAATAATATTATTTTAAAACATAACTAATGTATTTAAAAAGTAGTTACACAGGGACTCTCATTGAAGCTGCTTAATTCCGCCCCACCATCCCCTCCCCAGCACGACCTTTTTAATTGACTGCAACTCTGACAGCTTAACCAGCTTCCCTCCCAAGGAAGCACCCCATGCTGTGTGGTTGCAGTGCTGCTGGCTTGTCTTTAGCTTTGCAAAGATCCATTTAAAAACCATTTCTGCAAATAACAAGGAAAAAAATCATTTTCAAAAGACCTTAAGCCTCCCTCGTCGGAGGAGCCAAGCCATGACAAAACACCGCTCTAAGCACGCACGGTAGTGCTGGGAAGCTTTGTATAAGCAACTGAACAAAGAGCTAATGCCATAGATGACATCCCAAAGGCCGGGCTGGCGGCTCACCCAGAGCCCAGCTTGACAGCAGGCACCAACAGCGGGTTACGAGGGTCGGAGGAGAGGGGGAGGCTGCGAGGAGACAAAGAGATTTTCTGCCTTATCTCAGCACGGCCGGGCGAGGCCAAGCGCCGAAAAGAAAAAAAAAAAAGCATCCAGTTTCGAAGGCTTTGAAATAGCCGTGACTCAGGGCTTCAGCGAGCCGGAGTTATTTTTACACCTTCTGAGGGCGGCAGTCCCATTCCTCCCCGTCCTCCTCCTCCTCCTCCAACCCCGCTCGGGGCGCTTTCGAGGACCACTCGCCTCAGTGTGCGGCCGAAAAGGGAAGCTAGAAGGAAACAACCAAGCGCTACACTCAAAAAAGCAAACCCCGACCCAACCAACCCCTCACACCGCGGGAAGAGCAGGGAGGGAGGCGAGCAGGGCGGCAGGCAAGCAGGCAGGCAGGGCGGCAGGCAAGCAGCCCGGCGCCACCCGCGCACCCACCCCCAACCCCGCGCTAGGCGGCGGTGCGCATGCGCGGCGGGGGACCCCGGCCGCCATTTTGCAGCGTCAGTCGGGCGGCGAGGCCTCCCCGGCAGCTGCGCAGAGGAGCCGCGCTCGCGCGCTGCGCCCGAGGGGAGCCGGCGGGGCGGGCGGTGCAGGCCAATGAGTTGAAGAGTCGCCGCCGCCGCTCGCCCGTGAGCCGAGTTGGTGGATCGCCTTTTCCTTTCCCCCGCCTCGTTCTCTTCCTCGCAGCGACAGCCGTTCCTCGCAACCTCGAGCCGCGCTGCCCCGCGGCCGCCCGCCCGCCCGCATCATGCCGTCCGTGCCGCTGCCGCCCAAGGAGAGCAACCTTTTCAAGCGGATCCTGGTGAGCCCCGGCCCGTCCGCCTCCCGCCGCGCGCCGCCGGCTCCTGCTCAACGGGGAAGGATGCGGCTGTCGGGGCTGCCGCCGCCTTCTCGTCCAGGCTCGTCCCCGCTTCCTCCCTTTGTCTGCGGCCGCCGAACAGGCCGTGCGGCGGCCGGGAGGGGAGGGAGGGCGGGCGGGAGGCAGGGAGGGACCCGCCGTCGTCGCTGCCGCTCCCCGGCTTCGCGGCTCTCCGCCCGCAGCGCTAACTCCGGGCCGCGCTCCGCCGCCGCTCCGTCTCTCCCCGCTCCTCCCGCCGCAAGCGGGCGGCAGCGGCCCCGGCGCGGCGGAGGCGGGGAGCTGACAGCCCCGGGTCGGTGCCGCCGGGAGACGGCGGGGAAAAGCATCCCGGCTCCGGAATGCCGTGGGTTTCCACGTGCCGAGCTGCGCGGCTCTGTCTGAATCGCTACCCGCGTCTCTTTGAGACTTCGTGGTGGTTTTAAAGAAACGAGTCGTTTAACTTCCATTCGAACAGCTTCGTTTTCTACGCTGTTAAGGCATCTGGAAGATCGCTCCGCTCTCTGGGTGAAGCCCGTTTCTCGAGAGCGTTTCGCTGTGACAGTGAGGGAGCTGCGGCCTCGGAGAAGTTAAGGCTCCTGGTGCCATTCGGCCTAAAGCAGGCGGAGCTGTGCACAGCTGGCAGTGCGAGTTTCTTTGGTTCTAACCGAGCCTGTTGGGTTAAACGCGGTGATTTTGCGTGGTTCAGCCTCGGGAAGCTGATCTCAAAGCAAACAGAGTGTGTAAGCCTCCGTGCGACTGGTGGGTTTCAGCAAGAGTTTCTGAGTGTTTTCTTTTGCTTGTTTTAGGTAGTTTGTAGGTGTTTTGTTGTTTTTTTTTTTTTTTAAAGACTTAATGGTGCTTAAGGGTGATTTGTTGCTTACTGCATGCCTATGGTATGCATCTTAGTAAGTCATTCTAGCACTCCTCTCTGCTAAAAATAAGTCACTAATATTAGAACAGTTAAGTGATTATTCTTACTAGTAGCAAACAAGCTCACAGTAGCAATCACTTCTGAACTTCTTAAAAATCGGACTGCAGAAAAACTCTCAATCTATTAAATAACAAACTAAACAAGTTCTTAAGCAAGGAAACCACAGAGCTTTCTGATGTTAGTTTGTCGGTTTACGTATTAATACTTCTTGAAGTTCAATTTCTCACTGTTCTTTATAGGTAGCTTTAACTTTTTCATGGGTCTCTTTTCCTGGAAGAGTAAAACCTTCATAGTCTAAACTGACCCTTTTGTTGGCACTGAAGAATGTTTCAGTATAGTAATGCTACAGATTGCTCTTCTATAATGGAAGGAGCTTTCAGCACTGCTAGAAATCTTGAAATTGCTGGTGCTGCCGTGGGCATTTTAGAAATTAAAGTAAATGAAATCGTTTGTGTGGAAGGCTGTATAAAAAGGTCGTACAAGCATACAGAGATTGATTTAACCACTTGGAACAGAGGAAAAGGTAACTACTTGTGTATTAAGTGATTTTATAAATGTTTGACAGAGAATTAACAGTTGTGAAATGAGAAACTTATCTGGAGAACCTGATAATTACTTTAGGAGTCTATCACTGCATGCTTGGCAGTGCTCGAGCAAGCTCACTGAAAACTAGGTGTGATGTGATTGCATAACCAATAGCAATTGCAGCATAGGTAAAATGTTAGCATGTAGGTAACAGTCCTAGTTTCTCCGTACTGCTGTAAGATGTAGTGCCACAGCTCATTTCTGTCCTGACTTCCAAGGCTGTTTGGTCACCTAAGCCTTGCTTCCACTCTTGGAACACTGCTCTTCCTCCACTTAGAGGTGAGACATTGCCTGGGAGGGAGGGGCTGGGCGACTTGAGGCTCCTCTTTGCTGTGCTTCTCAGTCTCACAGAAGGCGTGGAGGAAGTGTTCGTAAGCTTCTGGCTCTCCCTTTTATGGGAAGGGAGGGAGGCATCCGTGAGGAAGAATTAACACAGGAACTCTGGTGTGTCTCTTACAGCTTAAAATCAGTCTTCAGCTCCTGTGACACTTTAAGTAAGTGGGGCAGATGCAATCTAAAATAAACATGCAAGTGTGGTAACTTAAAAACGCTTTCTGTTCACGTTGGAGTTCAGTAATGTGCATTTGAAGCTTACTTACAGTAAACGTAGGCGTTTTTTATTTTATGTGTTTAAAACAAACTGTCACATTTACCTTCAGAGTGCGATTTAGTTGAAGCAAGTTTGATCCCCTCAAATTGAGAACCCAGATGATAAACTGTGCCTCTTAAAATGAGGTTTGAGTTTTGGCTTTGTGGGGTCAAATCAGCTCTATCTGGGTGTGGCCACGGTCCTTATAGGTGGTTTAGAGGAAGACTGCGGGATTGTTGTCGTACCTTCATGGCTTACTTGCTGAACTGGTCCTGTTTCTAAGAACTGGGAAGTGTCGTGTAGTAGTTATTGGTGTCTGCCTTCTATCAGCTAGTATGAAGCATGAGGTATGAGAGAAACAGCAGACAATATCTGTGGATACCACCATGCATTTGATTGTGTGAATTCACCACAATGTTGTTGCATGAAATAAAGATTGTTGCTTTAATTGCAACAAGCAAAATTTAATTGAAGTGCTACCTTGTTCATGTTTCTCTTAGAGGGACTTATCTCCTAGTCCCCCTTCAAACACAAGGCATTACTCTTTCTAAGAACAGTTTAGCCACCTACTTGTTTAATCTGGAGCAATGAAACACAAGAAGCAGGTGTATCACTTTGTAGCAGTGCCTTGTTACTTCTTCATTCATTCAGGCGTGCCTCTTTTTTGGGGGGGAAGAAAACTGAGATTCTATCTGAAGTGCCTCTGCCTGAGGAATTGCTCAACTCTGTATTATCTTTTGCTCTCTGGATTTTATGGCAGTCTTAGGATACTTCTCCTGTGATAAAAGATAAATATGCAAGTATTTGTTAGGAGTTAGATTAATTATTATTCATTAAATGCTAGAACTGTAGTATGTGAGATAATAATGGATTATGGGCATGCAACTGGTTCATTTCCTAGTAATGATGGGGATTTACCACAAACCATTAAACTTGGTAATGAGGAAGCTATGATAGTATGCTAATTAATACCTCCTAAACTGGATGAATAACATAAGATAGCCATTGTAATCCACTGCTGGAGCAGGGGATGATGAAAGTGTCTCTTAAAGATCTTCTCGTTGAAAGAGAGGAGAATGGAACTGCCAGCAGAGTTCATTCATAGAAAGGCTTGGGTTGAAAAGAACCACAATGATCATCTAGTTTCAAAACCCCTGCTATGTGCAGGGTCATCAACCACCAGACCAGGCTCCTGGTGTAGCTCATAGAACTGAGTTGCAATGCAGCTGTTGCTTGTGCTGTTGCGGAGAGCGGCATAGGAAAAATGTAGGCTGTTTCCTTGATATTAACTTTCAGAAGAGGTGGCAAGGATTCCTGGTCAAACTGCAGGCTTCTGAGATGATAGAGCTGCCAAGGATATATCATAGACTACTGATAAGAGTCAGTAAAATTTTTGTAAGGTAAGGCCATGCTTCTCACTTGTTAGTGACTTGAGCAAGTTGAGTCTGGAGAAATCTGTATCCCAAATACAAATTCCTAGTTTAATTTTCAAAAGGAATTGATGAATGCCATCCTGAAAGGCTCATAAGCTAGGCTTACTTGGAGTGATGCTGGTTGTTTATTCACACGGGGATTTCTTAGTGTTCCTGTATGGATAAATAAATGTTCTGAGTAACTTTTTGTTGTGTTTTGTACTGGAACTTTTTTTTAATTGCTTACGGTTGCAATGAATACAAAAAAAGAGTAGCAAGGTGAGTTCAGTTGAACTAAGCTATTCAAGGCAGAAATAAGAAGGCCTGCAGGAGTACTTCTAGATTCTGGATTCAATTGGCTCATAGTGGGTAAAATTGATTGTGTAAATGAATGTATTTTGCTAGGAAACCCTGACGTCATGCGTTATTGGCCGTGAGCTGGATTACTCTGAAGAGCTGAGATTTTTAGGGATCTGAGGGGGTTCTGTTAAAATCAATTTCCTTGTGCAGCAGTTGAAAGCCAGCAAATCTTAGGAGCTGCTGTGGCACCACTGAAGTCCCTGTTTCCAGTGCAGTGTACGACAAAGTGCAACACCTGCTGGAAGTTATAGTCGTGCATGGGTTCATGGGGTGTAAGTCTTGTAAACTCTTGTGTAAAGGTTTACTCTTTGGCTCCAAGAATGGGTGAGCCACAAGTAAGTGGAGGCTGAGGATGTTCTGGAGGGGTGTATCACTTGTCTCTTGTCTCCAGTGACATGGGCCAGGTGAGTCTGATTGCTCTGGCCCTTGGTCTGTTATGATTCGTGCTATTTTTTTTGTCTGAATTGCTGTGAAATCTTATAGAGAATGTTGAGATGAGGTTAGGGTTTTAGGCTTGTATCACTATTTGCCTTAAGCTTGTTTCAGGATTTCTAATTAAAAACATAACTTTTATTTAAAGCCTGAGAGCCTTTTTATTTTTTCTTAAAGCACTGCTGATGTTGGTGGTTTCATTTGCTTAACTGCTCACAGATGCAGTCCCACAAGCTTGTGCAGCACCTGCTCAGCCTGAGTTCTTGCTGGTCACACTGCAGTTCTGTCCCAGAAGCAGCAGATTGCTCTCTCCGATGTTGCACAAAGTGCAGATTAAAAACTATTATAAAATGTGTGATAGGGCTATGACTTGTCTAATTTTAAGTGTGCTACAATGGCTTGTTTTGGGGAGGCATACACATGTTCATAAAATGCAGAGTAGCTCTAACAACCCAACTGAGCAGCTGTAGCTTCCACACGGCACTTGTAAGAGATTTCTGCCAAATGTTCTCTTGTTTCTGCTCCTTTGTTTTGAAGCAAAGGATATCCCAACAATTTCAATTGTGTTGAATGGTGGTGCATCTCACTGAGTGAGACTTCATTATAAGTTAAGACAATTATTTTTAAGTAGTTTCACGCTTGAAAGGGAATGATTTATAGGGCTGTTGAAAGGTGATTCTTAGAAAATACTGAAACATTGTTCTCTTATTACATGTATACGTCCTGATAGTAAATGCAGTTTCAACTTTGTTCTGCCAACAGTGTAGAATACGAATAATAATGATCACAGTGGTTATTGTACAGAATGCAGGTGAAAATATGATGTTTTATGGCAACTTCAAATGGAAGAAGCTGGTTAAAGGGGGGGGAAAAAAAATCTGTTGTTTATGAAGCATCATTATAGTGAAAGCTTAAAATATAACTGTGACATTAGTTCCTCGGTGACCAAATATTTCCACTCTGCCTGATGCTGGCCACTTGTTCTATTGCACACTGCCATCTGTGGCCTGACTCAGCTTCTGTGTTGCCAAGCCCACGGCTGGAATGAAACCAGTGTGGCCTGTCCAAGCTGAGGCAAGGAGGGCTGGGGGTAGATTGTCTTCATCTTCCTTTCAATTCCTGAGGTAAACTGTTCTTATGTGCAGAAAGCAGAAGTGGTCCTGCGTGGTCCAGAGGATGGCCATGAAGATGATTAGGAGGCTGGAGCATCTGCCCTCTGAGGCCAGGCTGAGAGAGCTGGGGTTCTTCAGTCTGGAGAAGAGAAGGCTGCGAGGAGACCTTATAGCAGCCCTCTGGTACCTGACAGGGGCTTACAGAAAAGCTGGGGAGGGACTTCTTATAAGGGCGTGTAGCAACAGGACAACTGGAAATGGTTTTAAACTGGAAGAGGGTAGATTTAGACTAGATATTAGGAAGAAATTCTTTACTGTGAGGGTGGTGAGACAGGTTGCCCAGAGAAACTGTGGATGCCCCCTCGCCAGAACCATTCAAGGCCAGGCTGGATGGGGCTGTGAGCAACCTGGTGTAGAGGGAGGTGTCCCTGCCTATAGCAGGGGTTTGGAACTGGATGATCTTAAAGTTCCCTTCCAGCCCAAACCAGTCTGTGATTCTATGTGCAACTTGCTGGTAGGGCTTGGAGGAGAGGACTGAAGAACGTGTTGATACTATAAAAAGGTTGTCCTGGGACTAGGAGTGTGGGATGCCTTGAGAATGGGCAAGTAGTAATGAACCTTTTTCTTGGCCTCTGTGAGCTGAAGCCTCTTCTTCACGATCTCCCTTTCCCCAGTTTGATTCTTCTGTTCTCTCAAAACAGTAAACTGAAATCACAAAATCACAGAATGACAGAATGGCCAGGGTTGGAAGAGACCTCAAGGATCATGAATTTCCAGCCCCCCTGCCACGTGCAGGGCCACCAGCCTTCCTATTTTATACTATAGCAGGCTGCCCAGGGCCCCATCCAACCTGGCCTTGAACACCTTCAGGGATGGGGCATCAACAAGCTCTCTGGACAGCCTGTTCCAGCACCTCACCACTCTCATAGTAAAGAACTTAAAAATCAGTGTGGAGAGGACTGCTGTATGGAAAATCTTATGCAGGGATCCCTAGAACATTCCTCAAATTGAAGAGTGTTCTGATGATATTTCTTGCTATATCAATCTTACCAAGTATCCACGTTTTCATGTTACAAGGAGCACTTGCAATACAAGTAGTGAACTCTTTCATAGTTTAACTGGTTATTACTCAAAGAAGATGGTGTTAGACCTTGCTATCAAACTGATGAATATTCTAGTAATTATTATTTGTTATCATAGGAACAGTGTATTTTAAGTTTGGGGAATCAAAGTGAGGTGTTTAATTGACTGATCTCATCAGCTGCACTGAGGAGCACTGTTTCCCTGTTAGAAGCATAAGATGATGTTTTGTAGAAGTGCAGTAAAACAGCATGGACCATTAGAGGTCCAATTGTTAAGCCAGTCTAGACGAGTACTGATGTGCTTATATTGATTGTACTTGGTTCTGGTCAGAAATGTCTATTAATATTTGAACAGCAACTAAATACTCATCAGCTCCTAGGAAAAGATGCCTCTCAAAATCTCTACTGCTGATTAATTACCATTGATCTTAACCACCACTATGGCTTGGACATGTTTCCAGCACTACTTTTAGAATTCTTTCCATAGGTTTTGATACATGGCATCTTTACCTTTAGATATTGTCAAGAAACAGCAGAATCAAGTTTTGAATTGCAGGATTGTTATTAAATAAAATGTCAAATGCTCACCGTGAATCTGGTCAGCCTGTTTCATTTGGATTGAACTACTTGTAGCTAAGAATCTTGTTGCTATTCTTAACACAGCTGTTTGGTTTGATGTGACAGTTGTCCTGATTCTTTGAATGCAATATTCTGGTTTATTTGGCCTTCACTTGAAAATGGTTTATGAAGTAATATGGTATCACTTTAGTATGTTCATGGGCCCTTGGGACAGGGAGTAAGGAAGGGCAAGGAATTGGTTATGGCAACTGCAGCTTCTTGTTTTGACAGTTCTCAGAAGTGCTAATGCCTGAAGAACAGAATGAGGTGGTGTTCAGCTGTAAAATTGCTGATCTGGGCATTTAACTTCATCATGTTCAAAATGTAGCTGTTCCATCAATACAAGATCATTTTGACTAGAAGTGGCAAATGCCTTGTCTGGTGGGGCGTAGTGTGTTGCAAAGAGTTTAATTTACCCATATATACATATGCAATTGATTAGTTCTACATGAAGTTGCTGCTTTATAAGTAGCCTTAGTGAGCCGTTCAGATCTGTGACTCTATTAATAATGAACAATAGAAGATATTTTGGCTGTTGATAGAGTAGGAAGGTTTTGTTTTTTTAAAAAAGATGGTATCATACAAAATTAAAACATAATTTGTAAATGCTAATGCCTTAGGTAAAAGAAGCAAAGCACTGTGATATAGTATTGGTCTTCTCTTGCCCTACACCCCACTTTGTATACTTGTTACTAGGTTTTTAATCTTTAAATGTCCAGTTATTTCCTGGGTGCTGTGCAGTTCAGCCTCTAGATAGTGGCACTTGGTATTTAGCTGGAAGCACACTGTGATGTCTAGTCTGACTGCATAGCAAATCCTGCAAGTTGGTTATATCTGAGTTAGTGCTGACAAAGGAAATAAACCAGGATGAGAGAGCTGCCAAAGGAGGTAATGTCCTTAAAGGAACATCTGGTAGCAGAAGTTCTGGATAGCATTTTGGCCTTGCCAGAATCTCCCTTTGAGGTTTCCAGGCGTGTAAACGTTTTGTGATTTGGCTTTAGTTTTTAGCAGGAAATCATTGCCATGAACGGGTGATGGAAGCCTCATATTAAGCACAGCACATCAGGCTATTTTTCTTTTTTTTTTTTTTTTTTTTTTTTTTTAGAGCCAGTATATTAGCTTGAGCTTTTGATGTATCAAAAGACTTAATTCAGTGGGAGGCATCCTAATGAACATGCTGCAGTTATATTGGTCCTGGGAAGTGCAGAACTTGAATGTGCGTGGAGACATCAGGTTTCTCATCTATGAAATTCCCATCTGTAGTAGGAAATGAGATAAGACTGGAGTTTGATGCCATCTGATACTGTGTCCTGTAAACAAGTTCCAGGTGGAGCATGGTGTGCTCATTCACAGTTCTGAGAAGTGGAAGTCTAAAAGAGTTCATTCACAAAGAAAGGTTGGATACTTCAAAGCCTCAGGCTTGTCAATGTTATTAAATCTGCAAGGCTTTTGGTTTATCTACGTATGTTGAAAAGCTTTAAGTAACTTGGATTGCTGAATAAGGTCTTTTTTTCTCTTATTTTACATATGTGTTTGTAAATAAGTTATATTTATCTGGGGGTTGTTGGCACTGAGTGGTGCAGTTGACACACTAGAAGGGAATTACACCATCCAGAGGGACCTAGACAGGCCTGCAAAGTGGACATGCAAGAAGTGTGGTTTAACAAGGCCAAGTACAAAGTGTTGCACCTGGGTCAAAGCAGTCCCAGATACGTGTACAAACTGGGAGGAGAACTTGAAAGCAGCCCTGCGTAGAAGGATTTAGGAGTCCTGATGGATGAAGGGCTGGACGTGAGCCAGCAGTGTGTGCTTGCAGCCTGGAAGGTCAACTGTATCCTGGGCTGCATCAAAAGAGGGGTGGCCAGCAGGGGGAGGGAGGAGATTGTCCCCCTCTGCTCTGTTCTTGCGAGGCCCCATCTGGAGAACTGCATCCAGGCCTGGGGCCCCCAGTATAGGAAGGATGTGGAGCGGGTCCAGAGGAGGGCCCACCCCAACAAGATGATCAAACTGCTGGAGCACCTCTCTTATGAAGAAAGTTTGAGGCCGCTGGGCTCATTTAGTTTGGAGAAGAGAAGGCTCCAGAGATACCTCAATGTGGCCTTTCAGTACTGGAAGAAAGCTTACAGGCGGGAGAGAACTGACTTTTTACAGGGTCTCATAGTGGTAGGGCAAGAGATAATGACTTTAAATTAAAAGAGGGGAGATTTAGTTTAGTTGTTAGGAAAAGAGTTGTTACAGGGTGATGAGAGGCTTGAACACATTGACCAGAGAGGATGTGGTGCCCCATCCTGGAGGGCATTCAAGGCCAGGTTGGATGGGGCCCTGGGCAGCCTGAGCTGCTGAGTAGAACTGGATGATCTTTAATGTCTTTTCCAACTTAATGATTCTATAAGCCTAACATCTGGGAACGATGAGCTTGTGCTTCCCTGTTGGTGGGGAGCATTGACATCCATCCATTAGCCTTTGGAAAACATCATCTTGTTTGTCTTCTAGAAATGTGAAATTTGGCTCTGATTATCTGGCTCCAGTTCTTGTTCTATGCCTGAGCTCTGTAGGAGAAAAAAAAAAATGCATCAGAATGAGAATAAAAGATATGTATTTCAAGTAGTTAATCTGTTTTAAGGGCACTCTTGGCTCAAATAGCTCCTGTTTGGTATTTAAGCATTACTGTATATTTGACGTTTTATTCAATGTTGTAAGAGTTGTTGTAGAATCATGGATGAATGTTTAGTGTTCTATTATGTCTTTTAGGTATACCTGAATAACTTTAGAAAGCATACTTAAAGCATTGCTGGTATTTTCTTAGGAGTCTTTAAAAATGATACTAAACACTTTATGTTGAGAAAGAAGGAAAAATGTTCCATGAGGGGACTTGAAGGTTTGCAGCAGCCTGGGTTATTTCAAATAATGATCTGGAAACTGGTTTCTTAGCTTGAAAGATCTCAGAATGTTTTTGCTGTTGTTTAATTGCTAACTGCCATAGTACAATCATTCCCCTGTGATGGGGACTCCATGGCCATCTTACCAGAAGTCAGCCAGGCAGAAAAACCTGATGGAATGCCAAGTGAGCCCACCCTTGCCTTGAGGGGCAATTTAGGTGACCTCTGAAGGTTTCTGCCTATCCGTGATTTAGTTGCCACTTAATTATGGTAAACTACAAGTGTCTTGGATTTACAGCTAAGTCTAAAAACTGATTGCAGCCACTTCACTCAGACTGGGGGAGAACTTGTGTTTAGCATCTCAGCTCATTACCCAGAGTGAGGTTAGGCATTTTTTTTTTATTGCCTGTACCTTGAGAAGTAGTATGCTCGATTCTGACTCCAAAGGAGTTACTGCATATTACATTTACTTTAAATATATGGGGTTTTTTTTCCCTCTGTGCTGGAAGGCTGATGGAATGGGAGGGGTCTTTTACAGACAATTAAAGATCTCAAGTACGTAACTGATATTACGTAACTTCTCCTTGGAATAGCTGTCTAAATTGGAGCAGGACAATACACCTTATTAACAGAATGGTGCCAAGTTGAGCCTGTTGGGTTTTTTTCTTCCAACTTAAGAAATCATCAATATAACTTAGCTGACCTTAATTCACTTTCATGCTTACTGTTATAAGCATGCTTTTAACCGGCTTACACAGTGATCAGCTGTAGTGATCTAAATGACTAAAATCTCATTGACTCATTATCGTGAGGCAATGTCCTTGCTTAGAAGAAGAGGAACTGAAGTTGTATATTTTTTCTCATTTCCACAGTGGAGCAGCATTATTTGTCAGTTTATGTAATCTTAGGTTACAAAGTACCCTACAGAAAAGGTAAAAGTAACCTTTAGTTGTGCTGTTCCAACTACTGGTTAAATAGTGAATCCCCTGGTAAGTTCTCTGTATGCGTCTCTTTAGAGGTGACAGCAGGTCTGTCCTGCTGCATGGTTTTCTCTCTTCTTCCCCAAAATCTACATCAGTGACAACCAGAGATTTCTTTCTGAGATCTCGCTCAGAGAGGTTGCTAAGCTGGGGAAATAAGATGTTGAAAGAAGTGTTTGGATTCTTTGCGTGTGACTCTTCTCAAAAGTTCTGCGGAGTCAAGATCTGTAACTTGGCTCTCCATTTTAAGAATTTCTTCATCAAAGTGCAAGCACTCCTCTTTGCCTTTCCTGTTTCTGTTGAAAAGGAATAGCTAACTTGGTACCAGCAGTTCAGTTTCAGTGGAGACCATGAGGCAGAGCACTGGCTGCATGTAAATGAAGGCGATATTGTTCTGAATTCTAGAAAAAAGGTATTGTGTTGTGGATAGTCATATTCAACTAGAGCTTGTTTGTGACCTCATTACCTCACTGAACTTACTACTGCATTTGTAGTAGTATGTAAAGATATTATTTAAATGCCTTTCAGTGTGTAATTCACCTCTTTTTTTTTTCCTCCAGAAATGCTATGAACAAAAGCAGTACAAAAATGGACTCAAGTTCTGCAAGATGATCCTTTCTAACCCCAAATTTGCTGAACATGGAGGTAACTGCTCAACTCACAAGTTTTTGTTTTTCTTCTCTTGTCCTGAGTTTTAGTCATTCTGTTCTGTATTGTTGAGAGAGAATGCAGCCTGTCACTGAATTTCATTCTGTCCTTGCTAGTGAATAATACTCTTGATTTTTTTCAGATGTAGTGCATTCATATCAAATTTCCACACTTATAGTCAGAAACATTCTGAGGCATGAGGATCAAATGATTCAGTGAAGCATACTTGAGTGAAGCTTCCACTCAATTTGCCTTTCTAGATTTCCAGGTTAGAATGTGAGTGCGTTCTGTTTTTTCTTTTCTTACATCTCTATTTAACTGCAAACCCTACCTTCTTTTGAACGTTACACGAAGGTGTTTTGCCAAGGAGTTAAATCTTTCTTTTTTTGTCAACTAGATATTTTGAATTTTTTGTACTGCAGATCAAATTGCTACTTAAGATGAACAGACTAAAGCGTAACACTCTTGGTGCTAAGACTGTCCTGTTCTGATAAATACTGCAGGAAATTGAACAGGAAAGTGTTGGTTCTATTTACATCCCTCAGAACTTAATCCTCAGTAAGATACTCGAATCCTGCTGCATTACAGGATTTCTGTTGCGTGGTTCAGGGAATACTTTTGATACAGGCATTTTTTGTTTGTCTGCTGTTGGAGCAATTTAACAGAGTCTGCATGTACTGAGTCAAAATTATTTTGCTGTTTGACCTCATTAGACATTTGACTAGTCACTCTTTCATCTGTGCCTGGTGTTTCTTGGTTGTCTTTGTTACTTTCCTAGAGATAAAAGAACAGATTTTTGTTGCCTCAAAATTATGGAGTGGCCTCTCTACTTCTGAGACCTAATCACTTGTTTCTGCGAGCACTTGTGTTTTTATAACCTCCCAGTGCGTGTTTCTGTATCTTTTCTGCTCTTGCTGTCTTAAACTTTTTCAGAACAGCTAGCTGCCTTGGCAGTCCACATACTGCATGGGCTCTGAGCCATGAGTGGCTTTGGAGCTTGGGAGTAAAGCCTGAAATGAACAGCTGAAGCAGAACTAAGCCAGTGAAATGATCTGATGGGAAGCTGTGCTGTTGTCGCACTTAGCCTCAGAGATGAGGGATTATAAAGAATTGAGTGAGGTGACAAACATGCATTGCTGTGACTGGACAGCTATCTCCCTGGTGTGGGCAGGTAGCAATAGCTTGTTCTCATGAGACCCCACCTGCAGTATTGTGTCCAGTTTTGGAGCCCCCAACACAAGAAGGACATGGAGTTGTTGGAGCAGGTCCAGAGGAGGGCCACAAAGATGATCAGAGGGCTGGAGCACCTCCACTATGAGGACATGCTGAGAGAGCTGGGGCTGTTCAGCCTGGGGAAGAGAAGGCTCCAAGAAGACCTTATAGCAGCCTTCCAGTACCTGAAGGGGGCCTACAGGAAAGCTGGGGAGGGACTTGTTAGAAGGGCATGTATCAACAGGATGAGGGGAAATGGTTTTAAACTGGAAAAGAGTAGATTTAGACTAGAGAGTAGGAAGAAATTCTTTACTGGGAAGGTGGTGAGACACTGGAACAGGTTGCCCACAGAGAGGCTGTGGATGCCCCCTCGCCAGAACCATTCAAGGCCAGGCTGGATGGGGCTTTGAGCAACCTGGTCTAGAGGGAGGTGTCCCTGCCTATAGCAGGAGGTTGGAGCTAGATGGCCTTAAAAGCCCCTTCCAACCCAAACCATTTTATGATTCTGTGATTCACACAGTGCTCTTTCAGCCTTCCTTATATTACCAAAAGGTATCATACTGTCTTTCAGTGATTAACTTAGAGTACAGGTATAGGACAATCTATTTAAAAAAAAAAAAAAGGTGTCTTTGAATAATTGCTCACTTCTTTCTTTAAAAGTACACCTAGAGACAGATCTACCAATTAAGTTAAAGTGAGTGTTACAGCTAACCTTGATCACAAGCCCTTCCCTTTAACGCAGTTTGCAGTTTGGAGGAAAATGGAATACTTGGATGAAAATGAGACTGTCGTCTGGCAGTGGGCAAAAATAAGCTGTCTCCTAGTTAGTAGGGAAGATGATTTAAAAAAAAAAAAAAACACCCACGAATCTGCAACAGCTTTCTGGCACAGCACATGCTTACATACAGCTTGTTTTTCAGTGTTACTTGAAAGATGGAGGAAGAAGAGCGATAGTCATATCAGTGTATTTGAAATCTTTTGCTTCTCAGAATACTGATTAAAATCCTACTTAGAGAGACTTTTTTCCCCAAAGTGCTATAGCAGGAAATACAGTCCTCTTAATTAATGATTTTGAGGCAATCTGCAGAAAATAAACAGCCTATGACAAAGATATTTGTTTCTTATGGTGTGACACAACCTAAATAATTCGCTGTTCTGCCTACGTGGAACCTTTAATATATAATGAAAAGCACTTTATAACTAATTGTTAACTCACTTAGATAAATGTATTTTTTGCTAATAAAACTTGTGTTGTCTGCGTTCATCACATCTGTATGAAGCTCTGCAAAAGACTTTAAACTCAGTTTCAAGAAAGGAAATGCCTCCATATAACAATCTTCAGCTGTGCTAGGCAGCTATCCTGATCTAAATTTATCATTTAATGTGGAACTTCACTGTGTAGCAACTTCAAAGGGTATCTGTATTGTGAAACTGGCATGTGGGAAATCAAGAGCATAAGTATATGATATTTCTTACAGAGACGCTGGCTATGAAAGGATTGACTTTGAACTGTTTGGGGAAGAAGGAAGAAGCATATGAATTTGTTCGTAAAGGACTCCGTAATGATGTAAAGAGTCACGTCTGTATCCTTTGTAATACAAAACCTGATCTCTTTTGCTTTTTTCTCACTTGTGCATATGATTTTATTGCTGCATCGGCCTTTACTTTTGAAGTGTATAATGTGGTCTATATATAAAAAGGAAGTTGGAAATGAGGTGTGTATGATGATTATTAATTTGTAATCAAATACTTCAAATAAGACTTCAGTTTCATTTGTACAATCATACAGAATCTTTAAGAAAAACAAAGTGCCTTTTATGTTTAAGTTTCTTACACAAAGACTGATGCTTGCTTTCTGCAGGAAATTGTTTGTAAAATGCAGCTAATTTCTGGAGTTTATATCTTTCTTAATGAGAGCGTAAGAAATCTTGTCTAGAAGTACTATGAAGATATATATTTTGTTATTTGGAAATCTGAATTTTGAGTAGTGATTTTTAGGTCTACTGGCTTGATGACTGCCATTCTCTTCTCAGCTTCCAAAAATCTGCAACTTTGAGACATGCCAAATACTCAAGAGTTTTGGGGGTAGCTGTCTTTTGTCATGCCACAGGCAGGCGGCTACTTCAGATTTGCTGTGTACATTTGCATACATATCAAGTTTACTCAGGGATGAGTTTCCAATTGTCTTTTTTTAACCATAAAAAAGATAAAATTGTCCTTAGGTATAAATTGTCCTTAGGTATCATACTTGAAAGAAGAGCTGTGTGGTTATCACAGCACAGTTGCTGTTCACTCCTGTTTTAAACTCCCAGGAAGCTGGAGGTTATGGGCAAAGCATAACAAGCAAAGAAACACCTCTAAGCACAGAGAAGTCTTCAGTTTGTAGAGAGAAGAATCCATAGAACGAGCAAATACAACTTGTACCTTCCCAGTCTGAAGGGTTGAACATCTAAGAAATACTAAAGCAACTTTCTTCCGTGGAAGACTTCTCACAGATTAAATAGGGGAGCAAAATAATCTGGTTGAGTTAGGGAAGTGTTTTTGTTCTTCCACTAAAAATTCCAGTGTTGGATTTATCAGCAACCTCAATTCTTACCTGCAAGACTATCTTTAAACCATGTAGAACCCTTGTTTTCAAATGCTGGGAGGGCTCACTGCAAGAATTGAGTTTTATTTCAGGGGTTGGAGACAAAGAGATGCTTCTTGGCAAAGTAACTTGTACAAAAACCAAGCAACTCAAAAAATGAGTTTTTGTGAGTTTTTCCACTGTTTTACTGACTTCTAGAACTTTTTACCATAAGGTGACCACAAGATTTTTTTTTTTTGTATTCTGACTTCAAGTAGTGTAGACCCATCTGAAACCTCTTAGGTATGCATTCCCTTGTTTACCTCTTTTCCTCTTGTTTTTTTTTTTTTTAAAGCTGTGTCATAGAATTATCACTGACAAAGCGTACCACCACCTCTTGCACTCAGCTGTATTGTTGCAGCTCTACAGAGTCCCTTCATGTCTTGAGCAGTCTGTCTGCAGATCTACGTTTCTACTGAGCAGAAACTTACTGATAACAAGTTAATTTTCAACAGATATGGAAAGTTTGACACAGTATTTCAGTTGTCATCTTACGATGTTATTAAGAAATGGCAAATGTCTTTTGGTACTGCGCTTTAAGAGCAGCTGCCAATCACCATATCACTGCCCGAATATGTTTCCTCTGATGGTGAGGTTTCAGTGTGTACGAAGAGTCAAGAGAAGAGACTATGTATTCTCTTCCCTGAGAGACTCAAATTGAGCTTAGCTTTCTAATAATAAAGATTCGTTCTGCATAATTTGTAAGGGCTTGTGACCAGCCCTGATGTTCTGATGGAAGCTCGATAATAAATTGATGCTCAGTACCACCTAAGCAGAGCTTGGGAAAATCTCTAAAATAATATTTAATTTCCTCTGAAATAAAGCACTGACATCTTAATGCCTGTCAGTTTGATTAGACAGAGAAGCTGGGACTAGCCACAAAAATCATGTCCTTTGAGTAGCTGGTTTCAAGGAGGAGCGATCTATCTACGTTTTATTTTCTTGCAGTAATGTTTGAAAGTGTTTTTGATGTATTTTGTCCTTTGAACTTTTTAAAAGCATATGGCAGATGATGATTCAAGAATGACTGGTCACCTTGGAGTTCTGATTTGTTTATGGAATAATGGAAGAAAGTTTTAATTCCTTTGCCGTTTCGCATAGTTTCCCACTTGGAGGTTTGGAGGAAAATAAAACTATGAACTGTTCAGAAATGTGGAAATATTACAGGCTGCCCGGAGAGGTTGTGGATGCCCCATCCCTGGAGGTGTTCAAGGTCAGGTTGGGTGGGGCCCTGGGCAGCCTGGTCTAGTATTAAATATGGAGTTTGGTGGCCCTGGATGTGGCAGGGGGGTTGGAGATTCATGATCCTTGAGGTCCCTTTCAACCCTGGCCATTCTGTGAAATTTTCTTGTTGAGCTGCAGACAAGCTCTGACCCATTTTGAATATAATTTGAATCATGGTTTGGTCAGAGCTGTATGCTTACTTTGATATTTAGTGTATCAGGAAGTGACATGTTATTGTTTCAGTGCACTACAGGAACACATGCAAGGCTGGCCCAAGCTGTCTACTATGATTTATTAATAGTGTTGTGTTTTATTGGCTCATGTTGGCTGTTGTATTTTGTTGTGCTTGATTTCTGCCATTGTGCAGACCTATTTCCAAAGGAATTTTTGCCTTTCTTTACTTGATTGTTTGGTAAGGAATGCGGTTAATGGAGATTTGAAACAGAATACCACTTGGATCTGGGAATAATAGTGATACCTAATACGTTACTTGAAGCCTTATCTTTGTTAAGCTAGAAATTCTTTTGCACTGAATGGTCTTGATCTGGACAAGAATCTAAATTATCAATAGTTTGTTCTTGAGGCTGATATGTGTTGGTGCTGCATTTAAGTCTGATCCATGTCCTTAATACTTGTCTCTAAGAGACAAGGTAGGATTGATAGACGGTAGCTGCAGCATTAGGCCAGCTGCTCTCACTGTATCAAAAGTTGTTTGTTCCCTTTAGCCTTATGGTAGCAACAGCAGCTCTGCTAGCAGTCTCAAGGATGAATACTGAGTTTGTCAATGGCTGGTGTTCCAGTAGGGACAGTAGCCAGGGTCTCTTGCCTGTGTATTATCTGCTTCCTTCAGACTGTTGATTATTATTTGCTTTTGGTTGGAGACTTGGCCTTTGAGATTCATAATTACAAACTGGCTTTCTGTCTTAAATGTCTAGTACTTAAGGCCTTCAGCCTTTCTAAGTAAGGAGGAACTTATCTTTCTACTTATTTGTCCATGTTAAGGCTTTGAATTTTCTTGCTATGCTTTCTCAACTTAGTAGTTTCAAAACAATAGCATCTTTGGGGGAAACAGTTGCTTCATTTTCACCTCAGTATAATGAGAAATCTGAAATATATTTTTTTTCTCTGTTAGCTCTGTGAACTATTTTTATGTCTTTTAAACTGAAAATGGGTTAAGGATGCCTACAGCTCTTCCCAACTGGATTCAGCTGGTTCTGAAGCACATTGGAGAGCCTCGTGAGAGAACTTATGAGCCACTTTTGGTTTGAATATGTTCAGAGTTACTAGTGCAGAGTTACTGGTGCTGCCCCAATGAGCTACTAATATCCTGAAGTAGCAAGTAGTATATCAAGCAATATCTTTGTTAATATAACTCTAGGAAACTGTTGTAAATACACCATATAATGTGTTGCTATGGTACCACTTGGTTTCATGTTTTGAATTCAAAACCTTTCCAATCTTTCAGTTGTTTGTTGTTTTGTTGGTTTTTTTTCTAAGAAAAAATTATTTAAACAGATGCTTGGGGAGAGAAGTATTGAAATGTGAAATGATACACTGCTGGAAGTCTGAGAATCTGGTAAATACTTCAGTGTCCAGAAACATTAAGATATCCTCAATTAATAAAGTGTAGCTCTGTGTTTATCCCTTACTGTAAAATCTGGAAACTGAGGTTGCAGATTGGCAGAGATGAAAGGGTGAAACTTGTACACCAATTGTATTTGTAGATAGAGAGAATTCTTGGGGTGAAAAGTCCCGTTTTGGTTACAGTAGTGTGCTTTTAAACGATACTTCTCTAGGATACCTTTAAGACTTTGAATTGTTTAATTTGTATAGCAAAGTTTGGTGGGGAGGGATGTTATGAATGTGATTTAATGGAAGATTTTATGATGTGTGTATTACATATTTGGAAGCGTTTAATGTTTAACTTCTGACAGTAAAGTCTGATTGCAATAATCAATTTATGAGGGTACTGATTTTCGAGGAAGCTGCAGAGTTATTTGTCCTGTAACACAAATGCACTGTAGTTACTTTGTGTAAATTGTGGACGTGTCTTCCTTAACGTGTATTAGGTTGGCACGTCTATGGTCTTTTGCAGCGTTCTGATAAGAAATATGATGAAGCCATCAAGTGCTACCGGAATGCACTCAAGTTAGATAAGGATAATCTGCAGATCCTGAGAGATCTCTCACTGTTGCAGATTCAAATGAGGGATTTGGAAGGATATAGAGTAAGTATTCTATTTAAACTCCTATTTATTGCTGTTTGTATTCTCTGTTTATGTTCCATTTTGTAATTCTTTTATTGGTAGTAATTCTGTTACTACTTGTTTTTGATATTTTGAAGTAGGAAGTGTTTTAAGCTCTTGTTTGTGCAAGTATGAAAATGAATTGCAGTGGAGCTCTGTTATACTATTGAGAACACACCTCCACAAGTACATTCACTCTTTAAAACTTGACTAGTGAATCACCTTTTTAAAATTCAAGCTATCCACCATTTTTTACTAAAATAAAAAGTATAAGACCTAAAGCTTAACGTGTATTGTGTTACTGGAAGGTACTGCAAGCAATGTTTTGTTTGTATGTACTGAGGGTGTTTTTTGTGAGAAATACATTTTCACTCCACTGAACTTTTTAAAATGGTGTAAGAAAAATGAGCAAGGAAATAAAATACCTCTAAGTCTGAGGGATTATGATTAGAGATCACTATCCCTCAAGAAGGCCTTTTGAAAAAAAAAAAAAAATCACAGAATCACACAGAAATAATTCCAGGTTACTCTGAAAGTCTGTAGAAATTTGTGCCAGTCATGTTATTTCAAAGGAGAGTAGGAGAAAAAAAAGGATGTTAAAATATTTTGGATACTGGTATGACTTATGGAATCATGGAACTGCTTTTATTCTGTTTTGAGAGCATTATTATATATTGATTGCTTCTCCCTTCAGAAAAATGCACTCTATTTTATTGAGTGTGTGGGAAACTTGCCCTGTGCTAATTGGTTTCTTGAATTCAAATACAGATTTTATCATGAATAACAGCTTTAAATTTCTGTAAGAACTGAGTCAGTGATTTCAAAATGGATTTGGCTCCCAAAGTGTTAGAGGACTGGACCGTGGGCTTTAGCATTAGGTGGTCTCCTTCACTGATCATGTTGAATTCATAAATACAGGAAGAGTGGATAGCTGACTTAAAGCTGTGACATGGCTCAATAAGAGAGATTAGAGAAGCACTGCTATAAGTATGAGGACTTTGTGCCTGGGCATGAGAAGAGTGGGACAGCTTTTCCAGTGGCAGTGAGCTTGTGTTTCTTAATGACACACCTCTGAGATTTCAGTGTTCTGTCTTTGGGAATAAGGCTGGCCTTAAGAGATGCTTCTTAAAATGGTACTTCTTATGTACCAAAAAATAGTTGGGTTTTTTTGTTGTGCCATGACTACTATGTTTAAAATGTAGATTTATATGATAGTTTGTGGTAATAATATAGTAATTTAACCTCTTTTTTTTTTTTTTTTAATGTCTTTCTTTTTACTCAAGGAGACAAGATACCAGTTACTTCAGCTGCGCCCCACACAACGAGCTTCCTGGATCGGATATGCAATTGCATACCACTTACTTAAAGATTATGATATGGCCTTAAAATTACTTGAAGAGTTTAGAAAAACCCAACAGGTAAGACTTGCTATTCTATTCAGAAAATTCTTTACAGATAAGAGAGAATCTGAAGAACTGGGAGTTGGAACTAGATGATCTTTAAGGTCTCTTCTAACCCAAGCCACTCTGAATTAGTTTTTCATAATTAGGGAAACCTAATTACAAACCATTTAAGAATTAGGAAGACATTTCTATTATTTCTGGAACTTTTTGAGCATTTAGATATCTCCAAGAGCTAGCAACTGATGCAAATTATACAGGATCACTTGTTCCCTGGCAGTAAGCTGTCATGTAGATTGATGTGAAATAACTTAATGTCTGTGAGGCTTGTAGCCAAAGAAAACCACTGTTGATCTTGTCTCATTATAGTAGGTAAAACTTCAGAAAGCACCATTTAATGTTGGATGTGTGCACGCACATCCTGTCTCTTCTACCATAACCTGGATTTCATTGTGCCTCTACAAATATCAAGACAAGAAACTGCTGCTGTTTTATATACATCTGTATATTTTTCACTTAAAATCAGTCCTTAGTGTCAGGGTTGCAAGAAAACAGAGTTAGAAAGCCCTATGTTTGAGAAGATCATAGAATCCTTAGTTGGAAGGGTCCTTTGAAGGTGTCTAGTCCAGCTCCTTCGCGATGATCAGGGACACCACAAATAGATCAGGTTGCCCAGGCCCTATCCAGCCTTGTCTTGAAAGTCTTCAGGGCTGGGACATTAACCACATCACTAGACAACCTGTTCCAGTGCCTCACCACCCTCACTGTAAAAGATTTTTTTCCTTATATCTAACCTAAATCTATCTTCTTAGAGCTTGAAACCGTTTCTCCTTGTTCTGTCACCACAGACCCTGCTAAAGAGTCTGTACCTTTCTTTCCCGTAGCTCCTCTTCTGGTGCAGCCCAGAAGATCTGGTGTTACTGAAACTTGTTTGAATAAATCGAGTGGTGCAATGCCAAAATTCCCAAGTAAAACATTTTTTTTTTTAAAGGAGAGTCAACTTATTTCTATTATTAGTGACTTGGAATTATAAAGTCTGAATTAACAGAACACTGGATGAATGAGAACAGTAGATTAATCTGTAACGTAGAAATTAAAGCCATGTTTTTTGAGAACTTCTTGCACAAGTGCTAAAATATTACCTGATTTATAGATTGTGATTGTTGTTTTGTTTTAATAAAGATGTCTCATCCTGTCTGAGATGAATGCATTTGAGATTCTATCATGCTGCCAAAAGTAGACTAACTTAGGAAAAGAAAATCAGCAGTTGCTAGGAGAGAGACCAGTGTTTGTGTTGATCATGTGTCATGGTCAAGTAGAAGGCTTAGTATGCCAGGGATACATAGCTTGATATTACTAGAGAGCTGTCATTCCAGTGTTGAATAGAAGCTGAAAATAATCTATTTAAATAAAAATTAGGTCATTTTTGGGGTGTTTGACAGCCAAGAAGTTATGGCTCAGTAATGAATCAGCAGAGCCCTATCTGAGCTCAATGTTGAAATGAATTTTGTAATTAAAAATAATGCATAATAGATGTAAAAACTGCAAATGACAAATTGCAAGAAGTTGAGGCTGTCTTAAGATCAAAAAGCACTTAAAATTAGTTTCGACTCTCTGGAGAGAGTGGAATTGATGCTGCTAATGCTGTTGCCTTTTCTAAAAGATTGTGTGTAAATATGTTTGTCTGAGGGCAGTTGTGGTGATATACTCTTCAGTGTAGTAACCAAGCCAGATTTGAATACCATCTGCCATAGATAAGCATATTAAATCAGTTGCTTCTGTGGAATTTATCAGAATCCTTTAAAAAAATAAAATAAATCCTGAGATGTGTAATTCAGCTGCCATTTTTTTTGTAAGACTGAAAATATATGGGAAATGTCAATAAATAAGACAAGGCTTCATACTTGAATAATACAAGCAACATGAACTACTTTTACTGTTGCTTAGCATAATACTTGCCAGACCAACAACAGAAAAGTTGTTTAAGCATTAGAAGACAGAATATACCATAAGTGCAGGACAGTGTGAGTCTATAGAAAATCAGTTATGTCAAGCATTTTGAGATTGGTAGATATGGTCCTGTGATGTATTCTGTTTTCTCCTCCACATCATTACAGATGACCACATTGGTTTCCATGTGTCTTGCAGACAGAGAAAGTTTTGTGCCTTGTGCTTTTCTGCTTTGCTGTAGGAGCTTTCTGAGAAATGCAAACCCACATACAGTCCAGCTGCTAGAAGAGAGAATAGTTTCAGTTCTCTGTACTCAAGAGCTTTAGTAAAATCACAGCTCAATTTTGCCACACATTGGCTCTTCTGCAGTTCCCAAGTGTGCTGTTGGTGCAATCTCTGCGTATTTGAGTTGTGTGCTTAAAATGATTTAGCTCAGTGTACTTGTAAATCTGAGCAAGTATGTTTCTTGTTTGCTTTACTTGCTAAACCTCTCCCCTTACCCCACGCTTTGTATTTACTTGAGCCCTAATGGATGTTTTTTTGTGACTGACTTGGAGTATTGTGTATCACTTTCAAATGGTGCTGGTATTCAGTGTTTGAAACTGAAGGGTTTCTAAGTCACTAGTGAATGGGAGTCTTGAGCAAACCGATGTTTTAGAGGAGTTTTATGGCAATTTGTGTTAGGTTTGATACTGTTTACCAGTTCTGTTAATGAATAAAAAAGTAAATGTGAAATACTGCTGTCACAATAATTGATAAATAATAGCAATGTGGGTGATCCTAGCCATTTACTTGGATTACTCAGGTAACTTTGTCCCTTAAAATGTGAGTTAATGCAGCCAAAGTCAAGCACTAAAGCTAAAGAAAATGAAGGAACAGACATTTTACTGATTGTAGATAAATAGTGAGTATGTTAAGATGCAGTATTACAGAAGAACAGAGCTAATTAACTGCAAGCCATTGCCAAAAACAGCAATCTGACGTCCAGTGTGCTCCCACTGCTTCTCTGTGCAGCGCTGTTTGGCTCGTGTAGCTCAGGAAGCAAAAAGACAGAGATGTGATCACTTTTCTGAAGGAATCATTGGCTGAACTGTGAGGTGAGAGGGGAAAAGGAAGGGAAATAATGGAGGGAATTGGACTGCCTGTGTTGATCCAGGCTATGGTTGGGTTGGCTTAGTTTACTGTGAAATTGTCCCTCAGTGTGTACTTCTGGGTGAAAAGCAGGAAAGACCCTCATTTCTGAGAAGAAACAGGCATTTGCTCTATTGAGGTTAGATTACTGGGAGATCATGGCTTTCTGATGATGCACTTTTGAAAATATTGGAAAATGAAAAGCTATATGGAAAGGTGAGAACACTAGAGAAAATGCTGTTTAGTGAAAGGTGGAGACCCCATTGGTTTCCTCCAAGCAGGAAAAAAAAAGATGATTCTGGGACATATACTGATTTTGGGGGAATTTTTGGGAAGAATGATAACCAGGGAGGTTACTTAGAAAGGAGAAAACCAAGGACAAGCAGATTTATCATTCAAATGATAAATCACTTTTTATCAGTGACAGTTTTATTCTAATGGTTAAGTTAACATTAAAAATGGTGAATTTTCTGTCTTAGTCTTTCAAGATCCAGATCAACACTGCTTGCCATCTGGAAGTTGTAAATTAGCCAGATGCACAATATTTCAGCCAAAAACAGGTGATGAGGTTGACTGCAGAAATCGCTACAGGAAATACAAGAGCCTGTGCTGTACAAATTAAATGAATGATTTAAGAGTCGCTTTGGAATCTTTGGGAACCAAGGTTTAAAACAATTCTGCAGCTTGTTTTACTGTTATATATCCCATTTTTCCTTTCCAGAGCAGAATTTATATCCTTCATTTTTATTTTATTCCTAATTTCTACATCAGGCCCACGATTACAGATATGGACAGAAAACCTCTGGAGTTCTGGGGGTTTGTTCTTAAGTATGTTTTGGCTGCATCTTGTCACATTCTTTCAGTGACAGTTGTGGCAGGGTGGCTGCAGTTGTAAAATAGATTGTTTATATAGATTCTGGTCTTTCAAGAGAAAGTTCTTCCTCTCCTCAAGAGCAACAGTAGCTCTTGAGGAGAGGAAGAACTTTCTCTTGATAGAGTAGAATTGAGCTCAAGAGAAAGTTAGGCAACTCATATACAGCAAGGCTCGTAATTTTTCTGGGTGGAGGGAGGAATAAAGGTGTGTTGTTTGGCAATAGCAATGGAGTGTGTATGAGGAGGAACTTTTTATAGAATCATTTTAGACAGTCTATTGTTCAGATTAAGCACTGAGGTCTTAAACTGTTTGTCTTACGATGAATTGCATGTTTAAGCAATCATTAACCTGATAAGAATTCAAAATTTTCTCTAAAAAGAAACCTTTCTGAAAATCTATCTGAAATCTCTCTGAGAAACAGAAAGCACAGTAAGTTTCCAGTGGATTTGTCCTATATTTGAGAAGGAAGTCAGTGATTCTTCATCGTTTCACAGTTTCATTGCTATTAGTCCTGCCAAGTCAGGATGGTAAAAGGAAGTTTGATATCTACTTCTCAGCTTTGATATCATAGAATGGTTTGGGTTGGAAAGAACCTTTAAGATCATCCAGCTCCAACCTCTGCTTTAGGCAGGGACACCTCCCTCCAGACCAGGTTGCTCAAAGCCCCATCCAGCCTGGCCTTGAATGCTTCCAGGGTGGGGAGCATCCTCAGTCTCTCTGGGCAACCTGTTCCAGTGTCTCATCAGCCTCACAGTAAAGAATTTCTTCCTAATATTTAGTCTAAATCTACCCTGTATTTTTTTAAGGTTGTTGGGGTCATCTCTCTTTATTTTAAAGGCCATTTAAAGATGATTGTTAATGTGCCAGAAAGCTGTGCTACCTGAGTAGCTTAAACATAAGTGTATTGAATTGGAGGGACAGTATTTTTATAAAGGAAGTGAAGGAAAAAGAACGGATGCTCTGCACTGTCAATTCTGTGGTTTTGCAGTTCTGATAACCAGGAAAGCCTGTGTGAATGCTTATTGTGTGGCTGTTTTGGGAAGTAGATAGTGCTCTCCAGGTAACACTGTTTTTGTTGATGTTTAATAGGGATAAAAAGTGAGCAGAAGTAGAAGCAGAAATGGAGAAGCAGATGGAGGGAATAAAAGAATAGGATTCTTGCTAGCTGCTGACCCTAGTGGGTGCAAGGCCTAATCATCTTCGTTCCATTAGCTATCTTTTGCTACATGTCAACGGTTAAAAATAAGTAATTAAAAGAATGCTGCTACTTTCAACCCCAAACCTGATGTTCATTGTCAGATAGGTGCTTCTTTGCAATACTGTATTTACTTACACTGTCCGTCCTTCTTAAAAATATACCATACTATAAATTTTCCTCTGGACTGCTTCTTCAAGGAGTATGCAAGCAACAATGTTAAATCTCAAAGCTGGATTGTACTTAGAAGAGCTGGAAGGAATAGTTGAGGACAATACTCTTTTAATATGAATGTTAATTTCAACCAGTTAAATGCCTTTTGTTTATTGTTGTTTAGTGAATTCTTTGCTTTTTCAATGAAGTTGGTAGAAAAGTTCTACTCAGGGAACAGTAATTGTAAGCCATTTGGTGACCAGTGTGACTCAGAAGTCTTGTTTGCTCAGGAGTAAACAGAATATATGGTGTCATGGGAAAGAAAATCAGTAACAATTTTTCAAGCTGAGCTGCTGTTTGTCTATTTTTATTGCAGTGGAAAAAAAAGTAACAAAATCTCCTACATCATATAGACTGTGACTGTCTTTTCTTCAATTTCATAATAATGAACTGCTGTAAAGGTGTGCTGGGCCTTGTCCATTGCTCCTATGTTTGCTCTCTGAAATCCTTGCAATTTACTACTTCTGTGTATATTAGTGAAGAACATTTATAATGAAATTACTATGACTCTAGGAAGACTTATGACTGCCTGAATATATTTAAGGGAGAAGGAAATACTTTTGAATGTGTCATCCTTTTTCAGTGGCTGATGCATTAGTGGAAAGTGGGTGGCACACGAGTTTTACTATATGTATGCAGACCTCAAAAGAATTACCTGTTGTTTGGAAACACTGCATTGCTTGTGAACTGTACTTTCAATGGAATTCAAGTGTAGTACAGAGAGTTTAGCTAGAAAAAAATAGTGTAGGTTTCTTACATGAAAAAAATGCAAGTTTTCAAGCCATGGCCAATGTTTGAGTTCTTTGGAAAAGAATTCCTTGTTCTTTGGAAAGAATTCATTCTAGAATTTGTGTTATTGAAATGCAATATTGTGAAATCTAAGGAACCTGCTGCAGAGCTTAGGTCAAACTTACTGTGGATTACATGAGTCCTTCAGAAGGAACAAGATAGCTGAGATCTTTCTCTGAGGGAATGCAAGGATTCTGTTTTTATTGACCTGGCCACAGTGGTAAAGTGAAGTACAGGAATTTCAACAGCGGGTATCCTGGATGATTTTAATTTGTTTGTGAATATTGGGACTTTCACGTTTTTGAATGCTTGGGAGGGTATATAGACTTGATACATTGTGTTGTCTGAATCTTGTGTTCTGTAATATTGCATATAGTTGAGATACAGGCAGATGGCATGTGGTAACCAATCGATTGCTTTTTTTCCCCCTAGATTCCTCCAAATAAAATAGATTATGAATATAGTGAACTGATTTTATATCAAAATCAAGTGATGAGAGAGGCAGATCTGTTTCAGGAGTCTCTAGAACATATAGAGACATACGAAAAGCAAATATGCGATAAACTAATAGTAGAAGAAATCAAAGGTAAGTTGTTCTTGTCTCAGCCAGTTTTGTTCTAAACTTTTGCTACCACTTTTCAGATACAGTAATGTGTTAAAAAGAATAAATGTGAAATCTTTAAGTAATTTTGAGCAACTAATATTGGGAAACTGTTAACACAGGATCTACGGTGTTGTGCTCTGCCTGCTACTATGGGGTAGTTTGCCCCATGGTGCATACAGGTAGCTTAATTTGGGTTGGCAGTGGAGCAAAGGAGATCTTGAAGGTGGTGGTATTAGTGTTTGCATAAGTGGCTTTCTTAATCAAAGCTATTATAATCTAGTCTTACTCCAGTGAAGAATATTGTTTGTAGTACAAACACTGATTTTCTTTTTTTTAGAACTGAAATAACAAAATGTTTCCTTTGTGAGCTTTCCAATGCATTTATTTTGTATTCTCTGTCTTCGGTGAATACTGAAGTTGACTTTTTTAATTAAAAACACCCGTAGTTGTTCTCTGGGTTTGAAGTACTGGGTACTGAATGTGCACAGTTATGTAGTTTAGTAGCATGTATTCTTTGGCTGCTCGCTCATTCCCATGCCTTGCAGTCCCCTTCATCAGACAGGAGAGAGAAGTGGAAAAAACTTATGGGTTAGATCAAGTGAATTAAATGAAGGAAAAAGGAAGAAAAACTAACAAAAGGGAAGTGCATAGGCAATTACAGAGCACTTCCAGAAGCAGATCGATTCCCAGCTAGTCTTCAAGCAGTGACCATCTGCCCAAACAAACTTTCTCTATATTTTTTTTATTACTAAGCATGATGTTATATAGTTCTGAAAGGAAGTTTCTCTGATTCTTTGCAATAAACCCAAGAACTAGTTTAAATATGTAATTAAAGACATGAAAATCTTGTTTTTTCACCAGTGCTTAATGCTCCAAATTGTGTTGAGCTTGTAGGTGTGATGACTTCAAGTAGAACTTGTTATTTCTGTAAATGCCTCTGTAAAATATTTTTTTTCAGTATTTACATATGATAAATCTGGATTTTTTTTCACTTAGTTTTGTAAATTTCACTGCCACACTGTGTTTTCTCACATAATTCATTGCTCTTTACTGCTTTGTTTTTAGGAGAAATGCTGTTGAAGTTGGGAAGACTAAAAGAAGCTGGTGAAGTATACAAAGAGTTAATTGAGCGCAATGCAGAAAACTGGTATTATTATGAAGGCCTGGAAAAGTCCCTGCAACCTAGTAAGTTAAAATGTACTGGTACATTGAAAATACCTACAATCCAGGTCATAATTAAAACCTTCTGCATGATACATTGCAAATTGAATTCAAAAAGCTTTACTCAGCAGAAAATCATTTACTGTCTAATCTCAAACTTGATGTAGTTGTTTTCCATTGAACATTTAAAAAGTGGATAAACACTTGTATGCATGAAATCAGCAACAGCAAGTCTTTTTCTTCTTGGAGCTGAAGCTGGCATTGGTTTAATGTGCTCATTTGAAGGACCTTTCCTTGTCACGCATGAGCTTGGAAACCAAATTGCAATTTGTTCTTATCAATCTGATTGTCAGAGTACTCCAGGAAGTAAAATTATCATTCTGAAACTTGTTTGGGTGGTACCACTTTCACATGTAGGGAAATAATTAGTAAACCTCTAATCCAGATATCCTCTTAAAGATAAGAAAGTTTTGTTAGAAACTGACTGTTCTTTGGAAAAAGAGGTGATAAATGTGGTGAAGCCTTTTGGGTTTGTTTGTTTGCTTTTTTTTCCTGCTCCCAGGGCTATTTCATGTTACTGCTGGTCTGTCTTTTCAAGAAATTACCTAAATTGGATTTAAAATAAAATCCCACAATATTGCAATCATGTATACTATAATAAATGCTTTGCAATAGTAACTTGGCCAAGTGTCTACTTTTACACTAGAATACATCCCTTGTATTTCACCGTTGACTAATTAATGGAAGTTTTATTGGAATAATTCTGATGACATCATAAATCATAAGCCCACAAGCATGTTGTTTGTAGATATGAGATCTGCATTATATTTCTCAACCAGCTTCCAGAAAGTTTTATGTTTTGGGTTTAATAATGTCTGGAAATACAGCTTGTGACTAGGAATTGAAGATGATTATATTTGTTGCATTTACGTAGAGACTACCATTGCCTTTTGAATGTTTTTCCTAGTGTATTTCTAGAGGTGAAGATGGTAATTATTAATATTTCAGAATTAATCATCCAAAATGATTATTCTGCTTGATATAATATGTTGATATGAATAGTTTTTAACAAGTAACCAATACAGTAGATTATTTGACATATTAAAATTCGTTATAGCTTAAAACTTTACTAATTTATAAAACTAATAATGCTACTTTATTTTTTAGGTGGTCTTAGGACTATTTCCTCCCCCATGGTAAGTTCTGGAGCTCCAACTTGTGACTTCAATTAGGCTTTTTATATGCTTTAGTTCCAATTCAAACATTACTTTAGTGTTACTATTAGAACTGCACATCTCTTGGAGCCGCTGGGTAACATATTTTTTTCCCCCCCTTCCCCAATATCAGAGCTCAGAGACAACGTAAATTGTTTTTCTTAGAAAAGAAACTGGAAATATTCATTAAACATCTGTTGTGCCATAGTCTTGATGTGAAAAACATTCATTTTTATTTAAATTGCTTGATGAATTTGAAAACATTTAAGCAAAATTGATTGTAGTTATATGAAAATGGCATTTCAAAAACCAGATTAATTTTAAGTTCTAACCACATTGGAGCTCCAAAGCATATTATGGGGGAAAGGGGAGGAGTGGGAAGAAAATCTTTAAGAAAAATAAAGCTACTTTAAATGTTATGGTATTGACACTTCTGGTGCCCAGTGTCTGTGCTGGCAGTGTTGTGCTCTAATTTTGCTGCCACCAAAGGACTTTATGATAAGGATATGCTTGGATAGTTTCTAAATTAGAGGTATACAAATATCATACAATATTTTCCTGAATGCATAGTGAAAACAGGTTTCTGAAGCTATCATTAACAAAATACTGTAAGAATGGGTCTGCACAGTGTACAATTGAAAGAAAACAAATATTAATGTTTGATTGAACTTGAGTGGTAATTGTTTGGGTTTTTTCTTTTTTTTGCAATTTACCCCTACAGTGATTATGCTGGTACTTCTGTCTTAGTGTAGTGATTTCAGTGCATTGTTTAACAGTGTTTTTGATTAATTGGGAAAAAAAGAGCTTGAAATGTTTAAAATGGTTCAAAGTCCAAAATATATACTGAATCTTAACAATTCTCAACGTTTTAAACCTTTAGAAGAATAGATTTTGATCTGTTACTTATATCTATTGTATTTACTGACAATAGGCACTTTAGAAGAGAGGCTTCAGATTTATGAAGAAGTTAGTAAAAGGCATCCCAGAGCAGTTTCACCTAGAAGATTACCTTTAAACTTTGTTTCAGGTAACAAGTTGCATATCTGTTCCATAATAATTTTTTTCTGCTTTTTTCTCTTAGTTTTGGTAGGCTGTTAGATATGCATTTATTAGCTACTTTTGCATGTACACAAATTAAACAAATGCTTTTTTTTGGATTAGACAAAAGTATTTATGTTTTAGAATTTGATAGAAAAAGTTCACACACTCTAATATGGTGGTACCAACTACATAATGCTGTTTTCATTGATAAAATTACCGTACAGAATAGTGTCCAGGTTTTTTGTGAATGATTGTGTATTGTTTTTCTATATCATCAACTTAAAGAGCATCAATTAAAAGGCAAGGAGTTTGCTGCACTTAGAGGCAGGGTTCTGTATCTCTACAGGCACTGACATGTGGGCTAACCTACATTCTAATTTATAACCACAGAAAACAGTTTTAAAAGATGCATATTATAATCAAGTAGCATGAATTTCATAACATTTTAATACTGCTAATGTACCAGAAAACACCAAATGACTTCTGTGAATCTGAGAGCATTTTTGCAGCATTTTTGTCTGGAACCATTTTTATCCAAAATCTATCAACTTGTTGCTGGTAATTTAAGAAGAACAGGAACAAAAAGCAGATGTGCAGTGTTTCGTAATGGGTTGTTATATTTTTAGTTTTATAACAAAGTTCTTTTCAGTGATTATATCCTTTTACAAGTTGTATTGAAATAAAGCTCACAAATACCCTCAGCTCTGCAAAGAATACAGTTTAAAGAAAAAACAAAACAACACAAAAAACTGTACTGTTCCAAGAGAGGAGGAAGGAAATTAAGGTTTGCTTTTGGTTTTATTCATTTACTGAGCATTGCATACACTGTGCCTTTAAATACTGCCAAGCAAACTGGTACACTTGTCTGCTTAGGAGTCTAAATGTTCATACACTGTTCTTGTATAAAAGCACAAGACACTTCATAAGAGGTTAGCCCTGAAGTTAACACCTTGTGCCTTAGTTAATCCCAGATACCTTATGTTTTTTGAAGATACAAAGGCAAAAGGTCATGGCAGTTTAGCTAGATTTTATTAAAAAGCCCCATGACAGAATTTTTTCTTCTGTTATGCAGTTGTTTACACCAATACATAGCAAACGATTAGTATCTTTCAAAATGATTTTCCATATTTTTATTAGTAGTGTGCTTTATGTTAACTTCTTCACTGTATATTTTATTCTTGGTTACTCTTTTCATTGGACAGTGTAGTTTTACAGCTGGCGTTCATTCAAGTAGAAATGAGTTTTGTTATAGGCATCAGCTGTTCCTGCTATTTCAAAAGCCAAATAATTCACAATTAAATCATTTGAGAGAAATCTCGCAGTAAATTTGATTCCTTGGGTTTCATAATAAATAAGAATTTCCCTGATTTAAAACTCTTCTGTCAATCCTCTAAGTCTGCTTTGGTCAGGTTGGATAAGACTGTTTTTGAGCCTGTAGAAAATTACCTGATAGGTCTGCATTTGTGTGCAAATGCCTCATGTTTATAAATTGAGCAGATGAGAAATGTTGGCTGAAGTTAATAATGAAAATGTTAAGATGTAGAGACAAACTTCTGTGGAAATGTATTTTCAAATTTCAATAGAGGAGAATATTTGGTTAAATGAAGTTGCTGTCCCAGTGTGGTCGGTGACCAGATGCTTCCCAGGCCTTACCTTGCATCCCATCACAATAACCATGTAATTGTTGCAAATCAGATCCTTGATTCTGCTGGAAACCACCTTCTTGGAGCTTGGAGGTGATCAAGGATGGGGAAATGGAGTCTGGCAAACCAGTTTTAGATCTGTTTAATTGCTATAGATCCACTGTTCCTGTCTCTGTCTGTCAAATCTCTGTTGTGTATCAGTTAAAGAGTGAATGCTGAGCTTTATGTTTTAGGTGGGGTGCGCTTTTTTTTTAATGTTTCTTATTCTTTTTCAAAGCTGTTCTGTTTCCTATTTAAAAAAAAAAAAAAAACATAACAAAAAACCACATACTTAATGGAAACTTGAACCTTGCTTTGCTAAGTTCTAAGTTACAATTGTTCCATCAAGAATATAAATCAGAATATTGCAACCAAAGAAATTAAGAATGAAGTTGGTTGGTTGGTTGCCCATGAGCAGTTCCTTGTAGAGTGAGAAAACTTTTTAATTAAACCACCTGTCATAAAGCCTGGGCTTATGGTCAGGTTATGGATCCCTCATCCACAGGTAGAAGTTCCTATATTTAGCAGTTTGTTTTACTAAGGAAGGAACTTCTATTATAACTTTGTATTAGTAACATTGCCAGTAACAGGCTGAGGACAATTTAGAATTGGTAGAAAAACATTAGGAATGTTATATGTAAAACAGTAGGGCCTTCTTTTCCTGGATGTATAAAGCAATGTGTTAATCAAATTTTGTTAATGTGTTCCTAATAAATTGAGGTTTATTTCAACAGTCTTATGAGCATATGTTAGCATTATGTTTAAACACTGAGAAGTCCACAACAGTAATCAGTGAAGTGTAACAGCCTCATCTCTATTCAAAGCAAAGTGAAGCAAAAACAATAAATTGAAACAATGGAAAACAAAATCATTGTTTTCCATAGGGATACAAACATGAAGACCAGCTGTATTTTTTTTTTATTGGATGCCTTCTCTTTGAAGTCTAGCTTTGTTTCACAAACAGCATTTCTCAGGAACATGAAACTGCAAGTACTATGACTTTTTTTTAACTTGAAAATGTAATGAAATGTTCATTAGCTTTACTAAGTGTTGTGGCTATGGTGCTTCTGAATACATCTCCTGTTTCTGATTCCAGAAACAATCATTATATTTGAAGTTGTGTCCTACTTGTTAAAAAAAAAAAAAGACTGGAAGAGAGGTGCAGGACTCATTTTATCCATCTTTCTTTCTCAATGCAAGATAATTTTTCTGTGTTATTGCTAACTCACGTTTGTGTAATTTAATCATAAAAACTTAGTGATGAAGCTTTTACAAGATCTCCAAGGTAATTCATTCCAGTGCTTAGTTACTCTTACCACTATATTTTTTCCTCTAATTATTTGAATACCCTTGTTATGTGCAGTATTTAATACTTTTAATACCTTCCCTTTTTAATAGCTGTTACAGATTTGAAGACTGTTACCATGTCTTCCAGTCATCGGTCTCCTAAATGCTAGCAAGTTAAGCAGTTTACTTTCTGTTTTTTTTTTTTAATTAATCCAGAGCATATTTACATCTTACTCTTAATTAAAACATAAAAATCCTTAACTGCAGTTTTTCAGTTACTCTATTATCCAGAATTGTACACGGAGTAGTACTAATGTTTTTATAACAGTTGCAATCACTGACATATAACCAAATACACTTTTGTTTCTAGGTGAAAAATTTAGAGAACTATTGGATAAGTTCCTGAGGGTTAACTTCAGTAAAGGCTGCCCACCCTTGTTTACCACTTTGAAATCTTTATATTACAATCCAGAAAAGGTAAAATTTAGTACTTACTTCGCTTTAATGAAGTCTTCTGTATTGAATTTCTAAAAGATAATCTAAATGTTTATTTTTAGATTTTACTGTTACTTACAAACAACCACTGCTGAACATTTTTCTCCCTAATCTGCTGTTTCGTCATATGTGAATCATCATTTGGTGATGCTTAATCTGTGACAAGATTTTTACTTCACTTCTGTGGATAGTTGATTTCAAAATACTTGAAGCCTGGTTGCAGGATGCACTGATCTTTATTCATTTTTTATTTTTTGGTCAAAGGTAACCAGTAAATATGTGTACTCTGAGTGCATGTGTGTCAGGATTCATTCAGCTTATGGTTTATGATGTCACCAGAAGTAATGATTTTAAAATATCGTACAGATGGCTAATATTCCACATATATTTCTGAGTTGCATCAATACATAATTGTTACTATTTACCACAAAGGCTTATTTCCCATTTCAGTCTCTGGATAATCTTAGTGTTCAATTTTTACACTTTTAATTTCGCCTAGATTTGGAAAAATTGTATCTGACTGGAACTATTATTTCAGACTGATTTATTTGTTCCAAGCTTTCAAAAGGTGCAGTAAATGCTTCTAATTAAGGTTAATAAAATGTGCAGCAAATAAAAGAATTGATTCAGATGTTCAGTTTTTGCTACAGGCAATAAGAACACTTGGTATTCCACTTAGGAACAGCTTTTATAGCTGGAAGAAAAACTTCAATACATGATGAAGCTTATCAACCAGCTGTGGCTATTCTTGACTTTGAGAGTCTCCTATCACTTTCAAAATGCTTCTGTTTTGAGAATATTCATAGAATTATTCATAGAATTATAGAACAGCTTGGGTTGGAAGGGACTTGAAGGATCATCAAGTTCCAGCCCCTCTGCTGCATGCAGGGCCACCAACCTCCCTATTTAATACTAGACCAGGCTGCCCAGGGCCCCATCCAATCTGACCTTGAACACCTCCAGGGACGGGCATCCACAACCTCTCTGAGCAGCCTGTTCCAGCACCTCACCACTCTCTCTGTAAAGAACTTTCCCCTGACATCCAACCTAAATCTTCCCTCCTTCAACTTAAAATCATTTCCCCTTGTCCTATCACTGTCTACCTGATAATGTTTTCCCCTCCTTTTTATAATCCCCTTTTAAATACTGGAAGGCTGCAATGAGGTTTCTTTGCAGTCTTCACCAGACTGAACAAGCCCAGCTCCCTCAGCCTGTCTTTGCAGGAGAGGTGCTTCAGCCCTCTGGCCATCTTCATGGCCTCCTCTGGACCCTCTCTAACAGCTCAACCCATAAGTTGACATAATTTTTAAGAAATTCTGGCATGGTGTGCAGTACAAGCTTTTTCCACAATGCATATTGGTAATGCATGTTTTCAATGTAAACTTTAGAATCTGGATAGAATTTTTTTAAATGTCAACACACTGAGTACCTAGATAGAAGAAAATAAGTACTGCAAAAGTTTTACCTCTGATAATGATGTATGAAAACATAAAAGATAGTCTCATTGTGCTTGGAAAAATATTTTGACACCTGTTTTTTGCCTTGAGTAAAAAGATTAGTAGCATGTTTGGGGACAGATTCACCAGGATAGTTGCTTTCCTGCTAGTTATCTTCAATATGATCACTGGTCGGATCACATCAGATCACTGCCTCTCAGGACTTGAGGAGCTTGATTCTAAATACTAATTAATTTTAGCCTCACATTTGACAAATATTTTTGGATTTGTATGCAGTGCTGTCTTCATTCTCCTTTTCTTTCTATTGCTTCTCTTCCTCAAAAGGAGTCTATTTTGCATTTCACGTGATTGAGTATTCATGTAACACGACAGCAGTCTGTTTGAAACAGAGAGAAATTTTCATGTTTGACAGTTCTAGCAATTCTAAAGTTTAGGGGTTATGGGAAGGAAAAGCGCAGTGACTAATGAGTGCTGGTCCTTTAAAAAAAAAAAAGTACCTTGGTACCTAACTTATCTAAGGTGATTCTTAATGCTCGTTTCTAACATAAGTTATTGGTGTATTTTTTACTGAAAACTGAAAGAATTGTACTCAAGATCATGTTGCCTTATAGATAATTAAGAAATTAATAAGTTCTCTAAAAGTGTTGGAAACGTTCATTTCGTCCTCTGATTTTTCAGAAGCAGTTCTAATCTGCAATTGCAGTCTGAGACCAAATAGATAAGATGATTTTATGAAAGTTTATATGTCAGCCTAGAAAGTTCTTTCAATAACTCTAGGGATGTCCAGAGTCTTTCACATAGCATGGTTTCAGGAAAAGGGGTAAAATAAGCGATGCTTAGAATAATAGAAGCCTTCAGATTGTATGTACTTAAATCAGACAAAATTGTGCCACAGTGTCACAGGTGGGAAAGGAATTTAAGTGCCTGCAATAACATAGATGAATAACGAGGAAAAAAAATGTAACTTGATTTGCTCAGCTGGGAAGAGGATTAGATTTCTCTGTATCTTTGAACATTGTGATGTTAATACCTTTTAAACCTGAGTGAGGAATCTAAACTGTAGAGAGTAGCTGGTTCTTGATATCCGATGTTTGCCTCTCACTGCCCATTTGTAAAGGATAGAGGAAAAGTGGTTATATGAAAAGTAAATGTTTGCTAAGTTGTTGAGGAAAATGTTGTTTGGTATCTAATTGACTGGAGGGGGTTCTTCACACTAAGTGATTTACATAAAAATTACTGATATATTTCAATTTCAAACCACGTTATATTCTGCTAGCACTTAGTAGTAATTTAGGTACTTCAGCTACACTGTGCTGCAGATCTCCAGGATGCGCCAGGATCAAAGTGAAGCTTACTCAAGGAAATTCTAGAAACTCTTCTGTACTTATTCTGCTTAGACTGCAAATACCAAGGTTACAGGTTGGAAGTTATGCTTTAGTTTCCAACAGACACATTGTTATAAAGATCTGAAACAGATTTGCTGTATTTGTGGCAGTTGTGGATATCAGAAAACAGGAGAAATTCACACTTTTGGGGGGTGCTTATGGAGTTAAAGTTCAATTGTTCTTTTATAATGTTTGAGTGATGATCAATTAGTGGTGTTGTACTGTTTTAGTATTTTAGTATTGATTTGATCAAAGATTCTTTAAGTAACTGAAGACTTAAAGGTAAGTGCTGAACGAGTGGGTAACCAAATCTGAGAGTACTCGAGTAATTTTTAATTTACAAGTTCCCCTAACATTACATTCATGTTCTGAGAATTGGTTAACAAAACCATAGAATGGCCTGGGTTGAAAAGGACCTCAAAGATCATTTAGTTTCAGCCCCAGTGCTGTGGGCAGGGTCGCCAACCACTGGACCAGGCTGCCCAGAGCCATGTTCAACCTGGCCTTGAATGCTACCCTCTGAGTGAAAAACTTCCTCCTAGTATCTAACCTAAACCTCCCCTGTCTTACTTAGTTTAAAACCATTCTCCCTTGTCCTATTACTATCCACCCTCATAAACAGTCATTCCTCCTCCTGTTTATATGCTCCCTTCAAATATTGAAAGGCCACAATGAGGTCTCCCTGGAGCCTTCTCTTCTCTAAGCTAAACAAGCCTTCCTTCAACCTTTCTTCATAGCAGAGGTAAATCCTTCCTGGTACGTTCTGTTGTACTCTTTGAGTTGTTCTAGAGAGACCAGAAGTGTGATTCAAGGATGCTTATTCTGTTAGAAGGGCAGTGAGTACAAATTCCTAAACTAAGTCATGAGTTAGCAGGCTGCACAAAGCACAGTACTAAATGCTGCTGTCTTTTCAGGCTGTAACAATTTAAGGAACAGCCTGGAGTATGCAGGTTAAAACATATAGAAAGCCAGATTTCATCCATTCTATTGTTTACAGAGCTTTTTTTCTTTAATGGAAGAAAAAAATGTGTTTTCTGTGGGTTTGTTTATATGGTTTTCATTGTTTTTAAGGGATCAAGGTGGAGGTGACTATGATGACACTTTGTTGTAGTGTAGGAACCCGCATCAATTTTGGTACACCTCAGATAAGTTCGTATGCTTTAGAAGTGTAAAATCTTGATGTCTCAGTGTGGAGTAGATGCTTTTTGTTTTTACTTACTAGTCACCTTATTTTCAGTAATAATACTATAAGCTATTGAAGTTGGAAGAATTTCAGTCAAGCTGTGTTTGCTTTAAGTCAGTAACTGTACCTTGTATACCTTCATAATTGTTACCCACCTTGTCTAAGTAATAGAACATCATTTTACAGCTGCTTGCTCGACTGCCCCTTTTGTCATGCAATTTTCCTTCTCTTCACATCAGTACATGGCTCACCGAGCTGCTTCAGGGTTAATCCATCTGCAAACAAATCCTTTGCATTAGTGGGATCACTTTTCTGCATGTTCTCACTAGGTTTGTGAAGGACAGTAAATACTACAGGTGAATACACAAATAGTGTGCCAGAATTGTTGAATCAAGACAGGGATCACAGCAGCACAGACTTCAATGAAAAGTAAATGTTTGCTAAGTTGTTGAGGAAAATGTTGTTCAAATTGTACAAAGACATGGTGGCTTTGTCATCTAAATCCAGCTAAGACATCCATGTTACCACTTAGAACTCATCTGACCAAGAAGCATAGGAGGCAGCTCAGGTTGCTGTCAATTGCATGCCTGTATCTGTAGCCATTGTACCACTGTTTGTCAAATTTAGTATAGAAATATGCTAAACCTGTGTTACACTGAGATTTTTTTTTTTGTCTCAGGGGGTGGTATGTTGTTGCCTTGGATTTTTCACATCCAACTCTGGGGCTTTGAAACCTGTTTGTTAAGACACTGGAATCTTGATTACATTACTCAATACGAAAAGAAATAATTCACTAAGTATGTACAATGAGTGCATTTTAGGATCATGCTTCAGGTATTGTAAATCAAGAAGATGCTTTAATTTGCATGCTGAAACAGCCTTTTTTCTTACCTAGACTTGTAACAGGTCCAAAGATGTTTTTGCATTTAGTTTCTGGCTTCTCACCTGAACATCTGTTGACAATCCCTGTGGAGATCAATGAAATACTTTTTAATGCATTTGAGTCAATAAATACAAATACTTCTAAAGTATGCAGTCATCATGAGGCAATAAGAAAATGTAGATTTTTCTTTTCTGGTTTTGCTACTCAATTGTCTTCTCAGGAAAATTGTTAAGAATATAGTGCTTACATCTTATGTACGCCTTGGGCAGAACAATGCCTTTTTCAAATCCTTAATTGAATTTTTTTGTTTGAACTGTTGTTTCAAATCCTTTTGCCTGATGCATCACTGGATGTGATGCCTAAACAAAGGATTTAAAAGCAGAGAGTGTTTTTACTACTCCAATATTTCCAGGAATACTAAAACTATACACAGAATTCTTTGCATAGTTTATCATAAAGGATATATCACATTTCTCTACGTTATTTCATTCAGTTAATCTTTTCCTAAGTATTTGGTTTAATCAAAATAGTGTGGTCCTCCTATGCCTGTATTTCAATAAAGATTACTGAAGTGGTTATTCACACTGGAAAGCAGCTTTGCAGGAAAGGACATAGAGGTTCAGATAGACAGCAAACTGAACTAACCCAGTGGCATGCCCTTGTGACAAAGAAGGCCAACAGCACCTTGGGCTGCCTGAGGAAAAGCACCACGATGTCAAGGGAGGCCATCCTGCTCAGTCCCCTGGTGAGGTGCATTTGGAGTGCTGGGTGTAGTTCTGAGCTCACCAGTACATGACAACTGTCAGTGACAAGAACAGATTGAGAGAGTCCCTTGTCCATAGTGACAGTCAGAATGTGACTGGACCTAGCCCTGTTCTGTAAAGGGAAGGGCTGGACTAGGTGATCTGTAGAGATCCTCTCTAGCCTTAATAGTTCTGTGTAAGTACTTTCATACAGAGTTTTACCTTCAAGTTTAAGATCAGCTTGAAGCTTTTGACTTACTGGAGTGCAAGCTACTCCATAAACTGTACTTCAGTACTGGGATGAATGGTTTTTACACAAGCCTGGCAACATTAATATCTTAGAGTAAACAGTGCAAAAGTGTAAAAGAAAGATGGACATGCCCTGAATGCATGTAGACAGGAGCATTGAGGTAACTAATTGGCATGTTGTGATTTGGAATCTTTGTAGTTTTATATCTGTTTGTCAACAAAGCTCACAGTCAATTCCTAATGTTTTTTGCTTTTCCTTTCTCAGACCATTCATGAAGAGTTAAATAAGCACTTTCCACAGAACCTGCTTTTTTTTAGAAATGGGTTCACTTCAAATACAGGTGAATACTGCAGATTTGCATTAGTGTTAGGTTAAATGTGAGAACATAGCAAGTGAAGCATCTGTAACTGCTGCTGCAGGGTAGGCACTTTACAGAAGAGTAGGTTGCTTATTCAAGTGTGTGATCTGGTTAGGCTGAGGGTGCTATTGATAGATAGAAAGGAATCTCATCATTGTTTCAGTACAGTCCTCCATTCATCATTCTGGATTTTGGAATCCTCAAAATGGCTTTCATGGCATTCCTTTTTATTTCTGGGATTTTCCACAGTGCACATTCTAACAGATAGTGTAATAATTGTACATTTGTGTTATGTCAGTGATCATCTTCCTGTTCTTTTAGGTGAAGAGCTGTATAAAGATTTACTGCGCTTCTTAGAAATCAGTCAATTAGTTTGTTGATGGAGTTGTTCACCGGTGCTGAATTTGCTCTCATTGTATTGAAGAAAAAGTGGAGGAGAGATGTCAGTAAAATTCTAGTGAAGTCATTAAAATCATATCATATAATGGTTTAGGGGGAGACCTTAAAGATAGCTAGCTCCAACCCCCCTGCCATGGATAGGATTGCCACCCACTAGATCAGGCAGCTCAGGGCCCCATCCAACCTGGCCTTGAACGCTTCTCTGGGCAACCTGATCCTTTCTTCCTCACATCTAACCCACATCTCATCTCTTTTAGTTTAAAGCCATCTCCCCCCTGTTCTGTCACTATGAGACTGTGTAAAAAATTAGTCTCCTCCTGCTTGTGCCTTTCAAGGTACTGGAAGACCACAGTGAGGTCTCCTTGTAGCTTTCTTTTCTCCAAGCTGAACAGGCCTAAGTCTCTCAACCTTTCTTCATAGGAGAGGTACTCAGCTCTTTGATAATCTTTTTGGCCCTGAGTCATAATTATCTGGGTTGTTTCCCAGGTCAAGTAGCTCATGCTTACCATGAGTTGCCTGCAGTTGAAGACAATTTGCTTGGGCAAACCTGCTGGTGTTTGTAATGTATACAGCAGGAATGATTGATACAATATTGCAATGGATCTTGGATTTTTAATTTTTGTAAGCTCTACCCTCGAAAAGACTGCGATCACTGCATGCTCTGTACGCTGACAGATAGAGTAACAAGCAAAGACTCTTTGTGACTCCAGCAGATCCTGCTGCTGAGGGATTTGATTCATGAGTGTGTGTCATGCAGTTCAAAATGGATTCTGTAAGGACCCAGACTTACGGACAGAGTGATTCCTATTCCCACTTGTCCATTCTGTCCAGGTCCTTTAATTGTCTTTTTTTTTTTTTGCTGAAGGAACTGCTCAGGTGTTTGTAGAAGCAGCAATTTATTTCAATTTATACTCATGTTTTTTTCTTTGTTTTTAGTATTTAGCTTTATGTTTCTAAGCAATCGAACCATTTCTGTAGTGTCAATCTCTATAGGATGGTTGGATCAAAGATGTGAAAATAAATGCTAACTATTCCCAGTTGAAAGATCCTATTGCATGGTTAAAATAAATGAAGTTCACATGCTTTGAGGGAGATGTTTCTGTGTAGCAGGGCTGTTGTTGACAGCAAGCTTTAAGGAACTGTACTTCTAGAAAAAATTTTACTTCAGAAGATATCATTTAAAACGTACTTGTGCTGCTTCTGGAGATTATTTATTCACTTGATTTTCTTGATCTTACCACAAAATACTGAATTTCTGCATCACTGATTCATAAATACACCATAGAAGTAACTTGCATCTCAAAGTGAATTTGTTGTCTCTTACTTAGTCAGTGGTTAAAAATGTTGTGAATTGTAGTTAACTGAATAAAAAGAGTCAGTTATAGGCATGGCAGACAGAGGGCTATAATGAAAAGGCAGCACCATTCTACATAAAGAAACTTGTGCCTTTGTGGGTTTTTTTCCTCCTTTAACCAAGGTACTCTGTTTTCCACTAGAACTTTGAAATGTATGAATAAAACATGGCTTTAAACATGTGACTAAGATGAGATTTTTGTGGATGCCTGACATTTTTGAAGTAGTATTGAGTTTCATTTTCAGGATTTGTGAAGCTTTTTGCAATAACCTTTTAAAGTACTGATATGCGAGTGAGAAATTTTAAAGAACCATGAAGCATTTACAAGAAGAACATTTCAGTATGATACAGCATGTATGTTAAGTATTTTGATACGGACGTCTTATTCTTTTTGCTGGTATAGCAGACCTGCTGTTCAATCACAAGGCTGTTTTATACTGTAAGCAGTTCTACAGTTTTTTACTCTTTGTCTGGTGCTTCAGTTTCTGAAGGTTTAAAAGAAAAGTTTAAGCTAAGTGGTCAGTTCTCAAGTTTTCTATTACACTAGACTTTTATTTTCAAAACCCTGCTATATATTATGGAGTCTTATTAAACTTTTATCTGTCAGGAATTTAGGTTTTAAATAACAAATATGCTTGACTATTTAAACTACATATGCTGATACGAGTGCCTGTCAACTTACACAGTTGACAGCATGTGTGCTGTATTGAGATGAAGCTGTAGTATCTTGATGGCGTAGTCAAGAAGCAAAAATTTGTGTTTAGGAGTGCCCACAACAGATTATCAGTTCTGTTTTTCATGCAAAGCTACTATTCATGGCTATTGTAGCTGTGGCCCTTGACAGAATTGTTCTGCTGGAAGCTAATTACCTTAAGCGTTTGTGAACACATGAGATGTAGCTGCTTTCACACTCTGAACTACTGTCTGTATTACAAATAACTACGAACAGCCTAATTCCTTACTGTTCCTCACAGGAGATTTTGAAATACTAACACCCCCCTTCCCCACAACAGTCATTCTCTTTGTACTTAAGCATTATTCAGAAGCGCTCTTTGGTTCTCCATACACATTGATTTCTATATCCAGAGATAAAAGTCCCAAGAGTGAAGCTCTTCAATTAGTCAACATCAAGGTTTGCGTCGGTTGTGTTGCAGGTGCATTGATTCCATTGAAACTCGACATTAGAGCATATGTGCCCTTTTTCTGGGTAACTTCAAACATGGAGACTGTGAGGAAATACTGGATGAGAGAATGTCTGGCTGGAAGAAATATCAGAAACAACAATCTCAAAAAAAAAAAAAAAGTGTAAGACTGTCTACATAGGAAGGTAGGCTGTCTCCAGTGAAGATTTTTCTTTACCTCTTACAAGAAAGATGGCACTTTCCCTGCTTGATATATCAAGCTGAAGGAGTTAAAGCAAGTAGCAACCATTTTTGTAGTTGGATGCCCTCTGAACTGTTAGTGGTTTGTGTAAGAAAGTGAAAAATGTTAGTTCTGCTCTGAATCTCTCTACATTTTAAGATGAAGCAACTCTGAGATGAAGGTCAAGTCAACCAAGGAATGCTTTCATGTTTCTGCTGACTGCCAATTTAACTATAGAGAGAAAAGTAAGATGGCTGAGTTAAAATTCTAGGAGTGGAAATGTGGTATGTGGACTTGCTCAGAATCTGGTTAATATCTGGTACATTCATAGCAAGAGACATTATTTCTGCAGTGTCAGTAAATGTTAAGTGAGGAAAATTTTAAAATAAATAGAGGAGAGAGGAAATAAACTGTTTCAGGTAGTGCCAGAATAGGATGCTTCCACTCTAGTGACTATGAGTATTGTTAAACCTGTTCATGTTTGATAATTTTCTTTGAAGTTAGCACGAAGTTTTTGAGGCAAGTTAAACTGCTTATTATACTGATAGTAACAGCTAGATGTGCAGTTGAATTTGAAACAATTTCAATAACCTAGTTGTATTTGATTTTGTTAATAAAAAGAAGTTTTAATCAAAAAGTTGTTACAGGATTTTCCCAGCAATATGGAATTTACGAGTTCATTTCCAAGTCTGGCTGAGTCCTGCATTTTTCCATCCCAAATGGTACCCTAACAGCAGCACTGTTATTCAGATGCCTTAACAGTTTAAGAAAGGGATTCAAAGAGTGTTGCTTTAAAACAAATCCTTGCATTTGTTTTTAATTTTTATTTTCTTAGATTTAAGTCACTTGAAATTCACGGCTCACCTTTGTATTCGTAGTCATCTTCAAGTTTTTGTTTAATGTGAGACTGATCTTATACCAGTTACTGTTCCTCAGCTTCAAAGGACTTTGTCAATTTTATACGTAACAAGGTGTGGAACAGAAACTTTTCAAGAGAGTCAAAAGAAGTTGGTTGCAAGTAGTGTAGTCAATGTGTAGCTGCCTTGGATATATTTAGAGATGCTTATTTATCTGCGTACCCCATACCTCTCCTTTTTGGACTGGTAAATGTAGAGTGTCTTCACTGCTTTTATAGAAAGTATTAAGAAAATCAAGCAGTGTGGCTCTTGCTGAAATAATTTTTTGTCTTTTTCTGTGAACTTTATAGATGCTATCATCTTGGATCTTCCTCTAGATGAATTTGTAGTAGTATGCCACAGGAAATGGAATTTCTTATTCAAGCAGCTGCCTATGTACACCTTCCTGTATGGATGCACCATAAGAGCCTGAACTCAGACCTTTTGTACAGTGCCTGTGTGCCAGCTGGCTCATATTTGACATGCTCTTTTCTTTGCTGCCTCGATGAAAAGGCAGCATCTCAGTTCATGCCAGCCACTTCTTGGCTATAGATGAAGATGCTAAAGCTAACAAAGACAAGAAGCAAAACCTTCTTCTTGTATGTGGACCTGCTTTTTTTTTTTTGTTATTGTTCTGTTTTGTTAATTGAATGTGTGAGCTCTTTGTTGTTGTTTTCTGAGTTGATTGGTAGCTTCTTTATTTGAAGCTTCTTTCATCTCTGTGTATCTCTCCAGTAAGGTATATTCAGAATCCCCTGGACTGAAATACTATCACTCACATCATGTGTCTGTGCTAGGTATAATAGATCATCTGCTGCTTTGAAATATTTCCATTCTTAAGTATTTTGGAGGCCTGAATGTTCAGATCTAAGAATATATATCTGTAAAAATGAGACTCTGGGTTGGAAATTTACCTTTTGTGTACAGCGTAGCTGGCTTTAAACCCGGGATTCTCCTTTCAGTTATCTTTAGGAACTTACAGGAGAGGATGCGTGTTCCTTCCAATCTGTATGTCTCTTCTGTCCATCACAAATAATCAAGTAACAATTTTCATGAAGGCCATGAATATGCTGCTGTGAGCAAATGGAGTTTAGAAATGAATTTTCAAGAAATGTCACTTTAGAAGATATTCTTCCTCGTATCAAAGCTTTATTTTAGTGCAAGTTGTATCTAAAGAAAGCTGTTCAGAGTGGTACATAGCATCAAAATAAAAGCTACAAACCACACTTCACTGTATTCCCTTTCATTATTTTGTGGTTTAACTCCTCAGTTTTCAGCTCCATAGTTTTGACTGATTGTTGTATACATGTGTAAATAATCACCACCATCTCAAAGATGAACTGATAAAGGAGACAACTCAAGAAAGAAGTAGTTTAGCTCAGCTTTTATTTGTACACCCCGGACCAGCCACAAGGCTTGTTCAAAAAGCAGTCATCCAAAGCCTTTGCCAGCAGCTGCTTTCTGTTTTTTCCTAAACTTCATAGGTACTAATTTCTGAAATATTTTTCAGGGTATACTGATACTGTTTCTTCATGCTGTAAACACTTTACCTCATTGTAAAAAGACTTGGAAGTTTTGATGTAGTTTCTCTTTCTATTGTTCCTCCATTTCCCACAAGAATTTAGGGTATTGCTTCAAGGTACACAGCGGATACTTTCCGTCATGTGGAAGATTAAAGTCTGTATGAAAGTACTCTCATAAATTTGGCAGCATTAATCTTTAATGCCATCATGACTTTCCTTTAGCCCAAGGAGAATGCCTTGCCAGTGCTACTGTTGTAAAGCTAGCTTGCCATTTGGTCTTTAAATATTCCAGCTTTTGTAGATGGTGAGATTTGTTTTGAAGTTTTGTGCTACAGTGGTTTCGACCTTTGAGTACTCTGTAGCTAAACAACTTGCAGATGGTTTTAAATACTTTGAAAGATGCAACTTTTTTGGTTTTTCACATAGACATCAATATTCTTAGCAAGTTGAGTGGATGCCTCTTCTGCTGTGTTGGAAAAGTAGCATCAAACCCAATTATGCTCTGACATATTTTACTCAAAACCTGAGCACTTTTTTCAAGTGCTACCACATGCAGTGCTGGTAATGGGAAATACCTTGAAAATTCAACTTTACTTGGAGGTAAAAACAAGGTGTTTACTTTATTCAGCTTTGGAGCATACTTCTGCTATTACGACAGAGCTTCCACATTTCTTGGAGGTGGTTTTAAGTAGTCCTGTGATTGAAGAGAAGTTTTCTTTTTAGATGGTAAGGTCCTGTGGCTGTTCAGGATCTGTTTCTATTGCTGACAAAAAAAAAAAAGCAACAAAGGTTGCTTGGGTTTTTTTTATTTGTTTGTTTTGGGAAATAGAAACTGCTATGGAGACCTGTATTTAAGAGGAAAAGTTGATCAATTCCAAGTTTACAGGACAGATTTCCAGAACTCCAAGTTTACATATAACATAGTCTTTGGATATGACGCACATGCTTCTTTCTTATATGTATCTTTCACATTAAAAGAAAATGCAGGAACAGGGCTCTTGCAAGTTAGTTATGCAGTCCTCCCACTGTGGATCTTTGGAATGAGCTGAGAAAACAACTTTTCTGGTGATGAAAACCACTCATGTTGTCATCTTAAGTCATAAGGAGTTGTCACAGTTTGACATATGAGCCAAATTGTGAGGTTCTGTCTTGGGAAACATCCTAGTTCATTTCAAGCAAAGAAGACTGTCTTCATCCTATGATGATGAACAATTCCACAACTGGTTTCTCTATCCATTTCTACCTGCCCTTTTCCCTCTTTCGCACGTCCTTCTGCAGTAGAAATGTTCTTGCTAAAGCAGAGTGCTTCATCAGTATTGGGGAAGATTATTCTTTGAAATTACTCCCTCATTTTGAAAAGCTTGGCAACAGTCTATCCCCTTCCTCATGAGGGGTTACAGTTGACTGAAATTGTCTGTATATCAGTGTTCAGAAATGGTCTGTGTAACACCTGCTTCTGACATGAAAGGAATTTCCACTTAGAAATACAATACTTGTGCCAGAACACAATGTTTGACCTTTCAGGCTGCTAACTATTTGAAAAATACTTAGTAATGCTAAGACAATTCTGATTCCTGGATATTACTACTGTTTTTCTTGCTACCTAGGGTTTTATGCAATTCAGCTGAGTTGAGTGCCTTAAAAGCAGTGGGTGCATGTTTGTTTTTGTAGATAAGGAATGAGAAGCGCCCACGCTTCTGGCTCTTTTTCCATTCGAAGTACTGCTACAAAATTCTATTTGAATAGAGAAACTTGTCTTTTTCTTACAGCATAATTTAAGCTTCTTGAGGCAGGTGAGTCCAAGAGTAGGAGAGATTCTCGTGAAGCTTTTTTTAAGCAAACCTTTCTGCTGTAACTGCTAAAGTGGAAAAATAGAGCAAATTAAGCCATGCTGGATCAGTGACTGGAAGCTGAAGAATTGTTGGCTAATTTTTTCTCCTTTAGCCCTTCATGGCAATTTTTGAATGGACTAGCCAGAGCCTTTCCATATGTAGAAGTTTCTGGCCCTGTTGTGGGGTCTCAGGCTTGTAGCATCCATCAAATTTTGTTTGAAAAGCAATGTACATTCGAAACAATGAAATTTCAGATGCTTGTGCATTTGACACAGAGGCAAGATTGGACTTACCTCTGGGAAAGCAGTATCTTCTTAAAGCTGCTACTTGCTATTTTAGGATTGATTGCAGTGGAGTGTGCAGCTGCCTAGAATCATAGAATTGCAGGATTGGAAGCGACCTACAAGATCATCTAGTCCAACTGTCCTCCTACTACCATTGCTACCACAAGCCTCTAAACCATATCTTGTAGCTCCTCATCCAGACGCCTCTTGAACACTGCCAAGGGTGGTGACTCCACCACCTCCCTGGGCAGCCATTCCAGTGCCTGACCACTCTCTGAGAGAAAAAGTTCTTCCTTATGTCTAATCTAAACCTCCTCTGGTACAGTGTTTCCCTGGGTCCTGTTTGTTGCCTGGGAGAAGAGACCAAACCCCTCCTCATCACAACCTCCCTTCAGAAAGTGGTAGAGTGCAATAAAGTCTCCCCTGAGCCTCCTCTTCTCCAGACTGAACAATCCCAGCTCTCTCAGCTGTTCCTCATAAGATTTGTGCTCCAGATCCCTCACCAGTTTCATTGCCCTTCTCTGGACAAGCTCCAGGGCCTCAGTGTCTTTTTTGTAGCGAGGGGCCCAAAACTGAACACAGTGCTTGAGGTGCGGCCTCACCAGAGCTGAGTACAGGGGGATGATCACCTCCCTGCTCCTGCTGGCCACACTATTTCTAATGCAGGCCAGGATGCTGCTGGCCCTCTTGGCCACCTGGGCATGCTGTCAGCTCGTGTTCACTGAGTATCAACCAACACCTCCAAGTCCCTTTCCTCTTCACATCCAGCCACTCTGCCCAAGCCTGTAGCTTAAAGGAGAAGAAAAAGTTAACTTCATTAAAATCACTGAATAATTCAAGCTGGGATCTAAGCATGCAGAAGGCATTTCCCAGTTCTCTCTCTTGTAATACACAAGTGTGTGCTTGAGGAAGCTCCTACATAAGCATACTAAGTAACAGCTAAGTAAGATTTATCAAGTGACAAAACTTTTGCAGAAGCAAAAGAGATGTATAATTCTAGAAATTATTAGGAGAAAATTTCTTGAGAACAGTAGAGAAAAACTAAACATGTTCCAAGGAATTCAAATGATAAGGATGCAAGCTAGTGCCAAATGTTAAATGTCTGGGTTGCTTCTGAAACTGCCTAAAGCAGCTTTTAATCTGTGTACTAGGAGTGCTGGTAAGTTTGTACTGATTTACAGTGGCAGTAACTGAAACTGTGTTGGTACTGGTAATTATATTCAGTTCCTTTTCTTACAGCTACTTCACTGAAGAATGAAATAGACTTATTCTTCTGACAGTTTTCGTTGAAAGACAAGTCTGTTAAAATATCTAACCTGGCTGCTGCAATAAGAGGATATGTAATTAATTTAGTAATCTGACTTTCTTAATAACGAACTGTAGAGTTTGATGCTTTTTGATCTTGAGAAACTAATGTTTTGTATTAGTAATTTAAGTATTTGCTATTTGTAGTGGGCTGTTTCCATCATCTTCCATTGCATACACCACCTCACCTTTGTTCTATGTTTGCCTCTTAAAAATCTTTCCTTAACATGTTCCTCTTTACTTCTATTTGTCACTTCATTCAACTTAACGTGAAGAAAAAATAATAAGAAAATAGAATTTAAGCTACTGTAGCCCTAACATTGCATTTTTCATCCCCATATCATTGTTCCTGTGTATGATAGTCCTCTTTTGCTCTGCCTAAAGGAAAATTATATAGTGTATGGCACAGATTTCCACTTAATGGCTGGCCAAAGGTATCCCATAATAGTTGCAAGTGACAGTAAAAGAATTCTAGCCATCAGCCATTTATTTGGAAAACAGTTTTCCCTTAGGCCTTGTAGTCTGTTACAAAAGAGGGGACAAAATAGAAAAATACAAAAGCTAGTGCTCACAGGAAGGTAATTCAGAATTGGTATTAGAGTGAGTTGTGTTCTTGTTGCTCACATTTTAGCGTTTAACTTAAAATGTTGATAAGTAGGTATTTATTGCAGTCTTACTCTTTTCCTTAAAAACTTAATTGAAGAAATTGACTCCGGTTTTCCTAGTGGAAAAAATCCTCACAATGGAAATAAATTGCATGGAACTGAACTGAAAGGCCACTCTGACCTTTGTGGAATCTTTGCTTCAAGTAGGTGTGTGGAACTTTCAGGATTATTGCAAAATATATTTTGCTTTGTGAGCACATGCAGATTTAATACAGACATAAGCTGCAGAAACAGAAACGAGTTTTTCCCATTTTTGGAGTCATGCTTCTTAGTTTATTGTTCTTCTGTAATGATACTAACGTGGTAGGTAGCAACCAATGGAAAAGTGTGAGGTTTGAATTTTGATTGTATCTGGAGGCTTCTTTGGTAGGTAAAGATGCATTTCCACCAGTAGGTTGTAGGTGTAGTCTCTCTTGGGGCCAGCTGTAGAATTAGATCCATTCTTGTCATAGCAGAACAGGAAATCTGTTGATGACTTAAGATACTTTCTGTAATAACTTATATTTTCTCAGATGCATGGGAAGGATAAATGTGATTTTTTTTTTCTGGGAGAGTGCTATTTGAAATTAATCAGGATGAGTACTGTGCTATTTCCAGGTATTTCAGTTTGACTTCTATTTTTCAGAAATTCTAACATGATTTTTATGAAGAATGTTGCATTGCTTCAAAATAATGGAATACTTTAGGATGGAAGTGATGATCCTAGCATACAGGCTAGTTCTATGAAGCAGCCCATGGACCAGAAAGCATATTCCTAAGTTGCTAGGAAGAGACTGAGGCAAAACAGCATTAAAATAAAAAAAGCAAATAAAAAGTTTTGTGAGTCATGAGAAACATGATACTGTTTTCATCAAGAATACCTGTAATACTTTAATCACCAGTCTTGCAGTTTTATAGTTGTTGCTTTTACTGAATCCTTGCAGCGTTTTTCAGATCCTTGCAGTGTTTTCTCAAACCAGCTTTCCTCATAAAAACTCCAGCACTGGAGCGTAGAACCCAAAACCACAAGAGATTTCTGAATTTGGAAGAACTTGGCATTTGTTAAGACATGGTGTCACTTGGTATTGTCAGTCACCTCAAGATTATTCCACTGTACACTGACTTGTGACCCTTCTGTACGGTACTGCCTGTCCTTTGCCCACTGCTGGCAGTGGGTCATTTCTACACTGGCACAAAACAGGGAGTAAGATCATTTGTAAGCCTGGAAACAGCCACCAGCTCTGACCCAAAGCAGAGTCTGGCTACGTGTGTACCTTGGAGTCAGGGAAATATTCTTTTTGTGGTAGCATGGTCTCTATCCAGTTGTACACTCAGTCTGCTTGCAGAAGAAGAAAAACTGATACTTTAAACTTAGCAATCTGGCTTCTAAAGGTGAAGGGGTCTTTTTCTCCCTTCACACAGTTCACTTGAGATCTAGCAAAACTGAGAGATACTTAAGTTTGTTAACAGTCAGATGAAGATAAGTTGGGAATACTCTGATGTTGTGGTGAAAAGCAGCAAGAGAACAGCACTCTGTTGTGTCTGTACTAGAATCCTGCTACAGTAGCTGCTTACTTCAGCATGTAAGTTCATTTCAGGGAAGACAGTCTTCAAAGATATTCTGAGAGTGCTGGAGGTTTCTTTTAGCAAACAGATGTCTGAGACCAGGGAACAGCTTAATGAAGTTGTTTGCCTCTGTCCATGTATTTGTGATTTCTTACTGTTTTTTTTATAATCTGGTAATTATTTGAAGTCTAGTCATGTTTTATTGTTTTATTGTATTTTATGAGATTTTTGTTACCAGAAACTCTTATGAGATTTGCCCAGAGCTTTCTAGAACGTGTATACCTGCTTATATGTTTTATGTTTTTTGAGACATTTACATTGGCTGCATGTGACTTGAGCCTGACACCTCTGCTCTTTCAAACACCATTTCTTGCCTACTGTGCTGCTTTGATTTTCTGGAAACTTTGGTCTTCTGGAACAAAGTTCATTTCCCTCCCCTTCCTGCTCCCCCCCAGGTTCATCATGAAGTGGTGCTTTGACAAATCCTACTTCTGTAATTCTGCTCTCTCCACATTTTACTCTTGTAACTACATATTTTTAATGTAGGATCATCTTATTTTTTTAACCTCTTGATTTAGGTTTTTACAACCTATAAGTTTGACTTGATTGGTTAATGTAGCTGTTATCCTATTATGTTTACAGCCAGATCTCATTTTTCAAGATCTCATTTTCCCTTCAGCATTTTGGGTATACATACATAGGTCATAGTTCTTCCTTTGTTAGTACTGTTCTTGTTTCATTAAGAGGCTTTATCTGCTTGCTAAGTATGGCAGGCATGTCTCAGATGTTGCAACCCAACAGGCTGATTTATAAAATGCTTAAAAATCCAAAGTGACACTTATAAGCCATGGATCTGCTTCTGGAATAGTTCTTTATCATGAAAAGCATAGATACTAACACTTGTAAATTTCAAACTTTAGTAGTATGAGACTAAAACTAAGAGTGAACTTTGAGTCTTTAGCTTTGGAATGAGTAATGATACTATTAACAAGGTATGGTTTCAGAAGGTGTTTGCCTTAATCAATGTATAGAGGGTATGTAAAAGGGATGCACTCAGTGTTCCAAGCAGCAATGCCTTTTTAATAATAAAATAATAAATCTTTAGCAGTGCCTATCATTTGCAAGAAAACTAAAACAGCCTGGCCCATATCTTCATTATTCTGCCCATCCTTTTCCAAAGCACCATGTTTCAGTTGGCTCACTTTGGACATTTGAGGCCTTATACCTTAATAAATAAAATTTTTAAAGTGTAACTTGTGAAGGATACTGATCAAATACATTTCCCCCTGTAAGTATTCTGCCAAAGATTACACCTGCTTTCTGCAATATCCCCAGTTAAAATGTGATCAAAGATACTTTCTGAAAGTGAAATTAAGTCATGTGATGATACCTACAGTATTTTTTTAAATTGAGTAATTATTTTAGAATAGCTTCTCAAATTTTGCCCAGGTATTTTTTCAGTGTGTTAATGTGCATATACACAACAGTAAAGCTGAAGTTAAGTTGCTATTTTTATATGCAGGTCTCTACAATCCAAGAACTTGTTACTGGTTACGAAGCCTCTTTGAGAACATGTGACCTTTTTGGTCCTTGTGGTAAGTTTCTATGTATTGATTCTTGTCTTAATTATGATGTAATTACTGTTTATGGCAGTTAAGAAGAATTGTTGTAATGCTGAAACTTTTTTTGCAGGAGAAGGATGTAATAATGAATGTTTAGTGAATGAAAGCATTATAGGAAATACTTGATAATTTGCTACGATTTGTTTTTTTTTGTATGTTTTTCAAGTGCTGTGTTCAGTCTTAATTGGTTAATGAAACCTTTTCTGTTTTGTTCCAGAAAATGGAGAGAGAGAGCCCCCAACGACGCTGCTCTGGGTTCGGTATTTCCTGGCACAGCACTTTGACAAACTTGGCCAGTGTTCTTTGGCCTTGGATTACATTAATGCTGCAATTGCAAGCACTCCAACATTAATAGAACTATTCTACTTAAAAGCAAAAATTTACAAGGTAAAAAGTGAATTTGGACATGTGGAGTATATAGGTTTTAATTTAAAAAAAACAACAAAAAAGCCCCATGAAACTGGTATGAATGTGTGGATAGCACTGTGAGTATTGACTTTCGTGTAGGTTTCTTCTTGTGCACTGTGCAGTCAGTCAGAAAATGAAAAGCCCTCTACTCTGTTTAGATTTGCTAAAGTGAGTCACAGCTTAAAGCAAGTTGATGTTCATAAAAAAATATTTATAAATGTGGTGTGAGAGTGAGGGGCACAAGCAGAGGAATACTGTCTCTATTACTTCTGAAAGAGAAATACCAGTAATTATAGATTTCAAGAGTTGGTCAATATAAAGTTTATCTTGAAATTTAGTTATTTAATTTCTCTATAACTACTTTCTTCCAACAGCATGTAGGAAACCTGAAGGAAGCTGCCAAATGGATGGATGAAGCACAATCTTTGGATACTGCTGACAGATTTATCAATTCTAAATGTGCTAAATACATGCTGAGAGCAAATATGGTGAAAGATGCAGAAGAGATGTGTTCTAAATTCACTAGGGTAAGTTTCCTGTTATGGTGAAGGGAGGTTTTGTTTGCCTCTGGCAGTTCTTGTTTAACTTTGCTAGTGTAAGTCTTAATTTTTGACTAAAATCAGAAAGTTATCTTTTTTCAAGTGTTCATTTTTAAAATAATGCATGTCATAGTTTGCACTTAGTGATAAATAACTGTGAAGAGCCAGTAAATTTTGAGAAAATGGTTGTTCAGAGGTACTTGTCCAGAAGTACTTCTGTAGTGACATACTTCTGAAGTATCTCTCTGAAAATGCCTCCAGTGAATACCTTGTTTGCAAAATCTGCCATTTGCCAATAATATAATTTGAGCTAACTGCACAGGAATGTGCAAGCTACTACATTCATTATGACTTAATTATATTACATAGATGTAATTTGGACTTGAACATTTCATTCATTAAAACTAGTGCTGCAGACTACAATTTTATAAGGCAGTTCCATTTATAAAAAGCAGGGCAAATAGTTTAAATGTGGTAATAGTTTTTATATAAAATTTAGGTTCATCAAGTCTGGGTTTTCATATTATTTGTGTAACTGACTATGAAAGACAGCTACTTGGAGGGGTTTCCTAAAACACGTATGTAAGTTAGGCTCTTTAATTCTTCTTAAGTATGAAAAAACTTGAACATGAATCCAAACTTTCCTTGGTACTTCTGGGAGCCATTTGAAACTTGACTGCTAAAGCTCAATAGGACTGAGTACACTCTCAGCAAGTTTGACAACACTTGATATAACAGAAGAAAGGGATGAGATTCAAGCTTGAAAAATGGGCCCACATGAACCCTATGAGGTTCAACAAGGCCAAGAGCAAGGTGTTGCACGTGAGTCACAGTAATCCAGGTATGTGTACAGACTGAGAGAACTCCTTCCCTGCAGGAGTGTTCTCGAGGACTTGGGAGTTCTGGTGGATGAGAAACTTGATATGAGCAAACATTGTGTGCTTGCAGCCCAAAAAGCCAACTGTATCCTGGACTGCATCAGAAGAGGGGTGGCCAGCAGGATGATGGGTGTGGTTGTCTCCCTCCAGTCTGCCCTTGTGAGGACCCCCCTGGAGTACTGCATTCAGGCCTGGGGTCCCTAGCATAAGAAAGACACGTTGGAGCAGGTCCAGAGGAGAGCCACAAAGGTGATTGAGAGGATTGGAGCACCTCTCCTATGAAGACAGGCTCAGGGAGTTGGACTTGTTTAGCACAGAGAAGGATAGGCTCAGGGAAGAACTCGTTGCAGCCTCCTAGAATTTAAAGGGAGCTTATGAACAGGGACGAGACTGACTTCTTATGTGGTCTGATACCAGTAGGACATTGGGGAATAGTTCTAAAATTTAAAAAAGGGAGATTTAGATTAAATGTTATATTAGGATGAAATTATTCACTGAGGATGTGATGAGGAACTGGGATGAGTTGCCTAGAGAGGTTGTTGATGCCCCATCCTTGGATGCATTCAAAACTAGGTTGGATGAGGCCCTGGGTAGCTACATCTAATGGGTGGCAATCCTGTCCAAGCAAGAGGATTAAATCTTACAGGACCCTTCCAATCCAAGCCATTCTGGTATTCTGTGAAGTCACTATGTATGCTTGTGTGAAGGCAAGGGCAGGAAGTGCATAGATACCAGTAGTAAGATAGGATAGATCTGTTTCTAAATATTTGAATATTATGAATTGAATTGGATTTTCTTTGTGTTGTCATAAAATGTTCTGATTTCAGTGACTGGTGTTCTTGATATTTGGATCGTGCTTCCAATTTGTTCTTGGTCTTGAACATCAAATTTATAAAGAATACTTCCCATGAAAAAGTATGAAGTATGAATCCAAATAGCTTTTGTAAGGCTAACAAACAAGTTACTACTAAAATTATTTGTATTATGTGATGAAGCAGTAAGTATATAGGTGCTTTTTTGTAGGACTGTATATGTAAGCATGAGTTAATTTTAATGATATGTTGAGACACTAATCTGCTTCAGACAATTATTTTTTAAAGTCATTTGAATGTATCCCTCTGTAACTTGAGAAGCATGAAGGCATCACTAGTAGAGTTCTCAGCTATGGAGATGTTACATCCATTTTGCACGGTATTGCAAGTCGTTTCCTACTGACAAGCTGGAGTAGTCATATTTGAAAAAAGGTGATAAACTATAATGGCAAAAAGTGATAATAACACTTATTTCAGGAAGGGACTTCTGCTATGGAAAACCTAAATGAGATGCAGTGTATGTGGTTCCAGACTGAATGTGCTGCAGCTTATCAAAGGCTAGGGAAATATGGTGAAGCCTTGAAAAAATGTCATGAAGTAGAAAGGGTAAGTAGGTAAAAACACTTTATTTTTTTCCTATTAATAAAGATATTTGCAGCTGTAAACAGCACAATTTTCTTTGCATACAAGTTTTGTAAAAATTTCTAAAACAGGTTAATTCTTGGTGATTTATTGTAATAGCTAAGGATGACATCTGTTATCTATTATGTGCAAAACTATTGTGAAATAGTGAAAAGGATTCAATATAAAACGTTATGTCTCTTACCTACTACTTTTACACTAACTTCATGCTGTCTTTTTGCTAATTGTTTTTTAATAAGAGCAATCATATTTCAGTTGGCTTTTAAAGAATGCCTAAGCCTTTGAACATTATCGTTATCGTTTTTGCAAACAAAATGAGATTTTCCTGGGTTTATTCTTCCTACTGACAGATTCTCTTGGATCGTCAGTATTATAAGAATAGTTTTATGCTTGTTAAATAATGCCTGTAGTATCAGTTATAATTTTATCTCCATTTATTTAAAAAATAGAGTAAGCCAGGGAAATGCCTTAGACTTGGTTTCCTTTTTTTCCCCTCCTTGAAGCATTTTTTTGAGATAACGGATGATCAATTTGACTTCCACACATACTGCATGAGAAAGATGACTCTTCGTGCCTATGTAGACCTTTTGAGATTAGAAGATGTGCTCAGGAAACATGCCTTCTACTTCAAAGCTGCTCGATCAGCAATTGAAATCTACTTGAAGCTTCATGATAATCCTCTTACCAATGAAAGCAAAGAACAAGAAGTGAATTCAGGTATCTAGACTATAACGGAGGCTCATATGTGTATGAAAAGTAAAAGCTTTTTAAGCTATATAAGTTATGTGCTATAGAATTAGTGAGTTGTAAGATAAATGCCTTGTTCCGTTTCTGTTGCTTATTATTTGATCAGTAACTGGGAAGAAATCACAGATAACACAGTACAGCTTTTTTTCCCCTCTATTCTCCCCACATCATATTGTAAAACCAGTGCGTGAATGAACCTAACTGCAACTAGAGTATTTGAGAGAGGAGTAGTATTTCAGAATCTTAAGAGGAAAATCAAATTGAATTCAGCCATTTATCAATTTAAACAGAAGATAACTGTCAATAACTGGTGAATTATGAAACATAATGGATAGATATGGTGGGAAAGCAGCCTGACTTGCTGTAAGAATTATATTTTAACATGTATTTAATCTTCATAGATTTTGTAGTATTACATTATAGTAATGCTAGTTAGCATTGCATTACATTTATCATTTTTCATATAATTTTGGGGCCAAAAAATACATGGACAAGTGTGTATTAGCACAAGTAATACACTTGTGAATTCATTTGAAACCAATGTTTAAAGAGAATGCAGATTACCTTTGGAAATCAGTTGTGCATGGCATGAATGTCAGAGTATTCAATGACAAGTGATTTATGAAGATTTTTTTATCTTAAGAAAATAGTTGCTTGTTCTTTTGTGGAGTCTTTGTGACTGTCAACTCTGCAATAGCAGTTGACAAAAGAGATTAAATTAATACTTAGCTTTTTACAAAGGGAAGGATATTTGACATGGACATTAAAAAAAACAACAAAACAAAAAGAAAACAACGTTTAGTTAATCCCAAAATGCCATTTTGTGTTGCCTTTTATTGAGTCTTACCTTTTATTGAGGTGAATGAGTTCTTTCCCTCTTTATTCATATGTATGAAGCACACATAAAAAGAGTCACATTTCACAGCACAGTTCAACTTGCATCATTTTTCTCTCTGACTTTAATTTTGATTCTGTATGTAATATAGCAGTATATAATAAAAATTAAAGTGAGAAAGATTGTTAAGTCATGTAGTTCATATACGTGCTGAGTTGAAATTTAGTAGGTTTATCCACAGGGGAAGAATGAATGGGTAAGACATTTTTTTCCTTGCTCCACCATCTCAATGGTGGCTGGCCCCAGGATGGGCCCAGTAGATGATGTGATGCCATTGCCACAAAAAACATGCATGTCCTCCAGTAGCTTGTTCTTCTGTTCCTTGCCACGTTATTTGTGCAAATCCTGTTATCTGTGAAATATGACAGAAGACCAAGTGGAAATTAGTGTAATTCCAGCTGAAGTGGGAGTGGGGAAGAGTGAAGGCTTCTCACTTCTGTATGAGCCTGTAGGAAATCCTGTTTTCTGTGTGTTCTTCATTTATAAGTCTGAACCCATCAAACAGCATGAAGTCTCCTATAATGGCAATATTTAACACATACCAGAAATTTTACCTTCAGGCTATACCAGTTGCTTGCATCCATTTAGCTATAATGATGACTTGTAGGAAATGAAGGCTATTACCAAGTCCGTACGTGGATCAGACACATTAAGGTAACAGGCTTGTTTTAAGTTGAAGTGTAAATCAGTCAGGATGCTTTAGACAGAAAGTTGGAAAGAAGCTGAGCCACAGTCAACGCATGAGCTCAGTATTACCTTTCAAAGTCATTATTCATTTTCTATGACAAATAAATATGTCACATGGATTTAACAACTTCCTGTAGTTAATCTCTCAAGTAGCTGAGGCTTTTTTTTATAACAGTTTTCATAGAGTAAATAAGCAAGATCAAGTGTTGTGTTGTAACCAAGTAGTAAAGTTGGATGCTGCAGTGATATGATACTCTGGCAAGTAAAAGTATATCAAAATGGATGGAAGAGCATAGTGGCTCACTCAAATTCCTGAGTGGTGTTTGAGACACACATCTTAATGAAATAATTACTATCTTTGTTACTTAATCTATAGAAAATCTCTCAGCCAAAGAACTGAAGAAGATGCTTAGCAAGCAAAGAAGAGCACAGAAGAAAGCAAAACTTGAAGAGGAAAGAAAGCATGCAGAAAGAGAGAGACAGCAAAAGAATCAAAAGAAAAAGCGAGATGAAGAGGAAGAAGAAACTAGTGGACCTAGGGAAGAACTAGTTCCTGAAAAACTGGAAAGGGTTAGCATGGTGTCTTTGTTACCTTTGGGTCATTATCTTAACAAGCCTATAAAACAGATTGATTGTCAAGTTTTTATAAAATAGTTCATCAATTTATGTAAGATCGTTTCTGCGAGCAAAGATACCTTTTATTTATAGTCTACTTATACTGAAGAATGGTAATTTTTGTCTCTGATAAATTGAAATTCTATGTTAATTCTATATTATTGCTTTAAATCTTGGTCCTTCCAATAGCAAGCCATCTTCCACTAAGATTGTGAATAAAAAGATGATTCTTGCCCAACGTACAGTTAGTTTTCATACAGCAGAAAGAGAAAAAAGTTAACAGGAATAATTGCAGTCCACAAAGTATGAAGATAGAACCGGTATTTCCTTAAGCACAAAGAATTTTCCTTTATCAAAGTAACTTTCAGAAGTTTAACCTTTTTGTCTGAGGTAGTCATATTTTCTTCTTAACTGCTAACTTAGACCATAACCAGTTGCGCTACATGAGTGGTGCCAGTTAGCACTGCTGTTGCCTTTGTCAATATGAAGTCATGAGTACACACTCTGAAATCTTAGCTTTCTGAATTTTGTTTGAATAGTGCCTGAACACTTCACCTTTGGCCTCTGATTGTTTAAATGCTCTGAATAGCAAACTATTATTGGTAGATTGTGTCAGACATTTATTTGTATTCTTTACTTTCACTGTGTGTTTGTTAACAGGCAGAAAATCCATTAGAAGAAGCCATTAAATTCCTTATTCCACTTAAGAATCTTATTGGAGATAACATAGACACCCACTTATTAGCATTTGAAATATACTTTAGAAAAGGTAAAGTATTGCTTACTTTTTTTTTTGCTCTACAAATTTTTAATTCTTCACTGTGACCTGTGTTATCTGACTGTTATAGAATCATAGAATCCTTAGAGTTGGAAGAGACCTATAAGGGCTATCTAGTCCAATTCCCCTGTTGACTGTTGTCCAAGATGTCCTGAAACAGAGAATTCCTTAACTGACTGAAACGGGGACCACGTGATATCCAGAAATCATGAGGCATATACGATACAAAATGCTAGGAGGAAAATAAGTGTTAGCATACCCCGATGAATGCTACAGAAATATATCCATAGTGTGATTTTAGGGGAACACAAAACCAAACAGAAGCATTATCTATTAGTTTTGTCAGTTTGACCTATAGGAATTTCTGTATTCTTAAGAAGTTTAAGTGCAAAAAGTAAATCTTTTTGATTTCTCTGTAGACCTTGATATTTCTAATGTTTTCACTAGATTTACTAAATAAAACACTAATACAGAGAACTAGAAGTTGCGTATTTTTAATCTCAATATGCTTTTGTTTTTTTTCCCTTCCCACAGGAAAGTTTCTGTTAATGTTACAGTCTGTCAAAAGAGCTTTTGCTATCAACAGTAATAATCCGTGGCTTCATGAGTGCTTGATTAAATTCTCTAAAGCTGGTATGTGTATAGGAAGTACGTACATATGTATGTATAAGGATATAGGAGGTAATGTGAATGAATACATAAATACATGTTTTTATCATGTGTAAATATACTCTTGAAACACAAACTGAAGTCAAGACAAAAATGAATGGTTTGTTTTTCTAGGCAATACCTAAGAAAGCACAGGTTTTGCTATGCAGGGTACAATATACATGAATTTTATGTACTTCTTCCTGTATTAATCCAGCAGGTGGACCCAGTAAGTCACTGGTTAGATTTCACAGAGAAGGAGGTGTTCCAGAGTCCCTTGAAATTCCTAGATGTTTTAAGAAAGCAAGTGTCAAATATGGGAGAGAGATTCTGACTGAAGCGAAGTATGTGCTGTGAGCTTCTTGTGTTAGGTGGCAGAAAATACACACAGCAGAGAGCTTGTATGAATAATTCATATATAAATGCATCTGTAATGCATTTATAGAGCTAAAATGAAATTCTGTAAATGCATGTTCTTCTTTTTACGTGCAACTGGTTTGATTTTTAGAAGCCTATTAATAAATAATGTAAAAAGAAAAGTTACAAAGAATAGAAACTGAACAAGCACCATAGAGTTTATAAATTTCTTAAATCGTAGAATCATAGAATGGCCTGCCTGGGTTGAAAAGGACCACAGTGATCATCTAGTTTCAACCTCCCTGCTATGTGCAGGGTCACCAACCACCAGACCAGGCTGTCCAGAGCCACATCCAGCCTGGCCTTGAATGCCTCCAGGGATGGGGCATCCACAACCTCCTTGGGCAACCTGTTCCAGTGTGTCACCACCATCTGAGCGAAAAACTTCCTCCTAACATCTAACCTAAACCTCCCCTGTCTCAGTTTAAAGCCATTCCCTCTTGTCCTGTTGCTATCCACCCTTGTAAACAGTTGTTCCCCCTCCTGTTTATACACTCCCTTCAAATATTGGAAGGCCACAATGAGATTTCCCCAGAAGAAGCATTAACAAACCAAGTGTTTCCTTTTGTTGTATATATCATCTTATCAGACTAAATGTCATGTCTTAAATTTTTTAGGGTGATAAACTATACATAAGACAGTGTAAAGAGGAACTGGTTGAATATTTCTTGCTGACTTCATTCACAGATATGTGATTGAAAATCACTCTGACGGATAGCATATGTTTTCATCAGAATGTGTATGTGTTTGCAACAAACATTTTTCAAAATGTAATCGATCTGACAGATTTGTTTTCTGTATACTGAAGTGCTGACTTGCAATACTGTTGATCTGAAATTTGTTTCTGGGCACAAATTTGTGAATTAGAAAAAAAAATGTTTTGCAGTGATAATTGTTGTCTAAAAGTATTTTTTTTTTCATCTCTCCCTCTTACCCTGCCCCTTTCCAGTATCTGACCATAGTAACCTCCCAGAAATTGTGAGCAAGGTCCTAACTCAAGAAATGCAGAAAATCTTTGTCAATAAAAATTTGGAAAGTTTTAATGAGGAGTTTCTCAAACACAATGCTACCTCCATTCAGCACCAACTTTCAGGTTTGTTTAACTTTCCAATGCTTTTGCAAATGAGTTGATTTCAGTGATTCATGTCACCAATCAATTTCTTCATTATACATCGATTGGAAAGAGCCAGAAACTTGCCTGTTTACTTTTTTTTCTGTTTGTACCTCTTAAAGCAAACAAAACAAAAAAAATTCCCACACAACTTACTTTGTACATTAGATGCATAAGGAACCTGCTGCTTACCTCTCTGAAGTCTAATAGCAGAACACCTATCGTGGATTTGGTAGCTTAAGCATGGAAGCAATGTCACCTCTTCTGTTTCAGCCTTAAATGTTGAAATAATGAGAAAATATTAAGCAAAACAAAAACGTCTAGCAAATGTAATTATAAAAATCCTACATGTTTAAAGCAGTGTTTTTCCTCCTGTTTTCTATTCAACTGGAATGTCTCAGAGATATTGTCACAACTTTGTCAAGTAGCAATAGCACGAATAAAAATAGAATGACAAACTTCTTTCTTTTTCTGCTCTGTAGGCAACAATGAAAATGTGCAAATATGACAAATTCATATTACTTCTGTAGAAAAGTTATGAATAGCTGCTGGAGTTAAGAAAACTTCATTTTTTTTTCAATTTCCAGTACTAATCTCACTTAGTTTGCAAAAGTTATCCAAGCTCTGTCAGGGGTTCACTGGAGAAAATCGGCTCCAGAGAACTGACTGCCTTGCATAGAGGAAGAGTTGGGGGTAAGTCACCCCAAACTTAGAATAGCTCTGTTTCAGAACAGCATCTTGAGAGAAATACTAGCACCTTTTCTCTTTGAGCAGGTTCAGGATTTGGGAAGTCAAGTACAGGTATCTCAGCAAATGTTTGCTCCTGATTATTTCAGCTGTGATGTTCTATTTTTTTTCATCTTTTTAGACATCTTACTGGATGTTTTCCAGGTTCTACTTTCTCTTCACATGTTATTAGGGGAATATGGTTACTCTGTCCTAGTAATTGTACAGGATTCAATGTGTCTGTATATGTAGCACTGCATTTGGTAATGCTATTATCTCAGTGTTGTGCTTTCTTTTTCTTTGTGATAAGGTGCAAAAATGATGTATTTTCTGGACAAATCAAGGCAAGAAAAAGCAATTGCTGTGGCTACTAGATTGGATAAAAACATGAGAGACAAAAATGTGAAGGTAAAAAATACAGTATTGAGAGACAAGTGTATAAAATAATGCATACTTGACTTGTATGATAATATACATGCTTTATATGTCATGATAAATTAATATTCAGAAGAGTGAGGTTTTTGAACTTTAAAAAAAGTAATTACATCTGAACACCAACACAATACCTGTGTTTGTTCAGATTAGTAAAATTTAAAGGCACATTTCTTTAGTATTAAAATGACTAAATCACATTTATTAACTGTTCCTTTTCTTTCTGTAGACATTAACCAAGGTTTTTGAGGCATTGCTTGATGGCAGTTTTGGAAGTTGCCACACTCAATGTGAAGAATATCAAGCAGCGTGTCATAAACTGTTTCCTTTTACATCTGCCTTTATGCCTGCCACAAACGAGGATGATAGCAGCATTGCATCTGTGAATCATACAGCCATTAACCACGACTTACTGTCTAATGAAATATGAAGTAGCATATGCAAGCCTTGTGTGTGTGTGCCTACATACCTACACACAAATACAAAACTCTGACTGTCATTACATGCTGGCTGGATACGGATCAGGGTTACTTTTCCAGGTTGCATTTTAATATCTTTAACAGGTCTAAAATGAAATATTTGGTTAGCTTAATGAAATGGAGTATACTATTAGTTATTTTTGTTCCTCCCAACAAAAACTGCCAATATTTATGTAAACATGATCTTTAATCAGCATTTTTCATGTTTATACTTGTACAGTTTTAAGTCTTTTAATAATCCATCAGCCCTCCTTCACAAAAAGAAAAATGATGGATGTTAGACTGCTTTCACAAGTGTCATTGCATATACATATGAATGTGATCATATCTTGTTAATAAATTATCTTTTGAGCATCTTTAGCAGATTAAGACGGAAGTGCTGCTTAAATTACCCTCTTCATCTTCTACTGTTGTTCTTGGAATTTTTTTTAATTTTATTTTTTAATCTTTGCTCAGTTTGGTTTCTTTTGAAGCACAGTGAATGTTGGCGGTTTGCATGTTTTTGTAAGGTGTGTGTCTTATGGAACCGGTGTTGATGGATATGAAGATTAGGTTTGTATAAAAACTAAGGGTTTTTGAAAACTGTATTCTATCTACCTTGTGTTCCATAACTATTATTTCTTAAGTTTATGATCAGTTTAACATTTTCTGTTTGAGTATTCTCAAGCAACTCCCTGAAAATGCAATGAATTTAATACTGTTGTCTGTTTTGGTTTTTTTTTTGTTGTTGTTCCATCTTACCCTTCTTTCTGTCACTTCTGATTTTTCCCCATCTGTTCACTTACTGATACTTAAGTTAAAAAAGCTGCTCCAATATTGGGTAAATGCATAAGGTACAGTAATGGGGGATACAGTTCCCCTCTACATCCTAAAAATTCACTGCTAAGTTTACTGTATTACCTCCATTAAAAGTCTTAGTTGTGAATTTATGGCCAACATGTCAGCACTTCTCATGCCTAAATACTATTGCTTCAGGTGCTGCAAAGCAAGCAGTATGTGAGGAGTGTGTTTAATATTTAAAAACTGTTCAAGGGAGCACAAAGAGGATGACTACAAATCACAATGAATCTTTTTCTTTATTCTGGTGCGTTAACTATTAAATACACGACATGAAAATGGAAGTTGGAATCTAATATACCTATTTAAAGCATAATGCTGGACAAAATGGCTACATATGACAGCTTTACATTCTATAAAGAACTGCTATCAAAATATAACTATACTGTGGCTTGTACAGAAAATCCATTTTCTGGAAACTGTAATGGAATCATTCATTCAGTTTTGTTTTTATTCCACTGCAGTGTAAATAATTTCAGTAATATTAACTAGCCCCTCTAAGGCAAATATGAATTCACGAAGAGGGGATTTTATTAAGACAAATAAACTGTTCTAATTAAAATTCTCTTTTGTGTGTCATCTATTTAGATTCAAAACTGTTGAATGGAAAACTCACTGTAAAATATTGCCAACATATGTTATGCTGTAATAAATTATTTTGTACACACTTGCCTTTGCTTTGGAATTCTTGTGTATTTATGGACATCAAACATCAGCCCATTACACATTTGTTAATTTGTTTTCTTTTCAGTTGCATATTCACTGGTTTAACCCAAACTCTCTAAGTAGTTGAAAAGTGACGACTACATTTATCATATTGATATATAATTCATATATAGTAATATACTACCCTTGGAAATGCAGCAGGACATTTTTATGTTATGTATTCCCCATGCCATTTGCTGTTGAACAGCTTGCTCAGTGGTGTCTCAGGGAATGGTAACGGACCATTATGGAGTTGTTTTGGCTCAGTTGACCTCTGGCACTACTTATCAGCCTGCATACAGTGGAGACGTTGGTACAGTCTTTTCTGTCTTAGCGTGATGACACAGTGCTAGAAATGTAATTCAGATCTTCAAAAGAAGGCTGCAGCAGTATGGATGGAAAGGTAAGGCTGCTATTCCAGTCCTCCGGCATCTGTTAAGCTTGCATTTTTTCAGATCAAACTCAAACAAAAATACTTGGCTTATCTTTTAGCAGTTTATTGCATGAGAAAATTGATAGTCTTTTGGACTAGAATTGTAGGACCTGTTCTGAGAATCCTGAAAATAGGGATTGATTCTTCTACCACCCAATGTGTGGTTATTTTTCCTGTGGAAGTATTGGAGGCATAAGCTGCTGAGTTTTGGAGCTGTCTTTACAGGTATAAATCATTGCAAAGAAAGTGTAAGGTAGTATGGCACGAATAACAAAAGTAAGGAAGAACAGCAAATGATTATGGGGCCCTGGGCAGCCTGATCTGATGGGTGGCAGCCCTGCCTGTCGCAGGGGGTTGGAGCTTGATGATCTTTAAGGTCCCTTCCAACCTAAGTCTGTGATAAGCAAATGCATTTTTCTTTAAAATACTATGAAACGATTTGGTGTTCTCAGTAGATCTGAATTTAGAAAAGGCATCAAGCTGAACAGGCCTGATAAGTCTTCCAAGAGGAAGCATGCCATAATATATAAATGCTAACAGTGTATACGTGTTTCATCAGTATTTCACATTTCAACTTACTGAGCTCTTGTAGCAAATGTGATATGCCATGGTGTAGCTGATCTTTTTTTATCAGTCTGCTGACATTGAAATAATTGCTTGAATGCATCAAGAATCTGTGGACAACCCAGATCCAGTCAGTTTGTGGAGGTAACCTGCAAGTTGAACAGCCTTAGATTTCCTTCACCCCAGAAGACTCTCCCTATTGTCTGATCTCAGATCTGAGTCTGGTTATCTGTTCTGAAAGGAGGCAAGCCAGAAAGAATAGGTAAGAGTTGAGACTCAGGCTGTTTCCTATTTTCACCACCACCTATTCCTCTGAAAATACTCATTTTTTTAATTATTATTATTTTTTAAAAGCTTTGACTAATCAATTAAATGTTTTGCTCTAGCAGATTGACATTTCTATATAGGCAAGATTTGATAGATTAACAAGAAACATTTTTAATCATATCGATAGCATGATATATAGCACTAAAAACTATGCATACTAGTAGTAGTATATGCAAACACTTCAAGATCTTGAGATGCATTCTTACATCCTTCAAATCTAATCTGTGTTCCAGGTGGGCATGATGTGATGACTGCTTTAGCAGACTGGAACTACCTGGAGATGGGATTTTCTGTCCAGGCAGAATGAGAACATGTGAGTGCAGTGGAAGTGCTGTGAGAAGCTGCCTGCAGAACGCAGGACCTGCTTATCAGGGCAGGTCTTGTGGTAATTTGTGATAAACGAAAATGTCTGCATATAAATGAAATGATAAATGAAAATGAATGCACATGGTAGCTAAAGCCCTAGGGTTCTTTTCAGCCTGAAACCTTGCTTCTTGGCATTTATCGTTTCACTGTCATGATTTTAAGTATTGCTGGCATTGCCTTTTCCTGTCTATATGCAGGTTTCAATGCAAAGCTGTCAGCTCGTGGCGTTTCCACTAGAGGGAAGTCTTGCATCTGGAATGTTTTTATAGTAGTGAAAACCTGCAGCCATCTGGCTGTTTTCAGGTGTTTTCTGATATTGTAGGACAAACACAAGGAAATGTTTAATGTCTTTATTTCCTTCAGGCAGCAGAGAGAGGTCGTTTGCTTAAATGACTGAATCAGACTCGCATTCACATAGCCCAGGCATCCGTAGGCCTTGAGCCTGGCCAAATGTGCCAACTGATGGAGAACAGAGGGCACTGTAGAGGATATCTGAGCCCCATCCAATCAGAATAACCTTCTGGGAGACCTCACTTCATATGCAGAAAGCATTGGGCAGCCTGGTTCCTGCCTTAACCCCCAGGCCGTGAAAGAGAGGCAGAACAGCCTCGAGGATTAGCATTCACTCCATCATGGACTAAATACATCGCCTGTTCACTGCTCACACTTTTTTTTTTTCTTAAACATACTTTAAGTCTAGACACAACTTTTGAGAGCGTGCTGGTAGGGTTCAAGAGGAGGTTCAGGTTTTGAGAGGTTCACAGAGATATTTCAGGTATGCAGTAAGGGAAGAGAAGGAAACGTGTGGTGTTTCCAGGATGGTTTGTGTATGATAAGTGGTCCAACCTAAAGCAACCAGGAGGTGATGCTCAGAGCAGGAGCTACCTGCCTGTTCTCTGCACAAAGTGCACAGATTGAGGCAGGCCTGGCTCACCGGTATGCCTTAAAACCTACCCATGATCAGCAAACTAACTGCATGAGTCCTGGCTCTGTGAATTGCAGTGTAGGAGATACCAAGGAGTCTGTTGTCACTGGAACTGTCTAATCAAGTTTTACCTAATCCACGCATGGCTGTATTTCATACAAGCACAGAGTGCCTTGTCATAGAATCTTAGGATGGCTTGGGTTGAAAGGGACCTCAGTGATCATCTATTTAGTCAGCTTGGGCAGTGCGTCTGCACGTGAATTGGCTTAGACTGTAGGCAGCCTACTTCTAACCCTTATTATTTTGATACCAAGATGTGTAAGGCTGAAATCCCATTTGCTTGTGATGTGCAGGCTCCTCTGTAACATGTGCTGAAAGATGCACAACCACACGATGCCTTCAGCCCCTCTGAGGATTTCTTCATTTCTAAAAGCTGAGCAGCAGGTTGTCTTCTCCCTGCGGCATCCCTCCTCCAGCCTCTCCCCCTGCTATAGGCCTTGGGACTTGCCTGTTCACTCCTGTGAGCGGGATCAAATCAACAGCTTGTCAGGGACCTAACCCAGCAAACGTGGGTTGGTTGTCTATCAGTAACTGGCAGATAGTGCAGGCAGTGATGTGTGATCAAATATTTGAGGAGATGCCCACACATAGGTGAATCAGGATGTGAATGCTTTGTTTACAGCCTTCCATTCAGGGAAGGAAAAAACTCTTCTCACTTGTCTTCTAACATAGAAAGCGTGTTTTCTGGAAGGAAGCCATGCTCCTGCTAGGATTATTGAGGCAGAGCCCTTGCTGTGGCCATGCATGTTTCTTCCTAATGAAAAGTTCACAGCTCTCCCATCTCTGAGGGGTGAAAGGTACTGGGGAAATGGCAGCAACAAATAACTGACTTGAAGGAAAGCTACCTCTGTGTACATCTATTTTCAGCCAACTTCTCAGCGTTGTCCATCTTGAGAAGAGCAAGCCTGGTCTTCCTTAGGACTGAGGGCTGTGGTATCCAGCCTGACTGGATACATGACCCACCATCTCCTCAGTTGGCTGAGGAGATGTGGCTTTTTTCCCTTCTCTTTCCCTTTGTTGTCTCATCCTTCATGCTGAGGGCTTATAACCCTGCTCTTCATAACAAGAAATTTACCTTTGCATCAAGTGCTAGGCCAAATACAACCCTATCTAAGTAGTGGTACATGCTCTAAGTGAGCATGGCATCAGCTCACCTGGCATGTGAGCTTTGGAGTTTGCTTATGGCTTCAGTAATCCTGGATACAATACACATTTTTCAGTACCATAGCAGGATAGGTCTGGATGCACAGAGCTGAATTTTTGGGTCTCTGCAGTGGCAAAGCCAGACTGGATGTGGCTCTGGGCAGCCTGGTCTAGTGGCTGGCAGCCCTGTTCACAGCAGGGGGGTTGAAACTAGGTTATCTTTGAGGTCCTTTTCAACCCAGGCCATTCTATGATTTTCCAGCAGATTTTCCATTTTATTTCTATTATTTCTTAATACTCTTTTTTTTTTATGAATACTCTGACTAGTTCAATATACAAATTCTCTACCATAGAAAAAAAGACTAATAAATGGGTACTGGGCAGTAGGCAATTTTGAAATCCTGTTATTTATGGAATAATAGTGGAAAATAGAAAATGAGCATATGGAAGAAGTTGCTGTCACAGATCATCCCCCTGGCTGGGAGAATTAGAGCATGGTTTGCTTAACTTTCAGTTGTGAGGAAGGCAGGATGCTGCCATAGCTTGTCACAAAAATTATTCAAGGCTGAGAAAAAGGGAAAGAACCCAAGACCTTAAAGAATTATTCTTAAACTGAAAAGCAATCGTCTCAGAGGAAAGAGCTGGATGTTGTACGTGGTCTCTGCCTGTAACACTGATCCTTTTCTTCCCAACTACACAACCCCCTGTGCGCTCCTAACAAGAGAGGCTCCAACCTACTAAAGCATGGTTATTTCCCAACCATAAATATGCAAATCCCTGTCCCTTAAAGGAGGGTGATTTACTGCCTAACTGAAGCACGAGGCTTACTGCTTTTGTTCCACATTTGTATGGTGACAGGCTCAATGGGGTCTCGGTCCTTGATTGACACTACAGCAACACAAATACATAAAGAGCTGCACTTCTGTTCTGACATATGCAGCCACATGCCTTCAGCAAACAAGTGCTCTTGCTTATTCTCTGCCTCCTACTATCCCAGTGCCAACTGAGCAGAGAAGGGGAAGTTAAACTCAATTTTTCTGAGCTTGCTGCAGTAGGACGGATGGGAATGGCATCCAGCACCCCTGTAATTCCTGAATGCCTCGATTGTGACCATACTGGTCTGAGTTAACTTGAGATTGGTTCAGTACAAGAGAATGATGCTTTTGGACCATAGAAAAGACAAAGCATTGGTCTAGTCACACGAGAGCAAGATGGACAGAATAGAACCCCAAGTCAATTTTAGAAAGAAGAAAAAGCAGCAAACTCAAGACTCAGAGGGAATTCAGTGTCTCTAGGAAAATCTAAGAAATATTTTGCATGTGCGTGGTTAATATCTTTTCAGACAGGTATTTTGGCCACAAGTATACTTTTTACCGTAGTATTTATTAATCAATTTGATTTATGATCCTTATTTCTTTTATTTTACTTAGAGACGAGATGAATTAGAGGAGATATCTTATTATTTTAATACAAAGAGCTGCCTTATATGTTTCAGTTCACAAGACTTACAATTTGTTTCCAGAGTGGTTTGTGTGTTAGATACTTTTCATATAATACAAGGCCTCTTGTGGCATAAATTTCCATTTGTTTCTTGCGTGTAATTATCTGCTGAGTGTTGAGTCAACATTCCTTCTTGACAAAACTGCTGTTTTGTTGGTTGTTTTTAAGTAACACAGCATCCAGCAATCTTAGCTCCCCAGTTTCTCAACAATTCAGAGCAAAACCACATGGAAAACAGTTTCTCATTCATATTTGAAACATCTTGGAGTGATATTCATGAACGGTTTTCAAGCAAAACTGACAGAAAAGTACCGTTTCTCCAGTTCGTGGTACAGCACAAACCCTATCAGCATCCTATTGCTTATGTTCTCTTGCTGTTGTCTTTTTGACCTGTCTTCTCTGCTTGGTCACTGGTTATTTCTTTGTACTGATAGAGGAAAGTCTATGAGACAGCATCCTTCCCCCTGCATTGGAATTCAGAAACTCTAGGGCAGATTTCAAGCAGTGCTTTGGTTGGTTGGTTTCTGCTACACTGAAGCCATCTCACTCATAAAGCAGCAGAGTAAGCAGTGTTTTCATAAAGTGACATTATTCCTTTCATCTTTCAAGAAGGCACCAAATTGAGTCTGGTCACATTGTTATAAACTTGTATATACTTGTTTGTATCTTGTTTACTCTTCACCACCCCTCCTCCTTACTTGAACTCTACTCCCATCCCATGCAATACTCAAAGTCCCTCGACCCAGAAATTCCAAATTCTTCAGCAATTTTGCATATCTTTTGGCTGTGGACAGAAGCTTACACTGAACTGTCCCTCCTAGCGATTTCAGTACGGATGACTATTACACCATTCAGTTTCAGTGACTTTTAACCCAACTGGAACAATTGTGGTTACATTTAAACCACCATAGGCACATGTAAATAACTTATTTAAATATATCCATTCAAAATTCCTAGAGCTACTGTCTCAAGTTACTAAAAGGCATAGGAAAACGATTATATTACATTCCCATGTAAGAGGTAAACTTCACAAGCAGGAAGTTTGTAAGAGTAATGGGCTGCAGAAGGAAAGTTCTGGTTTTGGAAGAAGTTAGCAGTAAGATGTTTGCTTAGGTTGTGGCCATGGGTGTCAGTAAGACGATCCATGAGTTTGCAGCACTGTTAATCAGAGCAAGAGGGAAAAACGTAAGGAACTGTGCTGGTTTGTGGTCCTGGTTCAGGTGTAAGGACAACCAGGAAAGGCTGGGAGGAGAAGAAGGAGAGGAAACTTCTGGCAGAAGATTTTCTTTGTGGTTTCTCAGATTATTTATACTGCTGTGAGTCATGCATGCTCCCCACTGTTGTCATGGATGGAGCTGCAGGTCATTGGCACGTATTTAGCCCAACCATTAGCTATGGTAGGTTGTGCCTCTGTTGGCAGCTAGGTAGCCTGTGTAAAATGCATGGGTGATCTCCACCAAGTTTTAATTAGGCAGCTGCCTTCATTATAGAACAAGTTTCCCCAAACAGTCAATTGCAGTTGCAGCGTGAGGGATAAAATAGACTGATATATTAATACAGACTGTTGTGTTAATGACTGCAGAGCAGCACCCCGAGGGCAGGGCCGTGATGCTCAGAGCTGGGGGACAAGTTGTACCTATGATGCTTGGGCTATTCCTGCTTTGTGGCTCAAGGACTTAAGTTTCCTCAACTGTCATTCTGGCTGTGCCTTTTCATCCTGTGATAGTTTTCATTCTTTTCTCCTTCATGGCTGTCTAAATTTTGGGTTCCCTGGCTTTCCTTCAGCTATAATTTTGACAACAATGTGTTTCTCTTGGTCTTTCCTGGGTTTTAAACGCAATATCTGCTTCAACTATCTAGCAATGCTACTTTTAAAATAATTATTATTTTAACAGGCTGAAATCTATTAGAAGATTCTTGGGTATTATAAGTGAAAAGCTGCAGACTGCTTCTACGGGCAGGGATCTGACACCCTAGCTTTTGTCTGAGATGAATACCAGTGAGAACACAGGATGAAATTTCACCAAACATCTGCTTTTAATTGTGAGCACATGGTACTTACTCAACAGGATCGATACCTTGGGGTACTCCTGATCTTTGAGGTGGGGAAAGGAAGTGATGGATTAGACCAGAAGTTTTCAACCGTCTCTGACATGCAACCCATCCCCCCTTCTACAGCTCCAGTTTCCAATGGAGCTGCACATGTCCTACTGCAGTAATTTTTTTTTTCTTCCCTGTTTTACACGAATGCTTCATAAGTTATCTATGAACCTGTAGGTATCCCTGGGTTTGAAAAGCACCATATCACTCCAGCAGCAGCATCCATGTCTGTGTAAATGAGTCCTAGGATTCCCTTCTTGCACATCAAGACGAGGTTTTGTGTCCAGTATTGGTGTTTCACTGAGAAGACTAGCACCTTATAAGCATGGCAGCCCAGCAGTGTCAGAGTACCTGTAAAAGTATTTCCGTGAAGAATATTTACAGAACGGATCTATTGGTTTAAATAGCACTGTGGCTCACAAGTTTGTCGGGTCAAAAATGCAATAGGAAACCACTGTCAACATTGCAGCACCAGCTGAGGAAGGTCTGGAGACACTGTGTCGAATGGGCAAGAAGAAACTCACTTTAAATACACCTTGGACTGCTGCCTAGAAGAAGGGAGGGATTCAGTAGCCGAAGTTTACATTACAGGCTGTGTTGGAAGCTTCCATCAATAAACAAGAGCAGACAGACGTGTCCGTCCACAGCATTTCAGGGCACTGGAAGGGACTTTTCCCTTTTGCCAGATGCTGGCTGCTCCTCTTGGCATCAGTGGCAAAAATGCATCAAACTCAGCTGGAGCATGCTGAGGCCCTTCACTGATACTTACGGTGACCTGTGGATACATATGCATTGTAACATAGAACAAAAAAGGCATAAAAGACAGTCTTTAATTCCACACGCATAAGCTAAGTGTTTATGCAGAAAATTAAAATTCACCAGCTGTGTATCTGCTGCAATCAGTGGAATCCACAGTTGCTTAGGAGACAGAAAGAGCTGCAGTAGGTGATATGAATGTCTAGTGGAAGAAATGCTTTGACACTTGCCTATGGAGTGACAAGCATAACCAAAGACTTCTTAGGGAAAGAAGATCCCCAAGCACAAAAGAGAAGAGAAAGGAAGTTCAGGGAACTATTTCTTCAGCATGCCTAGAAATGATTACTAAAATAGTAAATCTGTGTGTATAAGAGAAGGCCAGGGAAAAACTCTTGTGTTGTTACTTGGAAGCAGTTCGCTGCCCACAATCCTCTACTCTCTGCTTTTATCAGCTCTGGAGCTCACCTGGCTCAGCTGAGACAGTTCCACCCAATCCAATAGAAAGCTGCCCAATTTCTTTCTTGATTAGCCTCCTGTTCTTCCAGTGTGTTGAACTGGCTCAGCATAAGGTGATACAAACCCATTACAGATGGCACGCAGAGAATTTAGGATATGGGAAGGAAGAAGTAGGAGAGGTTGTTCCCTGTTCTGTGGCAGAGGTTCTGTTGAACAATTCCAGCCTTGCTGTACTGCCTCAGCCTTCACTCTTTGTGATGATGTGGCCTAAGACCTTGTAGGTTTTTGGGCAAGAGAGAACTGAGGCCAGCTATGGGGCCAAGTCCTTGTATTCTGAGGCTATGAGTTCTTCCTAGTAACATGCCCTATAGTTCTCCATTGTTCCTGTTGTCTTTCATCCTTCTCGTGCTCTTGATGTTGTATTCTTATCTCTTCTCCGCTTTTTAACCTCACTTGCTCACTATGGTCTTCAAAAAGAATTGTTTGTAACCACTTTTATTAGCAGAAAGGAAAACAGAGGAAGACCACAAGAAAGGAGGAAACCACAGAATAAATAAGAATTGAACATTACCATGAGAACTTCTTTTGATCCACAGAAAAAATAAATAAGTGCTTCCATGTCAGCTGGTAAGGAAAGGTGAACAAACCTGCTAAATACAGATTTTTTGTTGTCTGGAACATTGTTTTTCTCATTACATTGTCTTTGAGGAGCAGTAACAATATGTCTCAAAATGTTGTTACAACTTGACGTTCGAGAAGACTCAGAGATAATTTTCCTTCCCTCTCCCTGTTCCCAACGCTTCTATTTTAGTTCCAGATATCCTCATCAACACACAAATATAATCATAGCTCCTGACACATATGCATGGAATAGCACCTGATGTCTGTTTTCAGTACCACTGGTTGTAACAAATTGTGACAGCATCTTGCCCACAGGGCATTTTACAGAACAGATATTTTAGCTGCTCAGCCAGCTTTTATTTTAAAAGACCGAAAGGCAGCACAAGATCAGTGGCAGCTGTGGCATGTACAAACATCATGTTAACCTGACTTCAGGACAAACTAATATCGTTCAGCTCTGATTAAGGAAATCTCTCCACTGTAGAGCACCCTGGCTGATGCAGCACAGACTGTAGCTCTATGTGCTTGAGCAGCTCCCTGTGTCTCACTCTCCACCTGCTCCTGTGCTCACGTCATTCCAGTGATGCTCTAATCCAGCTGCCCTGTGTTCACAGCTCAATGATGGATTGAGCCAAGAAACAACCACAGGACAGCATGGGCAGATTCTAGCACAGTGTGGGTAGTGAGCTGAAGTGCAGTGATGTGCCACAGCCACAAGTGAAGCTCATGGTACATCACACAGCAATAAAACACAGGATGCTGCCTCTTTGGCGAATCAGAACCACAGAATGGCTTGGGTTGGAAGAGACGTTCAAGCCCACCCAATTGCTACCCCTTGCCATTGTCAGGGCTGCCACCAAGGAGCTCAGGCTGCCCAGGGTCCCGTCCAACCTGGCCTTGAGTGCATCCAGGGATGGGGCACCCATAACTGTTCTGGACAGCTTGTGTCAGGGCCTCACCACCCTCTGAGGAAAAATTTTCCTCCTAGTATGTAATCTAAGTTTCCCTTCTTTTAGTTTAAAGCCATTCCTCCTTGTCCTATCACTAAAAGACTGCGTAAAAAGTCAGTCCTCCTCCTGTTTATAATCTCCTTCTGATTACTGGAAGGCTTCAGTGAGGTATCCCCAGAGTCTTCCCTTCATGCAGGCTGAACAAGCCCAGCTCCCTCAGCCTGTTTTCACAGGAGAGGTGCTCAAGCCCTCTGATCATCCTCATGGCCTCCTCTGGACCCTTTCCAATAGTTTCACATCCTTCTTGTGCTGGCAGCCCCACACCTGGATGGAGTCTCATGAGAGCAGAGCAGAAGGGCACTATCACCTCCCTGGCCCTGCTGCCACCCCTTTTTTTGATGCAATTGGCTTTCTGGGCTGGAGATGCACACCGTTGGCTTGCATCGAGCTTTTCACCCACCAGAACACCCATGTCCTTCTCCGCAGGGTTGTTCTCGATGACTTTTTCTCCCAGTCTGTACACATATCTAGGATTGCCCTGACCTGAGGACAGCACCCTGCGCTTGGCTTTGATGAACCTCTTTGGTTCACATGAGGTTCACCCACCTCTCCAGCCTGCCCAGGTCCCTTTGGATGGCGGCCATCAGGGGAACAGAGGTGATCTTTTTATTCGGGATAGCAGCGAACTCCGGGACAGACTCGAGTGTTCTCCAAACCCTGGCCTCAGAGCAAGCACCCAGTGCTTGTGGAGAGCGATTAAAGGACGTGCCGGGCTCATCTTTGAAGCTCCAGCGACACAAAACATCTTTACTGCCGAGCAAGTAGGAATCGCTGTTCCTTCCCGGTCGGCTCTTCCAGCGCCTGGCTGCGAAATGCACTCGGGCTGAGGCGGAATACCCCAGGAAAGGGCGCACAGCCCTCTGCTCCGCGGCGCACCTGCACCGCCCGCCTTCCCCCCAGCAGCGGGCAGCACCGCCTCCCGCTCCCTCCCCTCAGCCCCCGGCCCGGGCGGGCTATAAGAGGCAGCGGCGGGGCGGCGGGGCCGGCAGCGGCGGGGCAGCCGCCATGAAGCCGCCTCAAGCGCAGCGTGCGGCGGGCCAAGGTAGGGCTGAGGGATGGCGGCGGCGGGACGCCGTGGGTAGGCGGAAGGGCTCGGGTCTCCTCACGCAGCGATTCGCTCAGCCACCGCTTTCTTTTCCCCCTCAGCCGGCGGCCGGCGTCCCGCGGCGTTGCCGGAGGAGGCGGGCGGCTTGGCGGAGGCTCTGGGAGAATTCGAAGCGGTGCTGGAGGACTTCGCTTGCCCCGCCGGCCGGAGCCGATTCCACTACGGCGAGCACCTGGAGCGCATGAAGCGGCGGAGCAGCGCCAGCGTCAGCGACGGCAGCGGCCTCAGCGACTCCGAGAGTGAGTGCGGGTCGGTCGGTCGGTCTGTCTGTCTGTGCTTGAGGGCACACCAGAGGCGCTTAAATTGATAGCTTCGAGAGTCTCTATCTAGGGAAATACCCTACTATTGGGAAAGGGAGGGGGTGAAATGCAGAGAAACAGCAGAGAACTCCGAGAAAACAGCATCGAGAACCTAAGTTATGTCTATGGAAGATGTACCACTGTCTGTGGTTACTTGCATGTCTGCTCCGACTCAGAGTCACAGAATGGCCAGGGTTGAAAGGGACCTCAAGGATCATGGATCTCCAACTCGCTGCCACATGCAGGGCCACCAACCTCCTCATTTAATACTAGACCAGGTTGCCCAGGGCCCCATCCAACCTGGCCTTGAACACCTCCAGGATGGGGCATCCACAACCTCTCTGGGCAGCCTGTTCCAGCACCTCACCACTCTCTCTGTAAAGAACTTCCCCCTGACATCCAGCCTAAATCTTCCGTCCCTCAACTTAAACCATTTCCCCTTGTCCTAGGAAGGCTCGTGGGACTTGCATCTTTTAATTGCTCTGTTAGGGCTGAAAGGAAAGGCATTTTTGGGGGAAAACAAAGATGTTCTTCTGACAGGGCAAAAGATCTAGTGAGAGACTGCGTGCTCTTGTAAATCAGCAGATGGGATCTTCGGGAAGATCTGGGAAATAATAACCTATCACAGGGGTGAACTGATTTAGACTGAATACATCAGTGGGATTGCACGGTACAAAGGGGTTGTCTCTGTACAAAGTCCTAAAGGGTCTTCACTTAGGAACTAGTCTAGTGCTCAGTCCTGATACGTAGTTGAGTTCCTCCCTTACTGGCGTCTAATGGGAATGGCTATGGAGGAATTGGAAGTTTTCTGGGTGCTCATGTGCACTAAGAGACCTATTAGGATCCAGCTGCCTCAACCATATGAGGGTATATTTACAGGAAAAGGAAAAGAACATCAGCCTGCTTTCCTCCTTTTTCAGAAAAGTCCCAGTAAAACACTTACGAAAGGCTTCATTCAGGGCAGGCAACTTCTTCTTTTGAAGCGGGAGTAGGGTTGGAGAGGGACTGTGGATTTATGAAGAGCTCCTTGTACAAAACAGGCTCCGGTGTCTGATGTAATCCAGCTATGCTCCCTGTGGCTATTTCAAGAATAGGTGTAGGGAGTTTTCTACTTACCCAGGCTCTTTCCATTCGGACTGAAGTTTTTTTCCCTAGGGCTGCCTTTCATTTGGTCTCTGTCCTGTAGCACAAGTGCAGTGCTGAATTCATGACCTTGCTATTCCCTTGGTAACACGTGGGTTAAACATCACTTCAGGGTCAAGGAGAAGCTGGGCTGAAAGAGCAAGTAATTGCAATGCATCTGTAACAAGGCAAAAGAAATGCCAACAAGGTTATCTGCAGATGGTTTGGGTTATGGTCTTGCTCATGAAGACTCTGTCTCTGCAAAATCTTGTTATGCAGTGCTGCAGACTATTCTAAGAATATCTTGTCATATATTTACAGAGCAATTCTGACTGTTTTAGTCTCCCAACAAGAAGATAAAGTACTGATCTCATCTCTGCTGATGTGGAGTGGCTGAAGGTTAGGATTTCTGCCACTCCTGTGGTGGTATCTATCACTGGAGGGTGTGTGTGTGTGTTGGGGGGAGGGGCTGATGTTTTAAGCTGTCGTAACTCAGTCTCAGGGCACTTGAATTGGTCTAAAATTTACTTTTCTAGAAGCTAGTAACTGATAGCAAATGGTCGTAAAAATGCTGTTTTATGATATGATAAGGAAAGGACTCTCCTGGGGCTTCTGCCCTGGGGCTTCTGCCATTTAATTTAAACAGAAGAATTTACAAAAGATTGTTTTCAGTGCAGTTAAACCCACAAATAGTGCTTCGTGGGGGTTTTGTGTGCTTTTGTTGTTTTTCTTTTTTTCTTCATTTTAAAAATCTCTTCTTGGGGAAGATGGCACCAACAGCACTAATGGAAAAATTTCTATGATGTATTCTGACCTCTTAAGGAGAAGAAAAAAAAAAAAAGATTGAAGATGCTACTTTGGAAAGTGAATGTGATAGTGCTTGGCTCTCTCACATCTCGTCCTGATGTTTGATTAGATGATCTTTGGACAAGGCCTGTCTTGGCTGTGGTTAAGCATTACATGTAACACACTAGACTCTAGATCTTTTGGTAATGAAAATGCTAGCATGTGCAGATGTTCATGATGATGTTAGTGCTTGGCACACAAGTGTTACATTAACCACAACAGCTGATTGAATCACTGCTGGAAACCATGATGCAGTTGGGGGTTCAGTCCAACAGACATTCTTGGGTGAATACCAATTCTGTTTTGACTTTGATGAATTCAACTGAAAGAATAGCAGCTTCATGCTCCAGGTTATTGACTATGCAGAAGTCTCTGAGTTGAGGGATATCTTTGTTTTTTGCCATGTATGTTCATTGTGATAAAATAGGATTTGATTAGAGAGTGCAGTCTAGTTAGAATCTGCTAGCATAAGTGCAGCAGAATTTACAGATTTTACAGCTATCATTTGCTGCTGGTGTGTTGGGATAAGCTTATGACCTGAGAAAAGGGCCTGGAGCTATATTGGGGAGGGTCAGGGTGGGCCATAAGGAAAGGCTATTTACTAGAGGGTTGTTGGCATAGAACAGGCTGTTCTGAGCAGTGGCCATGATCCCAAGCTGCTGGTGTTCAAGGAGTGTTTGGATGCTGCTCTCAGACACAGGGTTTGATGTCTGGGTGGCCCTGTGTGGAGCCAGGAGTTGAAGTTAATGGTCTTTAGGAGTTCCTTCCAACTATGATGATCCTGTGGAAGAGTAGAGGCTTGTCTGTGCAAATTCTGTGTCCATTTTGCTTTACAGTACATATATTAATGTCAGGACAGTCGAGTTTAGGCTTACAATAATGAACAGAGAGGGATACTGTAAGAGATTGAGAAGAAAAATGCTTTAGCATTCTATCAAAGCTTCAGTAACATCTAGAAGCCAGTTACCATAATTTGATGGTATACTCTAAAGTGTTTAGACATCAGCTACAGATGCATTTTTTTTCTGAAACAGGTTTGGCTTCCAGTCTGCCTATTAAACAGCACTGCAAAATAAAATGTGTCAATTCAGTTCTTGCACTGATACAGCCTGCAGTGCATAGCTATTTTTAGGGGCATGTAAATGCTTTCTGACTGATACCTCCTGGCTTTTAAACACAATGAAAGACCATGAGTGCATCTGGAGCTCTTAATTCTTTAATTCAAACTCGAGCAGGTGTAAGTTTCAGGGGATGAATCACTTTGGTTAATGTGCAGTGCCAGGCATGGTGTAAGCAGTCACAGTCTGTGGAAGTCTGTGGGGTTGAGCTGATGCCTCTCTGAAGCTTCAGCCACTGTTAGTACTGCAGCACTCATCCTGAAAAGCCAGTTTACATATGTGATCTGTTGCAGTATGTAGGGAAGTTACAGAGAGACGACAGAAATGAGTGAAGAGATGAAATAGTTTCCAAATGACTGACTAGACTGAGCTGCCAGCCTAGAGATGAGATGGCTTGGGTGGGGACAAGCTGTCTTTCAGAACATCCCAAATGACATCAGGAAAGTGACTGCGACCTCGCCCAGTACAAGAAAATAAAACTAAACCAGCAAGACACATATGATTCCATGATTATTTAATGGCTTGGGTTGGAAGGGACCTCAAGGATCACCAAATTCCAACCCCCCTGCCACAGCCAGGGCCACCAACCTTCCCATTTAATACTACACCAGGCTGCCCAGAGCCCCATTCAACGTGGCCTTGAACACCTCCAGGGATGAGGCATCCACAACCTCTCTGGGCAACCTGGAGCTGGCAATACTGCCTCACCAGTAGTAAGTGTGATGAAGGAATAAGATGATAAGCTTTGAAATAATGAGAAGTTAGTCTTGCACATCTGAATTTCAGATGTCCAAGATCACTCCCTTGTGACTATTAGTTGCGTGATCTCAAATCTCTTACATTGTTCATTGTACACATGCTGATGGTGAGAGGTGTGAGATTCCAGTGGCTGTGCTGTAACAGATGGTTGATGGCTGGGCAAAAGCAGCTAAACAATGCAATGAAATGTAAGTGTGATTGTGATGAACCAACCCTTCTCCTTGAGGGCTACAACACGCATGTCGTGAAGTGAGCTCTGTGTAGTGAATATTTCTCACTTCTATGGGTTGCATTCAAACCCAGATTTTTTATTTGTAGCAAGTATCTGTGTTCTGACTCGCAATTAATTATGCAGTCTATTCATTAAGTGCTGAATATTGTTACATAATAAATTCACAATTTGCAGACTTAAGTGGAATTGCAGACCTTTTTCTCTGAAGACTTTGGGAATGAGGTATTTTTCTTCAACTTCACTCATTGCAAATTATAGTGAAAACTTTTACTGATTCCAGTGCTTCTTCGTACCGTGTGCTGAACTGTGGTTCTATAAATAACATCATAATAAAGAAATCAGACAGCTGGTCTCTTCTGTTTCATTTTAAAACAGACAACGTTTGAGGCTTTCCTGCTTCAGTTAGTTACTGTCCAGAACCTTCCAGTTGTTCACGTCTTGGGAACGTGCTTATGCTTTCATGGTACTGCAGTGTTGCTCTTTTTGTGGTTTATTTATATACTGGAACACCAAAAGTCAATTCTAACTACAGATTATGTTGCCAAAGTAAAATACACCCATATCTGTTGCAACCCCCTAATTTTGCCTCTAATGGCATAGTTTAGCTCATGTAAATCAACTCAGTTGCTTAACTATCAGATTTTAAGGTCTTTTTTTTTTTTTTTTTTTAAGAGGACAGTTCTAAGAGACATAGTTTGTACATGCACACAGGTAGAATCACAGAATGGCCAGGATTGGAAGGGACCTCAAGGATCATGAATCTCCAATCCTCCTGCCATAGGCAGGGCCACCAACCTCCCCATTTAATGCTAGACCAGGCTGCCCAGGGCCACATCCAACCTGGCCCTGAACACCTCCAGGGATGGGGCATCCACAACCTCTCTGGGCAACCTGTTCCAGCACCTCACCACTCTCTCTGTAAAGAACTTCCCCCTGACATCCAACCTAAATCTCCCCTCCCTCAACTTCAGACCGTTTCCCCTTGTCCTGCAGTTATCTACCCTGTCAAAGAGTTGATTCCCCTCCTGTTTGTAGGCTCCCTTTAGGTACTGAAAGGCTGCAATGAGGTCACCCCGCAGCCTTCTTTTCTCCAGGCTGAACAAGCCCAGCTCCCTCAGCCTGTCTTTGTAGGGGAAGTGCTCCAGTCCCGTGATCATCTTTGTGGCTCTCCTCTGGACCCTCTCCAAAATCCAACGGCAGAAGAATCCAACTGCAAAGCCAAAACCATTAAGGAATGCAAGATGAGCTTGCATCTCAGAGGGAAGAAAGGGGTTGGATGAAGAAGGGCAGCAGCAATGAGATCCTTGGCATCAGCCTCCAGCTATTAAGTTGCAAGGGAAGTTGTATTTGCATGGCAGTGGAAGTCTTCCAGGGCCCCTTTTTGAAGGCAAGTGAGTGAGCCTGGACTGTGGCAGGACTGGAGTGTCCTTTTTCCCAGAGCTGCCTGCCCCAGAGCTTACACCACTTACAAAGCTGCTGGTTTTGCACTGTGGGTACCACAGGAATTTAACAGTGCTTTGTTTTTATTTATAAAGTTGATATTCCCAGCACCAAAATCACTGCTGCTTGGTGGCAAGCATAAGCCAAAGGCACTACCTAAAACATCACTCTGCTTTTTGTGAAAGATAAATAGCTGTATATGCTTGAAATGGTTTAATTTTACAGCCCTTCAGATGGTAACTCTGTTCTATGAAAGCTTTTCACCTTTTCCTGCTTTTAATACATTGTGAGGTCAGTGGTCAGTACTTTCAAGTGCTCATACAAGGACTACAGAGAAAAATACAAGAGAAATCAGGATGATGAAGAATTCAGATATGTGTGTGTGGATGTAAATAAAAATGCATGAATAGTTTGAGGTCCATTTAAATGCACACTAGTCTTCTGAAATCTGAGTTGCCTTCATAAGGGTTCTCGAAAAGAAGCTTTTATTTCAACCATAGGTAAAAGCAACTGGAGCTTTGGATGTATTGCATGAGAAGCACTGGTTTGTAATAGCTTCCCAACATCACTACAGCTGGTGCCTGGATACCAGTAGCATGGATTTTGCAGTAAAAGTGTACTTAACTTCATAGTTTTTGTTCTCTGGATTACTTCTTATGAATTCATCAAACTTTTAAAATAAATCCCTTGCAAATTCACAGTGTGTTCTTCCCAAATGTTACCTCAGACTTGTTTCATCATTGGTCTGTTCTGCTGGTGTTTCATTGGGTTGTATCCTTGGCTATTGCCCTGTTTGTGTGAGGTGTTATTTGGCTTTTTCATAATGGCAGGGCTTTTATCCCAGTTAAAATTTTCCATTCTGAGTTCCTTGTTCAATAGGGTTTGCATCTTGGCTAAAAACTAATGTGGTTTTAGTTGAAAGTTGCTCAATTTCAGGAAGAGATCTGTCATATCTTTAACTATTACTTGAAACCCACTAGTGTGCTAGGGTTCATTTCATTGTACAATGTTGTTGAGAAGATGATGATGCAGAGCAGAGTCAGATTCTTTCTCTCACTTCTTATGATGATTAGTTAATCTTTTTAGGACCTAATTTAAAAAGCATTTATGTCTTTTTTTCAATGCTTTTTCTTCCTGAAGCTCTCAATTCTGCCTTATATTCCTCAAATCTGCCAGAAGTTTCAAGTAGACTAGTTCTGATCCTCTCAAGTTTAGAGAGAACAGGCATTAAAGACAGAAGCTGCAGAGATAGTGATGAAAACTTAGTATGAAGCATCATCCCACTTCTGCATCAGAAATACCAGCAGCTGACTTGGCCAAGCTATAATTTCAGGTATCAGATGCCATTTTGTTTGCACTGTGCTGTGAGAAGCACGTTCACTTGTAGCAGGAGCTGAGCTAATAGCAGAGGGAACTGTGCAAGGTACGATGATACTGTCACAGCCCAACATATATATGTATAAGAGAGAAGATCTTCCAGGGTGAAGCTCCTCACGTAAGCATTTGCAGTGTGTGTTGCAGCAGAGAGTTGGGCAGGTCAGTATTTCTGTTCTTAGCCTTGTGAGATTTAACTTAGGTATAGGATAATTGCTGTAATACTCTCTAGATGATGTTCAGTGCAGGGGATGCTGATGCTTTTCTTTCCGGGAGACAAGGAAAGGGCCCAGGACTGCTTCCTTTTAAACAGTAGGTGTGGGAACAATAGCCTTCAAACAATAGGTTATTTACTCATCCCTCTGGCTTTCAAGTCGGTAAACTTCAGTTCTCCAGACTTTGAAGCCCATGTGAGAAACCTTCTGTTCTTTCATTTAATCCTATTGCAAAATTTGAGACAGTGCTATTTTTAACTTGAAATGAATTTATTATTTTTTTTAACAGGTGCAGATTCACTCTACAGAAGTAGTTTCAGCCTCAGTGATGAAAAACTTAACTCTCCAACTGCATCTACTCCAAGCTTGCCATCTCCATCAGTAACTCCTTGTAAAGGTAAATTTAAATCCTCAATGTTTTTTTCTGAATTCTCAACTATATAGGTTTCTTCCTTTGGGCAAAGATATACATTTATGCAGTAACTCTCAGTTTTGCTTTCATTCAAAAATAAGGATTACTGATAAGCACACAAGTGCAAGTATTATTGCTGTTTATGGTCAACACAATGTCATAAGGCATCCATGCTTCTTCACAGGTCATTCAGTAGCTTTTGGTTTTGAATTGCCCAGCTACAGAAGGTTCTTTGGTTAGTCAGATCTGTGCTACTGCTTACATATACTCACTTTAGAATTAACAAGTCTAACTTAAGCAACTAAGTAGCCTTAAAGTCCCATCTGTTCACAGAAATGCTTAGCTGTGGGGCTGCAGTGTGTGACTGGTTGCAAGTAATAAATAAAATGTTCTTTTACTAATTACCATGAAGCTAGGCAGAAATGTGTCATAGTTAATAAGAAGTAGGGAATTAAATGTATCAGTTAAACTAGTACTACTCAGTTAATACTTGGCCAGGAGTTGCGCTTGAGATCAAGACCTTCTTCCTGATGAGAAGTTAGAAATAGTTGGGACCACCTTGGAATAGACCATGGAAGTGAGATAAGGAAGCTACTTGAAATAAAACTAGGTTAATTGGAAACAGTGATGTTCTCAGCAGTGGAAATTTCAGTAAATGCTTGGGTTTAAACTGAACGTGTGTGGATCTTGATCAGAGGATCTAACATCTAGCAAACCACAGATACTGACATGAGGTTTGGATTTGGGCAGGACTAGGAGCTAATTGAGTAGGGTAAGGACATGAATGCAATATCTGAATGCAGTAATAAAAATTCCACGTTAGCAAGGTCAACCTTCTAAGTAAAGTTGACCTACAGCTTTTTTTCCCCACTTCTTCAGTGTCTTCTTTTAAAGGAAGCTAAGCAGGCTTGACTTGCCTTTGTCAAAATGATTAAAAACTTCAGTTTTTAGTTGTTTACCTTCTTCTCTAAGAATGCATTTGGACATTGCAGCAACCATCAACTTCTCCAAAAGCAATCCAGAGCAGATTTGATACCACTAAAAATGATTTGGAGGATTGTGTGGTTCCAGTGGTTTCTTTTGTCACATCTTAATACTGACTATCCCTTCCTAATTTGCAGCAAAACTTGGAGACACAAAAGAACTGGAAGAATTCATAGCTGATCTTGACAGGACACTAGCAAGTAAGTGGGTTTTTAGAAGACTGCTTATTGCTTTGTCACTGATTACAGTCATGGGGTGATGAAAGCCAGCGTATTGGTGGAAGTTGTATATTCCAGTTGTTCTACAGTAGTAGTTCTTCATTATGATTTGAGAGGAGTGTAGGTGAACAAAATAAAGAAGCCAACCCAGTACCATGATCCCCACCACGTATTCTGCCTATTCATTTTCTTCCTGTGCTGTTGTGATACTGGGTAATTTTTTTCCCCATGGATCAGAGTGTAGAACCCAAAACAACAAAACATAGGACTAGACCTACAGAGCCACATGTTCAAAAGCTGTGAGCTGGGTTTTTTGTATTCATGGAGGTATTTTCCCTTCCCCATAATTCTTGAAGCCACAACCATCTGTCTTGGTTTTAACTCAAGAGAGCTGTCCTTACAAGCTTCCCACTTCCCTATCTCAGAAGTGAAACCAGGATTAAAATATTTCTAGTTTCCTGATTATTTATTTATTTATTTTGTCTGATATGTATGCTTGAGCTAACTGTCCTTATCACTTAAACTTAATTGACAGATTGGTCTTCTGAGAAACTTCTGAGTTTGCAGGTTTGGGGATTTTTGTTCTCTATAAATGTCCAAATTGTGACTTAGCTGTATCTTGCACAGCTGTGTTGCAGCTAACTGTGAAGGGGCTGGTTACAGTACACTGACTTAACTGCCTCCTTGCAAGGCACATCTAAAGTGAGGCCAGGAATTGCTACTTGCTATGCTAATTCTTACCAACAAAGAAACCTTTAGCTATCTCAGCAGATTCTCATTTATAGGGTCACTAGTTTTACAGTGATGTGCCATCTTTTTCATACACTGAAGTTCTAGGAAAGTCCAATTTCCATCTGATATTTCACTTTTTTTTCTGAGGAGTCACTATTTACATGCTTTGAGGTTGCACAGACTTTTGAAGCTGCTTTTTGAAGCGTAATGCAACTGTTAGAATAATAATAGACTTGAGTTCTTATGCTAACCTTTTGGCTTTCATATTACTTCTTAAAAATATTAAAAAAAAAATAGTTGTGATTGTCAGGCAGCTAGCAATCTTACTAAATACAGACTTTATAGTTGCTCTTTTGTATTTCCAGGTATGTGAATCTTTGGCACTGTTTGCCTGTGGATGTCATCTGAAGGATAAGTGACATCAGTCGTGGAAAACTGCTGCCTTTGTCTGATAACTTTGTTACCCAAGATATTCACCTTGTGAACACAACCTTTGTAAACTCCTACAAGTTTTAACTGGCAAACATCAGTGTTGTTACTTTGCAGCAGCTGGAATCAGATAACTTAAATTTTCCAGCTATATTTTACTTTAAAATATAGCTTGAATTTTAATTTAAAGTTGCTTTTATGAAAATATATTTGTAATTTTATATAGTTGAGAACTTTTAATGCTTTTTTCCATTATAATATATTTTTATACAAATAAACCCTGAACTGAAATCCAGATCTCTGAAACTTTCATATGAACATATGAGCTGTACAAAATATGCACTTACTGAAAACATGGAGCTTGAAAATATCTGATAAGTATTTTTTATTAGGCACAATGTATTACACTGTCTTCATACAGAACTTCATATTGTTCCTATCAAATTGCTTGAGAAAGTATTTTTTACTGTGTAAAATTTTAGTACAGTCAGGAAAATAAAGTTAGTTTTTATTTATATTAAAGGTAATCTGAAATTACACTGACATAGTAAAGATTTGAACAATAACACTTATTTCGAACCCTGTCTAAAAGCTGTCTTTAAAGTTACATGTCATTCTCTATTAAGTACTAATTAGGAGGTTAGGAATTTAGGCCTAGGAGTTTAAAGAGATACTGCAGCATCAAGAAAATGCTCAAATAGCCAGAGTCAGAAAAACCTGAACACTTGTGTCCAAAATAGTCTCCATCCCTTTAAAAGGACTGCCTGACCATTGCTGTCTTGCTGCAAGAGTGGAAGGTGAAGCTGTATTTTTTTGTTTTGTATAAGGAACCTGATTCTTTCCATATGCATTAAGCACTGAAGATAATGTGTGAGCTCTCCTTCAGCTGCTGCAGGCATTACACTCAGCTCTGCTGTCCAAGCTGCTCATGTGATTGCCTTCTAATCCATTCAGGCAAAGTGAGCTGGACTTGTTTAAGCTGCAGGTCTTATTTTGATTGTAGCAGGCTAGTGAACAGTCACAGAAATGGTTCAAGTATTGTGCCCCTTGGAGCTGTTATCTTTGAAAATGTGGCCATGGCTGGAAAAGGATGCGTCTGCACCAATGGCACAGTGACCAGCCAGTTACTTAGGGCTTAGCGGGTGGATTTGGACCTGTCTTCTGCAACCTGAGGAGAGCATAATCTGTGTTCTTTGATAACGGGAGCAGCACGATCAAATCCATCCCTCTGCTTTGGATTTTCAAACAAATAATCAAGAACTTGGATTGTGTTAAGTGTAATGTGTTTGGATTTTTTTTTCTGGTTTTCTTCACAGATAAGAAAATGGAAATGGTGTCCATGCCAATAAGTCTGAAACACTCTTAAAATGGTTGTTTGAGCTGTTCCTTCTTTCAAACAGAAGGACTATATAAGATGATGGAGTATTTTCCTAAACACGAAACAATTCCTTTGTTTCCTATGGCACTTTTAGTTGATAACTTGTTGCTTGGAATAGAAAGGGGGTGAGCTGGCTTTCTGCTAAAGACCAGGACACTTGGAATAGCAGATGATTCTATGGTAAGAGTATAAATGCAGAAAGCTGGTGGTAAAATTAAAAAGATTAAGAGAGTGAGGTTTCTTGGTGTTCTGGAAGAACTGTAATAAATTGTGTTACAGGAACATGGGTAGTCCTAGTGATGTGCTTCTGTGTACTCTAGGACCTTACTGAGATTCTTCCACAGTAGAAAACCTTTGAGCAGCAAGGCAGGTTTGTTGTGGCAAAAGCCCTGTGGAAATTCAATGTTACTACTCTCTCCACATAGTAGCAAATTTTCCTTTTGACCCCTCTATGAAACTGAGGGGAATCTGTCTCTTCTTGCTGTTTCTACATTAAAGACATATTTTGCAAAGCCAGTGAGAGGGATTCCCTCATCTGCTGTAGGACTTGCTGTTATGTGGGGTGGGAGGGATGCTGCCTTTCAGAGAAGGGAATGTCTGGGAGAGGTCTCGGCTCACGCTTGAGAAATATTACTAGCATAGGGCATGTTTTTAAAGCTGTTTGAATAGCATCTAAAGTTTTAGCTCTCTTCTTCCACTTTTGCACTGTTTGGTAGGGCGAGAGATGTAGCTGTGGATCATGGATATTACTGCTCCAGAGGCAGAATAACCAAACTCAGTGTTTGAGAGGAGGCCAACTCAAATGATGGCTAGGTGAAGGGGAATGAGCAGCTGTTTGCTTCTTCATCATTCAAGTCAGATAGCTTGAAGTACTGGGCATGAGTGTTCCACTTTTCCTGTGCTCATTCAGTTGCTGCTTGACACAGCTGAATGCCTGACCTGTGACCATCAAATCACAAAATCATTTTGAGTTGAAAGAGACTTTTAAAGGTCATCTAGTCCAACTCTCCTGCAAGGAAGAGGGACACCTGCAAGCTAGATCAGGTGCTCAGAGCCCTGTTCAGCCTGACCTTGAATGTCTCCGGGGACTGGGCAATCTGCTCCAGTGCTTTACTACTGTTATTGTAAAGATTTTTTCCTGATAGCCAATTTAAATCTTCCAGTTTAAATCTCTGCTTTTTTAGTTCGAAACCATTTAGCCTTGTCTTACTGCAACAAACCCTGCTAAAGCCTGTTCCCTTCTTTTATGAAGCCCCTCCTTTAGATACTGAAAGGCTGCTGTCAGGTCTCCTCCAAGCCTTCTCCAGCCCAAGCAGCCCTCATTCACTCAACCTTTCCTCTTAGGGGAGGTGTTCCATCCCTTGGAGCCTTTCTGTGGTCCTCCTCTGGATGTGCTCCATCCCTTCTGTGTGAGGACTCCAAATGTGGATGTAGTGCTCCAGGTGAATTCTCACCAGCACAGAGGAGCAAGATCACCTCCCTTTGACCTGCAGGCCACACTTCCTTGGATTCAGTTCAGGATACGGTTGGTTTTGTGGGCTGTAAGGGCACATTGCTGATTCATGTCCAGTTTGCCATCCACCAGTAGGCTGAATTCCTCTTTGGCAAGGCTGTGCTGTATCCTCATGCTTCCCATCTTGTACTGAGAGCGGGGGTTGCCACAACTCAGGTGCAAGAGCTTGCAATTGCAACTACTGAACCACATGAGTTGTACCTGGACCCACTACTCAAGCCTGTCTAGGCCTCTGTGAATGGCATCCCATTTGTCAGGCATGTCAACCAGAGCACATAGCTTGGTGTCATCCACAAACTTGCTAAGGGCACACTCAATCCCACTGTCAATATCATTGATGAAGATACTAAACATTGCTGGTGCCAGTACTGACTCCTGAAGGACACTACTGTGTCCATCTGGACATTGAGCCATTGACCACCGATCTCTGGCTACAATTTCCATTGAGCAGTTCACCCATCAAGTCCATACCTTTCCAATTTGGAGAGGAGGATGTTGTCAAAGGCCTTAATGAAATCCAGCTAGATTATGTCAATGGCTCTTCTATTGACTAACGACACAGTTGTTCCATCGTAGAAGGCTGCTAGGTTGGTCAGGCAGGACTTGTCCTTGGTGAAGCTATGTTGTAGGCAGTATTTAAAGCTGTTTCCCTTCACAGAGTGATGTCACTGAACTACTGTAAGTATTTGGGAAGAGCAGTACTTTGTCCTCGTAGACACCCAATCCTGAAGACTTTTCCCGTATAAGCAAAGGTTTAAAGCAGGGTGTGTTCCTCATTTTGTGTAATGTCAGGTCAGCTGGGGATGGAGTTGGGGATTAAATCACCATCTGCTTGTTTTTTTTTTTTTAATCTTATTTATGCATAAACAGGTGGTGATTTCTGCCTACTTATACAGCAGCTCTGGAGATCATCAGCTACAAAATATGGGAGTGTCTTTGGTGAAGCTGATGGTCTGAATTCCTTTTGCTTTATGCTCTATTTTGAAAGTCTGATTGTATCAGAACAAAGGCACTAATATAGATGTCATTTCACTGGAGAATACTTAAATTTAAGTTCATCATCTAATTACGTGTCACTGAACAATGCGCTGCTGAGAAAAGTTCTTGTGATACTCTATCTGTATTGCTGGAGGCTGTACTGTCCTTGTGGGTCTTGTGACTTTTTAATCCTTGTTTTGACCTTCTTGAACTGTGAGGCAGAATTTGGACTCAGAACAGTCTCTCAGCCAACACCACTCTTTCTGAATTCAAAGTGAGAGGTTTAGGCTGAGCAGGCATATTGCCCGAGTTGCATAGGATGTGGCACACAACGTGCATAGGATGAGGCACAACAATTATTTACAAGTATTCTCCTTACCTGCTGCAAATTCAAGGTTAAATGGATTAGTTTAAACCTCTATTGCTGAGGCTTGAGCTAATGTGTCTTATCTTGAGTTTGCTATTGACTGTGTCCTCAGTGCGGTCACCCAGGCTCAGCTGATATGTGGTAACTCATTAAGCTTGCTAACATACTCATTTTTCTGAGCCTTTTATAGCAGGGAGAGAAGAGCCGAAGGAAGGATTTTTCTCCCCTTTGTGTCTTTAGCTGCTGTTGATGCACCTACAGCCAGGTGAGGCCTTGTGAGGTAGGAAAACAGTAGTGCTGTCAGTGACTGCAGATGGAAAATCAGGCTCTGCCTTGAAGGGCTCAGTCTCTGCCTGCTTCTAGAGCCCACTGCCCCCATGCTTTCTTCTCACCTCCGTTACAGTTACTTGCTTGGTGGCTGTATTTCAGCTTTGTTTTCACTATCAAACATCTGCAAAGAGAGAACACACAGGGACTGCATCTTCCTGGTGGGAAACATCTGTGTCTGCAAATACAGATTTTCTTAGCTCTTATTGCTGCTGTTAGGCTATCAGCCTGCTGCTAAAACCTCTCTGAAGGGCAAAAAACCCACCTCACGTGGGTCTCTGTAGGTGAACTCAGACTCCATCAGCTCACAGGAACTCAGTTTACTGCCCAAGAGTTATTCTTGCCACACGGGAGCCTGTTTTGCATGAGAGTCATTTATGTGAAGGTGCTTAAATATGCTAGACATCACATCTGCTAGAGAGAAACTTCCAACTTTACAGTTTGCTGTGCTTGGAAGCAGAATAATTGTCTTAAAGCCAGTGTGACAACAACAGCTCCTGAGCCAAATCCAGCTCTGCTCACTAGTATTGCAAACACTGTATCCTCAGTGGGGAGATCTCCTGTTTTCTGTGTTACTTTAACAGGCATTCTGCATTACTGACTTCACTGCAGCTTGGCTAACAGTCCTAGCTATCTCAATAGCTTCACGTTCATGTAAGAGCATACTGACTGTTGTATCTTAGGGGTTTACAGCTGCAAAACGGATCAGGTCAGGACCCTTTTCTTCTTACAGGCTCTGAGTCACCGGTTAAATGCCCTGGGGATTAAAACAGGGCTCTTGATACAAAGGGCTTATAGAGCTTTGGCTGTTTTTTTTCTTTCACTTCTGTTTTGGAAACTGAAATATCGATCAGTTTGGTACTCCTGACCCAAGTGCTGATGTGAAACACTGAAGTGAGGCTGCTGTCCTTGGCTCCTTCCATAGCCTTTACAAGGAGAGGGAGTCCCCAAAAGATGTCCCCATGCTACAGTGTGTATTGTAAAGACACCAGGTAAGGAAGTGTTTCATAGCAAGTGGCTGTTTCAACTGCAGATGATTTCTGGGTTTATAATCAATGACTTCATGGACCAAATGGATGCTGCTGAAAGCTGTAGTAAAAGTTTCCATTGACCCCAGCGGGCTGGGATTCAACTGTGCCAGGACATGGCTGGGCTGGTGGCTTGACTGGTGCTCCAGAAAGGCTTGAGGGTGTCAGCTTTATTATACAGCATAAATACAAGTTTCTGGACATTGTTTAAAACATCTCAGGAGACCACCATCTGAACATCTAGGTTAGATTTAAGCGGATGATCATATTCTCCCCTGTTTTTCCTCTCCATCTCTGAAAACAGCAGAGTTAATGTAAGGACAGCCCAAAAGCCAGCATGCCTTACTGCTGTCCCCTGAAAGCTGGGTTACACCAAGAGCTGACCCATGTCTGCAGTGTTTCAAGCTCTGACTGTCTTAGGCTTTCCTGCAGCACCAAGCACTGATCTGGGCAGTCTTTGTTCGTAGTTGGCTTCCTAACGCTGTGTATATTTTAATAGTTTTATGCACTTGGAAAACTGATTTATGAGCAGTAGCTTTGCTTATCATCTGCACAGTTTATTATAGGAGAAAGAATGCACATTTTGCTTAGAGGGCTCAGCTCTTTCTAAACAGCATCCCTGCTCATTTATTGTGTTGACAGCTGGCACAATGTGCTACTAATACACCACTGGGTTATTAGGCGTTAGTAGCCACACATCAGCTGTCTCAAAGCTTCTTGGCATGCTCTATTAAATTCCACTTAAAGAACAAGGCAAATTTCGCTAGTATGCCTCAACTCAAACTCAGAGGGAGCTGATGAGAGCTTGGCTGTCGCCCCATGGCTCGTCGAAAGGAAGCTGGTGGTCTGAACTAGAGCCGAGTTTGGGATTAGGGACTCCAAGAGCTCCTCTCAGGGCTGTTTGCATGTGTTGCCCACAGCACTTCTGCAGCCTTAAACAATCTCAAAGGAAATCCCTGCCCTGGCAAGTGTCTCTGGTACCTGCCAGCTCTCACTGCACAAAATGCAGATGGGTGTTTTTTCCAAACTTGCTATAGGGCAGCTCCAGCCCTGTTGACTGCAGTGGAAGCTGCAGAGTTCAGTGCTTTTCCAGAAACTCATCCAAAAAACACCCGTATCCTTGCATTTCAGTCATGCGTCTCACCAGGGATGCTGCGGTTCTTCATACTTTTACCATCTGTGCAAGTTATCTCTTACCACAAAATGCTTCCCATGAGCTTTTCTCCAGCCCCAGCTTTATTGTGTAGGTAGTCAAAACCATTCCCTCCAGTGCTCCTTCTCAGATGAAGCTAAAGTGCATCATAAGTTCTTCAGCGCTGTAAAAAAGGCGAGAGATCCAGGATCCTCTCCTGGATCAACATACAGAGCACTAGGAAGTGTGCAGGGCTACATAATGTGTATAACAAGCCTTTAACATCTTGTTTCCTGAATTCTGGCCTTTCCAAACATTCAGAGGCACCAGAGCAGCATCAACCACTGAAGTAAGAAAGGGGCTGTATATCTCAGGGTTTTCGAGACCACTTTCAGATGTTCTGGTCTAGCTCGTAATCTCCTTTTTCCCCTCTCCCTCTTTCTGTTTGGTGGGGTCCTTTACAAGTTTTAGTATTTTTAAATCAATGTGGAGGTGAACACCTCTTATTGGTGCTGAGAATCTCATCTGCTTCACCAACCCCAGCTTTTAGTCACTCCATCCAAAGCTGAGCCATGGCATGGTTGCCCAGCGTTGCCCAGCAAATGAGACCACACTTTTAGTTTCCAGAATGTCCCTTGGAAACTCATCATCACACACGACTTTCTGACAGCTTTTTTAGTCTTCCATGCACGTATGCCAGAATTAATGAAAATCTCAGTGCTCTGACATATTTCACTTTTACATCTCTCCAGCTTAAAGATGCAAATCAGAGTATTGTCCTTGGTCTAAGAGGGAATAGGACTTCAATGATCTTGAGTAGAGCAAGAGCATATGGATGCATAGGAACTGGTTTGGTAAACTCCCGTGGTACTCAGCATTCTGAGCTTCTCTTGTAATCTCTTCTGGACATTTCTTCTCCTGAAATTCTTAGGAAAAGATCCAAAGGAACTGTGTGGTAGGGAAAGGCTATACTTTCCCCCCAGACCCTTAAATTCTCCTACTGGGAGACACAATCACTTTAACTGTGCACATGAAGACAGCATTTACCCTTATTGGGCTCTTTGTTTTCCTTATCCCTTGTGGAAAGAAAATCTCCAGCAATATCCACAGCTTAGTCTACATCTTTGAGAGTATTTTCTCCCACGCAGATTTCTACAATTAAGGGCATGGACACCAGGTTATTGAAATTTGCTGCCTGTTACTTTTTTGTGTGTGTTTAAATGGCTCAAATTTACAGGATAGGATACATCCCACATGTATGTCGCCATGGGGATGGGGACAAATGAGGCAGGAACGCACATCAAAATAATGGGCACTCTCAACTGGAAAAGTATTTAAAATGTCAGATCCATTTTAGTATTTATTTAATATGAAGTGGCTCAGTCTTTCCAATTTCATTCCCGGAGTCCATTTCTGGCCTTGTTTAGAAGGCTAATCCAAGCTTTTCTCCTAGCAGGGACTGAGCCATCTGCCTTTCTGCCCCATCCTTACAGCTGGGTGGCTCAGCAAGAAGGAGCCATTCAGCCAACCTCAGCATCTGCCAGCTGTGCTTTCTCTTGACCTTTCCAAAAACAGCCTTCTTTTTGCCTAAAAATAAATTTTACGTTTCCAAGCCAAAGAGACAGACTTCCCCAGGCATTTTGAATAACATCATTGTTTTGAAATGTCTCTTGGCTTCCACGCAGTGAAAGCTTGACGTTAAAATAGGTGTTTTAATTCAGTACTGAATATTGGCTGATGCTCAAAATACAATAGGGCAGTGGAGCTTCTGTGCTGTCTTGTGATGTACACTCCATGAAACAAGTTGGGGGGGCAAGGAGAAAAACACCCAAACATTTCTCTGAAACTTCCTTGAGATATTTTTAATGCAGAAATTTTCACTTTTGGTGTGCCTCCATGTCAAACGTGTAACTTCCCATCCAGCTTGTGGTGAAGTTTTCAGGTGACTTCTTTGTTTTTTCCACTCAGTTCAAAGCAGATGGTGTAAAGATGGTATTAAAAATGGGAAATGCTCTGAATGGATCCAGTTCCTGCTTAGCCTTCATCTATGGGGTTTGCATGCACGTATCTTTGCATATGCACATACAAATCTCGGCCTGCAAGCTTGGCATAGAATCAACGATTCATAGAATCCTTGGAGTTGGATGGGATCTTTAAAGGTCACCCAGTCCAACTTCCCCACAATGAACAGGGATAAGCAGATCAAATTGCTCAGAGCCCAGCCCACAGGCCCAATCTGTGTCAGTGCCTCACCACCCTCACTGTAAAAGTCTTCTTCCTTATATCCAACATCCCACTCATTGAGTTTGAAACCATTTCCCTTTGTCCTATCAATCATGATGGTGACAATCCTTATAGCCAGGGCTGGTAGCAGAGGTGAAGCTGCAGTAGCAGGGAAGTGATGGGTGGGATGTTGAGGGCGCAGGGCTGCTTTCCTTTCTCAGCCACAGCTCCTCTCTCCCTGAGCCCCTCACAGTTCTTTACATGTGAAAGTAAAAATCCATTTGCAATATGTGTCTGCTAGCTCACTGTTATTATTTCAGATGGTTTCCTCCACAGTTTGTGAACCATATCCCAAAGTAATAAATACCTTCAAGATAAATATTAATTTCCCTTGGCTTTTGTGAGCTCCAAATGGCAAAGGAACAGACCTGCCAGTCTTGCAAATGTAAACTTTTTATCAAGAAGGAGCCCTGATAGGCAGTAGCAGTGTGCGGTTGCAAACCAACTGTGCTAATGGGAGCAGGCAGGAAAACCAATCTCTTCTCAAACAGGGGCTATTGCTGGATTTTTCTCCAACTACTGTGCTGTCTAACTTGTATTTTCTCCATAATCAGGAAACTGATGCCCTTAGCTCATCTTGGTGCCAGAATTACAGCTATTCTAATGGAAAAAAGATGTCAAGCCTTCAGACATCCTCATTTCCTGTGGTGTAGGATTTGCTAGCCTACCTGCAGAACACTGTTTGGTGCCTTTATCTAATGTCATGAAACTGGAGAAGTGGAAAAAAAGTGTATATTTATAGAGTATGTGCCTGTATCTGTGTTCATTTCTCTGCTGCTCCTGTTTGTGGTCCCCATAGGATCTTGCCTGAGTGATTCCATCCTCTTTTAGGCTCTGAGAAGAGCAGCCCCAGGGTGCTCAGTTATCTCTAAAGGAAGCAAAAAATATCTTTGTTTGGGAGGCTATAGCTGTGTGCTGCTGTGTCAAGTTCCCTGCAGATTCTGGCAAACAATGCAATGACTTCTTCTAAGTTTTCATAAAGTCATTGGATAAACTGAGCAGATCTTTTGGAAGTCGACTTCTTGGTTTAAAGGAAGTTTGACCCCAACTCCACCAACTGAAGCAAACCATCTGCTCAAGATGTGGTAGTAGTGGTAGAATGAAGCCCTCTAAAATCTTTGTGCCCTCATTTGGCACCACTGGGGCAAGGCTGGCAGATGTGGGTCCTGAATCCCATTCAGATGTGCCATTTTGTATTCAGCACTGCAGAGAAAAGGTGCAAGAGGAGTAAGTCTTGCACCTCTTGGGCTTTCTCAGCACATCTAGTTCCCAGCTAAAGTTTGGGGAAAAATAGGCCTTTAACAGAAGCTTGCCAAAGCAACACCTAGATGCTGACACCCATCTGTTGTTGTATGGCAAGTTTGACTCTACCTGACTTACTGGCTCACTCCACTGTAAAACCAATGGTGACCCATGCTGTGAACAACTCACAACGCAACACTCAGCCCAGTGTGGTTTGGAGGCACTGCGAACACGGATGCAGGCCAGCGAGTGCAATGAAAGGCAAGATTTACTTTAGTGGTGGACTGTATGTAATCCATAGCTCTTCAAAGCTTGGACTCAGACCATTTTTCCCCTTTAGCTCACTGCTTGCTTTAACCAGCACTGAGAAAGCTGCTGACTGTGCTGGGAAACATCATTCACCCATTGCAGAGCTGCAGCTATGCAGGAAGAGAGCAGGGAGGCTGCTCTCAGGCCAGTGCTGCACCAATCTGCTGTGTAGTGAAGTTCAAAAGACCCCGAGCTCCTATGCATGACCCCATATCTCTTCAGCTATCTAGCAGCCCCAGTTTGCAAGCCAAATCAATCAGCCTCTAGCAATTCTGCTGAAGTGGTGCAAGTATGAAATAATCTTCAAACTGGTAATTTTCCTGTAGAAGTGAGTTGGAATGGATGGTTTCTCCTCCTATGCGAGGAAGAATCTCAATATACATGAGGGGAGGAGTTCTGCCCTTTCCCTAGTGATTCTAAGGTTGCCCAATATCTGGGGTTTTCAGCTGTTGGGCAGGAAGATTTGGCTCTGCATTGGGCGGGAGAAGGGGGCCATGGGTGGATGTGGCCACTGCAGCTCTCCCAGCCTTTGTCCTGGCACAGAGAATGCCTCTAGCGAGCATTTGCTGCTCTGGATCCCTTACAAGCACTGAGAACTGCCTGGGCCCATCAGCTAGACACAGCAAAAGGTTCTTACTTTAATATAGCAAACCATTACGGATAGAAAACACACAGAGGTACTTTTTTGACTTTCTCAGGAGACAACCTCTTTCTGTTCTTTCTCTCTCCCCCCTCATCCATCTTCTCCCTTTCTCCCTGTCCTCCACCCTCCAACAGATGACAGCACTTGCCACCCGCCCTGCTTGGGAATGGCTGCATGAACATTTTTTTCCACCCTTCTGGTGTTGCTTCTGCATGACTCAGGAGTGACTGGCCCTGCTGGACACAGCCGCCTTTTGCAGCAAGCCTTCCCCTTCTAGAAGATGTGAATCACCAGCCAACTCCCTGAGATCTGCTGCCTCACTATGGGGCAGCCCCCCGTCCTCTCCTCTGGAGTCCAAGCCCAGCAGATGGCTGGTTATAGCAGAGCACTGGGCAGCAGGAAGAGTTTTGGGAAGCACCCAGGGTTGCTTTAATCCCTTCGCACCAAAATACTCCTTTTAAACACAGATTTAGACACCTTAGACCAGATGCTGTCATTGTGGGTTACATGTGGGTCAAGTCTCTCCTTGGTCTCCTGTAAGGCAATCCAAATTCTTCATTTCAGATCGAGTCTACATGGCAGGTGAAGGTTAAAGGCACTGCTATGGGGACTTAACTGATTTTCTGCACCTAATGAATACCTTTATATCTCCTCCAGCATTTCTGCTCAAAGCCCTTGCTGGAGGTCATCATCCAAACCCAGATCTGTTTCCCAACACACCCCCGCTCCCCTTAAAAGCTCATTTCTCTGCACTGCCCTCTGAGTCTCCCTCCTCAGGTTCCTGCTATTGCACACAGGCCCTCCTTGACACTGAAAGATGCCCACAGCCACAGAGCATTTTGAAGCTAAGCACTGCAGTGCAGAAGTGTATATGAAGAGTTGGAAACTGGTGCTTAAAATGTTGATTTAATGCCATAAAATGATGCTTAATAATGGTAGAAAGGTCATTACTCCTAGCCACTTCATTTTCTTGCAAGAATGTAGACTTTAAGAACAGGCTGCCCAGAGAGGTTGTGGATGCCCCATCCCTGGACGTGTTCAAGGCCAGGTTGGATGGGGACCTGGGCAGCCTGATATAGTATTAGATACGGCCCTGTATGTGGCAGGGGGGTTGGAACTTGATCCTTGAGGTCTCTTCCAACCCAAGCCATTCTATGAGTCTATGATTCTATGACTTAGCAGTAAACTGCAGCCAGAGAGAAAACTGATCCTGACACATACGCAGTGGTTTGTCTGGGTGCCCTTCCAGTCCAATTTTACCACTGTTAATGGCATCCATGAGCTAACCCTCTGCATGCTGAAATAAGAACAGAAGGTTTAGCTTCAGATTGCCCTCAGATGGAAAAAGTAGCTGTTGAATAACAATATTTTATCTTAGAGATTCACAAGCACAATCCTGTTGGGTTATAGTAGGCCAGTGGTTCCTCAAGGATGTGGTGGAAGGAAGGAATGATTCCACATCCCTCTGGAATCCGGTGTTGCTGTGCAAAAGGTGGCTGCTCTCTCTCCATCCTTCACCCCCCTCCAGGCCTTGGGTCAGCATCACTGACTGTAGGAGCACACAGTGCTCACATGCTTTGTTCATGGCTGCATTTCTGCTAGGTTAGCTCAGCTCTGCAGCAGTGACTGCTGGCAGCCCTTGGCAAACCCTGAGCTGCTTTCAGAAGGGACATATCAGGTAAATGGGGTTGCTGCTCACCCTCCTTGCTTGGTACACATCAGATGAAAGTAGGACCATTTTAGGGGCCATTTTACTCTCTCTTACTTACATTTTAAATAGCCCCATCTGAATCAAAGGTGAGGTGAGAGCTAACCACACTGTGAATTGTTTAAATCACATTTAAACATTTGAAGCTGTTTTCAAATGAAGTGCAACCACAGAAGCTGCAGAAGCCACGGGCTGTGACTTTACAACCTGAAACAGCCCACGAGACATGGCCCTGCAATGTTCTGGCAGGAAGGAGAAACCGTCTCCTTTTCTTCAGCCAGCTTACGTGGAGCTTTGTCCTTGAGTAGGAAAAAATTAAAGGTGTCGAAGAGGGTGAAGAGCTTCTTCTTCTTCAGGCTGTGGAAAGAAAGAAGAGAGGTGAAGCTGAGCTCTAACACTGAGGCCCAGAGGAGTCTGTGAGTGGTACCGGGCCGACTCAGTTCATTGCTCCCTCATTTACATACGTGGCTTAGGTTTAACTGCACAAAAATTGCGGTAGCATCAGTCAGGTGTAAAAATGAACCTAGCAGAGCTCAATACTAAATTAGATATCCTGCTCTGAGAGGGTTTTTGGCAGCGTAGAGAGAACACAGGAAGGGGACTCCATCTAATGGATGAACTTGTTCTGCATGGAGAAGAGAAAGCTCCGGGGGGACCTCATTGTGGCCTTACAGCACTTGAGAGCAGCTTATAAGCAAGAGAGGGACCGACTTTTTATACAGTTTGATAGCAATAGGACAAGGAGGGATGGTTCTAACTCAAAGAGGGGAAATTTAAGTTAAATGTTGGAAAGAAATTCTTTGCTCAGAGGGTGGTGAGGCACTGGCACAGCTGCCCAGAGAAGCTGTGGATGCCCCATCCGTGGAGGCATTCAAGGCCAGGTTGGATGGGGCCCTGGGCAGCATGATCTGCTGGGTGGCACTGCCCATGGCAGGTGGTTGGAACTGGATGGTCTTTAAGGTCCCCTCCAACTTCAGCCATTCTATGATTCTAATGGAGAGCCTGATCATCCCCATTTCACCGTATACAGATGAGTTACACCAGTAATTTATTTTGCTATCCCATTTCCTGTATGCTTGTGTGACTTTAAGTAATTATGCCTCTTACTGGATAAGTAATCTGGTATGTTAATTTATGGCATATCTTGCTGCCTTTGATGAGCTTTTCATGCTGAGTTTGTCCCCTTGTTTTATCTTCTGACATGCAAGTCCCTGTCTGATTAACTAACTTGACAACTAGATGCTTCTTCTTTTACACCAGAATCCCAAATTATCTCTTGTGAAAGCTGATATTGTCTTACATCTCCTGAATCCAATATAAATGATGTTCTGTCCTTGGAAACACAAAGCCGGGGCATATTTGGCTTCCTCTTCCCCTTCTATGCACAGCACCTTCTCCAGTCACCCCAATGGCTGCTTGGAACTACAAAGCAAAATGGAGAAAAAGCTTTCCAGACCTTCCCAGCAACCCAACTGTTAAATTCCCCATCTGGAACAAGTTTCTACTGGTTTTACAAGGCTTGGAAACACTTAGAAACAGGCGATCCAACACTTGTCACTCAATTGTAGTGACATTCATGCAGATAGCATCCTCAAGGTCTTCGAGGTCTTTGAGGACATGCCTGACTGAGCAAAAGCAAGCAGTCGTGGTGGATAATATGAAATCTGGATAGAAAATCAAAGGAGAGCTATCCAAATATTTGATCATGAGGAAGTTGCCCTAAAAGTGCCTGGGAAATGCCTCTGATTTCTACCAATGAAATGTTGGGTGAGAAAGGTTGAATGGCAAAGCACCAGGAACACACATACTTAACCCAAAATCAGGCTAACATTAAGAACAGTGACCCTGATTCACCTGATTCATTCAGGTCAAATTGTCATCTGTGTTTTTGTCTGCCTTCCCTAAATATGAAGTTTTTAAGACATTTAAAGCTATGATGAGTACTTAAAATTCACCAATGAGATGCCAAACCGCCTTGAAACTGGTTTCAGAGATCAGATGTCTACTTTGCCTAATGATACTTCAGTAGCATCTAGACCATTTAGTAACATCTCCTTTTAGGTGAACTTCCATTCGTCCTGCCCCACACTTTTCTTCTCGATATACTCATGACATAACCCATCAGCCTCAAAGAACTGCTTTACTGGAGGGAAGGTGCTTGCCAACCTACAGGAATAGAGCCTCAAAAATCTCCTTGATGGGAAAGATCTGTGCTGAGGATGGAGAACACAACACAAATGGAAGACTCAGTGGTAAAATTATTGCTTTTTCCTGCTTTATACAGGCTGTCCAAAAGAGCAGCTGTCAAATCTGTTCCGTCTGTGCTTTTTGTGTGGCATTACAAAATTAGAAAGTTGTTTTCCAATGAACATGAAATTACTGAAGAATAGAAATTAAAGTGCCTTAAATAGCACTGTGCTTTCTAACCCCACAAAGAGCAGGCTGAACTGCTGGGAGATGCCAGCCCAGGAAACACGGCATTTCTTTGTTCACATCTGATTATCCCACAGCTGGTGGACTTGGAGCACAACTCCCAGCTTTGCTTGTGCTGCTAATTTGGGATGAAATGGAGACAGTGATGGGCTGCGAGCGGGTGCCAAGGAAGATCTGAGTCTTTTGAATTGCTGGGCTCAATGGGGCAATGATTTTCTGAGGAGAGGAGAGGTATGGAGAAGACCAGGTCTGCAAATAAAATTCAGAAGGGAAAAATTATCTGAGCCCCAGGAAGGGTACATTGCTGTGTCATCTCAGGAGGGGTAAAGATATCCCAGTTCTTTCTCTTGAAGTATGACTTGGTTTGCCAGTGCTGTTGCCACCTATGCCATCACAGTGGGACAGTGGCAGCTGACGTCTTCAGGCAGCCACCTATGCATTGTCTACCAATCCTGAAAACAGCATTTTGGTGCTTGGTTTGGGCCATTCAGCTACAAGTGCAGCCAAAGAAGCTGATGGAGATGATAGTGCTGATCCTGGTGCCACGCAACGTCAGGAAGGGCAAATCACAGGCAAGGTATAACTTCCCAAAGGTATCAGCTAGGAAATGATGGTCAAACTGATCCCAGACACACAGAAGACATTGTTAGAAGCCCATTACATTTAACCTGGTGGACCATATCCTATCTCCCTCTCTCCTGTCTGGATGGCCAATCTCTCATCTTGAAGCTCAGAGCTGCACAGCTCAGACCATCCACTTAGTGCAAGGTGGCTGACAGCCATGCTGCCTTTACTGATCATCAAGTGAGAAATTAATGACTATTAGAACCACAAGTGGTTCAGTGCAGCGGTTGGTGGAACGCCAGCAGCATCAAGGGAAATGGAGACCCAGCACATGGCAATCAGTTCCTTCCCATGTGGTCCACGTCCATCCCAGTTGCCAGATACGAAGAGGAATAGATGGACCAAGAGAAAGACACGCATCTGGTTTCCGATGGAAACTTCGGTATTTCAAAAGGGGTTGACTTTTTTTTTAAGCTATCAGATCACTGATTCCAATTTTGAGGAAAAATGACTAAACTTTGACATTCACTACTTTGCCAGAGTGAATTTCTCACATTCACACATGCTTTCGCTAGAAGAAAATTGTCCAGAGAAACAATGTGCCCTTTGTTCAGGGCAGCCAGTTAAGCTACTTAATGCTGTTTTCAGCCTCCTCCATGGGAACGGAAAAAGCTTGGTGACCTTTAGTTGTGCTGCCTGCCATCTAGCTCCATCTCATTTTGGATTGGGGTGGTGGACAGGATGCCCGTCAGTGCTCTGCAGAGCAGAGCATTTGGTTCCTGGAGCACATGCTGAGCAGGTTAAGCAAGAACACAAAGATGTTGCCAGAGCCAGAGCTGGAAGGGATCTTTTAGGATCTCTTTCAACTTGCATGCTTGGACATTTTAACGCATTCTTGGCCATTTGCTTTTGTCTTTGTCTTTCCATCAATCCCCATTTCTTTTCTTCCAACCTTCTTTCATTTATGCTGTCTCTCACTTATCAAAATGATTTTTCTTCTCTTGCTTTCCCTCTTTCTTGTGCATTTTTTTTTCCAGAGAACCCCAGAATCACATGAGCAGGGCTGCCACCCACAGCTCAGACTGCCTAGGGCCCCATCCAACCTGGCCTTGAATACCTCCAGGGATGGAGCACCACAACCTCTCTGGGCAGCAATGCCACTGCCTCACCACCCTCACGGTGAAGAATTTCCTTCTCATATCTCATTTAAATCTCCACTCTTTTAAAATCATTCCCCCTTGTCCTATCACAACAGGCCCTGGTAAGAAGTCTTTATCTATCTTTCTTGTAAACCCTCTTTAAGTAATGAAAAGCCACAACAAAGTCTTACATAAAGCCATAGGAATCGCTGCTTCCTTTTTATATTTCAGCTAGGAAATCCCACTCCCAAGGCAATGCACTTTACATGAGCATAACCACTGCCAAAGACAAAGGATGCTTCTAAATACCACACGCCACTGACAGTTTGTTAACAAGTTTTACCACAGGTAAGGTGTGCATCTGGATGATCGTGAGGAAGGAGCAAAGGTATCATTTAGAATAGAACCATGGAGTCATAGAATCATTTGAGTTGGAAGGGACCTTTAAAGGTCATCTCATCCAATTCCCCTGCAATGAACAGGGACATTTAGGGGACTTGTACGCACTGATGATGGGGATTTAACCTCTGCATGAAGCAACAACCCATTTGCCCAGGAGTGCTGGAAGGATGGGGCACTGAGGGGAGAGGACGATTATAGAGCTAAAGGTTGACAGGCTCTGAGCTGCTGTCACTAAGTTACAGTGCCAGAACCTTCCAACTTGATTCATGCAGACATTTTGTTTCTATTATTTTGTCGTCCCAAGTACTGGATTAACTGCATGAAGTATCATTTAAAATGCTATCTTGCCCATTGGCTATATTCTTCTCCTGCTGAGTTGTTTTTTCCTACTCATTAGCACATGGATGAAAATTCACAGCTGATCTCATAATTAAAACACAGAGGAGTAAAGACTGCTGTTTACATTTTCTTGGCATCATAAAACTTACTAACATCTTAAGAGTTATAATATACCATATTAAAATGCTAGTTAAAGGCATGCTTAATTCCCAGCTTCCAAAGCTCATGCCTGGGTATGTCAGCTTCAGCTCGTGGCTCGAGGAAGGATGCAATGAGGCTGTGGACCCCATCTCCTCCCATGACACTGGGGTTCAGCCTCCCCTGTTCCTCTCACAGTTGCTGGGAGGAATGGGGCTGTGGGCAAAGGGAGGGACGTGCAGAGCCATTTCAGCTCTTTCAGACACCGACCACTGTTGGAGCAGGACAGCATCTGCAGCATCACACACACAGAAAGGCAAGATTCTCGCTGTGCAGCTCATGCGAAAACCAACAGGAGCATCCCTACATCCCTATCCCCAATTGCGTGTCTCCAAAACCAAAACCTTATTCCATAATCCTCAGCTGTGAAACTCTAGTAGGTGATCCTAAGGATATAAAACCAACCCAAGCTGAAATGCAGATGTTGGTATGGTGCACAGAAAGTGATTTAGTTTAGATAACAGAAAAAAGATCCGCAACGCCATCCCTTGTATTGCTCTCCCTATAACATTTTCCTAACCAAATAATGATGTTTTTGGACCTTTCCCAAACCATTTGCTTATAATACTGTCATCTTAGCCAGACAGACCATTCAGAGAAGTTGCCATAAAATACTCATTTAAAGATTTTGAAAAGTCCATTGCCAGGAATGGGTTTTGTATTGAGTCTTGGTATCATTTTACATTGCATTACATTTTAGGTTCCCTGTGAATGTTTCATTAAGAGGTTCCAGGGACATTAAAATTTTGGCCTGCACCAAAAGGCAATAACTAACTCATATGCATTTGAAAAATACACAACAAATGCAGTATTCAGGGGGCAGACTTCTTTTAGTCCAGTTCCCTCCATCACTTATTGATGCGAACAAGCCTCAATTCATCCTGAGCACGTGCCTGGGGTAGAGAAGAAGTTTATTCACTCCCCACTGCTGATGGGGTGCAGTAGGTGGACTGCTCGTATGATATTGGGGTTCTCTGGGAAAAAGAAAAAAAAAGAAAAAAAAGAAAAAAAAAAAACCCACGGGAAATTGGGAAGGGAAGAGAACAGAACTCATTTTGATAAAATAAATGAGAGACAACATAGATGAGAGTAGGTTGGAAGAAAAGAAATGAGGATTGACACAAAGGCCAAGACAAGACCACCAAAAGCAAATGGCCAAGAATACGTGTGCCCAACCATGCAGGTTGAAAGAGATCCTAGAAGAGCTCCCTTCCAGCTCTCTTTGGTCCCTTTGAGTGCCATGAGGTCCCTTCAAGTTCTGTTTGCTCTTCTTGGTGCTGACAGAAAGAACAGTAAATAATAAAATGCAAAAAAAGAGGTCAACGTGGACATGCTTGTTCCAGACGCAGAAGTAGTTAGGAGCTAAACAAGAACTTCCCACCTACAACAAATAAACCTATTCACACTAAAATGGTTTTGAATGTACTTTCAGCCTTTTCTAATATTGAGCTTCTGTACAACAATCACATTTTCAAGCCAGCATTCTGGGTTCAGTCCACAGTGAGAAATTTTATATTTATTTTTCAGTCAACAGCTTGAACATTCTCACTTCTATGGGCATGTTATTTATTAATCAACACAATAATGTGCAATAGTCCACACAGCACAACTGCAAGGTTTTTTTTTCCTGTTATCTGAACCATTTGCATTAGTTGTTTTATAATCATTAATAAAAATGAAGATTTTAAAGAAGAAGAGCTCTGGCGTTTTTGTCTCCCACCTGTACTCCCAGCTGGACATCAGGTTGGTTTTAATTTTTAAATACAGTATCTAAATCTCCTGTTGTACACCTGTTTGCTTGAATAATCTAGTGTATTTGATCAGCAATTATGACCTTTACTCTTAATTTTATCATGACAGCTACAACCATGCTTGAGACTTGATGTCTGCAAAAAGATCGAAAGGGGAAAAGCAACTGCCGGAGTCCAAACTTCCACCCCTCCCACATCTCTGCTCACACCCTGTATCCACACAGGGAGGCACCTCAGGCTGCTCACCTTCTTACATGGAGGATGTGCCTGGGTCTGACTGGAAGCACGTATGCCTGGGCTGTATCTATACATATAGATATATGTATATATGTGTAATGTAGTTATATGTATATCATAGAATCATAGAATCATAGAATGGCCTGGGAAAAGGACCACAGTGATCATCTAGTTTCAATCCCCCTGCTATGTGCAGGGTTGCCATCCCTTAGTCCAGGCTGCCCAGAGCCACATCCAGCCTGGCCTTGAATGCCTCCAGGGATGGGGCATCCACAACCTCCTTGGGCAACCTGTTCCAGTGCATCACCACCCTCTGAGCAAAAAATATATATGTGCACCTGGGTTAAACAGTAATCCTAAATGACTGTATACTCCTATTAAATGAATATTTAGTAAGAATAAACATGACATACATATATAGAACTAGACAAAAATTTGCATGATAAGAGGTAGTTAAAATTGTTAATGATTTGACTGGAGCAATGAAGGAAGTAGTGACAGTGACACTCCAATTGATGGTCCTGTAGAATTAGATTAGCACAAAAGAGCCGTAATAAGCAGTGAGAGATGGAAAAAATATCTCCATATACCTGCAAAGGAAAAAGCACTGGTGCCTGCACTGCAATGAGAATTCACTGTCACCACATTACTCCTAAGTGTGTTACTAATGAACAAATAAATGCATATTAAAAACCACTGCTGGGTCTCAGGACCATGAAAGGACAGTGTTGGCTGGATGTTCCTGTAAGCTGAACAGTGAGTCACACTGCCAGTCCAAGAGACCCACTGCTACTGAGGTTACTGCCTGTGTGAATCATAGAATCATCATTGCAATTGGAAAAGACCACTAAGATCAGCTATTCCAACCATCAGCCCATCATCACCATGCCCACTAACCATGTCCCTCAGTGCATCTACACGTTTCTTAAACACTTCAAAATCTCACTAGAGCAAGTAAGAGTTGCTTACCCCAGGGAAATCTCCCTCTGCACCAGAACAACTAAGAGAGTTGCTCTCAGGTTAAACATGGCCTGCAGTAAGCATTAAGTGTTCATTCATCCCTTCTCCCCTCAAAAAGCACCAAGAGCAGCTTTCCCACTGCCCCCAGCTCTCTACAGGGCCTGCCTATGGCCACATCCTATGGACCTGTGAAATGTGAACTGAAACACAACAGAATGTCCCAAAACAAAGAATAAAGTCACAGCTTTGAAAGATGGCCTAAATACTGTGACACTAAAAGTGATTTACAGGGTTACCCAAACAAATGGAATTTACTGTAGAGCCTCTCTGAAACAACACTAGTTTTTATGATAATGCTAACAGTAACCTAGGCAGTGTACAGCCCGTGTGCTAATTACTGTCCTGCATGCTTCCTATCTGAAGGCACTAAAAGCAGAAGTGCTAAAGGAATTTCTACTATAAACATGTTTACTAACAGGATTCCTAATATGCCAGCTCTTTACTGCACGTAAAGCCTGTGCCAGTATCTCACACCATGTTTATGGGACCAAGATACTGATGTTTTGATGTGTGTTTCCCGTAAGCAGCCATGTCTGTGTGTACGTGAGCATGTCTATGTGTGTGCATTTGCCCCAGCCAGGATCAACTCAGCCCTCCCCTCTCAACTCCCAGCAAACAGGAATTACATCTTTAACCTCTTTGTTTTCACGTATATGCTTACCATAACAATCCCAGAAACCTCTGGAAAAGGCCTTCTATCATCCTCACACATCCTCCTTTCAGGACATTTTGGGGCACACAGGGTAAAGCTGTCCAGAGGAGCTGTGGGTGCTGTGGAACCCCGCTTAGTTTAATGATAAATTCAATTCTTCAGGTATTCCTGTGCTCTTGATACATTGCAAGATATCTGATCTTTGGTATATAAAGAGATTATCACCTCATAGGACAAGCCAAACACCAGCCAACTGAATTATAAAGTATCTTTACAAATATCCTGGATATTCAAGAACTATATGCAAACACAGATATCCTGCTAAAGTGAAAAGAGCTTTTTTTTCCTTTATAAAAAAAAAAAACCTTATATTCTCATGCCTAGATCTGTCCTTCACTTTCATCTCCAAAAGACCCAAGCAATGCAGATCACAAAGGAGCTCTAGTAAAGTGCTAACAATTTTTTGTCTCCCAATCACAAAGGCACCTCCAGGTACTGAGGCCATCTCAGGGACTCTGGGCAAAAGGAAAACAGGATTTCGTCATCCATCATGCAAAGAAGATGCTGTAGTCACCCCCTCTTTGGACATGCTGGCAGGTGGGCTCTCAAGTCCATTTTGAGCCCTTCCCCTTTCTTTTCACAGGCAGAACTGAAAGAGGCATTTATTTTCCTCCTCAGCAGCCACTTTCTCTAGATCTGACATCTCTGAGCACCGTGCCTGATCAGATAATGAATGTTTACATGTGACAGTCAGTGTTTGCAAACTGCCCCATTGTTCCCAGCCTCCAGTGGTGAAGCCCCAGTGCCCACCAGAACAAGAGAGTAACAGCAGAGGAAGGAAGGGTTTCCTTCCTGATGAGAGCAGCCCTGATTAAATTGGAGATGGGGTTAACTACCCATTCAAACATATACACACAAAACACTGAAACAGATTGTCTGGCTCTGCATTGTATAATATTATCTAATCCCAGAGAACCATGTTAGTAAAACCGTGCCAGATGATGTTGCAGTGCTGGCAACCCATCAGCCAGAGTAACGATCACAAACTGTACTTTATCTTTTGTCCCTCTGGAAGAACATCCACTCTGTTGCCAGCCTGAGGTTTGCCTCAGCCTCACTGCAGTTCCTTGAACACACAAAGTTGGTGGAGCTCTAGTGAAGATTGGGGTTGGTTTGCTGATTGCAGAACAGGATGTATTTTATTAATAGCTGATAGCCCTCAGCTGTAGAGTTCGTATCTTCAGCAGGATTGGATTCCTTATTTGAATTCCTGCACCATGGCATTGGTGCTGGCTAGGCACTTGACAGCATGGTTGATGTGAAGATCTGCTGTAAAATCTGAGGGATGTCTTTGGTATCCATGGCAATAAAGGAGCGTCCTGCCGGCAGAGTCCTCTGCAGCCTGCAATGCAGAATGAGAGACAAGACAGAATTACCATTTCCAATTACATCCCCTACCACAAGCTGGAGATCCTTCAGAAGGAACGTTTTCCTTCTGAATACCTTGCCAACACATGTCATTTGTGCTGCTGTCACTGTGCAATTAAAGGCTTGGGAAAGCAGCAGTGGGAGGAAGGACTGAAAGCAGTTGGGTCACTGAGGTCCTTTCAGCAAGACAAGGCTATTTCTAGTTTTTATTCACGTCCTCTTTCTGACACGCATAACATTTATTTTGATTAAGGTACCAGTGTCTCGACAAGGTATTAACCCATCCGGTGTTCTGATGGCAGCAAGACACATTCTCCAGAAAGGCAGATATTTACTTACTCTAAATACCCTGGTTTGATTGAACTCACAGCTTTTTCAATTCAACATGTCGAGTGATTCTAAATGCGCTCTTTGTATTTCCTCTTCTAGACCACAGCAGATTAGATGGACAGATATTTCTCTGCAAATATTAGCCTGACACATTCTTATTCACAGCTTAACCTCCCTTAACAAAAAGCTAAACAAGACGTACTTCACTAAATCCATCTCCCTCATGTCCAGCCAGCAGGCTTGGAAGTGATTTTCTCACTGCTTTTTAAACAGGTTTTAGTTTATGCTCTGCACCATTACTCCAATGATAAGTTAAGCCAAACTTTTAAAGTGAGTTTTTTAAAAGCTGCTACAAAGAATTTGCTTGTCCTTCCCCCACAGCACTTACAGGAAAGCTTTGTCTAATTCTGCCCTTACACATACACAGATGCATCTTAGTGACAGCATTGTGTGCATTTTCCATACCCAGTGAACTCGGCAATTGCAAGATCTCTCCTTACACAACAGGATATGGTCAATGCTTTTTTTTTCATTTATTACTAGCAGATGTATAAGGGCACTCTGTAACTGTAATCTGCCAGAATGGTGGTATTTTATAGCGCACAATGCAGCTCTGATGCACAGACCTGCAGACTGGGTTAGAGCTGGCAGTGCAGCTGTAACTTTCAAACTCTTTCAAACCTTTACTGATTGAAACTACATACTGAGGGCCAGTTCCCTCTGGGGCATGCCTCACTCTCCCCCTGTCAAAAACGTGAACAGAAGCAGAAAGAGCAGTGTTATTATTTGTGGCTGCAGCTTCCTGTTGTGTGTACTGCTCCTCAGTAGATGTGGAACATCAGCTTGGGCAGAATTTCCTTATTTTCCCTGTACCCTAAGAGTTCCAAGTAGAATTATGTAATAGCACTAAGTGCAAGCATATTGGCTCAGACCCTTCAAAGAATTTAGGTCTCTAACACAACGGGAGTATCTGTGTCAAATTTTTGGAAGTTTTAAAGACCTTTGAACTCCAGCTTTTCTTGCTTATATGACTACTCCTAGGTCAACACCTTATACTGGGCACTTACAGAGGAATCATATCTCTGCCAAGTCCTCCAGGAGGAAAAACTCAGGTATCCGTTCAGATGCTCAGAATGCTCCAAACCAGCAGGCCACAAAGGAGGGTTGCAAGGACCCACAAACCAATTTCCTTGACACAAGCTCTGCTTCTTTCTAATACATCAAAAACTACAGTGGAGACACCAGCATGAACAACTATATGTACCTTCACTGTATTAAAAGCAACTCAGCACAGCTGAAGCTGGCAGGGTCCTCTGGGTCCTTCTGCTCAGCCCCTGCTCCAGCAGGAACACCCAGAGCAGAGTGCCCAGGGCCACATCCAGGTGGCTCTGGGAGATCCCCAAGAAGGAGATCCCACAGCCTCTGGGCAGCCTGTGCCAGTGCTCCCTGACCTGTCCAGCTCTGAAGTGCCTCCTACACGGTGTTTTTTCCTAGCACAGTTTAGCTTTATGATGAATGGAAACATTTATATTAGGAATACAATAAAAAAAACTTACCTATCTGCCTGGTCTCCTAAAGACCCTATAAATATGGCAAAAGCATTGACTTGAGTGTTGGTGGTCAAGACCTGGGCAAATTTTGATGGTTCAATGCCGTATCGCTCCAGATTTGCATCGCTCAAGACGATAACAAAATACTCATCAGCATCCTCCTTGGCAATTTCCTGAATGGCGTGCTCAGTGCCTTCCAAGGTATGATCTCCACTCATGCAGAACTGAGCATGAGCATGCATGACCTGTGTGCACAACATAGCCAAGTGCAAATATGTAAGAGGACTTTATGAATAAACATTTATTTTGGCTGGCACGAAAGGAAGCAAATATTCATTTATGATGTATTAAGGGATGCACGTTCAGAATTAAGGGCACTGCATCAGATACCACAGAAGATGCAGCTTTTTATGTGTAATATGCTGTATTATATGCTGTCTATATGCTGTCTATGTGAATCACACAGAGACAGAATTAGACAGCACCCAAAGGAGTGCAAAATACTTTGAGAAGCTGCAATTTTAGTACCTTTATTGCTATATATTTAAGAAAGAAAAGAGGGCTTAGTTTCTTAATTCTGCTCCCACCTGTTTATAATTTGCACTGGGCTTCCAAGTTCTAACAGTGTCATGGTTAGTATCAAACATCTGACTCCTGACAGTGGCAGCAAGTTTCACAAATGCTGAAACATTTTGTTTGAGTTTTTATGACATAAATACACTGCCTGCATTGATGAAGCTGCTTCCTATGCGGAGGGCAAGGAATTTTAGGTGCTAGAAAATCCAGCCCTTCTAACTCAAATATTTTAAAAATATTTTTTGAAGGAAGCTCACAGTTAAAATGCATCAAGCTGCCAAAATAGGTAAATCCTACAATACACTTGATGGTTTTTTTTTTTTTTTTTTCATACTATTGCAGTAAAATGTTGATAAATACACTCATCTTGCAATTCTGGTTTAGCATGTTTTCAGTCTACCATCAATACACTTTCCCACTGCTACTATGACATACTAATTCCTGAAGGTACACGGCTAAACCAATGATCTGGGATCCCCCTATGGTTCAAATTATCTATGCAAGTAGTATCCCCATGTTCTTTAGATAGGACTATGTATATCACTGTATAATGTTTGGAACTTCCTACACCCCTTGATAAGCAGTCAAAATGATACATTTATGACATAGCAGATGAGAATAAGGCATATCTAACCTCCATTATTTTGGCACAATCTCTGAAAGGCTCTGCTTCAGCTTGCTGCTTTCTTATCTGTCTTTTATCTCACTCTTACGCTTTGTAGTCATAAAATCCCTAGTTACCCAGCATAGGTTGTTAGAAGGATTTACCTTAAGAATCTCTAATCTTTGCTTATTGTTCTTGGGAACTTTCCCACTCTCAACCAAGGTGATGTTGTAGCCATCTCCCGAGTGTCCAACAATATCATACTGCAAGAAAGAAAACTTCATCAGTCATCTGTTAGTCACACGTGGTCTGTGGGTCACCATGATACAAGATAGATCAGAGGTGATTTCCTTTCAACAAGAAAACCTGAATGCTCTTTACTGCTCACGTTTATGAGCTGCTCAAGGGAACTACTTGCAGTTTCTCACTGACATGAAAACATGGGAGAGAATCACAAAATAATGGAACAGCTACTTATTTTTATGGCCCGTTCTTTACCTCACTCCACCAACTGCAGAGCGGTGATGCATAAGATCAAGACCTTGCCCTCTCACATTGTCCACTCTTTTTTTTTTTTAAGTAGCCATTTTCTTTCTCTTGAGCCCGACAAACAAAAAGTGCATTGTTTAAGAGCAGCTCAAATGTCAGATGAATTGTTTTCGTGACCTCATTTTGCTCTGAAAAAAAAAGCACTACCAGCCTTCTTTTTTTTTGTAAATCAGCATTCCTGATACTTGTGTGTCACTGCTAAATGTATGTAGAGCAGTGAATTCTAAGTGTCTCTGTACATTTTTGAAGGACAGAGTGTGTACAGCATTCCCTCCAGAAAGGCTGCATGTAGAGCTGTGCTAATTCAAATATCTCATTGAACAAACAATGTCATAGTTGGAAGGCTTTTGTTTTACGTGAGAGTTACATGAAAACCAAGACAAGCTGAGTTATGGCAAGGTCCTGCCCTGCCCTTTGTGTTGTGAATGTGGCAATCACCCCAAGGGAGAATTCAGCAGCAGGACAAAAGTGGATTTAAGAGCTGTCTGCACCAAGTGATGGAGCACAGTGCATGGATCTTGAGCCTGGAGAAACCCTCAGTGTCCCACAGCAAGTGTGACCTGCCCCTGGAGGACGGACAAGCCTTTTCTTCCCCCTGACCAGCTGGTGCTGAGCTGTCTCTTAGGGAGCTCTTATGCAATATTTTGCCTTCTATTCATGCAGTGCTTGGAGGTCCCTGGGAGGTTCACCATCCCTAATTTCCACATAATCATATGGTGAAAGGTCTTGTCCTCAAAGTCATTCTGTCTTTTCCTTCCCATTGAAGATAATTTTATTTGGTGCAAGTCAGGTTGTGGAGATTAGAGAAAGAGCATTCAAAAGCTCTTTCAATTTGTTTCCATATGGCAAATTTACTTAAAAATACATCAAGACTAAAAGAAAGCTATAGCAGCTGTAATGTTTCTAAATGCCACACCTCCCTCTGCAAAGCAACACACATGCCACACACTATAGGTGTGTTTCAGTACAGCCTCACATAACCCAGACTTTCTTCCTCTGAAAATCACCGAATCATAGAATGGCCTGGGTTGAAAAGGACCACAATGATCATCTAGTTTCAACCCCCCTGCTATGTGCAGGGTCGCCAACCACCAGACCAGGCTGCCCAGAGCCACATCCAGCCTGGCCTTGAATGCCTCCAGGGATGGGGCATCCACAGCCTCCTTGGTTAACCTGTTCCAGTGTGTCACCACAAAAACCTTTATATAAGCTAGTTTCCATGTATTCCCACATCATTCTGTTCCATTGGCTCCAGCTCCTGTTCTCAGCTTGTCCATGTCTCGTATTTGCCAGCCTCATGTAAACCTTCCTGTCTGCCACACACTTTCTCTTCAAAACCTCCTTCTGCTTGTACACCCTTTCCTCACCATTAACTCTTCAGACTCTCTTTCCCGATGAATATTTACACAGTGTTCCTGTTGTCTCCAAACTGGTTTTCCCAGAGAAAAGATAACAGTAAATGAAAATACACAGATTTTGAGAAGAATGTTAAGGTTACATTCAGCACTCTTTGGAAAGAATACAAGACTAAACCAAGAACTTAAAGAACACACGGAGCAGGCACGTGTATTGTTTTACAACAGTACTGAAATCAGAGAAACTAAATAAAGCACTGGCTTAATGGAGCAGAAAATATACAGAGCTAACGTGGTTCTTATGTAACGTCAGCAGCATCCACAGATCTTCAGGGTAGGCTCTTAAATTATGAAACCCCACACGTCCTTTGCGAAGCAGATCTGTATCACCCTTAAAATCAACAACGTGATTATGGAAAACCAAGTGCTGTCTTTCTCCCTTGCAAAAAGAAGTTCGACTGCTCTATAGTGGGATCCTGCCCAGCATTTCATGGGCCTCATCCCCAAGGTCCTTGTAGTCAGAGCTCATGAGAACAGGCCGTGCTTTGCTACTTGGGAACACCATTTTGGTTGTTGGCACACCATGACAGGTGGATTTCATCTTGAGAAGGCTGGGTTTGAACTCGGCCTGACAGCCTGTGTGAAAGGGATGGCTCTAACTCTGGATGTGGCTCTGGGCAGCCTGGTTTAGTGGTTGGCAACACTGCATATAGCGGGGGTGTTGAAACCAGATGATCTTTGAGGTCCTTTTCAACTCAGACCATTCTATGATTCCAACTCCTGGTTCAAACCCCATGGATTTATCCCCTCTGCATTCCTGCACAAGGAGGGAACGCAGAGGCTGGGTACTATAGTGCAAACTATTTCAGGTGTGTACAGCTGTTCACCTGGGAACATCAGGTCCTGTCTGCTCTGACCTGCTCTGGCCACCCGTTCATTGTTTTCTGTGTGTGCCCATGCATGCATGTGAGTACATATATTTAACAGATGTTATCTGTTTTCTTGTTTCCTTGCCAACAGCTCACTGAGCTGTTTGTGATTTGTTACAGAAGTGCAGTCAGGCAGCAGGGAAGAAGTGCTTTCTCGCTTCCTCCTGGCTGCTGCAGGCTGGTCAAGTGGAGCCTCCCCAAAAGCAGAGTCAGACCCTACCTTGCCCATGCTGTGCTGTAGTCATCAGCCCTACCTCGTGCTGCCCTTCGCACTCCTCTCATCTCCCCACAAGTCAACTCAGGGACCAGAAGTGGCCAAAAGCTCAATAAGAGCTCTGCGGATACGCGAAGCCTGATGAATACTCATCCAGGCTTTCTTTCTCCTTCTAACTTGTGTTCTAATAAAACAAACCCTTAGTGTTCAGTGCTCTCCTGCTGTGAAAGGACAGCTACAGAGCCCTGGCCAGCTGGGAACCTCAACTACTAAGGGCACGTGCATGCTTTCTTAAAACCAGAGGCACTTTCCTTGCACTTGCAGTGGGGCCAGAACACAGCTAAAGAGAAGCATAGAGAAAGAACCACTGAGAAGCAGAGATCCACTGCAGTCTTCTCATAAATCCCCTTGGAGAATTTACAAGGATAAATTTAAAAGTGAGAGAAGACCTGTGATAGGAGCTTAATGGAATATAATTTTATTTTGTTTTGTTTTGTTTGTTTTTTCACAAAACTGAGTGCAAGTACAGGCTCTCAGGACAAATCTTGCAGCGAAATATTTGTTTGCTACAGGGCAGGCTTAATTGAATTAATATATTGTTGTGTACAGTGGCTTGTTTTCTGACAGCCTCAGGTGCACTGAGCCAAGAGCTGCTCCGTTCAGCTCTGAGTACCTAACATGTAAACACACTATTTCTGCAAGTAGCTTAATTTGACCATTCTTTCTCACTGGTTAAAACAACCCCTACACCATGACTACATTTTGCACTGAATGGATGGCTGCTGCTGGATAACATGGAAGACTGTGTTTCTGCAGCTGCCGTACCGAAAGGCTTAATTTGTGAAGGCATTTTAAAAAAGCTGAAAGAAGATGCATGCTAGATGTAAAAGGCAGTGGGAATTAGACAGGCCTCTCCTAGAGGGCTACATCTTTACAAATTGATCTCTTCTTTGGACAACATTGAACATTTTTAAAATTTTATTTCAAGTCTTCTGTTTATTATTTAAAGGAAACTATTCTGCCAAGCATGTGAAACATTTTTTCTTTTCCTGAATTAAGAGTAATGAGGTAATTAAAAGTAATAAGATATTAGGTAATAACAGTAACAAGAAATTATAGGTAAATTCTCCAAATGGAGAATGCTGAACTTGGCTTACAAAATCTGCATTTTCCCTTTCCTACCGCTATAAATACAATTTCAAGCTTTTCCTACCAGTTATGTAACATGCCATTCATTGAACCACTTACCATTTTCTAAAGGCTTCATAAAATTGCCATTGTGTAATTTACTGGACATGCCTCCTAAATCTGCCATCGTGTGCGTAAATGACAGTAATTAGGGATGATATAGAACCATATGGTTTACACGACAGGCATAACACTCTCCCTGCTATAACAAAGAATGAGCTGCCCTCCTGTACATTTTCAAATAACTGACATGTACAATGAGGCACACAAAAGACGTCAGAACTTTAGTCCTGCAAAGCAACTTGCTTATTATAACTTACAGACAAGTAGGATATGTACTCACGCATCTGAAGGGGTCAGGTGCACTTGTAGGAACATATTTAACCTCCACCACTAGAATGAGATTGGGAACATGGCTTCTATTGCCTCAATCACTCCCACTCTTTTCTTTATTAAAGTACTTCAGGGGAAGCGTGGATGAGATGACAACGAAGGAGGGCTTTGAAACATGGCTCTTAATTTAAATGGATTTCCTGACTGAAGGATGAGCCTCCCATTTCCCCCTTGACAAAGAATGATTCACTGCCTGCACTTATGGGAAATGGAAAGAGGCAGTTTGTTCTGCACAAGCATATAAAGCCGACAAGTACCTGCTGGTACTCTTCTGGCCTTAGCTGTAGATGTCCTTGTTCATTGCAGGGAAGTTGGACGTAGCTGACCTGTGAGGGTTCCTTCCAACTTAAACAACCCTATGATTCTATAACATCATCATCTGCTTGGTACAGTCAGATACCCAATATTTAGCTTCTCTGGAAAGGATGAGGTATTCTCTCTCTCTACCTTCTTTCAGTGACAGACCAATCAGACAGACAGTCATCATCAGTGTGACCAAGGGATACTATGCATGGGGAAAGCTCAGCTGGCAGGATAAATCAACCCACCTTATACATTCATGACCTTATTTAGTGGAGAACTAAACCAGGTACCAGTAGAAAAGTGATCCTGAACGAAGGCAAAGAATTAGTTTCAGGAGTTTGCACTGTGCTTAGATAACTGGAGTAGGGAATATTACTGTGAAAATCTCCTTTGAATGTTCCACTTAACAAACCTGATGGTTCCCCAGATTCAACACTTGTTAAGCAAGAAATCCCTCAAACTCTTTGTTGGTGACAGTGGGATTGAATGCACCCTCAGCAGGTTTTTGGATGGCACCAAGTTGAGTGGTGTGGTTGACATGATAGAGGGAAGTGATGCCATCCAGAGGAATCTAAAAAGGCTTAAAGAGGTGGGCCCACATGAAGTGCAAGGTGCTGCATCTGGGTTGAAGCAATGCTAAGAATAATCACAGGCTGAGCCTGTAGTAGATTTAAATTAGATTTTATGAATAAATCTTTCATTATGAGAATGGGAGGCACTGGAATAGGTTGTCCAGAGAAGTTGTTAAAGACTGGAGTTGATGGTATTTAAAAAAGATCACTGCACCTTACTCTCTGAAGACCTAATTACATTCATTAGAAACAGAGGAACTGGCATTCTGGTGTTCTGGTTATTCTGGTGTGTATTCTGGTTATCCCAGGTGTAGTAAATGCCATAGCAGACTATACATGAGAAAAGCTGTATTTTAGAGCTGGAGAGTTTAGAAATGCTATTTATTTTCATCAAAGAAATAACACAAAAGTACATGGCTGGGAGATTTCTGATACGAGTGAATCACGCAATTTTAGTTAAAATCTGCCTAATCACTGGATCACGTAAAAATAAATCTGACAAGTTAATAAACAGCTTGATTTGTACTCATTTTTGGGGGCGATTTCAACGGCCAGTGAAATTTAAGGCCACATCCTGTTTAGTATTCTCATCATCTTTAGGGAGCCTTGTAATATTTGTGTAGATACGCTTCGAGTGAATGAAATCCCAATGGGACAGCAAAGGCTATACGGAGGAAGAAAAATACTTTTCTTCCCTTGAGCAAAAGCAGCTCTGAGGTTGACAGAGCTCATAGTAAATCTGGCCAGCCCCAAATCAGGCTGCTGTTACTGGTCCACCAAAGTCTTCTCTTTAGTGCAAAGAGCCTTTAAATGAAAGAGAGGCTGCTTAGAGCTGACTGAAGTTGAACAGATGTAGAAGCTGCAAACAACTTTTTCTCCTTGCTATATCATTCCTTGCTCAACTTTAAGTAACAAATTAGCCCTACAGCTGTCTTGACTCATAGAGATTGTGTGTATAACATTGTTTTGGCTTTTTTTTTTTTACTTCTGAAGTGGATGCTCTGTGGATATTTACAGTGGCATTCTGATGCTTTCTGTGTTGTTCTCTGTTCTTTTGCTAATTATTTTTAGCATGCAATTAACTTTTTGATGGCTGGTGGTCTCTGTGTTCAAAAAACCATGCAACATATTTACGAAGTTTCTTTTCAGAGCCCTAATAAATCACTCAGAGTGACACCAGTGGACAGCTTAGAGCTCCTCACTCTGTATTTAAAATCAGGATTGTCTTTTTCTATTTACAGAACTTTACGTTTGATAGCACCAAACATCACCTGCCATTTTATTTCCCAGTCACTACTTACCGCCATGTCTTTTTCTCCCACTTTTTGCAGTTGGATTTCCCTTTTTTCCCAAATAATTTCATACAAATAGTAACTTCTGTCACTTGACTATTCAGCCTCTTTTCTAAATCACCTACAAACATGCAGAACAGCATTGGGACTGGCACAAATACTAATGCAGTTTCACCAGTGACCTTCCTTTACTTCCTCACTCCGAAAAACGGCCACTTACAGTTGTCTGTTTTCATTAGTTTAAGCTGTAGTTCATTTCCCTGAGAGCTTTCCCTCTTACCTCTAAAGCAGTTCTATTTCTGTATGAACTGATGGGGAGGGACCTTTTGATAAATGCTTTCGGCTAAGGAGACAGTCAACAAACCTTGCCTGTCACATACATATGGATGCTTCAGATACTTACTTCCCTTTTAAAAACCATGTTGACTCTACTCCAATATGTTATATTTACACATGCATCCACTACTTTTGTGGATGATCTTGCATTTAATAATACTAATATGCATATCGTTCAGATACTGCTGATTTATCAAATACAATCACTTTGTATAATTGCACTGCCCCTATTAGCATTTGTTATTAACAATGCTGTTGTCAGCAAGCAGGATCTATATGAGCAGCTGACTCCTTTCCCGTTTCCTTCTTAATTACAGGTGAGTTCCCACAAAGCCTCTCTAGGCTATTGTACAAACTTACAGTTACAGAATTTTCTTCTCAAATAGGAATGCAAACAGGCTCAGTCTCTCCCTCCATTTTCATGACATTGGCAGGAATTGAATATTTTTGGGAACTCAACCACTGTTTCAGATTTGTTAGAAGTTGGACAAAAAGTGTTTTGAAGTTGAAGGGCAAAAAAACCCATGACTGACGTAGTATGACAGCATGAGCTTTTACTGAGGAAAGTGGGCTAAAGACATAGTGCTTGTCTCATTTACAGCCTCTTCTCTTACAATTGCAAGACTGAATGATCATTTTTAGAAGACATTCTAGGAGGACAACTCTATATGTTGTGTTCTTCAGAGGAGATTCTATGGAAGAACAGAAACCTGTAAGATTATGCTATCAGAGGAACAAGACAAACCTGACTGAATCAATTTGGACTAAGCATTACACTAATCTTTACTCAGAAGATTTTACGTTTTGTTCTGATGCATTTTAAGTCTCATGATTGGGATGCTCTTCAGTAAAGACATCTGTATTTTTCCATGAAAAACTGAGTTTGTTGAGAACAAATTCGATTGGCTATTTCTGCCATTTTTGAAGTTAAAGAAAAATGCCCAAGACATTGTTTAGGTTTACAAAAACAAAAAAGAGCACAAAATGTATTGACATTTCCTTTGCAGGCTGCCATTAAATAATATTCTGGACCCAGTGTCTTTCAGCGAAACCAAATAAATGGTTTTCTTGCTTTCACAACTGATGGACAAATAAGTTTGGTCTTTTCCATCACCAACCACTACTGTTCGTACTCTGGGATGAGATGGAAAGGCTGGTCACTTTTGCCTGTCCCTAAGCTTATATTTACCTCTGTTCTACAGTCTTAAGCGTTTCTGTTCCAAGAAACAAATTAATCGATAAATGCAGAAGAAGGCAGCATATTTCAGCAAAAATTGGAGTCTTAAATTGAATTCTCCCCTGCTGAAGCATGTAATGTTTCTCATCCATTCACTAGTATTATTTTTCAGTTTGCCAGAAACAGATTAGTGCCTTTATTTCCTTGCAGGAATGAATAATGTCCTTTGGCTAGACTGACCGCTGAAACACTTTTTCCGCTGTTCCATATAGTCTGTGCAATAACCACAGACCTCCTAGCAAAGCTGTAATTACCTTGAATTTGTGCTCATAATTCTCAAAAGCTTCCAAGACCATGCAGACAGCCTCCATGGAGCGCTCCAGTCGTCCGTCGACCCCATTAAAGCGATACATGCTTCCAGAAACATCCACCACTAAGCGCAGGCGTTTCGGCTTCTGCTGGGGGCTCCCAGGCTGGCAAGCAAACACAGCAGAAAAAAAAATTACATACTACAAGTGGGAAACCTAAACATCACTAAGGATAACACATTTTGGAAAAAGAACCCACCAGACTGAGCAAAGCACAAAACCTTTCTCTAGCAAGAACTGATTATTTTTTTTTTAAAGAACAAAAATATGTTAACTTTTTTTTCTTTCTGTGTTTCAAAGCAGTTGCCAACAGATACCTCAATTCATTCTTTCCCTTCACCTTCAATGACTAGAAACAACATAGCTTTAAAAATTCCACACATGCTTGTCAGGAAAATACTTTTTCTGGTCTCATTTGTTATTCTTCTTATTTCAGAAAGAATACTCTCAACTTTTCTCAGTCTGCCAAAGCTCATAATGGAAATGTTCTTCCTTGGCTTACAATACTAACAGAGACCCCTAGAAGAAAATCTAATCTGTTGAGGTTTATAATATTTTAAAAATGTTTGAAATCTTGTTCTGATTAACTACTAGACTTCTCTTCATTCTCATTCCCAAACCATTATTTTTTCCTGAAAACAACCTCCATCTGTTTTAACAATTACTGGCACAGTACATTCCAAGGAGAGACTTTATACAGTGTGCACTGACATCAGTCTGGATACAAGTTAACGGCTATTAAATACGATTTGTCTAAAAACAACCACATTAAAAAACAGATACCTAAACTACTTCTATTAACTCTAAAGAGCTGCCAGCATTTGTGTGTTTTACTCTTTCATTATTTTCTCAGTGGACTGCTGTACCCTTACAAAACAGGGGGCTGAGAGGATCCATTAAATCCTACCCTTTTTTTAAAAGCAAAATTTAAAGATGTCTTTTTTTTTTTTTTTTCACTGTTATGACTAACTATACATTATAACTGAACAGTCTACATTGAGAAAATGAACTTTGAAAAAAGATCAGAAATGAGGATCCAATCACTTCTCCTGCATTGGTCTTTCACATAGGCAAGGATAACTTCTAAGAACTGATCAAAGTAACAGACACCAGGTTTAAGTAGCAGAAAAAATAATACCACAGATTGAACGAAAGGGGAAAGCTGTTGTGCAAAAAGATGTTGGACCTATCTACGAAAAAAAATCCTTAATGTAAAAATTTCAAAAAAGATTGCAAAAAGATTATATAGATTGCAAAAGAAACCCTCTCACAATCCGTCATTAAGTATTACTGTTAAATATTTTTGATTAGCCACGCACATTCAGGCTGGGTTTTGTTGATCTGATTCAACTGGTTTCATAGTTGTAACCTCATCTCAGATAAGGCCTAACCTTCATGTCTTCTAAGGAGTGGATGAAATGAGACACAGGATAGGCAACTTCATCATACCTCAGTGCCTTTTCCTCACACTTCTTTCTCATTATTGCTTTTATTCATAAATCTAAGTATCTGTAAAAAACAGAATACCTTGCATATCATGGAAAAATAATAGATTCATACAATGCTTGTTTTTATAAAATTTTCAAGGGTGTTGTGGTCTATAATAGCAAAAAAAAAAAAAAAAAAGAAGTTACATTAGTGAGAAAATCTTTTCCTTCTATTTTTTAGATGAACAAGCAGTTTTCTGATAATCACCTTCAGGTCATGAAAATATAAAACAAGAGCAAAGGACTGCTTAGATCAGCATCTCTCTGAGGATGGCCAACAGCAAATGCATGGAAGATTATAGGAAGACGTGAAACAAAACTTCCATTTTGAGGCTTTCTCAGCAAATTCATGAGTCAGAGACAGTTCTTCTGAGTTTCTCATCTCTATACCAGTCACTACTCTATACAGCCACTAAGAAATCATCACATCTATTAGGCTCTCCCCTACTTTTCCCTGCTACTTGTTGGATACTTACTTGTGGCTCAAGCTCTCCCCGTCGTTTATAAATGGCTTTTTCTCCTGTCAGCCCATCAATGATTTTGGTATCATCTAGTTCTCCAACAGCTTGGTGTCTCATCCATTGTCTTTCCTTACCCTTGGCCTACAAAGAAAGAAACCAAACCTTAATTCACTCAGTGATTTGAAGGTATTTTAGGCAATTTAAGACCTACTGTACGTGACAGGAATATGAACTTTCTTTGTTGTTACGTGATATTTTTGGCAAAAGCCAATGAAACCTGAACACATTTTCATAGCTCCTTTCCTCTATGAAAGAAAAGTCAATACTGACAAAGACTACATTCCTCTGTAATTTTGCCCTCCTTAACGTCTTCTGATATGTGGGAGTTTACCTGTGGACTGTGGAAATATTAACCTTTTTTCTTGCAAATGTGCTGGAAATTTGAGTAACAAATCTGTGCAAAACTGTATACAACCAAAGGAATATGCATAAGTGGCAATTTATTTCACACTCTCCATTCAGGTAACACAAGAAAAAAAAAAAGGTGGCTGACTTCAAGGTAAAACTAAGCTGCATTAAGCTTATGTAGTAGTAAGTGGCTTCTTTTAAACCAACATTTGTAATACATTATTTTTCTATTTTAGAATAAAAACCTTGAAAATTGTGATACTCAAGAGATATTTCAATTAATTTTTTTTTTCAGTTTATTTGAAAGAACATCAGTTATTTACAACCTGCTCGTTGGAAATGCCTTACAGTCCAGTAACTCAAGTGTTTATGGAACTTCAGTACGTATAAACAAGCACAGAAGATTAGAGATTCAAATATTTCAGATTAAAAAAAATCTATTTAAGAATACTTTGAATGGATAGCTTCATCATAGTCCCCATGTCATAAGATCATCTAAAGATGGCAAAGAGTACATATATGTGTTTTAAGCCTTATTTCATTTCTGCTCAAATGTTCAGTTTGAAGTTGTTCATCCCTGTAGTAAGGCCAGTCTGGAAATATGATTTTAAATTTATATACATATAATGCATTAGCATGCTCAGCAGAATTGCTGGCTAGCAGCTGGAGGTAAATCAAATATCCAGTAGGACACAAACTGCCTGAGACATTGGATCTCAGGAATGAAAATCAGTTTGTCTTTGAGAAGCAGGAAGTGTTACATTACAAATCCCAAGCAAACAGCAGGCCTGGGATTTGAGAGGACGAATCATTGCAATTTTGTACCGTCTGAGCAGTAAGATGATGGTTTCCTAAGGCTAAGAGAATCTTTGAAATTGCTTTGGTCAAAATTTATGAGGTTTTTCTTTTTAGTGCATATGGAAAAAGGCGTTTTGGATTACTGCCTATTGCCAATAGCTATTCCAAAGTAATGGACTAGTTATCTATGAAAATAAGTGTGCAGAAAGAACACAAAGCCACAGGGAAAATGTTTTGATTAATTCATTTTACAGTATCTAGTTAACACAGCTGTGACAAGCACAGGTCTTTCTAGCTAGGTTATGTCAAAAGCTTTACAGATTCTTGCAATACATGGAAACCTCAGCCTCTTAGTAAATCACATGAGGCTAAAGGGTACAAGATTTCTTAAGTTATGAATTCAGTCAGTTGTTCTCTCAAAGATCTCAGTGGTGCTATGGCTAGCCTAGTTCTAACCAAGTTTTGCAGTGAGGCATCCAGGAATTTGTTCCTACCCTAGCTTAGTAGTCTCCACTATCATTAACTACCCTTGGGCAAAGTTTCAAATTCCCTCTTCCATAGGCTTATTGATTCCCCTGTTGCCCTGGGAATTGTGTAACATTGCAAGAAGAGACCTGTAAATTCATAGAATCACATCACAGAATCATAGAATGGCTCGGGTTGGAAGTGACCTTAAGGATCATCAAACTCCAACTTCCCTGCTGCAGGCCCTGCCCTGATTCTAGATGACTTCTCCATGCTCCACTGAACTGCCACACCATAGGTGTTTTCCTGCTGTGAAAACCACAATAGGATAACATGGCAAATTTCAACAGCCCAACTAATGATTAAAGAATTGCTCCTACAGACAATGTGTTCAGTGAGCAGAGCCTGTCTAAAGTGTATGGATGATGTAGATGAGATGATTTTGTTCCTAATAATCTTAGCCACTGCAATACTGGGACACAGATACAGCCTTAAGACTTTCTGAGGTCTTTAGCTTTGTCAAATGTTTGTTATTTGCTTTCTTTCAATAGACAGTAGGGAGAAACAACAGAAGATTATAAAGGTTCACTTAGATGAGGAAATTCTTAACTAGTCGCACTACAGTTTTCATTGAAAAAGATTTAGCTTTGGGGCTATTTGGTATTCAAGGAACAGCAGAGTGAGAATATACTTTTTAATGATGACCATAATTAAAAATCCATGACTGTTTATCACATTATAGAGCTTATGCAATGTTCAGCTGATGAAAAAAAAAAAAAAAAGCTGAAATGTTATTAGAGGAACACAGAGTTTACATTCTTCTCCTAATACAGGAAAGGACGCTGACAAAATCCGACTTAAAATCTTACCAAAATAATACTAAAATTATTTAGACTACTTAGCATCTGCCTATTCAGTGCAGAATTTAGAGAAGGGCCACTAAGATGATCAGAGGGCTGGAGCACCTCTCCTGTGTAGAAAGATTGAGGGAACTGGGTTTGTTTAGCTTGGAGAAGAGAAGGCTCCAGGGAGACCTCATTGTAGCCTTCCAGTACTTGAAGGCTGTGTATAAAAAGGAGGGGGAGCAGCTGTTTATGAGGGTGGATAGTGATAGGACAAGGGGAAATGGTTTTAAACTGAGACAGGAGAGGTTTAGGTTAGATATTAGGAGGAAGTTCTTCATACAGAGGGTGGTGATGCACTGGAACAGTTTGCCCAAGGAGGTTGTGGATGCCCCATCCCTGCAGGCATTCAAGGCCAGGCTGGATGTGGCTCTGGGCAGCCTGGTCTGGTAGTTGGTGACCCTGCACTTGGCAGGGGGGTAGAAACTACATGATCATTGTGGTCCTTTTCAACCCAGGCCATTTTATGTTTCTACAATTCTATGAATTTCTAAGCATTTCTTTACAGAAAAAAAAAAAAAAAAAACTTCTTAAGTATTTGTGTTATAAAATGCACACACATATTGCTGGTAAGTTTCAAAGTAATTTCAATATGTAATTTTCATAAATTTAAACAGATGACATGAATATTTATGTTTGAAGGATAAAAACAGTCTCCTTTTCTAGAAAGGGCAAACAGTCCATTACTACTGCAATACACTGCCACCACTGCAATAATTCTTCTCACTGAAAGGTATCAAAGGCATATTTTGAAGAAATTTTACAAAATATAACCACATTATATGTCTGTAATTAACACAGAAAAAGCTGTACATATGAAATACTTGCATTTAAATATGTAATGCTATAGGGTTGTATGAAATACTTCCAACTGTGGTCTGCATTTGTTTCTGGGAAAACTTTATGTGCGCGTTCCCAGAAAAACAGAGTTTCTGAAAGCAGAAAACTACTACTGACAAGGCATGGGGTCTTTCCCACTGTCAGCCCTCCCAACTGTCTTTATCACCATACTGTCACTGCTTTTGCTGCTATGACCTGACAAGTCTCACACAGTCCAAATCAGTCAGCCCCATTAGACTCTGTGACTCAGGTCCAGGTTTGCCCAGTTCAAGTGTAAGTGCGTAAAGGATGCTCAGAAGCTACAAGGTCAGTTGCCCCAGACTCCCTCTGTAATTAATAAAAAGAGAATAAGTAACCTAAAATCTCAGGTCTTTCTGAGTCTCTGATTAATCATAAGTTATCAAATATGGACTTCAGATGTATAAGCTTTATATGGAGATTGGTCAGCACTAGGAGAGAGAAGAAAGCTCATTGCTGACAGGACTCTGGAGTTCAGGCCTTGCTACTTCCAGAGAAGATCAAGAACAACTTGTGATGCCTCACTAATCTTGTTCAAATTGTTGACAAAGATTAGTGAGTTACATAAAGTAAAATGAACGATGAAATTACATTCTCAGACAATATTTATGCATTACTTCCGACTTGCTGCTGTTATGATTTTTGAGGCATCAACAACTGGACCAGAATTCCAGGCTTCACATCCTTAGGATGTAAAATTTAATCGAAGGAACACATTTTTAAAAACAAACCCATGAAACCCAGTGATTAAAAGGCATATGTTGAAAAGGAAATCCAGGTGAAATGAGTGTGGACAATATATTTTCATTACAAGAACAAAGAAAGTTCAAAACAAAGCAAACTCAAACATTTTTAAAAAGCTAGAAGTGTTCTCTAATGAAAAGAATGAAACACGAAATATTCTGGGATTCTAAGTAACCCTTGTTATCATTTGCCTTCATTTTCCTAGTGGATCTTCTAATAAAATATCTACCACAATGGGTATAAAGTTCAAAATTTGCTTTCAATATTGCTTTTATTCTAAGAGCTAGCTTTTCTGAACTCAGCAAGTTTGTTTTTTTTTCAGCATACACTAAGTTTATCATCTCTGTGGTTAGTTGTTATGAATTTGCCCAGGATGTTGGCAGTCTCATAAAATACCAAGGCTTATAAGTGTTTGCCTTGGTATTAAAATGACCTTTTTAACAAAGTCATAGGATATGTCTCCTTATATTAAAATACATTCTATTTTGACTATGATTAATGTGACCCCTGAATATAACAATTCTGGCCCCAAGGAATACATAAGGGAGATTTTAAAAAGACTTTAAATGGAAGATTCTTTTATTCACTTCTTGTCATAAACCATGCTTCAAAATGCACATCTGACAGAAACACAGTAAAAACAAGCACTTGGATAAAAACAATGCAGGAAAAACTGAGATTTATACCTACAACTTTTCAACGGAACCCCCTGTTTATGAACCAAAAGCCTAAGTCCTGAGCTGAAATACATACTGGGTGCCTGTATGAATCAAAATATATTACTACAAGACCATTCTAAATGACCACTACATGAGGAGGTATCTGAGCCTTCAATAGAAATGTTTTTAATAAGAGAGATGTCTTATAAGGAATAAATTTATTTTTCTTTCATTTTCAGTGACTATCAGGTTCTTCCTTGAAACAGTGCACTTTTTATTTTAATTACACTGTAGGTGAACACTAGCATTAATAAAACCTCAAGCAACCATGGAACTAATTAACAGAAGAAAAGTAAAGTAGTATATTTGGTTAGCTTCCACTTAGTGACTGGAGCCATGCCTATTTTAATTAGTCAGACTCAAAATAAATCCAGAGGAAGAATTGTTTTCAGGTGCACAGACAGCAAAGCTACAAAAGTCTTTTAACACACACAGTATTTTCATGTCTAAAAGTCTTTTGGACAGAGGGCAAAGAGAAAGATTGTGATCTACACACCATCACATACTCTTTTAATGACATACAGTATTTTCTTTCACAAAACTGTGCTCCTGAATAAGTAATCTCTGCAAGCTGTGTGATGGGAGTAATGTAACTTGTAAAGATGAGCACTGAGATCCACTTAAAAGCTGCCTTTGAAATAGTAATACGAGACTGTTTTTCCTAAACACGATTATAACCTGAATCTGCTTTTAACTCTCAAATGTATCAGATGTTAACAATATTAGCAGGACAGTATTTTAAGGAAAATGTAACGAGCTCACCATGTTCCTTTATCAGCGAATCTAAAATTACCTGCAGATTGTCTAAGATGATGCGGAGCGACTGAACCTGACGTCGTACTGCTCCAGAGAATCTTTCATAAGTAGAAGCATCATACTCACTCATCTGAATCTCTTTCAATCTAGAGCAAAGAACAGGGAGCTCAGAACAGTTTTAGAAACAACCACATCATCCTTTAGCATATATAAATTAGAAGCATTATATAAATTAGAAGCATGCTTACTTGGTAACACGTAAATTGAGACCACAGTGATCACAAACGAGGCAAATCAAAGAACTGGCAACCGCTTTTGTAAATTGTTCAAAAGATCACCAGTGTCTACAAGGATTGCCTTACATCAAAACCTACTAAAATTACTCATCCCTTGGCTCTCTCCTAATCTGCTTTGAAGTTTGGGAAGTGAATCAGATGTTCTGAAAACCGTGATTGAATTTTATTGGCTTAGGTGTTGCTACATGTACATACACGAGTGCCTATCCATTACTTCACTGTCGGAGTATTTTAAGCGTATCGCGATCCACGCTCTAACACAAAGGTTAAGTACAGACATACTCTCAAATCTGCTGTTGAAGATTTACAGCTAGTCGCTGCGTCTCCAATACCTATCTTGGTGCTTCATAAAATGAGGAAATCTTGAAACAAAGGAGCTTTAAATGTATGTCAGTAAAAATGTGCTCCCCTACAAAAAATGAGTCACGTCACTGAACTCTCTTTTGTCCAGACATATAACAAAGATCAACATCTGCACTATAAAAACTAATACAAGCAACCTTCCATAAGTTGTGTCTCCACTTAAAAGTTCTTCACTCTTCTCAACATCTGAGAAGATAGTCTTAAGATGGTGAAACTCACAATTGGAACATAATTACAGGGGTCTAACAGTGAAGTATGAGCTGAGGGACAGATGAATATGCTGGATTTATGCACTGCTCAATATTTTCAGTAACTCAGATTCATAGTAGTGAGGCTGCAATCTTATATCTGCCCATCCAACCATCCTGACTGGATTCAGCTAAAATATATGACTTACCCAGTATGGGTTGACAGTCAGACTAGATGATCTTAGTGGCCTATTCCAACCTTTATTATTCTATGACTCCGTGATTCTATCCATCTGCAGCTTATTTCAAACATAAGCACTTCATAACAGCATAATCTCACTCAGACTGAAAATAAGGATATACTGCATCTATCCAAGAGTAGTTGCTAACTCCATTCTACTGAAATGGGGTCATTTAAAATGTTTTCCACTAGCCGTATGATCTAGCTGGGAAAGCAATCAAAAGCATTCGGATTAAAATTCTCCCTTCCAGACAATAACATATAAACAAAACAGTAAAATTTGCAGATTCCTTCATTTTTTTCTTTAGTCTAAGGACTCCAACCTTCTTATTCCTAACTTCTATCTGTTAGTTCCCACAGCTACCCAAGCGGTATAGAATAATAATCCATGTCAAATGTCGTTTCAGAAGAGACTACATCTATTGCTGGTACATGGTAGTTTACTGGTTTTAGCAGGATATGAATTGTTATCTCATGTGCAGACACTCAGATTATACAGGACTCAGCTGCACTGCTCCCACAACATGCAGCACTATCCAGGAATTTCCCCCCATCACGAACTTTGCAGAGCATCACAGAGCATCAAAGCATGTCATGTTTGCTTACACATAAACAGACGTACACTATCTAAGAGCTATTTCTATTATGGAAAAACTGAAAGTGAATTTTGCAGAATGGAGACACAGAAAGACGGTTAAAAGTAGTCTTCCTTTGTGCACACCCCATAAAACACCAGTAAAAAAAGACAGACAAAACAAGCCATGTCTTCCCTCTGAGAGCAAACCCTGAGCTGATTATTTTTAATTTAAATATCTGGATGTTGCTTGTGTAAATTAAGTAGCTATTGAAAAGTATTTTTCTTTTCTGAACCTTTTCCTGTGAAGTTCTGATATAATCAGTACACTTTCCTTGTCTTTATTAATCACTAATGCTCTAATGAATACATTAAGTGCTTCAGGAAATCTAGTAATAAAAAAAAGATTAAAACAGAAACTTGATCTGAATGCTGTAGATAAATTTAAATACAGTGGTGCCCATACAGAGCGTGCTTTGTGCTAAGACATCTATATTTACACAGCAGTTGAAGCAAATGGCAGTCTCCTTTCCTGTTACTTTTAGCACCCAGATTTGCCCCCTTGATTAGGAGTCACTGTTAACAGTGGCAAAATGTGAACTGACAAACCTGCTTCTAAATTTATTCGCGCCAATGTTTTAATCTCCCCAGTACTCTACTTTCAGAGAGACATTCACACTGTAGTATGGCTTGGGTTGAAACATAAAGCTCACTTAGTATGACTGTCAGTGAACTTAGCTATTTTTATGATGGGTACCAGAGTCTGACTCGAAATTTCAGCTGGTGGAAGAAATCTGAACCTCTGCGCATACTGAGAAATACTCTCTTCAGATCATAGAAACATAGATTCATAAAATGGCCCGGGTTGAAAAGGACCACAAAGATCATATAGGTTCAACCCCCCTGCTATGTGCAGGGTCGCCTACCACCAGACCAGGCTGCCCAGAGCCACATCCAGCCTGGCCTTGAATGCCTGCAGGGATGGGGCATCCACAGCCTCCTTGGGCAACCTGTTCCAGTGCGTCACCACCCTCTGTGTGAAAAACAGAAGTTCACAGAACAGAATAGAAATTCACAGAATCACCAAGGTTGGAAAAAAACCTACAAGATCATCCAGTCCAACCATACCTATCACCAATAGTTCTCACTAAACCATATCCCTCAATACAACGTCCAGTCGTTCCTTGAAAACCTCCAGGGCTGGTGACTCCACCACCTCCCTGGGCAGCCCATTCCAGTGCCTGACCACTCTTTCAGAAAAGTAATATTTCCTAACATCCAGCCTAAATCTCCCCTGGTGCAGCTTGAAGCCATTCCCTCTAGTCCTATCACCAGTTACACAAGAGAAGAGGCCGACCCCCAGCTCACTACAACCTCCCTTCAGGTAGTTATAGAGAGCAATGAGGTCTCCTCTCAGCCTCCTCTTCTCCACACTGAACAATCCCAGTTCCTTCAGCCGCTCCTCATAAGGCCTGTGCTCCAGACCCCTCACCAGCTTTGTCGCCCTTCTTTGAACCTGCTTCAGGGCCTCAATGTCTTTCTTGCAGTGAGGGGCCCAAAACTGGACACAGTACTCGAGGTGCGGCCTCACCAGAGCAGAGCAACAATCACTTCCCTGTTCCTGCTGGCAACACCGATCCTGATGCAAGCCAGGATGCCATTGGCCTTCTTGGCCACCTGGGCAGCTGCTGGCTCATGTTCAGCTGAGCATTAATCAACACCCCCAAGTCCATTTCCTCAACTTCCTCCTAATATCTAACCTACTCAGTTAGTAAGTACAGTTAATAAAGACAATTGTTGTTTTTTATTTTTCCTTAACATTACCTCTGTTTAAAGGCTTTTTCACCCATCTCCCGAGCAGCTCTCTTAACTTCCTCAGGAACAGCATCCTTTTCAGCTTGAGATATTTGGTAAACCGTATGGCCAGCATCCAGACGATATGGCCCACCCTTGCCACCTAGCCCAGCAGTGTCCCTCCCACCTAGAATGGTTGAAAAAAAAAAAAAAAAGAATTGAAGAATAAGCATTCTATAATAAATAATAAAATATTTTCCTTAGAGCTTCCATTGTCATATCTATAGATGATATTCAGAAAAATTTCCCAATTCTGAAAATAAATATTTATTGCCAACAACGTTCAAAACCAGATAGTTATCATGGTACAGGAGAACCCCAATGGAATACTTGTGTCTATAGTACTCTGAGAACAGATCAGTTACAGTGATCACCATGTATAAAGGGGACTGTGAATTAAGTATAGAACATATACTCAAAGCTCTCAGTCCTTAAAACAATTTATTCGGACTTTGTCTTTTCCCAAAACTGCTGTTTTACATTGCTTCCAAACCACTTTATCAAGTGATCACTATCATGTCCTTTAGAATTAGAAGGCACTTTTGCCTATTGTGTATGTCTACTATCTACGTCACCTAAAATTCTGCTGCCAAAAAAGTCTAAGAAAATGGCAAGTGACTCAGGCCTCGCTTCTGTGGCTGCAAGGTGCTGGTTCCCTATATGGGCAGTGAAGAGAAAAAACTCAAAATGTCATTTAAATGGAGATCTGCTATACAGAATTTAAGTCAGGCACTAGGCACTGCAACTACTTCTCATAGACAATAAAGGCACTGAGTAAAATAGCACTAAGCAGAGAGAGTGGGTTTGTATATGTCTACTTTCATTTGGTACAGCATCTTTTGCAAACATCCTTCCAAGATGCATAAAAAAAGTAATGAATGAAAACCTGTTCCACCAGCCCAAGTATTTCCACCAACATGAGGCATGTTGTCTGGATCCACTTTTCCATGTTTGGGGGAACTGACGTCCAAACCACTGTCCCTCTGAATGGTTATCTGTAAAATAAAAATAGAGCTGTAAATCTTTTTTATACCAAATAAAATCACTCTTACAACCCAATAACAATTTATTAGATCTTCCACTGTGATGCTGAGCCGCGCATTAGATCCACATCTGATCTAAGAGTGCCATCAAATGTAAACCACGCAGTGCATTCAGATGTTAATCATGCTACAAAAATAAGCATTTATTGATGATAGCCAGTAGAATTTAAAATTCGACTGTAGACAGGACCATCCATAGTTTGAATGCCTCTTGCGGTACTGGCAATATCTGGCTGTATATTCACTTTACAAACTTCATGAACGCTCAACTACAACTTCACATGTTCTACTGATGGGCAGATTGATTTTCTTTTCATGAACAGTGACTAAATAAATGGCTTGTTCCTCTCACATTGTACTCATGTAATCCTTAACTTCCCAGTCATGACTACAGAAGTCTGTAGCGGTGAGTTTTCTACTGCAAATGCCCATCTAGTGACTACATGTTCCCCACTGACTTACTGTGGAGCTGAAGACCCAACAGCTGTCAGATGTTTGGGACTGAATCACTTCAGGCTGAGGTTGGATTTAAATGGGTGAGTGAAGGTAAAAATACTTCTCCCTGTTATGAACTCTGAGTCATGCAGCGAGTCAATGATTCATGTGTAAAATGCCCTTCAATTACTAATCTTTCATAGCTTAATATCAGTTTACTATTATATGAAACTCAATGACATATAAAAGCAATGTCTTTAAATCTAAACCCTATAAATTAGTCTTCTTTTCGTGAACCATAATACATTCATCTCTCTGATGAATTCCTCAGTCCCAGTAATGGCAATTTATTGTCTTCTCAGAAATTCACTGGCATTACAAAGATTTTCACCAAAACTATATAGTATTTAATGCTTGAACTCACTGTCTTGCAGACTTAACTTAGCACTATGGCATGAATTCCATACATGTTTTCAAACTGAAAACATGTGCTCTAACAACAGTGTCTTGGCAACTGTTCAAAATAGAATTTACTTCCTCTTTATGGTATAGATATTAATTCAAAGAAGTACAATACATCCTCTGTGAACCATGTCATTAGTGTAAAATCAAGATCTAATCTGTTAAATTACATTAATTTAACATTTGTATAGGAAGAAAGACACTTAATCACAACAATATGTTGCCCTTAGGGGCCTCTACTTTTTTGGTTTAAGAAATTTCTTTGAAAATAAACAGCTCTTTTTCCTGTACAACAGGTAGATTTCAGAACTATCAGAAACACCAAGGAAAACAAAAGTCACTGAATTTAGTTTATAGTAAAATCTGAAACCAAAATGATACTGTCAGCATCATGAATTAAAACAAAACATTCTGTAAAAAGAAAAAACAGGAGGATGAAAAACCCTTAGCATTTTCATTCTTCTGGATTCTTTGTATAAAAATGCACTAAGTTCTGCAAAAGGAAGCTCCAAACATAATGGGTGACCTAGATATAATATTCTGTTTTTGTCAAGTTTTTCTATTGAAAAAAATACTGAATACTACTTTTGAAATACAACTATCATTTAAATTAGCAGTGAAAAGTTCTTTATACAGAAATGCTTTGCTGCTCACATATATTTCACTTTTCAAGTTCATAGAATCATAGAATGGCCTGGGTTGAAAAGGACCACAATGATCATCTAGTTTCTACCCCCTGCCAAGTGCAGGGTCGCCAACTACCAGACCAGGCTGCTCAGAGCCACATCCAGCCTGGCCTTGAATGCCTCCAGGGATGGGGCATCCACAACCTCCTTGGGCAACCTGTTCCAGTGTGTCACCACCCTCTGAGTGAAAAACTTCCTCCTAACATCTAACCTAAACCTCCTCTGTCCTAGTTTAAAACCATTCCCCCTTGTCCTATCACTATCCACTCTCATAAACAGCTGCTCCCCCTCCTTTTTATACACAGCCTTCAAGTACTGGAAGGCCACAATGAGTCTCCCCAGAGCCTTCTCTTCTCCAAGCTAAACAAGTCCAGTTCCCCCAGTCTTTCTATATAGGAGAGGTGCTCCAGCCTTCTGGATTTGATGACCTCTGGAGGTCCCTTCCAGAATCAATTCTGTGATTCTGTGAATTCTTGACATTGGAACTGCTGGACAGATATATTTAAGGGGAGGATCCAAAACTGTATTTTGAACCCAACAAACTGAAAGACAGCAAAAGAAAAAAATCTATCTTGTCTGGAGTAAGAAGACAGACAAGAAAAACAACTATTTAAAACAGTGAACAGGCTCAAATATATTTAAAAAATCCACTGTATCTTTTCCAATCTAGCCTGATTGGAAAGTCTAAACCGACAGATTTCCTGTTCTGACATTTTTTTCCCAACACATATACAATTTGCTTGCTCAAAAGCTGACCAGTTCCATCACGAATACTTAACTTCTATCTTCATCGTAAGACTTCTATCAACTTTGTTTCTTTCAGCAGTTTTGACTAAGCTTTGCAACTTGTGCTTTACATGGTTTAAATGCACTGAAAGGCTTTATTCATTATTGTGAACATTTCATACAGCTGGATGCATATCACTGCAGGTAAAACAACACACAAATTCAGTCTAGTAGCCTTGCACTTCAACTATCAACTTCAACTATCAGGTGAGAGTCAGAGTAGAAATGCTGGAAAAGCAAGGACATTTTCTTTCCAAGGCTTCCTTTTGATTTCCAAAATAACCGCTTCCAAAACATCGCAAGAATGTTTTAATTGCGCATTATCTGAGCTTTTTTATATATATTGGTGATTCTCAATCAGAGAATGAATGCACTTTTTCACTGACTGTTTGGGCAGGTTCTTCCTCAAAAAGCAGAACTGCCATACAGGATACAAACGTGATTCTCATCTTACTCTCCAAAGCCCACATTCTTAATAATAACCAGTGATCTTTGGCTCTGGTGTACAATCTTTTATTTGAGATTACTTTGTGAATGGAGACTCTCTAGGTGTTCAAAAATCAATGAAGTAAATAAAACAAAACAAAACAAAAAATGTGTTAAGAACAGAAAGATTCCATTAGGAATAGGAATGAGCTTTTCTGCATAAGTAGTGGCATGAAGGAAGAAAGCAGTCGAAAGAATAGGAAGTGAAGAGAGAACAGCAAATGTCAAGAACTGTTGATGCTTTGACTTAGTTTCTGGTCTTGCCTCTTGTAAGACATCCATTCACCCCTGACACCAGGGGTAGCAAGGCAGGAATAGAACTTAACACTCATTCTACATTGAAGAGATACAAGATATCTTAACAACCCCCTCTATATCTTCTAATATACACAAAGGGATGCCCAAAAGCTTCATATTTTACTTGGATATCACTGGGGTTCTAGGAGCCACATGAATAAGGCAAGCTGATTCAAACAAATTCACTTTGGAAACTAAGTAATCTTATCATCCTTCATATATTAATGTAAAGAACACAATTTAAGCCCAGAGAAGACAGCTACAGGATTCAATGCACTCTATAACACAATGAAATCAGGTGTTTCAATCTGTGTTCTATTTATGCCAAACTGATATTAAACATATACTGAAGTGTAATAGGAGTTACTATGAAGAGGAGGCAAAAGTTGGGTGCTTTTTCTAGACTTCAGCTGGTCAAACAAACTATGGTAAGGGAATTGATACTGTGTACTTAACAAATCCTAGTTATGTTCAGAAGTGGATCTGCCACTTAACTCAATGTGGGAATGAATTCTAGTTAACTTCAAGGGTAAATGATCTAATTTAATAAACTGCTGGAGATAAAGGCATCACTGGCATACAACACTAAATGCAAGGATCAATTTTGATACTTCTATCATCTTTCAGTAAAAAACTTTTCAAGAATGGCAGAGCTCACCCAGACAAAACATGCGCTGACACTACAAGACACTGTCACAACTGTGGAAAGAAAGATGTTAGCAATAACCCAGTAACAAAACTGTGTAAATTATGGAGAGGCCTGCCAGTCTATTATTATGAAGGCTGCTCCAAAAATAATATCTTCTATTTTATTATGTTGGTGCATGACATCAGAAGTGGATGTTGGTGAGATGACAGAAGAGGCTGAACTGTTCTGCCAGTACACCATGTTGCTGTGTGACAGATGGCAGCTGAAGGGCAGTCTGGCACAATGGCATCTGACAAGCAAAGGTGTGACACTGAATTTCTCCATGAAAAAAATGGCAGCTTTTGACATTCCTCAACACTTACTGAACATTTATGGAGACCAAAGACCGAATGTGTGCACAACGAGGCGGTGCGTTCCAAGCAGTGGAGACATCAACATGAAAGGCAGGCCACTTTTCAGATGGCCATGCATACCTGTCACATCATAAAATGAACATCATCTTGATCAGCTCATCTGTATGGAACTGGCATATCAGAGAACTGTGTTAGATGCTGAATATCAGCTTCAGTGTGTTGGAAACAATGGTGGCAATGTTGGAATATCGCAAAGTTCATGCCAGGTTGGTCCCATGAATGCTCACACAGGAAGAGAAAGCACTGTATGCAAGTTTGTCAGAAACTACTGAGCCAATACGAGGCTGAAGGTAGCAGTTTCTTGGATTGCACTGTCACTGGTGAGGAAATGTGGTGTCACCTCCATGAGCTGGAGTCAAAACAGCAGTCCAAGGAATGGCAACATGTGAATTCCCCACTGAAAAGAAGTTCAAGATGCAACCCTCAGAGGGTATAATAAATTTTGCTGTCTTTTGGGATAAGGAAGGGGTGATCTTTATCAATTTTTTGGAACTCAACAATCAGCTGCTGCTACACTGCAATACTGACTAAGCTAAAGGCCAGAGAAGATAATCTTTCTCTTGCAACACAACAACACAAAGCTTCATATCAGTTTGATGACTATGGAGCACACTGCCAATCTTGGTTGGACTGTCCTACCACACCCACCAGATTTGGTGCCTTCTAACCTCCATTTGTTCAGACTGATGAAAGATGGGCTGCATGGGCAATGTTTTCCCAGTAGTGATACTGTCATAACATATGACAGCATACTGTCATACTGGGTCACCTCTGCTGGTGCAGTTTGACAAGCACAGCATGCAGGATCTTGTTCATTGCTGGTGAAAATGCAGAGCTAATGGTGGTGACTATATTGAAAATGAGTGCCTTGTAGCTGAGAATTTGCTCTATCAAATAGTGTTGTTGTGCTCTTCGTTGTAGTTTCCATGGAAATAAAAAGGAGACGTTACTTTCAAAGTGACCCATGTAAAACATTCCACATTTACATCAACTCTAACATACACATTGCTTTCACAATTACAGTACTTTCATTGTGAGCTCATAATTCATTTTCTTTTGACAGTTTACAAATAAACCTACCAGATGATATGAGTAAAACAGATCAAACTACCATCTTTAGCTTGAGCTGTTTTTGTATGAGTGAACTTAGCATTTTAGCACCACTGAACTGAAATGAAACTGAAAAAAAATGTCTTTAAACAGAAGCTTAACACTTCAAAGACAGTTTCAAGTAGCCCAACTGTGCATTTCTGTGTCTCAGCAAGTGTTGGCTGCCCTCCATTTGCTTGTGTCAAGAAAATAAACATAATACAAGAGGTAACAGCCAGTCTTCAGCAAGTCACATATATATTTCTGATGGCAAAAAAATAATTCTATTGTCTGACTTCTTATGAGATATTTTCAGTGAACTATTCAGTACATTGAGACTGAATATGTCTTAATGTTCTAATTTCTCTATTATGAAGATGCTTATAATAGCATTTGTCCAATGTAGTCAGTAAAATATACTTAGCAAAGTCAACTGAGATGAGCATTTTAGTATGCCTATTTTTCAGTCATTCAAGTTGCAGAGTATTCATAACTTTGAAGACTGCCATCTTTTCACTCCTGCTTTTTAAATCCATACATCAGCTCCTTATTGCTCAAGTCTGTTAAAATAAACTGAAGTTTAAACTACCAGAAGTTATCTTTATTGAAGAGACGGGGAAACAGTTAGGGAACCTCACCTCCTCTTTTCACACTTGAAATTCTCTCAGTTCCTGAGAGTTTCATGCAGGAGAGAGACAGAATTAAGAACTCTTGCTATCTTTGATGCCCACAGCTCCATTATAGAATTGTACGTGGCAGAGTCTCTAAAACAAGGGGTAGACCATGTACTTAAACTTAAGAGAAAGGCAGAAGAAGAAATCATGGCTACCAGTAAGGAAATTTCATTTAGAGTTTATAAGCAGAGGTCAAAGAAGGTTGAAAATCTTTCTAACTTTGAATAGAAAAACGATTAATGAGGAGCAGCTTTCAGTTTTTCCCCTGATGCATCTGAGATGCGTCTCTGATGTAAATCTTTTTTGGCTGGAACCATTCCTGTCACTTTACCCTGTATACGACACGCTTCCGTTCAACGCAGTAAGTTGGCTACAGAGCAAATGGTCTTTTAATACATCAGCTTACTTCAGCATTCTGATCTGGCCAACTTCATTAAAATTCCTGAAAGGCACAAGATGTGCCAGTGCTTCCCATTCAGGAGTGCTTGCCAGAAAAGCTCCTTTGCAATGCTCTCAGCAGCAAAAGCTTGTTTCAGCTTGAGGACTGGTGAAAAAACTCAGGCTTCTAATGGAGGAGATCTGCCCCATGCTCAGGGAAATGGAACTTTCCCCTCTTAGTTTTAATTCAGCTGGCCCTGTCAGTAGTAACTTGTATCGAGTATTCTTATGCAACATACGATGCTTATTTTAGTAGTTTAATACATCTTAAAAGAAGTGGAAAACCAGGAAAAATACTCTAATTCCAGGTTAACATCCCACAGATATAAAGGGATGTAATTTGTACTTAAAAATATAGACTACAGTTGCATCTTCAAACATTCTCAAATTAAGTTTTTCTTATCCCATTTTAAAACAGACCTGGCCATTCTCTATAGGATAACAGAGATAGATGGACTGATGGCTCAATATACTCGCCCTACTGGACAAAACATTGTTATATCAAACACAAGAAAATAGGGTCACAGCTGCAGTATTTACAGCTACAGATGAATTTACATAGGAAGATTTTTAAATAGAAAAAGCTAGAGCATCCAAACACTTGTTTTCACAAACATTTAGGAGTAGTAATAATACTGCATTATTGGATGTCTCTTACTTTCAGGGAAAAAAAAAAGGAAAAAGAATGTGTGCACTAAGGTGGAATACAATTCACATGATAGAGATGGTTAGTTTAATGCAAGTTAAATTAGTATACAACAGATTATTATTTACATGATTAAACCAGGAAAGCAGACAGAGGTAGGCAGGACCCAGGCTGCCTAGATCTTATTCTTCATTTATTCTTTTCATCATGAAGGGAAGAACTCTGCTAAGATACAAATTAGAAGATAACCACTCCTCTCCTAACATACCTGGGACGTAGAAGGAAAGAACTAATTTGCTATTTTGCCTTTCTATTAATATACAGTGTTATTAAACAGTGCATGTCTAGTCAATGAAGGATATGTACTACTTACCACAAAATGTTCTAAGTAAATGTTGAACAAAATACACTCCAGATCCTTACATGAACATAAATACACTACAAATACTATAAAGCAATTAAATCATTAATGATTTCTTAAATAGCTTCCTTCCTTCATTAGTACATTGGGCAAAGATGTCAGAAGATATGCAGGGAAAGAATTGAACTAATCTTAAACTTTGGCCCTACATGTGATTTAAGAGACATTAACTTGCTCATCAAAATCTGGAAAATTTTTCATCACAACTGTATGTTATTATGAAAGTAGACTGACTTTGGCTGTAATGGAACATGACTAGTCTCTAGGTGAAAAAGGCATTAAATAATCCACTCCACAGCAGCACAAAGCATTAGAAAATGTTTCCCACAGCATGCAGAATGTATTTTAGCAGATGCACAAAAGATTGATTTTCCCTGAAACAAAACCATTGTTTCATTTTAGCTCCCTTCCCAAGCCCCATCAGCCACCCTAAAACCTCAATGTTACCCTAGACTGCATTTAACAAAAACACAAAAACATCCTTTCCCCCAATACCATATTTTATCAGTAGCATGAGTGTATGTATTATTTTCTCAAAGAGTATACAGAAGCTTCAAATTGGAGCCAAGAAGTCTTTTTTCCACACAAAGAAATATTCAGTATTAGGTAAAAATATAATCATAGGAACATAGAATGGTCTGGGCTGAAAAGGACCTCAAAGATCATCTACTTTCAATCCCCCTGCTGATAATACTGCATAATCATGTATGCAATACTCTGTCTTCAGTTTGTCCTGAAGTGAAAAAAAAAACCCAAATATTAATGACACTGCAGTATAAAGTACATTTAATAGGTTTGTGTCATTAATTTTGATTCATTCTGATTTTCTATCTTGTCTGCAAAACTATTCAAGAATTCAAAATGAACTAACGAGGTTTCACACATTATCTGTGTATGGGAACTGCTGAGTCATGGCCTGAACCTCTGATTAATCACCTGAGGCGAGCAATGAGTCAGCCCTGGGAGCACAGGTGAAAGCAATTCACCTGTGCTGCAGGAAGGGGTGGAGCCTGGCTCCACCTCTCCTAGACCCATTTAAGAGCTGACTACCAGTAGGGAAGGATCTGTCTCTCTCTTCGGAAGATCCACTCCACTGGAGTTTCCTGAGTGAGCCCACAACATGGACAAGCATCCTATTTCTTCTCTTTGTCTTGCTGTGCCTACCTCTCTTGTTTATTTCATTATTATAACATCTTAATATTATTTAATTATATAATATTCCTTTATATATTTTTTTCATTGGTTATACAATCTGACACCCATGAACACTGCTATTTGAACTCAAATGGCAAAACCATTTAAAGCATCATAACTTTAAAGCAAATTCAGATATGTAAAATAAAAGTGAAATCACAGATAGGTTAGTTCATGTGGGCGAAGAAGAGATTTGGACTGAAACACACAGAAGAGTGAATTTAGCTTGCAATGGGAGGAAGTCTTTATACATCAATTACAAAAATCCCACTATACAAGATGTAGCCATTGCTGGTGTAGGTCTTAATTTGAACTAACTGCTGTCACTCTAACAATCCATCCAGAAGCTTTGCAGCAGTAAATGCATTAGAACCTGTTGTCCATAACTACAGATTCTGTGGCTTAAAAGCTGGATAAACTAAATGAAGCAATGACAGGATGTCATGTTTTCTACTATCTAGTAGATCCTCCACTATGTTAACACCAACGGAAATTCCATTCTTATTTTGTGTTATTGAAAATTTCCAGGTCAATTATTTTCAGCTAGAAGATGTCAGGTCACCCACAACCACATGTGATCAGAGCAGACACTGCCTGGCTTGGTTATTTATTGTTACTGCTCCATACCTCCTAACATCAATAAACTGAATTGAGTATCTTCTGGAGTATCCCAACCAATCCACAGAAAGAAGAGGTATGTGGACATACTATGACAATAAGAAGTATTTCGTACAGAAAATTGCAGGACATTGCACAGTTAAAACCAAGTTGAGAAAAAAAAACACCTAGAAATGAAAGCAGAAAAGCTGTATTTTCTACAGATTTAGAGCCTTGTCAAATCTGTTCTTATGAAGCACAGATGAAAGTTACTACAGACCAACTATGTTGTTTTGGGTTCTATAGGAAAACCCCCTATATTTAGCATTACCGTAACAGATCAGATCATAGGATCATAGGATGGCCTGAGTTGAAAAGGACCACAATGATCATCTCATTTCAACCCCCCTGCTATGTGCAGGGTCGCCAACCAGCAGACCAGGCTGCCCAGAGCCACATCCAGCCTGGCCTTGAATGCCTCCAGGGATGGGGCATCCACAACCTCCTTGGGCAACCTGTTCCAGCGCGTCACCACCCTCTGTGTGAAAAACTTCCTCCTAACATCTAACCTAAACCTCCTCTGTCCGAGTTTAAAACCATTCCCCCTTGTCCTATCACTATCAACCCATGTAAACAGTCGTTCCCCCTTCTGTTTATGTGCTCTCTTCAGATGACTTAATTTTCTCTGCATTTGTTCTTTCATTAATTAGAGAACAAGTTTCACAGGAGCAGAACCATCAGTGCACATTCTCTTGTTCAGATGGCAGCATTTCACTCGTGTTAGCAGCTCTAGCATGTAAGTCAGCAACGTGCAGACTCTGAGGTTTGAAGGCTGCTGTGCCGAGGTATTACATTTTCTCCCATGAGGACTGTGGTCTTTCAAAGGAGGTTCAGGGGAAGAAAGAGGAACTTTGTGCTGGATCAGCCTTCTCTAACAGAAAGTTAAGGTTATTTCCACTCCCACTCTTTGTCTGTCCACTCTAATTAGGCTGGAAGAGCTTTAGGAAATGAAACGTATTTTGCATAGTGCTTCTGACAAGCACCTCATTTCAGCTGAAGACATTTATATGAGAAAAAGTAGCTGACAGAGAACTGATGATCTTTATCTGAGTTGCTTTACCAAGCAGAAAATTTTGATGATGTGAACTTCTCAAGCTCCACAGGTTCCTGACTGTCTAGTCGTATGTTTCCCCACACTCAGGGCCTTGTTCCCACTTTGCTAGAATGAATCATGCTACCCAGAAATGTCACAGAGCTAAACCTACACTGTGCCCCACGCTTGGCAAAGAAGCCCAAAGCACCATCCCACTGAGAACTGTTAGAGGGCAATGAACAATTGGGGTGAGAGTGTGTGAGGCTTACGGATCTCAGCACTGGAAGCGCTACCAAACCTTGCAATCCAGATACCGATGAGGTAACACTGTCCCCTGCAATATTTCAAGTTTCTCAAGGTCCTGTATAGGATTGCAGAATGCTTTCACATGGTTATTCCAAACTTATGAAAACATGCCACTGCAAATGATTTTCATAATTCATGGCGTTTGTACCAAAAGCATGTAAGAGATGGCTAAAATCACTGTTATTAGCTCATTGATGCCCTCATGTGGTCAGAAAGTCACCTGGTCCACAGTGGGAAAATAAGAACTGCAGGTGTGGTGGGGGAAAAGGACGAGCCATGCTTGTTGAAGGTCATGCTCTTATGGAACTGCATCTTTGCCCTCTTCAACTTGCCCACTTTGCGGTTGGACTTGATGATCTTTAAGGTCTTTTCCAACCTGGTCAATTCTATGATTCGATGATTCAGTCTTAAGATCAGGAAAAAGCTGGATTTTTGTTAAAACATTCTAAAGTACAACGGAAAAGAGATAGAAACACTTCAAAAAATGCCAGTATAAATCAAGGTCGATCCTGAGCAGTAAATACAAACCAGTTTGTAACAGTGAAATAAATCAATTATACTTAAGAGAAATATTGAGCCTCAAAAATAAGTATCCTAAGCTTTCATGTACAAACTGAAGCCTCAGAAAACCAAAAGGAAAAAAAAAAAAAAAAGGAATGATTTGGATAACAGCAAAAATATTAACTTGTTAGAAGGTGAATAACACATCACACAGTTGCACAAATAGTTGAGTGGAGTACAGATAAAATAAATGAGGCTGTTTGAGAAAGCCAGTAAGATGTTCACTGCCCAAAGATGGCAGAGAATCAAACTACTACAGATCAGCTCAAAGAAGAGAAATAGGCATAAAGGAAATCTCTTCCCATTTCTAAGTATCTATCTATTTCCTTAAGTCTGTGAGTGATAGTTTGCATACTCAGGATGGGATTTGGATCCAGACTGCAGAGCTCAAGGCAGGTAAACCAAGTGTCTGCAGTTAGCATTACAGTTGGTTGTGTATGAATATCCATACAGCTAGACATGTGTAGGTGTCTCCTTCAGGGTGAGCTCTCCGGGCTGTCTTGGTTTCAATGGGAGCTCCTGTGCTTAGCTCATAAACAGACACTGAAATGCCTGCAGGTCTGAAACTGGATCCTGTTTCATCTCCTTTCTGTTACTCCTCAGCATTCCCAAGCACAGCCAGAGCAAGTCCACTTGAGCTGTTAGTGTATAAGTAAGTACATGCAAACACTGTTTAAGCAATGAATTGGAACTGCTTTCACCAGTAAAAAGTATATTTGGTACTTCCATCTAATGATATCTTGAAACACAGCAGGGTAAAGGGCATAGTGGACCACATGCATCCTTCTCTGGAACACTTCCTTCTCTGGAATTCTTTATCTCCTGATATATCACTAAAGCTTGCAGAAGGCTGCAATATGTTTAGGCATAGTGAGCATACATTTAGGTGAAAAATCATAAGGAAGAAAAACAGATGATTTGTAAATGATCTAAGATTTTAATGAGAAAGCCCTACAATTTAGTGGAACTTGCAGAAACCTTGGCAAGACACTTGGGATCATTTTGTTATTCATGCTTCATTTCCGCAACAGTATGAGTGATTTCCAAAAAAATCTATGGAAATCACCTATATCATTTCTGAAAACTCAAAACCAATTACACAACCTTTCTTTTGTACTGTAGTGTCACTACGAAGGAATGAAAGAATCAATCTATCAATCTACCAGTCCTTCAAAAAATTATGTGATGCTAACTCAGGATTAAAAGCACCATTACACTTCAGCCATTTCCCCTGGCCCTTGTTCTGACCATACAACAGAGAGGTCAAACTGCAAGGAATGCTAATAAGCTCTATATGAACTGTCTTCAGTGACACAGGCTGTCCAGAAGTTTTGAGATGCCTTGCTCAAACAGCCTTCCTGTTTTTCTTACGTTATTTCTTTGGACTAACCCACCTACAAAGCAGTACATGACTTTTCAAACTAAGTGATGCACATCAGGCTTGAGTCTAAAGCAGAAAAAACTTCTGGTAGCTATCAATACCAAGAACTTGATTTTTAAACCACTGCTATTAACATGGTTGGTGGCCATTATTCACTTTTGTCATTAGGTTCTCTCTTCAGTCCTACAGTATATGATCTTGATTCACATTTGATTGCCAATGAAGCTGTGATTGTGCTTCGAGGTTCGTATACATATAGTACCATGCATTACAAGCCAACTTTTCTACATTTTTTGAACATTTTTATGCACTCAAATGGTTTTGGTTTGCACTGAGACTTTTGAAAATAATGACATTCTGAGTACTTACACAGCACAAAACATTCTGGCAACAATTTACAGTGAAAGAGAATTAAGTGGAATGAATACAGAAAGAAATGGTTTTGCTAGTAGTCACATATAAATGAATAAAGATTTAGTTGTAGAGATTTCAGGTCCCTAAGGAGCACAATGCTTTTCAAGATCTCAAAATGATGCATCCTTCAATTACCTTTATGTCAGCATTGTACTCTACCTAGAAAAGACACAACAGCAAAGCAAGTTTACTAAAAAAACACAGACAAGGTATATCAGAACTTAGTCAATGTGTTCTGTATTTAATAAAAGTGAAAAAGCTCGACAATTAATGGATTTCAAGTTGAGTTTATAACTTCAACTTTATAACTTTCAAAGAACCCAGTGTTTTATTTAGAATTGTATGCTAGGCACTCCGATTTAATCATTTCTGAATGCTGCACTTATGTTCCGAGTTTAAAACTTCAATAAATGAAGACAATTTCTGGCTTGACCATACAAGTGAAAATTAATACACACATAAGCCCTATTTTCAAAAACTATTTTTGTTGCCTCAAAACTTCAGCAGCTTGAACTCTGCTAAGTGTATCAACAATACAAAACAAATGTTGATTGCCATGACATTAAATCATAGGAGTCTAATTACTGAATATCCCTGGAACAGCTGTTTGTTTTCCTCTGTTTCATTGCTTATGTTCATACAGGCTGTTTCTGAGATCTAATGTGCTTCTGAAAGCCAAAGACCAACCCTTGAAGATGGATAGTAGCAATAGTTCAAAGTGAAATCTGGCTGAAGATTTCTTTCCATTCCGTTGAATCTCTACTTATATTGAAAGTACCGTAATTCCTTGTTTTTTCAAAGGCTGGGAAAGCTTTGCAGAGATTTTGTGTGATTTTCCAGAACCGTGGTTCCCAAACATCAATAGAGGTCTCATGTGTTGGTGAAGGAACAGCACTGTGAAAGTGTGGATGTTGGGCTATTAAGCTTTGCAAAGCCTTTGTGGGATGCATCAGTAGCAGCTTTCAGGGAATAATAAATTGGCAGGGGGGATGAATTCTGGCAATAAGTGGAACACTGACAATTTTCTTAAGCGAGTTTCTGCTATGAGATTGGGAATGATGGATTTTGTTAAGGAATTGGAGATGCCTGTTTCGATTTAGAGATACTTAATATGCATCTGAGCATGAAACATTATATAGGAGAATGTGACTGGTACTCTTAAATAAGCAAATCAACATGTGGCTGAAAGATAATTTTGTAAACATGAGTATGGGGTAATATTAAGTTGCAGTCTTCTTAGCAAAGCAGTTATCTCTTGAACAGGAAACAGTTGAGTTCTTGCTAAGCTCATCTTATGGAAGGAATCTACACAAACGTATTTTCAAGCTAATAGCATCAATTCGTTTCCAGAAATGAAGGCTTTAATGAAGTACTGCTTTTATGTCTATATCCATTGAAAAAATGGTGAAAAAGTGGAGTTAAGTGGGAAAAGGGAAGGCCTTCATTCCAAATAACAGAGTATAGAGTTCTCACAACATCTATGTATCTACTATCTTATCTGAGATGTACATAAAATAAAAAGTTAAGATTTCTCTTGATTATTGCTCTGTAATGTCTTGGTAAAGGAAATTTCTTAGATCTCACGATCTTTCCACTTAAAGCAAAGCATGTGCAGTTGAGAAACAGAAGCTAGTGATAAACATGCAGATTCAAAGAGCATATGGGATGCTTTGTTTCAGCCCGTTTCAGCCCAAATCAAACAGCATGCCATTTTGAATTCTGACAAACCACCTCAGTTTGAGCTGAACATTCTGTGTTGACAGAGGAAGAAAACAGATGTGCTAAGAAGAGCTAACCCCGTAGAGTGTCTACAGTTTAGAGAAGTAGATTGTCAGGAGAGAGGAATTCTAGTACAGATCTGGAAAACTGCTTTATGACGGTAGGAAAACCTCTGAACCTTTTTGTAAGGTGGCTACTTGACATTAGTAGTTAAATGACTGATGCTTAACTTTCCAAGACAGTATTTTCTAATATTTGGTCAACTATGATGGACACTACAATAATACTGTCAAATACGATTACTAAAAAAGATTTAAAGAAAGAAGGAAAAAAACTTTAAAACGATTAAAATAACTCCTCCTTCTGGCTCCTTTCATTCCCACCAGACAACTTTATCAGTAGGTTAAGTTGGGCTGATGTAAGTTGATGATATCTGACCATAAGATGGCGATAGTGCTACTACATAGGCAACAAAAACCACATCGGTACAGCAACACGAAACCACACAGTTTTCCTGTAACTGGGTAACAGTTTTGCTCTCTCATGACTTTTACAAAAGACATTTGGTCCAATCCAATAACAAGAACATGTCAGTTCTTGCACGAGTTTATATAATTGTCCTGCGGAAAGGGAACTTGGTGTGGGAAAGGAAAGTGATAGGAGAGCTGTTTTCTGCCTAATAAATCTCATTCATGCTTGGAATATCTAGACTCTTTGTGAACATTAATTTTGAGAGATCTAACATAGAGATGATTCATTCTGTTTTCCCATTTTAACATACTGTGGAAAGTGATTACAGAAACTCATGAAGAAGAAATAATTGCAGCTGTAGAAAGACACAGGATCTTCCTAGTCAAAAGTCCTTCCCAAAGCACACTCTAGTTCCCAAAGTAAGAATGATACTAACAAAAATTAAGGATGCAATTTAAAAGTTCTGAATTTTCCATTTGTGTTGCCCTGGTGACCCTACAAATTAGTCAGTACATTAAGGGGGGTTGGAACTTGATGATCCTTGAGATCCTTCCAAACCAAGCCATTCTATGATTCTATGATTCTATGATTCCATATGCTTCCCTTAAACTCTGATTTCACTATTTCATACTTTGAAAGTTGCAGTTAAAAATCAGCATGAGATACAGAATTAATTTACATGTTAATGTACTGAAATTTGGCAACAACCCTAACCCTAACACTGAAAGACAAAGAGAAATGTCAGTAACCATAATTACAGGAGTCACAAATCAGCTTAGTAATTAAGCTATTGTGTATGATTATTTTTCAGGGAAGATATCTATTCAATTTTTCCTGCAGGCATGTTTCTACATCTTAATGTTTTTCAATACATCTCTCCCCCGACCCTTCTTACACCTGAAAAAAAAATCATTTGCATCAATTGACTAAATGTTTTTCACTTCAGAATGGGAATTCCCACCTGCACGGGCCGACCATCCTCTTGTCCAATCATGTTCCTCCAGTCCTGCAGAGAACGCTGCAGGCTTTCGAGCCCAGTCTCCCAGAGCCTCACACCACCTCCCATGTCCACAGTAACCAAACCTACTTTGCCCAGTGGTGCCAAGAGGGCATCAGCATCTGAGATCATAGAGAGCCAAGATGTATACGGAGAGAGAGAACGTGGGCTGAAAAACAAGAGTGGGTGTGATTGATCTCAAAGTTACAATCAAAAAGAAGATGAATAATTCTGTAGCTAAGGTGGCAATTAAATGAAATCACATCCTCATTCCATGAGAGACCATAATTAAGCCCCACAGATTTACTATTTTATCTGAAAGATTTCAGCTATTGAAACTTGCTATGACCAAACAACATCTATTCATGAAAGCCTAGTTCACTGATTTATCCTAATTACCTGAAGATCAGTCTTTACAAAAAATACCATAAAGAATATGAAAAAATTAAAAATGTGCTATAGAAAAACACAAAACTACAAAAGAAATATGAGAAAACATGATCTGAGCACCAAGGAAGGTTTCTCCACATCAACTTTAAGTAAGATCCCCAGTATATGAGCAGGAGGTGACTCACTTAAACACTCATTTAAAGATGGCACAGCTTTATCTGTACAGAATCTTAGTACTGTTATAAACAAGCACTCAATTTGCAGATGAAAATTTACTGCTGAAATGGGGATCTAACAGCTACATAATACGAAGGAAGATTTAGTTAAAATAGGAAAGATTCTTTGCATTTTCTTAGTGCTATTAATGACTCGTACAGTGATTTGCAACTTATTAATTAATACTACAGTTCATAGTTTAGAAGAGCAAAGAACCTGTAACACGTATACCTCTAAGACTGAAATTGGCATTTACTAATTCAACTTAAGAAGAGTTATGTTAGCATTTGACCAAGCTAACTATGCCAGGAGGAAGAGTGTCATACAGAGTATCATTTACTTTCACTTTCCACACCAAAAGAAATATTTGCTTGTCTGGAACTAATAACACACATTCAATTCTGTTTGCTCTTCCTGTGAGGCAGAGGCTGCTCTAATCAATAAAACAACTTACCTAGGAATAGCAATGTATTTGATTTTCTTCGAGTTCAGATCTGTTACTTCCAAGTATCCGGCAGCTTGTGGAGGAGCAACATCTGAAAACAAACAAATCTTATTTTCCTGCTGCATGATTAACTGGTTATTGCATTTGCATTTAGGAGATTAAATTGAAACATTTCATCATACAATACCTGTCATAAAATGATGAACCTTTACATTCAGCGCAAGACTATAACTTGCAAACACTGAAATGTTCTACTATTATGATTGTGAGCAAATAGATAGGCACAGTTATATAAGAACAATGTGTTTGCGCAGTAAATGTCAAAATTACACATAAATATAGCCTTACTTACAAAAGCAGTGATCAGGCATTACTGCAATCCCTAACTTACTGTATTTATCTATTACTGAAGATAACGTCAATTGTGCAACTGATTCAAAAAGCATACTGAAAATGTTTCAAAATACTGTACTCCTAATTCTCACTGGAAAATTTTTCAGTTACATCAAAGTAAACATTGTTGCCTTAAATTGAACAACATTTCTTGAAAGTCTCCTTGAAATGGAGAGACTGACGTTACTTGCAGAAGTGTTGGTGCTTGCATACAGCACAAAGAAAGACCAGTAAGACTAGTAATACAAAGGGACCCAACATTCAAGTACAGGTACACAAAGTACATATCTACAGCACAAGAACAGGACAACGGGGAATGGTTTTAAACTGAGACAGGGAAGGTTTAGGTTAGATATTAGGAGGGAGTTTTTCACACAGAGGGTGGTGACGCACTGGAACAGGTTGCACAAGGGGGCTGTGGATGCCCCATCCCTGGAGGCATTCAAGGCCAGGCTGGATGTGGCTCTGGGCAGCCTGGTCTGGTGGTTGGCGACCCTGCACATAGCAGGGGGGTTGAAACTAGATGATCATTGTGGTCCTTTTCAACCCAGGTCATTCTATGATTCTCTCCCCTCACCCCAAAGGTCAGTACATACATATCTACAGTATGCACATTTACAGTAGTTTATTGGCTGTATTTACTGATCATTCTTTAAGAATGTAAATATAAAACAACTAGAAGTGACAAAAAGATCTGGTAAAATACATGTTTGTAGGCCATAGAGCATTTTCTGTTTTGCCTAGATCTTGCTAATGCTTAAAAAAGTTCTCTCTCTTTGGATACTAATGGAGAGTAAGACACCCTTAAAAAATTCCAGTAAAAGATCTGGAACATGCAGACAGATGTAGAAGTACTGAACTGGAAGAGGTAGAATTGCAATTAAAGAGTGGTTGATATATTTGAAAGAAAAATCAATCAGATTAAATTACAAAAAGAAAAGGGACTACAAAGTAGGAAGCTGAGAAAAAGGTAACCAAATGTTTAAGTGCAATACAGAAATAACTGTCTGGGCCTTAGAACTGTAGTCAACGATCTTGCAATGAACATACAAAGTAAATAGATGCTATGCTGCTGTCAGAGCAGGAAAGCAAAATGCAGGTTTTATATTACTATGAACATCAGATCTAAACAAATATAGTTTGTCCTCCTTCTGCTGAAGCCTGAGGGAGAAAAACAGTTATGCCCAGCTCAAGACATCGAACAGAAGAACATGTAGACACACAAGTCCTGGATAAGAGGACCTGACAAAGAGGTTAGAACAGGTTGGCTATAAGGACAAATGTAAGGAATCAATTTTTTTTTTTTTTTTTCTTTTGTCCAAAAAGAGAAGGCTACAAGAAATAAAACACATTTACCATAATATCTTAAAAATTCTTACCAAGAAGGAAGTATAATTTTGATCGAGTGGAGGCAACACAATGTTTTTATATTAATTTACAACAAAACAGGATGGATACTAGGAAAACCTTTTATTGTACAAGGAAAGTGAAGCATTGCAACAGCCTAGTCAGGAAAGCCTTAGAATCACTTTAAGTTTTTTAAGATAAATGTTTGAAAAACAACAGTCAAGAAGAGTCTAAACATGTGACATCCTGTCCTTATACAAACAGGTGGGCCAGATGACGTGTTGGGGTTATTCCTGTAACCATGTGTTGTATTACATGTCATTCCAGTCACACTAATAGAGATATGCACTTAGAAACAGATTGTTATTTTATATTCATATATGGAAAGTGCTGAGAATCCAAGTAAATATTTACTCTCAAGCAGCCCTCATTTCTATAGCCTTGTTTTTAGAATAAACATTAATTCTTATTTGTGGGTTTCTTCCATGAACTCTTGTCTGAGTTTACATTTTGTGGCCATACGTCTATTTGGCAGTCTTTGAGGAAATTAATTCTTGTTATAGTTACTTTTCAAACATAACTATTACTGTAGTTTACTGTTATGATAAAACAAAGGAAATGATTTCTTTCCTTGTTGTTCCTAGAAGAGTTTTGGTAGTACATATTGGAGTAGTACACCAGACTTTGGCTGAGTACTTTGAATTATTAATAGAAATAGAAAGCTATGTGCCAGAACTGACTAGTTGTCCAAGAAGATGAGAAAGAAAGCCTGATAGATAAGCAAACAGAAGCAAGAATACAAAACAAGTTGTTAGAGGAAACAGTGCAAGAACTTCAAGGGAGTGCCACGTCACTCAGTTCTGTGTGATAGGATGCCTTTGTTTCACTATATTGCCACCCATGACAGGAGAATCACCAAATGTCCAAAGGCTGTCCATACATTGTGCAAAATAATCAAGAATAAGCAACATGGAGTACCCAGAGGTCTCAAACTATATGTTAGCAGCTATTGGCAGCTATTAAGTTTACGCTCAGTTAAATATTATATCAGTCAGTGAGAGCCAAACTCCAGAAGAGAAGTGTAGCCCAACAGAGGGTTCTGCAAATGCTGGGCATCAAATTTGCATAGTAACGAGTCAGACCTAACAATCTCAACTGCCAAATGAGTACATATATGTATGTCTCTTTTCTCTGTAACCTCTTTTTCAGTGGACAGATTGTGGATACATGCTTTAACAATGACAACACTAGGTCTTTCAATTAGTGTCCTGACTCCAAGTTAGATAATTGAAAAGTCTAAGAACTAGTGGCAAGAGTACACTGCATTTTCCTCAAGACTCAAACAAGTTCCAATCCAGAGGCTTCTTGAGCTGGACATGGTGCCTTTTGATGGTGTTTTTATATCTACGTATTTACTAGCATCCCATGTGTTTATTCACTTTTCCCTTGCATCCATGTTTCACCACTTACAACATCCTTTGGCAAATGGTTTTACAGCTTATTTCTCCGCTCTGGGAAGAACCACCTCTTCTTGTTTGCCTTGATGAAGCTCCTATTGCCATTGCTGGCTGCCCCTAATTCTGGTACCAGGCCTAAAATCATTGCATTTTCCACATCTCCATGCCATCATGACATACACACTCTTTAGATCTCCACCAAATTTCCCTTTATTGCTCTTGTGTCCTGGTTTAGGACATCTGGCTGAAGCAATGTTGCTCATTTTTGTTGGCCTCTTCTGCACTTTCTCTAGGATGTACAGAATTACAACAGCACAAAGATTCATTTTTCCTTTGTTTGTCCCCTGTTAATTCTTAGAATTTGATGTGCTTGCTGAGATTTGAAATATTTTAATGAGACCATATCTCATAATTCCAAAATCATGCTCTTGAGATGCAACGATCAGCTCATCATCATTTCAGATGTAATGATTAGCCCATCATTTTAGATCTAGAATTACACTTCTTTTCTTCATCCATGTACATCATATTAAAACTAGATGTCATCTGCCATTTTTATGGCATTGTCAGTACTGTACTAGTACAGGTCTTCGAAGGACTCCACTCATAGCTTCCTTTCCACTGGAAAAATAACCCATTAACTCTTAAATAGAAAATGTCTAAAGCCCTGAAAAATGTTAATGGAATAGAAAACCTAGAGTCTAGTTTAATCATATCAGTAAGGTCATATTAAATACGATTCACTTACGATCAGTTTGGCTATTACATAAATTCAAACATGACTTAGAAAAGAAAAATCAATGGTAATGATCTTCAAGAAGGCCTTGGATTTTGAACTTAAATGGCCAAACATTTCTTTACAAAATATACTTCATAATGTTTCTATACATTTAAAGCTATCTGACACTATTCATGGGCACCAAAGTTGAGGGATAAAAAGTTAACATCCTGTTCAGCTATTATAAATGAAATTGCTCAATCACAGAAAAGCCAATTCTCAGACAGAGAATTTGCTCAGGTCATTTGTACTCAGTCTTCATGAAGTATGGTGGTATGGCAGTAGGAGTTGAACCTTCACATCAATATTCTATTACATTTTATTGCTGTGCAACAGATGGCAGCAGAGGGGCAGTCTGACAGAAAGGCATCTGACATGGAACTGAGTATGAAACAAAGTTTCTGTAATATGTTAGCATTTCTTAACATTAGTTTAATATATAGGTTATTCTGAAAGTAATGCCTCCTATTTATTTCATGGAAACTATAACAGGTACAATGAGCACAGTAACTATGTTTGATAAATTCTCAGCTACAAAACATTATTTTTCAACATAGTCACCACCATCAGCTGTGCACTTCTACCAGTGATAAACAAGAGCTGTGAGCATGCTGTGCTCATAAAAATAGCACCAGCAGAGGTGACCCACTTTCACTGTTGACACCGCTGAAACACGCCTCACTGTGTTTCACCTGCCCTTCTATCACATACAACACTTCTGGGCTTTCTCTTTAGAGAGTCCTTTTTCCTTGGAGAGGTGGAAAACTCACAAATTCTGCTTATCACTAAGTGGCACGTTTTCAGTTATTGGCTGAAGAAGCTAAAGATACAATAACAGAAAACATGGCATGACAGGACAGAAGAGTCTGAATGTCTTAAAGTTGCCTATGCCCATTTTATTAGCATGCAAATGGAGGATGGTTTTGCTGTACATAAATGCTGCCCACCATCTTGGACAAGAGAAGTAAGAAGCCTGGGTCTCTTCAGTTTGGAGAGAAGGCAGATGTGACTGTAGCTTACCAAGTCATGTAGGTGATGGTCAAGATGAATGAAGAACTGTTATTCAGCCAACTCTCAATGCTAGAACAAAGGGCATTTGATATACCTTGTAAGAGATTGGTTCATGACAGAGAGTAGTGAACTTGTGAACTTTCTGTAGAGACACATGAGTTCAAAAAGGGACTAGACAAATTTGAGCACAACAGGTCCATAAACATAGCTCTAAAAAGTGAGGTCGAAATGTACCCTGCAGCATCCCTAATAAAACAATGACAAGTGTTGAGATCTCAAGTACAAAAGCAAAGACACAGAAGTGCTAGAGCTACATGCATTCTCTAAACAACTTTGTCTGCTGTTCCTGCTGGAAACAGAGCCATGATTTGTTTTCAAACTGAGATGTATGGACAACTGGTTTGACAAATAAGGCATGTCTTATAATAGTGCATCTGTTGGGTACTGAGCAGAGGCTGGAAATACTGGTGAAGGCTGACTGCTGAACTGGAACAATCACATTCCTCTAGCTGGTCCCCAGTGCAGGCAAAGTGAGATGCTATCTACTGGAATACTCATGTAGGCAGCATGTTTAATTCCTCAGAAGTACAATTAAGCATGTTACTAAGATCCAAATTGACTTTAAAATTGGCAAAATGAGTGTAACTACTCTCATTTCTCCTCAAATGCTGCTTGCTTTGCAATTCTTTAAAAAAAATTTGTAAAAATTCACAAGCTATGCAATTTACAAAGCAAAACCAAGCATGTACAGTTGTTGCAGTACAAGTATATGAACCTCCTACCTTTTGGGTAAATGTCTTTCAAAGGCACATCTCCAGGTGCTAAAATTCTGGCTATTTGATTAGAAGCCAATAAAGTTACACAATTGGTTTGTTTTGCAGCTCCTCTTTTCCTCCGGGCTCCATAATAAAATGAATCAGAAGGGGAAGCGTGTTTGCGACTCAGAGAAGAGTTTCTTTTCCAACTGTACACTTCACTGGGAGACTGCAAGAGAGAAGATTCTAATGAAAAATAGAGTTACCGCTACTGAGCCTAGAAAGAATATCATCCCATCTTGAAGGTCTCTACACTTGCCAGCTGATCATTACTGTTATAAACAAGAGCTTAGATACCTTGCTCATATATAAACAGCTACACCATTAACACCTGAAGCTATAGATCTGAATCTGAAGTGTTTCACCATCCTTGCATTCACGTTCACATGGACATGTACAGTGAAATACAGGGCTCCAGTCTATGTCAAGGAGAACAAAGTGTTTCATCACCAGTCTTAGTGCAGAGGTGGGTAGCATCATGGGCACTTCCCCTTCTACGCTATTTCACGTGCTCCACAGTTAACTCATATCTACTTAAAATGACTACAGGAATATATTTATAATGAATATACCATACATAATGCTTACACTTCTCATATTATGAAAAGCTAGTGCAGTGGCAATAGCATAAATCCAAATCAGGTAAAATTCAAAAGCAAACTGCAAAGACATAGGGAATATTTTACTGATAAAGATGTATTTTCAAATCATATTGGTTTTCAAAGTATTTTCTTCCATCATTTATCTTTTCACAACATTCATGCCTGACTACGGCTAAATTTTCTTTTTTGCCCCAATTTATTAACCAAATGTCACAAAGGATTTATTACACAAACAGTATCTCCTTTGTGTTTCAACAGACAGCAAATACAAATAAAGAATTAAGTGTACCACTTTTATGTTCCCCATGTTTACCTCCAATCTTTGCAGCAGCATTAGTCATTACACTGCTGAGTTTCACTTTCTTTACTAGTCCTTTTCTGTTTGTGTCACAGGATTTTTGGATACAGAGCGGACAGAATTGCATACATGATTTATACTTGATCACATCATTAAACAGTGAAGGGAAGCATAATTTACTTATCATTTTCTTCATCTTTTTCTTAAATCTAGAGGTTTGTTAGCTGCTCTATACTGAGCAAAAAGTCCACAGTTCAAAATGGTACTGATACACTTTTTTCCAGTCATTGTATTTAATTTAAAAACTATCAAAACACAACATTTGTAAAATATATGTGGCTCTGGGCAGCTTGGTCTAGTGATTGGCAGCCCTGCACATGGCTGGGGGTTGAAACTAGATGATCATTGTGGTCCTTTAAAACTCAGGCCATTCTATGATTCTGTGATTCTATGGTCTCTAGCCAGCACTATCTAGAACCCATCTTCAGTGAATTTTGTCTGTGCAATACATTATCTTGCCCAGTTGGTTATTATTTCAAATGCCACTGGAAACCTTTTAGATTAGACTGTCCTAGTAAAAGATGTACTCTACACAAATGCACCATTTACAGTCGTTCCCTTCTTCTTCCATATCATTTTGTAAACAGGTACTTAATTGGTCACAGAACAAATGAGATCATATTACTTCACGGTATAATAATGCCGGGTATTTACCATGAGGTCTGGGAAACCAATAACAACAGTAGCATAATTATGTTGATCTGAGAAAATCCTGTTGGGGGAGCTGATCTTTAGTCCCACAGCTGCACTGAGGTTTTCTGACGATAGCTGGGCACTTGCAACTGCATGCGGTACACACAGTTCTGATGCTAAACAGGGAAATTAAACAAAATGAAAGCTGTTTAATCCAGATGTGTAATAGGAAACAACATTAACCGTATGAGTGCTGAGCACCAATCACTGCCATTACTTTGTGCACAAACTTATGAATGAACAGAAGATTTGATTACGTTATACTATAAAACAGATAAAAAAGAAAGCAGGAAATAGTTTTGTAGAGTAGGGCACTTAAAATCAGGAAATACCAGCTAGGAAATATTTGCTTATACCACTAAATTTTGCCCTCTGCTGTGCAAACGAGGCGGGAAGCCTACAGAATGTAGCAGCATGTGATCCCATTTAAGATTTGTTTAATGCACACACACAAAAAGGCAAAATGTAGGTTTGTACAGGTGTCAGTGTGAAACTGCTTAGTGGCTGTCTTTCTGTCTCTGTAAATTAAACACTGCTATTTGCAACACATTTCTCGTACGTAATGGTCTAGTTTTCTTTAAGTTAAGGAAAACTAAGTTTTATTCTGTGTAACTGTATCTGCACTTTACCTTGCCTCAAAATACCAACACAGTCGGCACCCCCTACCTTCAGTTCAGCAGTGTACTCTGTTTTCCACTTCAACTGACAGACTATCTAGTTCACCTGTCAGCAGCAGGAAATCTTTCCTTCCTCAGAGAATGAATGGATACCAGCTCGAGTCAGTGGAAAACCCTCACTGGTCTACCTTTTCTTAGTTTTCCTGCCACAGGTTCTGCCTCAAAGAATGACAGCAGGCTGAAGATGCTATATTCTCGGTTTGCTGGATGATTAGGAAAAAAAGAGGAAAGGGGATGTGATAGCCTCTTATATTGGGGCAAAAAAAAAAAAAAAAGATAACAAAGGATAAATACAGCAGAAAAAGCATGCAGAAGTACACTGCCCACAAATACTTTGAGACTGAAAATCTTAATAGGGTTTCTACCCATCTAAGGAATGATACTTTATAATGGTTTCTAAATATGGTAGTAAGGGGAAGGAAACTGTGCTCTGATGGAGCTTGATAACTTGAAAAACTGCACAACAGATAAAAAGGATCCTAGATATTTCAGCTATGAAAAGAGTACTTAGTATCAAATTTGTTGCTGTTTGTATAAAATAAGCCTTATTTGTTGTTTGTCAGTAATATTTACCTCTATGATGTTTACACTATGTTTATCTCATTCTTCATACTTAGGCTAGCCACAAGGATCAGGAAGACTTTTGCTTTTTCTTTAATGAATATAAATATAGTGCTTTCTTTTTCCTTCTGTCTCCCTTGGACACTGGAGAGAGGTCAAAACCCATTAACTGTTAGGTGGGATGAACATAGACTTCTAGCATTACTAAAGCTGATCAAATGCTCAGGGTTGACCATCTCATCAGATGTGAAGACAAGCAGACCTTACCAGGCAGAACGATGGCCACTGGAGATTTCTGCCTTCTTTTGTAGCAGAAGATGTGTTTCGCTTCCCAGCACCATCTGGGACTTTTAAAGCACAAATTTCCCCTAGCTCTTAACACAGGTATGATGGCCCCAGTGGCCTCCTGCACACTTTCTGCAGATCTTTATGAATAGTGACTTCCTTTCAGACCTTTTTATTTTTAAAAGCATTAGGGAATGTATTCTAGCTCAACTGGGCGTATATAATAGATTTGCAAGAGTGTACAGACTGCATTTGCCAACCGATGTGATCCCTTCCATGTGCTACTGACTGCCCAGTAATCTTTTCTCCTTTTCCTTTCTGTATGCTTCTATGTTTCCTGAAAGTCCATGATTGAAGGTCTTAAACACTTTACTTAAACAACCTGAAGTTTGAGCATGGAATTTGCCATGCTTTGTGAAAAGTTGTTAACCACACGTGACCAGGGGAGGACAAAAAGAGAATCAGAGGGAAGGTTACCCGGACCTTTAAAGCAAAAGAGCCTTGTTTGTGCAGCTGCAAACACAGAAATGATTAAAAAAAGAAAAAAAAAAAGAACAAGCCAAGCTTGCATTCAATACCCGTTGTTAAGCCAAATCCCATGTCAGCTGGCTCTTCATTCAATACATACAGCTGGCAAGCCTCACTGTCTTCAGCCTCCATATGGACACGCTTCGTTAAAAGAAATTTCCTGCAAAGGACACATATTTATAATAATTCCAGATTAAGCTTGTAACTCTAAGCAAGGACTTCAATTTTCTGAAAACTTTCTACATTAATATAAACAAGGCTATCAACACCTTTTTGTAAAACTAGGTGATTTACCAAACATTTGTGAGATAGCAAAGGGTAAGCCAGCCAGAGGCACATTTGTCTGCTGATGACTATTTACCCACTTCTACCCACTGCACATTCATATAAAAATAAGAAAAAAGACTAATATTTCTTTCATGTGACTAGGAAGTAAAGCAAGCAGGCGCAACCCTGGACTACGAGGCTGTCTTTCCAAAACTAGGTTTACCAACACTCTAATTGCCAAAAATCAACACCACCTCAATAAAACATGCATACAGTTGAATCTAGTCTAGATTTTCAGAGGTGTGAATGTAGGCATACTGTTAATTTTTTGTTCTTTCACCAGAACAGGTCTGCACTTTAAACACCAGCTGTTTAAGTCTAGTCATCCTACAGGGTTAAAAAACAACTCCGAGACCAAGAGTGAACATCAACCAGGGACAAACGAGAAATAATGCCATTAAGAAAATTAGTTTTAACTGACTGATTTGTTTCACTTTCCACCAAGAGCCACCGGTCTTCAGCCACCAGGAATACAGATTCCAGATTGATCGGCAGTGAGATGGTGTGAGTTTGGCCCTCTAATACATCGAGTACAATAAGACGGTTTCTGTCAAATCAGAAGCCACAAGAAGAATAATTAGACAAGCATGTATGCGAGGTGAACCATTATAAATCGATGAAATACGAGCATCTGATTTAAATCTCACCCTTTTTCCTTGTAGAACACCAGCCAGTTTTTGTGTGAAAACTCTCGGCACATTTTGTAGCTGCTCTGTACAAAAATATGTTGCACAGCAATTAGGGTTTGTTAGATTATTTCCAGTATGTTTCCCTGACCCCTCTCAAAGCGTACAACATTTTTTTTTTCCTGCATTGAGACCAACTCACTGCATTAATTACCTCCCAAAATACTATCTAGACTGTCTTGTCCCAAATCATACAACTGCATCATAATTTAGTTCATTACTTTGGACATAACCCCTTGTAACAAAACAAGGGATTGTTCTGTTATTCCCAGTTCTAGCTCCAAGGAGGAAGATATTAAATACACACATCCTCTGACAATATGACATTTATATCTTTGCTGTAATAGTAAACAATTCAGTACTTGGGTCCCCAAAACAGTAAGAGAGACAATCCTGGGGCTGTTTTTGCAATATTAAGCTATGATTTGTAACAAAAAGAGCATATTATGTTCTTTACTATGAGAGTGGTGAGGTGCTGGAACAGGCTGCCCAGAAAGGCTGTGGAAGCCCCATCCCTGGAGGTGTTCAGGGCCAGGTTGGATGGGGCCCTGGGCAGCCTGGTCTAGTATTAAATGGGGAGGTTGGTGGCCCTGCATGTGGCAGGGGGGTTGGAGCTTGATGATCCTTAAGGTCCCTTCCAACCCAAGCCATTCTGTGATTCTATAATTCTATGATAACAGAGGCAAACGCTATTTCTCACCGTGTCTTCCTTGCTGCTCCACCAGGGTGTTCTCCTGGGAGAATCTTGAGCATCTGGCAAGAGCAAAAGCCGACGAATGGCACCACTGTTCGTATCCAACAACAACACAACATTGCTCTGTAAAAGAAAAGCAGATCTGCGTACATCTCAAACCCATTTAAGAATCTAAAATAAATCTGTTAGAAGCACTCTTGAAACTCAAGCAGCTTTTTGAAAAGATTATCTAGGCTCCATTGGAAAATGCAGGCTGAATATTCTCGGTCCATTTCAGTGCCCAAGGAGAAATGTAATTGTGCAAGCTAAGTACCTGTAAAAGGGCTTGAATGAGTATTTCAGCTTTTTCATGGTGTTTTCCTTATACATCAGCTCACAACCATTTCTGCATAAGCTCCAGAAACTGGACTAGCATATCTAAGCTGTAGCCAGCTACATGTGCAAGACATACCAGTTTTGCTTGTCCAGCCACTAAAATATTTGCTTTCAGTTTTTTCATTTCCTTAACATTACTTTGAAGTATCTATTCCCTAACTTACAACTTACAAATGGCTTAGTATTTTCTGTCACACTTCAAGCTTCCAATTCCTTGGAGCCTATTAAAAATCCCAGTGTGTGAAAATCCTGTGACCTGGGTGCTGTGTGAGCTTAGTGTCAGGAAGAGGATGCTGTCAGAGAACAGCAGGATGGCTTTAGAGGATTAATACCAAGACAGGATTCTGAATTGCAAGCATCCACCACATAAAACATGTGAAGATACAGTATGATAACTTACGAACAACTTCAGGTTTCTCAGACTGTTACTCAGTGCCTTACTGATGTCAAACGATGGGGAGGGGGACCAATACTTCCCCTTGCCACCTCCAGGTCACACACAGGGCAGGGAGTGCAGTATGGATGAAGCTTTCCCTGTCTGCTGCACAGTGCCACAGCTGTCTCCACTGCTGTGATCCACGTGCTACGTGGACCTAACGTGTCTGAGGTGCTGCAGTCAAGTCTGGAGTGCATGATATGGATGAATGCACCTGACACAGAAAATACACAGCTTGAAGGATTAGTTTTTTTGCAGGGTCATTTTAAACATGCCTTTTTACAAGGTATTGTAGCTCCTAACTTATTTAACCAACAGTTCAAGGGAACAATCATTCAGAGGCAGCCTTACCTGCATCAAATGAAATTTAGAAGATACAAAAGAACACGTTAATGAAGCCTTGGCTTTAATTTTTTGTTTGCCATTTAAGGAAGTATTAGGTTCTGCAAGGACATTAGGTTCTGAAAGGGCTTACTAAAAGTAAACTGTCCACGTACAACATCTGCAATAACGCACGATAGACGTTAAGGGAGTAAAACATAAATTCCCACAAAATTGTCCTAAATAAAACAAGTACAAACAATCTGAGTCACGGTGTTTCTGTTCCTTTTGGGTATGCTTCATACTTTCACTAGGATTATTTGGGAGAATTAACTTCATTCAGTGATGACAGTCATTCGAAGCTAAATATGGTAAAGCACGTAAAATATTACCATGTTATTTGGAGCATTTGGGAATTTCAGCTGGAGTTCAATACGTCTGAAAAAAGAAGTTTGCTTATGTGTTACAAACCAAAATTACAGAAACATGGTTCAGGAAACAAATAGGGCATTTGCTTTGGATTTTGTTTTTCTGCCATGTTTTATTTATATGGTTCTGCAGCAGTGCTGCTGAACCAAAGAAACGCATTCGCCTTCCACATGAGATAAAGAGCACATACGAATCAATTACATTCTTCCACTTAGCGTTAAATTTATGAGAGTAGTTGGTAATATAAAAAACCTTTCTACTCCACCCCTTTTGATGTTAATGGTTTCCTTCTGTGCTAAGTGACTGATGTATATTCTGTCTGTGTTTAAGAATAGATTTTTGCGTCACTGCAAACACGTCCAAAAGCAGCTTTGGCAACCCCTCAAGTGGGCTGGGAAAAGAGGCTGGTGTGCAATTCCGCTATGTTTGTTCTTGACTGGGAGAAAAGTAACCTTTGGGCGACCTCACGACCCCGGTGTCTGGAATTCCAAACTTTGGACAGATGAAATAACCAATCCCATGAAGTGCCGGGCCTTTATTTTTAGTTACTGCAAAGTTTCCCTTTCCTTACTGCTGTTTTTATTTTAGCAAGCATTTTCCTCTTAAAAGTCCTGAAACCAAGCGGGGCTATGATTTCACTTTGCTGGTATGGGAAGCTGTTTCTTATGGTCTTGCAGACAAAGCAGAGCTACGGAAGGAATAAATTTCAAATTCAGAGTAAGACAGTATAAACAATTCAGTTTAACCCTCTTGTGTTCTTCTCCCTATGCTTACTTTCACTGCTTCATTCTTTTCTGTCCTCAGTGCTCATGCAAGCCCGCAAACACTCTCCTTTCCTGTGAGCTTCAGATGAGTGACTCACAGCTCTGGACAGTGCACACTCACCTTGTCTCATGTCCACAAGCATCTTTTCTATTAGTGCCACTCCATGACCTCTGGAGTGATGCACGTGTGGCAATACTGCTGCTGTAGACCTTTCTCCTGAATGCATACATCAGAATGTTACACAGATGAGAGGCTTCAGATGCTAGTGCTGGGAGGCTGCAAGTCCTTCCTTCACACAGAGGGTGGTGACACAAGGAGGCTGTGGATGCCCCATCCCTGGAGGCATTCAAGGCCAGGCTGGATGTGGCTCTGGGCAGCCTGGTCTGGTGGTTGGCAACCCTGCACACAGCAGGGGGTTGAAACTAGATGATCATTGTGGTCCTTTTCAACCCAGGCCATTCCATGATTCTATGTTTCTATGATTCCATTCCCAGATCCCCACGTGTCTGTCTAGATCACAACATGTTAAAAACAACCTTCTTTTAAAGGATGTTTCCACGTAGTGAGCAAGGTGGATCTCCACGTCAACTCCTATGTCACATACTCCCTCTCACTACATGCTATCTGGGAGCTCTGACAAAGCCCCAGCAGCACGTGGGACAAGGAAAAGCACTTCCTTCCCTTCCTACCCCACTTCCTGACAGAGAAAGATAAAAGCAGAGTTAAAGGAAGCTGGCTGACACTGCCTGGACAAAGTTCATTGTGCCCACTGAGGCAGGCTGTAGGTTACTCTGTCTGGTTGCAGCCTTTCAACTTGCAACAAAATAATGAAGTATGCAGTTAATTTACATGTGAATCAACGCTCAATGTGTATTTTCTTCCTATATGCATCCAATATATAATCATACCAGAGCTTTTCAAAATTCTTTTCACTTGCTATTCTGCCAAGTGGTAAATATATTAGGAATGCATTAAGAAAAAGTTACAGGGAATAGGCATGCTTGTGGCTTTAAGAAATAGGGGTACACCCTATAATACTTGTGGGGAGGATGAGGCAGAGGCTTTGAAAAGATGCACGTTTCCCCTCTATGTTGCAATTTCCACTTTGCAAGTAAATGATCTGAGCTTTCAGAAGACTCTGTCAACTCAGATTAAACAAAGAGTGAAAAGAGGCTGTGCTCATTGAGCCCATTGGCCACTTCATAGAATAGAATAATCTACCCTTTCTTCCAAGAAGATGTAGAGATGCCTTAAAAGCAGATAAATGTCTGATTTATAAATAAAATTAAATCCTGAAGTTCAGCTCTAGTAAAATTTTATTCAAAGGGACAAGGAGGAATGGCGATTTTTCATTTTATTTCACTGGAGGGCTCTACTGAATCCAGATGGATGTTATCTGAGAAATAAATTACAAGCTTATTCTAAGAGCTACAATATCATCATGTCATCCTTTCCAGCAGTTATCAACCATTTTAATGGTTCTTTTTAAAACTTAGTTATAAACATTCATTTTCAAAGACTTTGATTAAACAAGAAACTTGGAAAAATTTTATAGCTTTTGATATTTCATAAAACCACTAATTAGGCAATACCAGCTGTCAAGTGATTTTTTATTTTTATAAGTATAGCTTCTGATTTCTACAAATACTGTTAATATTTCTGTCTTTTTGTAAGTGTACATAGACCAGTCTCTAAAGCATCACGCATACAATTTGTGTTATTTGTCTTTTTAGCAGACCTGCTTGATGCATCCTCAGCACATGTAGGCGATCCTTGGAGCCGTGCCCCAAATACAAACGTGCCACTGATCCACTTGTATTAACATGTGAATGCTGCAAATTTTGAGATTAAGGCTGTCAGAGACCTCAGTACACCCAAAGGAAGACTCTACTCTTCAAGTAGACAGGCACTTCCAAAGGGCAATTATCTGTGCTCTAGCTTAGCCAGGATGAATCTTCTTTCAGATCACCTTTATCCACTCAACAGATACATATGGCACTCAGATAATTAGCACAGACTATACACTTCCTTGCTAATATCATAAATACTATCTTGCTTAATTTCATGTACGGTAACGTACACTTCATTTCACAGGTGTACTGTGAAGGCACATGACTTTTCTGTGGCTCCATCACAGGAAGAGTTAGTAACAAAAATGAAGCTCCCCGTGGAAAAATGAAACTATTTGAGAATAGATCTTTTGATTAAGTGGGAACTACAGATCCAGAGATCTCATCACAAGCCCTAATATAAGGAAAGATGGCAGTGGCTGTGAAGGCTACAACAGCTGCGTATGGTTGTGTTTTGGTACCACACTTGAAAAGCAATCCTAAATAAATTATTCATGTAGTCCATGGATACAAACATGCAATACACAAAAGAAGCATTCTTCATCTTTCTTTCTTTTTTTTTTTTTTTTTTTCCTGTGTAAGATGCTTACTTAAGTTACCCAAGGAGTCTAAAATAACTTTTGAATGGTGTCCTAAGTACACAATGACTATTTGCAACCAAATGTGTAGTTTATTGGAACATACGTTCACACTCAGTAAGGTCTACCTTAATATTAACTCTGTGTAGCAAGCCCTAAATTAATGGAAAGCATTCAGTACATTGTAATTCAGTATTACTTTCCAGCAGTATAAGTGGGTTTTATTTTCAGACAGGATTTGTTCAATTTAGCACTTGCTAAGAAAGGCAAGACTGGAAACTGAAAATATTTAAGCACTGTCAGGGAAAAAAACCAAGAGCTTACAGCTTAGTGGAAGTCAGCTGGAAAGGGACAGTGAGCAACTACAGAACAACCTTTATTTCAGAGCTAAGTCACACTGCTGTCGAAAAATACATGCCATAAAGATAGGCAAAACCAGTCACAGACTTAATTAATAATCCAAAACATCACGGACAGATCTCTGATTAAAACCTTGCTGCTGAGAGTGAATCCTCCTGTGATTTGGTTAAAAACAAATATAGCCTGGCAATTTTTTTCATGGTGGGAATCTCAGGCACTCAGAAAGCAAAGAATATTGCTGGGCTTTATATTAAAAAGTGTGAGACATTCTAAACATTCTTAGACACATGATAGACTGCCATCTGTTTTACAGTTTCCTGCATTGACTTTGCCAAAAAAAAAAAGCCAAGTATTGTTTAGAATTGTACAAATTTGTTATGTCCATCCCAAAATAGCCCAAATCATACATCTATAACTGTTCAAGACAACCGTACAAGCAATCTCAATAGCAGGTATCTTCAGAATCACATCTTTACAGTTGGCATTCAAAAGTGTCCTAGGCAAATCTAAAGAAGGCATATGCAGCTCTAACAAAGGCAGAATTATGTTTCTTGTAAGGTATGAAATTTAATTGCTGTGTTTGAGACCAGAAAAGGAATCAACACTTGAAAAATTTTTCTGGAACAACGCTATCAAAGAGATACTAGAATCACAACATGGTATGGGCTGGAAGGGGCTTTTAAGGTCATCTAGTTCCAACCCCCTGCTATAGGCAGGGACACTTCCCTCTCCACTAGGTTGCTCAAAGCCCCATCCAGCCTGGCCTTGAATGCTTCCAGGGAGAGGGCATCCACAGCCTCTCTGGGCAACCTGTTCCAGTTTCTCACCACCCTTACAGTGAAGAATTTCTTCCTAATATCAAGTCTACATCTTCCACTCTAAAACCATTTTCCCTCATCCTGTTGCTATGTGCCCATATAAAAAGTCCCTCCCCAGCTTTCCTGTAGGCCCCCTTCAGGTACTGGAGGGCTGCTGTAAGGTCTCCTCACAGCCTTCTCTTCTCCAGGCTGAACAGCCCCAGTTCTTTCAGCCTGTCCTCATAGCGGAGGTGCTCCAGCCCTCTGATCATCTTTGTGGCCCTCCTCTGGACCAGCTCCAACAACCCCATGTCTTTCTTGTCTTTCTAATACTAGTTATGGATTGACTGAAAACTACTTAAACCCCAGTTCATGTAGGAAAAGCTCTGCTAAACGGGCATCTCTCCCCTACTGAAAAATGGGAAGATGAAATTCAAAACAAAAGGAAAAGGAAAAATTAATCATCAAAAATTGATAACGACTAGATTAAACACAAAACCACTGTGACTGGTAGGTAACATGAGTAATGCTTAATAACAATAAAATACAAATACTAATCAGCTGCATTTCGTCAATTCTTGTCTCTTCTTACTCTTGGCAAAAAGGTTTAAATTGGAATTGTTCAACTCAACAACTGACAGTACTAGAAAGTCAAAAATCTGTGGAAAGTATGCATTAACTGACTCTGAAAAAAGAATTTAAGTCAAACCAACCCTGAATTCTTCGGTGGTTCTAAATTTTCATTGCTGATACACTAAATGTCAAGACTTACATAGCCTTTCAAGTATCTGTGTTTTAGATGTTACAGAATGCAAAAGGATTCACAAAAGAAAGCAAAAACAGTGGCATGAAGCACACATAAGCAGCACTTCACTTTGTGACTCAGAAAATGTCTCCTTCATATTCTGCTCAGAAAGTAAAAAGAGAGCAAGAACTTAAATTCACAGCATAAAACAGCTTACTCTATACTTTTCAAATACATGCTGCTTGACTGAGACTCCTGAACTCAATTCAGCATCCCTTCCTTCATAAAGGCCAACCTTCCTCTATCAGTGAGAGAAAGAAGTAAATAGAACTCAGTTTCAATAATGCAAAAGGACAAAAAAGGTTCTAGTAAATCATCTACAAAGTGCAAGAGAAAAATCTCCACATAAAAACTAAAGCTGAGGCATGTCTCAGGCTGCAAGTATAATGAAAAATAGAGCACTCAGAAGCAGCTAGACTTACCCAGCCTATTTCTGTCTATACAGGAGACACCTCAGTGATTCTGCCTTCTGTTCATAACTAAACATTTAGCTGCAGTTTTTTGGTTGCGTGTTGGTCTTTGTTTCTTTTTTATTTTTCTTACCTCCTCTTCATGCAGAATCACTTGACCTTTGAGTGGATTTCCCAGTGGTGCCACAGTCACAAAAGGCTGCCAGACGTGTCCAACCGTTCTTGGGAAGATGTCATACAAATCCACAAAGTATCCATTCTTACTGGAGACATTCATGAAGTACAAGGAAACAGGATTGCAGGTAGTAACATAAAGTACATTGTCAGTTTCCTCTTCTGAAATAAGAAAGTAACAATAAGAGAAGGCAACAGACATTGCATATCCCTCTTAAGGAGACTCTAGCCACAACTATGAACTCTTTAGACAGGTAGTTCAAGACACATTTGCCTAGATAAGGCCTGCCAGCATATGTAAAATGTGCCAGGTCTTTTTGTTTGTTTATAATTCTGTTTCTCCCTCTTTCTTTAGCTCATTCTCTCTTTCAACTAATATATTTAATATACACAAGGGATGAAAACAAACTTTTCACAAAGAGCACTTCATGCTGGCCTTCAGACAGAGCTCAAAACCAAACCAAAGTTACATGGTTTCTCTTTAACAGTCATGAAAGCTTGTGAATGTATTTGGAACTCAGGCTACAAGCAGAAAAAGCAGCACTCCATTACTGATCACCAGCAATCTGTTTATAATACATTATGAAGTTTAGACACTTACGGATAAACTGTAAAGAAGTTTATGGATATACCAATGATGCAACTCACTTTGGTACATTAATATAGATAAGTAAAGCAGGCTTGATTCAGAGAGAAAGAATTAAAATCATTTTAAGCTCAGCACTCTGCAAGTTGTAAGATTTGCTATAAAACTGAACTGACCAGGAGAAAGAGAAAAAGCCAAAGAATCATTTTCTGAAGCATTACAGTGTCGAACATAAAAACTAGACAGACTTGCAATTTTGTGGCTGTGTTCTACTTTAAATATCCTTCTCCTGGTTTGAGAAGCATGCATATCCTTACAAAGACCACAGTGTATCACTGAAATTATGCTTGCTTTCCAATGACTGATTATTTTTTTGTTGTTTCAACTACTGCTAAAAAAATAAAGGAAAAAAAAAGAAAAAAAAGTGGAAAAACATAAATTATTTTTCACAGAATCACAGAATCATAGAGGTTGGAAGGGATTTCTGGAGATCACCTAGTCCAACCCCCCTGCTAAAGCAGTTCCATTCAGCAGGTTGCACAGGTAGGCATCCAGACTGGTTTTGAGTATCTACAGAGGGATTCCACGACTTCTCTGTGCAGCTCATCCCAGTGCTCTGTCACCCTCAAAGTAAAGGAATTCTTCCATATATTTTTACGGTACTTCCTGTGTTTCTGTTTCTGTTTTTGCCCATTGCCACTTGTCCAGTTACTGCACATCACTGAAAAGAGCCTGGCCCTATCCACTTGACTCCCACCATTTAGATATTTATAAGCACTGATAAGATCCCCTCTCAGTTCTTCTCCAGGCTGAACTGTCCCAGGTCTTTCCTATACTCCAAGTCCTACTATTATTCCTGTAGTCATTTGCAAACAAACCCATAAATACTAACTACTGAACATACACTGAAATGTTGTTTTTACCCTTAGAATCACACATGTTGCTCTTTTCTATTCTGTCACTGGCCATCAGCAGGCATTTATGATGTCAATAGCCCAACACTTCTTTATCTCCAGGATATTTCATCTATCTGTGACACTGGGGACCATTACAATAGTTAACTGTATTTCTTACTGCACCTTTTGTGACAGTGACATCGCAAATGAGGTTAGTTTCATCCAAAGGCAGCGTCCAATAAGCAAGTTCTTCTGTGAAGTTGAGGGACCGGGCTTCATGTCGTTCCAGTGGAAATCCTTGAATATTTAAGTACACAGGGCCCTGAAACAAACAGTAATTCGGTATTAAAATCTAGAAGTCTTCTTCAAAACCATTAATACAAATAACACCACAAACAGATTAATGGCAGGAAAGGAGAAATGCTTTTCTGCAAGGTTTCTGAATATTCATGCTGTCATTTTCTTTGCAGTATAGCAGCCATCATGCCTCCCTTTTTAGTGGGTTGGTTTGCAAACATCATTGCTCAACGGTCTGGGGGCAGTATCACGTTCACGTTGGATAAAATTTAATCCATACAAGGGAAAAAGAAATCAGAATATACTTTTTGTCTTAAAGAAGTTCAATGGCAACTTCTTGTTTTAGAAATCCCATATCGAATTAGTAGTTCGGGGTTTTTCCTTACTTACTGTTGCAACAATTAGCTGAAAAAGGACTTTAAAGCTTTGGCTACAGGTCAGATTGTATCAAAGTTTCAGATTCAATCCTGGCAGTGCCAAAGACCTTTAAGAATTCAGTTGTGTGTAAAATAAATACAGAAAGAAGCTTTCTTTTCACTCTCTGATCTTATCCAAAAACAGAGGTCTGGGGGCTGAAGCCAACCACCTCCAAGCATCCAAACCAACTGCAGAGTTCTTTCAAATACAATATTTTCAGTGTCCTTACAAATAGCTCTTTTCAAAAACTTCTGAGCAAACGTAATGATTTTTAAAGGGCAGCCTACACTCTGAGGGTGAGGTACGCATAACAGTTCATTTTTCAAGTCAGCATTAAAAAGCACAAGCAGGTAACAAGGATCAAACTTTGCATATGCTTTTTTTCCTGAAGAAACTACACTTGAGATTCTTCACATCCCAATACATAAAAAGAGTGCTGCATAAAAAAAAGAAAAAAAAGAAAGAAAGAAAGAAAAAAGAGACAAACCTTTACATCTATTTTTTGAGTTTCTGTGGGACACAGCAGTTTCTGTTGTGCATTCCCTGGCTGATCAATTTTCCAGTAGCCCATAAATTTATGGTCTGGTAATGGCAGTCTGTCAAACAATGCAGGAACAAACATATTTTTATATTCACTGACCAGCAACTGATATGGAATAAATCATTTAAACAACAGCATTCTTCCAACTTGTCATATTTGAAGATTTTCTTGCACAAAATGCTTCCTCACTAAAATATGTCATTTCTTTCATGTTTTAAATCACAAAAATCACCGAATCATAGAATGGCCTGGGTTGAAAAGGACCATAATGACCATCTAGTTTCAACCCCCCTGCTATGTGCAGGGTCGCCAACCACCAGACCAGGCTGCCCAGAGAATTTAGCCTTCTGGAATACTAATAACGCCACGCCTGAACAGCATGATAAAAGAAGGAACCTTTCACATAATATGATCTGAGATGAAACACTCTTCCATTCTGAATTATCCAGGGCATGTAGTAAAATACACCCAAGCCATCTCTTGCTTTGCTGTACTCAAGTCAGGCAGGATGTGATGGCACTGCTTCAAGGGTCTATTGTAAGCAACACGCTCCTCTAAAAACAGTAAACTAAGCAGAGTAAACTGGAAACAGAGTAACTGGAAAGTTGACTGTGCAATAAATGCAATTTTTTTTCCCATATATTTTGCCACTGTTCACATGAACATAGGCAATGTAATACAGATGTGAGACCATGCCACTGGCTTCAGCAGCCTACGGGATTGCCATACCCTTCTTTGAGAGCTTCTTTTGATTTTACTGGTCTAAGTTCTTTATTTCTGTACACTTTACTTAGAGAAGAAATACACAGGCTACAGCAAAAATCACTTACAAAGGAAAAGAAAATGCTGGCATACAACAAAGTAGCTTGACAGCAGAACAGGGACATTTTCTCTAGTGATTTGCAGCCACTAAAAGCAGTTTGACTTTGTTGATAGGCATGAATGCATTCAAGCTAGTGAACTCATCGCTTTTGGTTTCTTTTATTTAGGATCTGTTGCTCCTAAAGAGACCTATCAAAACTGCATTCTGTATTACAAGCACTTGCACATTATTGTACAGCTACATAACTTGGCAAGAGAACAGAAGACATTCCCCCTCCCTTGCTATAAATATCTCTAAAGTCTATTTTAAGGAAGTTCACTTAGACTGTTAAAAGCCTGTGCTTGGTCTCCTATACCCCATTTGATGATGCTTGTTCCTACTGTTAAAATTATTTCCCCTCTCCCCTCCAACCTGGCCACTCTAAACATAAGACATTAGTTTTTCTTCCTCTTGATACTCTTTCCAGAACAAGAAGAAATCTCAAAAAAATTATTTGGGATGACAAATGAATCTTGGCCAATTTTGGTATTATTTTTTTCACTGAGAACGTAGGGAAAAAGTGAAGGAATGAACATTAACATCCTCTAATCATTCCAACTCACGCAGAAAGATGCATTAACATCTCTTACTGGCATACAGCAAACCTCAAGCAACCCAGCTAAGGCAGTACCCACAGGGAGGCAGTCACTCCATCTCCATCCCTATTCTGCACATGGACAATATGCCAAGGCAGTTAGATAGCCAAAGACACTGCATTATTTGGAAACACAAAATGGTTTGGATGCTACAGATCATATAAACACTCAGCTGCCAGCAATATACCATTGGGGCACTTAATGAGGAAAGTGTATTTCATTATTTCCCTCATTCAGTCAAAGACCCAGCAGAATATTCACTGCCTGTTTGTGGCCTATTTATAGAATCATAGAATTTATGAATATTAATAGATAGCAATGTTTAAACATTGATTTTATTTGTGTTGCAATCAGCAATAACTCCTTCTTGTTATCTCAATGGAATATCAGCTTCCACAAGGATATGGATTCAGTTTTTAATTCCTTACACATTACTCTCATGTACAACATCCTAGAAATCAACACGTTCGCTAATAAATGTGAGTACTTATCACATTTTAAAACAAAACAGATGTTAATAACCAGCCCTAACCAAATACGCTGTTTTATACAGCAACAGAATTACAGATTGCATTCTCAAAGAAATAAAACATTTCCATTCTGTTTCAGCTTCCTGGAGATTTGCTTTGCTAATGGTTTTCTTCCCTCAGGAAAATTTATTTCTCCTTTCTCCCAGATTTTTGAGGTTTTGCTCTCTTCCCTGCTCCTGAATGATTTAGTTTCTCTGGGGAGCAGTCCAAGCCATCACGAACAGCAAAGAGAAGGGAGAGGTAGATCAGAATTTAGGAATAAAACATAGAACTCATAACACAAAATTCCTCTGTCAAGAAAAATAGGGCCTGACAATGCTACTTCATTCCATCTCACTGCACAGAAACCTGGTCTAAGAAAGTCTAGAAGAAGCTGGTGGCACTAAATGTCTCAGAGCTGGTCTGCCTTCTGATGATTTTCAGGAGTGAGGGTACAGAAGAGCTGGAGCAACACAACCACACTAGAGACATGGACACATCTGAACAGTTTTCCTCTACTGAATATATATGATATGCTGTTGCGATGTTCAAGGCCAGGTTGGATGGGGCCCTGGGCAGCCTGGTCTAGTATTAAATGTGGAGATTGGTGGCCCTGCCTGTGGCAGGGGGGTTGGAGCTTCATGATCCTTGAGGTCCCTTCCAACCCTGGCCATTCTGTGATTCTGTGATATGCACTGAAGTAGGGAGACTATTTTCTTCTCCCAGGACTTGCAGGTAATAACTAAGTTTTGAAAATAACCTGAAGTGACAGTGCTAATAAAAAGATTCATAAGGCACTTCTGCCCCTCTGCAGTATTTCAAATGAATTAAATGAACCAAATGCTTCTTATATAAAAGGCAGACAGAAAACTATGGAAATGGCACCAGTGGCAAAAAGCTGAGAAACAGAGATCTGATGGGTGTAGAAAAGTGCAGTGGATCGTTAAGAACTGTACTGAAACACCATTGCTATTTCCAGTAATGTACAGAACAACCCTCAATTTATGCCTTTCCACAAAAGCTGGAAAGAGTTTATAGAGCAGAAAAAACACGACAGGCTGCAGTAACCTTGTAAGGAAGCCAAGACATAAAAGCAAGTTCTAATGAATTATTCCTAATCACTTCTTCCATTATGGATCTGTCAGTGTTTGTAGGTTAAGAAAAAATTAGAAATATTTTAATATTTATTTGCTCCTGGTTTTACATCCTGGTTTTCCTTAAGATTGCTGCTGTCCATGAAATGGTTACATACGAAGACAGTTTAGAAAAGGTGATGGGCACAGGACTTACGGTTGATGTGACAATTCTACATAAAACTATTATTTAACTTGATTTTGTTCATACACAGCAGTCTGAGGGGAGACAATCTGTCAAAAGATTATTTTTGAGCAGTCTCTGGTGCTGGAAAACTTCTCAAAGTGTCAATATAATTAAAGTGATAGTGACATACACATACATAAAGAATGATTCCTAGATCTTGGACCTTTGATTACATGCACTGCTCTATTTTTGTAGACCCTTTTATGAGTATCAGACAAAATCCCAACAACACTGAAGACAACCTATTATTTTTTATACTGATTTAGGGGGTAAATAACAGGAGAGAAGCTTATCAGAATCACAGAATGGCCTGGGTTGAAAAGGACCACAATGATCATCTAGTTCCAACCCCCCTGCTATGTGCAGGGTCACCAACCACCAGACCAGGCTGCCCAGAGCCACATCCAGCCTGGCCTTGAATGCCTCCAGGGATGGGGCATCCACAGCCTCCTTGGGCAACCTGTTCCAGTGCGTCACCACCCTCTGGGTGAAAAACTTCCTCCTAATATCTAACCTAAACCTCCCCTACCTCAGTTTAAAACCATTCCCCCTTGTCCTATCACTATCCACCCTCATAAACAGTTGGTTCCTGCTCCTGTTTATACGCTCCCTTCAAGTATTGAAAGGTCTCCCAGGAGCCTTCTCTTCTCCAAGCTAAACAAGCCCAGATTCCTCAATCTTTTTTTTTCATAGGAGAGGTGCTCCATCCCTCTGAAGCTTGTTGCCATTCAATTAAAAACACAGGAGAAGAAACAAGTATTTCCCTTTATTAATATATGTCTGTTTACCATACAAACTATCAATATATACATGGACATTAAGTAAAGACTAAATATTAAGTAAAAAGCAAATAGTCTATTATAAAGAAATTTTAGTTGTTGTAGACATAGAAACTTAAACCAGAGGAGTACTTCAAGTATTCCAGGTTGGTTTAAAATCAGTTAGCAGCAAGTTAGCATGACAGAACAAGTGACCATGAGAGACATGTCTTCTTAAAATGTATCTTATGTTACTCTTACTCCTTGGCCAGCTGTACATTGGTTGGTTTTGCTCCAATAGGTATCCCATATTTGTGCAAAGTGTTGGTTAAAATTTCACGCATTTCATTGTTGTAGGAGTCGAAGTCAAACACATTTCGAACAACATTTGCCAGTCCTTCAGTTGGGAATTTCTGTAAAGGAACAAAGTCCCAGATTTATTTTACTGAATACTTCTGTTAATAGTTCTAACAGAAACTCTGCTCAACTTATAAAAATGATCAATAAATATTTTTAATAAATTTCTGGAATAAAAGAAGGTACGTTGCTTCAAGTCAGAACGATGTTCGTGATACTAAACCTGAATTAAACAAACGGATAGGAGACAGTTAGTTAGATAATCACTTGCACTCATGTTTTGAAGAATCATTTTTGTTATACACATCGCAAGGTGGCCTAATCGTTCAAATACATAATTAAACATAGCATATATTTTTAAATTTGGAACTGCTAACTGGGAAGTTCTGACACAAATACATATATTCATGCACTCGACTGTATAATTTATTTAAGAATTCTGATTCTCAGTGTTGAATATGGAAAAGCAGAAGATGCATTGCTTGCTTACTAAAAATAACTTTAAAAATAACTTAAGGTTCTGATGGATGTCAGTGGAAACAGCCATTGTAGATGGACAACCTTTTTTTTAATGATGAAAAATCCTACCTGAAATGTATACAGAAAGAAAACAGTTCTATCAAATTTTATTTAGGATTTCCAACAAAGAAAGTGCTAACTATTGCTATTGAACTGTGCTTTTGATTTAAGGACAGTGCTGTCTTTCAGATTTAAAAACTGCCCCTTACACCTTTTAATTATTGCCGTTCTGCCAGAAGAAAACACATTTTTCTGCTCTCATTTCCCACCAAGACCTAGAACTCAGTAAGACTTCTTCACTGATTGAACTCATGTAGCAGGAACAAACTGAAAAGTAGAAAGATTTTTCAGGACCTTCAGAAGGCCCAATAGGCAGCTTAGCACTTCTGAAAATTGTTACCAAGTGCTTCATCAGTACTTCCACAGGTTTTTGAAACTCCTATAGCACACATGTACCAGTTTGCCAATAAATTAAGGCATTTTGAAGTAAACATAGATTTTTATGCATGCTGCCATAATTTCAAGCTTAAATAACCTTATTTTTAAGGGCACACTAAGGTATTTTAAACAGAATACAGATTATCCAAAATTTAGATTTCATCTGTCATGACAAAAACAGGTGTTGTTTAAGTTGTGCACATTAACACATCTAAATCACTGAGCCTTTTCACACACATTCTTACTCATGTAGGATGTAAATGGAACAAATCAATTTAAAAGAATTTTAAAAAACACCTGAACTACTATTTCTCCTAGAACTTTACCACCTAACTGCTTTATTTCTAGGTGTATGGAGCTGAAATCTTGATTGATTTTTTCCCATCAGAAAGCAATGGCTGCTACAAAACCAACTTGAAAAAAAATGATATAACACACATCATTGAAATGTGTAAAAGCATTTTAATAAAAGCTGCTGAGTCATAAAAGAAATAAAAACTAAAACATAAAAACAGATTTTTTTCATGAATTTTTTTGACCTATACTCTTAATTATACATCACCATTATTGGGGATTTTAATATTTTCCCAAATGAAGAAATACATAATATCGTAAATAAAATATCAGTGACACAAGCGAAGCTAAATTTAGCTACTTACTGTGGTGCAACTGAATACCACTGCTAGAAATAGGCTTGTACAAAACCTTTTTGTTAATCTATGGTGTACATGCCAGAGCATATTTGAGTTACTAGCATTGATATGAAAGTATACTAAACTATATACTACTTTTTAATCCTATCCATGAGGAAGCTATTAGAAGTTCTGTATTATCACAGCTTAGCAAAATACAGTTGATATATGATAATGTTTAAAATGTCCATTCCTTACCAAATGAGACGGATTCTAAAAAAACTCACAAACTTTTCTCCCAGTAGATGTTCCAACTAAAGACTACAAATATTTCGGATGCAACTTAATTGGGAAAAGGTTTTTTGCTTAGCAGTGAAAGTACTGAATTCTCTAACGTAAATTTCAACTAGGAGTCATTGCACAAAAAAGCCTATGTTCATCAGACATAGACATTTAGAAAGATGTAGACCTACTTCATATTCAGAGTGCAGAGCACTGCCTCAGCCTGTTGTCAAGTGTCTTCTTTCTAATAAGAAGAAACATATTCTGTATAACTAAAACCTTTCCCTGCAGATTTTAGAACATTTATTATGACCAATACTGTGGTTTCTTTGTTATTCCCTTTTCACTGCAGAGCAGAACCAACAACCTTACACCAAGCTACCTTGTTCACTCACTACTCACCCTTTCACCTGCTCTGCACAAGGTACTGAAGAAGCCTCAGTGACATGCCTCAAATAGCAGCCTCCAAGTGTTTCTGTGTTTCTCTGAATCACTTTGTAGAATTCTGACATCTATATCATAGAATCATAGAATGGCCTGGGTTGAAAAGGACCACAATGATCACCTAGTTTCAATCCCCCTGCTATGGTGCAGGGCTGCCAACCACCAAACCAGGCTGCCCAGAGACACATCCAGCTTGCCTTGAATGCCTCCAGGGATGGGGCATCTTATAGAGAAGATTGCCTTGAGGGAGATCATGGGGGATCAGGCCTAGCCAGCATGGGTTCACAAAGGGGAGATCGTGTGTTACCAACCTGATCTCCTTCTATGATCTAGTGACCAGTCTGGTAGACGGGGGAAATGCTGTTGATGTAGTCAACCTAGACTTCAGCAAGGCCTTTGACATTGTCTCCCACGGTATTCTCCTACAGAAGGTGGCAGCCCGTGGCTTGGACAGGTACACTCTTGGCTGGGTAAGGAACTGGCTGGAAGGCCAGACCCAGAGAGTGGTGGTGAATGGAGCTAAATCCAGCTGGGCGACTTGTCACAAGTGCTGTTCCCCAGGGGTCGGTGCTGGGGCCTGTCCTCTTCAATATCTTTACTGATGACCTGGATGAGGGCATTGAGTGCACCCTCAGTAAGTTTGCAGATGACACCAAGTTGGCTGGAAGTGTCGATCTGCCTGGGGGTAGCGAGGCCCTACTGAGGGATCTGGACAGGCTGGATAGCTGCGCTGAAGCCAATGGGATGAGGTTCAACAAGACCAAATGCGGGGTTCTGCACTTTGGCCACAACAACCCCAGGCAATGCTACAGGCTTGGGGCAGAGTGGCTGGAAGACTACGTAGAGGAAATGGATCTGGGGGTATTGCCTGATGCTCAGCTGAACATGAGCCAGCAGTGTGCCCAGGTGGCCAAGAAGGCCAATGGCATCCTGGCTTGCATCAGGAATGGTGTTGCCAGCAGGAACAGGGAAGTGATTGTCCCCCTGTACTCAGCTCTGGTGAGGCCGCACCTCGAGTACTGTGTCCAGTCTTGGGCCCCTCACTGCAGGAAAGACATTGAGGCCCTGGAGCGGGTTCAAAGAAGGGCGACAAAGCTGGTGAGGGGTCTGGAGCACAGGCCTTATGAGGAGCAGCTGAAGGAACTGGGATTGTTCAGTCTGGAGAAGAGGAGGCTCACGGGAGACCTCATTGCTATCTATAACTACCTGAAGGGAGGTTGTAGTGAGCTGGGGGTCGGCCTCTTCTCTCAAGTAACTGGTGATAGGACGAGAGGGAATGGCTTCAAGCTGCACCAGGGAAGATTTAGGCTGGATGTTAGGAAATGCTACTTTTCTGAAAGAGTGGTCAGGCACTGGAATGGGCTGCCCAGGGAGGTGGTGGAGTCACCGACCCTGAAGGTTTTCAAATTTGGATTTTGTGTTGAGGGATATGGTTTAGTGAGAACTATTGGTGATAGGTGGATGGTTGGACTGGATGATCTTGTAGGTTTTTTTCCAACCTTGGTGTTTCTGTGATTTCTGTGATCCACAACCTCCTTGGGCAACCTGTGCCAGTGTGTCACCACCCCCTGTGTTGAAAACTTCCTCCTAATATCTAACCTAAACCTCTCCCACCTCAGTTTAAAACCATTCCCTCTTGTCATATCACTATCCACCCTTGTATCACCATCAATATCAATATCAGTCAATTATACCAACAGTCCTGTGTCTTCCAGTAGGACATCAAATACAATTTATTTCATCAGTACAGCTGATCGCTGCTGCCAAAAAACCCATTCTGAACACAAGCACTTGGAAAAAGGTCCTCCACTTCAGTTATTAAAAAATTGCAACTCTCTTGTTCCAATCAGAACAAATTCAACCTTTTCTTAATAACTGCTTGGATAACTGATTACTGAAGAAAGGCAATGACAGCTCACTTGAAGAAACTGAAGTCTGAACATTTGGATTGAACATTAAAAAAAAAAATCATTTGGTTTCTATTGATTTTTAAAACAAGATTACTGGAGAAAATATTGATCTCTCATCAGTCTGTCTGGTTCTTGTTCATTGGTTCCTTCCCTTCAAGTAACACTTCTGAGCGTTCCTTTGAGTATTTTTATGGTTTGGATTCTTTTCTATTTTTAAAAATATTAAGTGAAATAATTCTTAATATTTTTTTATTTAGTTTATATACATAATGCTTTATATCATACAAAGCTCTGACAGAATTTGGGTGAAAGATAATTTTTTATGGATCCAACCTTTTTCAACCACATATATTGCTACTGTTGACTTACAAGCATCAATAAAAAAGCAGTTTGCTGGTACAAACAGGTAATCTTATTCTACAGCACTTCTACCACTACTCTGAAAATAAAGCAACAAGTGTCTGGTATGCAGACTGTAACAAATCCAGATTATTTTTTTAGATGTCTACTTCGTGTGACCACTACCACTTGCCTCTGTATGCGTTGCACAGGCTTCAGATGGCTTTGTGTGTCCTGTACTGACAGCATCACCACAAGGGCCTCACAGAATCACAGAATCATAGGGGTTGGAAGGGACCTCCAGAGATCACCAAGTCCAATCCCCCTGCCAAAGCAGGTTTCCTACACCAGGTTGCACAAATAGGCATCCAGGCGGGTCTTGAATATCTCCAGGGAAAGAGACTCTACAACCTCCCTGGGCAGCCTGTTCCAGTACTCTGTCACCCTCACCGTAAAGAAGTTCTTGTGCACATTTGTGTGGAACTTCCTATGCTCCAGTTTCAGGCCATTTCCCCTTGTCCTGTCTCCACACACTGCTGAAAACAGTCTGGCCTCACCACTCTGCCCCCCCACACCTTAGATATTTATAGACCTGGATCAGATCCTCTCTCAGTCTTCTTTTCTCAAGGCTAAGCAGACCCAGTTCACTTAGCCTGTCTTCATAGGGGAGATGTTCCAGGCCCTTCGCCATCTTTGTGGTCCTCCGCTGGACTCTTTCCAAGAGATCCCTGTCTTTTTTGTACTGGGGAGTCCAGAACTGGACACAGTACTCCAAATGAGGCCTTACCAGGGCAGAGTAGAGGGGGACGATCACCTCCCTTGACCTGCTGGCCACGCTCTTTTTAATGCACCCCAGAATGCCATTGGCCTTTTTGGCCACAAGGGCACACTGCTGGCTCATGGCCAACCTATCGTCCACCAGGACACCCAGGTCCCTCTCTGCAGAGCTCCTCTCCAGCAGGTCATCCCCCAGCCTGTACTGGTGCATGCAATTATTCCTATCCAGATGCAAGACTCTACACTTGCTTTTGTTAAACCTCATCTGGTTTCTTACTGCCCAGCTCTCCAGCCTGTCCAGGTCTCGCTGAATGACAGCACAGCTTCAGGCATGTCAGCCAATCCTCCTGACTTTGTATCATCAGTAAACTTGCTAAGGGTGGCCACTATCCCCTCATCAAGGTCACTGATGAAGATGTTGAACAAGACCGGACCCAGCACCGACCCCTGAGGAACACCGCTGGTTACAGACCTCCAACCAGACTCTGCACCGCCAGTGATGACCCTCTATGCTCTGCCAGTCAGCCGGTTCTCAACCCACCTCACTGTCCACTCATCTATCCCACACTTTCTCAGCTTTGTTATAAGGATGTCATGGGAGACAGTATCAAATGCCTTGCTGAAATCAAGGTAGACTACATCCACTGCTCTCCCTCTTACAGTGGGCATCATCTACTGCCAGGAAAAGCAGCTTGCCTTTTCATTCACAGAGACATAAATTTCAGTCTGTTTCTCTCTGCCACATAGCTACTCATTCTGATTAAGCCAGTGCAAACCTCATTACCTTTATTAACTGGTAACTAAGATTCAATGTGGTTGGCCAAAAGGATAAAAAGCATTTGTTGTATGTAGAGCTGCACAGACAGAAAAGGATGCAAATGGATGTGATAAACTCAGCTTCCATTTGAGATCAGATGAACAGCAAAAAATGTATTAAGCACAAGAGCTTACTGGAGAGGCTTAAAAGCCTAATGTAGGCTTCAGGGCCTACACTACCACTCAAAAATTGTTATTCTATTGTCTGTGAACAGAAATCAATCTCAGATAAAAACAAGAAAGAAGGCAAAGTAAGAAAAACTAACTAACTAACTAACAATCTCAAATTGAGAAAAGTCTCAATAGACTTGGTAGAAAAGCCATTTCTACTTTACTATTTACTATTTACTAGTTGGACAAATATCAGTTGCCTGATTAACATCTACCAGGAATACTGGGTGACCGGACTCTGCATAACAACATACAAAAGATCTACTGAAAGCCTGTAGATTAGTTGGTGCAGAAGCAGTCGTAGTATACAACACTAGCAGGTAAGGGCAGCATGTGGAGCTTCTGGGCTTGCCCATAAGCCACTATTAGCATCAACAATTCCGACATTTGACACGCGCTGACAATTGCAGATGAGTGAGACAAAAAAGGTATCTTCAGGCTACCTGCCATCTAGAGCTACAAGACTCAAATTCTTTATACAACCAGCAGGAAGAAATAGATGCAATAACCAAGTCAGGCAGTTGCAGTTGACAGTCTGCAGTTACAGGTCTTCAGAGTAGCTTGATATCTCAAGCTTCACAAAAAACTCCACAAAAACAAACAAAAAAATTAAGCCATTTCTTAAGAAAAAAAATAACATAGAAGTTATGCATATGAATGCAATCTAAGCTACAAACTAAATTGCTATGGGTTACCTATTTGCATAATATTTATAGAAAAATGCCCTTGTGTCTACACTGTAGACACAATCCTGTATGTTGAAGGCCAATCAGATTAGCCTAATGTTTACATATTGATGTCACAGCAATCAGAATGTTCTCTTAATTGACAAGTCCTGATGCTATGATGCCCTCTTAGATAACAGTAATCAACAGTAATTTTTTTTCTCTGAAATAACCAATTCTTTTTTACCAGATGAAAAAAAACAAAAAAATACCACCCTAAAATTATGTGAAAGAAATCAACACAATAGTACAATAAAATTGTGACTGTGGAACTGCTGTAAGGGAAACTGTTTAACAACATGACTAACTTCCCTCCTTCCTTCCTTCGGACCAGCAATTTCATTGACTCACTTCCCTCCTTCCTCTTTCTTCTCTACCTGAAGACCTAAGAGCTTTTTACTTGTAATAAACAATATGTTTATACTCATTGCTTACATTTGGCTAGCCCCAACCTTTTTGTTATGCAGACTGAAAAACAAGTTAGAGTAAACAGAATTTTGTATCCTTTCAAAGAGGCTGGGATCTTGAAAACTAACACTATAGAAAAAATCAAAGCTGCAAGATGGAGATTTATTTGGACATTTACACTTGACTTTGACTGAAGTGAAAACCAGCAAACTGGGATCTTCCTCACTGATCTGTGCCCAATGCCCAGTTTGAAATGTCCACACTTATCTACTTAGGTGAAAGTGACAGGAGCGGAGAATAATTGTCCTTATGACAATCAACAGTGCTGCTCTTCCATTCTTCAACCATATGCTATTCATGCTCTAAGAAAAAAAGAATTAAGCCCATATGTTTCAACATCAGTTGGCAACTATAGATTACTTGAAGATAGAAGATGGATGGATGGAACACCAGAAAGTACAACAAAGAGTTCATTTAACATAAGCTTTTCGGCAGGACTCTTACTCTTCCTCATGACTGTAATTTTTCCATTCTCATTTCCGTTCTTATTTCAGATTTAAGTATGTGACGGAAATCAGTAATATTACCAACACGGCATGCACTCCTATCAGTTTGGAAAGAAAATACCTATCAATTGTTATTGGATCCTCTTAAAGTATTTTGCTTACATATTTATTTAGATGGACTACTCGCTTTTAGTATAAAAAGCTGGTTCTTCTCCTGTTTATAAGTCCCCTTTAAGTACTAAATGGACACAATGAGTTCTCCCTGGAGCCTTCTCTTCCCAGGCTGAACAAGCCCAGCTGCCTCAGCTTTTCTTCATAGGAGAGGTGCTCCAGACCTCTGATCATCTTCATGGCCTGAAGCCATGGACTCACTCCAACAACTCCACATCTTTCTTGCGCTGGGGGCTCCAGGTCCAGATGCAGTGCTGCAGATGGGACCTCATGAAGGCAGAGTAGAGGGGAACAATCACTCCTTTGCCTTGCTAGCCACCCCTCTTCTGATGCAGCCCAGGATAATGTCGGCCTTCTGGGCTGCAAGCATACACTTCTTGCTCATATCCAGTTTCCTCACCCTCCTGGCCATCTCTCTTTTCATGTAGCCCAGGATACAGTTGGCTTTCTGGGATGTAAGCCCATCAGATCCCATGGACTTGTGCACCTTGAGTTTCCTTAGGTGGTCTTGAACTTGATGTACTCCTACACTGGGCTGTTCTCCCAGTCTCTGCCTTTGGATGCTGTGAGTTGGGTGTTACGGCTAAAGCATTTGCTGCTAAAGCTGCTGAGTACCTCAGTATTCTTTGTATGTTCTTAACAAACACAAAAGCAGAATTCAACCATACTACACCAGTGTTAAACAAAGGAACAGTAGGTCAAAGAATGCATGAGAAATTTTCTATTTGCATTAAATCCATTCACATTTCCACTATGCTTTTTAAATCTAGGATTCAGTAATTCAGGAAATACTCTATAAATCACCACATAATCTACTTTTTGATTATAAACAGAAAATAACAGCATTACCATTTAAGAGGCCATTGAGATATTTTATAGTTCAAATACATCACTCAAAATCTATCCTTCAATTCGTAAAGATACAAGTCAGAATCTACCATAAACTTAAAAATAATAAAATAATAATAATTACATTAGAATTTAAGATTTTGCATTTAAAATGCATGTAGGAAGCTATCACAGTTCCTAAGTATCTGTCAGCAAAGTCATTACTCATGTAATGTCTTCATTAGACAAATTCCATCTGTGGCATATTATTGTCGTGCAACAGAGTCTTGTTTCCAACTTGGGAAATGAATAAAAACAAAAATCGCACAGCAGCATAAAGTGCACAGCTACATTCTTTTTCAAGTATTCTATGCTAAATTGGGAATTTCATAATATAGGCTAGTCTGAAGCTGTGTACTATATTCACTCAACGTTTTCTTACATCAAACATAATAAAAATAGAATCACAGGTATTCTGTATGTCTATATATGCTTATGTACATTTATGATCCTTATCCTGAACATCCTAGTATTACTATGCTTTCAAAATGCAAGCCTTTTCTTAAATGAAATATAAATCCATGAACAATAATGATATCTTTTCCTACAAGTATTAGAAATTTAACAGTGGTAAAGTCAACAAGTTCTGATGTACTGTACCTGTAAATGCTTCACAATATTCACAACTTCTCTAGTTGAATAGGGATAGTTAATAATTCCTTGGTCAGCTAAACTCCTCAGTTCTCCAAAAGCACCTACTAATTTCTGAAGAATAGGCTCTGGAACATCAGGACCATACCGTCGAAGCATAGCCAGCTCAGACTGCGGCTTAGGATTATCAACAGCATGGCAACTGAAAATGTCCCCTAATAGAAAAAAAACAACATACATTTATGCTGTTTATAAAGAGAAGTGCAGCAGCTCCATTGCATTTCATACAGGAGCTTAAATGGGAAAGCAACATATCGAGAGGAGACACTTTGAAAAAGGTGAAGGATCAACTTGCTGTAAAGAACATTGAGGTTTCAGGAACAAGGAGATTTCTCCTGCTATTATAATATATGTCATAACAAGGGAGAAATTAACTTCAAGACAAAATGCAAATCAAATGAATGCAGAACAAAAGAAAAGAAAAAAAAAAAAGCCTAAGGAAACTGGTGAGCACCTTCAAAATATCACAGAAGGCAGAGAATTCTTGATATTCAGGGATACATACCATAACATAAACCCAAATGGGAGGTTTAGATGAAGTACTGGATTTATCTTTTCCCTCTGCCTACCTTGAAGTATGATAAGAAATACAACAAGCTGTCCTCCACACATATTTGCATTATGTTGGCCCCAATCACATAACCTATAAAACTGAATGTATTTGTAAAAAAAAAAGTAGAAGCGTGATCAGATTCTGCTGAAAAAGGACTTGAGTTAAAAGCAGAAGGGTCCCTATGCTTGAAAAGCAAAATCCATCCCAAAATCTTCATCAAGCCTCTATTGCAAGGGGCAAATACAATGCTAGGATAATCAGTTTTGTTTAAAGGGTCAATACAGGGAGAGAGATTAGGTCTTAGAGAATAAATAGGCTATAATAAGAACATCTTGGGGCAGTGTAGCTTGGTGAAAATCAGAGCCAGTGGCCCTCTGCCGTGGAATGCCCATTCACACAGAACTGCATCTGAAAAACAAAAAGCTACCATACAGAACAAGACTGGGCTTCCTCCTGCTTTTTTGATTGTATCGTTATATCTTACTGAACAAGCATTACAGCCAGAGTTAATGGATAAAAACACATAAATTAAGGTCCCTGCCTAGTATTTAGGCTACACTGGCAGTGTGGTCTGGAAGGCAATTTAGCTGATAACCTAGTTGGCAACACCACCAAAGTATTGCAGAGGGCCACTTAGACTAACACTGGACAATACTTCAGACAATAAATTCTTCACTGTTCACCCATAGGTGACATAAATTCTTAAATTCCTGCATTTACTGTAAGATGAAGCTGTGATGAATCTCACAAATCCGATGTATCACAAGATGATACAAAAGGTTTTTAGGAGCTACCAGGAGGTTTTTTTTGAAATGAGTGTGCTGTTAGAATGAAAACTTGGATGTGAAATTTGGAGAGGGCTACCTACAACTGCAATGATTTTAGTATTTTATCAACTGTTCTGACTATAAAACTATATGCATGGAGAAACTAATGAGGATTAAGAAGTAGATACCAATAGTACAAACACTATAAAGTTAATTGCCCCCATCTTTAGAGAGAGAAAAAAAACATCATCATCCATCAGGCTCCTAACACTGAATGAAAGAAGACTGTATGAAAGATGACAACATCTGGCCAGTGGCTTGCAGTAAAGGAAAGAGAACACTGAACTTTTGTGTTAACCATTGATGTCAGCTATCAACAGCTTACAGCTTGTATTATTGCTACATTTATAGATACATTCATTAACAAAAATTTCTACTATCTTTGTCCATATTTTACGTTAGTCCTGATCCAATAAAACAATTCTAGTTGTACAAAGATGACTATGTATAGTTGTTAACTTCAGGGCAAGTTTCAGCACTTTTATTAATAGATCTAAATTTACATTTTTGTCTTCAAGCTGAATATAACCCCAAGCATCTTATGTAAAACAAAGTATTAATAAGCATAAGGAACCCCTGCTCCAATGAAATCGAATAAAATAAATATAGTAATTGCATTAATCAGTTCTATTGCACTTCAGCATTTAATACGAATCACTTACCTAATGTGCCAAAAAAGTCATTACCCAAGAAAGGAAATCCAGGTCTGTTTGCTAGAACTATCATTCTAAAGTCAGGATGAATTGCTATGACATTTTCTCTCCCCTCTACATGAGCAGGATCTAGAAAAGAAACACAATTTATTAATTGCATATTTAAGCTTTGCAATTATTATTGAATTAGAAAAAAATTAATTAGAAGATGTTTATGTTATTATGTTTAACTTTACCAAAATGCTGATGCGAAGGGTGAAAAAATAAGTATTTTTTCTATGTTTATAACATCTGAACATAGGACTCAAAGTCCCCCTGGCTATTACAAAAATCTGTGCTAAGTCAGAATCACATAATGTCACCCATGTGAAGGCTCAGTCTCACCAAAATGAGTCAGACTGGCCTCGCCTGTTCCCAGCAAATATGTCTCCATTGGCATATGGTCTTTGGGAATCCTTTTCCCTCCTCTAAAGGACTACAGTAAAAACTGAAATGAATTAGCAAGTTATTTAAAAAAAATGCACATCTGTAATTTATAGTCACAAGCAAAACCTGTGTTATACCATTTGAGTGCTGAACAGATCGCTCCACTCACATTTATTTATTACCAAACTACAGCGTCTACTAAGTTCAAGAGGATATTTTAAAGAGGGCTTTAAAAAAAATCATAAAAAATACTTAGTTCTTGCAATTCTTGTGAATTAGCTCCAGCTAATTACAAAGTATCCATCTTGCAGCATGTCTTTAAGTAATAATAGCACATTGTTTTTTTAGATGAAGACCTTAACAATTCAATCTCAGCTATACTCTTATTATTACTACTGGATCTGATCGAGTTTTATGCCAACTGTCTAGATGGGTAAAGCCAAGTTCATAATTTGGTCAAATATATCTTTACTTCTCATTGTGAAAAGGAAATAAAGAGGTCAGGTTACTGTTTTGTTTTGTTTTTAATTCCTGAGAATTCGATTCACAAGAATGCTAATTTAAGAAAGCCTTTGTGGTTATGGCAAAAGTAGTTCTAGTTTTTAAAAACAGAAATTGACATGGCATATTTTAGATCGTTCTCTACAGAAAAGACACTCACTGTAATTTCTTTAATTACTAAGCTTTTAGCATCAAGTACTTTTTGCATTTGGACTCTTGGGGCTGTACTTAGTAATGTAATTGATGAAAAACAGGAACATGATAAAGTTTAATGTAAGTTATTAAAATATTTTGTATCCACTTACTGGCAACAATTCGCCTTCCATCTGACAAAACCATCTCTCCACTTTCTACTAAAGTTTTTAAGATGCAGGTAACATTTGTTGGTGCTTTGTCTGCTTCATCAACTACCAAAATATGTCCAAACTTCACTGCCTTTACCTGGAAGAGAAAAGAATCCATCCATCACAACCCTCCAGAAATAACTGTGAGAAACTCATTAGTTGTGTGCCAGTCAGAAATAGGAACATCCCTGTGGCAGTGATATAAGAAAGGGCATCAGGACAGGGATAAGATATGACCAAATTGTAGCAGAGAGAGAAGAGAAAGAAGCTGAGACAAGAAAGGAAGGTGCTGCTGTTAGTTCAGGATATGAATGGAAGAGACTGCCCTAGGGAGGCAACTGAGGAGCCTGACTTAGACCAGGAATGCTGACAGTAAAGTATGCAATAGCTCACATCTAAACTGTCAGCGTGAAGCTGAAAGAACTGAAAAATAACTGAAAGCTGTTTGTAGTAATATTTTGCAGGTAGGTGTGAGGCATTTTAGATACTGCAAAAGAGAAGCAGCAAAATACCACTGCATCAGTTAGAATGTGTCAGGTTAACACAAACCTATCTACTTTCCATGTTCATTTCGGCTGTGTGCAGACCTGTTGTATTTGGCATAGAAAACACAGCAAGTGGCACCAAGACAAAAGTTGATGAAATGTTACCACATTCACTGACTATCCTATAGAGATAATTAAATCAGAAGGGATTTTATCTGAAAAGTCATCATGCTTAACTACTTGATTAAACATTTCCAAATATACAATTCAAACATTACTACTATATACAATTCAAACATTACTACTGACCAGCGGTGAATCTTCATATGTAATAAGTCCATCTTTAACAGAAGGCTGTAGGGTAAGGCTCTGTACAGTCGTGTCCCTGAAATGTAGAAAAACAGGCAACATTAACTGAAATACAGGGGAAATTGAGTTACGATAAAGTGCAAAACAACTAAATGAGAACATAAAAGATCTCTTTTCTAAGAGGAACAAACATCTTTACTTTTCAGAATTCTTGAACTTGATCTGAGAACACTGCTGTACTAGCTCAGTGGTAGATGAGTCTCCTAATCTCTGCCACAGATTATTCAGATGGAACTCATTCACTATCAACATGGGATGACAGTGACTGAACAAAAGGGAATGGTTTTAAACTGAGATAGGGGAGGTTTAGGTTAGATATTAGGAGGAAGTTTTTCACCCAGAGGGTGGTAACACACTGGAACAGGTTGCCCAAGGAGGTTGTGGATGCCCCATCCCTGGAGGCATTCAAGGCCAGGCTGGATGTGGCTCTGGGCAGCCTGGTCTGGTGGTTGGTGACCCTGCACACACCAGGGGGGTTGAAACTAGGTAATCATTGTGGTCCTTTTCAACCCAGGCCATTTTGTGATTCTACGAACAATTTTCAATAGCAATTGCTACATTTTACATCATAAACAGTGTGAGCTCTTAGATGGGACGGAGGCTATAATAGCAAAATATTTTCCTTTTGGAATTCTATTTTTCTTTGAGTCACTCAATTTTTATATTTTCATAATTCTTACACAGTTAATTAAAATCTGTGATGATAATATTCCTTAGTTTTCATTATAATAATCTATTTTAATCTCTACTGAATGTACAGATAAAGGAAAAACTGTTGCAGTTCAGAATTGTCCAGCAACATGTACCACCACACTGGATTTACCTGTATACCTTATGTCATAGGTGTGAGATTTGATGCAACAAAAATCTCTTACCTTTCACAGCCATGCAATATAACAAGTGTTTGCTTAAGCTAGGCTGACTCACTGTTCCAAATATCCACCTTAGTTCTATCTTTAATTTTCTAACACCTTGCAAAAACCCCAACAATACACTGATAAGCTCCATGGGTACAGGATATCAAACACAGTACTGTTTGCAGTAAAATATTAAATGGCCAGCTTCCAATTACAGCTCAGAGCTGACAACATAACACGCAAATTTCCTTTATTTGAAACTGCTGTCAGCAGGCTTTCTGTCCCTAACAACTGATACTTTCTTGTTTAGCTTCACTCATGACTGATTTATCCCAATGCCTCCTATACACTACAATAAGGAACAGGGCAGAAGCAGAGTTCTCTTATTACTTGCTCATCTGAACTTTAATCCAGGAGAAAAAAAGTAGAAGAGTTGATGCTACCTCTATTTTATTCAAATCCATCAACTTCCAAACTGTAAAACTCCACCAAAATACAGTTATATTCATATTGTATAACATGAAACAAATGCAGCCCTACAAGCATTTTTAAAATCACTAAAATAAGCTGTAGAACTAAACCTTTTTCTCAGAAATCCTGTCACGGAAATAAAAGCAAAGCTTTTATTAATTATCCTTCCTGTTTGCCCATTTCTACACAGGGCAAAAAAATAATAGGTAATACAAAAAGAGCATCAAACCAATGTCTTTTGAACACGTTACTTAGGGACTAAATTCTCAGAGTGCACATATCAGACTATCTCCATTAACAGTTAACATTTCAGTTTCAAGCTTAAATAGCTGCAGATTTTACATATAAACCAAGCCTCACAGTCCACGAAGGCACAGTCACAGGTTGCTTATTAGACAGAAATAATTCATGGAACAATATGGAATTAAATTTAGGAGAATAAAAGATGATTTCCCAGGGTGTTATGGATGAGGACTGGTGCCATGAGAAGGAAGGACACAAATGTAAAATCATGGGGGGTTTTTTTGCATCACAAAATCATGTATTTTGATTTTGGAGAGACAGTTAATGCTCTGGCTCTGCATAGGTAACTCACAACTTCCAGATACAGAGAACTAACTTGTGATTACTAACAGATTGCATAAATCATTTGGATGATCTCAGTATTTAGAGAAAACAGAAATAATGATAATGCTGGTGGGAATGCTAAAAGAGTTTACATGTTTACTTAAGGGCTGGTATGAAAGCTGCATAGATCAATAAAAATTGTAGAAGGAATCAAGATCAAAGAACAAATGACATCTCAACATCCTAAATCCAATTTCCAACTATTTTTTCTGTGGTTATTTATCTGTGGTTATCACTTTTCTTCTGTTTTGTTGTTATTCAGGCCTAATATTTTAAGGAAATATTCCAGGGGATTTTCAATGTATTCTGTAAGCTAAATATACAGTCAAACATTAATTCTGTTGGTTTGGTGATGTAAGTGAACACAATTCAGAATGTGCTTTGGATGTTACATTCAGTACATAAGAATGATGTTGTTAGGGGGAGCACAGTTAAGTACTCCTTTCAGAATTGCAATCTGTACAATTAGATGACATTATTTTCTGCTTTCTGGAAACTAACTAAACAGAGTAAAAAACAACTACAAATAATTTTCTGTCTTAGGCTTTTTTCTTGAATTTCTACTTGGTAATGACTTTTGTAAATGTAAAGACACTGGAAGACAGCAATAAATATATGTTACATCTGAAATGTTTCTCAACAACGTGGTATACAGGTTTTCTTAAGTGCAAATTAGGTCTGGCATTCAAAACATTTGAGTGCAGAATTTCATTCCCACAGGAGAGATCTAAAAACTATTTCATGTTTACCTATTAATATTAGCATCTTAGTATTAACTAGGCTCTAACAAAGACAAGAATACAAAACCCTCATAATTTCATCACACATGGCACCCAAGATGAAAATAGTTCTGACACACAGAGGCAAAACTGTGGGAATGCAGAAGTGGATGAGAAAAGCTGTCTGACATACTGTCAATCCTGTTCAACTGAATTAATTTAGTTTCCCCTGATTGTAAAAGAAAAAATATGAAAAGCTCACAAATGTCTTTCATAAGAACGTGTTATTATCATGGAAACTCTTCTCAGAAACTCTACTCTAAAAAAATAAAAAAATAAAAAAATCTAGTACCTAAACTCAGCAACTCTTCTGACAGTACCAATCCATTTGTAGCAGCACTTCTGAGACTTCTTTTGATGGTTATTTTTTGTTGTTTGTTGGCTTACATCGCTGTCTTTTATTTACTCTTTGTTACTGGTGCATTCTATAGCCCAAAGGCAGCTTTTTCTGAGATCTATAAATTTACTCAATACATACTAGTCTTTGACAGCTACTATTCCTTTGACAGCAATAGCTTCTTTCCAGGGGAGAACTATGAAATGTGTCAGGAGAAATTTCTATTGACCACAGAAAACAAAGGTACAGCAGATGTGAGGTAAGTGACAATCCTGCTGGACCTTGACCCATCCTCACAAAGCAATGCAAGCTAAAGAGGGATGCCCTTCCTGCAATACACTTGTGTTTGCTATTGCGGTGCTCATGCCTGAAGGAAAAGCAAACTCCTGTTACTGATTTGAACAGAGGCCAGCCACAGCAGTGACTGTGGATGACAGTATATTTTAAAAATTATTTTCATTTAAATTAATAATATATATATATATTATTACATATATCTATAAGTCTTAACTAAAAAAGTGGATCAAAACTACTGTCCACCCAGGTTATTCACAATTTCTTACTGCTAACGTGGCTTATTATTCAGATATCCCAGTCAGAGTAGAAAAGACTCCATTCTGTCCCTGTCAAGTTCTCTCTCCATTCTGTTCTGTTAAGTTACAATATTTACCCAAATCTTCTTAAACAACAGTTGAAAAATAACTCCAAAGAGAGGAGAGGAACTGAAAACCATACCTACTTTACTATTTTAAATAAAATTATCCTCTACACAAATTCAATGAGTTCTGCACTTCTTTTGTGCTCCCTGGAGACAAAAAAAACTTTCTCCCATCCTCTTTTCATGAGGAAATCTGTAGTTCTTCAGAAGATCTGAATAGTTCTATCAATAGACTTTGACATAGTGCAGGATGGGAGAGGTGGGAAAGTGGAAAGAAATTAGATGTCCAGACATTTTGAATATCCACTGGTGAGAAAGAGGAGTTGAAACTAGACAAAAGAAAAGTTAGGCAGCAATGAGAACGACATTTCTTTATTTAAAATTCATGTTAGTTTATCTTAAGGAATAGATGGTTGAAATATGTTTCTTTAGAAAAATTACATCAACACATGGAATTCTTCATTAAAAATCTTAATGCTGTCCATGAAACAGATCTGCAAATGTTCAATGCATGGGTTGACATCTGTCCTTCCCAAAGCATTGAGGAGTGAATGCCAAAACAGGGTTTGATCCACTCTATAACCAACATGTTGCCATCTAACTTAAGAAAAGCCAAATGTATTGCGCTGCTTTACTGTACAACATGAGTACCCAAGGAGGCTTCTGCTCAAATAAAGGACTCAGCATCAAAACCTCACTTAACATTACAAACCTCAGTTTCCACTGTAATTACTACATCGTGGTAAGTGCTGAAAAAAGCTGCCCTGGCTTTTCTATGTGTTTACTGAGGCTGACAGAGTAAGAGAATATCTTATAGGTAACCTCACATTTTTAGGGTTCATAGAAACAAGCACCAATAAACTAGATTGGCCTTCCTCTTATTCCCCAAGTTAAACTCCACAGTGGTTGAAAGGAAAAATCAAACACCCAGAATATACGCTATAATAATTGTTCTTCACATCTGTGAGCTGTATACATCTATCTAATTATCTACATAAACAGATGTACATATAACTTCTTGATTACATTTCAATCAGAACATATCCAGCTGGTGTGACCTAATTTCAAGAGTATTTGAAAAATAATTAAACCAAGTGCCATCTAAAGTTGTTAATTGCTAAGTTAATCCACTCATGGACTATCCTGATGAAAAGCAGGCAATCTGCGCGACTCTGACATTTACAAATAAACTACTCCAGCCAACCTATTATACACGGTATCATTGCATGACATGACCACTATGTTCAGGAAATTCTGAAATGCCTAAAAAGTCAAACAGCTTTCTTATTTCTTTGTTAAAATGACAGTGTAAAGCCTTTTTGATTTTCTCTACTTGTATGGATAATTACATCTCTAAATTTCTTCTGCGAGACCATTGTAACTACTCAGCAAGACAGATACTTGTTTAAAATCCAAAGAATTATTTGGAATATAAAGCTACTTATTACTCAGTATAACTGTGGGTGGCAGAACAAAGGCCAAAGGCAATTACGTGTTTGATTCAGGTTATATGCTTAAATCAAGTTACAAAATCCATCTTCTAAAACAATATGCAACACTTGCACATAGTACGTTCTAACATGAGAAATTCACTCAAATTGCAAAATCCACAAATGAAGAAATATGACACCCTACAGCTCCCCTGATTGCATATAAGAATACATTTCACTGTGTAAACAGCTAGAAATTGCTACTTTAGCTTTAGATGAAAATGAAACAACTTGGTTTTCTAACCTAAGTTATTTCTCCACAGCAACCACCCAGCAGGATATTCAAGCTGAATTGAATTCCTACAAAAAGATAAATGAAGTAGCTCTCTAATACCTGGAATCTGACAATAGCAGAGCTGGTCAGACAGTTTATGAAAAGCTAACACTGGAAAAAAGAGACCACTAGCTTATGTGAACTTCTGCAAGCTTTCATTACAACGTACTGGATACTAGCTAGCACACTGAATGCCTCACAGCATAAACCTGCACAACAACAAGATGTCCTTATTACTTATTTTCAAACTTAAGCTGTATGAAAAATAAAGGATGCACTGTAAGTTTACTTTGTTAAAATGAAAATATTCTGGACATACACATTGTAAAAATTCAGGACTTGAAGTCAAGCAGAACAAATTAGCCAGCATTTTTGTGTGTGCATAAGACACACACACACACACATCTTCACTGTGCTCAATGGATTCCTCTAACAAACCACTGAAGCTTAAGAGCACTTTGTCTACAGACATAACTTCTCTGTGGTTATTCACTTTGAAAAACAGACCTGCAGAGCTAGACTGGCATTTAAACTGTCTTACACAGGTAATTCTTTCAAAGGTAATTCTGGGATCAAGTGCACTATAGCTCTACAGTATGAGGTATCTATAGCTTGAGTAGCAACATCTTGAGTGAAATAAGTAATTCCTTCTTGCAACAACTTTTTTTAATTACAAATTTAAAAAATCCAAAGTCAATAAAGCTCAAAGGGTAGATTTAAATGATCTCAAAAGGGAAAACAGGTAATTAGATTTTACACTGATTACGTGTGCTGGAAAAGAGAGAAAGAAAATTAACATCAAAAGATTAATGCACAGTTTGTATAAGTATTGCTTGTAGGGACACTATACACTCATTTTCCTACCCCAAACCTCTCAATTAATTTGATTGTTAAAGATCACAGCAAAATTACCTTTATTTTGAAAAGGATAACATATGTAAACTCAAGTAATTTTGGGAAGAAAAGATTACTGTAATTTATTACAGAATTAGAAAAGCCACATCCCAGAATATAGCAGATATTTAAAATGAACCTTGTACCACACTTTCAAATCATGAGTCACACGAACAAACACAGTGACTTTGACAGGAAGATGCAACATCATATGGAAATTCTTTGAAATAAAATGTAACATGGAGATAACCAGAATAAGGTAGTGCATTATCATCTAAAATAATAGCAAGACTATCAGGTAACAAGTAGAATTTTCATAGGAATTAGTATTCTAAGACAACAACAGAAAAGAAAGTCAAAATGCTTTAGACTAGGCCTATATTAATGATTACAAAAGCAACAAAAAAGTTATCTGAAAACAGAGAACTATGCATAGTATGGCTAACTTAAGGGCATGAACCGCAAAGCAAGCACTACATTCTACAAAAGATTTTTTTTTTTTTTTAGTCAAAGATAAAGAAGAGAACGTCATAAATTCTCTTGTATCACAAAAAGGCATGAAACCATATTTATCAAGCAGCTTCAAAATTTCCAGACATTACAAGAACAACTCTCCTGCACCAAAAAACTCTCCTCCTTTTTGTTACATGACCTTATAAAGATTTGTATTCTCTTTTTGGACAAAAAATGTTTTAATTTTCAAGAATATTTGCTTGATATGCAGAAAGAGAATGCTTGAACTACTTGGTTCACATCTCCTGTAGACTCACTGAAGCTCTGAGTAGCAAAAAAATCATCATAATCCATCAATAAATTATTGATGTGGATTGCAGTGCTCATCAAAAGCTTCTATTTTTGTAAGCGACCACAACATTCTTACCCAACTAAAAGACTGCAGTTCTACAAACACAAGATGTCAGAGTAGAGGTTGACAAGTTTTACTTACTATGACATCAGCTGCCACCTGTGTGTTGTAGCTCAGAGGGAATCTAGCTCTCCCACTAGCTGAGAGCAACCAATTTCCCATAGCAATGGAAAGGACTGATTGTTTCCAATTCTGAAAGCTTTTAATTGAGTAGAGGAATGCCTGTGGCAGACACTGCAGAGATGGAGACGGTGAGCTGCAATTGTTGCATTTTCCATGGCTGATCAATGTGGAAGCAAGATGAAGCCAAGAAACATCTCAGAGAAATTTCTGCTTATTATTTACACTCATATCATAACAATAAAAAAATGTTCTACAAGTTATCGAACTTAATGACATTACAAAAAATATTCCTATTTTTCTTGTTCCAAAAACGATGATCTGAAACTGCTTCTCAATTTCCTCAGCTTTTAACAATTCTTTCGTACAGACATATTTTCACAAAAGCTAAGGACAGTGTTAATGGACTCCCTGCATGGAACAATCATTGCTGGATTATCTAATTTTATGAAGATGAGATAAATTAATTTTTTACTTCAATTTTTTTTCCTGTTGAACAATTTTGATTTAAAGTAAAATAAGAACTCACTGGTGTCATCTACCTTCTGGCTTGCAAAAGTTGTTGATATATAACAGAATCACAGAGTGCTTGAAGTTGGAAGGGGCCTCTGGAGGTCATCTACTCCAACACGTGTAGCTCAAGCAGGGTCACCTAGAGCAGTTTGCCAAGGACTACGTGCCCAAGGCTTTTGAGAATCTCTAAACATCAACACATGCAATGCATACCAAACTTTACAAAGAAGTACTGACGCATAATAATGTCAATTATGTTGTTCTGAGCCAAATCGCTGTGCTGCTTGGAACACAGGCCTTCTTCCCAATTTAAATTTTCTTCAAGGTACTACACAGAGAAAGAGGCTTTTGTCTGTTTGGCAATAGAGTAACTTGAAGCACAACACAAGATGTCAGATAATTTCATAAGGTTCCTACTGCCAGTTGCTCTTTTTGGTTACATAATATAAAACCAATCCAACACCAACAGAACAGAGATGGCATCTTTCAGAAACATCAGATCCTAGAGCTGACACTGCATGATCTCGACAGAATTTCTCCAGTTCTATTTAGCTGTCTAAAATGAAATTTCAGGTGCAATAAACCCAGAGAATGAATTGTTTGGCAATATTATTTTCCCTTTTTAAGATCATTATGCTTAAGACTAGGAGATTACTTAATGAATACTAAGATCAGATAAAATTATATGACTCCAGAAGCTTGATGTATTCAAATGTCTTCAGTATGTAAAACTAATACATCATTTATTCTAAAAGAAAACCAATACAAACTGTAGGTCACTGATTTTTTTCCCCTTCCTAGGCAGAACCTCACCTTTTGAAAACCTTTTTTTTTTTTTTTTAATTTTTGAAGTCTCTTCACAATCCAAACACAATCAAACAAAAAACTCTAAGCCATAAATCAAGTCTGTTGGAGTTTTGTTGGAAACAAAAGGGCAAATACTGTGTTTATATAATTACCAGTCCACACAAAAATAGGAACTCCAAGAAGAAATTGTTGTCATTGTAACTTAAAAAAACAGCCTGATGGCAAGACTGAATTCCAAACAGATGCATAATTGTTTAAATAGCAGATAAAGGATATTGTCAATCCAGCAAAACCATTCTTTACATGCAATTAGTTACTAATTTGATGGTAGGAGAGGTAAAATTAATTTTTTTCTTCATCAAAGGAGCCAACAGTTTTAAGGCTACAGCACTTTTTTCTGAGGCTTTTACACAGGAGAGGTGTGAGTTTATATCTTATGTACTACTCTCTCATCAGTGATAGAAAAGATTTTATTGTCTGAATAGGGCGCATATTCTTGCCTGAGTGTTTTCTAAGGCTTTATTGTTTTGTTTTGTTTTTTTTTTCATTTGGTTTGTATTTTCCTTCTGTGGAATCTTCTTTCAAGAATCTTTGTAATTTAAAAGAAGACATCAGTTCTAATGAAAAGCTTTTTTCCTGATCCAGTAAAATCTGTTTTACAGATCCACAATTTGTACCAAGTTTGGTTTCACATCCTTCTGAAGAACCACAGCTGATTTCTTTCCATGTGACTTACACATGAGACTACAAAAGTAGTAATAGCAAGGTTCATAAAATTATGAGCTTTTCCAGGGTTCACGCATTTAGGAATAAAGTATTCAATGCTCTGTTACATTTATTTGGAGGACATAAAAGTTTGTAATAAAGTCATCCAATATGCATCTAATTTCTAAACAGATGTCTGTTCAGCCTGCAGCTGTCTCAGATTTTCATCTTCCCAGCAGCATCATGAAGGTGAATGCATCATTCAAGGTGAAAGCAGCAAGATAATGCTGTTGTATGTTTCATAATGTGTAGCCAGTATCGTGGCCGCAGTCATCCCTCACAAATAAACAAAATTTGAGGGTTTATCTCCCAGAAGTTATTTCTTAAAAGAAAGGGATCAATTGGGAAATCTCAGTAGATGAAACTTCTGATTCAGCATGGAAAAGAAGCAAGATGCTTTGAAAGTGCAACCCTAGACAGAGGCTGTGCAGAGCCTAACCCAAACTCTCAGTTTCAGATGGAGTACTAAACCCCCAGTTATACACGATAAAAGAGATCTGCCTTTTTGCAGTTATTCTTTTTTGTATCCTGATCAACTTCTAATATTAGGAAGTATGTAAGCAAGGGCAGTCAACTTTCTGAATAATTTATAAGCAAACAATTTTCTTAATTTTTTTCCTTATTAAATTTTAATCACAGCTTTATTTCAGTTAAGATATTTAGTTTTTTGGTCCCAAAATGATTTATAAAACTTAAGTAAAGTCCAGTATGTTGGTTTTCAGGTTGGCTTTTTTTCCAAAAATTGCTTGGAAACAGAAGTGCTCAGTTACTAATAGGCCAACCTGCTATCAGGGTGGTTGCAAAGAATGTTTATCAACAGGGTGGTGTATGTATATATATGTGTGTGTGTGTGTGTGTGTGTGTGTGACTGAATATATATATATCTTACTCTCTAAACACATGTGTGTATATCTACACACACACTACATGTATATATGTAAATTATACTCAAGAAAAGAAAATTTCTCAATGAGGTAAGCGAGGCTAGGAGAAAGATTTATAACCTCCATAAACAATCTAATTCTTAAGGTCAGGCTGACCCTTACATATGAATCAGTGGTAAAGCAAGTAAATACAGATATTAGAAAAGATGTTTAAGGAAAACCACTCTCTTTTCTGTCTACTATCTCCTCTCACCATCTTCCAGTACAAGACATTAATTTTGAGGTTTTAAAATTACCCCTTCTATCAGCTCATTGCCTAAAATAGCACACTTCCCAACTGAATCTTTTGGAATATGTGAAGTTTTAGATCAGAACTCATATAGAATTGGTTGGGTTGGAAGGGACCTTTAAGACCATCCAGTTGAAACCCCCTGCTGTGGGCAGGGCTGCCACTCACTAGCTCAGGCTGCCCAGAACCCCATCCAACCTGGCCTTGAATGCCAGCAGGGATGGGGCACTCACAGCTTCTTTGGGCAACCTGCTTCCATGTCTCCCCACCCTCTAGGTAAAGAATTTCTTCCTAACATCTAACCTCATTTCTCCCCCTTTAAATTATAAAGCCATTCCCTCTTGTCCCATCACTGTCTGCCTATGTAGAAAGTTGGTCTCACGCCTGTTCATAGGCATCCTTTCAGTACTGGAACACCACAATGAGGTCCCCCTGAAGCCTTCTCTTCTCCAAACTGAACAAGTCCAGTTCTCTCTTCATAGGAGAGGTGCTCCAGCCCTTTCATCATCTCTGTGGCCCTCTTCTGGACTCACTGCAATATCTCTACATCCTTTCTGTACTGGGGACCCCAAGCCTGGACACAGTACACCAGATGGGGCCTCACAAGGTCTGAGTAGAGGGGGACAATCACCTTCCTTTCTCTGCTGGCCACCCCTCTGCTGACATAGCTCAGGATATAGTTGACCTTCCGGGCTGCAAGGGCACACTGCTGGCTCATGTCAAGCTTCTTGTCCACCAGGACCCCCAAGTCCTTATCTTCTAGGGCTGCTCTCAGGGAATTCTTCTCTCAGTTTGTACTCATACCTGGGATTACCCTGACCCAAGTGCAACCGCATGTACTTGGATGCTACACTATACTATCCAGAAAGTAAAAAAACAAATGAAAATACAAACAAACTAAATAAAATCAAAACACCATCCCTTCCCAAAACAATCAAAATCAAAACACATTTGAATAGTATTTCTAGTTATTTTATTTCTAATGGCAAAAGGTGCAAGGGGTGAGATAGTCTTTTATAAAAGACACCCACAGTAATTATACTGCATAACACAATGTGTTATGTTACATGACTATATGTTTATCCCTTATTTACATCACAAGCTACTGAATCTAAATATTTCTGGAATATCTTCATGAGTTTGACATTTAAACCTAATTAAAATTCAGTTTTGAAAAATGGCAACAATGTTAACAAATTACTTAGAATATCAGGAAATTTCATCCAGGCTCACTTTCACTTACTTTTGTCTTATTTATTTGCTTCTTTATTTACTATGTAATGATACATGTTATTAAAGATCTTCATTATATTCATTTAAAAGCTCTTACAGTTTTCTCCATTCCAACAATTTCTCCTCCAGCTACACCTTTGTTAGAGTCATCAACAAAGCTATTTCTTACCTAAAGATTTATATCTACCTACTCCAGAACATAACAGACACTACTCAATTGCAAGGCATACTGTTCAGCTGAGACAGCAATTGCATTTTAGAATTATTGTAAGTACGTGTTTTATAGCTAATTATAGAAAGTGACATTTGACATGGGCATGTTTGAGAACTGGTGATGTCATCAGCCATCTTCCTACAGATTTGATACCTCATTGGAAACTCAGAGCCTCAGGATATGCAGCTGACAGCTGCATGCTCATTTCTAGAAAGAATTGTTACAGCAATCTAAAGAGAGTCTTCAACCTAAATTCCAAGGACTAATGATGAGCAATGTCAGATACATTTCTGAAAGGGTCAAGAATTCCCACTTTCACCAGACTCTGAATTCCCTTCAATTTTTATTTAATGTACTGCAATTTTTCCTTGAAAAGAAAAGCAATAATATTCTTCCTTTCCCTTGGAAGGCTGTCAACTAAAATGCATGTTTAGAACATTCAATTGCTCTAGAGTTATAATTCAGGTATAAGAGCACCATTTAAAGTATTAAATTTAGAAATAATTTCCTGCTAGAATGGTTAATAGTACTGATGCTAGCTGCCTACAAAATCTACAGAAACATCCAGATGAAGTGTACAATCTAGCATATTCCCTATAAAACACTTATATGCTGTAAGCTACTAACTATATTTCCCCTACAAAATGTCTAAAATTGAAATAGTAAAAATTTTTGAGGGCAAACTATTTCCTATTTCGCTTTGTAATCCAAAAGTGTGCACTAACAATATCACAATCCTTTTTTAAAGGTTTTATAAAGTTTACCAAGGTACTATATAGACAAAGATCCTCACACAGTATCAGAATGCTACCCAGGAAGTAGAAATTTCTGGTTTCTCTATACTCTGAAATTGTTCTAGTACTGCTCAGGTTCATCATTTGTTATTTCTATCTATCCCTTAAACACTGTAAAACAATAAGCAAGCTTATAAGAGACTATAGCAAAGGCAGATGTATAGGCAGATGGAGATAATCTAGAATGCTGTACCTAATACATTCTATGGGTCCATTGTTATCCCAAACATCTTTTTTTATACAGCGCTCCCCTGAGTTATCTCAGTATTAATTTTTACTGTTCTTCTTGACCACACCTCACTAGAAATTTTCAAAGGTCACGTACATGGAGTGATAGGTACACTGCAGTACTTTGTTAATCCAAATGAGATGTGCAAAAAGTGATTATATGTGAAAAGGAGGGGGTGCCTATTTCAGGCAGAGATGATGACATGAAAGTTAATGCAAAGCTCAGAGTAGCTGGTGACAAAAGTAGTATTTAGAAAAGCAGTGATGGACTTTAGGAGAAAAAGTATGTAAGAAAACAGCAGTAGAAAAAAAGTGATGAGGTAGAGCTATCCTAGCATCAGGAACACAAGGATAAGACATTTGAAGACAAAAAGCTGGAGGAGAAAGTGAGAGAGAAAATGCTAAAGAGATCATGCTGTTAAAGGGCAAAATACCAAAGATGATCATTTTTATTAGCACTATTTAAAGAACAGTGATTATAGAAAGAGACAGGGTAATAAAGCTAGGGAGTTCAAGAGAGAAACGTAAAGAATAGGAATGAAGCAGAAAAACAATGCAATTCAACTGAAAATAATTCTTCTATACCTATTCAGTCTTTGTTTCAATTTACTGATCCACATGCCATAAAGAGCAGGCAGATAAATTGGTATTAAATCAGTACACAACCATGATCTGTTGTTTATTTCAGCTTTTGAATTGTTTTTGATTGGTTTGTTGTACTGAAAATCTTTTCTTAGCTCGCAGAAAAAAATATCATTTCCTAATCCAAACATGTTTATAGATGACAAATACATGTGCTTAGTAGAAATAACAAAGAAAAAAACAAACACTTAAGAGTATTTCTTATCTTATGAATGATACATTCCAATAGAGCCTTGGAAATTCTTCCCTCACACAGTACCTCATGCTTAGGGAAATCTCTCCAGAAATGATAATGTAGTAGCACTTTCTTGGTTTGACAACAGTAGACTCCAAGTTTTACTTCCTGTTATGCCAAGCAAAGTGATTCCACTAGATTCCTGAACCCTCTCATCAACCTTATTGCTTATGCCTACAAAAGGGATACATTTCTGTGGTCTGTGTGCCACCCAAAATAATAGAGTATTTATTCAAACAATAAGAGCAAATTAAACTTCAGAAATGTGAGTTTTAAAATGTGTTTAATCAGACTGTAAAGTATGAAAATGTAACACGTTCTTACCTATGCAGCTGTAAATACTCTCTGGGCCTGTTTAAAAGGTGAAGGAATCTGTCAACAATCTTGTTTTTCCCAACACCCTGCAGCAAATAAATGTAACACAAAGACATTATTAAACATGAAGACACAATTAAGAGTGATAAAATTTCATTTAAGAGTTATCATAATGACACATTTAAAAGTTATAAAAAAAAAAAAAAAAGACTTTCTAAAACTGTTCAAATACTCTTCAAATTTCTTTATAAGCAAACATAATTTCAATTCACATAAAAGAGTTCTGACTGTAATTTAGTATTATTTTACACATGTACGTATCTGCAAAATCATTATGTTTTACTAGGAGTAATCAGAAAAAGGATTGATTCCCTAGAGTTATATCACTCACGCCTATGAATTGCTTTAACTATCTCCATTTGTTTACAAGCCCCACGTTACACAAAGGTATTGCAAAGCTCTGAATACCACGAAGTTAGCTTGCACTAAAGATGAAAAGGTAATTTTTGTTGGTCATAGGAAACACACTGCATTTGTCACACAGACTTAGACATCACCTTTGTTAATATTTGTTAATCACCTTCCACTGGGCATTAGAAAAAAGGCCCAGAGAATCAGAATTAGGTTGGAAATTAATTGATCTACAACACTGCTATACTGCAGAAGGTCTACATTAGCAAGATGTGCAGAATAGTGACAGTGAGTTTATGGAGTGAATCAGGTGTAGCTAACACTACTTCGTCTTCTGTACAAGTGTTTCAGGAGCTGGCACTTCACCCCAGGCCTGGCTTGTCTGCAAGGAAGGAAGCATACTGAAGGTATTAGGTGTGCTGCTGAACACATTCCAATTTAGTCTCATCCTAAGGGAATCCAGGTCATATGTTCCTTGACATGTACCAAACTGCAGTAATGAGCTTCACTTAAAAAATTCTTATTCCTCCTGTAAGAAAGTGGAAAGGGAAATCCCTGCCAAGGGAAAAAAGGAACAAGACGAATGAGCAGAAAGAAAAGTTCAGTTGTAAACCTGCCAAGAACAGTTTGAGAAGATTCCGTCCCTCTACCGAGATTCACACTGACTTCGTGAATGCATCATTAGTCCATACCACTGTAAACTAAAGCAGATAAATATAACCCACAGACAGATTAAAGAGATTAGATTAAACCAACTTGAGACCAGCTAATCTGTTTCACTTGGCAATGAAACAGAATAGGAGCATTCATAACTGTGAGTTATGACATTTACAACTAAATTCTATCTCAAAGATGGCAACTGACAGCTGTAGAATTGCAACACTGAAGCTTCTCAAAAAGCGACCACAGTCTCATATGGCTGCATTTATGAGAATAGAGAATCACACACATATGTGTGGAAGTTGAAACCACGGAAGGAAAGTTCTCAGCACAAGAACAGAGAAAAAAAATACAGCAGAATTGACAGAAATAGAACTACCCTACTGTAGACTCCACTGGAACATAGGAAAGCTAAGTCAAATTAGTGATCCGCTCACGCCTTCTCATGAATCTTCCTCCATCTGGTCCTTCAGAAGAATCTACAGCTTCATGCATAGCTGTAATAAGAACCTACAACACAATACTTGTCACTAGATACTGCTGAAAATTGTCACTAGAAATACAGTTCTCCACAGCTTTGAAAAACGGGATGATGCCATGATGTCAGTTCTTCTAGAAACTCAGAGATATGGAAACACACAACTTCAGGAACTACATCAGAAGCATCAAAAGTTACCAGAAACAGACTAAGAATCCTCTAGTAGTGCACATGGACAGTTTTATTCTCATATACTTGCAGTCAGATAGTTAAAGTCATAAATAGCTGCATAAACGGGTATTCCTCTAATGCCAATATCACATATCTGTACTGAAAGCAGCTGCATTTTCTTTTACTAAGAGAGCTAAAGAAAACTGGGCAGATGCCTGCATAGTTTTCTGTACCTACTCCTAGTGGTTTGTACGTCTTTTTCTCTGCAGAGGGAGACTCTAGACAGCTATTGCAAGTGCAAAGATGAAGAAACAGATCAACATATTGAATCAGTGTAAGGCATACTTACAACTAAACAAAATGGTTACCATAATTTAAAAAAAAAGAACTTGAACTTCCATGCACATTAACGTATGGTCTGTAGATTCTTCAAATAATACTTGAAAATAATATTTTCTCACCTACAAAATGACAGCTAATTTTTTTTTTCTTCCTCTCCCTTTCCCACAGGAAGAGGACGTGCATAGCTGGTTTTGCATAGTTCTATCCATGCTGTTGCCACCAAGGTTGTTAACAGGAATGCAGCTCACTTCTGAATGGATGCTCAGAAGACACAAGCCTGGTGGGGGACCACCATGGAGGAAGGCAGAGTAGCAACTTGGCTACTTGGCACTCTTAGCCAAGTAGCACAGTGAAGTCAGTGGGAGTTGTGCCATCCCCACACCACATCCTTTTCTTGTTTGTGTTTGGGCCTCTCACCAGATTCCAAGCACACCTGCTTTCATTTCATTTTAAGGATACCTTGATTCTAGAACATAATACATTTTTAAAAGGTGCATGCAGCATTCAAAAGGCATTCCCACCACATTTTAGCTATTATAAACACATTAACATTGCCTAATTTCTAGACTGAACTTCTTCAGAGAGTACATGATGTGCCTTCTTAGAGGTTGTGGTGTACCACAGAAAATCCTTGGTTGGCAACAGCAGCTAGAGCAAAGTTCAAGTGAAAGCTCCTTGATTCTGTTCCTCCACATTCTTACTTCATGACATCTTCCCACTTCTCTTTGTCTCCTCTACCCCATGACATGTTAGAGAATAAGGAAGAGACCAAAGATATTTAGAGGGCTCTTTTACACCAATAAAAAACTGCAGAAAAGAAGAGCTCGGGTGAGTTCTTTCCTTAAATGCTACTCATAAGCATAAGGCCAAGGAAACCAGGTTTATTTCAAACTCATTGGAACCTCATGGGAAAAATACATCTGGTGGTCTTTCTTCTTCAGGTGAATATGAAGAATGGAAAAGGCTAACTCATTTTAGGAAAAAACTTCTGAAATAAGTTACTGGCATCCCAGAAGTAAGAAATGATCATAATGGCAACAAAATTACCCTCCTTTCTTTTCAATCAATGTCCAGTGCCAAGGAGCAAGCTGTATCAGCCACCCACACCGTGTGTAGTCAACTATTTAAATAGAAGGAATCAGAACTACATGTGTCACAGGAACACAGTAAAATGCTGGTGAACTTGGGTCAAATTCAGAATGCAATCTCACATAATTTGCAATTACTGCTGCCTAATGTAACACTCCAAACCAGCTTGCTGTTAACACTTTCTGTGTGTTATATATAGACAAACTACTGCAGTTACTTAATGTATCAGAAATAGGAAAATATGCTAACCAGAGGAAAAAAAAGTGTCTTTGTTGGTGTTTCAGCTAAACTGAAAAAAAGTATTTCAGAAAGCAAGTTACAGGCAATTTTTCCTCTATCAGACATATGGGACAAGTGAAATAGGAAAATGGTAAGTAAGGATCTATGCTAATGAATAACAAGAAGGAGATTATGCAATTAGAAGGCAAAATAAACCCTTAGTTAAAAATTCTCCTGACATTGTAAACACTTGTTGCCAAGGATAAAATGACTTAATCTTCAAGCAGTAACTGTAGTTTCAAATATAAACAAGGTTTTTACAGGTCCCAGGAGGTGTTTTGCAATTCAGGATGCAACTATTACAGTAGTGGGACAAAATTCTCCCCTGCGTAGTCCAACTTATGTCAATAAAATTAGAGTCCAAAAGAACTGTGCCCATGTTTTTTAAATTAACAGTTTCCCTCTTAGGAAAAATAAATCTAAAAATGCTGCCTCATTTTCATTTCCTTTTAAATAATTTGCAGGTCATAACCATAGCAGTTAAAGACCAGTGATGTCCATCAGTGAAAGCAGTGCAATCACAGTTTTTGCATTTCAGCACACAGCCATTCTGCACAGCTTAAATCACTTTCAGCAGAGCACCTGTCTCATTACTGAAGGATGAAACAATTTTTTAAAACTGGGGAGAAAAACAGTTTGCTACTTCATCATTTTGGCCTTTAATAAAATTTTGTAATTTTAAAGTCACATTATTAGGAGAAAAAAAGGACAAAACCTTTTCATTAAATTTTGACACAGAACATAAAGAATCCTCATGCAAAAGTCCTCAGTTTGTTACTACATATACAATAATCATATTGATAGCATCATTGTCACAGAAACTTATGGTTTTTCACTTTCCCAAATGAGGAAAATGAGGACACTTTTGCTAATGAATGGTTTCTAGCACTGGGCTTGGCACTGAACCATCTTCCATGTCTGTAACTTGTCTGCATCTGCCAACAAAAACATTTGCAAGAGTGCAAGCATTTTGATTGAGGCTGCTATTTTTACACCAGAGGACGTAAAACCAGAACCATAGTTCTGATTTAAAAAAAAAAAAGAGAGAAAAGTTCTATCACCAGAGCAACAAGCAGCACCTACACAGCTCTCTCAAATACTCCTGGTGTTATAAGCTTCACTTGGAATAAATGTGAATAAATTGAATAAATCAGCAGTGATTAAGTGTCGCCCCAAATGTGATCTATATATTGGTCACAGAAGAGCATTGCACGTGAGCATCTTCTGGTTTATGAACCCATTATTTTATTACAAATTCAGAAGCTGGAACAAACAACAATGAAAGATTAAAAAATTAAAATTTCACCATTATCAAAAGTCATGAATTGAATGTTTTGGATACGTTCCCAACTACAAATGTAGACAAGCTTACAGATATCTTACTTCTTTTCCCTGGATTTTAGTACAAAAATCTACCCAGCGCCCTATTAGGGCACTGTTGTACTTATATTTTCAGTGATGTGAGATAATGTAAGTTCAGCAGAGGGGAAGATATGAAAAAATCAAAATAAAAAGAACTGTCGTTTATAAATCCCAAAGAAAATCAATTAGCTGATTCTCTTTCTATTCTGATCCTTCATAATATAACCTGCAAAGGCAGAAAGTGATAATTTAAGCAGACAGACATTTTTAAAGAGAATGCATATTCACATATGTGTGTGACTGTAGAAGTAAAAGACAAATATTTTCTGAGTTTTCCACAACTGTCACAAAAAATTCCTTAAGCAAAAATTACCACAACAGTTTGCCCAATTTAGCTCATTTAGAGCTCTGTTTCTTCATGTTCAAAGGGACAGTAATAAAGTTGCTATAGGATAGTACGATCTTGCCTTGCAGAGGAAGTTGTCCATCTTTACAAGTCGAAGCAAGTAAAAATTTCTTCTAGAAGAGTTAAGATGCTAAGCATTCGGTATTTTAAGTTTTGTTGGTGACTGATAATGTTGTATACTCTCAGTATCTATTTAATACAATTTCACAAAGATATAAGAAGAATAATACTACCTTAGATGGAATGATCTATTCAAGCACATTCTTTTAAGCATCTTTAAGAAAGACTCAATCATTTGTCTCACTAAACTCTTCAAGGTAATGAGAGTCCATTTACATTCATGACTTAAAGAAAAGCAGAAAATAAGATCTAATCATGTTAATTTATTTCCTTGATACAAGACTTGCAAAGTTTTCTCTCCTCATACAAGGGAGAATTAGTGGGGAGCCATTCTAAACAAGTACGAAGGCAAAGTCAAAAGCCAAACTTCCACACCATCAATGAAGAAGCACAAAATGTAACTGCTTTTAGTATTCAACAGTAATTGAAACAGTAACTTACGGCATTTCTTATTATTCTTATTAAAAACTTGGTGGTTTCTTTCTATACTGGTAACACAGATATTTCAAGGAGAGTCTGGCAAATACCAAATCCGTGAAAATGATAAACACTGGCAATGAAGAGAACTACAAGACAAAAGAACAGCTGGGAATTCTGGAAAGAAGAAAGCAACAAGAAGATGACTAATAGGGAATGGTCCTGATGAACACTGAGGCTGTACTGATGTACACCATATTTTCCTCTGTCCACTCTTCAGGAAGAGTGAGAGAGAACATTCCTCAGCTTTGGTAATGTCCATACAATAGTGACAGTAATTTTTACTCAGACACTTTTCATTCCTATGACCTATACTTGGTACAAGAATGGTACAAGGCCTATAGCAGTTGATCTAATTGCACAAGGCAAAACACTGTGCCAAAGCTGGTGGGGTGCAATCAAACAGAAGGGCAGAAGGTGCCTCAGATGTACATACAAATATTATCTGTATCTACTGAAATGAATTTTTAAAAGTGTGTATTATTTAAAAGACACATTATGGAATGGATAAGGGTTAATGAGGTATTAACCTTAGGGATTATGTGTAGTTCTCAAGGCATGGCAGAACTCCAGGGCCTGATACAAGCTGCATCTGTCATACTACACAGAATTGCAATTGGGTTGTTTTAGGTTAACTCACCATAGATCATACTAAAAGTGTACTGTATAGATATTTATATAATACATTCACATTTATAATATTTACACTTTATGTATACAGTTAATAAAATAGAGTAACTATAAAGGGCCAGAATGAACACAATTTGTTATGAAATACTTCTAGCATGAAAACTGTGCCCTAAGAGCAGAAGTATTCAGGACTCACTGCTATGACAGAATCTCTTCAATTTATGAGATCAGTTATCTGAACAGCTCATACTACAAATTACAGCAAAAGAGTAAGGTCAAATAAAATACTTCTATTTTGTTTAACATAAGGTTAAGTGTTTTAGTACTTCAGGGTTATAAAATACTTCAGAAGTGAGAAGGCTGTGAGCCTTCTCTCCCCAGAAAGTCAGAAACCCTTCAAGACAGCTGATGCTTTACTTCACTTAGGACCAATAAAGGTGAACCATCCAATGTCTCTCTTCACACAATCTCCAGATGCAAGATTTTTAAAATACTTCTCTGGCAAATGTTACATGTAAAACTTCAAAAATATGTTTCACCACTGTTACTTAACAATTTTTTTTTCCACATAAACAATTATGCATGAGTATAATTTATTGCCAAAGACAAAAATTCAAGACATCAAGTAATGACCAACTGACAAACTGTACAATGTCTATTAGAAAAAAATTTCACAACAAAACAGCCTGAAAGTTTTACTTGATAATAAGAATAAATAGTTCACTCTGCCCCACAAAGCCCAGGGAATGGCTGCAACGTAACAGCTATATGGTAGCAGTCACGTAAACAGACACTGCAAAGAATAAGTAACCTTCCTTTACTAAACAAGATTCTTGTGGTTGCCTGCCTGTTGCTTTGAGAGCAATAAATAGCTGCTTACTCTCAGCCAAGGAAGAAGCTGTTCATAGTTGCTTTGAGAAACTATGGATGGTCTCATTCACACTCAGACTTCAGAGTCTCTCAGGAAGCAATATCAGAAGCTATATTTAAAGCACTGGCATTTCCTTTTATCAGAAACTATTCCACAGCTGAAAATTCTTATCTATTCACTGTGTTTCCCAAGGACCCAAAGAAACCTGTTTGCTTGTACATTAAATTGAAGCATGTTCCACTTACTATGCAAAATAAATCAACAACCAGTGTAAACATTTAGCAAAACCCTTATTTTGCATAATATATTAAAGCTACAAAACCCTGAGCCATATACTCTTCAATGACTACATGTGAATAAAGTAGTTTGCTCATGAAGTTGAACTCCTAAAGATTTGTTAATGCCCCAAAATTGCTTTCAACCTCTTCTTGGTTTCTTTAAAGAAAGATAGTCCCTAATATACATCTGTACAGCAACTGTTGAGTCATGGCCTGAACCACTGATTGAGCAATGACTGAGTCAACTGTGGGAGCACAGGTGAAAGCAAGACTACATTTAAGGGCTGACTGCCAATGGGGAAGGATCCCTTTCTGGAGATCCCTCCTTTCTGGAGTTTTCCACCTCAAGCCTTGATCCTTGGATACAGGTGAGCATTTGTTTCTTGACTGTTCCTTTTCCACCATGATAATCTTTCCAGCTAAACACCTGTAAAATACCATCTTAACCACGCTACTCTTCCACCGGTACACCATCAAAATCATTTAATTCTGATTTATGGAATTTCAAATATTTGTCTTCAAAATTCAAACCCTGGAAAAAAAAAACACCCTCTAAAAGGACTCTCGTTGGTCAGCTCACAAATAAAAATTAATAATAGTATACAGAAGAGACTTCAATTACAGCTGTGAAATAAAGAAAATGGACTTAAACTAACAGAAATTCTATGTGTACACATGAAAGAAAAATGGAAGAGATAAAACAGGAAAATGGAATCCAGCCAACTAAGAGAAACCAAATCTCTATAAGAGAGACTACGCGTTAATCCTTGCACACTCATTCATTCACAAAATATCTCTGCATTCAGCATGAAAACATGGTTGCTTCTAAAGTACTCGAACAGGATTCAACACATGCTATAGTAATTTTCAGTAATACACGTACGGAATTACCCAAGCAATTTCTAAGTGGTTAGTGATCAACTCTGTGAAATCAAAGATGGTTGTTGTGGATGGCAGGACTGAAACAATGGCAGAATGGCAAATAAAGTGCTCATAATTAAGGACATTACTTAATAAATCAGTAAATAATTAAAATTAAAGGCCACCTGGCCTAACTTAGTTCCACACAGAAACAGCGGAACAAGTCTGGAAAAATCAAACCTGGATGTACTCAGAACATACGTTTGTGATTAAAAAACAAAACTCATAAGTATTACTGATTTGCCAAGGACAGAACAAATTTTAATGGCAGAGCTGAGCTGACGTCTAAAATCTAAGCCTGAAGGTCCAATCCTTTATCACTGTCTCCAGTCAAAGTTTCATAAGCTTCAAGAAAATTTTGTACAGATTAAATCATTAAAATTATTAAAGATGAGGATAATGATGTTGGAAAAATATTTTATAACCCAGAAATCATTCTCAAGTGTCTTACTGTCAAACTGGTTCAAAATACAAATCACATGTCAGGTACCTTAGTGTACCACCAAGCTCTGCATGCTCAGCTCTCATGGTACAGCTACAGAGCAAACCACAAATAGCCTCACTGGGCTCCCCCTTCTGCCTGTCATTTGGGAACACTCAGGCTCTTCCTTCGGTCCCTTCCTGAATTAGACTCCAGTGATGCTGTGCAGGGCCCTGAATCTTAGTGACTGCAGTCCATGCCTGCTCACTTGACATCAGACCTTCCTTGTCACTATAGACTTATTTGGCCACTGGCGCCTGGCTGATCCAAGCTGTTGTTTGCAGACCTGCTCTTCTTGCACAGCCATGGTGGGTTTGTGGACCTTGTCAGTGAGGACACTGTCCCTACTTTCACCTGACAGTAAGCCCTGGAGGCAATCTCAATATGCAACATCATCAAGTAACAACTTTGCAGATGGCACAGAGAGCATTATTTATGGAATAGGGAAAACTGATCATATCTTGCTAAGGAAATAGTGTGTTTTTTAATTAACGAAATAGATATTTAATTTATAAATATATGACACCTCTTGGAAGAATTCCACAGAGATTTCAAGTAGGAAATCTTAAATAAAAGCTCTTGAGAAGGATTCTAAATAGATGAAACTGAATATAAACATACACTATAATTTCAACAGAGGTACTTTAACAATAATTAGCATTTTACATTTCTTTCCATATAGGCTAGACAATTCATGTTCTGGGTTAGACTTTTTCCAAAGGCAAAACGTAAAGGTGTTATGAAATAGCAGCCAACTAAAAGAATATGACAGCCCCCATGATCTCACCAGTGAAGTCTCCATCAACAAAAATATGCAAAATAAAGTGGATCTGTATCTCTTTCAAGAAGACTAATATTTTGAAATCAATAAGTAAAATTTTAATACAACTTATTTTTTCATCTCTTGTCCTCTACTGGAACCTCTTAAAGCACAAGTTTGATGCATAAGCATCAAGGGTGGAGAATGCAGTTGACTGAAGATTTCAGTGGTATTGATGTTACATGTAACTACTAAAATTTCATCTTTCCACTGTAATAACAATGTAGAAAAATATTCCCAACATTACAAGTCTTTACTCCACCAATATGAGCATATTAGTAAATGAAGAGCCAAAACTGGACAAATTACCTCAGCAGTACCAATAGGTGCAATTTCAACAAAGCAAAATAAAGATTTGATTTCATTATTAAATAACAGGTCTGTCCTATGCATTATAAGAAACGTTTAACTCACCTGATTGCCAACTAAAAGAAGATGTTCTCCCAACAGAAAGTCTTTTAGCATATCTTCCATTACCATCATGTGCTAGAGAAAGAAAAACATGATTTTCATTCCTGTTTTTACACTATCTAGTTTATGTATTCACTAATAACAAAAGTACAGGAACTACCAACATTTAGGCAATGTTTTATTGAAACATCATACTTACAGCTACCCACTCTGTCTCTCAATCAATAATAGCAGAGGCAATTTAGCTGGTGACTAAAACAATGAAACAGAATCACTAACTTCACTTATGTATTTCCTTTGCTCCAATTGATTCTGGGTGTTTGATTTCCCTAAATATGTGTTACTCTCAGTATTCATTCCTAATGCATTTCCTTCTTAGACTAGATGAATGTTCGTCATGCAGTGCATAAGAACTTCTGTTTACACACATAGGACAACTTTCCAGCAACACTACTAGGAGGAAGTAAAATGTATCCTGGTAGAACAGTATAGAAACAAAACACAGGGAGAATGAGTTCACTATATACGCGGCTGGTTTTTTTATTTGTTTGGTTTTTACGTTAAACACCAGGTCTAAATTAGTAACAAATACACTTTCCTACTCTAATTAAGCTTCAGTTTCAAAGAAAATAATAACAGGATAATAGGAAAATACAAGCTCAAGTTTATGTTTCTTACAACTACTACTTCGAAAGTAGATTGCCTAGATGAAGTCAAAGTATCTGATGTGTATTTTACACACACATTCAGTATTGCAAAAGGTAATACAAACAGTACAGAATTCAACCACATCACGCTTCTCACAAATAATTTGTTTAAAAGGATCCACAGGATTTATGGATTATGTGGCAATGTCGACTACTTCACGCTAGCAATAGTCTTGTATATTTCTCCACTGTACCTAGTGAAAATAGGTCATCTGAAAGTAGGTCAGACAAGCTACTTAGAGGAATGAATGCTTGTCTTTAGATTAAACATACATAGAAACATAAAGTTTTTCACAATGTTGTTCTATCTCTAGTACTTAATTTTGGGGGAAAAAAAAAAGAAAAAAAAAAATCCACAGTACCTCACAGGTCATTTCTGACTATATAGAAATATGCCACTCATAACTGTGTGAAAGATGTTTTAAATGTCCAAATCTCTCCAGACAGAGGCTGGGGGCGGGGGGAAGAAATTCATGTAAACAGCTTAATACAACAAAATCCTAACCAGGCATGTCAAAGGACTAATGAATACCCCACGCATAAATTCAAGGGAAGACTTGAAGGCAAATCATTTGCTGGTTACATTTTTTTTTATTACTGTTATTTTACTGCTAAAGCTGAGTACTTCCTTCTGATGTATTCTATTTTTATCCCAAATTGGACAAATACGCACACATTCTTGTTTCCCTGCAGAACTGCTTTCCTGCAAGAGATGCTACATGCTGTTGTTTTTTGTTTTTTTTTATCAGGACAAAAATTAACGTTGTATTAGAATGCATGCAGATGTTTCAGATACAATATTTACAGGAAGAAGTAGACACAACAATATTGTATGAACTTAATCCATGCTCCACAGAACCTAAAAACTCAAATCTATCATATCACCTAAAGGTCATTAACATCATGGTGCTACTCGTGGACAGAGAGCAATGTGCTGTGGTAATGCTGAATTTCACTGGGACACTTACAAGTATCTAAAGGGCAGGTGTCGAGAGAATTGGTCCAAGCTCTTTTTAGTGGTGCTCAGTCACAGCACAGGAGGCAACTGACACAAACTGGAACCCAGGAAGTTCCACCTGAACATGAGAAACACCTTCCTTACTTTGAAAGTGACAGAGCACCTGGGACAGGCCTCCCAGAGAATTGTGGTGTCTTCTCTGGAGATATTCAAAACCCACCCGAATTCTTTCCTGTGGAACCTGCTGTAGGAAACCTGCTTAAGGGGGAGGCTGGTCTCAATGACTTCTAGATGTTCCCCCCAGCCCCTACAATTCTGTGATCCTGTGGTAATATCTGCTCACAGTTGTGCACATTTTCATGCAGTGTGTACAACTGTAACTACTGAAACTACATGCAAGAAGATGGAAAAAGCAATGCAGGTATGAGTTCTAGAAATGGCAACACAGAACCAGTTCTCACATGAAATGTTACTGGGGAAGATGAAGATGACTGTGATCTGTCCTCCCTGCATGGTCTGTCATCACCTTCAATAGGTGACAATCATGTAGCAGAAAGAATAGCCTTTCTGGAAAGAAATTCCAACAAGAAAAAGATGAAAAAATGGAACGAGAAGAGAGAAAAAGAAATTCACAAAGGCAGGAGGCCCACACCAAGATCCTGGAAGAAAAATATTTCAGAAGCTCAGTGAAATATTACAGTATCTCACACCAGCTACCAGAATTCCAACAGTCACTCGGGGTAATTCTCTGGTTAAAGATACCCTTGTCTGAGAATTTTGAGGTCTCTGCGCTAGATAGCAAAAACAGCTGCAGTACACTTACCTCTGCAAAAGGAAGGTGGGAGGGGTGGAAAAACAAACAAAAACAAGTCACCAAGCCCTTTCCTGTAATTGTCCACACTAATTGCTCTTACTCTTTCCTACCATGAACTAATTATCACCAATAACACTAACAACTAACTAATAACTAATTAATATCTCAAGTTCTATAAAATAAACAATGATTAACTAATGAATGATTAATAATGCTAATTACTCATCACCTTGCTTCTCAAACTTAACAGTGTTAAGACTGTCAACCTGCAAAACTTCCCCATAAAATATTCCCTGTAAAACCCTCTTTCAAGATGAATAATCGAGCCACAAGAGTGGATTTCTTTAGGAGGAGAAGATGGTGGGGGCACTGGACCAAGTTGCCCAGAGAAGCATCAAATTACTACAGAAAAATTTTTAGCCTAAAGAAACTATTTCAGAAGTACAACCTTAAAAATTAGTTAATATTTTATTTCATATTTGAGAACATGTACATTAATAAACATTTAACAAACTTTGTGCTAGAGAAGCCAGAGAAATTCTACTTACTTGAGTATTTTCATAGAACAAAACATCAGGCACTTTCATTTTCTCACTTGGGTTATAAACTGGCATAGTCACAGATCCTATTTTCAGAATCCCATTGTTTATTTCACCTGGACATTTTTCAGGAAACAAAGAAGCACATGCATTACTTAGAGCATCCTCTAAACAATCAATTCCCAATGCTTACAAGCAAAGATGTGCAAATTTTAAAAGGCTGTGGGTTGCTCTAAATGATTTCTAACTCCACAAAGTGAATACTTGAAAGAGTGTTTTTTAACATGTGATTGTTTTATATTGACTTTGACTTCTCCTTACAATAAAATTCCGAAGACATCTACTATAATAAATGGCGAATAATTAATCTTATGTAAAAATATCATACAGAACATTAGGAGCAGTGACAGTTGCCTTGATTTAATGTCACATTCTTGTTTTGTTATTGGAATATCATTAACACTGTCAGACCACATTTCCTCATCCCACAAGGTTTCTCACTCTCTTCTTATTTTCTATCCCTGCCCCACTGGGGCTATGGTGTGGACAGGACTAAGTGAGAGCTGGGGCTGAGAGTCACTGCTGACTTTTCTTTTGAGTTACTTCTTTTGATAAAATTTGTGAATGTCAAAAGGTGGATACATTTAAAACCTTTAGTGAAAACTTGCTGAATTTACACTTGGAGGTATAACTTTCAACTACAGCTTGAAAAAAAAAAAAAAAAGTCCTACATTAAAAGAACCATATCTTCCTTCTTATGAAAATAACAGCTAAGTGTAAATAATAAAATGATATGAATGAGCTCTCTCTTCTGCCTTCTTCAAAATTATTTGTCACTAATTTCTTAATCTGGCTGGGTTGGAACATGAACATAGCACAGTTTCTGGGCAGATACTGTTATTTGTTCTCCTATTATCATATATAGTTCTACCTTTATATTTTCTTGCATGTTTCACAAAGGGGAGCAGTGAAACATAATGCGTCAGGATGAAAAAAAAAAAAAGGTAAGCAGGTAGCATCATGCAAGTGGCAATAGTTCTAGTTTTTTTTATAAATAATTTTTTACATATATTAAATTACATGCAATGCAAATACAGATAAAATAATGTTTGCATGATTTATCTTATAATGTAATACTATGTATTCAATCATATATATGTGTGTATACATATGTGGGTGTTCATGCACAATTTACATGTATTCTCCACATAGTATTATTTATACTTCAGCAGTCATAAATAAGCAAACATATACATAACTATACATCTATGCAGTCACTGCAGTCATTCAGGCATCGGAAACCCTCAAACATGACAAAATTCTATGAGCAGGGAATGCAGCAGACAGTACAAAATTACCAACACAATAAGAGCATCATTACGTCCCCACAGAACAAAGCCAAAGGGATGTAACCGAAGCAAACTACATTTAATTGTGAAGTCATTTAGTTCAGTCTTAAATGCAGAACCATCTAAGTAACATACATGAATAAAAGGACAAAAGATGACACAAACTTACAACTGTAATCCTTCTCCTCTAGTTTCTTCATGTCATCCGGATTTGTTTCAATCCCAGAATCCTGTAGATTTTTATGTAAAGCCAATCTGGCAAGGTTTGGTAAGAACCTAAATAAAGAAAAAAATAGGCAGATCATTTCTTCAGGAAGTTTTCTTTAACATTTTCTGTATTTTCACAACATAAAATCAGTATGAAGCTTTACTTGGATCTCCAAACATTAACCATCTACAGCCTTCATGCTCGGCATTGTTCAGGATTCCATCTCAAGGAGAGGAGTTGAACTTTTCCCATAGGTAACTGACTACACTAATAGTTGCACATTGCTTATGAAAGGTTCAGTGTTACAGAATATTGCAACAAAGGTGCAAAGTGGAGTGAAATAGAGCTGGAAGTCTGTAATCTTTCTCCACTGCCATTAACAGATGCAATATAGTAACAATGCTTATAAGCTTCTAACATACCATTTTTAGAACTGAAATCAAAGTTCCATCAAACAAGACATAAATAGAATTCTGTTTTGAGTGTTTTGAGACAGTGAAGTAATATTGATAACGGTGACAAAATTTGTATGATGTCATTAAACACCATCATAAAGATGAGAAAACACTACAAAGCCATTTCTACTTACCTCCTCTATTTAAAAATAACAGAGAAACTATTCTGAAGAAAGTAATTGCACTAGTTACAGAAATGCACTAACGGGTATCTTGCATGCTAGCAATCGACTGATAAACTCCTGAACTTCTACCCAAACTAGCACTTCTACCTGGAAAGGCAGGCTTTATTAACAGCATAGTAAAGGCTTTCATCTGGATGTTGTGACAGTCGACGACAAATTCGCAATAGCTGTCGAGTAGATAAAGATGAAGCCAGGGACTGTGCCTGTCAAAAAATACAAAGTAGCTTAATTACTTGATCTCTGAGACTTAAACTGAACAAGTCAGGAAAAAAGCGTAATCCAAAAGCAATTATTTCAACTTTTCTCCTAATTCACAAGTGTTTTCTGCCTCCTATCATGGCTGGTGCTATTTCATCTGCAATTTTTTAATTCATTATTTGTTGCAGTACTTCACTGTCATGAAAATTACGTCATCCAAAGATTTGCTTTATGATTTCACTTGATGAGCAACAGAAAGAAAAAATATGCTGATGACTTAATTTTCTGTGCTACATAAAACCAAATACTAAAGAGTACTAATAACAAGGAGGTTAACCATTGTAAAAGGATTGATGTTGTAAAATCTAGTCTTCTCTTCACAAACTGAATATGAGCTCCACATGTAATGCTTTGGCAAAAGAGACTGGCAGGATTCACAGATGTACAAACGAAACAACGCTGGGCAGAAGTAAGGAGATTGTATCACCTCCGTGCATGCATTTGGGCAGGCTATTACTGGAACACTGTGTCCCTTTCTGTTGTCCACATGTTGAAATAAATGCTAAAATCTAGACATAATTGAGTAAAGAGTTTCCGAAGCGATTCAATGCCTGTGAAGGCCAACCTAGAACAAATACAGCAACATTGAGAAATAAACAAACAAACACAGCCCCCCAAATAAGTGGCCATGTATTTAGATGGAGATATAAATATCGAGCAAGAAATCATTCTATAATTACCACCTACCGGATGAAGGTATCTAATACAAGCAGGTTCCCTGTTTTATCAGGAAGCACACAACAATGAGTGTGATCTGATAAGTTACATCATACTTTGCCTGGGTTAAATGAAATATTGTAATAAGGTAATTTCAAAACGTTTTAGTTTGGGTCATATAAATAAGTTCTCACTATAATATAATCCTTCAACTGGTAAAAAATATTCTGAAATTTGCCAGCAAGGAAAAAATAGAAAAAAAAGCAACGTTATGAATTGCAGAATCTTTTTTCTCTCCTAATAACTTTCAAGCATGAGAAATGTCAAATCATCACCTCTTTCCTCTGGAAAACTAATTTCAATAAATAGACATTATTTTTTTTTGGGGGGGGGGGTGGGTGGAAGCAGATCTATGAGATTGTACACACTCCTCTCAAATGCTGAGAAGGCAAAGGGTAGTATTTTTTAGCTTAGCAATGAGCAAGAATGGTTTGGATTGGGCTAAGTGCTAATATTGCTACACCTGATCCTCCTGTTTTCATTGATGGAAGACTGTGAAGCATTTTCTGAATCATCACAGTATCTCACTCAGCATTACAAAGATTGTGTCATACATGATGGGTTTTCGAGTGTTATCTCAAGATCTACTCACCAGTGAGAGGAGTGAGTGCTGTATCTGTTATTTCAGCTCACTAGCCGTAACTCACACTGCCCCTGGATATCATATTCCATCTGGTAAAGTACTCTAAACAGCTGAAATGTTCTCAACCAAAGTAATTTTCTTAAGGAAAGCAACCCTCACAACCAAAAGGACTGCATTGATACATACTGGCAACAGAGAATACTAACACGGTACTTTATCCATTGTACTAGGTAGGAAGAAGGAGGCCACTCTTGCCTCTTAATTCACACCTGGACAAGTCCAATCCCTAAGGGCACAGGCAGTTTAAAGTCAAAATGATGTAACAAACAAAACAGCATATCGGCCCATAGAGGAGAAACTGCGTCGTATCCTCTGTATATTTGCAACAGGAAATTTAAGTTCTTGACTAAAATCTCCTCTTTCCTCCTTACCTGGGACAGCTGTAAGCTCAGAAGTAGGCTACTGTCTTTGTAATAGATATCTATGAGACATCTAATTCAACAGGATCTAGACTGTGGTCTCTAGGTTCTATTGTAAATCAAACAAACAATTACAATGACGCAGAATACAACCACAGGCTGAATATTCTACAGGTATTCTATTGTTAACAAAAATCACTTTACACAATGGTTAATATGTCAAGATAATCTCTGGCAGAGGATTACTTACTCAGGCAACTCTATAAATAGCCTGACATACCTTAGGCAAACATTTCAGTTCTGCACACAGGCATGCTATTCCTGACATGTCAAATGTCACTGCTCATCTACAAGAAACTTCCCTCACTCTGTACTATGACTCACATCTTATCCAACATTATATATTTCATTTAGATATTTCACTATGCTATAGATATCCTCTCGTTTGAAAATGAGTATTATAATGTCCTATTCAAGCATGGTATGTCTCCAAATATGTTACAAATGATGTATTTATCAGTCTACAATTGTCAAAGATTAGTTGTAGGGAGCTAAATACATATTAGCAACAACACTATTCCAAAGGTGTATTTAGAATTCAGCCTTTTTACTTTTTTTTTTCTTCTTTTTAATCTCAGGAGAGCACAAAGGCTTTCAACAACCCCCAGCTTCCTATACAGAAATGCTGTGAAACTATTACCCATGTTAAAATGATGAAAACTAAGAGCAGATTACATTTGCATACCAGTTGAACTAGGGATTCCACCAAAAATGTTTTACATTATTTACATTAAAAACATCCAGAGTGTTAGTTGCCATAGCAATGATTCCTTCTACTTTTCACCAACATTTGACTATCTTTTTAAAGAATTTTGTGGTTACTATGTCTGCAGAACTTATTCTTGATAAGACTGTTTCAACAGAAGAGCCTGTAGCAGTAACACAGCTAAAAATTCTGCAGCTTTCCCTTTCACATTCCTAATCTTTGCTGTTGCTTGCTAGCATTTTATAATATCTGGAGAAGGATGACCTCATTGCAGCCTTTCAGTACCTAAAGGGAGCCTATGAACAGGAGGGGAGTCAACTCTTTACAAGGGTACATAATGGCAGGACAAGGGGAAATGATTTTAAGTTTGATATCAGGGGGAAATTCTTTACAGAGAGAGTGGTGAGGTGCTGGAACAGGCTGCCCAGAGAGGTTGTGGATGCCCCATCCCTGGAGGTGTTCAAGGCCAGGTTGGATGGGGCCCTGGGCAGCCTGGTCTAGTATTAGATATGGAGGTTGGTGGCCCTGCCTGCAGCAGGGGGCTTGGAACTTGATGATGCTTGAGGTCCCTTTCAATCCAGGCCATTATATAGCTTGGTAGTTTCCATTGCCCCTGAGATTTGGGCAATTTCCTAAAAGCTTTACTTAGTCAGATTTTAACAACATGCAACAAAAACCAAAGAAACTACAGTATATGGTGCAGTAATTGCCAATAATCACTTCCTGGGATCAGTTTTTCAATCAGGCAGCCTCTAAAATCACGCTATAGCTTGCTTAGTATGCCTTAGCCAGCCTCTCTGAAAACAAAGTGTCATAGTAGAAGAAAGCAGATTTGAAACAAACAAAAAAAAAACCAAGAAAACTGACTCACTGTGGTATCATTTGTCTCCCGAAGCTTATGTGTTAATGACAACAACTGCTCCACAGCAACACTGGGTACATTTGGAATCTGCTTGAAACAAAAACAGTATTAATCTGAATGCAAGATAGATTGAAGTTCCATATACAGCTACACACAGGTGCAACGAGTATGTGGTTGCTTTACATCACTGAAAAAGAAATACAGTTTTGACATTTTTTTTTTTTTACGTCATCATTTAATATCATGATAAGAATGCAAATTTATTCTAATACCATTAAGAAATAAACAGGTTTAGAAAATGAACTTTCATTTGTGCTACATTCAAACAGCATCACGAATAGCAAAACATTTTCATATAATTAAAAAAAATAATAATTCAATAAACAATTATCAGCCTAAAATATTGAACATACTTACCATTTCTTTAATAACTTGAATTTCTTCATTCTTGCTTAAAGATCGAACATGATGAAAAAGAAACAGTGTCAGAAACTCTGGACCAAGCCACTGTTGGGTACTACTTCCAATGACAGGAGGTTCTGCTAGGACGACTATTCTGAATGAGGGGTGGATAGGAAAGATAGACCTGCCAAAAAAGTTTTAAAAAATGCATTATCTGCAGTGAATATTACATTTATTTTTTTATACGAGATGAAAAAAAAAAAAAAGATATTATTGTACCATATCACAATACCTACTCAGATATTTGCAATGCAACTTTATTAAAAAAGACAAAAACTGCAGAATATGACTTGCACTTATATAAATTGCTCCTCATTTTTCACACTGAGAAGGGCATCCACTTCTCATCTGCAATATAACTTACATGCCTCAAGATGAGCAAACACCAGCAGCTAAGCTACTGTTTACTGGTTTGTATGTCTTGAAAGGACATATCTCACAAATTAGACAGACTTTTAGAAGTGCTTTACCTAAAGCAGTATGTCTAACAGGCAAATCAAGGAGGGAGCAGGATCTACTGGTCCTGCAGTTCCTCAATTAGATTGACAGAAAGGATGACACTGTGGAGATTGGCCTAGATAATGCCAAGAGTTGGATTTAGCAACACTGATGTTCTCTGCAGCCTCTGGAAAATCACCTAGTCTCTAGGGATTGGATTAATGCACCTAACTTCATAATATCCCTAAAAGTTAGTTATACTTCATACCTTGACTCCTTTTCAAGTCACCATAGGGGAAAACAGGTCCCTTAAATGGCTGCTTAAGACTTAGAAGAATTTAATAAACACCCCACTGAGTCCTTCAATCCATACATTCAGCTAGAAATTCATTCTCTTATGATGGCAGCTGGAGATGCTTCCTGGGGAAGGCACATAAGCCTTACTCAAGACTTATGTGAGAGATTGCTATCATCAGCCTATTTCCCTCACCCTATCCCAGCACTTACAATCATACATTCAAGGGATGTAAGGGCTTATCTTTATTTGCTTTGACGTTTCTTTATCCAAAACTTTGTCTAATCTCTTTCTGAACTACATCATCCTATCTGCCTCTGCAGCTTCATGTAGCAAGACATCCACTATTTATTACATGAAGTTCATATTGCAGGATTTGGTGAAAAACAGTCTTAAATGCCTGCGTATTTCATTCCATTGAAGATAACAGGAGCTTACTGTGACCAATACAAGCTTAAATACAGAACGTCTAGATGTGTGTGTTACAACAGTAGAAGAGCACTGCCTCTGTTTTGGGTGGTTTTGTCTTCTTCACATCTTTTGTCTATCTTATCTACGCAACATTATCACATCTTTGGATTTGGAATGCACTGGTACTCATTGAACAGCACAACTACACAATTTCTAGAGGTAACAGACAAAAAAGTTGGATACAAAAGCTAGTCAAATTACGCAAGAATTGTTCTCAACAATTTTCCAGTATATTTATTAAAATAGCAGATGTCAATTTGGAAAAAGAAGTGAAATTGAAATACTTTATTCTGTTAGATATGCCTGTTATCATGTGTGATTTTTCACATAGGTCACAAAATCTGAAATCAGAACGTTTGGACACCAGTGGGAAAATGACAGCATAAGCAAGAAAATCTGAAGACAGAATACGACCATTAAATACAAATTATCAAAACTAACTGTGCAGTTGGCACAGTAAAACTGTGACACGCCACAGTGATTGTAGCAAACAGACTCTTGATCAAAGGTAAACACAGGGGGTGGGCATGAGTTATTCTTAGCTGAAAGCCATAAGCCTAGGAGCTACTCCCTGACTGATAAAAATAGAAATAGATGTCTGAAAACATCACTTGAAAGAGGAACCAATGGTAATGTCACTGTCACTAAGCATAAATGAAGATCAGGGAACATTAGCAAACATTATTATAGAAGAAAATGTTTCCTTTACTCCCATTACTAAGGAGAAAAACAACCATCCTTCCATAATCACCTAAATTTCAAGGACCAATTCTGGTCCTTCTGTAATATTGTAAGAGCACAAGAAGCAGTCAGCTTTCCATTGAAAAGGAAACACATCTTTCTGGTATGACATCCATGTAAATGTCTAACTCGAAGAACCTGGGGGGGACAACCAGGGAAAAGACATGAGAGAAGCTGGAGGAAAGGAGATGGGTACTTGGGGCAAGTTAACATCAGGATGCCAGCTAGAAATGATGATGCATCTTCTAGACTTCTCTATCCTCTAGACAACCTCTTCTAAAGGATGTGAATGTTCTCTTCCTGGAAGCACTCAAGGCCAGGCTGGATGGAGCTTTGAGCAACCTGGTCTAGAGGGAAGTGTCCCTGCCTAAGCAGGGGTTGGAACTAGGTGATCTTAAATGTCCCTTCCAACCCAAACCATTCTGTGATTCTGTGACTTGGACAGGTTACAACACTTCTGCTGTAGTTTTCCAGTTCCTAAACATGAATAAAACTATATGGTTACTTCAGAAGCCCATTGTTTGGAATGATGTTTGAAATACTAAAAAATGTCAAGCTAAGTGCATTATTAAAACAAATGTCACAAATGACACAATCCTGCAATGCTATGAAAGTTCCCAGTTTCCATGTTAGCAACTGATGAGCTTCTATGTTATTCTGTGGTATTACAGATCAGGTCTCTAAAGGAAGAGATATGGAGATACTATACGGAGTTACACTTTATAGAACAGAAATCCTTGACATCTTGTATTCTTTGCAGATGAATGCCAAATAAATGTATTTTACTAAAAACATGACATTTTTTAAATCACTGAAACTCAAACACAGTGGGAAGATTTGGTGCTGTTGGATTAGTGGAGAGAATCCCCATTCCTTTCTCTTTCTATTAAATGTTTACTGACAACAGAGCCAGAGAGCACTCTCTTGTGCTAATATCCACGCCCTTTTGACATCAGTGTTTAATTCCAACCAAGGATTACCAGCACTGTCTTTGACAAGAGGATCAGTACGCAGTCTGCTGACGGTGATTTTAGGGAAAGATTTTCCTTTTATCAACACATGGTTCAAAGCAACTGAAGTTTAATAAATAAATAAATAAGTAAATAAATAAAATTCAGAATTGCACTCCCAATGCTACCCCGCAAAACCAAACTGGGCTTGGTTCTCTTTCCCCGTAGCACAGCTTCATAAATCCCACTTTCTATCAGAACATCAACAATTTTATGAGTTGGGAATTGTTATAAATATTAGGATCACAAATGACCTATTTTTTCTTTCCTAGCTGTTTTTACTGAATTTCACAATATGCTCAATTTAATAAATTACTGTATCTATAAATCCACCAAGCTGAAAAAAGAAAACAGCAAATACAAAGTAAAAGCTAGAAAAATTTTCACTGTTGCAAAATTCATTTTCTGCCACATTTTATATTTCTCTCATCTATCTGTTGTCTTTCAACCTAATCACATGGAAAATCATCCACAGTCTGCAAGGCATTAAACCTGTGTGTATTATGCATACACGAGTAACTTCTAGCTTCTGAACAATTCTATTACATACATACTTCTAGATTATCTTCTAATACAGACTTTTCTGCTCACCATACCAAATACTTATCACGTATGTGTGAACACTGGGGAGTGTATCCACCCCAACAGGTTAGAAGAATGCCTGTTAAAATTAACCAGCACTTCACTGCTTGTAAAAGCCATATGCTACTTTTACAGCAACCATCTCAGTGCACTAATGGATGACTGCAGAAGGAATCCTATGCAAAATTCTTGGATATGCATGGTGGTTGAAGACGCTCTTTCTTATCTCTGAACCTGTTTGGGAATATGAATCTTCCAGTCATCATCAGTTATAATTCCCCTCTGTGTAAAAGAACTTTAAGGACCATTAGTCACTTCCTCAGCTTTTTTCATTCCTCTCCCCAAGTCATGAACAATAACACCTCGTTTCCCCAAGTGGCCGAATATCATCTCACTGGGACTGTTGGCTCCCTTCACTGCACAGCAACACTGGCACAAGAAAAGACTAAAGGAAAAAGTGCAATAGGCCAATAAGCATCTCACAATCTAATGAGGACAAGTGTATTGCTTGCACTTTTCAATGCTGCTAGAGCTATTGCACTCACCAGTCCAAAGCCTTTCTCAGGAAAATGCTAGCGGACATCACAGATACAGCAATGTAATGAAATAAACATATAACTCAGTGTCAGTAACTGACATAATTTAAAATAACAATATATTTTATTAGCTCTTATAACAGTAGTCATTCTTTAAAGCAAAGTTGCAAAAAAAAAAAAAAAAAAAAAAAGTAACTTACAAAAAATAGCATTCAAACCAGCAAAACTTCAAAATAATACGAGCACCAAAAAATACTTTCCCCTTAGACATTACTAATAACTCTGCCATAGTTAAAGCATTTTCACATTCTTCAGTATAATACTGTTCACATTCTATATACAGAGGCATGTAATTTCCTTAGGCCATAATGGAATATGAAAAACTATCCCTCATGATTAAACTTTAAGCATTAGATTGTACAGTATTCACCCTTCTATTTTTGCTTTTTATTTTACTACATATATAAGTTTTATAAGTGTTGAAACAATAAAAATGAAAGGCACTATAACTGTGGAAAATGACTATTATTTTTACTATCAAACATTTTCATATAGAGACATGAAAAGTGTCTTGCTGTGTTGATAAAGGGATCTACAAGAAATTCTCCCTTAATAGCTCAAATTTTTCCCAGAAGAATCTTCAGGTGTTTCAAATCTTCTTACAGACTAAAGAATGAATACAGAATTTTCAGCTCATTGGTTAAGAGCAGTACTCCTTTTATCTATCATGAAATAGTATTTTGTGAATGGAATTTGTAAACAGAATTTAGATGAAAATCTGAATCCCAGTCATCTACCGAAAAGCATGATCTCTTGCCCTTACAGATTACAAAAGATATGCTCCATCTACACCCAAGTCTAGGGCACCCAGATCAAGAAAGCTGTGGAGCTGGGGTCCAGAAGAGGCCATGAAGATGATCAGAGGACTGGAACAACATTACTTTGAAGATAGGCTGAAGAAACTGAGCTTATTCTGTCTGGAGTAGAGAAGGCTCCAGGGAGACCTCACTGCAGCCCTTCTAATGCTTAAATGGAGCTTATAAACAGGAGGGAAATCAACTTTCTACATGGGTAGATTGTGATAGGACAAGGGGAAATGGTTTTAAATTAAAAGAGGAGAGATTTAGATTGTCGGGGAAATTTTTTATTGAGAGCATGCTGAGACACTGGCATAAACTGCCCAGAGAGGTTGTGGATGCTCCATCCCTGGTGCTGTTCAAGGTCAGGTTGGATGTGGCCCTGGGTATCATGACTTAGTGCCTGATTTAGTGGTTGGCACACTGTCTGCAGCAGGGATGTTGGAACTGGATGATCTTTAAGGTTCCTTCCAACCCAAGCCATTCTACAATTCTATAATATGATTCTGTATATTTTATATGTACCTTACAACAGCACCTGTCCACCTCATTAGTGAGTTTTAAATTGAGGCAATACAGAGCAACAGTTAGGGTGGTTTTTTATTTCATGAATGACTAGAAGTACTACAGGAGAAACTTCAAGCCGTACTATGAATAGTCACTACAATCAAGAACAGTCATGAACAAAAGCTGACCATGACTAAAAAAAAAAAAAGAAAAAGAGAGAGAATATCTACCTCATCTGCTTGGTTTTTCCTAAGGACAGGAGTAAGCTATCAGTTCTTCATCACAGCCACCTTCTGGTCTTCATCTCACATTCTTGTTCACATTCTGAAGATGGTCTTGCCCTCTCCCAGTCTAATAATTTCCTAATGAAGGATTTGTTCCTTCCCTTCAAATTTTGGTCCTTCAGAAATATTCCTTTTTATCTTTCATCTCCTTTCAGATACTTCATTCAAGCCGTACTTGATTGTTTAGAGACTTAAAACTGTCATGTGCTTCCCACTGTATCACTAATATGCCTCTCAATATGTGTTTTCCTCTTCCACCATTTCCCATAAGAACTACATTAATATGTGAGATTGGGTAGATAATTAAAAAGCTAAGAACAAAGCAAAAATTTGATTTCATTAACTGTATAATATGAAACTTATGTTCCAAGTTTAACGTATATTGATTTCCAATATACAAATGAGAACTGAAGCCTCGGAATGAGTAAGATTTAGGAGAAAAAAAGAAAAAAAAGAAAAAAAGAAAAGAAAATAATCCTGTTTTAAATAAAACTTATAACTGCTTTCCATAGGGAACTTTTGTTTTGGAAAAGTAACAGTAGCCTTCACATGTCACTCAGCAAACACCCCAGATTAAGTCCCTGCAGAAATAAGAATGTGTATTCTGCTGGCCTTTCAAAGAGCAACGACACTGAAATTACTTCAGTTAAAATCAGAAAATCAGAATAAATAAAACTCCATGCCTGGCTTTAGCATCAGAAACAGCTGACACTACGAGGCCACTGTCGCACAGCAAAACACACAGTATTTCTCATCAAAATGAAAAGCATCTCCCAGACATGATTTAGAAGCAAAAATTGTCCTAGAAGATCTGTTAAAATAAAATTCAAGGTACAGTGTACTATGTGCTCCCTCCACAAAACAGTCTATGCAGGTGAATGATGGATGGCTCACACCTACACTGTGATTAAATCAACTGTCAGTAGTGAGATAACATTAGATGAGAAGCTGTCTGGAAAGAACACTTAGTTCTGCATAGCCATTCTGCAACACTGTAAGGTACTGGAGATTACAGTGACAGGTCACTGCTGTTGAAAAGGAAGACGAGCAGTGAGAAAGCAGTACTGGAATCAAAGAACAACTAGTGACATAATAGCTGGGAGACAGTGAAAGGTAAACCACAAAGATGAGGTCCTGGAACATCTCCAGCTTCTCAAGAGCTGACCAAAACAGCACCCTATGAACAGATGAGTGGTCCACTGACACTGAAGAAGACCATATCAAAACCAAAGAAGCAGGTAGATTTTTGTACTACTTTACCTTAACTTCCTCTGATTGAGCCAATAGAGTAAAAAGTTGAAATAGGGCTAGATTGAACATTTCACCCAGAAGGTGGATGTCTCAGCAGAAAGCTAATTAAGTAGCAAGGATTTTCAGCTTATCCAAGATGGTGCTAAATGGTCACACTGAGCTTCCAGATATGAGAGAACTCATGTAGTAGAATAGGATTTTTTTGTTTACTTTTTATAAGATCAAACATTGGTCAGGACTGTTGTAAGATACACCCTTCATTTAGGGTAAAAGCCATCAGTCAAATCGAATGTTCAGTGCTTAAAATTCACAATAAGCTCTCTATTGCAAAATATTAAAGTGGCTAGATGAAAGCAATGCATTGTGATCTGAGGGCAAAAGGGACAGTCTTCCAAGGAACACCCAAAAAAGACTTTTGGTGCTTCCAAAGCAGTCAAAAGCAGCACAACTATGATTAACTAGATTTTATACTGAAGTACAAAACTGAATGTGAAGTCAGAATACAATCTAAGATAGATCCTTGGAGCTTTTTCGTTTCTCTTCTCAAATTCTGGGCTTAAAATACTTATAAAATCCTTATAAACATCTCTTTGTTCTTTACTCAGGCAATATAAATGCAGGAAATGCCCATCTAGCTGGCTGCATTGACTCAACAGCCAATTAGAAACAAGCAGTCTTAGACTACACCTTACTTTTAAATACGTAAATGCCACAAAAGGCTTTAACAACAACAAAAATATTGGTGTAGTATTTTAGATGAAAAGGGAACTAGAAAAAAAAAAAACAAAATAACTACACAGAATGAACAAAACCAGATGAGCAACTTTTTGAAAGTATAGACTATGAAGGAGGTTAAAGGAAAAACAAAACGAACAAACAAAAAACATATTTAGCAAGACCCTTAAGAGAAAGGGGAGTGGTACATAGGAAAAGGTGGCACATTGCAAGTGCATCCCTACCAGAACTGAGGTCTCTTTTAAAGTTCAGAAACACACACACCCTGCAGTGTAAGTCTGAGCACAAACATGAGACATTTGACATATGAGTTCAAATGTTTTCGGAGAGATTAGATCTATTTGAGAAAAACACCATGTTTAGCTCTTTATACATTGCTTATTTAATATATACCTGCATATTAGATTGTGTTTGTCTTGGAGCACACTCAACAATACATATTCCACTAAGAAAAATGTTATGAGCTGTGGAATGTTTCTCGCAGACAAGTGGAAGTGAAGAAACAAAAAGAATAAGCAAAATGGATCCCAACCCATCCTTACGATTTCCTGCTCCATATCAGTTGGAAATTAAAAAACAGCTTTCTAGATAGTGAAGAAAAAAAAAGTAGCAAGTCATATAAAGTAGCAAGTCATATTAAATTTCAATATGGCTTTATTTTTATTTAAGATGCTCTTAATAAATTCTTCCAAAATTAAGTATGATACACTTACATATCTGTGCTTTTATGCACGCACCATTTATCTTCAATTTCTAACTCCTTTTGTTTAAGTTATTTAATGATTTTCTTTTAGATAAAACGTTCTGAACAGGATATAATTTTTTCATTCAACAAAAACTATGAGGAAACATGATTAAAATACATTCTCTTGATGATTAAAAGGTAACAGTTTAAGAGGGAAGCACTTTTGCATATCTTCACAATAAAATAAAGGAGATTAGGTGCTTTACAGGATGAAACAGTGTTTGCATTCTGAAGTCACAGTGGACACTTTACCTTTCCTGTAGTTTCTCATCAGGGATCTTCAATTCTTCTTTTAAGTTCTGATACCTATCCTCCCTTAATAATCTAGTGCCATCATAGAGGGTCAGTTCTCTGTCATGTATTAGCCTGTTTGAAAATAAAAATAAACAAACTTTATCTAGCCCTAGATTTCTTTTTGCAGTACTTATTTTAACTAACACTTTCCTTTTAAAAAGCTATCTCAGTCAACACAGTCCATTGGAAAAAGTTATAGCACTCTAAGATGCATCCAGGTGTGAAAGTTATGCAATTTGCCCAAGTAAATAGTTTCAACATGAAGACACGTAGCCAAGCTACTTACTTTTAATAGAAAATAACGAGAAATATTTAAACTATTTTCTGACATCTTGCATTTTCAGATCATTGTTCAAATATTACTAATGTATAGATTTCATAAATTTACAGTTCATTCTTCAGGCTTACACACTGTCCTTACAAAGAACTGAAATTTTCTGAGCTATTAAAGACTTCAAAGAACTTGAAAGAGTTGCTTCTGCTTTCAAGTATGTAAAGACCGAACGATACGTGTTCCACAGAGCTTCAACATTCAGCTTGATCTTTACAGCACTGTTGAAGTTACAGAGTCATATTCACCAGAAAAACCTTAATTTATCAGTACGTAGGTGCTCAGCAAACAGATCACACGCACGCAACCCAGCTGTGCTCACATGCTGACCTTTGCAATACAGCTAGAGTGCCAGGGTTAATTCGATGAATGCCATCAAGAATAACAAGTTTTCCTTCCAGGGCTGCAGTAACAAGTGGTGATGGTCTCCATGCAGTGTCCCCATTAGGAAGAGTATACCTCTGCTGCAGCAGGTCTCTAGCTGTCATGTCCTGTAAGTGCCAATTCATCAGAATTGAGTTGTGCTGCATTTTATTCATCTACAAGTATCTGCTTTCTCCTTAGAAAACTCCATTCTGTTTTTCCTTGGACTACACCCAATGAAGATTAGCAGAAATTTTTCAATTACTTTTTGAAAGGCTATTATGAGGGCTGCTCTGAAAGTAATGCCTTCTATTTTATTATGTTGCCCCATGACATCAGAGGTGGATGTTTGTGGTACAGCAGTAGAGATTAAAAATTCCCACCCAAATTCTGTTAGATTTTGTTGCTGTGTGACAGATACCAGCTGTGAGATGGTCTGACAAAGTGGTGTGTGACATGGAAGTACATATGAAGCAAAGGTGTATCACTGAATTCCTTCATGTGGAAAAAATGGCACCCACTGACATTCATTGATGCTTATTGAACGTTTATAGAGACCAAACAGTAGATGTCAGTACAGTGAGGCACTGGGTGGTGCATTTCTGCTAACAGTGGGGACTATTTTGAAAAATAGAGTTTTGTAGTTGAGAGTTTGCTCTATCAAATAGTGTTATTGTACTCTTTGTATCTATTGTAGTTTCCATGAAAAAGGAAGCATCGCTTTTGGAGCAACCTTTAAATAACACACACATGGACAGGCACTGTGTCACTGCTGTGTGTAAGTACCAGACTTGCCAGCATAACCTTCCTGAAGCTAAACAAAAAGTTTGGTTGTTGGTGGTTATATCAAAAGTATACAGAGTATCACAAAATACTATGTAGGGAATAAAGCACACCTAAAGGCAAAATCTAGTATAGTCTCCAGTATATGTATTTTGTTGCATTCCAACAGATGGACACTGGGGCAACAAAGACATAATGGCCATTTTGTGACCTGAAAGATGAAATTCCTTCTTTAGGCTGCTCTGTGAACAGAATTTAACCTAAAATCAGATGAGAAAAATATTTTTTACTGTAGCTGCAGCTTTTGCAAATGTCCTCTTCACAACTGTAAGCCTTTTGAACTTTCAAGAATAAAAATAGAACTCATTACATCATATGGCCTGAATCATTTCCTCTTTCTAAATTTCCTTAAAAGCCTTAAAATAACAGGACAAAGTCCGGTTCGTTCATTGCTTCCCCATTTTATAACCCAAAACCTCACATTCAGATGTACCAAAACAGCCATTATTTTTATTACCGTCCTTCTGCTTTTTAATGCAGTTTGCTCATTGCTAGTATTCTATTAAAGAATTAGCCTAAAATAATTTTTAAGCAAGGTCATAAAAAAGTGCAAGTATGTTCAGGACTTGCATCAGAAGTGTGCACTGTGTAGTTAGCAAACGCATTCAACTAACACACCTTCTGACACTTCACACCTAAAGGAGTGAAACAGTATAGAACAGGAATTAATCAGGAGCTCAGTACACTATATATAATGTTACACAGCTGTAATTCCAGCAACTTGAGAAATATGCTTTTGTTTTCACAAGAAGAAAAAAAAAATACACATCAGAAGTGTATTTTCTTGAAAAGTATTTTCTGAAATAAAATGAACTTCATATCATAATTTAAATGACTGAATTGTGTTAATTAAGCGGTGCATTCAAATGAAGCATCATTCATTAACATCTACCCAAAGTCAGTAAGAGGTTTGCTGGGCCCTGGGCAGCCTGGTCTCGTATTAAATGGGGAGGTTGGTGGCCCTGCATGTGGGAGGTTGGAGATTCATGATCCTTGAGGTCCCTTCCAACTCTGGCCATTCTGTGATTCTGTGATTTGTTACGGTAAAGTTCCTGCTTAGTGATTTATTGCTTTTATTTCTTTACACTAAATCAATTTTTAATACATAACATTAAAATTATAATGTTACGAGCTGCATGATCACAGAATCACAGAATTGTAGGAGTTGAAGGGACCTCCAGAGATCATCGAGTCCAACCCCCCTGCAAAGCAGGCCTCCTACAGCAGGCTGCACAGGTAGGCATCCAGGTGGCTCTTGAATATCTCCAGAGAAGGAGAATCCACAACTCCCCAGGCAGCCTGTTCCATGATGATAATACTCTGTCACTAAAAATTCCTCCTTTTGGAGGGGGGACAACAGAAAGGTATGAATTAATCCCTCTCCCCACAGACACTACTTCGGGCAAAGCAATTGCCTTGTAAAACATTTTGATTTCTATTGGTCACAGTCATTGTAACTTAGAAAATAAACAATGCAATACAAGCTAAAGTATCTTGTAAGTAGGAAAAAAAAATATGAAGTTGAGCAGAGAAAATACTTGTTTCCTTTCCTCCCCTTCGCAGCCACAGCAATACAAATCTCCAATTCAGCCATTTTTATGGTTCTCCACACAAACTGTGTTCTTGGCAATTACAAGGTGAAAAAAATCTATGCTTCCTGCATTCATGCCAATTTGGACTTGCATTTTGTTAATAATTCTCAAAGAACTGGCAGGAGGAGTTTAGAAGGAAAACTATGAGGTCATGCAAAAAAAAAAAAAAGAAATCCTAGAAACAAAAACATCACAATACACAAACGGTAGTGATGTACTTTAAAGATTGTTTTTGCTGTGCATAAGGAGAAGGAGGAACAAGTTGCAGGAAATTTGTTGTAACGTCACTTTGAATATTGTTTTTTTTTTCACCTGAAAATTTACGGGGAAAGATAAAAATAGAAGTGAAATGTTTTATTTTGAACAATCAAAACCAAAAGTTCCCTAGCTACAGTACACAAAAACCAGCTGGCTGCTGCTTCCTGCAGAAGAGAAGACCGAGAGGGGATCTTATCAACACTTGTAAATATCTAAAGCGTTGGTGTCAACTATATGGGGCCAGACTCTTTCAGTTAGTTTTTACCATGCCTAATGGTTACATCTTTTTATTTTATTGCTAAAGCTGAGTACTTCCTTCTGATGCTTTCTATTTTTTATCCTAACTTGGACAAATATGTGCACGTTCTATTTTCCCGGCAGAACAGCCTTCCCACGTACAATGCTACGTATTGATTTTTTTTTTTTTTGCCTACCAGGACCAAAATAAACATTGCATTAGAATGCATGCAGACGTTTCAGATACAATATTTACATGAAGAAGTAGACACAATATTGTATGAACTTAATCCATGCTCCACAGAGCATGGAAAGAAATTCACATTTATTATATCACCTAAAATGATTTAAATCATGCTGCCACTTACTGTGGACATACCAATGTGCTGTAGCCAAATTCCACAGCAACTCTTAGAAATATCTGAAGGATGGGTGTCAAGAGGATGGAGTCAGGCTCCTTTTGGTGGCACCCAGCCACAGGACAAGAGGCAACGGGCATAAACTGGAACCCAGGAAGTTCTCTCTGAACACGAGAAAGAACACCTCTACTTTGAGATGACAGAGCACTGGAACAGGCTGCCCAGAGAGATGGTGGTGTCTCCTCTGGAGATATTGAAAACCCACCTGGATCTACTCCAGGGAACCTGTTTTAAATATGGGGCTGGATTAGGTGATCTCCAGAGATTCTTTCCCATTCCCAGGATGCAGTGATTCTCATTTGCTGCTCTTTAAACGCACAAAAAAACCTGAAAAACAAATCCTTCCTAATCAGAATCTAAGTTTCCTTTTCAAGAATCTGCCTACTTAGAACTGAATATAGTCAGAAATGTGTACAATGTCAGAGACCATAAATTAGACAGTAATTGTTCTGTGAGACAAATGTTACCATAAGAAATTATCTATATGCTTAAAAGGTTTGGGATATGTTGATTGATATGTTTGGATATGTTTGATTCTCAACTCACAACATAAAAGCTTGTAGAGTTTATTTCTGTGAAAACAATATAGGGAGCTAAGGACTTCACACTATTCAAGTCCTTATATCAACTTCAGATGGAAAGAAGGATGAAGCAAATATTTAAAATAAAAGTAAACACCATATACAAACACATCCAAGAATACAATTCTTCACAGAGCCTGAATGAAAATACTCCAGTTTGTTCAGACCAAAGAGAAGTGCTCCATCTAATTTCTTAGTGCCTGTAGAAATGATTGGAAAAATAACATGAACTACAGCACAGATATGAACCTCCTTCATTTTAAAAATGATTTAGGACAATATAATCTCTCTCCCAGAAAACCAAAAAGATACTTTTTAAAGAAAAATACAGAAATCTATTAAATATGCATTATTAAACTTCTCAGAGCCTTCATTGCCCAATTACTGCATGAATTAATGTTTAACATTTTTCCAGGCATTAAACTATGTTATTACTTTGCTGTGCAAAGCTACTGATGTGTAAAAAAACAAATGCATTCTTAAAATATACCAAAAGATGCATAGCTCAGCTGCATTCAATCATTTTTTATGTCTTGCTTCCTGTAAAGGTTTTTAAGATTTTCTGAGATGTTTTATATGTGAAATACAGATTCAGAGAACCCTTAGAGTTGGAAAGGACCTTTAAAGGTCATCTACTTCAACTCCTTTGCAATGAACAGGGACGTGCACAACCTGTGCCAGTGTCACACCACTCTCATTGTAAAGATCTTTTCCTTATATATAACCTAAATCTACCCTCTTTAAGCATGAAACCATTTCTATCACCACAGATCCTGCTAAAGATTCTGTCCCCTTCTTTCCTGTGCCCTTTTAACTTGATCAAATCCTGGTGAAACCAAAAGAATGGTTCACTCTAATGTGAAATACTTCAAACCCTTAGCCTAGATTTTATTTCAGCAGTAATCACAGATCCTTCTGAAAGAACAGTGTCCAGCAAGTAACTGATTTCTTCATCAGCTCCTCCATTCATGCATCTCCAAAAAGGAAGTTGTCTGCTCCAGTGCTCTGTCATCTCAAAGTCTGCTCTATTCAGTGAAGCCATACTAATTAAAGTTAGGCTATTGAAAAACAGTGGTTATATTTTTAAGCTTGCTGGATCAAATAATTCCCTGATTTTGCTGGTGAGTAAAAGTACAGAATAGGCTATCCTGAGCTGGAAGAAATCCACAAGGATCAGTCGGCACAAGGATCACTGTACCTCATACAACACAAGTGTGAGTGCGTCTGTCTTTATGTGCATTTGTCAAGGAATAAAAGTCATTTTCTTGGGATGGTTTAAAAATATGTTCATATGGACAAGTGCAGAAAGAAGTATGATATAATTCTGGCCCAGAATCTATGCACCTATCTTACAATATGACTGTATACAGGATAACAGATACTTCTGGAAAAGCCAGGTGTATCACTAGGAACATCATACTGCATTGATAGGGCTGTGTAACTTTGAAAACCAAACCTGATCACAACTAGAAAGGTTAAAATACACGGGAAGAGCTTATATCTGTCTGACTCCATTTAAGCAGATAAACTTTTAGAGTCTGCACCTCTGTTAGCTAAAGGCATGCTGGGGGAAGGAAGAACAGAACAGTGGGATCGTGTTTGAAGAAGCTCCTTGTCAATGCAGAAAAACATAAAATGGACTTTTTCTTTCATCATTATAATTTTGTTTTCCTTTTTATTTTCTTTTGTCTGTTTCAACCCTTCAATGATACCACCCATTTTTGCCTGCGTCTCTTCTCTCCCCACATGCATCCAAATCAGCTGCCACTGTCTTTTCCTTCCTTTGAAGGTCTCCCTGCTGCCTGAGAAAGATTTAAATAAGCAAAGGACGGAGAAGAATATACTGTGTTAAAGAATATGCTGTGTTAAGAATATACTGTGTTAAATCTCATGCTAATCTTCCCCTCAACATTGTCAATTATCACTTATGACTGCAAGATTTGTGATACTTAGTATGCTTTGGCTTACAAGGTCATGGAACACCCTTAGTTTCATATTTCATTTGGGAGTGTTTTTATTCCTAAAGGTTATGGAGAAAACCTTACATATAATAAGCAAATTCAGTCACTCTATTTTTAACATCAATACTTTTCAGACTATGACATGAGGTCATAGTTGATCAAGATCTAAGACTGACAATATTCTCCAAACAAGTACCAAGTGAACACTGCCTACAGGAGATCATTGTTAAGCAGGACAGACAGGGTTTAAAAAACAAACAAACAAACAAACACTCTATAGTGCTGTGAGACAGTCTGATGCACTGTCAGGATGAAATCAATAGAAAGAAACCTAAACAGATAGCAGGGCCCACGCTCCACATTTATCATAGTCTGAGACAACTGACATCTCCTTAATTTGATTTTTCTGTACATCTAACCTGTCTGGAACCATTGCTACTTTAAACTACGGTAGATTTTTTTCCTCCAGCTCACTAGAAACACAGCCTTGTTGATACCTACATCTCCTTGACACCACCTGCAAAACCCATAGAAGCCCTTATGCTTCTCTAGTTCTTCCTTTCATTTTATCCCTAAATGTCATTTTAAGACAGCTAAGTCAGCTGCCTATAAGCCTCACAAAAAAACACAGAGGTCTCCACAAATTTATTTTTAAAGCCACATCCATACTAAGATCCCAGCCAAAATTTAAATAAATTAGCAATAGTTAGGCTAAGAGTGATGGCAGCTAAAAAAAAATGAGCAGCATTAATATCAATTGAATGTAATACGCATTTATCACTTATAAATCCTCATTCTTTATTTCTAGGATCCAACACTTTTTAATATAGAACTTTATCTTTTTTTTATCTCTACTGCAATGCAGTCCCACCACCACTGTAACCATCAGACTAAAGAGAAATGTAAAAAATAAAAATAAAAAAGGGAAAAAAGTAAATCAAGAGAAATCATAGCATTATTTAAAATCCCATGTGATAGGCATCAGAAAAAATAAGCTGTAAGAGGCAATGAAAGATCTTGACAGAAGGAAAAAAAATAAAAATTGTAAGCCTACAGAAAGTGAAAAATAACTTGAAAACATTCTCAATAAGCTTTAATAACATTATCTATTCTCAATATACTTAAGAAACCGTCTTCCATAACAGTGAAAAATAACATTAATACTGCTGATTGATTATAAAATTAAACAGCATAGGGACAAACAAAAAAAAGGAAAGAGAAAAGGTCTTCAAAATGCATGAATTACAAGAGGTCACCACTCTGACCAAAAGAAAACATACTTCAAAAGTAGAGAGAAAGTCTGAAAAGATATGAAAGACATCATTTTCTTCATGATACTCAGTTATGTCAAATCACAAAACAAATTGTCAATTCTCTGTTGCTAACAGAAAGATGCAGTGAATGCTTCTCCTTACATTTTGCTTATTTAAGTTATCTATCTTTCTTTCACATTCTCAATGAAGCCAATAAAATGAAATTAAAGCACTATCAGGGCTAACTTACAAGCAATAACATTGAACTACCTATATTGCTGTATACTACTCCCTCTGTTCAGGCCTGCAGTAAGACAACATTTTAGACAAGTATTCTATAACAGAAAGTAAAAAACACTCTATAATTACCATATTGTTATTTTTAGTATCCTTTATTTTAAAACATACATTGGTGATTATTATTACTCATTATAGAAGCTGCTGCTATATATAAAGACTGCCTCACATAGAGAACCTGCCTGCGTGTTATATTTTGGATCATATTTAAAGCAAGATCATCAGCAGATCGTTTACTTACCTGATATAGCATGATAGGTTCTATGCTGTATCCCAGTATATCAGCAAACTCCTTAGCAATAACTGTTTTTCCACAGCCCTAAAAAGTTAAAAAATAATAACTAGATTACATTGTAAGGAACATGGGGAAGAAGGGAAACGAGACAATAAAATTCTTACCTTTCCTCCAATCAAACACATATCTTTAACCATATGAGATTGCATCATTTCTGCCAACAGCTGATCATGACTGGAAGTTCTTATGAATTTATCTGATTGAGAATGCTGTTTTAATAGCCCAGTCCCAGCTGGAACCTAAAAGGAAACAAGACAAAAGAAAACAAAACAAAATGCTTAATAAGATATATTGTGATAACTCTAGATTTTGTATGGACTTCAAATAATACTGTAATATTTTGTGGATGACTGTAATTATCAAACCCAAATCTTAATACACTGAATAAAATTAACACGATATAATCTGTCCCTGGAGGAATTCAAGACCAAGTTGGATGGGGCCCTGGGCAACCTGGTCTACCATCAGATCTAGAGGTTGGGACTCTGCCTGTGGCTTGGGGGTTGGAACTTGATGATCCTTAGGGACCCTTCCAATCCAAGACATTCTATGATTCTGATTTTTTAATAGACAGCTTCCTCCCACTTTCTTCTCCCATTCTTAATGAAAAAAAAAAAAATTAAGAAATGCAAATCAATTCAATTGGTGCTGGTGCGTGCTCTGGAGCACAGGCCTTATGAGGAGTGGCTGAAGGAGCTGGGATTGTTCAGTGTGGAGAAAGGAGGCTCAGGGGAGACCTTATTGCTCTCTATAACTGCCTGAAGGAAGGTTGTAGTGAGCTGGGGGTCAGCCTCTTCTCTCGTGTGACTAGTGATAGGACTAGAGGGAATGGCTTCAAGCTGCACCAGGGGAGATTTAGGCTAGACATTAGGAAATACTACTTCTCTGAAAGAGTGGTCAGGCACTGGAATGGGCTGCCCAGGAGGGTGGTGGAGTCACCGACCCTGGAGGTGTTCAAGGAACGACTGGACATCGTGTTGAGGGATATGGTTTAGTGGGAACTATTGGTGACAGGTGAATGGTTGGACTGGATGATCTTGTAGGTCTTTTCCAACCTTGGTGTTTCTGTGATTTCTGTGAATTATGGCACTGGGGTACGAAAAGAACTTCAGACTGTTCATGCAGAAATCAAAATATAAAAAGTATTTATTACTTAGCAGAGAAAAAAAAAAAAAAAAAGGAAGAATGTGTCTTGCAAAGATCTGATGGGGCCACTTTGATCAAAACTTTGGAGAGTAAAAATATTCAGTCATCCTCCACATTAGGATGCTTGCACTATTTCGATTTTCTGTTCCAGTCTGGAACTGTTTCATCAGCAAACTTCACATGTCCTCTTGCTTGAAAAAATGCATTCTGCAGGCATATTTTCAGCAGGTATCATCTACCTACATGGTCAAATGAATGCAAAAATCCACCTCCTCAGATAAAAGTCCTATCAAGTCCATACAGATTTACCTTTTTCTGACAAGTTCCTGTTTGCTGCTGTTCCCGTTTTTGCACTGTCACAGTACAGAGTCTCTGAGGATAACCTTCATCTGTATTAAAACTGTCTCTGACTCCCACTAACTCTCCATCTTTAGAGACTATCTAACCTCCAAACTCAAAATTAACTTCAAATACTCAAATCACTGCCTCTTTCCTGAATACGATCTTCTTTCACGACCTAGCAGGTCACAAACTTCTCAGACCAATCACATTTAATGCAATTATTTTTGTTCCATTTTCCCAACACCCCGTGTCAGAACATTACCAAACACTCATCAGATTTTATTTGAAGTGCAGATGCATACAGACCATTATTTTATTCTAAGAAAAAGGGAAAGCAGCACCAAGAACACCACAAGCATTTTTATTCTAAATTTCTGGATGTTCTACTGCATTAGAGATTTTCCTTTTATAGATTTTTCAGCACTTGATATACTTGAATTTGTAGTTTCCTATATATGATTCATTTGTCTAAAATATTGCTTATCCATAATCCAATAATCCCGTATCTACGTGCTTTTGAAAAAATAACAAAAATCAAATATTCAACACAAATGTGTTTCAGGATCAAAGACAAGCATCAAATTCTTCGTTACATGAAAGTAACTTAACAATAACTACATATCATTTTAAGAATATGTAATTACCTGGAATGTTACTTCACGTTCACCAATCTGTACAGTTACATCAGCCTTGAAAGGTTTGTTTCCTGGTACACGTTCAACTTTTGTAATCCGTCTTGGGCGCAATTGTTTGTTTGAGTCTTGGAGCTCAAAACGCTGTAGAATGAGAGGGTTGGGGAAATTATTTATTAAATACAGATTTCTTTTTTACAACTGTTTATTCTGTTAACAGGGCTAGAAGCATATCCCAGATTAATTACTTGTGAAGTCTTAAACACATTTCATTTATTTAAACTTCACCTTACACACCCGTGTTTACATTCTTCATGGCCATACTCATTTAAACCCAAACCAAAAAGACCTACTGTCTATTTATTCTGACTAATGAGAAATGCAATTTAAACTGTCATATTCTTACTTTGCAGATCCTTATTTGGACAGACTGAAATAATAAAATAAATGGATGATAGCCTTTAGCAGTTTAGTAATAGACCACCTATCTTTGCAGGCAATTATAAAAAACTGCAGATTTAAGTATCTGGCTACCAGTAAAAATAACCACCAAACATTATGTTTATGTAGCTCCACAGTCTTATCACACAATGAAAACTGACTTCTACCTACCAAGCCTTCAGCATGTTTTGGAAAAATCAAAAAGGAACGGGCTTCTGTATTCCCAATCCACTTTTGAGCATTATATTCTAATTCATGCTTTATACAGATAGCATGAAAATGACTGTTTTGTCGTAAATAGAGAAGTCATTATCAAAGGGGCTTAAGTATAAGAAAAGCCACAGTAATATTTTATTCATCAAAGTTGAAAGCTGAGTAATCAAGAGAAAAAGGAATGAAAGGTTGAGGGAACTGGGCTTGTTTCGATTGGAGAAAAGAAGGCTCTGGGGAGACCTCATTGTGGCCTTCCAGTACTTGAAGGGAGCGTATGAACAGGAGGGGGAATGACTGTTTACTAGGGTGGATAGTGATAGGACAAGGGGGAATGGTTTTAAACTGAGACAGGGGAGGTTTAGGTTAGATATTAGGAGGAAGTTTTTCACACAGAGGGTGGTGACACACTGGAACAGGTTGCCCAAGGAGGTTGTGGATGCCCCATCCCTGGAGGCATTCAAGGCCAGGCTGGATGTGGCTCTGGGCAGCCTGGTCTGCTGGTTGGTGACCCTGCACATAGCAGGGGAGTTGAAACTAGGTGATCATTGTGGCCCCTTTCAACACAGGCCATTCTATGATTCTATGATTCTCTGCACAGGAGGGAAAGATAATTTTACAAGGAGTAAGAGGATTAAACTTTTACAAGAAGCAAAATAAGAACAGTAAATTGGCACTGAGGCATTAATTGGCATTAATGCAAAAAAAAAAAAAAAAACAAAGTTTATAAATGACTTTGTGGGAGAGGGATGAAAGAGAAGCAAATTCTGCCTTAGACTAGAGTTTGCAATAGAAAGATCTCAGAAGTAACAAGAATAATAGAATTGTCTAAACAAGAAAGATGAATCCAATTTTCTGTAATATTAGCCCACTCTGTAAGAGAGTGCTTCTGTGGTTCAAAGAAGCTTCCTACTGAGAAGCAGGGAAAGAGAGGAGGAGGTCAGTGGAGGAGGCCAGGCAACATCAAAGAGGATGTGCAAATAATGCAAAAAAAAAAAAAGTAAACAACAAACAAAAACAAAACAGTGGATGTTTCCAATATCATAAAAAAAAATCAAGCATGCAAATGGCGCGCGTGAGAATTTAAAAAGCAAAGCCCAAATCTGTGATGAATCTGAAACAACGTACTGAAAGCTTATGGAACAATGAAGGAATTAGCTGCAGTCTCTTGTGAGCCACAAACGCAACTGAATATCAATGGCCAGTTTTATAAATGCCTATCAATAGTACGTAGGAAAGAAAACTTCATTACTGTGGAAGACATCATACATATTTAAGCTAATTGTTTGGAAATGTTTCACTGGAGACTGTTTTCGTTGAAAGCAGTCATTTGTCTGAATCTAAACTGTCTAAAGGAAATGCTCAAGTTAAATAATTTTTTACAAGCATATTTCAAATATTCATCTGCCATTCAAAAATAATTTCTCATGCAAATACTTAATCCAAGTATAAAGGCCAGAATTCAAACCAAGCCATACCTTGCTTTGCAAGATCTCTTACATTTAAAATCTTCTTTAAGATTCAAAACAGGAAATGACAGTTTCTCAAATGAAGCAACTCCAAATATAGGTATACAAAGATAGATCATTCTCACGTTTACATTGGTACTTCTGTCTGTTGCAAGCTAATGATGTAATGAACTAATGAATACTGAAAACTGCATTCCTTGTACCAGTGCTCTGTATGATAACCAGCTCTCTAATAAAGCATCAACCGTGATTAGATGTGCAACCAAGGAACATTCCACTCAATGCTGGCCAGGCTTACACAAGGAGCCACATTTTATAACCTACAAAACAGTTCTCAGACAGATAGAGATAAAACTAAGACAGGTTAGATTTAATAGGTCCACTCAACATGAGATCTGCATTTCAAAGCATCTTTATGCATCTAAGACTAACACAGTAACAAATTAATTTTATTTGCAGGGAAGGTGTAAGTCAGTAGTTCGTTTCATTGGCTATCAGGAGTAAGAATTAAGAGGAATACCTAAGACATAGTGGAGTTCTATTGAGAAAGAAGGCACATATGGAAAAGATATACCCAAGCTGAGGATTACGGTTGGGAAGACAAGTGTCCAGGGAATGTGATGGCCTCTAGAAATATACACAGGTTCTAACAGATGTCAAAACCAGCTGTACAGCCAGCTATCTACTTCATTTCTCACCTCTAACAGCTGACTGAAACAGCTCAGGAAAGTAACATACATTAAGAGCTAGAGCTCTACCTGCCCATGTCTGTCTCCAACTCTGATCACTAAACTTTACATTTATGACAAGGAATTTGTTTCTGTTTTCTTTAAACATTAGCTGATGTTAAATGGTGATTCAATCCTCACAAATTAATTAATCAACTCCAAGTATGTGTCAGGTATACTTTTTCAACTCAATCTTTCCTAGTTGAAATTAATATTCCTTAACTGTATTCTGTTACACAGTTTTCAGTGGCAAACATAGCTGGACATTCTCTTGATGTCTGGAGAAAGGCAGAATAATAAATCACATTGCTTCTGCAAGACTCCTCTCCTTCACATTTCTTGTGGGATGGCAAAAATCATTTCGCATTCAGTTCTTGCAATGCTACTACTAACGTGCAATTATAAACAGGAGTTCCTCAGTACAACCAATTGTTTAATATAAGATTGTCTGCTTTGTTGCGTGCAAACAGAATAAAATTCCTAATAGGATTATACATACCTGCTAACCTAGAGATGCAAGCTTATGAAAGTCATGATGACAAAGAATATCAAAATAAGAAAAATTAACACAGGAAAGTTTAAATGATAAAGAGGATTTAAAAGTAGACAGTCAAAAAGAAAGAAAGTCGTACAAGTTAAATCAACCCTCTTAAATAAGATAAAAAAGCACACATAGCAGAAAAATTCATTAAAAGAAATGGAAAATGAAGGAAGCTAATGGTACAGAATGTAAAGATTCATACTATGCATAACTGATAGCAAAAAAAAAAAAAAGACAATAAAGATAACAATAAAAGCACATTAAGAACAGAAGTGACTGTTTCTGCTCTGTTAACAGAGAAATTTCTGTTTTCATCTACATCCTGGTTCTCACTGGCAATTTCAATCATCCTGATGTGTGCTAGAAGGGAAACACAGCATGACATAATCAATCTACCTTTTTTGGAAGGTTGTCTGGAATAAATTCTTAACACAGGTGCTGTGCTGGAGTGATGCACAGTGGCTCTGCTGTTCACAATCAAGGAAAAATCGGTTGGGAATGCAGCAACAGGCAGCAGCCTTGGTTGCAGCAGCCATGAAATAATGGAGGTCAAAATTCTGAGGAGGAGCAATGAAGCCAAGTAACAGAGTACAGATCTTGCATTTCATGGGACCAGAGTGGCTCATTCAGAGAAGTAACAGACAGGATTCCACAGGAGGAAGTTCTGAAGGCCTGTGAACACTAGCAGGACCTCCTTCAAAAGCAAAAACTCATGAAAACAAGCTGATCAGCCTAGCTAAACTAGGGAATTCAGGACTGAGCTCCTGTGCAAAAGACAGTATTTGGGTAGTGGCAGCAAGGACAGACAACAGTCATTTCCCTGACACAAGAACATGACTCAAGACCACTCCCTAGTCACTACGTTGAGTATTCCTAAATAGGCAGGTACAAATGAGTTTCATTTTTCAGGGCTGAAAGAGCTGGGTGAGATGGTTTAGGCTGCAAATGTTAATTTGCATTATCTCCTACAACACATTCAAAGATGAAAGAAAGCAAATACTATGCTAAAGTTTTAAAAGGATGAACAGAATAACCCAGTACAATTACAAGCTTGATAAGCTGTTATTAAACATGATCATAACAACAGAACAGATCTGATCAAACAACAAAAGGCTAATACAGACTAAAGCCAGAAAACTAATACATTCTTTATGTATACTTTATCAAATGCATCTTGTGCCATGTGATCTGTTTTTATTTTAGTATCTCCTTTAAAAGGTCTTGTGCCAAAGGTATTTTTAAGCATTTAACTACTTTAGCCACAGAATAAGCTACTCTCAAACAAACATTTCTATAGTAATGGGTTTTGTGCAGTGTTGAACTAAGGCCTAAGCATTCTATAGAAAACAGAAGTTTCTCTTTTCACTCTAAGCAAATCTATGAGCATCTACAGTGTTTTTGAAAGACTGTTTTAGTACCAGCAATAATGTAATCACTCACTCAAGAGTTTTTATTCTTTGTAAAAACTGAAATAATGATGTAACATTAGTCAACATTCATTGCTCCCTGGAATTACAACATGCAATACTTACTTTTAGTGCATCTTTGACTGCAGTTCTGCCTTCCTTTCCAAGGAAAACATTATAGGGGTAAAGCCGGTCAATAACATGCTGGACTGACATCGTAGGAAATGAATCCTAATTCAAATTAAAAATACAGATGAAAGAAAAAAATTGGTTCATTCTTCATCAGGCGTTAAATCCAAAATAGTGCTAAACTTAAAATAAAAAATTTAATGGCAATAAACAAATGACCAACTCATCCAGCAGTTTGTCAGATGTCAAAACAGGCATTTTGAACATGCAATTCATCACAATGAAAATAACTCAAGACAAATTATGCCAAAACAAGCACTTTTTTTCCCATGCATAAATGGAGGCTACAGGGACTGGCTCAGAATCTTAACATCACTTGAGGTTAGATGAGACAAATTCCATCAGTGTTAACTGTGTTTCACAGTATGACAAGAATCTGTACAATAATAGCCTACTATTTCATAGCAATTTCTAATATTTACTTCTAATTCTATTATATTGTACAGGTTTCACTTAACAAATTTCTAGAAAATTTGGAACAGCTGAACAAAATTTGTTTTGCTCTGAAATGCGTTACCAAGGATGTTTGCACTTTCCAAACAAAATTGTAAAAGATGTTTTACACTTCTTGCTAATTGTAAGTAATAATTATTCTGTCAGCTATTATCTGAACTAGCAACGATTCCAGTTATTTTGCCACAGCAATAGAGAAAGAAATAGAACTACTTTTGAGAATAGTTAAGAGACATGCACACAGCTTTCTCCATGGCAGAAAAAGTCTTACAAAAAATCCTAAAGTAATGCTCAATTGTTTTACAAAAGACATTCACGTTATTAAGGATTGATCCTGAGTAACATTAGTGAGCCAACAATTAGTGGACTGCTTCTACTTGTTTTACACACTCTAATATAATTTAAATCAAATGGATCAGTTTTCAGTTACAGACTTGGATTACGCAGAGATCAAACTAAAGAGAAGAGTTGCTCAGAAATGAGATCAGGAGATGCATATTTTATGAAATGCATAATTCAATTCATACTTATAATCAGTAGTACTATTTATAATGTTCCATATTAAAAAAACATCAGTAAAAATAAACAATTTAAGAGCACTGTAGTAAATATGCTGCCTAAAGGATCACAAAGGCCATTATTGCATTTTAAAAGCCCTCTGGCTATAAATAAAGATGTAACATATAATTTGCACACGTTATCCCAAATTAATAATAATTAGAGTGGCATATCCAAAATTAGCCTCTTCAGAACAGCATCCTAGAAAAAAATCTGGAGAAAGGAGTTTTCAAACTAAGAAATACATTTTTGGAACTACATTAATCTATGCAGAAGACAGGGAGACAGTCTTTGTGATATATTCATTCTACACTGCTATATGGTTTGGGTGTATTGGTGAATGGGAAGCTGGACATGAGCCAGCAATGTGCCCAGAAAGCCAACCATATCTCGGTCTGCACCAAAAGCATGGCCAGCAGGGTAAGGGAGGTGATCCTGCTCTCCTTCTCTGTGCTGGTAAGACCTCACCTGGGGTACTACATCCAGATGTGGAGTCCTCAGTACAGGAGAGACATGGAGCTGTTGGAACATATCCAGAGGAGGGCCAAAGAAATTATCCAAGGGATGGAACACCCTTCCTACAAGGACAGGCTGAGAGAGCTGGGGCTCTTCAGTCTGGAGAAGAGAACGCTGCAAGGTGACCTGATAACAGCCTTTCAATATCTAAAGGGGAGCTCCAGGAAAGAAGGGGACAGACTCTGTAGAAGGGTCTGTGGTGACAAAACAAGGGGAAGCAGCTTCAAGCTCAAAGAAGGTAGATCTAGGTTGGATATAAAAAAAACACCAAACCTTCTACATTGAGGGTGGTGAGGCACAGGAAGAGGTTGCCCAGAGATTGCCTGAAAGTTTCTGGAGACTTTCATGGCAAAACTGAATTAGGCTCTGGGCAACCTGATCTAGCTGTAGGTGTCCCTGTTCATTGCAGGGGAGTTGGACTAGATGACCTTTAAAGGTCCCTTTTAACTCTAAGGATTCTATGATTCTATGATTGTAAATCAATCCCAAACCAAAAAATGGTTAAATTAAAGTAGAGGATGATGACCCAGTGTGTGAAGGAGAAATGCTCTAGCTAGAATCAGTGAGAATTGTTGGCTCAGAAAACTAAGTGATTAAAACTAATTCTAAAAGAAACAGTTCTGGTCTATCCAAAAAAGACACTGTCATACAATGGTAACATTTTCACATTCTCTAATGTAAAATAAAACGCTTCCTTCATTCCATAGTTTAGATAATGGCTTACATCTCATTTTCTTTCCATCTCTCTGAAAGCTATCCGGCAGTCATTTAAAAATAATTCTTCACTACAGGGCTTAAAGAATAAGAAGTTGTAATTTATTTTAAAATCCATCATGTATTTCTTTCCAAAGCCCTTTATATGCTCTTTCAGTTCTCTAAACCTGAATCTTAATCACTTCATACTATCTGATGTAATACCACTAATTCAGACCAAAATTCTATTTCTAAGTATCAGGCACAATGACTTTCTAGCTTATAGCTGAAGGGACTGAGCACAGCAGTGACACAAATAACTGACACCTTTTAATATGTAAAATCCAATAAAACGTACTGTCACTGAGCAATACCACTGATAAGATGATTACATGGAAGATACAATTGAGAATTATTCTAGTAGACTTCTCCACTATGGACTGTAGCTGTCAAGAACTACTGTACCTTCAAATATGCTCAGCCTGCATCTCCTGATAACTCCCCTAAGTTTATTCTAAATCCACCAGCCTTCCCAAAGATCTAATATGGGATTCATCTCATATGTCTTAACAGCCTCTGACACAGGTGTACCTGCATTTGAACTTTTTGTTGTTAAAGGAGAGTAGTAAGTGTCTTTGTAATGCAGCCAATTTGATTTACAACTACAGCATTAAAATAGAAAAATCACAACCTATAAAAATGCTTATTTCTCTCCATTGACTAATACAAAGAGGTCCATGACAACCTCACTGTCATCACATATACTGTATCTGAAGTCACAGAAGTTGATTAAGCAGAATAGGAACATTATTTTGTAAACACACAGACACATTCAACTATTTCAAAAATATTGTATTGTGCCATTCTTTGCCCTTCCATATTATGCTTGGTTGAAATATTGTTATTCAAACCATCCTCAGATTTTTTAGTTATTTCTTTAAAATATTCTTGTTCATCTTCTTCCAGACACATGAAAAATACAGATCTAATTCTAAGAAATTTTAAGCTTGTACAGTTTCACAGCACATGTGTATACACATACCAAAATCTGAACTGCAGCAGATAAGCTGTCTAAAGGAAAATCTGGAATTCCCAACGTAGAGGATTCTTGAGAGCAGAGAGTTGTAGCAAAAGACAGGATCTGAGAAATTCTGCATAGGAAAAAATAAGTACAGAGTTTTACATACGCCATCTATACTTAAAATAATAAAGCCTAAATAGTTAATTACATTTTAAGATCATTATAAGATGCTGAAACTCTATCTGAGCAGAAAAAAAAAAAAACATGTGATTGAAGTTCTAAAGCATTAAGGATTCACTATGAAGGCTTCATATAAAAAGCTGTTTGAGCATACACCCGCACACATTAAAAGCTTCTTCAGCTCTGGTCTCCATGTAGTGACACAAGTTATAAAAATAGCAAGGAAACCTGAAATGACACCACATTTCTTCATTAATTTTGATTTTTCTTTTAATTATAAAAAATTACCTCTCTGCAGAAATGTTTGATCCAATTGAATATAATAGCTGAAGATGGTCCTGAAAATAGAACATAAAGTCATAAAGTAAATTCATTTTTGGGTCATACTGTAGGTCACGGCACACGATGTAAGACACTTTCTATTTTTTCTACTAATTTAGACATGAAGAGTCTACTCACTCCTGAACACAGATTTAATTTTATGAACGGAAGGAAATATTATCAAATCTTTCTTCTATGGCTATATTGTCTAATGGAAGTTATTTTTCTGCTGCAGCATTCCTTGACAACTCTAAGCCTGCCTTTCAGGAATTTATTAGGGAGCAGTATGAAAAAATGCCATTTAAGATAAATGTATTGTTTAGGTATTGATTTCAGAGGTGAGCTAAGTAAAACAATGTCAAAATAATAGCTTTACTCAGTACAGATAGTCCAACTCTTCTGTTAAAGTGCTTACCTTAAAAGGCAGATGATAAATATCTCTAGCTTGAAATCTAGAGCGAAGGGGAGGATCCAAAGGGTTACCAGAATATTTAGGTACTGGCAAACCCAATGCTATTACACGAAAATCTTCACTAACACGAACAATCCTCCATGCATCCAACTCTGATTTTGTATGATCCTAAATTAATCAAAATAAAGCAGGAAAAAAAAAAAAGTTACATCACTAAATACTCCTCCTGACTAAGCAGCAGACAGACTAACAATCCTTGTTTGTCAAGCTATAAATATGGTATTGTTCCCATCTTTCATTCAGAAATGCTAAAAAGCATTGAACTATTCTAATTTGCTGATCATAAAAGCAAGGTTTTCCAAAACAAATGGAGACAGAACATTTGATTATGTACAGCTGTCAGGCAATTTGATTAGAGACCCCACAGACGGTCATGGTTCAGAACCACATGTTCAGAACCTTGCTTTCTAAAAGAACAGAAAATAAACAGATGACAAAATTTATTTTAACCTGAAGCACTAGAAGTATGGTACTGTGAGTACATTTTTTTTTTTCTTCTTTTCCCTTCTTCTTGTAGCTGTAAAGGAGACCATTATTGCTTTAAAATTTTCATTTACAAAATATGCTTTATTACAAGCAATACCAAAACAGAACTATCACTGGACTCCTTCACAAGAACATCTATGTTGTGTATTTCAGTTGCTGTCCTGTAAAAGATTCAATGCATACAAAGCAATACACTGTTAAATCTTCACACATCACAGTTTTGTCTTCCCTGACCTAGTTATATAGTATATAATTATTCACACTGAAGAAGAGAAAATGAACATTAGCTTATATAATGTAATATCTGCCAAACAACAATATTAGATTTAGTATTACAACAAGAGATTTATTTAATTCATCAACTATTAACAGTGCACCTGAGGCACTCATTCTGAAGCATTTTATCATTAGAATATTCTTAAAAAAGGAAAAAAAGAAAAGAGAAGATGCTTTACTTTGCAACCAAATCTTGTCCGAGTCTCATTTTCAGTTTTTAAATACAACCACAATTTAAAAGCTTATTTTTCAAATTCGGTAATAATTCTCCCAACAATTTTATCTTCTAATTAAATACCATAAAAAGGTTTTTGGAAAAGACACAAATCAGAAGATTTCAAACCAGAGATAAGAAATTGAAGAAATATCAATATATTTTCAGAAATCTGCTATGGTACTAACAGCATAGGAGGCGAGCTCATTTAATTGGGATCAACTAGAAGGCTTACTGCACATTTCCTCCTTTCATATAGCTCCAAATCATATACTTATCAACAGCTAGGTATGATAGACAGAAACATGAGTGAGATCAGACAAGAGACCAACAAGTATATGAGTGGACACTATAGCACACAAAAGTAAGATACAGAGTACTGGTGGAAACTGTGATTAAATTTACTAAGGTCCCCAAAAGGCCGAAGAGCATCCAACTCAAATGTAAGCTGTGGGACTCAAACCTTGAAGAAAATGAAAATGGCTGAAGCAGTAACAGTAGCAGACAATATAATCCCATTGCCTACCTAAAGTGAACTCACTACCCATTTCTTATCATTTGGATTGGCTCCTCATACATATTTTACTAAATTAAAGGTGAGACAGCACTGAGAAATATTGTGTCACTAATCTTGACTTCTTTGTTTGGTACCCTAACATTTTAAAAGCTTATCAACGGGACTACTACAATGCTGAAGCACTACCTGAACTTCACGGGGACACCTGCAACTGTAATCTCTTTTCACAAATATATTTTGTTTAACCTCAACAGCTTCCACATTTTACATACATTTTACAGCATTAAAGCTGGCATGAACAACTGTTTTATTTTTTAATAGGGGCAGAGGGGATATAGGTTAAAGCAATATTTTAATTGAAACCAGAAGTGAAATGCTATGCATCTCAGCTAACTTCCACCCTAAAATTTCAACCTGTGTAACATCTCACATACACACTGTGTTCAATTCCAAGCATTTGGCTTCTAAATACTATCCTCTTCATAACAGTATTCAAGCACTACCAAAAACAGGAAAAAAAGAATGGAAAATCCAAATGGTATTTCCCTACCTGCAGAAGTTTGTCATAACGTTCTGCGGACATGAGAAAACGTCCATCTTCAAGTTGCATTTCCCTGTTCTCCAGCAAATTGTTTAACACAGGCAAGACATTGCGCTCAGCCTTCTCCAAACCTTCCAACACAAGGATTCGTCCTTCTGTAGCTGCACGAACTGCACACTTTTCAAAAGTAAAAAAGCAATATTGGGAGAGAAATAAACATCACATATCTCATGAAATCCCGCTGAAAAAAAATCCACAGATGCTTTCCAAAATAGTATTTATTTCAATAATAATCAGTAAGATTGGAACAGGCTGCTCAAGGAGGTTGTGGATGCTCCATCCCTGGAGGCATCCAAGGCCAGGCTGGATGTGGCTTTGGGCAGCCTGGTCTGGTGATCATAGCAGGGGGATTGAAACTAGATGATCATTGTGGTCCTTTTCAACCCAGGCCATGATATGATTCTACAAAGAGTGACAGCTGATTATATTCACATATTCATAAGTTGGACTTTTATCTTGTAAATGTTACAGGGACTAAAAAAGAAGTAATAATATCAATAATAATAAAAGCTATTCTAGTCTCTTGTATCAACAGAATAAAGTGTAAAATCTTGTCAACATTTTGGTGTATACCCAGTACATGATAATAATCAGCATGTTTTCTTTTTGATGTTGTATAACACTTTTCAGGTATGACAATTATGGCATAGCTATTTACACAGAAGACACAATGTAGAAGTGGTTGTACATGTTTACAACCATATTAAAATATTTAGAAACCAAAGGTCAGCTATTCCTTGAGATTATTCTGGTTATGCACCAGTGTAATTCCATTACCAGTACGTTGTTTTAGTCTGACCTGAAGAGAACAACAATCTGTTAAAACAAGGTGTGGGAGATAAGAACAAAACAAAGCTATCAATAATCAGATTTTAACTGTGTGATAAAATTAGAAATGTTTGTAATTATATTCCCAGACTGAACACGGTCTTCTATAAAAACAGAATAAAAGCACAGACTTTCACTTGTGGATACTTTGGAGCATATGGGATAGGAAGTTATTTCTTTTCTATATTTCACTTCATTAATTATTTGTGAATTCTTACTGTTTATATGTGCCTAATGTTTATCCAAAACATAAAACTAAGCTCTGGTGTTGGTAATTTTGTGCAGCTTCTTCTCAGTCAATGCTGTGGGCTCAGGGAAATTAACTAAATTCACTTCATAACTATTATTCACAATTACTGCCCAATGAAAGATTCTGAAATTTAATGCTTTCTTGTCTATTTCCAGATTGAAAAAGTTTAACCAGATAATAACAGGGAATGTGTAGATGCACCCAATATCAAGAAGCACCAAAGAGTTTTGCTTTCCATTCTGATTGCATTTTAGCAATTTTAGACACAAGCACAGTGGCAAAGGGGGTATGATTGAAATCTATTCCCAGCATGTCTGCTATGAACTCCTACAGACAAACATTTCATATGATACTAGATGGAAATCTCTGATGAATACAACAGATGTCAAAGACTGAGACAAAGAGAAAGAATGAGGGAATGAGAAAGAATAATGAAAAAATATGAAGATAGAAAAGAATAAAATAAGAATTTCATATGGAAAAAAAATATTAAAACAACAAAAAAAAGAAGATGTACAAAGGACAGCTGGATAAATCTAAGCTAGAGACAAAGAACAGTTCAGTGCAACCAAACTGATGCATGGTACAAAGCATATGACAGAATCAGAGATCCATCTGGTAACACTAAAGATAACACTAAATGGCACCCTGGCTAATTTAGCTGCTTCTTATGCACACCATAGAAGTATACTTCTGTGCTTCTATCCTGTAAGTAGAAATATAAACAACAATTACAGGAAAATAAGCCATAATGTAAGATTTTAACATCTTTATTAAAACAGCAATAACTGCTTTCCCTAAGCTCACAAATCTCAGTACGCATCTGTGTATTAATTTCCCATCCCTGACATTTTTAGGATCTAATCTCAAAATCAATATCTGAGGAACCCATAATAATCCCATTAACCAAGCATAGCCCTAAGACTATTTCCCTTCCACTGAATCACTAATTCCTTCCAAAAGTAATCAGCAAGTGAATTGATTTTATAGGCTAATTCAAAATACTATGCTTTAACAAGCAATAAAAAATTTCACTCTCTCCATTCCAAAAAATCTGTATGAAGGGCAAATTTTGTACTAACATTGTTCTCTAGGAAGGTCACTGGTCAAGTAAAAAATCTGCTTCAACCAGGTTTAAATAGAAAATTTGAGTCTCCAGCAACCAGTCCAACACCTGGCATGAACAAAATGCTATATTCTCCAAATGTACTTTGGAGATAAAGCCAGAATACATTTCAACAAACATTTTATTTGCCAGGTTAGTTGGATTCTGCATATTATATGTCTATGAAGACTTTATGACCATATTTTACTAGCCAGAGGAAAATACACATCTTGTTCATATGTCAAAATATTGTCAGTATCCATAGAACCTTGTTGACTCATGTTGAGACATGCACACTATGAATGAAGGCTTGCTGAATTAACAGTCTGCCAGTATTACAAGAATCACAACATAACTGAGGCTGGCAGGGCCCTCTGGATCCCTCTGCTCCATCCCTGCCCCAGCAGGGACACCCAGAGCAGGGTGCTCAGGGCCACATACAGGCAGCTCTGGGAGATCCCCAGGGAGGAGACCCCCCAGACTCTGGGCAGCTCCGTCACTGCACAGCACAGAAGGGCTCCTGGTGTTCAGAGGGAACCTCCTGTGCTCCAGTTTGTGCCCATGGCTTCTGTCCTGGCACTGGTACCAATAAGCCTCTCTCCTGCACTTGCACAATCTGGTATAGTTTAGACTATCCAGAAGTATACTATGAACTTCAAAAAGATGTTCTCTACTAGCAGTACAATCTTGAGAAGTGCCTATTAAAGCACACAGATCAATTCAGAAGATCACAATTTAAAAAGAAAGCAATTTTTCTGAGCTAGAAAACTGTTCAAAATTTTTATTCAAGGTTGCTCAAGTACAGTATTTCAAAATGGATGCTACATATTATAAGAAGTACGTATAGGTAGCCAAAGATGATCAGCTTCAGGAATGTCTGAGCACTCAACTATGTTTTTTCAGTTCTTAACCAAAGAATCCCCATAACAACAATAATAACAACATCACCCGAGTTCTAATTTACTCTGATTGGCTTCTTCTTTTTTTTTTTTCTTTTTTTTTTCTTTAAACAAATTGCGCTCCTTGGATATTTTTAAAGCATTTCTGAAATACTGTAAACTATTCTCCAAAATATAATGAAATATACACACAATTCATCTGACTCTAAGGCTTGTGAAAAGTACTAACATCAGACAGCATAAAGTCTGCTCTTAAACAGCTGCGTATCCCTGGCTGAACTGTGATATTTATGCAACCTGTTTGGTAACGAGTAATAAATTTCCGCAATAAGCTTTGCACACTACGAGGTATCTTCTGAATCATTATTTCAGTCGTATCTGTGATGGGTTGTTTTGGAAACTAAAATGCGTAACAAATAAGAGGAAGGCAAGCAAGTTTGCAATCTGTCACTGAAAATCACTTTTTAAAAGATGTTTCCAAGAAACTCATCTTCATAATTCTATAATGAAAACCCAAAAATAGCTGTGCTGTCTCACTCTCTCACCAGCCTCATTTGTTTGAAGTGTTTAATATAAAATACAATTTGACAGAGGGTGTTATATTATGCAACCTTGATGGTAAACCTGAGATTAAAGGTATTAATTCTTGTTAAAAGGCGGAGAGGGATTTGTTAAATGTTTATCTTCAGGTTTATTTTAACTGTAGCTAGGGACTACTTTGCTCATCGAATGCAGAACCAAGCTCATTGCCTCCCACCTGTGCCCCACAGATCTGAAAGAATGGTTACCTGGATACCTGCATCCAGGGAATACATGAACTTAAAACAGGCTGAGTTCCTTCCCCAAGAGCAGAAACCCTTAACAAAGTATTACTCCCATAGTAATAGACTTAGGCAACAAATACGTAGTGAGGATTGCTTACTCTGCTTTCATAATGCACCTACAAAAATATATTTCTCTCTTTAAAGGCATAAACACCTTATTAAGTAAACAACACATAAAAGGCATTCACAGTCTTTTGCACAACAGAGCTCCTACACTTGAGCAGTGCAAAGCACAACAACGGCAGGAACAATAAAAACCCACTCATGAAAAAAGACACACAAATAAATTTACATAGCAACAGAAAGAGGGGACAGAAATTAGCTCGACGAAAGGCACATGCCTAAGTGCAAACACCAGAGAAAGGACACTTTTATAAAGTTAAGCAAAGTTGTTTGCAAGAGCATAAGAATTTGAACAGTGTTGTCTGAAATGTCACCACTGGAATCTAATTTGGTTTTCTCAGCAGAATGAATAAAATAAAACCAAAAAATTCTGGTCATTCTGAAATTTTGAGATTTTGAGTCATATTACAAACCATAAATAGCCTTATTTTTTTCAACTTGTGCATCACTGTGAATATCATGTACAGGCTATGTTTCCAAATGGTAAAAAATGCTCCAAAAAATTGCTGAGCATTAATTATTAATTGAAGTGTTTCTTTTTCAAGAGTTACCTGGAGACTTTTTTTCTGTTTGTGTGCATTTGTCATGAAGATGAGCATCCCTGCTCTGAGAACTGGATCCCTGTCATGACATCTCAAGCACAGCAACAAAAATTACAACATGAAAAAAATAACAGAGCAAACAGTGAACAAGAGAACTAATGAAGTAAGGCTTCCCTGCATCTGCAAACTACATTTCAGATGTCCCTTCCAGAGTAGTAACTTCTTCCCTCCACCCGCACAATATCCCACACAAACTCATCCACCATAGTCTTTCCTGTATCTCAAAAACTTTCCAGCAATGACATGTGCAGGCATCTCTTATGCTAAAAAGATCTTCAGAAATCATCTGGTAAAGATAAAACAAAGCTTTGGCTGTTTATGAGTTAACACGATCGTGTGTGCCTACAAGAGGATAACAGAACTTAAAAACATAAACTCATGCTGCAGCGACTGGGGGGGACACTGATTTGAGTCTCTGTAGCCCACCAAGACATCAAATGTCACAAAGTTCAGATGAAATTGCTAATTTCTGAATTACCTGAATTACTTTCTTATTTTCATGGGTCAAGTAGAATCAATTTTTTTGAATGTAAATCATTTAAACTAACCAGCAGGTAAAGGAAGAGGAGTGGCCGGCCAGCAGGTCAAAGGGAGGTGACTGTCCCTCTCTACTCTGCTCTTGTGAGGTCCCATCTGGAGTAGTGCATTCAGGACTGGAGCTCCCAGCACAAGAAAGACACAGAGCTCGTAGGACAGGTTCAGAGGAGGGCTAAGAGGATGATCAGAGGGCTGGAGCACCTTTCCTACAAAGACAGGCTGAGGGAGTTTGGCTTGTTCAGCCTGGAGCAGAGAAAGCTCATTGTGGCCTTCCAATATTGAAAAGGAGATTATAAACAGGAGGGAAAGCAGCTTTTCACACAGGTAGACAGTGATAGGACACGGGGAAAATGTTTTAAGATAAAAGAAGGGAAATTCAGATTAGATGTCAGAGGGTGGTGAGACACTGGCACACCTGCCCAGAGGAGCTGTAGGTGCTTCATCCCTGGCAGCAATGAAGGCCAAGTTGGATGAGATGCTTCCTAGGCAGCCTGAGCTGCTGGGTGGCAGTCCTGCAGAGGGCTGCAACTTGGTGGGCTTTAAGATCTCTTCCAACCCAAATCATTCTATGATTCTATAATAACGTAAAAATAAATGGCAGAGATGCAGAATGGAGCATGCAGTGAGGTTTTCCTCCTCACTTTACTGGAGAAGGAGGAGGATATTTACCAGAACTTGCAATTTTCTCAGATTATTCTTTTAAGAAGATACAACTCAACTAATCAGATCATCACATTTTCTGTAATACTTGTATGGAAATGGAAAGAAATTACCTACAAATTTAGAGGGAGTCTAAAGATAGATGTACAGACACGCTGAGATCAGTGAAGCACATAAGGCTGTCACCAACTGGGGGGTCTACTTTTCTAGAATTAAAAAATATCTTTCAGTTAAGCAGCATGTCTGAACAGTATATAGCTGCCAAATAATAACATTTAATATATTTGTTCAATTTTTTACAATGCTGAAGTCCTTTCTTATTGATTTCCCTCGACAGTTCAGCAGAAGAAAGCAGTTGAGGAATACTGCTGAATGATTAGTTAATGAATCAAAGTGATAACATTTTACCTCTAAAATAACAATATTCAACTATTTTGTAGTAATTTGAAGGGCTAATAAAAATAATATTCAAACAATTTCAAAGCAAAAATGCCAAACTTATTAAAAAACTTAGTGTTATCTTTCAGTATTTGTAACATGTTGCTCATTCCTTTCAGTAATGTTTAATGAAAAGAAACACTTTCAAATGCACAATGCCATTCAAAGATAAGGTTTAAAACTATTCATCTGAGAACGTCTATTCTACTTTTTTATAACAATTTTTGTAGATAAACTATTTTTTTGAACTCTATAAGTTAGGCCACAACAAAATAAGTTATATCTGTTGTAAGCTTGATATTCAGGTTTTATTAAAAGCAATTAATTAGTAATTATTTTGGTTAATTAATTTTTTTTTAAAGCATAAGAGGAAACAAATGTATAACCCTTTTATTCCTCTGTAATGGAGGGGAATATACCTTCATACTTCAGCCCACCTCCCTTGCTGAGCCAATCAAATGTTTTCTGAATGGGTTTTATAGCTAATTTTCTCCACTGACGCTAGAAAATTAAAAGGCAGATTGCATTTGTTTTGAGTAATGCTGTAAGCAAAAGGAAAGGGAGACACAATTCACAGTATATGATGGTACTGCCAGATGGGATATCCAGTAACCAAAAAGACTTCAGATGTCTGCAATAGTGTTCATAGAATGGCTTTGGTTGGAAGGGAACTTAAGGATCATCTAGTTCCAATCCCCCTGCCACGGGTGGGGTTGCCAGCCACTGGATCAGGTGAAATCAGTTTAATTTTATTCTATAAGGAATTATAAATTTGCAGTCCTAGTATTCCTTTTATTACATCACAGCCACTCATCTTATGTGTGTTCTACATCAAATCAGGATACCAGACTCTTAACAAGCCCAGTTAAACAATGACAATTTTAGGAGCATAAAAGCAGTATTGTAAAGGATTAAAATAAAAAGAGTGAAGAGAGATTATATAGAGGTGTTTATCATACATTTTTCTTAATACACAAGAAATACTGTATTGATGTCAGTGAAGATTAACTTCAATCAAATACTACTGATTTCTATCTATTTCCACATAGCATTCTTCTTTCTGTGCAATATTAGGCAGAGCCAGAAAATCATTAGTTCACTTTTGTACTTCTGGAGCACTGCACAGCATACCTCTGCTTTCTACAGACTTTGCTATCTAGCTGCCTATACCAATACACAGATACTGCAGTGTGGAACAGTCATTAAAATAATCACACTATCTTGATGCTGCCTTTGTTGTGGCTAACTTACCAGTTCATCAAAAACTGTGACCTCCAACATAGTAATAATAAATCACAGAACTACACAGTTTGCATTCACTGCATATTTTTTTTAACAGCTGAATTATTCTTGCTCACCTCTTTGCTAGTGTATTTGTGGTATATATGTACTTATTTATATATATACACACATACACAGGCTTAAATGAGTATTTTATTCAATTAATCTCACATCTTCACTTAAAAAAAAAAAAACCTTCCTGATCTCATTTGAATAAAAGAAATTGAACGTAATTCTATGTAGTGCTATGCTGCTTGGGGGTTTTGTGTCACATTTGTTTTACAGACAGGACAGTTTAAGCTGTCATTTCATCACTCTTGAAGTTTAACTGGTTACTACATGAAGTCATTCAAACCGGAGCAGATCATTTTTCTGTTACCTTGACAAACAATTTAAAATTTTATCATTTTAACAATATCATTTTATCATATAATCTATGTAATCCTAACTGCACCATCACAGACATTCTGTTAAAACAAGCATGCTCACATGGAGCATTGAAACTGTTGGAGAGGGTCCAGAGGAAGGCCACAAAAATTATTAGAGGGATGGAGTACCTCCCCTACGAAGACAGGCTAAGGAAGCTGGGCTTGTTCAGGTTGGAGAAGAAATCTCTTTGCAGCTTTCCAGTGCCTAAGGGAAGCCAACTCTTTACAAGGGTAGATAATAGCAGGACAAGGGGAAATGGTTTTAAATTGAAGGAGGGAAGTTTTAGGCTGGATCTCAAGGGGAAGTTCTTTACTATGAGAGTGGTGAGGTGCTGGAACAGGCTGTCCCATTCCTAGAGGTTGAACAATAGGCCAGGTTGGATGGGGCCCTGGGCAGCCTGGTCTTGTATTAAATGTGGAGGTTGGCAGCCCTGCCTGCAGCGGGGTGGTTGGAACTTGATGATCCTTGAGGCCCCTTCCAACCCAAGCCATTTTATGATTCTATGAGTCACACAATTCAAAGATACACTAACTTTTTGCATACACAGATATAGCTATGATTTACATACTCATCCACCCACAGCTTAATTAGCAAATATTCAAAACTTCTAGTTGTAGTTTCTCAGCATATGCCCATATAATATTGTTCTATTTATTCCATCCTCAGTTAGTTTGACTATGCTAAAGGGAAAAGATTGTTCGCATAATCAAGAGTTCTGTGTTTGGGAAGAGTGTTTCAATTTAATACTAAACCTGGAAGATGCAGTGGTAACAAAATCAGGTGCTCCATGCAACACAGGAGTGATACACCTCTTAACCAGAAATTAGCTTAGGTGCTCTCCCAATTGTACACACTACATAATTTTAATGTAGGATTTCCTTAGCTGTAACAATTAAAAAGCATAGGAGGCTTTAGTAATAAAAATTTGGATCAGAGGCATGCACGTGATTTAAAGAAAAATTGCATCAGAAATGGCAAAAGGATCAAAAAAATTACATCTAACTACATAATTTTTGAAAACAGGATATAGGCTGAAATAAGAATCTCAATATTGGTTCAGTTAAGTGGCTCAGGTACAAAGATTTAAAGAAACAGAAAGATGCTGCAAGATTGGCTCTTCGATCAATAATAGCTGAATTTTCCATTTAAATATCTATATAATAAAAAGTAAATCTAACTAGCCACTTAATGCATAACATAATTAACCCATGCAATAAGTTACAGAACAAGATCCAAGAGGTTACTTAATTGTTTCAGTAATTTCAATGATGACACTTCTGAAACTTCTGTCAATTAACAGCTGAAAACCAAAGTTAATGGCCCAAGGTAAAGACAAGAAAACAAGTTTTTGCTGCCAGTACTTGAATGAAAACAAATAATTCACCACAGTGTCATTATAAGTCCTTTGGTTTACACAATTGTAACTGGGAATTTATTTGATAATTCAAGGTTTACCTTTATATTAATGGTTCCTAGTCATTCATTTTGTTTTCCCTATTCCTGATTTTAAAATGTTTCAATTTTTTTCCTCATCAGATCTCTCTTCTTACTTTATAACTCTACGTCTCCTCACATTTGATTCACTCTAGCATTAAGAAATGAGAATTTGTTGAGACATATGCTGACCTTTCAATATGACAACGCAGAACTTCAGTCAATGCTTACCAGTTACCTTTTCCCATGTCTATAAAATAACTATCTGCCATCATACTCAGCAACTTCTTGTTAAAATAAATCAGACGTTTTGAAATATTTGAGATATTGAGATATCCACTTACAGTATTTATTTTGTCATTATTAAATGCAGAGCTATAAGCAGCTATAACACATTAACAATCGCTCAGAGACAACTTTGCAAACCTGATGATTGATTACATGAAATTTATTTCTGCTAACAAGATGCCAGTTGTCATCACAGTATACTATCATTCAAGGTGTTAGATAACTACATTATTATATTGTGACTTGCAAAGAGCCTCCTAGACAACTGATAGGTAAGTTTTATTTGACCCACAGAATTCAACCAGTGGATGTTCTGGAAAACAAGACTTGTGAGCTTTGCTGTCTTCTGTATAGTTCATGAACAGCTAGCATAAGGTTCCACAAAAAAGGAAATAGTGTATAAATCTGAAAAGTATAGCTTATATCTTCAGTTTCTCATATAAGTCCATCTTTTCTTAGCTCGCCAATGGCAATGGAAGCAACCCAAGCTCTTCCAGAAATATTTTCTTAAGGCTACCTACTGCTGCCTTCTCTGTCTTGAAACAGTTCATAGTCTCTGGTTTAAAGAAGACTAGCATCTAGCTTTTGTAATGTTTTGCACTGATATGCCCTTCTGAAAACATCAGAATTATTGAGTAACCTAATTCAAACTTCTGTGTAACCTGCAAAACTTCATTTCTTTTATTACCAAATACAGCTAGAACTCAGATGGTTCTAAATGTGGCTATCTATCATAATTTAAGTGTCCATAATTAAAACGCAGGGCAAGAAAACTTTGGGTAGAACATTACTATCTGACAGGTTCATCTTTCATGTTTTCAGTACACATCTAAATAGCAGTTATTTGTTTTATCATCCTTCCCACAAAACTTAAGCATATGTAGTCAACTTGAATATGATTCACTTGAAAATCTTGCTAAAGGAAAACCCTGGTCTGAAATACTCCTATGTTGGACTCTGGTATAAGTCTTTCAACTGAAAATTTCCAACAGATGGAAGAAGACAGGTAACCTTAGACCTTTACCTTAGAAAGGTAATCTTCACAGAATGTTCTTACTGAAGCGAGATCATTCAAAATAGCTTGTGCAAAGTGAAGCAAGCTGCTTCGTATTTATACTGGGATCACAGTCTTCACACAAATACAATTAACAGATTATTCTCACATCTTGCTGAGATTCATACAGTCCCTAATACTTCGGTTTTGTAAATGTTAATTAACTAATGCTTCTACACTCAGAGAGAATTTAACTACTCTGCAGTAAGCGCAAGGATAAGACTGTCTATAAAACAGTCAGCAATGGAGCTCATGAGTTAATAAGTCAGCTCTATAGCCTGCACAAATGCTTTCATCCTCTGGTAAACAAGAAGTCATAATCCACATAGGATTTATCCTTTAAATTATCTCATATTGTGCAACTCTCATATTTATGGATAACCAGTAAATAATTTCAAATCTGAGAAGTAACTTAAAAAAGATTACTTGGATCATTTATCACTCATTTACCATGATTTCAAGAAAATATGTTTTGAAGGTTGGTAGTGCTAAAAAAGAGATTAATTGTACTTTATTTTTTTTTTCTTATTTTAAAAATAGTAAATTATTTCTTTAATGTACAGAACAAAACTTTTAGGCTTTCTTTCCTCTCCTGTTCCCATTCTATTTTCCACCCACAAATTACTCATAGGATGGTGCTATCATTAACCTATATCATACTAACAACTGAAAACTGCTTTAGATAACACATTTAAATTCATACTACATCAGAGAAACGGACCAACTCTATTTATTTAGGCATCTAACTTGTATACAAATTAAAACAGACATTCTAAACAAAGTGCATATTTTACCTGTGAACATGTCTTTGATACCTTATAAAGAAATTTTTCCTAACTTAAGTCACTCTACAGTTTTACCTAAAGGACTAATGTGTTGGGAAAGTACTGATGACAGGAGTGTTTAGATCATTATTTTAATTCCGATCAGAAGTGATCTTCTGAACAAAATCTCCGAGTTGTCTCTATTTACTGTGCTTGGGTTTAAATACAGAGAGCAGTACTAACATAAATGAACTAGACTCTTTTTCAATGACATTAGATCAAAGGACTCATTTCGAAAATACATCTAAAGTACTACAGTGGTTAGGCAAGAGCAATATCTAGAGAAGTGCTTGTGAAACTACAGTCTACCTGCACTGAATGAATTTCACTTCTCATCACTATAATAAACATAATAAATTGTCTCCCTAATTCAGTCTAAATAAAAGGGTAAAACTATATGGTACTTGTAATAGAGGGAGCAATCTTGGATTTGGGAAAAGCTAATGTTTTCAGTAATACCAAAATCAGGAGTGTTCTATGAAATTTTCTAACCATTGGAAACATACCAGTCATTCTGTATGCCACATATCGAGTTTTCATCATTTAAACAATTATTTTCTTCAAAGCAGTTGTAAACAGGAATGAGGTGGTATGTGACTGTAACTTGCCTGATCAAGATAAAAAGCACTGCCATCTCGGATCTCTCGTCGCTGTTTGAGGTCTGTCTCAGTGGTGTCCCTTGATAGAGCAATATATTCAACCTCTCTCTTTGTCAGTTCCTATGGACAACAAACTGAGGTTATTACAAAAATAAAACCACAACTCCAGTAAGTGAACTTTTAACATTAAGACCAATGGTATGATTGTACAAAAGAGCTCCAGACAACAGCACAGTGATCTGAAATAACTTTCAGATCTAATATATCTTATTTTTAAAACGTTTACAGCCTCAAACAATGTGTTCTGCCTCAAACAAAATGGTTTGAATTTCTGCTCAATAAAGTTTTATTTTCCCCAAATCTATTCTAAAAACATAACCAGCTACATAGATGTTCAACTGAGCATCCATAAAGTCTTCTTTATGGCTAATTTTCTGGCTCTGGACACCAAGAAACAATCAACATCCACAAATCATGGATAGAAATCCAAGTTTTCCATAAATTATTTGAAAGCTTCAATTCTGTCACTGCTGAGTAACACACTGTGACACAGCTGTGATTATTACCTGCACATACTTTGTAAATATACTGATGAACTATGGTTTTCTCACCACCTCTGCCCTTAATAACAGAAGTTGCAGTTTACTTCTGTAAAATTATACACTATTTCAAAAAGAAAATCTTCAGGTTTTTTTTTTTTTTTTTTTTTTTAATTAAGTTGGACTTCTACTTAGAAATTTCCATCTTAAAGAAAAAAAAAAGGACCTATACCTGATGCTCCTGCTACTTCTTTATCTGAGATATTACAGATTCTGCTAGGAAACAGATTGATGCTGAACAAGCTACTCCTAGCCCTTATCACTCATGGAAAGTTATGAGGTCTCTCTTTAGAGATTTTAGATGTTTGGCAAAAGAAAAAATTAATAAATGAAACAAAGTTATTAAATAAAAAAGAAAAAAAAACAAAACATGAGAAGTACTTCCTATTCGTCTTTTCTGTATCTAGCTGGCTTAAAAAGCCACCAGTTTCTCTATGATGCATGTAGGTATAATCTTGTTTTTAGCATGACTGTAGAAAAAAGAACAAAAGGAAGAATACAGGAGAGTTTTCTTTAATAATTAGCCTTGTGTAGTAGCAATAGCAGATAGAAGTTCTCCAGGCCACACTGTTTCAATAAAGGGACCACAGCAGGTAGTACCTCACATGCAAAGATCAGTCCTCATGCTATTATCCTATACAGCACTGAAACAGTAAGCAGCAATCTTTTAATAAAGCTCAGGTGTAGACACACTGTGGTGTAAACAAGGATACAGCCTTGCTATCAGGTGTCTCCTCTTTTTAGGTTATACCAAACTCTTCTCATCTCTTCTAAGGAATGCATTGAGCTACCAAGTAGCATATCTGGTCTATTAGAGCAAGAAATCTTTTTTCTCCTTTCCAAAATTCAAAATCATACAGCTTTCTCCTGCTTGCTTTATCTCTGAGAGCCAGTCTTTGAATTCCTGTCTTTTGATTTGAAAAGAAATGGCTGATCTTCATGACAATTGTTATACACCACCATTTGTGATCCTTCTACACAACCTGATCTTGGGTAGAATTCATGGTAGACAAAGCCCTATGCACATTTTCTTTTGGAGCAGGCACCCACCCCGCATCCTGATCATTTAAAAACACAAATGACTTTAATGTAAAATCTTGCACACAGTGCTGCCATGGTTCATGCAGATGGATGTAGGCAAGTTCTTCTTCCCACATTCCAAGTGTGGATCACACGCACATTCCAACTTTCTGATCACTCATGATAACTGTTCTCAAATGTTATTTAGAACACTTCTTTCCCAAATCCTGTATTTCATGGCTTTTTCTATAAAAAGAAGCAAAAACGATTTGTTGTCTGTAACAGTAGGCAGATATCTTAATCTTCCAACATACATAATGCCTAGAACAAACTGTTTCTCCATTTGTGATAGCATATGGTAACATAGTCTTCCAACTTTCTTTTTCCCTGGAGTTTAGGCAGAAGAACGTATTAAAATGTCTGTACTTTTTATTCATCTAAAGCAAACTGAACTCTGGAAAGAGCATTTATGGAAAAACTTATTTACCTCCTCAGGTTGCTTGCTGTGAAATTTTACAGTAATACTTCCCTCAGTTTGGCTTGTAGAGGAATACCTAACTGACATTAATGGCTCTTTCTCTAAGAACTTAAATCAACATACATACCAGATACTGCATGGCAATGGACCGTCGCAAGGGCCCAGGAGGTCCAATAAGAAAGACGTCCTGGCCGAGAAGATCCTTCTGCATTATCCATCTTAAATGCTGTACTACAGACTGGGCTAAAGAATCTGTCACTTTGAAAGAAAAATAAAGACAAGAACACATTAAGTCTGAAAAACGTTAGAGATAGCTGGTCATCCATGCATTTTTTTTGTTCTTTTCTCAAAAACTAAAACAAAGACATAAAGATGTGTTATCCTAAAGCCAGATAACAGAAAAGCAGAGAATTCCACAGAATTTCTCTTAGGCTACTTACTTTACATAGTAGTTTATATATCTTACCCACTGCCTTTCCCTCTTTGAAACGTGCTCTTTTAAAAGAAGTAAAACAGAACAAAAACAGAAAAAAGTTGATCTTAATTTCACACTGAGCTCATTAATGAAAAGACTTCTCAGCATCAGTTGGATATAGGAAAGACAAGTTGATTATCATTTGTAAAAGACTCATCCAGCCTACATCCCAATTCTTCTGTGAATCATGAACTTTAAATAAATAAACACTATGCTTGCATCGCCGTAAGTAGATTCATTTTCAGAATGTATTTTCTTTGGTACTTTCTTAAAAGCCAACTCCATTTCTACTTACGTTTTCACACAGCAGCACACACCAACTATCACAGAAAAGCAAGACTCATAGTAACACTACATGACTTATCAATACCACGTAGCTTCCAAAATCATAATGAAAACCAAATCAAAGCAGATCCACATATCTCTGTAAAGAATACCGTTGATTGTATTTAATATTTACCACGTTCATTCAATTGCTGGCAGTACTAGAGAGCATCGTGTGCTCTGAGAGGGGGCACTGTTCCTGCTGCCATACATCACCCTCTCCCCATACCTTCATTTAGCCCTCAGCACAGCACTCAGCCCTTCCTCAGAAATGGGCAAAAAGCATTAACTAGCACGTGAGGAGAGCAAGAACACAAGCAAGCCAGGAGGGAGGTTTATTTATGCATGTGTATATGGTTGCTTTCAGAATAATGTGACAAGACCAATGATAGGGTTTGAAGCGAGGGCCTCGAGGGAGGTGCCTGCAACGCTGGAGATCCATCTCAAGTGCACTAAGAAAGGAGTGGGAGAAGATGAAATCCTCACATTATTAGTTGTTTATTTACCTTTTTTTAGCATGTTTACTGGTTTCAATTAGAAACCAACATTTTAAGAAACAAGCCTTGTTTCTACTTTAGCTCTCCTGAGGCTGAGAAAACGAGAGTTCAAAGAAAGCAAGCAGTAATATCCCTCAATTCTCAGGGCTTCCAATTTGCCTTTTTATCTTTGTGTATCAGACATACAATTCCTTTTTGTAAAACAATAGAAACAGCAGAAAATGATCCTGTGAGACCTAGTAAGATGGTATAAGGGTGACTAAGGAAAACTTAATTAAAATTTTAAGTGAAGACTTAGATCTATCACTAAGGAAAACAATCAGAAATCTCCCATTTCCAGTGAAATCTGCTATAACCTCACTACCAATATGAGCAGGAGTAACATACACACATAAATAATCATAGAATGGCCTGGGTTGAAAACCCCCCCCAGGGTTCAACATCCCCAGGCTGCCCAGAGCTATATCCAGCCTGGCCTTGAATGCCTCCAGGGATGGGGCATCCACAACCTCCTTGGGCAACCTGTTCCAGCATTTCATCACCCCCTGTGTGAAAAGCTTCCTCCTAAAGCAAGCAGCCTACAGCACCCAGTATTCCCAGGAGGTCTCTCATCCAAGTATCCAAGTACTAACCAGGCCCAACCCTGCTTAGTTTTAGTTTCTGAGATCAAATGAGCTTGGGCATTCCCAGAGTGGTGTGGCTGTGAACTAAACGAGTAACCTATGTGTTAGGATCATCAGATGAACTGTAAACAAACATTTCAGGGTTTGGTTCTGTTTTTAAACGACAGTCATTAACGTGCCTGGGCTTACTGCATATACTGCTCTCTCAAATGTTGGTGTGGTAAGATCATATGAATGAAGGCACACATTCTTCTTTACTGCAACACTGTTTTTATTCAAAAGCAATACACATCACATGTACCACACACCTCAGGCAAATGCAAATTAGTCCTTCGCAGAGAACGTATTCATTTCTATGAGACTTTCAAGAGAAAACAAAATTCATAATACATATAATTCTCATGAAATAAGGGCGAATGAAGCACACGACTTGCTCTATCCAAATTCTGCTGCTTTAAAGGTATGCTAATTTGAAAAGCATCACACGAATAGTGTTTTATGAAAGGTACCACTAAAATTCCAAGATTGAGACACATTCATTATAACTTCCACCCATTGTATGAATGCACTGTGTGCATCATTAGTGCATTTTTTTAGCAGCTGCTACAAAAAAAAAAAAAAAAGGTACATTCCCTAAGTTGGACAAATAACATTGCAAATCTTGCTGGAACACTGAATTCTTTTCACATCAAAAATCACACATTTGAAGCATCGACACAGCATGACTACAGGCGCCTCTGGTGTATTTCACTTAACATGTGTAGCTATCTTTTTTATTTTTAGGATGGCCTTAAGAAAAAAAAACCAAGTCAGGTCAGACTTAAAAGCAGCACCATAAATAGAAACAGAATTTTAGAGTGTTCAGCAGCATCTGTAAGACAAACTGTCATTTAAATGGGAACATAAGCATTTGAAATCTAACAATCTTTGGAACACGACCTCCTCCCTCTCCCCTGCAAACCTTAAGGCAGTTCAGGATGCTTATGTTCCTATAATTTCCTAACTTTGCTTTTGGAGAAAGGGTCACAAAAAGACACCGTTTCTTATTGATTTAAAGTTACTAGAAAGTGGTTTCATTGCTTCATCATTCAAATAATTCTTCCCACATACAGGTTACAGCTGGATCAATTATAATGCATTTTTAAATACACAGTCACTACACTGACCATCTGCAAACTCACTCAAAGGAAGCCCGTTATAAATAATGCTGAGAATTCAAAGAAAGTGTTCCCTAAGGTGAACTGTCATGACAACAGCTTCCACTTTTCAGTTCCTTCTATTTTAACGTGTACTACTTGTACATCTCTCCATATATTAACCCTATTTCAGTTTCCTTCTAAAATCAGAAAAATATAAAACTTTCTATGCATACGAAGTCTACATTGAATAAACTGCTCCCACAGCACATTATACTTTTCAAAAGAAACTTCAGATGTGGATATGCAGTATCTTGTATATTATTTTTATATATTAAGACTACTTTTACTGTGGTATCTGCACAGCAAACTTCTTGTGTCTATCACAACTTGAAAAAAATCCTCACTATTCAAGTACTATATATTAACTTGACTCCAAGAGGCACATAATCATTTTCTGTGACATTTAGAAGACAAGGCAAATTAGCTGCAAAAGCATCAGCATGTATAATGCAGCAGTTTTTATTAATTATCCCATGAGTCAGATAACACCTAATGCAAACTGGGTTTGCACAAGCTGTTCAGTGGCACTCTGCTGATTTGCACTAGCTGAATAGCTGGCCCAATATTCTTAATCTGCAGGGTGGTGCGTTGGAAGCCTCCGCAGTGTATTCTCAAAGACACCATCTGGCACATGCAGAAGAGTAGTCAGTGCTACAGTTTGCTGTTCCTGTTTATTGACGACAGCCAGAGAAAGAAATTGCCTTAAATTGCTTTTTAATATGTTGTAAGTGGGAAAACACCTAGCAGAATCTTTGCAAACGTTTTGTAAAGTGAGCAGTTAAAGCAGAATGGAGAAATCCTCAAATAAGAAAAGAAGGAAACACTGTAGATGGATTTTGAAGCAAATGCAGCAGCCACTGTTGTTTGATCCACAAATCAGCTTTTGATAAAACCAAGATTGAAATGGATATGTTAGCCTCTGAAATTTTCCAGTTCACTCAGACTTGAATTTATGGCATATGCTGCACTCACTGAAGCAGTAACATTCAGTGGAGATAGCAGACTTGCTGCTGGCAAGTTGTAGTAGCCCATCTACAGAAGAAATCCTATATATGACAGAGATACCTCTTCCCACTGTTCAGATGCAAACAGACAAATAAACCAATTCCCAAGAATATCTAATCCAGATGTGGTATAAAATATATCACAGCTCAAGTCCCTGGATAACTCTGGTTTGGTCAATCAAACAAAAACTAGCAGGCACTTAAAATCATAGAATCTGTAAGGTTGGAAAAGACCTCTAAGGTCATCTAGCCCAACTGCCAACCCACCACCTCCATGCCCACTAAACCACTTACCACTTAGAAGATACCACTGTGCGTCATTCAAATAAAATGAAAAAGACTACTGCATACTCACACCTTTGCTACAGCACTTGTTTAGAGTTTGAGAAAGGCTCCTTTTTTTCCAGGTGAGGTGAAAATCTGTGAGGGAAAAATGATCTCCCTTTTGCATAGCTAGCAAGGGCTCCTTCATCTTTACATATCATTTGCTGCACAGCCAGTGTAGGGGTGGCAACTCTATAAGAGGAAGGAGGGGACAAGGAGAGAGGCCTTTATAGACACAAACATATCTTTAGAAAAGAAAATGTTCAAAACAACTGAGCTCACCAACATACATTTCACAGCTTTTGTGTGTTAGGGCGAAGGCAGGGCATCTAAGCTGAAGAGGAAGGCCCTCATGTGCAGCCTGCTTTCAGCTGCTTTCACTTAGCATTTTACAAGGAAAAATCTCTTGCTCTTTCAATTTTACACTGATGCATGGAACCCGAGGAGCTTTCAAAGACTCACAATGTGGTTGCATCACAGTCAGTTTTCATTGGAACACTATTTTTCCTCATAAACTTTTCATGGAAACAGTCTTCATTCCAACAATTTTTGTTCTTGCAGCGGTAGGGCAACAATTAGTGAATCTTTGCAGAGGCTTACAAAGGGGGAAGTTACCTCCTTGGATTAGACTGTAAATCTATTTATCATTAATTCTCCAAGCTGACTGCTTCACAGGAAGGGATAAGATCTACATAGATAGATCACTGTCTGTATTTTAATATAAATGAAAAGAGGAACATAAAGGAATCATGTCAAACCAAACAGCTTTCTAGAAGGAACACTGAGTGGGATTCAAGAAACTAAGATTCTCTTATTAGCCCACAAATATGGAATACACGAAACTGTTATTTGCTGGATGTGTAACTCTAAGAAAATACATAGCCAGAGCAGTCAGATCAGCGTCCAACTGGTGGGCCATATTGTTCCTGCTTTTGAGCACAAGAGCTCCATCCAGTACAAACGCATTCGTGAGATTTAAGAAATGATCCAAGAAGAATGATCGAAAATCTAGTCGGCGTGGAAAAAGATATTGGAATTCAGACTAGAGAAAAAATGAATTACAGAATCATAAAATCACAGAATCACCAAGGTTGGAAAAGACTTTTAAGATCATCCAGTCCAACCATCCACCTACCACCAATATTTCCTACTGAACCACATCCCTCAGTACAACATCTAAACATTTCTTGAACACCTCCAGGAACAGTGACTCCACCACCACCCTGGGCAGCTTGCTCCAGCATCTAACCACTCTCTCAAAGGAAAAGTATTTCCTAACATCCAACCTGAAATTCCCCTGGCACAACTTGAGGCCATTCTCTCTAATCCTATTGCTACTTACATGCAAAAAGAAGCCAATCCCCACCTCACCACAGCCTCCTTTCAGGTAGCTGTAGAGAGTGATAAGGTCATCCCTGAGCCTTAAAATCTTGTTAAAATATTAACAACTGTATTCCAATATGCAAGACATAATTACAGTTAAAAAAGAAAACCAAAGCAATTTGTACATCATGGTTATTATGAATTAGAAGTATGTCGAGAAAGATCTAAATGTGGCAAAGCTTTTTTCCCCCCCACACAAAATAATCATTAATTGTTGGAACAAATAGAGCAGATTGGGTCTGGAATCTACATCACTGACACATTTTAAGAACACAGAGGGTAAATATCTACCTGTATAGTTAGGATTCAGCTGACTCTGCTATGAGGCACTAGGGACAGTCTTCAGCACTCAGACTTTTCCTGAAGATTTCTATGACAATGTGCCACTCTCTGTGCCAGCCTTGGTATAAACAAAATAATGGGGATAATGATGTAAAATGCTGAGAGCCTTACAGACAAAGAAACACCACTGAAAATTCTTGGTTAGGAGATAACAGCCAAGCAACATTACAGCTGCAAGGCTACAAGAAAACTAAGTGCTGAAATAATCACAAACTCTGACAAGAGACATCTTTCTTTATGCTAGGAGAAAAAGAAATGTAATGACAAAAACCTTCGTTAACATGAAATTACAGTCATCTCGCAATCCAACCTGTCTCAGTAGTATCTTGCATTCGGTTAACACACGTTCCAGCATAAACCTGAACCCACTTTGAGAAAGAACTGAATGCACACACTTGTTCTCCTCTTCTGCAAACGGTGCATACCATTCCAGGACAAGAACACAGAGGCATTTTACTGTTAAGGCAATACTGATTAATGAGAAAAAAAACCTGCTGACACCACTGATCCCACTATACAAAAATAGCTCTGATTTCCCCAACATTAAAATAATTTCCCTTCAACCACATAATTCCATTTACTGCTGTTTTCCTTTTCTATTTCATTCCCAGATGTCTCAACTGATATAACTAACAACTTTTATGACTTAAAAGGGACACACTGAACCCCAGAAGGTATATATGCATTTCACTACTGAGGGAAGGGTGGCATAAAACCACAAATTGCTTGAAACTAACTTTTCCAAATGCAACAGTCACTTGTAATAGGAATATAGGCAAATTCCCAAATGCATTTGCACCTTCACACAGCAGCACCTATGTGGCATTACCACTGAACGTCACATTTCCTGCCTTAATGAGGATTCTCTGTCATTATACAAAGCCTTCTGGAAGAGCTACATTAGGAACTTTTTGATCAAGATTAGTAAACACAAAGTAACACAAAAAGCCACACAAAGTTTCTCCAAAGAATAATTACAGATAAGATCACACTTTTCAGGCATGGTGGGATTTTAAAAAAGTAGGTTTTGTTTTTACTGATAAAAGAACAAACAGTGCAAAACTAAGTGCCTGCCTTCTAGAACGTGTCAGACAGAAATGCCATTAACAAAATTCCCTTGCATATGACTCATTTTTACTTGTCACTTAGAAAAATTTAAAACAATTCAGATTTTATGTACCTTTAATTATCATCTTCCAAGAAAAAGCCATTTGCCAACAACAGCAAAACAGTATTTTATATTAGCACACAAAACGGAGTGCTACATAGCGAGGTTGCAATGTACCTAGCAATAAGCCAAAAAGCAAAACATCAAATCAGAAGGTAACCACAGCACATATCTTGTATGTTTCAGCAAAACGTAACGACATTCAAAGAAAGACTTAAAATTTGATCAGTTTAATGTAGTAATAGAAAGAATGTAGTTACCTGGTATTAATTAAATATAAAATGACAAAGCCAAGATTTTGTAGGTACTTAATGCGTTTACATTCTTTATTGTGTTACAATTTTTCCTCTAGGTTCCTAAGGCTATTTTTAAGCCTAGAATAATAATGTAGAGTTTAGAATAAGTTGTAACTTCCCTAAAATTTTCTGTACATTATAGATATGCACTTTCAACATTAGTGCATTTTACCATGGTTGTTATCTGGCAGAATAACAAGAGCAGAAGCATTCTATCCTACGCAGATGGTAAGCTAGAAAACTGTGTTATTTGCAGTACTAGTAAATGAACTGTCACTGCTTTAATTCCCTCCTCTTAGCTCTTAACTCCACTGCAAACATCACAATGGCTAAGTGACTCTAGACCTTTTCAAAAGCATTTCCCACTGAACTGGGTGATCAAACTATTTCTAGTCTTAGCTTAAAGGAAGTGAGGTGAGAGCCTCGAACAATTCAAATGCACTATCAGTCCCTATAATAAAATTTTAAAAGATATGACATCTAAGTTTACAGATGAGTGTAAGCATGCAATTACGTTCATATATTTTACACCAAATATCTACAGCGCAGTCTTTCATACTGCAAAACAAAAAGTCTCTTAAGAACGAATACACTCAGTAAGTGATGTCTGTACCCTACAAATGCCTCACAACAAAGATATAATTGACGTGGAGCCAATATAATCAACTTAATTTCAATAAGGGAACATAACCTTGTTCTTCGTGGTGATATAACTATAGAACTTAAAAATCATGGCATAAAATTTTCCTACATTAGGACTATATGAAAAAGTATGTATTCAAGTATTAGAGATAGATTTTCTGCTATTAAGCAGATGAATATTCTACCTTATTTAATTATAACTAATTTAGTATTTAGGTTCTCAAGCAAAATCATGTACTCTAAATAACCCTCCTGTTCAATAAATGAATACTAATGAACAGCAGTATCTCAAGCATGCCAGTTATGATCATTCAAAAAGAGAAGCAACTAATAAGATATAATAATATGTAATTATCAGCAATGTAATAATTGCTAATAAATTTTACTTTTGGTTGTAGAATCAGATTCTAGCTAAGATCCCACAGCTCCGTACAGTTCCACTTTAATACCTGTTTTCACTAGTTTTCAGCTTCTTCTTCCTTTAAAATAACTAACTAAAACAACATTCTTCTTTGATTTTATCAAGCATTTTCACATTCTCTTTCCTTCTCAGTCCAAAGAACTGAAAGCCATTCTGTTGTTGCAACAGAGTTAACATAAATGTTGCTGAAAAGTGCATATGTACCAAAACTTGTAATAGTGTCTGCCACAGTAAGGAGAAGTGGAAGGTATGGAGGCATTGTTAAAATTAATGCTTTTGGTACAGCACAGAAAACAAGAAAATAGATCCATCTACAAGAAACTTAAATAAGTGAAACCGATCCCGTTAGTCATGGATACAGACAACTAACGTATCTCATGATCAAATGAGAAAGCATAGGAAATAGTGAAACACGAAAATCTATCCTTTAAGAAGCTATATAAAGAAATAACACAGAGCAGCATTTCTCAACTGTTTGGCTGCATTCCCAGAGAGCTCACAAGGTGTGGGAAGTGCTGTTACACTCGGAAACGGGAATCCTTTCTCAGTGGGCTACCCCATAACAGCAAGGATTGACATGTGGCATAGGATAGATTTGGTAACTTCCATCACCTTGAAGAAAGGTGTCATGCTTAATGGGGCATGGGAATTAAGCAGTCCATAATCCAGACACTGAGCATCAGCCTGGCATACCAACCTGCTGGCAGACCTCAAAACTAATCGCTGGCTGAAAGCAAACAAAATCTCCCTTTCTCTGTTCCTGCTACGTTTCTTGAAGGACAAAAAGATCAACACATGTTAGTTTTTTATGCCTCTAACATTTATATTAAATGCAAAGAAGTTGCAGAAATGTTTTATATCACAGAAGAAAGGCTGCATTTCAAAAAAGAGGAGGGTTAAGAAACTTAGCTAAATACGGCAACTGTAACAGAGGTCTACTATCCCATAGTTACTAAAAATAAGGAAGGCCTGACAAACCAAAGTACTATTGCCTAAGAATGCAACAATATAAACCTTCACACAGCAGTTTCTGCCTTTTCCAATACTGTATGCCTGTAACACACTTAGTGAGCATTTCTCACAGCAGTTATCTGCCATTCTGCCAGCTATACAGTGGCAAGTCTACTCTTCGTATTATTGACACCACCTCTGTAAACCAAAAAGAACCACAGAACCATAGAAAGATTAAGGCTGGAAAAGACCTCCAAGATCACCTAGTTCAACCATCAGACCATGACCACCATTCCCAATAAACCATGTCCCTCAGTGCTGTATCTACATGCTTCTTGAAAACTTCCAGGGATGGTGACTTCATCACCTTCCTGAGCAGCCACTCATCAGCATTCTCTGGGCCTGAGCCTACAGTCAGTTTTCTACCCAGGTAAGAGTACAGTTGTCCAAGCCATGAGCTGCCAGCTTCTCCAGGAGAATAGTATGAGAGACAGAGTCAAACACTTTACTAAAGTCTACATAGACAGTCATAGAAGGAGATCAGGTTGGCTAAGCAGGATCTGCCTTTCATGAACTCATGCTGGCTGGGCCTGATCTCCTGGCTGTACTGCACATGCCATGTGATTGCACTCAAGATGATCTCCTCCATGATTGTCCCCAATACCGAGATCAGGGTGACCAATTCTCTTTCTGACCCCTTCAGTCTCAAAATAACCTCTCATCCCACTCACATAAATCTGCAGTTTTCTTGGTGTCTTCTTCAAAAATGCCATGGAAAGCAAATTCACTGGAAGTGAATGGCTACACTCATATTCCAGCTGTAGGACCTTGCAAGTCTAGGGAGGACAGTGACTGGGAGCTCTCAATGCATGGCCACATCTAAGCACAGTCTAAGGACTACATACCCTTTTAGAACAGCATGGTTTTAATCTCAAATTTTATCTGTGTGGAAAAATCAGATTTGTTTTTTTTTTTGTTTGTTGTTGTTGCTGTTGTTTTTCTTTGTTTGTTTATTTGTTTTTAAGTTTTGGATATCCAGTAGCCTTTACGGCTATGTGGAAGCACTGAACAAGTAGCAAGTGACCATTCTGGATCCACAGGAAAGAACTGTCCTGAACTGCCCTAGGAAATGCCACAACCAAAGTGTGATTTCCTTGCTGATCCAAAAGGAAAAGTTGGGAAGCACGTAACCTCAATAAAAAGGAGGAAATACAGGAAATATGGGTGGCTATGAATGTGTGGCATTTTTAATAAGGTACCAAAACGTAATGTGAATTAATTGCATATATACATATGCACACTGTTAATCTGCAGAGTTGCCAGTGACTTTGTTAAGTATTTGATAGTACTTTTAATCACTGTGCAATTGATCTCTCATTAACTTGATGAATTTTGAAAGTCTGCTTACAACAATAATACAATAACCTAGAAGTAGTAAATAGCACAGTAGAAAAACCTCATACATCCACCATATAATAGAAAACTCCTGGGACATACTGCAATTGAATGATAAACAACTACAGCTCTACGATCAAACAATTTGAGCTTTATGAGAAGTAATTAATGGAGCAGTCAAAATATGTAAACAAACATGAATCCCTTTACCTTCCCATATATTATAGTGACAAGCTACGGTCAAAGTTAGGAGATTCCAATATAATCTGCTGAACCTGAGGTACCTTAAAGATCTCAGTAAAGAGAGCCTTTCCCAATGTATGTAATTTTTCAAACCATATTTCTTAAATAATTTCAGTAAAATCAGTGGAGCAACTAGAGCGAGTAAAGTTTTTAGAACAAAACCTCAATGTCAATTCACAAGGAAAGCAGATTCTTACTGTAGTTCTGTGGAACAAGTTCTGGGTTCTTCGGTGTTTTGAGTTTAAAAGACACATCTCCAATAGTGACAGTATCACCTGAAAAAAAGAGAAAAGAAGTCTTTTAGTTCCTATACACTTTTGACGTGTACAATGCATTTATATTAAGTTTACATCACAGGCCTGCTGTGGCAATTGAGAGCTATTAGTTTACCAGTCAGGCTCTGCTGCTTTTCAGTAGGTCAGGTATCAGCAGAATTTATATCCAATAAATATTCCTCAACTTCTTCCTTTTATTTTTATAATCACAGCTTACTTTGTTGGGAGCTATGGAAGTCAAGCTCACTATGGAACCCTGTTCCAGATACCATTGCTACCATTGCTTGTTTCTTCAAATGAAATCCTTAGCTTGTTTGTCTGCAGAAACAGCAGTAAGAAATACTTGTAGGTAGACCATGGAGGAAGGGCCACATCACTCCCATTTATAGGGATGACGACTTTCTTGTTTTCAGGTAGCATGAAATGGAGTCTCTTGGAGATACAAAACATTATACTCATGTCAATGCTCTCTACCTGCACTCCCCAGCTTGCAGCTGAAGAATTTGGCACCTTTTCAAGGTTGGAGAAGTCTTGCACATTTCTTGCTCTGGATTTCAGTAAAACTAAAGCACCTGCCATGTAATTTACTAGTTAATTCCTAGGACCTGTCTTGTCTGTCCTTCTGCACTGGCAGGCTTGAGTTAAATTGCAGGGCATGCCCTGTGTACTTTCTCACTGAAATCAGAACTGAAATCTAGCTTGAGCCAGGAAATGGGTAAGCCAAAACCTGTGAGGCCAGGAGAACAAGCTGCAGACTGCTAACAAACTCAAAGGGGAATTTTTCTCGTGACCGTCTGGGCCATGCAAACAGAAGTTCAGAAGTATTAAGACGACAAAGCTAAGTAAAATGATGTTTTTGCCATTATAGTTGCTGAAGAACACATCACCTTCGCTGCCTAACAGCACAGAGATGGAGAGGATTACAATGACTGCCCCATGGTGCAGCACTCTGATTACACCACCTTTCCATGAACTGAGGCCAAGTTTTAGAACCATTTTGTGTTTGTTTGAGAAATGAGACACAGAAAAGACGCAGCTCACGAACGAGATCCAACTCCAAAAACTGTTTTATTGGTTTGCCTGACAGCATCCAGGGGGATGCGTAAGGAGTAAATGAGTTCAGAAGGTTGATGTTGGAATTGGAAAGGGGGATGCTGAAGAGGAAGTTTGTCCAAATTGACAAAGGCAATCAAAATGGCTCCCACACATACAGCAGCTCTCCTTTTGTATTTTGCACTCCAACGTGGCACTCCAATGTTACTGGCACACCCAGATGTAACTGCAGATCTCATAGCACTGAGAATTCACAAATTCTGATGTTATTCAAATGAACCATAGGAAATGCTACACATTTAGAACTGGATTCACAGCAGCCAGTGAGGAATCACCTACAGCAACAAGCAGGAGGCAATGATGAAAGGATTACAGATGATTTCCTTTCAAAATGAAATGCTTAACAATGCTGAGTCTGGGGTTCCCAGCCTCACATATATGCCCACTCTTGGGCCTTCATGTTGCTCCTGAAGCACAAATAATCACCCCAAAACATTTTTCCTTAAAATATCGGCAGATGACATATGATGATGGTTGCTCTTACACTTTATGCAACAATACAGCGCTTAAATGGCTTTCCAGAAAGTGGGAGGCAACAGCAATACTGCTATTTAGAAGGTGGCCAAGGGTTCATTCCTGGTCCCGAGGCCAAGAGTCACCAAGCAGCTCTCCCTGCCTAGAGCTGAGCATCCTTCTCTTCCAGACTCATGCAGGAACCAGGAAGTGCAATGGTCTAAAACAGCAGGGGCTAAGCTAACTATTAAGCAGCAGTCCAAGGCTTCAGAACATTTCCTGGCCCTCCTTGAACTGCAGGACAAACGGTATTTGCAGTCTGCAGATCAGAGTACTATGCCCTCTTCAGTGTGACGTGTTCAGTCACTCCAAAAGTCCAGCAACAGTACAGGGGTATTGTATCTGTTCTGAGAACTGTTACGTATTTTTAAAGAGCTGCCAAATAAAAAACAAATCCACTTACAGAAGTAAGACACTACAAGCTTTGACACTCCCAGGATTTTGCCCTCTTCTCTAAGATTAAAACTAGAAAAACTATTTTACTGCACAGCCGTTGTCTGCTGTTCCCTTTCCTCTGCAGTAGCTCCAACCACTCCTTCTCAACTGGGAAATAGCTAAAGGGTTTTCCAAAATGCCTCCAAGTTTATGAAAACATCCTGCAGGCCCACTGCTTCCTGCAAAAATTGACACCTCTCTCATTAGCTCAGTTAGGAAGAATTTGAACATTCTAAAAAGAGCAGGTTGCCTGATATATCCTTAGGAAACCACTGCCAGGGTTTTTTTTTTTTTTCTCACCGTTTCTCAGCCAACATGCAAAGAGACAGGAGTACATGACTAATTAGATTCTAGCTGAAACCACCTTAGTTCAAGTTGCAAATATTCTTCCATGCATATACAGTCTTCCAAAACACAGTAGGAACAAGATGCCAGATGCTGAAACAACAAGGTGTCAGACTTCTTTAGCACGTTGGAATGATGATATCACCTACATAAGAATGCTTTAATTACCTGTTTTGTTGGCACTGAAAACCTCAGTTGATTTTCCAGAATCAATAAAATTAAGAATAAATAAATAAATACCTAAAAAGTAAGTTAATTTGCTCTAGGTAAAAAACAGAGAATGCATCTCTTCTGGCAGAATTTACTTCAAACCCTAAGATGCTAACACCTGATCTTACCATTTCCAAAAATTCAACAAGCATTCCAGCCATAAACGGGCCCTGCAAAGTAAGGTAGGAGGGAACTATATGAAAGCAGTGGAGAGAGCTAAGCACACCAAATCCCTAATACAAGCTAAATGCATTTGTCTTTTAGGTTTTGTTGCTGCCTGGAGACAAACATTGCCTCAAACTCCCATCTGTCCACAAAGCAAAAATATTAGCCATGTTTAATAGAAGTACAAGCAATATCAAACCAAAACAGCACTGTCTGTTTTCCTAGCTAAACGAGCACAAGAGGGATTAGTACACTAATCTTATCACACACTTCCACCTGGGCTATATTTTCTTGTATAATTTGTTTCTCCTACATTCATTTAAAATCTCATGTTTGGTTATGCCATTTCCACTGCATTTCCAAACTCTTTGAGCAGAGTTGTCAGCCCAGATAGGCTCTCTCCAACATTACACCAGCTGGCAAGGAACTGACAACAGCCTGCCTGGTAGAAATGTGGTGTTAAATCAGCTGGGCTTGTCATTTGAGAACATGCATCCCAAAAAATTTTTCTCCATTGCAAATTATAGAATACTCTATAAATACTTCAGTTCACAAGCTACTGCTGTACTACCATGCACAAAAGCTACAGAGGTGAACAGGTAGAGATGTGCCCTGGTTTCTTATCTCTCACAAGGAAAATAGCAATCTTAGCTATCACGGTCTTCAGGGAAAACAGTGGGATACAATCAGTGCCTGATGTACAAAGAGCTATGCCTGCTAACATAAAGCAGTTGCCAAATAAGCCAGAATCTAAAGATAAGTGGGACATCTCATTCAAGGACTGGTCAATATACAGAGGCAGCAAGTAAAGCCCTATGCGATATGGGTCAGAAATTCAGGGCACATAAATACAGTGACCCAATAATAGGCAATGGAAGAGACTCTGAAAAAGAGTTATGAAAACAGCCTCGATACATGCAGTGAACTCTTCCTAGAACATACTGCTTGGACAGATCTGACTTGCTGTGAGACAGGAGTTAACATGCGCATCCAGCTAGCCAGTAACCACAATGCACTGAATATGATGTATTCTCTTATTCAGAGCCACACTGTAGATAATAATATACACATCTGTTTTTTCCAATAAAAAAGACAAGAGCTCTTCAAGTGAGCAGGCCTATGTCTTCCACAGTCTACTGAGGGCTTCTGAGGGGAAGGGTAGCAGCTCTTGCTCCAAGTCCTGCCATGCAGCTGGAGGCTGGCCAAGCACTTTGGTAGAGCACCACTGATGAATGCCCTGTGCTTTTTACCCTCCCTGGCTCCTCCTATTGACTGCAGCCAGGTACAGAAAAGCAGAATCACAAAATCACTGAACATCCCATATTGGAAAGGATACAAAAAGATTATTGAGTCCAACTCTTGGCTTCACCCAAAATTCTTTATCTGAGAGCATTGCCCAGATGATCCATGAACGCCAACAAATTGGTGCTGTGCCCACTGCCCTGGGCAGGCTGTTCCATGCCCACCACCCTCTGGTAGAGAACTTTTCCTTAAAGCCCAACCTGACCCTCCCCTGACACAGCTCCATGCCGTTCCCCCAGGCCCTGTTGCTGACACAGAGCAAAGCTCAGCTCTGCCCCTCTGCTCCCTGTGAGGAGCTGCAGCTGTCATCAGGCCTCCCCTCAGCCTCCTCCAGACTGAATAAACCAAGAACATCCACATCTCCTCATATGTCCTGTGTTGTAGATCCTTCACTACACTTGTTGCCCTCCTTCAGACACTAACGGTTTTATGTCCTTCTTATGTTTTGGCACCTAGACCTGCATCCAGTGCTGCTGGTGATGCTGCACAGCACAGAGCAGAACAGACAATCCCTACCCTCACACTATGGCAATGCTGGACCTGCTGCACTTCAGGGCACGGTTGGCCCTTTTGGCTTCCAAGGCCACTGTTCTCATAAAAAAACACTTAAATGATAACACTAGCTTCAACTAGTATCAACTATCCCTCTTCTCCTCTCCTCCCAAGACAAAGAACATTCTCTACTCGTACTGTCTTTTTCCATATGGTGAGAAGAAAAAGATATTGTTATTTAATTGAAATTTACAGCAACACTAGCCATATTTGAAGAGAGACTGACTACATCTCAATTACTATTTAATAATAAGAAGGAAAATAATAAATAGCCCCTTCAAATTACAGAATCACAGAAGGTTGGAAAAGACCTACAAGATCATCCAGTCCAACCATCCACCTATCACCAACAGTACTCACTAAACCATGTCCCTCAACACAATATCCAAACATTCCTTGAACACTCCAGGGTCAGTGACTCCACCACCTCCCTGGGCAACCCATTCCAATGCCTGACCACTCTTTCAGAGAAGTAGTATTCCCTAATGTACAGCCTAAATCTCCCCTGGCACAGCTAGAAGCCATTCCCTCTAGTTCTATCACTAGTTACACAAGAGAAGAGGCCGATCCCCAGCTCACTTCAGGCAGTTGTAGAGAGCAATAAGGTCTCCTCTGAGCCTCCTGTTCTCCAGACTGAACAATCCCAGCTCCTTCAGCCGCTCCTCATAAGGCCTGTGCTCCAGACCCCTCACCAGGTTTGTTGCCCTTCTTTGAACCCGCTCCAGGGCCTCAATGTCTTTCTTGCAGTGAGGGGCCCAAAACTGGACACAGTATTTCAGGTGCAGACTCACTAGAGCTGAGTACAGGGGAAATGTATTAATATATTAAATAAAGGAACTCACAGCAAATGAAAACACCCTACATAGTTGTATACATGTATTTAGACTTTGGATAAGAATTCTGCACACAACAGTTCCAACCTCTTGGGCAAACCTTTCTGTTATCAAGGTTTTTACAAGATGTTACAACGAAGCTTGAGGAAAGCTGAGTTTTTAGGCAGCTAAGACGATTGCCTTTTGGCCTCTTTAGTCCTGAACATATGTGAGATTATCACAGTCCAACAGCAGTCTTAACGTATTACACATTCACTTGTATGCAGACCATCCATCTGGACTCAAAAGCCAAAAACAGCAAAAGCACATTAAAACCGTGAAGGTGCTAAGCTCCACTAACATTAATTTTTGTGGGATTAGATCACATCTGTTAGAATAAAACAGTTTGATTTCTAAATTATATTCAACTGCGTATTTCCAGGTTTTAATTTCAACACATTACGAAGAGGAAAAGGAAAAGGAAAAGAAAAAAGGCTTTCAACTGATATTTATCCAGCACCTGAGCACGCAGGTGTACTGAATGGTGCTGGCCCTCATTCTCGAAGGGCCAACTTTTTTCTTTATGAAACAGAAATTAAGCTTTCAAATTCTTTTTCCTCAACTTCCGTGAATACATTATTCAGTTTTTAAAATGCCTAATGCTATAATGCTCTCGCATACACCTGAAAAACAAATTTCAGAATGTATCTTAGCAACTTGCTCAGAAAAAATGCTAAACCAAATGCTAAAATCAGTTACCAATCTCTGAAATACTGGCTGGAAGGCATTCTGAATATAATCTTCTCCAGCTTCCTGGTCAACTTCAGCTTATAACCGAGGCTAGATCACATCATCCAAGGCCCTGTCTCTGTCTCAGAAACCCCCAAGGATGGAGATTCCACAATCTCTCCACTTAGCCTCTTGCCCTGCTGCACTACTCTACTAGTGAAAAGGTTTGTTCTGTTGTTCAGCTTGAACCTTACAAGCCTCAATTTGTGAGCACTGCCACTTGCTATATTATTTGCCACAATTAGGTAGACTTCATCTTTGTAACTATAACTGCAAGTTGCATGTAGATTCCTCCTCTCTTCTCCTCTCCCTTCCTTGCAAGATTACCAAACCTAGCTCACTCAACTTCTACTCACCATCTAGATCCCTCACAATTTTGACAGCCCTCAAGCAGACTTCAGTTTCTTAGTATTGCCCTAGAAAGGGAAGTCCCAACTGGACACAGGTGGAATCTCAGTAGAGCATTCTAGAGATGAACCCTCCCTTGCTCCTCCTGATCTAGCCAAGCCTGTAGTTTGCTTTCTGCTACGAGGGCAATGTTGGCTCACGTTCAACCGCACATCCACCACAACCCTTCAATCTTTTCAGCAAAGCTGCTCCTCAGCCAATCCCTTCCCAGCCTGTAGTGCTATAACACAGTAAAACTGAAGTAGAACTGGCAGAACTTCACACTACTCCTTGAACTTTTGGAGGTTTCTCTGGACCCAAACCTCAAGTTTAAAGCCTTTCTGGACTTAAGATCTGCAGTTCACAGAGCACAGTGATTTCATCCCTACATAGCAAATAGTACTTCCTACAGTTCTTTTCTGTTGCCTGTCCTTATTTCATTTCTGTATGCTCCTTTTTCATGTTTTAGTTCATTGTGAGGTTTTCCGCTTGACCAAACAGGCCTCTTACTGAAACACCAAATAAGTGTTTCCTATTTGGGATATATCCTACACCACGGGATCATGAGCTGCCTTTAAGTTTTCTTTAAAAACGGTCCCCTTCTCCTGGGCATTTGGCTGTTATCCAAGGGATTTCATCCAGTCTCCTGAAAAAGCAGAAGTCTGCGCTCTCCAAGCCTAGAATCTGAATTCTGCTGCTTACCTTCCCAGCCTTCCTCCAGCTTCTGAGCTCAATCATTTTATGGCCATAGAGATACAAGCTACCATCTATAACCGAATCAGTCAGTTCTTCTCTACCTGTGAGCAGCAGACAAAACGTTACCCTCGGCTAGGCTCTCTGGCATTTATACTGCAAAACTGTTACCAGCACTGTCTAGAAATTACTAAGAACTCATGCAAATACCAGACTGCCCTCCTAGCAGATGTCTGGATGGTTGAAATCCCCCACGAGTGTGAGGGCCCAGGAGTGAGAAGCTTCTACTAGCTCTCTGAACACCAGCTCACAGTATTTTAAAACTGTATGAAGATTCTTAAAGTACAATTTGCTCAGTTCAGAAAAGCCAGGCTATCAAACTAATCTAAACTGAGCTCAGATATCAAGTGCGTTAGTAAAATGTCAATAATGTGTTTCAATTAAAAAGACATGACTTAAAATAAATACTGAGTTGTTTTGAAGAGTTCTTAGATACTGAGAAGATAATAAAACAGATGAAACAGCTTTCAAAATTCACTGTGGTATTTTCCATGCAACCATTCTGAGCTTGTTAAGCAGGTTTGACTTCAGCCTTATCAATTACAATGCTCAAGGCTTGCAAAACTCATCAACAGGTGCCTTGACTATAACAGTTGCTAAACAGGAAAACTTAAATTTTGAACAACTGCCAAACATAAAAACTTGGAAGCTATTTACTGACATTTACCCATGGGAGCTACTGTGAAACCTTACTGAAGACCACAAATACTCAGAAGCTTATCTGCCTGGCAGTTCATCCCCTTCTTCCAGCTGTATCAGTGAGTCTAATAAAAGACATCGGGTTTTTTGCCACTTTCTTTTCTTAAATGTTAGAATAGTTTTACATAATTCGGGTATAACTCCATACACTTCCAGAGACAATTGGCTTTAAAAGTTCCCATCTACTTTTTCTGCCTTCTCAGCTGTGCTGATGCAACAAGCATAAGGCCTTGCAGTAAATTAGATCACTGGAATAACTGTAGCCATCACAAAGTCCATAAATACAATTAAGGATGCAACCAACAACAGCAAGAACATTGTCTTTCAGATTTCTCTCAAACTTTACCACTGAATAGCTCTAGCAGTTCTTCTGTGGCTTTCTGTGCACTAGCAAGACTAATCTGCTTTATAAAGACAGAGTTAAAATTGCTGAGCATGACTCTTTCACATAAAACAGGACAAAACAGACAACAGTTCCTCCCTTACGCTTAAAAACTACCATCACAGAGAGTAAATCAGATCTGGCAGGGATGTCAGATCCAAATTACTGCGTACTCTACAATTTGCTCTTTGCCTGACTGTTAACAGCTTCCAGCCCTTACAGAAATACTTTCCTTTTCAGTAGCAAAGAGACATGCAACATCAAAGCTTGCTATTAGTGCAGCCTCACAGAAATAACAGAAATCCATACTGCATACATAAGTTCAGATCACCTCTTCAGATCTCAGTAACCCCAGAGGAGCAGCAGGGCCTGCAAGATGACAGGCAAGCATATTTAAAATAAGATTTAAAAACAAAACGAAACAAAACAAACAGAAAATGAAGAATAAATAGCGTCAGCACCTGAGAGAGCAAATAACCCTGATATCATCCATTTTCCTGTCTCTAACAGCTATGAGATTGTCTGCAGTTTCGAAGCAAGAGATTTAAATCTTCCTACCAGAACTACTACCACTATTAAATGTAACTGGGAATACTTTTATTGTTCATATACATATACAGCATGCTCACATCCAGTTACATCCCATAACGCTGAATTTTAGGAAGTACTTTCAGTAATTCTGCTTTTGATGCCCTTCCATTTCAACCGAACTTCTCCCTGTTCATGAAGTCAGTCATGGTAACTGACCTATCATCATCACGCACTTGTTTCACAAACTGTTACATTGTTCCTTTTTACTCCTGTTTTTAAAAATAAATAACCACAGCTTGCTTTCAGGATTTTTTTAAAGTTAAATACTTTATATACAAGGATTCTTTCAAAGATTTCACGGTTACCTATTCTTCAAAGGCTCCTCGTGAAGGAAGCAAATACATATATCAGACAGTGCAGTCACAAAGTCGAACAAGAGAAATAGAGGTAAATGGCACTAAAGGGGCGTTAGGAAAGCACCCCTCACCAGAATCCTTTGGCAGTATTCTGTTTCCTTAATTCACAGACGCTCGTTGCAGACTCTATATTTAGCAGTTTGATGCTTCTGGCTTTCGTCCCGAGAAATGCCAGCTACCACGGGCACATGTCACCACTTCTGAGCGGCACTTCTGCTCCGTTCAGGCCCAAAGGGCATCAGAGGACACTCTGGGGCAGCCCGGCTCATCTTCCCGGCACACACACTGCTCAAGGTCAGCTCCACGCTCACTGCCGCCGCTGATGGGAATCCCTTATTGAACCACCTGCCTCGGCAGCCCCGACGCCAGGCACACAGCACAGAAACGGCGGCACTGTAAGAACTAACTTGGCTGAGCAGAGCGATGCTCACAGGCAGGGGCTGAGTCTCTGTGCGTGAGACGTTTTGGAAGGGAACACCGAGCCAAGACTCTGCCCTTCATCTCACACGGCACCCAGTAACGTAAGAGCAAGCAGGGCCCATACCGCAGCCGGGACAGCCGTGGGCCCAAGCGGCTACCGGCAGCCTCCGTGCTGCTCGGGGCTGAGCACTGTGGGGCCGAGCATTGCGGGGCCGCTCGCTGAGCGCACGCACGGAGGAGCCCCGCGGCACCGCGCCCGGCACGGGGAGAAGGCCTTGGGGAGCCGGGGACGTGTGTCGGTGGGGTGGTTACCTGAGCCGTGCAGCGCCCGCACCTCCAGGCGGCCGGGCCGAGCCGCGGCCGCTCCGCCGGCCAGCACCTGCCGCAGGAGCAGGCGGACCCTGCGCGCAGCCGGAGCCCCGGCCCCGCCGCCCAGGCACAGAACCCGAGACTGCATGGCCGCGGGCAGCGCCGGGCAGAGGCGGGGAAGGGAAGCGCCGCCGTACAAAGTCCCACCGGAAACTGCAGCCGGGCCGGGCGGCGGCCGGGGCGGGCAGAGCCTGCGGGGAGCTGAGCGGATGGGGAGCTCCGCGATCATCGTCCTTCCCTCCTCTCAGCACGGCTGAGGCTGGCAGGACCTCTGGGTCCCTCTGCCCCAGCAGGGACACCCAGAGCAGGGTGCCTAGGCAGCTCTGGGAGATCCCCAAGGAGGAGACCCCACAAGCTCCGGGCAGCCTGTGCCAGTGCTCCGTCACTGCACAGCACAGAAGGGCTCCTGGTGTTCAGAGGGAACCTCCTGTGCTCCAGTTTGTGCCCATGGCCTCTGGTCCTGGCACTGGGCACCACTGACAGAGCCTGGCTGCAGCCTCTTGGCACCTTCCCTTCAGACATTTATGGGCACTGATGAGACCCCCCTGAACCTCCTCTTCTCCAGCCAATCAGCCCTGGCTCACTCAGCCTCTCCTCATATTTGAGGTGTATTCACTTCTCCGTTTCCCATTGGAAAGGAACTTATTTTAAGAGGCCTAAATCTTCCCTTATGTAAAAACTCAGAACACAGAACTACAGTCCATAAAGCACTGGAAGTGGCCAGTCTTAGGATGTAATCTATGTTTTTGCTTCTAAGCAGCTGACCATGTCTTACTGTTTCATAGAGGAACAGTTTAAAGTTTGAAGCTTTTAAGCAGGAAAAGTGGGAATTTATGTGATAAAAAGGGTAAAAAAAAAAAACCCTCTAAACGTATTGCCATATCAGCTGGCAGGTTTAAGTTCAGTAAGGATGGTTGGAGTGCTGTCTGTAAGAAAGACACAATTTTTATATGAAAGTGACTGAACCCTGTGACTGGAGAAGCTTAAAACACCCCAGAAAACAAAGTATGGGCAGCATCTGCTGAAGTAAATTTACATGTAATAGATATTTTCTAATTTTAATTTCTTAAATTCTGTCACAGCATGCTATATTAATATGCCCTGTTGTCCCAGAACCACATATTTGATATATTAGTAGAAAAAAAATCACATTGTTTTTAATTTTATCATTTAAGAGTTTAAACCAAGACAAATTCCCAGAAAGTGATACATTACACACAGCTTAGGTTTCAGATTTTCATAACGTGTTATGAAAATATAGATTAAATTATTCTTATTTTAACTGAAGGTACGAGTTGAATATATTTAAAAGATTGAGAGTAAAATAGAGTAATTCATTAAAGCCTGAAACTTTCATTAGGCTCCAGTGTCAACAAAAAATATGACTGCTTTCAAGGAGATCCACTTGAGTCTTAGATCTTGGTGCTAATAAGAAAGAAGATAGATAGTGAGGGAGGCCAACCAAAGGTTGAATCCGGAGTCAAATCACCAGCTTTTTTATCTGTATCTCAATTTTTAGATATCTTGGATTTATTTCTCTAATAAATTTCCCATTTATTGCCTGTTTTAAGCATTTAACAGTTATCCCAAAGGAAAACTGCTGAAGAATAACTTGATAATCTGTTTAAACATAGACAAGTTAGACTTCTAATCCCTGAAAAATGATGTTCTGAGTTACCAATACTTAGTCCTATACACATTTCTGCAGCTCAACATTATGCTCTAAACACTTGATGAGTGTGATGAATGATGAGATGTAATGATCTTCAGTGTTTCCCATTGGCTAGCATGTTGTCTGTGTATGAATTCTTTTCTTAGTACCTAATGTAGGTTTTTGAACCTCCTTTCTGGGTCTAAGACATGCTAAACTAAATTGAAACCTCCTTTTATAGACATTGCCCTAATTTCTTGCAAACTGAAATCTTGAATGCTGAAGGCCAGAGATAGCATCTGAAGTATTGTGTTCAGCTTTGGGCCCACCAGGACAAGAGAGATGAACACATATGGGAAGGAGTCCAATAGAGGGCCACAAAGATGATGAAGGGTCTGGAGCACCTCTTCTGAGGGGAGAGGCTGCTCAGCTCAGGGGGATCTCATCAATGTCCTTTGTTTTGTGTTTTGTTTTACTTTTTAAACTAAGAGTGATGAGGCACTGGCACAGGTTGCCCAGAGAGGTGGTGGATGCCCCATCCCTGGAGACATTCAAGGCAGGGCCGGACAGGGCTCTGAGCAGGGCTGTAGGTGTCTCTGTTCATTGCAGGAGAGTTCAACTACGTGACCCTTAAAGGGTCCTTTCCAACTCGATTCTATGAAACAATAAGATTTCTCCAGATTTTGTCCAGGTACTTTCAGCCTTTTTTAAAATCCTCACATATATACACCTGTTAAGCTAAATGCTTTAAATTTCAGCTCTTTCTGAGTCATATATCTATAAAATGTTTTTCCTTTTAAAACATTATCTTAAAATTCTAAATTAGTCAGCTTTTCCAAAACTTTAAATTCAGCTTTAAGTACAGCTTCAAATTTCCATTTCTAGCATAAGAAAAGTATTTTTACCGATTGTCAAGCTATTGCTGAAAAAGTTATAACGGGAACATTGCCATCTCTCTGCATAATTATGAGCAGACATTTTATTGAATATATGTGTGTATGTATGTATATATATATACACATACACACGCAAGCAATCAGATGTGTAACTTGAATGTTGCATTGTTTTTATATTGCCAGTTATTAACCACTAAAAAATTAGTACAATTTAATAAAAATGAGACTACAAAACCTGCCTTTTCTTTTATATATATGTATATGTCCACATGTGAAATTTTATCTAGCTCCACAATGTTACATTATTGCTTGAACATAGCATCTGCTTCACTTGCAAACCACAACTGAAAGTTCTGTGCAAGTGTATATGCTTTACATACATGGTACTTGCTCCCTCCTTTTTATTGAAGGCATGATTCCATAAGTAGTTGAGTCCTGTCATGAAGTGGAAGGATTTAGCAGTCTGCATCTGGTGTGCTGGCAAGGCTTTCCCAGATGATTTACAACACTGGTAACAAACAGCTAGTTCATATTTTCATTCCCTGGCTTAACAGCATTCTTATTTGGAACGTGAAGTTTCTGAACAAAAATACTTTTCCTTTGATTAAACAGAAAAGAACTTATTCCAAGGAGTGAGAGCTCAGAAAGTATCTCTACGAGTTGACAGCTTCCAGACTCTTCTCTGTAGTAGCTGTCATCTACTTTGGTGCAGATCTCTAGCTGCAAGACAAAATTAGACACAGGTGCAGACTATAAAGAACAATGCATCATCTTTTCCTACTTATAGTTACTTCTCCTACACAGTGGGATAGAAGACAAGTGAGATGAAATCCTGGTTTTCTCTGAAGTTTGTAGGAAATCTTTTGAAGGTAGTGAGGCCTGATTTTTACCTAAGTGATATGGATGAACTGAAAGAATGTGAGTAAGTCAATCGGTTTTCATTTATTGTTACCTCTTTGTCTAGAATGTAGGTCTGTCTTTAAACTCCTTGAAAACTATGGCCAGAAAGAGGCAAAGAAAGAAGTCTATTAGAGTCCACACCATTCTCTAGTGCTGTGGGTTCCATCTGGTAATGCTAAGAGAGAGAGGCAAACCATAGAGACAGGCCTCACTCACCAGTAATTTTTATTATTTTGCTCAAGAAATTACCTTGTATCTCTTTTTGGTCAGGAAGAATTTGTTTTCTTAGTTTAAAATCTGTAGTTGTTTTCCCAAGCTGTGTTCAGTCATTGCTGGCTTGTGTTAGATAACAGATATAGAGGCTGGCTTGTTTTCTTTTGGCTTATATCAGTTTTGAACAAATTTAAGTACCGATTTCCGTGAAGCCACTTTAATTTACAATAGCGAGAGTATTTCTAATACCAGAAAGTGCTTCTCTTGTATGGAATCAATTTGGAACAATATAAATCAAATCAAAGCTGTAGTGCACAGCTGTTCCTGTGCACTGTGTTGACTTGAACCCTAAATTTGTCCTCTGTTTTAATCTAAGTTGGTTTTAAGAGTGGATCAACATTGAGATCCAAGACTCTATTGTAAACTCTCTTCTTATCTCCTGATTCTTGCTAAACTTGCTTTCACTGGCAATTTCTCTCTGTGCATTTTTTGATTATTAGTACATTAACCTTTTTCTTCTGTACTATTATAAAATAGGCATGAGTGAAAGCTAGGTTATGTACTACTACAAATAGTGTTTATAACAGATTTTCCACTGACGAAGAATGCATAATTACCACCTCTTCAGTTAAGTGTTGAAAGATTTTTGCTCTCTGTTTGTATGACAACATCTTTCAAGAAATTAACATTCACTCCACTGGCTTTCTCAGTATCTGTTCAGAGCCATCTCTTTGTGCGTTATGTTATGCAGTTTGTACCGCTACTGAACTACAACCAGTAAGGAGAAGGGCATTATTAATTTCTTTTTTATTTTGTAAGACATCGAGGTGAGGAGCTTCTTGCCATCTGATTGCTCACTAGAACACCTGAGGTTGACCTAGCGGAACTCAAGGTACTTAGAAGTACGTTTCTCAAAGAACATTACTGCAGTCATAAAACCTGTTCATATTTTTAAAAGCAACAAAGAAGGTAAGAAAAGCAAGTACCACGTTAAATGGTACTGCATATACATCCATATATGTGTACTGTACAAATGCTCAGAGGATGAAGGCCATAAGTGAAGGCATCTGTAATTTCTTATGCCAAACTCCATCTGTTTTCAGTAGTTTGTAACTTCACCATTCTTTAATAATTTGCACAGAAATTTCTCATACTGAATTTCTGCCTCGGGCTGGAGACTTCTTTTGAAAATTTGAACAAAAATAGCTTAGCCACTTTTCAGAAAAGAAAAAAAAAAAAAAACAAAACATTTTTCTCAATAGCAGCTGTAACCCCTATATTACTGGGAAAGCTGTACAACTCAGCAGCCCCATCACTTGAGGGAAATGCATACAACCTTTCCTGATCCTATTAAAGGGCAAGGAAGAGACTAGGAAAGAATGAAATCTCTACCCTAGCTGATAAATCTGCATCTGGTTTTACCTATGTGAAAATACCTCTTATACAAAAAGATTCACTATTTCTGTGCTTTAGAACCCAGATCAGTGTTTTACTAAGAGAGCCATTCTGGTTTCAGAAAGCTGCTTTTGATGACCCTAATTTTTGCTGAATCGTGAGCTTCTGAAAATCAGAGAAATACACTTCATTACAGTTCAGCAATTAACTTGTCTTATTCTGTTTATAGAAAGTCATATGTAGGGTTTGACTGCATGAGTTGAGCCAGACTTACCCCTCTTACTTCTCCTTCAAAGCCAGAGAACGCTGCAGATAGAGAAATTCATATGCTTTCAGTGGTCTTCCTCCTTCTCTCCCTAGGCTGGGGAAGCAGAGGGATGAGGAGCCAGGCCTGAAGGGACTGTTAAAGAGTGGTGAGTTGAGCACAAGGAACTATAAAGGGAAAGGGAGCATGTGAAAGCACTAGAAAATGTTATGTACTAGGTAGGGTGAGAGCAAAAAAAGGGCATGAACTAAAGTTATGAAGGATGAGGTTAAAACAGGCTGAAAGCACACACTCTGCAGGTACTGGAGCCTTCAGTATTCTGCTGCTGATAGATACTGCACACACTCCTCAATATTTATCTGTTATTTAAAGCTTTCTCTTTGTTGGCAGTTGCAGCTAGGTGCAGATCTTTTGCTGACACGTAGTATTGAAGTATATTACTGGTTATTGATATTAAGCTACTGTTGATATGAAAGCTTTCATACAAAATTAGTGAGATGATCAGAAATCTTGATTTCATTGTCTTCACAGATATATGTACCCTGGGAAAGTCTAGCAAGCATTACCAGTGTGTGTGTGTGTGTGTGTGTGTGTGTGTGTGTGAGCTGATGGAGTGAGTGAGTATGTGGCACAGGGCTAACATGGGAAAAGGTAATGACCACTTCAGAAAAAGAGAGCTGGAAGAGCCACTCATCAAGATCCTGTCTCTCCTGTTGAAGAGCAACCTAAGCACTGACTACTACACCTCAGGGAACTCACTGATGTGTGTGTTAATCACCAACATAGGGTATCAGATCATTTGTGGCTTAATCTGTTTAGCTGCACTTGCATCAAACATATGCTTGTTGGCAAACATTTCCAGTGTCCTTCCTCATGTCCTTCATGTTGCCTTCTTAACATAAACCAACTTTCGTGACAGCTGGCTTCAAACATTGGTACAAAATATCAGCTAAATAAAGTCCACTGGTTTGTTCTTAGTATTTCAATTTGTATCTTGGAAAAGCTCCAACTGTACAGAAAGAGGGTTAGTCTGGTGGATGGGGAGTAGCTTGGTAAAATGCAGTAGTTCCCTCAGAGTGCCATCTATCCATATCCTAAAAAATTCCTAAGTCCACAGCTCAAGAGTAGACCCAAATTTTTGGCACCTTAAGAGCTAAGCAAAATATTTGATCCCAGATTACCTGAAATAAATCTTGATCCATTTTCATATTGAAATGATGTTTGCCTTTTTTTCTTAAGTTATAAACACCTTGTTTCTTTCCAAATATTTATGTCTTGATAAATTGCATTTTGCTATCTATGAGATATTGCACAGAATAATCTGGGAAGGGTCACAGACAGCATGAGCTGCTGAGATAACATCACTAAGATAAATGCCAAAGCTCCTGATGGCAGGATTAATCTTACCCCCTATAATTCAGCATTGTCCTTGTTCTGCTCGGGCTAATTCTGTGCATCACAAAGGTTGTTTAAATTAACCAGAATTGTGAGGCAATCTCACAGGCTCACGTTTGCCCTTAATGAACAAAAATTAGCTTTACTCTGGCTGCGGAACTTGCAACGTGACTTCAGAAGGAACTGAGGCCATTTGTGGGGGTTACACATTCCCAAAAGATGTAAGTACTTACTGCCTTATTCCCAAACCTTTGAACTCTTTGCAGGCATTATTTTCACAAAATAAGTCATCAACCTGCCTGGCTGGTCACAGAGTAGAGCTGTGGGTGACACACAATGACAGATTTAGCCCTGAGCAAAGGCTGAGGTGAGCACCCAACTATTCCATTTCCACACAAATATCCTAAATCTTTGCTGGGAGGAGCTGCCAGCAAATATCCTGCTGGCATATGTTCTGGGCCCATCCGACAGGAGAGCTTGTAATCAGCTGCCCAACCTCTTGACCTTGTGAAAGTGAAAAAAATGTACAAAATTATGCCTGCTGTGCTGGCATCATCTGGGAAAAGCCTGCACATCACCATTGCATTAACACTGCATAAACACTGAATGAAAATCTTCAGACTGTGCATGCACAGAAGTACAGATTTAAAATGGCTCCATGATCTGGTCTGAGATTTGAAATGCTCCACAGAGCTGCATTGATATAATCTCTTGTTTTTAATATAAATTAAGATGAATAAGATGATTATTTTTTCCAGGAATTTTAAACAGAAAATTGATTAAATCTGTATTTAAAGAATCAACTTTAAGAAAACAAACAAACAAACAAAGAATACAAAACCAGCTGTCATGAGGATGTGATGTGGTTTTCCTTTTAAAGGAAAAGGTCATAAACAAGTTTGATATTCATCTCTCATAAAGAATCATAAAATCATAGAATGGCTTGCCTTGGAAGGGAACTCAAGGATCATCAAGCTCCAACCCCCCTGCTGCAGGCAGGGCCACCAGCCTCCATTATACTAATGTTATACTAATAAAGTACATATCTGAAGAGAAGTCCAATCTTTACTTTCTCTAGACAAGACTGTTTAACACAGATCCTCCAGAGAAACTCTGAGTTGATAGGAATTCTCTTTGTGCTTGCAGAAATGCGGGAATACCGCTTACAAACCTTACAGGAACTGATTGTTTCACCGATTCGTGGTGCTTCTCAGTTACGTTCAAATGCAACCTTTTAAATTAAAAACTAGAAATATTAACCACGTTAACTGTGGTTACCTTTACAGTAAGCCACGGAGCACTGGAACATGCTGACCAGAGAGGTGGTGGAGTCTCCTTCACTGGAGATATTCAAGACCTGTCTGGACACCAAGCTGTGTGACCTATTGTTGGGTACCTGCTTTAGCAGGGGCTTGGACTCAATGATCTCTTGAGGTCCCTTCCAACCTTCCACGGTTCTGTGATTCTGTGAAGTGAGGAGAGCTTCCAAAAGAAAATGCAGAAAGTACAAAGATCTCTTTCTTTTTAGGTCAACCAGAGATACACTCAGTGAATATGCAACTTGCTTTCAGCTGCTGTCTTTTGATGTACTGTAGCTAACTACGTAATTTTATCAGTCTGGAAAGATTCTATTTTATGAAAAGTAAAAGAAACGTGAAAATGGTAATTATGAGGAGATTAAAGTAATGGAGTACAAATTCAGCTCGTTCAGAGCTGGATTTTTTCTTTCTTTTCTAAGTGGCTGTAGGATTATTTTCTTTTTAAAACAAACAGTTTTAAACTCCCCGATGGAGCCTCCTAAATAATGAAAGATCTCAAATATCTGTAAATAAATCTTTAAAGTTGAAATAAAGCATCTCTCTATGTTGGAAGGAGTAACCCAGCCCATCTCAGATTTCACTTGCTCTTCTGAACAATGGTGTTTTGCTGTCCTAATATCTTAAATGGCTTAATGTTCTAAGGGCGCTTAAATGGGATTGTGGAGCTTTCATTCACACTGGGGACATATTCTTCAGTCACCATTCCTTTCTCAGTGTTCAGCACTAGTTTTGCCCAAAGGTCAATTTAAGAACTTCTCTAAAGCCTTACCTTTGTTTATTTTCTCACTTCACAGTACATCAAAGTAGTTCAAGAGCATTGGAAAGCATGTCAAATGCAGTTGTGACTTCAAAAACTCAGAATTCAAGAGCTTAACCCAGTTTGCATACAGCTAGTAAAACTTCGATTTCAAAGGATAAATACAATTACTCATGTGAGTAGGTGTTAGCAGAACTGGTCCATGTAGCACAATAAATCAACTGCTGGGAAGTAGGATTTGTTTTGTAAGAACTGAGAGTGCTTGGCCTTGATATGTATTGCACAAGGTGTGTTTGACAGTCTAGCCAGTTAATTTGTGTTGTATGGGAGAAGATGGTATGGTAGGTAATGATAGTGCCCCCTTACACCATTCCTCACAGTAAATCAGCATCTGAAATCCCTTCCTATGTCAACACAGGTGAGCTCCTCTGTCTCTTCTGAACTGGTGGGATATGAAGCAGCTCACTGCCTTGGAAACCAAAATGCCCAAGTAAAAGGACTTTGGCTCAGTCACTCAGTATGCAGGAACTCAAAAGTGAGTTTTAGTTGTTACTCTTAATTATTATTCTCATTTGTAATAGACGGAATTTGAAGAAGAGAAGGTGGGGTCCTACTGAACATGAAACGAGCGACCTGAGTGTCACTTCAACAGCAGTTACTGAGTGCAGCTTACAGCATTTATCTAACTTAAAGACTTAACTATGCAGCTAATTGCTTAATTACAACAGAATCTATTTAATGTCCTACTTCAATAGCACAAAAGTTAGGAAAATCAACAGTATTTGCATGTATTCCAAGGAAAAAAACCTTGTTCTGTGAAAGTGCCAAAGCACCACTTCAGTGATGGGTTTTTCTCCTTCAGATCTTCATCTGTGAACCTGAAAACTTTCCCTTGCCTATAAAATGCAGTCACAAATATGCTTGGCATTAATACTAATAATATTCAGCGGCCACTGTCAGTACCATAAGGTCCAGGAGAGATTCCATTCTTATAATTCAATATGTATTTATTTTTACCTAAATTACAGAGGGGTCATTTTAAAAAATAGAATAGGCCACATTATCTTTTATCCATCAACTGCTAGAATATATCTATGCCACTGAAAAATTATACTCATTCAGAAAAGGTGTTCCAAATTTGTGACATGATTTTACTGTGCCTGACTTTAAGTCTACTCAGTCTAATTTTTTCAACCAGATCCCAAATCAGAACTCCGAAAAATCTGCTGTACACTGACCCCATGCTAAGCACTCTTTGAGCTTATCTGGGAGACAGAAGAATCAGTGTAAAACAATATGGTATAATTATATTTATTTCAAGTGAGGAGGACTGAGAACACTGCATGACTTACAGCCCAGACATAGGGGAATAGGAACAAACACAGGCTTGAGTAGTGAAGTAATTAGGTGTGGAATAGTGATGTTACTATATATGGATTATTGAATTATAATGATAACTATGTAGCACCATGATAAAAATGAGGAAGAAAAAGAAAGAATCAAGATTAAAGGTTCTGTTGACACACAGAAAAGGTAATCCACCAGAGGGAGACAAACTGAAGAAACCATTGCACCGAAGTCACATTAATCAATGAAGTGGAAGAAAGAATTGTGTAAAATTAAACACAGCAATTTATATATTTTTTATCATTAATTTACTCAGCTTTCTTACTTATCTTTCTTTCTTGCCAGTATCAGGAAATCCAGATATCTCTTTTAATTTTTAGATTTCTTGCTAATTATATTAGTTAAGCAAAGTGATTCTACTGCAAGTGTGACATCTATAATTCACGAAGCCTATTTCTTGGTTCTGGAAGCATTTCTCATTATTAACAAGTTCATGTGAAAGAGCCATCGTTTAGATTCCTACTGTTTCTTGACAGAAAGAATGTGCAGTGTAAAACAAGTTTAATTACAGAAGTATTTCAGCTTGCTTTTATATCTCCAGGGTTTTGCAAACAATTGTTTAGCAATGTTCTACTTCAGCAAGGTTGACCAACACATGTTTGGCTGTTGGCTGGGGTCAACCCAACACAGTCCTTTCAGACCCAGACATCTACTTTCTTCTTTATCTGATTTGAATTGTTTGTATGGCTTTTGATGCCTTTTCAATGGAGTCAACATAAACGTTCCTTGTTGCAGTTCAGTTGAGTTTCCTCTTTATCCCTGCATTATCATTTACTTTTGCTTTTATGTCAGCATTTTTACTGTGTTCTGATATTATTTCTAATTACCACATTTATACTTACTTCACTCATTTAAAGGTTATTTTTTTGCCAAGGAATGAAAGGAAAAGTTTTCCCTACATTCTTGTAAAGACAGTGTACTGATATTGTCCCACTTCTGCTCAAAGAAGTTTAGTAAAAGTCTGTGTTATTGTTTGCAACTCTTCTACAGCACTTCTTTTTTTTTTTCCTCCTATAGAATTGGAAGCCCTGATGTTTTTAAGGAGTGCAAATGCTATTAGGAATATAAACTCACCAGAACCAGCATGTGCCTGAGTACTCCCTCCTACACTCTATACCCTTCCTTCCTCCTTCCTTCCTTCTCTTTACTCTCCTTTCTTCCTCTTTACCCTTACTTTCTGACCCTTCTCTCCTTAATTCTTCCCTTCCTCTTTCCCAAGACTTTGAATCCATGAACTGTTTTTTTACCAGATGTTTCCTACCTTCTCCTTCAGCTGCTTTTCTTTTACACCATCTCTGTTTCTCATGTTGGAGCATATTATCACCGCTACTACTCATACATTGCACGTTAGAAATCCCAAATCCAAATCTAGTCAATAAAGGTTAGAACTGAAATTTTGTTTAAGGGCAGACATCAGTCCCAGTTTACTGAAGTGAAAGACAGATCTTCCCATGACAAAACCAGCCACTCTGTTCTAACTTATTTTTGAGACTCGTGTTGGTCAGAGGATTGTAGTAGGTTCATCTGGAACTTTTAATCTGAAAGGCAGGAAGTTAACTGAAAATGAACTCTTGTTTCGCAGTCCCTAGTGGATAACACCCACTTGGATGAAGTTGCCATCTGTTGTTTTCTTGGATTGTGTCAGAATACGTAAAACAGAGTGAAAGAGAGAGAAGCAAAACAGAAGACAGATGCAAACAGAACATATTGCTTGGAAGTTCAAGTTCTCCAAAGCAAGAGAAGGATGCTTCAGGTTAACTTTGGAAAAGCCCTGCAGGGGCAGTACATGTGATTGCACTGATCACCAAAGAGTAGCTGGAGCAAAAGGAAAGCTCCCTGGCTGCCATAGATCTGATGCCTTTATTTCTTTTTCTTATAGCTTGCTACGCATAAATGGACGGAGTGCAGGCAGTGGTAAGCGAGACCAGAACCATCCTTCAGAACAAGCCAAGAAAGATGAAGTAAGAAGAGTGGCCACAGTAAATAACACACAGGCTTAACAACAGGAGCTAGAAGTGTGACATTCCCTTTATCTTCTTCCCTTCATCAAGGCTGAGTCGTAATGAGGAATCCAGCCTGCATTGTACTCAATTATATGACAAGAGAAGAGAAGAAATGAGGAAAAAAGAGGAAATATAATGTTATGATTGAAAGTTTCATCAGTTTAATGGCAATACCTTTGACTTAAATTTAAATTTAAAATGAAGTGTTTTAGGATTCAAAATTGTATAGCAGCAATTCTGTTGGTGACTGAGTAAAAGCATCATTTATGCCTATTACGCCCCATAAAGAAGCCCAGTTATCTCCATTTCCCTTCTTTTGACTAACAGTTGGTATATTTAATATACGAAGAAAACAGCAATATTCTGTGCAATATGGCACAAGGCTCATAATTGGTATATTGTACAGAAAGTGCATTTCTTGAAAATCTTCTCAGAAATTTTTGTAATAGCAAATGCTTATCAAGCTGTTATATTACGCTATGTACAGGAAGAGGAAAAACAGCATAGTTAGTTCATCTGCTACCTTCTGAATTTAAGTGGTCATTTAATATACCCATCACATTTATTGCTGTTATGTTACGCGTGTTCATACGTAGTATTTAAATCTGATTCTCTTAAACAGAAATAGTTTTATCGACTCAATACTGCAAGCATTTCCTGAAAAAGGATATATTTCCTGTGTTTTGTTAATGTTCAACAGCACAGACTTTTAAAAAGCAGCAACATGACACTGATTTGTAAGACAGACTTTAAGTAAAGTTGTAATTCTATAATGATGTATCTCACAAAAACTCAGTTACTGAACTCCAATGATTATAAATTCCATATTAAAAACAAAAACCAAAAACCAAAAAAACAAAACACTGTTGTCCTTATTTCAATCATAGTATTAAGCAAAGATACAAAGGAGAGAATCCTCCAGATGAGCTTGAAGATGAAAATGCTTTCTGTCCATACAATGAAGTTTCTTCAGCTTCATAACTGCTATCAACTGAAATAAATTCCATGCTTTGGGCTCCTCAAAGGAGTGAGGTTTGTCTTCACTGCTTAGGTGCAAATTAGCTGCAAATTAAACAAAACAAATAGGCGATATGAAGAATATCTTCCTAACTGGTCTTCACAGATGGGATAAAATTGAGATACTGAACGCTTTTAAATGTTAATGTCAGTATTTTCAATGGAGAGAAATGGTATTTTCTGCAATAGGCCTCAACATTTTTGTCCCGGATATTAGGAACTGTCTGTGATCCTTCTCACTCAGAACTGGAGGAGTTAAGTGTAGCTTCTGTGTTCTGAGAGGAATAACTATAGACAGAGCACAAATACAACAAATACCAGAAAGGAACCTTCAACTCAACTCTTTCAGACCCAAGCATATAGCAGGAACCAGAATTAATCTAAAGATTGAGAAATGAAGGAAGGAAGGAAGGAAGGAAGGAAGGAAGGAAGGAAGGAAGGAAGGAAGGAAGGAAGGAAGGAAGGAAGGAAGGAAGGAAGGAAGGAAGGAAGGAAGGAAGGAAGGAAGGAGGGAGGGAGGGAGGGAGGGAAGGAAGGAAGGAGGGAAGGAAGGAGGGAAGGAGGGAGGGAAGGAAGGAGGGAAGGAAGGAAGGGACCCAGATTATGTAGACTGTATATAAAACAGAATTTCAAATAGGGAAAATTATATTCTTAGTATACATATGAAATAGATGTGTATTTAGTGTCTTTGAATCATATTGCTGTTACAAGATTGAAAAAATCCAGGTCTTAGGTCAGCACTATCAAGTAGCTTTAGAATAAATACTGTGTATACTACTCTGTATTTTCACAGTTGTAGGGTGTGCCTCAGGTAAGACATGCAGAACTTTAAAGCTCAAGGTGTCCCCATTGTGAGAAGAGAATAATATTTGCATGTTTTTCCCTTGTTCTTCAAACTCCCTACAACTAGAATCTGGCACTTTTTATAAGACTCAGTGGTAAGGGCTCTGAAATTCCCTCAGCATCAGTTTGTTGCATTTCTCGTCTAAGTGCCAACTTTGTCACAATGTAAGAATTAATGGCTAGCCAACACTCAGTTTTTCTTTTTCTTGTACTTAGGAATAAAGTCCTAAAACTACTTCCCTGCTCATGGTTCTGGGTGTTATTCTTCTTCTATTCAAATTGCCACTTTCCTTTGTGTTTCCTTTTTTGTAATCTCTTTCCAGCATTGCTTTTATGACCAACATGAGGTTGTTGATCAGTTGCCCAAGTAATCAGAACCCAGATTGCCACATCAGTCACGTAAAGGTGAAATGCCATGAAAGCTTTTTGCCTACTACTTTCCCAAGTGGATTGTAAAATAATTGTGCTGATAATTTAATTTGAACTTCAGAATTCAGCTATGTGTTAGTGCATGGTTTTGCTTTAAAGCCTTGTTTCAAACAGTTGCAGTCTCATTATTTTGAGTAACAAAAGAAACCCTGTAAAATAGGAATGTCTCTTTCTATAACTTGTAGAAAACCAAAACTTTGAAATCCCTTTTTAAATGAGAATACATATAAAATAAAAAAAAAAAAATGGTTTATAAATATCAATAAGCTACTAGTACTTAGAAATCTGGTTTTACAGCAAGGTAAAAATGGCATTCACTTTGTGTCTAGACACCATACTAATGGCAGAAAGAGTTTTTAAGAAGTGTGGCAGTAGATCAATAGCAATGGAAGATAATACTAAATTATACAATCCACATTCTACTGTGTGACACATGAAGGATAATTTTGTAATATCCGGGTGAGCAGTAGGTTGCAATATCTTCCCTTTTTCTCTCAAAATACAGTTTCTTGTGAGGGTCATGTCAAATCTAGCAAAAAAAAAATGTGAACCATGAGACGAAACTTCAGTCAAGTAGTACAAATTTACCTATGCTGCTTTTCTATTCATTTTCTCTAAAAAAAATTCCCTCTTCCAAAGACTTTTCATCCTACTTCTACGCCAAACAACCTGACATAAGTTATGGATCAGCATGTTAGAAGTGTGGTTGTGCAGATACTTCTGCAATGGAGTTACTCAGAAAAAGGATTCACATCCACACTCAGCGATGAAAAGAAACCACAGTATTTGCTGGAGCACAATCAAAGACTGCTAATTCTGTTTAGTTTTGATCTCTATGAAGATGAGACAGTCATTATTGACGGACGGTTTACTGCATTCCTCCCAAAATCACAAGGAAATTCAAGTTTTGCTTAATAAAAGAGAGAGAGAGAGAGAGAGAGAGGGAGAGAAAACATGCTTTGGGTTAAAAGAAGTGTATAGATGAGGAAAGATAAAAGTACTTTAGTATGTTAAGAGTAGTGCAGTGCAAGAGGTTTGTTCAGACTTTTCCTTCTGTACTCAACTCTGGTGAAGCCGCACCTTGAGTACTGTGTTCACTTTTGGGCCTGTCACTACGAGAAAGACACTGAGGCCTTGCAGATTATCCAGAGAAGGGCAACGAAGCTGTGAGGGATCTGAGCACAAGTCTTATGGGGAGCAGCTGAGGGAATCAGCATTTTTCAATCTGAGGAAGAGGAGGCTCAGGAGTGACCTTATCACTCTCTACAACTGCCTGAAAGGACATTGTGATGAAGTGGGGGTCGGCCTCTTCTCCCACGTAACAGCGATAGGGCAAGTGGGAATGGCCTCAGGCTGTGCCAGGGGAGGTTCAGGTTGGATATGAGGAAAAATTTCCTCTCAGAAAGAGCAGTGAGGCACTGGCACAGGCTGCCCTGGGAGGTGGTGCAGTCACCAACCCTGGAGATGTTCAAGAACTGTGTAGATGTAGCACTGAGGGATGTTGTCAATGGGCATGGTGGGGATGGGCTGAAGGTTGGACTAGATAATCTTGGTGGTCTTTTCCAGTCATAATGATTCTATCATTCTATGACTTTTTCCAAAGATGATGTTAAACACCTCACAAGGTGTTCTTTTTTTTATAAAGGGAAAACTTGCTGAGGCAAAGCAATAGACGGCACCAAACAGTATATATGGAGTCTTCCTTCTAGGTGATCTATATAACACAGTGCTGCATTACATTAAGGAATGTTTTTTTGTGAAGCTTGAGAATGAAGACTTTTGACAAGCTAACATATTACCATTTAATAAAGGTGTTACATTCATTTAATGGAAAGATAGAAGTTACTCTCCACAGTCCTCTCAGTCCACAGAGATACTATCAAGAACATCAGTAAGGGATTTTCTTAAAACAAGTTAAAATAGTTTGGATTTGTTGCAATTAGCTGCTATCTTCATTTATTATTTGTCAAATATCTTACCATCACATTTGACAATCTAGAATGGCAAGGGACACATCTCAGAACTACTGCTGTTTATGCTTTCCTCCTTTAACAGAGAGGGACTGCGATATAACTACTTAAATTGATAGCTTGGATTCAACGGGATCTGAATGTGTCATGCAGCCATTTAATTATATCAAGCTAGCCAATGAGCATGGCTTGGAGGGGATGTAAATGCATTCTACGTGCATGAAAGGCAGCAGATGGATTTATTGACATCAGATGCAGTCAGCAGACACAAAGTGACATTTATTCCTTAAGAACTAGAACCAGCAGAATTGTCTGGTCTGCAGATCTGCACAGTAATACAACAGATTGTGGCTGAAAAGCTTAGCCCAGTTAGGTGCCTGTGTTTAATTTAAATAAGTTATTATTGTGTTTCAATGTTTTTGTTTCTATCCCGCTAATCCGATTTTTCAGATCTGTTCGCTTTGTTTTCTTTTTAATGAAACCACCTGAATTTGGAATCTGTTCTAAATTAAAGGTTACTGACTTCCAATTCTCCTCTACCTCACTGAACTTTCTATTCCTTCAGGAAGAGAGTTAAGAATTCAGCCCACCTGATTTTGTGTTTAAGATATGGATGTGAAGTACAGCAAAGACAAGTAGATGAATGCTTGAACATGAACAAAGAACACAAATTAGCAAGTTTGGATTGGCCACTGTCCATCAGAAAATTGTCTCTCATGGTGCCCCTACTGCCTCTCATATCTTATTTCCTCTTGGTTTTAACAAATAAAAATAGATGTAATTAATTTGCTCATGGGTTGCTGATGGTTTTTTTTTGTGCATGTGTTTTTGTTTTGTTTATGTGTTCTATTGTTTTTTGTTTGTTTCTTTTACTGCAGTTTCTTCCTCACCCCTACTGTATTTTCCAGACTTCTGCTTTCTTCAAAGGTTGGTACCTTTTGACTCTTTTCCACACTTTTTTCAAAACAATTCTCTCAGTTATACTGAAATTGAAATATGTCCTTCAGCTTTTGGTATATCTTGATCGAACAGAAGTAAACAAATGGAACACCTCACCCTTAAGGATGAACATAAACTATTTATACTGAGTTTTCTGGATGCCTAAAAATCACTATGCAATACCATAATCCATGCATGAAGAACTAATTTCAGCTTCACTGCCTTCTGTGGAGCTGCAGAAATTATACATTTTAGTCTGATGATTCGAAGAGTATGAAAGAGTGTGTCTTACATTCTCATTTATTTCTGTCTTCTTGTATCCCCTCACTTATATGAGGTGGAAAAGAATATGTAATTGGTGGGGCTGAGGGAATTTGGAAGGTATATGTGCAAAAGAAACCAATACATTTTTTTCATTTCTTTGCTTATGGGAAGGCTATATGCAGGCATATAGAAAATAGCTACAACTCTAATGTGAGTAGACAGCGTGATGACTACTGAAAATGCACTCCTCCTCTCTTCAACCCTATAACTAGCCTTCGTTAGACTCCTATTTGCATTTTCACTCCTTTGAAATGTCATCTTGTTCTGCTGCTCTGCTCCACCATTTTATTACTTCCACTTCCTTCCCCATAACAGATAAATATAGCTGAGTAACACTGTAGTTCCACCCCCTGTGAGAAGTCTCACCGTCTTGGACGTAAACTTTGCTCTTGGGAACCACTGGCTAAATGTAAGGAATGGGAGTTGTGAAAGGAGATGCCACTCTGCTCAAATACAGCAGGTGAAGAGCTGCCAAAATCTTCTTTCCCACAGCAAAACAGGGATTGGGGTGGGGGGAAGGGGAGAGTCACCACAGTTTTTGCTGTGCTGGGGCTCATCTCTCCATGCACACCTGTGATGTGAATCAGCTTTGAAAGGAGGACTGAAGTTTTAATGTACCCTTGAGGAAAAGCTAGCTGTCAAAATTCGTAATGAAGTACCTCTATTGCTGTTTGTCCTCAGTTCATTTCCTAAGCAAGAATTTTCCCTGGCCCATGTGGTGCCTTAATTTAAAGATGTTCCCATTTTTCTGGCAGCTGCAGTTTCCTCACCTTCAACAAATCAATGTGTAAAATTGCTATCAGCACTAGGCAGGCTCTGCACACTTTCATTCCATGATCTAGGAGGGAATCGATCTTATCCCTGGAGACAAGGATTACCAAGGCTCTGTTGATATCCTGACGTAGAAAACACTGGCTCAGGGCAAAGATGGCCGTTCTCCTTCCCTGCCCTCCCACTCTTTGAGGCACTGGATTTGGAGAAACCTGCTAGGGCTTGTTTCTTTCATTCCTTCCTGGAAGGTGTAAGTGCTCAAACGTCATCCCTAGAGGCCAAACAGGCTTGTCAGAAAGATTCCTGCACAAGCAGAGTGCCTGAGGGCTGCTCTGAGGTATGGTGCTTTGTTTGTTCCCATTAGCTTAGCAAGGTGTGGTGGTTTTGTTTTGTTTTGTTTTGTTTTTTACAGGAGGTAAGGGAAGTTCTGCAAAGTTCTGCATGTCAGCATCCTATTTATCCCTGAATCTGTTGTTGTAACTCAATGCAAAATAGGCTATTTGTGTAGCTCTTAGGAAGAGGTCAGACTTTGTGAATTACGGGTTCTACTTACATATTTAGAGATCACCTTATGAAAGTGATTAACTGTATGTCAAATACTTGACATCCTTAATCACTGCATCATAATTAGCTACAGCAATACTAGGCAGAAAGAGTTGTCTTCCATGCTCAAAGGCTTCAGGTGCTGGGAATTTTACCTGCAGCCTGGTATGGATAGGTGGCTGCTCATGGAGAAAATGCACATCTTGCAGTTGGCTGAAAGTCTGCCTCTCCCTGGGAACAATGCTATGGGATTCAGTCTTGTGAAACCAAGGACAATGGAAGGAGGGATTCTAACCGAAGTGCTTCTGTGCATAAGGAAGCTTGATTTCATAATTCCCTTGAGAAAATAACTCCATGCAGTAGTTCAATAGTATAAGGCTCTTGAACAGATACTGCTGAGGTATAGACAAATTATCCCTTTCTCTGGCAGTTTGGAGTTGAAAAAAGAGCTGACAGCAATCTTAAGGCTTGGCTTGCATAACACTTGCCATTATTAGAGATATTGGGCCCTCGTTGTTTGAAAGAGGGTGTTTGGAAACTCAAGAGGGAAATGCCTTAAAATAGAGATGAGTTAATTCACGTGCATGAGTATGACTTGTCCCTTGAAGTTCTGAACACAGGTATGCCATGCCAGGGAGGGAAGGTATGCAGAGAAGATCAGAGGATTGGAGTCATTGTGATTGTTCAACTAAGCAACATTCAGGCTGAATGACTGCTATACTTTTAGTGCCTATAAATGAAAAGTAAAGAGTAATATGACAAGCCACAAAGAATGCTTTCAACAAATGAAGAATATGAAGAAATATTGAGTAGTTTCCCATCTTGTATATACACCAGGTATGCTCACTGGAGTGAATCAGGAAGGAAAAAAAATAGGCTGTCACATAATGAGACTAGCTCAGTCTGGGCATTTGCACAGTCATCCTAAGTTCCCATAGACTACCTTAATTTTGGCATTTCTTACCTCTATGATTGCTTGCTTTTGTAGCCTCAACATTGTTTGAAGGCAATTATTCCACTGTATGCAATGCACAGCACATACCAGGAATTCATGCAGCTTTTTTATGAAGGGATAGTCTGTCATTGGAAACACTGAATGCCATGTGGGTTGAAGAATGTTAAAGAGGAACACCTTGAGGGAACCATGGGTGTTATGTCATGGAAAACATCCTGAAGTATTTTTAGCTACGTATTTTCTCAATCTGTGATGAAAAGAAGCAAAAAAATCAGGCTGCATATATCCCGTGTACTATACATACGGGATATATGCCTGTATGAGAGACTTGGTTCTAAAACTACTCAACAATGGGACCTCATTCTAAAAGAAGAAAAAGACCACCAGACTTATAGCATATTTTTGAGCAATACTTTCATGTTGTCTGAATATGATTTTCTAAACACTACTCAGTGATAACGTCTTTTTTTCTTCTTTGAGGGGTTGGCACACAACCAACCTAGCTACATAAAGGCTTGAGCCTTTGTGGATTCACCTAAGAAAAAGTCATGTGAAATTCAGCAGATCAGAAGGTGAGCCTGTCTTGCCTGGGAAGATTGGCTGTTCCACACCCTAAAGCGTAGAGTAATGAAATAGATCCTGATCATGCTTTCTCAAGGCAAGTTCATCTACCAGCATAAAGATCAATGGAGCAATTCCAGATTTCTACTGCAAAGACTGAGCCTGCTGTCGGTCCAGACTTCTTAAAGTCCTTGTTCCTTCTGTTACATACATTGTAAATTTTGCTATTGTGATTTCAGACAGTGAAAGGCATTAATCCTTAAAATTCGGTCCACCACAGCCCCTTCCTATACTGACCAAACACATGCCTGTATTATTGTGCATTTTTTAAATGGAATATTTGCATCTCAGCTAATGTCAAAGATCTTTGTCACTATGCCTCCTTCCAGATTTGAAAAATGTAACCACTGTGACCTAACCTCCTTTATGGCCAACTCACCTTTATGGTTTCCAAAATGAATCATTCTGATGTCAAAGAAGCAATTTACTCTTGCAGATCATTCATTTACTACTACTACTACCATGCTTAAAAGTAATTGGCATGTCCAGCTCATACAGCACCTTCCCAAATTCCAGAACTCAATGTAGGTCAAATATGAGGGAATTTAACCTCATATTTGTAATGGCCTACATCTAAAGAGACAAAACTTGATTTTGAAATAGGAGTTTCAAAGTAAACCACCCTTTCCTCCAGCTATTTTACTGAAAGCATTCCTATTTTGGCTGGAGACTTTGGTTGCTTTTTCTTTTCAAAGGTATCACAGAACTATCAGTACCACAAGCTGTGATTGGAGAGCAGGCACAATGAGATTATTCTTTGGTGTCACTGTTTCTGTTCTAAGTTCAGCTTGACTCTCAAGCCGTGGTTTGACAAGACAGAGTCTGTTTTTCAGTCCACATAATGTCAAGATGTCAAAGGTTCTGTAATCATAAGAATGTACAGTGGTAGAGAGCCCCTCCAATGATTCAAAATTTTTAACATTGTTTTGAAGAGATTTTGTCCTAGTAGATTTAATATAGAGCAAGAATTCTTTGTCTACGCACCTCTAACTCCATGCAGTCTTCCTGAAGTCAGCACAAAGCCAGCACAAAACTGGAAAGTGAACATAAATACCATACTGGTGTGCTCTAGCTAAAAAAAAAAACAGAAATGAGTCCACATGCTCTTGCCTGATTTTGATCAAATTTGTACCACAACATGATGTATAACCGCATAGAGCTTGTATTAAATGATTACAGAGCCACTGTCTTGGTAGTCTACCAAAGCAACAACTCTGTGGTTAGAAGATTAAAGACATTTCATCATAGCATCTGCTCTGCTCTTAGAATTAGAAACACCCTCATCTGTGGAAGCTGTCATATCTAATAAATAGACAGTTTCAATCATTACCATCTAGGGTGTCATCAGGAGCACAAGATGGAAGATGAAGATGATGTGCCTCAGCTGCAGGATTCTTAATGCTATTTTTATAGTGACCCAGACCTCCTCAAGTCACAAAAAAAATATTGCTTTTGGGGCAGGGTGAGTGTATTGGTATGCCTCTATGTGTTCTAATCAAATCAGTATTGTCTCTCATCTACAGATGTACTACAGTTCTGTAATTATAAACTCCTAAGATTCCCTAGAGATTATCTAGTCAGTACAAACTACGTGGCATATATATACCATATATAATTTTACATGCACAGAATATTGGTAGTTGATTATTTAATCCTGAATAGAGCAAGCTATAAGATAAAATCCAAGCAGAGAGAGTTTGAATTAAAACTTTTCTTAAAAGATCACCGAGTCTTTAGAATAAAAATGTTGAACTACTGAAGTATTTGGTGAATACCACAAACTTTAGTATGCTGTTCTAGTGGTTCTTTTCTAATTCTAAACTTATAGAAGATAGACCTGACAGCTTGTATGTAGCATGAAGAACAACATTCCCCTCTTTCCTATTTTGGGACTTAGAAGCTTGAACTCAGCTCCTAACTTCTCTTGTAAATCAAAACAAACTTCTTGAGTCATCAATTCAGTGTTAACTCAATGTTTAGCTTAATCTTCTCTGGTCTTTCAGACCAGCACTTTGCAGGTGCTTACTTGCACCTTTCCTAAACAATAATAATCTGTCTTGAATTGTGGACAACAACACTGAAGGCCATACCACAGCGCTTACCCCGGTACCACACACAGAGGCAACATAACTCTCCTACTACTTCCAGAAATTCTTCTGCTTATGAATCCAATTCTATTTGGAAATCTAAAATTACCATTTTAATTCTGGTTGCAGCACTTAGACAGTTGATTAGTCACCATGACCCTAACGACCTTTTAAAAATCAAAGCATGCTTCCTACAGATTTCAAGCGCGCAGCTTTGCATTTGGCAGTTAAGTTACATATTTGTTTATGTTCCTCTCAACAATCCAAATGATTTCAACAGTTTGCCCTTTTCATGATTTATGATTCCCTCAGTCTTCCTGATACCTGTAAATACTGTCATTTAAAGACTGTATCTCTGATTTCTCCTCTGCTTGTTTCTATGGGATTCAGTTGCTTTCATCACAGAATGGCCAGGGTTGGAAGGGACCTCAAGGATCATGGATCTCCAACACCCCTGCCACATGCAGGGCCAACAACCTCCCCATTTACTACTAGACCAGGCTGCCCAGGGCCCCATCCAATCTGGCCTTGAACACCTCCAGGGATGGGGCATCCACAACCTCTCTGGGCAGCCTGTTCCAGCACCTCACTACTCTCTCTGTGAAGAACATCCAACCTAAATCTTCCTTCCTTCAACTTAAAAGCATTTCCCTTAAAACCATTTCTCCTTAAAACCATTTCCCCTTGTCCTGCTGTTATCTACGCTTTCAAAGAGTTGATTCCCCTCCTGTTTGTAGGCTCCCTTTAGGTACTGGAAGGCTGCAATGAGGTCACCTGGCAACCTTCATTTCTCCAGGCTGAACAAGCCCCGCTCCCTCAGCCTGTCTTTTAGGGGACATGTTCCAGAACCCTGATCATCTTCGTGGCTCTCCTCTGGACCCTCTCCAACAACTCTCTATCCTTCTTGTACTGGGGGCTTTAGACCTGGACACAGTTCTCCAGATGGGGCCTTACAAGAACAGAGTAGAGAAGGACAATCACCTCCTTGTCCCTGCTGGCCACCCCTCTTCTGATGGAGCCCAGGATACCATTTGCTTTCTGAGCTGCAAGAGCACACTTATCTTAGAATCTGGTAGCTGACAAATCTGGCTGACCAGGGTCTGCTCAATAGCTTTTAGGTGCATCAGGTTGATATGTTTCCGTTCAAATTACAGTGTTTTCCTTCTGGTATATCTTTATCCACAAATCACAAAATGAAAATACCCTCTAAGTTTCCTAAAACTCATATGGAAAAAAAGGTTGGTTGCAACTCATATCCCTTTTTCTACTCTGTATGACTGCAGAAATACATAAAGCAAAAAGTATCTCCAAGCTTTGTCCTAAACTTATTTTATTGCATTCATCTGGTCAAACACATAGTCCTGAAGTGCCTTGTTCTACACTTCCTGTCAAGGGAAGAATTAACCTCTGAGGTATTTTACAGACTGGCAGATACACTTGTGATGTGAGCAAACAGGCCTATCTCCCACCCAAAACAGGATCCCAGTTACACAACGTTTCCAGACACCCTAGGCACCTTCTGCACCATCTCATGACCTCCATGCATGGGCCAGGCAGATCTCATCTAACGGGCAACGCTTCCTATTCCACCCTCCAATAGATTTCCACTACTGTGGGGGAAGTGTCATGTGTCTTACCTTACCTCCATTGGAGATCAGTGCCAGGTTACCATGTTGGCAAATTGACCGTCTCTTTCACTGTTACACCTTCTCTCAGGTACTCAAAACGAGACTGTCAGCATCAATAATAAGCATAGAGGGGACTGTGTTTCTCAGAAATGAACCTGTGCCACTGGCTTTTGTTCAGAAAGTGTGTATGAAGCACTACAAATCTTCCCATGAAGTGCTGGTGTCGCTTTTCAAAGGACAAATCTCATGGAAATGCAAAACTTGGGATGGAGGAGAAAATAGCAAGGAAAAGAGAGAGGTTTGCATGCCCAGGTATGTTTTTATTTGGCAGCAATAGTGCAGATTGATAAATTCAGATCATAAACTACTTATATCTACAAACCCCATTCGCATTCATCACACCTTACTGAAATACTAATAGTATGAAAAGTTTAACTGCAAATTTTCTGCAAGCAAAGATGAACACATTATTTGTGCATGTTCAATGGGTACTTCATAGAAGTGTTTCTAAAGTTCACCTCTGCACTCTTCTGCTTTATTGATCTGAAATATACAGAAGCGATGACAATTCTACTTGCTTTTTCATCTGAACCAGGTTTGCCTGCGTCTAGCCAATTTAAATGGGGCACTCTCACATACACTCCACGGATTGTTCCATGGATTGAGGCTGTTTCTTTAAGTTCTGAATGCAAATTAAGTAACTTAAACAAGGTTAAAGCATCAAGAATATATTTGCTTTTCTGGCAAATCATGTGACATCCTCTCTTTATTAAAAAGTAAAAATAGCTGTACGAGCCATCCGATGGAGTCCCTTGAAAGTAATGCGGTGACACTATTAAAGCAATGACAATTTCAACTCCTCATTAAGTTAAAAGAATCTATCAAAAAAACTTTGCAGACCACTCTGTCCCTGAAATAACTGAATGAAACCACAGGAATTCTATTAACAGTTGAACTTAATCTTGTTATACTTCTTTCAGTCACTCAGAACGTGGTTTTTACTTAATGTTGGTATTTCTGGGGTTATGACATGTCATTTGCTGGTGTCAGAAAAAATGTATCTTAGAAAAGCAAACAGACACATCCTTCATTCTTTTCTGTTTCACATAGCTGTCCCTCTTCCTTCCTTCCATGCTTTCTCTATACATCAAACATTTCTCTTCTCAAATCTGTCATTTTGCAGGGTTCCCCACTGAGAGTATATGCTTTCAGCATGTGCTGGAAGTGAAATAAATGGGACAAACGGTGTGCTTAGAAGTAAGAATACACCTCACAGTATGCAGAGCTATGACCACGAACTCTGTGAAAACTTACTGTTTTCTATGGCAATAGTATTTGATTCAATATGATCTATCTTGCCTTAAAAGAAATCAGAACCCCGGCTATGAGTTCCTCATACTTGTTCTAGATGACCCTATGGCTGTTTTTATACACCACTCATCCTGTGGTTTCTTCCTCTCATTTCTGCTAGCAAAGAAAACTCCACTGGGATAATTCTGTCTCCATATGTTTCCTCTGCTCAATAGCCAGAGAAGGTTTATAGTTTGTTTGTTTTTGGAAAAAAAAAAAAAAAAAGAAAAAACAAAAGAAAAAAAACCCACCTGCTTTAATTTTTGTTTGAACATATACCATGATAGATTGCAAAAAGCGAACTGACCAAAATAGGAATTTTACATATTGATTTGCTGTAATTGGAAAGCTCCTAAATGTTATGTTTAGTAGAACACATAAAAAGATAAAAGGAATTGCTCTGCTTGGTGCCAAGTTGTTGGGTGGGCTAAATTCTTTCCATTTTCAAAACAAATCAATTTGCCACCTGTTCTCTCCTTTTCAAGTGTTATGAGGGAGGCAAAGCTCCTTTCCTTCTCCCCAGTTTTTCTCTATAAACTGTTCGTATTTTATAGGTTGTTTAAGTAAAATGTTTATTTTTGTTCTGAATGTTTCAGAAGGAACAAAATTCTCTATTTAGATGTGACTTTAAAGTATCACCTTTGTCAACTTGTATGATTTGCTATTTGTTTCTGTTTTCTCTTTCTTTTAGAATAAATGTTTATCAGAAAGTTGCATCTGCAGAATCTGAATGAACTGATAGAAGGAAATGCTGACATTTGAGCCAGGCTTCCCAAACTCTGTAACCACAAATGCAAAACCTTGTTTGTGGTGATGGGCTCATTGGTAGAGATGAGGAGAAGATACCGCATGTGTTTTATCAGTTCTAAGAATGGAACAGAATAGAACCCTAGAACCATTAAGGCTGGAGAAGATCACTAATATCATCTAGTCCAACCAACAGTCAATCTGCACCATGCCCCCTGACCACATCCCTCAGTGCCACATTTACACAGCTCTTGAACACCTCCACGGACAGTGACTCCACCACATCCCTGTGCAGCCTGTTCCAAGGCCTCACCACTATTTCTGAGAAGAAATTCTTCCTAATAACAAACCTGAACTTCCCCTTGGGTGCAACCCAAGGACATTATCTCTCATCATATTGCTGTTACCTGGGAGAAGAGGCCAACTTCCACCTCGCTACTACCTCCTTTCAGCTTGTTGTTCTTGTATTGTGAAGTGAAACTTAAAAAATAGGAGCGAAATGAAGAACTGATCCATTAAATAAACCTCAGCACTCTTTGAAATGAAAATAAAATGTTTGCGTGTACTTATAACATGGAGAGAAACAGCAACCATGGCTTCTTGAAAGACAAATAAAGTCATACTAACCCAACTTCTTTCTATGATGACGGAACAGACCAGTAGATAGGCTACTCACCGTGTACATCCATTTACAAAAGCTTTTGATACTGATGGGCCATTTTCCTAGGAACCCATGTCTCACCTGAAGTATTCCCAAGAACTCACAGAACAGATGACAACTGATTAGGGTTAGTCCTGGCTCACGTGCGAACTGGAGGAATGGTTCAACATCCCTATCAGCAGTAAGGATGACCAGCCATAATACATGGTCATTACACCTGCAGACCCACCCAGGTTTAAGTGATTAAATGGGAGGACTGAGCTGGATAATGATCCCATGAGAATCTCAAGTCAAGTGAGACACAGGTGTCAGCTTTGGAAGTGTACATTGGCAGGTCAGTGACAAGAGGGGAATGGGGTGGTTTACTCCAGAGAAGAAATGTGTCATAGTAGCCTCAAGAGGCCCACAGAATTATTAGTAAAGAGGCAAGGAATGGACCCTTTTCTGTATTCACAGGAATGAGATGAAAATTTCAGCCCTGCAGATTTAAGTCGTTCACTGATTACATTCTCCAGAAGGACAGAAAGTCTCAGCTGTGAGGGTTTGAACAGGCAATGCCACTTCAGGATGGTACAGATGCAGTTAGAGCTGCCTTGGCTACAAGGATGGAGTGAATGACTTCTCATTACTCTTTTCAGTTGAATTTTTGTGAAATAATTTGTGGAAAACCTTGAATGAGGTTCAACAGTGTCTTTAAGTGGATATATTAATATGAACACGAGTGATTCTACTCACTTCAGTTAAGTTATCCATGTCCAAAAACAGAGGCACCAGTAGAGTATTAGTGAATGTCAGTGGCAGCTGAAGAAATCACCACCTGCAACTGTCCACAGAATCACACAGAATGGCCAGGGTTGGAAGGGACCTCAAGGATCATGAATCTCCAACCCCCCTGCCACATGCAGGGCCAACAACCTTCCCACCTAATGCTAGACCAGGCTGCCCAGGGCCCCATCCAACCTGGCCTTGAACACCTCCAGGGACAGGACATCCACAACCTCTCTGGGCAGCCTGTTCCAGCACCTCACCACTCTCTCTGTAAAGAACTTCCCCCTGACATCCAACCTAAATCTTCCCTCCTTCAACTTAAAACCATTTCCCCTTGTCCTGCTGTTATCTACCCTTTCAAAGAGTTGATTCCCCTCCTGTTTGTAGGCTCCCTTTAGGTACTGAAAGGCTGCAATGAGGTCACCCCGCAGCCTTCGTTTCTCCAGGCTGAACAAGCCCAGCTCCCTCAGCCTGTCTTCATAGGGGAGGTGCTCCAGCCCTCTGATCATCTTTGTGGCCCTCCTCTGGACCCTCTCCAACAGCTCCCTGTCTTTTTTGTACTGGGGACTCCAGACCTGGACACAGTTTCCAGATGGGGCCTCACAAGAGCAGAGTGGAGATGGACAATCACCTCCCTGTCCCTGCTGGCTACCCCAGGATACCATTTACCTTCCAAGCCACAAGGACACTCTGCTGGCTCATATTAAGTTTTTCATCTATCAAGACCCCCAGGTCCTTCTCCACAGGGCTGCTCTCAAGGACCGCTCCTTCCAGTCTGTATGGATGCCTGGGATTCCTCTGGCCCAAGTGCAAAACTCTGCACTTTGCCGTGTTGAACCTCATCAGGTTCACCCAGGCCCACCTTTCCAGCCTTTCGAAGTCCCTCTGAATGGCATCCCTTCTACCGTGTCGACCGCACCACTCAGCTTGGTGTTGTCAGCAAACTTGCTGAGGGTGCACTCGATTCTGTCATCGATGTCATTGATAAAGATGCTAAAGAGCACCGGTCCTAAGACAGACCCCCTGGGGACGCCACTTGTTACCGGCCTCCACCTGGACATAGAGCCTCTGTCTGCGGCCTTTCAACCAGTTTCTTATCCATTGAATGGTCCACCCATCAAATCCACATCCCTCCAATTTGGAGATAAGGATGTGGTGGGGGACCGTGTCAAAAGCCTTGCTCAAGTCCAGGTAAATGACATTGGTTGCCTTCCCCTGGTCCACCGATGCCATCACTCCATCATAGAAGGCCACCAGATTGGTCAAGCATGACCTTCCTCTGGTGAAGCCATGCTGGCTGTCTTGGATCACACACTCATTCCTCATGTGATCAAGCATGTCATCCAGTATGATCTGTTCCATGATCTTCCCAGGCACAGAGGTGAGACTCACTGGCCTGTAGTTCCCGGGGTCCTCTTTGCTCCCTTTCTTGTAAATGGGAGTGGCGTGATCCTTCCTCCAGTCATCCAGGACCTCACCTGACAGCCACGACTTCTCAAATATGATGGAGAGCAGCTCGGCAACCACCTCAGCCAGCTCCTTCAGAACCCTGGGATGCATGCCATCCAGGTCCACACTTTAATGTGTTATTTATCTGCTGATTTTCAGGGAGTCAAAGGGTGGGACTGCAGGGTCACAGAACCGCAGCACAGCTGAGGCTGGCAGGGCCCTCTGGGTCCCTCTGCTCCAGCCGCTGCCCCAGCAGGGACACCCAGAGCAGGGTGCCCAGGGCCACGTCCAGGCAGCTCTGGGAGATCCCCAAGGAGGAGACCCCACAGCCTCTGTGCAGCCTGAGTCAGTGCTCCGTCACTGCACAGCACAGAAGGGCTCCTGGTGTTCAGAGGGAACCTCCTGTGCTCCAGTTTGTGCCCATGGCCTCTGGTCCTGGCACTGGGCACCACTGACAGAGCCTGGCTGCAGTCTCTGGCACCATCCCTCAGGTGTTTATGGGCACTGATGAGACCCCCCTGAGCCTCCTATTCTCCAGCCGAGCAGCCCTGGCTCTCTCAGTCCTTCCTCATAGCAGAAGTACTCCTGGTACTTGCCATTTTGGTGTCCCTCTCTTGGACACTCTTCAGTATGTCCATGTATTTCTTGTACTGAGGGGCCCAGAACTCCAAGTGCATCCTCACCAGTGTTGACTAGAGGGGAAGGATTGTCTCTCCTGAATCACAGAATCATCAAATCACCAAGGTTGGAAAAGACCTTCAAGATCATCCAGTCCAACCATCCACCTACCACCAATATTTCCCCACTAAACCATTTCCCTCAGTATGACATCTAAATGTTTTCTGAACACCTCCTGGGAAGGTGACTCCACCACCTCTTTGGGCAGCCCATTTCAGCATCAAACCACACCTTTGAAGAAGAAATTTTTCCTAATGTCCACTCTGAATCTTCCTGACGCAACTTGAGGCCATAAACACGCAACCTGCTGTTAATACTTTTCCTAATGCCCTGACAATACTGAATGATAAACACATCAACCTCCTGCTAGATATCTCTGAATAAAGTCAATAGAACAACAAAGAAAGTAGAAGATGCTAACATCTGAGAAAAAATACTGAGAAGGGGAAATAAAACAAGAAGGCAATGATGTGGCAGGTGGATTGTCCCTCCATACCTCTGCTGGTCCTTCACTAAAACGTTTTTCTGAGGGCAGGGCTTTCTTCCCACTGCAATTTCTTGCTTCCTGCAGCCCTTCCCTAAGGCAATAGACACATTCCTGCCAGCTGCATTAATAACTTCCACCTTGTGACACCGAAAACACTGGGGAACTGTTTAAAAGCGTCCTGTCTTGTACAGATACATACAGAAGCAGCAATTACAGTAACAAGAGGAATAATAATGACAAGAAAAAGCACAAGGTGGAAAAAGTCTGTGAAGAAAGTGTGGGCGAAAGCATTTTTTCAGGTTCCTTGCACGAAATATTCCCAGCAACAGACACTGTGAAGTGGGAGAAATCCACAACTTCTACAACATTTTGTCTGAACGCCCTCACAAAGAGAAAGGAGTGGGCTTCAAGACAGGTATCAGGATTTTGCCAATAATAAAACATACCTTTAGTTTTAAATGTGTTCCTTAACCCATTGTGTTACTTTGGCTCTATCTGAAGGGTTGAAAACTAAGTGCTTTTTTCTCTGCTTGTAATCCATTTCCTGTGGGTTGTTACCACCTATCTGTCTGGCAGGAACTACCCAGTTACCACGTTGATCAAACCTTACCTTTGGATGTCATCCAAAATTACTTAACAGAAAAGAATCCAACTGGCATATCTACTATGAGGAGAATGAGCAACATTTCCTTGAAGAATTTACTCAAAGTAGGCGTGCGTATTATGTGCCAAGAAAAGAAGGAAATTTGATGCTAGCATCAGTTGATGAACATTAGCATATATTCTTTATATGGTACATGCTGAAGGCAATGATGGAAAAAAAAATATGAAAAAAATCATTGTTTTAAGGTCTTCCTGCCTCAATTTAGGGAAAGAAAATGGCAAGTTCTTCAATGGAAATGCTTTTTTGTTGTTGTTTTGTTTGCTTGTTTGTTTGTTTTTTTCCATGAAGAATGGAAATACTTCAAGAGATGGGGGTTTTCTTGTCAATGTCTAAACAAAACATTTGCATTGAATTCAAAATCTGTATGTTTCAGCATGTCCAACACAGCCAAAATATTTTGCTTAGAGAAGGCAGGCATGTGTTACTATTTTCAATGCGTTTCATGTAAAAAAAAAAAAAGTCAATAATGAAGCGTTCACTCTGTTGATCCAGTTCTCACTGAGTCATTAAGGGCAGGGAACAGAAGAGACAGAAGGATATGAGACATCTTTGAACGCAGCGTATACAGCGGACTACTGAGAAATTCGAACCCAAACGTCTAGACTAAGTGGAAAAACTTGAAGGAAAAGAAAATAAAAACAACACACAAAAACACAACTTGGAACAAAGTCAAAAAAACAGGATGAAATGAAACAAACCCCCAGGCTGTGTTGGAGATGTTTTGATGCAGTTTGGCAGACCAGCTATATGCTCACTTCCTGCTCCCAGGCCAGCTGTGAAGATCGCTCTCTGAATTATGGACTCACAGAATCGTTAAGGTAGGAAAAGGCCATTAATATCATCTGGTTCAACCGTAGACCTCTGGAAAGTTTCCTCCCAAACCACCACCCTCTTCCTCCAGGGGACAGGTGCCATGGTTTATTTTAGTGGGCAGCACCTCCTCAACTTAAGTTCCCTTGCTTTTGGTTCTCTTGCCCCTCTGCTAACACAGCAGCATGCCCCTAAAAAAAAAAAAAAACAAAAAAAAATCAAAATAAGATTAAAAAATCCTGTGGTTTTGACACCTGTCCTCAAATTCCACGTCTGCTTTGACAGAATTACATTTTTTAGAGGAGTACTTGGCCTGTGATTTTCAGTTAGTTCTGTCAAGCAGTGCACAGACCTTGGTCTCTGTAAAATGGGGCTCTCAGATAGGGTGAGCAAAGCTCACATAAGGGGAAATCACTAAGGGCAGGCTTGTCAACAGGTCTGAATCTATCCCCTGAACAAAAAGAAGTGAAAAAACAAATTTGGCATCTTGGAGCCCAAACTGGCAGGCCTGGTATGAAATGACATTGCAGTTTTCATTAGCTAGTAGGAGCTGATTTCTTTCCTCCTTATCCAACACGACCTTGAAACATACCTTAAGCTTAAGTAGGTTGTTGTAGTCTTCGGGGGCCTATACTAGCTTTCCACTAATGGAAACCAAGTTTTGAACTCCAGGGGATGAAATGAAGTGAACAAAATTGTCTCTCTATCTAGTCACAGCTGTAAGATTTAGGGCATATGAAATAAAAAATGGGGCAAAAGGGACACCAAGAACCTGTTTGAACTTCAAGGTAGTAGAATATGTATAGGGCTGGAGCTGAAGAAGTAGCTTAAATAAGAGTCTTGTTTCTTGTTTTTGGCTTTTGTGGTTCAGCAAGGTGCAAGGATGACAAATATTTAATAGCAGACCACTTCTCCCACAAAGCATGGCCATGGCTAAAGAGGCTGGATGATGTCAAAGGATACAGAACAGCAGTCGTGTGATTATCCAGTGCATCACGTGGTAAGTAGAGGAGCTAATATGACTCTGACACCAATTCTTAGTCTACAGCCCTTTGTAGGATGGCATTCCTTAGCAGTATCTCTCAGCTGGGGGTAAAGGGAAGAAGACCAAACATCCTCGGACAACCACATGCAATTTCTCACCATCATCAAAAAAGTAACCTGCTGTCAGTCATCTGGCTTGCTCCCTTCTGAGGTTACAACCCTACAACAAAAGCAATTCAACAACAGATCACTCATAAACTCACAGTCAACAAAAATAGTTCTTTTTTCTATTGCTGGAAGAGCTGCAGCAGTTTCAGTCTCCTGATGAGCTATACCACTGCAGCACTTCTTTGGGCTTGAGTTAGTGGTGCACCACTTTAACTTAGTAGGCTTAATAAAATACAGAAGGTACTTCACCTTTTTATTGAGAGGGAGGGCAGGAGAGGCAATAGTACACATGCTACTTTTTGCAAACTACCCTCAGCTTGCAGTATCCCAATGCTCTGTATGAAAGCCTAAAACCACAAAGAAAATGACTATATCTTTAAATATTAGCAATGCAATTTCCTTTCTTCTATTCTTGTGAATTCCAACTGCTTTCCTGATGTTTGCACTTACCAAGTAGACAACCCAGTGATTACTTTCTGTGATCAAAACTGGCAGCTGTGAACTCAAAAGGGCAGGCTGGAATGAAAGCAACACAGAAAAGCTGGAGAAAAGAACAGTGTGGCTTCACGTGGTGATGGAGCTTCGTTTCCTATCTCCTCTGAAATTCTGCTCTTTCACATACCTTACAAGCAAGAGGAAAAAAACAATCAGTGAAAGTGTTGAGTTTGTAGGAGACATGAGCTCCACTTGAAGAGCCATGAGACGTTGGCTGGTGTTCAAGGGTATGCTGGTAACTCATAAACTGAGAAGCCTCCAAGTAAACACTCAGCGTGTCAGTAAAAGGCTCGGTGGAGGGCAGAGAAATGTGCTGCTCCTTAAGGCGTGGTGCCCCCATTAACGGATGCACACGGTGTCCATCTCTGCTCTGCCTTTAACGCAGGGCCCATGTCCCAGCCCACGTCCCAGCCACGGATCGCGTCCCGACCCATACCTCGAAGGACTACATCGCAGTGCTCGCCCTACACACGGGACCAGCTGCTGAGCCCAGATCCCCCAGCGGGGGCAAGGGGCTGCTCAGTAGGGCTGCCCTTTATGCTCTCACCCCCTCGGGCCCCTCCCGCGAGGGTAGGGGGCGCCGAGCTCGCTCGATGAGGGCCGGGGGTCGCCGGTCCGGTCCGGTCCGGGGCAGCGGAGAGGCGGCGTAAAGGGCCGTCCGCACTCCCCGGGAGCTCCCCGACAGCCCGAGCGGCCGCAAACAGGCTTAAGGCCGAGGCGATTTGCGCGTAATCCCCGGCACGGCCCGGGGAAAGGGGCGCGGTGCCGGGTAGGAGGGGTGGAGGGGGGGGGGCAGCTCGGTTAGACCCCCGGGAGCCGGGGGAGGGAGCGGAGCCGGGCGGGGAGGGAGGAGGGGGCCCGGAGGGGGCCGGGGGGAGAAAAGGGAGGAGCGGCAGGGGGTGGAGGGAAGGAAGAGCGGCGTGGGGAAGCGCTACGCGCCCGAGCGGCGGAGGGAGGGAGGGAGAGAAGGAGGCGGCGGTGGAACGCGCTCGGCTCCGTGGGCCGAAGGTCGGGCGATGGAGGAGCACGGGGAGCCGTCTTACAGCGGCCGCAGCCCCGCCTGGGAGGAGCTGGTAGGTACATGCGTGCCTCGCCGCGCGGGCATTTCCTCCTTTCCTTCCTGCTCCCTGCTGTGCGGTTCGGGCTGTCATCCCGCGGCGCGTCCCCGGGGCCGGAGTTGGGCGTCCTGACCTGAGCGGCACCCGGAGCCCCGCCGCCAACTTTGCCGGGAGGAGGGGAACGGGATGGGGGTACGGAAAGCCGCCGTAGCGTCCGGAGAATCAGAGAGATACTCTTTCAGGGAGATAGACTCTTCCTATTGTTATTTGTTCGTATTTAATTTCCGCAGCCGGGCTGGGAATCGCCTCCAGCTGTCCCTACGGCGGAGCCGAGCCGGGGTTGGGGTGCCCGCGCGGAGCGGGGGGGCACGGGTGCCTTCAGAGGGGGTTCCCCGAGAAGGCTGCCGCTTCGGTATGCTGAAGTCGCTCGGAGACCCTCCTCCCAGCGAAGGAAATCGTGTCACCGGCATCCTCCGCCGGCGATAACATCAGATTTCCCCTGTCGGCGTCCCGCCGTTGGGCTTTTCTCTATTGTGCAAACACACGCACACGCACGGCGGACGGGGAGGGCTATTAATAGCCCCTGGGTCGCCGCTCTTGAGGTCTCGGGCTGCCCGAGAGGTCAGGGCTGGGTTGTCCGTGGCCGTGAACTCTGTGGGGCAATGGAAGCATGCACCCGTAACACGGCCACGCTTCTTTTCAGGTGGCTGTGCCTTTTTTTTTTTTTTTTGCCAGCCTGCACAGATCCAGCCCCTGGTTCTATTTCTAAAGGCACTTTCTAACAGCGGAGTGGGAGAACCACACTTTGCCTGTCCCAGTCTGCACACTCCCAGGAATCTCCCTGGAGATACCTCCTGTGACCCACTGCCACCCTACCGGGATTTGCAACCCTGTGCCTTCCCAAATAAATTTTGACCGGCCTCGTTTCCTAGTGAAGTTGAACAACCCCTTTTGCTGCCCTCTGCGGTCCTCAGCTGCTGAAGCTGTGGCCGGAGATGCAGCTGTGATAGGGAGCGCAGCTGGATGCGATACGTTCCAGCAACATGGAGCTGACATCCACAAGCAGCGCGCAAAGGCAGATCCTAGATTTTGCCTGGAGAGATGAAAATGCCGTGGGAGGAAAACAGCGAATCCCGTTCCCCTGAACGTGTTGTCCTACTGAACAGTGACATTTACATTGGCTGCTGAACTCAGCCAAAAGTCAGGAGGCAGACAGATAGCAGCCCCTCCGTATGGCTGGAGCAGCCCAGCCCGCTCCCTTCTGGGTGCAGATAAACACAGACAGAGCACTTCCTTTCTTTCCCTCCCCCCCCCAAATCTCCCCCTCCCCCAATAAAGGAGAGGATTTGGGTCATGTTTATCGTTCCGTGTCTGCATTTGTTCAGGGTACACACATGAATGCAGTTTTAAGGTTAACCACTGCATTCGTTTCCTTTTACAAGCCTCCAATTTCAGTCCAAGCACTCAGTCCTCTACCTGGTAACCTGCTGGTAAAACACAGCATCTTTGAGGCAAAACTGCATCGTTTTTCTTCATATAAATCATATCAATCACCTTCTTCGACGTAGGCTTTGTCTTGAAATAAGGACAAAGGGAGATTTAGGTGAGGAACTGCATGGGGTAGGAAAAATGTGTCCAGAACTCTCCTTCTTTCTCTTAACATAGAAAAGGAGCAACAGGGTGAGAGAAACCATTGCAGGTTTGGAATTTGTGCACAGTGATTACCTCTGTGAGTTGTCAGGTGTTGGTTAGGAGTGCTGTTCCTATGGCTGTTCTGGGGAGCAACTGGCTGACATCACATGGAGCCACAGCATCTCCTTGAAAATGTCAGGGTTGAGCTTGTCCATATGAAATTTAGGATATCTGTAAAATCCTGACCTTAATTCCCAGCTCACTGTTGAATGGAGAACATCTTCCCACTTCTGTAAGAGCCAAACAGAAGTAACAGATAGTATCAGGCTCATCCTCTGCTCTTCAAAGGGACATTCAGGGGCACTGCACTCCAGACCCACGCAATCTAGGCTACGAAGTCCTATACCCTGCTTCCACATCTCATAAGGGACCCCAGCCTTAGCTTCACCTTTTGAGGTGGAGGAAAAAAACTTCTTTATCCTCCAGCTTACAGATGCCAAAGTGACCTAGAGAAAAAGAGGTAAATACGCCTATTATGGTGGGAATCAATATTAGAACTGGAAGCATTTCTGTTCCCGGAATCAAATGATGCGTTAATCTGCATTATAAGCCATAATCTGCAGAGCAGCTGGAGTGTGTATTTGGGTTTTTGGTACATCGCATATGCTTTTTAGTGATGTGTATTCTGTTATCAGCACTGAAGCTGTTTGGTGGAAAGATTCTTACAGTGCACATATTTACCCGGCACTTTGGAATTCTTTGAATATAAAGGGCAGATCATCAGCTGATATCAATTGCCATGACACAAATGATGTCAGTGGGGCTGTTTCGTGTCAGTTGAGAATCTCTCTTTCAGTGCCAACCTTTCTTTACTCTTTTCACCAGTTTCCTTTAGTAAAGAAATTTAAGGGAATTATTAAGAAGTGTGAAATTGAGCATGTGAAAGACAGAATTCATACGCGTATCACATGTGCTCTTCAGGAGCCTGACTGGGGGATTAGTTTGGAGAATTTCAGTGGTGCCACTCATACCACAGCATCCATACGTGTGTTCCCCAACATGCAATCTGCTATATGGTGCTTCTCATATTGAGTCTGGCTTCAGCCACTTGGGTAAGATGTAGTGATAGAGTCAGCTGGCAGTCCTCATCCAAGGAAAGTCCCAGGGACACCTCAGGCAGCATTATCTGGGTAAAGACCAGAGCTGGATCACAAGCATGTATTAACTCCTTTGAGAAACAGAACAAGTGGGAGCACTGAGAGCTTTAAAACTTTCCTTATGCATGGAAAATATGTATAACAACTTTATACATGAATGCAAATGAATAAGTCTTTTATACTTTATACAGCACAGCGTTTGGCTGGTGTTAACACCAAACTCGCTTGGTTTTCTCTGTTTTGAGGAACACTGGAAACTTGAGTTGGTGGCGGATTTTAGCACCTAGGATTTCACAAATGTGTACTTTGTAGATTCCGTATTCACCTCAGACTGTGCTTGTGGGGCATTTCTGTTATTTGCTGAGTTCGGTTGCTCCCACTGAACTCTCCACCTTAAGTGAGAAAACATTTCCAGTGCTTCAGTTCTGAAGTTCATTGAGACAAAGTGGAAGAGACACGAGTTGAAGTGACAGGCACCCAGTGCCCTCTCCCTTGTCATTGGAACTGGATGGCTGTTAAGGTCCCTTCTAACCTAAGCCATTCCATGATTCAGTGTTTTTTGGGTTTGGGCAGGCAGTGAAGAGGAGGATGGCAATGGGGACGTCCATGTGGGGATGAATGACACCCTTTGCACGATGCACTGTGCAGGAGCTAGGGCTCATAGTTAAGCTCTGAATGTGAACAGAAGCTGGAGAGCCATATTTATTGCCCATTTGCGTTACCCATTTCACCTACAGACACTCACTTAACAGCTTTTATGCATTTGAAATGAAGTGTAGTGAAGGAAACCTGAGCTGTCTATGCAGATACCTAAGGAGATCTGCAGCAGACAAGTTACATTTTATGCTTTAATAAAAAAAAAAATCTCCCAACATGCGAACGTCAGGTCACCAATTGAGCCAACTTTGTGACCTCCCTAAATTCAAAGGCATTCATCCGGAATTGTGAATAATGTTTCTCCTTTTCACCTTAATTCTGGAAGGTGGGTGAAATGCCTGCTTGTAAACAGTTTTGCACTCAGCTTTGCACAGGATCCCAGTCATGTGGTGGAGACACAGCTGTCACATGTACCGATATATTGAATGCTTTTTTAGCATGGGAACAAATTTAACAGTAATAGTGTTGTTCATCTAGGCGCTGCTTAATTCAGTTGAATTAAATGGAGTCAGTGAGCACTGTATTCTGTTAGCACCCAGTGTTCCTCAAATCGTAGTCCCAGCCCTATGCAAACTGCATTAGCATTAATTAGCACACTGTCTTGTCACCTAGTTGCAGTGTTCAGTTGTCATTTACCTTCAGAAGGCTCTGCTGGCTGCAGTGAGTGAGCCGTGTTCTGGGGTAATTTGCTGTTCTGAAGGTGCTGGGGAGGAGGAAGAGGAAGGAAGGCAGCTGGGGTGACTAAGTGTCTGTAAGCTTCTCTCTTGCCCTTTCTTCTTATCTGTGTCCTAAGAGAATTTAGTGCACACTTGCTCTTGCCCAAGTTTTGTCTTACATTTTTGAGATAGAACTCCTTCAGGAGCAGAATGAGACGAGTGAGGAAAAGGAGCTATGCAAGACCTTCGTCTAGTTTCAGATGTGGTGGTAGGACTTAGGCCCACTTATTACTGTACTAAGAAACACAGGTACTCACAATTCCTTTAAAACGTACCCTCAAAGAAGTGATCCTACATAGAGAAGGGCAGTAGAACCTCATGGAAGTGCCTGATTTGGTGACACCTACGTGGGATACAACACTTGTGTGGCTTCATGCTTCTTTCATTCCACCTACTACAAATGAAAGTCCCATTGTAGGAAATGGGATATTCCAGTGTACGAAACCCAGCTCACGGCACGGTGTTCGCAGCATAGGATGGGCTCCGTGTTACGGTTTCGCTTTTGTTTCTCATTTGTTGCTCTGTATTTCGGTACTGCGGCACTCATATTAGCTCATTGAGAGATGGAAGTTCCCTTTTGAGAAATATAAATAGAATTGCGGGAACAGAGAAGCCGCAAGTATTGGTCGCTTTCTCATCTTTAATCCACTCCGTGCAGTTGGGAGCCGTATGTTTTATTTGGTATTGCCGAGACTGAATGCTTATTTGGAACACTGACTACACGCAAAGCCACAGTCATTTCTGAGCCCCACAATTCAGAACATGTGCTGACATTTCGAGATCCTGGGAGCTGCCAGATCTGCGACGAGAAGGGAAAAGCGACCCTTTTTCTCCCCCGCTCCAGAGGACCGCTCTTACGCGAAGACAAGAACTTCGAGCAAAGCAATACAAGAACTAAACGGATGTGGGAGAACAACCACGTCCCGTTTCGAGTCGACGCATCCCGTTAGGCACGCCGCCTTCTCGCTTTTCGATGCCGGACGCGCGGAGCACAGCCGCACAGCTCCCCGCTGCAGCCGCACAGGTGCCCCATCCCCGTGCCAGGCCGCTGGGCTGAGCCCCCCGCACGGTGCCCACACGTGGCCGCGGGCTGGGACCCGCTCCCCTCCGCGTCCCCGGGGGCGCCGCCCGCTCTGCCCCTCATCTCTCGCCGCCCGCCCGCTGCATCCTTAGCCGCGCTCGGCGCTCCCGCGGCGATGAGGGATCTGGGGCCGAACCTGCCCGCCACGACCCGTTCCGAGTCGGGAACGGCTGCCGGCGGCCCCGCCGTCGGAGGGGGCGGCGGAAGATGGCCGCCGAGCGGTCGGCCCCACCAGCGCCCGGCTCTTCCTCGGCTCCGTCCCTCCCCCCCGCGCCGCCCCTTTCCCCACCCTCCCGCGGCCGCCTCCTCCCTCCTCCCCGGGGAGGGGAGCGGCAGCGGCTGCCCGGGCTGAGCCGGGCTCGTGTGCTCTCTCTCGGCAGGAGTCCGGGAAGATGGCCGGGGCCGAGGCGGGGATGAGCGGCGCCGGGATCCAGCAGCAGCCCCAGCAGCAGCCCCAGCACCCGGCGGCGGCGGCGGCGGCGGACGAGTCGTCGGACAGCGAAGGGGAGCACGAGGGCCCCCAGAAACTCATCCGGAAAGTGTCCACCTCGGGCCAGATCCGCAGCAAGGTAAGGGGCGAGGGGACGGGAGCCCGCCGCCTTCGTCCCGGCACCCGACGGCGCGGCCCGCGGCCGCATCCCGCTGCCCCCCGGCTGAGGGGAGGCAGCCGTGCCTCTTCCTTCCTCCCGTCCCCTCCTCCCGGCCAGCTGCTGCGTCCACATCTGTCCCCGCTGGCAGGAAGCCCCCCGGGGCGGCGGGGCCGGAGGGGAAGCCGCCTGCCCGTAGCCGGCGGCCGCCCTGCCCTGCCCGCGTCCTGGGTGTGGGGGAAGCAGCTCCCTCTGCTCCTCTTCCTCAGCCGCATCCCTCCCGGCCCCGCTCGTTTCTCCTGCCCCGGCCCCGAGGAGCCCCGCCGGTGGCTGCGGGTCTGTAAAGCGGCTGTCAAAGTTTCGGGGCAGCGCGTTTTTTCGGCCGGCTCGGGCTGCGAAGCCGCCCCGGTGGGATTGCTGGCTTAACTTGGTGATGGATGGTGCGTTTGCATCGCGGTTTGTTCTGTAAAATTAACTTCGGCGAGCACGTGTTTAAGGTTGCTTTTCTACCGAGACGTAAGCCAAGCAGAAGGATCGTGTAATCTCTTGCAAAACACGGTCCAAGTTCCATGGATGCACAAAGCCCGGCTGAGGTCATCCTCAGGCAGATGGCACGTAGGGCTTTGGTTCTGCACCACGGCTCGTGTGTTACTCCCTTTGCCGAGCCAAGTTAGTGAGGATCTGCTCTTGTGTTTGTGTGGGTTTGTGCTCTTCATCTCTTCAGCTCCACACACTACAGCCAAAGTGCCTCTCAGCAAGAAGCGTTCATTGCTTAGTGTTGGCATTATCCCGCTTACGTGTAAGGTGTTAAGCCATTTTTTTCCAAAAACCTTCTTGGTGTCATTGCCTTTTGTTGCTAATTGTAACTTTGCACTTGTGATTTATGTTACCTTAATAACCCTTCAGCCAGGCCTAACTGCTGTTAGGCTGCGCTGTAAGTCGCGTGCGAACTTCCAGCTTTAACACTGCTCTTCTCTGATGATCTTCAAAAAGGCAGAACGGGTGCTGTGTCATCTCTGCTGGTGCTGGGTGTGTGCAAGGCTTTGCTGTCCTTAGCGGCTGATGCTCGCGTAAAGAAAACGTGGGGATTCTGTTCTCTTGGAACAGTTCTGTGGGCATGGGATCTCGATGAGTTCTTATCCAGCGTTGTGGATTGGTGGGATACTGAGGGCTGCAAATGAATGGCAAGATGGTCTTCTTTTAAGGGAACTCTGAAAGTGATGCTTTCTCTTCTCTTAGTTTGCATCCCAGTTGTATTTCTGTGAATTGTGTTTATATGGGAAACGCTTACTATAAGAGGGAATGGTTTTACGGGGAGGTTTGGGTTAGATATTAGGAGGAAGTTTTTGACACAGAGGGTGGTGACGCACTGGAACAGGTTGCCCAAGGAGGTTGTGGATACCCCATCCCTGGAGGCATTCAAGGTCAGGCTGGATGTGGCTCTGGGCAGCCTGGTCTGGTGGTTGGCGACCCTGCACATAGCAGGGGTTTGAAACTAGATGATCATTGTGGTCCTTTTCAACCCAGGCCATTCTATGATTCTACAATAAAACTCTGCTTTACTTGCTACAATTTACAGTAACATGCAACTGAGAATATAAATAACTTTCCGTTTAATTAAAAGTGATATATCTGTGTTAAAGATGAGACCTGTGTTCAATAATTCAGATGCACTTTATTTTATAACTCAGGATGCATTATTTAAAAGTAGCTGTGTTTAGACTGACAACTCCCATTTAGTTTGAGGGTGTTGCATGTTTGCTGTTGTAGTAGTTGGTGATCAGTGGTTACACGAAACCACAAGAGCAAGGAACGTCAGGGAGCTGCTCTTTCACCCAGCCAGTCCCTTTCATTCAAATTAGATTTGTTAAGCTTCACTTACTCCGTGAATGTGTTTGTAAGCTAAGGTTTTAATTAAGTGGATGGGATTTGTCTTACAGCTAAGAATAGACTTTTGAAAGAACCCGAAACATGTACGTTACATTTATCATTGATGTTCATGGGCCATTTAACACTGTGCTGTTTTTCTCTGGAGGTTGCTTATATACTTACTCGAGACATTTCAGCAGCGTGGTGTTGATGCCTTAGCATGCAGCTGCACTCAAAAGTCTCTGCTGGCAATTGTTTTTATTTTACTTAAGGAAGATGTTATTTTTAGATGTTTTGGTACAGTTGATCATTTGTGAAAGCTCCCATATGGCGATTCTTTGCAGACAGAACCCTTCAGTGGTGGATTTTTCTAACATCTATATTGTAAGATTTAGCAAACATACGTATAATAGCAAAACCTTTTCCATGGCATAAACATAGTTTTGCTGATTTCGAACACCTGTAGTGCTCAGAGTGTGTTTTTAAGCCTTGTCCTCTTCCTCCTATGTATAAACAATTGACTGCGGGTGAAAATCAGAATGGGAAAGTGAAAGGAAAGAATACTATACTGGAAGATGTAATTGCACTGAAGTTCGTTGCTTCTTTATGATACGCTGGTCACATGCTCACTGCTCTGCTTAGAAATCTGTAGTCCAGTTTTGCTTACTCACATTGAGTAGTAACTTCCTCTGCGAATGGCTTGGCTGAGTTCAGTGGAACTGCTTTTACAGCACTTTGATACTTGAAGTGGATGGGTGGTAGGGCTGAACATCTCCGTAACTTTTATTCTTGATCTACTTGTAAATTACACATACTTATTTCTCATGTTTTTAGAGTATGCGGAAGGCATGTCTTGTGCTGAAATATGGCCACTATTTATTTCCCTGGTACAGAAAACCTGAAGATCAGCACGCTCTCGTTTCTGCAAAATGAGGAATAAACATGTATCTAGGAGCTGTTCACTCAGGCTACACACTTGTTTATAGAGTGATGCCGTGGCAGTAGAGGAGCCAGGACTGAAATTATTTAGCGCTTCTACGAGACTAAAGACAGCATCTTTCATCCTTATCCTGGAAGCTGTTGAATTACAGAGCACATATGTGTTCCCGGAGGAAACACAGCAGAACAAACAGGTGGCAAATACCCTGTGAAGTCTGAGTAGTTTAGGGCTGAAATCCCAAATGGAGAGTGTTGAAACCATTCTTGACTTCATGATGTTTACTGGCAGTTTCTCCCTATCTCTGAGACCTGAATATGTAGTATGTAAAAAGCATCCTGGTAAAATTGTTTTTTGGAAAAAGACAAGGCCAGGCTGGATGTGGCTCTGGGCAGCCTGGTCTAGTGTTTGGTGACCCTGCCTTATGGCAGGTGGGTTGAAACTAGATGATCATTGTGGTCCTTTTCAACCCAAGCTCTTCTATGATTCTATGATATACATGTTTTATTTATTTATTTTTGGTGAAGATATTTGAAATCTGTATTCAGTTTTGAAGCAGTGCGTATGATGATGTACCAGCAGTGTTGTACTGGGGAATTAAATCATGCAAAGTTCTTGCATCTGCATCAAATTCAGCTTCTTCACTTTCAAAGATGCTGGTTAAAACAGTCAGTGCTCGTGCCTTTCTTAAACAAAGCAGATGATTTCATTTCTTCAGGGCTGCAGTATGAAAACTCTGCCTGTCATCAGCTGGGTCCTACTTTCTTTAAAGTTAATTGCTGTAGTGCAAAGTACATTCTTCACAAAGATGGTCTTGTTTTAGTCCTTTATAGCTGGAACCTGTTGAGAAAGGAAGGCTCAGATTAGAACTGACAGTGTTGTTTATTTTTTTTATTCAGCTTGGGGGCAAGCATGAAAAAATAGATGAAGTGGTGCCTGGATGCTTGGAAGCAGAATAGTTAGATGAGCCTGGTGGTAGTTCCTGCTTACGTCTTGAGTACTCTGTGCTAGGAAGTGGATATGGAAAAGAGCACTTTCATTACTGACCTGGCTTCCCACTGTAATAGCTCCATGTGCTGTTAGTGGGAAAGCTCTGTTGGATGTGTGTTTTGCTTTCCAATCTGCTGTTGGGTATCTCACCTGTGCTTGTTTTTTAGATAAAGCAGACATTCTGGAGCAGGGAGTATGAATTTGGAAATGCGAGAAAATAAGGTTTAGTTATTGGCAGAAACTCACCTGTAACACATCAAGGAGAATGCTGTCTTCACTCCCTTCACCTAAAATGTTTTGTGTTGTTTGTTTACTTTTTAAATAATGGAGTTACTATAACAAGGGGGAATTTCTGAATTATGGCTATGTTGTAATTAGGGGAGGTGATAGTATTATTTAGCTAAATTGCGAGAGTTATTACTAGAACTATCTTATCTTAGGTCTTAATATATTATTTTTTAGATACCTTAAATCATTATGGAGTAATAAAAGTGAATTAATTAAATTCCCAGTGTGTTTTTATTGCTCTTAGTGGATAACACCAGCCATTTAGGAACTGAGCCTTCAGAAAGTTTCTAAACTCTTCCATATGGTGACATTTCACAGTGCCAAATCCCAGTAGTCATTTCCTGTTTGTTTCTGTATACGTTTCTCTTCGATTACTATAGCTTGTTAATTCCCCTAAATATAATGTGCTATTGTTGGTGTTGGTGCTAGACCTCATGAACGTCATTCTCTGCAATGTCATCTGCTTTATTTAGCTTTTATTATCTGGTAGGTGCTGATTTGCTCAGCTAAGTCGTGGTCGATTTCTTTCTGATTAAAGAAACATGACTTATGTACTAGAAGTTGTCACGAGAATGCCACGGTAGCAAATGTAACCCTAATCTGGATTCTGTATGTGCATTAGAACTGTCTGAATCTGCATGGCTTCAAAATGCATTGTAATTTGCAGTTTATTTTGCAACTGCATTAACAGAAGTAGTGTTGCTAAACTATATCATTGTGGTTGTACAGCATGGGGCGGAACTGAAGTGACCCAGTGCATAGCAATCACCCTTGACTTCTTGGCACCTGACAGCACCTACTCCAAAGATTTAAGAGTGCTGCAGGGTATTTGTCTGCACTATTATGTTTTCCATAATTTTCATTCTGTAATTGAATCAGTTGCCTGCTGTATGCTCTGTGCATCCATTACAGCGAGGTGTCCCACCAGCAGTTTTTTTTACAACTGTTGTAAAATCCCTGGCAAATTTGATTCCTTCCTCATGTTATGCGGTGGCTTCAATGTCATTTCTATGTTCAGAATCAGCTGTCAGTTTTATATACGGATGTGTATATTCATATAAACACAGAATGATTGGGCTGGAAGGGACCTTAAAGCCCACCCAGTCCCAACACCCTGCCATGGGCAATGCCACCCACCAGCTCAGGCTGCCCAGAGCCCCATCCAACCTGGCCTTGAACACCAAGGGGCACCCACAGCTTCTCTAGGCGAGGGTTGTAGAGCACATCTGAGAGAAGCAAAATCATTTTTAGCATGTAATGGTATGTAATTCCTTGCTTTTCCTACCTGATGCGTCTCCATGTACTCTTTCAAAAAAGAGTCCATTATTGGGAAGTTTCAGTCAAAGACACAGTAGTTCTGGGAAGTTAAAAATGACTGAATGTGCTCTGTATAGAAGGCAGTAGGGTTAGCCTGGCAGAGTGGTCATTACCACTCCAAATTCTGACATGTGTTTGCATAAAACTGAAATGAAATCTGCTAAGGCATTTTAGTGATGCATGTATTGGCAAAGTGTAAATTGCTAGTGAAGTACCAGATAGGAGGAGTTCGTAACGTTTTTTTCAGTGGATATTTGCAAGCAGGTCTTCAAAGAAAATGTTGCTGCTTTTGTCTTTTGTTTGCTTTGTTTTTCTTAAAAGGATTAATGCAATTTTGTGTTGAAAAATAACATGAATTACACTTTTTTTTTTTCCCTCAGTGAACTGTGAATGTGGGGAAAAGAAAGACAAAATAATCACACTCCCATCTTTAATATAAGAGGCTCTGATTTTGTTTTGTATTCTGTTCCAAGGGAATGCCTTTCTGCTGCAAAGATCAGGTGGAACACATTGAGCTTGTTCTGCAATTTAGGGAATATTTCTGGTTTTAAGAAGCACAAGAAGAGATTATTTCAAGAACAAATGACAACTGGGAATCTCTTCTGAGGTGTCTTATCTGGTGAGCTTCATGTGCACAGTCCTGAAGACGTGTAACAGTCATTCCAGAGCTCAAGAAAGGACTGTTCTATACCTGGATCTTTATCCATGTGAGGCTCTATAGATAATTTGTGGACGTTTTGATTTGTTTCCAGTAGCTACATCAGGATCCAAGATGCCACAGTGCTTGCTGTATGACTGCTGTATGACTAGCTGGGCTATCCAGCTTAGCTTTGTATGTGTAACAAAATACACAGAATGACAGTGATTTTGTAATTGAAGTAATGATCAAAAGAATAGTTTGTCTGGCTATCACAGAGCCTTCATCTGAAGGGAAGTATCAAATCCTCTTGACTAGCTGAAGATGATAAAAGGCAGCTTAGACCAGTGCTCTTGCTCTGGAACATTAGAAAGGGCCAAGGGTTTTCTTTTTAATTGTGTTACTTTCAATTTCTTTGAACTCTGACCAACTTGTTCTCCTGGTAAGGGTTCTACAAACAGAAGTCTGCAGGCTTCAAAACCTAAGCTCAGCAAGAAGGTAATATTGTATTGTGTATTTATGTGTGGATTCATTGAAGTTTGGAATACAGAGTTTTGGGTGTAAGATCATGCTTCTGTGGTAGTTTTGACATTCTGGATTTCTTTTCTCTTCTGATAGGGGTGATTAATGCAGGACTCTGTGTCTTGTGAAGGTAGTTCAGGAGCTTACCATGAGAGATGCTAGCAGAGGAACCATGGGAAATGCATTTTGTTCTGCTTGGTCATTATTATTTCTTTTTGAGATTGTTGGTTTTTTTTTTCCCATGTGGTGTTCTCTGTTGTCATTTCTAATACAAGTGAATGTGATGCTAGAAAGCTGCTGACAACATGGCTAGCTTTGGTCACTTCTTTTAGTTTTATGCTGATGCTTGAATCTTGTCTCAAAAGAAAAAACAAAACATTCTTCCTTTAAACTTTGCGTCTGCCGCCTTTTTACCTTACCATTTTATCCTTTCTCATCTTGTCTTCAAAGCATAATTTGCATCGTCCAAAGTCTTTTAAAAACCAAGGGCCAGGCTACTGAATAACAGTGCAGTAGCCATAGCACGGTTAAAGTGAGTTCAAGCTACAACGCTGTTTGCTAGCAATGGTGTAGTAGCCAAGCTGGGTGGCATCCATAACTTATATTCCCCCTGTTACAATAAAAAGAAGTGCCATTCTTTCTTAATGTTGTGATAAACACAGCATTTACAAACAAGCTTGACACTGACCCAAAATGAATACTGTTTCACTGATGTGCTAAAAGTAAGAACACTGAATTAGAGGGTATTTAAAATGCAATAAGAGATTTATTCTAGTAAAACAGTTAAGCAGATGCTGAAACACTTCAGTTGTCCTGTACACTTTTACATGATTAATTACTTCTTAAAATTAAGCCGGCGCTTAAGTGCTTGTTGGATGTGGGCCATAGAAATTTTGTACGCAAAGTCAGAACGTGGTTGACTTAAAAGTTTTACCATGTAGGAATTATCCTGATATATTGCACAATTATGAAGAAATAGCGAATAATTTTTCTTCAGCTATTATTATTATTATTTTTTTTTCCATTTGACTAATGTTCTTGCTGGGAAATATTTCAGTGCTTAGATACTAAAGGCACGATAACTGGTCTGTGCTCCTGGGACACTTAAGATTATTGTAATGAAATCGGCAAGGCTTCCTAATTGATGAGAATCGATTTGTTTATTACAGGAGCAGTGTGAGATTTATGATGATCTGAACCATTCATTTCCTTGCCTTTAAATGTTTGGGTCTTGTAAATGGTGTGAGAGAGCTCTGCGTTGTTGTCACTAAGCAACCTTAATAGGGTTTTGGAGCTGAGGAGCAGCACGTTGCCGGTGAGCCTCCCCGTGCTTTTGCTGGTTGGGAATGAGGATGAACCCCTCAGTGGCAGCTGCCAGAGGATGCTTGCAGCCGATTGCAGGGCTTTTAGAGATGTTCGTGCTGAAGGAAGCCGGCCGTGCCGCTGGAGTTGCTTTGCGCTTCTGGCACAGCTTCGTGCTGGGAAGATCTGCCTCGGTCTTTCGTGCCTGTGGAGAATTAAGTGGATCTAAAGGGCTGTCATGCTGCTCTGGTCAGTTATGTCCTGTTGTGTGGCTGCTTAAATTTAGCAACTCCGTTTGGCTGTCTTCGGTCTGACAGCTGGTAGTCCTGCGAGCTGCTGTAGCGCTGGGGAGGAGGAGGGAGGTCAGTGGGCTCCCAGCTCCCGATGGCATAAGAGGCTCAGGACATCCATGAAGCTCACCAGAAGCCAACAGGCAGACTTCTTCCCGCACAGTGCGCGCTTCGTGTTGGTCGTGAGAACAGGCACACGCTTCTGTGTTTGTTTTAATGCTCCCATAGAGACATCTTGCTGATCATCTCCTCCTTTCCTTCCTGCTGCTGTCCCTGTTTCTTCAGAGCTGCAGCTGAGAAAGGGCAGCATCCCTTTTCCCCTTCAGCCTGCCACTCTGCAAGGTTTCTCCCTCCCAGTAACGCCAATGAAGAGAGGAGTTTCCAAACCCCAAACTTTGGCTGGGTGTCTCAGAGAAGGTGCAGATCTATGAGATTGCTCCTCTGGATAGCTTCGTTCCATGCTGCCTGTTTTGAGGGCTCTCATCTGTTGTGGGAACAGACATTCACTGAGGAACTGTTGGCTTGAAAGTCAGTGTACCTTTTTTGATGAATTTTCATCTGTTATTGTCATTTTTTGCCTGATATCTTGGAAGGCTTCATGTGAATTATTGTATTGACAAACGTTGTTTGTCTTTGTCTCAGCTTTCTAGTTGAGTAAAAGTGTAAAAGAGAGTCCAAAAAGTGGTTGTGATGAGTCAAGCACCCCATCACTGAAAGAATAGCATAGAATACCCTGACTTGGAAGGAAGGTCATTGTACACCATCATGATGATGATGGAGTACAGCTCTTGTGTGGTGTTGTTCATGGTGCATGCACTGATTCCTTCATGTTAACTTGCTGTATAACACACAAATCCTTCCTGTGAGGAATGCTGAGAGGGTATAGGTCTGCAGTGGGGATCTGATATAACTGAATTACTTGGGTCTGAGATGGAGAGCAAATGGTTCTGATTAAACCACAGCTTTTAAAGAAAGAGATACAAAATGTTTTTATTGTTTACACAACTTGTCATTAAAGGCAAAACAAACAAAAAGAGCTGTGAAGCCTGAACTCCTATCCGATGTTATTAACCTCCTTTTTTTTCTTTTTTTTTTCTCTCAAATGAGTTAACTTGCCTATGCAAACTGTACATGTAGTCTGAAAGTTTGCATTATAATACTTCTGTGGAGGGAAAAAAGAACTTGAGATAGGTTTCTTATGTAGCTCAATTAACTGCAGCTTGGGTTATATTTTTTTTATAAAGAATGGACTATGCATGAATCCTGGGCTAATGTGAATACCTGTGTGCTATTTCTTGTCTGCTTCTGGGAAAAAAAGGGACTTTACCTGTGTTGGTTAGCATGTTAGGGCCTGTGCTTGCATCCTTTCTCCCTTGCCCCAGCTGCAAGTGCTACAAAATCCCTAAATAAAAGTGCTTCAGAAGGTTGTCAATTTTGTACCCATGTCCCTGAGCCTTCATTGAAAAACCGTGTTCTGCTGCTTCCTCAGCATTTCAAAGGAAAAGAAGATAACAAGAAATGCAGAACTTCTGATGAGCTCTTGTCAAAAGCAAGCTATTAAATGTGCTGGTTGACATCAAGCTGCATGGTTAAATCCCGTCGGTACTTTTGCATATTATCTCATGTTACCTGGCGTTCCCAGGTGAACGTGATAGCAGTGCATAGCTGTGGCTTTGAAAAGAATACATAATCTCTGTTCCAGTTTCTTTAACCTTTGTGTGGTTCTGATTACACGTACACTTCAGACAATCTTAATTCTTGCATAAAGCGATCAGCACTTCAGTCTGTGTGTGTGTATGAATAAGTACTGATGTTAAAATTTTTTTTTAATCCTTTTTGCTTGCATTATTTAGGGCAGAAAAAAACCCAATGCATCAAGTCAGTTTTGCACTTGGTTGGGGAGGGGAGGTGACGTTAACATCGCAGGTTCTGCTCCTTCCCCACCCTTCCTCAGCAGTTTTACAAAGGGCTGCTATTTCAGATTACCCTTTGAGCCTGTGATAAACCTGTGTCCCTGGGAGGCTGCCTCACAGTGAGCAGTTGGAAACAAGTGGGAAATTTTATATTTTTCTATTTGAGTTAAAAAAAAAAAAAAAAAGACATGCAGCTAAATGAGCTTCTGCTGGGTTTTATGCTAAGGATGATTATACCTTTTCTTTGAAATTCACACCAGGGTTATTTATAGCTCATCCGCAGTTGAAATTACCATGAGTAGGTGTGAGAGAATACAGAAAGGGGCTTTTTGTAGGTAAAAAGTATTTATGGGGTTTGGTACAGAAGCAAAATAATTATTTGGGTTGGAAAGGACTTCTGGAGTGCCACCTCCATGCTTAGAGAAGGGGGAGGCTTTTAAAGCAACATAAGGTTGCTCAGAGCCATTCTTTTGCAAATAATGTTTTACACACCACCAGAATATGTCTGGCTCCTGATACATTTTTTATTAGGTATTCTCTGTTTTCTTCATACACGATGCTAAGGATAACCTGTGTCTGCTAAGGAAGATTTGTCAGCAGGTAAAGGCTTGTTTATATACCTTCAAAAGCAAAAAAAAAGAAAAAAAAAGAAAAAAAAACTTATTTTCAATGGTATGAGTTTGGGAAAGACTGTAGAAGGTAAAAAGCACCTTTACTTCCCTCTCTCCACTGTCTTATAGCATGAAACAGGAGTGATGTTCTGTCTGTTGTGTAAGGTGCCAGAGTACACTTAGCGTACCTAATTTGGAGTGCTTTAAATAGCTTTCTGTTTGCATTACAGATAAGTGTGTGAATGCAGATCAGTGGTATGGAATCATGTCATGTCCTGTCAAGTTCTGAAACCTTTCTCCTCTCTCTAAACCTCTCTAGACAGATTTCTGTCTATTTTAGTACTATTTTAGCACTGGCTGATTTGCCATAAGACTGATTCAAATTAAAATTTGAATGGACACTCCTGGGAGCTGGGAATTAAACTGCTCTATGACAAAAGGAAACGACAAAAACTGAAATTATTTCTACATTGTTGTTCTGCATCACTTTGGATGACCCAGGTTTTGACCAAGATGCAGAACAGTGCCACTGAGGATGGCTGATTTCATACAGATCTACCAACTGAGGTGACTGTGCGCTTCTTGGAGGTGCTGAAGGGTGACTCAGGAATCACGAGTGTGGCACAGAATAGGACCCAGCAAAGAGATGCTTGGTGTGGAGCCTTGGTGACAGTAGGCTTTCTGACCCTTTTTGTGTCCTGGGTATATGTAGTGTTTTCTCTCTGCTAAACATTTTGCAATTATAAAACATCTCTAAGAGTGTAGTTTAGCAGCAAGGCTGTCTGTTTCCTCTTCGAGCCTCAACTCGATCTTCCCTTCTACTTGACCTTGAACCACTTAAACTTTGTGGGCCTTGAGTTGTTGTTAATACCACTAATCAGTTATGCTAAGACATATGGTTATGGAAGAATAGCAGTGTCAGCTTTTCTCCCCAAGGTGTTAAGCGGGACTCAACTTCTGATTCTTTCTGTGCATGATTTTGTAGTATACAAAAAAGCATTTGTGTTTTCTTTCATTGGAGAGGTTTGCAATGTAGTTTATAGAAAAATGAACTATACTAACCTCTATGACAAAATTAATACATAATATCCACATAAAAAAAAACAGTTGTTCATCATGCTGAGTTTAATGATGGCCTTTGTTTTAATTGCAAAATTACTTTAACTTTTTAGTGGAGAGGTTGAAAATCCTGAGCAGTATCTTGTTAAACTGTATAATAGCCTAAGGTTTTCTTTGCTTTATCACGGAATGGCAGAACTGTAGAGGTTGTATGGGACAATCTAGTCCAACCCTCTGCTGAACCAGGTTCCCTAGAGTGGGTTATGCTGGAAATGTGACTGAATCTGCACTTAATTTTTACAGTGAGAATTTTGATGCATTCTATGTGAAAATGTTTACAACATATATGAGAACTACTCCAAAAGTAACGCCTCTTATTTTAATGTGTTGGCCCATGACATCAGAGGTAGGTGTTGATGGTACAGCAGTAGAGGTTGAACCTTCCCACCAGTATCCTGTTACATTTTGCGTGTGACAGATGGCAGCAGAGGAGCAGTCTGGCAGAATGGTGTCTGACATGGAAGTGTGGATGAAACAAAGGTATGACACTGAATTCCTCCATGCCAAAAACAGTTCCATCCATTAACATCCATCATTGAAGTTTTTTATGAGGATGACATGCAGGCAGGCTCTTGTTCTTTGTTGGTGAAAATGTATAGCTAACAGTGGTGATTGTATTGAAAAATAGTGTTTTGTGGCTGAGAATTCGCTCTGTTGAATAGTGTTACTGTGCTCTTTGTACCTGTTGTATTTTCCATGGAAAGAAATAGGAAGCATTACTTTCCGAGCAAGCTACGTGTGTCTCTGTATATATATTGTATGCGTAGTTAAGCACTGTGTATAGCTTGACTGTCCTTCTCTTTACAGATGTTTCTTTCAGGTTTAACATTTGAGAAAAGCAGTGCCAGGGTGAAGTCTGAAGTTCAGGCAGTTCCCTGACAAAGTTCAGAGTCGTGCCCATTATAGAAACACTGTTTATAATGCTCCAGTTAAGAACATCATAGCATGTCTATTACAACTTTTGCCTTTTATATGTTGGCTATAAAAACTAATTCTAAACTGAAACAAGAATGTAGTCTTGATGTTTTATTACTTGGAGTTAATATATGGTGCAAGGCCATCTGAGAGTATTCAAGAATAAGTGCTGCTCCTGATTGCAATCTCTCTTGGCAACCTAGGCTGGGTTCATTGCACACAGGCAAGTGGCTGCCGGAGTGTTGGTGGGAGGTTTTTGTCTTTGTTGTTATTTTCACAAGTTGCATAGAGAAGAGTACAATTTGAAATGTCAGCATCCTGGGATTTGGACAATGAGGTTGGATATGCTTGGCATTCCTATAAAAGCTTCTGTGGAAGAGAATGGAGAGGGCAACCAGCGTGGTTCTTCAATGTGATTTAAATGCGGTGTGATGTGTGGGATGGCTTCCTTCTGAAACAAGATGAAAGCATAGGTAGAAGATACTTTGCTGTTTGCATGCAAATTTGGGAACTGCATTTTGGGTGATATCTTAGACACCTGGAACTATCACATCATAGCAAATGCTGAACTTGGCTGTCCCTTTCAGTGACCTGATAGTCTCTCTCTCTTTTTTTTTTTTTGGCCTAAACATGGACATAATGTTGCTGATGAATGGATTATTCATTTATTTTCTTTTAGCTTTTAGGGTGCCTTCCCCTGTCATCATGGCCAACAGAACCTTGAATGGAAGCTAAGTGGAGGAGAGTGAGTGTGGTGCAACAGTCAGGAGGGTGTAGTACTCCATCTACTTGAACCAGATATAAAGAAATACGGAGTAACACTGGAGCAGGTGTGAGTGTGTGTGACTTACTACTTTGTGCACTGTGCTTCCTCCACACCTTATCTTCTCAATTCACACTGAGGAAGTCTGTAGCAAACAAGAAACAGGATTTAAATGCCTGTAGATTTTGCTTGCTGCTGCACACATGCCCCTAAAATTGGGCAACTTGGTCGGTAAAGCAATCTGAGGGCCTTAGATCTGTTGCACTACATCTGATATTGCATGTAGTTGTGGCTTTTAACAGCTTTTCTCCCACAAATTTTTGTACGTGACTACTTGGTGCTTATGGGATAAGCTTAATTCTGTGGGTGGATCTTAAAAGGGAAGATGTTGCCTGGAGGGCATATTCAGCCTATGAAAGTTCTCATTATTTTTCTACAATCTGTAGCTCCTGAGGCATTCAAGTTTTTTTTTTTTGCCTTACTCTCCTCAGGTGGGTCCCTACCCATGAATTTGTGATGTTATTTCAGTTAAGAGTGTGTTTTTAATTGCTGTTATCTGAGCCCAAATAGTAAAAACATGTCTGGCTGTCTTCTTAGAAATGCAGCCAACCTGTTCCCTTTTTATGGAGCGAAATGATGATTTCCGAAGTCTTTTATGTCTTCTGAGGATAAGAACTTGTTCTAATTTGAGGACAGGTTTTTTTCCTTGGTTGGTGCTAGACAGATGTGAAGGTGGTGTAGGCTAGTGGGATCAAAGGACTGGGATGTGCTTGCCAGTATTGGAAATCCTTCTGTATGTATAAACTTTTAATTTCACAGGCATGTGTGCCTTTTGAAATGGGTATTCTCCTGCTGTAGTTACCTGTGAGGCTGATGAATGTACCTGTGGCAGGCCATATTCTGCTCCCTCTCAGCACCACTCCCCAGAGTGATCTTGGGGATTCTTCAGAAAACATTTTAATTTCTGAAGAGAAAACTACAACTCCTAAGCTGAGGCAGATACTAAAGAAGTTATTGAACATTTGTTTACCAAGCCTTTTAATTTTCTCTTCAGTTGAACTGTGTACTTCTGAGCTGTCATGGCACATCCATGAGGTCTATTGGTTGCTCTGGAGAGAAGGGGGGAATGGCCACAAATGAACTCTTTCAGTTTAAGTCATTTTCTGTTCTTCTTTTCTGTAATAACTGAATGGGTTCAAAGGACTTAAGTGTATCAGTGGACCTTGGGGCAGGGTATTGGGCCATAGTGTCAATCCGATATGGCAGAACAACGGTCAACAGCTATATTCTTGGCTGGGTTACACGTGATTACCTATGGTGAAAGCAGCTATTATAGGAATCCTGGGCTGCATTAAAAACAGTGTGGCCAGCAGGGCAAGGGAGATGATCCTGCCCCCCTGCTGTGTGTTGTGAGACCTCACCTGTAGTACTGTGTCTACGTATGGAGTCCTCAATACAGTACATCCAGAGGAGGGCCTCAAAAATGATTTGAGAGATGGAAAATCCCTCCTATAAGGACAGGCTGAGAGAGCTGGGGCTGTTCTGCCTGGAGAAGAGAATGCTCTGAGGAGATTCAAGAGCAGCCTTTCAGTGGGGCACTGTAAGAAGGCAGGGGATGGACTCTTTAGCAGGATCCATTGTGATAGGACCAGGGGAAATGTTTTCAAACTAAAAAGGGGTGAGATTTGGACTGAATGTAGGGAAGAAATTTTTTACAGTAAGAGTGGTGAGGCACAGGTTGCCCGGAGAGGTGGTTGATTCTCCATCCCTGGAGACATTCAAGGCCAGGCTGGACCAGGCTCTGAGCACCTGATTGAGATGTAGATGTCTCTGTGCATTGTAGGGGAGTTCAACTAGATGACCTTTGATGATCCCTTCCAACTCTAAGGATTCTATAATTCTCTGAATTTGTGCTGAAGTGGGGTCCATGCACTGCTTGTCCATATGTCAAACATAGGAAACCTCTTGAACTTTGGAAAAACAATCAAAATGTTGGGGTGTAATTATATGTTCTGAGCTTTCTTTTTCAGTGTGCTCTTCAGAAGTACTTTATCAGAAAAATACATGCAATATGCCTCTTCCTGTGAGATGTTTTCTTTCTTTTTTTTCTTTCTTTGTTTTTTTTCCCCTCTGTATCAGCTTTATTTTCAGTTGTCATACTGATGACGTGTCTGACTGGAAGATGGTGGTGCTGCATGGAGATGCCCTCACCAGCCCCAAATGAACTTGCTTGCCTTCTGGTTCCTGCATAGCCATGTTGTGCTTTGTTCCCAAAGGAGCTAATTAGCTGGGGTGTTACATCATGCTACAGTGGTTATCTTGCTTCCAGTTCCAATGTACTTCATTTAGCGATAGCTCACATATCTCTGCAAAACACTGCATTGTATTGTTCAGGCCTGTCCCAAAATACGAGGAGAGATTTATGGCAGGGAGCTCAATCCTACTTCCTTATTTCTTCGTTCTTTGTACTGTGGTGAATTAGCTCCTTAGTTCCATTCTGCTGAAGATCTCTTTTTGCACAGAGGGAGCAATTCTTCTCTTTTCCTTTTTGTCTTTGTGTGGCTCATCACTAAACTCACCACTGTACACCTGGAGCAGCCCTCAGTGCTTCACCTGCTCAAGGTAACAGTGGCCTTAGGAGCAGCCTGCTAGGTCCTGTGAGCTTATTTAGTAGCATGGTATTTGAAGGACTGTGTAAGAGGAGAGGGGAAGTTGTATGCTTCCTCTGGTAAAGGAGAGGAGAATCCAAAACCTTCCTTCTGGTCTCTGTATAGACATTGTTTGCTTTTTCTCACCTGAATGGTGCAGTGAAATATGGCTAGCAGTGTTGTACCTGCATCCTCCAGGAGAAATCTTGGTTGCTGCCTTCACATAGGGACCTAGGTTAGGGGATATAGAAAATGGCATGAGGAAGAACTGTCTCATGTTTTCAACACCTTCATTTTTTTCCCAGTGAAAAGTTATGTAAAGCTGTAGCAGAAAGAGATTGGACCTGCCCTAGTCCAAATAAAAATGCCTACGTGGTGAGTTGGTCTAATCAGGATCAGAGCTTCCCCGTTTCAGAATTTTCCAGTGTGTGTTTGTTGTTTTCTTTATTTGTTTGGGTTTTTAAATCGTTCATTGACCTAAGAAATATAGTTATTGTAGTTAACAATACTGTTATAACACGCGCTGACAAAATCCAGATAACTCAAAGTTGGGCTGACACTTGATCCTTTACTCATACTATTGTTCCATAATATTTTTTCCTCCATGACATCATGAACTATGAAAGTGCCAACATTTTTTTTTTTTTCAAGCTGCCTAGCCTTTTCTTCCTTCGTGCCATAACCTTTAGGCTTAAAAATAACTTATTTTTCTTTGTGTTTAGTGCATGTTTTGAGAGGAAGCCGATCACCATGTGAGAATGTTTAACATCTGCAGTGGTTTTACCACCGCATATTCAAAGCAGTTGGCACATGCATTTATCTGCAGGGGTACAATGACATTTTTCTCAGCAGCTGTATCCATGACAACAACTGGGAATGTCCATGCTTCCTTTTAGTTTTCAGAAGGATATGAATTCTTACCTTCCTGATGAAAACCCTGGAAGAAAAAGCTGTGCAGTTTTTAATCGAGCTGTTTTGCCATCAGCCAATAAATAATGGGCTCTCCCAAGTGCTTTAGTATCAAAGTAGCAAAAGAAAAAAACTAAAATGTATGTATCTACGTGTACTGAGAGAAGAGTGAGCGAGCCTTTGTTTCATGGTCAACTGCTACAACCTAGTGTGAATTGTGCAACTGTTTGACAAGTGAAACGCTTGGGAAGTTTCTTTTATTTGCAGTGTTAACATCTGTACCAAGTATGTAACTTAAATCAGAGATGTAAGGGGTAGCGTATTGTTATGAAATTCAATTCTGTAACACATAAAAAAACCGTTTTCCTTATGAGCAGGAAGACTGAAGTTACTCCTGAGTAGCGTGCTGTCCATTTTCAAACATAGCAGATTGGTGCATGGAGTGGTACAGTGGTACTGAAGCAATAGATGGGGCAGCTCTTTTGGATCACTCAGCACCCAGAAAATCCAACGTGACTTACGTGTCTAAGCTAGAGTCATTAATACTGAATGTTCTTGAAAACCAGATGATACTTAAGGTGCTCTGTTAGGAATGTAGCTGCAGTAAGAGCATGAAAAAAAGGGCCGAGGTAACTTGATTTTTTTTTTTTTTTTGCACAGAAATCTGAATTCAAGGATGAAGCCACTGTACACATCCTGCTAATATATAGGCTGCCAAAACCCAGCAATTTCTTAGGAGCTGGGGTTTAGATGGCTGTGAAAATAAAACTATGGGGCTTACTGCTTTGAGAGGGTTAATATTCACATTAACACCTCTTCTGCATGCTCTCTCTTCAGATCTCATGAGTAATTTCTGGACTTCCCAGTACATCCAGCTTTACATCTTACTAGATTTCAGTGTAGGAAAAAGAACACTGACCCTAACAGATGATAGAAGTATTAAAACTGATTTATTCACAGTTAACTCTACAAGTTGTGTAGATTTTGTTCAGAGAAATGCAAGTGTGGGAAGTGGGATAAAAGATAGCTTTCTTACTATTTTCTGCCCTATGCTGTTTTGAAAGGAGGAGAGAGGGGTCTTTGCACCTAAACTTTTGGGAATTTGCAGGAAAAGAGGGGAGCCATAGGAGTGATGGAAGGAGATTGAAGCAGACAGTTTTTAGAAGCCCAGAGCAGGCTGAATTGAAGAAAGGCCTGAGAATTGCCAGTCTGCAAAGGAAGAATTTGAAGAAAGGACTTGGTAGTCCCATGGGTAGTCAGGGAGAGTTTGCATGAGGTTGTTAAATGTTTCACTTGTTGATGTTTTACATCCCTGGAAGGATTCAAGGCCAGGCTGGATGTGGCTCTGGGCAGCCTGATCTAGTGGTTGGTGACCCTGCACATTGCAGGGGTTGAAACTATCTTTGATGATCTTTGAAGTCCTTTCCAACCCAGGCCATTCTATAATTCACTCTGCAGTTCTGAATTTTTGCTATTGATAAAAGTGGTATAGATTATTAATTATTTGTTGTCATAACATGTTAGCTGTTGGAACTGTTTGTTGTCTTTTGCTGTGTGTACATCAAGGGAAGGAAGGAGGGTGGAGGCTAACCTCAGTTTATAGCTGTGAAGGCTGAGATGAAAGGCTTCACCGTTTCCAGAAAAAGGAAGCAGCTCTGACAGACTTGGGAGCTCCTAAGGAACACTTGGATCTCCTTCTAGAGAGAAATGCATTCTCCAAAACAAGAGTGGTGTGTCTGGAGAGGCTTTTACGAAGTCATTACATGGAAGAAGTGCACGGACATGACTAGCTTGTCTGATGGCTTGTGACGGATGCTAGAAGCAGGCTAGAAGCCCTTGGGATGATGAGAGGTAGCCAAATGTATGTATGTTTTGGAGTGGAGTAAACAGAAGTCCCCTCTGCCCTGAGCTGCTCCACCAAAGGGAGATGAAATGGTTTCTTGCTGAGAAAGGTGTCAGGGTGATTTCTGTTCTGTTTTGAGCTCCCAAGCTCTCAGTGAGAGACCTCAGGGGATCTACCTCTGTGATTCCAACTCTGAAACTTTCATCCTTGCTCTGAAACAGCTTCTCTTGGGGTTGGTGAATGGAGTAAATGAGAGCGCTTGTTCTGAGCAAAATGCAAGCAATGATTTCAAACTATGCAAAATCTGGGGAGTTAATGCAGGCTTAGAGAATATGGCCCTTTTACAAGCAGGAAATGAGGAAAGCCTTAGCAACCAATAAAAAAAGATCACATCTATTATATGAGTACAACTACATGTGAGAGAACTTTGATTTTACAAGCAAAGCTGGTAGAATTAGACATTTTATTGAAACGGAGTAGGAACTTGCCATCCTGTTTCCAAGCTTATTTTCAGTTTCTGAAGCAGTTCCTTACCGTGGGGCTTGTCAAGTGCTGGCAGTCCCAGTTATGCATTCACAGGTGCCTCCTCCTCCTACTGCCTGGCACACATGTGCTTAACTAGAAGAAGAGGAAAGTCGTGGAAGGTAAGGAAGGTAAGCCCAGAGAAGAGCATTTGGATACAGGCTGTTGTCTGGGTTGGATACAGCCTATTGTCTGGGTTTGCTCTCACTGTTTCGCTGTGTTTGCTGGTTCTAGGTGGCACAACTGGAGAGGTCACCTTCCCTTGCCCCCCAGCCCCCCCCCCCCCCCCCGGGTGAATTGATGGGCAGCACCTGCCACAGTGTGTCAGCAGGGCTTGGCTGGCATCTGTTGTGGCGGCCCTGCACCTGTTAATGGCATCTGTCAGCCAACCTTCAACAGTGTCAAAAAATAATGACTCCAGGAGCAGCAGCCTGCTCACAATTGGTATTTTATTGCTATGTCCTGCCTTAGTGCCCTGCTCCCATTGCGGGGTTGCTGGGAACATCACACTCACTTCTCTTTCACAGCATTTTTTCTTTTGCCTTTTTTTTTTTTTTTTTTTTTTTTAGTTTTAAATTTGTTGCATCATCTCCGCGAGTGATGTTTGGTTTATGCTGAATGCATACCTGATGTAACTGCTCATTTGAGTGCTCGGTGTCTCTGCCAATAAACAATATACCTTGGCAGCGCTGAGCACTTTTTTCCAGTGAACATGTCAATAGTTGCGGAGGGTGGATGGAAATAAAAACCTCATGTATGATCTCAAAACACGATGCGTGTTTTTAACAGTTGCACCACATTTGTTTGTCACACATTGCAGCTGTTAAGTGCAGCGGTTTTATCAAAGCCAATACAGTAAGTTTTTGTCTGAAAATGAAACCTGTATGCAGCCGTAAGTTAGCAGCTCAATAAACTTCTTTGTTTTAAACCTCAGTATTAGTTTGGCGAGTCAGTTTATCAATAGAACAGGCTGTTGCGCTAGAAAGATCTGAAAGAGGGATAATTAACTCTCTTACTGATTCTGTCTGTCTGTCTTTTGTCTGACGGAGTCTGGAAGCAACTTAATAGAATATAAAGTATTTGAAATTTCATTATCTAAAATTGCTTTTCCTAATTCCATTCACTTTGCATGTTGCAACACTGAATTAGAGTGTATTCTGTTCATAGCTGCTAATGAACTACGTTCCATTTACCTGCTTACTCTTAGGCCTTTCTAATAAAGTCATGAACTAATAAACTTCAAAGCTGAGGTACAACAGATGTATCTGGAATAGTGTCTGGTTATAATGGGCCGATCTTCATCTGTTGCGTTACAGACAACATTGGAAGAGTCTAAACCAATTTATTTTTTGAGGAAAAGGCATCTTTTTTAGCATCCGTGTGATCTTTTAGCTATATCTTTCCATTCAGGTTAATGTCATCCACATAGAATGTTCGTATAACATTTCTCAAGAAGTCTCTGAGTACTCCTAAATACTCACAATTTCATAAATTCAAATATTAGTATCTCTCTCATTAGAGGATTCATACTCCTTTAGTTGTACCTTGCCTTCAAGAAACCTCTTCATGATGCAAATAAATATAGATGATATCTGTCATCAGAAATACATTCAACCATCTGTTTGAATGTGACCATAGTGCTCTTCCAAGTGAAAATAGATTAAGTAGGAAAAGTGGTATGAAAAATTGATTAAAAAACCACTTTACTGAACTAAACTGTTTTACTGAAAAAATAGGAAATAAACATAGCTATTAATGGAGACAGAGGGAAATTCAGCCTTCAGATAGCAAATATAGAACCTTTTCTTTATGAACTCTAAGGGGAGTGAGTAAGATAGGATTAACTTCACTTAGTTTCAGTAATACCATCTGTTTTATCTGTTGATTTAACAGAAAGAAAGGGTGCCTCTAAAAAATCATTTATCCATTTCCCCTTGTCTTTTGTGTGTCCCTTTTTTTCATCACTGTTATGCAGTCGGATTTTACTTTGCTCCTGTGATGTCCATAAAGTGGAATTTTCTAACATAGAGTCTAATCATAGAATCATAGAATGGCCTAGGTTGAAAAGGACCACAATGATCATCTAGTTTCGACCTCCCTGCTGTGTGCAGGGTCGCCAGCCACCAGACCAGGCTGCCCAGAGCCACATCCAGCCTGGCCTTGAATGCCTCCAGGGATGGGGCATCCACAATCTCCTTGGGCAACAATGGAACAGTTTGGTATCGATGCCAGAAATTTCTGTAGAGTGTTATTCTTTCCTTTGCCTCCATCTTCCCTAGTAATTCAGTTTTCATCTGTGCATTAGCCATTCTCGGTATGCTAATTCTCTTCTGTTGTAATGTATGTAATTTATCTGGATAGGTTGAGGTGAGCTGCTGCTCAATCCCATCCAGGTAATTGTGCTGGGGCTTGGCAGGGAGGGAGTTACAAGTCACAGCTAGCATTTAGGTCATCTGTGAGAAGCTGTACTAATTACCCTCAAAGAGTAGGTTAAATGAGAAACCTGAACAAGGTAGCAGTGTTTGGGTAACAGGAACAATTCACTCACAAATAACTTTCTCAGTGCTCCCGCTGATGATTTCACTTGCTGTTCAAGGCAAATCTAGGCTGCGCAGATATAATCTTTCCCATGCCCTTTCCCACTGCATGAAAATGACTTTCGGTAGGGCAGTCCTACCAGTTTAAGACTGCTCTGTAGAAGTGCAAAGTGTCAAGTGTTTTGTGATTGATTGTGTTAATATCTTTATGGAAAGTATGAATCAAAATAGCATGGGAAATAGAATTGTATTTTAATTCACTGAGTATGTTGGTGGATTGAATTTGCACAGGGCTTAGGAGCTCAGCTAACTTGTACAGTACTGCAAATGCTGTACAACGAGCATTTCAAAAGGATGCTTGCAAAACAGGAGAAATGATTCTTGCAATGAGCATCTAAACGTTTTAACTTACTTAAGTAAGATGATACGTGTAGATCAGGCACGTTTCATGAGAACAAAGCAAATGCAACTCTGCATATAAATATATATAAAAATATATATGAATAACAGCTTCTACTTTATTAGAATGCTGCTTTAACCAGCTGGTAACCTCAAAAGGATTTTAAAAAAGAGTTGAAAGATGTTAATAAAAGTTTTTAGAGTGTGTAGACTAATCACGGTGTCAACTGATGAGGTGACCTTGGAGGCAGGAGGCTTTGGTTTAGCAAAAGTTGCAGTATTGGCACTTCTTTGTGTGTTTTTCATGCTTACTCTCCCCCAGATATCATTACACTTCTTTCACACTTGGACCTCCTCTGCCACTGTGTCCACCTCCCTTTATTTCTGCCTCCATCCCTATATTCTGAGCTCCTGCCTGCATCACTTGTGCTTTTCATATTTCAGTCCTTTATCTACCCGTAGGAGTGAGGCCATTCCATGCAAGGAAGCTTTTGTGGGAACACAAATTATGTTGGAAGATGAGCATTTCCCTCTTTGTGCCTCCTGTCTTCTAGCCCCTGTGCCTTCCCTGTATCTTAGGAGGCAGTGTGGCACGGAGGGGTGGAAGGAGTGCCTGCACTGTGCTTCGAGCCGTGCACTGCTGCAGCCTCCCATTGCTCTTCAGATTGAAAGCAACGGGTGCTGATAAGAAATGCAGATGTTTAAAAATATCTTAAATAGCTTGAAATGTTTTGATTGCAGCTCCTTATTTACTTGTAGATGGGAATTTTCTTTTCCTTCAAAGTTTTGTGCTCATGGAACGTCCAAAACTGGAAGCTCAAAATATTGCTTTATATAGAAGCATTCCACTCCCAGCCCAGCTGTGCGCTTTAGCCAATCAGATGAATTCTTTCTATATTAGATTATGTTGGGAGTAATAAATATAACTGAGGGTAGTGGCATATAAAAACCTTGAGAGACTTAGGATCCACAGCACGTACTGGAGATCTTGTGCTTTGCAGGTTTGTGAGGATACTCCTGGCAAGCAGGCTTGGGCTAGACCCTTGGTGTTGGAGACGACATGGTTCTAGGGAATCAATGAAGCAGTAAGTATTGAAAGGAAATTGAGACTGAAATTGCAAGGCGGTATGTGGAAAAGCAGATTAAGGATAACGTATTTTAACTGAGCTTATTTCAGTAGTAGTAAGTTATCTTCAGTAAACTTGTGGACTGAGCATTGTTTCTTCTAAAATAGATTTGTGATATAATCATCATCAGGTTGGTCGCAGTATTTGTTAGGTCTTCCCGGTCCTGCATCTGTGTGTGCTTTCTCTGCTGTTTCATTTCCATTTCAGTGATAATTTTATTCATCTACAGCTACTTTTCTTTCTCTTTGCAAAATATGTGGTTACCTACAACTGGTTTAATTTAGTAATATGCAGTGGATACACAGTTCTTCTGTGCAGCATTTGTCTTTTTAAATTTTCTTTAATTTGGGGTATGTAAATTTCACTTACGTGAAACTGTGTCTCTCACAACATTTTCTCCTCAAGATTTTCATGTTCACTGACAATAACAAGGAACTGAAGCATTGCTGTGCAGGAATTGAAACGGTGGCTTTGTATTGCTGCTGGAGGTACAAAAATATTATCCTGGGTTGATTTTGATCCCCATTGCTGTGAAGACGAAAATGATTAGTTATGAGCACTCGGTGTAAAACACTGCATAATGAACGAGTCATTACAATAGAAACGCTCAGCAGTTTGTGACTGCCTTCATACTAATTTTCTTAATAATAACGTCAATTTTGAAAGGCACATCTTGTCAGAGCTGACTGATCAGCTTCCTCATGAAGCTTTTTACTCAGATCCCAAAGTATTTGTCTTCTTACTTTCCTGAAGTAAGTACATACTTGGCACTGCAGGAACACAGGTGTTTAGAACCTATCAAGGAGAGCATTATATTGTGCTGCCACATGCTTACCAATGTGTACTAGTAGATAAAGTGATATTTTATACTACTTTATTTCCAAAGCACAGAGAAGCAAGGTAACGTTTGCCTGCTGAACACGGCTGCTTTCTTCTTTTACTTCACTTATTTGCAAAATGGCAACTTTTATCGTTGCGTAGTATTAAACAATTTCATTTACTTGTTTTATTGATGTTTCTGTTATCATCTGTATTGCACTGTCTGCGTTGCTATGGAACAGAGGTGTGCTGTGGTAAGATCATCGTCACAAAAGTATCTTCTTTAAACTGTTCCTTTCATTGCATTGTTTTAATGAAAAGCTGTAAAATGCTAAAAATAAGTATGAAAAAATTCCAATCTTAGTCATGACTAAATGAGTTTCCAACTTCGGTATTATAAAAAGTAATATGAAAATTTGGAGACAGTAAGTATGTTCTCAAGTTGCTGGCAGCCCAGAAGTATCCCCACAGGAGAAAGAGGTTATTATATATTAGCATATAATGTTCTATGTTATATAAATGGTGTGACTGATTTCTCCAAGTCTGAGGTAGGTAAAATGCAAGGGTTGTCACTAAGCTGCCTAGGTGGTTAGGAACAGTTGCTTTCCTGGTGTGTTCAGTGAACATGCAGATAAAAGGGGAAAAACCTGAAAGGAATCAACCAAAAAAGGTCATTGGTAAACACAATGCATTACTTGCAGGAGGGGATTTGGGTTAATTGAAATTCAGATCAAAGTTCTGAAAAACGGCAAACAAATTGTATGAAAAGGGAGCTCTTTTTTCCCCTCCTGCTCCTGTGTTTGATATGTCTGTTGTCCACTGTTGCTAACTAACCTGATTACGAGACTCGTTACCATGTTTGAAAATACATCTGGTTTTCCTTCTTCTCGGCTTTGTTGAACAGAATGCTTTAATCACAGTGCTTTCATTTTTTCTCTAAAGCAGACAGAGCTTTGTACAGCTGTTAGGAATTGCACCTTTCTCTGATTTGTAGTGAGATTTTGCGAGCTATTTTTTTTTCTGTGTTTTTATTGCAGTTTTTTGCACCCAAGCTGCCACTATGGTGAAATCATACTGTTGCTGTTCACCGTTCATATCATCATTCATGGATGAAATTCCATTAAGAAATGTACGTCTCCCATCAAGGTCCTTTTCAGTGGCTCCTTGGTTTTGTATTGCCATTTGTTCCTCTTGGTTGTGCTGGTGTGAGATTTTTAAAGACATCTCAGCTGAAAATAACTACTTACAAAATAAAATAAGAATAATCTGACCTGAATAACTTCATTGATACAAGCTATAACACATCAGCACGCTACAGGAGGGCACAATACAAGCAGTGATTGGTTGGGAAGGGCTGGGAGAGATTAGCATCTTATGCTGAGTTGGCATGCCGAAGCCAACCTGCTGTGAGAGGAAAGTTTCCTGCCTTGGCAGGAGAAAGAGGAAGATGCCTCTGAAGGCCTCCAGAGGGAGATACTACCCACCTAAGTTTGGGTAACACAACTTTAAAGGGAATTCAGAACAAAGTTTGTAATACAAGCAGGGATGCCATTGAATTTTGTAGCATCATCTATCATTTAAAAAAAAAGAAGTGTCTAAAATTAAGTGAATCAATTTCCTATGAAAAATTGGTATAAGGTACCAAGTCCTAAAAATTAAATATCTAGTTCAACAGTATGATGCTATATTTCACCACTTCTCAAACTTAGATATTCCTATTTATAAACTCCAAATTCCATGTCCCTAAATGTATGCAAAACAGGGAATATGTTTTATTTTTTATCTGCGCAGCTCTGTGTCGATATCCAGATTGCTATTTAAGGAAATAAACTGTAAAGTAAGGCAAAAGAGCTAAAAATAGGAGCCACTAACTAATACGCGCTCATCCAAATAGAACATGTGGAAAACATCCGTTGAGCATGCTGGAGATTAATTTTACTTAAAAAAAAAAAATAGAAGAAGAAGTTAAATTGGGGATAAACACAGCCTTTTAACTGAGGAGGGGAGCGACGTCAGCCTGTTCGTCCTAAAAGTAGAAAGGAAATCAGGAAAGGAAAAGGGAGGTTTGTGCAGCCCGCATGGTGAGCTTGATCTGGCTCAGAACTGATCTGAGAAAGTTTGGGAAAACAGAAAAGTGAGCAAACAAAGTGCATGATGTTCCACTGGCAGATTCCGTAAGCCCCATTGGCTGTTTGTGTGTAACCCTCTATAACTCCTGGTCTAGTACAAAGAGTGGAGGTTGTCGGCCCTGCCTGTGCAGGGGGGTTGGAGCTTGATGATCCTTGGTCCCTTCCAACCCGAGCCATTCTATGACTCTATGATGAACTCTCTTTTTCTTGATGTCTTAGCCCAAAGTGCGTCGCTCATGTAGTGTATCACCAGTTGAGTGACTGGAATTTGGGATGTTGGCACATGGGAAAGAACTTGGAGATTTCACGATGCCTGTACAACTCTATCATCAAAACAAATACTTTAATTCCCCTTCTTAAGCTTTTTTCACACTTTTTTTGGATTCTTTTATTTTTCAAGTCTACATATTTTCATCTACATATAGAATTTTTGGGGGGGGGCCTGCTCATGTGAAGGAGAAATTCTTGGGTTGTTAAGTCTAATTAGATATGGCCAGATCAGGAAATAATCTGTTTTGAAATGAGGTTGTGGAACAGAGTGGGTGAAAGGGGACAAACGGTGTTAAAAAGACAGGGGCTTGCTCAGAGTGAGTAAGAGGGAAGAGGGGAAGGCATGAGCTGACTTAGCACCGTTGGTTATTGCAGCTGAGCGAGTGCTGACAGAAACACGGTGCACCAGGAAGTTACAAACTATTATTTGGAGAGCATGAATTGTGTGGGAAGAGGAATAAAGTCCAATCTTTCTGCTTCATTTATTCCATGCACTGAGATCTCTACAAAGGCCTGGTTTAACTATTCTATCACTCGAGCAAGGATGAGATTAAAATTTCCATCAGAATGGTACAGTGTCTAGGCAATGGTATAGATTCCAATATCTTGAATTTTGTTGTTAAGTTAATATGTGATTTAATAAGCATGCCTCCTTATTTTGAGTCTCTTGACTGTATAAGCAGTTTTCATCACTAGGTTTGGTTCGTTTTGTACAAGTACTAACAAGACAGTTTTGGAAATACAAGGGATGACAATTTTTGCTGACAGCTTCAGTATCTGACTCTAACAGAAACCTATTTTTGAGTTTTCCTTTCTCCATTTTCCATAGTATATTCACATACTTTCAGTGCAACATTTTCAGTTTATATGTAACATAAAGCATATTATGTGACATAAAGCATACGGGGAAATGTATTTTGTAAATTGAGAAAAAAAAACTGCAGATTAGAAGACTGTTACACATTGAGCAGAAGATGTTTGAGCACGGGGATGTTTTACTTTTAATGTTTTTGTGGTTTTTTTTTATATTTATTAAATTTGAAATCAGTGCTAACCATATTACCAAGAACTGTTTGCTTATTCATCCAGAAGGAGAACACCTGCACAGCACCTTATATATCATAGCTGTACGTTAAAATTTGCTTTGTGTTGTGGCATTTTCCATTTTATCAAATCCTGACAGGCAGAACTCAAGTCATTGATAGTACTGATCAATAATAAATAAATTACAAAAAACAGGAGAAAAACTACTTGGGATAGAATTGAGAGTGTTTACTGTTTGTAATAAATGAGCTAAGTGGATGCTAGCATGAAACAGTAACTTGTAGGAAGTCAAGTCAGACACAGGGAGCTCCTGCTCCTGCATTTGTTGTGATTACTCTGGTTTAATAATTGACTGTTTCCATGTTAATTCAGACAACAGATGTTAAGATGGGAGAAATAACCCATTGTTATATTTTGCTGGTTCTCTTGCAGTATTTTTGCTCAGCATTTTTAAGTCCCAGTGCAGCCAAACTACAACAGATACAAAGAGCACAATAACACTATGAGATCAAATTCTCAGCTACAAAACACTTTTTCTACATAATCACCACCATTAGCTATGGGTTTTTGCCAGTGATGAACAAAAGACTGCATGCTGTGCTGTAAGAATGTGCATGGCTCTCTGGAACTTGGCTTGTCTTTCAAGTCACTGTCACCACTACTGAAATACACCACACACCACCTCGTTGTGCTCACATCCACTGTTTGATCTCCATAAATTTTTAGCAAGCATCAGTGAACGTCAGCGGGTGCCATGTTTTCCACATGGAGGAGTTCACTGTCGCACCTGTGCTTCATATGTATTTCCATGCCATCTGTCACAAGGCAACAAAATGTAATAGGGTACTGTTGGGAAGGTTCAACCTCTACTGCCGTGCCGCCATCATCTTCTTCTGACATCGTGGGCCAACTTAATAAAATAGAAGGTGTTACTTTCGGAGCACCCCTTGTACTATAGGCTGTTGTCTGTCCAGATGAACAGTAGGAGTTCACTGTTGAAAGCCCATGACAGGCAGAGTAAAAAACACACATTTTCAAAAACCAGGTGATTTCAAAGGATAAGTTGGAAGGATAAGCGTGATGCAGGGGGATTATCTGAGAGGTGCATTTTCTTTGACCAAATTTGGTGAAAAATACATGGCTGAGGTTTTGAGTACAGATATATGTGTATATACACGTGTATGCATGTTCATATATATAAAATATGTATACACATCAATGTGTAGGCTGCCATGTGGCTTCCCTTCAGCTCTGGGCTAAACAAACCAAAGGGCCTCATCCGCTCCTCATACGTTTTCCCTTTCAGACTTTCCTTTGTAGCCCTCGTTTGTGGCCCTTTTTTGAACATATATGAATACATATATAGCTATAAATGCTACATGTATGTATCTGATATGGAAATTTTTAGTGATTTTGGACACATTTTCCTCTTCAGGGGAGCATACACAATTGGAGTTTTCACTGTGTTTTTCCCATTCCTCCTTTTCACCCCCAAAGCCACTGAATGAATCAATATGCAGTGGGAACCCTGTTTTATTTCAAAGAGGAGAAAATTGTTTGGACATTAATGTTGGTTTTAAAGACCACGTGTTCACTGAAGGTTGTAAACAGCCGTGTAATTGGTGGATGGGGCTGGCTGCTTTCTGTCAATACTCTGTTAGTCACTCCAGCTGCTAGCTGGCAGTATCTTCTGCATCATAGTTGTTTTCTAATTATCCATTTCCAGCATCTTCTCATTTAATTTAATTTGTCTTTTTGTGTGTGTGGTTAGGACTGAATTATTAGCGATACAACTGTCCCCTAAGTTTCTTAGTTTTGCTTGGAGATGCATGTATTTTGGTCATTATTCTTCTACTTAGTAACCACTCCTACCTCCCATTCTATTTTTATTTTATTTTATTTATCTTATTTGTGTGTAGGGATATATCTAGTTACTTATGATAGTATGAGAGCATAGGGATAACTCTTCCCTTGAGTCTGGTAGGGAAAGTGTTAACAGAATCATGGATCTAAGTGGTGCTATTGTGAGAAGCATGATGTTATCAATTCAACGTAAGGCCATATTAAAACCCTGAAGAGGTTCTGAGAGCAAATACCTGTTCTTAAACAAACTGCTGATAAATGCCTATACAAGACCCTGTGAAGGAGTCAGTGGAATAATCAGACTGTTAAGAGGATATTTCCTTTTCATATAGCTACTTGATTAGGTATCTCAAACCATTTAATGGCATATGATTTTAGAAGCCTTTAATATAGTATATTTGACTGATTGTTTGTGCAGTGTTCCACAGTAATCCATCCAACTTGGCTATTCTTCATAGTTTTGAATTGTGCTTGCTTTCCATCTAAAGTGCCTTCACCTCCAGCCCTCAGTCCTTTCCAGCACTGGTTGTGTGCAGAGTTAAAAAACATGCAAAATATGATCTGATTGCTGCAATCATTTGCTTTGGGGATTTTTTTTTTTTTTTTTTTTTAGTTTAAAAATTGCTGATAATTTCTGTTGTACATTTCCCATCATCTAATTTAATTGTGTTTTGCTCATAATTTACTGAACTGCTGCACTGATAATTTGCAGAGAGAAAAAAATTAAAATCACTGTTTCATATGTTCATGTTTATGTTTGATTTTGGTGGTGCCATGTTAGGAATTCTAAGGCTTTAGCAGTAGTCAGAGGTGGTTCACTTTGCTTTTGCAATGTATATCTGACCTGTGTTTGATTTAAGATTCTGCTGGAAAGCAAATGGAGTTGTATAATTCTTTGTTTAGCTTGTTGGAACATCTTGATAAACTGAGACTGCAATTAAGGCGTATTAGTCAAGTAAAAAAGAGTAGTATCTTTAATAACCATAAATCTTGAAATGATGTATTGTCCTACTATTTGTTTCCCAGTTTACTCCTTTATTTAAATTGAAATGTGTTGCTGGAATGTAACTTTGATTTCCTATATCTAGGAATTTCATTATCGGGTGGTGACACCACCTGAGCCAGGCTTTAGGACATCTTAATACAAAAGTTCAGGCATCGGTCCGTTACTTCTGCTTCTTCATCACAGGACATATGCCAAAGCCTGTAGAAAACGAACTAAAAACTGTGCATTAACATCTCCTTTAACATTTTGTGTAGAAGGAAAACCAGCTCATCAAAAACAGATGATTAAAACATAAAATTTCTTCTTGTTATTAATTAGCAGATCTTAGTTAAAGTGAGTTTTGTTCCTGTTCAGCCTCCTGTCTCTGTGACTTTTTTAAAAGGAGGGCTATACTGTTAGTTGTCTTCATTTTTTGCAGTGGAAATGAGTTGATAGCAGTACAGCTATTTGTTAATAAGTACAGTGATTACTTGAGCTCTGGTTAACATGTTATTAATACATAATGTCGTGTATCTCACATTCTCCCCAGAACCACTGGGAGCCACAATCTCAGCTCTAATTCATGGGATCTGTAGATATTTAACAGCTCTGGAAAATCGAGTTCTGTTACCTGAATTTACTATTAAAAAAATAGAATAATTAGGGACACCTAAAATGTTTGCTATAAATTTCTTCATGTAAGAATTTTCATCTGGTCTACATTTGTATCAGCACCAAATACTTCAGCCTAACAAATGGTAGCATCTGCAGGAAAGCCGCCCATATAATATTAATGTTACTTTTTTTTTCCTTAGAAAAAGTACATGTTTCAAATGCTGAAATAATCTGTTTAAACGGGCTTATTCTTAAAAATTCATTGCTGCTCACTGATGGTCAGTGATCATTTTGCATGTTATTCTTCTGATATGTGTGTTTTTTCTAAACGTAAAATTGAATTTTGGGTAGAGGAGCTGTGTGTAGATACAGAGAGACATAAACATGCAAGTTATAGAATGATAGAAGAGCTATTTTAAAGCATTTCTTTAATGTTTCAGTGACTGACTTTCAGGAACAAACACATCATTTTTAGACATCCTGCTCAATGCAGCTTTTCTAAGTGAGCTGCACTGTGACCCTTTTTGTGCATCTGCTCATTGCTTGTGCATCTGACTGTCTGCATCCTTCTCTGTACAGCACACAACCGTATTTCTAGGCTGTGAGGATGTGTGAAGGCTGATGCATTTCATAAACCTGCCTGAAGTGATCCGGAGCAAGAGATTAAAGGCTGAGTGTCTCTGACTGGAGTAGCATTTGACTTTCTTGGCTTCATTAGATGTATGACTGAAGATTTTACATTTTGAAAAGAGTTTGAAATTGCGCTGCTTTAAATAGTCGATCCATCAGCTTACTTGTTCTGCCCGTGTCATATTTCTGGTGATGAAAAAGCACAAGCCACTAAGATCATCAGAGGACTGGAGCACCTCCCCTCTGAAGAAATGTTGAGGGAACTGGGCTTGTTTAGCTTGGAGAAGAGAAGGCTCCAGGGAGATCTCATTGCAGCCTTCCAGTACGTCAAGGGAGTGTAGAAACAGGAGGGGGAATGACTGTTTACAAGGGTGGGTAGTGACAGGACAAGGGGGAATGGTTTTAAACTGAGACAGGAGAGGTTTAGGTTAGATATTAGGAGGAAGTTTTTCACCCAGAGGGTGGTGACGCACTGGAACAGGTTGCCCAAGGAGGCTGTGGATGCCCCATCCCTGGAGGCATTCAAGGCCAGGCTGGATGTGGCTCTGGGCAGCCTGGTCTGGTGGTTGGTGACCCTGCACATAGCAGGGGGGTTGGAACTATATGATCTTTGAGGTCGTATTAAACCAAGGCCATTCTATGATTCTATGAAATTGTAGATCTGTTTTTGTTGCTGCTGACTGAGTTGATTTGAGATTTCCAGCTCTTCAGAGTTAATCGATGTTGACATTTTTATATATTCTAGATAAATGTTAACAATGCTTTTTTCCTTAAATATATTTCAGAATTAATTGATTTAAGCACTGAAGCACAGAAAAAGCAACTTATAGATATTGTTGGCCATCTGCTTAGACCTTTTTGCTGAGATATATTTGAGTACTTTTTCAGCAGCTTGAATCCCATCTTAAAGCACTTTATTAAAGAAGCAGAATGTGAGAAATTAAATGATTTGAGCCTGCTGTTCCTTTTTTAGACTATGGAGTATGCTCCTTATACTTGTCCATGGGGAGAAACCAGCTGGGAAAGTTAGAAGCAAAGGAGAAATGGCTATATTGATAAACAAATGTACATATGCAAAAATCCCAGAAGTATGAAAAATAATTTTGAAAAATGATAGTAGATAGTAATAGATGTAGCCTAGGTTTGTATTCAGCCCCTTCTTCAGTGTATCTCATCTCTGCACTGATGCAGCCAAGTCTCCTGCAGTTTGCATGCAGGCAGAATTCTGTAAAAACAAAGCACCTGCATGGGTTTTTGCTGTCAGGGTTGACTTTAATCTGCTTTGATCAAACTAAAGCCCTAAGTTTGCCTGTAACCAGAACTCTGGATTGAAATGTTACTTTTGTGTTCATAAGTGGATTTATTTCTTTTTCTTTTCCCAACTAAGATAGTGTTTTGCATGCAGAAAATTAACCTGGAATTTGGTTAAAAGTGAGCCTACACTAGTGGAAAATCTATTTTGGAGAGGTAATATTCATCTTACCTAATATTGAGCTGGTCTTTTGCACTTTAAAATGGAGAGAAGCAGACACTTGTAGTGTGATGTCTGGCCTGAGTTCGGTGCCTTCTGAAGATCATAGAATCATAGAATTACTCAGGTTGGAAAAGGCCTTGAAGATCATCGAGTCCAACCACAATGATAAAGACCATGAAAATAAAGTACACTGACTGCTAAAAAGAGCCTTTTCTCCACTGTCTGCTCAGGTGGGCAAGGAACTGGTGAGATGAATCCCCCAGTCGTGTCTGCTACCTGCATCAGCCTACAAGAATAACAGAAGGGTGTTAGGAAAGATGCTTTGCTCATGGAAGATTTTTACTGTGTTACTAAAGTTGAGCTTGTAGTATAATTGCAGATAGGACTCTGAATTACGAAGGAAGCAGCCTAATGACTCACAAAACGAAACTCATTAGAGGAAAAAGTCTTCTAGCCTACAACAATAGGGAGAAACCTAATGAAGTGATGACAGAGAGTGAAATAACATTTTCCAACTTCATCTTGTTCATAGAGTTCATTCCATCTGTCCAGAAGAGGATCCAGCTGTACTCTTCCATGTGTTTACCAAGCCTGTGCTGAAAACACAGTTCAACTTTAGGCAGTTTTTTATGTCTGTGTGTGTGTGTGTTATACTGGAGAAAGATCCCACACTTTTCCCATGATTTAATCCTTCTGAATTTGAAAGCCAGGAGGTGGTTTACTCTTGCACTGCATTCAGCTGTGCTGGGGGAGGTTTATGAGGAGTGCAGTGAACATCCAAGTTCCCTATTTTGCCCTTGTTAGCACATACAGGGGATCAGCCGTGTATCATTGCTGTATCTCCACACTGTATCTGCATCCAGATGTGTCACATGTGCACTTTCTATTATATCCCAGATTGCTTTTTAGTGTCAACTAAGAGCATAAGTGCTGTCTTCAAAGGCATAAGTGGACCAAGACGTAGCTGTATCAGAGACTGCCTTCTGTCTGTCCTTAGAAAAACAATTTCATTCCTGTAGCTGATGGGATACTGGGGAAAAGTGTTTGAATTTCAAGCAGGACTTTCTAGGCTTATGATGTGCATTTTGTCCTGGTTCAAAGATAAGACGGATGCACATTCCTTGTTGAGTCATTAACAATACAGCACTGGGTGTTTTAGGGCAATCTAACGGCGTATTGATGTTTCAGAGCAATTAATCTGCTACAATTAAGACCCAAATCAGACCTGTTGAATGCATTTAAACAATGAATGTTTTCAAGAAATACGCCTCTGTGTGGACGTTTTATGAATGCTAAATGATTTGGCAAGATCAGTGAAAACGAAATCAGTCACACAGCTTTGAAAAAATTACTCATAATCCTGTGCAGCCTGTATTTTAGACTTCCAAAACACTCTGGATGTCATTCTGTGGAAAAAGGAGGGCTGCTTTTTGACTGAGTTTAATATTTTGAGTGCTCGAAGGAGGGGAGTCAACTCTTTGAAAGAGTAGATAACAGCAGGACGAGGAGAAATGGTTTTAAGTTGAAGGAGGGAAGATTTAGGTTGGATGTCAGGGGGAAGTTCTTTACAGAGAGAGTGGTGAGGTGCTGGAACAGGCTGCCCAGAGAGGTTGTGGATGCCCCGTCCCTGGAGGTGTTCAAGGCCAGGTTGGATGTGGCCCTGGACAGCCTGGTCTAGTATTAAATGAGGAGGTTGGTGGCCCTGCATGTGGCAGGGGTGTTGGAGATTCGTGATCCTTGAGGTCCCTTCCAACTCTGGCCATTCTGTAATTCTGTGATAGAACAAGATTTCATCGTTGCAAGTTAGATCGTTTGAGGACATTTTACCCCTATGGCTGTTTAAAACTGCATTGTAGGATGTTTTCTGTAGAAACCACCATAAAGATTTCTTTGTACACCTTACTTTATAGTTCAGTACTTAAGATTGAAATTGGGGTGGTTTTCTGTAACAGGGGCTGTGCTTTTGGTAGCTACCAATTCAGAGCTTTTCTCTCTTCTCTCCAGCTCCTTGCTGGATCCCTCTGGTTTCCCTTCTATATACTTGGAAAAAAGAACCTATGAAAGGAGTGATACAGCCTCGGGCAACATTATTTTGATTGCACATAGATGTTAGACCAGGAAGTGTGTGGGACTGAAAAGGAAGAAATGAGGTCAGTATTGCACAGATGCAGAATTATCATCTCACTGAGGTAAATTTGAGATTTGCACATTTGTCTGGCCTTTGGCTACTGCTGCTGTCTGATGAACTACACTTCTAATTATTTTTCAAGGACACCAGTATTCTGCAGTTGACGTCCTTTTATTTCAGGTTAGGTTGTCTCACACTTTTCATTAGAAAAGCTTTATGTACTTTGTTATTTTTTAGAAGAGTGTTCTATTAAATGTGTTATTTATTGTAGGTCTTTGGAATTCAGCAGAGATAACCACGAAGCCAGAAAAGTACTTTTTCTTTGTTGCCTGAAATCCTATAGTGTTATTTTAGCTCAGTTACAAAAGACTGAAAACAGATTCTTTTTTCTCTTGTTGCTTTTGTTGCCTGCAGAATTTTGGCAGCTTGTCAAAATAATGCCTGAGCACAAATATTCTTATCAAAATCTAGTCCCACACTGCTGTCAGCAGCACACGGTACACTACAGGGAGGGAGGGAGGGAATGGTAACACTGGAAAGAAGAAACTGCAAGAGGAATAGGTCTTCATACAATAAGAAATGGCTAACTGAAGATGTACAGTGCTCAAGATGCTCAGCAAGTGTGGGAGCTAACTTTTGGGACTGAAGTCTGTAGGTCCTGTAACAGCTGATAGATCATCACGTGGATTAAATGGTTAAACTGGATGATTTTTTCCAACTTTAATGATTCTTTGGTTGTGTGGTTTTATGAGTGTGGGGAGTGAAGCTGGAGATTACAAGGAAGGTAGGCTGTTCTTGACGGACAGCTGACATACAACTGACTCTGTATGTAAGTCTTACTTCCTCCTTGACTTTAAAGGATGACTTAAAGTTATTTTGAGATGGATGGCTTCTAAAACTGCAAATCATCTGGTTTTAGATGCTGTAATGGAAGAACTGGGTCCTTACCACTTTTCCTGAGGTCCATGGGGATGTTAAATGCTAAATACATCCGTAATCAACAGGAATGAGCAATCTGAAGTGAATGGAGACAAGTTTTGAAGTTCTGCCCTCAGCTTTATCAGTGATTTACTCTCTGTATTTATAAAAGCAGAAGAGTAGCATATTCTTGATCCATAGAGCAGATAAGAAGATAAGGTACACTGATGCTTGAATAGCATGATGGTGAGAAGTATCTTACTGAAAAGAAATTAACAACTCTGAATTCAACATAAAGACTGGGTAGCATGTCATCTCCAGAGGATGAGGACAAAAGTTAATACAGCATTTTCTTGCTTTCTGAATACCTTAGATCCTGCTCAGTGACTTGAGTGAGGCTCCAGTGGGAAGAAATAGCACGTCACTTTGTAATTACAGGACCCTAAATATATACATATGTTCTTCACAGATCTAAATTATGACTGCTGAGCCAAATTAATCCGAATTTAGTCAGCTTCTGAGTGTTTATCATTGTCATGTAAAAAGGTTTTAATAAGCGTAATGTGATCATACCTTTGCAGTAGAGCCTGTATAAATATTTGTTTCTTTTGTTTCTCTTCTTTCCACTGATTGTAAAATGCTTCTGTGGCTCCAAATAGTAACATTTGAATTGATAATGATGATTGTATAATTAGGGTTTTTAATTTCCTGTATGAAAAATGGGAGTGGTTTTTATTTTGCTTGTTGCTGTTATATGTAAATAGCAAAGTGTTATGGAGTATAATTAGATGTCTCTGATGGCCTGTCTTATTCCAGGCAGTATCTTCACTGTTTGGTTTTGTATAAATTCTAGCTAGAAGTGGAAATTTTGCAGGTTGCAAGGGGATCTTACGAGACTTTCTCTCAGGCTTCTTTAGACTAAAACTGTTTACCAAGAAATTCTAATAATAATTTTAGTAGGAAAAAAAATCTATTTATAGCTCAGCTCTCTGTTTGTACTCCTGTGGTTTTTGTTGTTATGTTCCTAGAGTGCCGTAGGAACAAAAGAAAGAACATTTACTAAAGTATTCCTTATACAAGCTTATTAATGTACTACATACAATATGGGGAATGTTTAAACAGATTTCTTGTCTCCTATGTTTTGGGAACTTGACATTACCTGTTCTGAATCAAGAATGCAGTAGAAAAAAAGCACTATCTGTTGCTAGCTTCCAGTTACAAATTCATGACTTAGCTCCTCTTATTTTTGTTGAGAATGTGACTAGAGTCATAAGTTTAATATTAGTATTTAGTATTAGAATAGTTAGATTAGCATTATTTATTAATTAATATTGGTATTTAATATTAGAATGCACAGACATTATCTGAGCAGCCGGGAATCAAGCTAGGAAAGTTGAAGCCCTGATAGAATTGAATCTGGACGAGGACAGTGAGAGGGACTTCTACAAGTACCTCAGTGACAAAAGGAAGACTGGGGAAGATGACGGCCTCTCCATAAGGAAAAAGAAGACCAGGTTACGTGGGACAGTGAAAAGGACAAGGTACTGAATCTCTCTTTGCCGCAGTCTTTACCAGCAAAACTGCCCTTCAGAAATCTCAGGTCCCAGAGGCCAGGCTGAAAGTCTGGAACGAGGAAGAAATACCTTTTTGTGGAAGAGGACCAAGTCAGGGAATGCTTGGGCAAAGTGGAATTCTCAGTCCATGGACTGTGATGGAATGCAACCATGAGCACTGACAGAGCTGAGGGAGGTGCCTACAGGCTACAAGAAAACAAATGTTGCTCCTGTCTTCAGAAAGTGAAAGAAAGAGGACCAGAGGAACTACAGGCCAGTCAGCTTCGTCTCAGTCTCAGATGATGGAGCAGCTAATTCTAGAAACGATATTGAGGCATGTTAAGGAGAAGAAAACCATCAGAAGCAGTCAGCATGGATTTGTCATGGGAAAGTCATTCCTGACCTAACCCAGTAATCATCTGTAAGAAAATTCCCAGCCTGGATGAGTGAAGAGCAGTGCATATTGTCTTCCTGGACTTCAGTAAGACTTTTGACACTATCCTCCATAAGATCCTCATAGAGAAGCTGTTGAAATATGGGTTGGATGAGGAGGCAGTGAGGCTGATTGAAAACTGGCTGAATGGCTGGACTCAGGGTGTCAGTGGTTCTCAGAAGATTCATGGATGACATGAAAATGGGGGGAGTGGATGACTCACCAGAGGGTTGTGCTGCCATCTCTTTTTCTCAATACTTAATTCAATCTTAGAAAATAAGTCTTATGCTGGACAAGATAAAATAATTATATGGAAGAGATGTTAAAATAATGCTCCAGTTTCAGTTAGTATCTGCTCTTACAGTGACGTCTCCGTGTGTGGGATGTTGCAATGTGAAGGAGTGTTCCCCCAGTCTGTGAAGCTCTATATGGATGTCCAAACCTATTTGGCAGTTCAATCACCATCTATTGTTTGATGAGACCAAATTTATATATCAACAATTTGGTAACTTGTTATACAAGAAGAATGTTCCTAAAGCCTGAAGATGCCATGGAAAAAGGATATTTTCCTTAGGTCTCTTGAATTGATTTTTATTTTATAAAAGAAGTAGTATTAAAAGGATAAATGAATTTTGATCTGTTTTAAAATCTGATTTGATTCTTTCGATATGCCCTTATCTGTGGCACCTTAAATGAACATTTGAAGAGTTAATCACTGTAAGAAGTGCGACAGCATTTAATGTCTTTGCCCTTAATGGTTTTCTTCTAATGATTTTCCATCTGTGCAGCCTCCAAACTCTTCTGATTTTCTTGATGGACTTAGAACTTTCTTTCAGTGGACGTTTGGGCACTGAAGGGCAGTTGGCAAAGTATGGAGTGTGAAAGTGATAAAGTTTAAAAAAAAAAAAAGGAAGATAAAAGTTTTGAATCTTTCAGTTTGGTAACCAAAAGAGCTGGTTCTTTGAGGTGGAACTTTTGATGATATGAACACAGAGCCAGAGAAAATGAAGTACATTAATATGTCTTGGGTAACACTGATGTCCTTTTATTCAGTAATATTCTATGTTTTCATTCTTTCCTTAAAGACCTGACCCCTTGTGTGGTCTATATCAGAAAATTAAACGAACTGTAGCCTTATTTCCAGTCAGATCTGGAAGGTCTCTTCCACAATTGAAAGGATAGTTTGTTTTAAAATTAGTTGTATTATCGCTTTGGTTATCAGCTCTAAATAAGAGAAGACATTGAAGAAAACAGCATAAATCACAGACGATTCATCACATTTTGTTGGTGTAACACAGTGTCTCTGCATTTTAACAGTCAGCTGTTCATAGCAGGGGAATAAGAGGGAATAAGATCTTGTCATCTCTTCAGTTCCTTCTTTTAGTGCTTAGTACCCTTAAATTTGTTTGCAAACTCTACAGGACCAGCTTATGCTTTGTATTCTCAGGCCAATATGTAGAACGATAGCCTATATTCTATTTTGCTTACTGTTATTATATTCTATTTGTATACTTACGCTTACTATTAACACTGCAGTGTTTAATTGTAAAAAGTATTCAAATATATGTTCATACTTGCTATTATGAGTGCATATCTTTCCTGTATGGCCTTGAAGCTCATGAAGTTTGAAAACAACCCACCTTACCTTTTCAAATGTTTTGTTTCTATATTTGTTTTCCACAAATGCAGCTGCCCAGGGCACTTTTACAACCACCCAAGACTGACTTCTTATCTTTTATTGAGAATGTCAGGGATTGTAAAAATTCTTGTGAATGTAAAGGTACAGAAAATGTTGTTTTTGCTATATCCACAGGTTTATTGTCATATGAGGAAATTAATTTGATTTCACATATTTTTCATCATTTTCCTAGGAAAATACTTCAGCAATTATTTTTTGGTTCTTCTGTTCTCTTTTTTTACAGAAGAGCACAGCATTTTTCTTTTTGGTCTTCTTGAACAGTACTTCCCCAGCTTTGTAACTTCTCAAAGGTTATTGCTGATGTTCTGACATCACTTCTGTCAGATGTGAGCTACAAGCACTGAGAATTTATGTATTTTGCCATTTCTGGGAAGGTGTGAGAAGGAGGTTAGTGTCTCTGCTTGTGCAACTGCTGCTTGACAGCATTCATTCTCACTCCTTACCCTTCTCCAGCAAAGACATCTCAGTCTTCTGGAAGCAAAATAAGACCTACAGATTTTTTTTTCCCGTTATTACGCTATATTCATCATGTATTAATTTTGTTTTAATGACTTGCTGCAACTGTAAAAAATGATAGAGTGGAAAAGCTTTCCATTTGTAGCAGTCTGTTAGAATCAGATTGAACGATGAGACGATTGTTGTTTAATGGTCAAACAATTTCAGGAGTAAATGTCATGTTGCAAAAAATAACCTCTTCAGTGTCCTTTGGTTATCTTAAGGTTATAAGCTCATTTGCCTATGTCTCTGTAGTCTAGAAATCAGTGTCAGCAGAGCTAGCAAGTATGGGCTATAATTACTGGTTTGTGGCAGGATGTTGAGTGTGAAAATAACTGGGTGTCACTGAAGAGGTTAGGTTAACTGTTAGAGCTGACAAGATGTAATTGCTTATGAGCCACTTTCTTTAACAATGAAAATTGCATTACTTAAGGGTGTTTCTTTTTAGCATAGTGTCTGCGTCTGGCTGTAGAACTGGTTTTAATTAGAGGTTGAGATAGCCGAGAAATAAGTGCTCACTTATTTTTAGCTAGGATAAATATCACTAAAATAGATTGTCCTCAGAAGTACATAAAAAAAGGGTAATGACAGGCAAATATTTGAAAATGGAGATACTGGTAGCTTAATTGAGTTTGGAACAAATGACTTCAATATATATGGAATGCCTCTCTTGTAATTGATTTTGTGTTGATGATGCTGAACTCTGAAATTATCACACTTTTTTTTATATAAAGTTCTCAGTTATGTCATTGTGTAGACTCCAAATAGAGCTTTGAAATTGTCTGGCTCTGAGTAGCAAGAAAGAGTTGTTGGTAGCGTAAATCTGACACACATTTCCACAGTTCACTTGCTAGATTTGGGTTTGGGGAGGAAAGATTCATGATTACTGTAGGATGCTGGCAGTGTTCTGACATTTTGAAATTGTGATAAATTACACATACAAAGAGGCCCCAGCTAATTTCAGATATTGTTCTGGATTAGACTTCAGTCAGACAAGATCGGGCGTCACCAGGGTGGAATGGCCGTAGGCCAGGAGAAGCCTGGAGAATAGAAGGCTCTGTCCCTGGACGTGTTCAAGACTGGGATGTGTTCAAGGATGGGGCCCTGGGCAGTCTGGTCTAGTATTAAATATGGAGGTTGGCGGATCTGCCTGCAGCAGGGAGGTTGTGGCTTGAGGTCCTTGAGGTCCCTTCCAAGCCAAGCCATTCTGTGATTCTATGATTCCATTCTATAGACTTCAGAAATAACTAATGGTGTTTCCTTCTTGATTACTACTTTTTCTCTCTGTGGGACAGTACTCAATTTGCTCTGACTCAGAAGGCCTTGAGTTGTTCAGGGAGAGCAGTCACTCTTAAAGCTCACCATGGGCATCCAGAATGTTGTATTTTTATATTTGTATGAATATTCTGATCAAAGTTACAACACATCAGACAAATCCATAATCTATAAGGCTTTTCTCCTTTGAATGTCTAGTTTGCTTCTTGTGTCCTTCTGATGAGTAGCTGACCAGGTCAGTGTGGGTGGGTGGAATTTCAGAACTATTGTATTGGAGACGTTTGTGCTGCTCAAAGAGCACTATTCTTTCCTAGTCACAAGGTGAAGTACCACACAGGCATTGACTGGAAAGTCCAGTTATATTGGCACCATTGGTATGTCTTTTCCTTGAATCTCAATACGAAACTCCTTTAATAATTGAATCTGCTTCTGTAGTGATAAAGAAAATTCTGTTTCTGTGGCATTTTTGGAAGGATGCATGGATGAAAGAAAGTTGCAGCAGCTATTTTCTGGGTAGTTACAGAATTAGAATGGAATGTGCATTTGGTAAAACAAAAGGTGAATTTAAGTATCTGATGGCCATGCTCTGAGGAGAGGAAAAATGTTGGCCCTCTCTGGATGCCTTCTGGGTTTTTGTTGCTGTTTGTTTTGTTTGGTAAGATTCTTCTGAGAACAAGGAATCCAAGCCTGTGGATATGGGGAGAGATGGGTAACGTGATGAGCTGTTTCATGAACCTTTTAAACAGCTGGAGGGACTCTCTCTAAGGATCATTTGTCAGGAAACATCTTGCTTTGCTTGTGTGTGAAGCCTTACTGGCAGTGCTGCCTGTGCTGGTGTGCATTGTGCAAAGCTGGAATGTTTGCCTGAAATTCTACTCAATATATTATGAGGGTTGTGCTGAAAGTAATGCCTCCTATTTATTATGTTGGCCCATGACATCAGGGATGGATGTTAGTTGTATGGCAATAGAAGCTGAACCTTCCTACCAATATTCCATTCCTGTGTCAAAATACAATCATTTCTAGAATTGATACAGTGACGAATCTAAAACATCAGATACTAGTAAAAAATAATAATAATAATACATTCAGATCTCTGTTTTTCAGCTTAACTTGAGTTATTTTACTTCTTAAAGTGAAGACAGCTATAACTTAAGACACTAAGTGTGCTGGAAATATCTCTAAGTTGGGTACTTGATGCATTGATCTGAACAAAAAATCAATTTCGATATTCTTTCTGTCTGAAATTCATTCTGTCTAGTATTTAGGTTAACATATCTGACCTTATAATTGTTTTTAATTTCTGGCTAGATTTTAACAACTTTGCAGATATTAATCTGAATGCTCTCAAAACATTCTTCCTAGGATTCCTGCAGCTAAAATCATCCTCTTCGTCTAAACACTTCAGATAAAAATTGTCTGCTTTGTGTAAAGATTTTTAAACACGCAGAGAGAAAAGTTTTATGTTTAGAAATAAGCTGTGTGTTCTGTGTCCCCAGTTAGAGTCGAACTTTCTTCCTTGTGTAAAGGTAAGCAATGCTTCCAAATAGGCTTCTGAAGTAAATTAAGAAGCTTGTACAGTTTATGCAGGGACTGGACTGACTGTGGATGCTTCTGGAAAATACAGTTACAAAGCCACTGCCTGAGAAGATGTACAGGGGCTGCTCTGAAAGTAATGCCTCCTATTTTATTATGTTGACGCATGGCATTATTGATTTATCTTGATGGTATGGCAGTAGAAGGGCAATATTCTGCCAATATTCTATTAAATTTTGTTGCCATGTAAGAGATGGCAGTAGAAGGGCAGACTGACAGAATGATATGTGATGTAGAAGTGCGTATGAAGCAGAGACACTGTGTCACTGAATTCCTCCATGCAGAAAAAATGGTCCCCATTGGCATTCACAGACTCTCACTGAATGTTTATGGAAACCAAACAGTGGATGTGAGCACAGTGAGGTGGTGGGTGGTGCGTTTCAGCAGTGGCAACAGCAACGTGAAAGACAAGCCATGTTCTGGATAGTCATGCACAGCTGTCACACCATGAAATGAAGAGTATCTCTATCAGCTCATTTGTACAAATTGGCAGATTACAACCAGGGAACTGTGTATAGAGCTTAATATCATCTTCACTTCAATGGAAATGGTGGTGGCAGTTGTGGAATATTGCAAAGGTAAGTCCCATGAGTGCACACAGAGGGACAGAATGAACAACTGTATGCAAGTTTATCAGGACCTATTGAACCAATGCAAGGCTGAAGGTGACAGCTTCCTGAATTGCATCATTATTGTGACAAGATGTGGTGTCACCACTAAGAGCCAGAGTCAACCATGGAGTGGCAGTATATGAATTCCTCATCAAAGAACAAGTTCAAGACGCAGCCTGCAGTAGGTAAAATGATGTGCACTGTCTTTTGGGAGTAGGAAGTGGGTGATCCTTCTGGATTTTCTAGAACCTGTACAAACCATTAACTCTGTTAGTGGACCAGCACATCACGACGATGACTAAGCTGAAGGCTCAAACTTCCAGAGTGAGGCCAGAGAAGAAGACAACCTTGCTCTTGCAATGCAGTGATGCCAGGCCCCATACCGATTTGAAGACTGGGGAGCACAGTGCCAATCTTGGCAGGACTCTGCTACCACACCCACTATATAGTACAAATTTGGCACCTTCTGACTTCCATCTGTTCCGATGAAAGATGGGTTGCATGGACAACATTTTCCTAGCAGTTATGCCATCGTAGCAGCTGTGAAACAGTGGATCACCTCTGCTGGTGCAGATTTTTACGAGCACAGCATGCAGGCTCTTGTTCATCACTGGCAAAGATGCCTAGCTGTAGTGGTGACTGTGTTGAAAAAACAATGTTTTGTAGTTGAGAATTTGCTCTATAAAATAGTGTAATTGTGTTGTTTGTATCTGTTGTAGTTTCCATGGAAATAAATAGGAGGCATTACTTTTGGAAGGACCTACGAATATTAAAAACACTTAATAGGACAAACTACTATTTAACACTGCTTTAATACTGTGTTAATCACGCTGTACAGTCTTTTCACTTCTCTGGAAATCTTGTATGAATGGTTTTTAGAATAATAGAAGGTTCACTTCTGAATGTTCGACAGACTGCAGTGTAATATCACGTTGCATAAGGATTATTTGAAACTTCAGTCAGTAATGCCTGCTTTTCTTATTCTGGATATTAGAATGACTCCCATCGCTATTGTGTCTGAATGAATCATAAAAATAACTAAATTTATCTTTTCCCTCTTCCATGAATAAGAAAGTATTTTTGCTATTTCCAACTGTGAAATGAAGGTGAAAAAGAAAAGCTTAATGCAGTAATAAGGAAGCCCGAGACAGGTGGAAATTGAGTCTCCATCCCTGATTCACAAGTAATGCTTTTGCCACACTGTTTTTCCAGGGCTTCTTATAGTGTTTGGTATAACTAAATTCTCAGTACTGTCTGTATTCCATGAGAAATCTGTACTTGAAAATTTACTTTTAGGTGTGACATGAAACTGGATGGGATACAAAGTATATTTCCATCCCCTGTGTCTCTGAGGCTCCTCTTCTGAGCGGACATAAGAGGCACCATCAGACCTATAAGCTGACTCTAACACACTTGCCCATGTGAGTGTTCGTAAGAGATGTTGATTTTTAGAATCACTGTGGTAAATATAAGCTGGGGAAAAAAAAAAAGATGTGGAATGCAGAAGGTATGTTCTTGTACTTGCAGTTGGTTTTTGGTGCAAAGTTTTAAATCTTGATGAAGATTGCACAGGCTGGTTCTGAAATTTTCATTCTTTAAGACTAAATGTCATAGAAAATCAACACTTGAAATTCACATGAGTTCTTGGAGCAGATCTGATTCTGTTGAGGATAAATTTTCTGTAAATGCATCAGTATTTCGTTATCTACAGTAAAAGTGTAAGCCAGGACTTGGTATCACTACATTTCAGTGCTTATTTATTTTCTCTGACAGAAATGCTAATGAAATAACATCATGTGTATACTAGTTATTTACAATTGGCATTGCAGTCTTGGTTGCTACATATACTTTAATGAACACAAATAGCAAACCAGTAAGTTGTCAAAGAAAACGTTTGTTATGTGAAACAGCGGTCCCAAAGATGTATGATTTTAGTCTAATGCGTTCTTTTTCATAACAAAAAATCCTTCTGACTTCAGGTGGCAAGAAAATGAAACGTGCCAAACTATGTTGTAGACTGATGTAAAGTACAGTAGGAACAGATGGGACGGCACAGACGCGTGTCTGAGTTAGCATTAAGTTCTGGAGTGCTCTGAAATTTGCATCTAAATGAAATATGCATCTTATTTGATTACAAGCATGCGTGGAGATTTTCTGTTTGTACAGCTGAGCTGAGAATAGGGAAGATGCAGTGAAAATCCACATAGGGCCCAAGGTGTGAAGTGACTTGCAAGAGTTTCTGAACTGTGAGTTCTTGGAGAAGATAATCCTCCTCTTATAGAAAACAAAACAAATTTTGCTATTGACTTTGAGGGGACCTTGAATCTGGCATTCCAGGTTGCCAAGTCTGCCCCTGGGACTGCCTGAATCGGTGCAAAAAGAAGGAAACTGTGCTGCCTGTTGAGAGAGGATGCTGGAAGAAAAGCAATTTAGCAGCCAGTATTTAGAAGTACTTCCCTATACACGTCATTCGTGGCAGTGCTATCAGTATGCATAGAACAGGAAATCGTGTCTTTTTCTTGTGCCTTAAATTTAATCCTCTCACTTGCCTTCACTCGAAATGGCTCAGTAACTCTTGCAAACATCCATTTGGTGATTATCCACAGGCTTAGACACTAAGGTGTTAATGTGGTAGAAGGGTGTTGGTTTTTTTTCCTGTGATGTTCGTTTTAAACAAATGAAAATTTCAGCAACCAAAGTGCTCTTAGAGATTAAAATAGATGTGGCAAGTTGTAAACTCACTTGCTAAACCAGAATATTAATCGGCAGAGGAATGTCAAATATAGCAGATCACATTCAAAAGGAGCTATTTTGAGGTACAGGTGATTAAGGTAATTGACTTGCTGATAGAGAAGAACCTTATTGTCGGGGACTTGAAAAGGAACAGACGTAAAACTGAGATGGTAATCTAAACATTTACAAATTTCTGTGGTCTAAATACACCCATGAAACCAGATGTTATTGTTTCATTCTGAAAATAAAGCTGTGCTCTTTATTTTTTATTTTATTTCATTTTTTTTGTAGATTCAGTCAAAGTCTGTGGACTCTATAGGAGTCAATTACCATTTCTGGATGTCCTATACCTACCACTTCTGGGTGTGAAATACAGTCCAGGGTAGAAACCATATTTTTGCAGAAATAGAAGGAAAAAAGGCAAAGCAAGCAGAAAGTGTTGGCATTCTTCAGAGATGTAGATTTTGGATAAAAGATCACTCTCATTTTGGTTTAGATATTATGCACACTTCTCTCAAGAGTTGAGTTGCACAGATGTCATTGTGACTTTAGGGATGAAAAATCATAGTATCAAAACCCCATGGTGATGGATCCGAGTGAAAAACTCCACAATTACAACTGTGTTTCCAGTGACTGTGTTAAGATGCACTGCATGAACAGTTTTTGGAGCAGAGGTCAAAAGCTAACTTTTCTGCTTTTTGAGGAAGTATCTGTCAGCACACGGATTTGTGCTGCTTTTTGGAAGCCCTTTGAACATTGCTAATTATTCTTCACAAAGTGGCACAGTTTCAGCAGGATGAGTATGATACTGCTTCAGAGCTAGACAGCTTCTAGTGGAGTTATTGTCTTCAAGAGGGACACAGGGCTTTGAGCCCACTCAGCTGAAGAATGGAGTGCAATCAGATTTCGTGGAGCCATAGGCTAAATTGGAAGCTACTGGACCATCAGTCCTTTTGTACACCCCTGAATGGAAGTGATTGTGATTGCTCTTTTGTGCAAACCTCTTTCTCTGTGCGGGTTCTGTGCACATTTATATTGACAACACCTGCTAGATCAGATACCTCTAGGATATGCTGAGAATCTCAACTGTGTAAGAGGGAGTGTAGCATAGTTTCTGTTGAGAAAAGTTTGCTTTTTTATGGCCCTCTCCATGGCTGGCATTAAAACATGTTGGATAACATATTTTAATGAATATAAAATTTAGAAATGCATGGAACACAGGATGCAAATATTAAAAATCTGCAGTTAGTTATCTTCAGGGCTGATGGAATGGGTGAACTGAAATTAGTCAGGGTACTTTGAAAAGAATCAAGCAGAAACTGCATCACCTCTGGTACTTAAGAATAAAGTGGTGGGTACACTTTCATGAACAGTAAAAATCTAGAAAGAACAATGCATAGATAAAACTTTTGGAACATAACCTCTTTGCCTTACAGAATGATTCCCAAGTTTGTTATGAAGCTGCTGGTTTTTCATGACCCCATTAAGTGCTTTCAGACTATAGTAAGCAATAAGGCATCATCATATTGGGCAGCAGTAAAGTCCTTATAATGGACTTAAATCCTTCTCTACTCTTTTCTCCACTCCTCTGGAAGCTTTTCACATTTCACAGGCTTGCTCAGCTGACACAGGGACAGATCTACACTGGCAGCTTTGATATGTTAATTTCAGAGGTATTATTATGCAGAAAGTTACTGTGGGGATGTCTTGAAGTTGGCTCATGACTGAAAGTCAGTGATTCTACTGAAGTTTTTCATGTTTAGGAGGCACAGCACATGAGTTTTCTCTCAGTGTGCTCTTGCTTTTAGGCAATTTATTTATTTATTTATTTAATTGCTTTTCCTTCCTTCACGCATGTGTACATGACTGTTAATTGTTCGCTTATCATACAATCATAGAATGCCCTGGGTTGAAAAGGATAACAGTGATCACCTAGTTTCAACCCCCCTGCTATGTGCAGGGTCGCCAACCAGCAGACCAGGCTGCCCAAAGCCACATCCAGCCTGGCCTTGAATGCCTGCAGGGATGGGGCATCCACAACCTTCTTGGGCAACCTGTTTCACTGTGTCACCACCTTCTGAGTGAAAAACTTCCTCCTAACAGTAGGGTTATAGTTATCTTCCAGTCCTATAATGAAGTTTGGTATCGCATCTGCTACTATCTTGCTTTCCCTTTGGGAGGTGCATGAATTTACAGATGTAAAGTACGTAGCCCGTATCCTGGTGCTTCTATTACAGTTCCTGTGAGTAAAAGCTAAGCCTTTATTATGATTATTTTTGACATTTATTCCAGTCTTTGATCTTCAGTAAATCCTACTGTCACTGCCATGCTTCTGGTGAAATAACTTGGCTATTTACTGATGTGATGCTTCCAGATATATTTGTGTGGAACAATATGCATTGGGGATTTACCAAAATAATAGAGTTATTGATTGTTTGTATCTACATATGGTTGGTCATGGGATGAGCAGTGGTTTATGGTAGTGTTTGCTATGGGTGAGTATTGAGATTCAAAGCTTGGTCTTGTTTCTGGCTGATCCTTTGAGAGAACTTAGAGTTGCACATTGTCTCCCTCATGGAATTGTGGCATGGAGAGTGCAAGTGGGTATTTTATGCTTGCTAAACAAATGTAGCATGACCTGGGTACTTAACTACTTGCGTCTTTTTTTTTTTTTCCCTAAGAAATAACTCTTCTTAAAGCCTGAGATTAACTAAATCCTCCCACCACAGGTCACATTTTAGCCTTGGCCTCTGTTTCCTGTGACCATGATGCTTAGAGATGTACGGCTGAGTTATTCCATCATCTTGACATGGCCCTGTGCTGCTGGCTCTCGTCCAGCAACATTAAAGAAATATTTTTTCCCCTAAAAATAACAGCTTTTCAAATATATATATTTTTTCCATGTATAGATGTGACAATACAATCTGGTCGAGGCCAGATTGCGTCAATCTGGTGAATAAATTAGGTTGGTTGTAGCACTGCTTAGCCCTGTTTCTCTTATGCAGCGAGTTAATATTCTCTGTTGAATCCCTCAGGGTTCAGTTTGCTGACTTCTCTTGGAAAAGCATTCTCATTGCTTTAAGTCCTCACCTGAATACAGGTTTAATACTTGTGGCAGCTATTCCGTGTGCTGCCCGTCCACTTGGAAGTGTTCGGAGGTGCCCTTTAAACTGCCTCTGTTCTGCCTACAGAAGTTCACCTCCCACCACTGAGCAGATTATGGAACCTTGCCAGTTAGAAATCTTAAGGGAAAAACACAGTGTTCAGAAAACGCTGCTGCATTCGGAATCCTGGGACTTGTTCTAAAAATAAGCTTAATTGAAAAGATTTGTTTTCTTTTCTAATGTGGTTTACATCATTGTTTTATTAATATTGAAATAACAGAATGTCGTAACCCAGAGTACAGAAATATTTCTGTGCAGAGCTCCCACCAGAATCTTGGAAACCTTACACGAAGCATTATGATGTTTGTTTTGCCACTGGCAATTTTGTTGGCTTAATGTTGCAGTACAAAAGCAGATGAAACTCCGTGCTTCCTCCAGAATGAAAGCCAGATGATTAACGGGTTAAAAGGGAAAGTAATTTTACCAAGTCATTATGCTTACTCAGGGATAGTGCTTTATTTTCCAATGTTATTGCTTTTGAGAATCTCTTCAGAAATTACTTGAAAATGTTTGCATTTTCCCCCAAGCTTCTCAGTGTCTGATGCTTTAATTCTCTGCTTTCAGACAGAGAATAAGCCTGATATTTTTGTCTCTGTAATGCTGCAGTCATGAAAAATGTGAATTTTCTGTGTTCTCAGATACATCTGCAAAAGAAAAAGTTGAGTTTGAAGAATTTTATAGGTTCAATGTGTGTCCTTGGCATCACTCATTTTTAATGTAAAACTACCGAGGGAAACACATTTGAGATAGGTAGGAACTGATGTAACGTTACTCCTTTCTATGTTATTTTTTTCTACACCACATTTTTTTCTAGCTCACACTAAGCAAAGACCTCTGAATTCAGATACAGGTAGTGAGAAGCAGGTGACACATTTCCCGTCACGTGCAGAAGGGTGGAAGGCTGCTGACCATCTGATGTGAATACTGAAGGCTTTATAAATGTGGTACCGCCATCATTTCCTTAGGGTTTATTTTGCCTGGGTATAAAAAAATACACATTGCAAACATTCAGTAAAATTGTTTTTACTTGTGATGGAAGAAGTGTTTTAGCCCAGCTTCCAGTTCTGGCAGTGTTGAACGAGGAGGACGTTTAGAATTGTGGAATCAGTAAGGTTGGAAAAGACCACTGAGATTATCTAGTCCTGTTGTCAACACACGTAGTCTTCAGAAGCCTCCTTCTCTCTGACACCCAAGTCAGAAATATGTCACCATTATGCCAGCAGTATGCTCTTGCAGCCCGGAAAGCCAACTGTATCCTGAGCTGCTCAAAAAGGGGTGGCCAGCAGGGTGAGGGAGGTGACTGTCCCCTTCTGTGCTGCCCTCATGATGCCCCATCTGGAGGTCTGGGGTCCCCAGCACAGGAAGGGTGTGCAGCTGCTGGAGTGGGTCCAAAGAAGGCAGTGAAGATGATCGGAGGGCTGGAGCATCAATCCTATGAAGAAAGTTTGAGGGAGCTGAATTTGTTTAGCTTGGAAAACAGAAGGCTCTGGGGACAGGGTCATCGTATGTTATGGCCTTCCAGTATTTAAAGGGAGCATATAAACAGGAGGGAGACCAACGTTTTACACAGTCTGATAATAGGATGAGGGGGAATGGTTTTAAACTGAAAGAGGGGAGATTAGATTAGATGTGAGGAGGAAATTCTTTGCTCAGAGGATGGTGAGGCACTGGCACAGCTGCCCAGAGAAGCTGTGGGTGCCCCATCCGTTGAGGCATTCATGGCCAAGTTGGATGGGGTTTTGGATAGCCTGGCCTGGTGGGTGGCTGCCCTGCTCATGGCAAGGGGGTGGAACTGGCTTTAATGTCCCTTCCAACCCAAACCATTCTATGAGTCTGTTATTCTCTGATGTTGGGCAGAGGTAGCCACAACCCATTGCTTTCTCATGGTGTTCAGTCTTACTAGTTGAGGACACCCAGACATCTAAGAAATGTATTTTCTTTAAAAATGCTATTAAATGACAGAAGAAACCTTTTTTTCACATCCTTCTCTCTTTGGCCCTGAATTCTTTGAGAAGAATGCACTCAAGCAAATGTATTTGAGCTTTCCAAAGGCTTCACCTTTGCTGGATATTTGAAGAGAAGCTAAAATGAAGCATTATATTTTAAAATATGAGAAGGGATGCTTTGCTTGTTCTGTCAGGATCACAGAGTCGGTATTTGTTAATTTCTTTGTTACTTAGTGTTGCTAGAAATGATTATGTGTAATTGTCTTTACCAGATGTTTCTTCTTACTTTAAAAGGATGGAGGCTTTTAAAATTTTTTCCCTCTCAGCAGTTCTTTTTTAACATGAAGAGTACTGAACCGAGTCTTACACCCCGGCAAGAAGCAGAATATAGATAAAGCAAATTTTGATAAGTTTTTTTTTTTTTTAATTTGCAATTATTTCACTATATTAAGCACAAATTGCCTAGCTTCCTATCTGTTTCCCAACTGTTATCCTCCTGTGTTGACTTGCAGTAATTTGAACTGAAATGATTGGATTAATGCAAAAGTGCAATGTCTGTCTTGCAAATGAAAATCAATTTTTCTGAAGGAAAAAATTATTTTTAGTAACTTTGTGGTTGCAGCTTCAACTGAAAGGTTATGGCAAGCTGGGATCTCTTCCAGTGGCTACCTTGGATATATTAATATGTATCTATTGAGCATATTGATTTCTTTTTCCTTTTTTTTTTTTTTTTTTTTACCCTGCTGTATTGTCCTCCCATAACCTAGTATTATTACAAGCGTGGTTGTGACAAAAATAGGTACTCAGTAAACTTATATGCAATGAGCCTAGGGTTGATTTAACATAATCAGGAGCTTATGAGCAGGTTTATGACCTAGGTTTTATCTTGAAATGTCTGAGTTGGAGTACAGACCAATTTGAGGATCAGCCAGTCATTTCTATTTGTCCTTGGATACTAAAGTGATGGGACAGAGGTGAGCAGCAGCACTTTATAATCACTCTTCAAACGATCACTTTACATGTGTGTATAAAAGTTTGTTATTATTTGAAAATTCTATGTATAAACTTGAGGATTTTCTTGAGATCATTTTTAGTTATATGAGAAAAAGAGCGTAGCCTACTAACGATGGTGAAATGGAAGGCTTTTCTTAAGGCCAAAGGAAATAGTATTCATTACCCTTTTTAAAGCAAATCATTATTTAAATGTGATGAGTTACTTGGGCACTGTATTTGTTTCAGCTCCAGTCCATCCCTTGTTGTCTGTCCTACTCAAGGTGAAGTTGGATGCGGTTGGAGAGGTGAACCTTTTGATAGGTTTGGTTTCTCACCAGCTTCCAGCTGTAATTTCACTGATAACAGAAGCTGTACAATCTTATTATGTATTCAAAATGATTTTTAAAATAAATAATTCTCTCCTCTGGCAATGTGATGTACCAGCAGATGGAGACACACAATGTGGAAGCTAAGTTTCTTACACCTGGGATCACCTACCCTTAAAAAAAAACAATACATTCTCATTTCTAGCTGGCTGTTGTTTCAGAGGAGCAGCTATTTTTCAAGCTGCAGCAAAATGTAGCTGTTTGCTAGGGATTTGATCTTTTGCTGTGGTGAGATCACTTAGAATCAATTAGATGGTGGTCTGTGCTCGTCCTCTCTGTCTGAGTAGAAGAGTAGAAAACTCACTGTCCTTGCCTGCTACTTCAGCCACATTTGTGGAAGAGGGATCAGTGTGTGGGATGCAATGTGAGGACTGGCTCTGGTTTTGCCTTTATCCCTTCCCTAAGAATCTCTTTAAGAAGCGGGGTGTCCATGTTTGTTAATTCCATAAATTCCCACGAAATTATCTTTATTGGTCATTGGTTTGAATGTACTGATCCCGAAGACCAGGAGCAATATCTTCTTTCACCAGACAATACTCTCTTGGCACAAAAGAAAAATTCCAGTAACTTGGTATCACCTACAGTAGGTGTCACCTGTTTCTCCCATGGTTTGGTAACAGTGGACACTGTTCATGCACATGTATAAATTTTATATTAGCCTTTTAGAATGAGTGTAAATGTTCAAAGAGACTCTATTATTTCCCTAGAAAGCCACTGTATCATTTATTTTTAACTGGTCTTCTAGAGAAGGGTATTGTTAAGCTGAAATAAAACTAATGAAATGCAATGTATGGAGTTTTTATTACAGTAAAACTTTGCCATTCATCATTTGAGTAATGCGGGTTCAGGGTGGAAGGTACATTTGAAATTGTCACAGAAACACCCACCTGGCATCTTTGTCTTTGGGTGTCTTTGGGTGAATTGGGTGAATTTTTTTCTTAATTTAAGAGGGCCTGATTGGTCACAATTAGCCAAGTTGCAGAGAACTGCTTTTGGTTTCCTAATTGCATAAGCCTGGCAGGAAGGTTGTGGGAGGTCATGCTGCGGGGAGAGCGGCTGCTCTGGGTGTGCTCTGTCTGAACTAAGCAGAAAAAAAATGTTTGTAAAACAAGGAGGGGTTCTCTGTGACATTTTCTGTGAGCAAAGGGACTGCTTGCTTTTTTTTTTTTTTTTTTTTTTTTTTTTTAGGCAGGGGAAGAAGGCTCAGTGGATGTGATGGCTGAGTAGATTTTGCATCACAGTGATTGTAATTTGTGGGCAACTGTAGGCACCTTTCTTCAGATTCCTCCTGTGCTGTAAGCAGGGAGATGGGCAAATATCATATGTGTACAGTTCATAGAATCACAGAATGGCCTGGGTTGAAAAGGACCACAATGATCATCTAGTTTCAAACCCCTGCTATGTGCAGGGTCACCAACCACCAGACCAGGCTGCCCAGAGCCACATCCAGCCTGGCCTTGAATGCCTGCAGGGATGGGGCATCCACAACCTCCTTGGGCAACCTGTTCCAGTGCGTCACCACCCTCTGGGTGAAAAACTTCCTCCTAATATCTAACCTGAACCTCTCCTGTCTCAGTTTAAAACCATTCCCCCTTGTCCTATCACTATCACCCTCATAAACAGTCATTCCCCCTCCTCTCCCCCTCTTTATACGCTCCCTTCAAGTACTGGAAAGCCACAAAGAGGTCTCCCCAAAGCCTTCTCTTCTCCAAGCTAAACAAGCCCAGTTCCCTCAACCTTTCTCCATAGGAGAGGTGCTCCAGCCCTCTGATCATCTTAGTGACCCTCCTCAGTTGTATAAACCTCAAAAAGCAGCTTTAGAGAACAGTTCTTCCAAATTATTGGAGTACATAAATGATACGAGTAATGTAGCAATATGAGAAAACGGTACTGCTTCAAATGGACTTCATCCTCTTCTTTCCTTTCTTGCATTTTCTTTGCTGAAAAATGCTCTCAGCAAATCACTCAAAAAGTGCCTCACAAGGAGTGATTTACTTAGAGCTGTCCTCTGTCCTTCCCTTGCAACCAGCATTGCTTTTACTTGCAGAAGGGGAGGATGGATAAACTGTAAATATGTTCTTTCAGTAGACTCAGCTCTGCTCTGGATCAAGCAGCACTGCAGAAAATCAGGATAAAGCTGCTGCACCCCTATATTTGCTGTGGCTCTGGAGATGCAAATTTCTGATGGCAGTAACTAGAATAGGCTGATTTATATATTCCACTATTAGAGATCTGACACATCAGTGGAAAAACACCTGTTCTCTACATGCTTGAAAGCTTTGACCAGCCCCTATTTATTAGGTAGTAGTGGAAAAAAAAAAAAAGTGCAAAAGCCTGCTTCTTCAGATATGCCAGAACATACAGATTTTGTACAAGCGACATACTGAAATTATCCAGTGTTGACTGTGTTGTACCTCTGCACTCTGCAAATTATTACTTCTCAGATTAAAAGAAAAACAAACACGCTTCTCATAATGTTTTCAGATCTTTTCTACATATGAAACTGATTTTCCATTGACGTTTGTGAAACAGTTTTGTGGTAAGATTCATATCATCATAAAATCACAGAATGGTTTGGGTTGGAAGGGACCTTTACAGTCAACCAGTTCCAACCCCCTGCTATAGGCAGGGACACCTCCCTCTAGACCAGGTTGCTCACAGCCCCATCCAGCCTGGCCTTGAAAGCTTCCGGGGGGGGCATCCACTGCCTCTCTGGGCAACCTGTTCCAGTGTCTCACCACCCTCACAGTAAAGAATAGGTCCATTTTTAAAACATTTTATCATAAATAGTTCTAACCAGAATGGATGATGCTCATATTTTGTTAAATTGTGGATCTGTAAGATGCTTGGAGATCAAAATGCGTCCAAAGACAAAATAATTCCTTGTCTTCTCTTATGTCAGAGGCACGCACTTCATATCCTGGGAATCTGGAGTGCTAGAAAACAGTAAAGGCTTCCCAAGGTTATTAAATGAGTCAGAAGGGAGGGGTTTTGAATCTGGAAAACTTAATCACACTCTTGTTTGTCTAAAAATACTATTTCTTTACTCCAAGATAAATATTTGGAAATAAGGTGGTTTTTTTAGCTTTGTTTCAAAATCACACCTGTCCAACCAATAAATAATGTATCAATCAGAACCAGTCACTGTCCTTTTTACTGATCTATTATAATATTTTATGCTCTGAGCCACTTCATTTTTTAAGACAGTTACATATTTTCTGATGGATGGAAGTGCTCTTAGCAGTATATTAAATAATGATAGTCTTCATGAACTTGACTTTATTTCCAGAAGTATGATACTGACCAGAGGAGCTTTCTTTATTTGCTATTGTGCTCTTGACTTTTTCAAGTTTTCCTGTTTAATTCAGAAATATTTTCTGTCTGTGTATCAGCATGCAATATGGGAGAGTGCAGTCTGTGCTGGAATTCTACTGAGTTTGTTATTTTCATGTTCTCATCTTACGTACATGGAGTTTGGTAAAGCTTTGGGGCTGGCTGATACTTAAATTGTTCTCCTGGAAATTGAATGTAAAGGTCGTGGATGTGGACCCTAGCTCCAGCTAATTGAAACTCTTTGTTCTGTCCAGCTTTAAAATGGTGAGGCGATTGGAGCGTGCATTCTGATCATTCTGAGTTCTGGGCCATTACAGCTTTGTTGAAGTGGTATTTCTCATGTAGTTAAAATGCAGTGTTTTGCAGAGACCCATCTTAAAAACCTTGCTGTCAATAGATTTTTTTTTTTTTTTTTTACTTTTTTATTCTCAGCACTGAATGTACACATCACTTTGAATACTGTATTCAGTTTTGGTCCCTTTCTACAAGAAAGAGACATTGATGCCCTGGAGCGTGTGCAGAGAAGGGCAATGAAGCTGTGAGGGGTGTGGAGCACAGATCTTATGGGGAGTGGCTGAGGGAAGTGGGATTGTTCAGTCTGGAGAAGAGGAGAATCACAGGAGACCATACTGCTCTCTACAATAACCAGAAAAGAGGTTGTAACAGTGTGGGGGTTGGCCACTACTCCCAAGTAACTAGTGATAGGATGAGAAGGAATGTCTAAGTCACGTCAGGGAGGCTCAAGTTGGATATTAGGGAAAAAAGTTCCTCTCAGAAAGAGTGGTGAGGTATTGGAATAGGCTGCCCAGGGAGGTGGTGGAGTCACCCTTCCTAAAGGTGATCAGGAAACGTGTGGATGTAGCATTTAGGGTCATGGTCAGTGGGTGTGGTGGTGATAGGCTGACATTGGACTGGATTATGTTAGACGTCTTTTCCAACCTTAATGATTCTATAATTTTATGGTTTTCTTCTAAAGTAGTACCACGTGTTTACAGCCTTGTGAGTATGAGTTGTCCATAATAACTTGTGTGCGGCTAATGCATCATTTTTCACTTGAACAACTGGTAACAGAACATTTCAGTTGAAAGATGATGAGCAAGAAATGCATGTTGTAGTCGTTCCATAATCAGTCTACTCTTTTCTCTATGAAATTTTGCATTCTTTACCTTTCTGTATTTCTATTTTAGAATTTTCTCAGTTACCTTTGCTTTAAATTTTTTGCATAGTGTTTTAAAAAAATACGTAACAAACATTTTATTGTGATCTCTCAGGTACTTTAGAACCTTACTTTATGTACTTTAGTACAATGACAAGGATGCTCTTTAAATTGGGTCAGTGAACTACCAGATAGTGTCTAGACAGCTTCTCAAACCAGGTGTATCGTGCAACTGAGTTTTGCTTTAGAAATAGAACACATGGCCTAAGGAATTTTTGCTTGATGACAGTCTCTGGGCAGGATGTCACATCTTTCCCACTTCCCATTATGTGACTGATAGTCTGTGCTGCTGCTGCAAATTTGAAAGGTATGGGGAAATTGCAACAGAATGATAAGAAATTCAACTATTTCCTATGTGCAATACTTTAATATAACAACAACCAAGTTCCTTTTGGTTTGCTATCAAATGAAGAAATGAAAGAGAATTTTGAAGTTGGAATATAGCTGGAAAATGCCAACATTAAAAGTGATTCTGATTCCACTTAACACTTCAGAGGGAGGTTTTGGGTTCTTTAACGTGGCTGGTGAAATACTGTGGGTACCCAACAACCAGGTCAAGCTGTGTTCACTTAGTCCTGAGACCTATGGGATTTCTGCTGTATAGGAATGGATTAAATGCAGTTACGACATGCTCTTTGACTCCATCAAAGCTTTTGACAAGGAAAGCAGCTTTTACTCTTGTCAGTGAAGTCTGAAAATTGCAGGTTTACAGGTGTGGATGAAGTGCAGAGAAAAAGCCCTTAGTATTTACACAGAATTTTATCCACATTGTCCATAACAGTTGGAGACAGCATGAGAGTTACACACTGCTCTCTTTTCAGCAGATAGTGCTAGAAATTCAGTGATCAGCTGCAGGCTAAGCTGCTTTTCATTGTCTTCTTCTTCTTCTTCTTTTTTTTTTTTTCTTTAGGGGACCTGACATGAGAATTGGGAGAGCAGACTTTCTTGGGGATGTTTCTGGCATTTGGAGATGATTTAGTCATCTCATGTTAATTCTTTCTCTAGCCCAGAACAGTTGATTTCTGAAGACTATTCCGTGTTGATTTGTAGATATTATGACATCTAAGTTGTAGCTCATTCAGTTCGTCACAGGGGGTTTTGCAGAAACATATTCCTGTACACATTCCTAAGAAAATGCCTCAAAAGTATTTAAAATCAGTCATCTGGAATGCTGAACTTGACTCATTTATCTAGCATTAAAGCAAGGATATACAGTATGATTTGGGAAGTGAGATCACAAAAGTTCATTGAAAAGTAATGAAACGTTTCTTTGATTTACGTGGGGGGACTGCAACATGAAAAATTCCATTTACAAAAGCAACTTCATGGTCTGAGTGATCTATTGCATAAAGTAAAAGCAGAGCAACGTAGATGTGGGAAATGAGTCAATCCAGTAGTTTGAGAATGGGATTAGGATTTAGGTTTGCCTTTCTGTTGGTGCTGACTCACCACAACCTTATGCAAGTCATTTTGGTTTTCTACAGATCAGCAGCTCAGCCTAAAAATACGCTACTCTTCTTACCTTCTTTTCTGCCCGATGGCTTTGATTGTCGCAAATCAAAGGGCAGAAATACAAATTTAACCAATTTTCAATACTTGTCATATCCTTATGACACACGTTCCTTTTTTTTTTTTTGAAGTGGCTTTTTCCCCATTTTTATTGCTGTTTTGCAATGTCTTTCGCTGCTTGTCTGTGGAAAGCTTTACCAAGGGGAAGAATTGAATTCAAGTGACAGTTTTATAAATGATTTAGCAAGCCTGAAAAGTAAAAACAAGAATAACTTTTCTAATCTCCTTTGATTATGGTCATTTTAAGCCCAACTAAAGCAGGCATTTCAGTTGCCAACATAGTTTTGCCGGCACAAACTGTTCAGCCTTGTCTGGGTCAGGGAAAAGGGAAAGCTACCAAATGATGCTTGTAAGTATTGCAGTGAAAAGTAAAATCATTCAGATAAAGCAGGATGACACCGTGCTGAAGCAGGCAGTTGAAATTCCTATTCAAAAGCAACTTCATCTTCTCTAGAGAGCAGTGGCATGGTGAAGGAAGTTGTGTGCTCTTGAGCTGTGTCAGGTTTCACAGTAACTGCTGGCGATGATACAGCCCTCACTTGTCCATCATGGTTTTTTTTTTTTCTGTTTTTACCACAAAATGCCTTGCCCCATTCTGACCGTTTTTTCACGGTTTGTCAGAGCTGTATTTCTTTTGAGGAGGAAATATTTCAGATGTAGCTGTTGATTTACTGAATCATCCTGTCAGGAAAGAAGACTTTCTTGAGCTGGGGATTAGGCAAAACAGGAATGTGATGCCTTTGCTTGTGGGTAGCAATGACTGCACGTTGGGTTATGAAGCAGCTATTGCGCATTAGTGTCAAACACTCCCATAATCTGCATTCACTTTCAAGCCTGGGCAAGCCCCTAACAATACCTATTTAGAATTTAGTACAAACACAGCCTGTACGTAGCTTATAGCCTGGTGTTCATTTGACTTTGCAACGGAAAGAAAGATTGGAGAGGAACAAATCAGCACAGGGTGGCTCAGCCTGGTTTGCCAACTGAAAGGCTTCTTTATTTTCTTGCCTATATAGACAATCTAAGCATGTATGGCAACACTACCAAATGAATTTTGGGCTATTATGCTAGTAAAAATAATATTTATATGTATGTGTAACAATATATATTACAATACAGAATCATAGAGTCAAATAATAAAAAGTTGAATCAGCATAGCTGGGTAAGGACAATTCATAATGCACAACCAATTTGTTACAATGCTTAGCTACACTTGTATGATCTTGTATGTACTTACAGCTATTTATATAGGAGGTAACAACTTTTGTCTTTTTTCCTCTATTTTGTTTGCTTGCAATACAAATCTAATAAATATTTATACACGTATCTTAAAAAGGTAAGTGACTTTCACAAGACCGACTCTTTTATGTATGTTATACATAATAAAAGCTAATATATCTAACAGAAAAATAGATGGACCCTATTTACATTGAAAGAGAATTGTAATTAACCTTTATTTTAATGAGAGTAAAACACAAGCACTCTCTATTATATACAGAAGATTTAAATCAATATTTAGGCCCGTAGTTTACCACTGCTAGCTTACCAATTTGTCTTAGCTAAAGATGTTTACCCTTTTGTTACTTAGTGATTAGAAATGTGAGTGCCATGATGGCCAAGTACTCCTTTACATATTTCCTCACTCAGTGTAAATTTATGACTGTTTTATTTTTCCATAGTAACTTCTCCATAGAAGGAAGGGATTACGTGCACCATTTTTTCCCTGATTCTCCCAGATTTTGTATTTTGATAATGCAGTCAGCTACATGCAGGTATGTCCTGCAGGTAAAGTACATGTGCTATAAAGAACCCAAGATGTCCAAAACCTGTAGCAGAAAAGTGTTCCCAAACAAGAGCTCGCTCACTGTGCATGAACGTTGCCATCACGCTGCTACCCCCCTGTGGCCAGGAGTGGGCATTCCATTGCATAGAACGGAATAAAAACTTCAGCTGTGGATTCTTTTCATTTAGGAGTTAATGTTTTTTGAAGGATGCTGCTTGGTTTTTTTTTTTTTTTTTTTTTTTTTTTTACTTTACTATTAATTTTTACTATTCGTTTGAGATTAATGGGAGGTGATCAAAATCAGCATGGGCTCACATGGGCACACTCAGGCTGGATGTGGCTCTGGGCAGCCTGGTCTGGTGGTTGGTGACCCTGCACATAGCAGGGGGGTTGAAACTGGATGATCATTGTGGTCCTTTTCAACCCAGGCCATTCTATGATTCGGTGATTCCCTCAGTTTCACATCACGTTGCCGCAGAGTCAGTGTTACTTATGAAGCTGCAGTAAGAGTTGGCTTTTCCAACAACTTTTAGGGATTGATTAGAGAAATACATCTACAAATTTCAGATACAGAATTTATAAAAGCATCTTAATAAACTACAAGAAAATTAAATGAAATGAAGAAGTTTAACATGAGATTTCGCTGGCAACAGCTATTTTATTGCACTAAAATATTAGGTGCAGTATTTACCTCCAAAGTAGTTGTTACACCCAGAAGCCATTAGAAATGCCCATGATGTCCTGCAGTGTAAAAGAGCAATGCAAAGAACAAATGTGCTCAGAAGAGACGTTAATAAAATAATTTTGTTTTTCAGCAGAAAGGATAACCTTTAAAAATGTGTGCAAATGCTGTTTGTTTGTGTGAATTCTCTGTTCACTGTAGAAAGCAGAATTAGTAGTTACAGACAAGTTTATTATCTCTTCCTGGGACATAATAGGTTGGTATTAATTATACTGAGTATATGAGTATAAAATGCTCACACTAGATTAAAAAGTCATTTTTACTTTTACCTATTTTTTTTAATCATTTCAATATATAATTCATTTGTAGGAATAATTACGATGTATTATTTGAAACAGTGCAGGAAACTTTTGACTATTATGATTCATTGCTTCATAATTCTCTCTCTTAAAATTTACAGAGGATTAAACTTCATTAATGCTGGTTAATGATATGCCTTTAAAGTCAAAATTATCACTACCATTGATCAATTTCATCACAATTCCTTATAATTAGTGTCAGGTTGGTAGTAGAGCAGTCTTTGCATCTTGCCTTGCAAACTAACTCACTTGGATACTGGGTTGTATACCCTTGGGGTTTTCATATATAAGATTCCTGCATATAGATAGTTCCCATAACATCTTCCTCCTCACCCTTGGTGCAACTATAGCACACCGTTTCCAGAGTTGTTTAATGGCAGTCTTTCCCAGCCTTCAAGACCCAGAGAAATCCTGATACGTCTGGTGTCTGTAATTTAGCACCGTGAGATATGCTGGCATGATTTGTGATGAAGAGGGCTTTTTCTTCCACCTGCCTCAGTCTTCTGTAAATGCACAGAAGAGAAGTTGGTGGTTGTCATTTATTATTCAAGTCATAATAGATGAATTTTTCTTATAAGCCGTAAGAAATCTGTGTTAACATCTCTTTTGGAATAGATGATGGTTTCCACATTTTTACTGTGATTTTCAATTTTTGTTGTTAACGTATCCAATTATGATCTAATTGGGCTCTCTTCATTTCTCTTCCATACCAGACAAACGTTAGTGCAATTTTAAAATGGATTATATTTATATTTATTTACTTTTTGTGGCTCTTTTAAGTGGTGAGAACCAGTTTCACAAACAGCAATATTTGACTTCGTGTATTGACAGATGTGGACGTGTATTTGATATCACTCTTCTTTTTAATACTGCTGGGGCTTTCTTATCCAGAAAGATTTCAACTCTCTTGATAGCAATATTGATGCACATTCTTTCCACCTAGGTTGTGCTTCAGTATTAATTCTGTTTGCTCATTAAACTGGTTTCCAGATAGGTGAATTAAGCAGCTAAACTCAATTGTATGTTATCAATGGCACAGCATATGAAATGGCAGTAAATGTTATTAACAAACGTAAGCTGAAACTCCAGTGTCATTGTTCTCAGTACTTGATTATTCATAAAATGTGAGTGGTTACTATAAATCAGAAGCTGTATGCTCACACTACAGGAGAGCCTTGCTGATTTGCCTGTGGCTTTTCCCAGCATGTTAGAATTTATAATCCTGTCTGTCTTTTTTTTTTGTCTTGTCCTTTCTTCTGTGCCAGTGCTGCTGTAATGTCCTTCCTTCTCATTTCATGTGTGCCATTTATCTCTATTCATTGAAATTCTCTCATCTCCTTCTGATATTCAAATAGCAATACAATTTTGCTTACTTAAAAACTGATGCATTTCTTCCACAGGGGTCATAGTGCATCCTTTTTGCATTTCAGTGTTTATAGTTGCAGGCTCCTTGGGGCAGTAACTTCTTGTTTTGTACCTTGGGCCATATTCAGCCCACATTTGGACCAAATAAAAGTAGCACCAAAGGGATTCTCCAAGGCACAACAGGTTCAACATGTGACTGAGAAAGCAGAAAGTAAAATTACCCTAAAACTTCTTCAGAAAAGTTTCAAAACCTACAAATAAAGCACTTTCCCTCCTCCATTTGTTGTGCTGTATGTGTCAGAATATTTATTTTTGTTATGCTTTTCATTGATCTTCTACTACTGAAGCCAAGTATTAAAATGGAAGAGTACAGAATAAAAAGACTGTCTGCTCTGGGAATGTAAGAAAGGCATCCCTGACTTTGTCTCAAACTTGGACAGATTTTTTTTTACATACAGAAAATAAATATTGTGATTCCATCAGTCTTAAAGTTGAATTCAAGAATGAAGAGACCACCTGCCTTCTCATTCAGAATGATAACCCAGCCAGTCCCTAATGCAGACGAAAAGCAAAAAGCCTGCTGCCTAGCAAAACCCATTAATCAAGTGGACTTCTGTGGCTTGGTGCTGCTCTGCAGATGGATGGTGTGGTTGTAGGGAGGATGGAGGAGCCTCTTAGGCCTCCATCACCAATCCATTCAGGGCTCCCTGCTATTCTTGTTGTGAATTAGCTTGTCAGGGGCAGTCCATGCTTCCTCCCCTGCAGGCTTCTCTTGCGAGTTTAAGACCTACATTAACTAACAGGTATATAAATTAAACTGTGACTTCCTGTGAAGAATAAATGGGCTTAAGGATGCTGTGTCTGCACCTCATGCATTGTGCTGACAGCACATGTGTTCATTGGCCATTTACCATGTCAGCTAATGAAAGGAAGCGTAGGCTCAGTCCTTCTGAGAGTAGGGGAGCTGTGTGTTGATGTCTTTCTGAGGGTTCAGCAATTCTGACTCGTAGATTAGAGAGGAAAGCCTGGTGAGTCGTCATTTCTGATTTGTAATTAAAACACCCAATGCTTTTGCTGTATGCTCATATTATGTATGGAAAACCAATATGAGTTCGTAGAAACAAGAAGTACAACATCATTAGAGTAAAAATCCTTTTCCACTGTGGGCAACTTTCATGAAAATAATCAGCTCAGAGTTTGCTGCTCAACAAAGCCTGATCTAGCTGCCATTAGCAAGTTTGACTGATTGCTCACCTTTCAGTTAGCAACCTGAGAAATCTGTTGGTAGCTTAGAGGAGAGCAGTTACAGCCTCTGCAGCTGCTGGAATAAATCAATGGAGTTGCTATAAAATCATTACAACTGATTTTAAGCTTGTTTTAGCTTGTAGGAGACATTCTTTTTTGGGGGTACTAACTGCTATGTCTCTAGAATGGCTAATGATGGTAATTTCAGCCCAGATTAAGCAATATCATATCAGAGGTTGGTGATGCACTGGAACGGGCTGCCCAGGGGGGTTGTGGAGTCTCCTTCTTTGGAGATATTCAAGACCCGCCTGGACGCCTACCTGTGTGACCTGGTGTAGGGAGCCTGCTTTGGCAGGGGGGTTGGACTCGATGATCTCTGGAGGTCCCTTCCAACCCCTACAATTCTGTGATTCTGTGATTCTGTGATTTTAGATTTTCATCATGCAGCTTAAATCTGATTAATAGATTTTTAACAATTTCTGGCTTGTTCTCTTCGAATTTCTCTTTGTGTAGACAAACTTCAGACATACCTCAGCTTCCAGCACAAATGTGCAAGAAGAATGAGTTGCTCTATCTCAGGCATTCTGGTGGATTTGGTGATTTCAGTGCCAAGGAGCAACTGCTCTGATTTTCTACTCTGGAGTACTGGCCCTGAAATGGGCAAGGCCAAATGATGCACAGTGGCCCAAAGGGTGGTGCCAATTTCTTCTGTGAGTGTCATAGCAAAGGGGAAAGGCAGGCAGCACAGGCATGATTTTCTAGGTTTTATCTTCAAACTTCACAGGGAAAAGATAGACCTCAGACATTCCTCAAGTACTTAATTACTTAGAAATTGGACGACTCTCAAAAGTTTATAGTGCCTGTATTAAACACAAGTAAGCAATAATGAGAAGACAAGTATTTTAAGCAGAAGAAAGTCAATAGCAGAAAAACGTGATGAGGAAACACAAGAAGAAATCTGACTAACCACATCTATTTTAAAAACAAACATTTTCCATGCTTTCCACTTCTGTGTGAAAGGCCAGTGAAAAAAATAGGACTCACACTCATTTCACATCCCAGAGGAGATCAGAGCTTCTCACGCATAAAGCTCTTGAAGATGACTCTTCATTGAAAGGTTTCATACTGCATGGGCAGCATGCTAAGCCTGGTGCATGGCAGGATGTAAGACTTTCATAACCTATATCCTCAGTGGATAACCATCTGCAATTCTCTGTTTTTGCTCAACGTAATCTTTTTTTTTTTTTTTTTTTCCCTGTTTAAAAATACACCTAGGTAAATTCATTGATTTGGTCAGAAAAGCAAAGCAACCTTGTGTCTCATGTAATATTTTCTCCTGTTGAAAACTTTGTGATTTGAACAAAAGATAATCAGGACATGCCAAATGAAGTGTAATAGCAATCATCAAGGGATTGTTGTTTTCCCTGTTCTTTTTCTTGTGAGGTATTATGAACAAGGAATTGCTTTTGAGCCGAGTGAGAAAATGGGGCCCCTGAATAAAATGACAGGTAGCCTGTTTTTGCAAATCTCTACACGGTCTGTCTTGACTTTGAGAAGAATAGGGACTAAAAGATCTTTATTATGCCTCTGCCAGGTCTTTAATGAACCTCTGATTTTGTTAGTGGATATGCTGTTAAATGAAGATATAAGAATATATTTGAGGTTTTATTAAAGCTGAAATAGAATTTACCTTTTTTTAGCTTCCCTGAAAAGCAGCTTTTGCATAACAATCTGCAAGCAAGCGCAATGTGAAATACATCTGTGCTCTTACCTTGAAAGCTCCAAGTCCTCTTACACAATGGATATGCAAAGTGACAGATTTTATAAAACTGAGGACTTACTTATCTGGAAGCACTTTCCTCAATACTAATAATAACAGAATGAAAAACCAAAACCGAAAGGAACGCATGTATTCAAGTTGAAGTTTAATCTTGTTTTATTCTAGTGCATGTATTTCCACGTTTGTAGTTTCATTTGCTTTTATGCTAGGGCTATTTTTAATAGCAGTTTGAATTAAGTGGAAAAAATGACCACTGAGCTGTTTAAAACTGAAAAGGCAAAATCCATACTTAACTGCTTAACTCACTGAAGGAAAAAAAAAGTGAGTGACTGCTGTTGATATATTTTAGCCACAAGAGCCGTTAAATACCAAGCAGGGGGTGCTGTGTGATTTTCTGATGCGAGGATGTTAGAAAAGATTCCCTTGTGTTTAGGCATGATTTGCCTTTGATAAGCCCATACCAGCAATTCAAAGGCACCACCCACTCTATTGTGTGCACAAGAAAATGTTTCAAGAGGACTCCCCTGATTTCTGAGTGACTGAAGGAGGCATTGCGTTGTGTTTCACAACTCAAGGGTTTGACACAGAGTAAGAGCATGAGCTTGTGTTCTTTGTTGGACAGATGAGCAGGGCCGTGCTGTACATAGCTCTGCAAAGTACTGATTTGCCCCTTTCCAGAGATGTGTGCTTTGGGAGAAGCTGCCTTATTGTGTTTTTCTGAATGAGAGAAAATAGCATGTACATGAATGAGCCTCGGCACTGAGGGAATGTGGATTCACAAGTAATTACAGGCCTGTATTTCCCATTGGTAAACAGAGGGGAAGGGAGGATCCAATGTATGTTATTCTTCTGCTTTCCAGTCTCATGGGCTCGAGTGAGAGTTTCGTCCTTTGGTTGTAATGTGAGAGTTCTGCTTCCACTGTGGCTTCTGCTAAGGGCTGCTGAGTAAACTACAATTTTACCATGGGAAATGCTAGAAAAAGCTAGAACCATTTCAGACCTTGTTCCTTTGCTGTTCTGAGGAATTGACCAGTACTCCTGCACTAATAAATCTCTTCCCTAAATACACATTCAGTAGGTACACGTATAATTGTTAGATGTATAACATCTGCACAAATGCAAACAAGTGAATGTATCAACATAACTCCTCTTTGACATGAAAAAAATATTCCTTTCTGCATATTTAGAGACAAGGGGCAACGAATAAGTAGCCTACTAGAGGATACAGAGGATTGTCATTGCCCAGACAGTAAACTTCAGATCTATTTGGCACTTATTCTGTATTCCATCACAGACTGTTCTTTATTTTCCTCCAAAAGACACCAAACCATAAAATACTTACATACTAAATTTAATAACTCCATGTTATATAAAATATAGGAACTGAAACTGGGAGTTTTGATGCCAATTTGAACTCCAGACATTGTCTAGACTGCTGGAGTTGTGTATAATTCTTGATTGGTTGAAATGGTGCATGGATAACTCAATAACATTTGTAAAGAATTACAAGGAAAATAGAAAAAGGTGTGTTTTGCTACGAAGAATTTCACTCTTAGAACTAAGAGAAAGATAGAGTGAAGGAGAGTGAGAATCTGTCTGTGGCAGTCCCACAACTTTCAGAGCAGTTTACTGCATGGGTGATCAAGATGCTTTTGAAACATTTCAGACGTAAGAAGGAAGCATACAAAAGGTGGAGACTGGGGCAAGTGACCCAGAAGGAATTCAGTCGTGTAGGGACGGGGTTAGGAAAGTCAAAGCCAAAGCTGAATCTAGCAAGGGATTTGAAGGCTAACAAGAAGGTCTCCTACAAGTACTTCAGCAACAAAAGGAAGAACAGGGCATATGCATGTCTGTTTTGGCTGAAGGGGGGACCTGGTGACAAAGAGTCAATGCCTTCTTCACCTTGGTCTTTATTGGGAAGACCATTCTTTAGCAATCAATTTTGGTATAAATAGCCTGGATGTTCACTGGAGGTGATGTGTTGCATATCTTTGGGTTGGTGGCAAAGCCATTCTCCATTACCTTTCAAAGATCATAGCTACTATGGACTGGAAGAAAGGAGAAAGTCATTTTCATGAAGAGCAAGAAGGAGGATCTGGCCAGTTAGTCTTACCATGGTCATTGGGAAGGTGATGGAGCAAATAATCCTAACAACTATTTCCAAACACATGAGGGGCAAAAAGGTGTTGGGAGTAGTCAGCATGGATTTATGAAGGGGTAGTAATCCCTGACTAACCTGATAGCTCAGCAAAAGCAATTGTCATGTTGTGTCCCTGAGGAGAAACAACCTTAGCAGGCTGACCATGAGTCCACAAATGCCCCTACAGCAAAGAATGCCAGCAGCTTTCCCATCTGTATTCAAAGACTTTTCAGCAGATTTAGGGTTGTGATCCTTACCCGTGGTTGTTCAAGTGAGCTTCCCAGTCTACTTATTTAATGATGGCTTTCTCAGTAATTGAGAGTATATTACTTTTTTTCTCCCGAAGCCTCAAGAGATCTGTAGGTAAGCAAGAGATCCTTACTTGTGAATTATGGAATTAAAGGTTTAGTTAACTGTTCTAGAAATAGATGGTTAAAATGAGACTGTTAAAGGAAAAAAAAACACAAAAAAAACCCCTAGAAAATGTAATTCAAAACATGATTAATGTGTATCCAGGATTTTATGTGCCATCCAGTAAAACAAAATTGAGGCCAATATAAACTTGAAATGTAGTGTAACTACTGAATTAGATTAAAGCATGTACTCTATATCTGCAGCAATAGGAAATGCTATAAAAAATCAGGAATGCTTGGATATTCAGTTAATAAGCTTCTGGGTTTATACACTATGCAGAATCTGCAGCATCTGTGAAATTGTTGCTATATATCTGTACAGACCTGAGTATTTATGCAATGACCGATCACTTTCTAAAATAACTAGTTATTTAGAAAAAGTTTAAGAATGGAGGGAGTGGCATTTTTAGGTTTTTCATCTCCTCAAAGAAGGGGTTGAATGTAAGGGTTCTAAGAACTTGTTCTTTGTGAACACGTTTGTTTAATACTGGTATTTCCTGAGAATGTATGTTTACAGCTTCGTGACCTGGTGTGAATTGTTCCCCAGCTTTCCCTGCAGAGTCACAGGCTTTAACTTGTTCTGTGTAGGCTCTCTTCTACCAAACGGAGCTCCTAGGAAGTCTGACCTCATCACTGGAATTTGTTTAAACATTCTCCAAGGGGAAAAAAATTAAAACTGCAATAAGTAAAACACAGAGGGTTTGTTATGACAAGTTTAACTTGTAAGTTGTTTGCAAGAAAGGATCACTTGAAGTTTGTAGCAACGTTTAATATATTTTTGTTATATGATGCTTCTGTAATTTCCTCAAGTGATTGATCAACAGCTATTTGCATACTAGCACTAGACAGAACTAGAGGAAGAGTTTTCTCTATTGAAATAAAGCCTTTCCATAGAGAAATTCTTTTCTAATGGTTTATTTTGGACGTGTTCTTCACAGACTTGGCAGACTGGCCAACGCATTGATTGCCACTCCTATTTAGTTGAAACCAAGACCAAGATCTAAATAACTGTGGTGAAGAAGATCTTGCCAGCTGAGCGCTTTGACTGTTTGTTATGTTTTGTATTTTTCCTTTCTTTTTCTGTAAGATATCTGCCATTTATATTCTTTTGTCTCAAAACCACTGAAATGTAGCTGTTTTAAATTTTTCCCCTCGGAGCACGTGTGCTTTAAAAGGAGCCCCTATGAAGCTCCAAACAGTAGCTGTAAAATATTACTCTCTTAGCTCTGCTGTGAAATAAAACCCAGATCCTCAGATATTTGCCCCCAAGTCATGATTCTATGAATTGTTTTATCCTTTTTCTGTGTATTATAGCTTTTTCATTCCCTGATTAATGAGTACACAGACTGAAATCAACATGTTGTGTTGGGATGGAAATTATGAGCATAAACGCTTGAATAGCAGCTAAAGTTTGTTCTCTGATTTTCAGCCTGATATTGTTTATAACAAGATACTTTTTTTTTTTTTTTTTTTTTAATTCTCTGTGTAGTTATTCATCCTGGCATGGCAATATCCTGTTAATTTTTGATTCTTCAATCACTATTTTTAAATCGGTTTGCTAATTCACTTCACCTCGTTACCAATATATTCTTACTGTGGCAGTTTATCCACAATTTGATGTTGGTTCATTTTTTATTGCAGTGCTAAATAGAGGAATCTGAAAGTCAGATTTTTGTTTAGTTTAACAGTACTGCAAAATCTGTGTCCTCAGCATAGGCTGGAAGGGAACATGGGGGGAAAAACAAGGTGGAGGAACTGCATGAGCTGTATAATTGCTTTCGTTTGTATTACAGTTTCACTTAGACTAGAATCTATTCACATAAAGGAGCCCCAGAAATATGTTATATAAAACAACCTTTGAAGAGCATCCTGTTTTGTTATTACACAAAAATTGTGTTGCTTAATCACAGACTAGTCTTGTGGTGGGGAGTGGGGGGAGTGTGACCGGCTTTCCTTCTGAGCTTGTGGAGAAATGGTTTCTCAAAGGTATCCAGACATTCTGTTGGGATAACTCATTAACAATGTCACGTTGACCGTATGCAACTTGACACTTTTGTGATTTCTCAGTCACTAATTGCATTTGCTTGATCAGTTGTTAGCATTCAGTTCTTGATGATGCTTATTTTATCTTGAAATTAAAGTAGTGTTTTGGAGTCAGTACAATTATATCAGTTTCCAATTTCATTTTTACTTTGGTCATTTTTAATTGCATGTACTCATAGCCATTAGATAGTTCTTGGTTTGGTTCTAATTTTCACATGTCAGACTGTATGATAGGGAATCCTCAATAAAATCAAAATCCTCAATAAAAACGCAACCTTGAGCTGAGCAGCTGATTAAGTCTTTATTCTCTGTAGATAAATTTTCTCTTTGTTTTGACATAATTAATGAAATATGTGTCAGGATAAATGACAGTAATAGAAGCTGCTGTGCTGAAATTGTCAGGAAAACCAAAAGCCTCGAATAATCAGGACATAATTTAAATCAAAATTAAGAGTCTCATTGCCAAGTTTTGGTAATAATAAAAGTCATTTTTGATCTGCTGAACATTTGGAATATTTTAAGGGGCTCTGAGTAAATCGGAGCTGTGAGACTTTACCTTGCAACATAATGATTATTATGTCTGCCTGCAGCCAAACCTGTGCAGACTGTGAAAGTGAACCAAATCCTCCATGATACTGAAAGGGAGAAGAATGAGTTTATTTTTGTACCTAACTTTGTGAGGTCATACAAATGGGAAGTGCCACGGGAGGATAATAAACAAATGCCTGTCTTCTGAAATTTTTTTTATCCTTTAGTGTTCTGGTCTGTCAACAACCCAAGTACTAATTATTTTGGTAAATGGAGGTTTAGATACGCTTTCAAACGCAAACATCAGACTTCAAAGCAAAAGAGGTGCTTTCAGCGTGGCAGGAAGAATCGATCCTTAGAAATTTTTACTATGGAGTCAGAACATATTCCATCGTCGACAGTGATACAGGAAAGTCTATAGGAGCAGCATGCAAGTTTGTCCCCTTGGTGACCCATTCGCCTGGTACAAAATATTAAAAGGGACTGTATGAAGGTGTTGTTTTTGAATTTATGTAGTTCTTTTTTTTTTACGTTGCTGACACTGTCTGCCTCTGCAATCCCCTTTGACAACAAGTTTCAGAAAATCCCTACCTGCTTATTATCTTTGTTAAGCTGGTCTTTACTTGTCACCTTTCACAGTGACACCCAACATTTAGTTGACATTTATGGCTGTGATTAAACACTGAACTGAGGATTTTAGAGAACTGTCAACTGTGAGTTGAAGAAGTCTTTTCTCCACTCAGAGTTCATATGAGAATTTTAGTGAGGATCAGATTATTCTTCCCTACTCAAGTCATCTTATATTGACTTGGGCTGAAGGTTGTCTTCTACATGTGAGCCCACCTATTCTGTTTTAAAACTTTAAGATCTTTACCATTTATGTGAAATTTAGCCACAGATCTTAAGATTTTGCTGTGTGGTCCGTTTTTGGGTCAATGAAGTTGAACAGACTTGGTCCTAGTCCTGATTCCTTGGGAACCCTATTGTTAAGAATTTTCCAGCAAAAAGTGACTATTAAGCCATACTTGTGCTTCCTATCACTTTAAGTCCATAAAAATCCCCTTCTTTCAATTCCATTCCCTTGCTTTCTTCAGTAATCTGTAGAAGTAGGAAGGCAATATTTTCCTTTGCAAAAGCTCATTGATTTTTCCCCCCAGATATGTGTGGGCTCATCAATATTATTCTTCCACATGGACTCTTCTATATTACCAGCAATGGAATTTAGTATTAGTGGTCCTTTCAGGATCTTCAGGACTCGTGGGTGAGAGCCATCTGAGGCACATGACTTAGTGATTCAGATGGTCTAGTATTTCCTATGCAATGTTGATGAAGCTAATCTGATGTTACAGTGAGGTGTTGTGTGAGAAGCCAACTCATCATCTTCATCAGTAATGATGGATGCCAAGAATTTGCTGAACTTCTTCGCTGTGATCTTCCCTTTCTTTAGTACTCTTTTCATGCCTCTGTTGGAAAATGATCCTGGCAACTGCTCGGCTGCCTTTCATCTCTCAAAGTATTTAAAGAATGTTTTAGTCTCAGCGTGAGCATCTGTTGCAAGGTGATCTTAAAATTCTTCTTCATCCTCTTAATTTCCTGTTTACATTTAACCTGCCTTGTTTTATGGCCTTTCCTGTTCTCTTTTTCATTCTGTTCATTTTCAGACATTTCCTGATGTTGTCTTCTGCAGTCTCCTGACACATTTTGAATAGCACATGCGGTTACATACCTTAAAATGAGGGCAGAGTTTTATGTTTAATTATTCAGTGTTTTCACTTGCAGTTGCCAGTAAACTATATACGGACAGTTCACCATTTTCTAAGTTCAGAATCTTTTCTCCTTTCTTTGGATCTTTCTTGAAGGACCAGAATTACAAATTCTGATTTTGGCACACATGTAGGACATCACAAAATGAGTGAATAAGGAGTAAGGCGGTGTAGTTGAGTCTCTTTGAAACAAAACCAATTCTTTCTGACTATTCAGATATTATATATGGAAGATTTTAAAATCTGCTGATATGAAAGAAGATGCCTCAAATTCTTTACAAGATCTAAATGTGCACAAATCCCATTTATTATTATCATTCAGATTACTGCGATGCAGAGTTGCATCCTGTGTTCTTGGATTGTTGACTATAAATTTATACCTTCTTAACTGCATAAAATGTGGCTATGATAATTACATTTCTTTAGGAAAATATGCAACTGTGGAGTACTGTGATGTGTTTGTAATACTGTGAATCATTTTTCCAATTGTTAATGGCTAAAGTAGTAGAGATTGTTAGCTGTTAATTCAGCCTCGCACTGAAGCATGTTCAAGCTCATTGGTAACTAAAAGGAAATTGTACTGTGATGTCATTCGTATTAACTGTGAGTCTTTGTTGTACTCATTAACCATTTGCCTTTATCATAGCTGCATACCTCTGGAGGGATGTTGTGTTACTGGGTTGTACAACTGGCTGAATGGGGAAGCCGGAGACTGGCAAGCAGATGAGTAATGATTCTCTAAATGTGATAAGTAGTATAGAACTGTGGGATGTGCATCTTTTTGTTTCTTCTAAATTGCAGTAGGCAAGCAGTTAATATAATTGGCAACGATTATTGCTTATGCTTCAGATTTAATGTCCAGCTGAGATTAATTAGGAGGTTTCTCAGAACAGTGGGATCTTGGAGCACTGCTCTACCTGCAGTTGTGAGAGAAAAGGTACTGAATGCTTTCTTTTGATGTAGCTATATCCTGACGAATGCTTTTAAAAAACTTTACATGACCGGGCTGTATGTAATAATGGGAACCCAAATTCAGTACCCTGGGAGGCCCCATCCAGTCTTAAATTCCTGTAAGTGTTGTGACTTTTATGTAGATGCAGGAAAGCCTTATTAGCAGATTATCTAACGACTCAGTCAGCAGCTGAGGGTTTTCTGCACATTTTAAAGGCTAAATGAAGTTAATTAAAGATACTGGGCCAAAGCTTTAGGCTCAAATTTGGAATCTGCAGCTGTGGAATTGGCTATTTGACATGCTTAAATCTCAGTCCAGAATACATATTTGTGGTAAAATGTAGACTTCAGATGTATGTTTCATGAAGTGCTTACATTCCTCGGGGAAATTATTTATCAATCTAGTATTTTCCTAGCATTTCAATACAAAAATACATTCTGCAGAGCCTACACAGTTATTTGATTGCGGTGAGTTAATTTTAAGGGGCTGAACGCAAAATGGATTCAGCGTAGAAGCTCTTGATTTGAATCTAGGGATAGAAGTGTTCTAAGAGATGAATAGAAATAAGGAGAAATAGGCGTTTCTCCTTACTTTTTACACCTTTCGTAAGTGTAAAAATGGAAAGAATAAATTTCGTTTTTAGCAAATAATAAATCAAGGTCTAAAGAGGTTTAATATTCTTTGACCAGATTTTTAAAATTCCTGGTAATATGCAATGTATGTTTCTTAGAATGTTTAGTGTGTTTTAGTGAACGTGGATTTCTTTCCATTTAGGAAGTTTTTTTCCCTAAATCAGTGCTTGCTGTGCAGGTGAATTATTGTTTCCCTTGGCAAATATAGAAGCCATCTAATCCCATCCTGATAACTTTGGACATCTCAAGGAGCACTGCAAAACACAAGTGCTGCATGGCTACGCTAAACAGCTTTGAATATGTGCTTGCAACTGGATGAATTGCTAACTGATAGAATCTATTTATGTCATGTAAAAATAGCTTATCATTGGGCCTGGTCAGAAAATTGCAGGCAGTCATGAAGCTGTGTGTGTCAAGCATGCTCTCCATTCCTCTTCAGTTGGGAATTGCTACTCTTTAGCTCGAACAGAGCGGCTGACAGGATGCCATGTTCTGGCCCACTGACATGTAAGGTGAGATGCAGCAAAACTTTCATCCACAGTATCTCATCTGAGAGGGCTGCCTTTTAGAGAGCGTTAATTCAATTGCTTTGTGGTCACTGGGCTGTATTCGGAGTTTATTGCATTAGAAATATCTAAATGAAGGGTGTGATGTTCATCGTAATGATGCCTCTCATTTAAAGGAAGTGGTAGGAACATTTAAGTGCTTTCTGGGTGTTCTGTATTTTTATTAACTTGCATTGAAGTTAAGGGTGATTTTATACATCGTGACAGACAAAAATGTTTATGAACTTTAAATCAGGTCTGATTAAGCCTCGAAAAGTCTAGAATAATGATGATATTTATATCATGTTGTCTAGAAATTGTATTACAAGATTTGCATCGCATTTCTGCAATACAAATTGGAAATCTTATGCATTAGAGACCATTTTGGAATATAATATCCAAATGCACTTACATTTTCTCATACTCTTTGCAAGCTTGAAAGCTGAAGAAAATGGATTGCAGGATTCATGCAATTAACTGGCTGTGTGGTGTCATTTTGTCTGATTAAGTGGAGAATTTATGTCATCGGGTTGATGAATCTCACACAAGCTAGCTAAAGCTGTGTGCACATCTAAAATACACTAATTTGCACTTTCTGAATTTCAAGGAGTGGGCTTCATGTGTGCGGGGTTCAGTTTGGAGTGGAATGGTTTGGATCTGGAGCACAAATCTTATGAGGAGAGGCTGAGGGAGCTGGGGTTGTTTAGTCAGGAGAAGAGGAGGCTCAGAGGAGACCTCATTGCACTCTACAACTTCCTGAAGGGAGGTTGTGATGAGGAGGGGTTTGGCCTCTTCTTCCAGGCAACAAACAGAACCTGAGGAAATAGCCACAAGTTGAACCAGAGGTTTAGGTTAGATGTAAGGAAAAACTTTTTGTCTCAGAGAGTCAGGCTTTGGAATGGCTGCCCAAGGAGGTGGTGGAGTCGCCGTCCCTGGCAGTGTTCAAGAGGCGTCTGGATGAGGAGCTGCGAGATTTGGTTTAGTGCTTGTGGTAGCAATGGTGATGGGAGGACGGTTGGACTAGATGATCTTCTAGGTACTTCCAACCTTTGTGATTCTATGATTCTGTAATTGTATTTGTACGCTGAGTGCATGCTGAAGACCTTAGTTCAGCAAGGTGCTTGGAGTCATGCACAACTTGCATAATTCCTATGCTGGAAAGAGACACTTGTAAGCACCTTGTTAAATTATGGCCTATGTGGTGATCATTTCTCTGCTTGATGTAATCAGATTGGCACTGGAAATGACCTCATGTAGGTTGGTTTTAGCATTTGTCTGCGTTGTGCCACCACCAGTTGGCTCTTGCTTTAATTTGTGGTTTTGTAGCTATCCAAACACTTGAATTGTGTTGTGGTGATCTTCACAACAATTATATGCCTTTTGATTGCCTTTCTGTTTTTCATACAAAATTAGCATTGTTGAAAGAATAGCTGTGCCTTGGTTGCCCAGAGAGTTAGTCTCAATTTAATGTGAATAGTTAGAATCTATACAATGCGTGTAACATAAATAATAGAAAAAAAAGCTAATAACTTTGATCTATACGCTTAGCTATTTAGATATGTACTTACCTTGTTTACTGTATTTTAATATTTTTCAGACAAGTATAAAAGAAGGGTTACTACTGAAGCAAACCAGTTCTTTTCAGAGGTGGAAAAAGCGTTACTTCAAGCTGCGAGGTCGTACCCTTTACTATGCTAAGGATTCGAAGGTAATTCAATGATACTAGCATCTAATGCCACGTACTTCAATTTTGCTTAGGTTTATAATTAGAATATCAATAATTTAATGATTTATTAGTGATTGTTTCAATAATATTAGTATTATATATAAGGAGCAGTATGCTAAATTAGCTTTAATTAAGGAAGACATGATATCTCTTGATTTTTATATTTGGAAGTCAAGTTTAACACTGTTCTCTCAACTTCTTGGGTTATTCAGACCAACTATTAATTCATCTTCTGCAGTTGTTCTTAAAGGATGGTTGTTCTCCATGACTTCAAAAAAAGTAAAAAATCAAATAATGCTCAGAAGCTATCTCACAAACTGCATTAAAACTCTTCAGTTTTGATGCCCATATTGCTCTTAAGGGGGTCAAAGTGGTTACACAAAATTGAAATAGGAATTTTTTCTGCCAGAACTTATTTATGTGGGGAAAAGGTGTTTCCTGTCGATTGAAATTTGTAGTGGGAAATTCTGGGGTGGGCAGAGAGGAATGCTTCTGTCCTTTCTTGAAAGCATTTCCTTCCTCCACCTCATGACTGGAATAAGAACTTTTTGCCTTGTTGAAGAAGCTCAGATTGTGCTGTTCCATAGCAACAGTCATTACTTTTCTGTATCCTGTGGTGTCGCAGCATCTGACTGGAGATGTAGGTGACATGCTTCAGGTCTCCATCATCTTCTCTAGCTGACCCTCTTAATAATATTCTGTTATGAGGCACTAAAACCTCTCTTTCTATGACTCTTGACTATGGTTACATACTACACACTTGTATGGCTGTGATGAATCAAGGAAGATGTAGTCTCTGCAGGGAGTCTAGCACTGAAGTACCTGTGCTATTACACTTTTCTGCACTTGTTGCTACCCCAAGAAGTTTATAAGTCTTAAAAAACACTAGAGATATGAGCTGTGAGAATGGCAGTGTTATCTGTGTCATAAAGATGAGAAAAGGAGGAGCAGTGAGTAGGCAGTTGCATGAATACCCTGCAGCACTGACTCCCCAGACTTGCTAAATCTCACCAAACATTGCTGGATCATACAGTAAGCAGTTATTTTATTTCTCCTCCCTATAGCGTAAAAGAGAAAGAGTGAGATATGATTAAAAAAGAGCAAGGCAATTCTGTTAGTCTTTCTTTTGCTTTATGTCCCATTGTGGCTCTTGAGCTCCATTTTCCCTCTTTACAGATAACATATTATAGATTCTCTTTCATGAATTTAGAATTCCATTGTATAACTGGTCAATACATTTTTATCTTACTTTATTATGTGTGAATCTTTCAGCTCTGATATTGCATTTAACATATGCAGTAGATACCCCAAAGTTGTGTCTATCTGGCTTTAAAGCAATATCATAGAATCACAGAATTACTTAGATTGGAGGGGACTTAAAGATATCTAACTCCAACCCCCTGCCATGGACAGGGTGGCCACCCACCATCTCAGGCTGACCAGGGCCCCATCCAACCTGGCCTTCAATGTCTCCAGGACTGGGGCATCAACCTAGACCTCTCTGTGCAGCCTGTGCCAGCACCTCACTGCCCTCTGACTAAACAATTTCTTCCTAATAACTAACCTAAATCTCCCCTCTTTTAGTTAAAGCCATTCCCCCTTGTCCTATCACTAACAGACTGTAAAAACTCTTTTCTCCTCCCGCTTGTAAGCTCCCTTCAAGTACTGTAAGGCTGCATTGAGGTCTCCCCAGAGCCTTTTCTTCTCCAAGCGAAACAAGCTCAATTCCCTCAGCCTTTCTTCACAGGGGAGGTGCTCTAGCCTTCTGATCGTTTTCATGGCCTTTCCCTGGAGGACCACATCCCTCCTGTACTGGACCTCCAGGCCTGGATGCACTACTCCAGATGGGGCCACACGAGGGCTGAATAGAAGAGAACAATCCCCTCCCTCCCTTGCTGGCCACCTCTCTTTTGATGCAGTCCAGGAAACTGTTGGCCTTTCAGGCTGCAGGCATGCAGTGCTGACTCATGTCCAGCTTTTTGTCCATCAGGACTCCCAAGTCCTTCTCGTCAGGGCTGTTCTCAATGATTTCTTCTCCCAACCTGTACTGATATCTGGAGTTACCTCAAACCTAAGTGCAATATGCATTTTGGGAGCCAGTGTTTTGCATTTTCTTAGTTAGCAAATAGAAATGTATTTGGTGGTGAAGTAGGAAGTTCTGTCACATCAACAGTGTTTTCTGTTTTTTCTTTTTTTGCTTTTATTTTATTTTTGTCTTCCAGTTGGAGTGGACATGAGGAAATGAAAGCAGAGAGTGTAAGCATGCTTCACATGGGACGCAGGCTATATTTAACATTTTTGTGTTCGTTTCCATTCACAGTCCCTAATATTTGATGAAGTTGACCTGTCTGATGCCAGCGTAGCTGAATCGAGCACAAAAAATGTCAACAACAGCTTCACGGTACGGAACCATTATAATATTGGTCTTGAAAGCTGCAGATAGAACATTATCAGTAAAACAGTAATCCTCTGAATACCTTCTCATTGTCCTCTGTTTGGAAATGAAATGTCCTTTATTTGAAAATGACTTATCTCATCAGCTATTGATAGTTTGGTAGATGAATTTTTTAAATGGAATTTGGAAGGTTAGATATCTATCTTTTAGGTAACATTTACTTCAAAAGATGCTGATACAAGGCATTAAAAATTTAGCGAGCTTTAATATTAGTACTTTTGGTTTTATCCTGTAGTTTGTCTTTGAAGGGGCATGCTAGGTTGATTCAAATGTAATTATGTTATTGCTTTAATTTCCTATAATAATATTTTTGCTAATCTTCATATTGAAGTCTATTTTATATTTTTTTAATTGCTGATCATGTCCTTACTTTAACAGTTTCTAAGTTATGTGAAAAACTGGCCTCACAACTGTATCTTGAATCTGATAGTGGTATAAGAAATAAGGGTCTTCATAAATCCCCAGTTTTGTAAGTTTACAGGTGTGTTTTCCACAGAGGTCTTGCCATCTATTGTTTTACATGTCTGGAATTAAGCAAAAATGTTGGACACACTTCTTATGCTGGGAAAGTAAATTCTTTGAACAAGAAGAAGCAATGGGGAAGACTGTGGTCATGTTGTCCTTCTAAAGGTCACAAGTTGTTGAACTAACTGCAACAGTATAATTTCTCTTAAACTACATATCCCTTATTCTCTACTAAAATGCAAATTTTCTATTTTCCTGAGGATTTCTATTATCACAGATGGTCAGTGCTGTCAATATTATAATTCAAGGTAGTCCAGTGCAGGGCTCCTTGAAGCTGAAGGTCTCTGATGAGGGGTGACAGTGTGGTGTACCACATCCCTCCTGTACTGAACCCCCAGGCCTGGATGCAGTACTCCAGATGGGGTCACACGAGGGCTTGTCTTCCAAAAAGGTCCTTCTCACTGCTGGGAAGCTGCTTCTGTCTGTCCCCTATACAGAATTACAGCTGTCAGGCAGGCATCAGGAAAGCTGAGGAATCAGGAGATGTGCAAAGATTATTAGTTGAGAATCCCAGTAACTATGACTGTAACTTGTTATTCGGGAATACTCAGCACATAAGGCTCAGCATCTCCTGATGTTCTGAACTTCACTCGCTGTAGTTTCTTCAGTGGGAAAAAAGAAGTCTCTGGCAATGAAGTTACTGCATCACAAAATAAGATATTCTTCTTGGTGAAATTTTGAGAGAGGAGGGTGTTATGATTTTGGTGGTTTTTTTTCCTTGCTGTTTCATAAAGCGTTTGGTGTTTTAATTTCAAGTTGAGTCCTTTAAATCCATCCATTGTTCACCAAAGTCATTCTTCGTAACTAGCATCAAGGTTTCTGGGGAAGACAGAAGTGAAAAAGAAATCTTGGGGCCTACAGCTTTAACAAATTCAGAAACCAGTTTATTTTCATGTCCTGGGTAATTTGGAGCAAACAGTGCTCTCTTTAAGGAGTACTAACATTCATTTTGAAAAATAACTGGTGCATTGAATTCAGGACTGAAGTGCCATCTGATTCGACTGTGAAATATGGTAATAGTCATCATCTCACTTAATCTTTTGGCTTCTTCCTTTGTATTTGCTGAACTTGGTCTCCCAGCAACATGACTTGGTAAAGTAAGATGCCTCTGGCCTTGCCTACACTGGTTTAGAGGGGGAGGTGGTGGTAGCTTTTCTGCAATAGTCCTTACAAATAAAAATAGACATTTTGTTCCTCTGTCTTTGAAAGCATAATCTGACCTTTGTTAAAGTTCCTTTTCCTTTATGTTCTGTTTTACAAGTGTTATGTCACTTAATTATGTTGTAACTGATCTCTTAGCATTTTTTTGGAGGGTGTTAAAAAAGTAAAAAAATAATCCTGAAACTCTTGCCTTCTGTAGTTAATGTATTCCTTCTTTTTCTTTGGCCTAATAGCATATATAGACTTCATTAGATGGAATATGGTTGGACTAGATGATCGTGTAGGTCCTTTCTAACCTTGTAATTCTGTGATTCTATTATTAATATCCACCATAGGATGTACAATGGTATTTAAAGAAAAACACACTTTTAAGAAATGTACCTTAAGCTCCTACTCCACAGCTTGTGGAAGCTACTGTTTTGCCTTCTTTTGCCCCTTCCAATTTGTCTACTTGGGGACAGAAGTGTCAAGATTTTCCACGCTCTTTTTTGGATAAAACTCAAGTCCTAAAATTAGTCATTAAACACACATTTAAGGTTGAGTTTATTTGTGGTGTGCATGCTTGTAGAATATTTTACGTAACTAAATATCAGTGCTTATTCACCAGAATTACTTTTCCTTTCTTGCTACAAACAAATTGAAGCTGAGGGGAATGTTAAGGTAAATAAATAGATCCTAATGAAAATCAGGAGCTACTGAACTTAAAACAGCTTATCTTTTTCATCTGCTTTTTCTTTATTACTTTTTTCTTTATTACTTTTCAGTGAACAGCTAAATCATTTCCAGCAAATAGATCCTAGTGAGCAAGAGTGTGTTAGGGTAGCTTCTAATGGATTACATGCATTTCGTATTTCTATCTGCCCTCACACACAAAGGAAATGATGTCCTATGGCTTCAGCAGGCTTTAAATGAGACACTTAGGGCGGGATTATTTTCACTTGCACGTTAGTCCATAGGAAGAGAGAAACTCAGTTGAAGAGGTTAATTCAGCCCATCAGAGATTTACATTGTCTTCCCCATCAGCCACATAGGAGTCTGGTGGGGCTTTTGCTCTACCTGTGCCTACAGTTTGGTGGGATCAGTGTATGCTGAGTCCTCACTGATGTTTCTGAGTGCTCTGCTGAATGTTTTATCCAGGCTTTGCTTCTGCCTCTATGGATTGTTTATCTTCTCTCTGCACATCGTGAGGAGTGTAGCTGCACAACATATTGCCTCTTGGGGACACTATTAGGATGAATCAGCGTCCCCTATTATTGCATGAAAACAAATGGGGCGGTGACCAGTTTTGCCCAGAGCTGTAATTCCTCACATGTTTTGTTTTGTAGGGATGGCAGATGAATTGCTAATATTTCAAGTGCCTTTAGGAAAGTATTTTCACTGTTCACTAAACAAGACGGAGACTGAATGAGACTAAATTATGGTCTCCAGTGTGCAAGCATGGAGTCTTAGGCAAGTGCAATGTTAGTGGTATACTTATGTTCTAGTAGGTATAAGAAATTGGATTTTTTTAACTATATAATGATTCTTGAACAGGTTTATTCAAATAATGAAATTCTTCGGGGTAAGAAAGACAATTATGAAACACCATAGAATCACAGAATGGCTCAGGTTGGAACGAACCTTAAAGACCATGCAGTTGCAACCCTCTGGCAGGGCCTCCACCCACCAGCTCAGGCTGCTCAGGGCTCCATCCAGCCTGACCTTGAATGCCTTCAGAGATGGGGCAACCAAATCTTCTCTGGGCAGCCTGAGCCAGTGCCTCATTACTGTGCAAGTAATCTCTTCCTAAATAGGTCTCGACAGGCTAATTTTTGGACTAGATATCTACATTTGTCCTGCTTTTTATGGTGAGGAACTTTTAAGGCACATCAACAAGAAAAAATCTATAGATGTTGACCATGACATCTTTCAATAGCTGAGCCACATTCATGATTTCAATGCCCTTTGTAATTATAAATCCAACTTAGTTTCACATAAAATGCGCAGACATTCTGTGTCTGCATCTGTATTAAGTTCATCCAAATAATGTTTAAAACATTTAATTATGCTCCTCTGTGATAAATACGATAGCACATAATAGTTTCAGGGTGGAATTTCTAGCTTTGAGGTATTGCATTGTACAGTGGCCTTTATGCATTTGTTGTAAGCAACTTCTAGTTCATATAAGACTTTTACACAAAACCGTGGATGCTCAATTTCTTACTTATATTTTATTTCTTTCTTATATTCTGAAAAGTGAAAATTGGATTAAACCTTTTATCAAATTGTGTCTGGCAGTAACAGAGGAAATAATTTCACTATTTTGGAAGATGCCCTCTAGGAATATGGTAATTAATGTAGCAGATAATACTTGAATTAGGGCTTCAGCTTGCTGTATCTTCAAATTGGGATTCAGTGATGGGTTTAGAGACCCTACGTGACAACAGTAAGATTAACAACCATTTAAAGAAGATTCCAATATTTGCTCAATTAAATATAGACTCCACTGATAATTAACTAAATCTCCAGTAGCTGTGATAGGAGCTTTGTCATCCAGGCAACCAAAAATGTAACTCTGACTTTCAGCTTTCTGAATCAAATCCATTGACTGAATATGCAGCTTCAGAGAATGGTCATCTTGTGGGGATGGAAGCTACAGTAGACAGATTGGCTGCCCTGGAAAGCTTATTGCAGTTCTTAGTAATCAGAAACTGGCTGGAAATGAAGATTTGTATTCCAGCCAATTACTTTGATTACGGTGATTCTGGGTATTCTTGCAGAAATGTCCAATATCTTTTTTTTTTTTTTTTTCGTTCTGCTGATTTCTCTGTTTTAGTAATGCTAAAGACCATATGGGAGTCTAATTTTCCATTCTGTGGAAAAATATTTCCTTGGGTAGAAACCTGGGCTTTAAGTATTCTCACCTAGTGCTGTGCAAAGTCAGTGGAAGCACATAAACGCTTCTTTGTTCTATCCTTTTTGTTGCCTCCTTTGGATTTGCCTGTTTTCTGAGATAAATAATCTTTATAAATATTCTTTTGTACTCTTACTCATTCTTGCTCTTCTTCTGGCTCTTTTTCTGTAGTGTCATTTTGTAAATGAAGTGACCAGGTTGGCACGAAGGGTTCCAAATGAATACAAGTCGTAAACATTTGAGGTTGATAATATTTTCTAAATTATATTCCCTTGCATTCCTGTTGGATTCCACATTCTGCCTGTTTGCTGCAGCAGCCATGCATTATGCATTTTTTGTCCAGTGGGGACAACACCACGGTCCTTTTTTTCTGTTAATTTGACACTCTCTGTAATTCAGATATACTTACTGTTTTTCTGTATTTCTCTTGTTTTTTAAGAAGTTCCTTTATCAACTAGTGCTATTGTGTTCTTTCTATCTGTTGTAGTTTCCATGGAAATAAATAGCAGTCATTACTTCCAGAGCTATCTACATAGATTAGAGAGACCAAATAATCTACTGCAGTAACTCCATTGGCTGAAGTTTTTCATATTTTCCTCTAGAATTCTGATTACCCTATCTGTATTTTTGACTGATCCTTCATCTTGACCATAGGTGTAAAGTTTATCACTGTATAAATTGTGTGGAACCAGCTTAAAGTATAAACCAGTTCTACTCATCTTGGACACTTGCTGGTTTTAATGGGAGATTGCCCAGTTGTACAAGAAACTCAACCATTTTATTCATGATATTCAGCAGAATTTAAAGTTAAATATTATAACAGGGGCCTGAAGGCATATTGCTTTTTAGCAGTTTATTTCAGTGCTGCTTCTTCTGTCATCAGTCAGCTCTGTGCCCATTGTCGAGATTAGCTGCTTCTAATTGATTTTAGAAAATTAAATTTTAATATTAACTGTGGGCTTTTAAAACAATGTGTTGCCAGACCTTTGCAATATGTTGAGTAGATGGTGTGAAAATTTCTTAGAGACTTGGACAGGTTTTGCTTCCTGTTTTATCACCCAGACTGAGTTCCAAATGAGGCTTTTTTTCAGGGATGGAAAGCTTCAGGGAACTCTTTGGAGAACAGGAGAAATGCTTAACTTTCCTTAAGTTGTATCAAGGGGAAATGCGAAGAGCATTTTCTCAAAGGAGTTTCAAACCTTTCACCTTTTCTCTAGGTTTGGGCACTGTAGACTTCTGTCTTGTTGAATAACAGAGATAAACAGAGAAAGTCTCCGAGCTGGGCATAATTATCCTTGTTTCTTTTCCTATTTGGATAATATAGCACCATTTTGATTTTATTATTGGAGATCCATGCAAGTGATTAGCCCAAGGTTTAGGATCACAGAATCATAGAATCTTAGAATGGTTTGGGTTGGAAGCTTTATTTATTTATAAAGTGCAGAAGTGCTTATGGACGACAGTGGAGTTATGTCTCTGATGCTGTTCTTATTGCTTACAAAATTCAATTTGCTGCAGCTCAGTCTCAATGAACATTAGATTGTTTCTTTGATCATAGCCTCAAGCCTCTTTCAGACAGTATTCTACCTCAGTAATTTTTTTAGGCTTTCTCTTCTGTCCAGTGACCTAAAGGGTGTGTTGACCTTTTCTGGTCTTTCTGCTTTTTTTTTTTTTTTTTTTTTTGTTATTTTGTGTAGTTAAGTGAAATCAACTCATAATTCCTGTTTTGGGAGACTCCTGGGATGGGATGGTCTGACCAACTCTGCAGCTTTGGCTTCTCCCAGACTTTGGGTGGTTTCTCCTGGTTTCAGCTACGACTTCTTGAGGTTCCCTCTCTGCTCCACAGTTCCCTCAAAAGGTTCAGCTGCTTCACAGCCAGATGGTTATAGAATCACAAAGTGGTTCATATTGAAAGCAACCTTTAAATATTATCCAGTCCAGCTCCCCTGATGTGGGCAGCGACATCTTTCAGTAGATCAGTTTGATTAAAATTGCATCCAATATGACTTTGAACACTTGCAGCGATGGGACATGTTGTCCTTCCGGTTGCCTTCCCTCAGTTGCTGTCATTGTCTGTTTGCTTCCTTTTCTGGATCTGGCTGGAGAGTTTCCATAGTAATGAGATTTAAGGTTACTGCTCTCAGTGCTTTTAAGATGTGAAGAATCGAATCAATTCTGTATTGCTGCCTTGTTCTCAGCTAGATGATTAACCTTTGAACTTCTCTCTGTAGGAATACTCTGGAGTACATCTATCTGAAGTTTTCTTTCTTTGTGAAAAACGTGTTTGGTAAGAATGAATCTGTGTTTGAAACATGCTTCTGCTTCTTGACAAACTTACCTAAACCACAGATGTCAAATAGTTTATACGTTAACCTTACTGAATTCAGTCTTGTATGAATACTCCTTAGGCTGCCTCAACTCAGAACCCCAGCACGGCTGAGGCTGGCAGGGCCCTCTGGGTTCCTCTGCTCCAGCCCGTGGCCCAGTAAGGACACCTAGAACAGGGTGCCCAGGGCCACGTCCAGGTGGATCTGGGAGATCCCCAAAGAGGAGACCCCACAGCCTCTGTGCAGCCTGTGCCAGTGCTTTTCCTAATGCTGCGCGCCGTTGAAAAGAGCCTGGCTTCATCTTCATTGTATCCTCCCATGTCAATTGCATAATAATTTAAAATAAATAGTAATAGTTGTGTAACAGTTTCCTGGGTTTGGGCAGACTTACGTTTCCTTTGAGTTTGAGTTCAGTTACAACGTCTTAACAGCACGCACTGGTGATGGGAGCTCAAACACTTTTGTAAGTGCCTTTACTTAAAGTGCTTTTGCTTAAGCTGAATCCCCCTCCCAGCAACATTGCGTTTTAAGTGCTGCACTTGGTGTTATCAGAAGGGGAAGTGCACAGCACAGTTTCAGGACATGGATGGCACATGCAGACATTCGCCATGCCCAATTTGCAGTTTAGAGCAAAGTAAACAGAAGTCCTGGAGTAACATCCCTAAATATCTCAGATCCTCTTGATCTCTCAGGGAGGGGCAGTATGGCTGGAAACAGTTCAGGTTCCTTGCTGTTGGCCTCCCCAGTGTGACTCAGCCTTGAGTGGACAGCTAACTATTTGGATGGATTCAGCTTTTCCCCAGTTGTGAGCTATCTGCTGTTCCATATAGATACTGATTAGCCTCTAAATGACAGAAGGCTTTTTGATGCTCCCAGCCTAAGCAATATTCAAACCGCAGAAACAGAGGGAAAGTGCTTTTTATTCCATTTTGTTCAATCTTCTAGTCCATTTTTTTTTTCTGTATTCAGGCAGCTTAGAAACAAAACAAATACTGATAGAGCAAATTAATTATGCTGTAGAAAAAAAAAAAAAAAGGAGAGACAAAAGCAATTAGTGTGCAGTTGCAATGCACTTAGATTTTTTCCTCCACTTAGCATTTGCTCATTTTCTCCCAGCCTCTGACAGTGACAAGAAGAAGTAATGAAGCTGAGAGCTCTTTGGGAAGCTTTGGGTGTGACTTTCAAGTTTTAAGCTCCTTATTTCTGAATGATGCACTGTCTCCCTTTCCCTGGAGTGTCTGGAGACATTGAAGCTTTATGTTTCATTATGAAAAAGCAATAAAGCATTTCAGCTATGAAGCTAAAATCCATAGATAAATCACTTGGGATTGAGCTATTACAATACAGCTGAACAATTTTCAGAAGAGAAGAAATAGGATCATTAAAATGTGAACATTGTGGTCTGTGTTGTATATTTTGGTTCTGGTTGTGTTTACCTGGAGCTTGTTTTCCACAATTTTGATTTTAAGCAGAACTTTTTCTCAAGTAGGTCAGGGAAATGCAAGTTTCTTTTTCTTCCTTTAGTTTTCTAAGAGTTTTATTATTATTATTAATATTAGTATTCTTGAAACACAACAAAATGACCAAATAAATTGAAGATTTCTTTTATTTCCTTCTCTGAACTCATAGTGTGACACCAGTGTAACGGGTGTGTCTGGAGAGCAAGCAGTGCTGTAGGAATTAGTGAAAGAGGATTGCTAGCTTTCATTCTTCCTGCAGTTTTGCACTTCACTGTTCTGTTTTATCTTTCTCTTTCTGCTTTAGAATTAAGTAAAACACCTGAAGAAACCTTAAAAAGTATCCTTCGGTGCAGTTCCTGTATACAAAACAATTTCATAAACAGTGTTGTTGGTGTAAACTCTGAATAAATTTCTTGCTTCTCCTGAGCGAAGATCCTTAACTCTAAACAGCTGATTTATGTTTAAACAGGAATCTGGTATTACAGAAGAAGAAAATAGCTGCTCTTTCTATTTTATGTAGCTTTGCACCTAATGCCATTGAATGCGTAACTCAGTGTTTTCCTTTAAGCACTGAAGACATCCCATCTGCTATTGTGTAATGAGCTTGTGAAGCAGGCACTGAGAGCACAGCATGCTGACATACAACACAAAACTGTATACAAGAACTTTAGACCTTGGATTGTATAGAGTGATTCCCTGATTTACAAAACTGGTTGTTTGCCTTTATTATATTTAAGCACAGATTTAATACAAATTTCTAACTCTTCAGTCCAGAATCACAAATATTTCCTATACTGGGTCTTGTAACTGTCCTGCTGTATTCCTGAAGGAGTAATATTTTTCTTTTTGCAATTGATTGATGTTGCATACATGAGAACTGAGAAACTAATGATTTCTGACAGAATAATCTTTGCTGGTCACTTTGTATGTCTGCTTTATTGTTCCATGTTGCAGCTGGAATTCTTGATATACCTTGATTCTGTTTTCACAGGATCACTGAATGGCTGAGCTTGGAAGAGAGCTCTGAAGGCCATCTGGTCCAACCTCCTTTCTTCAGCAGAGCCATGCAGAGCTGACTGTTGAGGACTGTGTCCAGATGGCTTTTTAATATCTCCAAGAAGGGAAACTGCACAGCGTCTTTGGGCAACCTGTGCCAATTCTTGTCAATTCCAGTCAAAAACACAGTTTGCTAGTGTTTGGATGGATCCTTCTCTGCTCCAGTTTGTGCCCATTGTCTCATATCCTGATACTGGGCACCACTGAACAAAGCCTGGCTCCGTTATCTTGGCACCTTCCTTCAGGTCTTGATGAGATCCCCTAAGTCTCCTCCAGATGAGCAGCCCCAGCTCTCTTGGCCTCTCTTGCAGGAGAGGTGCTCCAGGCCCTTCATCATCTCCGTGGTCCTCTGTTGGACTCCTTCCAGCATGTTCAAGTTTCTCTTGCATTGGGAGTAGAGAGGAAGGATCATCTCTTTTGACCTGCTGGTGATATTCTACCTCATGCAGCCCAGCGTTGTGCTGGATGCTTTGCTGCAAGAGCATGTTGCTGAATCATGGTTCTTTTCTGCAAAGCTGTTTTCCAGCTGGACAGTCCCCAGCATATACTGATGCTGGAGGTTATTTATCCTCAGATGTGGGTTTTTGCACTTTGTAGTCTGTGTGGTTCCCCATCAGTCCATTTCTGTGATTTGTCACAGTCCCTCTGGATGTCAGCCTTCTGGTGCATTAGCCACTACTCTCAGTTTTCTGTCATCTACGAACATGCTGAGGGTACGCTATGCCCCATCATCTAGATCATTAATTAAGATATTAAACGGGACTGAACCCAGTACTTACCCCCTGCTAGTTATTGGCCTCTAGCTAAACTTTGCATCACAGACACAGCCATTTATGCTGTTTACAGTCAGCTTCACTGTGTGTTTATCCAGCCCATACTTACAATTGTAACTTCATCAACTTCCATACGAGCAGCTTATGGGATAGTGCCTAAAGCCTTACTGAAGTTAAGTTGGAGAAATACCAAAACATCTTTCTCTTCATCCACCAAGCCAATCTCTTCATCATAGAAGGTTATCAGGTTTCTCAAGCATGACTTCCTTTTGGTGAATGCATATTAACCAGTCTTTGTCACCTGCTTGTCCTTCATGTGCCTGGATGTTTTTTGTTTTTTTTGGGGGGGGGGATGTGCTCCTATTCATTTTTGCTGGGGATGTGGTCAAGCAAAGCCACATAAGTTACTTGGGCTAGATTCTTCTGCAAAATGAAGCTGGTGCAGACTATGTACCTGCATTTGTGAGCTATCCGTGTTTGTCCTGCCTTTTGGTTGTTGTGTGGGAGGTGCTGCATCGCATCTTTTCTTTCCTCTCCTAAGATTTCTAATTGTGGGGTCCAAAACCACACATTGTTTCATTACTTGTGAGATTGGGAACAATTAAAATAGGAGAAGACCAGCAAAAAGAGGGAAGCAACTTTTTTTAGTGGGATAGACAGATAATTGATCTGATTACAAATTCTGTATTGTACTTAAGTAAATATAATAGCCATCCATTACTCACCTTGCTTTTAAATCCTCAGCTCTTTCTGTTTGGTAATTTGTACTTTTGCCTGGCTTGGCTCATCTCATAAAGTAATACTGACAATTCACTGTAAGTACCTACTACACATTTGGTAGTGTAGCACTGTATCATTTATTTAGTATCCTTAACCCAAAGGAATTGAAAGTACTGCAGAAAGCTGCCCAACTGTTATCATTGGGATGTTTGCAGACAAGCTCTGTCTGGTAGATTGACACGCATCAATAACCCTAGCAGCCTACCCCTAACATCTGTAACAGAGATGCATTCATTCATCCTAGAATGCCCATGTGAATGTGACATGGTCCTCATTTCCGTGAGGACAGGAAGATCAGAATCATAGAATGGCCTGGGTTGAAAATGACCACAATGATCATCTGGTTTCAACCCCCCTGCTATGTGCAGGGTTGCCAACCACCAGACCAGGCTGCCCAGAGCCACATCCAGCCTGGCCTTGAATGCCTCCAGGGATGGGGCATCCACAACCTCCTTGGGCAACCTGTTCCAGTGCGTCACCACCCTCTGTGTGAAAAACTTCCTCCTAATATCTAACCTAAACCTCCCCTATCTTAATGTAAAACCATTCCCCCTTGTCCTATCACTATCCACCCTCGTAAACAGTCATACCCCCTCCAGTTTATATGCTGGAAGGCCACAATGAGGTCTCCCAGAAGCCTTCTCTTCTCCAGGCTAAACAAGCCCAGTTCCCTCAACCTTTCATCATAGGAGAAATGGAGGGGCAGACAGAGGGCAGGAAAGTACCATTGTCCTGACACGGTGGTACTTCTCAGAACTCACTCCCCAACATTTTATAGGATAGAGAAGTCACAAAGCAATCATTCTGTTATGTTCAGGCATTAGGTGCTGTCCCTGAGTGGAAAGGTGCAGATGTGCTCTCTTGTTAAATTGCCTTCTCTTCATTAGTTCCAGAAATGTATTTTTATTATATCTGTTCGAAGAAGAAGAAAACTATTCCCCCACCTGCTTCTCGTTCTAAGTGATGTTTCTACATTACTAAGCCAATTCAAGACCTGTTATAGAAAGTAAGTGCTATTAGTCTAATGCTTGATAATAGTTCAGAGCAGCACAAGGTGCTTTAACGCAAATATCATGTTGCAGGAAGTAGGGTACTTTGCAATTGCTGCCGAGATGTGGACCATTATTTTTTTGATTAGAAAATGTATTGTGTGCATTTTCTTTGAATTGGTGTTTTGGCTTGGTTTTGGATAGCAGATTACAGTGTTGTTCAGCACTTGTGAAATGCCAGTTTTCCCAAATAATCAATGCACTTTTTAAAGGTGAACTTGTGACTTTAGGGACATTCACACATGCACAAATAAAACGTAAGGACTTGTTTTTTAAAAATATAGTTACAATGAGAAGGGAAGCAGAGGAGGTGTATTCCAGAAGATCCACAAGAGTTGCCATTTTACTGCATTGCTGACAGCTGTGATTTTGTAATATAGCACTCTTGTTTTCTTTTTGAAAACACAGAAGTATCCCAGACGGTATCAGTATTAATTGATGTACCTATCAGTAAGAACTGTATTGCTTATTCTAAGAATACTTAATTAGAACACCCTTATGTTAATTTTTATTTGACTGATCTTTCTTTGACTTGTTGGTAAGATGAAGAGTTATTCTTTGGAAGAGGGATTAAATGTTTTAACTTGTGAATGTGCAAGGCAAGATGTTTACAGCAGTCTCTTTGTTCTGTACAGCAGTAAAGAGAATGAACAATAATGATCATCTAGTTTCAACCCCCCTGCTATGTGCAGGGTCCCCAACCAGCAGACCAGGCTGCCCAGAGCCACATCCAGCCTGGCCTTGAATGCCTCCAGGGATGGGGCATCCACAGCCTCCTTGGACAACCTGTTCCAGTGCGTCACCACCCTCTGTGTCAAAAACTCCCTCCTAATATCTAACCTAAACCTCTCCTGTCTCATTTTAAAACCATTCCCCCTTGTCTTATCACTATCCACCCTCATAAACAGCCATTCCCCAAATATAACGCCATGGGGTGAAGACATGTAGAGTGTTATTGGTAAAGTTTGTCCTCTTGAGAGCAAAAGGTTATTTCAAATCTGCAGTGAATTTACTGGTAACTTTATCTCTTTTTGAGGGTTGAGCTTTTTCCTTATAAGTGCTCTTTGAAGTAGAAGTTGCAGTAGTGGTGCAAAACTTGACTTTGTCATTTTTATCAATACGATTTCTAGATCTGTATATATATGTATGAGTACGCATACTTTTTCTAGAAGCCAAATTATCTTAGTTTCAGTATGTCAGAAAATCCAAATTTATGGCAAGTCCTGTACGGTTACAGTCTGAGAAATGTCCTCTTCATCTGTCCTTTATTCTCAGTGAAAAAGCCCCTTATTTTTCTGAACAGAACAGTAATGTTGTCACAACAGTGGGCCATTTTTCTTTCTATACAGACATTCTTTATTCCTTCTGATATTTCAGGATTTGTATTGTTTCCCTTTGGCTTTTCAGACTGTACATCCTCTCTCCTTCCCTATACCTTCTGCATTAAACATGCTTTTTATTCCCACTACCTCAATTTCATTACTTTACAGTATACTGAAGAATCTGGCTTTAGTAATTTTCTCTCCCCAAACCAGCAATGACTTCTTCCTGGCTACCTGACAAGGGTGAAAATTTTCAAAGCAACTTAATCTTCTAAATTAAATCTGCTTATTTTAAAGCCTTTTGTCTGTCTTTCTCATTCTTCTTGATTTGTCTGCTGCTTTGTCAGCATGTGAACCATTAGCACTGTACTTCCCCCAAGATTTAAGAATTTTTTTTATTATTTTGTTCCTCCAGTGATTTCTCTGGTACTTCCTTTGCCATTGTATTATACAATTTCTTCTTTTCTCTGATTATAAAATATATATATATATATAATATTAAAAAAAATATAGGAATGATCTATAAATAATATTTGGGGCAGTGAATATTAATCATGAAAAAAAATGTATATGTGATAGAAGAACAGATACAGACAATAGGAGTATGAATATGGCTGCATGCAATAAGATGAGATTACCAAGTTTACATGGTCAGAAATTAACTTTAAAGACAATTATAACCATTTTAATTTTGATTATGCCTGCATGCAGGTTTAACTGTCTTTAATTGTGTGGAATAAATGCACTCCAAACATCCTATTGGGGTTAATTTATCATAGCGTTCCATGAGCATTTATAAGAAAGCATGTCTTCTGTACAAATACAAACAAGATGATCTAGGAAATCATTCTGAGTTTAGGACAAGCAAGATACTGAGTCACTGTAAAGCACATAAAGCTACTGAATCAGAGTACTATAACAGCAGTAGCAGTTGTTCATGAAAGGAGTTTAAGAAGCAGGACACATACAGTGATTCTTCCTCTTGCATAACCTCATAACACTTAGTAATTTTTGGACTTTATGGACTTCCTGAGTTGAAGGATTGGAGATATTGTGTTTTACAGTACATGACACATCTATTCTTGATGAAATTGTTAGATACCTTTTTAGACACTTACACCTCAGTCTCCTACACAGCCTTTGGAAATACTGTTCAAGTCATAGTGACGAGTTACAAAAAAAACCCAACAACCACCACTTTTTGTTTGATAATCATTTCCTTGGTTCACTGAGTTCTGATAGTATGTAAATTATAAGAGCTGCTCTGAAGTAATGCCTCCTGTTTTATTAGTGGCCCATGACAACTGAGGCAGATGTTGGTGGTATGGCAGTAGAAGCTGAACCTCCCCACCAGTATCTTATTCCATTCTGTTGCTGTGTGACAGGTAGCAGCAGAGAGGCAGTCTGACAGAATGGTGTCTGACATGGAAGTACACATGAAGCAAAGGTGTGTCTCTGAATTCCTCCATGTGAAAAAAAAAAAAAATGACACACACTGACGTTCATCGGCCCTCAGTCAACATTTATGGAAACTGAACAGTGGATGTGAGCAGAGTGAGGTGGTGGGTGGTGCATTTCTGCAGTGGTTGCAGCGACAGTGGTCACCTCCACTGGTGCAGATTGTTAGGAGCACGATATGTAGACTCTTGTTCATTGCTGGAGTGAATGCATAGCTTCTGGTGGTGACTGTGATGAAAAACCATTTTGTAGATGAGAATTTGCTCTATCAAACATGTTCTTGAGCTCTTTGTTGTAGTTCCCACGGAAGTGAATAAGAGGCATTACTTTCAGAGCAACATTTGTACCTGATAAATAATAAATAATGAGAACACATTGTGGCTTCTCTCTCTTTCTCTGCCACCCAGTCTTGCCAATATTTTAGCATATAATGCATTTTATCTTCTTTCACATATCATATTCTTTCTTGAGGTTTGTTGCTAGAAACATGTAAAGAGAAGATATAGGTTAATCATCATGCAATATTTACATATACGTACCTTACAACTTTATTTTTACAGCACTGATCATTCATGTGACCATCAGTATATAACTTAACTCTTTGGATCTTGAAGTACTCGGAGTGGACAATTAATAAGAACTTGTGATGTAGGAATTCCTTTTGTTTGTATGCATTAGTTAGTGATGTTTGGTGCCATAATTTTGTTGCCAGGACATTTGTGTGCCCACCAGACTCCTTTATAGTTGTTTCTGCAGGTACTGTTGTCCTCTGTCATATTTACCAGCCCTCTGCTGACCAAAGGGCATCTTGGTATGGGTAACCATCAGGGATAGGGAAGTGATTATCCCTCTCTACTCTGCCCTTGTGAGGCCTCATTTGGAGTACTGTGTCCAGGTCCTTGAGGTCCCATCCAACACAGGCCATTCTATGATTCTATGATTCTCTGATCTCAGCTGGCAGCAGATAATTCTTTGTGAGAAACTGAACTGAGGTCTTGATTTTGGGAGAGGAGAGTGAGGGGATACCCAGGGGATTTCCACAATTGATACTGTTAAAGACAAGAGCAGTATAAATAGATGTTACTTGAAAATATCAAGATTTTCAGTAGTCTTCAGTGCAGTTGTTGCTGCTTAATGGCATTCTACAACATCTGGTTACACGGTTGAACTAGGAATGAGAACAGATTTGAAACACAGCATTTTGGGTGGGCTTTTTCCTTGCTTAATCTGTATATAATGTCATGCTAGATAATAAGAAATAATCTGGTGGCTGAATTTGAGCAAATAAGATTTCTGAGTCTGCTGAAACCTGGAAATTCCTGAAGAATGCTGATTGTTGTTGGAGCCAGGGTTATATTATGATTTAATGGCTTTTCTGGGCTTCATTTGATGACCTGGCCTAGAAAAACATTTTGAAGTAATAAAGCGTCTGTTTGGCTCCAAACTAATGAGAGAAGCATTGCTCTTTGCATTAACTGTTCTTTAGGAAGAGTCACAGATAGCTACTAATAAACCTTATTAAAAAGCTTAAGCAAGATTGAAGGAAATAGAAAACAGAGAAACTATTCCCTTCCATTTGAAGTATATACGTTTAAAAAAAAAAAAAAAAAGAGGAAAAGAAAGCAAACCCAAAGGGTTTTGCCTCTCTTCCATGTGACTTGCAGCTTGCTGCACTTCAGTTGCATTGCCTCTGAGATACGTTAAGTGCAGCTCAGTTTAATGAAGAAGTGGATAGGACAAATCAAGGCTAGAGACTATTTGCAGCAGAGACTGGGTAAGTAAATGCAGATGTAGGTGAGTGCTTGCTAATGTTCTGCAAATGTTATTATCCATAGCCTGTAGCGTTTCAAGCAGTGCTGAGGGATGGCATTTTTTGGTGGTCCTTTCTTTGTTTTATTTAGGTAATTTGCAAGTGTGGGTTGTAGGTGCTGTGCAGTGGATTTAGGTGTGAGTGATAGAGATTGCACTTAATTTTTTCAGACATCCTACAAAAAAAAAAAAAAAAGCCAACTACAAATAACTTCCCTCTAATTTTGTGTACCTGTTTTGTTTTAATTTTTTTGCTGTGAAAGTAACTGCTTCATCTATTTTTGTGCAATGCTCAAAATAATTTCAGTGGGAGTTAGCTGATGATAGTTTCTGATGCCTTGCTGGTATTTTAATTATTTTCCTACTGGTGAGGGAAAGGGAGAAACAGCTTCTGCTCTGAAGAAACCTCCTAGATAGAGCATTTTCAGAATTCTAGTATCTAAAGCCAGACCACTGAAATCTCTTCAGCATCAACTCGCTCCAGGAATTCATTCGACTGCTCCAGTAGGATTGTAGGATTTGATTTCAGATGCTTGCATTTGTTCTCTGTGTCTCTCTATAAAGATTTGTATGTGTTCCTAGACTTTATATATAAAGTGCTGGTTTAACTGTTCGTATGTGTTAAACTGTGTAAGTTTATTGTCAATATATGATGTTGGGAAGTACAATGAAAGCTTCTATTGTTGTTAAGACTTCTGGGATTTTGTTTTTTAAGTATGTGTTTATTTGTTTGGTGTCCTGTAATTTGACTGGACTTTGCAGTTATGAACTAGGATTGCAATCTTAATCAATTACTGATTTCTAGAACAGTTCTTTTATTGGTTTCAGTGCCTTCTGTACTGAAGAGTACTTAAGCCTCAGTGCACAAAGAGCTGAGAAGGAGGCACGATCAATAGACATTGTAAAAGCCTATATTGAAGCCTGATTAGAATCTTAGGAACTGCAGAAGGAAAACCAAACTCTTTTGTGATTGGTAGTGTAGTAACGAAAATATTACTGTTAAGTGCTGAACGTCTTGTGGTCTGGGGTGTGCCTTCCTTTTGCATCATCTCATGGAAAATGTTGCATTAGGTACTGTATTCTGTCATGGGTTTTGCCATCTGGAATCACCAGAATGCGAATCTTTTTCAGATAATCACTCCGTTTAGGAGGCTGATATTGTGTGCTGAGAACAGAAAAGAAATGGAGGACTGGATAAGCTCTCTGAAGTCCGTACAGTCCCGGGAACACTATGAGGTAAGTTGAGCTCTCTGTTGGTGCTACCTGCTCCAGCTGAACAGATCAAGCATCAGGACCTAGAGCTAGAGTAGCTCACCTTTCTTAGTGTGAAAAGTCTGTGTAATGTCAGGATAAAGCTTCACATTCAGAGCTTGCTACGGGATTCTTGTGATACTTTCGTTTAGAAGTTTGGAGGTAGAGCGAGCTTAGTATTCTTGTGAAAATACTTGTCACTAACATTGCACTGTCCCCTGTAATGTGGAACGGTAGGTAATTTCAGTCACTGTAGCTGTGTTCTGTACTTGCAAATTTGTCTTAACTTCTCCTTTACTAGACGGCACAGTTTAATGTGGAACATTTCTCAGGGATGCATAACTGGTACGCCTGCTCCCATGCCCGACCCACCTTCTGCAATGTGTGCAGAGAGAGCCTCTCTGGAGTCACTTCTCATGGCCTGTCCTGCGAAGGTAAAATGAATGCTTTTCTTCCCTGCTTTTAAAATGTTGTGTACGTATCTAAATTATCGACAGCTTAAGACAAATAGTGATTCTGAAAATAATGAGTTAGCAAAAAGCCCGAAGGGAGAAATCTGTTCACTAGAGTGGCTTTCTCTTGGGAGAGTGGCTACTAATGATATGGCTCACCCTCTTTGTGCTCCAGGTGCCTTTTTTTAACTAATTTCAATAAAATATTTCCTTCTGCTGCAGCTACCAGTTTGGAATGTGCTTGCCTGGGTGGATGGTTTGCAAGGAAAGATAGGATTTCTTTGATTTGCACTTGAAAAATGCAGATGTGTAGCAAAATAGTCTTACTGGTGTGCAGAATCAGCATTCCTCAGGAAAAAAGAAAAAAGTCAGAATGGTACTTAATGCCCCACGTCTATAAAAATTATTCTGCACTGAGGAGAGATTTATTGCTTTAAAAATTCTGTCATGCAGTGAGGGGGTAGGGATGTTAAATGCCTTTGCAGTTTACGGTTAAACAAATCCAGTAGAAACAACAAGGAGGTGTGACTAAAACTTCAGATTTAAGCTGATCTGGAGAAATGATCTTTTGCAAACAAGTGTTTGTAATAAACCTGAAAAAGCTTATGTATTTCCTGCTGCGAGTACTCTGAAAAAGCTGTGGTAAGTCTGCTAGTGTTAAAGTACAGGAGAAAAGAAGGCATAAATGTGACCTTATGATGCATACGAAATGTAGAGGCAAGTTTTAATGTCACTTTCTTGCTATGTATGAAATACTTAACTACAAATAGCTAACTATTCAGAAAGAAGTAACTGTTATTGCTGCATTCAAGACTTCATTTTGGATGCATGTCAGCATACTGCAAATACATTTCTTTTATTAGTGCTGTTATAATACCAATGCATATGATTATGTGCATTAATACTATCAAATACCTTTAGGTAACTAAAGGTGCAGTTATCAAGGAACTGTACAGACTCATTTCACAGAAATTAGAAGTAGCATAGTTACATCCAGCTTCTCTGGTATATGTTTTCCACTGTGTGTAAGTCATTTGGACAATTTTAAAGCAAGTATGGTATTTCCCATGTCTGATACTGGCAGATGGAAGTATCATATGCTTAGCTAAAATGCAGTTGTATTGCCTCTATGTGCAAGTACAGCTATATTTAATCAGGAAAAGGAAAAGAAAGGCTCCTTTCCCTTCATAATGTATTTATCCTTTTGTAAGTTAATATTACAGCTATTTTAGAAGGTTGATTAGTGGGAGTTATAAGGTCATCGATATTAATGGTCATAGCTCATCATTTCTAAATGTTTTCAGAGTGTGGTTTTAGTGCTTCTAAGTATGGTTCTTATTTCCAAGGAGTTGATGTTAACTTGAAGGAAATTTCCAGATTTGGACTTTGTCACCTGTCTGCATAAGTTATTACAAACTATTACTACATTTATTCATTTTTCTGGTGCCAATTGATCTTTCACCAGTTCTTACCAATGACTCTTAATGATAGACTGGATTGGCTTCTCCTTTGCCCTCAGTTTCATAAGCATTTATGGCCTGGATTGGTTTAAATGTAGATACTGTGATACTCATCTATCTGTTAAGAAGTTTACCTCCACTTTCTTCTTAGCTACTAGTTAGTATCTATTTTATCTTTTTTTCCCCCCAGTATTTTTAAAAATAAAAGAAGTACCTCAATTATCCATCTAATCTGAATCAGTTGATGGTTGGCTTTTGTCTTGGAATACTCTTACTTCTCACCCAGTTCCATACCTACTAATGTAAAAAGGTACTTTGGTTTGATGCTAGTTCTTCCTCTAAATCTGTTAGGTGACTTGAGTTCATATTTACTTGCTTCTGTCATGTGCACTTCTGATGCAGTTGACCATCTTTTGACCATCAGTTGACCATTTTTTACTTATCCAGTGCTAGCAATATATATTGTTTGAAAAGATGGTGTAGTAGGTATTGAGACTTAATATTCCCCTGACATGTTCTGTTCTACTTTTTCTCATTGCATCTTTGAAATAAACCTTTTAAATATTCATGCCTGATGTCTGAAGCCTCCAATGCTGCTTTACTCTGGGAATCCATTTATATCTATACTAAATTCAATTATATGTGTGGTCATTGATCCCGAGCTTCTCTATTATCTCATGTGTTGAAAAGCTTGAGAGGCTTCTTGAGAGATACTGAAACTCTTCCTCCTTTCAGTGGTTTGGGTTACTGGCACACCAAGCTATCTTGAAAATAGCTTGGAGACTTCGTACTCTTTTGGTCTGTCTCTTGACTTCTAGCTACTGGTAAAAATAAAAACCAGTTTCATTCTAATGCTTTGCAGTTTACGATACTTTGGAAGATTAGTCCTCTAATATTTTATTCTCTTAGATCTGCTGGTCTCCAGCAGCACTATCCAAATGTTTTTTTCAAACCTGACTGCACAAGCCTCATTTCTTTTGGAAATAAGGTGGGTGCCTTCTTTTTTCAGCACCTCTTTCCTTCCAGCATCCTCTGGCAAAAGTTGACCAAATTAATTGCAGGCCACCCTGAGGACACCCCTGTAAGTTTGGTGTAAGCCTATGTTGGGAAGCAGAGTGCCTTTATGGGGGGACTGAAGATAGTGTGAACTTACGTCTCTTCAGAAGTCAAAGAATTGATACTTTTGTCAAACTGAGATGTAAATTCATATCAAACTATCAAACTAGGGTACATTCCTTTAACTGCTAAAAAAAATAAATTTAGTTTTATTTGTCCACAGTTGTACAGTGCTGTTTCTCCCACCAGTTTCTTTTTCTATGTCTTCTCAAAAAAAAAAGTACTTTTTAAGTGTTGTCTGTGTGTGGTGTTGATGAACAAAGATTTTCCTCTAGCTATCTAAAGGAGTGATCTTCCTCTACGCTCATTCACAGTCTTTACTAGGACAAGGAGATTAAATATTTGCTTTCGAAATTGTCCCGAGCAAGCTGAATCAAGTAAGGCTTTTGTTCTTTATGCTCCACAAATGTTTCTGTTATTTAGAGCTTAGCTTGCTTGTAGACTCAGGAGTCTAAGAGGTTGTCAGGTAAAGTTGGAATATATGTAATGCTTTGGCCTATAGGTCTAGATCATTATCTACAGAAACTCTTTCAAAGCTCTTAAGCCACAATTACTCTATATTAACACCATTTTTCTGTCCAAGTCTTTGACAGTGGAATGGATTTTTTTAATATGCATTTTCTTTGTAGTGTTTTCGTTGTCGTGACTAAATCTTGATTGCAGAATATACATAATAAGCTGAAGATTACAGTTTAAATGAGATGCTTTCTACTATGATGAATTGCTCAGGCAAAGCAGTGTTGAAAGAACACTTTAGGATCATGATTCAAGCAATAAGAAAATACGGGGATTAAATTATGTCAGTAATTGCATTTCGTGCACTTGGTCTTTTTTTGTTGATTGCTTTTTTTCCCCACAGAACTCTTTTCTTCTTACCCACTGCAGGGGGCATTGCATATATGCTAGTTGGATGTTCTCATTTCCAGGATTTTTGCCACGTTTTCTAAAGACTGTAGAGTGAATAGTGAGTGAAGCTACCCAGAAGAGAAAGGACATTCGTAAAGAATTAAGCTATAATAAAAAACTTTTATTCTGTATTCTGTATTCTGTGCCTTTGTATCACACCTTATCTCTCTGTAGTCCTGGTGAAATCACTTAAATGATATTTTGGATCAAATCAGTAGCTACATGTTTTTTATTTTCTAGACACCTCAGTTGATAATCCGGAACCTATATCACAGCACTGTTAAATGTTGAGTAACTGCAGAAATCACTTGAAGCTGTGTTTTGAAGACGTGTATACAAGATAGATAAAACTGAAAAAGCAGGTCTTAATTTCCTTCTTGATAACCAAAATTAGTGAACAGCATTGTCCTTAAACTCTGCAGACTTCACTTATTCCTTTATTTAAGTGGGTACAAAACCAATCCCATATTTTGGCAGTACACTGAGAAAATAAAGGTGCATTTTTCAGCATTGAAAAAATGTAGTACTGAACATAATAATTAAACAGAAAGGCTAGAAAGAAATGAATGTTTATGTCTAAAAACAGTATTTAATTAGCTTTTGTTAAATAAGACAAATACCTGTTGAAGGCTGCTATGAACAAGAGCATGGTACAGCTGCATACTTGACAAGAATTATCCATTCCGTGAAGTGAATGAAGGTCCTCTTCTCAAAAAGAGTATAATCATGTAACTGAAGACTTCACACCTGCATATGGAAGCTAAATTAAAGTTGCATGACTAACTGAATGTTGTGGTCCTTGGCTTTTTAATATGAATATTATTTTAGTGCTGTCTTTGTAAAATAAATTAATTTAGTTTCTGGAATGAAAATAGTGAAAGCTATCAAGAACCTATTGAATTTTGTCCTTTATAACATAAGCATAGTCTGCAGCTGGGAGTGAAGTTAGGTTGCTGTTCTCATGTAAGTCTCTCCACTTTCACTGAGGTTTTTCAGTCCTCCATGTGATCATAGTTTTGGAAACAAAACATCAGGTTTCATGGACTGCTCCAAGATAAATCCTTCCATCTCGACAATGTACCAATGTACAGATACCAGCTCAGGGTTCTTCAGGTCAATTTCAAGACTTGAGCTTTAGCTTTTGAAGCTGGAAAAGTACAGTCAGAGCTTCTTGGTTCCTGAAGAATACAGATTAGAAAACTCATCATAAAATTGGTGGCAGAGTGGTAACTTTGGCAGGACACTCAATGCCTTTTCCCCGATGTAACTGAATTAGTTAATGGGTGGACAGAATGGAAGGCCTTTGAGACAGAAGTGTTTGTTTTATAGCAAAGATCTCTATTTGGAATGCAAGAGATTCTATGATGACATTCAGTAATGTTGACTTTTCTTCATTATAAATAATAATAGCTGCAGATTTAATCACTGTCTGACAGCAGATGTTGGTGCAACTGTGACAACTGTTCGCTAATTAAGTGGTTCTCTCAGTTGGTTTTCAGAGAGATCGGCTTCATGTTCCAGCTAGAAATATTTACACAGGAAATTAAAATGTGAAATGGTGTTCTACAAATAGTCTTGATTTTGATGGGCTATTTTTCTCCTTTTCTCATCATTTAAATTTCAGTGTCAAAGTAATGGCAATTGATGCTTAGCAACATGCCTGCATGTTTCCAGAAGATTTCAGATATCAGATTATTCCATGAATGTAATCCAGTATCTCCTGAGATAAAAGAAATTAGAGGGTAGTGGTTGAGATTTGAATTGAAATGTCCCTTCTTATTCTGCACAGTGATGTGTTTTTCTTGAAATTTCCATCCATGCCTTAAGATCACTGTTTCTAGAAATGTTTGTTCATTGCTCAAAATCACATGAATTGTTTGATATTGGGGTTGCAGTGGGGTGATTTGCAGAAAATCTGGTCTCAGATTTGAATTATACTGTGCCCACAAATCAAACTTCAGTTGTAGCTTGTCGGAATATTGTCCATAGTGTGGCTTTCTGCAACTCTTCAGATTCTTGGTGTGAATTTGTTCCTGCTTGGTTGGGAGAGCAAAGGGTAAATACAGGGCCCTGAGATCTAGGTGGTAGATGAATAGGGCTTGAAAATTGTTATTTTCCTATGCCTTAGTCACTTGGAATTTCCTACTGCCCCTCATCCCTGCTGTGTTGTACCCTGATCTGCACAGCAAAGACAAATATGTGTCGTTTGTGAGTTAGAAGCTGAATTTAATTGCACATCTTCTCCAAAATATTCAAGAGGCAAAACTGCTAAGGCCCAACACGTTGGAAATGCAGCCTTTGTTTCTGCACTTCTCTGACAGCTGAGATTTGAGGCAAGTGGAACCAGCTTGCATTGGCAAACACACAATATGATGCTGAGCTATTCTGAAAATGCAAGCCTGTCCTGTTGGTTGGGAGCTATGAATGCTGTTTTTTGAAATGGCCTGGGGAGCTGCTGTAAAGCAACAAAACTTCTTCTGTTTCCATTTCTTTCTTTGATCTAAACACATACTGTCACATGTCTCCCAGCATAGGGACGATGGCTCTCAAACTCAAATGTTGCTTACCTAGTTTCCATTCACTTTTAAAATTGATCTGGCAATAGATCAGAGGAATTAAAATGAGAAATTTATGATTCACAAGACCTTCTGTACCGTGGTGTAATGTTTTTAATGGTGGACAAGTGATGGGCCAGAACTTTTGATTGTTTCCTGTCAAATATTTGTTCCAAAGAGACTACTTCTTCTGGTCTGCTGGCTAGTTCTCATAAACCTTTAATGGTTTTTGCTAAAATAATTTATATAATGCACTCTAAACAGAATGATCTCATACCCTTCCAGTAAAAAGAAATACCCACAGTTGTATGCGTCACTGTGTTTGGGGTAGAAGGATATTGTTAGCTAGTGATACTAATTAAGTGCAATGAAATACAAATAGTTATTAGTTTGTCTGACTCTATTAGACAATTGTGCTGATTTATTACAGCTAGTGCATTTTTTATACATAATCCAGTAAGAAGTCAGGCCTCTCTTACTGCAGCCTCTCAGAAAATACTGTAACCACTGGTTGCCTGAATAAATATATCATCACTTAATTCTTCCCCTTCTCAGCTTCTGGGAAAGCTGGCGCACTGCAGTGTGTAAAAGGGATCCTTTCACCAAAGAAACAGAGCTCCTGAAGAAAAACTATTCCCAAATGCTCTTCCACCACATCTTAAAGATTTAAAACACATATGGGATTTGTGCCTCTGTAACAACAGAAAAGGCAAAAGCATAGAGGTGTGTTAGAAGTACGTTAGTACCTTAGTGCATTGCATTGTACATGAAAAATGCCCCATCCCTGCAGGCATTCAAGGCCAGGCTGGATGTGGCTCTGGGCAGCCTGGTCTGGTGGTTGGCGACCCTGCACATTGCAGGGGGATTGAAACGAGGTGATCATTGTGGTCCTTTTCAACCCAGGCCATTCTGATTCTATGATATGTTCAGCTCTTTCAAAGCATGTCTGAAAAACTACCAAGGCTGCGTACAGGATCTGTTGCTTCTAAATCCAGTTTAGCGAGTCACAGCTGGTGTGATTATAAACTGAATTTTCTTTTTGTTAGTTTGTGTTGTGTGCAGCAGTAAATGACAGGTACTTGGCTGTTTTATGGAATATCTCTGTTTAGTTTTTTTAGGATATGTATCACTGAAATGCAACAAATAACACGGTTTACATGTTCATGTGTGTCTTGCAGTGTGTAAGTTTAAAGCACATAAAAGATGTGCAGTCAGAGCAACAAATAACTGCAAATGGACTACATTAGCCTCCATTGGAAAAGATATCATAGAAGATGAAGATGGTGTAAGTACTATTCTTATTTACAGTACTTTCCAGTAGCTGGTTCTTAATGGAAAAAATGGCTGAGCATAGAAATAATGTCATGAGACCCATTGAACTAATGGTACATGGCTGTATTTCCAAACACTTTTCAAAGATTATCATGGTATTTAAAACAAAATGTTGTAGTTCTTTCTTACAAGAGAAGCTTAATGTCTGCGGACACTAGATAGAATGCGTGGTAAAAGATTTTAAAGACCACATGCAGAGAAACTGAAGGTGAAGAATTGCTCTGAGAATTTCCTACTGCTCTTGAGCAAGAGTGGTATTTTACACCATCACCAAGCTGTTTTGGCAATCTATTTTGTGTCCTCCTTACTGATAGCTGTTCCCCAGGAGGTCTGTTTGGAATTAATACTAAATTGCACACCTCGGAATTTCTTTTAATGCACAAGTTATTATTACTGGGACAGCGAGTACACAGAGAACAGCTTTGTCCTCAACCCAGGGGCTGCTTATAGAACTGTGACTTACCAGTCTTGGATGACTGAGGTAGTACATAAAGCCACATACATACTCTGCTCTCCTGCCTGTTCTTCTGAATTTTAGTTATTGTGATGGGTTTGTGCTATGCAGTCTGTATTAAATGTCTGGGTACATATTTGTTTTAGAGGATTTCTAGATTTAACTGCCTCATTGTTTTGTGCTAGTTGCTAGCATAGTGTCTTGAATAGTTGAATAGTTGAGTGGGAAGTGTCTTTTACTACTACTTTTACTACTAGTTTAGTAGCTTAGTGGTAGTAATGGTGATAGGAGGACGGTTGGACTAGATGATCTTGTAGGTCCTTTCCAATCTTGTGATTCTATGATTCTGTGATTCAGCTGCCACACTTTCTACCTAGCATATGAAACAGCACCACAGCCCATTTTGATAGCAGTTGCCTACCAAGAATCAGTGTCACTTTGCTTACTTTGCCATTTGTTTGATGAAAAGCTAGGGCTGTGGAAGTAGTTATAATCCACCTGTAACTGAGAGACAAAAGCTGTGATTTCTGTATCTGGATGTTTAACTTCTATGGCTACTTCTTCACAGATAGCTATGCCTCACCAATGGTTAGAGGGTAATTTGCCCGTCAGTGCCAAATGCGCAGTCTGCGACAAGACCTGTGGCAGTGTTTTACGCCTACAAGATTGGAAGTGCCTTTGGTGTAAAGCTATGGTAGGTGCCACATCCAAGTGCTTAAGATTTTGCCAGCTCTATTACTTGCCATTATTTTTATTTTTTCATTTCATTACTGTGCTTTTAGATTAAGTAGGGAGAGGCAGTTTATGCAAACTCAGGTCTTTCTAACATTCAACATTTCTCATGACTGTCCTACTTCTTTTGCTTAATATTTAATACGCCCACAAATGCAGTTTTCTTTAATAGGTGTTATCCAATGTGGTTTCTCTGTCTTCTCCTAACTGATAACTGTGGAGGTTCAGATGCCTGTTCTGTATGCGTAATAAACATATGTTAACTTTTTTGTCTCTTTCATAACAGTTAATTTGCATTCATCTTTAACAATTTTACTGCAAGACTCTTTAAGTTCTCTTCTTTAGTATACTTTGTAATCTGCTGATTGAAATTCTATGACAATGCTATTGCTTTTCCCCCCAGAATATAATTTTTTCTTTATTTTTTTTAGCCTGTCTAAAAAGAATGCTAGAATGTGTGTTAGAATCTATATATATGCTAAATTATAGAACTGAGAAGTCAGCAGATTTTTTTATTCTTGAGGCTCTCAGCATACACATGTCTAAGGCTCTGTGGTGGCAGTGGAAAATGCTTGGCATCTCCAGAGGTGATTTGAAATTAGATGAACTACAGTACCTTCCATATGTGTGATTTTCCAATAGCTATGGAAGAAGACAATAAAGCATATATTTTATGGGAGACTGGATATGTTTTCAGCTGGTTTGGCTGGCTTGTTCGTCTTCCAGAATATCCAAGTGAACTGCAAGTACGGAGCAGTAGCTTTGCGTGTGCAGAGTGTGCCTGCTCCACTCACTATAGATGCTGGCTGCTAGGAATTTGGTCCTAACTTGCTAGGGGATGGAGGTAAGCCATTCAGTTGAAAGGACAATTCATACCTGCCATAGGAGTAGTCAGAGATGAAGTTCTCCTAACTTACACTTTGTGGAATGTGTAACCAGCTTTTGTGGTTAAACACTCGCCCATTTTCCTACAGTCTCTCTACACCTAATTGTTAAATTTTAGTCTGGTTTTGTTCCACAGATACTCTTATCTGTTGTAGTTTCACCACTGTAGATTAGGGAAATCATTTTTTGTTTATTTTCTAGGTTCACACTGCGTGTAAGGATCTGTACCCTCGTAAATGTCCACTTGGCCAATGTAAGGTATCGATCATACCTCCAACAGCACTAAACAGTATAGACTCTGATGGTACGTAGTATTGTAGTGTGTTCAGTGGTAGTTTTGGACTTGCAATGACTACTGCATTCTGTTTGACTAAGCACGGCTAAAATCCCTCAGTTGAACAAGTGAATGTTGCCTTCACAGTTAGAGAACAGTGCAGTTTTCCATGTAGCTTTTTAGAGGATTATATAATCCAGAAAATTTTTTAAAAAGTTTTAAAATTTACCCTGATAGAAATTTTCTCCATTTTAATTTATGATTCTCAGAAATCTTTCAACTGAATAGTCCTCAGTCCTTAGTTAAAGCAATCCAGTGCCTGTCTGACATGCAACCCTTGTAGAATGAGCTCTCAAATTCAGATAACTTTGCTTGATACTACATGCTACTGAATGTAAGCTAGCTGAATGGCTCCAATTCAACAGCTGCCTTACCAGACTAAAGAGCAAAATGACTTATGTGGTCTCTCCAAATATCTTTCAAATAAAAGTAAGAATCCTGCAACACACTGATAAAGAAATTCAGCAAACATTCAAAACTCAGAGGTGCTCTTTGGTGTCTCGGAATATATAAGAAGTGGGAGACTGTACTTGAAGGCAGGGAATCGAATGAATACAGACTATCATGAAATCCAACAGCTTTCTTTCTATAGTTCACGTTGATGCTGAATGAGACCAGCAAATTTAACACAGTTTAATGATTTTTACTGTATGAAGATAATATAAGTCATTGTTTATACTGTCTATAATCACTCTTTGCTATTTATTTGCTATTTGGTCTCCAGATCAGAGCACCATTCTACTATCTATTATTCATGATAACAAGATTGTTCTATCTTTGGAATTATTTTTCTTGGCACTATAATAAATTAGACAAATTTTATTTAAAATTATGCAGTATGATAATGTGGAATTACAAAATGCCTTTAATGGCATTTTTAATGTATAGCTTTAGTATTTATTTTAGGCAATAAAAAAGGCACAGTTATTTTAATATTGCGTGAAGTAAATGTCAACACCTACGCCTGTGATGTCTGATTTTGAAGTGTTGCTGAGAAAGCACTACGTCCATGGAATGTTTATGTTATCAAGAAGTATCAAGAAGTGTCCATTAGAGCCTATTGAGACTCTTATTGAGAGTCTGCTGTAATCATTTAAGACCTGTGTTGATATTAATAACCTGTAATCACAACTGAAGGTCTACTGTTCAATGAGTCTGTTATAATTAATACTCTAACTTCAGCCCCCCAAAAAGTTCTCATGTGGAGAGAAACTGAATATGATAACTGTTAAAATCTGTGAGTATTCTTAGAAAATTCAGGCTTGGATGATCCGGTTCAACTCAGTAAAGAAAAATCAGATGAAAAACCAAACACAGCTGAAGTATGTATTTAATTCTTTGATAACCTGTGAAGAGATTTGACCAGTATGCTAAGACCTTGTTTGCTGCAGAAGAAAATAAAGCTATTGTCTTCAGGATTTTACTGAATATAGACACTGAAAGTATTAGAGGAAAAAAATGAGCTGGTAAATCTTGAGCAATTACATTTTCCTTGCAGGGCTAATATTCAGTTTAGCATTTACACAATGCATGATGAAATGTACTTCTTTTGTCTTTCATTCCTTTCTTCCTCTTTCCCATGATTTCTTTTTGTGTTGTTCATATTAGAAAGCCTTATTTATTTCATTCTTTCTAACTATGTTTGCAGGTTTCTGGAAAGCCACATGCCCGCCATCCTGTGCCAGTCCTCTTTTAGTTTTTGTTAACTCAAAGAGTGGAGACAATCAGGGAGTAAAGTTTCTTCGTCGATTCAAACAGTCGTTAAATCCAGCTCAGGTGTTCGATTTAATGAATGGAGGACCTCACTTAGGGTAATGACCTTGGAAATCTTGAGCCATCCTTTCTGCGAGGGAATTTAGTGCAAAGCATAGTATTGTGTTGTCCCATTGCAGTAATTCTATCACCAATATCTAGCATGTGACTTCCTATTTAAAATTTACAATAGATAACAGAGTTTCAGTATGAATTTTGGTGGGTGAAGGGATTGCAGGTTGATACTTTCATTTTAGTAAACCTCATCTGCAGCGGGTGATCAAGTACACTCAAACTTCCATCACTGTAGAGATATGTCCAAAGTGTGACTTAGATAACAAATGCAAGAGGACATGAATATGAGCATCTCATATAAATTTGGAGTCAGCCCACGATTAAAACCACCAGGCATCTACAAAATCTAAAGGTTAATTGTTGAAGAGATAGAGATGAGGTTTGAATAGTGATGGCCACAACCCAAGCATCTCTGCACATTCATAACGATTAAATTCACGCACATTTTTCTGTTGCCTAACTTAATTCTGCTCAGATGTGGCTTTGTGGTTCAGTGGCCTATTAAGATCAGTTAAGGCCACTGAAAACATTATTTTTTGTAATCTTAAAGATGGAGAGTTATGCTTGCATGATAAGATTTAAACCATAGCAAATGAAAAACTTAACCGTGGGCAAATAATACAAATACAATGGAATACAACTTGTATTTTTATAGTTAGTACTGTGTTTTTAAAATATACTAACACTTTAACTTGTAATATCTTTTTATTGTAATTTTTTTAATCTGTGTTACTTTCAGCTAACATTTTGCACATGTAATTATCATAACAATCATAACATAAAAGTAAGGAAGGCTCGTTTTAACTGGAGAGAATTTTGAGACAATCTGAAAAATACACCTGTTTGAAAGTTCTCTTTCTTCTTTTCCTTATTCTATCAACACCACGATTCAAGAGGTTCACTTTGCATTTTGCACAGTAATCATAGGTCAGATTGGTTGCTCTTAAATATTTTTCCTCAGTTTCCAAAGAGAGGTCCTTAGAAGTTATTCTATCAGGTGGTAATGATGTCTACTTTTTTCTAGTTGATCTAAAAAGCTTAGCTGCATTCTTCCCTTAAATAAATGTATCTTTTGTTCTGAAACTGCCTATCATGTACAAATGACATTATTTACTTTAGAAAAATATAAAAGCTTCAAATAGTTGTGATCTTAATGTGTTGCTTTTTAGAAATAGTTCTCAGATTATACATATTCTGGAAAATAACATGCATTAAGATGAACGTATTTATTTCTTTTATTTTAAAAGCTAACACTTTTTAATTCATTCATTTTAGTTTGACTTATTTTGCTTTTAAATCCCTGTCGTTCTTACCTCTTGGTTGTTTCTCCATATCTCATTCCCCTTTCCTCTCTGTCTCATATTTCACAGAATCACGCAATCACAGAACTGTAGGGGTTGGAAGGAACCTCTACAGACCAATAGAGCAACCCCCTTGCTAAAGCAGGTTCTCTACAGTATGTTGCACAGGAAAGAGTCCAGGCGGGTTTTGAACGTCTCTAGAGAAGGAGACTCCAAAACCTCTCTGGGCACCACGTTCCAGTGCTCTGTAACCTTTCAAGTAAAGAAGCTTTTCCTCATGTTCATATGGAACTTGGGTTCCACTGTGTGCCCATTGCCCCTTGTTCTGTCACTTGTTCTGCTTATTCTTTCTTGTTCTCCTTTTCTGTGCTGGTGAAGGGTATTAATTATACTGTGTAAAACAGAATGAGTAACTATAGGAAGTAAGAGCAGGATATTGCTTTGAGTATGTAATATGAAATACGGAGTTTGTTTTCTGTTGTCATCACCTTGCTTGTAATAATTGCCTCCAACTGTCCTTGCATTTAATCACTCACAAGTTGGCAAATGCCCACTGGTTCTGGAAGATATCCTGTTGTTACATCTTAACTACTTGTGAAAAAATTCCCTGTGCTTCTGACCTTAGTGGGAAGCACGAAATAGCTGTAATTTCAAAGCTTAGAAATTTTTTGAATAATAACAATAAAATCCTGAAAACAATATCAAGGGAATTCTTTTAAAATAAAACTCTGCATGTTATTTATCGGAAATATCAGTATAAGTGAAATATACAGCAACAAATGGGATATGCAGATAGTTTTACTACAGTAGCTGGTTGCATCCACATTCCTCATAATAATAAAAGACTCACCACTGAGGTGCTGGATACCACATATTCACGTCATGTTTGCTCACAAGTATGACTGTTGCCTTAGAGGTGAACGTGGCTCTAACAGGTTGTATTTTCTCTCCAGTTTGCGGCTGTTTCAGAAGTTTGACAACTTCCGGATTCTTGTATGTGGAGGAGATGGAAGTGTGGGTTGGGTGTTGTCAGAAATCGATAAACTCAGCTTGCACAAACAGGCAAGTGTGTATATTTACTTTCCTTTGCTATACTCACTATACTTTTGTGAGCTTGTTCTTCCTCGGTTTGGTTCTTTCTCATTTATGCCTATGGAGTCCAAACTCTGTTAAACGAAATTCTTTTATGAAATAAGCAGGGTAAGTTGTACTATAATTACACTATTTGATTTGCAAGCTTTTGACACCAGCTAAAATAACTGACGTTATTGAAATAACAAGTATTTGTAATAGATTGTACTTTCTAGTTTTCAATAGTAGATTTGCTCCTGTGTTGTGTTTCAGTGTCAGTTAGGAGTGTTACCCCTTGGTACTGGAAATGACCTTGCTCGTGTCCTTGGTTGGGGAGGATCCTGTGATGATGATACGCAGCTTCCTCAGATTTTGGAGAAATTGGAACGAGCCAGCACAAAAATGTTAGACAGGTAAACTGACGTGTCTATATACCTGATTTATCATGAGATTCAAATTGTATTTGGGTTTCTTGTGGCCTAAATCCATCATAGAAAGTTAATCACAGAATCACGGTATGATTGACGTTGGTAGGGACCTCTGGGTCCATCTGGTTCAGTCCTTGTTCCAGCAGGGACACCCACACCAGGGTATCTTGGACCATGTTGAAACGTCTATGTCTGTCAAAGGGTACAGATCCTACTCATGAGGAAAGTCAAGACAGTAACTGAGACAGATCTTCACTGTGTGCTTCAAACCAAAGTGTCAGAGGGGAAGGCAGTTGATGAGAATTGTTTTACACAGATGATTAGGAGGAGATATTTTCTTACATAGCTGATGAAGCTGCATAACCGTCTGTTAGAAGTTATAAACATTAAGAAATTGCATAGATTCAAAACCATTCTGGGCAATTTCCCAGACTCCCTGTGTGCTAATAAATACCATTAAAGGTAGCATTGTTATGTAGGAAATACCTGAGCTCTGTATCCTCAAGAGTGAGGAGAATTTGCATGTTGTGCCTTTGCTCTTGTATGCCTGAGACATCAGCAGCTGTAGGCAAGATGCCAGCCTAATTTAGAAATAATTGCTGACCTGGGCTTTCTGAAATATTCACAGAATAAATCATGTATTCTTCTTCTGTACTGAAAAGAACTTAGTTCATTTTTGCTCTAATTTCAGCTGAGTTGCTCTCAAGGCCATCATCAGTAATCTCTTGTTCTTTTCAGCAGGTGTGAATGGTGTTGATACTAGCAATTTCATACTTCCTATGCTGTACTGTCCTTTATCAGGGAAAAAATATATATGTCAATGAAAATGAAGTTACTTCAGAATTTGCTTTGTTCTCATGCCTCCATACATGGAATGTGAAGCTAGAGCTTTTTTGTAGAGTCAAAGTCATAGAATATCCTGAGTTGGAAGGAGCCCATAAGGATCATAGAGTCCAACTCCTGACTGCACACAGGACAATCCAAAATGCAGACTGTATGTCTGAGAGCACTGTCCAAACACTGCTTGAAGTCCAGCAGATCGGGGCTGTACCTACTGCCCTGGGCAGGCTGTTCCATGCCCACCACCCTCTGGTGCAGACCCTGTCCCCAACCCCCAGCTGCCCTCCCCTGACGCAGCTCCATGCCGTTCCCTCGGGCCCTGTCGCTGTCACTGATAGCAGAGCTCAGCGCTGCCCCTCTGCTCCCTGTGAGGAGCTGCAGCCACCATCAGTTCTCCCCTCAGCACCTCTGCTCTGGGCTGAGCAAACACAGGGACCTAATCCACCCCTCATACATCTTCCCCTCCATACCCTGCCCCATCTCTGTAGCCCTCCTTTGGATGCTAAAACAAAAAAATATGAGTAATAAAATGTCTTTGGTTTCAAATATTTCACTCGTATTCAGCTGTCCTATGATTAAAATTTAAACTTTTTAAAAGAGGTTATTCTGTAGTGTGATGGTGTGTTTTCTCTTTGTTGATATGCCTAAGAAAAAGATAATGCTCTAATAATCTGAAAACATAAAAACCATTGTGTTTCTTTTAGGTGGAGTATAATGTCATATGAACTAAAATTACCAGCAAAGCCTTCGATTCCTTCAGTCACTGTAGAAGAAGAGTCAGAGGAATGCCAGGTGAAGTTTCACTTTTGATTTCTTTTTCATGGGCTTAACTTTGAGCTGCTGGAATGACAGAGTTTGAAATATCATTACAACACTTCTGTGCAAAATAGAAACAGATGTTTTCCAATCTGCTAACTCAGTGCAGTTAATACCTGCTCACTGTGTGTATATCAATCATGGTTTCAAGTTCTGTGTTACTTACCAAAAATGAATGAAGCTTAAGAATCTTCAGCAGAGCTGTAGAAATAAATTGTTTCTATAAATGTATACTGAAGAAAAAAAACCACGACATAATGTTTTCTACTTACTTGAATTTGGAATAAGCATTGAGAAAAACACTTTGAAGGTGATGGTTGTTTTTGAAAGAGAGAAGCTGTTGGAGCTTGTGGAAGTCAGTTAGATTAGGTGACACCACCTGTTGTCCTTTCAGAGAGCTTGAAGTCATAAGTGCTTCAGACAAAGGAAAGTGTAGTCTATCTTTAAAGCTAGATTTGTGTTTATACTGTCTGATGAGGATTTGATTTTGTTGGAGAATGGGATGCTTAAATCAAATTAATTGACATAAAAAGATTGATTAAGATGACAAAGTAATGTATTCCTAAGGAAGTTAATGCATATCAACTTTAGCTCAAAAGTACTTGAGAAGCAATAATTAATCAGGAGGTTCTTGAATGATTTAATGATTCAGGCTGTCTTAATTGGCAGGGAGGTTATAGCCTTTGACAGCTTGCTGGGTATGGAGATACAGAGAGACTGGGGCTGCTCTGACTGTAATTCTAATGTAGTTGTTTCCAGTGTCAGCAATGCAAATTTGGGGTTTTATTGTCTCTAATTTTGCAAGACTCTTAACATTTTCAAGTTTATCTTCAGCTTGTAAATACATTTTCTTCTTGTTTGTTCTGGCTTTGAAGTTATGTTTAGCCTCTCCTGAAAATATAACTAAGTAGTTATACAAAACCTCTTTTTTGGAGAATCAATTCTGCAGTCTATTACTCCGATTTGGAGAAAGCCATTTTGTTTTGAGCACACTGTTTAATCTCTTTGTGTGTAATTTATTGAGTTATGATATTTTGGAACAGATAACTAACCTTACAGTAATTAATGTGTTCAAGTGCAGTGCCAAAATTAACTCTAACTACATAGCTGATTCTTTTTCTTTGAGTTTCAAGAGAACCATTTCACTTGGTTTGGTCCCAGAAGACTTTACTATTGTTCAAACACTTGTTCATTCTTACAGATTAAATGTAGGTATTGTTTTCTTCCCTTGAAATTAAAATTCATAGTATGGTTTGGGTTGGAAGGGACCTTTAAGATCATCTAGTTCCAACCCCCTGCTATAGGCAGAGACACGTCCCCTCCATCCAGCCTGGCTTTGAATGCTTCTAGGAAGGGGGCATCCATAGCCTCTCTGGGCAATCTGTTCCAGTGTCTCACCACCCTCACAGTGAAGAATTTCTTCCTAATATCTAGTCTACCCCCTTCCAATTTAAAGCCATTTCCTCTTGTTCTGTTGCTACACGTCCTTAAAAAAAGTCCTTCCCCAGCTTTCCTGTAGGCCCCCTTCAGGTACTGAAGGCAGCTATGGTGTCCACCCAGAGCCTTCTCCAGGCTGAAGAGCCCCAGCTCTCTCAGCCTGTTCTTACGGGGGAGGTTCTCCAGCCCTCTGCTCATCTTCATGGCCATCCTCTGGTCCCTCTCCAACAGCTCCATGTCCTTCTTGTGCTGGGGGCTCCAGAACTGGATGCAGGTGGGGTCTCACAAGGGCAGAGCAGAGGGGCAGAATCACCTCCCTCACCTTGCTGGTCACACTTCTCTTGATGCACTCAGGATACAGTTGGCCTTCTGGGCTACAAGTGCACACAGTTGATTTACTATCAGAGCTCTACAGTTAAGGTTGGGTTTTAGAAGTTAAGGAACTGATATATCTGGTAAATATTAAATATAAAAATGAATATTAAAAGAAGAGTGATAGGTACATCCATGTCAAGGACAAAAACACACTGAGGCATCTTAAGAGATTCCTAAAGGAGGCCATCAGAAAATTTCAAACTGCAGTTATTTTTAGCTTTAAGTCTGGAATGCGGTTAGAATTTTCTGTTAAAAATGAGATATGGATCTATGCCTGTTTTGAGGCAGAATGGTGTGTGAACATGATTCTGATCTCTTCTGAATCTTTTGTAACTTTTGTAACACTCAGGAATTCCTCTTGGCAGGAGAAGTAGGAAAATGCACACTTTTCTTCCAAACACTTTTTATGAAATCTAATTAAGGATGAATCACAAAGGATTTTCTTTGATAACTTTATGCCAAGTTTTACAGCTTTTGTCAATAGGAGTACTTGGGGAGTAAGATACCATTTGACAGCAAAAAGAAAATCAAGATTATAACCACTGACATTTGACTTATTCTTAGTCAAGCTGCTTAGCTTCATGGAAACTTTGCTTGTTTTGGAAATAAAAGAAATATTATGATTGTTTAGTATGTAACAAATCTGAAAAGATGGTAGGTTGTTTCTACCTCATGGACTACTTTGAGCTTTTTTAGAAAAAAGGAGGAAAAGAGCTGTTCAAGTTCTCAGATGCAGTGTTATTTTGAATATTAAAAATTCGTTATGTGAAATTTAGTACATAGATAAGAGCAGCATTGCCAGCTACTTGACCTTGCAGTAGATCTGCCATGGAAATCCTGCTATGTTTAAGGCGTTTTGACACACAAGTTGGTGTTAAAATACTGAAAAGTGTGGAAATGGAAGTGTTCTTTCCTCTCTGTTTTCAGATATCTGCTTACGAGGATTCAGTTGCTGCTCATCTTGCAAAAATACTCAATTCTGATCAGCACTCAGTTGTCATATCTTCTGCCAAGTGAGTCGGACATTTTTATGTACTGTGTAGGATAAATCCTCTGTGTAATGTTACAAACATGGTGGCCTTCTGTCTAAGCCCAGTTTGCTTATGGTAGGCCCAGCTGGTTTGACTTAACACCTTAGAGCAAATGTTTGTTCTGCAGAGGTTTTATGTAGTACAATTGGAAATAGATAATAATGAAAGCAGTAGCATTTTAAAACAAATTACATATTATTATAAAATGCTCTTAATTCACTCACAATTCACACAGATTACATATGAAACATACAGTTGCTAATGTAAATACGTGACCTACTTGACATCACATCTATTATGCTTTGTTTTATGCATGCCTGTATCATTAAGAGGACAAAAAGCTTCACTGCTGTGAAGCAGAATTTCAAATCAGTAGCTTTGTTACAGCTGTTTGTGGCAATTCTATAAACAGTGGTCTCCGACAACCGGGTATTTTCTCTTTCTGCAAACAGAAACTTAAAAGTGAAAGAATTGCTCTACACATCATGGACATATCTGAAATAAGTATTCTGTGTATACCTTCTCACAGAATATTCAGAAATACATCTGTCTGTCATTACATCTCATTGTCTTCTGCTAAAAGCAAGTTAACAACATTTCATTTTTAAATCAAACATAGTGCATGTTGAAGATAAAACTGCAGAATTTTGTTATTACTCAAAATTTTAAATTGTATCTGTATCTTGTTAAATCTATTTGGTTCACGTAAAATAAATTAACATTGGTCATGTTAATATAAGTTCTCAGAAATAAGATGCATGCAATGGCTATAATAAAAGAAAAAAAAGAGAATGTTTTTTTAATAGATTTTCACTTGAATTTTGCAAACCATGGAGAAAAATATCATTTGCAAAACTCATTTGACAACAAAAATAGTGTATGACAGTATTCATGTGAATCACTTGCCATAAGATTTTTTTATTCAAAAAAATGTTTATTTTATTTTATTTTTCCCCTTTTCTATTATTACCAAGAATATTGTGTGAAACTGTAAAGGACTTTGTTGCCAAAATAGGGAAGACTTACGAAAAACCAGTGGAAAATGCAGATGAAGCTGATGCCATGGCCATTAAAGTAAGACTATGACTATTTTCTGGGTTAAGGTTTTTTTCTTTTTTGTTTTCTCTTTTTTTTTTTAAAGTTTCTAGCACATGGGTGTTTAATTTTCAAATGGCTTCAGGATGCCCATTTTGGCTTCCATTTCATGTATTGTCTTTTGAATTCTGCTCTTTTGAGTACTTAGACCATCTTTGCACTGTGAGATCTCTACAAACTCTACACATTTTTTGCCTTTACAAAAGATTGAACACAGAATATACATAGAGATGGAGTTAGTTTGCATTAGTATTTATACTTTTGTCTGAAGGTGATTACCTTAGCTACAGGAAAACAATCAACTAGTGAGAGAGTATGATGGAAGAATGAAGGGAAGAGAAATTCCAGCATTAAAAGTAAAGGTTAACAAATTGTAGAGATCAAGTTGCAGAAATATTGAAAAAGACAGGAGGATTTTGTCTGACCAGCAAAATTTCATGAACTGAAAAGAAGTAAACAAAATCGCTAACAATCCCAGAGTCCAAAGATTGACAAATTGCAATTACTTAGTGATTCACGTTTCATGGAATCATTGAGTGGCTTAGTTTGGAGGGGACTTTAAAGATCGTCTACTTCCAGCTCCCTTGCCATGGGCAGGGCTGCCATCTACCAGATCAGGCTGGTCATCCAACCTGGCCTTGAATGCTTCCAGGGATGAGACATCCACAGCTTCTCTGGACAACCTGTGCCAGCACCTCACCACCCTCTGAGTAAAAAACTTCTTTCTAGCATGTAAAATCTCCCCTCTTTTAGTTTCAAGCCATTCCCCCTTGTCCTATCACTAACAGACTGTAAAAACTCTTTCCTCCTCCTGCTTGTAAGCTCCCTTGAAGTACTGGAAGGCCGTAATGAGGTCTCCCTGGAGCCTTCTCTTCTCCAAACTAAACAAGCTCAACTCCCTCAGCCTTTCTTCACAGGAGAGATGTTCCAGCTCACTGTTGATCTTCATGGCCCACCTCTGGACCCACTCCAACAGCTCTGCACCCTTCCTGTCCTGGAGCCCCAGATCTGAAAGCAGTGTTCTAAATGGGGCCTCATGAGAGCAGAGCGGAGGGGTACAATCCCCTCCCTCTCCTCGCTGACCACCACACTTTGGATGCAGCCTGGGATTCTGTTGGCCCTCCAAGCTGCAAGGCTTATGTCCAGCTTTTTTCACTGTTCCAGGGCAAAACAGTCCTGCTTCTATTAAACATGGCAATTTGACTCTTTTCCAGTGTACCTAGAGAGGGCAGCTGCTTGATCAGAGCTAGAGATGTTTGACAGTGCTTCCTCAGTGCCAATTCACTTGCTTAAATGTACAGCTGTGTTGTCAAAAAATAACACCATGTGTTTTCAGTCTAGCATGTCTCCATAGGTAGTTCCTCTGAATTGGGATGATGACTGCCCATAATTAGTTATACGGTGTGGTGTGGACAAATCTGGTAGCCCTGTTCATGTTGCTGCCTGTCAGAAGAAGAGTAGGATCTAATCTATATTATAGAACAGTAGAATGGCTTTAGTTGAAAGGGACATCATAGATCATCCAGTTGCAACACCTTGCTGTGTGCAGTGCCAGCCACCAGATCAGACTTCCCAGGGTCCCATCCAGCCTGGCCTTGAGTGCCTCCTGGAATGGGGCATCCACAGCTTCTCTGGGCAAGTATCCTACTTAACTGGCAGGCTGAGTTTAGCACTATGTGTTGTTTTAGTCAGAATGTAGCTTTTTTTGATTATAGTTGCTTCAAGCAAGTTCAGTGTTGCAGGGTCTTCTACCAACAGGCCGTGCAAGCCTACTCATAATCTGATAGTACAAAGTGTTGAATTCATGCTTAGATTTTACATCGATAATTTCATAGAGATGTAGGCACAATTTTAGTTCATACCATATGGAGAATGTAGATCTCTCTCTGTAACATCATGCTTAATTTCCTCACGATGTTCACCTTCGTTGCTTTTTAGCGTATGTGTACTCTTTCCTCCTTTTCTTAGTGTTCAGAGCTAAATGAGAAGCTCGACCTATTGCTCCAAGCGCTTCACACAGAAGCCCAGGCTGCTCCTGTTCTCCCAGGCGTCACTCCCCCCATTGTTGAAGAAGAAGGAGAGGAGTTTTCAAGTGAGGAATCCTTGTCTGAAAGTAAAGAGCAATTAGTGGAGTGTGTTGCAAAGTCTTCCACCCAGAAACTCTTCAAACCAAGAGAACAATTGATGCTCCGGGCAAACAGCTTAAAGAAGGCTGTGAGGCAGATCATTGAACAAGCAGAAAAAGGTGCACATTCATCTTTATTGATAAGGATGCTTTTTTTTTCCTTAAAACTAGCATAAATTTTAATATTGAAGCTTGAAATTTTTATTCTTGCATGTATATGCTTATTATGAACTTCAAGGACAAGAAATGCAGCATGTTTAGAAGTTGATGATGGTCTGTTTGCATATATGAATACATATTTATGCATGTGTGTGCATGTGTACATATCTTTTGTAATTATTAACCTTCAGAAAGTGACAATTTCTGATGGAATTATATCAGTGGGCTGCTATAGAATCATTTTCACTGGAGAGGCAATAAAAATCTCTTGTTAATATTTTTAAACTCGCAGCTACAGAAAAATACCCTAATGCTAGTTTTCTTTTTATGTGTATTTTCTGAGAGATCTTTAAACTTTTTCTTACTTTTATTTTATTTTTTGAAATAAGCAGTTGTGGATGAGCAGAATGCTCATAGTGAAGAACAAGTGAACCAGTCCCCTGTAGAATATAGCAAGGAGTTGGACGAATCCAAAGAAGAGGAAAAAGAGGAAGATACAAAGGAATTTGAATCCCAGACAAGTGAGTAAAATAGTGATAAAATCATTTTAAAGTGTGCAGTCTTCTTACATAGTTAGTTGCATAGTTAGAAAAGATTTGATTATTTGCATTGTTTTTATTACTCTCTCAGAAACATCTTTGTCTATGATGTTTCATTTTGTCTATTCAAGTGTTTGGTTACTGTAGGAAAAGTAGTATTTATGGAATAGCATTGTCAACTTAAGTCCTGACACAGAGTAGTACTAATTCACACATTCAAATGATAGGGTAAAATCTCTCCTTCATGTCTCCATTATAAAATCTGCTAGCAAGAGGCTGCAGTGAAAGGTCTGTCTGTGAGGGACCCTCACTTTACCCTAAGCCACAGCAAATCTTCACAGGATGCTGTCCTCCTGAGGTTCTGCTGGTGTCTCTGTCAGTGGTTCCTACCTTAGAAATGCATCATTAGATCCTTGGGGCTTCTGTTGATTCAGGATCTCACATGTCTTTTTCTCCAGGAGTGGATATCAGACTTTGTACAGTGATTGTCTCTCCATTAGCCCTCTAACCATTAACCAATCTCTAACCTCTAGCCAACACAATGCATGTTGATTGTCCTGTTTCAACAGTTCCAGCTCACAAAGGATGCTGGCACTAAGAATGACCTGCTCCACTGATGCAAAATAAAATTAAACACACGTTCAGGTGTGTTTATATATATAAAAACTCCTGGTTTCTTGGTAGTACAATTTTTGTGCCTATTGTAGAAATACGTTATTCTTCATCCATCTGAAATATGTGAAACAGAGTGCATATTAATGTTGTCAGTGGGAGATAGCTGCTTGGGGAGAAAGTATGAAACATGGATTCAATTATCTGCAATGAAACATCAGTTCTACTCATTAGGGCTCTGTTGTTTTTATCAGAGCATGAACAGCAAAAGTTTATCTTTATTGTAGTTATCCCCACGAGCCTCATCTGTCAAATAAAGAGCAGCTGTTCTGCTGATTTTCCTATTTAATGTAACTGCCTTGTTCCCAAGTACAGAGAGAACAGACTGCATGAATAGCACTGTGAATTTTTCAGTAGTGTTAAGAAAAATATAAGTTAATTGTGTTCTGAATATTATATTTTACCCTCTGAGATTATTTCTGATCACTTGATGAAGGTAATATTTTTCCATATGTTAATTAACTTCATTTAAGTATTTCATAACTCCTGTTAGATACAACTTGCCATTTTTGTTTTAACATTATAGTACAGTGTTTTGTCATGCCCATATACAAATAGTTGTACTGCATTATTGACCTTCTTGGCCACCTGGGCACACTGCTGGCTCCTACTCTTACCATATCTTCACTTTCCCCTTGATTTTCTTCCCATTCTTTTTTCTGGATTGTTATTTGCCTTTGTCACCAACAATTTGACCAGCTGCCAAATTTACATGTTGCAAGATTTTCTTCATCCATATTCTGTAAAATTTTTAACACATAAACATTTTCAGTTATTTGGGGAATTCCTGCTATTTGTGAAAAAGAAATGATGGCAAGCTGATCTCCTTTGTGATCTCTGTAACCACAGAAGATAATATCTGAACATGGCTTTCCCTTCCCTCGCATTTTTCAGTTTGGTTGTAGATAAAGATATCAAAGTTTTGGTTGATGTTTTCAGAAACCTGATGCAGGCAGAAGGTCAATTTTAGCTGCTTAGCACGAGGATTATTGCTATTCATCAGGTGGCCTAATTTCAGTCTGAGTTTTATAACAGCTATCTATAACAGAATTACTATAAATACATAATATTTTGGTTTCTATTATATTATATTTAATATATAATATGGGTATATTTGTAAGTAAATGCATATTAAATTTAAGTTCAAATTCATATTAATTCATTGGCATTTATCCTTTAATAATAATTGATTTTTTTTCCTTCTGAAGTCTGTATTTGTGTGAAACTTGATCATAGAATCATAGGATGGCCTGGGTTGAAAAGAACCCAATGACCATCCAGTTTCAACCCCCCTGCTATGAGCAGGGTTGCCAACCACCAGACCAGGCTGCCCAGAGCCACATCCAGCCTGGCCTTGAATGCCTCCAGGGATGGGGCATCCACAGCCTCCTTGGGCAACCTGTTCTAGTGCACCACCACCCTCTGTGTGAAGAACTTCCTCCTAATATCTAACCTAAACCTCCCCTGTCTCAGTTTAAGACCATTCCCCCTTGTCATATCACTTACCTTACCCGTGTAAACAGTTGTACCCTCTCCTGTTGTGAGTTTTCTTCCTGGTATTTAGAAGAAGAAATGTGTGAGGGACAAGGAAGTTTCTCACTGAAGCATAATAGATAAATGCTTTTGAATTACTTTCAAGGCTGTAAAAATAGTGTATTTACTACAATTGCTCTAGTGAGTTCTCTTTCTTTTACCTCTGAACAGGTAAAACTGCACCAAGATCTCCTGATCGACGTACAAGTCGAGGTATTCATTCTCAGACAGGCTCTTTCTCTGCTCCAGCTTTGGCTGCCAGCAAAGAGAACCTCCCTGTCCTTAACACTAGGATTATCTGCCCAGGTAATTGTGATTTTAAAATCTGGTGTTCCTCACTCTCTGTTAATATTGCCTTCTGTTCTTCTTCTTGCTGCCAAATAATACTTCATGCCTGGTGCTCTGCGTGGAAATAGAACCCTCCAAATTCATCTGAACTGACAAACACTCCTTCATGTTGTATCGTTGAGTAGGAAGTGCAAAGGAATGTAGAATACTCCTGGTCATTTGGCACAACACCAGATGTAGCAGAAATGTTGCATTTGATTCTGGATGATGAAAAATTGGAATGCAGGATCTTCTATCATTCATCCTAACCAATGAAGGCTCTTAAGGGTCTGATCTCCTGTACTGCTGAAACAAATCTGTTCCTACCCAAATGCAATTAATAGTAGGGGGCACCTAAATCACTGTTTTAACTGACTTAATTAACGTATTTAATGAATGATGGATATGAACTCACATTTTTCTTTACGTCAATTTAAGCGAAAACTTTTAGAAAGTACTTCCCTCTATTTACTTGCATTGCATAGTATTTTATGTTGTGCTCAGTGATCAAAGTAGGCATGGAGAGTTCATCAGGTCTTCAGGAGCCTCTTAGTCATCTCATGCTTACCAAGCTAAACATGTAAGCATTCACTGAAGCTTAGTTGCTAGTTGCAGAACCAACCACATGAATGTTGATTTTATGACAGTTGCCTTCTGAAGGACAGGATGAAAAGAAAATTGTGATGAGTTTGGGGATAAAAATTATACTGAATAAAAACTCTAATGATATTTCTGAGTGTTAGATGGCTGATTGGGTGTATGCCAACCATTGAATGGTGGCCTGAAATCTTGAATTTTCTCTTTTATCTTTTTCAATGGTGGTACCTGAAGATTTAGCCAAACCTCAGCATAAGTGACTTTCTGTTCAAGACAACTGGAATCCTGAAAAGATAATCAATATAGATAAAAATTAAGATAGAATCTCAACCCCTCCATACAAGGATTTGATGAATATTTTGTCTCAGAATTATATCACTTACATTATGACAGTGTATGTTTCTGTGTTTAATAAATCAAAATTGTTTAGTTATCTTCTTGCTATTTTTTGTTTCTTCTTATCAGGATTAAGGGCTGGCCTAGCTGCTTCTATTGCAGGAAGTTCAATTATTAGCAAAATGTTACTAGCTAACATCGATCCATTTGGTGCTACGCCATTTATTGACCCGGATCCAGATTCATTGTAAGCAATTTTTTTTTCCAAAATTTACTGTTTCACTTTACTTAGCATCACTTAAGCTTTTTAGCTTGTCATAATTTTTTTTTTTCCACTATAAAATTCTGTTTTGCTATCTATTTTCTCTAGACCTTGAGGTCTGAAAACATGCTGGATTGTGCCTTTTTAGATTAAGCCCTTAGTTATGAGTAGCCCAGGATTGTCTTGTAGCAGCAGAAATGATGGAAAACATTTGCTCACTTACTCCTTGCACTGTCTCTGAGAGAACAAGAACATCAGTACATCAGAACTGGATTCTCTTGCCTGAACTGCTGGTCTGCACACAAGCTAAACTGCCAGCAAAACACTAAAGCAGGACCTTGGGATGGAGGAAGAAGTGTCTGCCTAAGGGTTGGGACAGTAAGGCAGAAATTTTGTGTCCTAAATGGTCTCTGCTTCCCAGAACTGGATGTAGCATTGACAGAGACTCACAGATGGCATCTGGGCTGTGGGCTGTGGCCCTATGTGGAGACTCTAAAACAAAGCACTGCTGTGCCAGTACCGCCAGCACGTCTAAATGCAGCCTTGGTGTTCAACCCACTTTGATGCTGCTGTCTCAGAGCTGTGTACAAGGCAGATTTTTCCTCCTATTCCACTGTTATTTTGGGTTTGATGGAGATATTGGGGTATGTTACAGTTTCTTCTTTCTCCTACCAGAAGCTGCTTGCATTTGCAAAGGAGACAGCAGCCAATCTGTCTCTTTAACAACCATTAGGCTTCCTCAGGGAGGTTCAGAGGAACTGTCGTGTGATGTATCCTGTTGATGTATCTGCTGAGACCATCCAGTGTGTTGGTCATAGTTCTATGTGCCTGGGACTGTAAAAATGTACAGCTAATTATCTCTTTTCTTCTTAAAGGGAGGGATATTCAGAAAAATGTGTCATGAACAACTATTTTGGAATTGGGTTAGATGCAAAAATTTCACTTGAATTTAATAACAAGCGAGAAGAGCATCCTGAAAAATGCAGGTAATTGTCAGTAATAGAGCTGAGACATTTCTATACGTTTTATTTTCCTTATCTCTGTAATTGAGCTCTTTGCTTTTACTTCCTCCTACAAATGCAAGACATAATATGTGTATTTCAATATGTTATTTTGCCTTTTTGCAGAAGTCGCACAAAAAACATGATGTGGTATGGAGTTCTTGGCACAAAAGAGCTACTGCAGAGAACTTATAAGAACCTAGAACAAAAAGTTCAACTCGAGGTAATTTTTGTTCATAAGTAGAATGAACTTTTTTTTTGCTTCTGCAACTTGTAGTGATGGATGTGATTCCCCTTGAAAACTTTCAGAGTTCTTGCGTCAGCCCAGGCTTGTAAAATCCTTCCCTCAAACACACTGTCTAAAAACATTCAAAGTAAGAGGCAATTCCCCAGGTGATTTATTGGATTTAAATGTCAGTATTTAAATATCTCAAGATATCTGGTTTCATGTTTGTTGCAAATGCTTTTTAAAAAACGTTTAAAATGTGTTGCATAGATAATACATAAAGGGTGTTTTTTAATGTGCACTGCCTTAGATAGAGAGATCGGGTTTAAGGACAATAGCAGAATGGTGCATACACTAAACAGAAAGAAAAGTTTACCAAATTATAATCCTTCAGGTTCATTTTAAACTATCTGACAGCTTGATTACGCATATAGAGAGAGCACACAGATGGCCTTAGGAAAAAAATCCTGACAGAAGAGGAAAGATTCTGAGTGAGCATCACAAGAAGCACAGCTACACCTACAGAGACTTTCTCAAATAGGTGTTTGTGATAACCACACAGAGCAAGAGAAAGGTATTATCACAGCAACAACAAATGAGGTATAAATTATCTGAACATCATTATTTTTTTAGGTTGGAGCAGCAAATCTAAGTCTTATTCACAATACTAGGACTTTACAGGAGATGATATAAATAGTCACCAAATGCACAAAATGGCTGTGCAACAGTCATGGTTGTGTTCACTCAAAAAATATTTAGGCTGGAAGTTGACAGAAAATAAATAGTGTCTTTTTTTTCTTCGTGCTAACTATTTTAAGTGGAATTTCATGATGTTTATGTGAAGATAAACATCATAAAGTTACGTTCTGTTATAACATATATCATTGTAAGTTCATAGAATCATTAAGGTTGGTAAAGATCTCCAAGACCATCCAGTCCTACCATCCACCTACCACCCATATTTCCCCACTAAACCATTTCCCTGAGGACATCTCCATGTTTCTTGAACACCTTGGAACTCTTTCTCTCACCGAGCTTTAGGAGGATATTTTATGCTAGAGTCAGCTTGTTGTTACCTAACAATTGAATAATTATCAAGGAATTATGCAGTAGTTAGTGAACATAATGACAACCAGGAGCATTATATATGCTGCAGATAGAATTCTAATTTAACGATATTTGAATAAGATTCAAAAATGCATTCATATCTGACCTCTCCATAATTATTTCTGAATATATCTGCAAGTAAAACAGCAAGTAGAAAACTCGTATCTATTATTGCCTTGCATAATATCAGTCTTACGTTAAAACTTGTGATGAGGTGCTCAGCTTTGGAAAATTAAAAATATCAGTTTCAGGAATTGGAGGCAAACCTCTACTGCAATACAAATGGCTATGCAGCATCTGTTAATATCAAAGCATATGTTGGCTACTGACACGTTCTGATGGAAATGTTTAACTGTGTTTTGTTGCTGACATTAAAGCATGAAAAGAAAATGCTAATCATATTCTGGAAATATTCTGCATCTCCTTCTCCTCTTAATACAATTGCTGAAGATTTCCTCCTTATTTTCTAGGGATTTATACTTCACTTGTATAATTCTATTTCCATGGCATTAGTAACTTGGTAATTTAGCAATCTTCTTTAAAAGAAACTTTACCTGCAAATTCATTATCTCCAAAGTGACATTGAATCCCGCATGTAGATTCTTAGATATCCTGTTCACTTTAAGTACATGCTTGTGGCACTGCTGCAGGACAGCACTTGTGGCCAAAGATTTTTTTCACTGTCATATGTCCTCTAATCACAAGTAGAATGAGATTGACCTGACTGACATGATTCTGTGATTGTATTGAGTAGTGCTTGTTGTTGACTGTGATTTTCAGAGGATAAAGAGGACCAACCTCTTACCTGCAACCCCTCCCCACCAAACTCCTGCACACACCAAGGTGACAAATCTGGAGTCAGTCCTAGATTTGTCTTTGCACTCTTGGGAGGACAGTGAGTTATTTGTGCAGGAAGCCATGTATACAAGTCACAGAATCACAGAATCACAGAAACACCGAGGTTGGAAAAGACCTACAAGATTACCCAGTCCAACCATCCACCCATCACCAATAGTTCTCACTAAACCATATCTCTCAACACAACATCCAAACGTTCCTTGAACACCTCCAAGGTTGGTGACTCCACCACCTCCTTCGGCAGCCCATTCCAGTGCCAGTGGCCATGCCACAATATATTTCTATATTTTATAATTTGTTTTGTGTTGGGTTTTTGGTTTTTTTTTCCCCCGCTTAATGGGATTACCTAAACAACAAGCAAATTGCAATTTTGGCAGTGCAGATACTGGATGGGTGGATAAAGCTTTTGTAATGTCAATGGGCATTATTGTCTTACCATGTACACTAAAAGAATTAGCTTTCCTCATTGCACGGAGATTTGTAATCCTTGATAGACAGCACATGGTTAAAATGTATGAGAAATTTAGCAGTTAGGAGTGTTGAAATGCTTCTTGGAAGAATCATAGAACACCTCTGCTGTAGAGACTCATCATCTCTGCAAAAATTGTTGCTGAAATTGGTGAGGAAAAGATTATTAGAGCTGCTCTGCAATGTGGGTGGAATAGGCTTCTGTCAACCTATTAATGAGTCTGTCCTCCCTGACAGCTCTAGTGATTCTTCATGTATTAAAACAGCCAACTGCTGTTATCACGTTATTTATATACTGAATGAGCTTTTATCCATTACAGTGTGATGGACAGTACATCCCTCTTCCAAGTCTGCAGGGCATAGCTGTGCTAAACATTCCCAGCTATGCTGGTGGGACCAATTTCTGGGGAGGAACCAAGGAAGATGACGTGAGTAATATTGAACAGAAGTGACCTTCTAGGGAGTCTACTTGAGTTTAAACCATATTGTCTTGTGTTTGATTTTTTAATAGAGAATATATATGCCATGATTTTGCATTGTCTTTTGTCATGTTCTGTTGTAAATGAGGTTTCTCAATGCATACATTCCTCTGTTCCATTCTAACAATAAGGAGAATGGGCAAAGAAAATCACACAGTTTATATCCAAATTTTCCTCCTCCTTTTCAAACAGCTTCGAGCTAATGGGTGGTCGTTCAGAAATGAGGATGGTACACTAACTGATTGGTAATTAAGTGGGGATAGTAATCTGCTTTTTAAGTACTGTTTTCGTTGAGCTTTTTTCCCTTCTGCCTCAAATCTCTTAAGAAATGTTGCACTACTCAGATGTCTGTATGTTTTACAATGTGAAGCAGTCTGACTGCTGCTCTCTGCTTCATGCCCAGTGCAGCCGTTGTCATTGCTAGCAGATTATCCCAATTCTGAATGTCCCAATTTACTGAGATTTGACTCACCTAAAACTGTACTTGCAAATTCGAGTGTTTTAATGTCAACAATCCAGGCCTTTTTTTTACCAGAATGCTTTTGCTTTCTTGTGACTTACGATTCTCTAGTTAGTACATACATAAAAGTCACACACATACACACAAAAAAATCCTGAATGTGTTTCATTGTCCTTTTCTTATTTTTGGTATATGTCAGAGAATGGCAGTTACGTTTATATTTGGCTATGGGTGTCTAATGTTTTGGTATTCTTCACATTCACATTCATAGCCTTGAAGTATCTCTAACATCTGCTTAGCTCCTATTCAGGAGATCTTTTTCTTTCTGGGCCGTTTCACTGAGAGATCTGTCCTAGCTTTCATACTGGCATACAGCAAGTGTGTATGAGCAGTTTTATTGATATTTGTGGTTGTCTGTTGCCAGAAAAGTGACATGTTTATTCTGGACAAAGTTAGGAACGTAATTCACTGCTTTTACTGCAATCCTGAGTGACTGATGTCATTGATGGTGATGATCTGAAATGCTGCCAGTTCTGCTTAGCTGGACAAAAGGAAGATGTTGCCTTGATGGCTGTGAATCCAGGCCCAATAGAGTTGCATTTCATTTTCTTTGACACTTGTCTGTTCAAGACTTATTTCAGTGCCATCCTGGGATGCTCTGAGGACAGTTGCCACCTGGATGGGGTACTAAACAATGGCAACTGTGCAGCCTTTTGCCTGAGAGGACTTCCTCAGTCCGTTGGCCAAAGCCACCTCACTGCACTGGGGTGAAGACTCCCATTGGCCAGGGGAGCAATAGGGACCAAAGCTCTTCCTCATTTCCCATCCTCACCCTCCCTAAGACATTGCTGCAGTGATTTATGCAGTCCTGGATCTTCATTTTCTTATTCTTCACCTCCAGGAAATCCACTTACAAGGGGCAAAACCTGACTGGATTTGGCTTTGGGCTCCTTTTGAGGATTTTCTCTTGTATGGCTTCTGGTGTCATCAAAGCAGCTTACTTTGCGTATGGTGCCAATTAAGTTTGCCTGAGTACCACTCAAAAAAATGATCTCTTAACCCACTGTAATCTTACTGGAGTGATATCTGCTCATTTTTCTCCCTTGTTGCTCCCAGTTCCATGTCGATCTGAAATGGTCATTCTTCAGGGGCCTTGGGGGTAGGGTTAGACCCTATCTCTCTTGAATGAGTTGAACTGCAGCCTGGGATACCCCTCTAACACATCTGAGTTTTGCTGCAGGACACCAGCTGCCAGTGGCACACACTTGGCTTTGTGCACTTCTGTTAACTCATGGAAATTCAAAGCTTTGACTGGATCAGGATGTTTGTTCCATGCAAAAGCAGTTTTCACATTTACTGCAGATAATTATTTACACTGAAAACAAGATTCTTCTCACTATTAAAGCAGCATTTATTGAAGCTGAGAGTGGGCTCAGACACTGGTTTCCAGAGAATACAGACTATAGGAAGATAAGCATTTCTGAGAAAAAAAAAACACGCTATTACTCATCTTAACTTCAGGAACCTCTTAGATATTAAATACCTTAGCTGAGTGGAGATTTGAACTAGTCCTTCATCTTGTGTTGAAAAAGATTCCTTAGTCTGCATACTGAACTGTGCCATCCTTTATATCAAGGGATGTCATTCGGATACTTGAAATGTTGTTGTCATTGCTGTTTTAAGATAGTAGTTGCCTTCTGTCTGTTTCTGATATTTCACTCGTCTGGCATTTATAGGGATGGTGTAGTTATTCTAAGACATTAAAATGAGTTTAAATGTTGAAATTGAATCTGTAAGTGAACCTACAGAAAAGAAGGCTGAATTTGTTTATCATTTAACATGCATTGGGTTAACCATGGAAAATGGAATATTTTCTTTTCCTTTCAGATATTTGGGGCCCCATCTTTTGATGATAAAATCCTAGAAGTTGTGGCCGTATTTGGCAGCATGCAGATGGCAGTTTCAAGAGTTATCAAACTGCAGCACCACCGGATAGCTCAGGTTTGTTTCTTGCTTGAAAGGACATATATGACAATATAGTTGTCATCAGTTTGGGATGCTGAAGTGTGGGGGTATTCTAGATGACCACTACCCCACACATTAATAAAGCACTGACAGTGTTTTAATTTTAGTGGATAACAAATTGTCTTAAATGATGGATGAAGTATGAAAGTATTACACCCTTGAGTCCAATCTGGAGAGATGCCACAGCTCCTAGTAATCAACATATTTCAGGTGGCCTGTCAGCTTGATTAATATTTATGGCTCTGTAAAATAACGTGTTTGTTCTTTTCCAGTGTCGGTCAGTAAAGATCACCATACTTGGTGATGAAGGTGTTCCAGTGCAAGTCGATGGAGAGGCATGGATCCAGCCCCCAGGAGTTATTAAAATTGTACATAAAAACAGAGCTCAGATGCTAACACGAGACAGAGTATGTGACAGAAAGTGTGTTATGATATACCTTTGCTAACATTATTTTCCGTAGTAATTTGATTTAGTTATAACAGGAAAAAACAGTGCTTAAAAGAATGTTTTGTAACTATTTATATAATTTCTATAATTACTTGTCGTTGTATCACTTCCATAATAAGCTAGATAATTGTTCTTTTTTTTTATGAGTGACACAGCTCTTTGTTGGCCTTTATCAGTTATGTTAGTGCAATTCCTGTGTTCTTATTAATACATACTAAGCAGAATGGTCAAAATTTCATATATTTTCATTTTGAGGCACTAGGTATATTGATAATCACATACTGGAAGTTCAGCAAATTGCAGAAATAGCAGGGTTCTATAATGTCTGTTTTTCAGATTTCTCTCCTGTCTCTCTGTCCTGCTAACCCTACATCCCATATGACAGTTCAGGAAGAAGGGACAGAAGCAGAATCTAGTCACAAAACCACTAAAGTTCATACTTAGCTAGGATTACCATGCTAAAGGCTTAACTGCCCCTCAGTTCTCTGTCTTCTACCTGAATTTTGAATTTAGTGTGGAATTAATGACATTGGAACTGTATTCCAATTATTATTAAAATTATTAGAATGTATTATTAAAATGTTAACTTTTTTCTTTAGGTTTGAACCTTGCTTTTCTTTCAGATCTGATCTTACTGTCCTCACAAAATGTATTTGTATAATTACGGCCTTTGCATTCTTACAACTTTTGAAGACACTTGTTTAGGGTATGAGAGGGAGAGAGGAAGAGAGAAGTGACACTTTCAGAAGTGACTTATTCTCTGTACTAGGTTTAAAAAAAAAAAGTAATTTAAGGATTTAGAGAGCTTATATAATTTATATAAAATTATGTGCAATTCCACATGCTTTTACATCTATAAACAAAAGTGCTGCAAATGCTGTGAACTGAATGTGTAATTCGTTTTGTTCAGGCCTTTGAAAACACCTTGAAGTCTTGGGAAGACAAACAGAAGTACGATTCCTGCAAATCTGTCATTCGATCTCCCTTATACCCTCAACAGGCTGTTGAGTTGGCTACAGAAGAAGAAGTCACACAGGTCCAGCTGTGCTCACAAGCTGCAGAAGAACTTATTACAAGGTACAATAGAATAAGAAAACTCAATTTGGCAACCTGTGTACCAAGATTGAATCATTCATGCAAGTGCATGTGTAGACTTAGTAGTGTGTATTGTTATTTTTTTATTTTTTGAGCCTCAACTTGTTTGTGTTTTTTTAATTGGTCAGAATTATCAGTCTTGAAAAAACTGACTTTTTGAAGGAGTAATAGACACAGAAACCTGGAAGGCTTCTTTATGGAGAGACTTATAGGCATCTATATTCCTGTTCTGATATTTCATACTGTGGACAGATCAATCTCAGGTGTTTGACTCTTCCTGTTTTTTTTTTTTTAAATGACATATTTTCCTGTTCCAGCAGCTTCTGACCAGCCAAATCTTTTCTTCTGTTGACTTTTTGTTCCACCATTACTGCTTCCTTATCCATTTTTATTTCTCCTTCAAGTACTTTTATTCACATTTTATAAAAGATAAGCGCTTTTCAATAAACATGAAAGTTTTTGTAAAACATTTTACAAGTAAATAGTTAACACACTAACATTCAAGGAGCACAGGTTGCCATATTTTCATAACTTTTTGCATTCATCCACTCATTGATAGTTATTGTAGCTTTTTATTTCATTCTTAGTAGTCAAAATCCTCATCCCTGTGACCTTGAACACTTCACTAATATCATAGAATCAATCACAGAATCATAGAATGACCTGGGTTGAAAAGGACCACAATGATCATGTAGTTTCAACCCCCCTGCTATGTGCAGGGTCACCAACCACCAGACCAGGCTGCCCAGAGCCACATCCAGCCTGGCCTTGAATGCCTCCAGGGATGGGGCATCCACAACCTCCTTGGGCAACCTGTTCCAGTGCACCACCACCCTCTGAGTGAAAAACTTCCTCCTAATATCTAACCTAAACCTCCCCTGTCTTAGTTTATTTATATATACGGGTTGAGATGATAGTGAGCTACTGGTATAGAACTGATCCCATTGCCTTACTTGTTCTCAAGAACTGCTTTTTTCAGAAGGTATTTTAGTAAAAAAGATGCAGCAGTTTTCACAGAAAAATTTATTTAAGAAACAATTTAATTGAAAAGTTTTATGAAGCTGCTGTTAAATTCATCATAATGATAATCTGTCATAAACATCAGAAGTAATTCTTGAAGTGCCTGTTTAGTAGCACTGGTAATATGAAAAAGAAGTACATATTCTTTTTGTGCTGTGCTGGTGACTTACGTGGACATAGAAAAACAATGTAGATGATAGGTTTTCCAGCCTTCTGGCTTCTCTGATCTGCAGTGAGTGAACAGGAGTTGTCTAGAGCTGCATCTCCTTAAGTTGCTCTGAAAGTAATGCCTCCTAATTAATTCCATGGAAGTAACAATAGATGCAAGAAACAATAATGCTATTCAAAAGAGCAAATTCTCAGCCATGAAACTCTTTTTTCAACGTAGTCACCATGATTAGCTCTGCATTTTCACATGGTAATAGCATGTAATGGAATATTGGTGGGTATTCTTTAAGAAGAATATTTAATGCTTTTTAAGATACCTTCAAATAAGTTTAGTGATGGTTTGCCTTTGCACTTCATTTGAGTTAAGAGCCCCACATTTTTTGGTACAATTTTTGCTATGTCATAGAAGAATAAATCTGCAGTCTTATGGATGTCATTTATATGAGATGCTGAGTTGCTTCAAGTGATACTTGTGATTGAACTTCTGTTATAGAGAACTGTATTTCTTAAGCATTTCATGACTTTTGTATATTTTTTCCCATGATAATATTACATACTGTTAAAAATTGCCTTTAAGGGAGGTAAGAAATATTTTTCTCTTTTTCCTGTTTTTGTTTTTTTTTTTTAGAATCTGTGAAGCAGCAAAAATACATGGCCTCTTGGAGCAGGAGCTTGCTCATGCCGTTAATGCATGTTCACATGCATTAAATAAAGCCAACCCAAGATTTCCTGAGGTAAAGGAAGAACAGAAGTTTACATTAAGGTTTCATTATGTTTAAGTGAATGCATTACAAGTAAATATATGTGTGAAGTTGTGACATAGGATCAGTTTGTACTCCCAGTTCACATATTGCAACATGTTAGCTGATAGTTAATGACGTTTTATAAACAAGGCTCATAAATATACTCCCACACTCAAGTTTAAAATGAAATTGCTTAACAGATGAATGGATGCTGTATCCTCTTGTTCTTGTCACTCCTTCTAAGGTGAAAGCAAACGGAGATGCACACAGATCACTTCTGAAGTATTGCCTCTCCTTTTATTTCCATAGAAACTACAGCAGATACAAACAGATACAATAACACTGTTTGATAGAGCAAATTCTCAGCTACAAAACACTGTTCTTTATCATAGTTACTACCAGTAGCTATGCATGCCGTGCTCATAACAGTCTGCACCAGCAGAGGTGACCCACTGTTGCTGCTGCCACTCTTGAAACACGTCACCCACCACCTCACTGTGCTCATATCCTCTGTTAGGTCTTCATAAACATTCAGCAAGTGTCAGTGAATGTTGATGGGTGCCTTTTTCTCTGCTTGGAGAAATTCCATGTCACACCTTCATTTCATGTCAGACACCATTCTGTCAGACTGCCCCTCTGCTGCCATCTGTCAAACAACAAAAACATGTAATGGGAGATTGGCAGGAAGGTTCAACCTCTACTACCGTGCCACTGAGTTTCCACCTCTGATTTTAGGGCTGATATAATGGAACAGGAAGGATGGCATTTGAAGCAGCCTTTGTACTTCCAGTTGTGAAGGTGCTGGATTGTGTAGCAGCAGGAAATCTCAGCTCTGTGCATGAGTAGGGGAACACCCCATAGCTGATCAATTTGGTAGAAATCACATTCAAAGATTCTGAAGTTTCTTAATGTGAATGTGAATTGGAAAAATCCATCTACAAAAGAGGGCAAAGAGTTCCCTCCTGACCTATATGGTATCTTAGAAAGCAGATGATATAGTTTCTGCATTCATCATTATCCCACTCTGCTGATGTTCCCTTTTGTGAGTGCTGGATGTTCGAAAGGCACTTTGATGACTGAATATGTGGAACATCTGTTGTGGTGGGGAAATACCCAAAGGGAAAGTTGGATTGGAGGCATAAAGAAAATATGTCTGTTATCTTTTGGAAGCAGTGAAGAATTCAATCCATCTGTAGCAGAGATACACAGTTAGGGTATTCATCCTGAAGTTGTTCAACAGTGCATATTAGATCAAGCAAGGTGATGTGCTAATATAGTTCTAAGCAGGAGTAAACCAGACTCATATTAGCAAAGACCAAAAAAAGTATGCAAAGTAAGCTGACATCTACTTGCAGGCAAGTAGATGTCAGCTTAGATGTGTCATCGTTTAGATGTGTCTCCAGAGACAATTAGAGGCATGATAAAGGCTCAACGAATTATATTACTACATAGAGGTCAATTCTTGTGGATGTGTTCATAGAAATTGTCATGCTTAATTATTATTCATATGTTATGCACAGAATGCCAAGAGAGCAGAGGCCTGAGTCTCCTTCACAATGGCAGTGCTGTTCTCAGGGGTTGGACCCAAAGATGAATAATTAGGCAGAGTCTTTCTACATAGTTTTAACTAACCTAAGCTTATTTATGGTAACTACGTTAGCTAACCTTTAGTTCTTAAAATATGGCTAGCAGCTAACTTATCCTAAGGATAAGGTGAGTGATTCAGATCAACAGTCCATTATATGAGAACCACAACTTTTCTACTGGCCTTTGCCATCCATGAAAATCATAAATTCATCTCACAGGGTGTGCTCACTGGCTCTTCAAGATTGTGTAAGGTCATATTAAATAAAGTCGAGGAAAGACAGTAAATAGATAATACATTTTTCTTTTTTGTGATCTCAGTGCTGAAGAAATTGTCACTGTAGTGCTATAAATTGATATATTCCTCCTAGAAGAATACATGGTGAATGCAGTAAGCACAAAGTACTTATTGTCAGTCCAACTAGCATCCCATCAAATAATTTTTATGCTTCTTATTCCCCAGAGCCTTACCAGAAACACTGCCATGGAGATAGCTGTCAACGTGAAGGCCTTACATAATGAAACTGAATCTCTGCTAGTAGGAAGAGTTCCTTTGGTAAGTTGACAAAATACATGATTTTATTCCCTCATACTTGGTGTGATTTGTTCTTTGATTTATAATAGTAGCACAGAATTTATGATGTGCAGTAAGCAGCTCTGTAAGACCAGGTTGAAGATTTTACACTGCATTTACACCTGGAATCAGAATGAGTTATGAATTCTTGTCCAAGGTTAGTGTGCATCTTCCATCACTCCAGATACCTAAAAGTCATTGCCTGGGCTGCCCTTTTTATTAGTCAGTGGAGAAAAATAATATCCCTGTTGAGGCTGATTTGCCCCCTGTTGCTGTAGAGGCATATCTTAGAAAAAGGTAAATCATCTTCTGGAGGTTTAACATTTCAGAAAACTTCTGGAGTTCTATTATGTGACCACCTTCAGAGTTTAAATAGAGCCTAGAGTGAGAACTATTCAGACACGTATATGCAACTTCTACAGATCTAATTTGGGCAAGTAAATCTCACCTTTATTTTAATATCTAGCAGGAATTATTTTGTAACCTTTAACTGGTAAGTGTTCAAGACATTTCTGATGGTACTTAAAGACTCTTCATCTTCTTCTTTGGCTAGTGTTTCTCTCCTTATAACGATGAAGGCTGCGCAGGAATTGTTGTACCTGGATGTATAATTAGAAAATACCCTTATCTGATATTGTGAAGAGAAAAAAAGAGGTCAGGTTTTCTATGCTGGTCCAGTTTTAAAGTAACAATATACTCAATAGTAAAAGTTATATTTTCTTTGGATTCAGAAACAAATGTATTAACCTTACTGTTGAGTTTATAAGTTAAAAGGAATGTTTAAATTTGGCTCGCTTAGACTATGAAACTTATAGGAGCAGGTTCAGATACCATTTTACAAGTGAAAATTGGTATAATGTAAGTCTGTTCTACAGTAACCACTTAAGTTCTAAGAATGGAATGGAGTAGAATAAGTAGAACAAAACAGAACAGTTCAGTTTGAAGGTTCCTACAAAGACCATTAAGTCCAACTACCTAACCACTTTTACCAGATACGTTGCCCTTCTCTGGAAACATTCAATTAATATCCTTTTTATATTGTTGGGCCCAGAACTGTACAAAGTATTCAAGGTGAGACTGCACCAGTACTAAATGCAGTGAAAAAATCTCCCTCCTCGACTTTCTTGCTATGTTGTTTTTAATGCATCCCAAAGGGCAGTTTGCTCTTTTGGCTGCCAGGGCACATTACTGGTTCATATTGAGCCTGCTGTCACCAACACAATTGAGTTCCTTTCTGCTGAACTTCTCTCCAGCCTGTACCCGTGTCCAGCATTATGCCATTCAGGTGTAGAACCCTTCATTTTCCTTTGTTGAGTTTCATGCCATCAATGATTGCCCAATGTATGTAGATCCCTCTGCAAGGTCTCTTGTCCCTCCAGAGAGTAATGATCTGAGAGTGCGTCTCAGGTTATTAAAACTGTCAAAGATTGGGCTCATATGATCTATTTTATGAAGTTTTAGAAGGGAAAAATATTAATTAGTTGGTTTTGTCCAAGAAAATGTAAGTATATCTATTGTTTTTTTGTTTGTTTGTTAGTTTTTTGTTTTGTTAGATTGTTAATATTAATCCCCCATTTCAGATTGAATGAGGAATCAATAGAGAAATCTTTTTAGTTTTTAAAATGGTTTGGGAAGAGGAATTAGATAAAAAGTTATAAGTTGGTAATGCAACACTAAGACTAATGTAACTTACCAGGGTAATCTAGAAATAACGTTATTATGGAAAGTTTTCAATTGAAATATTACTTCTAAACATGTTGAACTGTCCTATGCACTGGCTCTAAAGTTTAATTTAATTGATTTATCCATCTATTGTTTTTACATATTGTAGTTCTGCATCTCATTGTGGTCTGTGCATATGTCTTCATGGGTCAAATATATTTTTGTTTTTCTGAGATGTCTGTTGCACACATTTGACAGCATTTTTAGTTAGAATAGTACCCACAATCCACAATAACTAGGCATCCTGGTAGCCTTATTGGCATTATTTTATAATTGCTGAGGCTACTTTAGACTATTAAATCACACAATTAAATCAGAGATATGTGAAATGTAGGGCATTTCTTGATCTGTCAGCTGCTGCCTTCATACACGGTTCTCCAGTCTTTCTCCTCTGGCAAACATTCTGTAATTTTCCTCTTTTTTTTTTTTTTTTTTTTTTTAATTTTATGCCTCTTCAGTTTTCCCTCATTCCTCTCTTGTGTGATCAGAGCTTCCTATAGCTGTAAATTGATGTTTTTGTTACTTACACTACTTGGTAAACTTTTTCTTTGGTTGCCATTTACCAGCTCCGAGTCTTTCCATTATGGCTTCAAAAGAGAAATGTAAATACATATACAATCTTTCACCTTCTATAAGATTAATAAATTGCATACAATGGTATTGGCTAGGTAACATCGAATAGTGAATTAGCTAGAAAAAAATTGTGGAATATCTCAGATAGTTATGGCTGGAATACAGCTTGGAAAAATTGTAAAATGTTGTTATGATTTGTCTAGATATTTTCCAAACACACCATTTCAATTTTTTACTTTTTACAAAAATATTTCCAGTCTCAAACAGAGCATGATTTTCCAATATACTGAGGGAGAAGGATGGCAATATGCTTCATTTCAACTGAGTGAAATAATCTGAGCTCACTGAAATCAAATATTTTCATATGAGAAATTTTGTTTGGCAATAAAATGAAAAAATCCTTAATTTTAAATGCCTCATTTCTAGTGTTAAATTTTATCTTGTGTATAAAAATCTTTTTCTAGATGCTATAGGAGGAGAATTTACCCTACATTTGCTGATTTGCTAGCTTTTGCCAGAAGTGTACTATATGTTTCTGTTGGTTTTATTTTTTCAGGAGAAATATTTGTGATGCATACACGTTCTTACCATCAGATGAGAGTTTTTTGTCCTCGAGCAAAATATTTTCCTTTGAAAATCAAACAATTAGATAAGTGAGAGAGAAATGCTTATTTCATTCATTTATGTAAAAATAAAAGACTGCTCAATTTGAAGAAACTGAAGGTTAAAATAAAGATGAGAGTCTGTTTATGGGCACCAAATTCTTTCTCTAAATTCTGTGAGCCTTAGAAGAGATAAAAACACTGCAGCAGAATGGAGCTGATATTTCCAATATAGCTATACTAAATGGCAATACCTTTGTAGTCCCTACTCTGAAAAGTGATAATATGTGCTGACTACTGAAGCAAAGGAAAGAAGTTTCTGTTAGGTAAGATAAATGAATGCAGACTTCTGATTTATCACTGAACTCCTAAGAAGTCAAAATCTTTTTCCAGTGCTGGAGATCGAAGCTTCTCTTGCAAATCCCTTTTTAAAAATACATCAACCTGTATGTAATCATTAGATCTTTTCAAAAGGATGTTTTGAACTGCTTTGGGCCTGCTTTTACTTCAGAGAGAAAAACTGGTGTTCACATTGCTTTATTAATGATTACAAGTGATTCAGGATTCATTTCCTGACCTCATAATGGTGCTTCACCAACACCAGGTAACCCTGGAGCAGCTTTGATGTGGGTGAGCTGTTTGCCTTGCCCCTTCCTCACAAGTTTGACTCACTCAACAGCTGAAGAACACAGCTTTTAGATCAGGAGTGTGAGGTTCTCATGGTGTTTGTTGATAGAGTCAAATTCCTGTAGGCCAGGAAGTCCCAAGCTTTTTACACTGTCACTACTTTGTCTCTTTGGCTTTTACTGATAACTTTGGCTTTTTGTCTCCCATCTGGGGCAGCAGTCCTGTCCCTTTTCCATGTGTGATACCTTTTCCTGCCACCCTCAACCAGCAACAGTGTCACTCTGTGTCACCGGTTAAGAAGACATAGTGCAGATAGATCTTTATCACCACTTCAGGAATGGAGTGTCTTAGCTAAGGCACAAGATCACTCAGGGGATGGTGATGCACTGGAGCAGGTTGCCCAAGGAGGTTGTGGATGCCCCATCCCTGGAGGCATTCAAGGCCAGGCTGGATGTGGCTCTGGGCAGCCTGGTCTGGTGGTTGGTGATCCTGCACATAGCAGGGGGGTTGAAATTAGATGGTCATTGTGGTCCTTTTCAACCCAGATTGTATGATTCTATCCATTTCCTCTTATCTGACCATGAAAAAGTGATCCATCATATGAAGAATTTTGCAAATAACAACTTGAGCCTACTACCATGTACTCAATTTTTCTACAGCCCTTTTCATACGAAGACTTTTGTTTCACTGTTTATTTGCATTGGTTTGTGTGTAGTAACAACATACCTAGCTTTAAATGTCATATATTAACAAAACTAAAAGTACTGTTTTTCTGGCCTGCTTATAAACAGCAGTTGGAAGCTCCCCATGAAGAGCTGTTGTCTGATGCTTTGCACAGCGTGGAAATAGAGTTGAGAAAACTTGCTGAGATACCTTGGCTCTATTATGTTTTTCAGCCAAATGATGATGAGGTGAGTTTGATTAATCTATTTCTAATTAGAATTATTTTTCTGTTAAGAGGAAAGAGTAAATTAGACTCCTCATAATCTAGAGATGCAGTTTCAATAATGATGCTGTCTGCTGTGAGTAAGTTTCTAAGCATAGGACATATTTTTATTATATATTTTTCTCCCTCCTTGAAAATGTTTTGAATGGTTATTTAGGAAATGAAATGAGTATGGAAATAAATCCTGATATAATGCTTTACAGAAGTAAAATTTGGTCTTAGTTTTTGCGATTAACTATGAATTACTGTCTCAAGTATGCTATTTAATTTAAAGGTAAAAGTTAATTAAAAGTAACTATGTCTATTCTTTCATGCAGGATCCCCCTCTGGATTATGCTAAAAGAAACAACAGGAGTACAGTGTTTCGCATAGTGCCAAAGTTTAAAAAAGAAAAAGTTCAGAAGCATAAGACCAGCCCTCAGCCTGGTATGTGTTCTGAAATTACAAGAAAAATAGTAGCATTTGATCAATACGTAATTTTGTGTTTAAGTGGGCTATCTTCTTCCTTTTTTTTTTTTTTTTTTTTGGTAAAAATTGAAATGCTGTACTCCACCAAACTGAAAACTCTTGACCCTGATAAAGTGAAAGGCAGCTGAACTCACTGGTATTTTCATTAGGATGAAGATTTCCTTCACTGAGTTTAGAAAGCATTCGGTAGCATCCCAAGACTTTCAGACGAGCCAAAGAACTACTGCACAAATATTTAGATAGCAACTATTTTTGTCATGAAACAGGATCTGTGTCTTTGCTGATGGTTACAGTTGATTAACTAAAAGTAATACAAGCCATACATAAACGCATCATTTCCCCGTGAAGCTTCAATTCAGGTTTTTCAGGTAAATTTCAGGAGCTGTGTAATGCCTTTATCACACTGGTTTAATTAACCAGTTATTCTTAAATTTCAGATGAGTTTGAGTTCAGTAAGTTGGGCAAGTCAAACAAAAAGCCATGATAGCCAATATTGATCTTTTAATTAGTAGTAGCTGAACAAACTCCACTCTCCTCTCTTCCCTCTGCTATCCATGAACTTAATTCCTTAATATTATGTCCAGGAGTCAATCAGTGATCAAATGATTCTAAAACTGTTTCTACATCTTTGTCTTTTTAATGGACAATCTGCAAAATCTGCAAAATATTGCCATTGTTGATTAGACTTTTAGATTTCAGATTAGACTTCAGATTCACTTCACTGTAAAACTAAATCAGCATTAGATGATGTTGCAAAATTGTACCAATAAGTAGCATAGCTGTTTTTTAAGATTAATGTGGGCAACTAACCTTAGAGAACAATGTTATACAGAGAGCTTATTCATGGCCTGTGTAACACAGTAGCTTAAAGAATCCTTGTAGCATTAATTAGTACTAGAAAATATTAATTAAAGCTGAACTTGCTTGCTGCCATTGCTATATATGAAGTATGGTTTATGTATTAAGTTTACCTGTTGATTAGCTTTTGAAGGCTTTCTCCTCTCCCTGGATGATAACTAACAAATTAGTGGCATAAAGAAGAACAACATTAGACTTTGCGTCACTGATCCTAAGATGATTTGATGTGAATTTGTAGAGACATGAGGTTTTAAAGGCTTTACTGAAGAAACTGTAGTAAAGCTGAAAGCATGGCTGCAAAGCAAAGAACCCCAACTTTGTTTAGATACTTTCTCATGTTAACTGCTAACCTGTAACCTGCATGTAAAAAGGAAATTGTCGTTTTTTTTCTGGAAATGACACTTCTAACCTTTCCCTTTGCTAGCACGGCAATTCTACTCTGTTTTCCATTCTCTTTGGCCTAACCTTTGCTTGTAATGCATTTGAGCATGTAGAAATTAAGGGGGTTTTGCTCTTAACTTTGGTAGTTCAAAAATGGGGCACAGATGAAGTTGCTGCTTGGCTGGATCTGCTCAGTTTGGGAGAGTACAAAGAAATCTTCATCAGCCATGACATCCGAGGCTCTGAGCTTTTACATCTGGAAAGGCGAGATCTTAAGGTATTTCCTTTGTGCTACTTTTCTGCTATTGACCATTTTCTTTGACAAAACAACAACCAACTTTTCTTCTTTCCCTGCACTTTTTATATGCTTTTAGCTTGGCTTACACTGTGCAAATATGCAATGAACTAATATGCGCTGTCCTTTGGCCTGAATTTCTTAGTGCTGAGTTGTAATTTGCAACCAGAAATACCTGTGTTATGAGAGATTTCCTTTTTACACCTTATGTAGAATGACAGCATTATAATTTATGTCACGGGAAAAGCGTGTTGATATCTTACTGACATCAGTGTAATATAATGTTATCTTCAGGAGATCACTGTTTCCACTAATCAGGATCAGTATGGATCAGTTTCTTAAGCTGGTGTGATGATTTTGAATATATCTCCTGCAAGGTCAGCAGCTGCAAGCAGCTGACCTGCTTCGAGTGATTTATTGTGCATAAACTGGATAAAGTAAATTAATAAATGATGGCATTGGACATACATGGCATTGGCGTTTGTTCATCAGAGTTGACTTTCACAGCAGCATTTCTCATTCCCAACCAACCTCTTCCTGCTTTTGGTTTATAGATTTAAAAAAGAACGTTTTCTTTTGTCTTTCTGATTGCCTCAGAGTTCAGCAGAGAGAAATATTACCTAGCAATCTGAGATGGTTATTTGAGCTTGCTGGTCTTTTTCAAGAGTGATTTAAGTGCATCCATTGTATGTAATAGGGGCCCTATCTTTGGGGATTCATTACATTAGTTTTTCCAGGAACTCAGTAGTAATGAGTTCTTGATAATGTGTTTTGCAACTGCTTTTAGCATGTAAGAGAGGAAATAGGATACGTATAAATGGCAAACATTTACATTTAGAGTGCAAGTCATCACTCCAGCCACAGTGCAGTAGTCTCAGATATGGGCAATACTTTCATACAGATTAGCCATTTTTTGTAAAGTTTCTTACATAGTTTGCAGTCCTGACACTATAAGGTAGTACTTGCATTCTGTGAGAGTTGCAGTAGAATGCAGCTGCTGAAGATAGATGTGTCTGATATGATGCGTTTAGTTGTTGTATATTATTTCATCTGTTGGTTCTAGATCACATAAGCTTCTTTCTGTGGAAGTTAAATTCCTTTCTTTCAGGACTGTAAAAGATAACCCCTCCAGGCAGAAAACTGCATGGCAGTTCCTCCAGGCAAGCAACTGTAATGCTCCAGTGGTGGATGTTACATTTAAAGTTTAACTGGGAAATTTAGCATCATACAATGCAAAATTTTGCTAAAGTTTTAAGGAAAGTTTATAAAAATGTGGTATCAAGCTTGTTGAAATAAAACGAACATAACAGTTCAGTTGGAAGGGATGTACCAAGATAATCAAGTTCAACTGCCAAAGATGATGGTTAAGGCCAATGTTGAACTGAACTGAACTTAAATCAGGACGTAGCGCTCATCCTGTTCATTACATCTGGATCCTGATCTCTGCAGGTAGCTAATTAAAGGTCGCTCTGGAGTCCTGCATTTTTCTGACCAGTGACCTGGACTAGTGTCAAGGTAGAATGTGAAATGTAGAACAAGAGGTCAAGAGGTCACAAACTGCCCTGCTAAATTTTTCTCCATTTGTCTATTGAGATGTGCAGATGAGTCTTCAGTGCTTCTGTGAGCAATACTCTTCCTACAGCCTCTCCTCCAGTGCAAGGCTTGTGCTTTCTTGCCAGATTAATTGGCATAGTCATCGATTCACAGTCTCTTAATCCATGTGCAGCATTTACTCCGGTGACCTTTCAGGTCTACGACAGGAAAAATAGCTGCCCATATTAATTCAATCCCTTGGGCTCACCTTTCTATCTGTGTCAGAAGTAGAAATGAAAAGCAGTAAGGAGAAGGATTTGATGAAACTCTCTTCCTTTGCAAGTGTCACTGAAGTAAATCGATACTTTGACTGAAGAATTGGGTATGATGTCTGTCTTTATATACCTGCATTGCTTGTGGACCTACTCCAAGTTAGCTGTATGTGTGGCAGATGGCAAATGTTCCTTGATGAACCGGATACCTCTGTCCATCTATTCCCTCCAATAATACCCTTTCTCTAGTCTCATATTCCTGATTTTAGTTAGGGCAATCTTAGACTTTTACAATGTTTGATTTTCTTTCCATTGAGGAAGGGCTGGAAATTGTGAAATGTGCTATAGAAAATACAGCAAGAGGCTCATTGTGATTTTTTTTAGCCTTCTTTCATGATTAAATTCATTGAAAACTAGACTCTAAAACAAATGCTGTCATTCTTAGCATTGACAGCTTGTCTCTATACGTACACTTTAGTAATAATCAGAACTGCCACACGTTTAGTAGGACTAGGGTGATGTTTACTTAGAACTCCATAGCAGTGTTGTCTTCCATGTTGTCTCTTGTTAGCTTAATGAAGAGTGAAAGGCTAAGAGTATGCTGAGGACTGATGACTCATAGAGGACTCATCTATGTCTTTTGTAGAATCATGTTTAGGAAAAGTTCTTGCATGTAAGATTTACTAGAACTTGTGATGTCCTTTGACACTGGTTGTGCCACTAGGGTAGGTTCTAATCTGGAAGATGTCAACAGTAAGCCCTGCTTATATAAAATGCTTGATAGTTTTACACTGGTGTTATGTTCTACCAGCAACATCTGTGTGGCAAACCTGGAATAAACGGTTGTTGGCTAAGCAGACAGAGGGCTAATCACTATTATGTAATGCACATGAAAAACTCCGTCAAGCTATTGCAATAGTTTTTATCAGTTTTTTCTTCCGCAACGTTTTTGTGGGTTTTTTTTTTTTTTTTTTTTAAGATATTTTGATCTTTCCTTGCTGAATACAATAGAGATGGTTAAAATGGGTTGAAAGAGCATATGGAGAGGTTATCCTGTAGTTTTAATGCCATAGCTAGGAAAAAAAACCAAAAACCAGGCTGTTTTCTTCCTCATACTCTGATAGATATCTTTGGAGATCATTTTGGGGGTGATGCATGGAAGGCATGCATCTGTAGCAGACCTTTCTAGCCTGAGATAAGAGAATTTCTGCAGACTTCCCCAGATCAGTAGTAAACTGAGATAGCTTCTAGTGTCAAGAACGCGTAACTCCTAATTTCCTTCAAACCAGGCTATTACACAGACATGGAAATTCAGAGATTGGGGAGTTTTGTTTGTTTGGGTTTTTTTTGTGACATAATTTAGCATAAATTGTGGTAAATCTCTTGAGATTTGCTGGTCTCACTACATTATTGCACGTTCAACTAAGATGGAAACAGAACTAAAATCTCTACTCCCTATAGCGTAGGCATTGTTGATGACACTTTGTGAAGGCAGGTAGAAAAAGTGGCTCAGTTTTCTGGGAGTTTTGTAATATCAGATCTTTTTTCTGATCCTTGAAGTCTGACAGTGTGTTGCTATGTTGCTTATCCAATAGTTCTACTCATGAGAACTGTTGTGAAAGATTTGGAAGTTCTTAAACTTACGTGCATGTGGCTTTTTGCAGTTTGGAAAATGTCCTACAGATTTTACATTGGATAGAATTTCTGCTACAGAGCAACAGGGGAATTTCAGTAGTTTCAATACTCCTGCATACTTTTGAGTCATTGGAAAATTAAGTTTAGCATAAATAAGAAAACATCTTCCAGCACCAAATTCGCAATGAAAAAGGTTAGCGTCATTGTTGCGTGACTTTAACAAGTTTGCCAACTCTCTTAACTTAAAAATGAGTGTTACTTTATAGTTAACTGTTTATTTTATTTTATTTTTCTCCACAAACTGATGTGAATATGCATTAGTGGAAACAAAATATAAATGCATGCAACGTGGAAAAATCAAGTATTTTTTTCTGATAGCTTTTTGAACAGCACTTGGTTTGGGGACTCGAGCACATTGTGAACTCTTTAATGTTGACACCTTTGTGCCAATGTGCTGTAACAAATGTTGGTGTATTGAGGTTATTTACACTTTTCTTCTGAATTGACAACCAGGTTTTTTTTTTTATCTCTAACATAACAGGAGTTCAGCCTTGACTCTGAAAATTAATGTGCCTGTTTAATCTGTGCTTTTACCCCCAAATAATTAATTCATGCCAACCTTTTCTTGCTTTGATGAAATGCAAATGCAAAGTGAATTGCACACTTTTAAATAATGTGCACTGCAGGTTTTCTGAGGTTTCTGTGACTGTAGAAGGGTAGATGCAGCCTTTATGTAAGCTTTTCAAAGAATGTTCCATATAGTTTCATTTTTTATTCCTATGAAAACAATTATTTCAAGCCATTAATTCAACTCAATTCCTTTTTATGTCTTCATAATGGAAAAGTCTCCAACTAAAATGAAAGGATTTTTATTTCAGAAGGATAGATAGAGAAATTTGTTCAGACTTTTCTTTAATCATGGTCTGTTTATGTAAGGTTTATTCTACAAATTACTATACTGTTTGAATCCACCACTTGCTCAGTATGACCAACACAAGGATTTTAAAGAGTTTTTCAAAGCTGGGATTGACAAACAACAGAAGCAGGTTTCCACCAACATCAGATGAAAATTCATTAGTGCAGTTGGGGATCATTAACACAGCTGGGCATCCCGTTCTGTTTCTCTCACTACTGTATCAATTAAAATAGGAAAAGAATGTTCTTTAAGCTGTTACTAATGCTGGAAGAGTTTTTCTACAAGAATTTCTTGCCTGTTGTCACTTACGCAGAGATGGGTCCGAGAAACTGATATTAGAAGTACTTCAGTTGATATGTTTGCATGAGTGATGCCTAAAAGAGATCTGCATTTGTGTTTCTACCATTTCCTTTAGGATGTGACAGTCATGTCTATGAGAAATTTTTTTCCAGCTCTCTCATCATGAAGGCAGTTCATGTTAGGAGGCTGAACCATTTTAGAATGAAAAACAAATGCTTATGTTTTCTATTGCTCTCTGAAGGGAAGTTGTCCTACATTCCATTACATCCACTTTCACTTGAGAAACTGGTAACGTGTGTGCTATTTGCTTGAGACAGACATCATAGGGCCACAGATCAAGTAACGTAGCTGGACAGAAGCTCTAATCCATCTCATCCTACCAAGCATTTGATTACTGCATTAGAGAGGAGGGGGAGATTGTTCATTTTTCTAGAAATTACGAAGAGATTTGTACTTAGAAGTCAAGCAAAAGATGTATTTGAAAGATTGTAATACTTTTGGTTATATGGTTATTGCAGGTAAGTAATTTTCAAACAGAGATACACTGTATGGTGTAAGCATTTTTTTAGGTGACATTTGCTAGAGCCATAGATTATTTTCAAGTTAATGTTGATTGCAGTTAGCACATTTCTAGACATCTTTTGCAGTTAGATCATACTCATGGCCTTTAGAAAAAAAAAAAAAAAGTAAGTAACCTTTCTTCTTTTTCTCTCCCTTTTTTTCTTGATTTCTGTAGGACCTGGGGATAACGAAAGTGGGTCATGTGAAGCGAATTCTCCAGGGAATTAAGGAGCTCAGCAAGAACACCCCTTTGTCTGAAGTGTAATTGTGGTGGTGCTCTCAGAAGAGAGAGGGAACATTGCTGGAAAAGCAAAGCTATTACAGGCACTTGGCTGTCTTTGTAGTTTACTGTATGGAAGAATAAGCGCTAGCGTGTTCGTACAGGCTAACATTGCCCAATACTTGTGTGGCGAAGAGCTTGTTGCAAGAGCATAAAAGAATTTGTGCCAAAAAAAAACAACCAAAAAAGGAAATGGTTATACGTTCTGTGAAGGAGTTTTCTTGGTGTTCACACTTGGCCAGTTCAGATAAGCACATTTTGATAAATCAGTTGATGGTGAACTGCACTGACTGGAAAATATATCAAGAAATGATCGCTTTGCTTACGTGCAGCTCAGTATGCCTCTCTCTTACAACGCAGCAAGATGCCGCCGTACAGCACGAGGTTGTCTGGTTGCCCTTCCTGGGCATAGATCCCCTACAACTTCCTGTGCAGGAGCCTGAGAGGTGGCCGCTTCCGAGGTTCCACACGCGGGTCTGGCAATGCCTCAGGTACCAGGCGCTCACGGGCCACGCAGGACGGGGAAAGATACCTTCTTGTACTCTGAATGCCAACTATAATGCATGGTGTGCCTGCCTGACTTGTCTGTCGTTCCGTTGCATGACACATCTGATACTTTAAACACTTGAACAACTTTTATATCGGTTTGAATGAGAATTAATTTATTACTACTTGAGTGTCCTTTTTCGGTTCCAGGCACTTTTCTATTCTTCAGTGTTGTGTTATTCCTAAATGAGTTCTATGGCAAAGGATGTGTGGGTGTGGAAACTTAAGCATTGGTGCCATATTCAGCAAGTTGTATGCATTATATATGATCGGGACGTTGTACAGTTAGATTTTTAAATATACCATGTACAGAAGGTGTATCAGGTAACTAACTTATGAGTATTTTTGAAAGACCAGTACCTCACAAAAATATCAGTTGGCTTCCTGCATGGAAAATGATAAGGAATTTTCTCATGGTGCATTAAATGTAGTTATCCAGTTATCTTAAACATCCGTAGCATATTGGAGCTTTTAGGAACTAATGGTTTTATTTATTCTGTTGTGCAAAAAGCAGGTTGAAAGATTAACGAAAATTTCTTATAGGAAAATTCGATTTATTTATCACACATAAGGAAAATGTTAAAATGTAGCAGCTGATTTGATTTTTGTGGGGTCAGCTTATACTCATTACTAATTTACTATTAATTTAAAAAATTGTATGTATGCATTTCTTTACAGAGGCATCAATTTCTTTGTCAGCACTCCTACATCAGTAGATCATAAAAAAATTAAGAGATTCTGAAGTTTTACACTATGCATGCAAATATGATTCACATGCAAGCTAGTAATCTATGAGTGTTATAAGGTTAAAAATGAAAGCCATCTTTGTTTAGTAATTGCATTAGACTAGAGTTTATAAGGCTATTTACAACTTACTTAAACAAAACATAGCTTCATAATTGAATTTCCTGGTTAATTTCTCACAAAGTATTAATCTAGTAGAAAAATAACATACATAATATCTAGGGTTTAAGACACACAGAACCTAGTTCAGTGGCTGAGATGAGATGAGATGAGATGATATTGCGTCACATGCCAGAGAGTTTGCACAGAACTGCTTATCTTGCTTTTCTGATCAGTGCAGCATTCCCACCCCAGGAACTATTGATTTATGCTTTATTGAATATCTTTGTCAATTCTTACAAGTTAACAACTCTGTTAATATCTTTTTCTGTTTTCCTAGTAGACAGCAGAGTAAGGTTTCATTTGTTTTGCCGAAAGCTTTTCCTTACTTAAAGGGTACAACGCCAAGTACCACAGCCAGCTTTCGTCCTCCATTTCTCAGGAGGATGGTGAGCTTCATCCCTTTGGAAGTCAGATGTGCTCCCCTCATCATTCTATTGCAAGAAACGTTAAAAAGGAGGAAGGCAAGCTTTGTTTATATCCATTTATAATACCACACGTTCTTGCTGCTGGAGGTTAAATGTCACCGCTCTGGGAGCTTTGTGGGCATAATTGATTGTTCTGGTCAACAAACAGAAGTAAAAGGCAATGCTCCATTAGTTTTTCAGTTCAGAAAAAAAAGCCATTCACCAAGTGACATTATTTTCATGCTGTTGTATTAAAAGCATATGCAAACAATGGAAAGGTCTTTTCTTTCGTGTACTTGACGTTGACCCCTTTAGTGATGACCAAATGTCATCTGTCAAGCCTTCACAAGTTATATGTCCTTTTCTCTTTGTTTCCTTGTAAGCTAAGCTGTATTTTAATGTGTGGTGTTATTCTAATGTGTCAGTGCTGTGATTGATGACGTAGTTAGTCCTCCTGGTCAAGTTGAGGACATAATTCATGACATTATTTTCTTTGCTTTCTTGATTGTAGGATTCACTCTCACCATAGCTTTCAGGCTTGATATCTGTACTGCAGTAAGATGGGCTCTGGAACAGGATTGAGTGAAGGCCACATGATGACAGTTATAAAGGCCTACATTGAGTATAAAAAAAAAAGGGAGATGCTTTTAGGCAGGGAGAATGACAAAGTGTTGTTTTGGAATGCAGCCTTCTTATACACTCTTCAAATTACCTCAGGATAGGACAACTTGTCTTTATGAAGTTCCATTATTTTAAATGATCACCAAAGAATTCAATTTTGATTGTCCTAAAGCAGAGGGGTTTTTTAAAAAGTGCAAGTAGAAAAGATATTTTAGGCAACAGTTATGCTTTATTTAATAGGCATCCAAGAGAGTACTTTTCATGGAACTCTATGCCTTAGAATAGTTTTGAATATCAGTTCCAAATGCATTGGACAGGGAGGCTCAAAATATTTTACAGGATTTCTCTGTTGAGGTCATGTTTTGTATCTGTGTTATAAGATGTGGCTTTTATCAAGATTGATTTTCGAATACAGTGTTACTATCTCATGATTATTGTAGATTTCCAAGTATTGGTTTTTTCCCTAATGTTCTCAGAGTCCCGACTCCCAGAGATGACGACAAACACAGTTTCGTTTTTAACACACAGAATTCTTGATAATTTAATCTCGATGCTTAAAGCATTTCAAAGCATACTTTCTAACATTTCATAGAATCATCATAGAATCACAGAATGGCCTCAGTTGAAAAGGACCATAAAGTGTGGCTCTGGACAGCATGATCTAGAGGTTGGCAACCCTGCTTGTGGGAGGGGGCTTGAAACTAGATGATCTTTGAGGGCCTTTTCAACCCAGACCATTCTGTGATTCTGTGATCATCTGGTTTCAACCCCCCTGCTATGTGCGGGGTCACCAACCAGCAGACCAGGCTGCCCAGAGCCACATCCAGCCTGGCCTTGAATGCCTCCAGGGATGGGGCATCCACAGCCTCCTTGGGCAACCTGTTCCAGTGCGTCACCACCTTCTGTGTGAAAAACTTCCTCCTAATATCTAACCTAAACCTCCCCTGTCTCAATTTAAGACCATTCCCCCTTGTCCTATCACTATCCACCCTCATAAACTGTCGTTCCCCCTCCTGTTAATATGCTCCCTTCAAGTACTGGAAGACCACAGTGAGGTCTCCTCAAAGCCTTTCAACACAAAGAAGGTAAGCAACTTCTGTTGAAGTAGTTAATTTTCTGGAAAACTAGTTATCCCAGTAGCTTTTGTGGAGGCTAATTCAACATGTTAGATCCATAAAGACAAAAATCACTATACAGTGTTTACTGGATTTATTTTTTTCCATAGTCTAACACAACTACGCTGTCAGTGTACCTTAAAATCTATGAAAGCAATGCCAAGCAGTCAGCATTTTTTTGAAGTGGATGGTATTCATAGAATCATAGAATGGCCTGGGCTGGAAAGGAGCACAATGATCATTTAGTTTCATGTAGATGAATGTGCTCCGCTTCAAAAAGAAGAGGAGAAGCAGGTTGTAGAATGGCAGCGCATTGTTCAGTGTGCTTTTGTTTTTCATCATTTTCCTATAGATTTTTCCAGCTGATTGCATTCAGGTGTCGTAGCAGCTTCTTATTTGGGTGACGCAAATATTGCCTTTATAATACATAATGCCTTCTTTTTAGAAACTGGATCACATCAGCCAAATGTGTGTTTTTAGGTCTTGGTGTTTATATATTTTTTTTTACTTTAAAGAAAAGCTTGTGCAATTTTTTTTTATATGATGGCAATTGAAAATTTTATTCATGATATATTTTTATGTATTTCCCCTTAAACAATGTTTTTTCTCCCAAACACCAACTTCTGTCAAAGAAAAATATATTAAACTTATGGAAGAACAGTAAAATGGAAAGCAGGTGTTCAAAAACCCTCCAAGACTATTCCTAAGTATTCCTTGCTTTGGGACTGGAGTAAATACCTTTGGGTCCTCTAAATAACAAATAGAAAACATCCTTCTCTCTCCATCCCTGCCCAAAGAAATTCAGACTGAAATGTTGTATAATTGTAATTTAGGCAAGAGAAATTGATTTTTTTTATAATGGCGTATTTCGTATTTTCCTGTGTTCTTTGTATAGAAATACAAAACCTGCCAGTTTTTACTCTTTAATTGAACTCAGTGATACTAATTCACTTAATGAAAAATTCATAATGCCTTGATAATGCATAGATCTTATTATGGGGTAAAATAATCCATGTTTCTTACTGCAACTAGTTTTCTTTTGTAGAAGACTGGCAGAAAACCTTTCCACATTTAATATAGAAGTAATATATAAAACAAATAGGAGAGGAAATACAGCAATATTGCTTTTAAAATAAATCTAAAACTACATATTATGCATAGATAATTTCACAATGAATATGTAAGAAAAAACCTCCAGACCCCAGTGATTCCTTTTTGCTTGATGCTTGCTATTAATGATTGCATTGCTAATATTTAGTGCTCTTATTCCTTTGCTCTCCCCATGCCCCTGAGTATTAATTTATTGAATACAAGTTTGACAGTTCTGGTAACTAATAATTAGCAGGGTAAAGTCTATTTGTGAAAGTTAATGTTACAAGTGATGTATGTTGTTGAGGATAACAGTGCTGGAGGAATATATTCTGCTTACAGCTAGGAGATCATCTGGTCACTTGTGTAAGTGAGAGCCACAGCAAACTGTATGAAGTTTTTCTTTTATTTTTTCACCCTAATGTGCTTCTCAGCTGCACTGCCCTGAGTGTCACTTTCGTGCCATGGGCTCTCCCATTTTTTGGTTGTTTTCTTAGATTCTGTGTTTTGTGGTATGATTTTTACATCATCAATTTTGATGCTGCTTATGCTCACTACTAAGATCTAATGTTTGCAGGAACTGTACATGACTATATGTTTGTCTTAAGCAAAAAGCTTTTGATCACTTGAGGAAACCGAGGAGTTTGGACAGGACTTAAACTCTTCCTGCTGCCTCTTCATCATAGTGTCAGCAGGACTGATAGAGCATCACGTGGTAATTATCAGCTGAAAAACTTTACTGGTTGCATAAAGTCCTCTATTTATATTGAGAACATAGTGTGCAACTCAGTCTTTTTTACAAAAGGAGAAAAAAAAATTCTAGTTCTTTTCTACTACTGTTGCATTAGGTTAAAAAGCTCTGTTAATGGGTAGCTTATGTACTTGAAATGCTCATTTCTGCCATACAGAAGCCCAGACTGCTCTCACAAAGCGTATTCCTTTTGGAAGCCATCTGGAGAGTTCCAGGAGGCCATTTTTGCAGCCATCTGGAGTTAATACCAACGTTTATTGTGACCTTCCTAGGCTTAATGTGTTTGCCCTCAAGTTTATAAGCGAAGGGAATGTTTTTGAAAGTTGCATTTTTGAAGTCTTTGGAACTAAACTTAAAATTCTATCATAGAATCGTGGTCTCAGAATTACTTGAGATGGAGGGGCCTTTGAAAATCATTTAGCCCAACTCTCCTGCAGTGAACAGGAACATATCATCCTTTATTATCACTAATAATAATAATAATAATAATAAAATATTAGCACTGTTAACAGGTTGGTAAACCAGCAAAATTCTGGCAGCTATAGACCTGAGAGTATTCTTGGACAAATTGCAATCAATTCAGCTGCAGTGGTTAAAGAGTTTTCACCTTCAGAGCAATCAGCAGAAAATGTGTATATTTATGTGGTTTAATGATAAAAATCTGTTGCAAATAATCAAAAAATTTCTCTCCCAGTTGACACCACATTTTTTATATAAACACCTGGGTCAGATTTTGAGTCCATGGGGTCTAAAATCCTCCAGGTTACACAGTTGCAATCTCCACTGAAAGCTGCATTTGAAAAGATAATGAAAGGAAAAGCAGTATGATACAAAGTTCTAAGCCATTTGATTTTTTTTTAATAAATACAAACCTCCAGAGTGCCCCAAATGCCTACTGTGAACATTTAAAGGGAATTAACGCAGGGAGTCCCACCTTGAAAACACTAATTAGATTGGAAAACTGTTTAGTTATTAGTTAATAACCTGACAGTGACATCAAAATGATTGTTCTTAGAATCATAGAATCATAGAATGGGTTGAAAAGGACCACAGTGATCATCTAGTTTCAACCCCCCTGCTGTGTGCAGGGTCGCCAACCACCAGACCAGGCTGCCCAGAGCCACATCCAGCCTGGCCTTGAATGCATCCAGGGATGGGGCATCCTCAACCTCTCCAGGCAACCTGTTCCAGTGCGTCACCACCCTCTGGGTGAAAAACTTCCTCCTAGTATTGAATCTAAACCTCTCCTGTCTCATTTTAAAACCATTCCCCCTTGTCCTATCACTATCCACCCTCATAAACGGCCATTCCCCCTCCTGTTCATATGCTCCCTTCAAGTACTGGAAGGCCACAATGAGGTCTCCCTGGAGCCTTCTCTTCTCCAAGCTAAGCAAGCCCATTTCCCTCAACCTTTCCTCACAGGAGAGGTTCTCCAGCCCTCTGATCATCTTAGTGGCCCTCCTCTGGACCATTTCCAAGAGCTCCACATCCTTCTGTACTGGGGCCCCCAGGCCTGGACGCAGTACTGCAGATGGGGCCTCACAAGAGCTGAGTAGAGGGGGACAATCACCTCCCTCTCCCTGCTGGCCACTGTTATCATAACTCCCTGCATTAGCTGAAGTAAACTTTGTGTAGGACTGTGTCTCATTGTGGCTGTGCTCAACTATGTGATGTGAAGGTTGAGAAAAGCTGTTAGAAACTGCTTGGTCTTGTTTTTCCTGAGAGGAAGAATATGTGTGCTGACAGTAAAGACAAATGCGGGTCTTAGTACAATTTTTAGGAATATCAGAGTTTCTTCTTTTGGACAGTTTCTGAGTGATTACAGTGAGCACACAGTTTTGAAGATGCTCACCCGGAAGGTTTCCATTGGCCAAGATGCCATCTCTATGTCTTGAAATAGACATTTGAACTATACTGCTTAGTCAGACTTGATTGGATTTTGTACAGGCATCTGTCACTTGTGGACCTACTTCCTCACTTGGATTTCTGTCTATCTAAAATGTGTACTTAGAAAAACACCATCATCCGTGTAGGACAAAATTACCATTTTTCCTGTCAAGCAGTAAAAAGGACAGCTTCTGAACTTGTCTTGAAATATTTCCCTCCATCTTCTTCAATATTCCCACCTCTGTTCTATCCTATCCTTTGAATCCTAAAAGAGGGGCTTCCCTAGAGCTGCCAAACACATATCCAGTAATTTAGTTTGCTGATGTTTGTGAGTCAGCAGGGCCTTTTTCTCATCATAGGGCAGGATTCACAGGTGATTAGACGTGCCACAAATGTTTGACATAAAGAGTACAAACCATTGGGGACTTCAGGAGGAGAAGAGAGCCTGATCTTTGCAACAGAGATTTGGTGTTTTTTCACTGCTGTCCTCACACCCAAGTAATTTAATGACATCTAATACTAGCAGCTGCTGAATATCTATGGCACACCCTTTATGCCTCCCAAAAAATCTTCTGATATGTAACTTAGATACATATCAACTATCTTAATAAACAAATAATGTCTTAAACACCAGTAAAATCCAGAAGCTAAGTCAGCACTTAGTTATATCTCTCCACTGATGGTTATTTTTTCAGAATACATCCATTATTATTCTTTGCTCCGTAAAGGTAGAAAGTTTCCCTAGTATGTACAGAGAAGGTATCTTTAAATGAGGAGTGCTACTGAATTGCATGAATTTGTTTGCAGTGTGTGTTCTGGCATGTAGAAAAAGTACCTGATTTCTTCTAAGTGTATTACAGAGATGCTCTTTTTAGCCAGGCTTGTCTCTTTAGTGAGGATTCAGCTAGTATTCATTATACAGGCGTGTGCCAATGCTGTAATAGCATTCACTTATTTGCATGAGTGACTGCATAAAGCACACAAGCAAATGGTGCAGAATGCTCTGCATTCAGAAATGTGACACTGTCATCTTATGCACAACTCATATGTTTGGGTTTGAATTATGTTTTGAAGCTGAAAAAGCTGAAATGCACCTTTCTCACCTTTTTTAAAAAAAATATCAACGAGGAAAGGAAAATACTCAACGTGATTTGCTCTGTTTTATATAAATAAAAAATAATCACAGGCTCACTGGGTGATTTAGGTTAAAGGGACCAGTGGAGGTCATCTGGTCCTACCAGCACGCTCTGTAGCTTCTACTGTTCATTTTCACTTGGTCCTGTTGACTCTACAGGGAGATTTGTTGTCTTTGCACATACGCAGAGTAAGGCCACGGATCTGTTGGCACTTAATGCACGTGCTTGGCTTCAAACAGCACTTTAGTCCTTCTTTGTTTTAGCATTTATATGTAAACCTCCAGAAGATTCGGGTAGGTAGAAGTTGTTCCTCATGTGAAAGCTGTCTTCAGATTGATCAGTGGTGAATTTCTGAATGCTGTACCTATGAATGTTGTTCTCTTGCCAGTATTGTGTGTGCATGCCTGTATATATGCAGTATGTAGCCAGTAGTGTGTGTGCATGCACACTTGTACATATGTATGTATATATACACCCTGGTTTTGCCCAATGTAAGGACACCAACTTGTGTGCAGAGCCAAAAAACTTAAATATATACAATGCTTGAGATGCTGCATTGTTTTTATGATAATATTTTTTATATGAGATGAATGGCAGGATGTTTACAGATGCTTATTAATATTTAACTTATACAACAGTGTGGCAGGATGTCAATGGTTGTTGTCAGCTAAAGAATTGTACAAGATTCTGGGTGAAATTTTGGCTTTGTGGAAATCCTTGGCAAAACTCCCATCGATCTCACGGCGGCCAAGATTAAACCCTTCTGAATCTGTTGTTTACCGGCTGTTTTCCTACTGTGATATTATTATTATTTGTTTTGGAATGAGTGAAATGTATTTATTTTTCCCAATGTGAAATTTGCAGTTGCTGTTTGGATTTTTCTAGAGAACCTGCAAAATACAACACGTGGGAATATATGCCTCATCGAATGTACAGACTTTTTCATTGTTCTGGTCCTTGAATATGTCTATGAAAATTGCTTCTAAAAAACCTTTTGTAAGATTTAATACGGAATCTTCTAAAAGTAGATCGTGTTTCACACCTCTCTACAAAGTTGGCATGTAGTGTGGTAAGCGAAAATGAAGAACTGTTTATTGGTGAATAGAAAGATGTCCCTTCTCTTTTCTATACCTACTGATTTCCTACAGCTCGCCTGGCTCTGTAAACCTGGAGTGAGTCACTTTAAGTACCTTATCCAAAAGTACCTTATCTGAAAACATCCTTTATATTCTATACAGCTTTAAACTTCTTGAGACGTGGAGGTAACTTCAGAGCTAGTCTGAAGGATGACTCTTGTAATGTTTCACAAGTGAATAAAATTGTGCAAATATTAAGTAGGAGAGTAAATCAGACAACTGCTTGATATTAGAGAAATGGCTTGTTTAGAGGCAGAAGGATCAGTTCTTCAGTAGTGGCAGGGAGGAAAATTACTGTAACGCAGTGCTTCCTAAGTCCCTTTCCAAGGTATTTTTTAATTGTGGATGCTACGAAGTTTATTCCTCCTGTAAAAACACAGAAGGCTGTGAAACAGCCGCATAAATACAAATTCATTTCTTTGTCTAAGGGTAAAAATATTGTTTTCAAATAAGAGCTGTCATGCACTTTGAAAAATATGTGTCCAGGACAGGTAAGTTTGTAATCACAGAATCATGGAATGGCCTGGGTTGAAAAAGACCACAATGATCATCTTGTTTCAACCCTCCCTGCTATGTGCAGGGTTGCCAACCACCAGACCAGGCTGCCCAGAGCCACATCCAGCCTGGCCTTGAATGCCTACAGAAATGGGGCATCCACAGCCTCCTTGGGCAACCTGTTTCAGTGCGTCACCAACCTCTGAGTGAAAAACTTCCTTCTAAAACTTCCTCCTACCTATCATCATAGGGAGTCATCCCAGGGACACAGCCGGACTTGTAAAATGAGGTATTTACCAACAATATTATCAATAATCATATTATCATATTACCCCGTAAGGCTCATTCTGAAGACCTCTGTACGGAACACCCACCACCCCCAGGCATCTTTTTCTATACCTTTGTTTAAGAAAGGATAATATTCCAGTTTAAACTCATCCCATTGCTGATGAGGAAGGAAGCATGCAGTTGGTTAAACTTTCTGGGAGTTTGTTAGCTATAGAAATCCCAAAAGAAGCAGCAGTGGTGGCAAGCAGTGAGCTCCTGGAGGATGTGCAGGGCTCTGCCTGGGCTCACTGCTCTGCTAATGTCAATCTGACACGGACATTAGTGGGAGCAGGTGGGTGCCCAAGCAAGCTGACAGCTTTCCTTTTGCATGCTCTTTGTCTTTCTGTAATTCTAATCAGGAATGGGCTTCAGGACTCGGCGTTATTTGTCGGAAGGGCCGTGACGGGTACAGGATATCAGAGGGAATGAGGAGGGTGGGCAGTCGGGGGCCACAGGTTCTGCTTTTGGCTTCATGTGCTGAGGACTGGGGCAGGTGGGTTACCTCTGTGTGCCTCTCTTTCTCTGCCTGTGGGAGGAGGGATGCTCACCACGTGGTACAGCCCCAGAGACCTATGGAAGAGCAGTGGTATACAAGTGGCTAAGTTTTACTGACGCTGTTCTATGTAGCATAAATAATTTCGTCCACAACACTGCAAAAATTGCTTTTTTTCTGGTTTCGGCTCTGACTATTTAATGACCTACTACATTCTGAGTAGTCAGTTTTGAAGCTTAGCAATTGCTATGGCGCTGCAATTACACACATGGCGGGCTCCGTTTGCTGCAGAAAAGAGTAAAACTTTAAACTGCCTGACAAAACTTGCCAATTAAGTATATCTAACAGAGCAGGGGTGTAACTTTCGGCTTTATTTACTTGTAATAATGGTAAGGAACAGTGAATTTTGTTTGTTTACATACTGTTTACAATGGCACAGTTTTATTTTTAATATATAAAAACAATTGAGGTATTTATTGCATATACTATTTTAAAGATGTTTTATGTGTTTTCACCTTTGGAATATATTGTTACATTTCCTTGTACAGATAATTTGGGTGGCTTTGTTAATATAGTTAGTAATTTTTATGACTACTAAGTGACCAGTTTTCCGTGCCTTTTTATTGTTGGATGCATGATTACATATTTATTATTGTATGGAAGTCACTGAGATGTGTATTTTTGTATTCTGCTGGAAGCAATGGTTGATTTTATTGTACATGATGAAAGATGCCTTCCATATTGGGCACTCATACGAGATCTTCCTTCTCAAATAAACAGAATGCATTCAATGTACATAAGTCTTTGAATTCTTTCTGTGTCTGGAAATTGATGGAGATCCTCAATCTTTACACTGAATTTTAAATGTTATCCACTCAAAATGTGGGCCGGCAACGACATCATCAAATCTAAAACAAAATTCCCCACTGAAATCAATACGACAGTAACTTCTTGGCACAATGTAAGCCTTTGTAATTTAAAAGAAAACTGTGTATGTTAAAACTAAATAAAATGTGGATGAATGACTACCAAGCATCATATCTGTTCAGTCTGCCACACGCTGCACTGAAATTGTTTCAAATTGCAGGCTTTGAATGCAGCCTTTGAAAACACTTTATATGGCTACGTGCGAGGCCACATGTAACTTGTAAGTAGGTCACTCTGCATGTAGGTGTTTACATTTGCACGGATCTTCCGCTAGGTCTTGCTGGCATACACCATATTAAATGTAAAAATAGACTTACATTTGCATCCATAGTAACAGCAGCCATTAAAACATAATATACAGTAGTGCCCATTTCTCCAAGGTCAGCAGCAGTAAAACAAACACATTTTCCCCAGCGGTATATGCTGAACTTGTGTAACACCAACCCAGGTAAACAGTCACTGGAGCTTATTCCAAGCTAAGACCTGAAGACAGAAGGCGATTCTGCAGGCAACGATCAACTGCCATGTTGTGGGTCAGTAAGCTATTAGGTTAGCACTTAGCTCAAGGCATGATGTGTGGGTAACTGTGATGATGGATGGCAGAAGACGAAGTCCAGTGTACGTGAGCTTAAGCCAGTTGTTTGGGGCAAGTCCTGGAGCTGAGATCTTGTTGTCCTGATGTGAATGCATGTGTGAGAGGCATGTTTATGGATAATCTGGATTGTTTAAAGGTCAGAGCTGGAAGTTTTAATGCATAGTGAATTCCAGGTGCTTGCAAATCTTGTAGCATTGAAGCCTGCGCTTTAATTCTGAGTGCGTCTTGTGTGTATTCCATTTCTTTAATGTCGACTATGCAGAAAGTTGGTCTTCCACCTGTTTTTGAGCTCCCTTTAAGTACCAGAAGGCAGCAATAAGGTCTCCCCAGAGCCTTCTTTTCTCCAAGCTGAACAATCTTTCTTCATAGGAGAGGTGCTCCAGCACTCTGATTATCCATGTGACCTCCTCTGGACCCACTCCAGCAGTTCTGCATCCATCTGGGGGCCCAAAGCCTGGATGCAGGACTCCAGATAGGGCCTCACAAGCGCAGAACAGAGGGGGACAATCCCCTCCCTCACCCTGCTGGCTACCCCTCTTTTGATGGAGCCCATCAGAAGGCCATGACTGGCCTTTCGGGCTGTAAACACTCTCTGCTGGCTTGTGTCAGATAGTTAAAAAAAAAATCCTAGTTAAATGGGTGAGCTTCATACTACAGCGTATATTTTAGTTGTTATGGAGTGTAATCGATTCATTAACGCCAGTGACGGTGAATTCTTGACAATAAAGACTTTGAAATTGTTAACTTTTAACTCCCATGACAGAACTCATTAAAATCTGAAAACAAGAGATGAGAGTCATGAAAGAGTTTCTATTCCATCTCCTGAAGGCATGAAACCCCTAGAAAAAAGTCTACAGGAATTCCTGCCTGTTCAGTTTATCAAAAAGGGTCGTGTAGGAAGAAGAAACCAAACAGAGATCCCCTCAGTGCCAGGAAAGGTCATGAAGCAGATCATCATGACTGCCATCACATAGCATGTAATGGACAACTTGGGTCACAGCAATCCCATGCAGTTGTACAGGCTTGTGGAAGAGTGGCTGGAAAACTGCCCAGCAAAATAGGAGCTGGGGGTACTACTGGTCAGCGGCCAATGGAACATGAGCCAACAGTGTATACTGGTGGCCAAGAAGGCCAATGACCTCCTGGTCTGCATCAGAAATAGTATGGCCAACAGCACCAGGGAAGTGACTGTCCCCTTGTACATGGCATTTGGTGAGGCCGCAACTTGAGCACTGTGTTCATTTTGGGACCATTCACTACAAGGATAGTAATTTGCTTGAGTTAGTGCAAAGAGCAACAAAACTGATGAAAGAACTAAGAAACAAGATCTCTGAGGAGTGGCTGAGGGACCTAGGGTGGTTTGGCCTGGAGAAAATGAGTCTGAGGGGATATCCCATTGCTATCTACAGCTATCTGACAGGAGGCTGCAGCAAGGAGAACGTTGGTCTCCACTGTCAGATGACAAGTGACAGGATGCAGGGCAGCAGCCTCAAGTTGTGTCACAAGAGGATTAGATTGGACATTTGGAAGATTTTTTTCACGGAAAGTGTGGTTAGACATTGAAACAGGCTGCCCAGGGAAGTGGCAGAGTCACTGTCCCTAAGATATGTTGAAATGGCACTTGGTGATGTGGTTTTGTGGTGTTCTTGTTAGTGATAGTTGATGGTTGCACTTCATGATCTTAAGGTCTTTTCCAACCTCAATGATTCTATTTAAAGAGGTTTAGTAGGCACGGAAAGACAAAATACAGGAGGAAAATTGAAACTGGTGGCATTATGAGTAACTCCCTCACTTCATGTTAGTCTTGTTGGCCTTTCATATACGTATATGTGGTAAAAAGAAGGAAAGAAAGCTAATTTAAGATGATGCCAATCAAGCCACTGGAAGTTTGTGTTTATTGTGTTTGTGTTCCCAAGTCCTGGAAACAGACGATGGAGTGTGTTGTTAACCCAAACTGGTTGAGTAATTAACTACTTGTTCGTACTGTTTCTTCTGGAGTAATTACTGGTGGTTTTTCAACTACGTAATTGCAGTTTTGATCATATTTGTTGGCATACTCTGAGGAAATAAAATAACCCATGGTAAGCAAACTAGGACCTTGTTCACCCCAGTCACCTAATAGCAGGAAGGCTTCACAGATCAGATTTGCATGCCACGCATTACAGCATAAAGGAGGTGCAATATTTTCTTTCCCAGCGGAACGCACAACACATGAGTGAGAGCAGCAGCTGACCAGTGTCTTCTTCTTTTGAACAGGAACTAAGGGGATCTACAAGGAAGTGCATATTTCTTTTTATAGGGGGAGAGGTGGATAGATTTCACAGTGATGAAATGGGACATCCTGGAATGTGGCAGATGCACTTCCGTATTGAAACAGCAGGATTTTTGCTAGGGCTTTACTTTATATTATTTCCCTTATCTTGCAGCAGCATAGAGCTGTGCCTGCACATACTGCCTGAGCCCATGTCTTCACTGTGCCCTTCAGCTGCTATTTTCCTCTTCCACGTCTCAGAGCTTTTTCAGTTGTTCTCAGGTGCCTGCTGTCATTTCCCAATTAAAGTTTGCAAAGTGCAATTTCCTTTATTCAATTTCATTAAAAAAAAAAAAAGAAAATCTATCTGCTGACTATCTACTTTAGTGTAACAGCAGATATACATCCTCCTGGCAGTCGTGCTGTCCTCTGAGTAATTCTGTTCATTAATTAGAAATCACACATTTAACACCTCTGAATCCCTCACACACTGTCCCCGGTAAAAGCCTGCTAATGTTGTAACTGGTTAACAAGCAGCGTGTTTTCTCACATGCTGCCAAAACTGTCCCTCTATGGAAGCATTCAGGTCTCCGAAGGTCAAGTCAGCGAGTTTTTGCACTGAAGTCTGCAAGCAGCTGCTACTCGGACACAACACAACCAGAATATATGCTTTTAACTTACGCTTGATGACTTACTTCCCAGCTGTTCACCTAAACTCACGGATTCAGTCAATGAGAATCATTAGATGAATATTTTCAGGTGAGTGAAATAAAAGAAAATTCAAGAGTGGCTGAAGATTCGATGGAACTACTCTTGAAACGCAGAGTGGGGGAAGCTGCAAATTTAAGCATAGTAGTTTCACCTTTTATTTCAGAATATCTGCAAAAAGAGCTTGGTAGGTAATGCTTGGTAGTCAGGTAGTGCCTTATAGATTTTCCCAGCTTTTAAAAGCACTGAGAGGAGCAGGGGGGGTTCTGAGATCTAATCCTCATTTGATCCAGATTTCAGGTCTGGAAGAGAGTGCCATAAACCCAGGGAAATGTTTGCACACATGGAATACTTGACGTAAGAGATGGGATAACACCAAACAGCATTGGCTGACTCGTAAAATCCAGTTCAGATCTGAAATTGTTTTTCCAGGTGGCAGTTAATGTCAAATATGTCATTTATGATCTTATTTATTACAGAAAATAACTGAATGAGTTAGATGTGAATTAAAATCAAATATGTTTCTTGAAGAGTTTATTAAAGAATCAGTTAAGCAAGGGGAGATGGAGCAGACAGTACTTGTGCCAGTCCTGCTTCACCACAGCACACTGTAAATTCTACAGTTTCAGTGTAAAGCCCTCCCCAGATTGTATTAGGAAGATAAATAGTGCTTTACAAATCAAATGTCTACAGTATTAAACTTTCAATATAATTGTATCTCCCTCTGGCCATTCAGCCATGAAAATGATTACTCTGTAATTCCAGGTTCTTGAACCTATTTAAAATATTGATAGGAATATTAATTAAATTTTCCAAGCACCGTAGATAGAGCAGCCTGGGCAAATGAGCCTAAATTCCTCAAAAATACAATAACTATTAATTATGTCAGGAAGATCAATCACCATTTCTTTCTCAGTCAATAAGAAGCATAACTAATGGCTGACTAAGCTCAATTAAGGTTTGATGAAGTGGTATTTCTTAAATAGAGGTTAAATTATTAACCCATATTATTTGCCAGCAAAATAAACAGTGGGTCATATCTTATTTACTCGATGTAAATTCCATTTTGAAATGTATATATTTTGAAAGTAAGATTCAATGTCCTGTATGTTCTGAGATGGCCAGTTGATCTGGGATTTTATTAAAGATATTTTCTCTTGATGGATTACATGGAGAAAAGTCCGGAACATCAAGCTTAGTGTTTCTTTTATAAAAGTTAACCTAGTAACTAGCTTTTGATATCCAAATCAATCCCTGGCGAAGTGGAAAGAGAGGAGATATTCATTAATTTAAGGTCCTCAGTAGATATAGTAGCTTTGTGACTTGTGGGAGCCTGATCCTTAAGTTGTTTTTGGGTTGGTGGAGGAGATCTGCCTGCAACAAACCACAAGAACCATCACTGGAAAGGTGTTACATGACATTTTACTTGTCTGTTAACATACCCGCTGCAGTTGCCAGACTCTCTTGTTCCTTTTTTTAGCTTCCTATCTCCCATATTAAACAGACCAAAATGAGAATGTTAAGCTGCTAGAATTCTGAGTCCCATCTTTACTTTTTCTCTCATCTTCCCCCTTTTGATATTAAAAAATAACACTGAAACAAAAAGGCTGTTGGTAACACCGCCTTCCATTCTTCCTTTCCCCCCAGTAGCTTTGAGGGTATCCAACACCACATTGGTGGTATCCCTACCTGCAAGCATATGACTGTGTTTTTAGAGAAAAGTCTAAGACTTTTTATGGGATGAAACCCAGGGATGAGGAAATTCACTTCTGGAAACTCAGATGATTGCGTTGTAGTGTACAGAATCTGGAACGTCCTTAACTGCTGTGCCTTTTGTTAAGTTGAAATTACTGCCCCAAATGTCTCTTGTTTATGGTCACATCATAGGATACCACGTCAGCTGAGCGATGGTAACTCTGCATCTGTCACAGTAAGTATGGAAGAAGTTTAAACTAAGGGACAGCGAGAGCCTGCATGCAGATATTTTCATTTATTAACTTGATCTGGTGTCTAAACAACCTGATAAATCACCTCTAATATTTATGAGGTGAGTACAATACTCTGTGATTCCACTGCACTGTAATAAATGACAATTGATACTCCCCAAATTCTTCATAGAATAACATTAGGTACGAAATACTTACATAACTTGAGCAAATTACACTTTTAATCCTCTCTTACATACTGAACCAGATGGGATTTCCAATTTCCTTTCAAAGTAGGCCACCTAGCGCTTGCAGAGCTACATCACAGGGAAAAACCTACAGCAAGCAGTTCGTTCCCTCATTTGCACTCCCCTTAAAGCGTGAAGCTCCTTGCTATTATTCAATCCATACTATGAGTTATGTTATAATGAAAGCTAAAAAACAGAAATTTCAGACTGTGACTTCACATCAGCTGATCTTGCCTGTTCCTTGCCTTGCTTTCTGCTGCTCACTCAGCTCCGGCACTGTTTTCTGTCAAATCTCTTTGCCAACTACTCTAACTCCCTAACATGGTCAAGAACAGGCAGTGACTACAACGACATGATAGGGATCCACTGGATTAACTGAACTAAATCAGCTTAAGTTAGAAACATCGGCAACTTCTCCTTCTCCAGAATGCCACCATACAGCTACTACTAGAGAGAGAAAAGCCCCACTCCTTTAACAAGTGCTATTAAAAAAACATGAGCTAAGCAGTTTCCATACTGGAACGTGACATCTCCAAAGAAAGTCAAAAAGCCTCGCTTGAAATGGTGCTTGCTAATTTTGTAGCTGTCTGATTAGTTCCTTATGATAGCTATTGATGTAACCAGTGTCCCAGGAGAGACTTTGCGCCAGCTTTCTAAAGGAGCTCTTCTTCCTCCTCCCAGTGGGACAAAAGCAGAAAAAACAAGCACCAGTAGCCATTCAAGGTCTATGGCACTTTTCAGAGTGTGCCTAAATTCTGGCGATGGTCAGTCCTCTCTGAATTTCGCACTGGATAGATATTCTCCACCTTAGCAAAATTCTCTCTGTCATCCCAGTTGAGAGGTGAGGTGTTGTTTGTTTGTTTGTTTGTTTTGTGCCTATGTAGTGACTGTAAATACAGAACAGTTCAGCCCTGCACATGGGATAGCACAGCCAAACTCAGCATGGCTGACTTTGCATTTGACTGTCAGCATTGCATGGCTGCCAGTGCATTTGACAACATTTTTTCTCTCTTTCTTTTTTTTTTTGCACAGGTTCAGTCTTTCAGTTACAGTTTTGCTTGCTTCCATTCTGTGAAAGTTTGTCATAGCTGGCTTTCAAAGAACTGCAGAGGTTTTACTTAAAAGAAAACCAAACCAAATGAATCACAATGCTGTTTAGGGGATCGGATCAGTAACACCTATAGAAATCCTATGTCTCAGACTATAAAACTTCAGAAAATGATTAAGCATCAGAAGTTAGAAATAATGTTTTCTATGTTTGGTCTGAATCAGACAATGGGCTTTTTGCCCCCTCATTAACACATCTTTTGTTTAGTACTGCTAAAGATGGAATACAGGCTGGACTGTTAAACCAGCATGGAAATGATGGTATTCCTGCTGTGATAAGGAATTTAATAGGAGAGTAAATCTGAGCTTTTTTCAGTCATAAATTTAAAAAAAAAAAAAAAAAACTATAGAAAAATTCTGATGTTTATAGAGCAAACAATTGTACTACATACTACTGTATGTGTATGTTGGGCTGCTGCTTGTTAGCTACTTAAAAGGAGATGATGTGTTGTCAAAGTGACAGAATATCTTGTCCCTACTAAAAGAGTTTGTGCATGGGTGGACGTAAACTCCGTAACAGTGCTCCTCAGTTCTTTGTCTTGTTTGCAGAACTGTACTTTTGATGTAGTTTTGAATCATCCATAGTGACAGGTGGTTGAATAAAAAGAGAGGTGTACATGGTCACAGTTCAGCTGAATGTCAGATTTTATGTAATGAATGTAGTCTAAAAGACAGTGATCCTTTATGTACAAGGAGCACATTAATGTTCTAACTTAGGTTTTTCTTTCTACTAAATCAAGATATTCATGGAAAAGATTTCAGGGGGAAGTTCTTTACAGAGAGAGTGGTGAGGTGCTGGAACAGGCTGCCCAGAGAGGTTGTGGATGCCCCATCCCTGGAGGTGTTCAAGGCCAGGTTGGATGGTGGCTTGGGCAGCCTGGTCTAGTATTAAATGTGGAGGTTGGTGGCCCTGCATGTGGTAGGGAGGTTGGGGATTCATGATCCTTGAGGTCCCTTCCAACCCTGGCCATTCTGTGATTCTGTGATTCTGTGATATAGTTCACAAAAAGCCATACAGCATTGCTTTAGGATTGGTGTAAATATTGTTTGGGAAGCACTTTGTAGTACAGAATGCGGAGAGTGCAATGCACGGTAGCTTTAAATTTACTTTCTGATTTCTCAATGCTTCTGAAACCTGGGGAACCATAATTATCTGTTGATATTGTCTCTCTTCAGCAGCAGTCCTAGCTCTGACACATCTCCCATATCTGCACTCTGCATCATTATCTATACTGAATAGAAATAGAATACACCCACACTAAAAGTTAAAAACCACCTTGGAACACCTCATTTTAATGAAAATAAGACAGTCTCTTTAGCATGGTGTGTATTTTTCTCTCACGTACACACATACAGTGCCCCAAAATATACCATTATCCATGCTAGATGACAATTTATTATTTAAACTAATTATCAATTTAAAATTTAAAATGATGCTTTAAAACTTACCACTTGGAATTCAATTTACCCAGAATCTTTACTTTAACTCTATGAATACAGATCAAGTTTCTGTTCTCTTTTCAAGTGCAGCTACATTCAGGTTGGACATCAGGAAAAATTTCTTCTCAGAAAGAGCAGTGATGCTCTGGAACAGGTGGTGGAGTCACCATCCATGGAGGTGTTCAAGAGCATGGATGTGGCACTGAGGGACATGGTCAATGGGCATGGCTGACTAAATGATCTTGGTGGCCTTTTCCAACATTAATAATTCTATCATTCACTGATTCTATGAATGATGAAGTTGGCAGGATGAAGAAGTATATCTTCAGGCAAGCCTGCCTTGCCACAGCCTGAGAGAACCGGGATCTGAGAAAATATGTTATTTCCTAACAAAAGATATTTGCAAACTCATAAGTGATTCTTTAGAAACCTTGAAACCTTAGTATTCCTCACACAATCCGTTCCTATCAATCAATTCAAAGAATGCTTCCAAAGCCCTAAAAAATCAGTGTAATTTTGCCAATGAAGCTCCTATATCAGGTTAATGTAGCTTTGTTTTCTGATATAAAAATGGTAAAGTTAGGCCTAGAGGGTAACTGCAATCCATTTCCATTCTTCTCCTTTGGTATGATGTGTTTTAAATGTTATATTACTACAGAATCCATCATCTGTACATAATTATAACTTACCCTTCTGTGATTTTATTATACTATTAACTTCAGCTCATAAATGATCACAAAGTCCAGTTGTGTGCTTTTTAATATGAGTAAAAGAACTATGAGTATTATAGAGGCTTCACCATGAATTTCTTTCCTCTATCCCATCTTCACTGCTCCTGAAAAACAGAACATTTGCAATTTGTCAACCCTCACTTCAGTGTCAGTAGCAGGGCAATGCTTAGGTAACCTGACTACAGTCTTTCAAGACAATCATCTTGCAGGGACAAGCCTCAGTATTTCCACAGCTTCAAAGTCAATGAAACAAAAAGCTGCTTGCAATTATATTTTTTTTCTATTTGCCTATAGATAGAACAGTGTCTCATCAGTTGTAAATGATGATACATTGTTAAAGTTCAAACAAATTCATTTTAATATACTCTTATTACTATTATTGTTCACATTTTCAAATATTCCTCATGGCTTTTCTTGCAAACAACCAAGAAGACAGTGTATTATTCCTCTTTCAATCAATGGCAAACATTTTTTGAAACACTGCCATTGTTTTAAAGCATCAGTGACTTTATAGAAGACATTTTCCTTTCAGCAAACTTTGAAATTGTTTTTCTTAAACAATTTATTTCTAAAGAGCATGACTAGTACGTCATGAGTATATGGTCTGATAAAACAACTAACGGTCTTACCAAGATGCATAATAGAAAAATAGAATCATAGAATCATAGAATAGCCTGGGTTGAAAAGAACCCTATGACCATCTAGTTTCAACCCCCCTACTATGTGCAGGGTCACCAACCACCAGACCAGGCTGCCCAGAGCCACATCTAGCCTGGCCTTGAATGCCTGCAGGGATGGGGCATCCACAACCTCCTTGGGCAACCTGTTCCAGTGCGTCACCACCTCTGTGTGAAAAACTTCCTCCTAATATCTAACCTAAACCTCCCCTGTCTCAATTTAAGACCATTCCTATCACTATCGTTGTCCCCCTTATCCTATCACAATTGTTTTAAGCTATTTTTCAATCTTGAGAAACGCAATTTTGCTGTCACAGTCATCTGAGCTTTAAGAATAAGTTCCCATGGCTTTATATGTTCATGGAATGAACTGTTCTGCAGCTCTTGGTTTCTTAGGGTGCAGTTAAAGCACACATCATCTCTGTCAGCCATTCCAGTCTAGCTCCATAGTTGCATCAGTAAGCATGGGTGATCTGGGACTTTCAAATGTGTTTTGCTTACATCAACTTGCTGTTTTAAAAGTAAGTTACTACACTAGCTTTCCAGACTGCATTTATTGCATGTCATATTTTAGCAACACAAAAATATGAAGACTTGTTCCTAGAAGCCACAGTCTGTTCCATTCCCCTGCAATTTTACTTGCTGAGTTGCTTTTTCTAGAAAGTGCTGCATTTTCTCTTCTTCAAGCTGCACCCTGACTTGTCTATAGGACATTACAGAAGTTACTGTGATCGGTATGCTAATACTAATACTAATACTTCTTGCAGAGGTTTTTAAAATCATTCTTATTTAGAGTTGGGTATGGTTTATATTTACGCTGTCCACTGGCCCAGCAGACCCCAGACCTTGTATTCCATACACATTTCAGAGCACAGTTAATGCATATAATAAAGCTGTATTTAGAAATCAGGAGCATGTGGAGTAACCATCACTGCAAATCTGCAGATAAACTAGATGTATTCTGAAGATACGTTTCAGCCTACTTATTTACATTTGTCATTTCTTGCTTCTGTGACAGCTGAAAAATTAAATTGGTCCTAAATAGGCTGTGTAAATGTAGCATTTCTGAGCTCACAAATTTTCCTGAGAAATCGTCATTGGGAAAATGACATATAGCCTTCAGTAAAGGTCGCCCAGAAACAGTTACTGAGAAATCTTACTGTGGTAGGACAGAACTCACGGAGTTTCTTACAGATATTTCTGTTCTTTGTCTCATTTTAGACAAGATGTTCAGTCTCCAAAGAGTGATTTGCAAAGAGGTTCTTGGAACACAGCTGTAGAGAGTGGCTATTCTGCACAATGGCAGCAGCTGGGATAATAGTTTTCTTTCTGAGACAAAAGACTTTTAAGGATATATATATATAGTGATAGTGATTTATTTATTTATTTATTTATTTACTTACTTACTTACTTACTTACTTATTTGAGAAGCTAATGATAATTTTGGAGAAGGCTCCGGGGAGACCCCATTGTGGCCTTCCAATATTTGAAGGGAGGGAGAATGACTGTTTATGAGAGTGGATAGAGATAGGACAAGGGGGAATGGTCTTAAATTGAGATAGGGGAGGTTTAAGTTAGATATTAGGAGGAAGTTTTTCACTCAGAGGGTGGTGATGCACTGGAACAGGTTGCCCAAGGAGGTTGTGGATGCCCCATCCCTGGAGGCATTCAAGGCCAGGCTGGATGTGGCTCTGGGCAGCCTGGTCTGGTGGTTGGCAACCCTGCACTTGGCAGGGGGGTTGAAACTAGATGGTCATTGTGGTCCTTTTCAACCCAAGCCATTCTATGATTCCATGATTCTAATTCTATTATTGATGCAAAGGTACCACCAAGCAGTATAGAATTTGGTAGTTTTCCTTCAACATTTTGACAGAAAAATGCATTAAAATGCACTGATTTTTAAAGAGTGTTTCTTTTTTAATATATACTGAAAAGTATGTGACAAAATTGAGGAATTTAATAATCAATCAGAAAGACATGACACAAAAGAGCAGATATTTGTGTATGGGATATAAAACGTGTACTGTGTATGGGAAGTCCAAATGGACATACTGAGAGTGACCTAAACCTTAAACATGTGCTGAAGTTACTATACCATCTGAGAGACAGAGCATGTTTTCAGACAAACTGCAGCAGTACACAGCAAACTGTATATCTCCACCAGGAGTGAAGAAAGCAGTACCCCACAAATTACACTTAAAACTATTTTCACTGTGGGAAAAGACTCTCAATGCAAATTATTTCCAGTTCAAAAACATGCTCTAAAAACAGCAATAAAGTGAGCCACACATATAAGAGACAAAGGTCAATGTAAAGCAAAGCAACCACAATAAAAATCATTTGGAATCCAGATGGTAACGGGATGGGATTCACCAAGATTGCTGTAGCATCAACAGTTGAATGAATGAGAGAGGACACAAAAATAAGAGTCAGGTTTATTTACAAGTGGAAGGAATAAGATTTTAAATGTAGCTCAGCAAAGCACCTGTTGTTCCTCTGATTTCACAGCAGGAGTATTAGAGACTATTAAACAGATGAAGATGCAGAAAATTTAATTACCCTTTAACTTTTGCAAGGGAATTCATTATTCCTTACAGTTAACACAGCTGAAGTAACAATGGTATATTACATCTCTGGACTTTAAGCAGCAAGTATGTGCAACAAGTGGTTGGAAACAACTGAGAGATTTCTTGCAGAAACTTAAAAATAAAAAGATTTGTCCTAAACCAGAAATTATGTAAGTGTCTCAAATAGGTGGCTTGGGGCCACCACAAAGATGATCAGGCCATAAAGACAATCAGAGGGTTGGAGCACCTCACCAGTGATGACAGCTGAGAGAGCTGGGGCTCTTCAGCCTGGAGAAGAGAAGGCTCCGGGGAGGACCATCCAGTACCTGAAGGGGCCTACAGGAAAGGTGAAAACATGTATTTTATAAGGGCTTGTACTGACAGAATGAGAGGAAATGGTTTTAAACTGGCAGGGGGTAGATTTAGACTAGATATTAGGAAGAAATTCTTGACTGTGAGGGTGGTGAGACACTGGAACAGGTTGCCCAGAGAGGCAGTGGATGCCCTCTCCCTGGAAGCATTCAAGGCCAGGCTGGATGGGACTGTGAGCAACCTGGTGTAGAGGGAGGTGTCCCTGCCTATAGCAGGGGGTTGGAACTAGATGATCTTTAAGGTTCCTTTCCAACCCAAACCATTCTGTGTTTCTATAATTATCTTCAGCAAACGTAACACTTCAGTACCACTAGTTCTGAAGATGAAAGGAGTCCTTCTGTATTAGTGCTGACCTTGACATTACCAGTCATCCAGAACAGCATAAAGATCATGATCTTTCACCTAGTTCAGAAGATTTATTTTCCCCATTATTGCATTTTAGCAAATTCATCCTAAATTAGTTTCATCCATAAATACAGACAGAAGACAATGAGTCAGCCTGTATCTGACAACGGTCGCAAGAGTTTGTTTCAATCTCATATTGAGCCGTCCACAGTAGCAGTATCTTCTGGTTAGCAGGTATACAAAAACAGACATTAGTAGGTACTCTTAGCATGCAATATTATTCAAATATTTGTATCTACAAAAGTAGCAACAAAGAACACCCTGAATAACCCCTCAAGGACCCGAGCACCATCACTTCCCTAAAGAAAAAAATCACTGCTCACATTCATACATAAGCTCACATTCTTGCAGGGGGGAAGGAGAGGAGGGGTGGGAGGAAGGTGCATAAATCACAAGACAAAGTTGAAGAAATCCATAAGTAATCCAAAGTAAAGGATAGTTGCACTCCTTTTCTGACAGTAGTCAGTTATCTGGAGGCTGTTTGAACATTTTCCAATTGAGCAGATTGGCAGTGGAAATGTTAGCTAGTAGTGGTTCCATCAAAACTTTTGACAGTAGCTGAAGCCGTGATATGGCTGTGGCAGCTGGCCAGCAATCCAACCAAGCTGGCTGTTTACTTTAGCTCAGCTGACTGGCGAAGCTGATCCCCCCTCTCTGCCCTCCCTCTCCCTGGCAATGTGCCGACAGCTCAGTTGGTTTCTTGGCTCCCCAGGCATGACAGCTGGCAAAGAAATAGATTGTTTCATTTTTGCCAGAAAGGTTGCAGAGCCAATGCATTTTGTTTCTGTGCTCAATGAAACAAAAATATTGACAAGCTGGAATTTCCTGTAGAATAAAAATTTTACTTCCTAACTAGCTCTAGTTATTATTGTACACTCTTGTGTAACATAATGACGTTGTTATCGCATCCTCTAAAGAAAACACAATGCACAGAAAGGATGTGACTCCACAACATGTTCCAAGGTGTTGGATAAGAATCTCGGAGCATCTGAAACAGTCCCTGTGCAGCACAGTGCTCCTTTTTATAAACTTATTTTGTGACACTTCCCATTTTGTATCAAAAGGCCTAAGAAGTTGCCTGTGGGAACACATTTGTCAGCAGGACATAAATGAAGAACTGAGCATTCAATTCTGAATACAGTCTGTGGATTACTCGTTTTAAGTATACTGTTTTGGAAGATGATCTATGTAGGTTATAGATAAAACTCTTGGGAAAGAAAAAATAATAAGAAAGCAACACAGTTTTACATGTATACAAAGATAATTAGTTTCACTTAAAAAAAGAAAAAAGACAAAATATCCACCATCACACAAATAAAAATTGATGCTCAAACATATCATTGGAAACGGCGGATTAGAGAAACAGTCTAAAGAAAACATTATGCCATAATGCCATAAACTGAGGCAATTGTCAGAGACAAATGTCATGGTTTAGCATATGTGTAAGATTTCTGACAAGATGACTAATGAAATAAAGCACTCAAATGAAAAGATCCAGTTTTGTTGTGGGTAGGTGAGACAAGAGTGTTTTCAAGGAGACAGTGAGCAGGGTTTAAATGGCAACATAAGTCAACACATGCGTACATGCTTGGTGGCAGAGCAAGCCAATTGAAGCTGTTTCTATTCTCATTTGTCTCTGTGCTATCCCCAGTGCCATGCTGACACACAGACTATGTTGGTGAACTGGATCAGCAAGCGGGAAGGAAAGCAGGTTGTTTTCTGGTCTTCCCAGTTCAATCTCATTTACTGCTTGATTTCACAAATGTTCATGCTGGCAAAGCTCAGAAACAGTGCAGATGTAAACGCAGGTAGAAGAGCTGAGGGGTAGAAGCTGATGTTATAAATGGATGAGCCACCAAAAATCATTCCTGAAACTATATCATTAGTTCTCATCATTTAAGCTTTAGTTTTTGGTGGTTTTTTGTTTGTTTGCTTGAGAAAAAATAATATCAAGCATTGGCAGATCCTTTAAGATTACTGCAAAGGTATCAATGGAAAGGCTTACCCAGGTTTTCAAACAAGAAGTGCATGCTGTCTCCAGTTAAAGGTAAGAGTAGAATAGCAAGACAGTAAATTATCTGCCTTTGAGAAAGAGATCCGTATTATTACAGATTCCATCAGTGTACTTTATAGGATGTAATTTCAAGCTTTTTCTGGCCTTGAAAAAGCTTTAATTATAGAGGGACATTTTTCAGAGGTAGTATCATAAATAAAAACAAACACACAGAATTATGCAACTCTGTAGGTTTCATGCACAGGGGAAAAAAAGTCTTATTAAGAGACTAGAAAGAAAAAGGATGGAAAGCTGCCATAAAATCTTCAACTAGTTCTTTATTTCTTTTTACAAAAGTGGCATGGAATACCTTAGCATAATGACTTACAAGTCAGTCCAAAAGAATTTTTCAAAATGTTGCTCCAAGCCAGCGATCCTGAAAATGTCAAGCTTAAAAGACAGGTGCAGATTGTGACTCAGTGTAATATCAAAGCCAGGTAATACTTCTCACAAAAACATTCTACAGATACACATTTTCGATATAGAAAGAGCAGAAAAGACATTGCAAGTGCACAGCCATCTCCAGCCAGCTCCATCTGATGCTTTCATGGGGCGTGATCCTAACCTGAGGGTTGAAGTCCTGCCTGGCCTTATGCTCTCCTGCAGCTGTGGCTGACCCTGGCTCTGCCCACCCTGATCCCATATACAGACTGACACCCCTGCCACTAGACCAAGCTGCCCAGAGCCACATCTAGCCTCCAGGGATGGGGCATCCACAACCTCCTTGGGCAACCTGTTCCAGTGCTTCCTCTGAGTGAAAAACTTCCTCCTAATATCTAACCTAAACCTCCTCTGTCTCAGTTTAAAACCATTCCCCATTGTCCTATCACTATCCATCCTCGTAAACAGCCGTTCCCCCTCCTGTTTGTATGCTCCCTTCAAGTATTGGAATCCTTCTCTTCTTCTCAGTTGGGGCAGTGACACAGGTCACAGACAGAGACACAGCCCTGGAAAACATGGAGCTGCACAGTGTAAAGCATGCCATACAAGGCATAAAACACTAGAGCCCCAAAACTGATGCACTATTTCTCCATCATTAATGCACATTTTAAGCAGTGTTGTCTGATCATCCAAGTTTCTTGTGCATACACAGTACTTAAAAGTTGTGAAAAAAGTTACGTAAAACAATTCAGAATCTCAAAGCCATCTCCATTTTTATCATTGTAAAACAAACATATTTCTTGGCAAACAATGATGTGCTGTGGGCTATATTACATAGTTTCCTGACAAGGATAAAATTTGATTTTTTTCCAAGGCTTTGGCAGGAAGCCATAGGAACTCATTATTCTGAATGGTCTACTGGGAATTATAGAACAAAGGGAATAAAAGGCTCAGATTTGTTTTTAAAGCATGCTTTGTCATGTTTACATTGCTTCTAGATCTATTTTGTTTGGCAAAAGTCTGTATGTAACAACAAAAGCCTCTTACAGACTTTTTAGGATTTTTTTAATGAAAACTGAAGTGTTTTTTGCTCAGATGGATGTGTTTCCATAACAGGATGGTCTCACTGGGCACAGAAATGATGTCAAACCAGTTAAATTTGATTCAATTATTCACTTAGTTTTTCTCACCCTGTAGTCCCTGGGAATATGAGGAACCTTGTTTGCCCCAGTTAGCTAATTTCGCTCTGGTATGCCACATCTCAGGAAGACCTCAGGTTGGATATCACAGAATGGCCAGGGTTGGAAGGGACCTCAAGAATCATGAATCTCCAACCTCCCTGCCACATGCAGGGCCACCAACCTCCTCATTTAATACTAGACCAGGCTGCCCAGGGCCCCATCCAACCTGGCCTTGAACACCTCAGGGACGGAGCATCCACAACCTCTCCGGGCAGCCTGTTCCAGCACCTCACCACTCTCTCCGTAAAGAATTTCCCCCTGACGTCCAATCTAAATCTCCCCTCCCTCAACTTAAAACCATTTCCCCTCGTCCTGCAGTTATCTACCCTTTCAAAGAGTTGATTCCCCTCCCCTCTGTAGGCTCCCTATTAGGCAAAAATTTCTTTCTCAGAATGAGTGGTGAGGAACTGGCACAGGCTGCCCAGGGAGGTGGTGGAGTCACCATCCCTGCGGGTAGGTGTTCAAGAACCATACATGTGGATGTGGCACTGAGGGACATGGTCAGTGGGCACGGTGGGATGGGCTAGATGATCTTGGTTGTGTGATTCTAAGGCCTATCTGGAATCTGAAAGTCTCTTTTTTTTTTTTTGGGGGGGGGGGGGGGGGGGGGGAGGCAGGGACAGTGAGCCATTAGTGTTGGCCTATTACTGTGTATTATTCAATGAACTTCCTCATCTGTGTGGCAGGTGAGTGCCTGAAGAAGCTGAAATGGAGTCATGTGGAAAGGCTTGTGAAATTAATAAGAAAACAGGACAGATTTCCAGGCCTCAGGTCAGACGCACATTACAGCTCATAAGGACTTGAAAACGCGTACGGGATGGGGTAAATGACACGCCTGAGGTACTGTGGCATTTGGCAGCATTACTATGCTTAACAGGGAGGAGGAAGGGCACAGGTGTTTTGTCTGAAAACACAAAAGGGGCTGAAATTTCTGTCCGCGTCCTCCAACCTGCTGAGCCAGCCAGGGCACTGGAAGGCAAAGCAGGCATCAATCCAGACTGAGAGAACAGGAACGTCCCACCACACAGGCCTAATACTCCCTCACACCCGGGGGGAGAGGAGGGAGGGGAGGGAGGGGAGGGAGGGGCGGCACCCATCCCCACACAACAGGCGAGGCGCGCGCCGGGACAAACGGGCGCCGAGCCCTCAAACCCCGCCCGCGGGGGGGCGCGGCGGGTGGCGTCACGTGACTCCCGCCCGCCTCCGGAGGCGGAGAGGGAAGCGTCGCGAGAGCGGCGCGCGCCGGGGGCGTGGCGTAGCGGCGGCGGCGGCGGGGCGCTGCGCTGCGGCGGCCGTAGGGTTGGCGGCGGCTCCTCCGCTGCTCCAGGAGGAGAAATGGCGGCGGGCGGCGGACGCTGAGTTCAGCGCTCAGGTACGGGCCGCCCGCTCTTCTTCACAGAACGGGAGCCTGCCGCTTCCGGCGGGCTGCGCTGAGGCCGGGGCGCCGCCTCCCGGCCTGGCAGCCGCCACAGGTGGCTCCTTCCTTTCCTCCCGGAGGATGCTCCGGCCCTGCCCTGAGGGAGGGGGAGAGACGGCGGCTCTTTGCGTGGCCTGGGGCGGCGCGGCGGCTGGGGAAAGCCCGCTAACGGAGCGGGGGGCGGCGGGGAGGCCTGCGGCGGGGGCGGTGCGGGGCTCGGGGGCAGCTCTGCGGGGATTGCGCTGTGGCTGCTGGAAGCGCCGGGCTGTAATACTGTGGGCTTGCAAGAAGCGGCCTCCCGATCTCTTCTTCCCAGCCCTGAGGGTTAGGAGGAACGCGGCTTGTTTACTTCCTTGGCTCTTTCAAGAGGTTTTATTAAAAAAAAAAGTCAAAGTAGCTTCTTTTTTTCTTTTTTCTTTTTTTTTTCTTTTTTTTTTTTTCCCGTGGTATCAAATGGAATCACATAGTTGTGAGCGGTTGCTTTGGTGTTACGATTCTTACTGTAGCTCTGAGATGTTATCAGAGTCGGTTAGGGAGAGAAATCATACTACAAAGATTTGGGTTGGAAAGGACCTTAAAGATCATTTAGTTTCAACCCCCTGCTATAGGCAGGGACACCTCCCTCTACACCAGGTTGCTCACAGTCCCATCCAGCCTGGCCTTGAATGCTTCCAGGGAGGGGGCATCCACAACCTCTCTGGGCAGCCTGTTCCAGTGTCTCACCACCCTCACAGTCAAGAATTTCTTCTAATATCTAATCTGAATCTACCCTCTGCCAGTTTAAAACTATTTCCCCTTGTCCTTTTGCTACCCGCCCTTATTAAAAGCCCCTCCCCATCTTTTCTGTAGGCCCCCTTCAGGTACTGGAAGACCGTTATAGGGTCCCCCCGGAGCCTTCTCTTCTCCAGGCTGAAAAGCCCCAGCTCTTTCAGCCTGTCCTCATTGGTGAGGTGCTCCAGCCCTTCCTGGTCCTCCTCTGGACCTGATCTGACAGCTCTATATCCTTCTTGATGAGGCCAGCCTATTCTCAGTGGTGTGTAACAACAGGACAAGGAGCAATGGCCTAAAACTTGAACATAGGAGGTTCTGTACTAACATGCGAAATAACTTATTTACAGTAAGGGTGACAGAGCACTGGAACAGGCTGCTCAGAGAGGTTGTGGTGTCTCTGCCTATGGAGATATTCAAGACCCATCTAGATGCTGACCTGTGTGACCTACTGTAGGGTACCTGCTTTAGCAGCAGGGTTGGACTTGATGATCTTTTGAGGTCCCTTCCACCCCTGAGATTCTGTGATTCTTGTGTTGGGAGATCCAGAACTGGGCACAGTATTCCAGGTGGGGTCTCATGAGAACCGAGTAGAGAGGCGGAGTCACCTCTTCGACCTGCTGGTGCGACCCAGGATACAGTTGGCCTTCTGGGCTGCAGGTGTACATTGCTGGCTTGTGTAGAGCTTTTCATCAACTGACACTCCCAAATCCTTCTTCTCGGATCTGCATACAAATTTTGTTCTATCTGGTAGCAAAATCACAGTTAACGTAACTTGTTCATCTGTCTTATGCTGGGGAATTATCTTACATCACTTCCTATTTATGAGATGATCTCAGATTTGTACAGGCAGCCTTTCACAAAATCACAGAGTTGTTGGAGCTGGAGGGGACTTCTGGAGATCACCTAGTCCAACTCCCATGTTAAAGCAGTAGTTTTCAGTTTTTAATCTAGCAATAAATATTACCAGTATTTAAGTGATTATTGAGAAATTAAGTATATTGAGAATTGGTTCAATTTGGGTGAATTTCTTGATTTGCAGGCAGGGTGATTTTTTTGAGGCCTGAATTTTGAATTTTGCCACCTTGGTTCATTCCCCCTAATATCTTGTTGTCCATGGATTCTTTAGTTGAAAAACTGTAGTGATGGAATGTGTTACTCAGTCTGGAATAATAATTTAATCTGATTATTCCCTCATTTGGCATGCTTATAATCTGAAAACAATACATCTTGAGCTTGAGGTATTCTCTGGTCAAGCTCTTTAAAAGAAGGAATGCTTCTTTGGGAAGATAGTGGTGCTTGGGGAGTAACATAGAATCATAAAATCATTAATATTGCAAAAGACCTCTAAGGTCATCTAGTCCAGCCGTCCACCCATCCCCACCATGCCCACTAACCATGTCCTTCAGTGCCACATCTGCATGCTTCTTGAACACTTCCAGGGACAGTGACTGCAGCACCTCCCTGGGCAGCTTGTGCCACTGCCTCACCGCTCTTTCTGAGCTGAACTTTTTCCTAATTTTGAGACCTGACAGATGCATTTACCCCCCAGTGCTTAGTGTGAATGTAACTGTGGTTGAGACAGCTTGTCATTTTTATAGACTTTTTCAAGACTGCCAACCCAATTAGTGAAAGTGACAAGTCATTAGAAAAGAGAAAGAAGCATCTTGTTTTCTCAAGATACCAACTATTTCCTGGCTGTTTTGATTGTCAGTGTTTGCACTTCCTTTCTGGTTAGTTCTTAAGTTTGGGTACTTTAGCCAAAAAAATAATTTTATACATCTTCAACGTTATGTTTTCAGCTTTATGTTGTATTCTTGGACAAGTGGAAGTGAGTGACACAGAGCTGTGACATAACCCAGGTAGTGAGGAGAATCTGTATGGTACAGATACTGAAGGACAGGGTGCAGACAAGATGGAATGGTTGTGGTGTTGAGTCAGGGATAAAGCACTACAGTTGGTCCTCAGCATCTTTCCACATCTTAGTGCTGTGATTTACAAAGCTGTTGCTTCCATGAGGTGGGTGGCACTGCAGGTGGCTTAGTGTGGGTGCTTGGATCTCAGCATTTGCTAGCTGATGCCATAGGAAAATACTTAACCTGTTGCCCAAAGATAGTGTACCTGTAGGCTGCTTTACATGAGTAGATACTGCTGAAACTTCCATGGTTATAGAGTCGTCCTTGTGATTTTTCTGATGGGCTTTGTTAAAATTGTTGTAAGCATCAGTTCTCATACGGCAGAGCATCAGAGCTCATATGGCTTGCTTGTATTCGGCCCAGTGTGAGACCAGCTTTCCCACAGATGGCTGTTCTGAGGACAAGGATGTATATAAGAGTATTTCCCTGGCATGATTAGATTAACCAAGTGGATTAGCCAGTTAAGATAGAGCAGCAAGAACAAGTGAAGTGTTTTTTTTTCTTCTTCTTTATTGTTATTGTGTTGCAGTTTGAGTGTAACTTTTTTTTTTTTGAAGGTTCTGACAAGTTCATCTTTCTGAAAAAAAGCAGAAATTAAGGTGAAATGTGAATATATGAGTGCTCTTCATTGTTATGTGCTTGAGGAGGCTTTTATAGTTGTTGACAGAGGAAAGAAGATGAAAACCATAATGACCACGTGTCAGTACTGCTCTTCTTATTGAAATTACATGTCCTCAAGAACAAACCTGTGCTTGTTCCTGTATAAAGACTAAAGATATGCTTGAGATGAGATCAAGAAAACCAAGCTGGTCAGCCATACAAAGAAAACCTGTGCTCTGATGTCTTGGTGTGGTTGTGGATTTTTTTTTTTTTTTTTTTTTTTTTTGCTTTCTTAATTATTATTTTTATTTTGCAGTCAATTTTACATGCATTTGCTCTTTAATATATTTTGGATAGCTTATGTTTTGGATAGCCTGAGTTGTTTGACCGTGGAAAAAAGATGAAATACATTGCATGGTACAGGAATCTGCTGGTACACCTCACCCTAGTATTAACAACAGTGGAACAATCCTTAATACAACGCTTTTTTCCACCAGTGCAGCATTGAAATCTAGTTAAATAAACATGTTGGAACTAACTGTAATGTGTGGGTTGTTCTCGTTTTTTAATTTAACATTTTGTGCATTGTTTTATGTTAAGGCAGCTTTTTTTTTCTTTTTTTTTTGCAGGGACAGCAATCTGGACGGTGTGCTGCTTAATCTTAGTTTGAGAATGTTCTATTTCCTATCAGTTCTTGCTTTGTCTGCTTGTGTTTTCAGAATGTCTGCTAGAAAATTGGAGAAAGAAAATTAATCTATGAATGTTTTTGTAGGTATCTTTGAGCTGACTCGTGCCATCGAACACTAAGATTGATAAAGTCATGGATATCTACACAAGGGCTCAGAGCAGTCGAATGAAACCAAAAATATCAGTGAAAAAGGTAATTATATTTAAAAATAATAATTATTTCATAGATTTTTGAATCCTTACTGCAGCAGTCTGATAATGAACTAAGTAAACTTTTAGGTTTAGATGGTGGGTTTTCTCCCCCCTTTTTTTTGTAAGTTTTAATTTTGGCAGGCTAATGTTTCGAGGAGGCATAAAACTGCCCTTGCTTTATGCATTGGCTTATTTATCCCAATGGAGTACAGCCTGGGAGACAAAATACTGTAGAGAAGGATTGTGCATGCTTTTTCCTTCTCTCTTCCTTTTCTGTTTTGAGGTGGATACAATGGAAGTGATCTACTTGAATGTGAAATTTTGCCTTGTTTGCAGAGAACAACTTTTATATTTTGAGCACATACTCAAACTTACATGTATAAAACATATAGTGGTCAGTGACAACTGCCTAATGAAGTCCGTGTTAGGCTTTACTGTAATATTTTTAGATTTTTTTTTTAAACTCTGGCTTATTCTTAGGTTTACATGAATTTTTGGGCAGTACTTTGGTGAAAAATAGTCTGTTTAAGCACTTTTGAAAGATAATTTTTTTTTTCCAAATGTGTTTGTTTATTCTTTTCAATTTCGTCCCCTCAGTTTGGAGAAGTAAACTACAGCTTCCTCAACTGAAAGTATTACACTGAAGTTTACCCTGAAGTAATAAATTGATTTATCCAGTTACCAGTGAGGCTGTGGATGCCCCCTCCCTGAAAACATTCAAGGCCAGACTGGATGGGGCTGTGAGCAACCTGGTCTAGAGGGAGCTGTACCTGCCCATAGCAGGAGGTTGGAACTAGATGATCTTAAAGGCCCCTTCCAACCTGAACTATTCCATGATTCTGTATTTCTCATAGTAGTCAAATGCAGATGAGTTTTTTCCTGGATCTTCCCTGAGTCCTGCCTGACTTACAAGTGTGTGCTGAGTTGAAGAGGAGAAATGAAGCAAGGAATAGTTTTGTCACCTAGGAATTGCGTTACTTTTATTCCATAAAACACCTTTTTCTTTCTGAAGGAGACTTTTTCATTATAGATCCTGTAGAAACAGCCTGAGAGCAAGGATGTGCATGATGCAAGTGCCAGGCAGTTAATCAGTTTCAAATTCAGAATGATAATTGCTTTGCATTTAGCAGTTTGTAATTATGGGTTATCTTTTAGCTTTAGGACATGATGTATACAATTTTTTATTGGTTTATGTAAAGTTAAAGTGAAGTTGTTTAACAACATTGAGGTCACTTTACATCCTTCGTCATGAAGTGCATTTTAGAGGATGTTATTAATCACCTATTTGTTTTTATCATAGAATTACCAAGGTTGGAAAAGCCCTCTAAGATCATCCAGTCCAACCATCCAGCTATCACCAATATTTCCCCACTAAACCACGTCCTTTAGTACAATATTTAAATGTTTCTTGAATGCCTTCAGGAACGGTGACTCCACCACCTCCCTGTGCAGCCCATTCCAGTGCCTGACTATTCTTTCAGTGAGGTTTTCCCTAACATCCAACCTGACTGTTTCTTCCTTCAATTAGAAAAGAAAACCCTACACATAACTAAACAAAACCAAAGTCAGACAAAAATCCCATATGTTTTTTGGCCTTTGCATTGCAGAAACATCTTTCTAATAATTACAGTGATTCCTCACTGATCGGAATGGTTGTCTAAAAGTACTAGTTTTGTGAATTGCTCTGTTAATTGCCATTAAGCATTCTGGACTGTGTGATTCTAGCAACATGAGTTCTTAGGTGTCTTGCAGAATTCTACATTCCTGTGCAGCTGAACTCTGACGTTTTTATCTCTAGCTGCTTCCTCTTGTTTTTTCCCTGGGGGATAACTAGTTTTAGTTTAGCTCTTCAATTCTTTTTCACAGTCCCAGACAGTGGTCTGACCAGGATCACAGTATATTTCATAGGATCACAGAATGGCCTGGGTTGAAAAGAATCATGATGATCACCTAGTTTCAACCCCCCTGCTATGTGCAGGGTCACCAACCACTAGACTGTCTTCTGTTGGTTCTCAGCTTGCAGTCTGATTCCTGTCTTTATAATACTTCAAATGAAAATGTTGCACTGTGTGGTTGTGGTGTTTGCATTTAAAGCAAAAGTTTCCATTTTCACAAAATGACTTGAGAATATTCAGTCTATTTTAATCTTAAAGCATGTGAAATCAGGAAGAAGTCTCCTGATACCTAAGTGCAAAGTAAACTTGATCTGTCCACACTGGACTTGATTTTTCAGTAGGCAGTGGAAGAAGTGAGAGTTTTTCAGGTACTGTTAGTGATCATGGAAATCTCCTTCTGCTAGCTTTGCAAAAGCAGTTTTCTCCAGTGTTGCAAACGTCTTGCAGGTTTGTGGGTTGTTTGAGATGTTAGAAAGCAGTTATTTAGTTCATTAGACTAAGTAGTATGCAGTTTCTTCTACAGTGCAGGATCTGTAACTAATGACTTCTTGATTTGCTGGCTACAAAGGGAGCAACGCAAAACTTCAAATGATTCTTTAGAGCTGGAAGAGCGGTGAGGATTTTCATTGTTAGGTCAGTTTTGCTCTGCATGCTTTTTAGGGTATTTTTCTTTTCTGCTACTTTGACTTAGTCAACACAGATTCCGAACATACTCTTAAAGCAGAGTTTCCTGTCAGGCATCTGAGGAAGGAGTGTATGGACTTATCAAGTAGTTTTCTTGTGTTTCTCTTGTATGGAGAAGTATATTGTTAGTGGTTGTACTGTTTACAAAAGCAAACAACATCCTTCTATTGAAGATGACCTCTTGTCCTTACCTACATTGATCTGCTGATCTTGAGGACTTGCTGTTTTTCAGTTTTCAATTTAATTAGGTGTGGTTGAGAAAGCTTGCTTTCATTGCCTGTTGGACTGGAAGTTTTCTCTGAAGTGAAGTCTCTGTCGAAAGCATCATTTTGATAATACAAATAAGGTTATCTAACATAGTCTCACAGTTAATGAGGGGAAATGAAAACAAAGCCCCACAAAACAGAACAAAAAGCCCTACTGCAGATTTTAAGACTTTTTGAAGCAAACTGCTTTGATGATTCCAAACTTTAGGAATTCCACTACTAACACCAAATTTATACTTGTTTGTTCACAGGTATCATTATTCTTCCGCTTGTTCTTTTCCCTTTGGCTGATGTTCACCTTCATGATGTATTTACAGTTGTAGATTTGTTATCTATTAGTCTTGATTTTTTTTGGAAACTGTAAGCTAAAGGTTTAGTCTGCTTTTGTATGAAAGCCTCTGCGTTCGGTGATTATCCTTCATAGTCTTCCCTTCTGTGCTTGTTGTGAGTTAATCTTTTTACATGTGGATGATATGGTACTGCACGTATTACAGAGGATGCACTCAGCAACTCAAATTATGTCAGTTATCCAGCTAAAGGATGCTTACTGGGGTCACGTTTGCTATTTTCAGTGCTGCATCATACAGATTTTTTGCTTTACTGTTGTGATGAAGAGACAGAGTAACAACTCTTGTTTCCCAGATGTGACTTCACAGTTCTATTTAAAAGCTTGCTGTTAGTTTTTAAGGTTGTAACCTTGCACTTCATATGTTTGCATTTTATACTGCTCTCTCCTTGAGCTTCCTGTATATGCTGCTCTTGTTTTAATCGATGATACCTGCTCTCTTCGTGTTATCAGATTTCATCTGTACCTTTACTTTTTTTTTAATAATAATTATTAATATTGATGATGCTTGACCTCAGTCTCAAGATAAATTATGAGGACATTGGTTATTGGGTTGTTAGCCCATACCTATTATCTTCTAAAAAAAAAAAAAACAAAAACGTGTGCTGCCAGGCCTTCATATAGGCTTTTATGACAGTTTTACCAGACATGAGGGAGATCTTTTTCTTATTATTGCACATTTCTTTCTTACCCTCTTACACCCAGTATTCTCCAAAATCCTGGATTTTCTAACTTCAACTATAGCAACTGTTAACATCATACTTTTTTTCTCGTTGTCTATCCTTCCTTTTCTTTCAGGATATTAAACTAAGGAAATAAATATGTATATATGAAGCGTGTAGTAATTATCTACTCTAAGAAGTAGAGAATAATTTTCAGTGCTTATCAAACTGGGTCACTGTTGGGTTGCAGGGAATTTCCAGGTCATATTGTTTGACTTTTTTATTACTTAGTTTTGAGTGCTGAGACTGGTTAAATTATTGTATAAGCTGAAAATGAACTGTTTCAGCAAGCTGATTTGACTGCTGAAGTGACTTTTTCTGCTGGATGGGTGAGAGTCTGCTTCTAAATTTGCTGGGGGAGAGCCTGTCAGCAGTATCAGTATTGCAGCCACCTGTAAATCTGGATGATCTGGAGGATCAGAAACATTGTTTGCATACCTTGGGATGTATAAAGATGCATATGTGTTACAGTAACTGCAATTAAATATGTGGGGATAAAGTTAGAGATGAAAGTAGGGATTATTTGAATGACCTCCAAGGTGCCCTAAGTGCGTGTCAAAACATTTCAGTTACTGGTTCTTACTTTTCCATAAATGTGGCTCTGGGCAGCCTGGTCTGGTGGTTGGTGACCCTGCACATAGGAGGGGTGTTGAAACTAGATGATCATTGTAGTCCCTTTCAACCCAGGCCATTCTATGACTCTATGATCTTTTTTTTCTTAAGTACAGAATGGTCACCTTGATTTGGAATAAAATTATTTCTTGAAGAAAATAACTTATGTGTTTACATTTACTTCTGATCATGGAGTTTAGTCATTAAACCTGATGATTGATATGCAAAGTTTGAAACAGTACTTAGAATAAGGAAATTAAGGAGGGGCTTAGAAAAGTCTCTTCAAAACTCAGAACAACTTTTTGTCTTTTTTTTCCCATTGTTTTTCAGAGCTTTGGTGAAGGCGTACTGCACTCTATGAAGTCACTGCTGCACAGCAGAAAAGAGTTATGCAGTGTATCAGCAGAAGAATGTTTAAGTCGGGAAGAACAAGATAATTTTATTGAGGTTTGGCATAACTTGATCTTTTATATTTTTTTTGATTATGATGTAAGATGATCTAGCTTGTAGCATGAAGGATAGTAAATGTGAATAGTGTTGCAACTTACTGACAATTAATTCCTTGCCCTGTGTTGCTATACTTGCATTCAGGCCTTGAAGTCCTGAAAATAACTGTAACATTTCAAGATGATGTTTCTCTGCTTTGTAGGAATTGTGAAACTAAATAACAGGACATATAGATAAATTTTGTAGGAATTGTGTGACTGGATGCTCAGCATTTGTGAGCATTCCTGTGTTTAAGTTGTACGGATAGTACCCTAACGAAGTAGCATTTTGATCTAAGTCTGAAGGTGAAAGCTAACGGACTGCTTATATTTCCTTGTGCTCAGCATTAAAAGGTAAAGCTCCGGCATTGCAGATCAGGACTTCTATGACATGAACACATATGGGCCAAAAGCTGAACTGAGTCTGGTGAGGGGGGTGGGGGGGAAAACAAAAGAGTAGACTCAGGGATAATTCAGAAGTATCTCGGTAAAACTTGAGCTGTGAAGACGACTAGATCTGTTTGAGTTACAAAATTTAAGACCAGTTTCTCCAAATAGAAAACAAAAAGGTAAGAAGCACTATGTAATGTGTATCTCTTAAGAGCTGTAAAAGACTACTGAGTAATTGACCCACCTGAGAAAGAGCCTTATTGAGGGGGGGCATGACCTGAACTGGTCAGGAAGAAGAGCTGAAAGAAGGGAAAATGAAGCAAAAGAAGACTGAGGAAACCATTAAGGAAGGATGGTAATTGGATAAGGAGTAGGAGGAGGAGGGAAAGGAACAGACTGTAGGGCCAGCAGAAAATGAGGTAGGATCGCCTGGACAACCCCAGGGGTTTTTAGACTTTTTTTTTTTTTAAAGCAAATACCTGACAACTATTAGGATGATGGTCCCTAGGGAGAAAGATAGCTTACTACTATATGTGGTTACCTTATTAGCTCAAGCAATTGAAAGCTTTCTGATTGAAATGTAAGAGTTGATGGAAGAAACACAAAACAGGTGGTTTTTTTCTTCGTTCAAGTGTACAGGATAAGACATCTATTTACAGAATAATGTTAAAACAAGTTACTAGGTCTGTGAAGACAATTGCTTAGACTTACAAAATTTGTGTTTGGGTTTCTTACGCCATTTCAGTTGAGCTTATCTTTGTCCATGGATTCTGGTAAGCTTCAAATATAGTGTCATATACACTAAAGGAAAGGCTTCTGTTACTGATTGTCAGTCCTTCTGGAAGGATTTCCAGCTTAACCACCAACATTTTAAACGTCTGTACTAGTTTCAGATCTTAAGAGTGTTTATTTTTTTGTGAAAACTAGAGATTGAGCATAATAAATCTAGACGTTGTAGTTGAGACAGAAATTAGTAGACTCAGCAGTTTCTTTGATGGCAGAGTATTCTTTGGGAGAATTAAAGGCTCGTATTCGTTAGTTTGAGGAAGAAGAAAGGACCTTTATGAAGACAAAAGAGCATACACCCACTAAAAAAACCATCCCAACTTCAACAAACCCTCAAGCCTCCCAAAATGTTCTTCAGAGTAATGTTTTCCTTCCAAGTCTTTAAACTGTTAAGCCTCTTCTTCTGTTCACACAGTAGGTGTTGTGCAGATGAGGTGTTGGAATTGAAAGGTATCTTCAGATACTGTATGCATAAGAGATGTAGGAGCTTAAGGGTATATCACTGAAAAAGGATCATTTAATAGCACAGAGAACATGATGCTGGAGAACTGTGATTTGCTAAGAGCCATTTAGAATGCTACTGCCGAAGTGTTAATTTAGGATTTTGTTGTAATTGAAATAAAGATAAGTGGATGCAAACAGGAAAATGTTTTGTGGGAGGCCGACGTAGTTGCATGATACACCTGAAATAAGTCAGAATTTTTAATATTTTAACATGATTTCAGTTTGAAAGGTTTTCTTGTTCCCATGTGTGGAAGAAAAAAAAACGTGCTTATTCAAAACTCAGCCACAGTACAAAACAATTGTTTTTCAGCCATTTGTTTTTATAGCTCTTTCATAGTTTCTCTGTATGCACAGGTAAGTTGGTGATCCAGTTAATAAGTGATTATAAGCGTAGAAGTGTTCTTTGCTGGTTTTAGGCTTGAGAAGCATCTCAGTAGCACAGCCTTAATGTGGACTGTGACCCGAATACTTAAAAATCACTCACTCGTAGCGTAGTGCTCTGAAATAATTGAATCCCAGTCACATCAACTTCAACTCCAAACACAGAATCATAGAATCAGTAGAGTTGGAAGGAACCTTTAGAGGTCATCTCGTCCAACTACCCTGCACTGAACAGGGACACCTACAGCTAGATCAGGAGTTGAGACCCCATCCAGGCTGGCCTTGAGTGTCTCCAGGGACAGGATATCAACCACATCTCTGGGCAACCTGTTCCTGTGCCTCACCACCCTCCCTGTAGAAAGGCTTTACTTATATAGAACCTAAATCTACCCTCTTTAAGCTTGAAACCATTTTTCTTTATTCCATCATCACAGACTCTGCTAAAGAGTCTGTTCCCTTCTTTCCTGTAGCTCCTCTTTAGACATTGAATTGCTGCTACCTGTCCACCTCAGAGCCTTCTCTGAAGGTGAACAGCTCCAGCTATTTCAGCCTGTCCTCGTAAGAGAGGTGGTCCATCCCTGGGATCATTTTATGGCCCTCCTCTTGATATGCTCTTGATATGCTCCAGCAGATCCATGTCTCTCCTGTACTGAGGACTCTACATCTGAATGCAGTACTCCACATGAGGCCTCACCAGGGCAGAGTAGAGGGGCAGGATCACCTCCCTTGCCCTGCTGGTCACATTTTTTTGATGCAGTCCAGGATATGTTTGGCCTTGTGGGCTACAAGGGCACATCGTTGGCTCATGTTCAGCTTCCTCTTTATCAGTACCTCCGGGTCTTTCTTGGCAGGGCTACGCTGAGTCCTTTCATCCTCCCCCAGTTTATATTGGTAGGAGGGGTTGCCTTGACAGGTGCAAGTTACTGTATTTGGATTTGTTGAACTGCATGAGGCTCACCTGGGCCCACTGCTCAAGCCTATCTAGATCCCTCTGAATGACATCCCTCTGGTGTGTTGACTGCACCCCACAGCTTGGTGTCATCAGCAAACTTTGCTGAGGGTGCATCAGCTTCATTGTCAATGTCACTGATAAAGATTAAAGAGTATCAGTCCAGGCACTCCTGTGGGACATTACTCATCACTGATTTCCATCCAGACATTGAGCCATTGGCCACCACTCTCTGGACTTGGTCCTGCAGCCAGTTCTTCGTCCATTGAACAGTACACCCATGAAATCCATATCTTTCCAATTTGGAGAGAGGGATGTTGTGGGGTACCATGTCAAAGGCCTTATTGAAGTCCAAACAGGTGATATTGGTGGCTCTTCCATTGTCTGTTAATGTAATAGCACCATCATAAAAGGCCATTAGTTTGGTCAAGCAGGATTTACACTTGGTGAAGCCATGCTGGTTGTCCCATATCACCTCCCTGTCTTCCACGTACTTTAGCATAGCTTCTAGAAGGATTTGCTCTATGATCTTTCCCGGGACAGAGGTGAGACTGACAGGTTGGTGGTTCCCAGGCTCATCCATTTTACCCTTCTTAAAAATGGGCCTGATGCTGCCTTTTTCCACTCACCAGGGTCTTCACCTGATTGCCACGATTTTTCAAATATCATTGAGAGTGGCTTGGTGACTGGATCAGCTAATTCTCTCAGGATCCTGAGATGCATCTCATTGTGACCTGTAGACTTGTGGATGTTCAGGTTCCTCAGGTCATCACAAATGTGATCTTTGCTTACAGAAGGAGAGACACTGCTTCCCCAGTTCCCTTCTTCCAAACCAAACATTTGAGGGCTGCATGTGAGCAGTTATCAGAGACCAGGACAAAAAGTACCTCAGCCTTCTCCCTGTTTGTTCTTGTCCAGCTTGCCTTTGTCACTCACTAGGGGGGATACGTCCTCCTGAACTTTCCTTTTCTGGTTGAGGTACCTGTGGAAGCCTTTCTTCTTCTTGGCACCTCCTGCCAAGTTTAGATCAAGCTGGGCCATGGTTTTTCTGACCCCATCCCTACTTAGCCTAGCAGCTTCCTTATACTCTTCTCACATCAGTGGATGTGTTAATATTTGTGCTCCAGTTGTTACAACCTTGTTTTGAAAATAAAAGCTGTGTATTTTTAGTAGCATGCAGTTACCCAACTGATTAGTCGTTAGGGAAATATTAAATGAAAATGAGATCTGACATCTGAAAGAAAGTTTTCATAGTTGAATGTAAAGCAGATCATAAGCTGATGCCAAAGAATGAAGATAAGACAAAATACTTAATGCCTTTGATCTGTTAGTGTTGAATGAAATGAGATGCCTGTAAGCAGAATAGCAGAAAGCAATAAAATACCACCCCTGTCCGCAAGTCCCCAAACCCATAATATAGATGACATTTCAGACGTATAGCAGGTTCTTGAGCCTGACAAGACCTTCTTAGTGCCTGAATGCTCTAATTCTTTTACTTTAGGGGGTCTGTCCACTTGGGAATGGCATGCAGACACACAGCTTAAGTCATCTGCTGTGTTTTGGCCTAAGGCTAATCAATTTACTTGGTAAATTGTCTGTGTTAGCATTGTGATCTCTTCAGTATATCCAAATGTGTCATAGTTTGTTAGCATGGACAGATTTCAGATGGGAACTGGTTTATGCATGTCCAGCTTGAAGCACTGATCTTTGCAAAATCTTTATTTTAACAGACTTAATGGGATGTATATGTGTTGCTAAATTTCAGCAAGCAAATAGACCCCTAGAAAGAAATAAATTCAGTGGGTTTTATAAGTTGTATCTGCACCTTTGTCTGATCTGGTCTTTCAAAAGTCAGATACCATAGCGTTACTATATGTGTATGCAGTATTTTTTGGACAAGCTATGTTACCCTAACGTGTGAGTTTTGTGGTCGCAGAATGAAGATTTATGGTAGAAATGTTATGAGCTAATAGTTTTACAGAAAACTACGGAGTTATTTTCTGAATTTCAGTATGTTCATGTTTTTATTCTACAGGTTACATTCATAGGTTTTGCTGAAGAGATGGGTACTGCTCATTTGCAGGTATAGTATATCTATCTAGATTGGAAAATAATACTCTTCAGCGCTAGTTATTTCTTGTAAGTAGTACATAGATCTTTGGACAATGGGATTTTGTTGTTTGAGATACAAAATATGTTTATATTGAATTTTTGAAAGCGTAATCATTTTCAACATTATTGACAGGTTGAAAATTATTATTTTAATGTGATCATTAGGGATTTTATATTGAAGTGCAACCTGACCCAGTCTTTGTATTGAAATGGTCTGAAACTGAATACTTAAACTATTTGGTTCATTTATTTGTTTGTTTTCTTAAAAACTCTGTATCAATATTTTTTCTTTGTTACCTTCTTAATAATTCTTAATAATTGTTCAGACTTGTGCTATATTTTCCTTAAATCTAAAAGTTATCTATGATTCTATAATTCTTTTCAAGGTCATGCTTAAAAGAAGCGCCATGTCCCTGTTTTTACAATAACATGCTTTGTTGGAATAGTGTTCTAGCCCTCTAAGAGCATGTGGAGGTCCACTGGGGACTATTGTTGGCTGTCTTTTGTCTGTAGTTGCATACCTTTTACGATGTGCAGTTGCTTTTCAGTGCTTCCAAGATTCTCCTTTGTGACCTTTAAGCTTCTTCTGTTTCATGAGAAACAGTGGAAATTCTTTGGACAGAAGAGCGGGTTAGATGTGCAGATTGAATTATTGTATTATTGAACTGTTAGTAGAAATGAGCTCTATACTAGAGTTTGAGAGAATAAGTGGTGGGTAAGTTAATAAATAAGGGATAAAAGAGAAACTTTATCAAAATTAGGAGTTGTTGGAGGGGATATGAGATTAAAATGAAGCAACAAACAACAACCGTTCATTTTCATTCACTTTTATTTTTCTCACTTTGTATTCTCAATTTGTTCCTATATTAAAATCAGGAGCTGTCAGCTGTTTCTGTAGAACTTCCAGATGTCCTGAAATCTCTTCAGTTGTGCAAACTAAAAGAAAATGAGGTTATTTTTCTAAAAGATGTAAAGAAAACCTTGACAAAACCCTATGTCATGAAGAACCAGGTAATTCTTTTGTTGTCTTGCATGTCTGATGCACAGAAGCTTTATATTTGGCCTCTTAAAGAGTTTGCTAATACTGTAGCTTGTTTTGCTTTTATTTTGTGTTCACAATAGTATTAGCGTTCTGTATTTCTGCATTTTTTTTGTTTAAAATGAACGTTAGAAAATCTCTAAGCTTGTTGCTTTCAAGTTAAGAGCTATATTATTAGTGCAAATACTATGGTGCTGATAGCATCCTTCTGCTCAACTGTTGTCCCTTTCACTGCCGATTTGGCAAGAAGATGAAATTTCTCAATTTGCCCATCTCAGCTCTGCTCAAATATGGCTTCTATCCTCTGCAGATTGTCTTCATTGAAACAGAGATGCCAAGAAATTATGAGAGTATCGGGTCCTCATAAAAATCAGTGGGTTCTCTAGTCACAAGTTGTCAAAGCAAAAAACTTTCAGTTATATTGACTTGCATGTTAAGTCAAATTGCATTACAAAATCTTGAGGAAATAAATATCCTATGAATTGAAATACTGTCCAATATAAAGAGGCTTTAAAATTGTGTTTTTTAAATAGTTTCATGAGTACATGTTGTCAGAGTTGTACCATACAGCCTTTTTTGTTTTATTGCAAAAATGTATTCAAATGGAGAAGTCATAAAAATGAGTAAGTAATTATAACTATTGCTTTATACACTTATTTTCTTTAAAAAAAATTTCTGAATTGCTTATTGTTGGTTAAAATGTATGTCAGTTTCATCTGGGAAAGAATTGTTTTCTTCAGAGTATCTGGTGTGATGCTATGTTTTGGTTCTAGGAGAAAAGCAGTGTTGATAACACAGTGATGTTTATAGTTTCTGATAAGCAGTGTTGTACAGAGCTAAGGCCATTCTCAGTGGAGGGCCCAAGCTACTGTGAGGGAACAGAATTAGGACAGCTGACTTAACCTGGCCAAAAGGGTATTCCATACCATATACAATCACGTAGAAGGAGTTATGAAGGGAGCGGGAGTTTATCTCATGTGCTGCTGCACGGGAGGGTTGGTGGGCATAAATCAGGGAGTGGTGAGCAATTGCTTGCTTATCACTTGTTATATGCGTTCATATATGTATATTTATAAGTATGCATACATATGCTTTTATATTTATATATATATTCATAAGTATTATCTGTTTCCTTTTATCTTAGTAAATAGCTTTATCTCAACGAGTTCTACTTTTTTTTTTCCTGATTCTCTCCCCCATCCCACTGGGAACTGGGGGGAGTGAGCAAATAACTATGTGGTGCTTAGCCACCTGCCAGATTAAACCACAACAATATGTTGAAGGAATCCTTTGTCATTCCTGACAGTTGAGATTATTCCAAGACTTTTTTTGTTTTCTTTTTTCTCTTTTTCAAGAACCAACTTCCTGAAGTGCTTTGTGTGATGCGATTGGCTCCTTCATTCCCAAAGAGCAAAGCGGATTATGTATTTACCTTGCTAAGCAAGTATACCATGGGTGTAAGACACACAGTTGAAATAAACTCACTGCAAAAACATCAAACAGAGACATCCCGGACAGAAGATGATGACACTAATCAGTCAGTTTCTTCAATTGAAGATGATTTTGTCACTGCTTTTGAGCAGTTAGATGAAGATGAGCCTTCAAAGACGCAAAGTGTTGGTAAGTACTTAGAGACTTATAAAAGTTGTTAATTGATGTTTAAGCTGTCAGGATTTCATAAGAAAAGAAGTGTAAGTAATGAGTAGTGTTTATATTATACAACTCAAAATGTAATTTGTTGCTATTCTTTTCAGAATAGCTTATTAAGTTGTCAACCAGAGATTCTAATCTTCATGTCAGATACTGATAAAACAGAATCTTCTACTTTGTGTGTACACAAATTCATGAATTTCAGGGAGTTGGTAGTAGGGTTTTGGGAAAAAATGTAACATTGCTTTAATTAAGAAAGGTAAGCTATTATATTGCAACAATAGCAAGTCCAGACATTGCTGTTCAAATCTATTGCTAGTGTAATTTCTGTGTAAATTCTTGTTTTTGAAGCAGTTACTATTTTTCCCTCCTCAGGGGCATGCAGCTCTACTTCTCGAAGCCATCGAGATGCTGCTTCACAGACCATCCCTGGTCAGTGTTCAGAAGCTGTGGACTCGAAGATCCGTTTGGGTTCTGGATGTCAGAAGTCATCATCTGCTAGATCTTCTGCTTTGTTTGATGTTTTGAGACTTAAAGAACTGTCCTCAGTAAAAAATTCAGTTACAACTTCAATTTCTGATCCTTGGTTACAAAGAAGTTTCTATAAGCCATATAACCCTTCTGATCAAGGTGTAAATTTTTTATGTAAAACGCTGTTTTCCTCCTCTCCAGCTGAATCTTCTGAGTCAAATTGTTCCAGCCCAAGCCCCATTATCTTCTTAGATGAAGAAGGATATCAGAAGAGCTTGAAGGCAAAGCTCCAGCTGCCAAAAATTCCAGTAGTGAAAGATGGTATTGAGGATTCAGACTCAGAAGTTAGTGAATTTTTTGATAGTTTTGATCAGTTTGATGAACTAGAACAAGCTCTAGAAAAATCTGTTAAAGTTATTAGGGATCCCATCTTAGGGAATCTCTCTCAGAAAAGGAGGACTGCCCATGAACATTTGTGTTCTGCTAACATTACAATGAATCCTCAGAAATTCAAGTTTGACCGTCCTACTCTTTCTGCCAATGTAAAGAAACCAACTCCTCGTAAACCAGAGTCACCATACAGCAGTGTCTTTGATGTCCCAGATTCCCCTCGCCCAGTTAAAACATCAGGGGAAGAGAATGGAGGCTTGTTCAGCCCTATTAGGTCATCAGCATTCAGTCCACTAGGGGGCTGTGGTTCTTCTGAATGTTTATGTCGTATCAGTCTTGGTGGAGATGAGACGAGTCAAAACCACCATGATGCACTTTATAATACTTATTCAGAATATGCTGATAGTGTTTCATTTGAAATATTGGGTTCTGTTTTTCAATCCGACTCTTCATCAGAACTTGGAGGAAATGATTCCAGATGCAACAGGACTGCTTTGAAAGAAGAAAAAGTTCAAGCTGCAGATCTCAGAAAGAAAACTGGCGAGGAGCCAGATAGACAAGCAAAATCTCAACATAAGTCATCAATGATTAGAGATAGCATTCAAAAATTTGCAACTGACTTGGTTGAAAAAAGTTTGGGCAGTGCTTTTAAGGACCTGCAGAAAGGTGTTTCTTCATGTACCAATGCACTTTGTCATTTGGCTGCTAGGTTGACATCTTCTGTCTTTCAAATGGCTTTCTATGAAATTGGAAGACGTAGAGCAATCTCCCTGAAAGAACGTGCTATTAATGGGCTAGCAAGCTTTTTGGTGAGTGAAGCTATAACTGGTGCATTGAAAGAACTGCGACATGTAAAGAAACAAATGTTTACCAATACTGTTGCTAGATTTGCGGCAGACCTTGCTGAAGAACTTGTGTTTGAAGGAATCATGGAAGTATGCCAGTTTTCATATCCATCGACTCCTACAGCTGCACAGCTTTCTTCATTTTCTTATGAAGATAAAGTGGTAAGATCCTATGCCAGAGATCTGTCCGAGTCTGTCATTCAGGAGGCTTTTATTGAACTATCTCAGGTTGATGTCACCTTTACAACACAAGCGGCCATTAGTGTTTCCATGGACAATGTTAAATATGTGAGTGCAGAAAGTATGCTAGAATCAACACGGACCTCCACAGTTTTTCCTAATTTTAATGATAGGGTAGGACAGAATCCAATCCAAGATTGCAAGAAGGAATATACAGTACATCAAGCTCTATTTTGTACCTCTGGTGTTGTAAGTTCAATACCTGTTCCCTTAGCTGGAAGAGCTCTTTGTCATTATCAAGCTTCCTCTGATACTTGTAAAGCAAAAGTATGCACTGCTCCAAATTCTGATGACAGTACGAAAGTATACAAAGGCTGCAGTCATCCATTTTTCACAAGCAGAAAAAGAGAGGAGGAAGTCTCTTCTTTCAGGAATATATACCTTACTTCGGATCACAATCAAAGTGTTGAAAATAATCCGTCACTCTTACATAACCAGAATGAAACTAAACAAACAAATAACAGATCTGGAATGAGGAGTAACTCAGAATTAACAAATGGATCAAAAAACATTAGTAGTTTTTCTGGAACTATGGTGGATATGATAGTAAATGAAGCTTATGAGGCCATATCCTCATCTAGAATAACAAAAGCAGTGGAAGAGTGTACAGATCTTTTAACAAGAAAAGTAGTAGATAAGAAACCTTATGTGCAATATAGCGGTGAAGATTTCCCCAAGAATGTGTTTGCGGATCACCTGGCCAAGTATATCATGAAACAATCTGTGGATGAAAGTAAAACTGTGTTATGCAACACCAGTGAAAATTTATTATGTAATATGGGCTCACAGACTCATGCAGATATCAGTGGAAGAGAGCAACGTGTAATAAAGAAGCAAGAGACTGCGAAACAAAGTAATGTTTCCGTAATTGTTGAACAACAGATGCCTTTGAATAATCCATGTAAATTGCTTACTCCAACTAATTCTGTTCAGTGTTTTTCAGAATCTAGAGATCGTTGGCAGGAACAAAAAGGGTACAGATGTTCTTCAAAATCACCACCACTGTGCTCCACTGTGAATTTAGCTAGGCGTGTTCTAGAGGACGTGACTGACACAGGAAGTTGCTCAATGGCGTATTTAAACAAGCCCTCAAAAAACCATGATAGTCAAAAACCTTCATCAGGACCTTTGACTTACAGGCAAGCTGATTGTTTTCTTCATGCAAATAGCTTTTCTTCAGTGATGTCTGGCAGTGAAGACGCTTTGGAGATGATTGATAAATCAAGTATCAAAGATGGAAATAACAGTTTAACACCTGACACACCCCCACCAACTCCTTTAGTACCATGTCAAGCTAGTTCTGAAAGAAACCTAAGAAAATTGTCTAAGAAACTCAAGGGAGAATTAGCAAAGGAATTTGCACCTGCAACACCACCATCTACACCTTACAGTCCATCTGTTACAGGTTCATCTGAAATTGAACATGACTCTTTGGAAAATGAGGAATTTATGCTGAAACTCATGCGATCACTTTCTGAAGAAGTTGAAAGTAGTGAAGATGAAGATCATTCTGAAAAGATCGTTGAGAAGGAAGAACATTCAGAAAAAACTGTTCAGTATGCAGATTATTTAGCTAGTCGTATAATTTCAATAGCAACTGAAATGGCGGCTTCCCATTTAGATGCTAAAACAAATGAAAGAGAAGCTGATAGACAGGTTCAGTTGAGTATGCAAAACAAAAACTGTGGATATTCTGCATCTGTAAGTACGCCAGAAGAGACGTGCAGTTCTTTATGGAATTACGCAGGTGATATGGCAGGAAAAGTCATCAATGAAGCCAAGAAAATGGTGAAATTAAGGCACTGTAAACTGTTAAAGTTGAAACGTGTTAACTGCCAAGTGGATTGCTTTTATCTGAGAAAAGGTGATAAAGATCATAGTTCAAAGGAGGAATGTGGCCCAGTGCAGGACCAGTGTCCTAGTGAGAGAGATTCGTCTGTACTTTCTTTACCACAGGGTCCAGGCATGATAGGTTTGACATCTAAGTACCCCAGCTGTGAAAGTGTGACTGATGAATATGCAGATCATATAATTCATGTTTTGAAAAAAGAAGGTGGTAACGCTGAACTGTTAATGGATCAGTATGCCAGCAGACTTGCCTACAGGTCTATCAAATCAGGCCTACGGCAGGCTGCTAGGAAAACTAAATTGAGATGCAACAGAAAGATATTTCCTGGGCAAAGCACACCGATGAATGGTAAACTAGAACTTATCAAAACAGTGAATAAAGATGCAGTACAGCAAGTGAAAAGTGGCATTCATCACTGTGCAGACCAACTTCATGAAAGTAGTATCAGCACGCAGAGGACAGAACGCATGGAATTGTTGCACTTTTCAGAATCTCTTGCTTGCAGCATAACGCGTGATGTCAGAAAGAAATTGAAACTATCAGGAGCATGTTTGCCAAAATCTCTGACAGATTCCTGTCTATATAAAAAGACTGAATTTGAGGAAATTGCAGGGGATCTTATTAAAACACGATTTCCTAGGACACTTCTACCTTTCTCCCCAAATCATAAACTGTATCATAGCACAGGCAGTTTGAATGAAAATGGTTACAGTGAAAGCATAATTCAAGCTATAGAACAGTACGCTAGAAAAGTAGCAGATGATACTCTAGAAATGGGTTTAGAATCTGCTGGTCTCCAGGTTGCTGAAAACAGAAAAAATGGGGATAGGCTTTCATATACTGAGAAACTGTCTCCTTTTTCTGGAACTGTCTGTAGATGCTGCAGTATGAAGGAACATCAGTACTGTACAGAAAACGTATCTCATCACTTACCTCTGCAAGATTCCTCTATTCCAGTGAGGCATTTTCTTCATTCTAGGTTGGACAGTGTCTGCCAAAAACCAAGAGTCTTTCAGCTTGATATTCCTAAAATTCATGTTGATGGAGAACAGAAGACAGTGTTCTCTGATAAGGTGGTTGCTGCGCCTGTTGAAAAAGCAGAGAGAGAGCTGAGTTATGCAAGTGTGGCAGCTGACAGTGGTATTGGACAAGATGGAGTCAGTTTTGCTGAAAGCCTTACTACTGAAATAATGACATCAGCTATGACTAATATCAGTCAGGCAGTTAACATAAGGTAATAATTCTCTTTTGTTGCAGTCTGTGCCAGAAGAAGGAGGACTGTTAATACAAATGTTAATGTGTTTAGAAGGTTTTTTGTTGTTGTTGTTTTCTTTCATAAATGCAAATTTTATGTTCTGAGTACTTTGTTTTATTCTTATACTGGTATACAAATGATTCTTAACGAGAAAAAAAAATACATTTTTCCACCTGTGGGAACTTGAAACAGATTTCTGCATATTTCAGCATGCATGTGTTCCAGTAGGTGGGTTTATATTTGGAGCTTACTATTTCAACTTGAAATACTATTATTTTTACCTACAGGAGACCCTTCAGGTTTTATTCGTGCTTGAGCCGTGAAATAATTCTAATTTATTCCCTTCTTGTATTTCCTTCTCTGTATTGAAAAATATAAGTAACTTATTTTTCATTGTCAGCAGGCACATCTGGTAGCATCCAGGCCAGCCAGTACTTCATAGAATGAAGAGTTTATTTTACTTATGAATGTTGTGATAGCATCCTTATTATTGGAAGAAAAGAACAGGGGGGTTGGAGATTCATGATCCTTGAGGTCCCTTCCAATCCGGGCCATTCTGTGTGATTCTGTAATGCCTACACCATCAGAGCTGAGACTTTTTTTAATTACTTCTAAAAAAAATTAGTTGAAATTTCTGGTTGGAAAAGCAAAATTAAGGATTTCACTATTTTTTGTCTATGACAGCATGGAGGTATTAAAATCTTAACGTGACAAAAAATGTTCAAATGCTTCTTACAGCATCATCTAATTTATGTCTCTTGAGATTTGCACTGTGTGGTGGAAGGAATGGCTGCTAGCACTGGTGAAGCTAAATAGATCTGCAGGGAAAATTCACCTTTTATTATTATTGGGGTGGATTATGATTCCAATTCTAAGCTATATCTTTGCCTAAAAAAACTCGTGCTTTCTGGAGTGAAGTGTTACCAGTAATGAAAGCAAGGGAGGGGAAATAGCCAAACTGCCCCGTGTTGAATAATTTCAAAAACGTAATATTCTTTGCTTGAAAACTGTACCTTGATCTATAGTCTATAGACTAAAATGCATAGACGGTAAAACTGTTCTATGCTTTACAGCAAACTGTCTTCTGAATGAGAGAATTATTTGTGCCATTCCCTCTGTCAGATTCATTTGGTTGCTCCATTTCTTTTGAGAAATTGGAAATTAATATCCTTGAAATAAGTGTTAAATTGTTGTAAATGAATTTAAACAGATCTGACGTGAAACGCAGTGATGTTTTTGTCTTAATTTTTTGTTTAGCACTGTTGGAAGAGAAGGATTTCACTCTGTTGAATCTGTTGTTAGCCAGCAGATGAGCCTTAGTATTGGTGATGATAGCACTGGCAGCTGGTCAAATCTAAGTTTCGAAGATGAACATCCTGATGAGAGCAGCAGTTTTCTTCATCTCAGTGACAGGTAACTATAAATATGTTAACACAGTTACTATAGCTACCTTAGCATGAAAAAACGTGGTATCAAGTGTGTGTTTTCTTTGGGGAGATGGGGGAAAGGAGCTTATTTTGTCTTCAAGCGATGTGCTTTATATTGAAGTGGCTCTAATGTTGTATTTTGAATTGATGTTTTCCTACAAAATATTTTGTTCACAAATATTTATAATACCTTAAGTGTAAAATAGGTTATTTTGTCACTTTTGTTACAGTTGCATCAAGAACACTGTATATGTATAATTTAAATATTTGTAAAAGATGCAGATTTTTAAAAACAGCATGTATAAAAAGCAGTTTGAAAGTAGTGTTTGTTTAGCTCTACAATTAAAAATTAATATGTTTTATGTAAATTCATCTATTCTTGAGAGGAACAAATGTGCTTTGTTTCTAAGAGGAGCTTTGAACAGCTGTTTTTAGGAGTTGAATTTATCAGCTATTCTTACTGATGCTGTATTCATGTGTTACTAACCAGGAACTTACAGGTTTGTAGTACTGGAACTTGCCTGTTTAAGATAGTAACTTCTTCCACAGAGCTTCATGCTGAAATTCCAGTGGCTGATTGATAGCCAGCTGAATTAAAACAGGAGTTTTAAACATCTGCAACGTTTCTGTTGCCACAGAAAATTATAGTGAGTTGTGGCCCTAACTTCTTTATAGGCAAGATATGAGGAATGAGTAAGCTTAGTTTTGCATGAAGGATATATCACGTAAGTAGAATGTTCAGCACTTCAGATGAAGAACAGCAGAAATGGGGGTGTTCTTTGTTTTTTTTTTTTACACTCATGTAATGTGCACGTAGATTATTTGGTACCAAATTGAAACTGATCAAACAGCAGTAGGTTTTTTTCATGTCTGGCTTAAGCAAATATTTTAATCAAACCAATGCTACAATTTCTTACTCATACAACAGATACTTCTGTGAAAGTAAATGTTGCCTAAAAGATATTTTAATAATGCATCATCTGTTGAATGAGTGGAAATAAATTTGACTTACATGGTGGAATTCAGAATATAAGAAAAGAAGAATCAGCATATTGACAGTTACAAACAGTGAATAAAATAGGAGTTAATTGATGCTGGAGGAAAAAAAAAAGATGTAAAGTCTGAACCTGTTGTGCCCATGGTGTTTTTACTGTCATTCCCAAGACAGCTTTAAATGGAAAGAAAGTACTTTGTGCAATTTTAAAGACACTTTGTTCATTAGAGGAGGAATGACCTAAATTAGCATATAACTCAGGGAAGGGGAGACATAATTTAGATATATATATTTAAAATAAACTCTTCAATATAACAAGAAAATGGCATTCACTTATAGAGCATCATCATGCAATTACAATAGCTTAAAGTGTGGGGTTTTCTTTAATGTTTTTTTTTTTTTTTTGTGGTTAGGTCTATCTATTTAAAAAATATTGCACTAATTATGTGTAAGCTATGTCAATGCCAATTTGAAACACATGAATAAATACCCAGGGGCCCTGGGTAACCTGATCTAGCTGTGTACGTCCTTGTTCACTGCAGGGGAATTGGACTAGATGGCCCTCAAAGGTCCCTTCAGATTCTAAGGATTCTATGATACACTTCAGGTAGTTTTGCTCCCTTGACAAAGGGAGCATTTCTTAATATGCATGGCTTTTTTTTATCTGAGAAGCTCCCTTCAGTCGTCTTTGTGCCATCCTTGAAGTAGTAGGTATTATTGGGCCATTTGTAGTGCCATACCTTGCAATTGGGTAATACAGGGAATAGTAAGATTTTCTTGCAGGGAAGACCAGCCCTTTCCAGATGGTTGGCAGTATTTGATGGATACTGATATTAGAGACTCCTTTAGCCAACAGTTTGGGAATTATATTGATAGTAAGCCTAGAAATTCCATGAATGGTGGATTAAAGTTGCAGAACACAGGATCAGACTCTTTAGAAAAAACAGAAGGCAAATTGTAACGTGTTTCAGGATGGGAAAAAAAATGACATTTTTTTCATAGAAATTCTTTTGACAAGGTACATTCTCTCTTCCTGCATGATCTCAGGTCCATATAAAAACTGTGTTTCAGTACTTACAGAGGATTAAGCTAGCTGTAAGCAGGGGAGCAAGACAAGTTGGAAAGAATTATCAAAGCATAATCTGTGTAGTTTAATTTGAATGGAAATGCCAATTAAAGTTCTTTTGTGGCCTTGGTAAAGTTAGTTACTCAGGGGATTGTTCATATTGTTTGCTTTGCATTTTTTAATGCTGGCAGCTTAAGTTTAGAAGTAGTATTACAGTAGTATTAGGCTTTTTCTCTAGTTCATTTATAGGTATAGGCATAGAGTTTTCCATAATGTGGATCAGAGCTTCCAGATGAGGTTATACTTCAGAACAGAAGCCTTCTGCCTTTGACTGTATTGTGTATGTAACACAAAATCTTGAAGCAGGATGATACCGTTCCTATATACATAATATGATATATGTATAAACAGCTTTTCTTTCTGGTAATCCTTACGGTGATTTGTGTTGAGGAGCAGCATGAAGCCTTATAGAAGCATTTATAATACCTTTTTCTGTTTATTGCTCGTTCTGTCATTGCAGATCTTTATTTTTGAGACTATGTTTTAAGATGCTGAACTAAAGGTCACATTAGCAAAACAAACAAAAACCAAACAAACCAAACCATCTTTTATATTGCTATTACGTTGTAATCACATGGTTAACTGCATTTAATATACTGTATCTTCAGACCCAGATTGACCTGTAAAATGTATAAATGTATCTTTCCAGAACAGTACTATGCATGAGGCCATTCAATTAAGTTGTGAATACTTTTTCCTTTAGTCTGAGAACTGGGGCAGCTTTTACTTATGTTAAGCAGCTACAATTCTCAAAGAAAGAGGCTGAGCACAGAGTGTTGATACCAGTAGACTGTTTAAAATCTCTTTTCTATATATCTAATTCAGAACCAAGGTTAATATTAATACTTAATATGTTCAGTGATAGCCTCAAACAGTAGCTTGAAAAATGTTCTTGACCAGATTTGCATCTCCTATGCAAATCTAGCAGGTAATTGCAACATCTTGGTAACTGCCTTTGGTGCTTTTTTTTTTTATTTGTGCATTTTAATAGTTTATTTGCAATTCTAGGGCTGCGTTGATTTATTTGAAAGCTTCTGCTCCTTAATTTTATTTTTTTTTCTCCCTCAGTTAGTATGTGTTCATACTGCAAGCTTGCTAACCTACCATTACAGTGTGGAAATTAAGTACTTAAATGTGCTTAAATGCACCCACACTGAGAAGCAAAGGACACTGATAGGTGATACTGTTACTGACAGCTTCTTTAAAGAGATAAATATCTGCCTCTTGAAATGTTCCCTTTCACCATTTATTGTTTTAAATTTTACTATTTGCTGTCAGCAGAATATGTGGAAAAGAGCTTTAGCAGTCACACAAAACTTAGCTGAAGAGCTGCAGTAGTCAGGGTTGGAGATTAATGATCCTTGAGGTCCCTCCCAACCCTGACCGTTCTGTGATTCTGTGCATCTTCTTGCAGTACTAGTTCTCTAAAATGCTTCATGGCTTGTCATACCATCTATAGTAGATAATTTAGGCTTCTCAGATTGCCTTGAAATTTTATTCTTAGAAAGCTTCCAGACATGCTCTGGGAAAGGTGTGAAATTGGAAAACAGGAGGTTTAATGAGTAGCTCAATCTTACATGCAAGCACAAAGTAACAAATTGCTAACAGTAGTGCCTAAAACATATCAGTGTAAGGACACCCTCAGTTGCCAGTTCTTCACATTGAACATAGTCATGGAATAAATGCATTGTGGTTGTGAACTGTGAGTTAATTTTTTTGTCTTATTTTCTCTAATGAAAGCCAATTTGGAGATCAGTATTCAGAATTTATTTAAAATTAAAAAAGCTTTTCTCATTTTTTTTTTTCCCCCTGAGAATTCTGTTCCATCCAGCTATTGGAGTTCACTGCTGAGCTTTTGGAATGAGAGGAGGGGAATTAATTTGTGCAATTGTCCCCACAACGTATAATTTTATGAACTTTTAGTTAGCTTTTAAGCAAACATTGTATTTGTAGTCCAGATTCCAGCATATAATTACTGAAATTTTTGAGCTTGTGTAAGTGACAAATAATCTGGTTTGGCCTAAAGACAGAATTACTATTAGCATTGATCTGGAAAATTAACGAGTACAAATTAATACTTTCACCTGTATACAGAAGTTTGCCAGTTTTGCATTATAATACAGATGGTTGCTCTGAATGTCTCTGACAGTCATGTTTGTACTCTATTCCAGTAAGCACATTTAGAAAGTTTCAGTGTTCTTGTGTTAAACGTCTTGACAAAACAGCTCTGAGGAAGACCAAGGTTTGAGTTTGAGCTATTGTTCTTTTCTAGTTCAGCTGTGTTCTCTTCTTCTCCTGGCAGTAATGGTAACAGCAGTAGCTGGAGCAGTCTTGGTTTAGAAGGGGATATGTATGAGGAGAATTTATCCTTTCCAACATCAGACAGGTTGGTTGAGTTGAGAATATAAACCAGATGGGATCCTTATAATTAATGCATGTAATCATCAATTTGGGAAGTAAGAATATGGCACTTCTTTAATGCTTTTATGTTATTCGCTCTCTTCACACCTAATCACAGTGTGATTTCCTTCATTAATTAATCCATACTGAATGGTTAAACTTTGCTGTGCTAAACTGGTGAATGTGTTCTGCTTGCAAAATGAAAGGTCCCACTTATGCATGTTCTTGCTTGTGGTTCACAAGTCTTTAGATTTACTTTGTCATGCAAACTAGAGCTTGCTTCCTACAGGATTTCTGTTTCTCATGTAGCTTGTGGAAACTTTCAAAATTTCTTGGTAAATGATATTTGTAGAACATTTAACATGCAGCTTTGAATAATCTATAGCTGTTCATACATGTGATATAAGATATCTCAACTTTTCTTGCATATGAAGCAAACCTGTCCTCTTCGATATTAACAAGTTTTCGTCCTATTTTAAAAGATCTCTTTACAAGTTTCTTGCCTTTTCTCTCTTTCCCCTAAATCTCATGAACTTGATGACAGATACATTTCCAACATGAAATGGTGTGAGAAGCAAAGCTTTTCATTCTCTTTTCTTAAATCTTCTATGGTCTTCCTGTCTTTACTGTTTGATGTTCAATACAGTCTTAGGATTGACTGTATTTCTTCTATGTATATTGTTTTAATTTTTTTGTTATATTTTTAAAATACAGTGATGGAACAGAAGACAAAGATGAGGATTCCAAGGATGCTGTAGAAGGTAATCTCAATTCCAGCATTTATTGCTGTTCTTGACCTGTGTACTTGACATGATTTATTATTTTGTTAATTCTTTGCTTTTGTAATCTGCAAAATAACCCTGTTATCCCTGTAGATCATTATGCCATTGGTGTCATTTAAGTGTCAGAATATATTCTTAGATTAATATTTTGAGAGAGCGCATTGAAAGAAAACATCGAAATATACAGCATCTGAGAAAGGTTAGTCTCTGATTTTTAGAAAACACGTGTAATTAACAGTGAAAGATAGTGAACTGTGATCAGCTCCTTGAATGTGTGAATTAGTGAGGTATATAAATTATGATCTGTACAGAATCTTGTTAAAATTTTATGTTTCTTAGAGAACTCTGAACTTGGTCCAGTCTGAGCGGGGTACAAAAGGTTGTTAACTCATTACTTTCCATGTTTTGGTCTTTCACTATGAGGTTGAGAAAATACAAGTTACCATTATTCTTTTTCTGTACTCAACTTGAAGAAAAAAATTAAATTGATTCAATGTCTTTATTTTTTTTTAATGTTAGGTTTGGAGCATGTAAAAAAGACTTTAGCCATATTAAATATTGACCTGGAACCAAATCTAGTGGACCCCCAGCTCAGAGCAGCACTCCAGTGGCTAGCAGCTTCCGAAACAGATGTGTCTGATCTGCACTTTCACGACACTGCTACGAGGGAATTTGTCTTAGTAAGTTGTTGAGTTTGGTGGACTTTGGGAGAGGGAAGAATGTGATAAGATTTGTGGGGTTTACTTTATTTTTATTTGCTATATCAGCTGTTTCTTCTTTTCCACTCACTAATAAGGAGATATTTGCTGGCAAGAAAAATCATTATTTAAATCCTGGTTGGTCAAAGTGGTACAGGCTGTTTAGTCTCTGCATGTACAGTAAATAACAGTGCATTAATGAAAGCTGAGTTACCTTATCTCACAAGTTGTTTTACTCAGCTTATTCCAAAGAAAGGTACAGTTACAACACTTTTGTTCAGTGAAAAATGTACTTTTAAAAGCATTTTTTAATGTAGTGTTTAATTGTATGCAAACTAAATCTCATTTTTGAGAACTTGCTTGTGCAAATAGTTTTCTAACGTTATAGTGTGATCTTCATCCTCAAGTTTTTATGCCAGCAAATGCACACTTTCTTACCAGAATTAAGTTATGAAGTTTAGATTTTATTTTTTTTTTCTGGAAGAAACTGCGATCAAAGCTGTTAAGAAAAAGTACTGAATGAGTCTGTTTTGGTTTTAGAGGTTGATGTGACCATAGAAAAAGCTGAATTTAATAGGAGAGGCTTCAGTAAAGTGGATCTCATAGGGGAGGGAGTTGAAACTCGATGATCACTGTGGTCCTTTTCAACCCAGGCCATTCTGTGATTCTGTGTCTCTTCCTCCTACTTCTTCTGCAGGTTTTTACTTTGCTAGAGACTAAAGTTGCAATGCTGGCTTTAAACTAATGCCTAAAGATGCAAAGGAGATTATTATAGCTAATCAGAGAATATGATGAGAAAAGTACTCTGAAAAATAACTTTTTTTTTTTTGGTAGTAAAAATCTTGCTTCTTGACAAGTTATAAAGTGGTACTTAGATGACACCTAAAGATAAAAATACAACATCTTCAGACAAACAATCATCATGCAATGCTGAAAACATTTGTTTGCTTTTAAATAATCATTTGATTCGCTAGGTTTTACATATTCATCTTCAGTTCTCCAAAGGTAGTTATGTTAAGATGAACTGAAACACTTTTTTCCTTACCTGTTGTTATTCTGTCTCTTTTCTCAGTAATGCTGTCTATCTACAGACTTGTGTCCAGTTTATGTCCAGTTGCCAAACCCAGAATGTCACCTGTTATGTCAGTCAGACTCAGCGTCCTTTTCTTTGGTTTTGGATGAAAATGAAAATGAAAACTCTGAGCATTGTCCCTGTTTGAATTATCCAGTACAGGAAAGATTAGGAAATGTAGTTTTTGAAATTAATTTATTTTTAATTGTCAATTTATAAGTTCAGAGAACGAAACCTTTCTAGAACGATACTTGTAAAAGTAATAAGGATGTTCTTCTGAAAGGCTCCTGTGTTCTTTCAGGATTATATTTAATAAAAACAAGATATTTAGCAGTACAGTACAAGAAGTCTTGAAGTTAGTCTCAGGCTGATGTTGACGATCTGGCCCAAACTGAGGTTCTTAAATTGGAAGTAGTCATTCTCTGTTCCGTCACTAGTAAAACTAGATGCACCTCCAGAGGGCACTGTAGCCCAGCAGAAAACTAAACTGACTTCTGCTTTCTGATGTCTTCCCCAACTAAATTGACCTCTACGTATAATCTCGAAGTCAGCTCTGTGGTTTTGATAATCTCAGCTACTTTGGTAAGGTACCACAGTTACATAAGGAATAAACCTGGGCTTTTAAAATCACACTGAAAACAGTAATTTTCACTTTAAACAGTTGGAAGTTTCAGGAAGGGAGGAGAGGCAAATGTTAGCTGATCAGAGCAGGATAATAAGCCACTGATGTTTTGTGGCTGTATAAAAGATAAAAATATACCGTGCCTGCTATATGCTGGTAGTTACTAGCTGAAACTGGATACGAACTCTTGAGAGTTCACACTGTACTCAGCAAGGCAGAAAAGTTGATTACCTGTATATGAAACAAAATATGTTAGTTAGCTGCTAAAACAAGAAGCTAGTGAATTAGATAAATCTTGGGGAAAAAAAATTCAAGAAGATCTGACAGTATAGATATGCAAGTGCCTTGATTTAAAAAATAATAATAATAATAATAATGTGTGCACATGCATATAATTTTTAATCAGAACAGTATCTAACTGTTCTAGGATTTCTGGGGTCTGTTTTGAGTCAACTCAGTTGATTCTCTTGTGTGACAGTAGGAAGCAGCAGTCATAAAGAAAATATGGGATTGAACTTTGAACTCAATTAAAACACAAAGATAAGCAAAGCCAGGTGACAGCTCTCATATTTAGTGTGATGATATATTTTTCCTTAGACAGAAACTTTAAACTGTATTTGCCTAAGTACATCTTTGGACTTCAGCCAAACTTCTCTCTGGCGTAAGAAAAATTACCCTTCTTTTATAAACCATTTACAAAATTGCCTCTTGTAGCCCATAAAACTCTTTTTTGCTGTGCTGTATTTTAAAATTTGCAAATAATTCATGGAAATAACTTCAGACTTCTGTCTCCCTCTTATGTAGAATGTGTTCGTTTTTTTTTTTTAACTAAAGAAATTTTTGCGTTCAGTACATGTTCTGCTCAAGATCAGAGATTCTGCTCATTCAAGATAACCTGTACTCAGAAGTTAACTCTTTTGTACAGGTTTTTAGTACTGGGTTGATTACAACCAAAAATGCAGCATGAAATGTTCAGTATTCACACTCTGCCTGACAGTTCTATCACCTGTCTCCTTGCAGTCAGAACATCACACTTAGGTGAAGAAATAGGGAAAAGTTGTCTCACTCTTCTTTTTTTTTTTTCCTGGAATTTTCATACTTCTGTTTGACAGGTCTCAGAAAAAAAAAAAAAAAACTCAATAAATTTTTAATGTGGTAGCTGTGAAGATATTTTCCTGAATGACTTTAAAACTTAATAAGAGCAATAAAATTTTGCGATTTCAGGAGATATGTGAAGTGTATGTCTAAATTGTTGTTAAATGCAGCATTGGCGGTTATGCTGAAAGCTACCAAGAAAATATATTTTTTTAAAGTAAAGATTTCTTAGTTCTGACAAACTGACAAATTCACTGTATCTTAGGGTGGTAATTCTTCCATATTTAGCTAATCTTGACATGTAGGCAAAGAAAATTTCTTGCTTGGGCTCCTGGATGAAAAAAAATGTTTTCAGCTACGCTGATTTCCATTCACAAATGGTAGTTTAACGTAACCTTCACCTTTTCCTCTTCTCCAAGATGCTATAATTTCCTAACTCTGAAGGCGCTGTTTCCGTTGAGGGTAGCATCTGTGCCACCCAAACCACACTATATGTTGTGAAAGGAAAATCCACATCCTTTTATTAAGACTGAGTTTTGTCTTTTTTTATGTGCGTTATTGGCATGGGAGGGGTGGCAAATGTTTTAACCTTGTGTTCGGAATTTCCTGTTTTCTGCAGTCTTGATGAACCACAACCTTCATACCTATGGCACCAGATCATTTGAAAATGTCACTCCCTCCAGAAGAAACTGTTGTGAAAAGCGCTTGATCCTTGAGGAAGTTTTTGTTTTTGTAGATGTGGGAATAATGATTAACTTGTTACAACTGATCTTTTATGAGCTAATGTTTCAAGAATAACTTCTGTAACTGTTAATCAGGATGTGCTGGTCAAAATATTTTGTTTTGTGTTTCTCCCATATCCCCTTTAGCTTTCCAGAAGACTGCGTGAAAGAGATTGGAAAGTGGGAGATCTCTTGCAAGCAGTGTTGAAGTACTGTGAAATGCTGGAGAAGGCATCTGATGGAGAACAAGCCCTTAATAAGTCTTTGGTTGGATGGCTTCTGGATAATGTCTGAAAAAGTCCAAAGATGCACCACTCTTCGCTTCATTCCTCTTTCAAAAGGAGATAGGAAGAACGTAGATAAATAATGTAAAATTCAATTAATGAATGTTCAAGTAATTGTCAGCATTTAAAAGACTGAGGTGAAAGTCAAAGTATCTGTGCTGTGCTTTGTGATACTGTGCACATGGTATGTTTATTCAGTCCATAATCAGCATTGTCCACCCATGTATAACTTGTATTTACTGCTGTGTTCAGACCGTTGAGATAGTTACGAAAAAGTACCTTGTCTATGACAGTAGTTCAGAGGAGACAGTCTCAGGCATGATATTGAGGATTCCCACTGCACCAGGATTGCTCTTTCCCATTTGTGCCTGCTCTGTATTCACGGTGGGACTATGAACACTTACATTTTGGAAAAACCTCTTTTCATAATCTGCAGCAGGATTTTCTAGAAGAATTATCAGTCTTGGCCAAGTTAGGTACACAAGGGCAGAGATATCAGGAGGAAAATGGACTTGCTCAGGCAGACCTTTAGTGAAGTCTGCTTTCATAGCTGCCTTTCTCAATTTGAATTTTTAAAGATGTGAGAGTCTGCTCTGAAATCGAGGTGCAAATACTTGTTCTCTTTGGTTGATTGTAGAGCTGGTAAGTTCTGGTAGAAGGACAGACTAGGAGGCTGAGCATAACTTCTTAAAAACAAAGCAAAGTTTGTTGAAGTTTGCCAGTCAAGTTTAAATTGCTAAATTTCTTACTGAAGTTTCTAGTACCAAAATACTTGTTTAACATTGATTTTATGTCTGAAGAATTTGTATGTTAGTCTTTGTTATGGTTTAATCCCAGTAGCAGTTCAACTCCACACAGCTGCTTGTTCACTGCCCCTCACAGTGTGACGGCCAAGCAACTTAGAAAGGTGAAAGTGTTAAGAACTCATGGCTTGGGATAAAGACAGCTGCAGCAAAAGCTGCCCTTGCAAGCAAAGCAAAATCAGGGGTCCCTCATATGTAATGGGTGCTTGGGAAGACAACCAGCATGATTCTAAATGCCACCCTCCCTGCCATACCATCTTCTATTGCTGAGCATAACACTGCGTAGAGTGGAATATCTCTTTGGTTAATGTGTCAGCTATCCTGGCTATGTCCCTGATCAGCACCTTGTGCCCCTTAGCTCCTCACTGGCAGGTCTTCTTGAGAAGCTGAAATGGCCACAGCTCTGTTAGCACTGCTCTGCAGCAACTAAAATATCAATGTGTTATCAATATTATTTTCAATAAGTCCAAAACATAGCACCATACAAACCTCTGTGAAGAAAATTAATTCAAGCCAAAGCTGGGAGTCTCACATACAAAGTAGCAAATGGATTTTTTTTTTCTCTGAGAATTGTGGCCATCTTTTTGACCAGTCTAATTCTTTACTTCTTACCTTCCATACATGAGTTTTCTTTTCAGTAATAAAGAGAGTTTTGTTACTTGCTGAGCACTTAAGTGTTAGCATGGAAAACTCATTAAAATATAAAGGAGAAATTTATTGCAAATTGATTTTTCATTTTTCTTAACTAGCTTTGCTGAATATTTTTTAAAGGCACTTTTAATCAAGTCTTTTTAGCAATCTAATCATGTTTCTTACTAGTACTGCTGACTTGCCTTTTGTCTGAAGGAAAGTCTGGATCTTTACATATCCTGTTGTTTGAGAATGCTTTTGGGGTTTGCTTTTTTGTTTTTATGCATTCTTTTTTAGAAAAAGGCACTTGCTAGTATTTACAAGGCTGCCACCTCAAGATTCATATCTCTTGAAAGCAAATCATGGTGTTTCACTTAGTTTGGGTGAAAAAAAGAATCTTAATGGCTTTGTCATGGAAAAATACACTGTTGGTATGTTGTGCATTTCAGGGTGCGATCCCAAATGAAAAGAAATGGATGTCTTTAAATCTGTTCACGAGTTATAGTGCAATATATACAATTCTGATTCCTCGTGTCCTAAATTACTATGAAGTGTCACACTGGTAAGACCACTTTTCTTGCATTGTCTTTGTGTGTCAGGAAGGCATTCCACTAGTCAGTGTAGGTCTCTTTAGAGAGACCTGGTTTATTTTAGTTTTCATTTGTCATCTGGTTTTCAAAAGGGACCCTGTCTTGGATCTCAAAGTTTACCTTTCAAACTGAGTTAGGTTTGTATATGCATGTGTGTGTTCACACATGTGCACGCACACACAACTAAATATGTTGATGTATCTATAATATGCATTAGATCTCACCTATATGAATTTACAACATAAATTTTTATTGCTAACTTAAAGTTGTGTTATTCTCATAGTTTATTACCTCATGTGACGTATCATTTCTCTGATTGAAAGGTCTGTATATGCTGTGTGACAAAGACCAAAAAAACACTACAGGCTCTTTTGCTCCTTTGTACGTAATACAATGCTAAGTTACAGGAATCAGCTTTCTCTAGAATGCAAAGATGGGAGAAAAAATTATTATAATTTCTATATGTGGAGATGGTCTAGTAATGAATAAATGTGAAGGGGTATACGAATTTTTCTTTCTATTTTTGTTTTCTCCCTCTCTCCCCATTTTCCTTTCTTTTTCTTTTTTTCAGACTTTGAGAACGTTGACTTTCAGGTTCATTCCAGACAAAAATTTTGAATCATTCTGTGGCCATAACATCTTCCTTTCAACAAAGCAATAATGAACTTGCATAAAATTAACTGCAAAATCAAAATATCAAGAAAATAAAACACGAAAACCAATGCCTGAGAACTAAACTTGCTCTGGCTTTTGGTATTCCCATTGAAGTGAGTTTTCAGGACATGAGGATACAGTAATGCTAGTACAGTGTTTCAGCACATCTAAAACCAAGTTGAAAATGATATTGAAGATCTTGTACATGTGCAGACCTGTCGGTAGACTTCAACACACAGAACAGGGGAAAAAAAAAATCCAGGAAAACAGGAAACTCATCTGTTTGGTTTGTTGGGTTTTATAAAATTGATGATTTTTTAATTTTTTTAATGCAAAATTAAAAGTTTGTGCAACTCCCAAAGCTTCCAACTATTCAAGAAGTCAAGTGAACAGTAGTTGTGCTACAAATGAAGTCTTTGTTTCAGAGTAGATCAGATGCATTGCATTACTCCATTGACTGATGTTAAGGATGACATTGATTTATTAGTCTGCAAGGAAAGGAACAATTTCCAAATTAACACAAGGGGAAAAGTTACAAAATACTTCATTTTTATTAAAAAAAAAAAAAAGAAAGTAAGCATAATTTTCTACACAAACTGTTTTAAACTTGTGTTCTGGATGCTCTGATTATTTTTCTTTGTTACTGAAATTGGAATTAAACCAGCCTCACAAAGTTATTATTATTTAACATTTTAATAGCTGTTGCAGAATTCTTCCTTTGATTATATCTAACTGGTGCTGTCTGCTATATTACTTGTTATATATACAAAGCTGTTCTTTTCTGCAGTGAGTCTTATATAATGCTATTACTAAGTTTATTTAAAACTCCTGACCACAAATACGGAAGTGTAAGTGAAAACTGTAACAATACAGAGGGCTACATTTTGGTCCATTTAAAGCAGTGCAGTGAAATACAGTTTGTTTCATCTTACAGATTTTTCTGCATGGGAAACTCAGTAATGTCATTTTAAATTGAAGAATATATATACAATGATGTCACAGTTCCAGAAAGCACCCTCTCTTAAACGCTACATAAATACGTTTGGTGTTCTGAAAAATAGAAGTGCTTTCATGTTTTGTAAGATACTGTAGGGAAAAAAAAAAAGTGAAAATAATCCCTCTATAAATTAACAATTAGAAGTGTCCATATTTAAAACAAATGTAAACATTTAGAGTGGGGTACATAAATAATACATAAGTACGCATAAAAACCAAACCCGTATGCTAAAATTAAAGAAGATCTACTGTTTCAAAATGAGGATGTGAAAAATGAGTCAACGCCACGTATTTGAATGAGATTTGCATAGTATTTTTGTTCTTGAGTTTAAAATGACTGTGTAAACTTTAAATATATATATATTAAAAAAACAAAAACATGAACATAACAACCCACATTCCGAGACTAATTAGGTCTCCCCAAAACAGTACCAGATTTTAAACATTGTTTTCTAATGTTACTTTATCTAGGACCTTTTCTATTAAGAGTCGCATCCTGTTGGAGATGGGAACACGGTAAATACTAAACACTGTCACCAGCGAAAAAAAAATAGCTTTACAGAGGTAATCAGCAAAGAAAAAGACAACATTTGGGACTGATTTTAGTGTAAGAATTAGTGGCTTTTCAACAAGAGCCACTACTGTCAAGCATTTGACTGTCAAGTACTTTAGCTCTGAAGAGACAAGTACAGAGCCCAGCCACTGTAGTCACTTTATTTTATACCATCTTTGTACATTCCTGTTGTATAGCTGGAGTTGTAGTTTTAGAGGGTCTTTGTTCCGTTGTAATGTCTGAATAGTATTTAATACTAAAATTTATTATAATTTGCTGGAACTGCTGCTTATTTGTGCAGTGTTAAGATAATTCACAGCCCAGTTAGTGATGCAATTGTATACCAAAAGCAGTTTGAATAACTATAAATGTTAATGTAACTGTACTCGATGAAAATGAAGGTCTCGTATAACGGTGATGAGTTTTGCCATTTTAATAATTTAACTATATTCAGTTTTCAGATTATAAACTCCAGGTTGCACTAAATTTGTCCTTGTTTTAGCAGTGGCTTAAAATAAAACACGTTTCACTGGCTTTGAGAGAGCTGTCATTTCTTGTGAATTCATTCAACGTTACTTTTCAGCTTACAAAGGTAAGATTGGTCCTGCTTCATGTTGTATGAGGGCACTTGAATGGCATAGTGAACAGTGCTAATGCAGCAGGAGATGGCATCGTTCTTACAGGATTGAATTGCTATATGCAAAGAACTCGAGAGCACCATTTTACTGGCTTTGGGTTGAGAGGTAAGCCCGAAGTTCCACTCACATAATGTATATCATTGCATAAATTCTGTTAGGAGATATTAAGCAAGAAATGAACTGTAATATCTCGGTGTAAGCAGAATGAACAACCAGTCTATGTCATCTAGCCTGAAAGCTAGGTCAGGGAGGATAGCCTGGTAATTCCATGTGGGCTGAGGATGGTCTTGGCACACATACAGTTTCTGGGGAACCAGAGTTACAGCCACCTTTGGAGTCTTGTTAATGCAAGAATGTGCTGCTAATGAAAATGTGTGGAACACAATTTTTCATGGGCTTATTCAAAGCACTCAAACATTTTGATATCTTGTGAAACTTAGCAAAGAATAAATTGTTAAGTATCCTAAAATTAAAATGCTGGCCAAACTTCTTGTTGTGCACTGATACGGTTTCTAAGTTCTAGAGATGCTGTTATTGCAAATAGATGACAGTAGTTTGTTTAGTATTTATATCTTACAAATCTAACAATTTCAGTAGCATTTCATTTCAAGTAATATGGATTTTTTTTTTTGCCGAAGTTACCTTTAAAGTAAGCGTGCCCAGCTTTACATGATTCTGTATTTTTGCAATGTTTTTTAGAGGTGATTTCTTCAGTGTCTATGATTTCTTCCAAAAAAAAAAAAAAAAAGTATTCTTTTATTTCATTACTATATCTCTGTGAAAGATGTTTGAGTTTAGCTAATGAGTCTAATGAGTCAGTTGCCTTCTAGAAAATGCATGTTAACTAATCAAGTAAATGTTTAACTTGTTCTTAAAATACTATGCAGACGAAAGGAAAAAAAAAAAAAGAAAAAGGTGGGTGGCAAATTTGGAAATAAAAAGAGATTTTTGTGAAGGGAGAGAATCATGTTGAAGATTAGCCTGCTCTTTTTTCTTCCTGCCTAGACTTTATTTTGCTTTCTTTCAGCAGTCTTGCTCTGGCTGGCTTTATTCGACCACAGAACAGTATCTGTGCACTTCGCTTAACCTTGATGTATTAAATAGAGCACTGCATCTCCAGCTATTTTGTAGTTTTTGCCCAATGTGTGCTGCTCCCATCTCCCACTCCTTTGCTTCTACTTTCTTCTAACTCCACGACTTGAGCTTTTGATGTGACTGAATTCCTGAATTAAATTCCTTAATTAATTCCTTGCTGGTTACTGTCCCAAGCCTCTGACTGGAAGGTGCCTATGGAAAGCCAGTGATGCCAAAGCCAAAGAAATGTGCACTCATCACTAACCTTACTGGCTAGTTATTGAACTCCAGGTTAATCAAATGTCTCTTTAGTTGGTGTTAAGGCTAACCAACAGATGTGTTTCTGCTTGGGGTAGGGGAACTAACAGTGACAAGCACAAGGCCATGTCTGTAATCAAGGTGCTGGCTCTCTGCTTCATGGCTTTGCAGCATCTTTCCACGACAACTACAGTGACTGAAATGGAGGCCTTTGCATAGTCAAAATGTGTAGCCTATCTTGTCTCCAGTCCTAATGTGACTACAGCTACTTCTAGGCCTGTAAGGAGCTGTGTGTGTATGTGAGCGATTATGGTTTTTTGTTTAGTGCTTTGGACAGGAATAAGACAAATATCCAGAATGAGAAAGCAAGGTAATGTATTTTTTCTGCCATCTGCCCCAGTAGCCCACTTATTGCCAGTCTCTTATTTTTTTTGCAGTTTTCTCCTCTTATTGCTCTAAGTCTCCTCCCACACTTTCCTTGTGGCTGTAGCTGGTTTCTACTGTTCTCTGACCCTTATCCAGTCCAGTAGTATGGCTGTTCAGTTTTTTTCCTGACCCTGCTCAACTGTCCTGATGTGACTTCTGGCCTTCTTATTCTTGGCTGGCGGAAGTGGTTAAAAACAAGCAAGGGAAGTCGTAGTTGGGAGGTTATGGAATAAGGCTGCCTACCAGAAATCATCAAGCAGTGAAGAAGAACTAAACTTGCTTTTGGCTGAGTTTTTCACTCCTGTAGGAAAGTAATCTGTGGTTGCTTTGGTTTGGAACCCAACTTGTTGCTCGCAAAACCCTTGGATTTTATGCTGATCTGAAAGTAACTTTTAAGCTGATACTCGAGCATAATATAATATAAATCTAGTGTACTACATTATGGGATGGGTGCATATTTACTTTGCTACATAACAACAACTTCCAGACACATGGCAAAATGCATTGTTTTGGAAAGCTGACAAAATGTCAGTTGTCTCGCCCACCTACATCAGGTCTCAAATTTAAGTGATAGTATTTAATTGCAAACAGTGGACGTGATTCTTGATGTGTCTGGTTATAGGAAGAATGTACCTTTATAATTACTACCCTCTAATTTTGTACTATGTGCAGATGTTGCAACTGGACTAATTAACCACACAAAATCAGACATAATACTCATATTGCTACAACAGTGCTAACGTGATGCAAGCAGAAATGGAACAACGAACCACCTCCGTACCCCGGATGTCAGAAATTTACAAGAGATGAATGGTGTTTCTTTTGGAAACGTGAACATGAGTCTATGGGAGAACAAACTGTAGAAGAAGCCCATCACAAATTGTTTAGAGAAGTTATTTCCAGTACTCAAGTGTCCTGTTAAAAGATCTCTATGTAGTATGTGAAGTGATATGTATATATCAGAAAAGATTGAGAGCTTACTGAGTGTATTGGAGTTGAAAGGCCTGGTCATGACAGAAGTCCCTATTTACCGGTTGTGAGACTGCTTAGATAATATTAGCAACAGGAAAATAACTCATTTTTTAATGCTGATAGCTTAGGAGCTTTGGAACACAAGGCAACTTAATGCTGTAAAGTACGATGTGAAGATCATCAGCAGAGTGGTCAGAGTCATGAAAGGGTTATGCCTGAGACATCCTGACTCGCCTCGTACATGCTGGCATCTTTGACTAAAACCTCTTTTCCTGTGACTGCCTGAGAAAATAAAAGAGGTGGGTGTTGGAAATTCCCCAAGGAGTCTGGATGGCCCTCATCAGTATGATCAAAGTGCTTCTGAGAGGCTCTTAGAGACATGGTTTTAGACAAGGATTAATGGTAATTTCTGTTTTAAATTATTGTGAGATTTTTTTTTTTCTTCCTGCAGTATTGGAATGCAGCTGTTTATGGTGTATACTCATCTTGCATTTAAAATTTGCCTTATTTTGTTTTTCTTTGTGTTTTAGCTTCCATTACTGTTAAAGAAAATCTAAGTATGAAGAGAAATCCTCATTGCTGCAGTCATTTAGATTACACAGGGTGAGCAGGATTAATTAGAGAGATAACCCTTAATCTGAATACACGTCAGCAACGAAAAAGTTGTTTGTTACCACCATTCATTTTTAATTTTCTTTCTTAAAACATAAGCCTTTTTTAGCTGACTAGACTGGAAGTGTACTGTAGCTAAAGCTCATTTAATTGTATCTAATTAACAAAGGTACAATTTGTATCTTTGTTACAAAGAGATGTGACCTGTGATCGTTCTCTGGCATCTCAGTTGATCTGAACATAAATTAATTTCCTACCAACTGGCTTCTCTTTGCAAGTCCAATGTTCAAACACAGTCATGTCTTAAATGCAACATCAGTTTTTATAATGGCAATTTCAACAATCTCGGCATGTTGAGAAGAAGAGTAAAGGTTTCAAAGTTTCCCTTTTTTCTTGTTAGTGATTTCATTGCACACAGTACGAGGGTGGGCCCTTCTCCAGTCCTTCTTCCCAAAGTAAATCTTTCATTGGAGATTATGCATTGCTGTGACCACACAAAGTACCCTGGGACTCGTCTTCTGCAGTTCCTCTCTTCTCCAACTTGGCTTGAATGCTGCTCCTAAAGGGTCCCCCCCAACCAATGAGTTTTACAATTTTGGTATATTCTCTTTTTTAATAAAGCTTGAAGATTGTTTGCCTTTTTTGGCAAACACATAAATCAGTCAAAGGCAACCCCAAACATGTAATGTATGGAAAAACCCTCCAAATTTTGAAGCTGATATCATTGTCAGGGCAAGTACCTGACTCATTTTTTGAAATGTTTCTGTGGTGGTTGATAAGGATGGGACATGTCTCTCACTGTCCTAGATGATGAATTACCTCCAAGGTAGCACAAAACGCTGACTACATGGCCAGGAAGTCTAGGAATTTCCAAAGACAACACAAGAAATGTGAGGATGTGAGGTTCCATACATTATCCTTCTTTGAGTAGTTCTTCCAAGGGCATAACACTGGCATAAAAACGAGGCCAATAAAGATTACTAAGCCGTGAGGAACAACGTCTGTAATACTACGCTTTGTACAGAATGAGGGATTTCCCTACACAGCTCTGACATGAGGCCCTAAAAAGTCTTTTGAGTCAGTCTCCTGTCTCACGCTTCTTAGTTTTGATCTCTGGGAAATTGACCATTACCTACAGCCCTTTGTGCATGGAGCTGATGGGAATAGTCTCCTTCCCTTCCTCACATGAAGTAGTCTCTTCCTGAGCTGAATTTGACTGATGAAGCACCAAGAGAACATGTTAGCAGCAGATGATGGTTGTTAACAGGCATGTTAGGAGCTGGTCCTGGATGAATTGAGGTGCATGTAGTTAATTCAATAGCTAATTAACAGCTTCTTGTGAAGAGCTGGAAAAAGCATTTCAGGATTGTGGTCTTCTCCTGTTAAGACATAACTTGGTATGAATTGCCACAGAATTGCACTTTAAATGGTGGAAATGGTAGTTATGTTTCAAATAAAAAATACTGTAAGTAGATTTATATAAATAATGAGGTGATATTTCCTGCATGTTGTAAGGGAGTTCAGACTAAAAATGCTCCTTGTTAGGCTAAAAATTTGTTTTAATGCTTGCAGCCCCTTTAGAGAATGGTTCTTCACGTGCTTTATACAGGGTTGAGAGGAAGGGGGGCCCTGAAATGGTACTGAAGCACAAGTAATAGTGACAAAAAGATAAAACCATCCCAGCTAAGCTACTCACCTGGCAAGCACTGTGTTCCCAAGAAAGCCACAAAAATGTCTTGAAGAAAGCAATGTAACCACTTTAGTGCTGGTGGTTTGGTGAACCTCACAGGGCGGCCTGCAGTCGGATGTCAGCCATACTTTCCGAACAACACGAGGACTGGTCAGTGGTTTGAGATGAAATGCAGCCAGGCTTGTGCTTTGGCTCCAGGTAACGCCACCACAACCTGTTTATAACATTTGCTCTGTTTTTATGGTTAGCAATGGATGCATTGGCTTAGCTGGATCATCACCTTTGCAATTAACTACTTTGCTCGAATTGCCCAGAGCCATCTTGGTCTTTCAGCTGAATCTCATGCAAATGCTATACACTAGAATTTTTACCCTCATTGAAATATACAGCTTGATGCTACAGGCTTGCATCTTTGCAGACATTGCCAGGTTTTCAGGGAAGGCCAGTATGTTAAATTATAGTAAATGTAGTGCATGCTTCTTTCTGTAGCTTGATAGCTGTAATTTGTTAGCTAGAAATGCACTATTACATACATACTGAGGTTTTGTGGATTTCCTGGCTTCGTTGTTACAACGAGGACAAGTGATTAATCATGTAACGTGTCTAGTGATGAGTGAGTACATCCGGTCTACTTTTTATTTTTATTTTTTTAATTACTTTCTTTTTCTGTACCTCTGTAGCTTGTATGATGGTTTTATACCAATTCTTCTGCTTCAACTTTTGAGTTCTTCATCATTCACTGACCATTACAAAAACCATTTCAGGAGAAGAATTGCACACAATTAAGACACTAAAAAGCTACGGAAAGATTGTCCGTACTCAAATTTTTCCTTCACATTCTCAGAATTGTGATTGCTTAATAGGTAGAAAGATTCAAAGGTACATATCTCTTACATTAAGGATGAATATACAGCCCTAGACGTTATGCTTTTTGGCATCTAAACAAGCAAGCCTTTCCTCTCAAACCCAAACAAACTCTTCTCTTTGAGAAAGAACCATCTTTATTTTCAGTATCTGGGCAGCCGTAAGCGGTCTTCTCTGTCTTCCACCTTCCTCCCACCCTTGCTATAAACAGCCTGCTGGAACTTGAAGAAAATTTCTGTGCCAAAGCAGCATCAGAGAGACTCAGCCTCAACAAGATCCCTTATGCAATATTCAGGGACCGTATATTTTCTTAAATACTGACTTGCTTTTAGTTCTTTACGTGCTTCTGCATGTTCTCTTAATCACTCTGCTCTGTAAATGACAGTAAAGCCTTGGGTCACAACTGATTATAAAGTTTATGGTCCTTCCTGTGCTTTAAAATCCTGCCTTCCTTTTCTTCGCCAGAGTAACAGCAACTTCAGATTATAGGAAATTACTATGAATGCTATGGCTAAGGTGATCTCAATGCCAGCCTTAAAAGAAAACGCAGGTTTACCCAGCTGTGAAGATGACACAGGTGGGTTTCTGCAAAGGGGATTTTCCTGTTTGGTTTGTGTTGCAAAGGGTGAGAAGAGCAGTTTGCTGTGAGGGGGATGAGGTTACCCACAGGCACCAGTGACGCACCCAATATGGCTTTCAATTGGCAAATTGCAGGGATATGGGTCACCAAAAAGGCAGAGATTACTGGAACAACAAGAAGGTGTTGGAGCTGTGGAAATTTAAGTGATTGCAAGCAATAGGCCAGTTGTAAAACAAAAAGGTAGTTTCGCTGTAAGTTGCAATGTTAGATAATGAATCTTCATTGAAAAGCGTGGATCTTTTAACTTGTACACGCACACCTCCAGCCAGTGGCAAATAGCAAAATAAATGTTACCGTTTGCAGAACCAGAAACAAAAGTCAGGACAAAGACTTTAAGATAAACCTACAGGCCTGGTGAAACACCACAGTAGTAATAGATTTTTGAAGGTGAGCATATAAACTGTATTATGACAAATAGTGTTGTCATCAAACTTGGCACCATCTCCCTTACGTTTATGTATTCCTTTTGGTCTTCAAATTGGTCGTTAGCATAGGCTTGTGCTTATTTAGGTGCAGAATTGCTATGAATGTGTAAACACATAAGCTTAAGCCCAGTTGAAGACGTGCATGGTGTAAACATGGTTCTGCATAATTAACTTTAGGATATAAACTCTGCAGCTGGGAGATTGGGAGCCCACAGTTTTCAGCTCTTTAGGGAATGTGTGCAGGGTCACCACTTTCAGATTTTGTCAGAATTTTTTAGATGGAGAGAAGAAGTTACACAGACTTTCCAAGCTTGCACAAAATTTTAGAGTTATTTGAAGAGATATGTTTGAGTAGACATCACAAATGGTTGTAGACTACATATTTTAAAGCCAAAATTGGATACTGAAAATTTTAGTACTGATTTTTAGTTAGGCAGTCATTTAAGCTGTCACAGCATTGTTAGTTGTTGGAAAATCTTTGAAGATTGATAGTATCACATAAATAAAGGAAGATTTTTGGAAGTACTAAAATCCTGTGGGAAGATGACTCCTCTTTTACTGACTGTTGCCAAACAAAGAGTGGAACTGACACAGATTGTCATACTGTGACAGTATGAATGCTGAATCGTAAGTCAGCATTCTTATATTCAGCTCAATATCTTGATATTTTCATCCCAAACTTCCTTAAATGTCAGTGCATCTGACAAGATAAATCATGTATGTTTGACATGAAGAAGTTCAGTGTCTGTACTGATTAATAATGAGGTAATTTTCTACAGAAATTTTAGAAATATTTGACACGTCTTCCAGTATTTCACACGTGTAAGAGAGAAAAGTGAAATAGTTGTGTGTTTCTCAAAATGAAAGCATGTTTAGAAAATGGCAACTTCATTACATTAGTGGGTAATAACCCTGAGGAAAAAAAGCAATGTCTATTTACTGGATTATTGTCTCTTTTGAAGTTCTCAGTCAGAAATAAACATACAGAGGTACCATTAGATTTATTTTACGGGGCTGAGAAATTCATTCGTAGGATTTTGAAGCAGTACATTTGTGTAGACTTTTTCTTCTGCTTGAGGCTACTTTTACAGCACTTCATAATTGCTTTTCAGAAACGTCAAGAACAATGTCTTTAGTGTGTGTATAAAAACCAGTATTTGACAATATAGAGACATGCACAGTTCACTGCTAAAGGTGGCATTATCCTATTATCCAAAGGCATCTGCTGACTACCTCTGTCAGTTTAGCATTTATCCTCAGGTATGAAAACAACTTGAGATGTTGATGAGCAGGATGAAGATCTGCCAGGGTTTCCCTTGAGACAAACATTCCCATCAAAAACTGCTGCATTGAACTTCTGAAGGGAAGAGAGCCTAAAACTCATGATGTGCTGATAGATTTTTTTTTTCTCATAAGAATTCCACATTGACATAGCTGGTAACAGTAAAGCTCCAGCCAGATGAATAGTCAGGCCAAGATATTTTTGCTAGATGGGACAGGCACTGACATTTAAGTTACCTTTTCAGAAGTAGGATGGAGACCACCTTTTGGCAGCGCATACTACAGCTGTTCATATATTTTTTTCCAAAACACTTTAAATGGAGGTGTAAAATTGTTTAAGCATGCCTAGAAGAGAGGCCAAGACAGTCCCTGTCTTTAGGGAAGTTTCTACTTTACGGAGTTAAGAGTCAAATTGCTCATATTTGTTATTTGTAATGCTCACTCCATGAATCTTGGGATATTGTACAAGTAGATGAGCCTTGGTTAAAAATGGAATGTCTAATTTTACCTTATAACGACCATCTCTGAGACTGAGGGATCTTAGAGGTTTAAAGCCCATTCAGATGACACAGGATCAGTAGTCAGTAGACATATCAGGTGGTGGGTATGTGAAAAGCAGAATCCAACCTCCCTGGTGAATTTGGTAGGGTTTTGGAGCCCTTCCCTCTCTGATACAGAACTATAGCAGAGTTTTGGGCCATAGCTGAGATCTTGAGTGTAAAACCCATACTCTGATAGAAGATTCCTAGCCTCAAACCAAGATCTTAGTGAAGATGAAATGCTGAATAGGCATGGAAGGAGAGATTCACCTTGCAGGAGGAATGTGGCAGTTGGAATGAATTCCTACCATAAGTTCCATGAACTAGTATGCGAAGAAGAAGAAGAATCTGCCTCATTCTAATGTAGACGTTTGAAAATAGGTCAAATTAATTGGGAATTGGGCAAGGTTATTCCTTTCTTTCAACTGTAAAGGAGTCTGGATCACTAGATCACATGTTGATGTTTACATAGTAGTACTATTATGTTAGTGGGGATGAATCCCCATGTTTAAAGGAAATTTGTCCCTTTGGCTCTAGTGCTCAGTCTTGTAAGAGATTTGCAGTGATGTTCTGTCTATATTACCTGCTTTTAGAAGTAATTTTGGAACCAGTTATGAGATGACCATGTTCCTGAAAGAAATTGGGAGGGAATGGACACTGATTATGGCCAACATATTGAATGCTGTTCCATATGACATCCTTGTCTCCAAATTGGAGACGTGGATTTGATGAATGAACCACTCAATGGATAAGGAATTGCCTGGATGGTTGCACTCAGAATTGTGGTCAACAGCTCGATTCAGTACAACTGTCAGCTCATCCTGTGTTACTTTTTCCCTAACCCTTATGACTCAGCTAAGTATTTTGATAGAAAAGGCCAAGTGCTTCACTTTATTTCCACCAAGAGGACAATTACAGAAGTCTCTAGCCATAGCAGAGAAAGTAATTAAAAACAAACAGCCAGCAGACTGGATGTACGTGTGTTCTTTTCCATCCTGGTCAGTTATCAGTGGTCTTGAAATATTGCAAAACTTCTGTGGCTAACAAAGTTATTCTAAAAAAAAAAAATCATAGTATCTATCAAGGGAAAGACCTATTTGTTTTACATTTTATGCTTAAAAAAATAATAAAGTATTCCGATAATGCGGAAGAACATGTCTTGGAGCTGTGAGAGGTTGTCTCACCAAGGAACCTCAGCCCCTTAGCATTGGAGGCCTGGCATGAAGCAGTAAACCACATGTTCCTTGGAATGAGTGATTATTAGTGACAAACAAAAGCAGTTTTGGCAACCCCAGGCTTTCGACACTCATGAGTCAGGACCCCAACCAGTCAAAACCAAGAGACGTACAAATAATGTATTTTTTGTTGGTTTTATTTGCTTGCCGGTGGTTGAGCTTACATTTTTGTTTTCTCTGTAGGATTTTGAGACAGTGAATGAATTCATGCTGTTTGGTGCTGGGGGATAAGGTTAGTTATCATGCCTATAATGAAACTGCAAAAAGTTGCAAACCCACGGTGTTTGTTTTGAACCTGAGATTTCTTTCCATTTGCTAGCCAGCAGTTCCTGGTGATTACGGATTTGTTTGTTAGCCATAGTTAAGAGTTGCTTGGAAATTCTACCTTCCAAATGGAAAATGTGGTTCTTGTAGAAATCAAAATTTACCACAGGAAAATGGCTGATTTCTTTTTTTTTTTCTGAAGTGTTTCCATCACGACATAACTTTTGTTGCTTCAGATTAGGAAAAATCAGGATGATTTGGTAGGCTGCTTGACAGAACCCAAAGGAAGGCAATTTGATTAAATTAATGGTAGTGTTCATTCATCAGACCTCTGAAATGCTGAGAGGATTATTTTTGTTCTTAGAGCCTCGTTGTTTTCAAAGGGCGGAGCTTTCCAGCTGCCATTCAAGGCTCATGACACATCACAGTTTGTCTTCTGTGTGCGATTCATGACAGATGTCTGTGGCTACAAGCTGATCTGATAGTATGGATGGGTGTCTGAGCTGTAATTTCATTAAGACACAGTTTTCACAGTTCTTTCCCCCGTTGAAAGGGCAGAGATTTGGACATAAGTATTTTTCTCACTGGACAGAAATTCCTTCTGGTCGTAAGTACCATTCAAACTGTATGTACAAAGACATTTCTGCTTGTATACTGTTGACAAACTGATTATTTTTCCTACTCACAGTATATGCTTTGACACCAAGATCACACAAAAATACTCCCTTTCCTGATTAGAAATGCTTTGAACCAGATAATAATGACAAATAATATACGTATTGTGGTGGAAATTTCAGATAAGCCAACATGTGCCAAAGCTTAAATGTTGAAATGTTGAAGCTTGAAATGTTATTGACTTCAACATCTTCATAAATATGCAATGGCTCTTCAAATATTTGTGAAAAAAGAATTTTACAATCCCACAGCAATCTCAGCTTGTTCCTTTTTGTCGTAAATGACCAGATTTGCAAGAGGATTTTGTCACCAAGCCCTCTGCTCTCACTGTTCCAAATAGAAAGAGGTGTGTATGTAAGAGGACCAGGCAACTTTCCCAAAGTTGGAATCAGTTTCTGGTTCTTCCTGACCATTTTCATAGATCATGGAAGGAATCTAAGGGTACCTCTACGCTGCCAATTAAAAAAGGGCTGGGGAATGAGCTTAAGCACTGAGAACTAGTCACCCACAGTGCTGAAGAGTAGGTTTCCTCGCCAGCACTGGTTTGGACTTCTCTCGGAGCTTGTGTCCAGGGCAGATCTTCTCTAAAGGGGCCTTAGATTGGTAGAGGAGGACACAAGTCATCTGGACCTCAAACCTCCATGTAGGCTCCTGGCGTTACTTCATTTATCCAATAAGACAGTAAGTTGTGCAGAAGAGATGGGAACCCAACACTGAAATGTTGCAAAACTCATCCCCAAACACAAGCAAATCCCTGCTTGTACTATGCCAGCACGTTGGCTGCAAAAGCAAGCAAGGAAATAAGGATAAGAACAGTGATTTACAAACTCATCTGCACATCAGAAGTTCTTCTGGGAAGAGACAAAGGGATAAATCTAATCTATCAGGTCTCCCGTTGACTGGCCAGCCCTAGGAAAATGTGCTGGTCTGTCTTTGGCATCATTTGAGGTAAGGCTGTTCTTTAACTCTTGAATCAGTCAAATCAGTTGCAGTTCTACATGAAATTGAATTTTTTTATTTCAGTTTTTCTGTTCCTTGGACCGATCCCACAAACTCTTCCCTCCATCTTTTCTGTCTTACTCCCCTCTCTAGCTGTCCTTCGCAATTGTGTTGCAGCATTTAGGAGATGCTGGCCTGGCAGTCGTTAAAGCTGAAAATGCTTCTTATACTTGGTGATTATACGCTGGTTAAGCCAAACCATGCAGGACTGTGTGACAAACCCGTAACATCTGCGTCCTGCCCTGTCATGTCATTAGAATGCATATATTCACAGAGTATGGTGCACTGTTGGCCGAGAGTCTGAACAACTAACCATAAATAGGATAATGGATTTCCTCAGTACATTATCATTATTCAAAAAACAAAACCTCAGTAGTTTGTGAGGACCTTTTTGGTTTCCCTAAATTTCTCCATGGATAGAGCTTTCTACTAGGGACTGATGACAGAGGTGCGCGTTTGTTGTCATCTTAACCACTAAAAACCCCGTGCCCTGTCTGCGGTACACGACATCCTCCCCGTGTCTCCTGTTTTCTGACCCGCAATGCACAGTAAGTTCTGGCACGTTATCAGGACAGGCAGTTGCTTGCAGCTCATCTCTTTGCTTAGGCAAGCTGTTCATTGGACTCTTTGTTTTCTTTCAGAGACCATTTGGTTAAAGGTTTGTATATAAATAATCTTTTTTTTTTTTTTTAATTTTTTATTTTTTAGAAACTCTCCAAAAAAGTTTATGCTATACGAGGATTTTTTCTAAATATGAACAAACCCTGTTACTTGGAAGCGTGGACAATGAAAGTCTATTATTTATTGGTGCATTTTGACTCCAACGCATTAAATCTCTGATACAGGCAGACAGCTGTTAGTGCCAGGGCTCAAAATAACATGTTTTTTAAACTCACTAAACTGAGAGCTGATGAAAAGGTTATTCAGTACTTCAAATGGTAGCTGGGAGACATGTCTTACTCCCGATGCATTTCTAGGCTTTCAACAATATGAGGGTTTTTTGGATTTTTTTATATAGGAAGAGGTAAGTACATGGATCTCAACCAGGTGAAAATTAAAAAAGGACTACAGAACTACAACTGATGTTTTTCTTTCTTTTTCCCCCACAAAGGAAACACAACGTCTTGCTCTTCCACAGAGCTAATGCTCAGAGTGGCCAATGTTTTGGCTGCATCTGAAGAAAGATTCCCTCATTTCTCCTCCCCTCCTTCCTCTTTTCCCTTTCCTGTGGATCCTCCATGATTCCTAACTATTCTGTTTTATTTCTTGTTATTTTGTTTTTTCATTTGCTTCGTAGATTTTCTGCCTCATGGGAATATTCATTGTCTTTCAAGATTTATTTTATAGAATGTCACCAAGTATATCCTGGTGTCCACAAAATAGTGCATAGATTTACAGCTATTGGAAATAATTACAGTAGCCAAATAGCAGTGTTCCTACTATCTTCTCCAGCTCTGGGCCCTTCACCAACATCATTAATAGCACTAGCAGCTGTAGTTGGACATCATATTGAAGCCTTGATACATATTTTTCACTCAGACAATCAGGGAACGTTAATAAATACACATTTTATCACAAGAGTAAAATGCAGCTGCTAGTACCCAGGACTAGCAGCTGCATCCCAACCGTTGCCTCCTACAAGCAACCATCACAGCACGCATTGACCTGTCTCGTCTTGCATTACGTGGACATGGTTGGAATTTTGGTCTTTTCCAGCCTTCGTGATTCTACGCCATGTGCTACAACACACCACAAGGGAGCCATACTTCTGCCTCCTTGACCGAGGGTGGAAGACCTTGTTTCAACCTCAGCTTCAGCCTTCAACTGCTCAGCCTGTGACTGAGTTCATGCTCTTAGATGAGCCTTGACATACATCTGCCCTACTTCCTCGGTGCATGCTTGGGAACGGAAAAAATGTTAGTGATTTTCACACCTTTACTGAACAGAACAGTAATGACATAAAAATTCTGATTACCACATGCGGTTAGTTACAGAAATTGACAAACCCACGGGGAAAGATCTACTGCTTTTGTGTGAAGCCTTTTACTACTTCACAGAACCATAGAATCATTAAGGTTGGAAAAGACCACTAAGATGACCTAATCCAACCATCTAACCATTCTAGGCATTCATTTTCGTCACCAGCTACTGGCAAAGTAGAAATCAAAAGGAAAAAAAGCTTTAAAATGGCACCTGGGTTCTTCCTACTTGCTATACCTGTACCACATAACTCATTCTACCCTGGCACTGTTTGCAGGATGGTCAACAGGCTGATGGTCTGTTCCTAACAGACACCATGGAAAAATATGTGCTGTTGTGGGATGGAAGAGTGATTCACACAGAGATAAATTGTGCTGTGCCTCTTGTCTTCAGGCTGACAGAACAACCTTGAGTCCACCCTATTTACCAGCAGAGATGTACCCAGGGGGAAAGATTTCTTCAGTATCGCAGGCAGCAAATGTTTCCTATCACAGCCCTCATACAGCGTTTGGAATTTGAAGGAATATCCCTTTCACGTTTGGCATGATGGCTGACTGGACGGGATGTGAGCCACAGAGAAAGACTGAGACTGTGAGAAGGAGTAGGGTAGAAGGAGGGAACTGAGACCCCTGTGCAAAGCACCTGAGAGGAATTCCCAGGCAGCAGCTGAAGAAAAAGACTGGCTGACATGCACTGGTGCATGTGGATGGGGAGTGCTTGTTTAATTGCGAAGCTGGCATCTCATGGTCAGGATTGGCTCCCAGCACCCTGCTGCCCTTCCTGTGAGTCCCACCTTGGCATCCCTGCACACTGTCTTACGCTGGCTCTAGCTATTTGCAGACCCTTGGCTGCTTCGACTAGCAGCTGGGAAATTCATCTAGGAAAAATAATTGAAAAGAATCCAATTTGCCTCAGCAAAGCATGCTTGCAGACGGTTTTAAATTAAATGGGCAGCATTTTGTGTTGGCCAAATGCCCTCACGTAGTTGGGCTGCAGTTTAGTTCCATATAGGCAGTCAGAGATGGGGAGGGTAGGGAGGTTCCAAAAGAGTAACAGCACCTTTGGAGTAACAAATATAAGCTTCCAGTAGCGTGGCAGGTGCAAAGTTGCTGTTAGCAGAGCAGGAATCCTAGCCACCAGCCAGGCAGAGTTTTTAACATTTCTCAGAAACTTTCAAGTAGGGATTTTTAAGGCAAGGTGTGAACTCTTAGTCCTTATGCATCAGGTGGAGCTGCCAATGAAACACAGTTATGAAGACAGATAACCCATTTGAGACACTGATGTCCATTCAAAGCATAAAGCGACAAAGTCTGCAGGAGAGAGTGTAGGGTTATTATTTTCTTTGAGGCTTTGAATGGCAAACAAGGGATTTATACGCTTGGAGGCAGCTATCAATAAACCAGATGGATGGAAGAACAGCTTGCTTAGGTAACCATTAAACACACTGTTGCTGTTTTTTTCACATCGCATCATATCCCACCCATGCCAAGATGCTTCCATTCCAAAACAGTTACAGACAGGCACCTGGGGGTTCAGAGGAGCGCAATGCTGCATCCCAAAGCTGGGCTGCACGAGGCTTCTTTGACATGAGCTAACATCACACTCAGTTTCTAGGTATCTCAGTTCCTATTCTGCCCCATCCCACTCTGCCTTCACTTGAACCAAGTTGCTTTATCACACAAACTTACTCAGATTGAAAACAAGTAGTGGAGATGGACAGAAATTTGGGGAATGTCATGTTCCTGGTAAACACGCTTGTTGCTATTAGCCTCATGTCCTCAAACCCCGTGTCAGACTTTGGCAAATTTTTTTGCTTAAAGATCATAAGACTTCCTAAATAATTTCTTCTGGATTGCTCTTTTTTCATATTTAAAGTTCAAATTGTCAAATTATTTATACTACATTCTTTTCTTTCTCTCCATTCCCTCTCAGTTCCCCCCACGCTCGCTGCAATCGTAAGGTCTTTCAAATGAAAGGAGGTGAAATTCTCAGGTAATAACCTGATTCTAAGGACAAGGACTTGAAGAAAACAAACTATGTTTAGATCCAGCCATCAAACCACAGATGCTGGCAGCACTTCAGCAGCCATTTGGGAGAGCAATCATTTGGGAGATTGTTTGCAAGTTGTCAGAGGGCAGTGACAGAGCTTTTCTGGCCGGGTGCTCAGCAGGCTGCTCTCTTTAGGTTCTGCCTCTGGGCCCGTGACTTCTTAAGCCTGTGTTATGACTGAATATATGGGCTCTTCTTTGCATTGTTTCATTTATTTTTGCATACCTGTGCCTCTAAAATCTCTCTGCCCTGCATTTTAATTCAGGCTGCAAGTGTCAGACCCAGCGTGGGCATTTCTACCAGATAAACATAAGAGAGTTTCTGAGTTCACTCTACTTCAGTTTTCTCAAGAGTAAAATGAGAAGTGTATGCTGTGTGTGTTTTAAGAAGTAAATAGCTATACAGTTGTTGTTATTATTCAGCAGTGCTGTGTTCAGAAGACAGCTTGAGCTGTCAAAACACTGCACAGCTTTGAAGGGGCATCACTGATCATTCCCCATCACAGTCATCTTAAAAATATCTTTCCTTATTATTCCACAGCTAGAGTTTATCTACACCTTTCTGCTCCCCTCTCTTGCCTTATTTTTTGCTGACTGCTTACTGGCAAGTGGCTTGGATGTTTGCCCAAGGAGATGGGAAGGCCTATATGGCAACAAGACAGAGTTTCTGCACATCTTTTACAGCAGAGATGACAGAGAGATACTTTTCTTGAAAAGCACTTCCTTGGATTCAGTCCTTCCAAAAACTGATGGACAGAAATATATGTCCCTCTGCTCTGTGCTGGTGAAACCTGACCTGGAGTACTGCGCCCAGATGTGGCATACAGGAGAGACATGGACCTGTTGGAGAACATCCAGAGGAGGGTCACAAAAATGATCCCAGGGATGGAACACCTTTCCTACAGGGATGGGCTGAAAGAGCTGGGGCTATTCAGCCTGGAGAAGGGAACGCTCTGAGGAGACCTGAGAGCGGCCTTTCAGTATCTAAAGGGGGGCTGTAAGAAGGAAGGGGACAGGTCCTTTAAGAGGATCTGTTATGATAGAACAAGGGGAAAAGAGATCAAATAAAAAGAGGGGAGATTTATATTGGGTATAAGAAAAACTTTTTTTCAGTAAAGATAATGAGGCACTGGCACAGGTTGCCCAGAGAGGAGGTGAAACGTCCCTGGAGACATTCAACATCAGACTGGATGGGCTCTGAGCACCTGATCGAGCTGTAGGTGTCCCTATTCATTGCAAGGGAGTTGGACTAGATGACCTTTAAAGGTCTCTTCTGACTCAAAGAATTCTATGACTCTATGATGGAGAAGATCCATCTTCCCCATGCTTTTTCTGCCTTCTTTCAAGCAGCAACATTGCACCATTCTGGCTTTCCATACAAGTGTGTTTCCCTTCTACCAGTATGATTTACCATCACCAGGAGTTTCCCACTTCTACCACTGTGTGTGGCCTTTGTAGCACAGCCACTGAAATTTCTCAGTTTTCATCATCTATAAATTGCGTAACTGGGAAGAGATACCATCAAACTTTTGAACAGTTAAGGCTTGGTCTCTCAAGGCAGATTTCCTATTAGCAGATCTTAGGTGCCTTCATCACCAGTGATTTCTTTTATGGTCAATGAAGACACAGATTTATGGAGATATTCATCTTGGTCATCTGCATAGTAGGTCAGAAAGGCAGGGTGGGTGGCTGCGGTAGGAGGCTAGCTGAATGCTGACTGCTACATGGCAGCAACCTAAAGTTAGACGAGATGCAGGGCACGCTCAGTATCCATTTCTCCATCCCTGAAAGCAAGCAAGAAAGGAGGGTGTGGTAACTTTTGTGGTGCTATGAACACCTACTTGTCTCTTGGGCAGAGATGATATGCTTACAAGCCAAAGCTTTCCTAGAACTACCAACAAATTCTTATACTTGGTGAGTACACTCCAGTTAAAATAATCCGGAGGGGACAGTGTGACAAACCCCCAGTGGTGACCCACACTGTTACTACATTACAACCTGTAGTTCACAATATATAGCACCATGTCCCTTCTGACCCTGAAAAACAAACTGCAAATACGATAATGGATTTCTTCAGTATAATATGTTATGCTTATGTTATTTTGAGGACCTTCTAGTTTCTTTCAATTACTTCATAGGTATCTTGGTCTTTTGGCTGTCATTTTCTGCAAGGAACTGATGTCAGAGGTGTGTATCTTAACAACCCCAAACCGCTGGCCTCTCTGTGGTGCATCACATCCTCCCCTGCTTCCTCTTAGCAGAATCTGCCCCACAGTGCTCACATGGCTTGCCTTTCTGAGGACAGGCACAAAGAGGCATGACAAAAGGCTTTGCTTGGCTTTTATTTATTTGATGCATTTGGGGAACTGTCTACCCTGTGGAGAAAGAAGACCATTTTCTATCTCTTTCCACCAGGCAACAGACATCATCTCTTCACGCACTCCCTCCTCCTCCTTTGTGGCTCACTAGCAGGGACTGTTAGTTTCCCATCACCTGGAGATTAAGCCTTGGAAAGGAGCAGGCCTCCTCACCAGGGAGGCATTAAGAGTTGGAAGCAGTAAAGGATTTAGATGCCTGTAAGCTTTTGGCCCAGGCCCTGAGATGGACATTCTGAACATTCTGTGTTATGGGGTTATCTGGGGTGTGAGAACAAGCATAACATTTGGGGAACCACTGTCACCCAGTAAGGAGGATAGTCTGAGAGTATCTTAGACCTGTCCCACTCCTAGTAATATTTTATTTATAAACCAGTGTTCTTTCCAATTACATGGACAGAAGGGGGTGGGATGAATGCCTAAGCCAACAGACCATCCATCAGCGGTGGCAATGAATTACATGGAATAATAATACTCAAACCCTGGTTATCTCAACAAGCACATATCAACTGGTTGCACTGACTGTTCCACCTGCTTGGAGTCTAGAGCCTTAAATCCTTTCCTGACGGCCAGCTTCTCTCCTGGGAGCTGTGCTAGGCAGGCTTCTTTCTTTTGGCCTGCTGACACTTAGGGCTGCACTGCTGCTCTCCCAGCACTCCTCACCAATGCTGTTGAACAGCTAAGGCCATGAAAGCCAAGGAAAGAGATATTGACGAGGGAGAGGACAGAAATATAACCATGAAGCCTGGTGAGGGTTCATGCAAAATAGCTCATGCAGCATCCCAGGGTATTCTTGCAGAAGCTGCCCCCGTGCAGCAGAGTGCACAGCTCAGAGGAAGGAGTGGGTCAGACTCCACTGCCACTCCTGCTCTCATATTCTTAGCATCCTGTTGTGTCTAAAGAAAAAAGTCAGTACGCTTGGCATGCTTGGCCATTACCGTTAGTGAAGTGCCTCTTGATGCAGTATCAGGACCCTCACCGCCCATTGCGGCGGGATGCATTGCCTGCTGTGTCAGTGGGACATCACCTCCTGGCTCACTGCTGGATGTCATGTAGCCATTCTCATTGTGTCCTTGTCTGGCTGAGAAGTGAAGAACACTCATTTTGCCATCAGTATAACAGAGAGAGCGTCACCTCTCCATCTCAACCTTCTCAGTCCGGGAAGAGGCAGTCAGTCAGCCAGTTCATTCAGGTCATGGAATAAAGCTCTGGCAAAGTCCTTAATGAGTGAAAGCTTTTCAGATTGCTGTTGCAAACACTTGGGTTGGCTGCCTTGCAGGCTGGGGTCATCTGCTGAAGGAGGCAAAGAAGAAAAGCATTTTTTCCTTTTTTATTGTGAAGCTGCTGCCTGCAGAACGTGAGACTTTTAGCAAGAGTGCTGACTCTGGCAACAAGTCAGCCCCAGTGTCTGCACAGCTGTTGGCAGAGAGTATCTGGGCTCACAAGTTTTCAAAATATTTTCTTTTTCTCTCCTCCTCATGATTTTCTTTGTTTACCCAGGAGAAAGAGATTTGTTGGTAACCTCGGAAGATATAATAGTGTCACATTTCATTTGAGATCGGGGCATACGAGCCATTTCCTCCACTTAAAGCTATTGTAGTGCAGGATCTATGAATTACTGTATAGATTATAATTGCCTCCAACAAATATGTTAGTGAAATTGCAGTGTTTCAGGGTGAACCATATAATCAGTCTTCTTGGAAGTTTAGGAGACAGGAGTTAATAATGGGTTATCTTCCCAATTACTCTATGATAGACCATTTCCTATCTGGAAATAGGTCATGTCAAATAGTAGCAGCAGTTATATTTTTGCTATTATTTGTAACATTCAGCAGCAGCTATCAAAACAGGACCTCATTTTTCTGTGTGTGCAGTACATGTGAGGAGCAGAAGCAGCCCTCGCCCTATAAACTTTGCTAACAATAAGATGTGCTATATGGATGAGCCAATTGGTCATTGGGTGGATTAGATGTTACATGAATAATAGCAAGAAGAGCGTGATTATGAGTGCTGAGTGTGGTGTGGAACAGTTTGCTGGCTGCATTTCTACTTTCCAATGGCTGAGTGATCTGGTAGTACCAGAGCTGGTGTACAGCTGAAGGACGTAACCGTATCTTAATGACTGGCCATGGCTGCCACCACACTTGAAAACATTGTCTGATGCACTTCTGAGTTCTGCATATTTGAAGGAATAGTTTGAAGTGACTTCTGCACTTCCAGGATTTAAAAGAACAGCAACATCCTATTGAAAGGAACTTAGGGTGGAGGCTTTGGGTGGGATTTCCAGAAGCACCCTGGTTGATCAGAGGGATCTGAGTCAGGAGTTGTGGGACTCAGTGCTGCTTTAAAAAGCCCAGACCTACACTTGTGACACTGAGGTGTGGTATCTGCTGAGATGGGACTCATCACAGTTCTTCCACATTCTTCAGAAACAGCCTTGTCTCATGACCATGAATTTATAGGGTTAGCTGATAAATCTGAACTTTGCTGCTGAGATGTGTTCCCAGTCTACCTAAGAATGCTAAGAATAGGTTTTTTGGCATATGAAGATGAACAAGCACCACTCTGCACTTTAACATCAGGATGGTTTTATTAACTTTCCTCCTCCCTTCTCCCTTTTTTTTTTTTAAATTATTCTGAAAAAAAAAAAAAATCAAGGGAATTCATTACACTTAAAGTGTGATTCAGCTTTGAAAAATAATGTTAAAAAAACAGCAACACACAGTTCTTTATTAAGACTGTCCTCTTGACTCAGTGGCATATACACTTATCCACAGGCTGTTTTATATGTAATATGAGAAGAGTGAGCATGTACTCTCACAGAGTTGTTTTTCCATATGCTTAGGAGTAGAAATTCCACTCCTTAGAAAATGTTGTGATTCCATCTAACTGGACCTGCTTCCTAATACAAGACAAAAGGCTCAGAACGGCATCTTCTATTGAAAGTCCTTCCATTGCTTGGGCAATTCCTAGTGTTAGAAACATAGGTGCATAAATCAAATTGCAGCATAACAACCAATATACCAAGAGGGGAGAGGTCTCACATCTCCTAACGATGAGTCACACTGCATCGTTTTTAAAACCTTTGAGCACACCATCAGTTAAGCACAGTTAGTCACCTCTGTTGGGAGTGTGATCACCTTTGTTTCCTGTGATCACCCTGCATTGCCTTGAGTTATTAGATCCTGAGAATGCCACAAGGGACAAATTACAGAAAAAAATGGGGAAAATTCTGGCTCTTGCTCTTCTTTTTTCAACCACAGGTGAATAAAAGGAGATGCTTGAGAAGGATATTTCTGCTTGACTTCATGCTCTATGCTATTATTTCCCTTCAAATTTTGTCAAGAATGGAATCAAGATCATTCCCTCCAGTAATATAAGTGAACAAGCTAGTATTTTTTTTTTTTCTTTTTAAGACGATGCGTAACAGGAAACAAATATGTATTAATTCATTGTAGTAAAAACACAAAACGCAGTAGGACCACTTGTGGCTTTGTGCAATTTGTGCAATTCAGGGGTTTCTGTTGCGCTCTGACATCTCGGTATGTGAGGTTTTCTGATGCAAGGAAGTGCAATTTCCTAGCTTGATTTAATCCCTTCTAACAGAAGGTGGGGAATAGAAAAGAGTCATTTCGCGAGCCTTGGTGGTCACTCTCTTGACTGAAAGAAATTCCCAGGTGAAAAACCAATCACAGCAGGCTTTTCCTGTGCATGGTAGTATTTTATCGGTACTCACATTTCTGTTATGATGAAAGTTTTCTTCTTTCAGTGCAGTATGATCCTTTACTGTATCCAGATTAGCCTTTTAGAACTGAACGTTGTATTTTATGACAGCGCTTTCCTGGACCCTGGGATCCCGTATCATCCCATCCAAGGACTCACGTGGTAGTTATAAGAGTCTGAGATACTTACTTTTTCCCTCTCTAAGGGAAATGTGTTTTCCCTCTGTCTTTCCTGGCTCAGAAACTTTTCCAGCTGCGACACTTGAGGGCTCTCCTGAAGTGCAGTGAGCATACAGGTATTCTAAACAGACCGAAACTGCTATTTAGGCATCCTCAGTCTTGTTATCACCTTGTTACCTCCTGCAGATATTCAGATTATGAGCTAAAAATGCAGGGTATTAGAAGTAAATGGCCAAAAATGTCCCGTTGCTGTTCTGCCTTCCTACGGACGGCTTGGGAAACGCATCCACACTGGTCTGGCCATCTCATCAGCTCTCTAGGAAAGATGATCTTATTCACGGCTAGTAATTATGACTGTAAATCTATCATTTCTTCCTACATCGCTCTTCCTCTGCTTCTGTGGCTGCGTTGTCTCTACCAAGCTGTTCCTCTTGCTTCTAGTCAGAGCTCCAAACACTTTCCCTTGCGCTCTCACTTTCCTTGCTTCTCACATCCCCACCAGTCCTCATTTCTTACCCAGCTACTTCCCTGTCTCCTCTCTGTTCCTCTTTTCTGCCACCGAGCTGCTATTCCTGGATTAAGACAGCACCCAGCCATGGTTTCCTCTTGGCGTTTCCCCCCTGCATTGGAAATGCTCACAGAAAAGCAGAAAAGAGTCATCGTAACTGAGAGAGTGGGATAAGATTTCTATTGGTTGGAAACTAGCAGAGATGGCAACCCTCCTCAGAGGCGGCTCCTTCGGTTCTTCCTTCAAAGGTTTGGGAATGCAGGCAGTGATCTTTCTATGGACAGACTCACCCCTACACCGCAGTTCATGGAAACCATTGACCATTGCGGATAAAAGTCAGAATTCATAGGAATATTTTTGGATTCAAGACTACTAAAGGCTCTTTGAAAACTCCCATGTGAACAGAACTGCTGGAGAAATTCACTGTGTGGCAACTTCTGAGGTTTCAATTGTTGTTTCCATTCCGCGGGAAAATAAAAGTCTTCCTTCAAAATGAGAGGTGGTTGGTTATGGTCTAGAGACTGGCAACAAATGCAGAGCTCAGGATGGGGCAGACATGGGCACAGATGACACCTCTGGCTTGGAGAAATCTGAACTTCATAGAGAAGGAGCGGTCTGTGCCTCCCACAGCAGGTCAGCAGCCACCTCCTCTGTCCCTCCTGAGATGAGGAAACTGTGGGGAAATCAGATTTGCAGCAACTGTATACCTTGGAAATGCAGAGGAATGGAGTAAGTCTGTGGAAGTAGTCATGAACTCAGTCCTGTTGTCTGTCAGGGTATTATTTCCTATTATAACCAGAAGTATTGGAGGCAATGCACCAAAAGGGTAAGCTACTGCCCAAACTGACCACTGTTTTGCTGATCTTCAAATGTATGTATTCTTCACTTAGAACTCTAATCCTTCAGACAAATAAAGGCAAAAAACTCTCACTAACATAAAGGCAAAAAGCAAACATGCAAAAAAACCCCACTAGAAAACACGTTTTAGACTGTGAACCTCAAAACTCTGAAAAGTTGAATAACTCAAATGCATATATATTTTTTTAAGATATATATATATTTAAGAATGTTGTTATTTTGGGGTCCAGCGTCGTGATTCTTGAATGCCTGAGGTTAATGGGAGAATTGTTTGACCAAAGAGAGCCCCGTGAATGGTACACTGAGAGTAGCATGCCTACAGTGTCACCATGGGCGGGTGGAAGGTCAGAAAAGGAGAAGATAATTGAAAATACTGCGCAAGGCAGATGAAATAGAATGAAACAGTGGAAGCAAATGCCCTTGCTAGCTGGGAAGAGAAACTTCCTGGCAGTAAGGGTTGTTATTTTGTCTGACATTAGCAATGAGATGAACCGGGTGATCTAAGGAGTGTTTTGTTATCTCTTACTTCTAGGAACCCTTGAGCCACAATGACACTTGGATGGGATTTGGGGACAGCTTTTCAAAACAAGTATTTGACAAATAAATGTGCATCTAAAGGAAGTTTGGGCAAAGGATGGCACTTTTGTTCTTGCTGTTATTTTGCTTACCACTCAAATACAAACAGTTGAGTAAATGAATAATTTGGCATCCATTAAAATGCTTCATACAGTACACACTCTTTTCACTCACTAAAAAATCACAAGTTTCTCTCTGGCTTTTGAAAGAAAGATGCCATTTCAAGAAAGAAAAAAACCCATACAAGATAATGTTTCAAAATTGTGAAAAAAAAATGTTTAAAGTTTCTTCATAAAGCAATTCTGCATTTGAAAAAATCATGTTTGCAGATATAGAAGAGGTGTAACAGTGCATATACCTAAGCTGGGCATTTTCTGTCATAGAATCCCAGAATCATTAAGATTGGAGAAGACCTCTAAGATCATCTAGTCCAGCCATCAGCCCATCACCACCATGCCCCCTTAGTGCTACATCCACATGTTAATACACTTTTGTGTCCACACAAATGAATGTGGTATAATTATTCTTAATTTTTTGCAAGCAATTCTCAGTCACTTTTTTTTGCTGCTATACCTGTTAATTTCACTTAATATTTTGCAGCTCGAGTCTCACAAATTTAAAAGGATGTGCAAAAAATAATCTCATTGCTTTGCTACTGAGATTGCGTAGATGTACTTAGCATCCATTGATAGTAACGTAAATATATGCCTATAACATTACTCACTCTTCAGCTCTTCCTAGTGTTTCATGAAATTAAATTCATTAAATTTGGACAAAGAATAGTTTGAAATGCTTAAATAGAATGTATCCATGTAGACAATGAGGCCCCGTGTGAACTGCATGGCTAATGCTACACACCAACTGATACTAAGTGGCCTGCTGCCCAGTTTTAATTATGGGCATTCCTTTTTAGCTGTGCATTTCTTAATGTTGTAAGCAATAATTGCACGGCATTTACGAAAATAAATATATGGTATTTTAAATATAAAAAAATATATAAAAAAATATACTGGTATTTTAACTACGCTTAAAAATGTTTACGTTCTTGAACTGGAAATCTTGCCTGCTGAGTTAGAGAATTCAGACTCAAGGGACTTTTGGGCAGACTTTTCGCTGTTTAATAGCCATCTCTAAGGGCTGTTCTTCAAAGCCAGCAGTAAATATTTACATGGGCTTCTCTATATTTCTTGATTTTGTATTGTAGCTGCAATTTGTTGTTGTCTGTATTTTCTTTGGCTCAAGAAAGGGGGACTGCTGGGGACATATTTCCCGTCCTTGTGATCACTGTTGTAAAATCCTTGGAGCTCGCCATGTTTTGTCAAAGCAATTTTTGTTTTGGTAACGTATTTAATTATCTTACACAGTCTTGAGTGGTTAATTTTTAATTATTTTTAATGTATAATAGCCTTATTTTAATACTGTCATAAATGATTGTGCAGTTTATGTGGTGATCTTGCCCCTAGCAAACACAAATTACGGATTTTATAGATACATATGGGAATGGATTAGTTTTGTTTCTTACAGCATTTTGGTAAGCTTTATATTAAATATGCCTGGGAAATTCAGAGCATGCAAGTCATCCAAACTGATTGCTTTACTATTGGATTGGCCAGTTGTATTCCTACTGCATGGGCTTTACTGCATGCAGAATATAGAGCCAGGAAAGAGCTGTATGGAGGAGACATCTACCCCTTGGCAGAGGAAGACACATGCTGCATCACGCGGGCTGGGTAATTACAGTGTTTCTGGCCCTGTGGGCGTTCAAGATGGCCACAGGCAAAATTTGTGTGAGATGCTGCAGAGTGCAAAACCCCGTGCCAGCTATAAATGTAGAGCTGATTTTTTTTTTTTTTTTTTTAAATTTAAAAACAAAACAGAACATTGTTATTTGCATTTGGGGCCCAATCTTCAAACCCTCGTACAAATCATCCCACAGGATTGGAAAACTACTGTGTTTTCTGCCTTTGCGTTTCTTCTATCATTAAGCACTCACATAGTAAATACCAAAGGACAAAATTCCGTTTGCACAGAATGTGTTTTCGTTGTTGAAGTAATTACAGGGGTAGGCTGACTGCCTTTGTGGCCTCTCAGCTACTTTAGGGGTTCTGCACATGCAGTCACCAGGATCACACTTACAAAGGGCGCTGCTTATTTTGTTGAATTAGGCATGTCATTTCACTTGTGCTTTTAACACACAGCTGGAAAAGCCCTAGTGATTTTCGAAAAAGAGAAAACCAACCCAACAATGTTTATTCTCAAAGGATCGGTGTAACAACGTAGGGTGTGTAATACCCTTCTGTACACAGACAAACTTTGTTACTATACCCCTTTCTAAAAAGTGGTAGGACCCTACAGCACCTTACCTGGATACTCGCTGTACAATGATCACCAGAAATGATCAGAATTTTGCTCTGCCTGTGCACCTCCATCTGTAGTCTGGATTGCACATCGTTCTGTAGCTTTTGGCAGTGTGGATTATTCCTGTTTTGGAGTTACAGGATTGTATCACCAATCTGAATGCCACAAATACATGGTTCATTGCCTCTCCTCTTTGGAGTAACCTCATGCTTCCTACCAAAATTAGGCAGTTGGTGTTGGACTTTAAAATCTCCTATTTTTTAAAGAGAACTTAAACTTTGTGGAGAACTCTCCTTTTTTTTTTTTTTTTCTGCCACTAAATAATTCCTTCCATTTGATATAATCTGGCAGAAGAAATCATCCAACAGAGGAATCAAAGTCCTGTCAGACAAGAACGCCAGCCAAGAGAGGGATGTCCCTTATCTGGAAGGTCTTTTACCACACCTGTTCATCTAGATCCTTGAATAGCATGATGGAAGAGGAGAGATACAAGGGTGAGAATTGGAAATGGATGCGTTCACCCTGGCATCAGGAAAGGGGCTAAAGAATCCCACAGTGTGTTACAGGCTGAAGACTTTAAAAATAAGTGTATTCTGCAGTAGTCACAGAGAAAGGCAAAGTTAGATTCATACTTTACGGTAAGTGTGACGGTTGCTTATAAACAACCTTATCACAGCAAAGGCATTTGGAGCAGGTGCAGAAGAAAAGCTCATATCCTGGAAGTCGCACCTGTGTGATTGCATTCTGGTAAGCAGAAAACACTTGTAGCTGTAGCCAGACTTGATCTCCATACTCGTTCAGCAATGTGTGTATCTATGCATGTAGATGAGTCTTGAACTTTAGGATCATCCTGCAGTTCCCAAACCCAGGTGTGCATACAACCACCTTCTGACTCCATTTTGGGGTGAGGTGTTGGCTTTCCTCTTCTACATTCTCACTCCCCATGCATTTGGGTTTTCATCTGGGAAAAGAAAGCTTAGGTGTGATGGGAGCATTGAGTACTCACAGCATTCTTCATTTGGTCCTTGATTTGGACTTACAAAGAGTATTTCTGTGAACAAAGATTATTCATATGAGGATTTAATATAATCCTTATCCAACCTAGAAGGATGAAAACAATATATTTCTTTCATATTTGTTGCTTCTTGTTTGTTTTTAGAAATCTGTGTCCACTTTTTTTTTTTTGTCAATAATAGCAGAACTAATTTATTTTTCTAAACCGTATGTACTTGCATGTTATATTGCAGATGTTATAAATAATTAAAAATAATTAAATACATTTTAGATTGTAGATTTTCAAATGAAATTTTCAAGGATATATTTTCAATTTTATTTACTATTTTAATATGGTTTTAAGAAAGAGTAATATTCCTTAAGTGCACTACTTTTGTAATAAAAATCAAAAACAGACTAAATGAGATAATTGTTTTATTTTTCTTTTCAAGTGAGAGATTTACAGAATGAGGTTGGAAAATTGCGTGTAGGCTGATGTTGTATGTTGTAGCTGGTTATTACTCAGTGAGTCACAGTAAGTTTCCAGAGCCTACCACACCTTAAGGTTAAACTGCCTCAAACCAGACAGCAAACTATTAGCAGAGGTGCTTCGAATGATTTGCTTTTAATTTTTTTTTTTTTAAATTTAAAATGACGCATTTTTAACCAATATGTGTAAAACTTTACTGAGACTACTCAAATCTTGTTTCCTTTCCTGTTCATTATCTGGTCTTTCTGATAGGTTTAAGCATGACTAAAAAACTATCTAACTGAAATAATTATCAGTACTTCCTAGGATGAATGAACGGCCTCTCTGTTGATAAGAAAGTGGGCAGTATCCCACAGCAAGGAGAAGTGGTTTTAAACTAAGACAAGGGAGTTTTAGGTTAGATATTAGGAGGAAGTTTTTCACCCAGAGGGTGGTGATGCACTGGAACAGGTTGCCCAAGGAGGTTGTGGATGCCCCATCCCTGGAGGCATTCAAGCCAGGCTGGATGTGGCTCTGGGCAGCCTGGTCTGCTGGTTGGCGACCCTGCACATAGCAGGGGGTTGAAACTAAATGATCATTGTGGTCCTTTTCAACCCAGGCCATTCTATGATTCTATGATTTGATGATTCGATGATTCTATGATTTAATTGTGGTTGTGCCAAAGACCTATGTAAACCATTGTCAGAAATTCAGTTCAAACTTCTTGTGTGAGACTTTTGGTATTTTGAAAATAGAACCATAAATGCACTGTATACAGTCAATAAGCATATGTAGGGTGTTGAAACAGAAGAAAAATATTATGCAGGGTGCACATTCATCTTTCAGTTTAATACCAATGTGTCAATGTTTGCCTTACCGAAGGCTGCATGCATATTCAGAACTAATGTTGAAATGGACAGCTCTGGAAACCATATGCCAAATGAATTGCAGTATCATAGTAAATATTAATTACCTAAATATTCAATGCCATATACTATCAAATACCTTTCTTTCACTGGGGCTTCATTCATTCATTCAGCTGCTTCAGTACTGACCAAACGAGTAATGTGGATGAGCTTGAAGAATACGGGCTGTTCTTCTGGACTCCAAGGAAGACCAGCAGTTTCTTTCCTTTGGACAAAAGGCAAAAAAAAGGTTGAAAAAAATAAATTGTTACTCATGCTTGCTTCAGAGCCTAGCTACATACTCCTCCAGTGAATGGTGGTAGAAGTTCATGTCCTGTCTGCAGTGGCAACCCGACAAATGAAAGACAAAGCAGTGTCATAGTACAGATACTCCTAAAATTTGTTGCTTTTACATGTGCTGATGGGAAACAGAGTAAAGAACAAAAAGACTGTCTGCAGATTTTTTCTCTGCTGTATCTGTGTGCTGCCAAGTACCGAGGTGCTCCGGCCCTTCACTGGCAGTGGGGGAGTGGGCCAGTTCTTCTTCTGTGCCCAAGTCACCTCTGTCAGGAACAACTTACTCAAGCAAAAAGGTCTTCTTCAAACAGGCACCATTTAAAATAATCCCTTCTAATAGACTAGATTATTCCTTATGAGAAATAAAAGGCCAAGCAACCCATCTAGAGGCCATGGGACTCTATGTGTGGGCACAGTTTTGAAGAAGTGTGAATGCACATCAAACAAATCTATTCTGGAAAATTTGGGCAAATCATATTGTCAAGCTGATTTAGGAACCATTTCCCATCTCACTTGTATATATGCTTTTTTTTTATTTGCATATGTTAGCAAACAAATTGAATGGTAGAAGTGTTATTAGAGTCTATTGGGCCGGTGTATTGGCCATAGTTCCAGTCTGCACACTATTTTCTATTGGATTCTTAAGACTTTTTTCCATCTGTGAGTGCTGTATTTTCAAATGTGAAGATTAAGATACTTTCAAATGAAGTAGAACAAATAAATAACATTCCTAAGTTCCTTTCCTTATTAGAAAACAATAATTGCAATCTTTCCATTTAAGGTACCTCACTTTAAAAAAAATAAAAAAGAAGATAAAAAACAGATTAAGTAATTAGGAATATTGTCAAGTTAAGACAAAAGTGTTAAGTTCAGCAGAAGAGATGAAATTCACAAGACAAAAATCCATCAGAGTGAAGGAAGGCAAAACCACAAGAATCAGTGTCTAAGAAACTTCCAAAAATATATATATATATAAATTAAAAAAAATTATATTTATTTTTCCCCCCTAGGTGCAAAAAATGTTTTTCCTTTGAGTGGTGAAGAAATTTTAGAAGCTTTTTAGGATTGTTTAGGTTTTTTTTATTGTCCATACGTAGGTGTTGAATGTTAGTATTCACACTAGTTTTAAATAACTACATCAATATGCGAATCATATAAACTAGTACGGAAAATGAAGAAAAAACATTCTGACAGGCTACTTACTCTGTTTCTTATCTGTGCACATTCAGTGTCAGGCTCTGACCATCTTGTAAAATCCAGCATCAGGTCTTCATAGCATGGGGAAGAAGGGGACATTTTCTCTTTATTTCCCCATATTTTTTTTTCTGTTCAGGTGCTGTTAAAGCTACTTGCTACTCTTGTTTAACATGGAGAACTTGTCCCACAGCTGGGAGCACAGGAGAAAATGGTTTGAATTGCTTTCAGTCTGTGATAAACATTTTCCACTTTATGGTTACGGGCGAATAATTCAACTTCTGGTTTTTAAAAGTATCTCAAACTTTCAAAAATGAGTCTTTCAGGTACAGCAGAATAATGGGAGGAGAATGAAGAAGGAGCTTATCTGGTCTTTGTGTAAACAGGCACTATATGATAACACCCAGTAACAGTTTGCTTTCATAACCCATTAAATATATCCAAAGGACTTTAGTTGTGATGTTAGTGGAACCTCAATAGAGCTTTTTACAGCAGCTAGAAGACAGCAATGCCTTTGAGGAACTTTGGAAAATGGAATCATTAAATGGAAAACTTGGACAGAGTTCTCCATAACATTTAATTTCTTTTAAAACATCTCGGAGATATTTAAAATTTCTGTAAAGAGAATAATTTTAATTGGCAGTGCCATGTCTATCACCTTTTGTTAATGGCAAGTGAAGACTCCTGGGGCTGTACCGGCCATTGTTCATGGTGCTTGCTCTCTGTTGGCCTGGTTTGACCTGAGGATCTTTCAGTAGAAAATGGACACCTTGTCCCATCACAGCCGCTTTGTTCCTCCATACAGAAGAACTACTTCTTGTCAGGCTTTACTTCTGTGGCGTGTAAGAAAGCCATTCAGGTATATAACTCTCAGACAGTAGCTACAGAGACCTCATGAAAGGCCAAATCTTCACAGTCAATGTCTCTGAAATTCAGCAAAGACTGAGACCGCGTGGTTTCTTGCAGTTAACAGTTGCTCACAGTAACCAGTTGGATTTTCGGGATGGAATTCAGTTCTTGTAGACAATTAGACCTCCAGTCTTAGCACTGACCGGTCAACCAAAGTCAAGCTGTCGTCACGTTAAAAACGAGCTGGTCTGATCCATCCGTGCGGTCATGGGGGCTGTTCAGTTGGCCAGACATGGGGTTTGCTTTAGGGAGATCAGAATAGCTTCCAGACTACTCTAACCCTATTGACTAGTCTCCACCGGCTATAAAGGGAGCTCAGACACCTGGATCACATGAAGACACTCGCATTTAGAAAGTATATTTAGATGTCTACAGTCTGGACCTGAATATCAAACAGTTGTGGCTTAGGGATTCAGCTGCCTAAACATAGATGCCCTGTGGTGTCTGAGACATCCAGGGGGGCTGAGAACACAAAGGCCTGCAGGGAGTTGTGGCCCAGCAGATGAGGACCAGGCAGGAGACTGGAGGGGACCTCAGATGCCTCTAAATATCTAAGTGTGGGCAATAGGTTTGAGCCCTTAGCGAAACATTCATATTAACGTATTTCTTCCAATTGCATTTCTTCTTCTGGTGTGTTTTGACATCTTTAGTTTTTAATCTCCCATTTTCCATGTTAAGTGGCCACGTGCTTGTCAGGAATGCAGTGACCAGCTCCAAAGAAGACACTGAAACTGTTTTTACCTGAAGTGCACTTATTAGAAGGGCCCAAAAATGGTTGATTCATGCCCCTCAAAATAGAAGCTTCTTTCCTTGTCCTTCTTCCCAGGCCTTTTCTTCCCAGATGAAGGCAGAAGAAGGCAGATGAGGAATAATTAGGCTTAGAAGAGGAGTTGCTCTGTAATTTTTACCAAAGTGTTATTATTTACTTGGCTTGCTGTTTTAAGGCAGATTTCTGATACGTGCCTGCATCAGTGCCGGCCATGCGACTAGTTTCGGGAAGTAGGCCGACCATTGCTTAAGTGGTTTGAGAAAACTCTCTGAGCAGCTGACATAAGTTGAACACGTTGAACAAATAAACAAACAGATGTGTAGTTTACCCCCCTCAGTGGCCTTTATTCTGGGGCCCCAGCAGCTGGTGATGGAGAAAACGTTCAATATCAATGTGACAGCTACTCAGATGTTTCCTGCTTTGCTATACACCCGGGTCTGTTCATGTGTCATTTTTCATACAGGAGTAGCAGGGCAAAGCAGGCTGAGCTGAGTCTGATTATCTGTGGTTGATCTGATAATCTGTGGTCACATCAGACTTTCCAGGAATGCCAGAAAAAGATCTGTAAGAGAGGTGGGGAAGAGCTCTTATGGCAGAGGAACACCAACAAATGTCTTGCTTTCCTCAGAGTAATTGGAGATTTTATTTCCGTGCTTTGAAAACTGCCTTGGGTAAAGGTAAATCTATGGCAAACTGCCATAAAAGAGAAGTAGCAATTAAAATATAGTTATCTACTAAGAAGCTTAATGTGTCTTCTGTAGTGGCAGGGGAAAGACTGCCAGGGATTTGTAAGGGTGAGATATGATTAGATACGCAATGGGCTCATCAGTGACTCATGCAGGTGGGTTTAACTTTGGTTAGACTGAAAACATGAAAATATGTTTATTTTTTTCCTTTCTTTTAAATGCCTTTTGTTTTTTCGTGTGTGTGTGTCTCTATTCCCTCCCAGTTTAATATTCTGTCCACATAGAAGCAGTAGGAACAGTAGGAATATTCTGTTCCACATAGAAAGCAGTAGGAATTTACTTTCTACAATTCAAAGAAAACATTAGGACTGAAAGGAGAACATCATTTCAACAATCACAATAGGTTTTAAAAGGTAAACGTGAAAAGCTCACAACCATAGTAGGAAAGTCTATGGGCAATTTCGTAGACAAGATAACTTTGATCTTCCAAAGACTTCCATATCAGCAGTCTCACTGTGGCATTCAGGGCTTCAGAGCACTTGTCTCCAGGCCATGAGGTGGCTAAATACATGGTTCCTCACTACTGAGTGTGTCTCTTTGAATAGAAATACATTCATTATGAGAGTAAGTAAAGCTAAGCAAACAATTAGTACCTTGATCCTTGATTAGTGTGGCCAGGATTATTGGCTCAGTCCATTGACATTACACAGGCGTACTTTTACGGTTATAAGCAGGTAAATATTCATATGAACGTTATTTTGAAGCTCAGTGAAATCTCTTCTGCAGTATGTGTATCAGTTCTAAAGTTAAAGATTGGTTACTAGGAAACAGAAACTAGTTGCTTTCGAGCATGTAAAAAACATAACGTGGGTCAGCTCATTATGATGATGAAGGTAAAACCTTGTATTTCTCTGCAATCAGAGAGGTTAGACAATGAGCAGGTCTAAAAACAACTCCTCCCATGACGCATGCTTGTGCCAGATTCTGCTGCAGTTTGGAGAAGCAATTATGTAAATATAGATTTGCAAACAATTTCACAAAGTGACAAAAACAGTGTTAATTACCCAAAATGTTAACGATCTGTCTAGCCAACCACAAAGTGATGAAATCATGGTCATGTTAAAAATGAAAGCCTGATGTAATCTCCCATCTTCTTTTTTACTTTCAGGAAAATTTTTCTTCCCTTGTATTATTGACTTACCTGTCAACAGCATCTGGATTTATTTATTTTTAATCTGGGCCCAGGAAAAAGACACACATGCACACACTTAAAATAATGCGTCTATTCCTGTTCTCAGCATTGACTGGTGCCTTCAGAGGCCTTTGCAGACAAAAGAAGCATCTCATTTGTGCCTAAATTCTCATCCTGAATTAAAAAAGATTTGAGCTCTGATTTTGATGCAACAAAGGTGCAGACAATCTTCTTTCGGTGCCTGAAAAATAATGTTGATGGTAACATTTCTTTGCCTTTGACTTGCACAGAGTTTCTTAATTATTGCATATCACAATTGGAACCTCTTCTTTAATCTTCATCCAATTCTTCAATTATCTGGCAGCCTGTAGGCCCAGTGTTACCATTTAAAAGGCTCTCTTCTCAAGAATGCAATCAGTATCTTCATTGTAAGCAATTGTAATCTTCATTGTAAGCATTGTAAGGCATTACAAACATAAATGATAAACAGTAAGAGACAGAGTACATCCTACTGGTACTAAATATTGGACTCCAGTTACTCTATTTTCCACTGATTATGGCTACAGATCTTATAAAAGATTGACTAAAACCATTTCTTGCAAGAATTCCACAAGTTCACATCAAGTTTAGAAAAGGTTCTGGATACATTTAACCATAAATAATGGTTATTTTGTAATATTCTGAAACATCTTATTTCCATGGATAAATTACTACTTTCTCTTTCTATGGTGAAATTTTAAATAGTAGCTTCAAACAAAAACTGCTTCTATTCCTACCACAAGGTTATACAACACAATGTTGTTACAGTTTTGAAGGAGCTGACTTACTGCTTAAAATAAGGATGTTGCATATGACTTAAATAATATGAATTATATGCTGAAGTCATTACTGAGCTGTTACCCAGACAAAACATAGTATTGCTTCAATAAATATTTTAGGATTCAACACTATAATTCTTAGGAGACATCTTAAAGAAATATGATGGATAGTAACTTAAAAATTGCTGTTGAATTAATAGGTTACTGTTCAAATATCTAGCCATGAGCTTACTAAAATATGATTGTTTCTCCATATATTTGTTAGCCAAATATTAAATTTATCAAAGACAAATCATACTTCCCATCTTCTCCCTCCTCCATTAAATAGATGTGTAATAAGAATCCATAACTCTTCTTCTAATACTTTCTGGGTGAATCAGTATAGCTACTTACATCATAGTGTGAGACTTTCATGAGAATATATCAAACATAATGGTATCTTCTAATGCTGAAAGTTCTTCTGTAAAAAATGTTCAAAAAGTCGCAAAGAATTCTTCATTTAACTTCTCTTTCCATGATACTAAGGAGTGGTCTGACTTCTACAGAAGTGAAAATGCAGGCACAGGGAGATGATGCGTGGTTGGTGATAATCCATAACTCTGAGCACCTAGATTTCAGTCTCTTCATTTAGGGTCTCACATTTGAACGACAAGAGAAGCAGAAGATGACCAAGTTCTTCACAGCTAGTCCTATGGAAAACCCAGAAAAACTCTTGTCAGTTTTGGCATTTCTTCGACTTGTAATCCATTGGTAATAAACCAACTAGTAAGGGATGTTTGTTTAAAGCCTGCAACATTTATACACATGATGAAAACATAGATATTAGCTGAAATTTTCACAATGTCACTTTTACAGGCGAGTTATGATGTTCTTTTCTCATGTCTACCTATGCATTTCCCAAGTGATAATGTGGTTTCTAACCTCCAATATTGCAGCAATTACAGTGGTAACTATAAGAAAATCTCTCTCTACCTGAGGTTTTGGAATGAAAGGAGACAACTTTTAAGTCTTTCTATTAATTGTACTGCAACAGTATTAGGTCCCATCCAAAACTAAGTAATTCAGCAGAAAGGTTCCCACTGATATTGATGGTCTTTGAACCAGGGGCTGGTCTCTACTGCCAAGTGTTAGTGATGACTCAGATAAAGCAGACTGCTAGGAAATTGTACTTAAACCACAAGGACAGTGTTTATTGCAACTCCTTAGTCATCAGAGTGAAGCTAAACTCAGTTGTAATGTTTGATATAGAGTCACAGGCTGTAGATTTGGGATTATTATTTTAATTGTTTCATGTATTGCTTTTTAAGATCATGCTTATCTAAGAGGTGAAAACTGAGGTATTTCTACGAATTTTTTTAATCCAGAACTGTGTGGAATAGCAGGCTAATTCAGTGGCATTCAAATTTGCTAAAACCTGATGATGTGAATCACACAAATGAAACTAGCATCATACTGTTACAAAAAATCACCACATCAAACACTTATCAAGTGTCAGGGATAAGGAATTGTGGCATTAATGACATAGCATCTTCAGATTGACACAGGACCAATTCCCCTATTTATTCTTGATTTTCTATTTACTAGGGTCTTGCTACTCTAGAAAAGACTGCTGCATTTTATTTGTCCTTCACATAGGCTGCTGCTCAGGACTCCAATATCCACATCCACATCTCCTCACACAAATGCACTGCCAATCCTTGCACACTTGAAACCTTTAATTTAGTGGTGTGAGCTCAGCTTTCGGGCTGTGTGCTGCCCCATGGATTTCTTTAAGGTGTTCCGCATTTTAATGCCAATCTGATTTGCCTAAAGAGCATTCTATCTGTGTCATGTTGCACTAATAGAAGGATTTCTTGGTTGCTTTCGCATTCTGCTGCCCCTAGGTAGCAAAACACTGTGGTCTCCAAGGGCTACCCTCAAAACTAGAAAGAGCTGGGTACTGACTCCCAGCGGGGCTTCCTTTCTGTGGACTTGGCCAACCAACAACTCCATGACTCCAGCAGATGTTTTTGACCTTCGGACCAATGGATGAATTTGTCCATCTTCCCTCATTCCCTCAGTCATCTCTCTGACCAAAGCCAGCATGGTTAAGTCTGGATCCCTGCCGAGGACAATCAGGAACAAAGTGCTGGCCCAGTGAGGTTTTCCAGCATGTCCCAAGAAGATTGTATTCAGGGGCAAAGGGTCCATGCTATATCATGTCATAGAGCCTGTACCAGTGTTTTTGGCTCCCCGATGTACTCCCTTTGATTGCTGGTTTTAAATATGTCATATATCTCCAGATGCACTATTTATGTTTGCTTCTGTTGTTGTGCAATTTGTGGCAGAGTGAGGGGTCTGCTGGAAAGCAGCCATTGGTTTAGTGGCCAGCCCTGTAGCAAAATATTAGTAATACAGAAATCTGCTGCTCTAAGTGAAATTTGATTTAAGCATAAATGTCAGAAAGCATTCCAATAATTTATTTAAGTTGTTGACATTCTAAAGTGATTAACTAAAAATGTAGCTTCCTTTTTTTATTTCTCTTTTCTTTTCTTTTCTTTTCTTTTCTTTTCTTTTCTTTTCTTTTCTTTTCTTTTCTTTTCTTTTCTTTTCTTTTCTCTTTTCTTTTCTTTTCTTTTCTTTTCTTTTCTTTTCTTTTCTTTTCTTTTCTTTTCTTTTCTTTTCTTTTCTTTTCTTTTCTTTTTTCTTCTCTTCTCTTCTCTTCTCTTCTCTTCTCTTCTCTTCTCTTCTCTTCTCTTCTCTTCTCTTCTCTTCTCTTCTCTTCTCTTCTCTTCTCTTCTCTTCTCTTCTCTTCTCTTCCTTCCCTTCTCTTTCTCTTCCTTCCCTTCCCTTCCCTTCCCTTCCCTTCCCTTCCCTTCCCTTCCCTTCCTTTCCCTTCCCTTCCCTTCCCTTCCCTTCCCTTCCCTTCCCTTCCCTTCCCTTCCCTTCCCTTCCCTTCCCTTCCCTTCCCTTCCCTTCCCTTCCCTTCCCTTCCCTTCCCTTCCCTTCCCTTCCCTTCCCTTCCCTTCCCTTCCCTTCCCTTCCCTTCCCTTCCCTTCCCTTCCCTTCCCTTCCCTTCCCTTCCCTTCCCTTCCCTTCCCTTCCCTTCCCTTCCCTTCCCTTCCCTTCCCTTCCCTTCCCTTCCCTTACGTTTTTCTCATTGTGGGTAGGAGGTTGCATCTACTTCCATCACATGGAACTTAGGCAGAACTCTTGCCACAAAACCATACCTTCTGCACTTCCAGAAACTGAAGCTAGCAGAGTTATGGTGTAATTCAATGTTAACTTGTGATGTGAATGTTTCACAATCAATTATCCCGAATTCTATGATTTTCAAGGCAGTTTAGCTCTATTTACTTTCTGGTTTGATGGTTTGAGGTGCAATATTAAAAAATGGACTCTTGATTTGTGTCATGTTGCTTTGTAATCATGGGAAGCGTTTAACCAGGACTGTAGGACTGTCCTAACTGTAACGAAATGTAGCTTCCAGAAGTGTATCCTTTATAAAGTATTCAAAAATAGACCTTCTTCATTCCAACTTAAATAGTTTTAGAGTGATTATTTTTATATGTGTCTATAAACTCCAGGAGTTCAGAAGCCAATGTGTGCTTGAGGTCAAGTAATATGTAGTTGTATGCAATAGTTAGCCTTGATTTTAATATTTACTTGGCTCTCTAAAAGCATGATTTCATTCTTGGTCTGATTTAATTTTTGATATTCCCTAAGAATTTTCGCAAAGAACATCTTTCTTCCTTAGAAATGGAGATCAAGGAAACTACATGCCTGTGAGCCTCATATCTGCGCCTGGGAAGATCATGGAACAGATCCTCCTGGAAGATATGTTAAGGCACATGCAAGACAAAGAGGTGATCTGTGACAGCCAGCACAGCTTCACCAAGGGCAGATTATGCCTGACCAACCTGATGACCTTCTATGATGGACTAAAGGCATCAGTAGATAACAGGAAAGCAACTGATGTCATCTACTTGGACTTCTGCAAGGCCTTTGATATGGTCCCATATCACATTCTAATCTCAGAATTGGAAAGATATGTATTTGAATGCTATTCAGTAGATTAAGAATGATTCAGTGGATAAAGAATTGGTTGAATGGTTGCAGCCAGAGGGTTATGATCAACGATTTTATGTCCAGGTGGAGGGTGGTCATGAGTGGTATCCACCAGGGACCTGTCTTGGGGAAGATGTTCTTCAACATCTTTCTCAACAACAGACAATGGGATTGCAACTTGACATTAAGCTGAGTGACATAGATGACATAATAGAAGGAAGGGAAACTATTAGAAGGGAATGGATAACCCTGAAAAGTGGGCCCACATGAATCTAAAGAAATTCAACAAAACCAAGTGCAAAATGTCAAGCCTGAATCGGGGCAATCTCAGAGTGTGTTTACAGACTAAGAGAAGAACTCATTGAGAGCAGTCTTGTGGAGAAGGAGTTGGGGCTTTTGTTGAACAAAAAGCTGGATGTGAGCAAGAAGTGTGCTCTTGCAACCTGGAAAGCCAACAGTATCCTGTGCTGCATCAAAAGAGAGGTGGCCAGCAGGGCAAAGAAGGGGATTGTCCCACTCTACTCTGTCCTAGTAAGGCCCCATCTGGAGTACAGCGTCCAGGCCTGGGGTCCCCAGGAAAGGAGACATGTGGAGCTGTTGGAGTGGGTACAGAGGAGGTCACAAAGATTATCAGAGTACTGGGGCATCTCTTCTATGAAGACAGGCTGAGGGAGTTGGATTTGTTCAGCTTGGAGAAGAGAAGGGTTTGGAGAGACTTCATTGTGGCACTGGAGTACTAAAAGGAAACTTAAAATCAGGAGGGATTCTGATTTTTTTCATGACTGATAGTGATAGGACAAGGGGAAATTGTTTTAAACTAAAAGGAGGGGAGATTTACATTAAGTATTAGGACCAAATTTTTCATGCAGACTGTGATGAAGCCCTGGCACAGGCTACCTAGAGAAGCTGTGGATGCCCCATCCCTGGGGGCCCTGAAGGCCAGGCTGGATGGGGCCCTGGGCAGTCTGATCTGGTAGTTGGCAACCCTACCCATGGCAGGGGGATGGGACTGGTTGGGCTTTAAAGTTGCTTCCAACCCAACCATTCTATGATTCTAAAAATATATATATTTTTTTCCCTCCCCTTATATTTTGTCAATATAAAGAAAAATTGGAAGCAAAAACAGTCTGGGAAGTACAGGAGTAAAAACTCATAATTGTATGATTATGATAATCTTCTTCTTCTTTTTTTTTTTTTTAACTTGAATGACCATTAATTTGTGTAAACTACCGACTCTGTGATCCTCCTGCCGTGAATACTACATTTTGTATATTGGAATTTACCCTACTGCTCTGTGTGACCAAAAAAGGAATCCCCAGGGCCATATTTAATTTCACAGTTAAACGCACTACTTGACTAGCAGCCTTGAAAACAGCGTATATCCCATATTTCTGATCTCTGGTGGGAACCATACCGTGTAGTTAATTTAGCTATTTTGCTTTGCACATGAATCCCAGCAGGAAGACTGGGGGAGATGGAGATTGGGGGAAAATATATGTTCAAGTTAGGGCAAAGAAAAATAAAAAAGAAGACAGAACAGGACCACTATTTTTTTTTTTTTTTTTCCAAACGAGATGTAATCAGTTGCCATAATACTGAATTGTTTGTTTGACTTTTTTTTCACTGTGGTTACTGTTACTTCATCCCTGAGACACTTCCAAGAGAAATGAGGAATTGTCCACAAGATAATCACCACTATGTCTGACTTTTCTCTGTGTAATGCGGTGTGTCACCAAGATGGATATATGTTCTATATGCAGTCTTTTAAGAAAAATAACGGATTCTAAGTAGTGAGTATAACTTTCAGCATATATGGTTTTGTGAAAGGATGATTTCTCCAAGAAAAGTTTCCTTCTGCCTCGGTAAAGGCAGTGCTCAATCTTTTTCAACATCAGTATTTCAGAGTCTGCTTCATTTGAATGTGATGGCATCTTCATTTTGGATAAGTGTCCTAGAAATGTCTTGCCTGCACTTCAGGCATTGAGTCCACTCGTGAGACTGAGCTGGTGTCAGCTGCATCCGTGGGACAAGGATGATTATGTGTCTACATGATCTCAGAGGCTGCTACATACAGCTGTGCTCCCTGCTCATCGCCATGCCTAATTTAATGTTTGCCCTGTTTGCAATAGTCAGCAAGGCCAAATCCTCCATTGCAGAAAATCAAATGTACACTGACACAATAAAGTGGTTCTGAATATACAATCATGTTCTTGTCATGTGTAAACCACCTTATGAAAGTGGATGTCAGCTTTGAGCTGGGTCTAATTTTCTTGCTCAGGGTTGTCACCTGGCAGGGGTTTTGCTCTCTGATGCCATCAGGCTGTCCACAGAAATCTGTGACTCCTTCCATTTGTATCAGCCCAAGTAAGAAATCTTGAGCATCTTGCAGAAGTTACAAGAGCCACCGGGTCCACCTTTCAGGTGGGCACGATTAGTTCTCAGCACAGACCAAGAGAGTAAATTTGCATAAGTAAATGGCTTTTTAAAAATGCCTTCTTAATATATTTTTAGTTGAATCTATCCTGCCCAGCTTGGCAGCTTTGACATGTCTGATGAAATATTCCTTCTTAAGAGGGTTTTAAAGTTACCTCAATCAGTACATAAGAATTAATTTAGGGCTTTCTTTTTAAATGCAGTTCTCATTAACTAAGTAAAACTGAATTATGCTAGCCTACTTCTTTTAACCCCATGAGCTTAGAAGTCCTTCCCTTCTAATCAGCTGAGTTTACTTGGCTGTCAAATTAATTCTACATCCAGAATTAGGTCCATTAGAAAGCTTGTGGGGATTTTATTGCTATCACAGACAAGCTTGTTTTTATAATCATAACAGAACTCAGTGTAATGAGATATGAGTTCTGGTGGCTCTGCTAGTAAAATATACAGCCATTCAATAATGATCCTGTTCCAAAAACTGCCAAAAATTAGAAATACAGTACATTTCTGGCATTTTTAATACTTATTAAATGGACAGTATCTTGACTCCAGCAAATAACAAGATAACAGTTATGCCCTGCACTAGGTATTATGCTTTTCCCAGCTTGAGTAGGTTTTGATTCACAAATGAACTCATGAGATCAAGTTTCTGTTTGTCGTACATTGACAAACAACCGTGATTTGGAGACTGATGACTGCTGGACACTTCATGTAAAATCTGACGTGAGTTGGCTGCAATCAGTCCATAAGTAGTTACTTGGACATATGATTATGCAATCCAGTTTTGGAGTCAGAGCACTTTGCAAAAAAGTTTTCTGTGGCTCTTGGTTTTGTTGGACTTCCTATGGACCAGCGAGAAAGGGAATATATTTGATGCATCTTACACATATCAACAATTTTTTTCTATAGTCACAGTTATAAATATCCTGGTAGAGAAAATTTGCTTCTAGGATTTGAAAATGTCCTTGTAAAGAGCTCAGTCTGGATAAAACCTGAGTGGTAGCAATTAGTAAAATTGCTTACAAAATTACAAAATCAGTTACACAGATTTGTGAAAATGTTTATAAAAATATTGGGTAGATGCAATTTGGAAAGAGAGCCTTGAATTTGTTATTTCTTTTCTGTCTCATGACTGAAAATACAAGCCATCGCTCCTACATTGATGGGAAAAGTCAAAACATATGCTTTTCAGCTAACACGCACACACTCACACTCACACACACAAAAAAAAAACAACATGCAAAAGATAATGTTATTGCAAGTGTGAAATAAAATGGAACTTTTCCATAAGCCATATTCAGAGTGGTGCTGATGGCCACAAGGCCAGCTTCAGCTTGCTTCAGGAGCTGTTGGAGCCCACATGGGCCATAAACCAAACACAGTAGAAATACAATACAACACTGCTTTTCCCTCTCGATGCTTTTCACGAAACCACCAGAAGTCATGCAAGAGGATCATGATGTATCCGTCTTGCTCAGAAATTCAGAACTGGAAAAACAGTTCATAAAACTGCTTCATGCGTCATGCTTTACAAAGCTTAACTACTTTACAAGTGAAGAAGCATAATTATCAGTGCTAAATATCAGTGGTTAGAAGCCACTCTAAAAAAAAAAACACAAAAGTGATGTTTTGACGGGCTGTTATGCCAGGGAGGAGATGAATAGGCTTTGGTATTTTGACAAATAATAATGGTACAATTAAATACTTTAAATTGCACTCTATAAAGTGATGATGTGAAAATGTGAAAACAGCACTTCCTACTGAACCTACCTGTTCTCCACTTGAATGTAGTCATGCTGCATTTAATAATCATAATAAAGGTGTCAGGTTTTTAATACGTAGAAACTGTGCTTAAACAGCCTAGCATGGGGAAAGAGAGGTGGAGGCTCTTGGGGTGAGAGATCATCAGTAACAACATTAAATAAGCAATGGCTGTCACCCTTTTTCTACAGCCCTTCGTCTCCAAGCAGAATCCTCACATACTCACGTGGAATCCTGGGGAATAGGATAGAAACCAACAGCAAAGAGTGTTTGGCTGGTAGCATTGCCGTTGCTGGCGTTAATCAGCAAGCCAGGTTAACGTGGCTTGGCTACGACGTGTTGACAGAGCTGACAGTTAGACATACTCTCTTTTTTTAACTTGTGAAATGAATGTGTTTTACCTGGAATCACTGAGTCACAACAAATATGGAAAACCACTCCCATGCCATTTCCCAGAGTAGAGTGGTCATTTAATAATAGCATGTTTATACAATACTATTTCCACAGTGCATGTTGGGGCCTCAAAGTGCTTCGCAAACATTAATAAAACTACTCACTCATGATACTTTCTAGCTAAGCAATTAATTTCCACTTTTTTGACCAGAGATTGTTAATAATTTCTAGCTCTTACATGTAGTAATTCTAAGATGTGTCTTTCAATATTCCTTAAAAAAATGATGTAATTAAGTCCATTTTACAGAAGAAGAAATAAAGCTGTAGAGAACAACAGGACTTACTAATGTTCAAACCATCAATCTTTTGCAGGAGTGAATATCTCTCCCTCCCTATGTCCCGTTACCTATACAAAGAATCATAGACTCACAAAATGTCTTGGTTTGGAAGGGACTTTAAATCCCATCCATTCCAACTGCCTGCCATGAGCAGGGCTGCCACCCACCAGGATAGGCTGCCCAAGGCTCCATCAGAACTGACTATGATTGCCTCCAGGGATGGGACATTCACAAATTAATTGGAAAACCTATTTCAGTACATAAGCACGAACATCACATAAATGGTTTTCATGAGTCATGGTGAATTTCTGAAGCAATGGGAAGAACTGGAGGCTCAAAGGAGGAGAAGAAGCCATTCTGCAATCATGTTGGTGATGCTTTATTAGGTTGCTTCCAAGAACAAAGGATGGAATTCTAGGGTGGACTGTCCTTTGTCTAACTGCCAGTTACAAATTCACATTGCAGGAGAAACCTGCAGGCAATGCACATTTAAACTATAACAAAGAGTATGACAATGCCCTGTAGTGATTTCTTCAGGACTGATTTCCTTGCAATACATATTTAAACCCAATCATATCTTCTCTTGCTCCAGAGACTGGGAGAAGGACTGCTTGGTGAATGTGGGAAGCTCCCTCCATCTTCCTACTTTTCCAGCTAAAGACTAGGTTTCTTGTTCTTGGACACGGACCACAGAGATGATTTGGATTTTGTAGCAGTCCTCAGGAGCCTAAGCACAGCCATAAAAGATGGGAGAAGGAAGGGTGTGAGGGCAGTTCTTGGATGCAGGGACTGTAAGCAGGGGCCTTGGTCACTGAAGATTTTCCCTTAGGTGTTGAGTCAGAGGAAAAGTCCCTCGTCATCAAATGACACACACTTAATTCCTGGCAAGAGGCAAGAGATGTTGTTGTCTTGGATGAAGCCATTGCTATTCCAGGCTGCGGGCAATTAACAGGTTTTAAAACAAAGGCCTTAATTCTTTGTAATGCTCAAGACACCATCTGAAGCAGAGATGGCCTGTCTCTCCATTTTGAATTACTTTTGGCCCATGTTTTACTGCTGTGGAGATGCGGGTTGTACAGTAATGTCTCTCAGCCCTCATCTTCCAGTGACTCATAGAGGTCAAGCTCTTCCTTGAAGCCTCTGGAGAGGAATGGCCAGGATCTATATAGGCTGATTATCTTGATTTTTGCTAGTCCTAACAAGGGTCCATCCAGATAGCCTCAAGCAGTGGCTTCAGTTTTAAGGTCTGGGGAAGCTCTTCATAGTATTCCATCTGAGTTACTCTCATGATGTCCTTTAATATATTACAAAGGCAAAACAATAGATAGATAGATAATAAATTGGCCTTGATGGCTTTGCTAAAGATGACATTGCATATGATGCCAAACAGAAGTCGTACAGGGAAGGTTAAGTTCCCAGTCGCTCTGTTTGTTGTTGTTCTTTTGGTTTGCTTTGGTTGGTTGGTTTGTTTCCAGTTGAAACGCCATCTCTGTGACACATCGTTGAATTGCCCAGTTTTTCTTTAATTATGATATTCTGAAGTGGCTTCTCACCAGTACTCTTTCTATACTTTTATCAACATTTCTGTAGATATACTGGCACTGTCAGTGACTCTTGGAGAAAAGAAACTCTAATGAAAGTACATGACTGGTATTCTTCATTCTAATTAATATGTTTTGACTATTCTAACAACACTGATGTGTAGGTATGCCTTGATCCTATTATATTGGCACTTCCTCTTTTGTTTGAAAAGCAGACTATTTTTTCTTTTTTTTTTTTCTCTCTCTTTTTAAGACTATATTTTACTGAAATTATTTTCATAAAGGAAGGCAGAATTAGCATCTCTCTCTGCTCTGGAGAACCATGCTAAGCAATCCTTGGTTGCTGGTTATATCTTGGAGTGTTTCAAACGATGCTATTTCACATCTGTTACCTCACAAAGAGCCCAAAAACCAGCCCTGGAATTAATACCTGTAAGAAAGAGCTGTTATGTTTGGGTCTAGGATTTCTTCACAGAAATACCTTTCTACCATCAAGCCCACAAGTCAACACACTTCAGGAATAATTGATGGATTTTGAGTTCACAGTCTACGAAAGTGGTCCATGAGTTTTGCAGAGAAACGGAGAGGCCCCAGCTTGTGAAGTTCCTATGATAATGATATTCTCTGTCCCCTTTAGAAAAAAAAAGTAGGAAGAAAGCTTCAAATCTGAATGTATATATTAAAGTTATACAGACCAGGTTTTAAAATCATATTACAATTTAGATCTAGCCTTATTTATTGCATTTTTAGGTCCATACACCAAAAGATCACAAATGTGAACAGAGGCACAATTATGGAGGTGGAATGTAATTTGCAGGTATCATCTTCGTGGATACTCAGAGGTGTCCCATAAGGTCATAATACAGCAAGTGCTGTCCTGCTCATGACTTCCTCAGGCGTTAACATGAAGACTGGCAGCCTTTCAGTATCTGAAGGTGGGCTATAAGTAAGAAGGGGACAGACTCTTAAGCAGGGTCTGTTGGGATAGGCCAAACGAAGATGGTTTCATACTAAAAGAGGGCAGATTTAGACTGGATATAAAGAAAAGGCTGTTTATGATAAATGTACTGGAGTACTGGAACAGGTTGCCCAAAGAAGCGGCGGATGTTCCAACCCTGGAGACATTCAAGATCAGGCTGGATGGAGCTCAAAGCACCCTGATCTAATTGTAGGTGTCCCCTTTCTTTGAAGGGGAGTTGGACTGGATGGCCTTTAAGGATCCCAACTCAGTCAATTCTATTATTCTATAACTTTTTTCTCTCCCTTCAAAGTATTTAAAAGAATAACTGTGCTTGCTAAATAGGACACAAGATGGCAGTGCTCTGTTCATTAGCAAATTAGAGCAGAACAACAATTTTGCTGCACAGTGAAAATGAAATAGAGAAGAAAATATTATCATGCACAGCAGCAGTGGGTTCTAAACCCTTTCTGACAATCCCACACTAAGACATTTTCCCCCTGAAATGTACAAGAATGTGTCACTACAACCAACAGCAAACACCCACAGCCTTGAAGAAAAGCCAAGCTCCGTTTTGTTACCCAGAGATACAGAAGTGTTTTGCTTAGCCAGCTAATCTTCAAACAAGCGAGAGAAAGTGAAAACAACGCCTGAATTTGACCTAGCTTAAAATCTGCACACCTATTTCTTGCCTGTGCTTGAGGCTTAGAGCTTTTGAGATGACACATATCCAAAACGCAGTGTGAAATTTTGTTTCCAAAAAAGAAATAAGATAGCAGATCAGCTTTGTCTTCTTTATGCTTCTCTTTCCACTTCTCTGGTAATACGGAAAATGTAAAGATTTCCCCCATCACTGCAGTGCAGCACTGTATTATGGTATTTTAAAAGAGAAACTGTTTTTTTCTTAACAATTTTTCCCTCTGCAATCCCTCTAGCATTTGAAGGATCTGGATTTGCTTCTGGTTGGTTCAACTGCAGCATCCTGGAGAACATGATTATGTTTTGCTGCCATATCCCATCCCCTGCCCATGGTACACCTAAGTCACAGTAGGATGGTGGAGTCCACTATTGTAGGGAAACCCACAAGGTTAGTCAGGCAGTTGGCATGTCTGATACCTTCATCAAGATCAGTGTGAAGCCACCAAGGGAGCACAGAACACTTTCCTGAAGCAAACAGGACAATGGACATCCACACTCTTCAGAAGGGGAGGGCAAAATATTCCTCATTCCCAAGAATACTTCCAGAGACATGAACCATCTAGCTACTTCCCTTACCATGACTATTATTAGCTGGAAACTTCCATGCTGAGGAGTGGGAAAATGTTTGTCACTAGCATCACCCCTTCCCACACAGCAGTCTCCACCCAGCAATGAGCTACTGACCCCAAAGTTTTCTGCTTCCTCCAACCATTTCCTCCTTGCAGCAAGGCACTGCTTTCAGACTTTAGGGGGACAGCCATGACACGTTCTTCAGAGGCAGAGCCTGCTGTGCTCAGCCCCATCCCTGGAGATGAAAGTGTTCTCTCCAGACATGCAGGTTCTTCATGGTGCCAGAATGAAGCTGGAATGCATGACAGGTCAACATCCCGGTGGTAACACTGAAAATTTGCCCACAGAGGTGGTGGAAGCTCCATTCCTGGAAACACTCAAGTCTCAATCTGGATGTGGCTCTAAACACCTGATCTAGCTGTAGATGTCCCTGTTAATCATAGGGCAGTTGCAGTGACCTTTAATGGTCCCTTCCATTCTATGATTCTATGACTGAAATGATTTCACTTCTGTGCTGCCTGGCTTAGCAATAAACTCCAGCTTGCCATCAGTGGAGGATGTGCTACTCATTTTGCTGTGCAACAGTTGACAATAGGGAGTAGGCAGACACCCATTTGATACCCTGGGAGCTGGATCAAGATCCAAAATCTGGCATACTTTGGTGATTAAAATGAATCTTCTCATGCCAGCGTAGGGCCAACTGTGCATCTGAAATAATAATATATTTTTGCCCCTTTTATTTTTGTTATGTTAACTAAAATGTTCACAATACAAATAGTTTCTGTAACAAACATACATTGTTTAGAAGACTTAATCTATCACACCTTGAATTTTTTCTTAAGATTAAATATTTCAAGTTTTAAATATAGATATTTCTGGTTCTATTCACCTGCATTCAGAATCATAATACTTTGCTTTACCATAAAAAACAAACCAAAAAACAACAACAAAAAGAAAAAAAAAAGAGAAAAAGAGAGAGAACTGAGTCACCTGGCTTACCAACAGATTATTTGCCAAGTGCTAATATATTCTCAAAATGAGAAGACAACAGTTTCAAGGCCAGAACCTACTGCTTTGAGTCTGGTACTATTGTTTTTGCTAACACTTCAATTTCTCAAGGTTTGCAGAAGCAAATGTTGCCATTTGGGAGTGTCTCAAGTTCACAAGAATACCCATAATCAATAACAGCACTTTCCAATAGATTTATTCTTAATGCTAAGGTATGTACTTGCACAGAAAAATTCCTATGCAGATGATCTGAGCTGGAGGAGTGCAACAAAGCTTCCCATCCCTCCAAGCAGTATCAAAAAATGACAGTTTTGCAATTCCTCATGAAGGGAATGCAGTGAGTGATTGCATTCACTCACATCTGAGAGCAAACATCCACATTCACACAGGATGTCCCAATATTTTTCATTTATTATTGTCAAAACTGTACAGTCAGAAGGTAGTGTGGCTGTCTCCCACAGGCTATTCATCTAAGCTCACAATGTTTTTACAGGAGCAGCTGTACTACGATGACTCAGTACTCAGTACTTGTCTGTAGTGTGGGATTATGCTGCTGGTTTTTGCAAGGACACGGCGAGCTGGAGTACTCACATACTGTTTACAAACAACACCTCAAATCATTGTTTGTACAAATGGGAGCTGAACTTGAGGGAGCTGACAATGTCAATCACCGCTGTGGGATTTTCACGCGATGGGACTGCTTGAATGGTCTGCACACAAAGGTGCTGAGCTCGTCTGGAAAATCCATGACCACACAGAGGAAATGAAACCCTGAGAGTTATTTGAGGTTTTTACCGCTGTAGCTGAGCGTGGCATGAAATTAATTGTTTAAAAGTTGTGCCTTGTCATAATAATCTCTACGCAAGAACTTCTTTCATTAGATTAGATTCACAGTTAGATAATACACTTGAAGAGGGTGATGCAAGTGTGAGCCTTGCTCAGAGCTTTCTCCTGTACCACAACTCTTACACTGTGGTTCTGTAACAACTGAAGCTCATACGAGCTGAAGATGATGTGGTCCAGTTCTCCTTTTGCTGAACATCCCTTCCCAACTATTTCCTTTGCTGGTACTAATGAGTGTGAATGTGTATCAAGTAGATTCAGGAAGATCAGATAGCTAAAATCTAACCCACCAAAAATTAACCACACAAAATCCCAACTAAACAGTTTATCCCAGCTAGATATGGTTCACAAACCAGTGCAGAGGTCAAAGAGATCACAGGGAACACGTATGGATCACTGCAGGCTGAGCTGGTAGGGAATCAGTTCCAGAACACAGTCCTCAAAACAAGATGGGAGAGGTGTCCATGAGTGTATTCAGTGATGATAAATGGGATTTGTGCTGATTCATTTCTGCTGTGATTCCAGGTATGTTCAGTTTAGCAGGACAGGCCTAATTTCAGACACAGGCAGAGACAACAGCTGCCTGAAGCAATGTTCTCCTCACTGCTGTCTCTGATAGAGTCTCAGAAAGGTATGCATGCTGCTGAGCCATGATGTGTAGATACCTCTGATGTTGCTGAATGCCATACAAGCAGATCGCACTCTTGCATCTTGCTTCGCTTTAGCAATAATTCAATCCACAAATCTGGCCATGCAAGACTTTCCAAACTTCTGCCCCTTCAGCACTGGTCCTCCCTGCCCTTGGGGTGATAGCACTGTCTTGACCTTGATATGATCCAAGTGTTATCTCTGCTGCCAGCTCCCAACTCCCAAACTTCAATTGTCTGTACTCTGCTGAAAGACTTAAGCTGATGTTGAAGTGACTTTGTGTTCATCCTAAAAAAAAAAAAAAAAAAAAAAAGAAAAAATATATAAATAACCTTGATTAATGTGAAAATGAGAATTGGTACTAAGTTGCATGTACAAGCATGTGCTAACTTTTTATATTAATTTGGTTTCTTATTACTGAACCCACTCCTCTCAAATTAGTGTTCTCTGTATGATATAAGAAAATCTCTACTTTTCCCATTGATGAAAAGGCTCTAAGTCTTTACATCCATTCTTCTGCTATTTCTCCCTCTCTCCCCCCCCCCCTTTTTTTTTTTTTTTTGGTTACCTGTCATTAGTCATTTTCTCTAAGACAACTCTGCTCATCTTAAGCTTACAGTTAAAATCAAATGCTCTAAAACAAGTTAGTACCTTTGGCCACACTTCAGCAGAAATTAGTATGGTCTAACTCCAGACCAAGGAATAGATCTGTTTCCGGCTTCTGTGGATAAAGCTGGAAAGAATAAATAAACAGACTTTCAAATACAGTATTAAACAAGCAAGGGATGGGCAGATATTATGCTGATGGTGAACAAATAGTTCCCATTGCCAGAGACAGACTAAGAACAAGCATTCTTCCAAGCTGTATTGACAGGATTACTGAACCAGATTAACATTTTTTCTATTCGAAGGATTCATTCTTACCCCTCATTTTGTTACCTGACTTCTTTTCATCCTCAGTCCTGGACAAAAAAAAATTAAAAAAAATCAAACTATGTCTCTTTCTGGTGTATGCATTATCAGTTAGACTGAAGATTGCATGCTTGGGACTTGGCAATAATAGCACTCAGCAAGAGGAGAAGTATTAAATTTATTATGTGGGTCAATAAAGACAGCAAGCAGGACTTGGAACACACACATGGAGTTAAACTGCTGAGTAAGGGTGAGTGACTTTTCCAATTATAACAACACACTAACACACAGGTCAGAGGTTGAAATATTAAAAAGCAGCTAACAGGTCTCTTGAGAAGTACATGTAACACACAGCAGCTCTTCATACTTGAAGACAATGTAAAAAGCCACAGCATTATCCCTGCAAACCAAACCCTTCTGTGTAGAGCTCCATTAGCTGAAGCTGCTCAGCCACTGCAGTGAGTTTTGCTGGGAGCTGCCCTGCTTAGGGCCAGAGGCAGAGCACTGCAGTACCCTCCAGCACCCAAATGAGCAAGGAGCTCACTGAGGGCTGCAGTAAAAGTTGTCACAATCTGTCAGCTGGAGAAAAATTTAGCACTGATGATGCTTTTTAACACAGGCAAAAGCTGTTTCTCATCACTGGTCTTGTATCTCCTTATTATCACAACAGCCTGAAGTAGCAACACTTTGGTTTTGATAATCTTGAAACCAAATGCAAGCATGATGAACATGTCCAATTAGAGCTAGATTTTTTCTCAAGTGTTCAACTCCGTTAATTAATTAAAGCTGAATATCTTTTGTAGTTCTTGTACCATTCATTCTTCTGACCTAGAGACAGTGGGTCTGAGTGTCTTTGGGAAACACAATGTGTCCTTCATAACCTGTAGTTGAAGGCTTCTTATTAAATACATTTCCCACTGTGGATGGTTAGAGTAATGGAGCATAGGAGCAGTCAAAAGCATCCCAGTTTCCATGAATGACTTGCTCCTTGCAGGTGCACACCCAGCAAAGATCCCACCTAGGGATGAGCCATACTTTCTCTGCCCTCTGTCATTCTTTGATTCTGACATATGCCTTATGAGCCTTGTGCCAATGGATGACATAACTACAAGATCAGTATGGAAGCCTGTTCAAATTTTCTTTGTTCTGCTCTAGTGTTGTTGAGCAGAAGCTTAGTTTCAGTCAGATTGAATCTGAGATCCCTACTGCACTGTATTCATGCTTGGCCTGCAGTTTGCTACATATGTGAAGTTTCAGTCTTCTTCTCAGCTACTCCCTGATTCAGGGCAGAAACCAGATCCTTGTTAAACCATATGTGCTTGCTTTGTGTTATGCTATAACTACTTCTAAGCCACTGGAGAAGAGGTTCTAGTTGGTAAACTCCACTGCTCTTGTGGTTGCGTTACAAGAACTTCATGCCCTGAATTTAATTATACTGGGAAATAAAGCTTTATTCCAGAGCCCACCCAAATGATTGGTGGTCTTCCCAGCAGAAGGATCAGGCAACATGGAAGGAATTCAAAAAGTACTTCTGACCAGAACAATATGCTCTGCACGCTCCATCGCAAACAAATGCTGAGCGTGATGAATTTTGCAATCAATAAGCTCCATCATCTATATGATGACTAGCTGGATGCAATTCGATCAAAAGTTTCCTTTCTATCTGAAAGCAGAGGATGTTCTACAGTGAAATTATGACAGTTTCTGTCAAGCAGAGTGCTGCCTGTCTCTCTCTGAGATAGAGCTCTGTCTATTGGAAGGAAAATCTCAGTCACTCTGTAGTTATGTCATCCTTGCTCTGGGTAGAAGCTGTTTTGATGGGTAACATCTGTTATTTTCATTGAAATCTGAAAGACCTGTCTACATGTTTTGGTGTTTTTTTTTTCTCCTTAGTATAGGAAGTGAGGGAGGGAAGAATAACTAGATTGACCTTTCAGTTGACTGAGATGCAGTGTAAAAAGTCTTAGAGAAATGAATATCCTTACAATTATGCATAGTAAGGCATTCTTACTCAGTTTTTCTCATGTAAAGAAAACCAAGAAAAACAGAGCTATTATGACTTTACCCACCTACAGACAAAGCCTGAGAAGATCCTATTTCTCAGACCTTTGTCAAATTTTCAGTCTATCTAGTGGGAATTCTTTTCTTTCCCTAGAAGATAAATACGTTAAGCAGTCTCAAAGGGCAATAGATTTTCATCTGAGAAAACAAATGCTATCACTCTCATTCTCCACTCTTTTTTCTTTTCCTCACTCAGTTTTTCATCCTATCCCTCTGGCCATGGGAATACATATTCCCCTTTGCCATTCATCTCTCTTCTCTTGGGATCACATATCATTTGGAAACAACATATTCTGAGAGAAAAAATGACTGTTAGGAGAATCGGTACAAACAAAACCCATCTTTATATTGATTTTAGGTAAAATGTAGTAGAAAATATAAAAGGAGAAAGACTTTCAGCCATTTAACTAAAGAAGTAAGCCACTGATAATGAAAATAAATATTTAAGTTGGTCATTACAACCTCCAGAATTCACCAACAGATTCACATTTGGCCCTTAACTCCTCTCAGACACCAAAGGGCAGGAAAGAAAAAATGGCAGAGTTCAAAAATAATGTTGAAAATGACAAAAATTCATGTTTTAAAAAGAAATTTCTACTCATGGACTTCATGCAGCAGATAGTCAGCCTCTTCAATCCCATGCATAGGAGTTAGTGCTGGCTTTAAGACGCTGTTCCAGAAACTGTCCTACAATCCTTTACAATTATGCATTCCTTTTTATTGGGAAGCTTTTTGATGACCCTTATTAGGGATGGAACAAGAGTCCTGTGCTGTTTTTTTGGGGCTATGAAGTCTGCATGTCCTGTTGTAGCTGCTGATAACCCAACTTCCATTCTATAGGGAAAAAGAGAGCTGGTGGGAGCCAGCATTGACTGATGGCCACGCTGATGCAGGCGTGCAGCCCCAGGCTGCCTCATCCTTCAGTGTTGCAGCTGGGAAATCATTGTATCTCTTGCCTGTGAAGGAGCTAGGGCTCCTGCAGACATTTATCATTCATACCTTGAGGCTTTTTTGCATATGGAGATGTTGGACTATGGCAGATAAAGTCAGAAATCTTGGCCAGGTTGCTTGGTTCTGAGTGCTTTCTTCAGCTCACTTGCAAGCTGACAAGCTGGACAACTACACAAATGGGTACTGGATCAACATCATAAAAAAGTGAAAGTTTCTATTGTAATCAGCTGTGTCACAATGTGGGGGCAGCAAGTTATCCTTGACTGCATTGCTGCTGTAGCCACACAAGCGTTACAGTGGGGATTGCTGACACTCCTGACCCCACACAGAACCACACACCAAAACTTCATCAGGTTGATAGCCACAGGATGTTCACCACAGACACTAGAAAGATAGACAGACCAGGACCACAGACCTTAGAAAGACAGACAGATCAGGGCCTCCAGGAGTTTGGGGCTAGGAGATATTCAGGGGTCTTGCACCTTACCATGCATTGGGCTGGGGGCACAGTGCTGACCCAAAGGACCCCCGCACACATTGTTCTGGAGATAAAAAAGACTTGAGGATGCTCATTTCTGCCCACTCCCAAGGGGTCACAGGACATACTTTCATTGTGGTAGCCATTCTTGAATTGGTTGAGGCTTTAAAGATAGAGTTTGGCAGTTCTACACAGCACTCAATTCTTTGACGCCTTCCCAAAGCATTTATATCTCCAAATAAGGTTTGCTAGAAAATAAATATTAAAAAATCTCTCTACAAAAATAGTATATGAAATAGTATATGAATCTGATACATACAGCAAGTATCATAAATATATATAAATACTACATTTCCTAACTTTCTTTGCCAACTTTTTGTACTCTTAATACATTTATGTATCTCCTTCCTAGAATTTTAAAAAGGAAAATTGAAAAGATTGAAGTTCCAGAGTTTGGCGGTATTGTGCAATGTGATTTGAGGGACTGTAACATTTTGATCCGGTACATGGGCTTCTGCAATTTGAACTAAGGGAGAAACTGAGTTTGTGGGTAATTCAACATAATTGCAGGGAAAATCCCTTTACTGAAACATCTGTAGTAAAAGAAGATTTCTTGGCTGCCAGCTAACAATATGCTACTGAGCATGTCCAAACTGAATGTTTTTGAGTAGGTTATGTTTTTAAAGAGTCAACCGTAAGGTAATGGGTATCTACTCATCAACAGTTTCAACCTGGAGAACTAAAGAAGTACTGACTCTTAAGAAGCTAAATTAGAATGTTACAGCTTGAACTGTTGAGCAAGAACTGCTTAGGTCAGAAAACCAAACCAAATACATCCCCAAATTTAGGATTAGGTCACAAGGATGTTGTTCTGTGCAAAATCTCAATCTCAAAATCTCATTTATTTTCTCTTGATCTTTGCAACTTCTATTCTTTTGAATTGTTTCTTATTTGTTGCAACATATCTAAAACCAGACTTCAGAAATGTTGGTGGTGAGGCTAGATCATAATCATGTTTCTTGGTAGAGCTGCCTTACTTAGGTATTGAAACCACCATAGTTTATGAGTTCAAGTGAATGAGACACGATTAAGAAGGTGTTAACGAAGCAGATTTTAGAGATCTAACTTGGCATTTAGTTCATTTGAAGAGCCAGAATACTGTAGCTTGAGTAGTTGGCTTCATGTATTATTCTCCAGGTATTTGGCTGTGCTTGCATGGTCTACTGTAGACAAAGCTGATTTCTCCCTGTTGCCATATAAGCCAGCAAAATCATGTACGAGGGTTTTAGGAATTTATGTATGAGGATTTTAGGCAATCAGCTATATTCTTACCACCCTCTTTTTGTCCACAGGTTGATAGTTTGTGTTTGGAAAATAATTTCCCTCTGCACAATTTCTTCCTGATGTCAGCTGTATTTCAAGACACGTTGCTTGTCTGCTCCTACCACACTGCTTTTGTTTTTACTAGAGAAGGTTAGTAATGAAAATTATGTTAATCTAGTGAAAGGATAAGAAATTGATCACAGAACAGGAAATAGAGTTGCAAAGAACTAAACCAATAAAACATAATGTCAATGTCTTCAAATTTTCCTTTAGATTTTTCTTTCAGCATTGTTTTCATATACTCTCTTGATCAAATGGTTGGAAAACCAACTAAGAAGATATCCCCCTACTAGCACGACCTTGTTGAAGATTTCTAAAACACCTGGGGATGCTGTCAGTTATCTGAATTTTGGAGATTAAAAATGTATCAGAGAATATTAATTACTCACTCTCTTTACTTTCATGATTTTTCTAATATTTTTTATACTTTGACTTTCCTTGCAGAGCGTGGTTAATATCAGGCTTAATCTAACTCTTCCCTCAAAAACATTCAAATTATAGTAACACCTATACTTATCAGTACATTGCACCATATGATGGAACATCTAAAAAATATTCCTGAAACTTAAGTTTTAACACAGTTTTAGAGTGAACAACACTCAACCTTTGGGAAACTTTTATCAGAATGGAGAGCTACGCTTGTTTTGTGATAACTAACTCCCCAGGTATTGAGGTCTAATACTGAAAATAGTGTATTGCAAGCAAGAGAAAAGAGCAAATGGAAACTGCACAAACCAATTTGATGTTTTCACTTATGCTTCAGAGCTCTGAATGTCATCTTGAGTGGAAAATGTCTTTGCAGTTTTCTCTAGCCATCTGAAACCATTCTAATGCATTGAAAAATGGCAGTGACATTTCCCCAAGATATTTTTATGTACAGACCTTGGTTAAACCTATGTGAGAAGAGAAAAGAGAGCTCTGATTATAAACAACTGAAACAGGGTCCTCAGTATAAATACTCTTTTTTTTCTCCCCAATACATAGTTTTTCTAGAAGAATCCACACAAAAATGCTGTATATTTAATTCAGAAATAGAATCCTGAGTAACATAACATTCTCTCCTTCCTTTCCCTCTCCTCATCTTTGCTCAGTTCTCCTCATCTCTCCTCTGCTCTTCTCTCCCTCATAAAGCATACAGAAAACATCACATTTACAATCCATTCAGTTGCCACTCTTTGTCCAGACTGAGAGATGCTCTTTAATATCAGCAAAATCATTTGGACTGGCAGTAAGAAGCCTAATCAATTTAGGAAGGATATTTCTTCTCTCTCCACACAGTGGTGATTGAGTTGCTAACAGATTTGTGCACTTCGGGTGAATCATAAATTGTAGGTGCATACAGAAAATGAGCAAAAGTCCCAAACCTGCCCTGCAGTAGTTGATTCCAAGGGTTCCAGGTCACACAATATCTTAGTGTTGACTTGTAGGAAGTGTGGAAGAAGTACCCTTATTCCAATGCCAGGCTAATTAGGGAAAGCTGTTTACTCCAGCTTCCCTTGGAGTAAATCAGGAGCACTAATGGGTGCACCAGAATATGCTGTGCTTGTTGTCAAAGCTAAACAGGCAACTGGCATAGACACAGGTTTTTTTTAAATATTTTTTCAGCTACAAAGATCATCCACACATGTGCACTAGAATCAAGGTATATTGGGGTAACACATGTTCTATAGACATGCAAGACAACCCCACAGTCCCACTGGCACCAACTACCTCATTTCTGAGCAAGAAATGATTTAGAAGATCTTGACCAGCTCTCTAAGAATTACTGCCACTACATCTCAGGTGATATAAGCTAATACATTTCTTGCTGAACTATGCTACAGCCCTAGAGCTTTTTTTCTGTGCATATATTCTGTGGCAATAAAGGAATAGTTTCTGCTTTTAAAAAGAGTCTTAAAGACTTATCTTCCAAGCAATATTTTATTTTGGACTGGAACCAAGTAGGTATTACTATTATTTGTGCATTTCCCACATAAAACCAGTGACAGGCTTTGGCTTTTACTGAACAAGCCAGAGGATTTATTACATAGCCAGGGAAACCTGTATCTAAACCAGCAGTGCTTCCCATGGATGTACAATTTTTCATGTGTGTTTATGAGTTCTACTCTTTTAAAGCCAAAAAAATCACGTGTGATAGGAGTGGGATGATGACAAGGCTTACGCATTTCACTGCAGAGGGTTAACTAGTGTCTTGATGCTTTATTAGTATTTGCATACATGTTCTTGATGCATTGTATTGAGATAGCATTGGCTTAGCTCTAATGTTCCTACTCTGGCTAAGAGCAGACAGTGCTTCCCATTGTGTTTGGGATTTTGCAGCAGAGACCTGCAGAGCAGGCTCAGGGGAGACCTCATCATACTCTGCAGCTTCCTAAAGGGAGGTTGGGATGAGGAAAGAATCAGCTTCTTCTCCCAGGCAACAAACAGGACCCAAGGAAATGGCCACAAGTTGCGCCAGGGGTGTTTAGATTAGACATAAGGAAGAACTTTTTCTCTCAGAGAGTGGTCAGGCACTGGAATGGCTGCCCAGGGAGGTGGTGGAGTTGCTGTTCCTGGTGGTATTCAAGAGGTGTCTGGATGAGGAGCTACGAGATATGGTTTAGTAGCTTAATGGGTAATAGTGTATATAGGAGGACGGTTGGATTAGATGATCTTGTAGGTCCTTTCCAACCTTGTGATATTCTATGACTCTATGACCTTCTATGATTTCATTTCCTCTCTTCTTTGTAAATTTGAGACTGTCTCCTGACCGCTCTGAAGTGACCGTGACCCAGTTCCTCAGTCTGTTATCTGTAAGTACAAAAATGCTCATGTGCTTAGAAATGTACCTAGGGGTACATGGAGGAGAGCTGAGAAATGGACACCATGGAGGAAAGTTGAGAAATGGACACCGAGGTCTTCAATGCTATTATCTGCATTAACTTATACATACAATATCCTGTCACCCTAATGTCTGTAAGTGCAAAGTGATTGTGGATACAAACTGAAATCAGCATCCATCCATATCTGTACAAAATCAGTCCCTCAGGGATCAATCTTTTTTTTTTTTTTTTTCCTTTGGGGATGTGCCTGATGACTGCTGTTTATTTAGATGATCAGCTTCACAAACAAGACTCAGAGCGTGAGCTAAATTTTATCCAAGACAGCATGTCTTCAAGAGAATCACTAAAGTGGTTGTAAGAAAGCAATGGAAACAAGATTCCTGGGAGTAATTCCCAGCTGTCATGTTGAATTACAGAGCGACATAGAGCTGCTAAGTTTTCTGTGTCTCTGCTTAATCCTCTGTAAAGTGAGTAAAGGAAAACATATCTGAGAAGGATGTAGCTGATATTGAGAAAGATTTTTTGTCTCTCTGGAAGAGGTGAGCTGTCTAATTCACAGGTTTTGCTGTGATTGAGCAATTCTTCCTATTGCACAGAACAGCAAAATCCTGTAATTCCATGCCTCGCTTCTGATGACTGACAGCTCACTGCAAATTCGTAATTACAGTCAAAACCCACATCCATTTCTTCAGAATAAGTGTTTGGAATTGTGTAATTGTGAGGTGAGAATAAAATGTTTAGACCACTTTAATTTCTGTAAAGAGGAAAAAGGGAATAGCATGAGACAGTGCTCAAGCATCAAGTAAGCATCACGAAGAAAAATAACTGTGTATTTTGTTTTCCTATATGTTACACATTTTCCAGGTTATGTTAGAAATACATATTCATTTCACATGTAACGTATTTGTTATTTTCTGGTTTTCCTCCAAGACATTTTACCATTATCCTGCCAGGACTGTATGTTGTCTGACCACTTCCCCATTGCAATTAAAGATTGAAACCACTTGCTTACGCACAACGGAGACCATCATACCTAACCCCAAAGGAGGCCAGAAACTCCTAGCACACTGCATTTCCCAGACCAACCAGGAGGCCCAGGGCACAGAAGGACAGAGTGCTATTTGCAACAAGGGCTGGCACACTGACAGTCCACATGTGTGGAGCACTTCAAAATAAGGGGAACAAGAACAAAAAAAAAAAAAAAAAAAAGGATGAGAGGGATTGAATGTGTCTTACAGAGAGGTCCTGCCTGAATGTTTGTAATGAAAAGAGACAGACTACTTCCAAATCAGCTTCTAAAAATGTAGTAAAAAAGAGCTAGCCTCAAGATGTGATATTTAAGTGGAAGCTTTTCCTCAAATTGAACAGTATATATATATAGCAGTGAGAATGCTGAATCACAGGGTTGATCTGAACAGACATCAGACATGAAGCCTGCACACATGATGGACTTCCTCAGGGATTTCATCCTGATCATCTTGCCTTGGTCTTCTCTTCTCTCCCCAGAGCTACGCCAAAGAGGAGGAGTGAGGAGATGCCTTGGGGTGTCAGAGGTGTGGTGTGAGAGAGGAGAAGGCAGTCTGTCTCTAAACGAAAATATTTCATTGGCTTCAGTGCTTTGAATTAGGCCTGGAGTGTTTAACAAATTAAAAAGTGAACTGAACGCACCACAGTGAGATTCGGAGTTGTACGATAAGGAAGATTTAAGAGATTATTGACTCTGCTCTAAAATTTTGATGTGTGCTCACGCATATCAAGCTTCTGAACTCATCTTTAGTTTCCCATAAGACAAATCTTGTCATATTATAAACCTGCAGTGGATGTGTGTGTGAATCTGGAAATAGTCTTCGCAGATGTGTTCCATCTCTTCCTCCAGGCTGACACTTAAGGACTTAAAAACAAAAATCAGTTTAGATCTCTGCAGTATACAAAACACCCAAGCAGGGTTAAATTGTATTGGGTATCTAAGTCTGTGTGGCAACATCTTGAAAATGCTGCTCTCCAGTTATAGTGTGAGGAGACAGTGTTTACTTAGGATGAGGAAACGCTGGAAGAGGAAGAGGCCTATCAAATGACTTGCACAGACATGCAAGCATACATATGTGGAGAGTGCTCTATGTGCAAATTTATTTTGAAAGTGGTTCTGTCAGATGGATCCAATTCATTAGTTAAAAAGAAAGAAATGACTGAGTCATGTTTTTTTTTTCCACCTCTAAACTTTTGTATTAGCCTGAAGTGAGCCACAGTTCAAAAAAAAAGAAGCTGTTCGGATTTATTGTGTTCTGGAGCCATTAATTACAGTGTGTCCCACTTCTGTTTATTTGTTTTAGTTCTTGGTGTTGAAAGACTGACCCTCGTGGACATAAAAAAGATTATCTAGCTTCATCTGTCTCACCATCCTCTGTGGGTCAAGCCCTTGCGGTAGGGCACTTCCCCAGACTACAAGACACAGCCAGATGTAGCAACTGGATATCAGGCTAGGACAGAGCAATCATTTCAGATGTCAGCCTTCACACCTCATAAAATAGGGCATATTACAGTGTATGCTAAATTCGAGAGCAAATAATAGCAAACATCTTTGTGGATGTGTTGTAGATTAGAATAATCTGGCAGACTGTGTTTGGAAATATTCTCTAAATTTCCTCTGTCCCTGCCCTGAGACTGTGGTAAGTAGCACAGAGACCAGCTGTCCAGCCTTGTTTTTCTAAGCCATTGACTAAACAGTGAGTTCATGTTCAAGATAACTGTGGGGAACCAGTTCATGAACTTCTTGAACTCTGCTGTCCATAAATGTGGCGATGGGATTGAAAAACTGCCATTTAATTAATGGTGAGCCTTGTAACTAGAAGCAAACCTTGGACCAAAGTGTTTTTTTTTCCATCAAAGATGTCTGGAGAGAAAAAAGTAAGTCAAAGAACTAGGCTAATTAAGATTTTGCCTTTCTCTCGGGGAAAGAGAAAGAGGGGTTAGCAGGGCTTTAAACTAGGTATGATTGGGAAAGGGGAAGTACTGGGTGACAGGGAAGTGTGTAGAAATGCTGTCACCTTGGGAGGCGGCAAGGGAGAATCCCAGACTTGTCCTGGAAGTACTACGGAGGGCTCCTCCAAGAAGGCAACGAGGCCAATAGCTAAGCTCCCATGTGTGCAACATGGGAAATAAACAGGAGGAGCTAGATACCGTGGAGCAATTGGGAAAGTATGACCTAATTGCTATCACAGAAATATCGTGGGATGAATCCCATGATTGAAATACCCTGATTGAGGACTACAGGCTTTTCAGAAGGGATAGACAGGGTAGGAGGGGTGGCGGAGTTGCCCTCTATGGAAGGAAGTGGATAGATTGCGAAGAGTTGTGTCTGAGGAACAGCCATGATCAGGTTGAGAGCTTGTAGGTAAAAATCAAGGATCAGTCCACCAAAGGGCACCTAGTGGTTGGGGTCTGCTACAGGCCACCTGACTGGGGGGGGCTGTTGACAAGGCCTTCTTGCTTCAGCTGCACTTCTGTGTTGTGCTCGTGGGCTCTTGTCCTGAAGGGAGATTTCAACGAGCTGGATATCTGCTGGGATAGCGCCATGGCGGGTGGCAGACAATCCAGGAGATTCCTGAAGTTTGTCAAAGATAACTTCCTGGTCCAGGTAAGAGATGGACCAACCCGAGGTGAAGTCTTACTGGACCTGCTGCTCACTAATGCAGAGGAGAGCAGTATAGAGGTTAAGATTGGAGGCAGCCTGGGCTGTAGTGAGCATGCCTTGGTGGAGTTTGTGATCTTGAAGAATGAGGGCCTGGCAAAAAGCAGAGCTAGGACCCTGTACTTTAGGAGAGCAAACCTCTGGCTGCTCAAGGAACTGTTGAGTGGGATCTTCTGGGAAACTGTCCTTAAGGGCATGGGCACAGAACAATGTTGGCAGCTCTTTAAGGACACTCTTCTGAGAGCACAACGGTTCTCCATCCCCCAGCAGAAGAAGTCGAGCAGGGAAGGCAGGCGACTGTCATGGCTGTGCAAGGACCTGTAGCTCAAACTGAGGGAAAAGAAAGAAACGTACAGAAAATGGAAGCAGGGTTGAGTAGCCTGGGAGGGCTGCTGTCCATGTGTGTAGAGATAGGATTAGGAAAGCCAAGGCACAGGTGGAGCTGAACTTGGTGAGGGATGTGAAAGATAACAAGAAGGGGTTCTACAGGACATAGGTAGGAGGAGACAGGCCAAGGAGTTCCCCCTTTGATGAAAGGTAATGGAAAGCTGGCTTCCTCAGACATAGAAAAAGCTGAGGTACTCAGTGAGCTTTGCCTCAGTCTTCACAGGAGGTCAGGCTTCCTGTATCTGCCAGGACCATGAGCCTCTAGGTGAGGGTGTGGGAAGTGATTTCTGTCCCACTGTAACAGTGAAACAAGTCCAAGTCCTCCTCATGAAATTGAATGTGTTTAAGTCCATGGGGCCAGATGATATCCATCCTAGGGTTCTGAAAGAGATGGCTGATGTGGTTGCCGAGTTGCTCTCCATCATATTTGAAAAATCATAGCTGTCTGGTGAAGTTCCCAGTGACTGGAAAAAGGGAAACGTTCTCCCATTTTTAAGAAAGGGAGAAAGGAAGACCCGGGGATCTACAGGCTGGTGACCCTCACCTCTGTGCCTAGGAAGGTCATGGAGCAGATCCTCCTAGAAGCTATGTTAAGGCACATACGAAACAAAAAGGTGATTCGAGACAACCAGCACGGCTTCACCAAGGGCAGATCATGCCTGACCAATCTGGTGTCCTTCTTTGATGGAGTGACGGCTTTGGTGGATGGGGGAAGGGCGATGGATGTCATCTACCTGGACTTCTGCAAAGCCTTTGATATGGTCCCTCACCACATCCTTCTCTCTAAACTGGAGAAGTGTGGATTTGAAGGATGGACTGTTTGATGGATTAGGAATTGGCTGGCTGGATGCAGTCAAAGTGTTGTGATCAATGGTTCTGTGTCAGGGTGGAGGCTGGTCACAAGTGATCCCTCAGGGGTTGGTCTTGGGACTGGCGCTCTTTTACATCTTCATCAATGACATAGATGATGGAATCGAGTGCACGCTCAGCAAGTTTGCAGATGAAATCAAGCTGAGCAGTGCAGTCGATACATTGGAAGGAAGGGAAGCCATCCAGAAGGAACCTGGACAGGCTGGAGAAGTGGGCCCTTGAAAACCTAATGAGGTTCAATAAGGCCAAGTGCAGGCTATTTGGGCAATCCCAGTATTTGTAAAAACTGGGGGAAGATCTCCTTGAAAGCAGCCCTGTGGAGAAGGACCTGGGGCTCCTGGTGGATGAGAAGCTGGACATGAGCCAGCAGTGTGCGCTTGCAGCCCAGAATCCCAGAGGAGGGCCACTAAGATGATCAGAGGGCTGGAGCACCTCTTCTATGAGAAAAGGTTGAGGGAACTGGGATTGTTTAGTTTGGAGAAGAGAAGGTTCCAGGGAGACTTCACTGTGGCCTTCCAGTCCTTGAAGGGAGCATATAAGCAGGAGGGGGCTGTTTTCGAGGGTGGATAGTGATAGGACAAGGGGGAATGGTTTTAAACTGAGACAGGAGAGGTTTAGGTTCAATACTAGGAGGAAGTTTTTCCCCCAGAGGGTGGTGACACACTGGAACAGGTTGCCCAAGGAGGTTGTGGATACCCCATCCCTGCAGGCATTCAAGGCCAGGCTGGATGTGGTTCTGGGCAGCCTGGTCTGGTGGTTGACAACCCTGCACATAGCAGGGGTTTGAAACTAGATGATCATTGTGGTCCTTTTCAACCCAGGCCATTCTATGATTCTATGAAATGCATTGCTCTGTAAAAGAGCAAGATTAAATCATCACCTGCATATACAGTCCAAGGACATGCAGGACATCTTGGCACAAATGCCAGCATATCTGTTTGGCACAGAATTCCATCTGTCCCACTTTCCAGACTCCCTTCCTAATTTGCAAGATGATAAACCTGGAAGTCTTGCCACAGATGTTGGCCCTTTACTGCTACAATTTGTAAGCCCTCCTTTTCTTTGTTGGATTCAGTTCTGTGCCATTTACAGGCAGAATAAGTGTTAGTCTCCAAGGGAGGAAAGCTGTGCAGAGCTTGAATTGTGAACTTGTGTTGTAATTTCTGCCTCTAAACCTCTCTATTCATATTGATAACAATGCTTAGATGTTGAGAGCCTTGGTTCAGTGCAAATTCTTCCCTCCTATACTTATAAAATTTGCATAAAGCATAGTTTTATTGTGTAGATCCACACACTTTGCTCCCCTATGACAGAAATCAAGTAAGTCTGCTGTGCATCTTACATTAGCAGAGAAATATCTTCCCCTTAAGTATTAGGTAGTCTTTGATATCCAGAAGAATTCAACACGACAGAAGGGTTGGAATAGACATCCTAGCTGAGGCAAACCCTGCTATTGTAGGAATGTTTTGAAATAAAATGCTTAAATAATTATTTTCACAAATGGAGTAAAGTCTACCTAGGTAAGTTTCTAGAGAAGTTCCCTGCTCTCTTGATTCTGGTAGGTTACTTCAGAACATCACTGTTTAAAACCTTTCTTTTGATTTCCTACTTAAATATGTTCCTTGTCAGTTTATACTCATTTATTTATCCATAATCCTTTAATTTAAATGAACTCTTTTTCCTTTCTGGCATCCCTCCACCCAACTTTCCAGCCTGTCCAGGTCTTGGTAAAGGGCAGCACAGTCTTCTGATGTGTCAGTCACTCCTTCCAGCTTCATATCATCAGTAAATTTGCTGAGGATGCATTCCATCCCCTCATTCAGCTCACTGATGAACATTTTGAACAAGACTGGACCCAGTACTAGCCACTGGGACCACCACTATCTACAGACCTGCAGCTAGACTCTGCACTGATGATCACAACCTTCTGAGCTTTGCCAGTCAGCCAGTTCTCAATCCACCTCACTGTCCACTCATCTATCCCACACTTCTTAAGCTTATCTACAAGGATGTTATGGCAGATAGTTCAAAAACTCTGCTAAAATCAAAATGCACAACATCCTTGGCTCTCCTCTCATCCATACAGCAAACATTTCAAACTACAATTAAGACCAAGTTCCCAACTAACAAAGAATTGATGTTCTTCTAGTTATTCCAAGCAACTCAGCTCAGGTGAGACTGGGCAAATGCTAGAATAGCATGATGTTTGTGCCATTCTCCAGGGAAGAGGAACATGCTTCTGTGCCTTTCTGCGGTATTGCATCCGTAGGCTCTTGTCTCATGCTTTAATCACTGAAATATATGGATAAAAGAGGAAGTGAGAGATGAAGACAGATGCCCCAGAGAAAGAGATATTATCTGAGGCAAATTATGTTATATATAGGAACACTTATACACACACAGAAAAATATTCTCTTTCTCCCTTTTCCCTTCCACTTCCAAATTCTTAACACTGCCATGAAAAATGGGAGAGTACATTCCTCAGACAGCACACAGATATGTGGTTAGGATTTCTTCCTGGGGATTCTGGAATATGCGTGGCTTGGATCCCACTGGCAAAAGAGGAATGCAAATCTCCCACATCCTGTGGAGTGCTATAGTTTATGACCCAATAGATAAAATCAAGTGCCTGTGGGAGTGTCCAGCATCTCCTCCAAATGGCTGTTCCTTGTCAAACCCAGTCCAGTGCTCAGAGACCACCTACAGATGCCAGTGGTGGGAGAGAACACCATACAGATGCTGGTGCCAGTGGGATGGCCAGAACGAGTGTAGTTTGTGAAATCTGATGGGATTAGATGAGAAAACTGTCTAAATTGAGAAGTGAAAAGAGCAGGGGCAGAACCTTTTTTCTTCTCTTCCTCTCAAATGCCCTAGGACTGCCATGCCTCTTTTGTAAGATAAAAATTGATCTACATCAAATAGACAGTTAATTTATTTCAGTTGATTTCTTTTCAAATCCCACTTTATATATAGTATTAACAATAGCATATTACAATTTAAGAAAAAGCTTCCACATTGTGTGGACCTCCAGTGCTCCATAGGGCTCTGGCTGTCTCTTCAGTCAGTTCTTCATGTTTCCAGGTATTCTCTGTTCAATATGATCTCTGAGGGATCTTTGCTACATCATCTGCTACTCTGCGTCCCTCTTGTGAGCCACAGTCACTGCTAGGTCTCTGGCAGATTCTGATTCATATTCTTTGTTGTAATTACTGTTGTGTTTTGTCTTTTCTTTTTGTGCCACAGCCACTTGCCTGTGCCCCGTCCAAGACTCAGCTCCCACCAAGGCTCCATCACATGTCCACACACCATCATAATCCTCAGGCATCTTCAGGCAGAGCCTTAAACATAAAAAACATCACCACAGGCTTAGGACAGCTCTGAGCCACAAGCTGCTCAAGTGTACTGGGAAGTCTAATTACATGCCTGCCCTGCTCTTTTATTTTTTTCCTAGGCATACGCTATTGACCACTATTACTTCTGAAAGCAGAATATATTCTCTTGCCTTAGCAGGATTTACTCACAACTGAATTTGCAGATGTTGGTTTCTTGGGCAGCATGAGAGTCCGGATATTGAATGAGTTACACAAGTATTTTAACCCCTGTCACCATGGATGGTGAAATGCAGGAGGTACTAGGAAATGATCCTGGGTGCTGTTTTTCCATCCAATTCAAGAGTCTCAGTTTATGAAATGCCAGTGTAGTAGCTGGAGCTCCAGACTCCACTTGATTAACAAAGTGGAGTACGGTCCCTGGGGAACTGCAATCTGGTTTCCAAAGAGCAGGGCTTGGGCTAGCCACATGGCTCTCCACAGCTGGATATTGCAGCTCCTATTCTGTAGCAGTTGCCACCCACACAGACAACTGTGAGCTCAATGGATCTCCATCTGACTCAGTGCTGCTGCTCTCATTCTCCTGTGTGAGAAAACAGACATTCTGCACTAACACTATCAACAAATTATTTGTTTTCAATTGTACATATCTTAACTAAATCTGAATTGATAATAATGCCAGCCACTGTTTCTCCTTGGCATCAAAGTAATTCCAACATTTCTGGACAGTACTGAAAGCAGTAGTCATGTAGTTGCTGCTCAGAGGATGGCCACAAGAATTCAAAATTATATAGCTTCTAACTGAATTGTTGATTGAAATCATAAAGTTTGGGTAAATGGTCTTAATAAAGACTTAGGGCTACATGCATTTCATCATAGAGAAGGAAAGGCTGCTCTGTGAAACTAGAAAGACAATATTCATCTAATTCTGACAACATGATTTAATTGAACATACTTTTTCTGCAATTGATTTAATCTATTTATTTTGTTTTGTTTTATTTAGAAAATCAAAATTGAAATACTTAGAATGTATAGTTTGAACCAGAGTGACTTTATCCAACATGGAGCTCCTCTGACCACAGTGGCTTCAGTGACTGTTCTGCTGGGATGGATTATATCCCCAGGATGGACTTCCCCTCTGACTCCACCTCATGAAGCATCAGGAACTCACAGCTCTACATGTCACCTGTAACTCAGTCACAAACCTTTTCTAACTGAGGATATTTGGAACTTCAGCACTATGTATGTGATATGACAGCCAAGTGACTTAAAAGGACTCTGTTCAGAAATGTTTCTGCATATCTGGCAGAACATTTCTGCTTACATATGCAGAAGGTTCCTTTTCTGCACAAGAAGCCTTGAGATGATACAGTCCTGCATGTAAAAGCTATACAGTGCAGAAATAAATGGTGCAAATTAATACGATATGACTTCAAGCCTACAGACTGGGGATGCCTGGTCCACCACCTGTGAAAATCCTGAAAATGTATTTGTCAATTTCTCTGAGCTTTTTAACAACCTCTGCAGGCTCTAACTATTGACAACCATCGTGTTTTTGCTGTTGCTGTTTTCACCTGATGTGGACTGACAGCAACTCTTCTCCCTTCCAATCTCTGACATTCTCCCTTCCAGTCCCCATCATTCTGTGATTCTGTTAACCTAATACAGGTGTTCCTGCTCTGACAAGGGGATTGGACTAGATGATCTTTCGAGGTCCCTTCCAATCCCTGGCATTCTATGATTCTTACTTATTGCCCAGTATTTTGCACAACTTCTTTTTACTGACTTCATTTCCAAAACAATGGAAGAACATCATTCTAAATTAATTTTAAGTAATTTTTCCTGAACAGGAAAAAATATATATTTCATTACCTTAATTTGAGATTTTTTTCCATAATAATATGAGACTTATCATAGTAATACCAGACTTTAATACTAGTTTTGCTGAGATTTCAAAATCAGCTTCATTTTTATGACCTTGTCAAATCTACCAGATTAGAAAGAAGCAGAACAGCAATTCAATGGGAAACTTAAAGGACATTTTAATACATTTTTCCACTGTTTTGAAATATAACAACTATTTCCTGTTATACCAATTGCTGTTTCCCAGCCTTTTCTAGAAGACAGTTCTAAATAAAAGCAGAAGTTTTCAGTGAGGCACTCTAGGCCACTGGTCATATTTTGTCACCCTTCTTTTTACATTTATACATTTACTTATATTCAGCACTGTATAGAATCATAGAATGGCTTGTGTTGGAAGGGTCCTTAAAGATAATCCACTTCTAAGCCCTTGCCCTGGGCAGCTTTGTCACCCACAATATCACACCGTCCAGAGCAATTGGAGAAGTAAAAGAAAAAAAAAAATGTTACTTCATTTCATTACAGTTTCTGAGGCTGTGGAATTTCATTTCCCCCTGAAGCAACGATTCAGTTTGCACAGCAGTTCAGAAAGGGAAGGTATTAGGCTGGCTACTTCTCTTGTTTAGGAAACCGGGACTGCGGCACTCTGTTGAAACTAACATGGTACTTACCAGCCACAACAGCTGGGCTGAGGGGCCACAACCTCTGTGGGCTGACACATGCTCCCAGATGGATCTTCTGATGAGCAACAGAGGTGCCCAAATCTCTGACTGTGGGGAGCTCCAGAATCTGGAAGTCATCGGAAGGACTGAGGTAAGCATGATGATATTTTTAAGCAGCTGACCAGGCTGTAAGGGGAAGTCATCAGGCTGAGATGAATCCAGCAGTCAGAGGAAGAGACCGATATCTGCTATCGTGAGGTGGCACAGGCAGACCCTGTCCTTAGTCCCAGCAAGGGGAAAAAGATAAGGTTTCCAACCTGACAGAGGGTAAACACGTGCAGGATGAGGGATACTGTAAACTCATCTCTGCACAGGGCAGAAGAATAAACCTCCCCCTTGGCCCCAGAGTCCCCCCCATGAACCTCTGGGGATGGAAAGAGAAGCGGGTGTGATGGTTCAAAACCAAAAAGGGCAACCACATTAAGAAGGTTCAACCGAGAACCTGAGTCACAACCAGTGCCACAGTAAAAAGGTGAAGGAAATTGGTAATGGGAGACTGTGCTGAGAGGCACTCAAGCACCCATCTGCAGCCTGGATAACCTCTCTATAGAGGTTTGCTGCCTGCCAGGGGCCTGCATTGAGGATATCAGGTACGATAAAGCTGAAGAACTAGTATCCACTCCTGGACTTTAAAACTGCGTCATATGAGGCTGCAACTAGGAAATTCAAAAATATCAAAAAAGACTTTATGTCACTTGGGAATCTGCAGAAGGGATCAGGAGCACAGGTCTCAGAGTTGCATCTGAGAAACAGGTCAAGATCTTGTCAGTTAAAATTAAGGACCAGAGCAATAAAAAACACCTGATGGTTGCAGTCTGCTACAGGCAACCTGATCAATGGGATCCTTCTGATGAGGCCTTCTTGCTTCAGCTGCAAGAGGCATTGTGCTCGCAGGCTCTTATCCTGATGGGAGATTTCAACCACTCAGATACTGCTGTATGAGATCCCCTGGGAAACTGTCCTTAGGGACAGGAACAAAACAGGGCTGGCAGCACCAAAAGGATACTTTTCTGAGAGCACAAGAGTACTCTGTCTTCCAGAATAAGAAATTAGGCAGACAAAGAAGGAAAGCAATATGGCTGAGCAAGGACCTGCTGGTCGAACTGGCAGTTGGGCTTGTTTAGTTGGGAAAAGAGAAGGTTCCAGGGAGATCTCACTGTGGCTTTCCAGTATTTGAAGGGAGCTTACAAGCAGGAGGGGACTGACTTTTTACATGGTCTGATGGTGATACGACAAGGGGGAATGACTTTAAACTAAAAGAAGAGAAATTTAAGTTAGATGTTAGGAAGAAATGTTTTAATGAGAGGGTGGTGAGGTGCTTGAAGAGGTTGCCCAGAGAGGTTGAGAGTGCCCCATCCTTGGAGACATTCAAGGCCAGGTTGGAGGGATCCTGGGCAGCCTGATCTGGTGGGTAGCAGCTGTGCCAATGGCAGGGGGTTGGAACTAGATGATTTTTAATGTCCCCTCCAACTAAGCCATTCTATGATTCTACTGTCTAAAACATGCTCAAATGAAATATTTCTGTTACATCCAAAACAGCCTTTGGCTGATGAAACAGTTTGCCAGCAATATTCCAACCAGCAAAGAAGAAAATGGTGAACATCTTTCCACAGAATAAGAGCTAACTGCTGGAAGGGTACGATGCTTATTTAACAATGCCTGCTAAAAAATTTTGCAGTCAGAAGGATGCACTTACTGATTTACTAAAATGGAATATTTCAGTTATAGAGTCTCTCTTGAGATAATAAATGTTGCCTTACTGGAATTGTAGGCTGTGAGAATTTTTTTTAGTGGTTCTCCTTATTTTGAAGCAGAACAAACTAAACTAAAACATGGTATTTTTTCATTGTTTTACTTTGACTTGCAGATTTGTCAAGGCTTTCAACTGTGCAGTGAGAACCTACTTTCAACACAGTCTTTTATGTAAACACTATACTTCCTGTTTTGCTTCAAAGCAAAATGATAAAGAAATCTTGACAGTTAAGCAGTCTTATCACAACAGGTATTTATAAACAAATCTCCTGCAACTCAAGGATTTTGCAGACAATAGCAGAGCTACTTTCTGTTCAGTGTCCAAGAGCCTGCATTACAGAGCCAGGGCTTTAAGCACAGGAGCTTTTCCTTATGTTGCTATTCAAAGAAAGCAACTTTTCTTTTTTTTTTTCTTTTTTTTTCTTTTTTTTCTTTCTTTTTTTTTTCTTTAGGAAGAAAATATTTTTTATTAGGTCAATATATACAGTTGGGTAAAGCAGATATTAGGTAAAGCATACATGCTTTCAGGTGGATGAATAACCTGTTGGGTCTGAAACAGAGAAAATGTGAAAGTATTTCCAGCTGATTGCTCTGAATTACACTTAATTGTGTTAATCAGTTGGACATTTGAGAGAAAAGTGTTTGTTATTTTAGGTGTGGAAGGTGATCCTGGCTTTCCTAAGGCTTCAGGAGGTGATAGAAATTTAGATGACCAGAGAAAGTGGTAGGAAATTCCTCCTGAAGATCACTGGGTCTTGAAACACAAAGAAAATCACAGGTCTGTCTTGAATTCATCTGATATAATACCAGGTATTCAACAGAGTTACAAACTTTTGTTCTCTGGCTTACCTTTCATCTTTCAGAGTCAGGCCAGCAAGTTTGGAGATGCCCATAGATGTTTTGGGAAGATTACTTTCCAACTAGTGTCACTGTCCTATCCTAATTACGTAGAACCCAGTGGTAGTGTGGTTTCAGCCACAGCTTCCTGAGAGCGCTGAATGCATCGCACAATGCATCACAGGATGTGCATATGCAGGATCTATGGATTTTGGTGGCTCTGGCGTAGCAGGAATTTATTATATAGGTTGTGGCAAAATTTGGACCTGATTTTCTGGAGTCATCTAGTTCTAGCCAGTGTATGCTGGTCTGCCAAAAATTTTCTTAGTGTTGGAGCTAATGATGCTGAGTGTTGCTGGAAGGGGAAGAGGGATGGTTTTAGGAAAAATCATTTGGAGGTATGATTTTCTTCAAATATAAATTGCAGATTGTTAATATTTTCCAGTATATATTTCTTGCACACTGTGGTGCGTGATAGCCAGTGAGGGATTTTCTCTGTATTGTAGTAAGTTTGTACAAGGTTTAGGTGGCTTCTTCAAATATGCAATCACAGAGGAGTGTCACTATTGGATGGACATCATCTGTTGCTTTCTGAGGGTGTGCTACGAATGTTCTCCTCAGAGCAAATGAGGTGATGTTTGTGGGCTGGTACTATATCACAGTTTTTCTGCTTTGTTTTGGATAGCTGTTGGTTTGTGGAAGGAGGTGTGTTGGTCTGTGGATTTTCTGCATATGGTAGTTTGTAGCTTGCTATTTTTTATGTTGACTGTGGTGTCTAGAATGTTGATGCTGATGTAAGAATTTTCCAGAGATAGTTTGATGGACAATTCTGGCTGTTAAATTTGTGGCAGAAATCAATGAGGGGATCCAAGTTTTCAGTCCAGATGTCATCTATGTATCTTTGTGTATCCTAGGAACCCACATTGTTTTGGTGGGATGGTTATTTAAAGTCTTTTTCTTGAGGTGACTCATGAATAGCCTGATATCCTCGTGTTTGGACAAGCACTTTGTTCCTTCTACTTGCATCTTTAGTTTAGTAAGGATGAACTCATTGCAGATGAAGAAATAGGTGATATTAATATCTATGACAGTTAGAAGGCTCTATCACTCCAAGTCACCTTCCCGTTGTAACACAGTTAATGATGATAAAACAAAACATGATGTTGGTAAGAAGATTATGACACAGTGATCCTGGAGAAGTGCTTTTGAAGAAAGCTGTTTTCATATACAACGATCTGCTTAAAGATATTAGGAGGAAGTTTTTCACACAGAGGGTGGTGACGCACTGGAACAGGTTGCACAAGGAGGCTGTGGATGCCCCATCCCTGGAGGCATTCAAGGCCAGGCTGGATGTGGCTCTGGGCAGCCTGGTCTGCTGGTTGGCGACCCTGCACACAGCAGGTGTTTTAAACTAGATGATCATTGTGGTCCTTTTCAATCCAGGCCATTCTATGACTTTATGGTGTCAGAAGATCCTCACAGCTTCTCAATGAAAGTCTCCTTGAGTTTCCTCCTGTAATAATCTAGAAAACTGCATGAGAGTCTTAAGGTGGTAACAGGCAATTAGTACTTTTCTTCTTCATTAGAAAGAGATCTAAGCTACAAGGTGAAAAGAACAGAGGCCTTTCCTGAGTTCTTTCTCATATGAAAAACATGAAAAAAAAAATCTATCACCATCACTCATGTTATTCTGACTTCCACTTTATCAACCATTTAGTAATTGGCAACGGGATCTTAAAAACAACACAGACCCTTTAAAAAAAAAAAAAAGTACAATTAAAAAAAATAATAATTCAGTATTATTTCCTCTCATTAAGAACAAAAACCAAAACAACAGTTAATATAGACCAAGACAACATTCATCCAGTATGGGCTGTCTAGAGCAGTATAATTTGAAGATTATTTTAAAAGTCATTTTCCAGGAGATGATAGGTTCTTTTTTTCGTTTTCAGGAAAGTTCTTTGAGACACACGTAGAGAAACATTTTTTCATGTAGTCCTACAGACCACAACGTTAGCAATGTTTCTGAGCAGAAGTGTAAGCATTTGGAAAGAAGAGATAGAAGAGATAGAGGAGGCCACTCAAGGTTGGACTATTGCTCCATGACTTCCTGGGGAGTGATGTTGGGAAACAGGTGCTGTCACCATCATTTCTCAGATGTGTCTCATCGTTGGTGAAGTAATTGTTACTGCAATATTTAACACAGTGTTAAATGATGTCAGCTTATTTTGATAGTAATTTGTTGCTTGGTGGTTTAGTATATTTCGGACAGTTTTCTTTAATTTCTTGGACCATGTAATCATGCCTGCTTCCGTCAGCCTCTTCAGGAGGTGAAGTTTCTCAGTTTCTTAACATGCAGCCCTAAACAGGATATTCTGTCATGTAGCAAGAGCCAAAAAATAACCTGTTTTTTTTTTTTTTTTTTTTTTTAACAGTATGAATGACTTACACAGACCTATGATACTCTCCCATGTTCACCAATGCCTGATCCGCACTTCAAATCACTTGCTTTTACGTCCAGACTATTTCCCCACAGGGCTGTAAATACACGTAGCTTGCTCCAAAAGCAGTGCCTTCTATATATTTCTATGGAAAATACAACGAGCACACTAACACTATTTGATAGAACAAATTCTCAGCTACACAATGTTATTTTTCAACGTAGTCCCCACCGTTAGCTGTGCATTTTTGCCAGCTGTGAATAATAGTCTGCATGCCATGCTCGTCAGATGAAACACACCACCCGCTGCCTCACCGCGCTCACATCCACTGTCTGATCTCCATAAGTGCTCAGCAATGGTTCGTGAATGTCAGTGGGTGCCATTTCTTCTGCATGGAGGAATTCAGCGTCACACCTTTCCTTCATCTGCACCTCCATGTCAGGCACCATTTTGTCAGTGCTGCCACCTGTCACACAGCAACAAAACGGAATGGAATATTGGTGGGAAGGTTCAACCTCTACTTCCACACTACCAACGTCTGATGTTGAGGGCCATCATGACACAATAACTTTTGGAGCAGCCCTTGTATATCTGAAGACCCTTTACAACAAGCACCTCTATAAGGATTTAGGAGAACTTCAGGACTTCTTTTTCTGTTTTGGACAGAGCAAGCCAACAGTTTGCTTTCATTTTAACCTGGCCTTGTTGGAGGGTGAGTTAAGACGCGGTAGAAGCTGACAGCCCTTCGCTCCACACACCGAACAGGGCACAAACTGACCGTCAGAGAGACACAGCTGACCGCCCGTGGGTCCACGTTCGGGGCGGGTACAGAGCGAGCTCGGGGAGGGAAGGGGGCGGTGAGGAAGGGTGGCGGCGGGAGGGCGGGTCGCACCGCCTGGGGCTGATTGGCCGCCCAGTTTATAAGAGCTTCCCGGCGGGGACGGCGGGGGTTGTTTGCCGAGGCCGGGGTGCTCCGTGGAGCCGTGTGTGGAGCCGACCCAGCGGAGTGCCCGCGGCGCCATGCGGCGCGCCAGCCGAGACTACACCAAGTACTTGCGCGGCTCCGAGGAGGTGGGCAGCGGCACCGCCCACGAGAGCGCCCCGCCGCCGCCGCCAGCGCCGCCGCTGCCGGCACACCCGCACCCGCCGCCCGCCTCCCGCTCCCTCCTGGCCGCCCTCGTCCTGTTGGGGCTGGGACAGGTGGTCTGCAGCGTCGCCCTGTTTCTTTATTTCCGAGCTCAGGTAAGCGAATGATGGGGATGAGCGAAGGCAGAGACTTGGTTTGGTTCTGAAGTTGGCCCAGGGTAAAGAGGCGGTCAGGCTGTGTGTTGAGCCGGTGACTGGAGGTGGAGTGCGTAGAGTCGTGTGGGCAGGTGCGAGGGGTCCTCAGGGTGGATGATAGCTCAGTGCTTCCCATCCATCCAGCCCTGGAAAGGCTTTGGTTGCGAAGGCTTCCCCTCCAGCCCATGGGGAGGCTTTGCTTATTGATGATCAGTTTTTGGTTGGAGGTTTCCTGAGGTGTTCGGCTGTCATACAGGATTCACCAGCACAAGAAGCTTCTTGGAGGTGGATAATAAACAGAAACACATCTGGGATGGTGTGGCTCTCAGCTTGGGCTGAGGAACCCAGGAGTGGCATCCCCTGTGTGACTGTAGGTGAGCCCAGCCATGCTGCAGGTCTGTTTCAGAGGTAGGCAGCGTCTCAGAGGGCACAGAGAGATGCTTCTGCAGGGTGGAGAGCTGCCGAGTGGTTTGGGTTTTGGAGAGTAAAGGAGCCCACTTCTTGGAAACAGCTGGGCTGGCTGCCTGCATCCCCTTGCCCTGTGCTACTCGGCCTCCACAGAGGAAGTGGGGGGCTGCAGGGAGTTTGCTTCTCGGGGCCGGGTTGTAGATGCCTGCTTGGCTTCTTATCAGTTGTTCACTTGTTCTGCAAACGCAGGCCTGGTGGCCTTCGTAGAATTATTGCTGGTGTTGTTTGTGCTTTCTGTTTGAAGTTAGTGGGAGTGGAAACCTGTTTCTTCCGGTTGACTTTCTAGGTAGATGTGCTTGATCTTGATGTGGCAAAGGCAGGCTGGATTTCTTAACAAAGTGCAGTCTGAAAATAGCTGTTGCACAAGCATGTCCCCACTTAAGCAGATGAACAGTTGTCAAATAGATAATGACAATACTAGTCATTTATTATGAGGACTAATTCATATATCATTACCTGCAGTGGCTTTATTTGCTGCGTTTACAAAAGCAAAATGTATGAGCTCTTGGAGCAGTAGTATGGTACTTAATTGATCATATACCACACACTTCATAAGAGTGACATTTAATTCACGGGACTCGTAGTAAAGTAGCTTACAGCTACTTGTTTACCTGACAGTGTCACAAATTAATGCTTGCTTCAGTTTATGGCAAAGTGCTTTTCACTCCAGATCTGCATGAACTTGCAGAGACATCTTTTTCAAAACATGGCTCATGGAAATGCACAGCTGCACATTGATATACTAGTGAGCCATTGCAATCAAAATAATTAACACAAATGCACTTTTTTCATCCCTGCTCTCTTTCTCCCCTCCCTCCCCTTATTCCGGACTCTTTCAGATAGGTTCATGTCAGTGCTTAACACGTGCCCAACAAAGTGTAAAAAGAATTTTCATACCATAAACACTATTCTTGTTTTGCTTCCTTTATTTTAAAATTTACATAGTCTGGTGTAATTCTGCTTTTGGCAGTCTCTTTCCACTTTCGGGTTCCTATAAATTTGGAGTAATGCTGTTGGATGGAGTCCTTTGAAAATGTGAAGTTCTGAACAGACCCGAAGGTGTAGCTAGATGTAGGCTTGACTGAAATCTTGCCTGCAAACTTTCTAATGGTAAAAAAAAGTCTTTGCCACCCCTGAAAAATAGACTAATAAGCGTACTTTTGAAGTGGGTAATGCACAATAATAAGATATGGTAATCCATGTTTGTTCAATTTCTTATTGTGTAATAACACAGATGGGAGAGAAAATGCAGTAGATCTTGGAGAAGTTAAATCTTACTTAACTGCCTTGCCAATTGTTTTATTTATATGGGGCACTGTCTGCTTAGTTTTGAAAAATGTGCTGTCAAATTTAATTGCATGAATCTATCTGCTCTTAAATTTAATTATCTAAATTCACACTTTTTTAATAACAGAACTAAAATACTGTGGTGTATTTTGATTAAAAAATAATAGGAAGTTAATAGTAAAGTAGTGCTTCACAAGATATGAATGGGTTGGTGGACTAACCAAATGTGAATTAGCAAGATTTGACTTTGTGGGTTCATAGTAAGAATTTATACGGTTAGATTTGACTTTCATATAAAACTCTAAGAGGCTGAGTAAACTCTGACTCAATTTTGCCATACACTTCTTTATTTTCATTTGCATAAAATCATTTGGGCCGGATCATGACACAATATGAGCTGAGACAATGATTGAGGTTTTGGTTTTTCCTTAGTTTTGTTTGTGTTGTGGCTTGAGCATTTGGAATTTCACAAGACACAAAACTAAGGCTGACACCAGATTTTCATGAGTAAACATGTTTGTGGCCAAGAAATAACGTAGCACAATGTGAATGAGACAAGGAGCTGTATATTTGCTTAAAAAAGAAAAAACTAGGAGTTGAATGCTACCAATATTTCAGCAGTGACATTCTGAACTGTAAAAAGATAAAGGCTTTTCTTTTTTTTGGTGCATCTTGTGCGAAGTTCTGAACCCAGGGAATTAAATGCTAACAAAATGTGTTGTTCCTGGTATTTAGTTTTGATTACACTTTGTGAGAAATATTTGCTCATGGTCAATGAGAACGCAGTCAAAATTTAGTTAGATATTCCATACAGCTGGAGATGATGGAGACTTGGGCACAGCACAAGGTGGGAATGCCGAGTGTTTTACTTAACCTACTTTGTCACCAAGCAATGAATAGTCTCCAGAAGCTCTTTTACATTTTTCATTCTGATGTATTTCCTTACTGTACTTAGGTTGTAAAATGATATGAATTGGGTTTAATGCTGACTGAACCAATGGGCACAAGCTGGAAGCACTCAAAGCTAGATTTGGAGGTTGGGTGTCAAGCTCTTATAGCTTAACCTGGAATTCCAAGCTTATTTATTTTTCTCCATTTGAGAAAATAGGCTGTGCAAATGCTAAGCATTCTGCTGCACCATTCACATTTAGATAAATGGGGATCTGGAAGATGCATTTTTATTACCGTTTCGTACGTCTGTGGTATTCTGACTTCTGCTGCAGTGTTTTTAAACAGTCTCCTCTCAGGCTTCATCTAAAATCTGTTGGCAGTGACTAACAGCAAACCACTTGCTAGAGGTCACCAGCACTTTCTGGAAGCCTTGGAGAACCTTTTCTTGGTAGTTAAGAAAAATAATGAAGTGTAAACTGATATGATTAAACTGGAAGTTGGTTTAAGTTATGAAAACAAGGACAGTATAAATGGCTTACTTTAAGGAGAAAGTACAGAATGTGGTACTGTTGGGAAAAAAAAGGCAATATTTCACTTATTAGATTGGTTGGATTGTATTGTCTTTCAAAATCGAAGTGGACTTGTGTTATAAAATTGGCTCTTAATTCTGGAAATTCCTCTGGTCTCACCCACAGTATTGGAGTTTATTTTGACTGTTTTGACTACCCTGATTGGCCTGAAAGGAGTTTAGAGGTGCAACTAAAACGATTAGAGATCCTGGAAAATGTTGGTATCGCAGGGCATTGAATGATGACATCTCATTTCAAGGTCAGAAACAGTAGATATGTATACAAATACTAGCATGGTTAAAATAATGGATGCTCTCTTTAAAGAGGGTAATATATTTAGGATATTTAGCTTCCTTAACATGTCATAAAGCTTTCTCCAGTACTGTTGATGGTGTCTTGATGCTTCCAAGTTTGACATCTTTAGGTCTCTGTGCTAAGGTCTCTGTTCAAGGGCTACCCTCCTGTTCCTCTGTAGACCATTCCAGTATTTCATTTTGACTCTTTGGAATATCTCCTCAGAATGTGTCCTTGAAAGTTTTTTGTTGTTGTTGCTTGTTGCCCACAGCAATGATTTTGGTGTTCAGTATTGCTGTTTACATCTATGGCAGCTCAGTGGCAGGCTTGCTGAGAGTATCTGTTCAGAATAGCAAGCTAATTTCCATGATTAAGTTGTGAAGACTTGAGTATTCTTTGAAAATGTTTAAGGACTTCCAGGTAGATTCCATGATCAGAGCTCTGCCTTATCAGGCTCAAAATCTCTGGAGGCTTGTGGTTCATCAGGATGGGTTACACAGCTTCAAAATAGGATGCCAAAGCTATCAGTGTTTCCATTAAGCCTTCAGTCTTGTAACTGGAGGTGCAGAGATGTTGGTTTTCTTTCTCAAGCCTTCAGCAGATAAGCTATGATCTGAATCAGTGCCTCTGTACTTGCTGCTACTGCTATCCTGGCAGCATTGTGAGGCATATTTAATTACTAATAGGTGGTAGCTGGATGTCTGTGCTATGTGCAGTTTGTCATGATGGATGTTCATGCCCTTATGACAAATGATCTTTCATAATCTCTTCTTTAAAATCTACTTTTCTTGCCTACTTTTCAGAAGGTGTGCTTAAATGAATCCAGAAAGTGTTGTAATAGTTTCTCACCAGTAGTATTACTGATGAAAGTGAGTATAAAAAGTGATTTAGTGGTGGGTTGTTAGAATTAGGGCAGTATGGTTGGGTTGCGATTGGACTTGATGATCTTTAAGGTCTTTTCCAACCTGAGCAATTCTATGATTCTTTCTGTTGTCAGTTATCTGTTATGACTCTCTCACTGCTGTCCAGTGGTGTGTGTGGAATGGAGAAGACTTAGATATCAACATCCCTCAGGTCTTTGATAATACCAATAGAGGAGGATACATCTGGGCTAGTGAATCCTGATTGGATGCCTTAACACAGGAGGCATAGCAACCAACTGGATAGAGTCTATCAGATGACCGCTAGGATAAGGAGGGGCTGTTGCATATCAGAAATGTGGAACTGGATTCTTTCACCTAAAGAACAGACTGAGATGGAATCTACCCACTGTTTCTGGCTACCTGAAGTGGGATTGTATAAATGGTGAAGCCAGGCTCTCCAGAAGTGCACAGCAAAACCAAGAGGCACAGTCTATAAACTGCAGCAAGGAGAATTCCATCTGCACATCGTTTTACACTTTTACAATACAAAAGGTTAAATTGTAGAGCACTTTGCCTGAAGAGATTGAATGGGGAGATGCCATAAAGCTTTACTTAAGCAAGGCTTCAAGCAGCCTGCCATGAGTTAGAAATTGGCTGTGCTTCAAACAAGGGACTATACCTTTCTATGTTACTGTCCAACCCAGGTTGTTCTGTTTTGCCTGCCTTTTAACAGCTGATGGTGGTCATTGTGTGCTGCTTTTTTTTCCCCTCTCCCTGCTCCATTTGTAATTGAATCTCTCAGTTTCTGGATACTTGTGGAGCCTATGGGGAGAGAGAGTTTTAGGTTGCACTTGTACGGTCGTTGAAGCTCGTGCTGCCTACCTGCTCCTTCATGCCTGCGCCTGTATTGGCTCTGATGCTTTTCTGACACTTGCAGGAAGTGGCTTCTGGGTGCTCATCCTTCAGGAAACTAGATCAGCAGGAAATCATCCCTGGTACTGGTTTAAAGAGAAGATTGAGAATCAGAAGCAGGATTTCTGGTGAAGAAGGTGAGGGCCCAGAGATGATCTTTTAGATGTTATTTGAACAGCTAATGGGGCTGCACAGACTGGTTTCTTAGTTGTTAGTGCTCAGTAGAGTTGTAATAGCAATAAACAGATTTTCTTTTGTATTCAGCTGTATCAGGCCGCCCCAGGAAGATGTTAGGGCCTCCAGGCCATTGTGTAACTCATCTCAACCGCTGTACTCAAAGCTGTGGCATCTGCTGATCTTCAGGGGAGCCTTTACTGACCTGTTGATTTCCAAATCTGCAGGGATAAGTGAGACAGCTCAACGATCTCATGGAAGTTGGCATTGATTTGAATGAATGGGCAAACAGCTCTTGCGGAGTGTTCAGTGAGGGGATGGTGATATAGAAGGCAATTTGCTCTGAATGTTGCTGACTGTGCAACAAATGTTTCTCTGCAATGTGTGCATGTTGGATAGCTTGCTGCCTGCTGTAGACTCAAGTTTACCTTTGCAATCCTACGTTATGGTTTTAAGGCAGTTTGTTTTTTTGGGGGGGCTTAGGAAATTCAATCCCTGTTCATGTGAACAACTGATACAACAAATCCAATTCATTCTGGCTGTTCTGCATTTTGCCAAAGCTCCTTTGCAAAACTCTGCTTTGTTCAGTGCTGCGTTAAAGGAAAGTGACCACTGGTTTGATGTTATCCTTAATGGATAATATTCCCTCATCATGATTATTTGCAATATTGTGATTCTTAGCTGTAAATTGGTGCTTTGCACATGTCATGGAAAACAGTAAATGTATATATTGATAGTGATAGGACAAGGGGAATTGTTTTAAGCTAAGACAGGGGAGGTTTAGGTTAGATGTTAGGAGGAAGTTTTTCACACAGAGTGGTGACACAGTGGAACAGGTTGTCCAAGGAGGTTGTGGATGCCCCATCCCTGAAGGCATTCGAGGCCAGGCTGGATTTGGCTCTGGGCAGCCTGGTCTGGTGGTTGGCGACCTTGCACGTAGCAAGGGGGTTGAAACTAGATGATCATTGTGGTCCTTTTCAACCCAGGCCATTCTATGATTCTATATGTTCTTAGACTGGCAGATACAGTTAGAGACCTCAGAGAAAGTTTAGAGTGAGCAAACCTTTCTGATGAAAAGAGGAATACATGCCAAGATCAATTACTGAAAGTCTTAAGCTATCTCTGAAACAAAAATACTTAATATCTCTTAAGCGTAAAGTATATGGAAAGGGGGAGAAATGACTTAATTAAAGTTTGTGCAATTGAACTCTGCCAAGGAACAGTCTTGATCCTTGGAATATCTTTCTCAGTCATCTAACTGGTAAGACTCAGGAGCATTAAGCTTACAGTTTAAAAGTATATTTGATTCAGTTAGAGAAGTTAATTGCTAAAAATATTTTGCAGATATTTAAGATTTACTAAACTTTGTCCATTAAAGAGGTTTTTTGTAGTACAGTTTTACTGGCTTTTGATCTTCCTGAATTTGTACCATCTCAGCAAGTGCTTTATGCAGGAATACATCTTGTCTGCAAAGCAGTTTTTGGTAGCTGGTTTCTGTACTTCTGTTTCTCCTGTTGAAAAGGATGAGTTAGATATTGTACATACATTCCATAAGCTGCTTATCTTGACATCTGTGTGTCATCTTACAAACTAGTATTGACAGGGAAGATGGCCGTGTATGTTGCCTACTAAACTAATTTTGATGTTGCACTGAGTGGTCTAAACATGGAATTCAGGATTATTGATTTTTATTCTAAAGGTAGGACTATCTTTAACCTTTGAAAAGTCAAGTATCCAGTCTAAGCTAATGAGCTAAGTCGCTCCAAAAGTTAATCTGTTCTTCTATCTTACATGCCTGTTGGATGAAGTAAACCTTCCTATGGGAAACATTTTCTCTCTTCATTTCTTAGAATGAAACTTTAGATGATAAACGTAGCTAATTGCCTAAATTTTTGGTGTTTGAAAATCCTGCCTGGCTTAAATGTTCTTATTGCTTATCAAACAGACTGTTTAAACTGTGGCTGTGCTTATATTTTTGTTTCAGATGGACCCTAGTAGAATTTCAAAAGAAGATGCACACTGTGTCAGAATGCTTTTCAGATCTCAAGAGAGTATAGACTTGCAAGACATGCCCTTTGAAAATCAAGAGGTGAAGTTAATGCCAGAATCATGCAGAAGGATGAAGCAGGCTCTCCAAAGGGCTGTGCAGAAGGTGAGTGGCAGATAATGTTTTCCTTTATTTTGTACTCTTGGTAAATCTAGCACAGTGTCCAACTTTGCATACAGAGGTAAGACTGCTTTGTTTGATTGATATCTGATGTTGTGTGTGAGATCCTAATGTGTTTGCTTATGAACCTGCTGCTGGTTAACCAATTCAACGAGGTTTTAATTTTGCTAGAGAAAGTCTTGAATACACACTGAGAAAAGTAATCACAGTTGATTGGCCATTCTGACTTCTGAGGGGGATCTGTGTGGTAGTTGTTAAGAAGGGTGGTTCCACTTCTTTTTTCCCCCCAACCTGATCTGCCTGACTCTTCCTGAGAGGATTCTCCAAGCCAAGAATGTTTGCAAGCAAAATATTGTCTGGAAGATGGAAAGGACAGTATGTGTTCTCATTTGCTCTTGTTTCTTAAACTTTCTGTAGTGCAATAGTTTTGACTACTCAGAATGAAGGATACATCCTTTCCTTTTTTTGCTCGTTTGTCCAGTCATCTGTTGTGTGCAGACCATTCCCACGGTGATGGAGGAGCTGCTTTGCCATACTATGATAACTAGGCAGTTTCTGCCCAGCAGGGGAGAATGACAGTGTGTTTCCCAAACTCAAATAATAAAAGTAAATTTACCTTAATGAAGAAACCTAGGAGAGCTGACACGGTTACCCCTTACTGCAGTAAGGCTATTATAAGCTATTTAAGAAGCCGAAGTTGTGCTATAATTCTTGGTTTTCCTGGCTTACCTGGTCTATTACTTCCACACATCTGCATATATATGACTGTCAGTTTTTTTTATAAAGGATACTCTATTAGGTTTGAGCTGAACTCATGTATACTTTACAAAGTGAATTGTACTTGTGTTAGTTATATACTGTTTTAATTGTGCTGATGTTTCCTTTTAATAGAGTACCCTGAGTGATGGATCTTTTTCAGAACAAAACTTTAAGGAAGATGGGTGCTTGCCACCTTCTTTAAAAACTCAGATAAAATGGATTAGCTCAACAGGATTTGTTCATTCTTTCAGCATTTTTTTAGACTCAGACTCTACCCCTACTTCTGTTTTCTGTGCACTGATACTAGAGTGCTCTTTCAGACAGTTCCCTTGGCAGTAAGAAGCTTATTACTGTAAGTGAATGGGAAGCTCTGTGTTCTGGTCATTTGCTGCTGGTTACTCAACAAAAAAATTGACTTCAGTGGAGGCTGCATATCCTGCCTTCCAGCATAGAGGTTAAATGCTGCAATGTCAGTGGCCAAGATAAGTAGTGAGTAGGATAATTTTTTTTTTTGGTCAATGACCATTAGTTTGAGAACAATAAGGTTTCCTCTGCCAAAGTAATCGGACTAGAATTCTTGAATGCAACAGAATGTATTAAGTAGCTGGGTCAGTGTTCTGGATGCTTTGTCATCACACACTGATGACAGAAAAATAAAGACAGGCAAATGTATGCCTGGGGTTACGTTTGCATCTTCTCTATTTTTATTTCAGAAATGAAAGAAACGTTAAAGCAGAATTATCCTTGGGTCTTCTGTAAGCTATGCCTTTCATTGGTTCTGCTACAGTGAAAGGCAGAGGTGTAGCCGAGTGTTATCTCCAGTATAGCTAGTCCTTTGTGTGAGAATGTAACCTATGTGACTGGAAAGATGTTTCCTATTTTCTCTATTTAGTTCACTTTCCTGAAAGAGAATCTAATCTGTGTTTTAAGAATAAGTATCCTTATTTGCATTGGCAGTATATTAGATGACTGAAGTGGAGCACTTCAAAAATAGGTGTGATTTTTTTTTTTTTAATTGACTTTTGCAATTCAAACTGTTCAGGAAGTGAAAACAGACAACTTTTTTTTTGCTTGATTTTATAGTCTGGTTACAGTTTTTAGCTTACTACACTGATTCTCATCTGTTTTCTTTGTACACCTGTAGACGAGTGTTTAAATCTAAAGCAGAGGTTGATGTTGCTGATACTCTTATAAAAAAAACAAACAGTGTAGTAGTGCTGCGAGGTCAGATCTGGAAATATATATCTCCTGTAAAAAACATATTCCAGAAAAAAAAAGCTGTTTAGGGAGCAGCTTACTCAGTAGAAAACACACATTCAATATTATTGCATATAAACTTTCAAGCAGACAAATAATATGCTTTCCTAGCCTTTCTGTTTGCTTTTTTTTTTTTTTTTTTTTTGTATATAACCCTAAAAACCCTTTGGTAACCCAGATGCACTAACCACATTTCTTATGAAGTCTATTATGTGTCTGAAGTAGAAAGGAGTACAAACATATCTTGGGTCAGTTCATGAGTGTCTTTTTTTGGCTATATTCCCAGCTTTTAGCTTCTTGGGGAGTTCAGGCATAAACTAGTCCCCTCCATGGCAAAAAAGCACTTTGTTGGTAGACCTCCAGGGCAGAACTTATAAAGAGATATATATTTTTAGCAGACGTTTTAAGTGCATGTGGTTAGGGACAAACTGAAGGTTTTATGGGTGACTGTTTTAAGTTGACAAAACTTCGATTTCCATACTACAACCTTACATGCCTTTTTTCTGCAGGCAGTAGAGTACTCATTTGTGTAGACACTACAGTGCTAATTTTGATCTTCTGAAGAATATTTACTTTCTCTTTCACTTCCTTTTTTATTAGCTTTCTTCTGCTGAGTTTCTGACAAGATACTACTTCTTGATATTAACTGAACTTGAAACACTGAGAAAAGAAAAATAAGCCTTAGTCACAACTTCCTCAATTTGTGAATATATTAAGGGTCTCTTGTGGTTGGTCTCAAAAGGCTACTTGTAGCTACTCAAAGTAGATCATGAGATATTGTATAATCAAAGAGGAAGAAAAGCCATTCACAAGTGTTACTTGTCCGAGGTTAGACCAGGCTACATAAGAACGTGAGATAGGATTGGCCCTGCCTGTGGCAGTGGGGTTGAAGATTCATGATCCTTGAGGTTCCTTCCAACCCAGGCCATTCTGTGACTTGTGTTTTGAAGACCTGAGATGCTGGTGTGGTAATAGGTCTAATAGTTGCTTGAGGGTTAAAACCTGCATCCTGTTTTGCATGAAGAAAGAGTAGTTCCAGACACTTCAGACACTTAGAGCATGATTTTAGCTTTCAAAATTTGGAAGTTTTGCAGCTTCCTGATGGCCTTTTAATTTTTTTGAAGTAAGAAATAAGTACTTTTTATTTGACAGACTGCTTGTGTGTTGTTTGAACAGTGATTGTGTGAAAGAGGTTGGGATATGGGAAGCAGACCAGCAGAGTTGACATTGTGGGCAGTAAGCAAACGACACAAAGGTGTACAAGTGCAGATTATTGGAAGATGATGTGTGGTGTGATTTTTTTGCAAACACTTGTTCTAAAAATAACAGCTTGGTAGCACGCTTTGCTGTGTGGTTCAAAGTCTTGAGAGAATCACTGGTAATATTTTGTCAAGAGGTCTCATGCTTATTTAGTTATGTCTTAGTTACGAGATCTGTTGAGCTCTTTCTGCTTTCTCAGTGGTAGTGTGCATTGTGAGAAAGTATGAGGTACTTAAAGGCATTCAGATGCCCACTAAGAGGGCATCTGTAGGCATCCAGGTAGCACAGTCCTTACGTCTTTCAGGATCAGAAAAGCAAGTACAGGTTTAGTTATGGCAAGTTGTGTACCAGTGTCTTAGAACCGTAAAAACAAATGAAGTTTTTTATTTTGAAAGTCAAGAACAATTTTGAAGTACATATTCTTCATGAGGAAACCCACAGCTCCATCCTTGTTCTTTATTAACTAGTTCCTGTATTTCTCCCAGTTTCTTTCTGGACTCCTAGGCAACTGGAAAGAAAAAAATTTAGAATTTTGTGGGGCTGTTCAGAATCAAGTAAAAAGCTTGACACTAGTGCAGGGTTTGGATAACCCTGGATATTTGTTTTCTGGTCGCAGGGTAACTATTGGTAATCCACTGACAGGCACACAAAGGATTCATTCAACACGAGCCAGACTCAGATTCTCCTTAAGTGTATTAGTGTTGGGCTCATTCTTATCTCCCCTTTTATTGCTATGATCACAGAATTATAGGGTTTGGAAGGGTCCTCAGGAGATCATCTAGTCCAACCTCCCTTTTAATGCATGGTCACTAGAGTAAGTTGCACAGGAAAGCATCCAGATGGGTTTCTAATAGCTCCAGAGGAGACTCTTAAGATGTTTCTGGGTGGTTTGTTCTAGTGTTCTGTCACTCTCAAATAAAAGTTTTTTTCTTGTTCATATGGAACTTTCTGTATTCCAAAATGATGCTTACATCTTTCATTGCATAGTAACCTAGCTTCAAGAGGAGTGTTCCTGTCAGGTCCAGTCTGCAGCTTGGTGACAGAGTTGCTCCAAAGTGGAAGGAGAGTGATATGTAGATTGAAGACCATCAAGATGAGGAAATCAGTGGACTTGTATCTTTCTAGGTAGCTGTTCTGCTCACCAAGTAGTAATATTGCAGATGAAAAAACCACCACTAGTTAGAAAAAAAAGCTCATACTACATTTTGTGAGGACTGCAGCCTTTCTGCATGGAAGATATGCTGAGTCAGACTGCTAGGTCTCAGAGGGTAGGAGAACCAGCTGCTCAAGCCAGAGCATCTTTGGAAACATGCAGAAACAGAACTCTAGGATCCTAAGAAAAAAAATAGGTTACAAGAAGGATAGCAACTGGCCAATTAAGGAACTTCAAGGTCTGTGCAGTTATCAGGTATGAGATTTCATTTAGTACTGTTTTAGATACTAGAAGATTAAAATGTATATTTTCTTGAATCTGTACAACAATCTCTCCAGACAAGTGCATTATCACATCTCTCAGAAATAAAGGATCCTTAAATAGATTCCACACCCAAAATGTTTCCATTAAGAAAAGAAGAAAACAAAGAAGTCTTCCCTTTCTGGAGAAAGTTTGGGGGGAGTTATGTAGCTGTAATGTCTGAGAGTCTAGTCTATCTCACAGTCTTTCACTCTTATTCTATTTTCTCCAGATGAGGTCTTATAAGGGCACAGTAGATGGGAGCAATCTCCCTTGCCCTGCTGGCTACCCTTCTTTTGGTCCAGCCTAGGATACTGCTGGCTTTCCAGGCTGAAAGTGCATGCTGTCAACATGTTTCCAGTTTCTTGTCCACCAGGATCACTTAATCCTGCTCTGTGGTGCTGATCTCAAGGAGTTCTTCTCAAAGTCTAGGAATGCCCTGACCCAGGTGCAATGCCTTGCATTTGGCCTTGTTGAACCTCATTAGGTTTTCTTGTGACAGCTTTTTGAGCCTGTCCAGGTTCCTCTGGATGACTTCCTTCTGTTGTGGTAACCTGCACCACTCAGCTTGATGTCATCAGCAAACTTTCTGAGGGTACGCTTGATCCCTGTCTTGTTGATAAAGATGTTGAAGAGCACCAGTTCCAAGAGAAGAATAGCTTTAAAAGATAGGAAATTTAGGATAGATATTAGAGGAAATTCTGTACTCAGAGAGTGGTGAGGTACTGGATCAGGTTGTCTGGAGAGGCTATGGTTGCTCCATCTCTGGAAGACAGAGATTCCAAGGCCAGGTTGGATAGGATCTGGGTAGCCTGACCTAGTGAGTGACCACCCTGTTCATGGCATGGAATTTGAACTGAATGATCTTTAAGATCCTTTCTAAGCTAAGCCATTCTTTGATTCTGTGATTTTTATCACCTTAGTACCCAGTACTTGTGATTTTACTTCTTAATACTTCATTAGAAGTTAGAGATCAGGTGTGGTTAGAGGCTGATGCTGGTGCACAGCTCCTAGAATTGAGCTCTCCTGCTAGAACTGATGTTGCAGTAAGAAGCTCAGAGAGGGGAAGTGAATCTAAGTGTGGGGAGATGGATGTGGGTTTTGCCACTTCTGAAGTTGCGATTCTTCTGCTTTTCTTCTTGTCTCTACAGCAAAAAGCATTTTTAATGATTCATATCTACAAAATCAGCATATCTCTGCTGAGGTAGTATGCTTTGATAGTCATACTACAACTTCCATGCTGCTGTGGCTTTCCATTTTGATTTAACATTTAGACACCTACTGAGAGGAGAAATCTGTAACAGCTCTGCTGTACTCTATCACGGCAACTTCAAAATTACATAAAAGCAGAACTTCAGGTGTTTTCAAAACAAGGTTTCAAATTCTAAAGCACTACAGTGATAGAGAATACGTGGAACATTGCTGACCTGGCTAAATCTGAGGTGTACTACATATACATGGTGTTGAATTAGATAACCAACGGTACAGGAGACAAAGACAGAACACAGGACCACACAAGTTTCAGTGTAAGAATATGATTTGTTTTTGTCTGCAGTAAAATGTTTCCTTCTACTAAGCCTCTTCATGATGGTTGCATGGTATGAGGTAGTCTCAATAGCAAAGAATATTATCCTTATTTTGTAGGAAACAAATAGGGAGAGTCATGGGGAAATGGGACAGTACTGACGAATAAACCTAACAATACAAAACTTCTAACAAGAGCATGTTTAGATTTTTGAAAACTGCTGTCTGTAAGTTTTCTCAAGGAGAAAGCAGGAATGGATTGTTGAAAGCAAGGCTTTCCGTGATGTTTCTGCTGTTCTTGGTTTTGGGTTACATGGACTTCATTCATATTAAAATTATTCTGCAATTTTAGAGAATGTGCACTTCCAGACTCTGGCATCCAGTCAACTTGGCCCAGTACAAATGTGGAAAATGCTTAATTCTTCAATTTCTGTGTACCTTATTGTAAGTGAGGCTTGGCTGCGAAACCTACTAGTCTTGAAACCTTTCCTGTTAGTGGTCAAGCATAAAAGGTGGAGATTTAATTTACCTCATCATCAATGAAATGCAGTGCTTAGCTTTTCTCAGCTATGTGATTACATACTGGTCTTGATACAGAGCTACCTCTTTCATTACCTTTCAACTGCGAGTAATTAAGTCAATTCATAAGCTCTGTGATTTTATGGGATATGTTCCTAGCAATCATTGTTACATTATACTTAGTGAATCATTTCGAGTTCAATAAGTGGAAATAGTTGTAAATGTAAATCCTCTAATCACTCTTCCAATAAATGGTGCGGTGATCTTGCATACTGTGTTCTAATTGTACAAATTGCAATGCAAAATATTAGAGGAAAAAAAAAGACAACATCAAAGCAATGTATTTTTCTCATTTTAGGAAGTCCAGCGTATTTTGGGAAAAGAGCCACCGAGACCAGAAAAAGGTAAGTGCTGGCTTATGAATAAGAAATAAGATTTTAATTCTAAACTTATTTTTTTCTGATGTAATGAAAGTCTTTTTATTCCAGCTGCAATGGAGGCAATAGGAATGGAACTGTACAGGAGAAATAAGCCAGAGAAGCAACCTTTTGCCCATCTCATTATTGATGATAAGAATATTCCAACTGGTAAGTTTAAAGTGAATACTTCTAATGCTACCATAAATGAACTCAATTCCTTTTTGTTAAGTGCATTGCTCTTCTCCCTTATGCAACCAGACCAAAGGGGTAGGCTCTGCTGAGGCCTAAAACCTGAGATTTTCAGCAGTCTACTCTGGAGACAAAACACTTCTGCACTGAAGGAGTCAGTTTTTTGCCTGGAAGAATAGGATTCTTTCTCCAAGTGCATTGTCACTACTCAAATCTAGAGCTTAATAAACAGAGAGCCTAAGGTTTTGATTTTACTTTCACTGATGTGCATTGCTGCATTAACTTTCTAGGGAATGAATTAGCATGTCTGTAGATGATGGCAAGGGAAGCATTGCTCTTGTTCTCTTTGCTTTCTTTTTTCAGCACAGACTGTAGGAGCTCTTAGAAATATAATGCCAGTAGTAAAACTACTTTGTTTCTTCTTTGAGCAAGTTGACCCCTTGCCAGTGCAGTGAGTTGAGCTCATCTGGCACATGGGTTGTGTCCTTTAATTGGAAGAATGTTGCCAGACATTAATCATGAGGACAGCTTCTGCTGATCCTGTGAGCACTGCATCAGTAAAGGACTGCATCCTTAAGGGTAGCTGGAACCACCAACCTTCTACTGATTGTAAGGCACTTTGCTGTCTTATCAATGGTGTGAGGCATTACCCGCTTGACTGGGTGGCATAGAGGCTCATGACAGAGATTAAGGATGAAGAATTTGTTTGTGGGTCACTAAGCGTTGTTTTTCCCTACCCTGTTTTCTTTGACTGAAAATTTCTATTTTCTTCCCATGTTTCCTTGCCCTAAATGTCTTCTAAATTATTTTATGCCATCTATGAGCCTTAGCAGATTGGTTTTCAGCATTCTAAGTTCTTTGTTGTCGTCACTGACCCAGAATGAGCAATGTCAGGAAAAAGAATCAGCTTTGTAACCATCAGACAGGGCTGAGTAGCCTGCGAGTGAACACCCACCATAAATAAGCACTGAATGTGTTCCATTCACCTGGTTCACAATAATTAAAAACCCCAAATGGACTTTTGCAGTTGGGGAATGTCAGGGAAGGGAGTGGAAATAACCCTTCTTAGATCTTGGTGTCCCACCCATCATTTGACTGCAGAAGCCATGGTGGTTTTGTTTGCTGTTCGTATTTTTTAGGTATGTTGCCTTAGGCTAAAGCTAGATGCTTGCTGGTTGCTTTTTACAAGAGCTTACTTTAAACCTTACCTAAGTTTTAAATGACAACAGTGAATTTTGGTTTATAAATTGATTACAGAAATTAGTCATAGTATAAAGGAGAAGAGCACAAACGTAAATAGATGTAAATGTTAAATATATCATTTGGAATGTGAATTGGTACCTTTAACTGTCTAAGGAAACACTGTAGTATTTTGAGCTATTTACAGCTACAGGTTTGGCTTCGCTACTGCTTGCCTTCAGAAAAGGTTTTTCAGAGTAGACAGAACTTTAGCCCTTTCCTCGGGCTTTATTTATACCTGAATGCTGCTGCAAAGGAGTAATAAACACTGTGTTTTGTTCTTGTTACCCTTCCATCATCTTTCTTACTAATTAATTCTACTGGAACTCAATTATGCTAGTCTCAGTTCATGCCTGCTAACATCTAAGACATTGTCTAGATTTGTTTTGAGTTACCAGAAAGATTGTAAATTATCTTTTTTAATGCTTGTTACCTTGACTGGAAGGTTACCTTGGTCATTATCTTTGACTTCTGCCTTTTCTGTCAACGTAACTTGTCTTATGTTATTTTTCCATGGCTCCGTTGTAAGTTTTATCTCAAAACATACTGTATTACAGCAATTCTGACTGTCCCATAACATGGGATTATTATGTTTTAGAGTTTCAGTCACAGCTGACTTGGCACTTGTAATGCTTCAGTTTTCTCCTCTGCCTGTGTTTTGGGATATTTATTGTTTTGGTGTCTCCTGATTTGGGTGTGTTACTCCCTGAAGTCCTGAGAGCCTGCTTAAAAATTGCATGCATCTTTGTGCTGTCACTGGCTGTGGCGAGCCTCTTAAAGCATTGAATTGTTGCAAAACATCCATCTACCTTGGTTAACATAGTCATAGCATTATAATCTAGGTTGAAGGAGGCTTCTAGAGGTCATCTATATTATCTCCTGCTCAAAGCAGGTCTAATTACATCAGTAGATAAGGTCATCCTCCATCATGTCTTGGTCTGCCTTTCCACCTAACTGTGGATGAATGATATCTATTGTTCTCAGCACTGGAGCGTGAACCAAATTTCACCCACAGTTGCTTTCAGCATCACAAATACAAATGACTATGGCACCTATTTTCCATCTTCCCCTTTCAGCAAATCATGCATTTTCCCTGAGGACTTCTTTAGAATTGCCACTTACTTATTGAGTCTGGCAACTAAAAAGTTTACTGGCAGGTAAATAAAATCTGCGTGTAAACTTCTTGGTGTGCCACCAGTCAGTCACAGTATGCTGGCGTGCCTTTTGAATGTATACATTCTTGTTCAGATTTCTGATGCACTTCTGTCCTTTTCCAGTAATGTAGGCCCTAATTTCTTACCTATCTTCCTCATTTTCAGGGTAGCCCAAGTTTCTTGGGTTAGTATTTCTGATAGGCTCAACACTGTGTAAAAGAAGTCCTACAAAACTTCTTCAGCTGTCAGTACTTCTTCTGAGATGGGCTCTGGTACCACTTTCTCAGCATTCTCTTGCAGTTGAATAATTCCAGGATAAGAGACTTAGTTGATTGTTTCCAGAATTTTTTAGAGGTACCACACAGAATAAAGCTTATCTCTGTATGAATTTGCTTGGGTAATTTCTACTTGGCTACATTGGAGCCATAGGGGAACAGATATTTATGTTCTGCTATTAAAGCCTGTGCTTTGCACAATTTTTTGTTGGAGGGATGCTGGAAGGTTGTTGCTTTTTTATTCTGGACTGCCATGAAAGTATTCTATTCACACGCAAAAGTTGCTTGTCCTTGCCAATTAGACTCATAGCTCTCAAATTCCCCTGTCTCTACTTACCCTCTCTTATTTATGCACAAACAAATCCAGGAAATGTCTGTAATCAAATGTACCTGAGGCTGTTTCCCAGGATGCTTGTGAACACTGGCAACTTACTGGGCATGCCTGGGTACATGCTTGCAGGACACTAAGTGGCCTTGGAAACTTTAGTGAAAATAGATTGTTTTGGTTTGATGTGGAGAAGATAGAATACTGAATATTCCACTCAGGCAGGTAGATGCACTTCGAGCCAAAGATTTACATTCTCTGATGCCTATCCAGATCTGCTGTTGTGAGTTAAACAGAAATGATTTTTGTTTGGAAGTTAGTAGTGGTTAGGAGAACAAGTTGTCCAACTTCCATCTGTTGTGCTGTGCATTACGTGTCTTGTGAATTAATGGTATGTTGTAGTGGCTCTTCCATTCCATGATGCATCCCAGAAAGTGTCAGGGCCTGTGTGGCTTTCTCAGGATGGTGCTGGTGTTCCTCTGTGTGGACACGTCTATGGGTCTTGACTGAATCTTCTACATCTTCTTTGGCCTGTTGCTTTTTTTTTCTTTTTTTCTGAGAGCTGAAGTGGGTGCTAATGGAGTGCTGCTCGAAGTGAGGAAGTGCAAGGGAATGTGAGGCTTATACTATGGGAGGTGTTCCTCATTAGAGCAGTGTCTCTGCATAATACGTATGTCATAGTAGCTGTGCTGCCTGGGCTGGTGTTGTAGTTTGTTGCTTAACACTGTGACACTAAAACCAAACTGAGGTGTCAAATGTGATGTTTGAAAGGAATGCTCCTTCTGAATCCCTCAAGGCATCTCTCAGCTCAGTAGGATCTAAATGAAATGACCTCTGAGACCTGACCAACTTGAAACCTCTTACAAATGCGGCTACTTGAGGACAGCAACCAGGAGGTGCCTTTTAGACCAGAGTTCCTGGAAGGCATTTGTACCTGTATATGTGAAGTTAGCTTTCAGTGAGAGTATGGAACTGACAAGTCTAAACATTTCTAGTGTCTCAACTACTCTTTCACTCTCTTTACAGAGCATTCAGTCACTTTAACAGATAGGGGGCTTGTTGACCAGCCTCTCATCGTGGAGGAGGAACAGAAAAGAATTATATATGTAGTAGTTCAGTAATGCTTGCTTAGATGTGCTCAGTTAATTGTTTTTGGTAATCAAACAGTAACTGCCATGTGTATATTTTGATTCTCATGTATGTGATGTTATGTGGAGAGAGAGAGAGAGAAAGAGGGATAAATTACAGTGGTTATCTTCTTTCCTAATTTGTGGCTCTCCAGCTTAAGATAATTTAAGGGGGATTTGTTCTCCGAATGTGGAATATCAGCTCATTGTTTCTAGCTGGAATCATCATAGAATCATAGAATGGCCTGGGTTGAAAAGGACCACAATGATCATCTAGTTTCAAACCCCCTGCCATTGGCAGGGTCACCAACCACCAGACCAGGCTGCCCAGAGCCACATCCAGCCTGGCCTTGAATGCTTCCAGGGATGCGGCATCCACAACCTCCTTGAGCAATAGAAGACAGGCTATCTAGAACAAAGCTTTTCTATTGCTATTAATTTAAAAAGCAAACCTCAATTATTTTTTTTTAAATGTTGAGCTTTGTGAAATGTCTATAATTTTTTTTCTTCCCCTCTCTTCAGGAACTCGCAAAGTGAACCTTACATCTTGGCATCATGACAAAGGCCAGGCAAACTTATCAAATATGACGTTCAGTGATGGGAAGCTGATTGTTAATCAAGATGGATTTTACTACCTTTATGCCAACATTTGTTTTAGACATCATGAAACTTCAGGAAACCTGACTAAAAGAGGGCTTCAGCTGATGGTGTACATGACTAAGACAAACCTTAAAATAAGGCGCTCTGATGTGTTGATGAAGGGAGGAAGCACCAAATACTGGTCAGGGAATTCAGAATTTCATTTTTATTCTGTAAACATAGGAGGATTTTTAAAATTAAAAACTGGTGATATGATAAGTATCCAGGTATCAAACCCATTGTTACTGGATTCATCACAAGAAGCAACTTACTTCGGGGCATTTAAAGTAAGGGATTTAGACTGAATCTTTTAATGTGCTGAAATTTTGGGGGGGTGGGGGTTTGTGGTCCAGACACAACTTGAAGACAAAGATGAAAACCTTTTGCAACCCAATTGTGTCTGTATGAAATATATATCTCTAAAGACACATTTTGCCCTGTGCTGATTCTAGCAACAGTTTCATAAATCAAGGATATAATTTTATAGATCTCCTGATTCAGTCTTATGCTAATTTTACTTCCTATGTTTCCATTGGCTTTGGTAGAGTCATTATGATTTTACATTGATTTAGTTGAAAGTAGAGCAATTAATATTACTCTATTTGTTTCCACACCCTGACCATACTTTATAGCCTGTGCTACTCTTGCTAGTATTGGTACAAACAGGGCAGGGCAGAAACTGGCTTCCAGATTGCGTTTGGTGCTCAGATTTGTTTGGGGCTGAGCATTCTGACCCTGAGGCAGCAAAGATTGTGAACGTATGACTAATTGCATTGCATTTGATGTGGTTTTTCATATGTTTAGTTAAGCAGGTTCTTGCTTTGCTGGATTAAGGTTGGAGCTTTCAAGCCCTGGCAGAAATGAGTTGTACAACACCTAAACAGTTCAAATTAAGTTTTTATCTGACTAAAAGGGCTATTCTAGGAAGGAGGAAGATCATCTGGCCTTGCAGTTCTAAAAGGTTAATTACAGTTCATTCTTATTGTTGCACAGCTAATTGCAAATACAGATTGCCGAAATACAGTATGCCTTTAAAGTATTACATTGTGCCAGAACCTGCAAAGACATTTTTTAGACAAAAAAATATGTATTTTTATATTCTGTAATATCTAAAGTTATATTTCAGGTGTAATGTTTTGTGTAAAGAAAAAAAATGTAAATTATATTGTCCTATAGTATTTGATACAAGATATTTAAATTCTCTTGCTGTTTGTATATTTAATGTTTTATACTGTTTTTAATGTACAGACATGTTAAACTAGTGCACTTTTTAATCCCAATGGGAAAAATTGCAGCTAAAAGAGGTTGTTTGCAATTAGCAAATGTAATATATCTTTGTTCTTTTTAACTTAATAGATTTCTGTTGAACTTGTCAGTATTACTGGGAGGAGAGGAGGGAATTTCACAGCAAAGTCATGAGTAATCACACCAGAATGCTGGTCACTGGGTGCCTTTCCAACCTGGAGGGTAATTAACATTACAAAGCTGGCATGACATTAAAAAAAAAAAAAAAAAAGCCACAAATATATTTGGGGTATTTATAGTTTCTAAGCAGGCAAGTTTTCCTACAGTGAACTCTGCAAGTTACAAATTTTGTGATGACATTTTTTAGCCTAGTTTCCTGAAAAAGTGAAGCTTATGTCATTGCATTGCCTGTCCTTTTCTCCCCTTGTAGCTTTTGAAACTCTGTGCCTTTCTGCCAGATGTGGCAGATGAATGGCAGTGTTAAGAGGTAATCTTACAGGATTTTTGTGAGAACTGACAGCTGAGAAAAACTCAGCCATTTTACATTATTTGTCAGTGGCTGGCCACTGTTCATATTAGCCAACAATTTAATATGGGGAAACTTCTAGCTAGCCGCTACATGTGTTGTTTCTTGTATAGTTGCTTGGCCAAAAATGGTAGGTGGTAGGAATCTGAGGGTGGGTATGGGGAACGTGGGGGTTGAGCTGCAAATACTACCGGTGATATTTAGGGCACATCTAGGCAGGGAACAACAGTTGGTGAGGAGGGCATGAGAGAGGCTTTAGGAGTGTTTGGGTACTCTTAGGATGATGTGGGGAAAGCCTACTGCTCTTCAATGCAGTAGGAATCACAGAAGGCAAAGGGCTCATCTACAAGAAATGAGGCTTCATACAAATCCTCAGACTTTTTTTATAATTAATGGATTTGAATTCAAGCAATTATTTTATACTGTGTATGTAATAATGTAATAAACATTTCTTTTTAATGTTAATATTGTTTTCTTACAAAATATATTTCTAAGAAAAAAATCTTTGTCGTTTCTTTATTTCCCTGTGCTCTTGTATTTCATGTACAGCTTCAATAGTTTTCTTCATAATATGTAGGCTGGGTGTGGTATGACTCCTTAAGAAAACTGAAGCACAAGTCAACTATTTTGAGAATTACACCTAATTCTGTGGATTCTTGATTTGATTGCAAACTTTGGCACATGCGTCTATCACTTTCAAGCAGGGTAAGATCAGGTGTTGGAAATATAGCTGGAAATGATGGATTTGATTTTGTTTCACACCATATAGTTACCAGTTCAAAGCCAGAACTTAGAGAGGAATTTAGGCCTTTTCTTTCAGATTTTTAAGAGCTACAGGTCACTCTCCAAGAATCTTCTTTGTATTGCGTCAGTGCTGATTAGTAATACTGCATGTGCATAAAATTTACAATGCAATATGGGGCTTTAAATATCCCTTGTGTGATGACTTTGGGACCTAAATTATTTTTTTTAATTTTCTTTTTAAGCTAAGTATCGTTGGAATGCAAATTGTCTAGCTATGTTGTGAACCAGGTGGGAGGGATGTGACAAAGTACTCCTCAAGGGGCTACATGCACTACCATGGAATTGTAATTAGAAGCACTGTTCTGGCTGTGCTCTCTACAAAATAATAAGCAAATATGAAATCATAGAATTAAAGTCGGAAAAGACCACTGAAAACCCCACCTCACCACAACATCCATTTAGGCCACTGTAGAAAATGATGGCTCCTCTCAGCCTCCTCCAGACTGAACAATCCCAGTTCCCTCAGCCACTGCCCATAAGACACCAGACTCTTCACTGGCTTCATTGCCCTTTTCTGGTCATGCTCCAGGGCCTCAATGTATTTTGTGATGAGGGGCCCAAAACTGAACACAGTATTTGAGGTGTGACCTCATCATATCTGAGTATAGTGAGGTACAGAGTACAGATCATCTCCCTGCTGCTGCTGACTGCACTATTTCTTTTATAAGCAAGGATGCCACTGGCCTTCTTGGCCACCTGGGCACACTGCTGGCTCATCTTCAGCCAGCTAACAGCCTCAGATCCTTTTCCTCCATACAGCTTTCTCGCCTTTCCCAAGCCTGTAGCAGTGTATGGAGGTCCTAATCTGCACATATTGCTTGGTCCTTCTGCCTCTTACGTTTATTTAAAATGAAGCATGATATTCAGCTACTAGTAAAGTTTAATTTAGCTTTTTATATCTCAGCAGCCCCAGTTTGGGAAGCTTGAACAGAGTTATTTAAGGCAGTCTGTGTGTTTAAGCACAGAAAGTAAAACCACCTGCTCAATTGAGCTTCTCCAGAAGTGGCAGTTTGTTTGTCTGCTTCATTTATAATAATTGTTTTGTTGGGACACAGTTAACAAAGAGAGTAGGCTAATAAATTACTGAAGAGAGTTACACTGAGAAGAAGATAATGTCATCTTGGCTAAAAAAAGTAAAGGGGACCCTCAGTTTATAATCTTAAAAAAATTATTCTGGTCTGTAGGTAAAGAATGATATTTTGCTGAAATTCCAAGTTAGAAAAATTATACTTGGAAATAGTTTATCTCAAATTATGTGTATTTACATGTAATCTTTCAGATGAATCATAGAATCATAGAATGGCCTGGGTTGAAAAGGACCTTAAAGATCATCTAGTTTCAACCTCCCTGCCATGCCAACCACTAGACCAGGCTGCCCAGGGCCAAATCCAGCCTGGCCTCGAATGCCTCCAGGGATGGGGCATCCACAGCCTTCTTGGGCAACCTGTTCCAGTGTCTCACCACCCACTGTGTGAAAAACTTCCTCCTAAGTATGCATTTATTGTATTCTTGCTGAAAAAATAGATTTTCATACGTGGGCTTACAACTACATACTTTAGTACTTGGGGACTCCTCCCCACCCCTCCCCAAGCTGTCAAACTAGTGAGTGTTTCTTTTTCTGTCTATCCCTCTTCCTTTCTCTGGCTTCTTCCAGCTGTTGGCATCCTGCTCACCCCACTCACTGCTTTACAGCTCTTTTTCCTGGTGATAGCAGCAGCCGTAGGTCGGATCAAAGTATCCCTCTCCTTTGCCCACTTATAGGTGGCTTTGCTATGTCTTCAGACAGCAGATGAACTTGGATTGATGTCTCAGATTCAGAGGACTCCAAACAATCATCACATTCTTATATATCTCCATTACAAAACTAGTCTCCAATAAAACTTCATGAACGTGACCATATGCAATATTTTCCCCTCCTGTAAGAGGTGCTGCTTCTCCCCAGACTGCACATCACTAAACTCCAAACCATTCACATTTAGCTCTGACAGAAGACAAGCACAGACTCCAATTACTTTCCACTCCTTTCAAGCTGCAAGTCACAAAATGATAGATTCCTTTCATTTTTCTAACCTTCTGGTTCTCGATGCATTCACCGCATGAGAAATCCCCAGTTGTTCATTTAGCAGAGGATGCCAGAATCCTTTTTTGGCAGCTGAACTCACATTTCAGGTGCTCTCATATCTTTATAGCCATGACGGAGTTGCTGCCTCACTCTGTAGGTACTGGGCTCCCATAATCCCCAAACTGCACTACCAGGTGTGAGTAATTGCTCTGATGGGCAATTCTAGGAGCCCCTAACCTGTAAGGAGTGAATTCACAAGCATCATTCCCTCCCCAGCAGGATATGAATTTTGGAGCACTTGAAACACAACCACAGCCCGCACAGAAGGTAATTATTTGGGAAGTGTATGTATTCCTTTGTACTGAATGCTTTTAGCTCATGTCCCATCAATTTGAAAGGTTTTAACCTACTCTTTCGTAGTCATCAGACTGGGTGAAGTGTATGTTCTCCACCCTGCTGACATCTAGAGCTACCAATGTCTAGCAATGGGCATAACCTGTCTGTACTAATTTTGCTCTCTGGGCACTAAACAGTTACCGGTCACTTGCAGATTGTCTTTCCTTTTTCCATAAATATCTCCCAGATGATCTGCTTTTTGTGTTTAATCAGTTTCCTGGTTTCCTGCAGCATTTTGCAATGTTAGTGTCACTAAATTGTTCTGCTGTGCAATATCACATGCACGAATGAAACTTCAAGAAAAAAAACTCCTGGTTTAATGATTGATTGTTTGTTCATCACAGCTCCAAATCTTTGCTGTAGAAAAACAAATTGGATAGTGATGTTGTTCTTCCAGCTCAAAAGGCCAGCAGTATCCTGGGCTGCATCAAAAGAGGGGTGGCCATCAGGGAGAGGGAGGTGATTGTCCCCCTCTACTCTGCTCTTGTGAGGCTCCATCTGTAGTACTGTGACCAGACCTGAGGACCCTCGCTCAAGAAGGTTGTGGAGCTGCTGGAGTGTGTCCAGAGCAGGGCGTGAAGATGATCTGAGGACTGGAGCACTTCTCCCTATGAGGACAGGCTGGGGCAGTTGGGCCTGTTCAGCTTGGAGAAGGCTCCTGGGTGACCTCATTACGGCCTTCCAGCACTTGAAGGGATAAGCAGGAGGGGATTGACTTTTTATAAGGTCTGGTAGTGATAGGACAAGGGGAAATGGCTTTAAACTGACAGAGGGGAGATTTAGGTTATAGTTACAGAGAAATTCTTTACTCAAAGGGCAGCGAGGTGCTGGCAAGGGTGTCCAGAGAAGCTGTGGATGCCCCATCCCTGGAGGCATTCAAGGATGACTTGGATGGGACCCTGGGCAGCCTGAGCTGGAGGGTGACGCTGCACACAGCAAGGGGTTGGAACTGGATGACCTTCAAGGTCCCTTCTAACCTAAGCCATTCAGTGATTTTATGATTTCTGTCCTGCTAACTGGAGGGGGACTGGGGTTAGGAGACACTGAGTAGAGAACAACCTTGCAACTTAAACCTGTCCCTATTAATACTTGAGCGATACTACCAAGTCCTACCAAAACTCTATAGGATTCCCCATCGAGTTCTTTTGTTCTGTGTCTCTGAGTTGAAACACACCTTGAAATAATGCAAGAGCAGTACTTCAATCCACAGAGTTATCTTTTGATTACACAGAATTGAGAGTACGTGCTGTGCACCTTGGGGCTTGGTGGGGAGAGCTCTTCAGAACAGGTCAAAACCTGGCGAGAAAGATAAAACAAGCCCAGGTGGGCAATGGAGGTCCAGGCCTGAGCTCCTGCCTTCTTGATTTATCACCCTCAATAGAGAGCTATGCATTTGGGAATAATCTGGCAGCAGAAAGCATTTTTAGTTTGTTTACTAATCCCTGAAACAGCTGTCTGTTCTACCATCTATTGTCACCTATAACTGTACTGTTGAATCACTACTTCTCTGAATTTCTTCTCAACTCTAAAAGGGCTGTTATACCACTGTGAATAAGAAAAAGGTCACTTTACTGAAACCTAATTAGCTTTGTTATAAATATAGAAAATAATACACTAAATTAGTATTGATTGCCTTGAACTGCACTCCTGTGTTTTGCTTCCTGTGGATTAGCAGTGCTTTATTCTGTTTCTGCTTTGCTAAATGGCTATTTTTACTTTTTCAGTTTTGTTGAAAATGACACTTAAAAACAATATATATTAAAAAAAAAAAAAAAAAATCCAAACAGAAATGCTCCCATGATTTATTTGAAAACATCCAAACAAATTTCCTCAAGTTTGCTCTTGTTCCCTGGTATATGCCATCTGTATATTTGCAGAATTTTGCTGATGTGTGAGATTGTGAAACAAAGCAGCTCGCATAAAAAGAGATAATTGAGAACTCTATTGGCCCAGCTGTGCTGTGAGACTTGCTGAATGCGAAAAATTCCCCCCAAATACATAAATTGCTTGTTACAATTCATTCAGTTTCATTAATCTCGGTTAATATTGTATGGTAAGAAAGGGCTTAGCTTCTCACTTTGAAACCAGAGGACGTTTTTTTTTCTGCTGACAGCAATAAGATTAGTATTATAAATAGTTTTATATATGACAATTTCTTTCTAAGCCTTTTTGAGAGGTAGTATTTCGGTGTGTACTGGTGTTTGTCACTCAGTGCTGTGTAAACTGCTTTAAAACTTAGCAGCAACACAAGTGGTGCTTCTTCTAGCTAGTTTCACTAGCTGCATTTATTTCAAACATAATATATGTAGTCTATATGTAACTGGGAATAATAATGCCCTTTATTTTGCTCAGTGCTGTCATATTTTTCCTTTGTACCTCTTGGGAGATCTGCCACGATGTTTATGATTCTTTTTAGCATTTCTGTTGTCTATGTTAAAAGGATGGTGCCAAGTCACTTTGGCAACATTATTAACAGCTGAATAGACAATGCTGTATTTGCTTACCATTGTCCAACACAACACATTTCTTCCCACCATCCCTGACTGGCAGCCAGGAACAGGACTACCTGGTTGCTCCATCCTAACTTGGAGGGAACAGAGGTCACAGCTGATTTCCAGGGGCTTTCATGTTGCCTTGTCATATGTGCTTGTGCAAAGTTTGTAAGACATAACTCAAGCAGAAATTCAGCATTAGTGTTAGGGAGGCTTTTTTGTTTTATTTTCTTTGGTTTTGCCCAGGTATCACTGATGCTTGAGAAACTGAAAGACGGAGAGCAGAGGAGGCTCCAGTCAGCATCTGCTGCCCTCTGCCAAACACCCAGGGGCACAGATGGCCTTTATGGCTGCTATGAGCTGCAGACACATTCAATGAAAAGTAATCTAAGTTCTGACAGAGGAAAAAAAGGTCTATGAGTGTGGGTTTTCTCCCAACACGAGACAGTCTGAATCAACAATGGGAACGGGCCCGTTACCAAAGAGTCTGCTGGAGCAAGTTCCTGCTGCCAGGGCAGGATCTCCTCTCCCTCTTGGCCATTAGAGGGAGGAAAAAATAACAGACTGTAAGAGCCACTAAAATAAGGACCAACACCAAGAATGTACCATGGGTTTAATACCAGCTCCTCCTTTCGAAGTAATTATAGCTGATGCTGCCCAATGGTTACTGATGAGCTATCTTTCATCGTGGTCTATTGTTTGGAGTCAGTAGTTTGGGCTGGACATCGAGCCTTGCACATCCCAGCTGGGTTTTCACAGAGGCTAAAAGGGGACTGAAGGTGACAGTGAGCATCATGCTGCTTCAGGCCATGGAAACAGGCAGCCGAATTTGGGCTCAACCAAACCCCTTGCTCCCTATTTGTTTCACATTATATAACCTTTACCCAAAAGTTCACTACAGGTGTAATTTTAAAGTGAGAAAAGGCCAAGCTGAACGGAATACTGGTATTTCTCATATTATCGTATCTCCTGCATACTCGGAAGAGTGTTGCTTGCTAAAAATGTATCAGTAAACTCAGAAGTTTTCTTTGAATTTCTGAATGTGACCTAGTTTTAGGTGGTTCAAGTAACCCTTGCAACACTTTGTTCATCTAATCCGTTCCTATTTGCGTGCAAGAGAGATGACACGTAACCATCACCATGAATCCCCGCAGCACTCGTGTTTGTAGGTCACTTATCTTTTGTTAGGAGGAAAATTAACTCAGCACATGCCTCTGAAGGCTCACATTATACATCACTGCTATACTTCAGTGCAGTGCACTTTGATGAGTCTTCTGCCATAGAAGTGAGCTGTTTATTAGATCATAGAATCATAGAATGGTTCAGGTTGGAAGGATCCTCAGAGCTGATCCAGCTCCAACTCCCTGCTGTGGGAAGGGCTGCCATCCACCAGCTCAGGCTTCCCAGGGCCCCATCCAACTTGGCCTTGAGTGCCTCCAGGGATGGGACACCCACAGCTTCTCTGGGCAGCCTGTGCCAGTGCCTCAGCGCCTTCTGAGTCAAGAATTTCAGAGAATTCTTAGATTCATTTGGAAGGGACCTTAAAGACCATCTAGTCCAACTCCCCTCCAATAAGCAGGGACACCTACAGCTAGATCAGGTTGCTCAGAGCCTGGTCCAGCCTGGAAATTTCTTTTTAACATTCTGATTCATGGCTCCAAAGCCATGGTTGTGACCACATACATCTTTCCACACAAAAAAAGCTCCATTTTATTTCCTTCCTTGGTTAGGCAATACTTTTAAAACTTCTCTCTCCAATGTTATTTCTTTTCTTGTTCATCAGTCTGGATGTGATGATAAACAGTGCTCTCCATTATTTGCACTGTTTAAGACAAATCCTTATCTAGTGAAAAATCTGGAAAATTAGTAAGTGATCTCATGGAGATTTCTCAAATGGTATCTGCTACAGGATATGTTCATTAATGTTCTGATGCTTTTGCTAAAATTGACATAATTCACTAGAATAAAAATATTTGAGAGGAAAAGTGCAACCAGAAAACCCACCTGACCATTTCTGCTCTAGAAATATTATCACTGTCTTTGCTCCTAAAGGTGCAAACTTTTCTAATTAGCACTGGGCCCACCTGAGCAAGTCCTCCCTATCTCAGGTATAGATGAGGAGAAAGAACTCTTCTTCTGTGTGTCCTACAGGAAATAAGACTTTTACTGTATTATTGTAATCATAGAGTCATAGAATGGCTTGGGTTGGAAGAGACTCCAAGGATCATAATAATACCAAATCCATTAACAAGTCCAGGCTCTTTTTGCATTTACTCCGTGTTGAGAGGTGCCATGAAGTAGGAGAACAGACAAGGATCATTTTCCTCTGTAATTTCATACTTTGTGTGAGGAGGAAAAATGGCAGCTGTGTTTTACTTATGGATCCACCATGTTTCTCCTGTGTTGCCCCTTGCTGGCAGCAGCAGCCATTCTCTGTGCCCGTGCTCCTTCTCCACTGGACAACTGCGCCACGCATTTGAAGTTGAAATGGCCTTGATCTGTGGTCCTCCAGTGATCATCCTTTCTGGAGATGTACAGCACAGCCTCCAAACATTTTCACAGAATCATAAATCACCAAGGATCAAAAAGAACCTACGAGATCATCCAGTCAACTGTTCACCTATCACCAGTAGTTCTCACTAAACCATGTCCCTCAACACATCTAAATTCTCCTTGAACATGTCCAGGTTTGTGACTCTACCACCTCCCTGAGCAGCCCATTGCAGCGTCTGACCATCTTTTTGGAAAAGAAGTATTTCCTAACATCCAGTCTGAATCCCCCCTGGTGCAACTTGAGGTCATTCCCTCTAGTACTTATCACTACTTACATGGGAGAAGAGGCTGACCCCCAGCTCACTACAACCTCCCTTCAGGTAGTTATAGAGAGCAATAAGGTCTCCCCTGAGCCTCCTCTACTTCAGACTAAACAATCCTAACTCCCTCTGCTGCTCCTCATAAGGCCTGTGCTCCAGACCGCTCACAGCTTCATTGCCCTTCTCTGGACATGCTCCAGGGCCTCAATGTCTTTTTTGCAGTGAGGGGCCCAAAATTAAACATAGTACTTGAGGTGCGGCCTCAGCAGTGCAGAAGGTACTGGTGCAGAAGGATGATCACCTCCCTGCTCCTGCTGGCTGCACTCTCTCTGATACAAGCAAGGATGCCATTTGCCTTCTTGGCACCTGGGCATACTGCTGGCTCATGTTCAGCTGAACATCGACCTATACCCCCAGGTCTGTTTCCTCTACAGTCTTCCAGCCACACTGCCCCAAGCCTATAGCGTTGCCTGGGGTTGCTGTGGCCAAAGTGCAGGACTTGGAACTTGGTCTTCATAGAATCATAGGATCATAGAATGGCCTGGGTTGAAAAGGACCACAGTGATTATCCAGTTCCAACCCCCTGCTATGTGCAGCGTCGCCAACCACCAGACCAGGCTGCCCAGAGCCACATCCAGCCTGGCCTTGAATGCCTTCAGGGATGGGGCATCCACAACCTCCTTGGGCAACCTGTTCCAGTGCCTCACCACCCTCTGTGTGAAAAACTTCCTCCTCTTGTTGAACTTCATCCTGTTGGCCTCGGCCCAGCAATCCAACCTGTCCAGATCCCTCTCTAGGGCCTTGCTACCCCCAGGCAGATCAACTTTTCTAGCGAACTTCATGTCATCTGCAAACTTAGTGAGGGTGCACTCAATGCCCTCATCCAGATCATCAATAAAGATATTGAAGACAGGCCCCAGTACTGACCCCTCGGGAGCACCACTCGTGACCAGTCGCCAGCTGGATTGAGCTCCATTCACCACCATTCTGTGGACCTGGCCATTCAGCCAGTTCTTTATCCAGCCAAGAGTGTACCTGTCCAAGCCACAGGCAGCCAGTTTCTCCAGGAGAATATTGTGGGAGGCAGCGTCGAAGGCTTTGCTGAAGTCAAGGTAGACTGCATCAACAGCTTTTCCCTCAACCACCAGGTGGGTCACTAGATCATAGAAGGAGATCGGGTTGGAATTTTTGCAATCACTGGAGCTAGATCAAGAAGGTTGCTGAGAAAATGAATCAAGGAGGTCAAATGCTACTAAAGATTTGTATTTTTTTTTTCTTTTTTTATGTCCTGAGCTTTCTAAATTAGGCAGTACTATTACCTTTTCAGGGGCCAAATAAAAAGGAGTAATGATTCAAAGAGACAGTCCAGCTCACTTCTCATGAAGAGTTTTCCAAATTTTACAATGCTGAGCTGAGCACAGTGAGTGCAGGCTACCTGTAAAACTAGGTCACATCTTCATGCTGAAACATAAACTAGGTCATACTTTCTGACTAGTGAAGAGGGGGAGTATGAGTTTCAAAAGCTTGTAAATTATCATTTCCTGGAAAAGCCCCGACATGTTTAAGTGCTATCCAAAATTCAACTGAGCCAGCTTGACACATAAGAGAAAGTTCATAAAACATCACTTTATCTTCCTCCGCCTCATGAAAATGGAAATGTATTTCCCTTTCAAAATAATTGATGGTGCAAACATTGATGTGGTTTGAACTGCTACTGAGTCATTTAAAGTTTTGTGAGCAGGAATGTTTGACACAGTCTTTTCTGGGTCCATTCCTATAAATTACATAAGTAATGGGGAGGTTTTCTATGCCAAACTCAGAAATCACTTGAGTTTTCAGGGGTCAGAGAAGACATTTTGAACATCACTTTCTAAAATCATCAACAAATCATCTTAGTGCTAATAAACCTCACAACATCAAGCAAAGAGATAGCTCTTGGAAATTATACAGCAAAAGCGAGAATACTCAATGGGCTCTTCAGATTCATTAACGGGAAAAGCAGCCTCAGATGCCCACCACGTCCATGGAATCAATTGACCAAAACTAACTCTTTTGACACTTTGACATCTCTGATTCCTGTGAGCAGAGATTTCCATGCAAGAAATAGCTGCTATCTGCATGTTCTTAGCATTCCCACTACATCCTTCCTCGGTGTTGTAGCAAACAGTAACTGGGATGCTAATTGTTTAGGATCATAAATAATACGCCTGGCCAAATGTGTCTCAGTACAGAATAACAATAGCAAAGAACAATCTGGCTGAGGTTTTTGAACCTGAACTCGGGGGTTTAGCTGCTCATTTTGCTGAGAGCTGAGAACTAAAATGCCTTCAGTAGCTCAGAAAAACCCAGACTAAGCTTTTCTCCACCAAATCTTTCTGCCTGCTCTGTAGAATTGGAGGCATCCCAACTTCTGTCTGTGAGGGAGAATGAGCAACAGTAGGATGGCTGCTGTGAAGAGAGAAAATGGGGCCATATTCTCCTGCAAATGGTACTGTCCCTGCTGCCTCTGGTTGGTGTGCTGAGACCTTCTCTTTGATGGCATAGACTGTTTTTTTTTTTTTTTTTTTTTTTTTTTTTTGTCCAGGGAAATCTCTGCAGCCAGCAGGCTTGAGAAAGCACGCCACAGACTTTTGCCACCTCTGTTTTCTTTCCCTGTGCTGTTTCCTCACATCCTGTTCCTTGCAGCACCTCTGCTGCCCCATTGCTTCATCTGCCCTCTGTTCCCCAGCCCGTCCCCACACACCTTCTTGGCTCACCTGCCCTACATTATGTCCTTTCCTGCTCCATGGGAGCCATACATCCCATTTGGCACGAACATGATCTTTGTTACAATGACTTCTTTTACACCTGCTGAGCATCTTACTTGCCCTCACCAATGCTCATTTTGGATGCAGGCTCTGAATACCTCCAAGATCTCGGCATTGTCCTGTTTCCTACCGATCTCCTTCCCACACGCACCATGTTCTTCAAATTTGGTGTGTTATAAAGGGCACAAATTTAGGGACCTTCCCTTTCTTCATGCACTGGCAGCTGCTTCTCATCAGACAAGAGATAGATACTGAGATATTTGCAGTATCTGATTTGGTTGCAGTTGCCGAAACAAAGGAAGTATCTGCATTAACCAAGATCTACGCTGTTTATCTCACTCTGAGCCAAAATACACAGGGCTAAAATCGTGCTAGAAATCAGCCATTGGCAGGTTGGAGTTACACAGCACAGCAAGGCAGCTGAGCTACCTAGAATTTCCTCTTCGCTTGAAATACATAATACAAATCCAAAGCAGGAAATGGGTTATCTGGTAAAATTTCAAGTGATGCTGTTACCTGGTATAACCTCAGCACATGCTAGTATTCATCATGTGCTTTCCAGTCCTTGAAATCACCACAGATGTGATGAGAAATTATTCATTTTAATTCTCCTAGTAAACATGTAGATATGCACACGGGTTATTTCCCCAAATTGTCACTTTTAGCTTTCATCTAAGAGCTGAAAAGCAGAGGTATCAAGGTAAATTATAGAGTAGGTTTATGATGAAATATACATAGTTACATGTATGCTTCTGCATATTTTGTAGACGTATAATGGCAAATGAAAAATTTTTCTTCTAACCTAAATGTTCATTTTGGTTCCCTGGAACCAAAGTAACACAAAGGATCCAAGAAGATTCTTGTGTTGTCTAACTACAAAGACTTCTTAATAAATGATTCAACAGTATAGATGCCAAAAGAATGCTACCACTAAGTGGATAGATAGAATGGACCACCACCAGCAGGACATAACTGTTCCTGGCCTTTTGAGTGCTACTCCCATGAGGGTTAGATTTCTGAAATATTGTTTAAATCCTTTGGAAAGGCATAAACAAGATCAAGAGATCTAAGTGGAGTTGTGGAGAGGCAAAGAGGCCTTGGGCTGTCCCCGTAAAATACGGTGTATTTTAACAGAGTGAAAAGTGTTGTAAGATGCCAACTCAGTATTGAAACCACCTCTCTTTCAGCCATTCAAATGAGACCAATAAATTTAAGTATCCATCTAGTTTCTTCTGATGGTCAATAGAGACAACAGATATCCTGACTGGGGTCTGAACCCACAGTAAAAGGTAGAAAGAAGCTGCCTGTGGAGGTATTCCTCCTGTTGGCACAAGGAATCTCTGTGGTCAGTTTGACATTAACTGTTATATACCAAATTTTTAGATACATCCAGTTAGGAATCTTAAGCACCTAGCCAGAGCTATCCAGATGGATCTGTTTGATCTCAGTGAGAACAACTTTTGATATCCTGGATGGATCCTGCATTTCTGGGGCCACCCCACAGAAACCTTCCAAGACAGTTAAATGATACCCTAGGCATGGTGATGAGTTGCTGAGGGCAAGGGAAAATGGGCTTCTGTGGAACTCCCCAGAAAACGGGAGATTGCCTTCAGCAGTAGCAAGAAGAGCAGAAGTGGCTCAGAAGTTTCTGTAGGATTTTTCTGTCAGACAATAGCACATATCTTGGAGGGTCTGTTGGACACTCATAAGCAAGGGAGGTAGTAAAACAGCTGAAAGCCTGTACGTGGCCTTTAGCTTCCCCTTCACCAGGCCTTTGTCCATTTGACTTTTCGCCACCATGAAACACAGCTGAAAGATCTTTCCAAGTCAGCAGCTGGACTGCCGTCTGCTCCATTTGCTTGACAGAAAATCAAAATGATTTTGAGCAAAATTGAAAATTTTCTCATGGAAAATGGCCTTTTTGTGAGGACAGCATTGTTTTCCAACTAAAATAATTCCAGCTGCCTCTGTATTATTGGTAGAAGGTTGACATAATCAACTGAAGCAACAACTCTTTGTGGAGAGAATTTCTCAAACATGTTGTTGTATACAGTGCCTGTACAAAATCTGCCCTCAATACATCCCAGAAATCTCTTGGCTTGCCTGAGCCCACCATGCTACCCTTTCAGCAGAGACTGGAGTGGGTAAAATTCCCCTTGAGAGCATGGGCCAGACACTAGGATTCTTCATGCAGTTGCTTAATTAAGGTGTGACCCACTGCTTCCTCTTGACCAAGCGATGTGTTGCATCCTTACTGATTCTGTGCTTTTACCATAGCAACAATATAGATGAGAACAACCTGAAATGCATTTGAATTATGCAGTGTCAAACTTGCCACCAGAAAGCAACTGGATACAGCCTTTATTACCAAGGACCAATCCAAACAAAAGGCACTGCACACAGAAACATGTGAAAATGCACATCAGACGTGAAGAGTCTGCAGCTGAAGAAAGGCAGTGATTTATTCTTCAGTGTACAGTTCAGTTCTAACGAGATTTTGATTCCACCACTATGACCTCAAGCCAGGTTGGCAAACACACAATATCTGAATTTAATCAAGCCGTTCACTGTTTGCAAAGCAGCAAACGATATGCTTGGTAAGCAGAGTAGATGTATCTGTATGCTGATGTCTCTGCAATGTGCACTGTGTGACATATACAACTGGGCTGCCAAACTCTTCCAAGTAAACAGAGCATATAAGTTTACAGAAATAAGGACAGCACATACGTCTTCAAAATTCTCCCTGCCATTGGGAAAATATTAACAAATTCAGCAGCTGGGAACTTCAAAAAGAAAAACCAAAAGCAGAACAGTGTTAGATAGAGAAAGCCAAGGCGTTCTCCATAACCTGATGAGTGACACATCACTTAGGTCACAGATCAGGTAAAGAATTGCAATGGGGATCTAGAAATGTCAAAATTGGAGAAACTCTTTCAGTTTTGGATCCTTGTCCAAGTTATGGTGCTTTGTAGTCTAATTCTCCTTCTCCTAGAATATTTCTTTCCGTGTTGGTCTTCCTGAGAGAGATGTTAAATAATAGTACCTTTAGCTGGTAACATAAGAGTACAAGAACATTTCCATCATAGATCTGTACAAGGAAAAGAAAGGAGAGAATGCAGAGACAGCAGATGAAGAGCCACATGGAATTTTGTACAGCTGAACATCACGGATAACTCAACTCTGACTGATTTCTTAAGATTTAGGAGCCTAAAGATCTTTCAAAATCTGTGCCACAAAATAATTTGTTTTTCTCTGCTTTGGGAGCTCACGCTTTTTCTGCCTATCTATATTTCTGCAGCACCTAACTGCATCATTTACTCTTTCAAATGTAAGACAATTTCTGTCTATGAATATTGTGTCATAATGTCTGCACTTACCCTGGTGGAGTCTGGGACAGGAGTCAATTGAATGCCAGTACCTGTACATCACTGAAGGATTTATCTCCAGGAAATGAGACCAGGGAAGAATTTGTTGGGGCTCTGCCTTCTGGTCTTCACAGTGTACTGAAGTTATGTGGAAACACTGAGTATTAAGCCTATGAAATGTCATGTATTCAGGACTAAACACAAACTTGATCAAAGCTGGAGAAGAAATAAATACACACTGCCTAAGTCAGGTACAAATTACTAGTTTGCTTTTACACTGGAGCAGAGGTACAGGTGCCTTCCCTCCTTATACAGTCCCATTCTGTCCATTTAGCTACTGGATGTTTCAGGAACTGCTTATCCCTTCATTATAGTCCACTGTATTGACAGCCATGATACTGAGCTACTATGGTGGTGACTGCTGTAATACGTGTATTCCTGGTAAGTGTAATGCTTTACTAACATTCTGTAGTTAGCCCCCTGCCTTGCATAAACTCTTTCTGTAGCTACTTTGTTAGTAAAGCGTGACTCAACATTCAGTTTTCTTTCAAGGTAGAATTAGATTCTCATGGCCTAACTCCTAGTTAAGTGAACACAGAATGAGGAAATACCTGAGAATCTCTATATGACATTGGCATTTGTTGTAGCATACAGAAATTCATAGAATCACAGGAGATTGAAGGGACTTTCAAATGTCGTCCAACTCCTCTGCAAATAACAGGGTCATCTACAGCTAAATCAGGTTCTCAGAGCCCCATACAGGCTGACCTTGAGTGTCTCAAAGGATAGGGCAACCTCTACCTCTCTGGGCAACCTGTTCCTGTGCGTCACCATCCTTAATGTAAAATACTTCCTTGGGTCCAATCTAAATCTCCCTCTTTGAGCTTGAAACCTGTCCCAGAGTACAGTATTACATGTAACCATCTGGACTTCACGTTATATCAGAAGAGAGCACAGAGCAGTCTTCTGCCTATATGAGAAACAAGAACACCACATTTTCACATTATTCTCCTATTCCCTGAGTTTCAAAACACAAAAATCCACAAGGAATTCATTCATCCATCCCATTCATACATCCACTTCTTGACAGGATTTATATCCAACCATGAAGGTGCCACGGGGCATCCTCAGTAACAAGCATTGTGCTGCACCTTGTGTGCAGGATCCCAGGATGCCACAGGGGGAAACAGGTCATTTGCCAGTTTGAGTCCCTATGGCTAACCTCTGAAGAAGTGGTAAAGCTAATATACTAAAGTCACTTGTAACAAAGATAGAGTGTATATGTGGACTCCTATGTAGTGTTCACACATTACGTATATCTGGAATTTAATAATTGTGGAGTTTAAGCAGTGCCCAAAAGATGGCACTGTTTATTTGTGCTTTTTTCATTCTTAATTGCATACCTTCTTTTAGGCTGGCATATTGTCTGACAAAATGAAGATAGGACTTATATACCGTATAGAGAACAGAGGCACAAATCAAACTATTGCTGCAGTGTGGCCTTTCTGGTAACCTTTAACGCGCAATATTTTAGTGGAAAGGGGCACATCGACATGGCTTAATTTTATAACTGCAATGCAGTTGCCCTTTTATTTCCATCCCTTTATTTTCAGCTTACATGTTTAGATCGCATGCACTTCATTTAATATCTGTTTGTTGAAGAACATGCTTAAGCTACTTAAAAAGAAAAAGAATTGTTGACAAGAGATGGATCAGAACCAGTGTTATGTATTGAGGGGCCCTAAGAGTTAGCACAAACCTGCTTATGCTTATGCTTATTATCTGAAGTGCTGAAAAAAGAAAATACACCAAACAGCATAAACAACAATGAATCAGTTGCCCATATTTTTGTTTCAACAGACAAATGCCAAGTCCTACCTTAACAGCTTGCTGCAGCCATAAAACAAGTGAGAATGTGGAAACAGAGTTTAACTTGCAGCAATGACTTTAATAAAAGGTTTGCTGGTAACCATAGCAAATGACAACATTAATCCTCATATCAGCTGTCAGGTTTCTGCAGGCCTTTAAAACTGGAAGATGTGCTGTACAAACAATAATAATGACAATAATAACGATAATTACAATGACCATAATGTCTTATTTTATTAAATCAAAGGTCTTCACAATTGCAGCACAGGATTCACCCAGCACTGATATCCTGCCATTTCCACGGTAACAAACTCCAGGTAGAAGAATACACAACAGATGGCTACAGTGGCTTTTGACTTTTGATTTTCCCCATCCAGATCTATGTTACATTACTTGTGGCTGCTACCTAGAGTTGAAGGGTACTAAGCCATGGATGCCTGATGGGAAGACAAATCCTATTGCTGCATCCCTTGCCAGAACCTCCCACAGGCCTAGGACATCCTGTTCTGGATCATAAGGAGGATGATTTGATCAGTGTAGGCAGAAGCAGGGAAAATCTGTGTTTCTGTTGCTTTGTAGGCTGAGGCCAACCAGCCAAGCTTACAGCACAGAATCACAGAACCACAGAATCACAGAATGGCCAGGGTTGGAAGGGAACTCAAGGATCATGAATCTCCAACCCCCTGAAACATGCAGGGCCACCAACATCCATGTTTAATACTAGACCAAGCTGCAGATCTGGTCTTGAACACCTCCAGGGATGGTGCATCCACAACCTCTCTGGGCAGCCTGTTCCAGTACCTCACTGCTCTCATAGTGAAGAATTTCTCCCTGACATCCAACCTAAATCTTCCCTTCCTCAACTTAAAACCATTTCCTCTTGTCCTGCTGTTATCTACCCTTTCAAAGAGTTGATTCCCCTCCTATTTGTAGGTTCCCTCTAGGTACTGCAAGGCTGCAATGAGGTCACCCCGCAGCCTTCTTTTCTCCAGGCTGAACAAGCCCAGCTCCCTCAGCCTGTCTTCATAGGGGAGATGCTCCAGGCCCCTGATCATCTTTGTGGCCCTCCTCTGGACCCTCTCCAACAGCAGAGACATGTGAACCCTCTGCCTTAGAGCCCAGTTTTCTCTTAACCTTGAGGCTTCCCGAGGAAGTGGTCATTGTCCTAAGCTGCTGGAGTTCAAGAAGCATCTGGACAATGCTTCCCAGACATATGGTCTGATTTTTGGGTGGTCCTGTGTGGAGCCAGGAGTTGGACTTGATGATCCTTACAGGTCCCTTCCAACTTGGGATATTCTGTGATTCTAGGTTAGATGCTGCTGGCTTTATTTCCAAGGATCCTTATATTGTGTGCATTTGGTATTGAACATCTGTTCATTTATTTTTAGACAAGGATTTTTAAAAACAGATCTTCATTAGGCTGTCCCACACTGTTTACATACAGCTTGTACCCACTGTTGGGGCACATGGCTTTTGCAAGCAAAAAGTGTCATCATGGTTATTTGTGTTTTCAATTAAATGCATTCAAGATGAAATGTGGGATATGCTGAGATTAACTGCCTATTAACTGGTCTTAACTGCTCTTAACTACTAGCTACTGCCATGGGTACCAAAATTTATGATCATAATACTGACAATTGTTTGAGAATTTAGTCCATCATGGAGTTCAAGTGAGAAAGTGTCATATTGGCTCTACTTTATCCAATTCAGACTTGTTCTCAGATGCTCATTTTCTGCTCTGGCAGAAAAATTTTTTTTTTTGATAGTGAGGTGGGATTTGTTTGCTTAAATGACAATCATACGAGTATCTCAAAATGAAATCTTTTTTTTTTTTTTTTTTTTTTTTGGCTCTGTACATTTTCATTGGCAGTAATAAAGCATCAGAAACCAAACTTTGGCTGGCAATTTTGATGATGCTGCAAGAAGAAGACATAACTTGCTGTTCAGCTATATTGGCTCTGCAGTGCTGAAAGCAGTAAAGATTTGATTGTGTCAGTAAACTGAGCTGATAGATCTTAGAAGATACATACGGGCAAATTTTCAAAGTAATACAGAGCTGGAGCCACAAGAATCAGTACTAACAGGAAGTGAAAAACGGTACTGAAAACTTCAGCCACAGAGAGCAGATCTGTGCGGCAGTGTGGTGACAGCTTAAAATCACCCATATCACCACAATTTAAGAAGGTGCTTTTCTTGGAATGATTTTTTTATAGGGGTAGCGTAGGTAGGTTGCTGTGAGCAGGATGTGCAGAGGTGGCTGCTGTGTCACTGCTGCTCTTCCCGTGCCTGCAAGGGAGCAAATCTCCCTCCCCGTGGCAGCAAACAAGGGGATCAGTGTGAGAAAAGCTGCTAGAGGTGGCTGAATTTGGAGTTACACACCTGAACAGGCAGGCAACCTTGCTGGTTGATAGATGTCAGCTGGGAAGGAACAAGAAAGGAGGCAAGCTTCAGGAGCTGGTAAATGCCTTCTCCTGCCATACTGCAAGGATACATCTTGGAATGCATCAATGCGGCACTGCCAGCCTCACTTCAGCGTGCAGTTTTGGGTATAAGAAGGATTGGGGACGGGGTCTGCACCAGAGAGCAGTGGCCATGGAACAACCTGCCCAGGGCAGTGGGCACAGCCTTGAGCTGCTGGAGTTCAAGGAATGTTTGGACAATACTCTCAGACACAGGTTTGATTTTAGGTGGTGCTGTCTGGAGCCAGGAGTTGGACTCGATGATCCTTATGGATCCCTTTCAGCTCAGGATGTTCTATGATTTTAAGATTCTATGGTTCTATAATCTTTCACTTTCTCCCCACCGAGGCTTGCTTGTTGCCACAGGGCCTATAACAGAACCGGAACGAGGGCATGAACATTGGAGAGGGGAATTGTAGACCTTGCTGTTTCACAACAAGCTCTTTGATTCCCATTTACACACCCCCAACCGGGGAGCACTCTTGCTTGACAGGCTAAATTACATTTCAACACAGACTCTCAGCTTGGTCTCTTCTCCTCACTCAACTAATAAAGGCAAAGAGTGCAAACAGTTTGATATACATCAGTTGAATCTATGCTAAAATCTTGCCTAAGCCATTGCCAAGCCTGAGAGGAACGTTAGCTTTCTCTGGAACAGGCTTGGTTCATAGGCCAGGCCCGGGAGTGGAGCCAGCATGGACGAAGCCAAAGCAGGCCTAGTGTGCGGTTTGCCACATGTACTCAATTTTTACTGGGCTCTGCCTTCTTTTAGAGTATGTGCTTCAGTGACTCACCTTGTAAATCAGCTGTGCTCCTAAATTGCTTTCTGATGAAATCCATCTTTTTTCAGGTTACCACTCCACAGAGGCATATAGAGTGCCCTCTGTTAAATCTATGCTTCACTTGTGGACAAATCTTCTATGTTTCTTTCTTTTATGGCTTTTTTTTTTTTTTTTTTCCTGTGGACACCAGATACTGAAAGGAATCATTGTTTTGTGCCACTTTTACCCCCTCAAAATAAACAGTAGTACTCATTGCTGCTGACCTTGAGCCAGATAACACAACCATCTTTCCTGCAACCGTTCTCTCTCAGCCAAGCAAGACATAAGACCTGCATCAAGAAAGACCCCCACGAATGTACCAGTAGCTGTCTGGTGGTGGAAAGTTGCAGAACTCCCACCCTAGACCCCATCCCTGCTGGGGAAATTTATCTCAAGAAAATGCATCCAATTTTCACACACCGGGGCATCAGACATCTGAAAATTGCTGCTGAATCTGGATTACAAAGAGAAAGAAGAAGGAAAAAAGAGCCATTAGACCGTGTTCTCTCTCTCTCAGCTATTTAACTAATGTTTAACACTTTAATCCTCCAGAGGCATTTTTTTTTCTTTTTGCTGTAATCCTCTAATAGAGTCTGCAGTGTTTATATTCATTCTCCTTTCTTACAGTTTTAGGTTCCCAATTTAATCTCCTTTCTTTACTTTAATTACTTGGCTAACTGTAATCTGTCAGAAATCATAGATGCACAAGAGGGCAAGCCCTTATGATGAGCCTGTCTTCTTGCCAAAGAAAAGCTGCTCACTACAGACTATTCTGTTAAGTTTTATTCAGCAATTAAAGCTTAAAGGCCTAAAGTCAGGAAGCTTCTACTTTTTCCTTTGAGAATCTAGGCTGTAACAGAATAGAAGTCAGAGTTAAGAAAATTTTCTTTGAAAATTTGCAAGATTGGTGTTCAGTGCATTTACTGTGAGCAGGTAGCCCTGCCAGTGTATCTCAGTTGCATAAACTGAGAGCATTCTTCAACACCAGTAAGAGCTCATGTGTTTATATTGTATCATCCCTTAGCTGAACAGCCGAGATAACACATCACTCCAGGAACAGATCGTCATCCTTCTGGAAACATTGAGACAGACAGGAGAACTGACAGCAGCCAGCAAATGGCAGTGATTCTGCTATGCGGATCTGCTGGCTCAATTCATCGTAACTGGGGCTCATTCTCTTAGGTGATACAGTCCCTAATTTGTGAGAGTTTTGGTGAATGCTCAGTAGCATAAGGAGCAAGAACCCCACTGTGTGCCAGCATGAGCAGCTAGCTGCAACATCTGCAGAATGAGCATCAGTTTGTTGCTTTGTTTACTGTCTTCCTTTAAGAGATAGTTTGGATGGTCTTCATGGGGTGCAGCTGTGCCTGTCATTGAAAAATCCTGGGCAGGAGGAGGCAGCAGATTTCTGTAAAAATGGAACAGAAATGAATGTAATAACCGCAAAATACCTCCCAGAGCAAATAGCTCACAGAAGTTTCCATTCCAGAATAATATTTAGAAGTAACTGGAGATCATTTCCTATAATGTTCATCACCTTTTCTAGTGCTCAGAATGACTCAGAACCAGCTGCAAGACTTCTGTAGTTCTGGAAACACTTGAAAATGTATACTTTGCAACAGCAAACTCTACACAGTTACAGAACGACTTGTATGTTCTCAGCATCTCCTTCCATGGTCCATCCTTCATGACTCAGAACACATTTGCTACCGAGGACTTGGAGCTTGACCATCCAGGCCGTGTAAAACTCCTATTTATGTGCTTTTAATGCCATCTATAACATTCATGCCAAGATCCTAAAAAGGCACTTAGGTGCTTCAAATGCTACCTTGGTGGAACAAAGGCACCAGTACCCAACCACTCTGCAAAAGTGAGTTCATAAGTTCTTGTGTTTTTGCCAGTACATTTAAATCCTACTGAAGAGCATTTCAGGTCTGCTACCATCTCAGCTGAGTGTGAGATTGGTCTGATAATTTGGAATCCATAAGGCATGTCTGTACCTAATACACTGAGCAATCAGGTGTAGTAGGTTTGTTCTCTTGGCATACCTAATTCATGTTGGCCATGAGATCACGAGACACTGGTCTCAGTTTGAAGCAGAGAAACCACTGCTGCATTTTCATTTATCGAGCTCACAGGATGGTGATATGTTAAAGGTTAGTACTATGGGAAGTTCTTTATTGGGAGGGAAAACAAGGAGGATTAAAACTGGGTCGTTTTACAGCTGAAACTGAATGGTTTGTGAGACTGGAGGGCAGCCTTGCAAAATCATCTTATGATAAGGCCATTCACCAGCAAATGTTTCTTTCCCCATTCCCACAATGGCTTATGCATTTTTATTTTAATACTTTTAAACATAAAATTAACATCCAAGAACATGGATGTTCCCTTAGCAAGTGAATTCCATCAGCCTTAGGCTTCAGAGTGATTTTCACTCCATGAATCTGCTATTCTTGCCCGCATTGTGGTTGAGTTAAATAGAGGAAAGAACAATGCTGTCAGTGTGGTGGTTGTGGGTTCTTTTTGCAACCTGTGTGAACTCCCGTTGGATGCCACTCCTTGGTCTGCAACTCTTTTGATGTACTGTGCAGTACTTCAGACATGTCTGTATGCGATGAAGGCACAGAAGTGTGGCTGATGGAGCAATAGCTAGTCCCAGCACAGTGCTGTGCCTGATTGAGAGGGAGGACCTGCAGAAGAACAGTGTTAATGCAGCCAGTAATGCCCTAGATAAATGGGGTTCTGTGGGTTTGTATTGTCCACGTATCTATCAAGCAGTCAGCTATTGTGTTGTATAACCTTTGTTAGGTGCACTATTCCTTTTGGTCCTGCTCATTTGTGGATACCTTAATTTCTTTAACTTGAGAGAATAAAAAAACCAACACCCACGCTTCATTAGCCAGTGTTTGTACAATGCTTCAAAAATGTAAAATACTGCACAAATGATGAGTGCTATTTACTTCAGAGCAAATTTGTTAACCTTTCTTTTATTTTTAGACCCTTTGGTTTTAGTTGTTCATTTGCTTAATTGCCTCTCAAGTTTCCAATTAAAAATATACAGTATATACAGAATATACAGTAATTGTACCATAACCCAAGGAGAAAACAACACAGATGATGTTATTAACCCACCAGATACAAAGCCATTTCCACTCAAGTTCTGTATCCTTCTCTTCACCTAACCACCCCATCCTCACTTCTCTCCATCATCTCCCAAGCATAGAGCTGATAAAATCATTGAAATCCCAGATTTATAGTGGGGTTAATAATACTTTCTTCTCTTGTGACTTAGTCTTTTACCTACTCATTGCTGCTCGTGTTTTTTATAATTCTCTCTACAACATTCTTGCAAATTCTTTTTCCTCATTTAGAGTTTGCTGTAAATGGTGTGATTTTGCTAAATTAAGCAGCAATCAGAAAAGATTGTCCGTATTCTGCAGTGTTTCATTAAGTTACAGTTATAGTGACACAATTTGCTCTGCTACAGTTAATATTGATTTAGCTTTGTTTTCATCAAAAACATCATTATTTAGAGATATATAATTCATCTGTAGAAATTTGCTGAGTTAAACTTGACTTTTGTGTTTTTAGCTCAAAAGCAAACATTTTAAGAAATGAGATTCACTTGTTTTGTGATTTTTAAAGAAAATTTTACCTGTTTCATGGTTTTTATTTTCTATAGTTCAAAGTACCCTCAATTTAAGAAATGTGCTACTAATTATGATAATAATAATTGCTATTTTTACTTCTACTTACATTTAGAAAAAATAGCATGAAAGAGTGCAGACAAGAGGAAAATCAAAGTATATCCTCAGAAGTGTTTATAGCTCCCTCACATTCAGTATGTGACTGCTCTATGCTTCCTTATGGAACACTGCAAGAGGCATAGGTTCATCAAATGTTGGAACCATCTCGGTAGGAAAAGATGAGATAGAATCACAGAATCATAGAATCTCAAGGTTGGAAGGGACCTAGAAGATCATCTAGTCCAACTGTTCTCCCATTACCATTGCTACCACAAGCCTCTAAACCATATCTCGTAGCTCCTCATCCAGACACCACTTGAGCACTGCCAGGGACGGCGACTCCACCACCTCCCTGGGCAGCCATTCCAGTGCCTGACCACTCTCTGAAAGAAAAAGTTCTTCCTTATGTCTAACTTAAACCTTCTCTGGTATAACTTGCAGCAATTTCCTTGGGTCCTGTTTGTTGTCTGGGAGAAGAGGCCAAACCTCTCCTCATCACAACCTCCCTTCAGGAAGTTGTAGAGTGCAGTAAGGTCTTCCCTGAGCCTCCTCTTCTCCAGACTGAACAATCCCAGCTCCCTCAGCTGCTGCTCATAAGACTTGTGCTCCAGACCCCTCACCAGTTTTGTTGCCCTTCTCTGGACATGCACCAGGGCCTCAATGTCTTTTTTGTAGTGAGGGGCCCAAAACTGAACGCAGTACTCAAGGTGGGGCCTCACCAGTGTTGAGTACAGAGGGATTACTACCTCCCTGCTCGTGCTGGCCACACTATTTCTAATGCAGGCCAGGATGCCATTGGCCCTCTTGGCCACCTGGGCACACTGTCGGCTCATGTTCAGCTGAGCATCAAGCAACACCCCCAGGTCCCTTTCCTCTTCACAGTCATCTAGCCACTTATCCCCAAGCCTGCACGTTGCCTGGGGTTATTGTGGCCCAAGTGAAGGACCCAACACTTGATCATCAAATCCAACTGTTAGTCTGGTCCACCAAGTCCCATCACCAAACCATGATGTACTTTGTGATTGTTCACACTTCTCTTAAACATCCCCAGTGTTCAATCTAAGCCTCTCATGGTGCAATTAGAGACCATAGTGTATGTGGAAGTCAGCCATGGTCATTCACACATAATTTGAAAGACTGACTGGACTACCTTTGACACAGAGGTGGACAATTGTAAAATAAAGATCAGACCAAGAGTACAGCATTTGAGTTGTACTGGTAGGCAGCTTATAAAACACAGAAACGGACAGAACACAGAAACCAAGACCATAAATACCAGAGATGAACGTGTGTGGTGCAAGTGTATGTGAGGATCATGAATGAAATTATCAGTAGTCTATTCTGTCTGGTATATTTTGCAGGGTCCTTGGATCATAAGGATTCATAGGCAGGCTTCCTTCATGTGTGGCCTCAAGGTATTAGGCTGAGACAATGATAAAATCATGATATCAAATATTAACACCTGTATAGGGTGGCACATTGACAGTGAAAATTTTTCTGACTGCTCCCAGGTCTCTTGGGAGAACTTACTCAAGTTCAGAGGATCTAATGGGAGCTGGCTTAAGAAGATCTGGGTTTTAATACTAGTTTGTTCCCTAGCCTCACCTGTTTTGCCCCCAGAGTAATGTTCCAGTGTTTGTTGACTGTAGCTTCAGATTCTGCCATACTTAATAAGTATGCAGCAGACTTACAGCACGTTTGTTTGAGGACACACATTCAGCCAATTTGAGTTCACAAATACGAGTTTTGTGTTCCTACTTGGGTGGATAAAGCCATTTCTGCAGGACAAAATTAGACCACTAATTATAGAGACTATCTTAAAACTGCCAGAAAATTTAGTACAAAGCACGTATTCCCAAGGTAAAAAAATTCTCAGGTTCTGTCAGTTTATTTCATGCAACGTTCAGGAGAAAACTGATATTACACAACTTAAAGCATTACTGCTTTACTATATCCAGTATAAAATATAGAAGATGCAGTTTCACCACCTACTGTGTTTCTAGGCTTTAGAAACAGAAATAAAAAGAATTAATGTTTTGCATAGATACAGTGACTAATCCTGAGTGTTGTGTCTTGTTTTATATTCCTAGTAAATTAATCAGCTTTTTGGGTCAGAGAAGCTGAAAAACAACCTTGTCAGCAGAAATTGAGGAATTGGTTATCTTAGTGAATAATAGAAACATCTTGCCTCTATCTGTGTATCAGATAAATGCTATCCAAGTGGAATGGGCTTGGCAAGTATGAGGAGAAATGATATTTGACTGAAATTTCAGTAATAAACTTTTTAGAAATGGCAGTTCACTGGGAAGTTTGTTCTATGTACATGTGTGATATAAAAAAAACACTGATAGCAGTGGGATATAAACCTCATTTCACTGCTGTATAAACAGTAGTAAAATTGCTTTTTTGTGAAATCAGGACGAGAAGTAGATTGCTTTCAAGTAGTGCTTGGGATTTATGCTAGGGAAGAGATATATCCAAATGAAAATTATTGATACAATAAAAAGAAATTCAGATATTTATCTCAACCTATTTTTCAGGCAAAGTTGGAAGACAAGATTCTTTGAGGAAGTGAGCAATAACTGTGTATTTGGGATTCAGTTTTCATTTTCTGGCTCTTCCCACTTTTTCAGTGAGGTCAATACCTTTGTTTTTACTGAATACACAGTTCTGAATGTTGAATTAACTTGAAAATACTATTTTTTGGGGGGGTGGAAATTTTTTTTGTAGCTATATAGGAAATAATTCTCTCTAGTTCCTTACATGTTTCCTCGGACCTGGACTTAAGGATCTGCACATGAAAAATTTGCATTAGAAATGATGTGACAGATGAATCAAGTTAATTTAAATAGAGGCATGCAAGAATCACAGCTATTTTTTCAGAACTGGGTCTGCACTCTTGGTGAAACTGTAAGGTTTTGAGCAATGGCATAAGTAACAAATCTAGCCTGTGGGCTTTGTAAGGGAATGACTCAGCTCTTGATTAGAAGAAAATAGAGAAGCCTATCACCTTTGTCTTGGGAATGCAGCTTTGGAAATGTAAACCACTGCAATGCAAATGCTGTAATTAAGATGGATGTACAGAAACACTATGCAGCATTTCTGCAGGCAGGGACAAGAAGGGACCAGGGGATTCCTCCAAACACCCACACTTCTCATGCAAGATAAATCAGGATAACCTAGGTTGTGAGATTCCTGATGAATCCTCTTACTAAAACTTTTCCCTTCCATGAGTCATCGGCCAGCTTTGTGTATAGTGTAGTGTCAAGGCATAGCTGCCTCTTACAGTAGGGTGGTCTGATAGTTCAAGCAGTCTTTTCATTTCCGAGATATCGCAGCCACATACAGGAAAGAATTGCCTTTTTACACATTCTTAATGCGTGTAAATCCATCTGTGGATACACTGTGTTCTCCATACATACTAACAAGAGCTCATGTGTGGGAATTTCCACAGTTCTGTTCCCAAAAAATTGTTTTAGGAAGAGAAAATGTGACTATTGCAGAATCTCTGAATCCCCCTGCTAGTCCAACTGCTTCAAGTGCATTCAAGAGGGCAAGACCGCTTTTGGAATCTTCTTTCCCTATGATGTGACCCATGTGGTTGTACGAACAGACATGTTTGGGTCACAGGGAAGGGCAATGCAAATACAGCTGGATTGGCTCACATCCACTGGGTATGGTGGGTGCTGTCTTTGCACTCCCTGTGATGAGTGGAAGTGGCTCACTCTTCAGGCTTGCCAGCTCCATCCAGCAATCAGGGCCAGCCTGTTCCAGACTTCTTAAGCTCTTTTTGCTCTTCTAAGCAAAAAAGGTCACCTACCAGTCAGAGCATGTTGGTACTCAAGAGGGGGAACAACTGATGCATCTGGGAGCCAAAGAACATAGGATTGAAGGATTTCTTTTTCCTTTCCTTTCCTTTCCTTTCCTTTCCTTTCCTTTCCTTTCCTTTCCTTTCCTTTCCTTTCCTTTCCTTTCCTTTCCTTTCCTTTCCTTTCCTTTCCTTTCCTTTCCTTTCCTTTCCTTTCCTTTCCTTTCCTTTCCTTTCCTTTCCTTTCCTTTCCTTTCCTTTCCTTTCCTTTCCTTTCCTTTCCTTTCCTAACTGAACACACTACTCAATGTTCATATGGTGCTTGAGACTTGTGACCACACCACTGCTGTGTAAGATCCTAAATTGGATACGGCTTAGTGCTCCTTCACACAACCCGTCTGTGCAAATTTCAGTATAATTAGTTAGAAGGAAAAGAAAAAGAAATAAAGAAAAGAAATAAAGAAAAGAAAAAGAATAAAGAAAAAAAGAAAAATAAATAAAGAAAAAGAAAAAGGAAAAAAAGAAAAGGAAAAATGAATAGGAAGAAAAGAGAAAAAGAAGAAGAAGAAAAAGAAAAAAGAAAAAAACAGAAAAAGAAAAAGAAGAAGAGGAAGAAAAAGGAAAAGAAAAAGAGAAAGAGAAAAGGAAAAACAAATAGGAAGAAAAGAGAAAAAGAAGAAGAAGAAGAAAAGAAAAGAGAAGAGAGAGAAAAAGAAAGAGAAAAAGGAAAAGAAAAAAAAGAAAAAGAAAAAGAGAAAGAGAAAGAAAAAGAGAAAGAGAAAGAGAAAGAAAAAGAAAAAGAAAAAGAAAAAGAAAAAGAAAAAGAAAAAGAAAAAGAAAAAGAAAAAGAAAAAGAAAAAGAAAAAGAAAAAGAAAAAGAAAAAGAAAAAAAGAAGAAAAGGAAGAAAAAGACAGATGGAAAGGAGGAAATAAAGAAGAGAGGGAAGGAAGGAAGGAAGGAAGGAAGGAAGGAAGGAAGGAAGGAAGGAAGGAAGGAAGGAAGGAAGGAAGGAAGGAAGGAAGGAAGGAAGGAAGGAAGGAAGGAAGGAAGGAAGGAAGGAAGGAAGGAAGGAAGGAAGGAACTACTATGTCCCCCAGAAGACTGTTTGCTATTCAGTTATCATTTCCACTCAGGGGGAGAAGATAAAAGGCCTCTGTAGATCACCTGATGGCCCCTTTTGATTGTCTGGCTTGTCTCTGTTGCAGATGTCATCACAGCATTAGGGGAAGGCCTTTGGCTTTTGGACACTTTCTCATTTAATTAGATTTATTAACTTTAATTCTAATTTTACTGCATTATAATGTGTGATCTTGCATTCCAATATCTTATTTAATAAACTATTTTGTTTCTCCTCAGATCGTTGCTGCTGTTTTGTTTTTAGGCCCATCTCTCTATTCTTTTCCCCTTTTTCCCTTTTTTGGCCCTGGGTCCAACATGGCAGCCTGAACAGGATGTGATGTTCTCTGAAGGTGAGCAGGAACAGTCAGTTCTAGATAGTGCCCTCAGAGCCCTGGAAGTGATTTAAACAAGGCTGTAAGTAAGAGCAGTAATAGGAAAATACAGTAATTCTTGTATCTCTCCCAGCCACTACCCGCATATGTACTTTGTTGTTGCATATGTAAACATTTGCCAGAGAAGCAAAAATGTCATTATATTAAAGGCTATTTTGGGCCAAGCTTGCCACAGAAAAGCCATTCAGCCAATGCAACTGGAAGAAACCAGATGAAACTGTGGAGCAGACTCTCTTAGATGTTGTTCAAGCAATCTACATTCCTGTGTTTACTCCTTCTGACTTGTACTATGAATCTTTCCATCCATACCATTCATCATTTTTGACATTTTTTGCGGTGATATACACTGCTATGACATCTGTTGTCCAAGTATTTGTCTTCACAAGAGAAGTTCATTAAGTGTTAAGGAAAGCTCAAGAGATGCCCTGCTGAGTGACCACTATTCAGCTGTAGCTGGGTAGATAAGCCTTGACCACTGCTCCCACCTCGCAATGTTGCTTTCTAGTGAGTGGTGATATAGCAACAAACTGAATTTCTGTTTGCAAAACATGACATCATATGATACATTTACATATAGAATCATATGCTGTATTGATATATGTTTTCAAAAGGAAGCTGCTTCTCAAAAGCTCCTTAATCTGGCAGTTGAATAAATGGTAAAGTAGAGAGTTGGAAGATAAAACAAAGCAAATTTAAGGAAGTAATGAAAAACTTAGCAAGGCTTGTGGTGAATTCATGACTTGATTTTTGGGGTGAAGATAGGATATTTATTGGAAAACTTATATTTTAGTTCAAAGAGAAATTGAAGCTGGGAATGCACTACAAAGGGAAAGACTGGGATGTCATCCAGAAGAAATACAAGGAAGTAGAAATGGGGAAATAGAAATTGAATTGCCTTTGAAAGTACAAAAGTGAAGGTCACTGCTTCAGTACTAATAACAGGAATTTCTGGTCTCAAATGGAACCTCATCAGTTAGAAATGAAGAAAATATGGTTGTAAAGACCTTGAGCAATCTGAAGTGCTTTAATAGCTCAAATAACAGTTCAAAATAGGTTCTATTTTGAGCAGAAGGTAGGACAAACGACCTCCTGAAGTCTCTTCTAGACTGAATTATTCTGTAATTTGTACAGTTCTATGATTTTGTAAAAAGAAAAAAAAAAGTATTAACCACTTATGTGATATACAGTGTGGGCACAGATTGAGATACCTAAATCTAAGCATCTACAGTGTATGTGCCTCAGTGTGAGCTGGATAGCTAAGCCTCCAGTAGCTGACAGAGATCAAATTATTACAGAAAGTTGAATCTTCAGAGATTCATTTAAGGATGAGATGAATAACTGTCCACAATATAGATGCACACACATACAGACATCTAGATTTTGGAGTCTGATTCTGAAGCTGCATCCTGTAAGTTAGCACTATGATATGGCCAAGAAAAAGACAAATGCACCCTTGAGTATGATATGCAAAATGTTATTTGCAGAGGTTAAATTCTAAAGTTATTTTACAAGTTCTGCTGTCATTTCTGTGTTTTAATTGCAATTAACCATATTCAAAATAAGTGGGATTAAATAAAACCAAGAAAGGCTACTAAAATGCTCAGTGAAATCTCACAAAAATCTTACCATCAGTATGGATTGAAGACTCCATTTGACTAGTTTACTGTAGGAAAATGAAGAAAATAATTTTTTTTTGGGAGTGAGTTAAAAGTACAATGAACATCAAAGGAACAGTGCTGACATAAAATGATTTAACCATGAGATTTGTTTGGAATTAAAAACTTTTGTTAGTCAACCCTGCCCAGGATTCCAGAAATCTTTGCAAATTCTGTTTGTGTGAGAAGAGATCAAGAGTTAAAATTCTTTATTACAAGAAAAGACACGCTTATAGAACAAAATCGTGCTTGTAATTTGTTTAACATTCTTGTAATCACATCTTTCTTAGCCTGGAAAATCAAGATATTCAATGGATTTCAAAGATATCATCTTGACAAAAGCTCCAAAAGTCTATAGATATATTAGTTAATGCTCAAACTGTTATTAATTGCATATTATTTACAGGTGTATCAGAGTCAGTTTGGCTATTCTATTGCATAAGCCAAATTTTATTTCCTTGTTTTCAACATAGTTAGAAATAGTGACCTTACTGATAGCTCATATCTTTGTGATATAACTTCCAGCCTCTATTAGAAACTTACCATCAACCATCTTTATCATCTTCTAAACATTCCAGTACAATATATTATCACATATTGGGGACTTTTTGAGAGAGTTGGTCTTGTTTAGCTTGGAGAAAAGAAGGCTTCAAGACCTCATTACAGCCTTCCAGTACTTTCAAAGAGCTTATAAGAAGGAGGGGATCAACTTTTTACATGATCTAGTAGTGATAGGACAAGGAGGAATTGCTTTAGACTGAAAGAGGGGAAATCACATTAGATATTAAGAGGAAATTCTTTACTCAGAGAAGCACATGTTTACCAGAGAAGCAGTGCATGCACCATCCCTGGAGGCATTCATGGCTGGATTGTATGGGGTCTTGGGCAGCCTGATCTGTTGGAGCTAGAACTGGCATCCAACCCGAGCTATTCTGTGATTCAAGAAATATTCTATGGTTTCTTTTTTTGCTTTGTTTTTTTTTTTGCCTTTTATGAAATTTAAAAATAGTGAATGCCTTGTTCTGTGAACAACAACAGCAACAAAGTTGAAGCTATAGAATTCTTCCAATCTAGGTATTTTTTTTTCTCCTTCTCTCTTGTTTTTTTTTTTTTTTTTTTAACAATAAATTACCACTAGTTGGTGGTTACTCCTGTGCTGGTTTTGCTCTGCACTGGAATGTTCTTTTTGGCTGCTCTTCTCATTCATCGTGGATAATTAATCAAAATTATTCCCATTTGTTTCTCTGGTCATTACCTTGCCTTTGACCATCGGTAAATACTGTTCCTCAATTATAAACTGTGTTTATATCTACAAACATTTGAGGTCCAAGTTAAGCCTGGCAAATCATGTGTTGGGCTTAAGACATTTACATTTTTGTGATACTTCAGAGGTGGCAATGCACTTGTACAAATTTTATGTACAAAGGTCCTGTTTTTAGAAAGACCACTAAATAGACAGTTGTTTGTTACGTAAAAATACCTGCATTTGGGCCAAACATTGGTAAAGACAGCATGAATGACGCATGTAGGGCTTTTTGGCTCAAACAGCTAGTTCAAACAACAGCAATCGTTGGGATAGGATGTAAAAGTTCTCAAAACCCCAAATGTTCCTCAGGATGATTTTTGTCATAATAGTCAGCATTTAATTATTACTCTCCTTATATCTGAACTTCCTATGTATATACATAAAAATTCGCATTAAGCAAACATATATACTAAGTAAATATATATATCTTTCTTAATTTTTATCCTTATTAACTCATTAACCTGATTTTATATTTCATTAAGTTGATGGTCTATTTCATAGATAATTAAACTATGAAATTTTAAATTGCACCAGTGTTATTATATGCACTTTCTTTTAGATGATCTAAAACATTTACCTCCTAATGTTAAAATTTTAATTGCAGGTTTTGTTCTGTATGAAATTGCATAAATCAGTGCTATGCTGTTTTCATTGGCCAAACACATATTTTAAGGTTTCCTATACTAAATTTTGAGTACTTTAATAGGAGGATATCTTCTTCCAATTTCATCTATGGGAATGTAGCAATGTTAGCAGAATAGGACCTGTGAAAAAGGCAATGTAAGTTTTTGTGGCTTGGCCCAAAGATTTTAAGAGTTTGAACGGCAAGCAAAACCTGACCTCTAAAGAAACGCTTGCAAAAACCTCTCTTTCCTGATTCAGAAACTTACAGACAGACTCCAAATGTTCTGTCCTAAGTTGGGCAGGAATAAATTTAAGTTGCAAAATTTCTTAATGGAAGAGCTATGGGATACTGGAACCGATTTCCAGTAGAAATGGTGGGAAGATGCAAAGTAGTTTGTTCAGAAGTCAATGTTGATAATATCATTTAAAATTAAGTATTTGGTCTACTTGTCTACAATACCAAGATGGATAATCAGCTCATCTTCTCTCATCTGGTTCTTCGTTCTCTCTTCTATAACATATCAGTTTTGCTCACAGTGTCCCTTTAGGGCATACAGGTTATGAAATGTGCTGAACTGCAACACCAGTTTCACTGTCATGTTATTTTAAAAACTACTTTGATTTACTTTCTAGTACAGACAGGTACATCTGTGAAGTTAGTTGTCTACAAGGTTGTTTACAAGAATTCACAGTAAAGAACAATTGGTAGGGTTGGTCGAACGATCTTTACCTCAGCACTATAAACGTGAGTTAAGGAAATAAGACAATTGCCTGAGTATTTGAAAAGTTATTCCAGCAGTTAGATTTCATTTGACTGTGGAAAAGACTGAAGCTGCTAATTATACCTAGGCTTAAAACTAATTCTTGAGGCAGCCCACGAATCGCTTTGCCACAATTTGATAAATGACTGGTTATCATTACCTTTTGTTTATAGGCCTCTGTGCTGTGGAGAATGCTTCAAGAGGAGAAATGCTTTATTCCATTCCTGGCCCTAAGAGAAACTGTACCAGTGACAGCTGCTCTCAAAGAAGGAAATTGTTTGTGCCAATTATAGCCAGCCAGGGAGGAAGCCAGCTAAAACCTCTTATAAACACCAACGAGACTAAGTATAACTGGTTTAGTCTGCTTACTGTAGTGAGGTCAGCTTTTCCTGTCTTGTTTTTTGAAGAACTTCATATATATTGGGCAGAATGGGAAGATTTCATCAAAACATACTGCAAATTGTTATCTGAGAATTTAATATATATTTGGTGTGCAGTCTTCCTCTGTTGTATTTTGTTGTATGCAATGAATGAAGTTGGCCCTATGTAGAAGTCCATAAGGATTAGCAAACTCTTCCCTCTCTCCCTCATTCCAGCGCTGAGAGACCATATAGCTTCTGCTTCAAATACTTTTCAATCAGCATTGTGAACAGTGTTTTACTCGGATTTTTATCAAGCAACAGAAAGCTGCTTGGTTATAAGTAGCAAACAACGAGGGAATATCTAAAAAAAATAAGTAAGATAGTGGAAGAAAGTCTGCTCTAATCCAGAATTCCCTGAATAGATCCCTGTTCTGCTGCTGTGGCATCATGTACCAGGCCTGGTGCAGGCTGAAGGCTTGATCCAGTGTAGACAAAATCTGAGTGAATAATCAGAGTTTGTTCCAAAGCCCAAATCAAGAGTGTTAACTGATTAACATAGCACTGAAAAGCAAGCTTCTGGTTTTTAATGTTAAAACAGAATGTGGGGTGGGTGATGGGGAAGGAAAAAGACGAAAAGTAAGCAGTGCTTCGTACAAATAAAATTATTTCACTTTGCTTCATACAAATAAAATTATTTCGTGTTGTTTTTAATAGAAGACAAAGCAATTCAAAATCTCATCTACAAAAAAAGCACAGAGATGGTTATTAGCACCATACTTGATCAGCAGTGACGGCATTCTCCCAAGTTGTGGTGTATCTAAATAGAAATACATTTATTGTCTGACAGGTTTAAATCTGCTAATTCCATCTCCAAAAAGAGTGCCTTAAACACAAACTGACATACACACTGAGGCAGGTACTGTTTGCATAAGCGTGAACACTTTCTTGGAATCGAGGTCTGAAACCCTATTTATTTCCTTGGTGGTTTGTGCAGCAGGTTATAGGTTTATTCAGGCACGTAGAATGGTGTCTTTTTTTTCCTCCTTCCAACCTTGGCTTGAGCCAAGATTGTGAAGTTTTGACAGGAGAAAGTAGGAAATATCTTGGGTTGGAATACAGACGGCACTGTATTCACTTAGAAAGATCCAAGGGGTCAGGCCTTTTTGGGCAGAGGATCAATCCAAACCCAGATTTATGAACTGAATGTATTCTTCAACTATTCAGTAAAAGGAAGAGGTTTTAGTCTGTGTTAATGAGGATGTTCTATTCATCTACATTTTTGATTCATCCCAATTTTTTGCATATTTTCATGTTGCATATGTTTTTGTATTGATTTTCCTAATGATGCTTGATATTTATGAGATTAACAAAGTTGTTCTTTTTTTTTCTCATATAGGTGCTTTCAGTAATTTTTAATTCATTGAACTGCATTCTTCTATTCCTGCACTTGCAATTAGAGCTGCTTTTCTCCAATCATAACACAATAAGAGACAGAGATGTGATTTTACAATTAATGGCCCAAGCAGAGCATTGCAATATAATATAATCAATAGCATCAAAAACAAAGCTGTTGTTTAGAAGAAAAAATAGGAGTGATGTTCTGAATAATGACAGCAGAAATAAGATGATTCAAGTGACTCAGAGATTATTAGTCTCAGAGGAGGAAAGTCAAGCCTTGATAAGATTGAGTATGATATTTGGCACTATCTTTTGGGGCACTTGGTGAATTTATGATAGTATGAAAAAATTTGGATAAGCATTTCCTCCAAAACATTCTGTTCGGTTCTTACTTCAGGACTTTGCCCGTAACCCAAATCTTTTCTTCTCCAAAAAGCAATTTCCACCCACTTTTTATGTAGGATGGTTAAAAGCTGAACGTTTCCTTGAACCAGAGATCTTCCTCACTTTCCCAATAAGACTGTAAGTTTTCGGGGTCAAAAAAAGATTTTGCTGTGTTATTTTAACTAGCATTTTATGCCATCAGGTTCTCAACTTGCTTAGTGCCTTTGCATGTTACTGTAATAAAAGTAACTGTTCGTAACATATAATTTGCTGAAGTTACCTGGAAAATCTCTGGCAGGGGTAACGTTTAGAAGGATACTTCATCACATTTCTTCATTATGCTCCTGTTTCTATACTTTCACTCAGAGACTGCTTTCACCTGTTGGCACAGGAAAAGACTAAGATCCTTGACTGTTACTGAGATAAGATAGAAAGATTATGATCAACTGGAAAACTAACCTCCAGAAAACTATACCTTCACCTTACTGTCAGTAAAACTGTATCCAATTATGTATTTTTAGAAAGCATTTTGAAAATACCTTTGAAATTCCTACAGTACAGACAGATTACAAATATTTAGCAATTTTTCTGTGAAGATTTTTTTCATAAAATCTTCAATGAACTACTGATGAACAGTTCAACTCTCAATTGTCTTACAACTTTGACCATGACACAGATGAGATTAGATTAAAAACTATGTAGTCAATCGCTGAATCATGGCGGACTGAGAAACAGTAAATTTTTCTTTTTCCATGTTTTAAGACATTGATCACTTTTTATTGGTTTCGTATGTGTGTTTTAAAAAGTGCCTGGAGCTTACCACCAGGTGGAATGGTGTATTCATCAGAACTATGATCACTCCAGGAACAAGTTTTTTTCATTTTCTTTGATTGCTCTTCAGAAAGTCAAAAAGGTAATGCACAGAGCTGAGGCAGACAGAACAAGTGAAGTTTGAAAACCTCTCTCTGTTGGTGAATGGAGCACTGATGTGAATTCTAAGTACACCCAGATGGAGAACTCAAGCCTCTTTGTCATCTGGGGAATCTCCAGCTCAAACAACAGAAGCTTGCAGGATTGTTACGATAGTATAGCAAAATTTGGTTAAGATTTTTTTCTTTTCCTCCCTCCCTGGCCAAAAAAGACTCTGTTCTTTAACTCATACCTGTCTATAAAATGCTGTGAAGCACAAAACACACGCAGCTGTAGAGGGGACTTATTCCTCAGCATGTTGAAATCAATGAACATCTCTATGAGTTAGTACATTTCTACTCTGGATGTTCAAAGGCAGCTCTGAGAAAAATAAAATAAAGTGAAAGCTGAGATCCTGCACTGCTGAGTTATAAAACTTCATTTTCTGATCGTTTACATGCAGACGTTGTTTGCAACTGTTGGTTTTCTCCTATAGCCCATCTTACAACATTGATCAAACTTATCCACAGATGCACAGCAGGAGAACTGGTGTGAGTTTAGTTGTCCAAACATACACACCAGGTGTCCATATACAATGCTTGTTGTCCTCCTATGGCTGCAAAGAAGGAGAGATGCTCCTGTGATATATCTGCTAGCAGAAGTGTCTGGTTCTGTAGTGAGTCTAAAATAACACTGGACATCGGTGTTTAAGCAACTGAATCCACCTGTAATGATTAAACATTCTTTTAAAAATTTGTACATTTGGGAGGATCTTGTAATTTCTCACATTTCCTCAAGAAGAGTATTCTATAGCTTTCAGTGTTTTGTTTGCTACGGTCTCCTCCCATAGATACAACTGGAACAGGGACCAGGAGCTTTCTTATCCTTTGGATGAACAAGTGACTTTGGCATCTCTTGAAAAAGCTTGCTTTCATTCAAGCTCAGGCTGCACAGGGCTCTGAGCACCTCGATCTGGAGACAGGTGTCCCTGTTCATTGCAGAGAAGTTGGACTATTAGACTTTTAAAAGTCCCTTCTAACTCATATGTTTCTGTGTTGATTCTATTCTAAGATGAAGCAGCTTTAGTCTTTTGGAACTAAAAATTCCTGTAGTCTCAGCACGATGCTCATGTGGTGCTTAGTTCCCACGATCAAGGTACTGCCTGCAATGCTGTGGAAATGTTGGGTTGTCAGACTGTTATGGTCAAGCAACACAAGATAAGAGCTGTTCAGGGGCTCAGTGTCTTCCGAAGTGTGCTGCAAAGGATTGCTAACTGCCCCTTATTTTTTTCTTCCAGTAACAGTTTCTGTAATCTGCTGAAATTAATATGGCAAAGCTTAAGACAAACTCCTTTCTCAGTTTGCTTTGTTGTCTGAACCAAAAGCTCTATTGAATTGCCCACTGCAGTCTTGGATAGCTTCATTCAAGTTGTGCCCATTATCCTATTTTCTTTTAATTTCCAAATGAAGATTCAAAAGCAGTTAGAAAAGTCTTTTTTTCCCCCTCCCACGTGCATAACTATTATCTAGTCAGGGAATGATCTTGCATTTGTGTCAAAATTAATTTTTTCACTCCCTTTAAATTGTCCTCTCTTGCTGAAATTACAACACTGCATAATGAACCCTTCATGTTTCAATATCCAGAGGGAGGTGCTTGAATAAATATTTTTAATTGCTCTTTTTGTATTTCACAGAGGTGAGATTCCCAGTATGAAAAAAGTCCGGAATGTCTTATTAGATTCTAAGCTTTTGCTCCTATTTATTTTTACAATACCATCTCTGAAGTGACTCTACCTTTTCCCAGGTGAACACAGACCATCCATACATTCAGCCAATATTCAAAGCATTGTACAAGGTTTTCACTGGTGGGCATTGGACCTATTATTTGATGCCAGCAAAACATCAAACACTTTTCAGCTATGATATTGCCTGACTCAGTAACATTTTGTTTGTCTGCTTCAAGAGGCCACTTGGTAAATGTTTATCTTTTTCTTATAGAAGCACGAGCTGCTTTCATGTACAATTACCATTTTCAATCACTTGTTTCCCACAAAAATTCTTTATCGTCTTGCAGGCTGACTCAGATTTGCAAACTAAAGTTTTCTTCTACTACGCATTATCAATTTACCCGTGTGTAAAACTAATCAGCTGTTTTCACATTTTACATTCAGAAGAAAGAACAACTCCATTTAAAACTGACACATAAACTTTCATAGCTGAATTTCCACTGGATAACAGAATGGCCAGGGTTGGAAGGGACCTCAAGGATCATGAATCTCCAACACCCCTGCCACATGCAGGTCCACCAACCTTCCCATTTAATACTAGACCAGGCTGCCCAGGGCCCCATCCAACCTGGTCTTGAACACCTCTAGGGACGGGGCATCCACAACCTCTCTGAGCAGCCTGTACTAGCACCTCACCACTCTCATAGTAAAGAACTGGTCTTTGCCTTCCCTAAGCTTTTGGCTCATCCCCTGCCAGTTGAGAACTTCATTTGTTTACTTCTTTTTATCCCCCCAAATCTTTCTAATTTGGCATAGTTATACCTCTTCCCTTGCCCTTTAGGCTTCCAGGCATGTTTTTTTTTTCCTCCTTGCTGGTTTCTAACAGATGCTATAAGAAAACAAGTGCTCTTGTTACTTTCCTTTTAATGTTTTCTTTTTTCTTTCTTTCTTTTTTTTTTTTTTTAACAACACATTAATTCATAGATTGAAATTAACATCTCATATTTTGGGGGTCAATGAGCAACATACATATAGAAATTCTCCAGAATAAATAAGAAAGTAAAGTAAAATAAAAAATGACAGTAGAAAGACCTGGAGAAAAACTGAGCAATAAACACCCAATTTAACTGAAAGACCTAAAGGGGTCCTCTTCCTTCTTTCCCTTCTCCCCCTCAAATATCTGATATTTAATTTATGTATTGTAGAAAGCATCTGCTTTATTATTAGCTCGTGTAAACTCCAAGACCAAAAGAGAACACTGCAGCCATGGGTCTTAGTGAAGATGACCAGGGAACCCCCTGAGTTAACAAGAAAACAAAGGCCACCCAAGAGACGCATATGGAGGAGGTCAGTGAGTTAGTTCCCGCTCATATTAAAGTTGAGGGGAATTTTTCTGTTGAGTTTAAAGGGCGCGGAAGCGGATCAGAAGGCAGCCAGCACGAGTTTTGCGTAAGATTCTCAGCAGCTATCTGCTGCTTGTGCATGTATTGTAGCTCAAAGGGAAGGATTGTGTGCGTGCAGAGGCAATACCGCTCGGCAGCATCACTTCTTCTCTGCTTCATCAGAGTAGAAATGTCGAAACACATAGCCATCCTAAAGCCTAAGCATTTACTGTGGGAGAGACTGAGGACACCAAAAAGTCACCTCCATCTACTGAACTATGTCCTGTTTATGCACTCTGCACACTTCTGTAAAGGATAACCTGTAATCCTTTTTTAGGATATCCAAATGTTATTGCCTCAGGAGCTGTTATTTTTCTCTAGGAATAGAAAGGGAGGAGCGGGGCAACTGTTTGAAATAACCTGCATGAATTTCTTGTCCTATTTATGATCTGTTTTTTTGTGTTGAGGAAAAGACAAGTAACTTTGAGTTGACACTGCCCCAGTGTTTCTGCTTCTTCCACTTAAAAACAGTATCTGAAGTTCTATTGCTTCTTTATCATTCTTAAGTAGCATAGGTTTCTATACTTTGTATTGTTGTAGACATTATTTTCATGCAAAGCACAAAATACTAATTTTCAGTAACAAAATGCCAGAAGACTAATTATATTGAATAAAAATTTTCATTTGACTGCCCAGAACACACCAAAAAGTTTGCATGGAGAAATCTACCAGTCTTCCAACCAGAGATCTTTCCTGAATGTTTTGATCAAAGTTCCTGCAGGCTTTTTGACGAGGATGGGATTCTTTTGCCAAAAGGCAAGCATAAACGAATATGATCTCTCTTTAGGGTCAGTGTAAAGAAACACAAACACAAAACAGAAGCAATGCAGAGAAATCCCTGAGAGTGGTTCCTCATCTCATAGGTTAGATCTTTCAGAGTGACAGCTTCTCTCTTCCCTGCTCATGTCGCTGATTTGACAGTGGACTTTGGGAAGATTTTGAGTAGATAGATCTCACTTGTAGCATGGAGAAACTCTCCTTGTTCAGAGTTGTCAGGCTTTGCTCCCTCTGCATCTGAATGAAGGCATAGAAGGAGCTGCATTGTGCTCCTTGACATACACAAGAGATTTATTTGCTGCTGTTGTGTATCAGACAGTTATGCATCAGGCTGGTGATGGGGCGTATAAAGGTGACATGAGATTATGTGAAAAAGCACAAGACAACTGAGTTCAGAAAAGAGAGATTAGGAGATGGCAATTTAATTGCTGGAGAAACAACAGAGAGAAAGGCAAGATAACCAGCCCCAGCTTGAGACCATCTGGCAGGCATGCACATCCATCGGCTGGAGAGCAGAGGGAAAAAATAAATTCAGTCAAACATCTGGAAAATCTGCAAACCAGCCAACAATCAGCTGCATAAAGATTGGCTGAAAGCCCATGTGACTGCAGATGGTTTTGCAGGGACTTTTGCCCCTTGTTTGGAACTGTTTCCTACCCACTCCTGCAGGAGATCTGCTGGAATGGAAGAGTGAAGAGTAATGCTGTGTGTGCCACATTTGTCAGGTGCCTGAAGCAAATCATTCCTGCGAGAGCAGGAAGCACTCTTAACTTTGGTCACCAATTGGAGCTGCACTCCAGATATGTATAAATCCACTTTGGAAACATATATGAGAGGGCAATGATAGCCCTACACTCTCTGATTTGTTCTCAGACCTAGCACTTACCAGCTCAGTGACCATAGTGGAACCGTGGAGAGGTTTCCTTTGCTTTATAGTGAACACACAGGAGAGTTTGAATGAGAAGTGTTTTTTGTTCCCCTTCAGCCTTCTTCTTCTCACCTCATATGTGACCACTGCTCCTTATGAAGGTGTTCTTAGAGACACATGTCCTGACAGCGGATGAGAATTGTTGGAGGTCCTCTCATCTCCACTTTGCTGTGTCTCATCATCTCCCCTGCGCTGATTCCAGGGTCTCAGTACCCATATTGAATTTAGAGAAGTTGCTTATCTGAAAGGAAAGGCACTGTAGGTAGAGAATGTTGTAGGGAAAGTGATGGATTTTTTTTTTTATTATTATTTTTTCCCTTGTAATTATCATTAGTGTTAGGAAAAGGCTCTATCTGCTCCTATCCCAGCAAGAAGAAGGCATTTGGAAAAGACACTGTAGCTGAGGTGAACTCTGTATGAGCAGTGCTGTATCATATCTATATGTGCACATGCAATAACTGTATGCAATCTTACTGAATCTAGGCCATACAAGCAGTAAGACAGGACTGTTCACAACTGCCACTAGATGGAGAGCTTTAGATATACTGTGTATACATATGTCTATATGCAAAGATTCAGAGAGTGGAAAGGCTGGAAGGTACCTGAATTATCTTTGAGTCTGAGCTCCAGCAAACAAAGAGCAGAATTTTTAACTTAAAGATTTCTCTGTCAAAGTCGTCATTCCTTGCTGTGTTGAAACATATCTTTCAACAAAAGACAGATCCTTTTTTTAAAGACTGCAAATGAGAACCTACTGCATCTGTACTGATGTTGTTCGAATAGCTGGTTGAAATATGTACTTCATTTCTTATCATGGCTTAGAATTCTAACCATTGCATTTAAACTTTCATTTATTTTAACATCAAATCATTAGCTTAAAACTGAGTGTTTATCTGCATTTCTTCATCTTTCACCTGTATTACCCTGACTTGATGTAAGTAGGAGATGTCTGGCATTATAGGAGATACTAAGTGCTTACACTTTGAATTGTTAAATTGCATTTTTGTTCTAAAAGCACTAATTCAACACTTTGCGCAGTTTAAAAAGGGGAAAGAAAAAGCTTTGCTAAATTCTTCTGTCATTAATTTAAGAAGTCCCAGTTCAGTGCTGTCTAGTTTAAGTGAGGTTATCTTGAAATGCAGCATTAGTGACTACAAATTTCTACTTCAAAAAGAGGCTGAGAATCAGTCATCAAATTGTTCCATCAAAGTCCAAAGCAATAAGAATCTTGCTTCTGTCTTTGTCCTTGCTAGTTCTGTGGATTCTTTGCATTAGGAAAATGAATCTATATAGCTGCCTTAACTCACCAAGCCTTTTCTTTGCAGTGCTTTCACTGGAGTGAGAAGAGTATGAATAATACAGTAGAGATGGTTTCACACAACAAAACAGTTTTCTTACTACATCTGTTCTCAGTTCACTCCAATTTCTACATCAGGTTATATGTAGTTGCAAATTCCCTAGAATTCATCTGGAGGTTTTGGGAACATACAAATGACATATGTTCATAGGCTTTAGTGGCATTGCAAATAGTGCTTTCCCTACATCAGCAGAGAACCCTCTCTCGCCTTTCCCTCACCACCTGGTCTGACCCAGACAAGAGTGGGGTTAATATACCACCTCAAGGATGCCCTCTGGTCTGGTCTCATCCCGGTTCTTGCAAGAACATTGAAAGGATGGAAAATCATTTGCAGTGCAGGAGGAGTGAGCACTTTTCTTCTCAAGGCACTCCTGACTTAGACATCTCCAGGCTGAGCAGGGACTGGGTACACATTTGCCCTGAGCACACAGTGTTCCACTTCTACTGTCTGCGCCTCTTTCTGAGACCTCCTCAAGTCACGTAACCTCTCCATTTGCCTCCTCCCAACTTGCAGCATGTTGCCCACCTGTGATATCAGGAAAATAGATTCAATAGTGAGGATATAAACAGGAGTGTGGGGTTAGTTTTCCTCCCTCAACCATTTGCATGTCCAAATGGGAGCCCCATCAGACAGTGGCCACCAGGTCCTATGGGAGGAGAACTGGAGAAGAGGTCTTGTTTTGTGAAACTTCCTTCCTCTGGAGGATTTTTATAGCAGTTCTGCTACGCAAAAATCAATGATCCAAAAGCAAAAAGAATCCTGGCATTGAAGTATTTGCTCTTGTTCATGCACTTATCAAAGACATAAAGGAAAGTTAGACAGGAATCAGACCTTTCTGAAGTCTGCATTTTCATAAATATTTCCCTTTAAGAGTTTGTGAAATTGAATTTGGGTTGATAACCCTGCTTTGTTCAGCCAGCCTTACATCTTCAGAGAGCGGTGAGAAAAATGAATAGATTTTAACAAAATGTAATCATGGCAATTCACTACAATGGCATGGAGACAAAGATAAGATGAGAAAGAAGGTGCCGTTCTCTCTGCTTTCCTTGTTCCCTTGTTTAAGTGATAATTTTCATACCTTACCTTTGAAAGATATAATTACAGTAATTGGAATCTGGCTATTTCCGAGAGTTATGCTGCACAGTACTTTCTCCCCTTGGCACTTCTATCTTTTTACCAAATATAAGATCTACTAAATAAATACATAGGACAAGATTCTCTGCTGTGTGCAAGCACTTCATACTTCTTGGGCAGCTAAGATCTGCATTAATGCCAGCATAAGGTGCTGTGGGAAACCTTGCCTTGGAAAAAAAGGGCGATTGAAAAGAGTTTTAGCATTGGACTGTTTTGTAATGCTGGCTCTCACCATATCCAAAGGAGGGCTACAAAGATACTGAAGGATCTAGAGGGGAAGATGGAGCAGCTGAGGTCCCTTGGTTTGCTCAGGTCAGGGCAGAGGAATTGAGGTGAGGCCTCATGGCGGCTGCAGCTCCTCACTTAATCTGCGCTTTTAATTCAGTTCTAGATGTTCTGCTCCTGTCAGGAGAGAGGTCCAGCTGAGCTGCTTGCCTGGCTGTGCGCATGACAAGGTATTTCCTTCTGCTCTACCTTTGAGCTGAGGTAAATGGAAGCAGAAATATTCAGGGGGACCAGACTACTGCCCAGCCTGCCCTACAATTTGGGAAGGGCAAAGGACCATATTATAAACTTTATTGCATTCAGCTGCCCCTTGGCCACTTCTCAAGGCACAGTCAGTATACCCACTGTCTTCCAGTAACACTGTCCTGGGCAGAAGCCAGGCTTCTTGACCAGAGGGCAGTGCAAAGAGACCAGTGCTGCTAGCATCAGTGAGCTATAAATGGTTCTACGGGGTGATATGCATGCTGCAAAAATCTTTAGATATGAAGATACTACCACTAGTGTTCTGGCATGCATACGAAGGCAGGGAGGTTTTGAGCAGCTGCAGAACACTGTGGGATCAGGGCACATTTTAAAAGTTTCCCTAGGATAAGGCTTCTCAGACTTCGTTAGTATGATACCATCAAACAAGCAGAAGCAGCAGTGACATCAGTGACTACCTACTATTGCTGCAGAGACCAGGACCCACACCAGTCCCATCTCTTTCAGTCTAAATCTTCCCATGTTTCAGTGTTGATGACGATCAGGCCCCTGCTTGCAAGATTGCTGACAAAATGGAGTGAATCAGAGATACTAGGATGGCTGGGGACTGTGGCATAACATGTATGAGGACAGTGTGAAGGAACTTGGCTTGTTCATCTTGGGGAAGAGTTGGTTTTGGAGGAAGCTAATATCAAACTGCCAGTGCCTACCTAGTCAGGAATGTGATGATGGTGGTGCCAAATATTTGTGATGCAAAGGCAAGGAGTAACAAACACAAGTTACAAAAAGGGAAATTCCAGCTTAGCACAAGGAAAAAAAAGATTAAACAACATGATGAAGAGATGGAAAAAGTTGCCCAGTGAAGCTGTGCAATCTCTATCCTTAGAGATACACGAAGCACAGCTGGAGAGCATGACCTTAATTCAGAGATAACCTTTATTCATGGAATCAAGTGATCAGAGATTGGACTAGATAACATCCAGACATCTTTTCCACCTGAATCAGCTGAGATCTATATTTTAATGGAGTGAGTCATTATCCCTTTGGCAGCACACTGTATTCAACTAGCATGCATAGTTCCAGTAGTGCAGGCAATACAGTATGTTTTGGTACCTTTCATCCTTACAGAAATAGAGATTTCTTTTTGCTCTTTTCCCTGAATAATCTTCCTAATTAACAACCACACAGTACGATTATATCCATTGATCAGTGCTGTAACCAGCTTCCTTGAGAGTGATTATATTTTTATATCAAATTAAAACATTTTTTTGTTCAGCACCATCTCAAATTTATCACTATTAATTTCTGGTCAAAGGAATGAAGCAAGACAGAGCACATGAGAGAGTTTTGCATGTGTTTACACTCTTTGGTGTAATGGACTGATAGTGAACAGGCATGGCACCTTGGAGTGGTCATATACTTCTGTTTGTAATAGCAGGCTATAACAGGAAGGATCAGACATGCTACAGCACTTATCCACAAGGAATCTGACTGCTCCTTGGCCCACCACAGATATGTTCTGTGTCCGAGCTCCTCTTAAGCTAAAACCATCCCAAAAGGTCTTGGTGCTCAGGACTCAGAATCCAGTTCTCAACCTGTTCATTTTCTGTGATGGATATTGCTTGTGTGTGCATCCATTTCTTTGTACGTTACCTGAGAGATAGAGTCAAGGCTCTGGGAGAATACTTTTGAGAGCAGAGGAGAACAAGCTTAACACCTTAAATGTATTTTCTATTCATGCCATTATTCTTTGTGAATAGCACCAATTTACATATTTTTTTCCACTAAAGCTTTTCTGAAGTCTTTTTAATGCTTGCTAAATTGCTGTGTACCTTCAGTAGAGAAGTGTAAGATAAACTCATTATAATATAACCCAGCTTATCTGTCTTTCCCTCTAACTGGAGAAAAGGGGAAAAAAAAAGGCACATCTTGACATTTCAGCAAGTAGATTTTAGTAATTTCTCATTTTGGTCTGTTTTGTTCCCTCCCCTTTACAATGACACTAAAATAGAAAATAATCCAGTTAAAATGAGCAGTAGTAAAAAAATGCTCACTCAAGATATTTATTTGAAATACAGACTTCTGGGTCAAGTTTGCTCCCATAGCTTATGCGTTTGGACATTTTCTAGTTTATTTTCAAAAGATTCTCTTTTTCAGTGTCTAAATCTTGCATGATTATTCATTTGGGAAGGTGCTTCATGTGCTAAGAAAGCTCCTGGAGACATCACATGTGTGATGATTCAACAAATAGGTTAGTCAGAGTGGGTACTTTTTTTAGTGATTCCTACTTTTTAAGCTAATTTGGACTTTATGACTGAAGCACAAGAAGGTGGAGTGACTTTCTTACAGTCACACTCTGAGTCAGTGGCTTGGTACTTCCAGGCTTCCCATATTTTTATTCCAACCACTGAGAAGACCACATGGCTTCTTCTTGACATGCTTTGGGATTTCATGGCTGAGAGGTGCAGGCTGTAAAAGCTCTTGCTGATGATGATTGGTGAGCTGGTGATTTTACAGAAGAGCTTCTTAATGTAGGAGGACAGGATCCAGCCAGCAGCAATCAGTTGGCTTCTTGTCCACTCATTCCACCCCCTGTTTATGGAGCTCCTCTCAGACATTTTCCAACAGCACTAGCGCTCACCACACAGTCTCTGCTTACCATGGGAGACAGGAAAATCGCCGTGGTTTCTGTTCCCAGGCTCTATGTCAACCTTTCGTAGTTTTGGATGGTGAGGTTCGTAGACTTATTTTTGTTCATTGCTTCAATTTTTGAATGAACGTTCCCTCTTTCCTATCCTCCGCCCCAAAAACCCAAAGCAAAAATCAGCTGAAATGGCCGTTGTTTTTTTGTTTTGTTTTGTTTTGCTTTTTTTTGCCGGCTTTCAGATGGAAACCATGCAAAACCACTGAATTTGGCTTTGTGTCTGCCGGAAACTATAAATAAGACTGTTCGGCTGAAACTCAGCACTGGTTGACTCAAGCCACAACCCAAAGTTGTGAGACAGTCTCCAAACCCGGGTAGATGTTTTGGAGAATACTGGCCAAGTATAAGAAAATCTAAATTCTGCTGAGTTACCTTCTTGGTTTAGGTTTTCACTACAGAGGTTTTGTACAGCTGTATTTACCATTAAATGCATCTAGTTACCTCCTGGCCCTCCTTCAGCCATGACCTCTGCTTCTCAGCAGCACTAATTCACTGTTTTTTTTGTGTGTGAAGGGCTTCTAATTCTTCCCTATTGAGAAATGAATAATTTGAAACCTAAAGTCAAATTCTGTATGCACACTTCTCTGAGCATCGTATGACTTATTCAAATCCCTGGTTTTTTTTTTTTGATTCAGACCTAACTCAATAATTTTTGGGAGATTATTGGAGGAAACTATTCTGTTCCCATTTGTTTAAAGTTATAATAGAGGCCAAAACAAAAGTAAATATTAAGGGTATAACTCTGTACCAGTTTAACTCTGTGCTTAAGATATAACACTGAACTTCTCGTGGGTTTCTAAAGGAGAATTAGGCTATAACAAATGTTTGGATCAATATCCCTTTCATGCAGCAAATAAAATAATTTCAACACATTTAAACAGGAAAGAAGATTAACTATGTATTTTTGAATTATTCCATCTGTAGAGAGAGACCTGTATAGTTACATCCTACTATTTATTTCTGTCCAGCCCCTCCAAATACTTCACCTAAGTAGGTTAGGCTTTGTGCTGGATTACATCATGACACAAGAGGCCTTTTGAAAGACATTAGATTTTCAGTTTATTCACCTGAGATAACAGTGTATTCTTGTGTGAGCAGAGCTGTCACACTTCATTTGATAATTCAGAATTTGTTCTGTGGCTTAGTGGTTGAGGTGGCTTTGCAAGGCATAGTACTCTAATGAATTTATCTGCCTGGAAAGTGTCACCCAGAGTCTGAGAGTGATCTATCTTTATATATTAGCAGATCAGCCTTGACTCTGGAATCACCTCTAGGTCATGGTGCACTCGAACCGCTTTGGAAGTGGGCACATAAATAGGAAGCAAGAAGCCAGCTCCCAGTTCAGATGTTTGACAAGTGCTCCAGAGAAATTAATCACAGAGTCAACCATGTTTATTGCCAATCAACCATGAAATACTGTAACAAGGACTCCTTGTGAGACCATAAATACTGTGTCTTCAAATAGTAGTGAGGGTGACATCACTGAAAGGAGAGCATCTATCTGAGTTCTCTGTGCAGAGAGGGATGCAGACTGTAAACCTCTTAGCAAGTCTAGGCAGACCATTGAAGTGTTGCTTTGTCATGTAATTTCTGTCTTTTGAGAGCTCAACTTGAGCTTCCCATCTGATTTGCAGAATACTTGAGAGTTCACAGCTGTGGGTACACACCACCAGCAGCTGCACTTTGAATGGAGAAAGTGGCAGATCACAGGGTGTCACAAATAAGAAATCCCCAAATCCATGGATATTCTTTGCTACTTAATCTCTACCATATTTCTTGATCTTGAATAGTGAGCCAATGGCATTTCTCATATCACGGGGATTATGAAGGACATGGGAATAGCACTAAAGCCATGGAAACACTATATATTGAATGAAGAAATGATTTGAGTGAAAACCCTATGTCCTACCCTACCTGGTTTGTCCCTTGCTGTGTGGTATATCCCCTCCATCACTGTAAATTTGTCCTAGAGAGAGCTTATCCTAAGAGAACCAGGGAGTGAATGAACAGTTGGTAACACGGGTGGTTGGGTTGAGATCCAGACAGTGTCTATAGCACCAGATGAACTCTGTCCCTTCTTCCCCCAAGTTTTCCAGGCGACATTTCAGGCTCTCTCCTTCAAACTGTGACCTTTTTCCTGCTGGCCGTCTCTCCTTGGGTACTTGGGCATCACAGGTAATCTCAACAGCACTGGGCAAGTCTTTGAGCAGGAGGAAGCCTCTCTATCGAGTATGAACACCTACAGTATAGTTGCACAAAAAGCAACTTGAGGAGCCAGGCAAAGAAATCAGCATCCTCTGCCCAGCCCCATTCACAAAAAAATATTATTTTTTTGTCAATGAAATAGGATGCATGTAATAAGAATAGCCTGGAGCAGACGTAGAAAAAGGAAAGTTTCAGTTTAAATGAAAAAAAAAAAAATAGCAAAGGGCAACTAAACCTTGTGGCAGGTTGGGCTGAGCTGTATTTTATCTATTCTGTGCTTGTGTTGTTTATATTCAATTTATCTGTCTAGACGAGTCTCTTCTTCTTTAAAGGAATACCAAGATCTTTTGAATGTGTAGTACAAAAAACCTAAACATTAAAGAAGAGGGCATTTTAGGCCGACTGCTTGAATGTTGTGTCTTTTTTTTTTTTTTTTTTTTGATGAATAAACAGGACTCTCCTGTTAACTCTATTGCAACTTTATCTCTTTCTGTTTGCTTGCTGTAAAATACATTAAAACTGCTCACGATGCTAATGGGTCACATGGTCCCAACCCAATCAATTAACAGCTTTTAAAGATGACTCATTGTTTTGCCTGTAACATAAAACAAAAGGCCAGAGTGAAAGCCCAGCACAGGCTTTTGCAAAAAACCCAGACATTTCTTTTTCTATTTGTGGTTTTGTTTTTTAGTGTTTCTCCTAAGCCTGAAGCCCAGATTGTGATGAAGTGATAGGGTATGTGCATGCAGAAGGCATTTCATCTTTTGGCAGTTCACATCACTGCCCTGCTTCATCTGCAAGTACAATTTTAGGATACAAATCTGATTCCCACTCCTTATCTTGATACAGCTGTGTTCATGCAGTAAGCCTCAACTTGAGTACAAACAGCCCTATTTATGGCAGGGAAAGGGTTTTTATAAGTGGCAAGCAATTTCCTTTTCATGAGTCTGCAGAATCTAAACTGCTTATTATATATTTTAGGATATATTAATTAATGTCAAATCTCTATCTGACTCTGTTTTAGACAGAAAGAATCTGCAGAAAATCTGCACTGAAATAAGCTCTCCCCATTTCATGTTACGTAGACAGTACCCTGTTCTAATACAGAAGACTTCAAAAGAGGCTTTCTAGATTGTCACTTTTTATTAGTGTAACTTGGAGCCTTGGACCTTATCTTATGCGATATTTTCAGCCCAGAAAATTCACTACGAAGTAAAATGTCAAAAAGAAAAAAAGCAAAAAGACAAACCAACCAACGAACAACAACAACAACAAAGAAAACAACAACAACAACAAAAGAAACAACTAAACAGAAGCTCTTCTCTCAATAAAATAAAAAATGGACTGGAACAAACAGACATCCTGCCTGCAAGATCTATCAAGTCTGGCTTTCTAGAAAGCTAAGCAGAAGAAAAAATACTTTTTTCATGTCTCCTCTCAGACTTCTATAGTTCTTAATCATAGAATCATAGAATTTTTTGAGTTGGAGATGACCTTTAAATGTCATCTAGCCCAGCTCCTCTGCAATGAACAGGGACATCTACAGCTAGATTAGGTTGCTCCGTGCAGCCTGACCTTGTGTGTCTTTGGGGATTGAGCATCCTTTTTATTTAGTTAGTTATTTGTTTGGTTGGCTTTTTGTATACCAACTAAATACTGTTGAGTACTACAAATGAAAAACAAAGACTTGTTGGGTAGTTTTAGGCTCCATATGTGTTTTCCTCCGTGAAGAAGAGTCTGGCAAAGTGGAAAAAAAATAGCCCTTGACTGGTAAGGAACCTACACACAATTTATTTTGGACTAAAATAAAAATAAAGGAGGCTCCCATGCTGAGTGATGAGTCTCTGAGGCAAAATCCACACCAGTGAATGAAAACACTGTTTGAGCCATCCTTACCTTTCCTCTCCCCTTATTTTTTCCAGGGAGCCTCATGTGTTGCCTGTCCTGAGTGGCCCAATGTGACTTCACATGCATTGCCTGTCTGCCTCCACCTAATGAAGAAAGTTTCTAGCTGAGCTGCATCATCAATCAGCTCCTCCTGGAAATTATATATACACTTTATATTCTGCATGAGAAGCAGAGTATTAATAATTCCTTGTTTCATGTATTAAAATATTTATTCTTCAAGTTCTTTCTACCCTCTCTTTCTCAGATATGGCGATGAGTAACGAAAAGATATGCCCTACATTAAGAACTTCCCCAAGAAATCCAGAAATCTACATTATAATAAAATTTGGCTACCTGTGTTGAAGGCTCCTGAAACTCAAGGTACAACACATCTTTTCAGCTGCCATTGCTGTGTATGTTGAGCTGACTAATTAGACACTAACTAGTGCATTTTGTCTGCATCTGTTAGCACACAATCTGAGCCTTAACATTTCTGCTAGTAGCCTTGGCACTGCCATACCTGAGATGCTAACTGTGGGGACACTGGTCTAAATTAAGGAAAGCATCTTCAGGGTACTCAAAGACCGATCCTGCTGGTCACCTTCTTCCATTCTATAAATGAACCTTGCTTTTTAAATCCAGTACTGTGGTGCCATAACCAGAAAAAGCAAAACTTCCATGATTTGCATTATTAGCTAAACACACAAATGATGAGTTTGGAGGAAGATAGATGGATATGGAATGAAAAACACAGATTGTGATTCATGATGAGATAGATAGAAGTGTTGGGTTGCATGTAGTCTCTATAATACTTGGAAGTAAATCACAATGCAGAAATTTCAGATTCATTAAGCTGCTTAGGGGAGATCAGAAAACTTTACAGTTTGAGGGCTTTGTGTCTTTACCAAAGGACTTGGCATCTTCCAAAGCACTAATTTGTAATGGCACATTGTCTTCTGCTTCCTGTCAAGGATTTCTGCCTTGCTAAACTCTGTTCACTGGCTTTGCAGAGAAATGGAGACTCCAAGTTGTGATCCACTTCACCCTAGACGAGTTGGTGGAGAAATTTCTCCCTGAATATGCCAATTGCTTTCCAAGGCCTAAGGAGGTAGATGAGGATAACTCTCCATAGATGACAGCAATGTAGGTGCCTGGGGTAAAGGAAATGAATCCTACCCAAGCTGTTCTTTTGTTTGCATAGAACTTGGCCCAGTGGAGCTGTGATTAGCTATCTTGGTCTCTCAAAGCACTACCAGCCTGTAGATCATCAACTCTGATAATGATATTGAGAGAAACAGACACAGAGCAATGGAGCTGATCTACAAATCTGAATTCATGAGATAAAATCTTTTCATGAATGATTCATCTCTCATTTCTAAATTAAATTTCTCAGTCTTGCCAACTAGAGATACTGCTAAATCTAGCTCATCTAGCAAGGTGGCGAGGAGATTAATCTTTTATTCTTAATGTTATCAGTGATCCCAGCGATCCATTTAAGAAGGGCTTGATCTCTGGCCACTCAGACTGCCACCGTGATGCCCTCATAGTACAGCAAAGGGTTAACAAGAATGGAAAGCACTTTTGTGATAGCTTAGCATAGCAACTCTGGAGAGGTGGTTCGAAATAGCCTTGCTATCATATCAGCCTTGTACACAAATGTAGATCATCTTCTTTTAATAAGAAATAGTGTTGCCTGCAGGAACAGGGAAGTAATTGTACTGCCGTACTCATCACTAGTGAAGCCACACATTGAGTACCATGTTCAGTTTTGGGCCCCTCATTGCAAGAAAGGCCTTGAGGCCCTGGAGTGTGTCCAGAGAAGGGCAACAAAGCTGTGAGGGTCTTATGGGGACAGGTTGAGGGAGCTGGGATTGTTCAGTCTGGAGAAGAGGAGGCTCAGGGGAGACTTAATTGCTCTCTGTAACTACCTGAAGGGAGGGTGTAGTGAGCTGGGGGTCGGCATTTTCTCTCGTGTAACTAGTGATAAATTGCCTCACATTGCACCAGAGGAGATTCAGGCCGGACGTAAGGAAATACTACTTTTCTGATAGAGTTGTCAGGCACTGGAATGAGCTGCCAAGGGAAGTAGTGAAGTCACTGACCCTGGAGGTGTTCAAGGAACATTTAGATGTCGTACTGAGGGACATGGTTTAGTGAGAACTATTGGTGATAGGTGGATGGTTGGACTGGAAGGTCTTGTAGGTCTTTTCCAACCTTGCTAATTCTATGATTCTATGATTCTTCCTTGTAGTAAAAGAAAAAATCTGTGAGATTCTGCTAGTACAATTCCCAGGTGAATGGTGTCTAGTCTTTCTTGTGTGCGGTTATAAATAAGAGTCTCCTTGCATCTGTTTTTCCAGTCCTCTCTTCCTTTGGACCATCTTGGAAGAGGCATTTCTCTGTGATAACATAACACAGATCCTATCCAGCGAGGATAAGCATTGTTTTTGGGAAAGTATTTTATTTTTGAGCTACTGATACTTCAGTGAAGGTGCTATATTGTTCAAGCTGTATTTGTAAACTATCTATCTATCCATCTATTTCTATATTTATCCATCTATCTATATTTTTATTTAATTTTATTTTAAATGTTATCCCTTTTAATAATAATAATTTTGTTATAAAAGGTATCCGCTCTGTAAACAGAACATACCATTTCAAGAGAAAAACTACTGTTTCCCAGGAAGAGCTTCTGGCAGCACTTTAAAGACTTTTGAGGAATGATGAATTCTCTCCAGTATGTGTGCATGGTATAGGGTGTTTTATTAGCCCTTGGAGTATTTGGAGTATGTATGTTAATCATCACCTAGAAGCAAGAAGAAAATTGTTAGAGACTCTTGAGGGTTTTGTTGTATATTGTAGTGGTCTGGAAGCTGAATTAACTTACCTTTTTTTTTCCTTTTTTCCTTTTTTATTCCTCTTTTTCCTCTTCAGCACAACCAACCATAACTACAGAAATGGATTTCTTGCTTTAGAAGAAGAAAAGCATGATTTTATGTATTTCCTACCAGATAAATGCAAAAAGAACTATTCAAGTGATTTTTCATCCTTCTGGCATGGTTCTACAGGATTAGGTGCATTTGATCTATGTCATTTGTGGACTCTGGTGGTCTTTTTATTCAAATTCTATGGCATTTTCCTTAACATTCAATAGTGGAAGGCAGAGTTCTCACCCAGCAGAAGAAATTAGTTTTTTGTTGTTGTTGTTGCTATGATCCAAAGATGATCTTTAAGTTTATGCATGTATCTACAGAGACATCTAGCCTGCATATATGATTGTATGCGAAATAAGGCAGTTATATATATGTTCATATGAAGAGCTAGACTTTTGTCTCCAAAAGCACACACACACACACACACACACACACACACACAAATAATATATATATGTTTATTTATATATATAAAATCTTGGTATATTTCTTAGGAATATGTAACGTAATGAGAGAGTGGCAGGTCAAACCAAATGTTCTTTAGGTCTAGTATTCTATTTCCTACAATGTCGAGGAGTGGAGGTTTAGGAAAGAACATAAGAGGAGGCAAAGAATTCTTATGTTTTCCTCCTAACGCTTTCTCAGCCTTCGATGTCTTTGAATTTTTGTGACTTTCTAAATCTGACCAAGATTTGTTGATGTCTCAAATGTTTTCAGTCTTCCTTGGAATCTGTGTACTTTTTCTGGATCTGCAACATCCTTTGCAGAGGAATTCTGCTATGTGAAGAACAACTTCCTTTTGTTAATTTTGAACTTTGTTCTTTTTATTGTTATTTGGTATCTTCTCATCCTACTATTAAATCTTGGCTTAAGTGTAAAGTAACTTTACACTTAAGCCAAACTAATTTCTTCTGCTGGGTGAGAACTCTGCCTTCCACTATTGAATGTTAAGGAAAATGCCATAGAATTTGAATAGTTAGTTATGTGCTGAAGGATGGCTTAGAACACCAATTCAGCGGCATTTTTGCCAATCAAATACAAAGAATACTTGAAATTTTCTTTCCTTTCCCAACCATGTTATGGTGTGTCATTTTGGACCATTCCATCACAAAACAAACCTTATGCCTAATTGCTCACATTTATCCCTTTAGCTTTCATGTTGTGTTAGCTGCTTGCACAAATCAGGACTAAACTTTAGTTTGCATAGCTCAGAAAACTGTGTTAACAAGACACCAGTCTAATGTCATCTACTGCCTGAGGGAAAAGAACCCACAAGTTAGGCAAAGTGTGTAGAGTGATTGACTGTCGGCAATAAAACATTCACAAAGGGCTACCACAAAGTTCAGATGGTTTGGTGAGGCCTTCTAGGCTGTATTGTATCACAATTCTAACACTGTACAAGGAGGGAATTTAATGAATAGTCAATCAAATGTGTCTTCTGCAGGGAATGGTGCTCCCCTTCCTATGCCTCCATACTGTGTTTTGCTACACAACAATGAACAGCCCAGACATTCCAAAAAGGGTCATCAGCTTCATAAGCAAGTGCAGAAAACAAGAAAGGCAAATTGTCTCACATCTTTGTTCAAACATTTCTCCTTCATCAGCCTTAATGCTCTCTTTTCATATATTAAACTATAAGCTTTCAGAACAAGAGTGCATGCCTTCCTGGAGAGCGCCTAGGATAATGAAGCTTCCTTCCTTTTTCTGGCCTTTAGGCATCACCATAATATAAAAAATAAATAAAATTATTCTAATTCATGGTCATGGCACATAAACAGATTCCTTCATATCAGCTTGGGAGCACAATAATTAATTGCTTTTTAAAAATGAATTAATAAATAGTATTCCCAAACATGTACAGCTCAGGGAGGATGCTCAGTTTATTGCCTGAAAATAGAAGCTTTTTGTTCATAAATAAATAGGATGTGGGAGCATTTTCAAGTTTACAAGTCTATCTGTGGGTCATATTTCTGAAAGCATTCGAGTGCCTAATGGTGTTGGCATGAAAAGTCCCACTCCAGGAGTTTTTCTTCATCTTTTGATACCCACAGGTACTGGACAACTGTTGCTGAAACATGTTCTGGGAGGAAACAGACTGACTGAAAGGAGTTGCTTGCTCTTAGAAAGTGATTTAAGATCAATAGATGTTCATTCTAGGGGCAAGACTCAAGTTCATTATTTAAGGTCTTGCTATTTCTGCTGACCTTGTCCACTGATAGGCTAAATTGTGAGGTACTGCTAACTGTAATAAGGCTTCTCTGGTGTGAACAAACATTATTAGGAATTTAACTGAAGTAATGGCTTCTGTTTAAATCAGTTTGTCAGTGACCTAATGAATGCAGATTAGGCTATGGACGCTGTGTTATTGTTCATATTGATGCTGAAGATACAGAAATTACATTACAAAATCTCCAATCTTTTCATTCTTCTTCCTTTTCTGTGGGAAGTTTTTGCATTTTGAAAAATATCTATCAGAGTATGGGAGCACTGACAAATCAGAGTACTTTTAAACTCAATTATTTGCCATATCCATTCATCATCAACATCTTTTGTGTAGTGGCTAATTCCATACATATTCATCATCATCACTGTGTGCACAGAACTGTCTTTAACAGTCACAGCCAGCTGTGAGGACATGGCACTACAGAGATGCCCTACAGTTGATACTGTAGATGCCCATGGTTCTTGGTAGTCCTCAGTCACCAACACTGAGGTGATTGAGGCAGTAATGAAGTGGGCTTGTCTTCTTTCTTCTCTGGTATTTCTTGCTGATGTCTGATGATTTTATGCTATTTCCCTTCTCAAAAGTGGAGGACTTAACTCTTCTAGATGCCACTTATCTTGTTTTCAGTTTTGACAGTCATCGTTCCTATGTATTTGGCAGAATGTCCTACCTATTTGCAGCCCATTGTGTTTATTCTCTGCATGGAAAAATTTGTTTCATAGACTGCTACCTGCAACTATACCCATCTTAATTAGTCATGTTCCTCATGTACTTAAGTAAAATGCACGTACATTGGATCTTATGTGTCATGAGTGTTACAAAATACTTACATTCTGCTGTTATTTACACCATCCTCATACATATTTGATTAATATATTTATAGTTTCTAGGTGGCATAGACCTCTGTTTTGCTACAGGTGCATATTTTCTATGTTTTCCATATTTTTGATCTGTATTCCCATGGCACAGCAGGTTTTGGCTGTACTGCCTTACTGTCTGAACACTGCTGGCCACATTGTGCAGTGACCTAGAAGACAGATGTGTATTTCCTTAGTCTTCCCATGACTATTTCTGCAGATATTGAATCTGCAGTCCCTTGCTGGGGGTGGAAAGGAACTGTAGCTGTGCACCCATGTTAGATGTTTACTTCTCTAGCAGCAGCTTAGTGCAATCCTCAGAAAACCCTTGATGCACTCTCTTCTGTCATGTCCACATTCTCAGCTTACTCTACGTGAGTAAATCTGACACCGGCCTTATAGGGAGGGAATGCACAAGTAGAGAAGCTGTCATTTTTATCTCTGTAACTATTCTTCAGTGATAATGAGAAGACTGAAATGACTACTATTCTCATTCTCCCTAACTGATGAGATGATTTGCCATCACCTCAATGAGCCAAGTAAGCATTCCTGGCCAAAATTTTTTCCTTTATATTTTTAGGTAGTGAGGGAAAGTATTTTGAAATAGGAGCTTGCTACTAGCTGATGAGGTCAGCAATAGAGTTGGTTACAACTAAGAAAAGGAAAGTGAATAAATTTGCCTTTGGGAATCACAGAATCATAGAATGGCCTGGGTTGAAAAGGACCACAATGATCGTCTAGTTCCAACCCCCCAACCCCCCAACTCCTCAAGTTGCTTTTTGTGCATCCACAACCTCCTGGGGCAACCTGTTCCAGTGCGTCACCACCCTCTGAGTGAAAAAAACTTCCTCCTAATATCTAACCTAAACTTCCTTGGTCTCAGTTTAAAACCATTCCCTCTTGTCCTATCACTATCCACCCTCTTAAATAGCCATTTCCCTCCTGTTCATACCCTCCCTTCAAGCACTGGAAGGCCACAATGAGGTCTCCCTGGAGCCTTCTCTTCTCCAAGCTAACAAGCCCAGTTCCCTCAACCTTTCCTCATAGGAGAGGTGATCCAGTCCTCTGATCATCTTACTGGCCCTTCTCTGGATCCACTCCAAGAGCTCCACGTCCTTCCTGTGCTGGGGGCCCCAGGCCTGGACGCAGTGCTGCAGATGGGGGCTCACAAGAGCTGAGTAGAGGGGGACAATCACCTCCCTCTCCCTGCTGGCCACCCCTTTTTTAATGCAGCCCAAAACACAGTTGGCCTTCTGGGCTGCAAGCGCACATTGCCAGCTCATGTCCAGCTTCTCATCCACCAGGACCCCCAGATCCTTCTCCACAGGGAAACACATGATAGATCATATTGAGAACTTAGAAAACTCTAACCATGAGAGCATGGTTTTGTTTCATTTAATGTGGTGTCATCCTATTCAGTTCACGAAGTGATGCACTACGTCCTGGGCCCAATGACATATCATGGCTTCTCCCTGTGATTTGGGCCTCATCTTATAACTATTCCTATTTCTTGAACTAGCCGTTTATCTACTGAAATATTAAAAATATTCAATTTATTTCACTTGGATCTATCTGACACGAAAAAAGGAAAAATATCTAGGATTTAAAATATATTACTTGGCATGATTAAATAGTGAAATGAATGAAGTTTTAATGCATGATTGGTAATTATTTAATAATTAAAGAGCTCTTATGAATATTCTTGAACACCCTGTGGAAAAGCTAAACGGTACTCTGATTTCATCAAGCATTCAAATAAAATCAGGATTTATTTTTATAAGATCATTATAAAGATAGTCTGCAGGAACATCACCACAATAATGCAAACAGAACAGAAATGTCACTTGCTATAACACCTCTTCCTTTTTAGGATAAGACTTTGATTTTTCCATGCAAAAGATTTTTCTGCACTAATGTATTTCAGGTGAACTCAATTCCAAATGCCGTTTCAGCCAGTCAGGTTTCATCAGTGGTTCAGTGATAGGTTAAGGGTGGACCAGACTTGGTCTGTAAGTGCAGATGAATGGTAGCCTCTGGCTGCAGGGGGAGCTGTCCCATTGAGCCCCTCCTGGAAACAGACAAAGGGCGATCACAAAGGAAAATCAATTGTGATAGAGAACCATTTCACTCCTGACATGAAATCATTCAATCTCAGCTTAGTCTCTGGAAATCTCATTTTGTTTTAATTTGTGTTTCCATAGTACATACATTGCAGGTTTGTGCAACATTTTAATAAGATGGTGTTTTCTTTCTTATCCTGGAAAAAGTTATCCCATTGAAATGTCAGAAATTCAAGATCAAAGTAAACTACAGGAATCATAAGTCATCTCAGGTTTTCCTTACCTCCAATATTGACCATCAGGCAAAGTTTTATGTTAAACAAGCTGTTAATTAGTCCTCCAACAGCATGGAAAATGGATGACAGAGGCCTCTGGACAAAGGTTATCAGAGATCCATCACTCCATCTCAACAATGAACCCTGTAGACAAAAAATAAAACCTTCAGAAATCTAATGGGAATTCAGGTTGCTTTTAAATTCTGTAAGTTATTTGGTACAGTTACATATTTACTGATATGGAAAAAGGACTGAGTGGAGACTTTCCTCCTTATGGTTGTTGAAAGAGTTATTGCTTGTGGGGATATCACTGTTCTGTAGAACAGCATGAATAATTCATTTTTAATTCCGTATTAGATTAATTTCACCTCATACTCTGTTCGTGAATTGTCCTCAAATAAATTGTAATTTTCTTGAATATATTTGTTATTCAGAACAGACAACAGCACTCATGAGTAATTCATTGCAGGTAGGTGACATTCAGATTTTGAGACACTCGGGATGGACACACGGGTCACTCATGCACCCTGTTACATGCTGAAACTTACAGAATTGAGTTTCTACTTCTAAAACGCACTTACAAATCTGAAAATCTTGCTTTTACCATTCTAAAATGCTAATTATAAATTCATCATATCAGTGAAAGCTCTGGTAGACTCATTGGCTGGAATATTGGTGGGAGAACATTCTGAACAAATTCATTATAAGAATCCGAATGAATACATCTATTTATAGAACCAAGTTGAGTCTACTGACCCGGTATTCTGCTAAACTGAGATTAAGTAGAGAAATAATTACCCACCATCCATCCTCTTCTTTGAGATTTGCACCTCAGCTCTCCTTCTTCAGGTGGAATTTAATTGGAATATGATGTTAATGAGAGTTTATCCCTTCAACATTTTTTCCCTTCAACTCCTATCTTTTCCCATCTTTCGAAATCATTGAAAGAATATAACAGGAGTATTTAATACTTCTTTTAGTTTTGATGATACTGAAATTATTTTCTATGGCAACAAAGGGAAGATCTCCACTTGAAAACAAAAGCATTTTTTTAAATAATAGATTTATCAGTTGAGTCCTAAAGTTCTTTTAACTGATCATTTTCATTTCTGGTCCTGGCATACTTGCCTTTTGGTAAGTTCCCCCTGTCCAGAACTGGGTATTCTGTTGTCCCTGAGAAAGTTTACGAAGGAATTCATTCTGTTCTTCACTGGTGATGCTGGTTAGGTGACCTCCTGCACTTTTAGCCCAACATGTTTTCTGTACGGTAGAAAGAGTTAAACACGGAAAATATAAAATAGCTACAGTTTTGTCTTAACAACCTTTCTGAATAAGAAGTGGGCAAAGAAAAAATGTAGAATGAATGATTAGGAGATGGAAAGGGACAGGTAATAAGAGAAAGTCCAAGAAATGGAAATCTAAGAGGAGTGAAAATGTGAAGTGACAGGGAAATCCACTGAAAGTTTGCAGTTTCAAATATGAGAAATCAAAGATAGAAAAAGAGAGGAACAGAGAGGAGAGATGCTCAGTGAAAGTAAATGACTGAACAACAGGAACCAAGTGAGTAGTGTCTGTAGTGTAACCAGTTGTATGGGTTTTCTGTACAGTCAGGAGGTGTCTCCAAACTGCAAGAAAGAAACTGAAGGGAGATAGGATGAAGTGTCTGTCACTGGACAGTTTACTGAGCAACACAGCATATGTACCTCCATATTTTTGATAGCTAAACTCAGGCAAAGTGCACTGCACAATGGAAATAAATGCAAAAAGACTGATGAGAAGAAATGGAAATTTTGGAGTAGCTGGTCCGAATGGATTCTGTTTATTTCCTCTATTTCTTCCTCATGTCCTCAGCCAGATGGGAAATGGAGTAGGCAGGAACACTGCTCCATTCTTGAGTTTCTCTAAACTCAACTCAAAAAGCTTGATTTGCATTTGATAAAGAAGGATACTTTTCTCTGCACCTTGAAGCAAGAGCACTGTAGCAGGCGTTCAGGCTCAGAGGAAAACTCTCCTCTTGAGGCATTTAAATTTCATACACTCTTGTATACAGGGCTTAAGAAGAATACGGCATGCCAAGCTAAACTTTTATGGAAATGTTTTTTTTAGTTTTCAAAGGTACAGCATCAGGCACAGGGCTTCAAATTATAGGGTTCACTTGATTTCATCTGAGCAGGCAGCAAAATGAAGTCAGAATGTCTTTTAGGAAGTATCACAAAGTGGAAAAGGGGTTTGATGAATCAGTCAAAGGCCAACCAGGAGGTACGAAGCTGTGTGCCACAAGAGAAGCAGGGGAAGAAACATCTCAACTATAACTCGTAAGTTTGGTGTCCTCTTACAATCAGCGATCCCCAAGAATCCCCTCATCTTTTCTTTGCTGTTGTATTTATTCCCAGACTGTCCAGGGAAATGGTGGAGTCACCATCCCTGGAGGTCTTCAAGAAATGTGTAGACATGGCATTGAGGGACATAGTTTAGTGGGCAGTATAGGTGGTATGTGGATGTTTGGACTAGATATTAGAGGTCTTTTCCAACCCTTAACATTCTATTATTATAGATACATCATTTTAGAGCATAAGGAAAGAAGACCCCAAGCTCAAAACACTCAAAAGGGATACAGAAAGAGAGGAAAAATAGCAACTCCAGGTCTATGTTCCAAGCAGGAGGTGGTTAATTGTAGAAGTCTGTTGTTTTGTGAAGCAGAGTACAACCAATCTCATCAGGACACTGATATGAATACCAGGTACTTTCGGTCAACACTGGTACATGACAGAAGTATGAGAAAGGGAGGAAAAAAGAGTTAGGTACAAAAAATAACTGTGGGAAGCAGAGAAGAAATGATAAACACTCCCATTTTGAGCAACACAATACCTCAGCTTCCAACCATGTCATTCTCTCTTGAATAAGCATGTAACAGTTGCCTTTAAAATTAATCCAGCCTTTCTGGCATCGACTTCGACAGATCTGCTTTGCAGATGAGTCTTGTTGAGATGGGCTAGGAATTATGTTATGTTCAGGCTTAGGTTTGTCAAAAATGTCAAACAAGAACCGAGCATTGCGATGTTTGCCTGTGGAATTGCCAGCACCTGAAAGAAACACGGAATAAACTCAGAACTCTCATTCATCTTTCCATTAAAGAAAGTAGTATTTCCCTATAACCTCTTGAATCAACTAAGCCGAGTTCAACATCTCACAGGGATGTCCAGTAAAGTGAAACTACAAAATGAAGGGCATCCAGACACTTTTTTTCCCCTTTTTTTTTTAAATAAGAAATGTAAAACATCAGTACACGAAGAGCACTAATTTAGGATTCAGATGCCATTCAGGTTATAAGCAGAATTAACTTGCTGTTGTCGTTACAGGGTCCATTGGGTGCAGCAGTACTTTAGCAATCTTTTTCACTGTGTGGTGCAATGCATCACATTTGTGGATCTGTCCCCTGGAAACAAAGCAGCAGGTTCAGCAGGCCAGCTCTGAAAGGTGTGCAAGACTCTGTGGATTCCCAAGAGTCATGTGGCTTGCCTGCCTTGAATTGTAGTATATTAGTCTCTCTTTGCTGGAGAGAGCCTATCTCTGCAAAAGTAATAGGGATTTCAGGCTGGTTCATCACACTGCTTTAGAGAAGAACAAAATACATCTGTCAGACCTGAATTAAGATGGATTTTGTTGAAAGTTCTTGGAATTGATTTCTTTCCAGTTTCCTTATTGGTAAGTAGTCAGCAGAGTTGGGTTCAACTCACAAAATATCATCGATTTCTCTCCCCAAACCACAGCTTGTAATTTCCTCTACAATTACAGAGCAGGTCTCCTTAGAAACTACTTGTATCCATTCAAAGTTTCATCTTGTGGAAACCACATTTCTCCTCTCTTTGGACAGATGTGCTCGGCACTAGTCCAGACAGAATAAAAAAAAAAAGAAAAAAAAAAAAAAAGGAGGAAGGTATGATAAATATTTTCCTCCTATACCCTCTTTTCTGCTTCCTGAAAGGAGACTTACAGCATTACTGTTTCAGCATTCTCTGAGTGTTTTTGGATTTCTGGCCATCCCAGGCAGTGATACTGGCTAAGGTGCTGCTCATGCCTTCTCAGAATATCTAGCATGTTGCAGTCTTTCTCCTCTAAGACAGAACAGGACACAAAACGGTGGGCATGTCTTCTGCCCTGATATAGTGTCATGCCACCAAAGCCTAGCCAAGCCAAGGTGATTGCACACTTGGTACTGATTTGGCTAGCAGTCATACATTGCTCATCATGTAGAACTTCAGCAACACACAGGGGAAGTCTCCACCTTCTCTTGGCATTCTCTGTGACCTTCAAAGTAACCCATCTCTGTGCAAGGAGTCCCTGCCGTGGAAAGAGCTTGGTTTGAGTGAGAGCATCAGATAAACCACAGAACCTGGTTTGGACAGATAAATCACAGGAGCTAATGACAGCTTGCAGAGGTTTGCAAGAGAGAAGCTTGCACTGTGGCAAGGTCACATGCAGTGTCTCTAACTTCTGTTTTTCCTCAGTACTTTTTTGAAAAGGTCGAGATGACATTAAACTCATTTTACATTTAGAAAAATACCTCAGATCTTCAGCCTTAATGACTGTGAAGTAAGCCTGTTCTGGCAACAGAGGCAAAAAGTTGAAGCAAGGAGACAGGTTTTATGTATATATATGTGTATATATATATATATATATATATATATATTTTTTTTTACAACGTCAGACATATAACTGAATCATGTTAAACTCACCTTCTGAGCCAGAGAGAGCTAAGGCTCCAAAAAGGAGAAAAAGAAACAGATGGTTCATTGTCAGGAGACCTGGTGATCCTGCTGCCTGTGACCTGTAAAGAGCAGAAGGTGATCAGTGTGGTACTTACACACTGTTGGAAGCTGGGAGCAGGGGAGATCCGCCACCCCATGAAAGAGACTTGCAGAAATGTATTTCACTGCACTGGGGAGAGCATGCACATGAGGTGGACTCAGAACTGCAGGGCCTGTAGCATTGTGGCCAGTGACAAAAAGTTCAGCAAGTGACCTGCAGTGTATGTCCCTGGGGTCAATACTGCTGCCAATACTTGCCAAGATTTTTGTTAGTGCCCTCTGTGATGGAACACAGTGTACCATCCGCAAATTCACAGATGATTTAAAACTAGGAGTAGTTGACATGTCAAATGGTTGTGCTGCCCTTCAGAGGGATCTCAACAGACTGGAGAAATGGGTAAACAGGAAGCTCATGGAATTCAACAAAGCAAATACCAGGTCCTGTCTCTGGTGAAGGCTAACCCCAGGCACCAGTACAGGCTGGGAGCCAACTGACTGGAAAGCAGCTCTTCAAAGAAGGAGGCGGTGGGCAACAAGCTGATCATGAGACAGTCATGCACTTTAAAAACCAAGGACAATAACTTCCTAGGTTGCATTAGAAAAAAGATAGCCGACAGATTGAGGGAAAGTAATAATTCTTCTCTGCTTAGTTCTAGTGCTCGGCTCTCCAGTACAAGATAAACACAAGTGTAATAGAGTGAGTCTAGCAAATAGCCACAGTGACAAAAAATTGACTGAAACATCTTTCGTATGAGATGAGAAAGATGGAACTGTTCAGCCCAGAGAACCGAAGGTTCTGAGGACAACTCATTGTGGCCTTTTAGTATTTAAAGGGAGTTTATAATCAGGAAAGACTTTTTTCACATTCTGATAGTGATAGGAGAAATTTTTTTAGTCCGAGGGTGTTGAAGCAGACTGCCCAGAGAAGCTGTGGATGCTCCATCCATGGCGGCGTTCCAGGCCAGGTTGGATGAGGCCTTGGCAGCGTGAGCTGGTGGGTGGCAGTCCTGCTTATGCCTACAGCAGGGGGGTTGAAACTGGATGGGCTTTAAGGTCCCTTCTGACCCAAACCATTCTATAAGTCTGTGATTCTATAAGTCTTCTGACTCCTTCCTGTTGGAAATTCTCCCTCTCAATCCACCTTACCCTTACTTCTTTCTGCTTACTCTGGTAATACCTTTCCTGCTCCTTTGCTTACACCATTTACAGCAACGTCATTATTTCTGCATCACTTCAGAATGTTGTTCAGCTCACCAATCAGAATTTTGTTTTTTGTTAGATTTCCCCCCCATTTTTCAGCATAGATTTTCTCTTTCCAAACTGTCCTGTTTCTCATTTGCTTTAGCGCACACATGAAGAGATAATTATCCATTTTCTCTCCTTACTTTTTTTTTTAAAACCAATTTTTACATTTTTTGTTTTAGTAAATCAGCTCTGAAGCGTATGAACAGAGTGCAGGAGAATGAACAGAAAGTGAAACAGCATTTGTCAGGGATAACTTGTAGGGAAGGTGTCACACAGTTGCTTTGGCAGAATTAAAAAAACACCTCCAGAGTTACTGCAATGTATACAAACAAGGATGCAACAAATAAGGACAGAATTGGTGCAGGGCTGGAAGCAGCAGCAGAAGCTTGAACTTCATTCATTCAGTGCTATGGACAAAAAGAAGAATAGACCTGAAATGCCATTGCTATGAGAAATAGAGAGATTTTGATGGACCTCAGATTGAGTTAACACAAATCACTTGGTTAGTAACTCCTACACAGAGCAAATCAAAGATAGTCCCAGTTTGCACATATTTTGACCTTCACTATGCTATAAAAAACTCCTAGCGTGATTTCATTTCAATTGTTGTGGTGGCTCTGGATTGACAGTTGAGTAAAGAAGATTGAAAGCATGCCTATTGTGAAATTGAAATCACACCTTTTGCATGGAAAAGTTACATCCGTAGTGCTAGAGAGATAGAGAAGCTGTAAGGAATAGATAACATATGAGAATGATACCTCTGTAAAACAGAAAGTGGCAGGTATATATAAATATATTTTCATATAACGTACACAGTCTTATGAACACGCATGCATATTTGTAAACTTACATGAGCATACATATACAAACATAGAGATACAAAACAGCTATGCAGAGATATTAAAAATGTTAAATGAGTATTAAAACCCACCACCTTTGCTAATAAGCTGGGGTGGTTCTAAGAAAAAATGGTAAAAAGAAGATACCAGCTTATAGATGTGTGTTCTTCTTCCCTTTAATTCCTTCCTCCTCTTCTCTTTAGGGGAGAAATCTTCGTTCTTGAGGTATTTATATTATGACAACTTTTGCTAGCATGGTTCTTTGCTCTGGTAAATGAAACCACCTCCAGTATTATCCCCAACAGCTTTTGCTGTGGGAGTGTTTTCCCTCAAACATGGGTGGGTGGGATCTGGTTCTCGCCATACTTTGTGTACATTGATTGAAATGTCTGTGTGTATTAGGGCCTTAATCTGAAACACACCCTTAATCTGGGCAATTAAGTGAGAAGTCACATGGGTCCGCAGGGCAAATTTCTATCTCAGCACCAGAGGCAGTCGGGCTCTGCCCCACTCAATGAGGGGCTGAGAGGCTTCTATGGAAATATCATCACTGGACAAAATCAGGGTAATCAGCCCTGGCATCATTAGCCAGTGCGTAAACATGTTTTCTGTGGCTAGACGGGTGTGCGAATGAAAGTGTCACTTAAGCAATTGTGTGCATGTGCTCTGTTTGTGTTCTGTTGTGTTCCGATGAACAGGTACCTGTTCATCCCTGTGTTGGCTGCAGGGCAATACCTAACGGGGACTTTGCATGAACTATCCCTGCGGGAGTATTTTTACATAAGGCCGGCATTGAGTTCTGCTGGTAAAACAATATTTTATGGTACAACGCTGAGAAGCTTTTCAAGCTCTATTAAATTTACATAGGCTCCTACCCATTTCTTTAATCCAGTTCAAACATCCTCATATACAACAAATATCTTCCCCTGAAAAAAAGCCCTGACTCATAGTACACATTTGCACTGATGCACTTACATAAAATCCAAATATTTAGTAAAGAGGTTGAAATGACCTCCATTCTTCCTCTACACAAATACAGGCCTACCACTGCTAGGCCCAGAAAAATCCATTCCTTAAAATTGTTCTTCACTCTTTGTCAGATGTGGAATATATTTTGATGAGGACATTCTCCACGGACACCACAGTCTGGAATCCAGGTCTTTCTGAGGGTGAGTGATGTGGTCGGTTTTCATGAGTTTGCTCCACAAACACCAAGATCCAAGAGCCCAGAGCTTCTTGGAATGCTCTGTTGGAAACCCACTCAGCCCTGTCACTCAGTACAGTAGATATCTCAAGAAATTCTCTCAAGAGAATGAGATCTAAAAACACATTGGGAAACACTTTTTTAGGTGAATTTATTTATGTACTGACTGCAAAACTGCAGTTGACTTCAGAAAGCTGCTTCATCTTGCTAGGAATACAATGCAGTATATATTCTCTCTCTTTGGTGATGAGCAGTTGTGGATGAGGATTATTGGGCTAATCCTACGGTATGAGAGGAAATAAGCGACCAGATTTTTATATCCACTCTCTCCATAAAATATTAAATATTAAATAAGTTATTTATATAGAACAGTAGTCTCTTCGCTACAGCTTTATGCATAACTCCTACAAATGCTGATAGATTTCATCACCTTTTTTTGTTTTGTCCTTAAATAATAAATGAATTTACTGTGATCATGCTCCAAACACTCATTACCTTGTACTATTTGCTGGATCTTTTTGACAAATAGTCCTCATGAACAGCTGTATTCCAAAAGTTCATGCAGATATGTAAGCCATGCTTTATATGCCATTCTCTTGACTCAAGGAAATTATCAGTAATAAGATTTCAGGTTCTGAAGTTAACATTCGGTTTCTATGAATATCTTACTTATTGGAAAGTTAGTGTCCTGTTTGTTCGTTTGCTAGTATATCTGTGCTAAATTTGTACAGAATCATAAAATCCTTTGAGTTGGAAGAAACTCTTAAATGTTACATAGTACAAGGTTATAGGAATTCAAAGGTCACACCTAAAAATGTGTTTTTTAGATTTTCGAGATCTTCAACAGACTTTAAAGCCCACAACCCCTGATGAAAACCAGTTGGCCATTGCATGAAGACTTATCTGAAACTTCTCACTTTAGCTTCATCATGGAAAGATGAGGCTGATTTGCTTGAATTACAAAAGCATTTTCATAGGATTTAGCTGGAATCTCTCTGCCTTTATCAAGATACCTCTTTGCTGTCTGGTTCTCGTAGCATGGACATGTTCTGTTTCCCCAAACCACTGGCCGATGTTAGGATGCATGATGCTACTCATTTGCAGTCTAGCTCTCAGCAGCCCCATGAATCCACGCAGTTTTGAAGGCTAAGCAGGAGTTTCACTGGGAGAGTCAGAGCAGTCAGTTGCATTGCAAAACAGCAAAGATGTGGTCAACCGAAACAGCAATGCAACGGCTAAGATTGTGCAAAACACTTAGATCAGTTCCCAGAGCTCTCTGTCACACTTTCTATCTTCCCCTACTCCCCTTTTCTCTCTCCCTTCTCCTGTGTTGCTAAGATATGTGTCAGCAGAATGGAAATGATACTGTTCCTGGGGGGAAATGAAATTTAATACTTTCTCCTGTGGAAAAGTGAAGGATGAGTCAAAAATGAATAGAGTTTGCTTTATATATCAAGTCTTTCATTCTGCAAGGTAACTCAAAGCACAGCACTGTGAATTTAATGCTACCAACTCCGGTGGCTGTGTAGTCAAACACAGCAGGCTTTGTACATTAAGCAGTAATGTCTCATTAGCAGGAGTTTCACTAACAAAGAAATAGGGGAGAAATGCTCATCAGAGCATTTCTCTGTGGGCAGTATTTGATCTAAGTGTCACAAGAAGCCCTGAATGCACACTGGGCTGAAATCATGTAGGATCACCTAGGTTAAATGGACCCAGCTTTCCTCTCTGCCTTTCCAGCCTTCCGTGTCTTCCCTTTTCTTTATATTCCTCCTCAAAAAATGCAGCTTCCTGATCTCTTCGGCAGTGATCTCTATGTCCGTATTGCCCTTTTTGTTTCCAAACAAGATGGTTTAATACAATTTGAGATGTCAGAATTTGATGGTCCAAAGCTCAAAGCAAGCAGCCTTGTCTGTTTGTTCGAGTAAGAAAGCTACCTCTGCCCTCAGAGACCTTTCTGTCATCTCTCACTGTATTTGCACTATGTCCTACCATATCCTGCCAGATGCTGTTATAAGGAGCTGGTGCTTTCCCATACTTCAGTTTCCCATGGGAAAGGTGGTGTAAATAAATAAGGATGACAGGATCTGTGTCTGTGATTGTTAGTTGGATCGAAATTAGTGTATTCTCTGAAAACTGTTGTAAGCTTCCTCTAGGGTGTAAAATATGATTCTTTTCAAGGAATTAAGAACTGAGTCTGTCCTATGGTGGTTTTTAAGGGGTTCCAGTCTGTAACTCCTAGGATAAAGCATTTTCAGAGTGCTAGTTTTAGCAAGTTTGTGTTCTTCTTTTCCCAGATGATCTGCCCCTATTCCTGGTGTATATGGTCCTTTTTTCTTCTCTGTCTCATTTTAAGGAGGGACAGGCATTTCACCACCTTTTTCTCTTTAACAGTTTTTTTCCCACCTCCTTCCATCCCTATCAGTTTTTACTTCAATCTGAAATAGAGCTGATCTTCTCTTTTTGACCATTTACATGACCCTTGTGTTGATTATGAGAAAATATAGGAGTTGGAAGATGTTAGGCTGTTATTAGGACCTTGCTGCTATTTGACATCAGACGAATGTGGAATTGACTTGTGGTGTCAATTACAGAGACTGTACTACCATCCTTGACTACCATCAGTCATCCGCAGTAAGGAAGTCTTTCCAAAGTTCAGTCATGTGATGACTGGATTACACCAAATAAAAAATAATAGTACGACACATCACACTTCACAACAAGGTCAGTTTTCCCTAGTTTGTAGGCTGAAAACTTTTGGTAGCCAAACCTACTGAGGTATGCTCCATCCCTGGAGGCATTCAAGGTCAGGTTGGATGAGACCCTGGGCAGCCAGCCATTGGGTGGCAATTGCCACATCAGGGGGGTTTTAGCTCAATGATGTTTAAGGTCCCTTCTATCCTAAGCCATTCTATGATTCTATGAAGTAATCCTGTGCAGCCCTACATGCTGGTGGGTAGATATTTCCACCTGGTCATACAGCATCATCAAACAAGAGGCCACTATTATTTCTGACATGCTGCTTTCCCCATTTGTTGCCAGTCATAGGCAAACACAAAGGGAAGAGGGGGCAAAAGAACAACAGATCTGAGGAAAATAAAGTGCTCTGTGCTTGCAGGATCAAACGCAGATGGCCAGTCACAGATGGATGCTTTGGGTTGGCAGGTCAAACCACAGCAGCCATCACTCTGATCACTGGCTCACTTCCCCAGTTAACTGTGTGGCCTGGTCAACTCTCTTTCTCTCTCTCTTTCCCAGTCTGGGCAAAACTGCATTTCTCTGTTGGCTGCATAGCGTCAGTCTCAACTCAGCTGAAAATTTGAGTGTGAAACTGAGAGAAAGGGCAGAAGATGGAAGTGGAGATTTGAATTCAGTGTAAATGGGAGAGCTGTGTACTTTTTGGTCCTTTGACTTAAGTAGTGGATGTGGTCAGGAAGACCTCCAGTGGGCATCTCTTGGTGTCATTGTGATTCCTCAGGTCTAGCAGGGCCTTGCTGCTGGAATGGAGTAGATACACGCTGATCCCTGCCCCTTCTTTTCTCCTTTTCTCCTTCACCTACTTGCCTATTTTTTTTTCATATGCAAAAAATGAGATGAACTCATCCCTTCATTATCTTATCTCATTACTTCTGCTATATCTTTTAATTAACTCATTTCCGACTCCAAGCAATCTCTATACATTCCTTGGGGTTTTCCAGCTGGAGGGTTTTATTGGCATAATTCAATCTCCCTCTCCTCCTTTTCCATCTTTGCTGTCTCTGCTCAGTGTTCAAGACTAACAGAGTATTTATAAATCTGTGCATGCTTCCCAAGCTAGCGTTTCCAACTACTGTAAGCCTCAGTCATTACTGTTCATGCTTGTAGAAGTCAACAACTGAATTTAAGGAATACTCAGCTTTACTAGCTTTACTGAGATCAACAAAACCTGGCAAAAAACACTTTACAGACTTCTTCCTCCTGTCCTCATTCTTGGACTTGTAGTCCCCAGCCAGTGATGAGCTATGCGGACATGACTATACACTGTGAATGGAGCTGCTATCTTTTGTCCTGCTGCCATCTGCCGCCCCAAAATGCCCATCATTTTGGAGATAACAAAGGGGACCTCTAACCAGGATTGTGTCATGGAAACATGTTCTTAGTGATTTTTAAATGGTTAAAAGTGTTCCAATATATCCTTTACTCTGTACTTTTCTTTCTTGTTTTTATTCTCTGCTTCATTTAATAAAATCCCACTGCAAGAGAACAGTGAAAGAAGAAAAAAATATGAAAGAAAAATCCCATTCAAAGCCATGTGAAATTACTTTTGAATCAGATGCAAATTTGGTCCTACTGTTCACAGATTGCAGTGTGCTGCCTTTCTCTGACATGATCTGAAGCGAAGAAGGCAGAAGTGTTATCTCTACAGCACCATGAAACTTAATGACAGCAGGACTATGAGGAAAACACTGTACCACCACCATGTGCTCAGTCTCCAGCAACAGAGCTCAGTGGCTAATGTGCCTGCTGGCACTGGTAAGTACATCACTAACCTAAAGCAAATGGAGCCTAGAGGATAAAGCTGGAGTTGGAGAGGAGGTTTATGGGCTGTGTAGTCGCCACATACACACACACAAATGCACACAGGATAGGAAGACCTTGTGGAAACTTATGACTATTGAACTGTACTCTTCTTGTTGGAAATTATGACCGCACCAACAGGTCCAGACTTTGTGCTTCCAGCTTTTCACATGAATTTCTTCACTGGGAAAGTGCCTGTCCCCTTCCACTGTCACTAGCCATAGAAAAGTTAAATGCAGACAGCTGGAGAGTAAATGCACAGATGGGCTATTTGTCCTGTCCATCCACTTGCTCCATAGCCATGTTGCCTATGCCTTTATGTCTTTTGTCTCCATGCTCTGTAGCTCAGTGAAAATTATGAATCTTGGTCTTCCGGGAACCATTAAAGTAGGGTTGCAACCTTTTCCTGATGTAGTGACGTGCCCAAAACCAAAAGGCTTTGCCAGCTGAACCTTCTTGAAGACATGCAATAATATGCATAACATGAGTTTACCTAATACCAAAGAATTGGGTATCACCCAGGGATGGTTAGGTCTCACACAATTAAAGATTACTTTAGGACAAAACTAACATTGGTTCCACTACTTAGATTTCTAGGAGGGAATGTTGGTCTACAGTGCACTGAAAGAAAGAGAGATGCTGAATGTTGCCCGTTTTGTTATCTTAGCTGAGCTCATATCCTTGATATTTTAGACAAGACTGACTACTCTCATGAATCATGGCAAGAGTAGTGCTACATCACCAGGAGATGCTGGCTGTTAGCAGAAGGCTCAACAGCTCCAGCTTTAAATTGAGTACGGTATCTTCAGACTCCATCAATCAAACTTGGTGAATGCCAGTTGGCTTTACAGCCTTCTGCTGCTGTGACCAGTGCTGCTCTGTGTGTGTGGCTCAGCTGGCTTTAGTGCTGCCTACTACAGGAGCCTTCTTCAGTACATGCTCCCACCTCTGCAGCAGTTCTAGTGGTATGTGGTCTCGCAATCCACTTGGGCAGCAGCAATCACTGCAAGTGCATATTTATCTGACGACAGATTGATTTCCATATTCCCCCACCTGTTATCCAAGTCACATTACCCAAGAAGAAGTCAAGTTTTACCTTTCCTTCCTGGACTAAACTCATGAAAAATCCCCCAGCAAAGTCTCATCTAGAAAGATCAACTCAATTGAAGAGTTCAGCTTGCTCTGAATGAGGCAGATTGTACAGACACAGTAATCTGAAGTAAAGATATGTCTGACAGCTGCTAAATTCTTTCTAACCATCACTTTCTGTTGGGTTATTTCTGTTGGGTTATTATGTAATCTTGATAGTATTAACCTGTATTATTTTTCTTTGTTCTATCATCATCTAAGAACTTGTATAGGTTAAGTCCCACCATGTGAACATGGTGAATTCTTGTCCTTTAGATCCATGCTAAATAATTAAAATACAGCCTGGCTTAAATAAATAAATAAACAAATAGAATAGAACAGAATAGAATAGAATCTAGGTGGTTGTTTCTAAACTGTGTGTTTATATGAGCAAAAGAGAAAAAGACAGGTTTGTTACAAGAGCAGACCAGAAACAGCTTACAAAGACGGCATGAAACTGTTCCCATCTGGCCATGGTGGTGATTTAAGCTGGGATTTTCAAAGACACCTGATGTAGTGACGTGCCCAAAACCAAAAGGCTTTGCCAGATTTCCAAACTTTAATGTGGAATGAAGAGCATCACTGCGTTCACCACATCTGAAATACTCCACTCTGCAAACTTTCTGGGTGTTTTGCTGACCAGTTTTGTTCCTGTTTGGAAGGGAAATGACTTGGACAGGATCAGTGTTTTTGCTTTCTCTCAGCTCCCCCAGTCATCTGTAGCGGTAGCAGTACTTTATTCTATTTGCTCTCATTTCAAGATCCTCATTGTGTGTCAGCAAGTCTACTTAGGCTTGGCAGGGAGAGAGATGTATTAACTGTTCTGCTACACCATTCCCCTGGAGCCTTTTGGGTACCTTTAAAAAAAGTGGAAAAAAAAAAGGATTAAAAACATAGAACAATTAAGAATCTCCATCCTGCTTCTAAAGCCTCAGTGATCTTACCAGGTGCCTGGACACCTTGAACAGTGCAGCAACCTGTCTAATCATAGAATCATAGAATGGCTTGGGTTGAAAAGAACCACAATGATCATCTAGTTTCAACCTCCCTGCTACGTGCAGGGTGGCCAACCATTAGACCAGACTGCCCAGAGCCACATCCAGCCCTGGCCTTGAATGCCTCCAGGGATGGGGCACTGAGATGATTATGAAGCAAAGGAATCCAACACTTAGGTGAGATTTCAAACCTAGTCTCTCAGTTAGCAAGTACCCTCAATAGACAAATGAAATAGGATGAGGTATACATGTTTCTGGCAGAAATATCTTGGAGTCAAGTGTCACAAAGACAACACTGCTGATGGCTTTACTGTTGTTGAACAATGAAAAGGATGTATCTAAGGGCTGATGGCATTAAGTGGCAGCTTTTCTCATGGCATCTTTTCAGCAAAATGAACTGGCACAATTAGTCAAAATTTTCCATCTGTATTATTTTCAGAGAAAAATGGGGCTTAAACTAAAAAAAAAACCAACGCAGTTTTCCAAGGAAAATCTTTTGACTTGTGAGGTGTATTCCTACCACATAGCTTAGCTTATGCAGAAGAGCAGTGCATGATATACTACTAAGATACAGAGAAAATGAGCCATTTGGGGCTTGACATGACAAAGCTTGTGGATGTGATTTTCTCTCAAGAAATGTATAAGTCTGAGTTGAAAATGAGGCCCAGCTTTTTAAAATGAAAAATAAACACTTCCCAGAGGAGAAAAATAAGCTCTTAACAATTTTAATTAATTTTGTAACTGCTCCTCCCCCCAAAACCAAGATAGCTGGGAGCACGTACAGGAATACCTCCAGACACTGTGCTAACAACCTAATAAAAATATTTACTTACACTGACTTTGATTCAATTAGTGATTTATTCTAATTATCTGACAGAAATTAACTACCTTTCTTTATTAGATCCTAAATAAAATTAATTTAATTTAATTCTACTGACTTGAATAACTCACAGAGGGGAAGAGCTGAATATTGTGTGAGTGCAGGCTGTTCAGCTCCTTGCAGAATGGGACCTTCTGAAGGCTCCCCTCTCCATGGGCTTGCTCTGCATCTCCCCAGCCCTTGAAAGGATCACGGACTTGTGAAGGGATAATGAAATCTCTGTACAATTATAATGGATTACTAAAAGTATCAGAGTTGTTGTAAATAAATCATTATATCAGGCTCATTTAGCCTGAGTCCTACCCTCAGATGGCTTGTAACACAATCCCAGCTCTGAAAGTCAGCCATTCCTTCACAATTAGATTTATCACTAATCAGAAATAGAAGCTTTCCCTGCCAGCCCTGAACTGTGCTTGAAAAAGTTGGGTTCCAGCCTCAAAGCTGTGTTTATTCGTTTACTCAAATCTAAAAAAAAGCCACCCATCTGTGAAGATTTAGGTGGCATAACTATTAATTAAAACATACATTGACCACCCCACAGTGTGCATCATCCACAGTAACCCAGCCATCTAGTAAATCATAGCAGCAGAAAGTCTTCTTTCACCTCCATGTCCTTTGGCAACACACCTTCCATCTTCCTCAAAAAATCCATTAGTTTCATGGTTTGCAGCAATCATGTCCCTGCAAGCCTCAATTGTCCCTTTCCACAAAGCCTGGCAGGAAGAGGCACATGAGAAAAGAGCCAAATACATGTCGTGACCGGAGACAGAGATCTCTCCCAACTGGTTTGGGTGGTACGCCAGTGGGATTTGTGTCCTGGAAGGCCTCAGGTCACTCCTAATTCAGGGCCAAATTCCTATGCAGAAGTGAGTAAAATCCTTCTCCCTCTCCCCCATACATAAGCAAACAAAATTACTGCTAAGTAAATTCATCTTCTGCAAATATGTATGTTACGATTACGTTGAGAGCAGGTTGAATGTGAGTCAGCAGTGTGCCCTGGCAGCCAGAAGGGCCAACCATGCCCTGAGGTACAGCAGGTCCAGCACTGCCATAGGATGAGGGGAAGGGTTGTCCCCTCTGCTCTGTGCTGTGTGGCCTCACCTCCAGTTCTGGGTGAAGGTCTGGGTGCCACAACATAAGGACACAAGACTATTTGAGAGTATCAAAAGGATTGCTGCAAAGGATATTCTATGATGCCAGGGTACCACTTGATATACTGTGTGAATGGATGTAAATAAAATCCTTTCACCATTGCAGTCCAGCCATCTCTGGGCAGGCATGGCAACTGAATAGCAGTGCTCATGTTCAGTCATCAGTGACACAGCAGAGAAGTTTTTTATAATATAACCTGGGATGACTTTATTCAGAGTTTCACACAAGGAAGGGAAAAAGTAATATTGTACTGAGTTACAGCTTGAGTAAAAAACAGCCGTGTGTGGGAGGAGACATCTGGATATGACCAGATTATATTTTGTAGTTTAATCCTTTAACTGCTTCACAAATAGATTTAGGTGTCAAAATACTCTTTGAAATTTCCTTAATGAAATTATTTTTCAGTGAAATTCATTTCAACGAGCAGCATTCTGCCAGTCTGTATACACAGTCTCCAATGCCTTCTGAAGACACAGAAGAGTTTTTCTACTACTATGTGACCTCATGAAATAATAATCCCGGATATACTTCATGTATAATTCTTGGTCCCTGAGGAGATGATTAAAGAGAGGAAGAAATGTTTTGTCTAGGGACAGAAAAACTGTGGGAATAATAAATAACATGTGGAGCAGAACTGCACAAGGCAGAAACCCAACACCAGCCTCCATCCCAATATCCTCCAGTGCCAGGTCTTTAGGAGAGTACAGTCTAAGCTATTAGATAGAGACTTGAAAGTAGATAGTATTAAAAAAAACATTACTCTCCTTTGTCATAGATTATTTTCTACACCCCAAAATCTAATGCGTTGCACAGAATGGATTAATTTTGACAAACTTTCTCTCTTGCTGACTACATTGAACATACATAACAATGAATATAAACAAGAAGCATTAATGGATCTCATGTTGAAACTTTGTCAAGCATGGCATAACATTCCTATAATAAAATTTTACTATTTCAGTACGACATGTTGTTCAGTAGAGCCCAGTTAAACACAGCTATAGCTATTTGGTATATGGAACTAATTAATATAATAATTGAGTGGCATCATGCTTTAGATTTCAGTTAAGTGGACACAGTGTTTCAGTGCATGTATTTGCCTGTGATAGTGTGGTCCAAGAAAGCTTCTGTCAACCAAACCTTGTAGGACATGGCACTGCAGAGTGTGAACATGGTCCCTGCTGATATGCCAGTCACATATCAGAGAAAGTTGTGCATCTGGTAAAGTGTGAGGGTACAGAGCTTCCTAGCTCTGTACAAGGAAAGTTCCCAAGACACTTAGGGCCATCCTTTTAATTCTCTTACTAGTCCCTTGGTTGTGAGTATAAACTGCCAGCACAGCTCCCAGGCCATAAGAATGAAATGCAAACATCATCAGAGAGGATGCTGCTCTATAAAGAAACTCAAAAGTGGCACCTGGGCCAGAGACCATAAATAAACAACCTCTCTGCTCTCCATAGCACAGATGAGCACTGTACAAATACCCCATATGAATTCATGCTCTTCGTTTCCAAAATAATTCAGTAAATCTGTAAGATCTGATGACAAAGGTAAGGGTGAACAGATCCATGAGACATCCTCAGTCACAGTGGCATACCTCTCTGACACAAGGATTGCATTAGTAAACCAGACCCATGGCATTCATATGAGAACCAGTAATGTGCATTGAAATAAAGCAATTAAACTGGATAATACGTTTCAGTGAAACAACTGTTTCAATCCAGCAGAAGCAGCAGGCAATAATTTCATTTTATTTTAGAAAACTTTTTTAAAAAGGACATTTTAAAAACTCATAACAGTTTGAGTAAATGTAAAAGGAAGTCTTTAGTCAGCACTCAGAAAAATGAGAAAATGGATGATTTAAGATGAAGAACCTATAAACTAGACCTTCTTGAAGTTATCAAAACTAGCAGAAGATCTGATAATAAAAGGAACATTTAACAAAAAATAAGAAAATGAAGCAGAATAAAAAGTAGTGACAAATGCTTCATATATTAAAGCAATTATTGTTCAGTTTGCTGCATTGTAACAACAATATAGCACAAACTTTATGAGCAGCTTTGTGAATTTAGCAAAAATGAGAGGAGGCAGTTTTGAAATCGCATCAAGTGGTTATATAGTGATTCAGCTGTGTCTGTTTGATCTGAGCATCACTTTTAAAGCTGAAATGGTACTGTGGGGTCCAGGATGATCTCTACTTTCCACTTTAGTTAGTAAAACAAAGGCTTCATGCAGAGCTTGTGTCACATGCACAGCGTGTACTACAGCAGGCATTAATAGCTCCTACCACATCTGATGGATTGCATGTTTGTTCATCACCTTACCCATTCACAGCCACCAATTTCAGAGTCAGCAGCAACTGCTTTTGGCCAAGTTGTAATGAAAATCATGAAGGACACAAGCACCAAATGCCATCTTGGTTTTCAAGGTAAGAGTGACAGAGCTTGACTTAGTAACCTGTTGTTGGAGATTGATTAATTATGTACTTGGTGGACTGAAGCCTACATTTAGACTGTCTATGACAGATAGTCACTTTGGGCATTTGTTAAATTCTTACCTCTGCTGGTTGCAAAGGGTGTGGCAGCCCTGCCTACTGCCTGAGTCATGCATTGCTCTTCTGACAATAATGGATGTCTTAACAGGTATCATCTCAGTCTAGCTTAGATGCTATGGTAGATTGTCTGAATATGGTCTGTGATTATGCTTCTAAAAGGAAAAAGGGACAGATCTGTCTGCATTCTAAAACACTGCCTTAGGAAATGGTTTGTAGTTTTTAGTAGCAACTCTTAATTTTGATATAGAGATCATCATGCAATCAAGATATTTCCAGTAACAGTTATATTGTGTAAAACAGTACTCAAGCATTAAAAAAAACCTGGTCTCTGCCTTGTAGACCTCTTCTGCTTTTAGCATTATAAGAACTATATCCTTTCTTATCCCAGCTGCTCCCTTTTACAGGAGGATGTTTGCAGTACTGTGAGAGAGCTAATGAATTCATTCATGAAACTAATTCTGAGTTAAAGGGGATGAAGGAAGTGACTCACAGGTTTTGGTTGCTGCAATTTTGTTAAGCTTGTTGGTGGTAACAGCTGTTCCTTGAGTGAGTGAATCTGAAAAAGCTTCCTTCCCTCCTTATCATTACCAGAGTTATTAAAAAGGAAGGGTAAGGTAGAGAGCTGGCTCTAAGGAAATCTAAAATATCACAGCTAATCTGCTACTGGCACTTGGATTGATTCACCTAAAGCATGGTTGTCCAACCTTTTGATTTGCCTGGGCTACATTGGGAGAACAGGTATTGCCTATGGGTACATATAAAATATATAATACATTTAATGAACATAAGTAATAAAACTTATTTTTACGTATTTTTATTAAAATGTAAAAAAACAAACCAAACCAAAACAGGGAGTAACAATAACATATAACTAGTGGGATGATTGACCATGTTTCTGTGAAACAAATGCATCAGGGTGATTTGATGGCAGTGGTTGCCATTCCTACAGCATTCCTTAGGTGTTCGTCTGAGATTTTTGATAAAATATTACTCTTCCTGTGCTTCATCCTTGACAATGTTTGTTCACAAATACATGTACAGCCAAAAACTGATGACATGAATAAGGTGTGACTGCAAAGAGGGATATTTTTCTCTGGTAAAGAGGCACGACCAATTTTTTCTTTGAGTTGAACATCTGATTGCATCTCTGTACATTCCATGTGAAAATTTGCAGGTAATGTATTTATGACAAGTGAAAATGGAGTTGTAAATATACAAAAAAGTGATTTTTTTTTTTTTTTAATCTGGAAACCTATTCTCAAATTCCTGTATCAAGATGTAAAGCATGACTGCATATTTTTCACTAATTACAGGACTGTGTTCAACCAATGTAACAAAATGTATAAATTTTTTGCCACACATGAACTTGCCATAATTTAAGTTTTGTTTCAAACACTGTTACTATCTGAAACATAGCATATATAAGGTAATTTTCATCCTGAAGACTCATGTTTAACTCATTTAAATGAGCTGTCAAATCCCCCAAAAATGCAAAATCTGTGAGCCATTTTTAATCTTCACATTCTGGCACAAATTTTCCTTTTGATTCCATAAAAGACTTGATTTCATTTTGCAAATCATAAAGTATTTTTAGCATTTTGCCCTGACTTAGCCACCTTCCTTCAGAAAAGTAAATGATGACCCCATAACCAGTATCCATACTTGTAAGGTATTCCTAAAATTGACAATGATTCAGTCTCTTGACTTTTAGAAATTCCCTTTTTTTTTTTTTTTTTTTTATTATTTGTATGATATTATCTATTTTTCAAGTTTTTGCACATAGATTTTCTTGATGTCTGATGCAGTGATATTTCATCAAATGGGAATTACCTATGGTAACTGCATCATATTATATTAATTTTATAACTCCTTTTTTTTTTTTTTTTTTTTTTTACCAACCATCCCTGGGGCATCATCAGTAGCTCTACCAGACATGTTGACAAAGGTTAAAGAAAATCAATGTAATGTATTTTTTTTATTGCTTCATCCAGCTCAAGAGATTTAGCTGTGTCCTTCAATGGCACCAAAGAAGCCATTTCTTCAGCGACATTATATTCGTTATCAATACCTCTAATGAAAATAGCAAGCAGAACCATAACTGTAGCATCAGTACTTTCATCTGTCAACAAAGAAGAAATTTGAAATTAGCAGCTTTACTCTCTCCAAAATTTATTTTTGATAGTTTTTCCTGTTACTTCAGTTCATCCGTCTATATTTTGGTGAGACAAACTGGTTTCAGAAAAATGTATATATATATATATATATGTATAATCAGTACTCATTATATCTTCCTTGCTTTCCATACATTGCTTAACAAACTCACCACCAGGAAATGATTTTAGTTTTTTTGCAATCAGATCTACTATCACGTAACAAGCTTTTAAAATAGTCTGTTTCAGCTTTAACTTTTAAAAAAAATATATTGTTGAGATGATAGACTTTTTCCAGTTCCAAACTGAGCTGGGTCACATGCAGTAGAAACTGAAGAAAGGTGAAAGAGCTTATTTGGGAGAGCTAAGGAAGGAGAGACAAAAAAATCATCCACTTCACTGAAATCTAACAGCAGAACCTGGAGTAGCATTTTGGGGAAAGATGAGGTGTTATTGGAGACCACAACAGACAGGGCCTTAGCAGAAATGGAAAATGATCCTGTGATTAGTTAGGCAGGATCTGTTGTCACACATGGAGTAACAAGCCCCAAAGTCACATTTGCCATCTCCCACCTTTCCTCTATCCATCTGCAATCTGCCTCTTCTCCCAAGGCTCAATGTCTCTTCTTTCCCTCCAAAATCCATCTAGATCCCACACTCTCTCCCCAGTGTTATGAAGACGTCAGAGTCTGCTCCAAGAGAGAGATGTTACACAGCAAGAACAAATCTGACAGAATAGGGACTGAGCATTGTTTACCCTTCCCACACCCACGCAGAAGCACTACCACACAGTAAGAAGATTAGACACGCTCCTCCTGACTCTGGCTGCAATGAGAAATAAGAAATAATGAGGTGATTTATTATCCCCTGTCCCTCCTGAAGATCTCACCACACTCTGGTTCTGTCCTGCACAGCTCTGCAATTGATTTCAGAGAGACAGAATTCTGTTCGCTCTTTTGCTGAAGCAAAATACCCTGTCTGTTCCTGAACATAAACAAATGAGGGAACAGGCAAGCTGCCAGGTCCTCGGAACTTTCCCTCATAAAAGCAATATATGTGCTTATTGTTCTTCTAGATTACAAAAATTGAAAAGGAGAAAAGAAATAGTAAGTTGCATAGCTTATTTTATGGAATGGAAAACACAGCAGCAGACCTCTATTGGAATGATGTCTGTCTAACCATGAATGTGTCAGGGCTAGACTGAGAGCACCATCTTCACGTAGATGAGTCAAGATTTCCCAAGAGGAGTTTCCACTGAGTTCAGCATAGTTTACTGATTTTGTTGGGGAACATAGAACCATAGAAATGCTCCTGGCTTCGACCAGTCCATCCCTTAAGTGCCACCAGTCTTTTGCACTCCAGGGCACCCCAAAGTCTCAGAGTCAGAGTCCTTTTCTGCCAAACATTGTGCAGAGATGAGCAAACAGTCCTTGTCCTGGAAACATTGTGAAGCTGTCTTCAGATGATTCTATATTTCAAATGTGTCTGAATGGAATACAAGGAGGTTATGCAATACTGAGTTTTGGATTATGAACTTGCACAGGATGGGTTAGATTCTTAGGCTTTAAATCTAAACTGGTTGTTGTCATCTTTGATTGTCTTGATTTCTTTGAAACCCCGGATGAAATAAAGGTGGAATAGATCTAAATTACGCTGCTGAAAAGCAGGCACCAGTGATATTACTGTTACTGCTGACTGTACAAGCAAGAGCAGGGTATCCGGGCTGGTCCTGGTTGAGCAGGCAGCTCTCCAGAAGAGTGGTGTTGATACAGTCACGGTATACTGAAAAGTTTAATTAATGTTTATTTACAGTCTCCTGCAGCCTATGACATACTGTTGACAGAGAGTGAAATGCAAGGTCCCCATGGAGCCAAGGAAGCTATAGGCAGAGTGCACTGGCTTGGTGCAAGATGAGGACAAGACACTGAAAGATCTTTGTGTGGCATTCTCCCTGTCCTGCAAGGTGAGCATGCAGCTAAGAAACTGCGAAGTTTTGATGCCTACAAGTCCTTCCACCCTGTTGCTCTGTGACAGGGGTCTGCTTTGACAGACAGCTCTAAGACATACCTTCAGTGTGCTATGAGGCATTGGGAGGACAATTCAAAGCTAACCCCAGGCTGACCAGTCTAACTCAATGTCAGCAGATGCCTCATCTTCATCCCAGAAGTGCTGTGGTTGCACTAGGCTACTGCTGTGCCCAGGATCATTAGATCTGCCTCTCAAGAAGACTAAGGATCTTGGGCAGAATGACATGGCAGTTTAATGGTGCTGCTTCCAGAGCTAATTCAGGATTCAAAGCATTAGGCTGAATTGCATAGTTTCAATGTATCCGAAGTTACTTATGATTTTTGATTACATCATTCAAAGTGATCATAGAATCATAGGATAAATCATAGAATGTTTTGAGTTAAAAGAGACCTTTAAGATCATCTAGTTTCAACCCTCTGCTATAGGTGGGGATACCTCCCTTCAGACCAGGTTGCTCAAAGCCCCATCCAGCCTGGCCTTGAAACATTCACAGCCTCTCTGGGCAACCTGTTCCAGTGTCTCACCACTCTCACAGTAAAGAATTTCTTTTTAATATCTAATCTAACTCTACCCTCCACCAGTTTAAAATCATTTCCCCTTGTCCAGTTGCTACATGACCTTAGAAAAATCTCTCTCCAGCTTTCCCGTAGGCCCTCTTCAGAAGGCTGCTATAAGGTCTCCCCAGAGCCTTCTCTTCTCCACGCTGAACAGCCCAAGCTCACTCAGCCTGTCCTCATAGGTGAGGTGCTCCAGCCCTCTGATCATCTTCGTGGCCCTCCTCTGGATTTGCTCTAACAGCTCCATATCCTTCTTGTGTGGGAAGCCCCAGAACTGGACGTAGTACTCCAGGTGGAGTCTCACGAGAGCAGAGTAGAGGGGCAGAATCACCTTCCTCGACCTGCTGGTCACACTTCCCCTGATGCAATCTAGGATACAGTTGGCCTTCTGGGCTGCAAGCGCACATTGCTGGCTCATGTTGAATCTTTCATCAATGGACATTCCCAAATCTTCTCCTCGGGGCTGTTCTCAAGTTATTCTCTGCCCAGCCCATCTGCTTAGGATTGCCCCAACCCAGGTGCAGGATCTTGCTTGTTGAACTCCATAAGGTTGGCATGGGCCCACCCCTCAAGCCTGTCCAGGTCCCTCTGGATAGCATCCCTTCCCTCTAGCATTTCAACTGAACCACTCAGCTTGGTGTCATCTGCAAACTTCCTGACAGTTCACTCAGTTCCACTGTCCTTGCTGCCTACAAAGATGTTAAATAACACCGGTCCCAGCACCAATCTCTGAGGAACACCACTCGTCACTTGTCTCTGCTTGGACACTAAGCCATTGACCACAACTCTCTGAGAGTGACCACTCAGCCAATTCCTTATCCAGCAAGTTGTCCATCCATCAAATCCATTTTCCTCCAATTTGGCAATCAGCACATCATGTGGGACAGTGTTAAATCTTTTGCACAAGTCCAGGTAGATGACATCAGTTGCTCCTCCTTTATTCATTGAAAATGTAACTTTGTCATAAAAGGCCACCAAATTTCTCAGGCGTATCTTGTCCTTTGCCCTCGATGAAGCCATGCTGGTTACCACCAATCACCTCATCTTTATTTTACCTGTGCCTTAGTAGGGCCTATGATCTTTGATAAGAACTCATAAGGGAGAGATTTAGCACTGCAGCTGTAGGTACTCTACTGCTATTGATGGTCATCCTTTGGTGTTTTCCCTTCTAGCCCCAAAACCCATAGTGCAAACACACAATTGCTGCCCTCCTCTAAACTCCAGTCTCCATCTGTCAGAAAGACACCTGACAGAGCCTTCCATTCAATCCTTGAGAAGAGCTTAGTCTGGCAATTTTTAGGACTGTAGAATGGGGAAGCACAACGTTAAAGGAATGAAAACGAATGGAGTCAAGTACAAAGGAATCAGGTTAGGTTAATAATATTGGAAGGTCATTATTAATTTTTGCTGGCTTTTCATAATACATATTTTTTCAAGGCTGCTCAGATACGTTACCATGATAAGCACAGCACAAAAGCTCAGCCAGACATCCAGACATTGTACCTTCACCTTATTATGTGTGACTGAAACTGCAAACAGCTCAGATCAATCTCAGAGATATTAAATTAGAGCTGAATCTCTCTCTGTCTCCCATACGAAGTGAGCTGAGCTAAATCTGAGATAATGCCCATATCAAGAGACATTACAAACCATACTCTGCTGGGTGAAGATTTATTTTTAGTTTTTCCACAGAATATTTCTGGTTATATGAACAATGGGAAAGGAGAAAAATTTTCAGCATTAGAAATGCATTGAATCTGTACATGCATTATGTAGCAGCTAGAAGTTCTGTCTTTAAGTCAGGACAGAATAATGATTCTTGCATAATGTAACAATATGATAACTAAGAAGAAGGCCTGAGCTAAAATGGCTACCAGAGACTATTACAGAGTCACAACAACAAGGGCATTAGAAAATGAAGGCAAATAAGTAAACAACACAAGAAAAGAAAACGTAGATGCAGTGAACAGAAAGGAAACATTCTTTATGGAGTGAGTGCAGAGAAAGGGATAATAAGTTAGATGCCTAAATTAAACTAAATTTGTACATGCTGGCATTTTCTATCTCTTACATCTTAGAAAAAACATCTTCGTCCATTTGTCACACAGCTACTGCCGTTCTTATGGGAATAAAATGGATTGTGCATCCTGTTCCAGTGTCCAAAACACTGAACTGATCATTGTTGTTGCTATGATCACAGCTAAAGTGGTTGAAGCCTTCTCAGAGGGATCGGTGACCATTTTGTGCTATATCAAATTATAGATGTAACTAAAAAAAAAAGACTGGGTATGGGCTGACACATCATCTAGGATCACCCCAAATGCTTATTACTAAAAGATCTCTGGCATAATTTTTGCCCTTTCCTAATTAATATCTTACCAGATGGACACAGATGAGGAATTACCTGGACAAGAGGCATTTTGAATGCAAAAACATTTTTTTGGGTATTGGGAGAAGGTTTAACTGTGTGGACATTAATAGTGCTGTGCCACTTGGTCTCAGTGCAAGTTTGCACTCCTTGGTTTATTTAATATTAGAGAATTTAACCTTTGAGAACTCATAGAGGTCAAATGATGTACCAGAAAATAATAACACATGGCAAGCACAGTGTCTATACATATATAAGTAAAAGATCAGTCAACATCAGTTCCTGGAAGAAATCTAGAACAAATAATCAGCTAAATTCTCTGTAAGTATCTGAAGGACAATAAGGAGATAAATAATAGCCTACTGGAATTCATCACAACTGGACTGCATTAAATCAGTCTAACTTCTACAGAGTTAGAGATGAGGCATTTATCTTCAACATATTTTGATTTTAACTCTGCCTCATCTGACATTCTTTTTAAAAAATCTACATGTATATATCCTTAGCAGAACTTCTACAGTATGGGACAACATTTCTGAGCATATTTCCAGTAGTTCACTGTTAAGATGGAAAGAGATGCTAAATGGGGTGCCAGAGGGATCTGTCTTGGATCTCTCTCTACTTGATATTTTAATTAATGACCTGAATGATGGAAGAGAAAATATGATTATTAAATTTGAAGATGGCCTGAAGACAAGAAGGACATCAAATGCATTGCAGGACAGATCTAGAATTTGAAGAGAACTTCAGAAATGCAGATGTCAAGTAAAATTCAAAGTGGAAAAATGCAAGATATGACAATAAGATAAAAGTAATCCACTGTACATATGTAGTACAATCAGAAAGCAGCTGTTGTTTAAGACAAGTTTTAAAAGTTAAGGGGTCTGTATAAGCAAGCAAGGATGTATAATAGCAAGCTAAAAAGTTAGAGCTGAGGATGCAGGAGTCTTGGGTTTACATTTAAAGGGTTTACTTCAGTTTAGCTTTACTTTGGTCTTACGGACAGACCAGCCATCAGCAGCAAATAGCAAGAGCAGACTTGAGGAGCATCTTCCAGTTTACTCTCATTCCGAAGGAAAGCACGTCATGTACTTCAAGACTGTTCTGCAGTGCAAGACATATTATGTTGGGATAGTCTCAATCACTTCAAAACTACAATTCTAACAACTGAAAAATACGAATGTACTTGCACTGTCATGGGGTATTATAAGCTGAACCCAACATCATTTTCCCATTATAAAGTGGCAGATATCAGATAAGGTTTTACATGCAGGAGAACAGCTTCCAAGACATACTGTTCTGTTTCGCTTTTTGGAAGAGTTCATCTGATGTGCTGTTTATTTCTGGGTGTCAGAAAGACAAGCTGGAGTTACTCTACAAGAAAGAGATTTTGAAAGTATGATCTATTAGGAAAAACTGAATGACTTGGGATTGTTTAGCTTGGAAGAAATTTGATTAGGGACATGACAACATTCCGCAAACACTTCAATAGAGAAGAGAATAATCTGTTCTCTCTTCCCATAATGAGTAGCACAAGCAAGAAAAACGGGAAAAACCTACTAAATCTATGTATAGAGAAGCTCCGGCATAGATTGCCCAGTGAAGAGTGGCAGTCTCTATCCAGAAAGGTCAGTAGAGCAATTGAACAAGTCAGAATATCCTTCTTTAGGCTAGGTAGCTGGAGTAGACAGGTGGGAAAGGCCACTCCCAATCTATTTTTTCTATGATTCTATGCTCATTCCTTCTGGATCCATGGAGCTACATTATATTTTGCAAAGTACTTTGCTTCGCACTGTGGAGAGCAGATTGCTTTGGTTGTAGAACAGCCATTCACTGGTGCTTAGGATGTTCTCCTGGGATGCAGTCAGAAGCTGAAGGTGAAAAGGTCCCAGGATCCCATCTTGAGTATCTCACTCCCGTGAAAGTCTGACTCCTCTTGCTGGACAAAAATAGATGCATACTACAGATCATTCTCCATTTCAAACCATGGTTTTGAATAACTGTGCTTATTCTAACTGAGATCAGAGGGTTGCAGACCAGATTGTATGCAGAAATAGAGCTTAAGGTGAATATATTGTCAGTTTTCTTGGGAATATGATGAGGTATTGAGAACTGAGTTGTGTCACTACTGCCTAAATTCCATGTCAAGCTCTCGAACTCCCTTGTACACATACATCTAAGCAAATTCCTTCAAATAACATAAGAGTACTGTGTTGAACACAAGTACCTTCAATAGAATAACAAGAAGACAATGAAAAGTAAAAAGAGGGAAGGTAACAGGAATTACCTGTTGCAGTGGCATATCTACAGGGCAAATTAAGCAAGCACCTGACTGCTGATTACAGTCCTTATCTAGAACAGGACACTATCTGTATTCACCTGGTAGTAAACTGTTGTTGATTGCAGAAGGTATTTGTACAAACTAGTCAGCCTACCAAGATCCACCTTTCTTTCTGGCATGGTGCAAATAGCACAAAAAGGACACCTTTGCTGAAGAAACACAAGGTCTGCTGTAAAGCCATGTGGGTTTGAAAGAGACTCACAGTATTTTGTCCCTTACAGAATAAGGGCCAGACATCCCACTCTTCAGGAAGAACAAGTCGTTTAGCACGGAGTCAAGAAAAAAGTATGGCCTAAACAGTGCAGAATCATTGTGCTGATGACCACATGTGCAGTGATATTTTAAAAAAGAGCTCTGGCTTTTTAGTGCTCTACAAACTGCCAACTTGATCCTTTAAAACCTTCATGCGTGGAATTCACACTGACTTGTGTATAAGGAGGACTAGCCAGTTCAAAGCTTTGAATATTAAACAATCACTTGTCATCCCTGTTGTCACTGCTTGGAACTCGCATCACATTATTTTCTGGGGGCAGAAAGTGTTCAAAACATTTTCATACTCAGGCTTAAGTGAACTGAGAAGACTAATATTTATAGAGCAATTATTATAGATAGGAAATCTACGCTCTTTTTCATCCCTCAAAAAAAAAAAAAAAAAACCCACTACCAACCTGAAATGAAAATAGCATCAGCAATATCTACAACAAAGCAATCACTGAAACAAATAGTCAATATTAAAAAGAATATGAGGCCATCCCAGAACAACCTCCATCTTATTAGGTAGTCTAGACAGTCTGGCTGCAATAACATCAAGAATTTTGCTTTCTCAAGCTGCAACATATTATTTTTAGCAGCCAAAACGCTCCATAGGCAAGGAGAGCATACAGTCAAGCTTTATTTTGGCAGTGCTGTTGATTTCTAATATATAGTGAAATAAATTGTAAGGGTATAGGCATTATTCACTAGAGCTAGAATATAATGAACTCCACAGGCAGGGAGAATGTGCTTTCTGACCTCCAGGCTGATGCAAGTTAACTCCATGTCAGCCACACATTTAAATCTGATTGAAATCAAGCTCTGATGAAGTCAAGATCAGATGGATCCCTAGAGAAGTGTAACACTAAGAACTGCAGTGGTCTTTACAGTTCATTTACTCTCCAGGGAAAATATCATAAGAACTTGTAGCTGTGGCAGAGTCCTCTCTAACAGCAAACTCCTCCACTTTATGAAAGTGGAACATGTTCTTTAAGTATCTGGAAAGATTTTACAGTGACACAGGACAAAATTATCCTCCTCCAAATTAGAATGAAAAAGGAAAAAAGAAAAAAAGAGAAAAAAGGAAGAAATGTAGGGATAAGAAGACTGGGAAACTGAAAATATATTCACTAGGAGGTAATATTTAGAAGCAGTGCATTTTTAGATAGAAGTTGATACATCTACTAAATTGTCATATTATTTTTAAATAGAGGAAGTTAACACATGTCCTTAAGGTAAAGATGAAGTCTGAAAGATGAGTAGTCTATCAGCGGTAACACAAAAGGGCTAGTCAGCATTGCATGAATGGCAGATGCCTTGAGTTGCCTTGCAAACTTTGTGAAAGTTGTTTTCCATTTGAATGAAAATGAAGAGGAAATGTAGCAAAAAATGTCTAGCCTTCTCACCACCCATGGTTTGGATCCAGATCTTTCTGTTGTCCTGCTGTAAAAGGTTAGCTAGATTATGCTTTCAGATATATTTCAAGGAAGAATGTAGGAAGAAAATGAATCGAAGGCTTGTTTGGAGCAAGGCATTCAGGCTCATTTCCCAAATCCATGCAAAAGCCAGTCAATTTGTATTCCTGATATTATTTATTTATATATTTATTTTAAATTTCCTACAGGATGATAATATATCAGATATACAAGTTTGTGTAGGACATTATTACTCCAGCTTGGCTGTGGTCCCTAAACAGTGCTCTCCAATTGATGACATTAATAATAATAATAATGGTGGCATTATTAGTACCCTGTTCTGTGGAGAGCCCTCAGGCAAAGAACCAAAATAGGCTGATTCTATCTTTTCATCTGAGTCAGGATTAACGCCACTGCAGAAAGAAGAACTGCTGTGGGGCACAAGTCTGAGGTCTTTCAGTCATGTCCATTACAAAAACCATGTTTGTACAACAGTAGTAGTAGTAGTAGTGGTAGTAGTAGTAGTAGTAGTAGTAGTAGTAGTAGTAGTAACAGCCATAAATGTTCAAGCCCAAACCACTACTCTTTCTAAAGGGAGTTTCTATCCTTTGGTACTAGGAGGAAGAGGTCTGCAAGGAGTGTGGGACCTACTATGCCCACCACACCAATTCCCCCTATTACTGTACCTACTAATCTGCTTATTTCGTTAATCTCTTCAGTTAGAGTTAATGTTAAGGCAGTTTTTTTGTCATTTTGAGAATACCTCCAGCAAAATATGCATAGTACGTTATTTATGGAGAAATTCCTAAAGAAGGAGCTGCCCTTTAAAATAAACTTTGCTAGACCTAGGAAAATAGATTTAGAAACACTAGAGTCAGAGCATTTTCATCTACATGAAAGGATTCTTTTTATTTACCAACCAACAGCTGTGCTTGGTGGATAAGCCCCAGCAGAAGGAAACATCGTCCATAGCTGTTACGGTTACTTTAAAAGACTATTGCCAATATTTAGCTTAGACACTTTCTTCTCTGTGTTATTTTCTAAATATCCTCTCAGCTGGAAAACGTACCCTACAGGACTTTTCCTCCATTATTTTTGTAGGAAGGCAAGGTGAGAAAATGTAGTGCTACACTGAAACAGCAGCAGTTAATTTTCATGAATATGGGTTTGGTAACCAATGCAGAGTGCCCTCTTGACCAAAAGACCAAGACTTTGGTGGTCTGTGTTCTTCTGGTAAATGCATTTGTTTTCCTGGGAGATGGAGTATAATTTCACACAGGCTCCACCCAGGAAAAAGAAGGATTGCACTGTACACACTTAAGTTTTATATATACTTTGGAAGAGGGTGGTCAGAATATTTAAACATACTAATTGTCACTTCATTCCCTGATGTCAGATCTCAAGTAGAGTCTTACAAGAGGGCCAGCAAGGACCTGCCATTGTTTCATTTTCAAGGTTAAATGAATATGTTGCGAACACCAGTACCACAGGTAGAACTGATTTCACTGGCTGGTAGCTCTGGTAGAACCAGTGTGAAAAAAAGTCATCACCTCAGCCTATCAGAGACACAGTGCTATCATTCAGCCTGGTGACAGTCATTTCAAGCCCTTTTTTGAAGGGCCCATTTGCATCTGGATTGACTTGCAGTTGTGTATGGTGCCTCAGGAGTGATGCTGCAAACAGTGCAACACACTAGGGAAGACCTCACGTGGTCTATGCACCTTCCTTTGCTCCAGATGCTGCTGTCTTCCTTTCAAGCATACCACCACTTGGCCCTACTTCTAATCCTTAGAAAACATACTATTTGTCCACTTTTTTTTCTGACACATACAACAACTTGACTCTTACATCAAACATCATCGATGTTTATTTGAGTGTAATTCTGAGCTATCATAGTAACAAACTAGAAACAGGACAGATCCAAGGAACATAAAAACATGAATCAGTTTTAGCAATGCACTACGCTGGTGTGTATTGAACTGTAAGTGGTGTATTGTGCTGATTTGTGGTTGACTGCCTCATCAGTTTTCATTTGAGAGCTGAAATGGAATTTGGAGGTGGATATGGTATTAATTAGGAAGGAAATTGGCTGCAATACACTTAGAGATAAAAATCTTTTCTGGTGGGAATCTGGTTTTGTATCACAGCCAAATTGTTAAAAAATCATTTTACTGGAAAAGATATTTTTATACAACACTGTTACCTCTCACAAGAGAAAAAGTGAAATGTGAAGCTGACTAAATTAATAATAATAATAAAAGAATTTCCAGCTACAGTAGATTCTCAAAAATAAACCTTTGATTAGCAGTGGATATTACACAGCCATATATGTTTCTCTGTCTGTGTAAGTAGCTAGGCATCTCTCATCATTACTGTGTTTTACATTATTCATTTAGCCAGTCTGTCAGAAACACAAGATAAGATAAAATACTTACAAAGATACACGCAGCTTCAACTTCTGTCCTATAGCCTGTAAATACTATTGAAACACATCTTAAGTTCAAGCACCATATAATGTTGTGCTTGTTTTAAAAGTTTGGTAAGAGCTGGATTCTAATTTAGGGACCTCTGGCATGGATCAACCACAGGTATAAAAATGGAGATTCTTTAGGCTTTGAAGAAGTTCAATTTCCTTTCCAGTTGTAGAGCACAGCTTCCTGAAATTGAACTTGCCTTGCATAAGTTTTCTTGCTCTACTGGGTTGTAAGTGCAAACCAGGTAACAAGATGATAGCAACAAAGACAGAAGAGAAAAAAAAAAAAAATGGAGGATAGGAGGATACACACTGGCTGCAGTCAGATATAAAGCAATAAAAAACATCACAGGTAAGGAAGCGGGGAGGGATCAGAGTAGAACACTTCTTGATAGAAAAAAAAAGCCATACAGATTAAAGAACATGCCAGGAGACTGAAATTCATTCAAGTGCTTGTAAGACAGGAAAGAATGAAATATAAGGAAGAAAAGCAAGAAGTGACTGAAGGAAGTGGAAAGACAGTGGAAACTAGAGATAGCAACTCTGGCAATCAGTAGAAGAACTGAAAGCCTACAGCAGTAGAGGAATTTAAATTCAAGGTGTGAAATACAAGAGTCAGCCTGCCTGTCAACATGAAAACTGAAGTCTGGTCTCCTAAAGAAGAGACAACTTGAAACAAAGGAAAAAAAAAACAAACTCCGGGGAAAAGGAAGCTGAATCTCTGAAAAGTGGAGAAGAATCAAGAAGTTAGATTTCCAAAGAGAAGTAAGAGAAAAGAGAAATAGAGATGGAGAGAAATAGACAAGTGCCTTGATCCAGGTCTCAGAAAGACCTAGAAAAGCAAGGAGATAAAGAAATGGTCAAAAAAATCCTTGTGGGAAATCTGGCAAAAGGTTGTAAGGTGTGATAGTGGTGGTTCTTCCATCCATGCTGTATCAGAGGGCTGTGATAAGGACACTGTAGGACAGCAAAGAAGCTCAGTTTGGACATGCCATTTAGTTTGATGTCAAGTCCAATTGCTTAGTGGGGAGTGTTGTGGAAAGGGTAGTTCTATACCCTGACAACAAACTGTGGACTTCTAAAATCCTAAAAAACTGTGCAAGCTGCAGCTGGTGCTTGGCAACTTGAGGAGAAAAGGCTGTCTTAAGTGTTTTTACCTTTTATGTTAAAGCCAAGCTTATACCTCGGCATGGCACAGATGGTAAGTGTGAAGGAGAACATCCAGAATGGGACTACAATTTCCCTAGAAGGCACTGGGCTCAGAATTACAACTCTTCTTAAAAGAGCTTTCCAAACAGGAGCTGTCTCTTACCTGGATGTGCTTGGCTGGCGAGACTGCTTTTAGCCTTGGCATTAAAATTCTATGTCAGAAAATTCAAGGTCAAGCTTTTGTTTTTATCAAAGCTTTAAATTTTTAAAAACATTAGGGACTTACTTTTGAAAGGATCTATTGTTGAAAACCTAGTGGAAATGTTTACTTGATCTTCAAAACAGCTCTTCTTATTTATATGGAAGACCTCATCTGCACCAGAGCAATTTCAGTCCATGCTCAAAGATGCAGTGCCACCTTTTGGACAAAATGATATTATATTAGGTCAAGCATGAAGTTAAAGAGGGAGGAAGAAATAACAACTGGTATTCTGGCACTGACCGAGTTTTGTTCTCCAGAAACAATGAGTTGCAAACAGAAGAAGATAATCAGGAGCAGTATACATGAATGCCTGCCTGGTTTTCCTTTAGAAAACGTGTGAATTTGTTTGAAAATCTTTTCAGGGGCAAAGAAATCTACAACTGTTAAAAAATAAAAAACAAGAAAGAAGGAAAAAACATGCCATGGTTGCATAGAGCTGGTGTATGGGTGTTAGCTCACAGTTCCGGACCTTGCCTACTGTAATGCTAGGTAAGTAGTACCAATTTCCCCACTGACTACAAATCTACAGTGTGTGATCTTCACGATTTAGGGAAGAGCATTCAAACAAATATGTATGCCATCATCCAGATCCAAGGGGACCACCTCTGTGGTCTTGAAGATTTAGAGGATGACAGCACAGAAACTGTGCAGAGTTCTCGTCTAGCAGAGGGATACTTAAAATGATCTATCACTCATCTTCAGTTAACTGTAAAGTCTGTGCATTACCTTGACTGTCCAAAGCATCAGTAAACAAGAATGAAGCTAACCATGTAAAAAAGTGAGCTGATTTGTCTGGAAATCACACATTCTCCCAGTGGTACCCCTTGTGGTTCTGTACACACTTGAGATGATCTCCTTGGGCTGTCTGTGTGCTGGAAAACACTGCAAGGACAGAGTGCAAATAAGATGCCCAACAGAGGATGTACTATGAAAAAAAACCATATCTTTCTCTAGTGTAAATCCCTTGGCTTGTACCCAGGACAAATTTGACAATAAAGTCTTAGATAAGTTTCCTCTGTGTCTTTTCCCTCATAAAAGCAGCAGCAGCAATTGCAGTCTTTGCTCAGAAGAATTCTCTTGAGCCCCAATGGTTTGACACAAAATAATATCTGCACTTAGAAAAACCATTAGTGTGTCCTAGCACTTTCCTGGGAAAGCTGAAATAAAGACTTGCATGCTGAAGTGGGACAATATTCTGCTATGGGATCCTGCCAATGCCAGGGCTATTACACAACACGAGGATGCCAGACTGAAACCATCTCTCACCTTTGTCGAGCAGTCTGTGTCAGTAAGACATCCATTTTGTCACTGCTGTCACTTACTGCAGCCTCCATCTTATCTCTTAGCTACCAGAGCTGGAGTTCAGGGGTCTGGGGACCCTTCTTAATTTACCTGAAATAACTGGCAGGTATCGTGGTGGTCCTGGGACCCATCACGCATTTAATCTCTCTTTCCCTTGTGTGCTAACACAGGTACTGTTATTAGATGCTGCCAGTTCCTTTCTACGACTGGACCGATTGCAGTGGCAGATAGTTTTCTCCAGAAGGCTGAATTACAGAGCGTGCACATATTGCTTCCTAGTAGCAAAGAGGAGCTTCAAGAATGAAACTAAGTTCTTGCTCGCAGCAGCACACCTGTGCTAAAGTAGCTGTCCTCTCTGCACTGCTTCCCTTGTCTTTGACAGAGGACATTGCAAAGCACCCTCTATCTCACAGTCCATTCCAATACCATGAACTAAACGTGCATCAATCTGTGGTCTCGCTAAAAGCACTGTTTATTTATTTTTAGATTGGTGGCAAAGCAAAAATATAATTAGGAAAGAACATTTCAAGTGACAGAAATCCTTTTGTTTCAACTGCAAATGAGAAACTTCATTTTTGCTTTGTGCATTTTTCTTATACTATAAAAATCAAATTAAACTGAATTTAGTCTTAAAAACAACTAGAAGAATGTCACCATACATCTGCTGTATATAACTATACTATATTATATTATGCTATGTTAAGCTATACTATACCATTCTATGCTGTACTGTATTATACTATACTACCCTGTATGCGTTTCTAATTTTGAAATACTTAGAATTTTCCAGTGTTAAAAATTGTTAGAATTAATGTTTCACCAAAACAAACCAACAAAAAAAATCTGATTGATATCATCCATTAGAGAATCATGGATTTTGGCAGGAATTCAAGTATTGGCAGTCCAGATCACGATTTTCCTTAGTGAATAAATGATGCATATATAAAAATGCATGTGATTCCAACCACATCTTTCAATTCAGGTATGTGTTAGGGGAAAAAGTATTGTGTTTGCTTTCAATCAGTGATGTATATGGAAATATAAAAGACACAAAGACAGACCTCTTATGGAAAATTATATTGGAATTTTATTATATTACACTTAATAGAACACTATTATATTACACTCAGATTTAGTTCAGATACTTCTGCTTCACCTGTATTCAGTATAGGCATGTACCAGCAAATGGCAATTAACTGTCTGTGTTCAGCATTCTCTGTATGTTTGTTTCGTCATTTGCATGAGCTGTGTTATAGGGTTCTTATTACTGTTGATTTTTTTGTTGTTTGCTTTGTTTTTAATACATCCCATGCTGAGGGGATGCAGTGCAATCCAATGGGATCATTAAACCAGAAGAAACATAATGGTGTGTAATTTTCCACATACACAACGCTGCTGTACCCTAAGTTCTTTAAGGGGAAAAGGATGACTGGGGAATGTAAATTAAAGAGTTCAAGTACAGCTCTTCTATTACATCGGCAACTGCCCAAAAATCTGATGTGGCAAAATGGAGAGCTAAGTCATTGTCTTTCTTGTCACAGGCAACAAAATCTGTCAACAGAAGCAGAGTTTCCTTTCACTTTCTCCAGGTAATCATGTTTGGTGGAATCTAAAATGCTACAAAATGAGGGCATGCACACTGAAGAGATGGACGAGCAATCTGTTGGACTTAGGAAAAAAATATCCAATCTCATTCACACAGCAGGCTCCAGTAAATGAGATGGAGGAAATAAGGTGTTAGCCTTATTAAAAAATACAGAATAAAGATGCTGTCATGCATAAGAATAAGGTGATGGTTTAAATCTGAGGTCATGCTGCAATTATTTTTCCTGAGGTGCTAAGCATCTCCAAATCATCATCTAATATTCATGCCAATATGCTACAATTAGCAATGACTGAGTAGCAACACATAGTATTCAAGGGAGGAAAAGATAAAGATGGCTAAAAAAAGCTTCACTTCACAGCTGCAGCAAGAAGGTCTTCCAGCGGGTGCATCAATTTCACTTAGGACACTGAGTTCAATTTTCAAGCCTACACACAGAAGCTGCTTTCCCTTAACAGGACCAATATTGTAAAAGCAATACAAACCGTCTCTTGGATGAGCAGAGCTTCACTGAGAGACTTTGGAGATAATAGATTGTCCTCTAGAGTTACTCACGGAACTGTTTCGACAAGGGTCATCCTGAGATGCTTGCAAAAGAGTGCACTCTTCTATCAGTGCACCTCACTATTGTCTCAGAAGAATGCCATTAAAACAAATGATCCACCCACAGCAGCCATGAAATGAAGTAGTGTAGAATCCTAGAATCATGGAATCACCAATATTGGAAAACATCTCCAAGATCATCCAGTCCAACGGTCCACCCACCACCAATATTTCCCCACTATAAAATGTCCCTTAGTACAACAGCTAAATATTTCTTGAACACTTCCAGGGATGGTGACTCAACCTCCTCCCTGGACAACCCATTCCAGTGCCTGACCATTCTTTTGGAGAATAAATTTTCCTTAATATCCAACTGGAACCTCCCCTGGCAAAATCTGAGGCCATTCCCTCTAAGTAAGTCCTATTGCTAAGTATGCAGAAGAAGAGGCCAATGCCCACCTCACCACAATCTCCTTTCAGGTAGCTATAGAGAGCTTTAAGGTCTCCCCCGAGCCTCCCTTCCCCAGACTGAACAAGTGTCAAAGGCTTTGCTGAAGTCTAGGTAGACTACATCAACAGCCTTTCCCTCATCCACCAGACTTTCAATATAGAAGAGGTTGGTAAAATAAAACCTGCCTTTCATGAACCCATGCTGGCTGGGCCTGATCCCAGCATGAGTTAGCGGCGTGTGCTAGGCCCACTGACTGAAGGTGCCCCACGTCTGCTTCTCATGAACACTTTCCTTGTTTCAGTGCAAACTATGTATTGGTTTAGTATTCTGGGAAGAGAGTTTATTGATTCAGCAACACAATAGATTTTGCAGAATGTTTCCACTATGATCTGGGGATAACAACATGCTGAAATATTATTGGAAGATTCTTGCAAAACTCCTGGGATCAAGCTCCTTAGATTTCCTACCTTGCCCTTAGTGGGATGCATTGTTTCTAAGACTTGTTTGGATGGTGGCATCACTTAAGCAGAAACCGTAGAAAGTGATGCCTAAGAACAGAGTGCCCAGGCTTTACTCCCACAGTTCCTGCTGGGTTTTTTTTTTCTTTTCCTTTTTTCTTTTTCTTTTTTTTTTTTGGAAATACATTGCATGAAGTAGGTTTGAGGTTTGCAATTACAGAACTCACCAGAGAGCAATTGGTGCATCTGGATCAGTTTTAGCCCACTATGGAGAGAAGCAGCAGTCAGATGCTTTGCAGATAGGGTGATAGGAGTCAGCAACCTGTGTGACTCCCTGGGTCTTCCTAATTTTCAGCACTGGAGCATCTATATTAATAGTCTGCTGCCAGCTGTTCTTAAGGAAAGCCATGAGAGCTGCCTCATATACTCGTGTATGTACACTATATGTGGCTGTGGCACTGAAGTAGAAAAGACAGCAAATAAAGTATGTGGACCTTTGGTCTTGTTTCTGGCCCAATTCTGTAGACCATGAGTGCAGTGGACTGTGCAAGTAACTCTATTATACACACATACTTTCTAGAAGTGCAGATTAGTTTATATCTTATTAATCAGCAGAAAGTTAAATACTAGATGAAGAGGGAGGGCTTCCTCAACCAGATAATCTCTGCCTGATTTTACAGTCTCCTGAGGATTTTTTTTTCAGCTGAAAAATGCTCAAAAATAAACATTCATTCAGCATTTACTATGCAAAAGAGAGTGTATAGTGGCAATGCCAATGCTTTCTATAATTGGTAAGACTGCAAAAGTATGTACTTGACTGGATTCTTGAGTGGCAAGTATTTTATTAGGAGTAAACAACAGTAGATCATCAGAGAGGCATTCACAGGAGAGAGACCAAATCAGTGAGCGAGCAGCAGATGGGGCTTGAGATTCAAAAATGAAGAGCACGGGCGACTTCATCTCCTAAATCTATTATTGATTAAACCATGAACAGTCAAGGCTCTCGTTTTGCTGACAGTTAGTGCAGCAGTTCTTGGCTGACAAGCTTAGGGAGCAAACAACCTAGCAGGAATTAGAAAAGAGTTGGATAACGGAGTCTGTGCAGATGACGAGCAATCACGCCATTGTTCTTAATAATAATTCATGCACTGCTGAAGCCATTTGAACAGTTACTGAAATAGGAAATGTGGAAAGAAATTTTTAGTGGTACCTGTGGCACCACAGATACACTAGTGTGGGACTGGCATACAGTTCCAGTTACTGAGTAACCAACCTTCTGATCACTGTTCTTCATCACAAATACTTCCTTTCACTCCTTCCTACTGAGACTCTCTCTTCTTGTTCTCTTCCCTGTAGTAGCTGATCCACAGCTACAGAGGTACTGATATCTCTGCCTTACCACAGAGTGATGCTTTGATATTTTTCTTCTCCTTTAGCACCTAGTCCAAAGTAGTAGATTTTTTTTTCCTGCCATGTTGGCTTCTTTATCTCCTTGATACAACTGGTTATTGATTTTTTTTTCTTTTATCCTGTCTCTTCTTGGCCCCTGCCTTCTTTTGAGTATGATACCTGATCTTTTCTTCCTGTCCAGGGTTATCTATTTCTTCAGGCTTCTCTTCTAACAAAATCTGGAAACTTCTCTTGGGGTCTTAATCCAGTGACAATGTAGTAACCACCCGTTTCTACAAGACAAGTAGTACCTAGGCTGTTAGTAGAGTTACTTCCTATCCTGCTTTGTGAACTCAGAAGGCTAGCCCGAATAAGCTATTAAGCATTCAAAGACAATGTTTAAGATGTTAACTCTCATTCTTCTTTGTTCATTCTTCCTGCATCTGATTGGTATAGTTTATACTGACCTTGAGATATTTTCCTTCTGGCATTTGGTAGTGCCAACAAGATGCTGAATAACAAAATGCTATGTCACACTAATCCTGAAAACTTGCTGTCTTTGCATCCTGAATCTAGTGGCAGAAGCCCTGCTTTAACACTCTAGCTGAGCATCTACCTTTAACAGCATGTGTAGAAAACATACTGAGAAGAAAGCTGTAGTTTGGCAGCCTCTACCTTTTGACTGAGAAAAAAAGAAAAAAAAGAAAAAGGAAAAATAGCCTGACTCCATCTTCTTTACTTCTTTACTCTGGTATTTATGCACATGGACAAGATCCCCCAGAGTCTTCTCCAATTGGAACAGTTCCAAATCTGACATCTCTTATAAGAGAGGTGCTCTAGTTCCTTCATCATCATTGTGACTGGACTTGCTCCCATATGCCCACATCTGTCTTGCACCAAGAATCCCAGAACTGAATGTAGCAGGTGTAGTCCCCCCAGTGCTGGGTAGAAAAGAAGGTTCACCTCTCTCAATCTGCTGGCAGTGCATCTTAGGAGGATGTTGTTGGTTTTTTTTTTTGCTGCAAGGACACATTGCTAACTCACAGTCAGCTTGCTGTTGACCAAGATCCCAAAATTCTTTTTTGCCAGGCTGTTTTGCAGCCAGCTGACCCCAAGCCCATACTGGTACCTGGCTTTGATCCTCCCCAGGGGTAGGAGCTGGTGTTTCATGAAGATATGAACGTTATGAAAATTATGAAGATAATGAGGCTCCTGTCAGCCCATTTCTCCAGCCCGTTGAGGTCCCTTTGGAAAGTAGTATAACACTCTAGTGTATCAATCACTCCTCTTCAGTTGTGTGACATCTGCAAATTTGCTAGGGGTGCACTCAGTCCCATCACCCAGGTCATTAATGAAGATGTTGAACACTAGTATCAACTCTTTGGACACATCACTAGAGACTGACATTCAGTGGGTCTTCATGTCACTGATGGCAATCCTCTGGGCCTGGCTGTTCAGACAGTTCAGGTAGTGTACCTCATTGTCCATTCATGTGATCCATACTTCATCAACAGCTATGCCTGTTTTACTCTCAGATGGTAAAATTTGGGCTTTCAGGATGGAGGATCCTAGCTTGAGATATAGAAAGGGTGGATTTAAACCATTGGCTTTGTCTATAGCATGTGGGAGTTGGTACAATCAACCACATGAGCACTTTTGATTCTGTGAAACAGAACACGATTAAGGCCTTTTTCGGCTTCCAACGGCTCTTAACTCAAATAGAGCATGACCTGATCTACCTGCTGACTGCTGTCATCATATTTTGCTCTCTATTTTATCCCAAGGGGTGGTTACATCTTGCTTCCTGCTAAACACACCTGGCCACGTTTGATTATGCTCCATTTCTTAAGAGGTCAGGTCTTTAGGCAAGCAATACAAGTTGCCAGTAGTGTTTGGAGAATTACAGGTTTGTTCTACATCCAGCTCTGTGTTTATTCAGAAATTCCCGGGCTGTCTCACTTAGATGTTTTGTTGGTTTCTTTTTTCTTCCCCTTCTGATTTTATTAACATGATTTTCAATTACTTTTAAAACCTTGATAGTAATTTATTTTTAATTATCTACACTGTGTAGATGTAACTTGCTAAATATGCAGGTCAGTTTAAGGTCTGCATCTGAAAATGAGCATTATAGTCATGGAAGACTCTCAACCTAGTTCTATTATTGTTATTAATTCAAATTAAAATAATAGTTAGTACTTATCCAGCAGTTTTATGTCTGTACTATTTTGCAAACATTTACCAATTAGTTCTCACACAATTATTGCAACATCGGTAGGAAGTAACGGTGAAAAACTCTGTAGCATAGAGTGAAAAATAAGAAAGAAAATTCACTTATCTACAATATAGGTAATTCTCAGACATGTGTTGCCTACAGTCTCCTTCTACTGAAAGGGTGTAGTTTTCTGCACATTGTATGGTCACGGAAGACACATCATGACAGCAGGTAAGCTAATGCAAAATGTGTTTCGTCTCAGTAGGGAGCAGAGATCAAGTTCACCACATCATCAGATTCAGCTTGAAAAGAAGAAATGTAACCCCCCCAAGGTCAGGATTTTAACAGCGATTAGGTCTCACTGTCTTGACTCAGACCATGAAGAGAGTGGGATTCTTCAGCATACAGTTAAGTATCAGGGGAAAAGGACTAAATAGACAAGATTGGATTGAGAGGTAAAGAACAGATCTAAAATTCAAATTAGGAAAGAAATAAGTCCTTGGCCCTGTTGCCAAAATTGACACTGACAGAGATAAGTCTTGGCACCATCAGTAATTAGAGAGTCGGGGTGATTTTTAAGCTAAATTTGCTGCCAGTATCTAAAAGGTTTGCCATCCACGGATGAACACATCATGTCAGAAGGCCAAGAGCCATTAATACGGTAAACATGTAATGACTGGGGAAGACTGAGGGAACAGCATCTATAAGATGGAAGGAAGTTCCAAGTCAACATCACTTTTTCAGTGTTACAGTTCTGTGGAGCAGCTACAGCTGAAGTCTGGGACTCCAGTATAAAGCATCTGTGATGCAAACCACTGCGCAGCTCGTTTTCCAAGGGGCACAAGCAAAGAACTTGCTCAGAGAAGAAAGAAAAATTAAAAGAAAAAAGAAATTGATGTCTCTGCTATTTGAAGCAGAATGATGCTGCCAGTGTAATACTTCCAAGCATAAGATAGATGGTCTGATCAACAGCCATCAGAAATGGTCATGAAGAAGCATTGCCAAATGCCCTTAATACCTAGATCATTAAGACTCCATGGGCTGAAGACACCAATGCTGGCTAGATTTCAAAGACATTATGGCAGAAGACATTATTATTATGTAAAGGACAGGATGAGTATATTCAAGTAAGGATGTTTAATGTGTTCAAGAAGTGCTACTTGCTGGCATGAGACCAGTACTGAAACATGCCAGTATGCATCATGAATTTTAACAGCACGTGGGGAATTGTGATAGGAGTATGTATAGTATAGAAGGAAACACTTTGCAGTCTCATTATATCAATTCCACCTACCCTCAAAGTGAGAAATATCAAAGATCACAGCTGTTGATCTTGAAGGTCTTTTCCAACCTGAGCAATTTGTTGGGCAATTGGCTGGGCACAGTGTATAATTGCTGCTCCAGAAGTAATGCCTCCTATTTTATTGAACTGGCTCATGACATCAGAGAAGGATGTTGGTGGTTTGGCAGTAGTGGTTGAAGCTTCCCACAAGTATTCCATTACATTCTGTTGCTGTGCAACAGATGACAGCAGAGGGACAGTCTGACAAAACGGTGCCTGACATGGAAATGTGTATGGAGGAAAGTTGTGCCATTGAATTCCTCTGTGCAGAAAAAATTGCACCCACTGATGTTCAGCAACACTTGCTGAGTGTTCATGGAGACCTAATAGTAGATGTGAACACAGTGAGGTGGTGGGTGGTGTGTTTCAGCAGTGGCAACAGCAATGTGCAAGACAAGACATGTTCTAGACAGCTATACATAAATGTCACACAGCTGAAATGAAAAACATCCTGATCAGCTCATTCACGTAAATTGGTGTGTTACAACCAGGGAACTGTTGTACACAGTGAACACTGGTTTCAATTTTCGTTGGAAATGATGGTAGCAACATCGGAATATCATGAAGTCTGGGCCAGGTGAGTCCAGGAGTGCTCACTCAGGAAGAACAAGAACACTGTATGTAGATTTGTCAGGACCTAATAAACCAATATGAGACTGAAGGTAACAGTTTTCTGGATCAAATCATACCAGTGACAAGATCTGATGTCACCACTATGAGCTGGAGTCAAAACTGCAATCTGTGGAGTGACAACCTGTGAATTCTCCATCAAGAAACAAGTTCAAGATGCAGCCCTCAGCAGGTAAAATGATGTACACAGTCTTTTGAGATAGGAAAAGGGCGATCCCTCTGGATTTCCTGGAACACGGACAAACCATCAGCTCTGATCGCTACATCTTGATGCTAAGTTGGATGGTCATACTTCCAGAGTAAGGCCAGAGAAGATGACAACTTCTCTATTGCAAAACAATCATGTCAGGCCCCATATTACTATGAAGACTGCAGAGCACATTGACAAGCTTGCTGGACTGTCCTACAACACCTACTGCACTGTCTGGATTTGGTGTCTTCTGATTTTTGTTTGGTCCAATGGAAGATAGACTGCAAAGGCAACATTTTCCTAGCAATTACACAGTCTTAGCAGCTGTGAAACGATGGGTCACCTCTGCTGGTGCAGAGCTTGTTCACTGCTGATGATAATGCATAGTTAATAGTGATGACTATGTTGAAAACTAGTGTTTTGTAGCTGAGAATTTGCTCTATCAAATAGTGCTATTGTGCTCTTTGTATCTGTTGTAGTTTCAATGGAAGTATATGAGGCATTATGTTCAGAGCAACCTAGGTAGACACGGTAAACAAGGGTGTTAGATGAACATTAGTCATATCAATTCCAGCTCTCTGTTCATTTCAGAGCATTCGCAGCAAACCTAGAAAATGTCTCATAATTCCCTGCCTAGTGAATAATTGAAGATGTAGGCTTAATGCTTTGACCCCATACAGGAACCAAAGCCGTTGCCCTACTTCTCGTGTATCACAGAAACAAGACTGAGTACGAGTCTCTTCACTGCCAAGCACACATCATAGATCCTCAGCCTATGTTTTTGGCACGCAGCCTTGGCTGGAGAAAGCAACTGGCTGGAGTAATGATCCTATGGTCAGACTGTTTTTCACATGTTAACCTTTATAATCTCGTTTTAATATCTGAATTGAAGGGATCATGGTGGAGTTTGCAATCTTCATACCTTTCAGGGTAGGGAACATGCTGTGGGCTATTCTATGGAAGAGCCTGTGCTGAGGAAGTGATGGGCCACTGCGTGAATGCTGAAATCATTTGCAGTCTCCCTTGAGATATACGTTAACAGCAATGGAGAAATTAACTATTGTGTGATGGAGAAAATAAATGAGATCAGAAAGGCTACAGACATCATGCCAACACAGGGACAACCTTGAGGGACTGCAGTCATGAGTGATTCATGATGCAGCAGGGACACTCTGAGAGACATGATCTGAGGTAACATGAGACTGGGGAGGGGAGAAGATAAATTTTGATAGATGCTAATGTAAATTTAAAAAAAAGCAAATATTTTTCTCTTGATACCCAGACTTGTTTCTGAATGTTTGCATTTGGCCAGTGATAAATAAGTTAAGGTCAGATTCCCCAAACAGGGACTCCATTGCCTGTCCTACTGCACGTCAATCTAGAGTGGGCAATGGTATCCAAAGGTTAAGTGATGATGGTAGTAAGAAAAATGAGGACAGTATAAGAGACCATGGATACCTGATAACACCAACACTATTTGATTTCCTACACTGAAAATTATATATATACATAAAAATAATAGATCATGTAATATATGCATATAATATATGTATATAGTATCATAATATACAGATACAGTTTTGTACGTAAACAAATATCTTTTGTGAATGTATTTTGTATACATATGTTAATTTGTGTTATATATTTTATTTTATATGTTAATTATTATATATTAATTTATGCTATGGATTATCAGTTTATTACGCATATAATATTTTCTACATATACATATAACTGTTTGAAATGTGTTTATAAAAATAATCTACCCCATATATACTGTATGTATGTACTAGGCACAATATAATAACCAACCAAATAATTAAGCCACATTACAGAATGGCCAGGGTTGGAAGAGACCTCAAGCATCATGAATCTCCATGAATCACATTTAGCCATCCATCCAGAAAGTCAAAAATCTTCTGCAGTAAAACTCACATTATTTTGAACTTTTAAACTTTCACTTTATATTGGTGAAAGCTCAGTAGATTCCTAAAATGTGACTGCAGATTTTTGTTTGTTTCTTAAAAAAAAAAAAAGAATCTATTTTTGATTTATGGTTTTATATATATATTGATATATGTACATATATTCTTCCGAAAAGAAGAGAAGCTGTTCTGCAGACTAAAAATCATAGAATCATAGAACTGCTCAGGTTGGAAAAGACTTTACAGATCATCAAGTCCAACCGCAACCTAACCATGCTACCCTAACAACCCTCTGCTAAATCATGACCCTGAGCACCACATCCAAACTGTTTTTAAACACAGTCAGGGATGGTGACTCAACCGCCTCCCTAGGGAGCCTATTCCAGTGCTTGAAATTTCTTTCTGTAAAGAAATTTTCTTGATATCCAGCCTAAACCTCCCCTGGCACAACTTGAGGCCATAAATGTTTAGCAATTAGTTCTAAAAACCCTTATGATAAAAAAATCTGTCTTCCCCTGCTCTTATCAGCAGGTTCTACTCCTCAGCTAGTGTCAGAACTTCTGTTGGTTCCCTTGCACAGGAACCATCAGATCAGCTTGCAACTCACTCTGCCCAGCACCTGTTGATGAATCACACAGAATCACAGAATGGCCAGGGTTGGAAGGGATCTCAAGGATCATGAATCTCCAACCCCCCTGCCACATGCAGGGCCACCAACCTTCACATTTAATACTAGACCAGGCTGCCCAGGGCCCCATCCAACCTGGCCTTGAACACCTCTAGGGATGAGGCATCCTATGATGTGAAGTAATGGAGCCCTGAAGACTGAAGGAGTCTTTGGTCTGGTCCCATGAAGGATACTAGCAATGGACCAGCAATGCAATGAATCCATTAAGGGAGAAAAATTTATACTTAGGAAAAAATGACTGAAGTGACTGCTAACAATACATATGAGGACATTTTGCCTCACTCTGCAGTGCAATGCCATTTTTTCTTAATAATATTTCTGTTCACCTCTTAAGACCCAAAGTAATATAATTCTTTAATCATGACAGTTTGGCACCACATCTAAATTTATGGCTAAATGTAACTTTCATTGAAGTCAACCCCCTGCTGGCATCCCAGTGGCCATGAAAAGAAAATGTTCTCTTTCAGTGGAGAAAAAAAGCAAAGGTGGCTGCAAGAGAATAAATGAGCTACTTATCAAACTGCATTTTAAGTAGGTATTTTTAAAGTTACAGGATGTTTTAAGTGACTTACTGCCTTTTTACTCTGTCTTACTAATTGGTTGTTCTTGATGAGGCCCCATATGGAGTATTGTGTCCAGGCCTGGAGCCCTCAGTACAAGAATGATGCAGAGCTCCTGGAAAGGGTCCAGAGGAGGGCCACTAAGATGATCAGAGGGCTGGAGCACCTCTCCTATGAAGAAAGATTGAGGGAACTGGGCTGGTTTAGCTTGGAAAAGAGAAGGTTCTGGGGAAACCTCATTGTGGCTTTCCAATACTTGAAGGGAGCATATAAGCAGGAGGGAGATAGACTGTTTACGAGGGTGGATAGTGATAGGACAAGGGGAAATGGTCTTAAACTGAGACAGGGGAGGTTTAGGTTAGATATTAGGAGGAAGTTTTTGACACAGAGGGTGGTGATGCACTGGAACAGGTTGCCCAAGGAGGTTGTGGATGCCCCATCCCTGCAGGCATTCAAGGCCAGGCTGGATGTGGCTCTGGGCAGCCTGGTCTGCTGGTTGGCGACCCTGCACACGGCAGGGGGGTTGAAACTACATGATCATTGTGGTCCTTTTCAACCCAGGCCATTCTATGATTCTATGAAATAAAAAGGAAAATTAAGTAAGAGAGAATGTAAATGCTGACCAGAGAATTGGTTTGATTTCTCACAGTATGGTCATGCTGTGGTTGGTTAGCCACCAGCTCAAATATGTGCAACAGGCAGGACTGTTCATGTACCCTTGGCACAGAGAGAACATTTCAGACTAGTTTATAGACCATGAGAGTACACACTGTGTACCATGACCATTTGTTACTGGGTTAGATGGTGAGATAGTCAAGCAGACTTAACTGAAGAATCTCCATCCCTGGAGGCATTCAAGGCCAGGTTGGATGGAGCCCTGGGCAACCTGATCCGGTGGGTGGCGACTGTGCCCATGGCAGGAAGTCAGAACTAGATGGTCTTTGATGTTCAGTCCAACCCAGGCCATTCTGTGATTCCATGATTCTATGAATCTGAGAGGGAAGGCAGAGAGCTTTCACCTGTGTGATAACGAAAAGGGTCACACAAAAGCTGTGTGAAGTGACATTGGTTAAAGTTTTGGAGTACCTTTAAATAACGTGGTTTACTGAAACATTAGAGTGAAATAACCTGTGGAGGGCTAGGGCAGCTGTATGTGACATTTCATTTCATTTCTGGATAGCAGGAAGATGAATGTGCAGTGCCCCCAGCCTGTACATTTCCATTCTCATTTCTCCCAAAAATGAAATATCATGTAAAGAAACTTATACTTTATGGCTTAATTTCCATCTGCCCAACAAGCTAATCAGAAACATAAAGGGACAAAAGCAATTCTACAATAAAACTGTATGTGTATTATATAACAGCCATATAATTCTTAACTTTTGCTCTATTTTTGCCAAAGGATCGATAGATAACTGAACCACATCAGGAAATATTTGTTTTGTTTGCTTCCTAAAGAAAAACAGAACCACCTGATTGATAATAAAAAATTGCATGTACTTTCCTTTGAATGCATTCTTGTGCAGCAATTAAGTATTGAGTGAGCAATAAACTTCTCAAGGCAAACATTTTACAGCCTAAAGATTTGCAATGGATACGGGTAGATTTAGATTGGATTTAAGATTTTTTTTTTTTAATGATAAGGTTATTGCGGCACTGGCACAGGTTGCCCATAGAAATGGTGGATGTTCCGTCCCTGGGGACACTCAAGGTCGGGCTGGACAGAGCTCTGAACACCTGATGGAGCTGTAGGTGTCCCTGTTCATTGCAGGAGAGTGGGACTAGATGGCTATTAAGGGGCCCTTCCAGTTCAAACTATTGTATGACTCAATGATTCTAAGACAAGTGAGTTACAAAATGTGCCTGTATGCTAGGAGAAATCTACATCATCATCCCTGGAAGAAGCATGAAAACAATTTATGCGACCATTCAATTTCTGGTGCTTTCTCAGAAGCATGGAGGAGTATTGACTATTGTTTCAAAGGAGGAAATTCCTTCATTAAAACCTGTGGAAACCAGCATTTTCAAAGCCTCTCCAGTACTCTTATGAGAGCTCATCTCCAAGAAGCACAACCCTTGGTTTTCTGCAACGCATACCTCACTATAAATGCTTTCCTTGCAGCCCTGGGGTTTGTAGTGTGGCTGTAGCCTCTCATATGTGGAAAGGATCACAGACACATCAGGTTGTCTGCTGGATACTCTATTTTCTGTGCTGCTTGGGCCCTTCTCTTGGGTAGTCCATTTTCATGGTGTATTCTGACTGTTACTGACAATTTCACTTGGCCAGGAATGGTTTCTCCAGGCTGTGCTGTTTGCTAATCAATAAGACCAACACAGAGACATAGTGCGGAAATGAATTGATTTCTGTGAGGAGAGAAGAATGTGACTAATTATTGTGAAGCCACCTGCCACTGCAGCCGGATTGAAACATCTCCACTATTCGCTGCTATGTTTAGCAGAAAATTACTCAGTATGAAGGCTTTTTTTTGTGAGCATTGCAAATGCCCTGCATGAGAGGTTGCCTTATTCAGAGCATAATCCTATGACTGTGGCTTTTGTAGACATATTGCCATCAAAGTAGATGCTTCTATGGAAATAGGAGGTATATGGCTCACCCCACGTGTCTGGCTTTTGGGAAGGAGTTTTTGAAGGTTGTTTGGAATTGAGCTAGGGACATGATCAAAACCTGCAGGCCTGGCACTATCCTTATTGTAGACATCTTTGGTGTCTGCTCTAGACACAGGAAATAGCCTTCAAAGGGCATTTTTCCTTGATGAGCCTCAAGGTGCTTAACCAAGGCTGCCACAACTATCCTTTCTCCCAGATGGGAAGACTGAGGCAGGGAAACCTGCCTTTTATCAATCAAGAGAGCAACGCAGAGGCTGAAATTGAATCCAGGTCATTTGCAAAATGCTTTCTAGGTGCATTGTTTCCCACTGTCTGCCTTGTTTGTATCTTCAATTCTTCTGGGAAGTCATCTGCTCTAAGAGAAAAGAAATGATGGATCTCACCTGAGACATTTTCAAAGCTAGTTGTGTTGTCTTCCTCAGTCCCAGACCTGCCTAGCTGAGGATATCTCTGTTCATTGCAGGAGAGTTGGACTAGACGACCTTTAAAGGTCCCTTCCAGCTCTAAGGATTTTATGATTCTATGAGTCTACCCAGCTGACCCAGATGCTCAATGCAGCTCCTTCAGGCCACCGTGCGTTGAATTGCACATTTAGCTGGTTAATATTAGAGTGAGTGATGGTTGTGCCTGTAACAGATTTATTCATAACATCTTGATGCTTATTTGCATTTTCTAGAGTCCTTGTGGTCTTCAGACAAATTCTCCCTTCTTTCACTGCTCTGAAAAATTAAGCTTTTAGCTCTTTTCCAGGATCAACGCATGTCTGGGATTCCCTGAATGCACTGAATAAATCACAGTGATTTCTCTAGTGTTTTCAAGCACCTGTCTCTGCAATATGATTGCTATTCTGATACACAGAAAAAGTTGCCAGCTCAACGTTAGTCTCACGGTTGCTTTATTTTTATGCAGGCTGCTTACCTGTCAGTCTGGAGAATACCCTGTTTGCCTGTCACTGTAAAATATTTGCCATCTTCCTTCTCCTTTTCCACTCATTTCCAAACAGACGCACAACGAGACAGGAAGAGCTTCACTTGCTTAAGTGAAAATATGTAGGACTGTATGAGGAGGGAGTTGAATACCTCACATTTCAAATAACTTACAGCTCAGATTTCCCTGCCTGAAGTCCCTTTGAAGTTCTTTTTTAATTGGATTGGACTCAGAAATTAATTATCATGATTCTCAGCAGTTAAAGAGCTCTTTTCCGCCTCTGAGCCTTGCTCAGATGTTAATGAATTAAGGACAGTTTGCATCTAATTTGGATTAGGTGACTAAACAGCTCCAAAAAAGACAGTGTTTCTTCATACAGTGTCTCATTTTGTTGCTGCCGGGGGAAGTTCCTGCTGGGGGACGGCTGGCATTTAAGGTGCTGTGCAGCGAGGATATGTCCTTCTGCAGCACAGAGCCATTAGATTTTTGCTCCGAGCGGGTTTTTTTGGCAGGATGCTGGAAACAGTTGAGCTTGGTCTGTTCCCTCAGCACAGAGGCAGCTGCACCGAGTCACTCAGAGAAACAGCCAAAAAGCACGGCTAGCATGTACCAGGGTAAATGGGCATATTAAAGTGCTAAATATATTCAACCATAGACGATGGCTCGTTGTTGGTGGGTTAAAGAACCTTCTTGCTTGCTGAGGGATTTTATTTGACAGCAAGGTTATAGTGAAACACAGAAATCCAATATCCTTTCTATAAAATACAGAAGGAGGGGAAAAAAATTATGCGGACTAAAATTATGACTTAATATCACATTTAGTTTGTCCTTTGCTGGGATTGGTAGGCTGCGTTTCAAAGCTTTATAATTGATATTGCTCATAACACAAGGGAAAAAGAGAAAGAGGGCAGGCTATAAACTAAAAGATTGGAGCTGTAAGACAAGCATATTGTAAAGTGACAATAGGGAATAAGGTGGTTAAAGGGATCACTAGATGGCAGTCAGCTCTCTGGCAAGGATAATTGAGGAAGGGAGCTCCAGGCTTGCGGAGATGCAAAAAAAAGGCAAGAAGGAGAGCAGCTGTAATGTCATACAATTATTGAAATGATGTCAGATTTGCTTTTCTTTGCACCAGTTGTCCCAACGCTCTCAAAAGTGATCTCACTGTGCCAACGGATTTACTCACATGAGAGAGCAGGTGTGATTTCTCTATGCACACGCAAAGAAAGGAAGAAAAAGGAAATCAGGTTTGTTTTTTAAGGAAAAAAAAAAAAAGGAATGAAAATTGTCTCACCGAGTATTTAAGGCTCGCTTTGGGATGTGAAAATATGACAGTTCTAACTCTAGCCCTAATGAATTTTTAGATACAGACTGCACGCATTAACGTTACTTATTCACACAGCACAAGAGCAGGAGTGCTGTATATTATAGCCAGGCTGAGCACAGTAGAATATCTGCCCACAGAGTTTATTAATGCTTTTTTATTATTTCTTCTACAATGTTCGTGGTGCTTAAGGCTGTGTAAACTTCTGTGGAGAAGGAGAGGTATCCCCAGTTCGTAAATCAATATGAGAGAATACATTAAAAGGAAACTGAATTACAAGTCACCACAGCATTTCCCTGCCATACACTTGTTTGAGGAATGCAGGGATTTGGAAGGCAAGGAGCACCTATCAAAGAGAAGCTATGGTTTAGCTATCTGCTGTTTTCCAATCCATGCAACTGTTTCTTCCACATTAACATTCCCACAGAAATGCAGCAAACATAACCCAGTTGATCACAGTTTTCTGAAATAATTCCTAAATGTAAGGGACCCGGGATCGTGTGAACTCCTACATACAAGCAACAACTGCAAGATGACATTGAACAATGTGCTCCCTCATGAAGACCAGACATTTGCAGTGTTATTGAGGCTATATTTTCTAACTTGTGGGGTTATGACTTCTACTAGATGGCTGCAGTTTGAACTGGGAATTCATCAGTCATGCCCCAAATCCTACCAGTTGGCATTGCCATGTATAAAATATCTATAAATATAAATTTGTTAATATTAGCCCAATACTTTTTACTATTTTAAGACCAATCCTGCTTTCCTCAGTGAAGTGAGAAATACTTCTTTTTAGAGGTCCATTTAGTTATGCTTAATGATTTAAAATGATGGAAAGCTTACATATTTGTTCTGTCATTTCTTTCTTCTGCATTACTCCGATAGGCATCATTCTGAGACAGTGATTTACAGGCAAAAAGCCTGAAATCTGCTGGCACTTTGGAGGAAGAATACACAGAGAAGACATGTTCCTGAGAGCACAACTTTCCTCAAAGGTATTATTTTGGAACTAGGGGAAAAGCTCTTGATTTGCAATATTTGCTGACTCTTTCTCCTTATTTATCATCATCTATCCCTTTCTTGGGCCTCGCAGTGTGATTTTATCAGTTTTCCTAATGTTTAGTCTTTGGTTCTTTTTTATACTTTACTAGATGGCTCACACATACATTCTCCTTATAATAGGGCTTGTTGAATGGGTACTAGTCACCACCTCAGCTCCTCAACAAAAAATCAAGAGGATAAGCCATCAGCCTGTTGTGAAGACATTTTTCAGACTGTATACCTGTCATGTTTCTTTCCTCTGAGCTTTCACTTTTTTAAATGTCATTTTCTCAAACACAGTAACTCCAGGATCAGACAAGATATCCATGACATCTTTTCCAATGCTAGACGCAGAGGTGGTAACACCTCCCCACACCTATATGCAAGGCATCCATCGGTCTTTCTATGAGGAACCAGCCACTTGGGAGTTAGAAGGACATCTCAAGGGGATAATGCTTTGCTGTTTACCCAACACAGACAAGGTCTTCTTAAACTTCTTGCTGTTTAAGACAACTATCTTGTTTCTTAGGACTCTGTTCTGTATTTCTACAGAGATGTCTTTATCAGTATTTAAATAATTAATTTAAGAATTTTCAGCACACGTTGAAAAATTTTGCCTCAAGAGGAATTGCTGTGGTCTATCTGTGTGTGGTGAAACTCATCCCTGAAATTTATCTGATGTCTTGACCACACTCCTATTAAGAGTTCCAAGGAATCCTCTGTGCACTATCAGTTGAGAAGCCTTGATATTCTGCTTCTGTAATTCCAAGGAGCTCATTTCATCATTTCAAAAAGAACAAATTGTTCCCAGTGTTTCTGACATAAAATACTGTTGAACTTCAATTCAAAGGAAAAGGAAGGAAATGCTTTGGCTCTTCATTCTGACTCTACATGAATATTTTTTTCAAGATGTTGAGATTTTCAATGCAGTTGAAACTCTGGGTGAGTTTACATGAGTATTTTAATTCAGATCAGCATTTTATTTTTGAAACAAATCTCTGTGTGCTATTCACCACACTTACCCACACATTTCATAATGGTTTTGGAGGATGCTCTTTTGTGATGAAGCTAAAATGCAGGAGGCACTCTTGTAATACCTCCAGCATGCTCCTATCACGAATGGGCCTTCAGTCTGCTAAGTCAATAGTCTAATCTCCTGAAATAAGGATAGCAAGATCAGCAACTGCTTTGCTCTACAAATATGATCCTATTGAGCAAAGCTCTTCCCTGATGTGACATGGCCATTGTAACCCAACAAATCTAACAACAGCACACATAAGAACACACCCAACTTCTCAAGTAATATCCTTGCTTGTCTTTATTTTTATATTACTGCACAAAAAAAAAAAAAATTCTTTCCTAAACCCAAGCAGGCTTCTTGATTTTCACAAAGTTATGTTCCCTACAGGTTAATCTGACCTTTATGGATAGCAGTATGGAATCATCCACTTGGTCCCACTGAGGAGAAAACAGAAGATCTGAGAGGACTAGGAGCATCCAAACTGCTAGATACTGCTGACATTTCTGATGCATTTTCATCATTCTCCATTGGCACATAAACAGAAGAGAAATATCAAGGTCTCAGGATTTTCAACAGATCCATGTCTGCCTGCTTTCACCGTTTAGCAGTGGACATCCAAGCTTACAAGCTTAGCTAATCACAGGAGAATCTTTCCAGAACCAACAAAAGACATGGTATTCCAGAAAGCATTTAGACTAGTTTCCATTGGAAACTCATCTTAGGATAAAATTCACTGCCCAACAGATACACTTTTTTACTACACTAGAAGGGGACAAGGGTGACTATATGACAGCTACCTATCCTAGTTTCAGAAGCAGGTAAATCCTATCTGTAATCTAGGTGGAAAGAGAAAAAATTAAGGTTTCAGAGAAGCAGAAAATTTAAGTTTGAATTTAAATTAGTATAAATCTCAGCATTAACAAAATAAAAATGCCCTCAGTGATGAAAAGCTCTTCAAGTAACAGGTCAGGAAAGCAATTTATTTACTTATTTTTTTCCATGAACGAATTTAACAGATGAGTATTGTGCACAATCAGAGTAATATGTATGTAACATGCAGTCATCAGTTAGGAACTCTGTTCCCCAGGTCATTACAGAAAAACACCTAGGGCTAGCGCTTAATATCATTTTCTTACAGTGACTTTCACCTTCCTGTAGTCATGTTAAAACAGTGAGTTCTTTTATTTCACCTTTCTCTGTTTTATGGTAGGGATAGGAAATTTGTTTTCCTGGTGGTGTATCATCTATTTCACAGCTTATAGTTTTCACTTTTGCCTGTACAGCTGCTTAGCTGAGCAATAGTAAAGCAGTTCCATTTCTTCCTTCTTACGCATGTATTTCTGTAATGGAGTGAAGAGCCAGGGATAATTCTTGTCATGGGACTGGGATTTGTGCATGTCAACATATTTTATTAAAAACAGTAGCTTGTTCCCTCTTATTCTGCAATAAAGTTGAACCACATATCGTCAAACTGGTAAAAGCTGATGAGGGCATTAAGTTTCATTCATGAAGGAAAATCTCCTGTTACCTTTTTCCTGCTTAGTGGCATGGTTTCCAAATTATACTTGGGTATCAATTCTTTGCTGCCAATATAAATATAGTTCCTATCTCTGCCAGATATCTTCTTTCTCCTTTCTTCGTCCTTTGTCCTCCTGTAAGTCACACAGATGAGTTTGTAAAGCTTTCTACAGCATTTTAACCTGCATCACAGAACTTAGTAAAAAACTGCAATTCTGCTAGTTGGTGCTGTGGGTAAGTAAAACAAGATGAAGAGATGCCTTGTGAAAGTATATAGGCTTATTTGACCAACTTCTTTTAGTGCAAGCATTTTATAAGATCTCCAAAGATGGGCCTCGGAATGAAGTTTTATCTCCTGGGGATACAGAAAAGTCATGCAAAAGCTCTGAGCCATCCTGCTCATAGCTACTCTTATTAAGGGCTTGAAGGGCACTTAATTTTCATCTCTATTTAGTTGTTTACACCGGCTCCTTTTTATTTCCTTTGCGTTCTTAACTTTCATTTCTTTGTTTCTTACTAAAACTTCCTTGATAAATTTAATATTCTTCTTCCTGATCTCCTTCTCATGCTATTATTAGGTTGGAAGAACACTTGTTTCTTCTAAGCACTGTACTCAAACCATAACACACAAAAATCTGATTATTTCATTATTCTAGATGTTTTGCACTCTAATAATATGATCAAATTTGTTGTTCGTTTTTTCTTTGTTTTTGTTTGTTTCTCACGATACTGTTCCCAGATGGCTTTTATCCCATAAAGGTGTTTTGAAGCAGGTTTCCTAGGTTATGCATCTGGTTCCTCCCTTTCTCAATTTCAACACAAAACTGCTCCTTGTGTCAGCTGAGGTTAAGCTTCTGTACGCTGCTGGTCTTGCATTTCTGCAGAGCCCCAGAAAAAAGACAACCAGGTCCTTGTGCTGCAGATCAAACTAAGAACTGATGTTAAATCTCTGCCCCAAAGAGTCAATCAATAGGGTTTTTTTTTTTCTTTTTTTTCTTTTTTAAAGAGCAGAGGCAGAAGCATACAGTGCTCCCTGATTGGCTCAGTTCCTTGACATATGGATGCCTCCTAGCTACCCCAATGGCAGAGTGGGCTGGCAAAAGACCTAATTCCAAAGCCATAGGCTCATTGATGGCACAGCCTCTTCCCTGCTTTGGGAGAGACAAGGGGGGCACAAAGACCTGTACTTCCACCAAAAAGCTGCCCCTCAGAAGGCAGAGCTGTATTTAAAGGCCTCTTGGATTAAATTTGTCACTGTCATCTCTGAAAACAATTGTTGTCTCTGAGCTGAAAGATTTTGGCAAGCTGTGTTCTCGGTGTTAAAGCCTCAGTAACCAGTAATGAACCATTCACCGTCAGCAAAGATAAATTTATGACTATAATAATGGTTATACACTTACTGTTAAATATTTCTAAATGGAATTTGAGCACATATGGAATAAAGTCAGTTTTCTGACATCTCTTAACTCTGGTCCAGTTTCATTAACTTTTATTTTCCTCACCTGTTTCCAGGGCCATTATTATCAGCCTGGGGGCAGGCATTGTTGAAACATTCACTTTAATTACAGCACAATATGAATGCCGCCTCTTGTGATATTTATCTGCAGAATACTAAAAAAAAAAAATTTAATATATTGAAAATAAATTCTGTTTATAGCGTACCGCTTTCCCAACTGTGGAAGATTTCAGCAGTTCATATATCACACATTTACCACCTTTTTAACATTTAAACAGAGCCTGGAATTTATACCCTTTGATGACTCACCAGTCCCTGCTGCACAGATGTAATCATCACTCAATAAGAAGTGGAAGAACTGAGCGCGTACAACCAGTGCTGCAGTGCTGACCTCAGTGGCAGAGCTGAACAAAGTGGATTAATAAATACCAGTGTGATCTATTCCAAGAGACAGACGTGGGCACTCTGCAGCAGGCTGGGTCTGATCCACACACATGTGAAAGTGAGACTGACAGATACTTGGTATTGAAGCTCATTATAAAGGTTTATAGCAGACTTCTACCAGCCCCTTAACACTTGAGGAATGCAACCTTTGACAAATGAATGATTAACCATTTGCTGGGAGCTTAGGGAAAACATTGAATAAAATATTTGTTGGATGTCTTTAACTAAATTTTGGATCTGAGTATCACCTTTGACAGGTGAACTGTACCTTATTGTGGTGGGAAAATAGTTCATAGGTCATTAGCAAGGAAATGTCTGAGGAAAAGAGTAACTCTTCACTGCTGGGAGGCATTAGCATTCAGAGCTGCTGGCCTTTTTCCCTGACATGTGGAAGGGTTGTATGTAACAGCCAAATATTTGGCTCCATAGCTCTGCAGTTAATGTCCTTCTGCAATTAAACACAGTGAGTGGGTTGTCTTCCTCTGTGGGCTTTAGCTGTAACTGAGATCGGGCAATGGCTTGACAGATCACTGACCCTGCTGGGCATCTCCATTATCTCCTTCAGTGGTGTGCGCAACAACAGCTTTGGCTCTGGTACCCACACCAGATGCACAGTTGGTGTGTCTAGGAAGTGAGAGGAGAGGGGATTAGGAAAGCCAAGGCGCAGATGCAACTGAACTTGGCAATGAATGTTAAAAACAACAAGAAGGGATTCTATAGCTACACTGGCCAGAAGAGGCAGGCCACAGAAAGTGAACTTCCTTTGGTAAATGACAAGGGAGAACTGGCTATGACAGATACAGAGAAAGCTGAGGTACTAAATGAGTTTTTTAGCCTCAAGTCTTCACTGGCATCCAGGATTCTTGTACTTCTCATGTCCCTGAAGCTCACATCCCTGGGCCTCTCGGTAGGAAGTGGGAGAGTAAATCCCCCTTGCTGTAAGGAGGTAGCAAGTCCGAGACTGCCTCATGAGATTGAATGTACACAAATCTATGGGGCTGGACGACATGCATCCTAGGCTCATAAAGGAGACGGCTGATGTGGTTGGTGAGCCACTCTCCATCATATTTGAAAAGTCATGGCTATCGGGCAAAGTCCCCAGGGACTGGAATAAAGGAAATGTCAAACCCATTTACAAGAAAGGGAGGAAATGGGACCTGAGGAATTACAGGCCAGTAAGCCTCACCTCTGTGCCTTGGAAGATCATGGAACAGATCCTCCTAGAAGACATGTTAAGGCACATGAATGTTAAGCAGGTGATCCAAGACAACCAGCATATCATGCCTGACGAACCTGGTAGCCTTCTATGATGGAGTGACAGCATTGGTGGACAAAGGGAAGGTGACCGATATCATCTACCTGGACTTGTGCAAGGCCTTTGACATGGTCCCCCACCAAATCCTTGTCACTAAACTGGAGAGGTACAGATCTGAGGGGTGGACTATTCAGTGGATAAGGAATTGGTTGGAAGGCTGTAGACAGAAGATTATAATGAACAGCACTATGTGCAGGTGGAGGCTGGTGATGAGCAATGTCCTCCAGGGTTCTCTCTTGGGACCAGTGCTCTTCAACACCTTCTTCAATGACACTGATGACGGGCTTGAGTGTACCCTCAGCAAGTTAACCAATGACACCAAGCTGAGTGGTGCAGTTCACACATTAGAAGGAAGGGAAGTCATCCAGAAGGGTTTCAACAAACTCAGAAGGTGGTCCCGCATGAACCTCATGAGGTTCAACACAGCAAAATGCAAGGTTTTGCACTTGGGTTGGAGTAACCCCAGATACGTATATAGACTGGGAGAAGAACTCCTTGAGAGTATTCCTGTGGAGAAGGACCTGGAGGTCCTGGTGGATAAAAACTGAACATGAGCCAGCAGTGTGCTCTTACAGCTCAGAAGGCCAATGGTATCCTGGGCTCCATCAGAAGAGGGGTGGCCAGCAGGGACAGGGAGGTGATTGTCCCTCTCTATTCTGCCCTTGTGAGCTTCCATTTGGAGTACTTTGTCCAGTCAGGGACCCCCAATAAAGGAAAGATGTGGAGCTGTTGGAGAGAGTCCAGAGGAGGGCCAAAGAGATGATCAGGGAGCTGGAGCACCTCTCCTGCAAAGACAGGCTGAGGGAGCTGGGCCTATTCAGCCTGGAGAAGAGAAGGCTGTGAGGAGACCTCATTGCAGCCTTCCAGCATGTAAAAGGGGATTATAAAAAGGGGGCCAATCCACTCTTCACTGGGGTAAATAGTGATAAGACAAGGGGGAAAGGTTTTAAGCTCAAGGAGGGAAGATTTAGGTTGGATGTCAGGGGGAAGTTCTTTACAGAGAGAGTGGTGAGGTGCTGGAACAGGCTGTCCAGAGAGGCTGTGGATGCCCCATCTCTGGAGGCGTGCAAGGACAGATTGGATGGTGCCATGGGCAGCCTGGTCTAGTGCCAGATCGGGAGGTTGGTGGCCCTGCCTGTGGCAGGGGAGTTGAGTCTTGATGCTCCTTGGGGTTCCTTCCAATCCAAGACCTTCTATGATTCTATGGTCCTATGATTCCCAAAGGGATGCACTGGATCAAGTCTGTTGCCAGCCCAATAAGCCAACAGGGTGGCTGCAAATCCCCCAGCCCACCTGGAGCCAGGTGTGTGGTTCCTTCGCATTGGATGCAACCCAGCTGCTGAGGATTGCTTGCACTGAGACATGTAATTCATGTATAGTTTAAAGAACCCAATTCCACTGAGGCTATGCTGATTTACCCCTCGTGATGATCTGACCACATATTTATTTATTTAAAATTCTGCCAAATTCAAGGTATCTTAGAGCTCTGTGTGGTCTATATCACCTTTAGGATGAAATAGTGTATCAAGTGACATAAACTTCAGTACTGGCAGTGGATATTTATGACTGTCATCATCTCCTTCAAACAGACGCCTGGCAAACAGCGGCCTGGAGTGAAGAAAGGTGGCTCAGTGATAAGCACTTTCAGTTATTGCGAGATGATAAAGTCTGTGCACATCATCTTATCCAGCATGACCCTGACAAGATGCCTGGTAACTGAGATGTGAATGAGAGCGATGTCAGAGACATCTCTGCAGGCCAAACAAAATTGTCACTTTGGCAGAGTCCCACTACTCAATTGGATGGTACTTCTCCAACTCCAGCACAACCATGATAACCTGAACATTTCTTTTAATGCATTTGGTCCACAGAGTAATTTCTTTCTACAACTCAAGGCATGTGGAGGTCAGTTCTAGGGTGATGACACCTTCCTGGGGCCAAAGAAGATTTAGAGCTGGCTGGCTGCTCACATAGTGTCTGCACAACCTCTTCACTTCAGCTACAGGCTTCTGCCTTTCCCCTGCTGTTTTTTTCTCCACACCAATCACCCTCCTCCCACTCCAGGATTTCCTCCACTTTCCCATATTTCCTCTGTTTAGCTAATCCGCTCTAATTAACTCTGGAAAAATTAAATAATTAAATAATCACATAGGAGAATTAGCTTGTTGTTTGCCAGTGATCATTGTGTTCATATACTATATCCCTTTTCCCCTTACCCTTTGCTTTGTCTGTTCAAACAAAATGTTTTCAGATCTCTAATGAATAATGATGCACAGCATTGCGTGATGAAACAATGGGCTTCTACTCAGTCGACCCTTTAACAACCCTTAAGTTTACACTGTCACGAATATCAATGTTTCATTTCAGCTGGTTGCAGGTTGTAGTGCTAAGCAATACCAATGAACACTGAGAGTTCTACTTTAAGCTGTGATCCTTGTATTTGCCTTGAAGGCTGATCTGTGATAACTGGCAGAGTGAAGTGTGGAGTGCAGGTACTGTAATTCTGTGGAAAAATCCTGTGCTTGTTTGAGAAAGCAAAATTTTTAAAAGGCCCCAGGATTTATAGATGCTACTGTGGGAATATGCTGCAAGTAAATCACTTTTCTTGGTGTTTAGTCTCTTCTGTGTGGGATTCACATCAACTGCAAATGTGGAACATTGTGGTGGTCAGTGGAGTTCTCTCTAAAGTAAGCAAAGAAAGACAGACCTTCTGAGAGGCTGATCTATCTTGGATGTGAAAAGTCCCCTACCAGAAGGCTCCATAGGTCCATTCATCATATAGTTATCATATAGTTGAAGTTTAGGAAGCCAAATCTTCTCTCAGTGAAGATGTTCGTAAGGACATAATACACACTGCTTTTATAAGACTCGGTGATCTGCAGGATTTGTCTTCTCTTTTCCTCTCCACATGCAAATTACAAACCAAATATGAAGCCAATTTGTACTAATTCCATGTTTGTATTCCACCTGCCTTTTCAGTTTGTTCTGCCTCACAACATTAAGAGATTGCTATAAAAAGTCCTGTTACCTACATTAAACTGAAAATTTAATTTGAACAAGCAGAAAAAAGATTTCCACTGTGAATCAGTTTTGCAAAATACTGACACAGTGGCATGGTTTTGATACTTGTTTATGTGCCCACATATACATTCCAAAGTCATAAAAGATGTCCATTTTGTATGTCTACTTTGTGACACCTGAGAGGTAACCTTCTGAAGCCCCAGGTGCTGGCTGTCCTACTTGAAGTCAACAGGAGCTGCAACTTGTAAGGCTGGAATCACTTGTAATCTATTTATTCAACTATTGAATGGTTGAGTCCCTTTCATATCAGTTTAACCTACTTCAATTCCAGTGTTTCCCATTGCCTTCTGCCTGGAGACAATTGCTGGGGTAGAAAGAGCAAGCAATGCTTTTTCCCAAATTAACCAGAGAAAGTAGAATGAATCAGCTTCATACACTCTTTTTTTTTTTAAAGGAGAGCTAAGAGAGACATTGATTTAAAGAGTAAAGTAATTGGCACTTAGAGTTTTGATCTCACGTACAGAAAACATAAAAGTTCAAGAGAACAGATAGTTCATCAGAATTGATTCAGTGTGACAAGGTACTGCAGAACTTCTGAAAATTCACAAAAAAAAAAAAAGAAAAGGTGACCCCCCAAATTCTCCAGCCTATATAGTTGTTAGACTTCAACCTTTCCTTCCCTCTGGAGGAAGTGAAAAAGAGGTTGTCGATTTTTTTTCCTCTCCATTTTATTCAGGGTAAAGGAAATTGGATAGAAAAGGTGGAATTTACCTAAGAATTTACCCCATGTTTTACAGCTTTGCAGTTTCAGTCTGTTTAATTTATTCCTCTGTAAAAGATTCTGATTCGTTCATTGTATCAAGTCTTTCTGATTTATTTAAGTGGGGCTGGGTCAAGTATACGAATAAGGATTAGCAGTGCAACTCCTGGAATTGAAGGCTGAAGTCTCTGCTTTACTGAGCAGATCAACAAATCAAATACAAGTTAAGACAAAAGCACCCCAACAAGCCTTTTTCTTAATTTTTAAAAAAGAGAGAGTGTCAATAGCAATAGAGTTTGCCCCCAGGAGCTGAAAAAAACTAAAATAGCATAGGGTACATTACATTAATTGTAGGTACTCAAGGTGGGAGATGCCTTTTTCCCAGTGACTTTTCTGGGAAATGAGTAAATGAGTAAACAAGAAAACTTTTGGCTGTAAGAGAGAGGATGTTCATGAAAAGTAGTACTGAGTGTTTTCCTCCTAGCTGCTGGGCCGTGGTGTTACTCGAAGCTCTGAAGTGATCACAGGAAGACAGCTTTGGTGTTAGGGTCACACCTAGACCACATTTGCTGTTTCCCTTACTGTAACTTCGTTTTTACTTTTGCAGTCAAGGGTCTAACCTTTTCCTTGGTACAGCAGCAGATATGGAGGGTTGATTCTGAAAGCTCATCTGTTGTTAGGATCAAATTGTACAAACATGAGATACTCAGTTTATCAGGTGGTAACCAGCCATGTACCACAGCTTGTGCAAACAGATCCTCTGGGAACATCTCTAACAGGAGGAGTTGGGATTCATTGGCTTTGGAATATGTCTTGGTTTCACTGAGGCCCAAGACTTCTCCTGCAGGGTATCCATGCACCGTGCCTCTTTCTGGACTCATCCACTGTTATACCACTGACTTCTCCATGGATGCACAGGGAGATCTGCTCAGTGTGGTGCCCATGGGCTGCAGGGGGACAGCCTGCTCCTCCATTGGCCTCTCCTGGACTGCGGGAAGCTTGTGCTCCATGCCTGGAGCATCTCCTGACCTCCTTCTGCACTGACCTTGGTGACTGCAGGGATGTTTTGTTTCCAAGTCTCTCTCCTCTCTCTCAAAACCCTTCCATGGAAGTCTAATATGGTCTCCAGTTAAGGTGCCGCAGTCATTACTGAGGGCTACTGCAGCTCCGTGCTTATCTCAAGGGAAACACCCTACTTCATGCAGAGACCAAAGTACCTAAGACAAAGAGCACCAGCAAAGGAACTCCACAGATTATCTCAACAGTAAACATGGTAACACAGAGGATGCAAAAGTGCAAAATCCTCATTTTTGGTAATAAAATAAATTATTATATATTTATGGGAAACTGACAGATGGCTATTTCCCATTTAGGGTTAGGAAATATATATATTTTATCCCTTTAGTAAAGTAAAAAACTTGGAACATTTGGCTGTAGAAGTATTGACTGATGAGATTGTTAAACTGCTATTTTCAAAGCAGGATACTGACTAAGTCCTCTGAGTTATGGTGACTGTTCAAAAGATTGAACAGAGAAGACAGGAAACAAATATTTCAATATTTCAAAGGGAGAATGTGCTGAAAATGTAAGTATAGCTCTGTCAATTCAATGCTTACCCAAGACAAAATTTCAGGAAGGCACAACAGTATGTGCTTAATAAAGAATTAAGGGTGAGAAGAAAAACTGATGCCAGAAAACATGGCTTAATGAGAGATAAAACATTAAACAGAAATCAGATTCAGTTTTTGTGAGATTACCAATCTGACAAGATGTGATTTTTTTAATACAGCAGTTACATAAGGCCATATCATTTTCTCATTAAAAAGGACTATTCAGACTTCAGAATGTAGGTAAGCAAATTAAAAATTTATTAGAAAGATTTTAAAAGAAAATATTAAATGAGAATGATCTTTCAAAAAGGAACATTTCTGGTATAGTTTTCTATCCAAATTTAGTTTAGTGAATTCATGGGTTGGGAGTAAAGGCAAGATAAATTTGTGGTAAAGTCTGCGGTTGGCACTAAATGAATGAGAAATAAAGATAGCTTCTATAGAGATGTTCAGACTGAGGAAGAATCTGGGCTTACCTTCTTTTAATTAAAGAGCTAGGTGCAATGATCAAACAGCTAGAAATGGGAAATGTGGGCTGTATGTGAAATAAAAAATGAATTAATGTTGGCAAGAAAAAAAGAAAACACCACCTTTTTAAAATTAGAACAGATTGGAGAGAGTTCAGATAAGATCCCTAGATTGATGTGAAATTTGGAAAGCTTTTAATGAGAGACTGTATAGGCTCAAGAGAATTTACTCTCATCTTCATGCTTGCTTTACTATACAGTCCCAGCTACAATGATGTTCTCACCATACCAAAATCGCCAGTACCCACGGAGCTCCTGCCAAGGATTGCTGAGATGGCTCATTTAAGACTAGGATAAGAAAAACAATTTATTCCAGGTAATGTGAGGGTCTTAAGGAGTCCTCCTCCACAGGTGAGAAAGAAAAATGAGCGGTTCAGATCTCTGATGCACTAAAGCTGGCATCCATGGCCTTGCAGAGCTACCCAGAAGTGCCCCAGGAAGCAGTGAAAGGAGAGCCTCCATGTGCAGAGCTTGAGAGGACCAGGACTGAATGTTCCTGACAAGAAAAGAGGCTGAAGAATAAGAGTTGACTCCAAGATCTAGCCCAAAAGAAATAACATGAGATACTGATTCAATCAGGGACAGAAACCAATAAGAAGTTTCAGAAATGCAGAATTGCTTTAAATAAGATAGAAAAAATGAAATAACGTTGGTAGCAGTTAAAATTAATTTGGGCATCTTTTCATTATCTCTGCAGAATGACAGAGCTCTTCCTTGGATCACGAGTTGCAAGTGGAAAATGAGGAATGAGGAAAGAAAGGAATGCAGAAGATGAAAATAGCTAAATAGGACAAATTAAGAGCTTACAGAGTCATAGGAAAGGTGAGATCATTTGGAGCTGAACTAGTTCAAATCCCCATGCTCAGTGCAGTTACTAAAGCAAGTTTCTTGAGACTGTTCAACTATGTTTTGAATTTCTCCAAGGAGGGGACTCAAAAGCCCCTCTGGGCAAACTATGACAGTATTTGATCACTCTAACATTAAAAATGTGGGGGTTTTTTGGTGTTTGATCAGATAAAATTTTCTGTAGATTAACTTGTGCTCATTACCTCTCATCCTGACACTGAGCACATTGAGGAGAGCTTTCCTCTAGTCTTCTTTACTCCTCTTTTTCCGATACTTATACACAGTGCTAAGATTCCTCTGAGCCTTCTCTTCTCCTGGCTGAACGTTCCCAGCTCTCAGCCTTTCCTCCCATAAAGGATGCTCCAGTCTCTCCGTCATTTTCTTGGACCTTTGCTGTGCTCACTGCAGTAAGTCCTGTCTTTCTTTTACTGAAGATTCCAGCAGTCCAGATGTGTCTCACCTTTGCTGAGTACAGAGGAGTGATCACCTCTGCTGGTAATGTTCTTTCTAACACGGTCTCACACCAAGATGGGAGAGGAAGGGACAAGTAGAGTACATAGAGAGGAGTCAGGAAAAAGCACCTGCCTCTGGGAAAGGAATGATTATGAAATTAAAAATAAAATAATAAAGTGAATCAGAAAACAGCAATCATATTTTGTCTATTTGTTCTTGGACAAAGTGTAGTGAAGAGTGAGTCCGCTGGTAACTAGAGTCAAAAGTGAAGAATCTTATTTAATCATCTGGTGAAGTAGAGATTTAACAGGAGAGGTGGCTTGACTGAAGAGAAAGGAGGAGGAAAACATAACAGAAGGAGCAAAAGAGATTTCTGCCAGACAGCTTGTTCTCAAGAAGACAAAAAATATGTGGAAGTATAAAACACTGAGTAAGCTATAGAAGGGAGCTCTCAGGGAAGAGCAGAGTGGTGGCATGGGGCAGAGCAGGAACATCTAGCTCCTGGGCTAGGCCATGTGTCCTCTCACTTCCCATGAATTTCTATTTTTTCGTGTAAAAAAGAAGACTCATCACAACACAAGTGCTGAGAACTACACTGAAGGGCCTGATGGTTGAGATATTCTCCAAGAGGAGATCTTGATTTATTCAAGAAGAGGCGTGATTTGAATATTGATGAGTACCATAAGATGTAATCTACAGATTAATTCCCTCTCTAATAGAGAGTAATATTCTGCCTCAGTTTCAAAACAAAAGATACACTTGACAGCAAATCCTAGAATAAAAACTCAACAAAGACTGAAGGTTGAATGAAGCTGTCCTACTTCAGTGCACACTGAAAAAATCAGAGTCCTAACAGGACAGAAAAAGCTTTAATGCACTAGGCAACTGTCTAAGAAAATTCAATAATGAAATCTTGAAATTTGGCAAGTTTCAACTAGGAGTCAGGTAGATACTTCTACCAGTTGGGACACTGGAACAACTTTTAGAAACTTAAATGGAGAATCAGTCCTGTAGGTCCTTAAATATTCATTGCATTTCTTCATGGAAAGGTAGTTTCTGATTTAGACAGACCATAAAATCTAAACATGGAAATCTTGCTGTCAGCTTGTATTGAATTTTAGAACAGCTGATTGTAATGGTTTAGTCATTCTGTTTGAGTAAATTTGTCTCAGCATGGAAAAAGCAAGTGTATCTTGTTGTAACTTCCAACATCACACCATTCTCTGTTGGAAGGCTGATTTATCAAACAAAGTGCAGATTATCTTCAGGCAACAACAATTTTCAAAACAAACAAACAAACAAAAACCCCTTCTATTGTCTGCTACAAACTAATAACTTTTATTTCTACTGTACTGCATAACAGATAATTAATTTTGTCAGTGTACTTTGTAACAAGAAGAATCTAGTGTTTTCATCTGAAATCTTTACCAAAGGTTTATTCTGACAGATTGATAGCAAACACACCCAGCTATTACTTCCTAACTCTTGACTGACATGGTGCCATTTTTCCAACCCAGTGTCTCTTGTTTCATTATAACCCCTTTAAAAAGATATTTACTTTCAAGACTTATTTTTGTTAGGATGTATGTGTGGGGAGGTGTTACTTCTGAGATACTGCAAGCCGTCCAACAGGATAAGAATTGCAGATTCCAGATATCTGGTTAATATCAATTTGTGGATAAATGTAATTTCTTATATCTCCATTGAAGGCCACAGCTCTCAAAGACATTTCACTCTTCATACAGATCTGTCTGTTTTGTTCAGGAAGATAGAAGACGGAAAATTCAGATACTTAGCCATTAAAAAGAGCTGGAACAGTTAATGTCTGAAATTATAGTTAAAGTTTGTAGAGATCATTTCAAATAAGAGACTGAAATGCTGGATAAGGGGACGCACTTTGTGATCCAGTTTATTCTCTGAAGACAGCCAAAAGAAAGCAGACAAGCTTAATGGAAAAGGTTACACAAGGTGACTTGCCAGTACTGTTCCTGAATGTGAAAGTAGCAGATGAATAAAAAGTTCTTCTTTCTCTTTGGAAACAGAAACATAGCAACATAATCACACTGAATTTTAACTTCTCAGTGACGGCGGTGACTTCCACTCAGCAATTCTCAATGAGATCTAGGGCTATGGGACTCCAAGCGTGGAAATGCTGCAGGTTCACTACTTCAACAAGACCACCTATAAATATTAGTCTAATCAGACTACAAGGATTTGATTTAAGCGGAGGCATGTCCTTTAAAATATATGTGCACGCATGTACATATATCCTACTCTACAGACATCTAGCCCTAGACCTAATAACTGTCAAAGGATTGTAAGAGAGGACATACTTGGGAGTGAGATGTGAATTTAATTTTAAAAGCAGAAGTCCAATAGCAGGGAGAAGTACCATTTGCAATTGAGAACCACTCTTTAGGTATGCAGAAGTCTTTCTAAGGAAGTTTCCATTGTCAGGTGCTTGAAAAAAGACTAAATTGTGGAACTTTAGGGAAACCTCCTGCACTTTGAATCAACATCAGCTGACCAGTAGTATGAGAGGGCAGAGATAACCAAGGGCAACTACAGAGAATCCCAAAGGAGAAAGAAAACACAGCAACATCCCAGGTTCAGAAGAAAACTTCAGGTGATCCATTATGAAATTTCCATGTTTCCAGCGTGGCATACCTGAATACTGGAGAAAATATTGCTCGGGAAACTTTTAATTTTGCATAAAATGTACTTGTAAATGCAGTGGATACTTCTTGTCTGCATGGCCTATCTAACACAGTGTGGATTCTTCTTTTTCATTAGAACTATCTAGGTCATGAATCTGACTTTCAGAAAGCATTAAAATGTTGCTGCTTGCAAAAACAAGAATATGGAAATAAAATTCCATTAGACTAGAGAGAAAAGAAAAGCAAGAAACCAGAGATAACATTGTAGTACTTTTCCCCACTCGTGTAACAGAACTTACCAAGGTAAAATAGGAAAAATGAAAAAATGAAGTGTAAAAGATTGAATGCAGTGTAAAAGTTTCCAGCATTAAAGTTTTATTTCTTTAATGTTGTACTTTTCTAAATACATTTTCAAAATAGCCCATCTACAATACACACACTTGCTTCTCTTTGACTCTCTACTGTTTAACATACATTAAAAAGTCCCTCAAAACCCCCAGAACACTAAAAAGCAACATCAACAAAAAAGCAGCAGCACTTTGCTCCCACAAGAGAGCACTATTATTTTTTTTTTTGCTGTTCAAGTCACTGGAAGTTTGTGGCTGGGCACAGTAAAGAAGTAAACACAGATATTTCTGCAGCTTCTGCAACCACAAACAACTTCTTTTTGTGAGATCCTAGAGGCTAGCATAATTGCATTCTGCAAAATGCAAAACAATTTAAGAAAGGAAAAAAAAAAAGACACATTCACTTATTAAAAATTAATTAGGAATTTCATAACCAGTTGCCTCAAATATGCGTGAATAATGACAGCCAGAAACCAGTCTCTGCAGATTACTCATGAAGTGGGTGTGAAGATCCAATCAGGCTCGGAAAAAAATCACACTGATAAAAGAGGGCTTTCTTGGAGCTTTTACAAGGTCATTTGGCCAAAACCAGATAAAAGAGAATATTTCTCTAGTATTCTGTAACAAGAGGAAGAAAACAGAATTAAAAATTATCTTTTGCAGCAAAAGCAAAAAAATCAAAGTCATACTAGCCTAGGATTAAGTCCACTGGAAAATAAAGTCTCCATTTTTTTTTTTTCAGACAGGTTTTAGCTTTTAATTCTGTAAAGCACTCATGAAAGGATTTCTACCTTTTTGTAAATTAAATTCACAAAACATCCTAATTATCTGCAGACATATTAATAACTCTTTGAGCAACATATTAACGTAGCAAGCTGAAATGTGTTTTCAGAACAACATTAAAATAAAGATTAAATAAGTACATCCGTCCATAATTGTTATACAGTTCATATGTAAATATATAATTGGTACTGTAGATATTGCGTAAAACAACAAAGAACTCAATATGTTCGATTCCTTCAGCTGTCCACAGTTTACAAAACCTAACAGTATTGTGGACTGCCTGAGATGGTCATTTTTTCCCCTGTGGGGAACTGAATTTATCTATTGATTGTAATTTCCATGGTGAATTTAAGTTACTTTTTAATAACAATTTTACTCCTCATAAAACTGAAAAGATGACTCATGTGAAGCCAATTGCATTATTTAGATACTATTTTTAGGATACAACCCTGCTATGAAAACACTAACTAAAATTAGTGTTGGAGCAGAAAATGAGGAAGAAATTGTATAGCAAATTAAGAATAGTCCATTTACAGAAGAAGGGCTAAAAGTAAATGGTTTTTAAAAGTTTGCTTCATTTTTTAATTCCTCTTTCAATGTTCTACCTTTCAAATAAAGTTCAAAAGCAATTCAAATATCATATGCCAGTACCTTGCCTTAGAAGTCCTCAAGACTACAAGTGAAGGCTCTGCACAAGTCTTTAAATCAGAGCTGGGAATTAGGGTATGGAACCCCTTTCAGAAAAGAACATAGGTGCACTGAGGTTTGTGTAAAGGTAATTTCTCTGATGCAATACTGGTGTTTTACTGACAGTCTTTATGGATACTAACAATCTCCATTTTCCTGCATGGGAAACAGCAGGAAGAAGTAGCCCAAAACAAAGCCTTTCACTTTCACTGTTTTTCACTTGCACTTCACAATCATAATTATGTTGCAGAATCACCTTCTGTATTTCCAGCCATATTCCTCAGCTGCCAAGTTTTATCCACTCACAGTCCACAACACAGAGAATGTGACTTTATTGAGGTTTTGGCACTAAATATCATCATATCCTGAGCAAACACTTTCAGGGACATCAGTGCTTCCTCTGACTTGAAATACATGTTCTGCAGTTCTTTATGAAAGAACAAGTTTCAGATTTGGTATGCACCACTGCTTAGCTCCATTCACAGAGTTGGAAAGCCATTATTTTAAGATGCCCTCTCATAGTACTTGAAAATTAAACTACAAAAGCTGTCACAATGAAACAGCAAATATGAATCTAAATTAATACCAGCATTAGTACCGACAACTAACAAATCTTGTATTCTTACCTTCTGGCAACATTAATCCTTTATTCCAAGTAGTTTGACCCCTAGATGAATAAAAATGCATTAGTACAATATAGTAGAATGAGATACTTATGTCAGGAACTAAGGTTACGTGGGTCTTTCCTGACTACTTGGTATCCTTTGCTGTCTTTTAAAGCTCTATTTAAAATATAAGTTCTTATATAAGAAGATCCCAGTTCCAGTAATAAATATTTCTTTGATTTGAACAACATATGAATAGTGGGATGTACTGACTTGGGAGATAAGCTTGGTTTTCTTAAAAAAGTCAATCTAAAAGTGTTCTAAGTATATTAGATGCCTTGAGCCTTTCTCAGTCTCACACAATTTGAAAGAGTGAGAGGTTTGTTTTGCTCCTCCCTAGACTCTCAATATTCTCTTTCAGGATGAAGTTTTCCAAAGAAAGAATGATTGAGCTCAAAGTCGAGCCAGACAGAACACATCTGACTATGCTGTTTGACTGCTTTGTCAGAGGTAGGTCATTAACTCATCTACCTGGACTTACTCATCTCAGGTCCCTCAGTGAATGTTTCTGCTGAGCAGTTTTTTATTTTCCTTCATCATTGTGCTTGGAAAGATTAGCATATTACTCTCCACAACTATCACAACAAAAAAACAGTTTTAGGAGAAAAATCAAATAATCTTTCTAAAACATACTGCATATAGACTAACCAGGCTAAAGCTAAATTAGCAAACTTTTCTTTGTAAAAAGATATTTAACCATTATGGATGGCAAGCCTGCTGGCAATAGGTAGTAATTACATTTATCTCCATGTGTTGAGTTTGTTTTGCTCATTCTAGTAATTGGCAAATCTTCTTAACTCAACCTTTGTGTCTTTTTTCATCATATTTTCTCCCCCTGTTCTTTTGCAGAGGGGGAGTGAGACAGTAGTTGTGAGCTGCCCACTGGTGTGAAACCATCACAACGACATGCTCTGTCTCAGATTGGTAGCAAATACCATAAATCTCTCTAACTCATCACTCTAAAGTGATGCTCCTAATGAGCATATTGAAAGAAATAAATCAAGTGCTAATCCACAAGCCAAGTTCATTTAAAATAGTTGTATATCCAAGCTGTGTTATTTTTGTCCAGCATCCACTGAATTTCTGTTCTCTGTAAGGGAAAGGAAGAGAATGTCCTGTTGCCCTGCACCTATGTATTCAGGCCACACTTGTTTCCCCTTCTAAATATCTAGATTAATGTATCAACTGATGGAGTAGAGTCAACATCTGAGAGAGCATTTCTCATTCATATGCCTGACGTGGGGTTTATAAGAGACACAGAACAGGAATGTGCAATATGTCACGTTGTCTTCTAGATTCTGGGTTTACTAGAGCTTAGAGAGTTCCAGCATGACAACCAGTGCTTCATTAAAGAAGAGCAGGCATATAAATTTCATCTACTCACCATGTGAGCTATCTCCATTAACAGAATAGACAAAAGAGTCCTTCACATTGCTCACTTTCTACTCAAAAGACAAACAGGGGCTCTGTTACAGGCCTGCCATGCGTTAGCACTTGGCCTCTGCAAATGCTGCAGTGCTTGAGCAAGGAAAAATCTCAAGGGAGTTAATATAAAAACATGCCACTGTTTTAAAGTTATTCTTTTGTAAAAATAGAAGTGTTTTCATATTTAAGTAAAACTGCTCATTTATGCTACCGTAGTGAACAGATATTGCCTCAGTTATAGGCCCCAGTTGAGTATGGACTTAATCTTATTGATTAAACTTTGATGTCGAAATGACAAACATTATCTTTTCCTCTTCTATCCTAAAAGGTTTATACTTAAGTTAGAGTCAATGGCTGCACAAAAGACATCAACATTTTCTTGATAGCATGCAGGAAGACTCAAGACTTTCCCAAAGGTGCAGTAGCTCAACACAAAGAAGTGGAAACATTAATTTGGCTTCTCATTAAAAAAGCAAAGCACACAACCACCTGGAGAGTACCTTGATATTTATAACCAAAAGGTGAGAAAAGACTACTTTCATGAAGATACTTCGTGAAATAACAACATATAAATATTCCTAATAAAACACAATTTGTCTGGAAGGCAGAGGAATAACGAAAACTAGTTTATTAACAACTAGTGAACAATGGGGCACAGCAACTGCTCTCTTCTCTCCTGGCCAAACATACACAATAAATTTACCTTCCCCTCTCTTTCCAAGCCCATCCTGATATCCACTGTTCAAACACTGCTACAGCCAGCCACTGTTTTTCACAAAATGCAAATAAACTGAATTATCTGTGAGACTTTTACACCCTTTTCAAATTCAGTCAAGATTGGCCAGCAGGTTGGAGACCTAACTACATGCATACAGAGTGATCACAAAAAATTCGTTTCCTTAGGAAACCAGGCTAATAGAAGTAATAACGAAAAATACAGCAGTTACATCAACAATGGCACAACATTCAGTTTCTGTAAGCATGGATCTGTTTTGACTGTGAAGAGCTCAGTCAGGAAAAAAGAAGCAGGAAAGAACAAATATTTCTTCTTCGGTGCCACTACAAAGAAGGAGCAGGCTCAAAACTTACCTGCAGGTCTTAACTTTGGGAACCTTTTTCTTTTCTTTCATCTTAGTTTATAATCTGAACTGCTTCAGTTAGCTCTTTTGTAATGCAAAACACCATGTTTCAGACAACGATTTGTAAGGCACCTTTGGAGTTCAGCTCTTTTTGCTTAAAATCCCAAGGGAAGGGAGAAGATCCTGGATATAATCAAAGACACTGAGGTTGCAGCCTCCAGCCTGTCTAAAAGAGATTCTTGCTCTTGTTACCAATACTTATTTCAATTCTTCTCCTTGATGGCATCTTCTTATGTACTTTATTCTTTCCCTACTTTGTTCAGTCTTCTGAACATTTCATAGTGAGGTATATATAAAAAACAGATAATCTAAGTGCTACCCAACATAAGGCAGGCTCCTTGAGAACTATTAAGCAAACATCCACAGTAGGAAATCTATCACTTCTACATATAGGAATTTGTTGTAATTATGTTGATGCAGTCTTTGAATACACATTAAAAAAAAAAAAAAAAAGATTGGCTGTAGACTTTTCAGAACTGTCTGCTATTGAAACTATGCCTGGGCTGAGTGCACTAGTGCAACCTGCTGGCCACCCATCTTGGGGAATAGCACATGTGGTAAAGGACTAAAGGTGAAACCTCATTCCTTCGACATCCAGAGAAGCTTTCAGTAGGGACAGTGGATGGATGGAGATGTTGGAGTTCAGAGACTGGGGCTGTTGGCTGCTACAGACTTTATTTTACCATGGAACAGTTTACAAATTGTGATAAAGGATACAAAGTAAAATAGAAAGAATATTTTCGCTCTTGGTTAAGCAGGCACCATCCAGCAGACTTTACTTTTTGCCCCTTTCTAGGCATTACTTGCTTCTGTCCTACCTGAAGCCTAACACTGCTATCTTCAATAACATCACTCAGGCCTGCTATACAGAGCACTCGCTTATTCACACTCTTTTACTAAGCCTGGATATCTACAGTTCAGCTTTCCAGCAAGACCCAAGACCCTAGCCAACTGGTTCTTCCAGCAGCTACCAGCAGACACAATGGGAGGCTGAGGTTTCTGAGCCCTCCACCAAGCTTGCCCATAGCTAGCAGTGAAGAAGAGGCTCCTTTTCCAGTTTCAGTATCCGGAAACCTCTAGGAGCAAGACTATCTGCTTCTCTGTCATGCTTTGACTTTCTAGATGCTTGAACCCAAGTTTTTGTAGCATTCATCTGCCATGAAACAAATCCACACCAAACAGTCCATCTCAAGCTAGGCAGTTTCCTCTGCAAAGACACATTCACTAAATTTATTTAGACTTGTATCATTTTGCTACTCAGCCTTTGCAATTTTCAATTTCTACACTTTTGTCCTCTCAGCAATGGAATTTCACCCTTGTGGAAATTTCCATAATGGAAACACTGCATCAACTCTGACTGTTACATCACAACGCTAAGATGAAGGCTCAAACTTCCAGAGTCAGAACAAAGAAAACAACCTTTCTCTTGCAACACAGTAACGCCAGGCCCCATATCACTTTGAAGATCATTGCCAATTTTGGCTGGACTGTACTCCCACACCCATCACATAGTCCGGATTTGTGCCTTCTGATTTCCATCAGTTTGGGCTGATGAGAGATGACCTATAGGGGCAACGTTTTCCTAGCAACAACATCATCATAGCAACTATGAAACATGGGTCATCTCCAGCGGTGCTGAATTTTACAAGCACGGTATGCAGGCTTTTGTTCATTGCTGGTGAAAATGCACAGCTATGATAGTGACTGTGTTGAAAAAATAGTGTTTTGTACCTGAGAATTTGCTCTATCAAATAATGCTATTGTGCTCTTTGTATCTGTCGTAGATTCCACGGAAATAAATAGGAGGTACTACTTTCAGAGTGAACTATTTAAACTGGATATAGTCAGGTCTTCCTTCCTTGCCATAAGTTTATTCAGGAAGAAATGAATAGCTGTATTTTTCATGGTATTTTCCACCTCCATTTTCAGTATCATATTAAAATGTTTACAGCCTTTCCAAATATTTTAACATGAATTTATAGATTTCATTTAAAGATGATTTGGAAAAACCCATACAGTTTCACTACTCTTGTTCTGAACTTCAGGAAGGATGTTGGATTTGGTTCCTTGTACTACCTTCTATGTAAAGTAACCAAACTCTGCTGCAAGAACAACTGTTACTTCCTTTTCCCATTTGAACAGATTATACTTAAGACAGGATTTCTTCTTGACAGCTACTGTAGCTGGCAGCCAACCAGGACTGTCATGCAGGCTAACTGTGCATAGACACATAACAGTATATGGGAAAAAGTCAATTTTCAAACAATCCTATTACTTTAGTACTCTGTTCTCAAAAAACTTACCCAGGCACCATCACTGCATTGGTCCAGACTCCCAGAATATCCAGGTTGGCAGATGCTATTAGGTTGTGTTTTCTTCTGAAGTCGGTCCAGAAAAGCATTATTTACTCTTGAAGTAGAAAGAAAAATGAACAGTGATTGAAGGTAGCTGAGGAATTCACAAATTTTTGAAATTTAACATTCTCTAAGGAGCTTTCCCTATTCTCAGTTAAATACACATCATTCTATGCTTTTCAAGCCTGTGCAGAATAACCACAGCCTGTCATGAGATAGGATGCCTTTCCTTCTCAGTTCACCAGGTGCATTCTTATCCTGTGATCAATCTGTCATGATTAAAAGGCATACTTTTGTGACTATGAGAAAGGGCCCCAAATTCTCAGTAAAAAGTCATCCTGCATACCACTCACTTGATCACCCTAGGTAGTCTTTCAGCCTTCATTAAACAAGTTTCTGTAAGTAGTCATTTCCTAATGAACAACCACTTAAGCTTGTTACTAAATAGCCAAGTTGTCCAGCTCAGAAAACACCTCTAGTATTTTCTTGTACTGCCTTCAGGGCCCACATTCAGGACATCAGGAAGAGGCTACCAGGTATGATAAAGCTGGAAGTCTACCACCTGATTGTGCTCTTTCAAGGAAGGTCACAGGAAGCTGCAAGTAGGAAATTGTGAAATATTTTAAAAGACTTTACATTTCTTGTGAAGATGTTGAAGGGACTGGGAGAACAGGTATAGTTCTCAGCAATCTCCTTAGTTGGAGACTGCAATCTAGACAGAAAGAGGAGAGCAGATCAATTGAATGAATAGCTGCACATAATATTTTATATATATTTTTCTCCATCTGTCTTTAAATTGTCTTGAAACTGCTAATAGTTTCTACCCTGTGCTGTACCCTGTGCTGATAAAATAAATAAAGTGAAAAAGGCACTCTGGGTAATAACACATTAATGTGAGCAGCTGTAATGGTGGATATTAGTGGTTTACTTGAAGACAAAGTCAAACCAGAGGCTATATCAGGGATCTTCATTGCAATAGTCTTCTTAAGCATGAATGTTTGCAATTTTGAGTCCCATTCCAGATAGAAAGTCAAGTAATGTAAATTCTGAAATTTTGCATCATACCTCCTCTGTTCATCTTGATGTGCTCTTCTCCTGGCTTCTTGCTCCTGCTTTTGTTTTGATTCCATTAATTGAGCCTGGGGATGACAAAAGAGAAAAAGAAATAAACAAACAAACCAACCTCAAAACTTACTTTTAGTTAACATGGCGATGTTGAAAATCCAACTAATTCCACATGGAGTTAATGTCAACTAGAGCCACGTGTTATTTCTGCAACTTCGCCCAGTAGCATTTTATTTGCTTATGTGGCAGCACTGAGCTCAGAACAGACCTCATTTTTCTGTACAGCGTTGGATAGGATTAGATATGTGAAGTGAATTCAGACTGCTCCAGTCCAACATTTGAGTACACCAGCCTGCATGCAAGCTCTGTCCCTCCAGCAAAGTCCCTCTTCTTCCAGATAAACACAGCTCGTCTGCACAGCCAGTACCATCAGCTCCACCTGGTCACGCAGAGCAAGGCAGAGGCACGCAGCACCCTGCCCAAACAATAGCATGCCCACAGCTCCTCTGCCCTCCAAAATATTGTGAATAAACTTCGTAGTCCCTTCAGTCTCCTAGTCTGGAGAAGAGGAGGCCCAGGGGAGACCTCATCGCACTCTACAACTTCCTGAAGGGAAGTTGTGATGAGGAGGGGTTTGGCCTCTTCTCCCAGGCAACAAATCAGACCTGAGGATATGGCCACAAGTCGTACCAGATGAGTTTTAGGTTAAACATAAGGAAGAACTTTTTCTCTCAGAGAGTGGTCAGGCACTGGAATGGCTGCCCAGGGAGGTGGTGGAGTCGCCGTCCCTGGCTGTGTTCAAGAGTCTGGATGAGGAGCTGCGAGATTTGGTTTAGTGCTTGTGGTAGCAATGGTGATGGGAGGATGGTTGAACTAGATGATCTTGCAGGTTGTTTCCAACCTTGTGATTCTTTGATTCTATGATAGTGAGGAAAGAACAAACAGTACCTACTGGTGCGGTGAAAGCATATGCAAGCCCTAGTGTTGAAGCCTACAGTCCCTACATTATATAGTTTTAAGGTACATAAACAGTCTCAAAGGGACTTCTCTGAAGAGCAGAGTTATACAATTCTAGCTAGGCCTGCTAAGGAAACACTGCATGTGTTCTTGTTTGTCTGCCTCTTGCTCCCTGTAATGTGCTCAAGGATTGAAGATGCAGATTTTTTCTGAAGAGAATTTGGCTTGCAGGGCAAGGGGGAAGGGACGGGAACAGACTCATCCTTCATATTTTCCATAACAACTGAGTAGAAGGAGGAATAGGAAGTAAAATAAAATGAAGTGGTTAGATAAAAGCTTCAGTAACAGAATGGAACTACAAAAGTTAAAAAAAAAAAAAATCAATTTAAGTGGAACATTAAATAAAAACTATGCAATAAATGTATGAAGAAAATCAATAACTGTGAATGTGTTGTGTATCAATATTTGTCTAGCCCTAAAAGAAGAAACAGGATTAAGAAATAAAAAAGCCAACCTTTATTTTCACTGTTTTAAATAACTATTCAACCCGAAAATTAAAACCCAGTATCTGACTTTCCAATACGCTGAGTCCTCTCTTGGAGTAATGTTCTGAAATATTGCGTGTATATGATGCTGTGTTCAAAGTGTACTGAATATTTTTAAATCAAGCAATACATACTAAAACCTGTTTAAAAAAAAAAAAAAAGCAACTGACAATACCTATACATTTTATAGCTATGCTATACCAGGAGCTTGCACACAGGACAGAATTCACAATTACTTTAATAAATATTAGTTTGAAGTAGAAATAAGCCAACATAAATTGGAGGGACAATTACTGGAGCCTTTAAAATACATATTATTTACAGTGGGTTTATACATAGCACATCACTCTGTGCAATATGTAGCAGCAATGCTGAATGCAAGGAGCACATGGTGCTGTGTACCAAGACAGAGCAGCCTTAGAAGCAGTCCACACTTTCTTGCTGACCTACAGAAATCGGTATGGCATCTAAAGCTCTACACAGTATTCTTGAACCAAGCCAAATAAAGAACCTGATCTTGTGGGAAGTGTCCCTGCCCATGGTTGGGAGTTTATTAGCAAACAGAATCATAGAATGGTTTGGTTTGGAAGGGACCTCAAAAAAATCACAGAATCATAGAACCTTGGTGAGGTCCCTTCCAACCTAGACCATTCTATGATTCTATTTGCTAATATATTTTTTAATGATCTGTAGTTAATGCTGCCCTCTGCACATTCACACAGTTAGACCTGGTAAAGAATTTACTACAGTGTGATAAGTATGCTTTGTAGATGATCTTTACATAGATCTAGTACCCAAAACCATGCCAGAGGGATGGCAGTGGTTGAGGTGCCTTTCAGGCAATGCATGCTGCCTATGCAGAAGATGGAGTTGAAACACGTAGTTATAGTACAATTGGATAAATGAAAACTCTCCATTTATGTGGTTAGCAAAGGAACACAGAAGAGTACAGACTTGATAGCAAATCTGAGTGCTTCCACATACTTGTTTGGGACAGTGGGGCACATGGATGGTTTCTCTATAAAAAATATATTCAGAATCTGAGATCATAAATATCTCAGTAAAGTTACTTCCACCTGAAAGACTGGAAATTGGTTTCCTTAGGCTATGAAATTGGTCACCACAATCCAAAAAAATGCTTTGCACAACTGTTCAAATGGAGAGTTAAGCAGGAGCTAGTCATCCAGATGCAAATAGCCATGAACCCAGAAGATACTTCTGTCTGTCCAAATTTTACAACTTGGCTCATCTCTCTCACAATATTTGAAAACAGTGACTACATCACTTTCCCTAAAGAGAAGCCCTGTGCATAGGCTACAAGTAATCAATGCATTTACTTGATTTCACAGCATGCAAAAATGATACAATATGTAAACTGTTGATGTATAATTACCTTCCTCCGTTGTTCTTGCTTCATTTCCTCCAATCTTCTGTTTTCATCCTCTCGAAGAGCTTGCTTATATATATGGCTTCTAGCCTATTGTTCAGTAGAAAATATAGACATATTGGTGTGGGGAGAGGGAGGATCAACATGTCAAACCTAATTCTCAATTCTATTTACAAATAATTAACAAACCAGAACTGTTCGAAGGATTACAGTTATTAAAAAATCTGATGAGTTTGAAGACTAGTGTTTAACCAAGGAGTGGCATAAAACTTTTCAGGCATTCCATTTAGCTGAATGTTCACCTGCATATTACAATTAAGCAGCCACAGAACATTCTATTGCTTGTTCCAGTGGCATACATAAAGATATTCTGAATAACTGAAAAATGCAATCAGGATATAAGACAGTGAGATGGGATGTTGTGGGAAGACTGAAAAGTACTGGAAGCATTACTAATATAACAAAGCAGAAGGGAGGCCTGGTAGCAGAGGGAAACACTAGTAGAGGTTCAGGTTGGAGATTAGGAAAAAATTCTTCTCAGAAAGAGTGGTAATGTTTTAGAACAGGGAGGTGGTAGAGTCACCTCTCCTGGAGGTTTTCAAGAAAAAAGTAGATGCTGCACTGAGGGTCATAGTTTAGTGGACGTGGTAGTGATAGGTTGATGGCTGGACTAGATGATCTTGGATGTCCTTTCCAACCTTAAGAATTCTAAGATTCTATGATTGTTTCCAATAAATATTGGAAAGGGATGTGTGGTGGTAGGGCAAGAGGAGCTCAGAGATTAGGTCTTCTTTCTTAGTTGGGAGTCAGGCAAGAGAACTAAAAATCTGAACTATACATTAAAATTAAAATATTCACCTGTTTTCATTACAGTAACTAGCTCTGGTCTTTTACAAGTTACAGTTGTCTTCAAAGGGCCAGCATACCATTAGGATTTTATAGGATCCTTAGGAACTTGTACTGTAAAGTCTTCAAGCAGGTACAGAGCATAGCACACTAAATAATGAGCCAATATAATTTAATACAAGAAATGTGCAGGTTTGACTTTAGTGAAGAATTTGTTGCAGGTCTACATGGTGTTCTTGAAACTTGATATATGTGTGCAGAATGACACCATTAAAACGACAGGCACATAATTTGCTAAAAAGACTGAATAGAGAAAGCAATTATTAATAGCTCAATTTTGAGCTGGGAGGAGTTGTTACATGTGTCCAGGGAGACTCATTCTGGGTCCAATATTATTCATTACTCTCTCTAATGGCTTGGAGAATTGTGTGGAGTGTATGTTAATCAAGCTGAAAGACAATAAGACTCTATACCAGACTGGTAACACTTTGAAGACAGGATTAAAATTAATTATGAGCTTGATTAATTAAATGGGCCAAAAAAGTCACCAATGACAGAGTCACCCAAAAAAAGTCAAATTTGTTCACATGCATCAAGTGATATTTGACACTGCTATCTGAACTAGATGTACTGAATTAGTATCACTAACAAATAAGTGCTGCAAGGGAAAAAGAATTCAATCAACATAACATTATCTCAGATTTGTTTTAGCACATTAACTTTAAATAATAAAAAACCCCATATGTATATGCATAAACCCCATGCCCCTTAACATTCTTATCATGCACTTCCCAGTCTTATCGCACTTCCCTGTTTCAAATATATTGTTCCAGAATGGCTTAGTTACTCTAGACAAAGGAAAAATAAAAGATAACATCAAAATTAAGAGTATAAGATCCCCTGATGGTTTAGCCTTTTGATACTATGCCAAGTTCATTTAGATAACAATTTATTGGTTACGTGCTTCAGATTCCTTACAAAGAGCACAGAGGTTCTCCGTATGCCTATATATATGGTCTGCATCTCATCCAAGTTGGTTAAAAAGACTTCTTACTAAATGCATTATAAGCAAATGATAAATTAATTCACAGAGCTATAGAAATAATAAAAAAAAAAAAAAAACAACTTAGAATCATAGAATGGCTTGAATTGGAAGGGATCTTAAAGATCATCTAGTTCCAACCCCTTGCAACCCCTTGCCATGGGTAAGGTTGCCAGACATTAAATCAAGCACTAGATCAGGCTGCCCAGGGCCCAATCCAACCTGGCCTTGAATGCTTTCAGGGATGGAGCAACCACAGCATTCCTGGGCAACCTGTTCCAATACCTCACCATCCTCTCAGTGAAAAATTTCCCCAGTATCTAATCTAAATCTCCCCTCTTTGATTTTAAAACCATTCTCCCTTGTCACAGAATGATAGAATCGTAACATCACTAAGGTTGGAAAAGACCAGGCCTATCTTCCTCAGGATCACACATGCATAATATAAGCTGGTATTAATAAGGAACAGTATAGAAAAACTATGTATTCTATCTGCTTGGATACTGGCTAAGCAAAAGTTGAACTTAAGTAATTTGGCATAATTTATTAAGAAACTCCTCCAAAACTGCAGTGAGAAAGAGACACGTATGTAAGTGAAATAAATGGCGACGGTTAAAGGTAGGACCTGTATACCTGACAGAATTCAGTGTTACCTTAGGTATTCACCCACCTACACACAGACATCACACTGAAATGTTGAAATTCAAGTCAATATTGGGGCTATGAGCTCATTTATGTTCATAGTTCCCTGCTCACAACATACAGAAATCTGTTGAGCCTGATCTTCTCTACCAAAGACCATTCAGAGCATAGGATGCTTCAGAGGCAATCAGAAGTATTTTCAATACATCTTTTCTTCCTTCCCATATTCCTCTATATTGCTTGTCTACTCAGGATTACAAAATATAGCCTGAAAGGCACTCTGTTACAATTAAATCTAGTGGACACAGCACTGCTGGGAAGAAGTTGTCTTCTTAAAGTTATAACACTGCTCACATGTTAAGATGTCTTCATGCTTATCAGAGACATAAAATGGCCTGAAGAATCAAAGGGGAAAGGAACCTTCTTTCAGTAACGCCTTCCCCTTTCAAGCAACTGAAAATCAGAAAGAGATACTAGAGGCAAGACAGGACTGTCATATATTCTATGCAGAGTAATTTTTCTGTAAGGAGGGTCTTGCACATTCCTGAGGCTTCTGAGGAAATATACAGGAAAATTTTTAATTTCCTTACTCAGCTGTTGGTGTTCAAGGTTATATCTGTTACCCAGATTAGATGTTTCCAGTTTTCTGCTGACTCAGGACTGTTGTTCATAACAAGAATTTCTGCCTACATTGTCATCCCCAAGTTAAAAATGAAAGGAAGATTTCTGTCTTCAGGGTTAATATTCCTCAGTCTAAGTTTTTATATCAGTAGGAATGCTTGGTTAGACGTGGAGAGAATAATCAGATGTGCAAAAGGCTTTTTGAGGCAATTAGAATAATGAAACTTTAGCAATACTTTATCTATTCCCTAATTACATTGATACTTAAGAGGCTCATTCAAACTGGGACAAAGTCCCCAAGCAGTCTACAAAATCACTTTTAGGATGCAGTGAGAAATAAGCTTCTCTTCTGACTAGATTTTCAATGCAGCAAAGCATCTGCTGACATGTACTAGTTGGGATTCCATAAAAGCTTGCCACCGACTGATGGGTACGCAGCACATTTAAGATTCTGATCTGAACATAGAATATAAATCTGGCTCGTATTTATCAGGAGGAGAACTGCAAGTAATAAAGGCAGTATCCTACTATGTAGGATACTCTGCCAGTATATCACAGACAACACAGGCAGTTCACCCAGAAAGACTCCTTGGTATTCACTGAGTTATGTATAGGCAATTAAACTCAATTAGAATATTCTAATATCACGCTATTGACAGCACCTGGAAAGTTGACAGAAAAATATTGCACATTCCATGGTTTTGCTTACCCATGCTGTTGATTCTGGGCCACAATTAGCAGTCTGACAGGAATCATTCTTTGGCAAACCCAAGTCCAATCTGTTCAATAATTCATTGGTTTTGCTACAAAGAAATCCAATCCAAATAGAATTGTTAGTGCTTCCATGAAAATAAATATAGCATTTTTATACCACCCTCGGAATCTAGCCTAGACATTTCATCATGTGACTAATGAAAAATATCACAAGTGGGACAAAAAATTATTGGGACAGACAGAATAAAAGGGGACAGAGGAAACAGAACCTATATTGTGGATAAAACATCAGCTGGGGAGATTTTTAAGCAAATGGTTACTGTCATTTGCATATTTGGGGTCCATAGAGGTTATGCTTTCTTTCAGTTTGGTAAAGCTCCTAAAATACAGACTCACAAACCATTGGACTTCATCAGAATGCAACTGCTTCACTGAATAGTTGCTAACCCTTCTACCAGATACCTAAATTTCAGATAAGTAATTTAAAATATTATTTTAAGGCATTTTCCTTCATTGTTAATAAAATGCACCCTTACAACAGATTAATTAATCTAGTAGAAAGAATTTGAGCAATTTTGTAGCACTGTAAAAAAACAAACAAACAAATATATATCTAGTTAAAAAATACTGCACAACATTATAGCTTCTTATTCTGGGACATTCTATTTTTACAATTGCATCCTTTATAAACCATATTTTCAAGGTATCACCTGCTATCTCACAGTTTCAACCAACAGAGTCAAACAAAGTCACAAAGAACAACATAAATGCTAAGAGCAGGAGTTGTGGTGACATGATCTGAAATCAGTTTCTTAACCTGCAGACCCAGGCATATCTACTGAAGTTTCTGCTCACTCAAAAGAACAGAATGAGAGAAAAGAGCTGATTTTATTTCTGTATACGTCTTTGGAAAGCATTAAGGTAGTTCAAGGGGGATTCAACGCAAGGATTTACTTTGTTAACAGGGCAGCCAACTAACTTTGTGGGGAAGAAGATGCCAATAGTAAAGACGTCTAGTTAACCTGGGTGAAAAAGCCTTGTCTGCCAAACAGTGACGATGACTAACTGCAAAAACAGGCTGCTGGTCAGAGGGTATATTGAAGAGAAGTGCAGAAAAAGCAAAAGAACCCACAAGTTCTTCTGTGCTACTCTATAGACATAAAAACATGTTACCTGTTTAAGTACAGAGTGCTTGCTCAAGCTGTGGCAAGCCATGCTTTCAGAATTTCACCATTCACAGTTCACTCCCTCTTTCACTACCTGGCGAGTTACGACAGATCTCAACCAAGGCAGAAAACAGAAAGAACCAAGTGAAACCCAAAATTCCCTGATCTACAAAGTGCCTCTGCATCAGAGTTAAATGAATTAATAGTCTCCTCTTACTCAAGATTTAACAAGACACTTTTTTTCCAAGTAAGGTAAGTGGTAGAGTGATGAGTTCACACGGAATATGGGGAAGTTGAAGCTTTAAATTGCAGACTTTATATTTCTCTACCTATAGCAAATTATCAATTTATTTCTATGCTAGAAAGACTAGCAACTCCTAGAGAACGTCTGGACAATGACTAAGAAGGTTGTAGCTCTGTAAAGAAGTACCTGGTCACTTGAGGGTATAGTTGGATTCCCTAATTCCTTATGGATGGCCAAAAAAATGACTTGGGGGTATGTGGAAGTTCTCAGTAATTGCATAAAAAGGAAATGGAGAGCAAAAGACATTGCCCTTTCCAGATCAGATGATTACTGAAGTGGAAGCAGATAGAATATTCCAGCAAGAATGTGTACTGCCCTCATGTACAAAAAACATCCTACTACATCACATGAAGTTACACAGCTTTAAAATTTTCCTATCAAAAGAAAGGGATTCAGGTTTCCGAACATGACTGGAGACTAACTTAATAAAGATAGTCATATACGGTAATTCACAGTGTATCATCTCTATGGAAACCCAGCAGAGCATCTTGAGTTGCTAGACTGTCAAAGCATTGTCTGAAATGTATTTTTCATAATATTAATCCTAAAGCCATAATAATGCAAAGTATAGTGTAAGCCATGCTGCAGAGAAAGGGGGAAGTCGGAGATATGACAGTTCAATTACTGTTCCAGAGAGGAAAGCATTATCTCCAAAAGGAAATCAGTACATCAAAATGTCTAGAGGTGTTTCACATTCAAATAGGTGGAGCAACATCTTACTCTCGCTTGCTAAAACTTCAGAGGCTAATCAAAAATTCTAGTAAAATGTGGCCCTCTAGAATGGTCAATGTTAAGGAAAGAAGAAGAGCAACAAAAATTAATCTGCTTACAACAGCCTAATGGTATCCTTCAAAAATAATTAGAAGGAAATACAAAATTTAGACAAAGCAAGAAGATGGCACCCTCCTTACAGGCTGCTAACCTGAGCTCCTACTGCCCCTAAGCATAAGGCTGGAGGAAGGAGCACTATTTAGAAGCACTAGTTAAGCTGAGGTGTTCTTATTTTGTGTTCCTCTGAGGTCCTGTTTCTTGTTACACAATTGGGAAGAAGACTTTCACTACACTCATTAAAATAGGCTACTCTCATACTGGTTTAATAGCATCAGGCAATACTCAGCAATGGGAACTCAGCCATCTGTATTGTGGTAACAGTTCCTGGCATAGTTTTGACCCGTTCAAAATAGCACTTTCCCAGAGAAATCCTGGCTGCTGTCTGGGAACTAATATTAACTATAAATATCTCCCATTAGACTCTTTGGATGCAATTGCCCCATTCTGGGAGGTAAAAAAGTTTGCTAGCAATGGCAGCAGGCAGTCTTAGCCCTGTTGGCCTCAAAAGTGACAGTGATTGACAGTGTTAAATATATTAGTAGAGATGCAGCTGTGGTGGAGTGAAACACTGTCAAGACTGGGGGTTGAAAAACTCTTAGGAGCTGTCATGGAAAAATAATGACTCTCCTTGCCAGGATCTTTGAGTAGCGTGTTAGGAGGGGACAGTGCATGACCATGGAAGTCAGTTCATATTGTAGATGCTTTCTGTGGGCCCTTAGCTATAATGCTTTACATTTCACAACTGTTCTTCAAGCAGAGTCTTTTATTGCACATTTGTTACAAGTTATTACTCAAAAACTTGTATTTGACATGCAACAAATAAATATAAAATGCGGAAACATGAATCTGCTAGGTGTTCCACTGAGAATGGTGTAATTTAGGGACTTAAAAGAGTATACTCTGTACTCAAAAACTACTACATCTAGATCACGGAATCTATTAGTATTTAATATTTTTGGTGACTAAACTCATATGCTGTCCACATTCCCACTGGGATGAGACAAGAGGATGGTTCTAAAAGTCTGAGTAAGTCTAGGTTTCTCTGGCCTGGGAAGGAGTTCCTGTGCTCTGACAGGGTCTCCAGTCTTGATAGGAGGGAAGCAAAAAGTTATGCAATTGACTCCAGCAAGGCAACTGTGGAGAATCTGAAGACCTACTCTGATCTCACTGTGGATGAAAGGACAAAACTCCTGTGCAGAATATCGACTTTAACTTCTTATGTCACTTGGGCCTTAACTCCTCATAGAATCACACCGTGCCTTGGGTTTGATGGGACCTTAAAGACCATCCAATTCCAAACCCAATGCCATGGGCAGAGACACCTCCTAGTAGATCAGACCACTCAAGCCCTATCCAATCTGGCCATGAACACTTCCAGTGATGGGCCATACACAGCTTCTCTGGGCATTGTCCTAATGCCTCATCACCTCCACAGTGAAGAATTTCTATCTAGTATCTAATCTAAATCACCCCTTGTAGTGTCACTATGCTCACTGATAAAAAGTCTCTTTCCAGTTTTCTTATAGGTTCCATTTTAGTACTGGAAGGCCACTACAAGGTCTTCACAGAGCTTTCTCTTCTGCAAGCTGGACAACCTCAACTCTCTCAGGCTCTCTTCATAGGAGAGGTGTTTCAGTCCTCTGATTTTCTTTGTGGCCCTCCTCTGGACCTGCTCCAGCAGGTCTACGTCTTTCTTATGTTGAGGCCCCAGAGCTCAATGCAGTATTCCAAGTAGGATCTCACTGCTATCTATTTGCGTCTTAATTCACATCATAAATACAAGGCAAAGAGAATCACAGAATCACAGAATGGTCTGGCTTGGAAGGAACCATAAAGATCATCAAGTTTCATTCCCCCTGTTGTAGGCAGGTTTGCCACCCACTAGATCTGGTTGCCCAGGGCCCCATCCAACCTGGCCTTGAACTCCTCCAGGGATGGGGCATGAAAGAAGCAGTCCTGAAAAGCATTCACCCTTGGGAACATGAATGAGAATATGGATGCAGGTCCCAGCATCTTCATCCATACAAGAACTGCACACCATTTCTTGCTAAGCCTGTCACTGAAGAGAGTTACTTTCTTTTGTAATGCAGATGAAGAAAAAAATATTTTTTCTTTCTGCAGATGAATTTCTTGGCTTTAAACTTGTTTTAAGACTAACATTAAAAATGTACCAATTAAACGGGGCTTCTTGTAATTTCATTTCTGCTTCCCAATGAAACCAGAGGCAGTTAATTGTTTTGCTATGATTGATGGATATTGAAATGCCAGGATATAGTAAAATATACCGGCTTTAATGCCAGTGCTTTAAAAAACAGTTCAATATTGTTGTGTATATCATAAATCAACTTATAACCCCTTGATAATTTTTAAAAGATAATGGACACTTATTACTACTGAAAACAAGATAGCTCCTGAGCTCTTTGTTTACTTAAGCTATGGGATCTCCAGCATTACAGTTCTACACAAGAAGGACACTGAGCTGTTGGAGCAGGTCCAGAGGAGGGACACAAAGTTGATCAGAGGGCTGGAGCACCTCACCAATGAGGACAGGCTTAGAGAGCTGGGGCTGTTCAGCGTTGAGAAGAGAAGGCTCCGGGGGACCTTACAGCGGACTTCCAGTACCTGAAGCAGGCGTACAGGAAAGTTGGGGAGAGATCTTTTCTAAGGGCATGTAGCAACAGGACAAGGAGAAATAGCTTTAAACTGAAAGAGGGTAGATTTAGATTAGATATTAGGAAGAAATTCTTTACTGTGAGAATGGTGAGACACTGGAACAGTTTGCCCAGTGAGGCTGTGGATGCCCCCTCCCTGGAAGCATTCAAAGTCAGGCTGGATGGGGCTTTGAGCAGCCTGGTCTGAAGGGAGGTGTCCCTGTCTATAGCAGGGGGTTGGAACAATACGATCTTAAAGGTTCCTCTCAGCCCAGACTATTCTATGATTCTATGACAGCAGAGAAAGTAAATGTCAGCTATGTGCAAAGTTGTCAGCATGAGCTGATGGACATGTTTTAGTACAAGTGTGTGTGTGGATTCTATTTTGCTGGAAATTAGCTGCATGATGAAAGTCTACAGTGTGAAATGACTAACCCATTAAATTCCTGCATGATATAGATGGCTTTTCCCCATTGCCCTTTAGTGGGAAGAAGGGCCATCCTCTGATTATGTAGTTCACTTGCTTTCCAGCCCAGCTTCTTCCAAAAGCTACTTATCAAGTTTCAAGAAGTATTCACTGAATTCACTGGGAGTAATGTACAAGTTCACCAAGCAGGACTTGCACAAACCTATAACAGTGATCAAAACTGAGATATCTTTGGCTGGTAGCCAACGTCCTTGGGCATGAGTTCCCCTTCCAGGGGATAAGGACAAAAAATGTAGCACATTTTAGGTATAAAACTTCAAGAAAGTATAAAAATAGTTTTTAAAAAATAGGAACTTTCTCAGCAGAATTATTTTCATCACTTCCCACTCACACCCAAAACTAATTTTTCCTGTCAACCTACTTGCTTTTTTTGTTTTCCTGACTGAATGAAATAATACTGCTAAGCTATTCTTTCCTCCCACCAACTCATCCAATGTTCTCGGAAGTTATTTTAGACATCAAGTTCCATTTATTATCTGAAGCAATGAGCATAAATCCAGTTTTAAGGAAAATGCAGTTTTGTATAAGTCTATTGCATAGATCTTCCATTCTGTGTGCTCCATCTGCATGTGCAATCTGCTTCTATATTTTCAGCCAGCTTGCATGGGCAGATTAATGTATACAATTAGAAAGCAACCTCACAGGCATTCAATAAACTGCCTTCATTATTACACTCAGGAGAGTCCCTTTAGATGTCTATAAAAGCCTAGTTTTCTGCCTGTTAGCTAAATAATTGACAATGCTTAAAATAATCAGGAGCAAATGAACAAAACGGAGACCATTGTGGTGGAAAAAAGCAAACAAAAGATTCTCAAGGCTGCAAACCTTTTTGTGTGAGCCCTCTTTCACTCTCTTTAGCAACCTATATTAAAAGTCTGGTCAGGTTTACATTTGCACTTCTGTGGGGAAAATTTGTTACCAGCCTGCTGTTTGAACCACACATCATAGAGGACTGAAAACTGGCAAGGACATGAGTATTTATCCTGTAAAAATAGAGGAATAAATAAAAATTCTGTTTTGATTCAGGTTTTATTTTCTTGCATTTTATGACTTTGGAGAAAACTGCTTTGGCAGGCAAGTGTATATCAGCTTGGTTTGGTGAAACTCCTGCACTGTGTTTGGAATATCCACTCAGAGACACTGTGGCAAATTGTGTTTCCAGCTCCAAATTCTGAACTGAGTATATCAAGTGCACACACGTACCAGAGTGCAACAGTGCCAGAAATTTCTACAATTTCTTCATAAAAATAGGGAGATAAGTATGTAACAAAGGGAAGGATGAAGTGATACAAAGGCCATCATGTGCCATTAAAAAGAAACCGTATGCACTAGACTGTTTTTCTCTTTACATAAATCAGTATTAGATTTGTAGTGGAGTGCACCCAACACTATAATTTCTGGGAAATCAAATCCGAATTAAACAAAAGCACCTTATCAGAGAGCTGTGCTAAAACCTTGTGGTGAGACATCCTGCAGTTCAGGCTCAAATTAACGTAGCTTGGAAAGAGCACTCACACAAGCCACAGAGAAAAGCAAGCCATGAGGTGGCTTTCCTTTAAAAAGCAATTTGTTTAAAAAACAAGTTTTGTTCCCTGAGAAAAGAGGGACATCCTGAAAAGTTCTGGGCCGTCTAACCATCTAAACTCTTCTTCATTCCCACTTGGAAATGTACACTCAGTTCTTTCCTCACAAAGATTAGGTGATTGCTAAGTATGGGCTACAGAAGCATTTATCATCTTTTAATACAATCTGACAGAAATACAGTTTCTACCACGGGCCATCAATGTAAAATGCTTCAAAGAAACTATTTCTGAGAATAAAGGAATCCATTTCATATGTAAGCTTCCAGCAGAAACGTGTGCATGTGCTTCTTATTTTCTAGATCTGGTACTTAGAGAGGCAGAACTACAGCAATGCTATCACCAAAAAGTCCCTCAAGTTCTTCTTTTCTTTAAGCACCAACCATAGCAGTCTTGCTGTGCAGCAGCTCCTCAGACCAAAGTCTGCTCCTGCATGTAGCTCAGACTCTTTATACAAAGCTACTTCAGGACATACTTTGTGAGTTTTGTCCAATTTAGTTGCCTGATAGAGCCTGCATTCAGCTGAGACAGAGGAGCTGCTGATCTCAGCAGGGCGAGACTTGCAGCCTTTTCCATAATACTCTGCATGTGTGCCCAGACCTCATTCTCACAAGACACAAACACTTCATCAAGCTGTGATAACACATACAGCTGACTTTCAAGGGCCAGTTTTACATAAGGAAGCTAAGAAAGGTTTCAGGAGATAGGAAATACCTGTATTTTACAGGCAGGAGACAAGGCTGTAGGCAGTTTTTCTTTTTGGCATTTGCTCATTTCAGATTACACTCTTTGAGAGGGGATTTCACTAAGAAGTTCATGTTTTTAATAGTGACAGGAATTTCATCTGAAAAAGGAACTTCTGGCCAGTATCATGCTTTTTTGGTAGAGAATGTTAACGACACAAGAACCTTAACTGCCTTTCCAAATCAAATAGAAGTAGCACTACATACCAAAGAGGGACTCATTTGGCTGTACCCTGTGTATGAAGACACAACTGAATGTGGTGATCAATTTAAAAGGCTTCCCAGTTAATGAGACGACTGGTAGGCATTGATCTCCTCAGGAAACAGTGATGTTGCTGCTACAGATGCTTACAGAGGACAGACTAATAAGGCAGCTTACCTTTTGAAATGGCTCCACAGGCCATGACTTTGCAGAGGTCACTGCTTTATATGCAGCCCATGAACCTCCTTGCCCCTCTCCGAGCAAGCAGGGAAGGAGATCAAACTATTCCTAGAAGAGACAGCGAGGAAAGGGGCACAACCTCATATTTTGTTTGTTTTGCTGCTAGACATAGGCTCTCAAATGATGGAAGTAATGAATCTCTCTATTTTGCAAAGTATGCAAAAGCACACAACTGCTCTAACACTTCTCTGCAAACACGTCTCTAATAACTAGCAGTTTATAAACGGAGTTATTTTACAAGATCCAAGATGTCACACAGCATTTTCTTGTTACTACAGGATACTATATTCCAAAATGGAAATGTATCTTAGCAATAATGACCTCAACAATATCTGGTGGTTAATCCTTTGCCCAAGACCCTCCTTTCTCTTCCCCCCAGAGGATTTCATTGGACCACTAATATTATTCTCTACAATATGAAAGGTTTTTGGTTAAGCAAAATTGCATTCACTGTAGGTAGGCTTTCAGTTTACCTCTTTCCATATCTACATCCAAATCCATATTGACTCTCCTGATATAAGTTTAATAACCAGTGTATACAAATAATCTTTTTACAGTCAGATACAAGATGTGCTGCAAAGCAGCACGCGTTCTTTTCTTAACATCAAAACTATCAGTCAGTTTGGTTTCCTGGGACAGCTCCAGCTGAAGGCTCACAAGATTCTCTTACATTAGTGGACAGAAAGTTGCCAGCCAGTACCTTGTCAGTGTAAGCCCCTACACCACCTGGAGACTGACTAATTGCCAACATGAAGATGTATCATTTGAGACTGCTTTTGACAAGACCAAGCTTACTTGAAACAGAAAAATCATCCCAGCAGATTCTTTTCACCATAAGTAACAAAAAGTTACAGACAGGAAAGATGAGAGAAAGGAAGGGATATATCTCCATTTGCAATTGAATAAGGCTTAAAGCAAAAAACAGGCTAAATGGGAAGATAAGAACCCTCACAATTCCCGTAGAAAAGAGTCTCATAATTGAGGACTCTGTACTGAAAGATCTGGTGAGTTTGTGGTTGGGTTAGGCTTAAAAAGCATGAAGGTGTTTATAAAGGAACAGACAGAGATGCAAAGCTGTGCATGGTCTTCAGAAGTCATAGAATCATAGAATTACCAAGGCTGGAAAAGACCTACTAGATCATCCAGTCCAACCATCCGCCTAACATAAACAGTTCTCACTAAACCATGTTCCTCAATGCAACGTCCAAACGTTCCTTGAACACCTCCAGGGTCAATGACTCCACCACCTCCCTGGGCAGCCCATTCCAGCACCTGACCACTCTTTCAGAGAAGCAGTATTTCCTAATGCCCAGCCTAAATCTCCCCTGGCGCAGCTTGAAGCCACTCCCTGTAGTTCTGTCACCAGTTACACAAGAGAAGAGGCCGACCCCCAGCTCACTACAACCTCCCTTCAGGTACTTACTGAGAGCAGTAAGGTCTCCCCTGAGCCTCCTCTTCTCCAGACTGAACAATCCCAGCTCCTTCAGCCACTCCTCATTAGACTTGTGCTCCAGACCCCTCACAGCTTCCTTGCCCTCTCTGGATGCACTCCAGGGCCTCAATGTCTTTCTTGCAGTGAGGGGCACAAAACTGAACACAGTACCCAAGGTGCAGCCTCACCAGTGCTGAGTACAAATCCTGATAAATCAAGGTGTGCTGGGAGGAAATCCATACTGGGACAAGGGACAAACTGCAAAATACCAGTAGACAAACACTGGCAATATATTTTAGGAAAGTGCCCTACCTGAAGATAAACAGGAAGAAATAAAATAAAGACGTCAAGAAAGTCATCAGTGAGAAAGCTCCAAAACATCTGTAGATTAGAAGCTCGGCAAATGATGAAGGAACTGGAGCTTCTAGCATGGGACAAAAGTTGTTCCTCCAAAGGACATAGAGGAAGAAAGAGCAATCAATCATGCTAGAAACAAAGATGAGTAATTTCAGGAATAGAAGATAAAAAAGGTAAAGGTGACTGAACAGCATGGTGTGTTAATTATGTGATAGAGTTGGTTTGGATCAGTTGAAAATAAATAGAGCAGAATGAACTAGCAAGGCAGGAACCTCACTGCCAATAGAATTAATTATAAAGAGTTAAGCCATATCTAATTCTTACATTAAGAAGAGATTATTGGGAAACAGATTTTCACAACATATTTCTTCATTAAGCTTTAGAACTATGGTAAATATAGGAAGTTCTCATTTTTTTCCCATGTGGATTAGATTTCTTTACTAGTCACTAAAATACATGGGTGGGTATGTAATCTAGACACTGTTTGGTTAATTAGTCTTGGATTGAATGATCAACATATTGACTCAGAGAAAGAAAACACTAAATCAGTCTGTAACCTACAGTTTTCATTTGAAAATATGTATTTTGAGAAGCTAAGGGAAATTCACTGAACCAGAGCTCACAGATTAAGGTATGTAGTAGGCTTGGAATGTTTCAAGTCAAAAAAGTAGAAAAAACAACAGAAGCCAAACCCTTCTTAATCCTCAGACTATCCAAAAGAAAAAGAAAAAGAAAAAAAAAAAAAAAAAAGCCCAGATTTCCCAAATTAAAAGAATAAGCAAATGAGGGAATTTAAGGAGGAACTTTCAAATTTTACTTACTGAAATTGATCTTCAAGGAACATCTCTCTTCTCTGCATTTCTTGTTGCCTTTTTTTAACTTCAAGTCTCTCTGCCTACAGCATTAAAAAAAAGAAAATATATTTGAGATTTCTAGTCAGGAAGAAACAAACTGATTGTTTCAAGTGTTTCAATACTCTGATTCCAAAAAATTCAGCAGTGATTGGGTACACAAGTGACCCAATCCCAAATTGAATTAAAGTATTCAAACATGACCAGACAAATAGCAGCTAGTAAGTTCATCAAAAGACCAAAATCAAACAGAAGAATACACCATAGTCCTGGCAAACAGGTATGCCCTCAGCAGGGGCCTCACAGCTTCTCAGCTCTTGTGCTGTTGTTAGGACCATCTCTTCCAATGACTGATGAAACACTGGTTATAGCAAAAAGTGTGAAGGAAGAGAATGAGAAACAGAAAACAAAAAGTGACCATAATCCTGAAGAACTGGAAACACAATAATTCAAGATCATAGACATATGGCCTTCAGGAGCATCACATACTGGCCAATCTGAATAATGATTAGGTAGACGAGAATGAGAGACATTTATGCTTGCTTATCCAGTGTTATTCCGCCTCAAATACCACATGCAGTTCAAGAGTCAACAAAAGTCTTGACACACTCCTGGGAAAATCTGAATAATTCACAAGCAGTCAGGTCCTTTAATATAAAACGGAACGTTTTTCAATAGAAGGGTAATTTAAACTCCACCTCAGAGCAGCAATAGGTAGCTCAAGTGAAAGTCCAGTCAAAAGGGGCAAGCCAATTTTTTTTTACACATAGGGTGTACATAGGTCCAGTGAGAGAGCAGTCAAAAGCCAGTTCTGTGTATTAAAAGCAACAAATCTTAAGTGCTAAGCCATGATTTCAGTTCTGATACATTTTGAGGACCAGATCCCACTTTGTGGTTGGTGAGAAGTTGCAAGGAGAGTTCCATGAGGAGCATTAGGTATAAAGTGTATCACTCCACAATCTGGGTAAATTCTGACAGTGTTCAAGGAATGAACATCTACTTTGCTCCTAACCCCCCAGTCAGAGATGAATGATTTTCAGGCGAAAGACTCCCACTTATATGTGCAACTTAACAAGGGAAGAAAAAAAAGACAAAAATTCACTGGCATCTATTATTGGCCAGTAAGAGATACCCTCATGGCAGCACTGGTAGTTCTCATGCTTTGCACAATCACTACTCAATCATGAAAGCTGATACCTTCATGTCTGAAAGAGCATTCAGCACAAGAGCCACCATCATATTGCAAGCCTCCCTTAAAGTTCAAATCCAAAAATCACTGGAGCTACCCTGCTCCAGCTTCTAATAGAAAGCAGTGTTATTAACTTGGACAAATGTAATCCTTCAAATATCACAGTATCATCCTCAACTCCCACTACATTAAAAAAAAAAAAAAAAAGAATTATCCTATTTCCTTCCCATCAAAACGTGGCCTAAAGAAAATTCCAGTTTATTAAAATGGTGGTGCAATTGCTTCCTAATGTAGAAGTTTACCCTGGGACCCTTGTTTAGGACACATACAAATGATGGGAAATGAGATTGCAACATTCTCTAACTAATGACAATCTATCAGTAGAGGTTGCCAAAGCACTCCACATTTGGCACAACTTTCAGAAACAAAGCCAAGCATGAAACAGCTGTGATATTGAAGGTAAACATGCTGAAAAGCACTAGCAGAAGGTCTGTAAAGTGCCTGGTTTTAACAAATTCCCGAAAAAGGCCATCCATGATGATTAATAAAGCCAAATTAAGGAGCACATGATTTGATAAAGAATAAAATTAAATTACAGTATGTCCTAAATAGGACAGGTTCTAAAGATGGCAGGACTGTTACTATGTAATGTAAGCGCAAAAGTAGGAAAGTTCCATGTGGTAAAATTACACTGAGCATTTTCACTTGAAATCTTCTAATCTTTTCATATGTTGCCAACATTTAAAATATACAGAGGAAATGCCAAAAGCAGGATAACAGGAACATAGATTGAATGAAAGGAAATAAAAATGTGCAGCACACTGAAGTTAAACTGTTTGATGTATAGCAGAAGTACATAAAGTTTAAAAACCAAGGAACCAAATATCAACCACTTGTTTATTTTCTTGGAAACTCTGACAAGTCCTTTCATCCAAAAGACTCAAAGGAAGTTATGGCTCAATCTGGTCAAGATCTGTCATGTGAAGGCTAAAAAAAGACACCAAACTGCAGATGCCTGCTGCTAATGAGCAAATAATACTGCTTTTCCTGTATTCCTACACTTTCTGAAGATCAGACACACATCTCAGAGTGAGGGAGAAATACAGAAACAGGAATTCCCCTGCTAACATTACAAAATCTCTGTAAAATTATTTCTGAGAGCTCTCTAGCTTAAGGGTAAAGAAAAGCCAAATTTATGCAGTCTGGGATTAGCCTGTAGACAAATCAAACCAGTTGCAGGATGAGATGCCTGACGATGCCTGCAAAAGCAAACCTGAATTCCACTCACTGCTACATATAGAGATTTGCAGATTTCACACAGAGTGGTCCTATGGAATATAAAATGGTAAGGGAAGGATCCATCTTCTGTCTGGGAGCTGGAGAGAGACAAAGTCAATGCCAAACATGTTGTTATTCCAGCAGCTAATCTCATGGTCAATTAAAGAATACCAGGGACAGGCAGGTGAACTCTTGGACACAGTCACATAGACCTTCCACATTTGAATGTTGCTTTGGCAGATACCCATTTTTTATCACACAGATAAAAAAAGAATAGATGTTGCTTTTCTGTGCAAAACAAGTATTTAAGCAATGACACAAACAGCTCTAAGTCCGTAGGGCTTCACCATTTGTATTCGGTGGCAAAGTAGCTTTCCAGTTGTGAAAGTTTCAGAGTTTTTGATGGTAAAGTCAGTTAGTCAGTGACTTCTTTCAGACTGTTAGACAATATGTTTCTTGTTGAGCAAAAAGACTGGTCAGCAAGAAGAAGGTTTGTGGAATTGCTGAAAGAATTGCTCTCTAGTGATGCTTTGCAGGTGTGGTGGACTACAAATCTACGGCTATGACAGAAATTTTTTCTCCTTTGGAAACCTATAGTGCCTATAGAACCAGCTGTTTAAAATTCACTTTCTGTCATATGTAGATTTCTGGAGCCTTTCATCTGGAGGCAGGGTGAGATAGCCAAATCAATACCTTTTAATGATTTATATTCCAAGAAGGAATATACTAATTTCATCAGTCAAATACTATTATGTCATCAGTTCAATCACTGTTATAGAAGACAATCCAAATACACAAATTAAGGTTAATGGTGACATTTCATGCTTCTTAGTTTTGTTTGCTTGCTTTGTGGGTGTAAGTTTATTTGTTCAAATTAAACAGTTTGTTTGGCAAAGACGTGCACTTTCCTTTAGAAGAAACTGATAGTTACAGTTTTACTGTCTACAACATCTATAAAGATTTTATAATCTGTGGGTGTGAAGGTAAGAAATTAAAGAGCACAAAAAGAAAACAGATACATCAATATATTTTCTAGGTATAACTAAAAATTATTGCAGTCTTGCAACATTCTTCTTGTCCAGTGCCCATGGGCAAGCAACATATATTTAATAGCTGAATAAAATATAATGAATCCCCATTCTACCATTGCTATTGCCATTGCTTCTGGAGCTATACATGAACTGGTAACTGGTAATGACATTTTCAGATGTTACTACTTACTGCCCATGAGAGTTATTGTGTATGGGCTTATTACCAAAAACTAATACTAACCACAAAAAGACTGGGAACAGAGTGAGCCTCATCCAGAGGCAATTCAGGTTATTTTTGTTTATGCACCTCCTTGCACACAATCTAGTAGTGATGATTTGGGAATTAACTCTCAGCCTTCAGCTTCCACATAGAATATCATTTTTATTGTTTTGCAAACCTGAAATCTCCCTTTCCCTCATTACTATTGTACACATCAGTACCATGCTTCTCCTCTTCTCGTTTTCATTTAAATTCCATGTTACATTTTCAACCAAGTGCTACTTGGCCTCCAACAAGGAGTAATGAATGAATTTTTCCACAGGCTTATAGAGCACAAGACAATAAATTGTTGTGGGAATAACTCAGAGACAAAGAAATGTAAATAAAACTGAAGAATTGAAGATGAGCAGTCACTAGTGTCAATATATGGCCAATACTAGCAGGAAAAGTGATCTTACATTTTAGTAATGCACCTGAGTGTGCAAGCTACACAGGCTGGAGAGGTATCAGCATTTCAGGGGGTGCTCAGCACGGTGTAGTTATGTAATGATCTTTTCATGCTTTGAATTTTCCCACCATGACAGGATGAATTTTACTCTATTCTTCCTGTATGTACAGCAGGCAATTAAGGATACTATGTGCTACCTGCCACAGCCAAATCTTACAGAGAAAGTTCATGCTAAAATCAATTTTATAAGCTGTACCAATATTCACAACACTTATCCTGACCCTAGTGTTCTCTAACTCCTCAAGTTGAGTGCAACCAAATGGCTGAGTTTCTGAAAAGCTAAAGGAAGAGACACCCCCAAAAGTACATTAGGTCAAATATTCTTCATTGAGCTACTAAGAGAAGGACTGGATTTTCTAACTGTCATACAGGACTATCATTTCTTTTTATGAATATTTGTTATATGGTTTCAACTCTCTAGTAACTATGTTTTACCTTTTCTCTCTGAATTGCTTTCTTTTTCAGGATTTCAGCTTCTTCAGCTGCTTTTCTTGCTTTCACGTATTCTTCTCTCTTGTGCTATGTGATGTAAGCATAAAAAAATATTTCACATATGTACATATAAGGAATACATAAGGTAACTTCACTTGACTCTCGTGATCGATAAAATCATAGAATCATAGAATGGCTTGGGTTGGAAAGGACCTCAAGAATCACCCAGCTCCAACCCCTGCCATAGACAGGGCCACTAACCTCCACATTTAATACCAGATCAAAGTTTCCAGAAACACTTTCCAAAGTGTTTGATCAAGGTTTCTAGAATTTTTTCTTAAAATTAGACATTGAATAAGACAGATCATGCAACCATTACTTCAAATATTGGCTTTAGGAAGGCTGAGAAATCTGGCACTGATAAATGGTCATCCATGCAAGGAATACACAGATGACTGGTAACTTATAAGCATTTATAACTTTTATAATAGGAACTACTATGTACTTACAGCACTGAATGGGGGAGATGCATTGATTAATTGAAATCAAATGAAATTGTAGGCAGCATGCTGGAAGATACAGGGTAAGCAAGTGGCTTTGCAATTGTACAGGTTATCATTTTAGTTATGATCTGTGATATGGTTTGCTACATATTTATGGACAGATTTCTCATTTTCTTTGGTGCAGATCATTTGTTTCTAGCTTTCTGCAGCTTTCTTTAGGTTTCATGACTTTCTTTTGTTGAGTAGCTGTAATTTTATAGTCAAATGAAATAGCTCACAACAAGCTTTTTTTGAATTCTTAGAGTAAACAAATAAATTTATTCTTACTGACCTTTTGTTGGTATTTAGATTGTGCGAACATCATTTGCTGTTTTTGCCTTGCTTGAGCCTCTGATTCTTTTCCACCTTAAAAACAAAGTACAAATTGCATTTTACATGAGTATTTAAAGCTAAAATGTCAATCATTTCAGAACAGAGCAATATAACAGATTAAATGTATGCATATACAGAACATTTTTCATAATTACAGGCACTGTCTGACATTAAAGAGAACAGGCAGGAGACCTTTTTGATCATTTTAGCCATCCGTCAAAAGCACAAGCTTGTTATTTGCAGAGCATCCACTGTATCATCCACTCTACTAGCAAATATATCCTTCTGTGTATGATCAGTTTACTGAAAAACTATTCGATTTTCAGAAGATCTATCTTCTGCTTTGCAGATGAGTCTTGATTTTCAGACCTAGCTCACCTCACCTTTGCTCAGTTTGTCACGCATGCATATAGAGTCAGAAACTTTATTGCCAAAAAGATTCTTTCTTATCATATTTAGGGGCATGGAGATTCTGCAATGGGATGCTATCATTTGAATATCTTCTTTGCAATGTCTTGCGGCTTGAAGAAGAATCCCCTTTCCAAAATGGAAATCAAAATCTTTACTCACAGACCTGATATTCATAACTCTCTTCTGAGAGCATCTAGACCTCTAGTCTTGATGTTCAGTCTTCAATTATAAAATTTAAAAAAAATAAAATAACAAATATAAATTGATAGAACATAAGTGATGGATGGAGTGATTTTGTTTCAATTATTCTGCTTTAGGAAAGCCAGTAATTTATTCCCTAGGTTGCTGGAAACAAACAAACAAACAGAAAAAAAAAAAACAAAAGCAGGACCCACCTCATTCTGAGATGGAAGGCTGTACTTTCACCTACTGATTTCCCCACTATGTAACTATTAATTCAATAGAATCAGCTAGATTAATCTGTCCTGAAACGTTAAGAAAACCATACTAGATCCTTCAGGACGGATCATCCCAGACTAAAAGTAATGTTCTCCACTTATGTGCTTTTGTGAAGTTCAATAAATGGGTGATCACGCCCCTTAATTGTGGAAACATTCCTATGCATACAACAAACTCCATACAAGTGTACATTCGAGAAAGACTTTCCATGCAGAATACAAGCAACAAGCTTACAGTAGCAACAAGCACACAGTTGGCATTGTGGAATGTCTCATCCCCAGGTGCAGGAAATAAAATTGCTATTATACAAATTCTGAAACCTTCTGGATGCTCAGTATTTCTTTCTTTCTCACCTGTTATTGGCAACATTAAACACACTTGTATTCATTGTGTGGTTCTGCATGTACTCTTATTTAAGTATCAGCTCTAAATAAGTACTTATGATTATCAGCCATTGCCTACAGCCTTTCAGACAAGTTTAATTCCTTTAAGTTGGTTTGACTGTAATATATCAGATGTTTCACTGAAGTCAGAATATGTTATGATTGGCTTTGTATAATGGGAGAAGAGGCAATTGCATTTATTAGGCATAATCTCTTTCTCCACTTACTGCTTGTGGAAGAGGGCGGCACTTGCATCACACACTGCTCTCATCCCTTCATGGCACCTGAAAGTTTGCCAGTCAAATACTACAGAGTTGAACTCCAGAATACTTATTTCCCTATGGAAAGCATGAATATTAAGAAACTTCAACTTAAAGAACTCTCTGGTGATTTCAACTAGATGAGTATTTTCACTTTGAGAAAATAACGTAATTTTTTACCTTAATGAGTACCTGCAGTTGTGAAATTAGAGATGCTACTTTTTTTTTTTTTCCTTCCTCCTCTGAGCTCTCTTCTGTTCCAAATTTGTTCCTCTGGGAATCCAAACATCTAATAATCTTTGCACTTTACCTCTTTCCAGAAGCACTGAACGTAACGCATGCGTCTCAGTCTCTAAGGGTCTTTCTAAGTGACAGCTAGACAGTGACTGAAGAGCTCATATAGCCTCCTTGAAGTCTTTCAGAAGCTTTTTGCTTTCTTTCCCCAGAATATTTTCAAATGTGGTGAGATCAGATCCCCACATCCTTAGCCACCGCAGCTTTTCTGCTATGTCCTCTGTCACACAATCAATCTGCACACTTTCTGAATAGACACCACACATAGAATTTCTTTTTTCAGATTTCTCTTTCTTCAGCAATAAGCTTTGTGGTCATCTTGGGATGCATTAACACAAAGTCCACATCTGGCCACATGACTGCATGGGGAACATAGTACGACACCAACCTGCAAGGTAGGCTTCTCACTGCCAACAGTTGGGACTCACGCTGCAGGGTAAAAGAAATGTGGAACTAATGTCATCTTGATCCCAGAAACAAAGCTGTGCTGTGGAGTCGGTCCAAATTTCTCCAACTCCTACCTCATATCAACGCTTGTATGCAGAAAATCACACTGAACGTAATGCTTGGGTAGCTTGGCAAATAACATGCTTAATTCCCAGGAAGCCAAGTTGGACAATGGTCTGTCAGTACTTCATTTCCCCAAATCCCCTATGACAGCCAAGAGAAGGAAGAAGAGCTCTATGGTTGCAAAACTAATAAAGGCATCACTGTAATCATTCACTTTGTCACAGTGAATGTTGTCCCACTTCTACTAGTGGTGGCCTTCAAGGCCATCCCTCTTTTCTGCCCAACTCCTTGCCATGTTCTATGCAGATGATGCTTTCAAGTTTTGTCTTGTCAGCACGTTTCATCAGCCCTCTTCTACTTTTTGTGCTAAAGACATTAAAGAAAGATATTACAAGAAGATAGGTTTGAACACAAATACTTGAAAAGCATTTCTATTAATATTCTTGCTTCAGCACACCCTGCTGTCTTATTCCATATGAAAGACTGGGGGCGAGTTGTTTAATTCTTTAAAAAAAAACTAACTGCCAGAAAGGACTATATTAATTGCTTTATAGTGGTTACAATCAAAAAGATCTACTACAGTTCCTCTCAGATGTCAAGAAAAAAAGTAGTTGGTTATTGTACCAAATGCATCACTTCAATTCAGCATGACCTAACTTCATGCAGCTTTTTATCCTGTTTTTCACTTACCTACCTCTGTAGTTATTTTTAATAAAATTAGTAATAGAGAGCTTTGTACACATGCAGCCTCTAACAGCCTGAAGCTGCAGGGATCACTTTTTCCTCTTCAGGAGCCAGCACACGTATTGGCCCTAAACCCAAAAGAGTATTTTTTATGGATAACCAGAGGGTCTCCAGCAAATGCTGCCCAGCTGCATGCTAATGCCCTATGTGTATCACCCCAAAGACATCAACCAGACAGTGTTCCCAGAAGGCAGGCTCGTCAATTTCTTTTTTTCCCAAATGCAAGTACAGATTTTCTACAATAATGTTAACAGATTTTTTGAATGACATTCCATGCTGTTTTGCTTCAGAAACATCTTCATTGCCATGGCCATCAAAAAGAACAGAGAGTAGTCAGCAGGCTCAAGTCAACCCTGATTGACACTGAATCTCATTAATTAATAGCATGTGAGAAAAACAGTGAAAGATGTCTTATATGTCTTATGTACTAAAGGACATATATATATGGTATATATATTATACAGAAAAAAAAAAAAAAAAGGAAAAAAAAAGTATTGATTTTGCAATTCATAATAGCTTACCCAGTCTCTGTGGAGCCAACTTAATTGGTCCTGGCCTGTGCTTTTCCTTCCATCGCTCCAGGTCATCTAGTTCTTTCTTAGCAACTGAGTGGGTACAAAAAAAACCAAATACATGGAAGTTAGAAGCCATCCTAAAAAGCAGATAGCAATAGCTGCGTGGAGCAATTACAACTCATCTAGGACAGTCACTCTTGTTCTCAAGGAATGCAGACAACCCTGCAACATGTTACACAATCACTGGAGAAGCAAATATTTTTGCTAATTTAAGACCATATGGTAAGAACTTTTTCCTTCCTAATCATGTTTCTTATATAAGAATGGGAAGTATGCAAGGTTCAGATACAAACTAGGACACCTCAGGATAGGTGTCCATAAGCAAGCTGAGTGGCAAGTTCCCAGTGTAGTCAGTAGGAATGTAGTCAGTGCAGCTGGTAGTGTTGGGAGGCTTATGGAGTCAGCCCTATGGGATGGCTGGTTGATTAAATTCCTCTACAGAATCAACCGACAGAGAAAAAGGCAATTTCCTTTAACAGTAAAGCTCAAAAAGACTATGGAAATAAGATCTGTATTCAGAGTAGTACTCAATTGTTCAGTCCTATTAACCACATGAACTATAATTTTTAATGCCAAGCTACAGCAAACAAATGCTCTAATAGGATAAAGCCAGGCCATGGGCAGATCTCTATAGAGGCCAATACTGACACCAGCTTCTCATTCTACCTCTAAAACAAGCCCTTAGGTACAGACTGGATTCAGTGAAGCCTCATTTTCTACTAATCCCTAAGGCAGAAGAACGTTGCATGCTTGAGACCTTGCACATTGGCAGCACAAAGTGAAAGCAGACCTTTATTAAAGCAACAGTACCTATGCTCTTAAAGTCAGTTCAGCTCTAAGATGATCTGCTTTAATTTCTCCTTCCAGGGGATTACGGTTTCATTCAGGGGAAGCTCATTTTCTTTCTTGCAATGAAAGGAAGCCCTGCCAATAAATCATTTCAGCCAAACTCACAATGTTTAAGAAGAAATGCTTTAATTGCACTATTTCCTTGAGAGCTCAAAATGTGAGGAGTGCTGACTGACACTCCCTAGCTGTCATATTCTGCACAAATAAACAGTGAGGAGTGCAAGATTACAGTATTTGGTCAGGTCTGCACACAGAATTTCTTTCATGGCTCTTTTGTTGTAACTTTGGCCAATTAAAGCTTTTTAACACATCTCATCTAATTTAAACAGGAATTCAAGAACCAACAGATAGTGTGGTTCTTGTTCCTTTAGCTTCTACCTTAGAAGGCTTTCAAAAATGTTTCATATATATATTTTGATTCTTCCTCCCTATAACCTAAAGCTAAATTCAATCCTGCTAATGTAGTTTTGAGCTAATTCCAGAGGAAAATTGTACAAGTCAGTTTGAGTAGCTTCAGCACTGCCATTACCAAAAACCTCTTCCTGAAGGAGCCTTACTTTGCATGCAGTTGAGTCAGACGAGACTTTAATCTTAAGAAAAACCTACAGGAAGATGCTCATAGTCTTGACTTCACATTCAGCTGCACACACAAAAAGAATTGAAAAGTTGAGCATAAAAGTTGCAAGGGCAATAAAGCACACAATTTATTCAAGTAGACACAATGTATGAGACAACTCAACTTACTTTGCTGCAACTGATTTCTTCTGGTTTCATTCGGAGTTATCACGACATACGAGTTGAAACTAGAATGAAAGAAAACAGTCTCTTATTATTCCTGTCTACAAAAAAACAAACTGTACTGTCAGGGTTTCCTTTGTCAGTGAGGTACTCTGCTTTTGTAGCAAACAACATCATATCAAAACCAGTGTTTACTTTGATTCAGCTCTTCAAGAATATATTTGGAGTTAACAGCAAATACCAAATATAACATTTTCTGAAACTTTTTGCATAGTTTTTACTTTTCTTTTTTAAGTCTCACTCTAGACTGCAGACTTCAAATCTCAGCCATTACCAAACCACTTCCTCAAGACAAGAAGTTCTTCAGAGGACAACTTCCCCAGCATGGTTATCAGCGCCTTCCCGCAGAGGTTGCTCAAGCACAGAGGAAGACTACAGTCTATAGGGAAGGGGCTGCCACACCCCATACCTCGAAGGTACTTGGGATCTCATGGATTTAGGCAGTCTGTCCAAGAGTTGTTAAAGGTGTGCACAAAGTTCTGTTCTTTGTCATGGTCTTAGGTGACTTGCTGCCAGATCAAGCCTCAGTTTTCTTGTCAGACTTGTGTTTGTCTGGCACCAGGAATTCCTTGGGCATATTTATTTTACTGTCATACCTAAGGTGTAACTCACTGAACAAGGGCAGAGGCCCTGTTTTGTTAGGCTGAATTCAAAACACAGTTGCTGACTCAAAGAGCTATCAATCTAATGTGACAACAAAGAAACAGGACAGGCTTTGGAGTGTATTAGAGACTGGAGGTGATCAAATGAGTGATGAAAGCATGTCAGTTCCACTTGGAGGAAATGTTTTTTATCTACACGGTATATAGTGTGGATAGAAGTTTATACTGTCAGTGCTCCAGTTCAGCAAAAGCAAAACCTCAAGGGTGCAGATTCAACCAGGCATGCATAGAGCAGTGGTTCCTCCACGTAGCAGAGTACACTCACATCTCTACAGCATTCAGCATGGTTTTATCTGCATTGGTATTTTATTTCATGTTATCATGGGGAAAGCAGAAGAAAAAGGGCAGAAAACAAAGAATAATGATGGATGAAGACCGAGTCCTTTAAAAGAGAAAAGGGCCACAGGAGGTGGCTAGAGGACAAGCTAGGAAGCAGGGAGAGCTCAGTTGGCTCTGGAAAAGTAATGAGAGAAGAAGGTCTGAGACACATGCTACAAACGGGAATGAAAATCATGCAGAGATCAAGGGGCAAAAAGCTGTCCGCTGTCATATCACTGTAATTCAGAGTCTGGGGAGGAAAGTATTTATATCCAGTTACTCCTTTTTCTTTGAAGGCTTGTTCTAGGATGGTGGGGATTAATTTATGAGATTAAATTAGTAAAAATTGAGCTGTGAGCTTTAATGGTGCCACTTAACGTGGTCCCTTCCCTGCTTTCCAACTTACTCTGGTGCCCAGTTAGAACAATACTGGCATCTCCACCGAGCTGCAGACATGCAGAGGGCCCTTACAGCATTCATCGTACAATTTCAACTGTTACTTAAAAGAAGTTTTGACAATCTGCCTTCTTGTGCATGATATAGCATAACATGTTATGACGGTTTTTCAGATTTCCCTTTGTTTGATTGAATATCAGCTTATAGACCTTAAATTACCCACACAAACTGTTATGCACTTTATCAGATTCAAGAATTTTTAGTGCTTTATGCTTTTTTCTTAGTTGTTTCTAGTATTAATACCACATTTCTCTCCAGTTCATACACAAAATAATGTACACAACTTTCACAGTGTTCTCCCTTTGCCACTGAAAAAAATGGTTGGAATTGTTAAGTTTCAAGACTACATACTTTTCCTCCAAAAATACATCAGCACATTTAAGACATCCAACCGATTCGCAGCATAAGAGACCAGTAGAGTTTTTATGTCATCGGATGTACTTTGATACCTTAAACAGATTTTTTTCTACATTAGAAATCCAATTAAAGAGACAACAACTCTGTGTGTCTGCACATGCTTAAGAATCGTGATATCAAATCAAGCTTTTATGCAATGAATCATTTCCTTTGTCTGCTTCTGCTTTTTGGCTGGAAGGCTTCAAGTCCAGGAGGCCACTTTTCTGATATCAGAACATGGCCATTATCCAGGAGTTCAGAAGGATGGCACATGAAATATAGCAAAGATTAATCAGTTTATGAAAGAGATGGAAGTGAGAGCAGCAACACAGAACTACACTTACTGAAAGAAAAAGCTCAGCTCTGTTTTCCAAAGAGCAAAGAGCCACTGTGGTTAAAAGTGCTTGTTTAAAGGCCTGTTTCATTTCCATGTTACTGGAACAAAAAGAAAGTTCAAACAAAATGAAGATTTCAAGTCTCCTGTGGGGAAAGGAAAGGAAGAACAGAATATCAAATTTCTGTATTCTACTATTTAAAACCTAGTATTTAAATGACACATTCTGTTTAAGTCAAGTTAAAAAAAAAGAAAAAGAAAAAGAACATAGCATTAGTAATCCTATCTAATTCAATAGTATTCACCTTTGTCTCTCAGGAAAGATAGATAACTTTGGGTATTGGGATCAGGGGAAGGAAGGGTTAGAATGTTAGTTACGAAGTCCTACATAATCCACTAGCAGAAAAGATGTCAGATGTCATTTATCTTGATAAGAGTTTTTTTTGGTTTATTTTCTCCACAGAAAAGGGGAATGTATTAACTCAGACTGAACAAATATTAAAATTAAAAAAGTTATAATCCGTAAAACAGTTCAGAGTCATGAAAAGATTATTATCTATTTAAACACAAATAGACAGAAAAATCTTTCAGTCAGGAGAACCATAGAGAGAAAATTTGCCAGGATAGCTTACAGTTGCAATTGTCATCAACACAGAGAATGCTATGTCTGCAGTCTTAAATTCATAAACTGATGGGTAACTCAAGACACTTAATTTACACTGCTTAAGGACTAGTCTTCAATATTTTCAGGGCGCAGGCCACAGAAGCCTCTGCTCTACTTTCCTTTAGCTTTGTATAAAATCGATTGTTTCTAAAGTTGAACAAACGCATGAGAACTGCAGATCAACAATAATGTTTTTTGCAGAGCTGTGCTCTTCGGTTTTTCCTCAAGCCCACTCCAGCTACCACGGGGGAGCCTTCCAAATGAAGTGTGAAATAGTTTAAAGAGTTACAAAAAAGTAATGGCTGTTATAAACTATTTCCAGTTCCACTGTGTTTTATACTGCTGGTGCATCAGTACATGAATACCACAAAGCTGAAAGCTAAATATTTCGCTCTGCTGGGCAATATGCTGCCTGCATTCAATAAGAGCCAGAAACCAAGGAGCGCGTAGGGGAGAGCAACACAAATGACTAAAGCTTGGGGAAAAAATGGGCAAGTTCAGCCTAAAGGAAGGACTCAAAGGAGCCAGCACAATTATCTGTATATGAACCACTGAAAAGAAAAGGATCCTTCATATTCAATAATCAGCGAAGAGAGAATCACGAGGGAAAAATACATAGGCATGTAGACATGTACTTGCACATGTTGTATGGGCATGTCTGAGCATATCTTTTCCTCTTTCTGTGATGCATGTGCTTTATTTACATGCTTAACTTGCTATGGGAAAGGTACAGATGAAATACTGCATGAAATAATATATTAAGAATAACTGACTTTAAGAGGAAAAAAAAAAAGGAACAAATTGTCCAAGGACAATCACAGTCTTCCTTAAAGACAAGCTACAGTGAATTCTGATTATCAGGAATAGTCAAGTCAATGCCACCACAAAATATTACTCTCACCAATGCTCCCATAGAATTACAGAATCATAGAATTGCTCAGGTTGGAAAAGACCTTCAAGATCATCAAGTCCAACCGCAACCTAACCATACTACCCTAACTCTAACAACCACCACTAAATCATGTCCCTGAGCATCACATCCAAACAGTTAACACATCCAGGGATGGTGACTCAACCACCTCCCTAGGGAGTCTATTCTGGAGCTATATCTCATGGAACAGCCATATTCTGCTAAGCACCATGGAAGCTGCCAAATCAGTGGGCTACAGGACGCCAAACCCCACGAAGCAGACAAAAACTGTGCTGTTGGTATTTGTGATTTGCAGTACATGGGCAGCCAGATGCTAATGACAACCAGCAGCCCCAGCAACAGATTTGTTGTGCAACATGCTTGGTGCTCAGGAGTTGTACAGCTGTCATGTGCAGGTTTGGGTTTCTGGCTTTTCAATTTTATGAGCACCAGCATCTTACCAGTTTACAGCTCAGAAGCAAAAGTGAATTACCGAAGCTTAACATTATATACTGCCTGAGCAATCCTAGCACTCATAACTTGAGAGACTGAAAATAAACTGCTTTAGTAGAAAATGTTTATCACCAAAAATTTGTGTCCATGGGTTTGGTTCTGTGGTTGCCACAGGCTAGGATTGAATTTCATCGCTGCAGCTCAGCTGATGTCGGAAAGCTCACTGAGTTAAGATAACTCAGTTCTGCATCTGGATCCTCTGTTTAGCTAAAGCTAACATTAAAACACCATTTTTGACATCGTGAGGCCTAAGAATAAAACAAAAGGTTATATCCTGCAGAAGTGAACCTGCACTGGGAATAAGTGAGAAGGAAAAAAGAAGCAGGGAAAGATTAAAGAGAAGGCTTGAGTCAGAAATGAGCACTAAAACTACAGATGTGCACATAAGTATAAAACTCTAATACCCACAAGCTGATAACTTCCTGAAATTAAAAACTGGTCCAAAGAGTAGAACCAAAACTCAGAACTGAACTTCTAAGAGTGAAGACGGAGTTAGACTCAGCAGCTTGCTTTGGGCTTGGCATATGACAGCATCGCAGGAAGAACGGCAGGTGCTTCACCCATCAACCATTTGGTGCAGCAAACCCATCAGTGCTGCAAGACGATCTCAGCCACCTTCTGAAGCTGCAAGGAAATTGTCACAGCAATGGATCAGACCAGGCAGCCAAAGGGTAGTTCTCAGCTTAGACTTGGCTTGCAGCACAGCTTTGTTGTGTGCATACACTTGTGAGCAGATTAAAACAACGGAGATAGACTGTTGTGACTGTGAGGCTGAGCAATGAATCGGATGAGGAGACTAGGAAACAAGATCTATAAGGAGCAGCTGAGGAAACTGAAGATGTTTAGTCTGGAGGAGGCTGAGGTAAGATCTCATTGCTTTCTACAATTACCTGAAAGGAGCTGGCAGTGAAGAAGCTGTTCGACCCTGTTCTCAGGTAACAAGTTATAGGACGTGAGGCAACAGCCTCATATTGCTCCAGGTGTGGCTTAGATTGGACATTCTGAAGAATTTCTTCTCTGAGAGAGTGGTCAAGCATTAGCCCAGGGAGATGGTGCAGCTCTATCCCTGGATGTATTTAAGAGATGGCAGTAAGGGATGTGGCTTAGTGATGGGATTCAGTAGATCAGGCTGATGGTTGGACTTGGGAATCTTGAAGGTCATTTCCAACCCACATAAATAGAAAAGAGAGCACTGGAGCCCAAAAAGTTCATGAAATTGGATTCTGTTTATGCCATCTGCAGATCCCAAATCTGTTCAGCTGCCTTAGTATAATGCAGTGCCAGGATTGTGGCAAGCAGGTCAGAGCCAGCTGAAGCACCTGGAAATCCAAAACACAGAGTATCCCTACTAAAACAGGCCAGGCACTGGACTTGGCAACATCAACTCCAAGATGAGCAAACCACAGCAGAAGTGTCCATGTGCCACTTCTTTTGTTAGCCAGCATGTCTGGAGAGCTGAGCAGGTCAGACGCTACCAGAGGAAGATTAAGAGCTAAGCCAGTGGAATGCTCACCTCCACTTCTGCCACTTTCTTTTCAACAATATTCACAGAATCATATTCTTTCTCTTTCTCTCCCCCTTCAGTACCATACTTGTCCATTTATTGCCCCTGACCATATGTTAGTTTTCTCACCACAACTCTTCATCAAGTGATGGATGTCTGGCACAAATTAAGCTCTTCCTAGAACATTTAATATAAAGTTAGAAGGACTTCCTTCCTCACTCCCCTATATATATGATGAGCATAGCAAGCTCCAAATCTTACTGCGGAGTTATTCTCCTACTTGGCCTCAGCCTTGAACACTTGGCTGAAGATAAGGCTGGCTACTTGTGACACCAAAATCAGGCATCTCTGAATTGCCTTGCCAGGCTGCAAAGATTAGTACTTCACCCAGAAAGTTAGAAAAGGGAGATTTTTTTCCATGCAGCAAATGCAGTGATGAATTCTAAAGTAATTGTTTCTAATTCAGATTATACATCTACAACTCCCATCAATGAGTAAAAGAATTTTAAGAAGAATCCTTCACCAGCTTAGTAGACTAATTTTGAGTTATTACAAGAAGAAATTCCATATTGTGAAAGAAAATAATTTTTTTTCAAAAGAACTGCAAAGGACAGGCACACTATGAGCAAAAGATCGAGAAGTACTACATTATAGATTTTTTTTTTTTTCAATTCACAATGTAGATTATAAAGAGAAGCAAAGAAAGCTCTGATGGATTTGGCTTCTGCAGTCACAGAATAAAATTTTTCAAGTCAAGCATTCTAGTAACAGTTCTCCTTTCACATCAGTGGATAAAGGGCTATTAGCAGCTGTATAGCAATATATCTTCACATTTTATTACTTTGAATTTGATTTTTTTTTAATAAATATATTTTACCAGAACCGATATCATTTCCAGGTTTAAAGATGTCAAGGACAGGATGCTGCTCCTTTATGTGGGCAGAGACCATCAATTTTTTTTTTTTTTTTTTTTCAAATGCTAGCTATTGTTCAGCCTCTAATTTCCCCAATTTCTTCCACCTTTCCTTCAGTGCAGACATTTGTTTCCGAATAGATATGAACAGGGATAATTTGGGAAACCACTTTCTACAAGTTAATTTCATGGCACTTAGCAGACAAAGTGAAGTAACTTAAATGCAAGCATATTATTATAAGCAGATTCAAGCACTTGTCATCATGGTGTTATTTTTCTCCATAGCCTGAAACCATCTCCTATACAGAACTGGAGGGACCAATGTGCAAAGTTTCATTTCAGTTTTTCATTTGAACAAGTATTTTTCATAACTTAATTAGAACCACTTTATTATCACTTTTCAGCCGAATACAAGAGCTTATTATACAAGGGCTTTTCTAAAGCAAGAGAAGAATTGCCATCTAATACCAGTTGCCCATCTTGCACTTTTTTTGAATGAGTCATTTGAATCTCAGTTACTTGGTAAGGCTATAACATTCTACATCCCACATGTATTTCATGAGTCCAATTTTCATGAAACATCACTTAATCCCACACTAAAACACTATAAGGTGTTTCCTCACTTCCAATCACTCTGAAGCACAGCCCAAGATATCTCATGGAAAACAACACACCCAATCTAGTCACTCACAAGCTTCGACAGAGGCTCAGACTCCTCTTTTGGCAACAAAACCAGATCCTGGCTGTTTCCAGAAAATAGTGAGCAACGCATCAATTGGAATAGAGTCACTTCTTGGCTAAGAGTTATTTTTCTTGTGCCCCTCATGTTTCCTCTACTACACATACTTCAGAAAGCCTTCAACATTAATGCTAGAAGGATCTTTTCTGCTGACACCCTACAACATAAGCTCTGATACTTCTCTGTTCAACTCCTTGCTATCCCAAAGCCTAAAAACTCGGACTATTCTGAGAGTGTGTAAGTAATTTAATTTTAAGGATAATGTTCAAAGGGACTGAGGGACAATAGGATGAGTCAGTTTTGCCATTATCAGAATGACATTTTAATCTGAAATCTTGCAATATAACTAGCAATAACAAATAAATAAAAATGAATGTTATAGTTTTTGTTTCAAGAGTAGAGGTCTCTCCTTGTCAACTTCAGCATTTCCAATACCTTCTACTAATTTCATCCTGCTTCCTCTCATTCATAGAATTGTAGAATCACGTAGGTTGGAATATACCTTCAAGATCAAACCCAAATACCTGTTTGACCTACCAAATCCCACTACTAAACCACATATGTCCCCTACTGCCACATCCTTTCCTCTTAAATACACCCAGGGATAGGGGTTGCACTACAACCCTGTGCAGCCCATTCCAATGCCTAACCACCCTCTCCATGCAGAAATTCTTCCTGACTTCCAGTCTAAACCTCCCCTGTCTCAACTCAAGGACACTACCTTGTGTCCTGTCACTTGTTACCTGAGAACAGAGACCAACAGCCTTCTTGCTGCCACTTCCTTCCAGGTAGCTGTAGAGATTAATGGAGCCTCCCCTCAGCCTCTTTTTCTCCAGACTAAATAATCTCCATAGCTGCTCCTCGTAGATCTTATTTTCTAGTCCCTTCACTCAATTTGTTGCTCTTCTCCCCAAGAGTAGATAAGAAATCCTAGTCTTGTTCACTTTTTTAAGTGTTTGTTTCCCTCTTGTATTGAGTGGTTCCTCTCTGATCCCACCTTTTTCTCCTTCCTCTTTCTCATTACCTTCATACTACTGCAGACTTTGATTTGTACATTCCTGTTTTAGAATGAATTCTTTCTTTCATCTTATGAAGACACAGAGAGAATCTTTCATATCATATAGTGAAAAATATTTGTGCAATCCATATAGTAAATACATAACAGTTTTCTCTCTGCAAGCATCATATAAAGACAAAACAGGAAATAGGGGTTTTAATTATTCTTCCCCAAGAGCTTATCTGGTTTTATAGAGGAGTCCATCATTTGGTCAAAATATATACGAATATATTTGATCTATCAGGGAGCTCAGTCTAACCAAATGATTAAGCACATATCTAACTTTTACCACAGGGTTGTACACCAGACCAAATTTTGGGCAAAAACAGTTATGCCCATGGGAAAACTTCCACTCACCACCCCCAGGAAAAAGAAAGACAGAAAGGAGGACAGGAAGGAAGGAAGGAAGAAATGAAAGGAATGAAAGGAATGAAAGGAAGGTAAGGAAAGAAAGGAAGGGGGGGGCGGGGGGCTGAAAAGGAAAGACAGAAGGAAAGAAAGAAAACATAGGACTAGTAGCTAAGGTGCTCTCACTGTACTGTGGATATACAGCAGTGTGAAGGAAGGCAAGACAGAAACTTTCATGCTTGGCAGTGGCACAAAATAAATATATGCTGTAATTCAGGAAAGGTGGCTTGCTTGCTGAAAGTGATGTGTTAAAATGCCCAAGATTTTCATAGCAGCTTAGCTCTTAATCATCTATGTATCATTACTACCCAGAAGACCACCACAGGTTACCATGGAAAGCTTCTGATTGAAGCTTATGATCAGCAGGCAGACAGCTCTTGCAAAGCCTGGCTCCACCTTCTTCTTCGAGAAAAACAGGAAAGGAAACTGAAATAGCTTTTAGAAGGTGGAGCCAGCTTCCATCAGCTGCACTTTGAAAGACTGGGGGAAAAAGCAAGCAAAGCAAACTCAGTGCATAACAATAGCACTACATGCATGGTTACTAACAGCTTAGAAAAAGCTGTTTGGGGAAAAAGAACTGTAAATAATTACTTTTAGTCGGCTAAGCACATGTTCACAAAGTACACATGGTACTGACAATTTCTGTTCTGTACTATATCTGTAAATTAGTGCTTGTACTAGGTATCAGAGATTGTCACACACACACACACACACACACACACAAAAGAGATGGACAGAACACAGATGTCAGTAAAACTTGAAAAGAAGCTTTGGTTTTACTTTTGTCAGCATGAAGTTGTTAGAAGAGAAGCTGTTCTGTATCCTGGATTGCATTCAGATCAGTGCTGGAACAGAGCCTACATTCATCTCCTCAGCCAAAAAGAAGTATTTTGAGACTTCCAGGATGAAATATTAGTAGAGAGAAAACAGGGAGGTAAAACCGGATTTGAAATTCTGGTTAGAAAAGGATTCCAAGAAACAGATTCTGTGTACAGCAATATCAAATGTACAGAACCAGCTGCTGCTGTTACGTGTATTGCCAATGCTATCAGCACACACATCGCATTCAAGAAGCCCCAGGGGTAAAACATACTATCACAAAACCTGTTAGAAGATCTCAGGTTCCATTTAGAAAGCATTGCTCGTAAGTGGGCTTCTCCAAGAGCTGCAGAACATGTTGCTTATGTGCTCAGTCCCTTTCACAGGCTCTCTATAAAGAATTTCTATATTTACAGGTGTACACTTTGAGTAAGGAGGAGAACAGCCACCCAAGGGTGGCAAACACCACCTCTGTATCAGCTAGGTTCCTTTCTACTTACTGCTGCTCTTGCTGTTGTTGGTAAGTTGATGGTTGGATCCTTTGCTCTCCTCCAGACCTCATCAGCTGCTGGGAGTTTCCAGCCTCCTCTGTTTGATTGCTATTATCCCTGAGGTAACCCTGAGGGGGAAATCATAGAATCATTAAGGTTGGAAAAGACCACTAAGATCATCTAGTCTAACAATTAAGCCATCACCTCCATGCCCACTAAACCATGTCCCTCAGTGTCACATCTACATGCTTCTTGAACACCTCCAGAGATGCTGATTCCACCACCTCCCTGGGCAACTTGTGCCAATACCTCTTTCTGAGAAGATTTTTTTTCCTAATATTAAACTTTAACCTCCCCTGGTGCAATTTAAGACCATTACCTCTTGTCCTAAATGGGGTGCTGGAAGTGGCCGTCGTCCTGTACCTCCTGCCGTCCCATATGACCTGCCTTCCATCCACCCTCTGACTCCAGACATCCTTCTCAGAAAGGAGGACTGCAACTAAGGCTAGGGAAAAGATATAAACTGAGTTCCTTTATTTTAGTTTCAATTCCTCATAAGTCCCACCCCTAGATGGACTTTCTGCATGATCCTCCAGCTGAACATCGATTTCATCATCTAAACCACAGCACAGTGTGAGCCTAGAGGTGGAGCCACTGACTGACTGAAAAACTGATTTGTGCAAATAAAACAGACAAGTAAGATTCTGTGCAATCTTCTAATAGACTGTTTCATCATAAGTAAGGGGAAGTCTGGTTGATAGCCATATTTACAGCAATTTTTTTTACCCCAGCACTTCAAATTCCCCATGAGAAAGGGGAACAACCCTAGGTTTTTTGTTGACTTAAATTTTGCAGGAGTTTATGTAGGAAGATGAAAGTGAAACTAAAAACTAACTGATAAATCCTAAGGCAATGATTGTACAAGACTTCCAGTGCTGTCTTTCAGTTCTGCTTAGTCAGAAGATTTTACTTTAGTCTTCCTAATTATAAGCCATGAAATAAGAACAAATATACAATCCTTTTAAGCATAAATGCAGATCCTGTTAGAACACTGTTGTATGAATCAGATGAGGTACGGTGGAATCTGAAGTGCTGGTGAAAACTAGAATCAATCCTAATAAAAATAAAATAAAGATGTTTGGCAGCTCCTAACCCAAGAAAACCAAACTAATGCAGCTTTATGCAACGGAGTTCCAGTTCCATACATGCAGATGCTGTCACTTTTTGTCCTCAAGCTGCACTAAAAAAACAGGTTCTGTGTGACCAGGTTTTCTGTCTGCCCAAACTGTCAAGGTCTTACAGGTCACATGTACATGCTTACAGAGTAGCAAGATAAAATGCCACACAGTGAGTCACAGAGCTGGCACAGATGTGGGGATAGATGCTAGTCGCCCTTACACGTGCCTGGGTTATTTACCACGGTTGCTCACACAGCCTGTCTGCTTTGGAAATTGAGAGGCCAGAGGAAGGCACAGTCTTTCTCCATGTTGTTAAAAGCTGTATATTGTAGACAGGTATGTCTGATCTGTAAAACATTGCTGGGTCTTAGCTGTGAGACTTCTATCATTGCCAACAGCCAACAAGAAGGTTTCTTGTTTCAAGATGTTCCACACTGGTCTGGGAAAGAGTGTCTCTTCTGCCAGATGACTTCAGGAATTGCTATAAGAGCAAAGGGCTTCATAGCCTCAGAATAGTTGTGTGGATTTATTCTTTTCAGATCTCTCCAGAGAACACAAATATTTCGGCCTGGATAGTGACTGGGAAACTAGTTGTAATGCAGCTGAAAACCTGAATTATCCCCCTAGTTGTACAGGAAGGTGTTCAGGTTGTCAGGAGGCTGGAGACTTGCTTATTTTGCTTCATGTGTGCTGCCAGGTACAGCTAAATGCAGGCCCTGAGGAAGATCTCTCAACCCAGGTTCCCAGATTCCCCTCCTTATATATATTTTTTTCCTTTTTCTTTTTTTTTTTTTTTTTTTTTTTTTGTACTGGCAAATGAAAATAAGCATCAGGCATAGTCCCTGTGTAGGACTTTGGAGTAACCACAAGAGCAAGTGTTTGGAAAGTCATGTCTGAGGAAAGTCATGTCTGAGGACTGCAAAGATTTGTGGGATAACAGCTGTGACTACAGGCATCCTAGTTAGTAAAAATCCAGCTCTAACATCTGGATTCTTCTTAATCCATGCAGATTTATGTCTTAACAACACAAATTTAATTACCAAAATTGATTATAATTAATGCACACTGCTGCTGAATCTTCTGTCCCTCATTGTTATGTAAAATTCAGATCTAGTAACTGTTTCTTGCTGAAATTGAGAAAGTTTTGGCTGCAAGCAATAATTACAGAATCTAAACAGGTTGCATGTATATTGCTCAAAAAGCAAGGGACATAAAATGAACCCAAGTGCTAGAACAAAATTGCTCACATTGTTTCACTGGAAGTTTATATCTTCTGTATTGGACAATCCAAACTAGCTCTGATTCTGAGGATGGTTCAGACCAACACAACTCCCAGAAAGTCTGTATAGATATGATGGTACCAGGTTTAGATTTCTCCATCCCACACAGTCCTCCCACACTATCCCACCAGCATCTCAAACACGAGTCAGTTGCCCCTTCATCCTCATGCTACTTGAACACAACATTTAATGGGTCACAATACATCCCTCATGCTATTTCAGACATATTAAGATGAAACATCTCTCTAAAGAAAGTTTTAGGGTCACAGCAGTATCACCTGGGGCTCTCAGGACACCTAGAGCTGGAGTACAAACTCCAGTATGAACTACTGACTCCAGTAGGCTCCTTCTAGCCTAATGGGGGCTAAACTTACAAGGCCTACATATGAGCAAGTCCATGATAGCTGGACTTAGGACAAGGTATCACTCTAGCCTTATTTTATTTAGCACTATAGATACTAAATAAATGCTAAAGAGTCCATGCTTCCTGAATATCAGAATACCTAAAACCTGTAGCCTGCCACCAAATCTCAACCTTCCCAGATCCTCTGTATGAATTTTAACAGAGCATGTACATTTTTCTAGACACAACAAATACTGGCTGCCTATTACATTCCACTGTTTATGTTTATAGGTGTCTGATGCCCCTAATTGGGTCAGATGCTGCAGTGTATTGGGCAAAGATGGTGGCTCAATTCCTCCCTGCCAATGGGACAGAGGAGAGAATAGGAAAAGGAGAAAAATTGTTTGTCAAAGTAAAGACAGATGAAACACTTATCAGCTATTGTTGCAGTCAAAATGGAGTTGACTTGGGGAATTTAACTTAATTTGTTGCTAATTACCATCAGTATTTAATTACTAATTTGAGTACTGGAAAACCAAGAAAAACATTAAAGCACTTTGAGAAAACACTTTTCCTCTAACTTCCATAGTCCTCTTGTCCCCCGTTCTAGTCTCTACTTAATCCTTTGTGCTGGACACCTCCCCATACTCCTTCTTATTACTGCAGGTAACATCTAGTGCATTCAGTGAATGGTCAGGGTCTGTGCATAGCAGTTTCTCTCTGCCATTTTGTGTTTCTCACAAGTTTCCTATGTTCCCTTCTGCATCTTCCATAGGCTGCAATCCCTTTAGGGGTATGTATACTTTGATGTGGGCTCATTCACATATTGCACTCCCTCTGGGAAGTACCTTCTCTAGTACAGGCTTACTCTCAGTCCTTTCAGGATTTCACCTGATCCATTATGAAACACTAACCTTGTTGTTCCCTCCTATTTTCTTTTCCTCTCTATCTCTGTTCCCTCATTTTCTCTGTGTTTCCTCTCCCCTCCTCTCCCCCCCCACCTTTCTTTTTTTTTTTTTTTTTTTGCAGGTTTGTAATATGTTTTCCCAGAGATAAGACCACCTTGGCTGATGGGCTCAACTGTGTCCTGTAGTAGGTCCACTGTGGAGCTGAAAGCAGCTGTGTCTAGGACAAGGCAGCCCTGGGCTGCTCCTCATACAGCTCACCCTCCATGCCTCAGCTTGTGTGTACACATGCTGCAAGAGGTTCTCACTTTATTATTTCAGTAGAGTAACAAACTCCAGTACGTACAGAGAGAGAGTAGCTTTTCCTTTCTGTCCCATCTGCTGTTTTTTGGTTCTTTCAGATTCTCACTTTGCCCATCCTGCCCATGGGAGATATACAGAGGCCAAGCCTACTGGCCACACAGCATTTACAGATGAATGACCATCCTCCACTTACTGAGCTTTCTGGGTTCTAGAAGAAACAGGATACTTTAGTCTTCTTCAAACGGTAGATCAATCTTCTAACAGTAGAACAATCCTTATACAACATCATTAGCAAAATCAGCCAATTAATTGTGAATAAGTGGGAATAGTGGTCACTTTCCAGTCTGTCTTTGATGAGTGACAGCAATTTCCTTCAATGGCAAGGCCTGGCCAGGTTTTTCACTAACTTCTATATCATTTTGGAACAGGTCTCTGTGACCCCATCTGCTGAGCGTTCTCAGAATTTTCTTTATCAGCTTTCTCTCTCCAACTTTACACAGCACTCCCATTGATAATAGGCAGAGAAAATGTCTCTTTACTTTGCAGAGTCTTTAGGCAGTCACAGAAGGCTTGAGAGCATATGGTTTACACCAGAGCCAACCAACATGATCTGATTGCACTTAATTAACAAAGAAGGGCAAAAAGAGTATTTTTTTTCTTGTTTTCCTCTTTATTTTTTAACATAAATTACTTAACCTGTAGCATAGAAGAGCCTTGATAGTAAGAAGGGGAAGGAAGGATTACCAAAATGAGAACCTTCTAGGCAGGAGAAAAATAGAGAGTAAATCTACATAAACTTCCTAGTATTTACCATGACTAAAAAACATTTTGTAATTTTTTTTTTTTTTTTCTGTAAAGCTGTTTCCTTCAGCTATTAGCATTTTTTTCCTACTTTGCAGGAGAAAACTCTTTGATAGAAAACGATCTCTTTTAAATTGAGAAATTTCTTCAGTGGAAATGTAAAACATTAAGAATCACCACACTCATTCCCTCAACTGTGCTTGTTGTGAAATTACAATAATACAACAAAATAATTTCTGGAGAGGAACATTCTCTGTTGAACCATTATTTGCACTTAAGCAGTACCACAAACTACACCAAAAATGAGAGATAACAGTGATCCTTTCTCTTTATAAACAATACTCACAATCCTGGTCAGCAGCTTCATCCTTTTTGAGGAATGTCAGATAGGATAAAACTTACAAAACAAATAGTATTAAAAAGGAAAAACAAAAGAAATATTTATAACTGTGTCAGGTCCGTCCCTGAGAACAACTACTTACTCTTCATTATTCCACTGTTGGTTTCCAGATTTAAAGCTTTTCTATTTTTAAAGTCTTTTTTTTTCTTTCTTTTTTTTTTTTTTCTTTTTCTCACAACTATAGGCACTTTTAATTAAGAGTTAAGATCTTCATTTAATTCAGAGAGAGTAGAAGCCTAAAGTTGGAAGAAAAGCTTCCAATTGCAGGGAACTTCTGAGAATGATAGACAGCACAGGCTATATTTACTACAGCCCAGGTCTCCTATTTTTTTTCCAAGAGTCAGCAAATGGTACTGCTTCTGCTTTTGCTGTCAGCTGAAATACTTAGTCCTTCAGCTGAATACAGTGCTCAGGGGTTCACAAACATAGATTTTTACCTGGATGTTTTGGCTAAGTACAGACAGCACGCAGCCAAATGCACTACACAGCACACATGTGTAATTGATCACTGGGAATATCATTCTATATTGTAGGGATATGACAAAGGAATGGCAAATACCCACAGAAACATATCTATAATCAGCATTGCATATAGTGTTTTTATACTGTGGTGGCAAACTGGAAATTGAATTTTTAACTATGCATTTTTTACTTTACCAAGGTTTCTGCTGGCTGAGTGCTCTAGCTTCTTGTACCATTAGTCACGAATGGAAAACCTTAAAACTAAAAAACATAGTAATATTCAGCCCTACTTCTAAAATACTTGAACTGAAACACGTTTATGGCAAGCAAAATACCTGAGCTCACTGTAGACCAAACCCATAAAATATTAATATGAATGAACGCTGTAGTATCACATTGGTTTTGGGATGCAGTTTTATGCACTTCACATAACACATTCTGTGAGGAGCAAGATTGCTCTGTTGCGAGCACAGTGTGTTCTGCAAGGTTTATAGCACTAATTGTTACAGCTCAGGATGCTGAAAAGTGAAATTTCACTGTTCCCTGGAGAGAGAGCCCCAGAAGGAGGGCAAAATGTTACATTGGGCCAAGGTTTATTCTTGTTTGGATTTAGGACTGGAATTTGTCAAGCCCAGCAGAAAGAATGTCATTTGCTTTGACGTGTGTGTGTCTGTTTTGGGTAATCTACTTAGGAGATGTAAAATGCTGCACACACTTCCCATTTTACTGCAAAAAGCTGAAATGGACAGCACCTGTCAAAACATATCATCTTCCACTCTCTGATAGAAAATTGACCCTTGCTTTCTCTGAAGTATCCTCCAGTCCTAGAACAGGTCCATCTATCTCTTATCTACCAGAGCTGCTCCAAAAGTAATGCCTTCTATTTTATTATGTTGGCTCATGTTGTCAGAGGCAGATGTTGGTGGTATGGCATTAGAGGCTGTACCTTCCCACCCATATTCCATTATATTTTGCTGCCATGTGACAGATGGCAGCAGACGGGCAGTCTGACAAAATGGAGTCTGACATGGAAGTGCATATGAATCATAGAATCATAGAATGGTTTGGGTTGAAAGGCACCCTTAAGATCACCTTATTCCAACCCCCTGCTATAGGCAGGGACACCTCCCTCTAGACCAGGTTGCTCAAAGCCCCATCCAGCCTGGTCTTGCACAACTCCAGGGAGGGGGCATTCACAACCTCACTGGGCCACCTGTTCCAGTGTCTCACCATCCTCACAGTAAAGAATTTCTTCCTAATATCTAGTCTAAATCTACCCTCTTCCACTTTAAAGCCATTTCCCCTGGTCCTGTCACTACTTGCTCATATAAAAAATCTCTCCTCAGCTTTCCTGTAGGACCCTTCAGGTACTGGAAGACTGCTAAAAAGTGTCCCCCAGAGCCTTCTCTTCTCCAGGCTGAAAAGCCCCAGCTCTCTCAGCCTGTCCTTGTAGGGGAGGTGCTCTAGTTCTCTGATCATCTTTGTGGCCCTCCACTGGACCTGCTCCAACAACTCCACATCCTTCTTGTGGTGGGGGCTCCAGACCTGGATGCAGTACTCCAGATGAGGTGTCATCTGCAGTAAAAGAGGGGCAGAATCACCACCTCTACCCTGTTCTTGTGAGAAGCAACGATGAAACAACAACATGCCACTGAATTTCTCCCTGCAGAAAAGATTGGCGCCTATTTACATTCATTGATGCTTGCTGAATTTTTACAGAGACCAAAAAATGGATGTGAGCACAGTGAGGCAGTGGGTGGCGTGTTTCAGCAGTGGTGACAGCAGTGTGAAGGACAAGCCATGTTCTAGATTCACAGCTGTCAGATCATGAAACGATTAGAATTGTGATCAGCTTGATGAGCCGTGTGAATTGGCTAATGATGACAACTATGTTGAAAAATAGTATTTTGCAGCTGAGAATTTGCTCTATCAAACAGTGTTACTGTGCTCTTTGTATCCCCTGTAGTTTCCATGGGAATAAATAAGAGGCATTACTTTCAAAATGACCTCTGTGATACTACTTCAGTAAAAGGAAGTGGAAATTGGAAACATAATTGAGCTGATATCTAGAACTTGCTATATTAAGATCTTGAAGTAGTGCCTGAAAATTATTGCTACATATTACATGTAGGGTATTCTTATGCCTGGAGAGTGCCATGCATATCTTTATTGTTATAAAAATAATACTAAATAATAAAGCAGGGCTATTTTAAAGGTCTGATGTTATAAAAACCATCAGGAATACAAATGAGTGTTTTATACCATTAAAAAATGCCTGCCTGTATCAAATCTGTTGGAAGAGACAATTACAAAATCAACTGGTAAACTACACAAATGCTATCAAAGAAACAAAGGACTCTTACAGCTAACTCTACAGCACTGTAGTCAGGAGGAAAAATCCTTGAGAGGTCTGGCAATATTAACATAAGTGTTTTACAATTCATAGATATATATTTTTCTTAACAGTTTTTTAAAGAGGAGACCCACTTGTACATAAATTATTTTAACACTATTCACAAAGCCTTTTGCCATATATGTCAACTTCTCTACCACTTCTTCAAGGAATAATTGTACTCTTATAATTCCTGAAGGCCATGATTAGTTCCAGCTTAGGATTTCGCATAATGTACTTCCCTGTGGTACCTAGTCAACCAAAGGTGTCATACAGACAATTATTATGTTATCTAGAGAGAACATTACATTCCTTATTGTTTAATGTTTCAGAATACGTTACTTACAGGAATTATCTTGAGCCTCTTCCTGCTTTTATGGTGTATTACGGTAATTGAAGAAACATACCAATGCATTTAGGAGCAATGAACTCTTCCAACTTCTAATCCTGCTGCAATGGCTGGAAAGATTTATTCTTTATTCATTTGTATGCACATGACAATTCAGGAAGGCTCAAGTACTGACTTTACCAATTTTATATGATACGCCTTATGATTTTCTTGATAACTTGCAATTATACTCCCTTCTCTGCATGACCTCAGAAACTTTAATCTTCAGCATGAAACTTCAGTCCTTGCCATTCTAATGTTACTGGTCAGCTACTACACTTGCAGGTACTTTGGAAATTCTCAATAGTAAAGCAAAGTGCTTGCTATCAATTTCGCAAACTTTGATCTGGTTTCTTGATTCTCCTTAATTCCTGCCAGAGACTCTTGTCAACATTGATCCTGATTGCAATGGAGTACTGTAATGCAGACTGTTTAGGAAAGTCATTTATAGGAAAAATATGCAACTAACTTAAATGGCATAAATATATGGACAATATTGCTACACATTCATAGCAAAAAAAAAAAAAAAAAAAGAAAAAAAAGCTGGAATACATTGGTGTTTAGGTTTACATTAAAATAGTAACAATTTGTCCCGACCAGCATCACCCTATCCATAGCATAGCAGCTGTGCCATGCTGTGAGGAGCTTAGGTAAGAGAACCATCATCAAAGACCCAGCAGCTTTCATTCCTCCCCTCTTTGCTTCAAGAGGAAATGACCTACTGTCTTTCACTCCCAGCAAAAGATTTATTTTCCTTGTGTTGATTAGCTGGTTGGCTCTGCTTAATCTACATTCTTCTTGAGTCTCTGTTCAGAAAGTGATAATACTAGCATAGCTGGTGATATGAGGAAGACATTCAGATAAATGTTTTCCATCTAGATTTGCTAGAGATGTTTAGATAGACTATAGAGTGACCCAGAGTCTTTAAAGGCCATAATTCTACTACCCTTTCAATGATGAGGAATGTTACTGATGTGTGATGATGCTGTCTTTGCAGAGGTGATCAAGGAGCTGAAAAGGGGAGATGCTCTGCTGGACCTGGTGCTTACAAATGAGGAAAAACTTGTCATAGAATCATAGAATCACAGAATAGCTTGGGTTGGAAGGGACCTCAAGGATCATCAAGCTCCAACCCCCCTGCCACAGCCAAGGCCACCAACCTCCACATTTAATCTTACACCAGGCTGCCCAGGGTCCCACCCAACCTGGCCTTGAACACCTCCAGGGACGGGGCATCCACAACCTCTCTGGGCAGCCTGTTCCAGCACCTCACCACTCTCTCTGTAAAGAACTTCCCCCTCACATCCAACCTAAATCTTCCCTCCTTCAACTTAAAACCATTTCCCCTTGTCCTGTTTTTATCTACCCTTTCAAAGAGTTGACTCCCTTCCTGTTTGTAGGCTCCCTTTAGGTACTAAAAGGCTGAAATGAGGTCACCCCACAGTCTTCTTTTCTCTAGGCTGAATAAGTCCAGCTCTCTCAGTCTGTCTTCACTGGAGAAGTGCTCTAGCCCTCTGATCATCTCTGCGGACCTCCTCTGGACCCTCTCCAACAGCTCCCTGTCCTTCTTGTATCAAGGCGTACAAAGGCTGCAGACTTGGCTGCAGTGACATGGAGATGTTAGTGCAATTAGCAGGGTCACAAACCTGGACTTAAAGAAAGCAGGCTTCAGCTGCTAAGAATCTTAGAGATCTGCTTTGCAGGATCCCTTGAGATACAAAACTGAAGAGTCTAGTAGAGCCGTTTGATTCTCAAGGATCACTTCCTAAAACTTAAGAACAATCCAGCCCAACATACAGAAATAAGGCAAGAGCAGCAGGTGGAAGAAAAATAAAACTTATGCCCAAATGGGAAAGAAGGGGATCTGGGGAAATACAGGTCAGTAAACCTCACCTCGACCCCAGGGGTTGTGGCCAAGCAAATAATTCCTGGTAGACAAGTTGAACATAAGCCAGCAATGCACCCTTGCAGCAAAGTAGAATGACAGCCTTCTAGGATGCATGAGGGCCAGTGCTGCCAAGGGAGGTGAATTTTCCTCTCCGTTCATCTCTGATGAGATCACATCTCTGAGGTGGATGTTTGAGTTCAGTTCTGGACTCCCCAATACAAAAGAAATACGGACATATTGGAGTGAGTACAAAGGTCATAAAGATGATGAAAAAGGCCATAAAGATAATGAAGAAACTGGAACATCTGGTTTAGGGGCTTGGCTTCACAGAGCTGGGAATTTTTAGCTTTGAGAAGGCTCAGAGGGGGAAATCCTACCAATGTGTATAATATCTGACAGAGGGAATAAACATGGTACCGCTTAAGAGCTTGTAGATTACAGTTGTATACCTGCATATGAGAACTAATAAATTAATTTTTTTTGGGGGGGGGGGAGGGGGGGGGAAGTTCAGAAGTACAAAGCAGTGTTTAAATTCATTATTGTTGATGCTGTTTTTTTTTTTTCCATTGCTGCTGCTTGTTCACTGATCTTTTCAAAACAGTGCAGCTTTTTCAGAGCCACCCACACCTATTTCTTACCTTCACCCAGCTAATCACACACAGTAGCAAAAATGAATAACTATCATAACTATCATTCATTTCATTGTACCACTGGATTCAAGGGGGGCTACTTTTATGTCTGAGTACTTTTTTCATACAAAAAAAAAAAAAAAACCCACAAAAAACCAACCAAACAAAAAAACTTTTGCAGAAACTGAAAAAAAAAAAAAAAAAAGATATTTTCTACAATCTTTCACTTTAGAGATTTGCTTCTTACTTTCTCCTACTCTTATTTGCTTGGCTTCTTTTTATTTCCTACCATTTCAGCTTTGTCCCAAAAATAAACACAAAGTTTATTCTTTTAGAGATGACTATCTTTTGACAAAGAACATTAACTCATCAGAAGAGACATAGATTTTCTGATCTACTTGCTATAACATGCAAGAAAGGAGAATAAAGGAGCAAAAAAAAAAAAAAGTATTTTCAGTTTCTGAGCATGCTAGTTGAAAGGTAATAAGTGATATGCTATTTTGCATTACTTCTATGCAAATGAATGAACAAAAAATGATGAGTTGGGGATATTTTCATGGACTTGAAAATAGGTTTTAAGATTACAAGAAATTCAATCCCACTGCAAATATAAAATATTAATCATGTATAGTAATGTTGCATGTTGGATGAAGAAGTAAAAAGGTATTTATTTCTTGCCAAATGGATCATCGTACAACTTCCAATGACTTTTGTGCTGTATCAAGTAAAATTTAGACATCTGCCAAAGATTAATGAAATGCTATATATGGTCAACTCATTTTTGCAGCTAATAGCAGCTGTACTTTATGAAGATACTTAAAGTTGAATTAAAGCAGTTGCCTGTCAATGTTACAGAAGATTGGTAAGTTTCGATCGTATGTACAGAACTGTGATACATGCTCAGAATGATGTCTTGGAAGAAAAAAATCACTGTCTGAAACGGGAGATAAAAAGAATAATTCCTTTTGTTGTGTCCCAGTGTCCCCAGACAATTCAACTCCAGTGCCACCAGTCAAGACATATGGCAAACCTCTTAGATAAAGTGTAAGGGCAAAAGGAGAGCAGTTACGCTGTATTACTGAGAAGAGATGGAGCATTTTGCAATTAGTGATACAGGACTAATGGTGACTGCCAACAACTGCATTTGAGGTAACACTTGGAGATCCTAAGCAGAATGAACCTTGATCCCAACGGGCAGCATTTTCAGGAAATCATAATGTATTGTCACATTAGACATACAGAGGCCTCCAGTACAGGAAAAATGTGGAGCTGTTGGATAGGGCCCAGAGGAGGGTCACAAAGATCAGAGGGCTGGAGCACCTACCTATGAAGTCTATGAAGGCTGAGGAGCTGGGCGTGTTCAGCCTAGAGAAGGTTGTGAGACCTCATTGCAGCATTCCACTATTTAGAAGGGGATTATAGAAAGGAGGAGAAGCAAATTTTTACTCTGGTAGATAGTGATAGGACAAGGGGGGAATTGTTTTAAGCTTAAGCAGGGAAGGTTTAGATTGGATGCAAGAGGGAAGTTCTTTACATGAGAGTGGTGAGGAGCTGGAACAGGCTGCCCAGGGAGGCTGAGGATGCCTCATCCTCGGAGGTGTGCAAGGACAGGTTGGATGTGGCCATGGACAGCCTGGTCTAGTAGTATTAGATCTGGAGGTTGGTGGCCCTGCATGAGGCAGGAAGGTTGGAACTTGATGCTCCTTAGGGTCCCTTCCAATCCAAGCCATCCTACGATTCTGTGATTCTATACACAGACAAGAAGTAAGGTGCAAAAATACAAGCCCTGAGGTCAAAAGGACACTCACATCCCAACCCCCTCCCCACCATCACCCGTCCAACTAACTGCCCGCCTTCAGTGAGGCGGGGGCCACCAGATTCGGAGGGGGCGGAGGCGACGACAAAGCCGAGAAGACCGAGCCACGCCGGTGACCGTTCTCCCCCCCGCCCCCACCCCACACACACTCCACACACACACCGCCACAAAAAGCTGTGGTACAGCCCGCTCCGTCTCCGCCTCCGCGAGGCGGGGTCAGAGCTGAGCGGCACGGGACGGCGCTTTGCCTTTCGCCTCCTCAGCTGCTTTGTCCCTCTGGGCGGCCCGTAGCGCCGCCGTCACGCCCGCCATCATGGAGGGAGCCGGGGCTTCCTCCGAGGCGTTGCGCTACGCCGAGTACGCTAGGGGCTCTACGGGCGCCGGCAAGGGCCAAACCGAGCTGGACCGGAGACTGGTGAGCGCGCTGAGAGCCGGGCAGGCGGCGGGGCGGCACAGCAGCGAGCTGCGTTGTTCCCTCGGGGCTGGCATCCGCCACGGGCAGGGAGGGCGGCGTTGGCCCCCCGCCCAGGGCCAAGCCTGGTGGGATCGCAGTCTGTTCCCGTTTAACGCGGGATTAAACGTGGGGTTCTGTCAGCCACGGGAAAGCTGAAGTTGTGTGGGAGAGGCAGGATGTCAAATCCTTCCACACTGCGTGAGTTCTACTGGAACAGGCTCTAATTTCTGCTGGTTTTGTGGAAGTCTAAGCGAAAAAAGTCACTCTCTCCTGGCAGCTCGTCATCTGGTAGAGGCTGAGCGAGGACCAGCGCTGGGGTTCACACGTTGAGGTTCAGAGATTATGAACAGCAGTAATTATGATCCTCGTAGCAAAAAGGGAAGGAAGTCCATCCGTGAGCCTCCAGGCGCTGAGATACTGCATTCTTTTACATACAGCCGTACCTGCTCATCCATGGTTAGTGTGGGTAGAGATGTAGCATCCCAGTGGTGGTTAGGTGGTTAGAGGCTACTGTCAAAAGATGGGAACATAAATTAATTTAAATGACTTCATCTCCTCTAAGTATTCTGACATGGGGCAGCTGCTGGGTTCTTCTCACAAGAGAACACTCCTGCAGCTCCCCAGCTACCCGCAGCCTTGCTATGTAAGCCCAATGTACCTCGTCTTGCTACAGAGTAACAGAATATGGTTGCAGAGGTGAAATGGGATAACACACATCTACACCTTCAGGGCTGAAAGAGCTCTGTTCCCAAACTGAATTTTGCTTTTAAGTTATGCAGGATGATAACTGAAATCACTTGTTCTAGGTCACTATACTTGTTTTACTGAAGCATTCAGAGGTTTGAAGTGACAGAAAAACAACAGTGAAAGCATAGAGTCCATGAAGACAGCTGCAAGAATTCATTAATAATGAATATCTATATAGGAAGGCTGGTTGAATTCCTGACATTAACACTTCTGCTCTGGTACAGTCCCCTGTGAAAAACTGTCAGAAATTTATAAGTTTGTAGTAGTTTTGTATGTAAAATCAGAAAGTTACTATAAAATAAAATGAAGTAAATTGACATGAAAATTGGGTGTGTATGAAGATGAGCTTTTAGCTGAAACTGGTTTTAATTTATTATTGGAAAATAAATTTCAGAGGGAGGTGAGAATGGACAGAAAGCATTAAGTTATGAAATCAAATCTGTTGCAGGTAGTTTATGATATAATCCCAATGTATCCAGCTCCATATAGAGCTAATTAGGTGGTTTGCTCTGAAACTTTCTAATAAACTCTGAAGCCTTCTAATAAACTGTAGATACTCTTCTGGGGAATAGCAATCTTCTTCTAACTTCCATGCCAGATGCAGTCATTTATTTGAGGTCTAGAATTTTAAATAAGGGAAAAAAAGTAGCCTTGGAAATAGTCCTGTATGCTTGGTTAATATCCTTGTGAGTTCTAACTTTTAGTAGCATACATACATACAGTTGCTTAAAAAACAAACAAACACCTTTTTAAAACGAAGTTTCTAGTTAAGCATATTACATTCATGCATTTACTTGAATTCAGGTACATACTCCCTATTTTGCCTATTCACAGTTAACCATGGACTACTACCAAACTGCTGTCCAGCCCATCAGAACAAATAATTGTTTTTCTCTATGCTTTTTATTCCATTTCACTATAGCTTTCTGTGACCCCCCAAAAATATAGAGCCCTTGTTGTATGTCTTAAAGCTAGGTGTTAGAAAAGCAGAATACTTTTTGTTTGACCAAGGAGGATGTTTTCACTAGTTGCAGTAGGAGAACCAGAGTATAAAATCCAAATCTTGTGGAGGCAGGTATGTTTTAACATTCATAAAGTTTGTTCTTGTAGCTTGTTGTTAGATGTAACAGTGTTGTGCTGAAATTTTAGAATTTACATTTCTAATATGCATTTGAAATACCCTTTTATGTTTTTATCATCTTTTTTTCTACTTCATAGAAGAGAAAGCTGTAAAGCAGAGTGCTGTGGATTAGGAATATCTTACTCTTCCCAGTTTCTTCTGCTTAAAAAGATTAAGGCTACAGGGAACTTACTTATTAGTGGATTAGTTCGTGGACCTCTGTATGAAATGGTGTCTGGTGTGTACCTTTACATATACTGTTTGTCAATATGCTTTATCTTCTTTTGTTTACCAAATACTCTGGTAAGTCATGTCCTGTGGTTGCCTTTCTAATGGATGTATTTACTTATAGACATTTCTCTAAAGATGAAAAAACAAAACTTTGCAGATTTAGCAAGACTTTGTTTTACTGTTATCTGTATCTTAGAGGGTTTGTTACTAAAACTAAACTTCATAATAAAAGACTGAGATCAGCAGAATAGCACAGGGTTGATGACTAACCTTTGGGAGCTGATTCACTGAATAAAGAAAGGGACAGATGTTACTTTTTAATCTTCTATTTCTTTATTTTCCCCTCTTGTATCTTAAGGAATGTTTTCTTATATAACCTACATAGTTAAAAAAATTTAAATCACCTTCCCCCCCCCCTCCCCCCCCTTCCTCCAAAAAATCCAGTTTTGCCACAGTTGAAGTCAATGAGTGTTTATTAATATTTTGAGCCTTTGAATCTGAAATAACATGCATGTTAAAGCAACGTGAGCCAAAAAAGCTCATGGTGGTAGATGTGAGAGTGAGTTTCTTTCCCTTCATATTGACAAGAAGAATGCCTGTAATTAAAGCTTTATGGTCATAAGAATAAAATTTGCTGCTGTATATTTTGAAGTTCCAGACTAACCTTGATTTTTCCTTCTAAATAATCATCTGAGTTAAGTAAGCGTGGAAAAGAAAACTGGGACAGACTAGACTTCACCATAAGTAAAGTTACCATTAGCTTAAAAAGAGACTCCATGCTAGTAAAAGATGAACTGTGCAATCTTTGTTCTATTGATTTAAATTCAGTTTTTATTGCAAGTATATAGTTGGCATATACTCACACCATAACAAACATTCAGGATGCTTTGAGGTGACAAGTTACCACTGTGGCTAATATGTACCAAGTGACTCTTTTCTAACCTGCTGCTAACATAAATAAGGGAAGTTACTTTGTTTTGATGTTTCTCAGCTTTTTGTATAGTTTTATCTCACTGTAAGCATGGGCAGTCTCTCATGGCTTTGTGGCTTGATCACCCCATCGCTTTAGCTACTTTTCTGTCTGGTCTTCAGATTGCTGTTGGTCCTGCTTACCACTCCTATCTTAGAACTACTATAACACTTACTTATTTTTTTTTAAGTGCTGCTTTTTACTAGCTTTCCTGTAACTGCTTGTGCATTCCACTGAGACTGAAATAATATACCCCAGTGGACACGGTGCTCAGGGAACTCTATACTGCTTACAGACCAGTCTGCAAAAACACTTAAGCAATTTCTATGCAGAGCTGATGGAGTCCAAATATCATTTATTAGCCTGATGTCAATGTTCTGCCTTTACCTGTGACGAGGTGTCTCTTACCAAGTGTACCTTGTTGTAAACTGCTGACATAAACTACCTTTTGGTGGCAAGGCAAGAATAAATTAATTTTGACAAGCACAGGCTAATAAATATTATTTTTTTCCAATATGATCTATTTCACACGTTGTTGGGCTCTTAATTGACTGTAACCACTTAGTAAGAGATTCTCACAGTCAGTCTGAATGAGTCAAGAAAAGTCTCTACTGTATGTAAATCTGTGATCACAAGACATGGAACAGAATAATATATAATTTCTTTAGAGTTTTGGTATTTCTAGAAGTATTGTGGCTGTTGCTGGTTAGTCTTTAAACAGAGGGATTGGAAGAATCTCTTAGAGTTTTCATATTTGAATACTGAGAGCCTGGGAAAACTGATCTGGGTGAAGAAGTGGAAAAAACTTTAATGAGGAGATGAACGGTGTGCTTCACTGTTTTATTTCCTTTACCATCTGAGGTAGCATCCTTTTATTTTTCATGGCCTGAAGATGAAGGAAAACTGTGCAACTGGAAGGAACAACGGATATTAAACTACTACATTATTTTTACATGCTTACATTCAGACATGAATGCTAATATCAGGACTTCAGTCTACGATAAAATGGAATAGAGAGGTGACTTTAAAGCACCTCTGGGCAAAACTCCTTCAGTCTTAACTTTGGAGCTCCACTCCCAGCATGTGTAGAGTTTCTTTGTTTTCTTTTTTTCATACCAGAAGCCTCTCAGCAACTGCAATACTATGTTATGCTCATGGTCAGGATAGTCCACTCATAGAATCGTAGAATGGCCTGGGTTGAAAAGGACCACAATGATCATCTCGTTTCAACACCCCCCTGCTATGTGCAGGGTCACCAACCACCAGACCAGAGCCACATCCAGCCTGGCCTTGAATGCCTCCAGAGATGGGGCATCCTCAACCTCCTTGGGCAACCTGTTCCAGTGTGTCACCACACTGAGTGAAAAACTTCCTCCTAATATCTAACCTAACCCTCCCCTGTCCCAGTTTAAAACCATTCCTCATGGTCCTATCTCTATCCACCCTTGTAAACAGCCGTTGCCCCTCCTGTTTATATGCTCCCTTCAAGTACTGGAAGGCCACAATGAGGTCTCCCCAGAGCCTTCTCTTTTCCAGGCTAAACAAGCCCAGTTCCCTCAACCTTTTCTCATAGGAGAGGTGCCCTATCCCAGTAGGATGGTATCCAATAGGAAGTGCTTTAGCTGAAATATGTGGGATCCAGAACCTAGATGCTGGGGAAGGCAATTTCTTATAGCTGGACTCAGAGAAGGCTGCTGATTCTTCTGTTCTGAAGTCAGTGCTACAAGCAGCAGTCACTGTCACCTTCCTTCACAGCCAGACAGGAGCTACTGGCTGTGGTGGAAGTGCCGCCATTTTGCATAGCCACCTGTTTGCAGGGAAGATTGTTGACCTGTGCTCTAGCTCCTACTAATGCAGCTCTGGAAAGCTTAAAAACCCCTATTTCCCAGCTCTTCCCCTACTCTGCCTGGGAATGAGATTGAGTACAAGAGTTTTAGCCACGGTAGCTACATGACACTAAATCTACTTTTTGGGACACATCAAAATTTGGGCATGCATTTCCGCTCTCAGATTTGTTGGTAGAAAATCTATAAATCAGCTATTGGATAAATGCAGAGCAGAAAGCCATCCAGAGGAGAATCAATCTGGTGTTAAAAACATTTTCACTGTTGTATGTTTTGAAATCCGGCTGAACAGGCCTAATCTGATTTCTCTTGCTTCCTGGGGAAAAGTTCAAGGCGTTATTAAAAACTATCAGATATGGATAGATACTATGATACACCAGATACTTAGGCTTGCAATATTCTTCATCCTTGAATTCTGGAAATGATTGAGAAGTTGGTTTGGCTGTGTATCATTTAGAGGCTACTTGTTCAACATGGAGATATTTCCTATAGTCCTTCGTAAGTTTCCAGACCTTCAGGCATTGTAGAGAAAAATATACACGCCCTATTTATACACGCCCTATTTGGGATTTTTGAGTTAGCAGGAGTAGGAGTTACTACTGAATCAGAAGTTCAAATCTTTTTGTGGGTTTGGTTGCAAGAGACTTAAAGCAAATTTAAGATTTTTAGACCTACAGCAAATTTAAGCCAATAATGAAAACTGTCTGAAAACTGTCATACAAATATTTGTACTATAATTTAAGCATTCAGACAGGGGTTGACAGTAAATAATGAGAAGAGATTGCCAGGCTCTGTGTCTGACTGTGGCTTCCATGAGTCAAAGGGTGAACAATGGAAGACACTAATGTTTGTGGCTGCAGCTGTGGGATGGGACTGTTTTGTTCCCCATGGTTTTATGATAAACTAATACTTTCTTTTATGGTGAAAGAATACTTTTTTTTTATTGGTTCAGATTGTGTTGAAATACTCTTTGCATAAAAATTCCAGTAATCCTGAGCAGTGTCTGCCATGTGTTTTTTATTTCATACTGTGTGATGCTTTGTTAGTGTTTATTCACTGATTTGCTAATCCAACTTAAACCTGAAGCATTGGCATAGGTTAATGGGGCAGTGCTATGAGATTTGATATAGCCTTTGGTAAAAAGACACATACTTTATATTTCTTATAAATTATATATTAAATGTCCATAGCATACATCAAAAATACTTACTGTTAAAGATGCATATATTCTAAATGAGAATGTGCAATCCATTCTGATTCCTATTTTCTTCTTTAGGCCAGATCTATGATAGCAGTTGGACTCGGTGTGGCAACTGTTGCATTTGCAGGTAAGCTAAATTACCAGCTGACTGTGGATCTATTTACCTGCCTACTACTATTTCCAATGAGGTTTTTATGAATACCACTTGGGAAGTGGTTGTTGCTCAAGAGTGCTGTGGAGAATTGTGTCCATTTGTAGTTCCCATCCCTTCAAAATCCTTGACACATTTTCCAAAATTCTTTTGGAAAAAGTCACTGCTAGAGAAACTTGTTTTGTGGGCAGCAGTGAAAAGGTTCTGCATGCTCTTTGTCTGCAAAATGTAACATAAAAGAATTATGCTATATTATACATATATATAAGGGTGTTGCAAGGTGAGGCTCTTTATTACAGAAGAGCAGGATGTAGTGGTGTGAAAGCAGTGCTTGACAAATTCAAACAGGGAAGAATGAAAGATTTTAGTGGTTACAGTTATACATCATATTAACCTGTTCCTGTAGTACCTTGTTTGTTACCTGAACTCTGCATCTGGATTTGTTTTTCTGAACACAGGTCGTGGGCTTAATGTGATTTACATGCTGATTTATTCAGATGGGATAAGTGTGGTCTATTCTAGTTTTGAAATACACGGATCAATTTCCATTACTTTCAGGATGTAAACTCAGCCATGCTCAGCTGTGTGCAAATGCATGCACCAAGAATAGATGCATATAGATACATCCTAATACAAAAAAATTCAGCTGGTATTTTGTGAGTGCAGCTGTTTTATTTTAATTAGTGGAAGTAGAGACAAGATACTTGGTGATACGCATCTATTAAGAAGCCAATTATTATCTATATTCTTGTATAGAAACAGAAGACAGTAGAAGTGGAATTTCTTCTGTTGGTTCAGATGAATTAGTAGTGACCACTAACGATGAAGTGGTAATTGTAAGCTTTAAGAAGGTGAGGTAATATATTATTAATACATGACAGCATTTCAGCAGTGGAACTCCAACAGGGGTTTTGATTTCTGTGTTAGCACAGGCAGATATAAATGGCTACAATAACTTACAGAGATATCCTATGTTTTAAGACTGAAAGCAAGATGTTCTGTAAGTAAGGGAGAGCCACGTCTTATAAAAATGTTTTTTTCCATTATATTTAATAACAAATTACATTCCTAATAAATAATTAATCAAAACAAAAATTGAGGGGATAGGACCTACAGGGAAAGCTACCACTAACAGTACTAATTTTAATTCTTAAGTTGGTAGACCTTCTTTGTGCTTCAGAGAACAAAGTCTAATATAGATTCATGTACCCTTTCTTAGCTATAGACGTTCACTGCCATTTGGGAGTTGAATGTCTCTGAATCCCAGAAGGTCTTCTCTTTGTAAGAAAATAAAATGTAGAATGTACAAAATATGTGATTAAGCATACAACATTACACCAGGAAACATGTAGTATGTAGGTTTTTTTTTTTTTTTGGAAGACATAACCTTTGAATGTTATTTAATAAATAATGCATATCCAAAGCTAATGTTCTTATTGCATTTCATCTTAAAGTTCACAATGCTGATAACTTCATTTGTCACATTGAAATGCATTTAAATCTTATTTATTTATGCACAAACACAGTGGATGTTTGCAGACCACGACTATGTTTTTATATTATGTGTATTACCTCTCCACACACTCTCAGTATAAAAACTGAAAAATGTAAACCTCTTCAAGTTATCACAGGACTTTTGCTCAGGACTTCTGCTGGGCAGAATCCAAAATCAGACATTGAGGGAATATTTTGAAAAGCAGTAAAGTGCAAAGGTACCATACAGAAAATAAATGGAATGAGAAGGTGAACAATGAAGAATGATTTTGTTTTATAATCCAAAATTCTTTCTGCTTCAAGCTGATAAACAGGTGTCAGACACTTTGTGTATGTGTGTGTTTAAATGTCACTTATGGTTTCTTTTGACTTCATTTTTTTCAGGTCGTTATGCATTCCATCTTTGGAAGCCATTGGGGCAGGCAATTACAGAGACAGCAAAAAAGATTTCAACTTCTGTAAGTTTGGAGGTTACTTGATACCAGCTAAATCTATTTATATGTCAAATATTTAGAAGGAAGTCATTTTATGTTGAATATTGCAAATGCCAGCTAGATTTTTTTTTTTCCCCTGGATTGGAGTACTCCTTATTCTGTATGTTCTGTCATTTATTAGATATATTTTTAAGATCATCTAATAAACTTCCAGGATGGGTTGTCAGAGAATAGAGGAGCTTGTTTTCTTTGTTTGCAACTCACATGTGAACAAGAAAACAAGCACTTCCATCTCTTTGCACATCAGTTGTCTTTTTCTTGGAGCAGTTCCAAACTTAGTTGCAGAGTGTATGAGCCAGATGCGGTGTTACAGAATCATAGGGATTGGAAGGGATGTCTGGAGATCATCTAGTACAACCTCCCTGCTAAAGCAGGTTCCCTAGAGTGTTCCTGGATCAGTTTTCACTCCCTGTCCCTATGCTGCATTGCTATTGTGAGACCAATACCAATTTCATTTTTCCCTTTCTAAAATCAGTTTTGGAGAGGTTCCCATGTTGCCTGCCAAAACAACAGAGGGGACTTTAGGTACTGTGAATTAAATTGCTTTTATGTGATGTGGATACAGTCTGATGTAAAGGCTTGCTAGAAGTAGCAAGCAATAAGGACATGCGGCTTCAGAGGTAGGGAGCGCTTCAATTCTTCATCCTCCCTCTCCAGAAGTTTTACTCCAACATCTATCCATTTGTTAGATACAGGCTAAAGAATCTAAATTTAGACATTTGCATGTAAGAATTCAGACACTGACTCTCTAACATATGGAAATATGACATACTACTGCACAGAGAGGTGTCTGTTTCTAGGAAACTGTACCCCTCCGAACCACTTTGCTGGCTGAGCCAGTCTCACTACAGGTCTGTTTTCCTTGATGACTTTCAGGATACTGCAGAATTCACTAACAGGAGATTCTGAATTCTCAATGTTCCTAGTCTCAGGAGCAGAATCTATTTCTGCCTTCATATCCTGCCTTAAAGCCCAGAGTTCTATGTTTCTCTCCAGCAGAATATTCTGTTACTGTACTTGAAAATACAGTGAGCAGCAGAAGACATGAGATCTGCTAGATACAGTAAAAACTTATTTAAATTTAATTAAAACAATAGAAAGTGAAAATACTGTATACAAAGATCCTAGCTAAGTACTTATTTTCCAGACTTCTTTTAGCAGCGTCACGTGATTTTGTTTGGGGGGATTTGAAGCTGCTGTATATAAACTGTGGTATAGCAGTTTCATCATGTCTCTTTACAGTATAGTGTTCTCTAAACTGTGCTGACAATGGAAATCAAGCAGTCAGTACTTTTACTGATGTTTACTGGAGAAAGAATCATTTGTGACAGTCAGTGTCTAGGCTTAGTGCTACTTCACTGTAGTGCTTGAAGGTTCCTAACTTGGTTGCTATATTTTTCAGTGGTTACCTTAGCTTTCCAGAATCAAACTCTGTCCCTCATCACACCCTTTTTAGGAAGACTGTGAAGCGAGCTGCCTGTTTAAAAGCTAACTGGTTTTACTTTAATAGCTATACCTTTCTTTGTTGAATCAGTGGTATTTAGAATTCAGCCACAGACACAACAGTTCTAGGCAACATTGTTAAAAACTCCAAGTTCAATAGTCCTGAAAATTCCAAGTTCCAGAAGAAAGGGTCTCTTTAATGCTTTGCTGGAGATGTTTGTACTCGGTTTTTTTTTATTTGATCTGTTTCTGCTCAGATGCACAGATCTCTAAATTAAGAGCTAACAGTAGCGATCATCTCTTACAATATCTAGTCCATTTTACTTTCTTTTTTCTTTTTCCAAGTGTAGTTAAGGAAGTTAAAATTGATATCAGCAAGTTTTACATTACATTATGGCACAGCTTCTAAATAGGTGTTTTGTTGTGTCTTTTGTGTGTACATGCATTTGGTTTTTTTTTCTTCCAGTGTTGTTTACAGTTTTCAGTTGATGATTATGTCAGTAGTGGAACAACACACAGGTTATCAGAAAAAAACACCACTTCATGTAATATGATCTGATGTCTGGTTTCAGTTATGAATATCACTCACCTTGCATGGAAATAGTCACTCTTCTGATGTATTGTGCCATAAAAAGTATCGTGAAGATGTCAGAGTCCAAATGAGTAGGATTTTCTTAGCTGACTGCCTAATGCTAAAATTTGCAAGAATGAATACACATCTGCTGAGCAAGTCCAGACATTTTCTGTTTCCCCCTTAACCTTTAAATAGCAGTATTTGCTTACATAAGTTGCTAAACAGTGACAGCATACACGGAAATGAAGCAAATTAAATGGTAGCTCCCCTGCCCCTCTCCAATGGCAAGAAGAAATACAGAGCTTATTCTAATGATTTTTCCAGTACAAAAATTCTTTGCAATAGCCAGAGTTAAATAATAGTGTCTGGAACTGTGTGCACATCAGGAAGTTGCCATAGCAGAAAAGTATCTGAATGTAGTTTCTTTTCACTGCAGTCATTACTAGAAATTGTCATGTTTTTCTCAATTTTAATTTGAATAGTATGGAAAAGTTGTTTTATTTTGGACCTAGAAATTTGCTGAGATATTTCCTAAAATGAAGACTTGATGTTTCTTCCCCTTATTCTAACCAAGGGGAACAATGACTTTACATCTAAATTCCTTTTGCTTTAAATTCTGTTAAAGATCAAGATCTGAATGTAAGAAATTCATTATCCTTATCCTGTGCTTCACTTCTGAGAAGAAAATGTTTTTTGTTGACCACTTCCCCTAGCTGATTTTGAAAGTTCATGTTTGTTTATTTGCCAAAGGACATAAAAAAAACCATAATTTCTTATTTCATTCCTCTTGAAAGCGAACCAAATGAAAGCTTCCTGAAGTTAGAACAATTTCAAGGACGAGTGCTTTACAAACATGAAAAAGTATTTCTGAATTTAAGCCTATAGCCATTCCTCCTTATTCCGTGAGTTCAAATGAGCTATTTAAGTGATATCTACCAAGAACAGAGAGGAACTTTGTTAAGAGAAAATTCAAATATTGTTCTTCTCTACCTGAAGAGAGAACCAAGAGTGTTCTCTTATTTTAGAGCTGTGTGCTATGGATGAAGAGCAGGGAGGAATTAACCTTTTCAGATATCTATCTGTATTTAAGTTTTTTGGAAGAAGTTCTGGAAAACACTTCACGGAGCATTTAGGTGTTCTTTTCTCTCCTGATTGTAGTAATTGTTCAGTGTCCTTGCAAATTTCTGTGTGGTTTTACATCTTCAAGGAAATTACCTGGTGGCCACTTAATCACCAAATTGTTTCCTCTTGGAGGACTGGAGAAACCATTTGTGTTCCTGAGTATTCCATACTCTAGCCTGTACTGAGTACTGCTACAGATGTGCTTTGTTTTACTCTGCAACTATAGCAATAGTTCCTCAACAGATTTTTGTTGTAGGTGCAAAGTGTTTGCAGTCAGATCAGTTTTGATGATGTGGGAATCAAATGTTGTTTCTGCATTAGAATTGGATAATATTTTTTTATTTCATGAACTCCTTTGTCTTAGTTCTTTTTGGGAGTCCTTTTACCTAACTTGGGGAAGATCTGATAGTTTGCATCACTTATCCTCTAGCCCAATCTTCCCAGGAATGCACGCTCTGTATATAGGTGTATATATGTATATTTTGTCACAACATTGCAAGAAGATCCTGCACGAGAGAACAAGTCATGGTATGCCCGAGGAAGCGCCTGAAGAGACATCTGAAGGCCTGGCATCATCCCCCCCGGTGCTCTTTGTTTAACGAAGACTTCGGAGACAATCACCATATCAATAGGACAAGAAGAGCACTGAGACATCTTGGAGACAACAGGACTGACACCAGATAACACACGAAACAACAAACGTAAACTGATAAGATTGTGAACCTGGAGTACCCAGCCAATGGGGAAACAGGGCAGGGGGATGGCTAAAGGGAAAAACAGGGTATAAAGACTGTCATCTTGTGTCCATAGGTGCGCTCCTGCTTGCGGGACGCCCGCCATTGCAATCGCGAATAAAATCTGCTTTTATCAGAGATACCGTCCTGACAAAAATTATTTGGATGTTTCCAACAATTTGGGGGCTCGTCCGGGAGTATTATCGCTTCTTTGGAGGTCTCCCTACTGCCCTGGACAGGATAGGTGCACCCCGCTGATTTCAGCGGTCCTGTCTGGGTGGTGAGGTGACTTCTTGGGACAGCCGATAAGAAACCGAGACTGTTACATAAAGGACGGGCTCTGTGAAAGCCAAGGGGCAGGTAGGCACGGGTATTGACCCCTGGAGACCCGGTAACTTCGTGCACGGACCAAGGTAAGGGAGTTTGATTCTTACCTTGGGGGGTCGGTGGAGACTCGAGTGAGTGTGTGTGACTGAGACGCACTTTCAGTGCGAAGCGAGTGCTGAGTCCCGATTTGCGGTTCTGTTGTCCCGCGAGGGACACGGCCAGAGACGGACGAAGCGGTTGTGTTGGTGAAAGGAAGAGTCTCGGGAGGGAGCTGTTGGTGTGCGGTACCCTGGACACTTGACGAAGTGCCAGCAGTACACCCCTATTAATCCGAGAATCGGAGCGAGGTGCTCCGGAGGGATTGGCCCTAAATCCGAGAATCGGAGTGTGGTAACCTGTGGGCTGGGTAGTTCACAGTAGCATTCCGGAGGGATGGGGAATAGGAGCTCCCAAGAACAGGGGAAAAGGGTTCCCAAAGTCGTGCCTAAAGATAGCCCCTTGGGAAAGAAGCTTCAGAATTGGAAAATAATCCCCAGACCAGGGAAAAGAACAGGGAAAAGATGTTTAAATACTGTATTTAGTTAGACATAGCCTAGAGAGCCACTACAGGGAAAATCATGATTTTGACCAAAATAGGGGTCTGACGAAGATTGGGCCTGTCAGACTTTGTATTTATATGTTAACAGTAAGACTCCTTTTTCTGAAACAGAATTGGCTTATGTTGCTGAGAAAAAAAATGTTCCTCACAAGTAGGAGTTGAAGTTCAAAAGAAAAAGGAAAGAGAAGCAGAAAAATCATAAATGGGATCCCTTAGATAACTTCCCCCCTTTTAATTTCTAAAGCAGTGCAAGCGGCAGTGACATCTCCAGAGAAGGGCAGTGGCCGTGCTGCTGGTCCTGAGCAGGGTTCTGATGCACTCTCGATTACTGAGGGAGTTGGAGCAATGTGAATGGGACCTGGAGAGTTTTTTTTTTTCTTTCTCTAACACTAACCTTACTAATACTTCACTTTACCCTCTTAGGGCAGTCTCCTTAGGTCAAGGGAAATAGGGTATGCTAATGCCTGCTGTTTTAGTAAAAACAGAATAAAACTTAGGAATTTCAAGAAGAATTCCTTAGTTGAAGATCCTATAAGTGTAATAGAACAATTAGATCAATTTCTAGGGCCTAATTTCTACTCGTGGATGGAAATTATGTTTATCATTGATGTGTTGTTTATTGGAGAAGGAGGTGGGCAACTATGCAAGTGTGGGAAATGAATACAGAGGGCAGGTTGGGCCCTGGAGGGAGGCAGAGAGAGGAAGGATCCTGAGGATAAATTGTACTGATTATTGTTATTGTCTTTGTGATTGTTAAATGTTTATGTCGTGAAAGTGTTATGTTATGTCATGTCATGTACGAGGCTGTTGCGGAACAAAGGGTGCCTAAAGTGATACCGGGAAGACCCCCTGGGTTGTATTTTGGCTCACTAGAGAAACATTGCTGGTGAGCCAGGGGGAATATTGAATAAGAAATCAGAAACATAAACGGAGTAATGGGACCAGTTTTATAATTGAGTGCCCTAATCATAAGACCAAGTGCTGGGTGTTTGTGGAAGTTGAAGAACTGTATTGTTTGATTTGTGGATTTGGAAGGCAGTGGGAGAAACTGTCTTGATATATGGATGTGCAATTGGTAATGGTATATGGATATATAATTGGTAATGGTATATGGATGTGCAATTGGTAATGGTATATGGAAATGTAATTAAGGGTGTACAAATAGTGGAATTGTGGAAAAGCGAACAATAACAACAAAAAAACAACGGCAAAAAGGTTAAGGAAAACAGTGAGTTTGAGATATTAGAGTTTGGGTCGGCACGAGAACACATCCCCTGCACTACCCCCCCCCCACCGGGGCTTGTAAGAACAACTCGGAGTGAGAGAAAGAGCTGGGGGCTGGAGCCTCCCGCTGTAGCTGTGCAGGGTGTATTACTTGTGAATGGGGATGGGACGGGACAGTGAGAGTGAGAATAGCCGTCATCTGCAGAGATCTCGGGAAACCGACATCCCAGTGTAAGCACCGGAATCCTGGGGAGGGGGTGAAACAGAAATCACTAACATTGTATTTCAGTAATGATGAAAGTCTGAAAAGTGAAAAGTGTTTGGAAAACACAGGCTGAGGAAGGCAAAGTTGAGCAAGGTGTAACTGGGATGTCCTTACCTAGAAGAAGAGGTAAGGGGGAGCCTGGAAGGGCTCAGGAAGAGTTCCACCCCCACTGGACAGAAGGCAGCTGGGGAAGCAGGGTAAAGACGCTTATTTTCTGGTACGGGTGCCTCTTACTGTGTGCTACATCAAGAATTATTACCCGTAGATGATTTTTGTAATAGTTGTAGGAGATCTGGCAAGAGAAGTTTACTTTTTGGGGACCAATTAAATACAGGCTAGGAAAACAAGTAGGATTATATAAATTCTTGTACATGCCAGGTTCTCCAGAACCATTACTTGGGCATGATGTATTAGAACAGTTGAATGTAGAGATTAAATTCAGTAGAGAAAATTGAAGCTAAGTGTCAAGCAAGGCCAATTGACTGAAAATTTTAAGTCTGGCTTTAACACAAACTGGGAAAAGCAGTGTTGTACCCCCAGAAGTTAGGTAAATCCTAAATCAGGTATACACAGGATTGTAGGCATCAGGAATGCCTGGCAGAGCCAAAAATGCAGCCCAATAAAAGTTAAGTTAAAGACAGGAGCCAGCCCAACCAGGGTAAAGCAGTGCCCTTTGAGGATACAAAATTGTAGGAGGATAAAAGAAATAATAAATAACTTTTTGAATTTTGGATTATTAATTGGATAGAAATCCAAATAGAACACCCTGATCTTGCAAATGAAAAATGGGATGGCAAGAGCTATAGTTTGGTACAAGATTTGAGGGCAATTAATAGAAATGTTGAATATATACAACCCATGGTGTATATTTTTATTAACCAAGTTAAGGAATAAGTAGGCAGGGTTTACCGTTCTGGATTTGAAGTACACCTTTTTCTGCCTGGTTTTGCCAAAGAAAGTCTAAAATTATTTGCCTTTGAATAGGAAAACTCCAATATGGAAGAAGGAAAAAAAAAAAAATTAAAAAAAAAAAAATATATATATATATATAAATAAATAAGAAAAATTCAGTTAACCTGGACAGTGTTACCCAGGGTTGTGAGAACAGCCCAGTGATTTTTGAGAACTGGTCAATTTGTGAGCCTGAGATTTGGGTTCCTCCATCTCACAGTGGAACTTTACTGCAGTACGTGGATGCCACAGTAACCAAGGAGGACTGTGCACAGTGGACTGTGAGTTTGCTAAATTTCTTGATTTAAATGGCTATCAAGTTTCTCAACAGAAAGTGCAACTGATCAAAGGGAAGGAAGCAGTTTGCTGAACACCCAGAACACCAACGCAGAGCTACCTCCAAGCCAGCAGTGTGCAACTGCATGGAGACTGTTTATGCCAGTTGGTCAGACCTACAGGAGGAACTGTTGGACAACGCTGAGAAGTCCTGGATTCACTGATGGAAGCAGCTTTGTGAGACAAGGAAACTGTAAGGCAGGACATGCAGTAACTGCTACTGACAAGGTAACTGAAGCAAAACCACTACCTGTGGGGACTTCTGCTCAGAAGGCTGAAATGACTGCCTTGACAAGAACCTTAAATATATGGACAGATGCTAAATATGCTTTTGGGGTGGTACCCACTCATGATATCATCTGGAAAGAGTGAGGTTTTCTTACACACATGGAAAACAAAGTCAGCATGATGTAAATCTACCAAAGAGCAGCATGGCTGTTATACATTGCAAAGGACATCAGAAGAGTGATACTGTACAGGAAACTGGGAATATGATGGTGGATCAGGTGGCAGAACAGGCAGTTGAAGGAAAAGAAATTGGTGAACTGGCTTTAATTCCAGACGGTAAACTTAAAATATCTGAACCTTAATCAGAACCTATAAGATATTGTAGAAAGGATAGGAATTTATTGATTTAAAAGGGAAGAGAACAAGCTGACAGGTGGGTGCATACGCAGATGGACACATTGTTGTGCCCTTTATTATTTTATAGAAATTGGTTCTAAGGGAACATAATAAAATATGGGGGCACAGACATCAGAAAGTAACTGTACAATCCTAGTACCAGGAACAGGGTACAAGTGGGGCTTGTTGGGAAAGGGAATCTTTTAGGACAACAATTGTAAATTGATTTTTTTTTCAGAACTGCCAGGAAAAAGGAGGGTTTCAGTATATGCTAGTTCTAACAAGTACCCTTTTCAGGGTGGCCAGAAGCATTCCCTTGCAGGACCAATAAAGCCAAAGAAATAACCAAGGTATTGCTGCAGGAGATTATACCAAGGTTTGGGTGTCCTGCAACAATACCCTTCAACCAGGGAACTCGCTTTATTGCAGAGATTGTCCAACAGGTCAGTAAGCATTGGGAATAAATCAGCAATTGCATATATCACACAGACCACAGGAGAGTGGTCAGCTGGAAAAGATGAACCATCTAATTAAATCACAGGTTGTAAAACTGGGCCAGGAAGCTGGACTGTCCTAGCCAAAGTTGTTGCCTTTGGCTCTCCTTAGGAGCAGAATGAAACCTAGAGCCAAAGAGGCGTTAAGTCTTTCAAAATACTGTACAAATGGCCTTATGTTGTACAAACGAGATCTCTACCCATGTAGGGAGTGAAATACTGAGCATGTGGTAAGTCTACAAGAACAGCTTCAGGAAATAGAGAAACTAGTTCTAAGAGATAGAACCCAAGGCCTTGACGGCTTGATACATAATATTTTAACAAGAGATTATATGTATATAGCAGATGTCTTTTACATTCGCCCCTGGAATCAAGGTGGATAAGTCTGTGCCAGGTGCTGCTAACATCCTGCACAGATATATCATACTAGAGTTAAGAAGGTCCCTCAAATACAATGGGAACTGAAGTCAGCTGGACCCTTACAATTGTGAATCCAAAGACAGTAGTATGGGCTCTTATAATTGTTAGAAATGTTAATTTGATTAAGTGCAGCATTTGATGTAAATGCTTATATATCTCTTGTGAAAAACATCATTGCAAAGTATACTTATATCAGTAATTGTTTGGTATGTGGGCAAGCTAGGGATTTAAACTTTTCAATTCTTTTTGTCCCTGATGTTTTTAAGGCGATAAATCAAATTGTTGCAGGGTTTGAGTCACTGTCCTGGTGGGTGATGATCAACAAAAATGTAGATTGGATTAACTACATTTGTTATAATCAGTAGAGATTTACGAATTATACAAAAGAGTGCAATAAAGGGAACTGCAGAACAGTTAGATGCCATAAGTAGGATGGCCTGGGAAAATAGGATCTCCTAAGATATGATACAAGCTGGAAAAAAAAAAAAAAGAAAAGAAAAGGTGTATGTGTAATGCTGAGTACCTGTTGTTGCACCTTCATCCCAATAACACAGCTCCAGGTGATACAATAACTAAGGCATTGCAAGGGCTTACCACCCTTGCCAATGAACTGGCAGAAAAATCGGGAATAGATACTTCTATCACTGGATGGTTGGAGTCCTGGTTTGGTGAATGGAAAGGGGTGATTGTATCCACGTTTACTTCTTTCATAGTAGTAGCAGGAACCCTGATGGCCGTTGGTTGCTGTGTTATTCCCTGTGTGAGGGGACTGGTACAGTGACTGACCGAGACAGCACTATTGAAGCAAACACCAATGGTGTCACCACATTTGGATAAAATGATAGTATTAGAGGAGATAGGAAATAAAGAAAGTGGAGAAGAGGGAGATATCTATAAAAGTGAAACTTAAAAAAAAAAAAAAAATTGCAGAAATCAACAGTGTATGAAAAAAGAAAAAGGGGGGAATTGTGGGAATCAAATGTTGTTTCTGCATTAGAATTGGATAATATTTTTTTATTTCATGAACTCCTTTGTCTTAGTTCTTTTTGGGAGTCCTTTTACCTAACTTGGGGAAGATCTGATAGTTTGCATCACTTATCCTCTAGCCCAATCTTCCCAGGAATGCACGCTCTGTATATAGGTGTATATATGTATATTTTGTCACAACATTGCAAGAAGATCCTGCACGAGAGAACAAGTCATGGTATGCCCGAGGAAGCGCCTGAAGAGACATCTGAAGGCCTGGCATCATCCCCCCCGGTGCTCTTTGTTTAACGAAGACTTCGGAGACAATCACCATATCAATAGGACAAGAAGAGCACTGAGACATCTTGGAGACAACAGGACTGACACCAGATAACACACGAAACAACAAACGTAAACTGATAAGATTGTGAACCTGGAGTACCCAGCCAATGGGGAAACAGGGCAGGGGGATGGCTAAAGGGAAAAACAGGGTATAAAGACTGTCATCTTGTGTCCATAGGTGCGCTCCTGCTTGCGGGACGCCCGCCATTGCAATCGCGAATAAAATCTGCTTTTATCAGAGATACCGTCCTGACAAAAATTATTTGGATGTTTCCAACAATGATAACTGAATTATTACAGAGACTATTATCTCATGTATGATTTGCAGTGGGGTGAAAAGAAGAAAAGTAAGATTTGCTTCAGACCATAGCAAACTACAACAAATCTCTTGGGAATTGCTGCCTTCAGAGACATTCTGTATTGGTAGCAATACCTGATTATTTCTGAAGCACAGTTTTGGGTGAATGTTGTTCCTGACCTTAAACACTTTGCTTAGGCATCATAGAGAGACCCTTGTAAATGCTTTAATGCTTTTGATATTACTTGAGTTTGTATAAATGTAATGCAAAATTCTCACTGGATATGAATGGATATATTTAGTAGCTAGTGAGAAAAGTGTTTTATTAAGGGCCAGGCACACTTTTGCTTAAGGGTAAAAGGAACATTTAAAAATAATCTCAACTCTCAGGCTAGACTTCCTTATGATAGCTTATTTTTCCCCTACTAATGTTTACATTGAGAAAAAAACTTCAATTTTGTTCAGTAATTTCTGTGTGCCAGTTCCCAAAGGCTACATTTTGGTGTTACATCTGTTGCCACTGGAAATTCTGCATCTTAGGCTATTATTTGTGTAGCAATGGACTAGTCCCTTATTCTTCTCTAAGAAAGATTTGCATTTAGGAGATCATTGCTAACCACTAATAACTGTTCATTATTATTATTTTTTTTTTTTTAAGATTTATAATTGGCAAATACACTTTCAGCCTAATCTCTGGTCTCTATTCTTCCTTCCTTTCCTCTTAAAAGTGACTAAAGTCACACTTGCTAATTTTTGGATGCCAGAACATTACCACTCTTGCCATTTTCCATTTCAGTGCCAGCAAAGCTACTTTTAACAGCTTTTTCCCTTTCTCTTCCCTGCCCTCATGAACACATACATCACTTTATACTAGCATATACTTTGATTCTGGACTGTTTTGCCTGAAGGCAGGATTTTAATGATTGTATCTATTAATACCTCCGATTAGTACTAGAAGATTGTAAAAACACAGATAGCTATTTTTAAGTTGGCTTTTGTATGAGTTAACACCCTGGAGAAGTCCTTTCATATTATCTGTTTTCTACTCGTTCCATGTCTTCAAAGTAAGTTATAGATGAATGTTAGGCTCTCAATGGGGTGGAATAAATATGATATAGGTCATGGCACCTCGTACATGAAACTAATTATTGCTTGTTTTGCCTTTTTTCTTTCTAGAGTCTCTCATTATACTATAAAGGAGGATTTGAGCAGAAAATGAGTAGGCGAGAAGCAAGTCTTATTTTAGGTGTAAGGTAAGTGTGCTGCATTAGCATGGTTTTGTTTGGTGAGTATGGAATGAAGAAAATGCATATTGCAAGAACATAGAATATTCTAGCCAAAATCTTTTTTTTTTCTTTTTTTTTTTCTTTTTTTTTCCAAAGGCTTGTAATGGCTTATAAACCATTTTAATATTCTGCTTAAGCTAAAAAGCAAACAATAAAATACTAATAAAACATGTGACTTGTGTTTGGCTTGAAGGTTTGGTAACATACTGCAGTGGAGAATTGGTGCTCTTAAAATAGTCAGAATAGCACATACTGTGCTAATTAGTGCAATCACATGGCTTGATTTCCAATAAAAACCTTGAAATGAGCAATGTTGTAGATTATAGTGATGGAGAAGGAAAACAGATCAATTTTGCTTTTTTTTTTGGTTTCATACAATGATTTTTTTTCCTTTCTATACTCTTTGATTTGTATGGATTAAAAGAGTTGCAGCGTACTCCAAGCATAAATACATTAAGAGACTTGTCATTTAGATTGGGTATAGGAAATTTTTTCCAGACTGAAGAATCAATAGATTTTTGAGTAGAAATTTTTCAGAAACATGGATGGCCAACAGTAGCACGTCTTAGTGTTTCCTTAAAACAAAGGGTGAGTTTGAGTGCTCTCCAGCTGAGAAGAGTGGATCTGACCTGAGGTAGTGGATTTTCTGATTTAGATTAGTTCTTAATTTTAAGATGAGGAATAAATAAGGAGGATGGTTTGAATTATCTCTGGAAGTTAGGTGGTGAAAATTGGGGCTTAGAAATAGCACACAAACAAGATTATATTTGCTTCTGACATAATGGAAATATGCAGAAGTAGCATTCATTTTAAGAATTTGTAAAATAAATGATTAAGTTTTCTTGAAATATGTCATGCTTGCACACAGAATAGCAGATTTATAGGAATGTTATATAGAAATATATCCTTGGACCTATAAGTTTCATAATATATTTTCACTTACTTTAGAAGGGCAAGTTCTGTGATGTTCCAGAGTAGCACTGCAGCTCATTAAAGTGTGTTTACTGTGGCAGTGCTTACTCTGAACACTACTCATGTACATGTCTGAAATTTCCTCACATCTGTAATCAGTCCCCTGTTAATTTTTTATCTTAATAGCTTGAGTCTGAACAGTGACATTGCTTGATGTGTTTGGGCTCAGTCTTTCAATTAGCATTCATAATCAGATACAACTAAAGTCCTTAATGTTTAAAGGATTGAACCTTTAATTGTGTAGCTGTGTGGCTAATATCTTTATAGGAAGTTCTCACACTGCTTGAAAAGAACTCTTACAGGCCAGTTTTAACTCAGTTTACTATAGTGTATGTATAGAAGGGCCACCAAAAAAAAGCAAGAAAGTTTTAATATGTTAAGAAAGCTGCCAGACTATGCAAGAACTAGGTTATCTAGAGATTGATCTTACTATTCTATCTTTTGTTGTCTTGTCGTTACCTCCAAGTCATACTAAATTTTTAAGCAGAGGCTTTATTCATTATTTCAAGTATACGTATGGACACTCTGTAAGTAATAAACATGAGACATGAAAAAGGTGAACATCTGAATTGGGCCCTGGGCAACTTGATTTAGTACTTGATCTAGTGGATGGCAACTCTGTGTGCAACAGGGATGCTGGAACTTGATGATCCTTGAGAATCCTAGTATCTAGTCTAAATCTACCCTCTTCCAAATGTTAAGGTTTATTTTCTGAAGAACTGGTTGCTGAAATTCAGTACAACCTGGAAATAATTTTAACAACTGTACACTCAGTAGGAGGAAGTGTTGGTAGGAAACATGGGGGAGTGTCTGAGATGAGATAGGAAGTGAAAATATTAGGAGTTTTTTTTTCTAAACCTAAGGCAAAATTATTTTGCAGTAGCAAAATACAGATGCCCTAAGAATAATGGTTTACTACTATGAAATCAATAATGCTAAATTTCTGAAGTGTGTGATAACTCTCCTCACAAGCCAGGTTCTAAGCCCCTGACTATCATGGTGGCTTTTGATGAGCCTGCTCCCCACCACCATAGTCCCTTCCAGCCTCATCAACTTTCCTCTGACTGAAGGGTCTGTCATTTGTGGGAATGGTCAATACATCTGAAGGCAGGGCTGATGTTGAGGAGGAGCTGGGCAGCCTCTAGGAAGAGGCCCATCAGCAAGGACACAGATGGCTCAGGTTGTGAGGTTGCATCAGTTCAACAAGAGCATGATTTTGACGTGAAGGTATTTTTTTATGATGCCATTTAAGGTTTTAGAAAGCAGTGTTTAGAGCCAGATAAGCAGTATGTCATTAACTAATCAAAATTATATAAAATACTATCTTTGCAGTTGCTTGTTAGGACAAAACTGCATGGTTTTCCATAATATGCAGCTGCAACTTTTCCAGGTAAATGTTGCCCATCTGAAGTAATGCTTTATTATATTCAGTTTTTATTGTTACAGTGAGAAAATACTATTAAACAACAGATTTACAAATAAAAATATGGGTATATTTTATTTCTAGCTATCTGATAATAAATCATCTTTATGGTTTGTAGTTCAAGGCTTCTGGTTAGTTCTTACTTTGTTCAATTGAAATGTTCTTTTTTGCAGTTTTTTACATTTTTTGAAATGTTCTATGAAGTATTATTGTAACATACCCTAATTTCCCTGTGATAATAAAATAATTAGAGGTTGTTTGCTGTGGGAGTTAGGCTGATATCTTGCATTCAGACTCTACCTACAGAAAAATTAACTGAATAATTTCTGATGAAGAAGTGGAAAACACTGTTTCATTTCTGCATGCTAACAAATTACAAAAAAACAAGCCATTCAACCTGTCCTTTTGCATACCAGAGCCTACTGTGCTGGTATATTGCATCCATAAGTGGTTATTTGTCTGGTAAGGTACATATTTAATTTAGTTGGAGTACATATTTTATGTATCTGTCATTGAAGGAAACAACATTATGTAGCTCTTGTAAATCAACATGTCCCTGAATGCAACACGTTGAACAGCTTTGCAAAAAATAAGATAGTTGTTTTTTCCTAGGCTCCAACAGAAAGTATTTATAGCAACTATAAAAATATTTACAGTAGAACAAAATATGATAATATTAAATATTTGATGTTTTGTCATTGGTCATATAAATACCTGTTTTCTAGGAGCAAAGATTTTCTGCATTTGATGATAAGAATACCAACCAGCTGTTTTTTCCTCCAAATTATGTATTTTAAATGGCTGTGGGTTTATTAAGTTTGAAGAAAAAAGAAAAAAATCAGCAAAAATGGAAGGATGTTTGCACGTGTCAAATACAAAGGCTTTTTAAAAATGTCCTCAGTGTGACTTACATCCCTTTGTTAATATTGCTTCCTCAAAGATGCAATTTTATGTTTTGTCCACAAGATGGGGAAAATCTCAAGTTTTAATTATTTTTGAAGCCAGTATAAACTGCTAATTTATAGCCTGAATGCAGTGGAATTTATGGTAAGCACTTCAATTTATTTTTGCAGTCCATCTGCTGACAAGGCCAAAATCAGAGCAGCCCATAGAAGAATCATGATCTTGAATCATCCTGATAAAGGTAAATATTTATTTATTTATTTTAATCAAAGCTGGGAAGGAAGAGCCCTAAATGAGATCCTTTCCGTTTACTGATTGTATAAATAACTGTGCTGTATGAAGTTTATTTATAGACTTATGCTTCTGTGCATCTTATCTCAGATTAAGTAGACTGATTTCCAGGCTTTATGAACCACAGCTTTAACCAGTTTCTTTAAGGTTTTCTTAAGGTGCTGCTTCAGGTAGGACTATGAGTTTGTGGATCAGTGCTCCCCACACATACAAAAAAAAAACCCAAAACAACAACAACAACAACAAAAACAAACAAACCAAAACCCAACTTCCTCCGTACTATGAAAAAAATGAGCTGTAATATTTTTCTTAAACTCCTGTTCCTGTTTTGAAAGGAGATGGACCACTCACATGGAGGAAGGTAGCTTTCTGTGGGAAAATGTCTGCATAATTTCAGACTTCCTTGAATTCACGTGGAAAAAAAAAATGTAAAGCTGGGCACTGTTGCTTTACTAGTGAGGTTTTTAATGTAAATTTATCTTATAGAAAGGCTATTATTATAACTTTAACTACACTACAGCTGCTTGAGAAAGAAAGCCCATATGTTCATTGCTGTTTCTACTTTAAAATAACAGATGGTGAAGAGTTACGCTGTATTTCAGAAGTCAAAAGGCGAAATCATAGGGTTTTTGTATCTTTTTGAGAGAATTACAGGGCTCCCTGCTTCTATCCCATCTTAAAAGAATGGAAAAAGTAACTGACCACTGGCTGTGTGAAGTGTTTAGTCAATGTTGTTTTACTGTCTTCACCACTTGGATTTAATTCTAAAGTTTTCCTGCTTATTTGATGTCATGCTTCCATTTTTTACAGTTTTGTAATGTAGAAGTTACACACACATTTATTAAAAATGCAGATTTTTCTGGTTTATTATAATGGCCAGAGACCTATTAACCACTAGAGAATCTAAGAGGTCAAAAGTTTTTTGTAATGAATTTCAAAGTTTTCTTGTAGCTGCCATTGGAGACTTGAGCCAGAGTTGTGAATTTCCATGTGGATGTTGAGTTGCACTAAAAAAGCAGTTCCTTTTACAAAGATCATTTCAGGGGCCAATTCTTACAGCTGTAATGCACCTGCAGCTAGGTACAGTGTAGTTTTTGATGATGTAGTGAGCCCTCCTGTGTGCTATTAAGATGGAGCATTTTCTCTGCAGGAGCACCAGTTGAAGGGATTTGTGCCTCCATGCTGCCCCTGCAGCTCTTCTGTCATGGCCAAAGAGAGAAGTATTGTCTAATGTCTTCAGCTGCAGAGCTAAGACCTGGAACAATCTTGAGCATGTGGCACTGCAGAGAGATTTGCTTGCTTATATTTTCAACTTCATTTCTTCTGACTCTGGTAGCACAGATGTGCTTTTAAAAGTAATATCCAACATTAGAATGTAATTCTACCAGCTGGCGTTGGTAGAAGAAAGATCAATAAATACAGATTTGAAAAGTTGCTCGTATTACCTGAGATTCAAAACACTGAAGACAGCATGATTAGAAATAAATCACTAAAATATAGAAGTTTGCATAATAACATCCCTGGTGAACAGTACTAAAATGGTTGCTCATTAACCTTTGCTCAGTTCGGTTTAAAAGTGTTTTTATATTGATATACTGTATGTTATTTTTTATATTTATTATTTATTCTATGAAAGAATGCTTGCTAACAGAAACAGAGGAAGAGATGAGCCTTTTGGACTTGCTTTAATTATAAACAAACACTTAGGCAATCATGAGATTGAATTTTCTCTCATTGGAGGGCTGCAAAATTAATATGGCACTTCAGGGTGTTTCAGGATGTGAACATAGTGAAAACACTTCTCACTGAATTGAATTTACTTTAAGATCCCACACTCTAGTAATGTAGAAACTAAAGGCAAAGTTGAAAATTGCTTGGGATACATAGTTTATTGCAGTTTATAGTCCTTACTGTTTTATCTTCTTGTCAGGTTTTTGAAAGAAGCAGTACTCGGTGTAGTAGACAATTTTCTGTCCTTGCCCTGCCTCACTTTCCTCAAATGTCTTTGCTATTAGGACTGCATTCAAGCAAAACAAAGCATGAACAAGACAGCTGAAGTCCATTATTTTTTTCCAGCTGTTTTATTAGGCTCTGAACTGACTTTATAATGATTTGGATTCCTGCAAAAGTGACCTGAAGAAGTCTTTGTTTTTACGAGCGTTTAGTGCTAGTTCTTCTGTGTGTCTTCTATCACTATCTTCTCTGATGAATGAAGAATTACAATTGAGCAGACCTCTTGGAAAAGGCTGGTTTGTGTGCTGAGTAGTATTGCTGGAATCACGTTTTTATGTAAAAAAGAAATGAAGATATATAGGTGCATTCCTGTAAGTAGTAAGCTACTGATACAGACCTTGTAATGTTGTTTTCGGTGACTGCAGGCAGATGGTTGGCACTCAAGGGGAGAGTTAAAAAACAAACACAAAAAGACCACTGAACTGTAATCAAATTGTTAGATGGAGCGTAAAGCAATGACAGTGTTCAGGACTAGAAGTTAGAAGGCGTACCATGTTTAAATAGCTTTAATGTGACAGTTTCTGCCTGGTAATTCTGGGTGTCTAGAATAGGAGAGGCTTGGAGTATGCGTGCACATGCTTGATGATTTTGTCAAAATTATTTATAAAATGTTGCCTCTTAGTTTTTGAGGTGGGTTGACATAATAGCTATCCGCTTTAGATGAATGTTTGAGACAGCTGACCTTGCATACGTTTGCAGTAATGCTACAGTAGAAATCTAAATCAAACCAGTGGGAAATGCTTTTATATTTCAGACTTCTTTCCAAGACAAATTGTTTAGCTTTATTCTTAAGCGACTTCAGTTTTGTTTACATTCTTCATGTTATCTTATCAATTAGTTTTCTTTATGTCAGTGCCATTTTTTAATCTTTTGTATGAAAAACATCTGCTTAGAAGGAAAAGCTAATAAAAGTGAGTGATAAAGGGATGCTGTAAGTGAAGTTGTTTGGTGTTCTGCACTAACATGTAAATGGTATTTCTCTGCCTTTTTTCTTCCCAGGTGGATCACCTTACTTAGCAACAAAAATAAATGAAGCAAAAGACTTGCTGGAGTCCAGTACCAAAAATTGAAATCCTAAGACTTGCATCGCAGAAAAACAAAGTAAAAAAAACAGCAGAAAACACACACAAAACCACCCTGCTTCTTATGCATCTTTCTCTGGAAGATTCAACAGATACAGTGTGCAACAGCTTTCATATCTACTTGTTCTGTGCAGTTGGTTAACAGTGTACTGGATGTTTATATTTATTGTTGAAATTAAAGGTTTAAGACTATTTAAAAACAAACTGAATTCTTTTACAGCTATGTCTCAATTTTAGTGTATTTCTAATGAATTCTGACACGGTGTATTTCTACTGAATTCTGACACATTACAAGCTTAGAGAATTCTCTTAAAATGTTTTTCTTCGGAAGTAGTACTTCTGTGAAACTTGGAACTTCTAAAAATTGAATGTGTCTTGAATATAGACTTTACCTTCATTGTTGAAGATGATAATTGTCAGAAAATGTGTAATAATGTATTCAGTCAGTGCATGGGGTCATGGCAGACTCATATGGCAACTTTTCAGCATCACCTTACATACAGTGGAAATGAAGAAGGCATGTCCACATGGTGTAGGGTCAGATGGGTTTTTATAATCTGTTTATTAGATAAATTAGTCAAATCACACACTGGTGTGTGATTGATACAGCAGGGAGCAAACGTGGCTGAACCCCTTAATAGCAATTTCTTTGCTTATTGCTTTGTGTAGACTTTCCAAGTTAGGTCTATGTTAGTTCTCACATCACCCAGTTGTGGGTGGCCATATTTGTTTTTTTCCTTGAAAGGATGAAAGAATATGACAGTTTTCTGTTGTTTTGTTTTTAATATATTGCATAATTCCCATTTTGTCACAATTTCCTTGTATTAGGGAGAGATGACAAAATTTAATTTGACTCTGACCAAAAATACTAAATATGGGTGAATTAGAGACTTCCTGACATATAGTGTCATTTCCTGACAAAAAAAGGGTGCATGGAGAATCCTGCTTGGTAGTGGGCATACACACTTGTGTCATTTAACTAATTCTGTAATGCAAAAGGCTTGTGTATGAGCAGGAAAAAAAAAAAAAAAAAAAAACAACTATGAGGTCTGTCACTGTGGGAGGAGAGAAGTGGGATGGTGTCCCTAATTTTCTGAAGTGGAACCTGTGTGTGAGCTGAGTCATTGCCCAAAATGAAAATTGATGTCTATGTTAGGTAGCCACAATATTCCTCCTAATAATTTTGAACTGACAAGCTGTTGTTTTCACGTGATTGCCTTTTCTTTTTGCTTAGTAAAATGAAGTATAGAGAGCTAAAGTATCGGTTGAAATCAATGCATTGGAGATTGCTAATCTAGTTCTTCTCTTACAAATCAACTTTCTATATCTTTATAGGGAGTATGTTTTTATTTTTTGTCAGATTGTGTTGTTGGTCATTTTTTTCCTGATCTCATTATTCGTACCTGGTTATTTTGGAAGAAACACTTCTTTTTCTGGTATTCAGTTATGACAAAAGATTGTCCTCCTTAATATTTAAAAAAAAAAAAAAAAGTCCAAGCTCTAGTTTTTGTCCTCTTTTGAGTCTTATGACAAATTAACAAATTTGACAAATTAACTTTGGCTATCAGTGTATCTGGAAAATACCATAAAATGAGTGAAGCTAATGAGCAGTGCTTGTAAAAGCATAATAGTTGTGTACCTAGTTCTCTAACATCAGTGTGCAATATGTGCAATATTGTGCACATGTGCAACATGTGCAATAGCATAAGTAGGTATCTATGGAAGCAACTAATTCTTTCCTTGTCTGTTCACTGGCAAATCTTATGTTTTACCTACTAAATGATGTTTGGAAGGATGAAGACAGGACAGCAAATGGAAAGATGTAGTCAAGCAAATCATGTAAACACTGTTCAATTTGTTGTCATCAGTTGCAAACTGTGCTGGTTAAGGATTGTCTTTGGAGAACGCTCATGCAGACTGCCATGCAGAACAGCACCTGTTTGGTACTTTAGTCCTCAACTGGACTGGGAAGAACAGACACTATTTCTTTGGCAGCATATTCATTTAACTTCACAAATGTTTCGCCTCTTGAAACTACTTTATTTGTCAGATGCAGAAATCCTCAAGAGAACAGCGTAGAAATTGATTTATTCTGATACAAATGCTGTCCATCCATAATTTCAGCAACAAGTAAAATAATTTTTAGTTCAGAAGGTGTTCATCTGTACCTTACTACTAGCCTGGGAATTCCCAGTTAGCTTTCTCCTTAACTGGAAGTGAGAGAGGACTGAGTGCATTAGTTTGGCATTGCTGCAGGTGATTTCTAGTTATGTGATGAGCAGCTTGCTCACCTGCCTAGTTTTTACTCTTATTCCTTGGGAGCTTGCCCTCACCTCAGCAGACTTAGATATAGGTTCACAAAAAGACTGGATGAAATCTGATCATCTGATTGCAAGAGTGCAGCTTGCAAAAACTCTGCTGTCCTAAAATGGTCCTTGAGTACAATCAGAACATGTGAACACAGGGGCACAGTTCATAAAACTGTTACTTGATCTCTTTGGAAAGTGTAGAAGTAAAGGTTCTTACTCCTGTGCATTTAAATTTTTACTGTTTCAAAGACATAGAACTGTTTCCATCTTAACAGTCATTTTCTTTAATCTGCCGATTTGGTACCTGGTGTCTTAAGTTCCCTAAGAAGCCTGCTCTGGTTGTAAAGTGTTGTACAGGACAGTGTCCTTTAGCCTTGGTGTGAAAATCCTCACATCTGTCCTGGTAGTCAGATGAGGCTGGTGGTAAGGCTGTGCTGAGGAGATGATGGCATTTGCTCTGCTTCCTGCTGTAGTTCTGGAAGAAGCATAAAGCCTCCAAGAAGCAGACTAGTGAGCTCCGGTCCACACTCCTGAGACAGTTTAAAAAATCAGATAGTGTCAGCACATCTTATCACAGATGATATCATCAATTTCTTCAGGAGTGTAATTTTCTGCATGTTGGGCGTTAGGATCTTTCCTTTATTTCACATTCTTTATCTGTGTGTCTTTCCATCCTTGATAAGCAGCACAGTGGGCTGGCACTAAATTTCCATCTACAGTCTCCAGAACTACTTAGTTGAATTGTGGTACATTCTCCACGGGTTATCAACAGCAAATTTTGGTGTATAGGTTTCCAAGAATCAGCAATGACAGCACAATCCTGGCATTTTTAGATTATGTAATTTCAACATTTGTTGTCAAGAAGCAGAATGAATGTGTACGTACCTGTACGTATAGACAAATTTGCTTATGCAGATATCACTTTTCAAGATTCTCTGAGGAACTTCATATCCACAGTGGAGTGCATTTTATAAAATATTTTCCTTGCATTTTCCTAATCAGGCTATTACAATTAGAAACTGAGAAACTCAGTCATTCATCTTTAACGGGTATTGTTGCATAAAGAAGCCAAATGAGTAAATAGAAGACATCACCCAAAACATCTCAAATTTTTATTTTTTATTTCATTTATACCCAATTTAACTCAAAAGTGAGCACATACTTCATGTAATTAAGTCTTTTACAGAAATTGTGGCACTTCTCATACTGTTCTTCTACAAGCTTTTTCTTTCTTCAGATGCATTTAGATGAAAAAAAAACAAAACACAAAAACTAGAGCTTCTTGGCATGTTGCCCAAATAACGTTGATTTTATATTAAAACGTTGACTTTAATTAAAACTTCAACTACATTTAAAATAGGTTGTTTTTATTTTCTTCCTTTTTATAAGTTTGTTTTCTTGTTCTGGGCACCAAATAGGAGGGAGGGAATTTTAGGACAGCCTTAATGACTGTTGGTGACCCACAGACCATGAGGTGAGAGACTCCTCTCTGATGAGTAACTTAAATTATTATCCAGGATAATAATAAACCTATTTCCTTTAATACTAAGAAATCACAAAACTATATTTAGAATATCACTTGGTAGCTTCATCCCATTAACATTCTTAAGATTTTCCAGGATGTAGTCACGGTACACAGTAAGCGCTGAACAACTTGATGTGACATTAAAGCCACCTACTGTGCTATTATAGCTTCCTTTTTTGTATACTAACTTATACAAGGAGTGGTTAATGTATATTTAGATTAATATATAGATAGATACATAGTTTAATTATAAGGCCTTGGTCTGGATATAGTGGTTTCTCCTGATCATTGGAATTGGTGTGGAGATCCTAAGCCAGGATGCCATTGGCCTTCTTGGCCACCTAGGCACACTGATGGCTCACATTCAGCCGGGCATCAACCAACACCCCTAGGTCCATTTCTTCCACACAATATATCCAGCCACTCTGCCCCAAGCCTGCAGCATTGCCTGAGGTTGTGGCCAAAGTGCAGAACTTGGCACTTGGTCTTGCTGAACTTCATCCCATTAGCCTCAGACCAATGATCCAGCCTATCCAGAATGGCTATCCTTCCCTCAGGCAGATCGACACTTCCAGCCAACTTGATGTCATCTGCAAACTTACTGAACGTGCACTCTATCCTTTCATCCAGGTCATCAATAAAGATATTAAACAGGGTCAGCCCCAATAGCCACCCCTATACGGGGACACTACCCGTGACCAGTCATTTTCTTCTACCAAATGGAAGCAAGCTTCTATTTATTACGTTCTACTGATCTGAGTACATTATTTAACCACCAACCAACATCGCTTTTAGCAGCAAATGGATACTGTGGGGCCTGAAATACTTGAGGGAGTGAGCTGGAAGCCTGGTGCTGTGCCACAGAGCAACATCTGCCTTTTGCTTACGTGCACAGTTGGCACCTCCATATGCTGACAGTACACAATTAGAGATTTCAGCCTTCGTTGAGTCAGGTGAGGTCTCTTCTACCACTCCTTTTGCTAAGCACACAATCTGCAGATGTTTCCAGGACTCCTGTCATCCCTTCAAGCAATCTTGGTAATGAAGGAAATGCATTTGCTATTGGGCTTTTTCTCGGTGCGACCAGTTTACATTCTGTTTTCAATAATTCATAAGCCTGCAGAAGGTGCACCAAAATGACTCCAGCTACCTCCAACTTTTTGGGGCATAAGGGTAACAAAAATGGTTTCACAGAAACTAAAGTCTGTCAGTTCATTGGTGAAAGCACTTAAATAGAACTTATTAGCTATTCAGGAGGAAGGTTTCGCTAAAGGTACAATGCATTTATGTATAAAAGTGCAGTTCAACTCCTGAAAACTGCCTACGTAAATAAGCACTTGTCACATCCTATTTTTGTTGATCTTTTTTTTTTCTCCTTCTAAACTTGTTTACTGTGTTGCTGTCATGCTTTTAATCCTGAATTGGTTGGGTCCCAGTCCTAGGGGGTTAATAACCAGTGAGCTGCACTGGTGCGTTGCTTTGATGAGGTAGACAGTGGTACAGGCATTCACTCAGGTCAAAAAGCACATGTTAGTGTCACCCATGGCACAGCCTGACTACAAAGGCTTTATTCAGTGTTTGGAAGAACAGGCTATGGTCCAGATTTATTAGTCTGGAAAAAAAACATTAATGGCAAATCCAGAAGTAAATCCACCAAACGTCTTAAAACCTTAATTTACACTGGACTTAACAGGAGAGGTAGCAGCATGTCCACTGGTGGGTCCAGAACCACTTTGGCTCCGTATCATTCATACCATCTAATTTCCAAGTTTCTGAATATTTGTTGGGCACTGTGGTAGACAGCACTAACAGACTTTTTCCTTCCTATGTGCAGAGACATAATGTAGTTCTGAGAAATCAGAGGTTAAAACGAAAAAAAATAGTGCACTTTGAAGCTGAGGTGAGGGAGCAGCTGTGGAAGGGTTTCTAGAGTACAAGTTTGATTGCAGACATCAGAACGCAAGTTCCTCAAATGTTTAGCTCTTTTTATCTATTTTGGATGTGGCTGTTAGCACCTTGGTGCTTGTATACAAAGAATACTTGATAGCACAATCACGAAAGCAATAAACAGCCCTACAAAGGCAGAGATCTAAGGTGACTCCTTCAAGTGGAATCTTACTTTAAGCATGATTTCAATGTCACGTATCATAATTGCATCTAATATTAGAGACTGACTTAACACAATGCAACGTCAATGACAATATAAAGGCAATCATGAACAGAGAAGATAGCTTAAAATGTTTTGGGGGATGGAAGGAAGGATTACACTGTAATGAAGACTCCTCAATACTCTTTTTCAGCAAATCTTTTTCAGCAAGCCAGAGGGATTTTTTTTTTTCTCCTAAGCTTCTGGACACTTTATCCATGCTTCCATTTTGGTACAGGAGTCTGCCTGGAATCTATAAATATGATCTATTTTTGGTATTTTTTTCCCTTCCTCACACTTGTGAATTTATCTGCTGCTAAGCACTGAAGGTGCATATCTAAAGCTGGTTAGCAAGTTGATGAGATTACCAATGGCTGAGAATTAAATTAGGAGCTCTCTTACCTCCCCCATTTTCCATATCTAGGTGATATGACTTGGAAGATGTGAACCTAAACTCCTTTGGCTCTACCAGTCACTGAGATTAGAATGAAAATGGCATACCTTTTCCTGAGTGTCTAGGAATTGCTATCATATTTTTCTGTGGACACTAGTTGTGGTAGCATGACTTGTTATATTAGTTCAAAACAGCAGCTCCTGAGATCCCCCTTGGCTTGCATGTGGTTCCCTCCTCTGCTAGGGCTAAGGATGGAGCTGCAATTTCAATGAAACTAAACTGCATGATCTCTGATGTTAGTTTAGAGAAGCACACACACAGGTGCTGGAAATGAGCAGCTTTTGACTATGGCACATGTAAGATCCACAAATCCAATCACAATCTGACATGCATGCGCTTTTGGTCAGTAATTTACCACTGTTTGGCTGGGGTATGATCTCTCTCCTGCCTTGAGTCCCTCCACCAGAGCAACAGACACGTGTCTCTTTATGCCCAGCTGAAGTCCTGGAGTGACAAAACCCAGAGTAGTACCTTACAAAAGCCAGGCAGCAAAGCTAATGAAGAATGACTGCAGAGGTTAATGTGGTAGCAAAAGGGAGAACTGCAAGGAGGGGTCAGATTTCAAAACACTGAACTTTGCCAGGGCTTTTTCTGTTCGTTTAAAGAGCTTCTTCCAAAATCTGGACAAAGAAAGGCCAACTCAGAGGTTCAGAAAGTCCCTGACTTCATGGGCTGCAATGAAAGCTCAGTTGCTGGAGCTGAAGCTGAGCAAAGCTTTAAAGGTGACCCCACAGTCTCACAGTGCCTGGATTTTCAGGAGCTTATACAATGGATATGAATTCCCTTCTAGTTTCACTGGGCTCCAATTCTAATAACACTTTGAATGTCAGCGGTGATAACTATTCTTTCTTTCAGTTCTGAAAGGAAAGAAGGAAGAAAAGGAGGGAGGGGGGACACAAAATAAATCTGAATACGGTATGAAGCTCTCTTTCTAAGAAGTGCCCCCAAGCACTGTAGAGACTTACCCTACTGGGACCTGTCTGACTCTTCAGCTTAACACTTGAGAGTTTAAGTGACCCTACAGAATATAAATTAGCTTATGCTACTTCAGTGCTAGGTGTGAGCAGCCAGTGCTTTGGAAAGCTGACCTGTTTATTCAAGTTGATTTGAAGCTTAGCTGCAAATACTCAAAAATACTTTTTTGTTGGTTTGGGAGTGGAGGCAGGGAAGATGTGTCATTTTGTTCCATTCTGTTGAAGTTTTATCGCAAGAGGCAGTTCAGAAATAGCAAGGAAATGGAAGACGCCCAGTGTTTTGAGGTGCCCTTTCTGCCTAGTGAACATCCCCGAGGTAAGGATGCTGAACTCATAAATAAATGAGCCCAACCGTATCCTGGTCCACATCCAAAGCAGTGTGGCCAACTGGTCAAGGGAGGTGACCCTGCCCCTCTGCTCTTCACTGGTGAGGCCTCACCTGGAGTACTGCATCCAGATGTGGAGTCCTCAGTACAGGAGAGACACGGACCTGTTGGAGCATGTCCAGAGGAGGAACACAAAAATGATCCAAGGGATGGAACATTTCTCCTACAAGGACAGGCTGAGAGAGCTGGGGCTGTTCAGCCTGGAGATGGCTACAGGGAGACCTGAGAACAGCCTTTCAGTATTTATTGTGGGGATATATGAAAGAAGAGGACAGAGTCTTTAGCAGTGTCTGTTGTGACAGGACAGGAGGAAATGGTTTCAAACTAAAGATTTAGACTGAGAGATTTAGAAAGAGAGATTTAGACTGAACATAAGGAAAAGGTTTTTTTACAATTAGGGTCTTGCAGTACTGGCACAGGTCGCCCTGAGAGGTGATGGATGTCCTGTTCCCAAAGACACTCAAGATCAGGATGGATGTGGCTCTAACCACCTGATCTAGCTGTAGGTGTCCCTGTTCATTGCAGGGGAGTTGGACTAGATGACCTTTAAGGGTCCCTGCCAACTCAAACAATTCTGTGATTCCATGACTTTACAGACCTGAAAATGAGTCTTCTGCAACAAGCTGGTCCTAGCAATAGTCCCTAATAAAAATTCAAGCCTAGATTTGAAGCCCAATTTAGATGTTGAAATCACAATGACTCAATAGCTCTTAATGATGTCAGCTGCCAGCCCATATGCTTCCAGACCAAAGAAGAAAAAAACTATTTTAAGTGACACTGTGCCCCGGCTCAGGCTCCCCAGGGCAGTGGTCATGTCCCCAAGTTGATGGATTTCATAAAGTGTTTGGACAACAATCTCAGACATAGGATTTGAATTTTGGGTGGTCCTGTGTGGAGCCAGCTGTTGAGCTCACTGATCTTTGTGGGTCCATTCCAACTCAGGATATTCTGTGATTCACTTACAGATAAGAGGAAAAAGGCAACACCATTAATTTACAGTATTCCCTGAAATTAAAAAAGTGTGAATAAGAAATGCTTTCCATTTTTGGAATGACTCAGTGTTTTGTTTTGTAAAAATATGGAGAGGAGATGACTTTACAAATACAGAAGCATCCTTTCAGTTAAATAACTACCACACCTGGAAAAGCTACCACTGATTCAACACATCCCTTTACTGTATCAATCCAGCAGAGGATGATAGTGATTCTGATTGTAAATGTCTAGTTTCAGTTCAGTAAATAAACGTAAATGGAAGAATGTGGCTGTTCTGTCAACCTCTGAACCCTCCTTTTGTATCCTTGCTTGCATTTGTGAAAAAACATCAAACAGGTCTAAATACTTATCACCTGGTAGCCTACGGCTATACCGATACAGCCTGGTAAAAAGCATGCTGCCTTCCTTTTGTTGCTTTATGAAATACTCAACTTTCATTTTTAGGGTTTTTGTTTTGTTTTCTGCCACCAGCAAATTGCTAATGCCTCTGCCTGGCAGGCAGCATTGCCTTAGCCTCAGTGCAGCACTTCTGCCACCACCGCCTAAGGCTGAAGAGGATTCTGAAGAGCTTGGAAGGGAGGCTGAACATGACGAGGCGCTGGGTTTGTGTTAGAGTTTTTCTGTCCTGAGGACTTCGCTTCTCTTTCTTTCATCTCACATATTATTTCCAGGTCTAAGAGGGAAGCAAAAATAAGTGCCTGTTTTCTGATTTTTTAAGGGAAATTCTCCTCTCCCTTCAAAAGGGATTGACAAAGTGAACCATGCTTCAAAGTGGAGGCATCTTTTCCATTTTCTTTTCAACATTACATTGCTGGGCTCCTCTGTAGAAATGCATTTAAAAAATCTGTTTCTAGTTAAGCATTGTGGCCACAGCTGCATATACCTGGAAATCCTAATAAACCACTCCAAGTTGCAGAAAGTGAAAATCACAAAAATCAGATGAGAATTAAAGCATCTCTTATACTTCATTTGAATGCAGATGATGAAACCCAGCAACCATCACTCTTGACTGTATAAAAAGTGTAAGCACTTGAAACAAGAAAAATAGTGTCAAAGTAATCTACTGTAATGCCCTTAAATTCACCGAGTTTTATTAAGAATTAATTTGTTTCATAATGTTGGAAAGAAGGAAGAAAATGAGTTAAAGCTTTCTGCCAGAAATTCCAATCAGCTCTGAAGAGAAGAGGTGAATGAACACTGCTAATCATAAATTAAAAAATAAATCACAATATCATAAAAATCTCTTCTTAAGTGCTTAAAAGTTTAAAGTTTTTCATGAATTTTTCCTCCCTATACAGTGGTTGTTCTTAGTGAAAGTTTTCCTAGTACAAACTTTGGAAAAATGAACTTTACAGCCAGGAACAAGTTAAAAGAAATATATATATTTTTACTATTCATAACAGAATTTGCAAGAATTGTGCAAATACATATCTACTGAGATAGTGGCAACAGAAGAGCTATTGTGATTAAACTCAGCTCAAATGTTCTGCAGTAACTACTTGTACAATATGGAGTAAAAAGAAATAGTAGTGAAATAAATAGAAGAAAGGAAATTGGAGTCTGCTTGCAGATGTATTTTGAGAGCTGAAATAGAAACTAATTTGAACACTTGCATTATTCACTGTGAATTACTCACTTATTTCTGCTGAAGACTTGGCCCACAATAATGGTTTAAGATGGAGAACTGATATGCTGTTAGAAAACGTGTGCTGTCATTTGAAGCCTATTCCAGTCAGCATGGAAGTTTTTAAAACTTTTCTAAACATCTCAATTATGATTTTTGTGGCCAGTTTCCTGACAGAAAGAGAGAAGTAGAAAACCTTGATGCTTAATCTACTTGTGAGTGCAGTATAGTACTTTGCTGAAGCAAAATAACAGTAGCACCTAAGAAGGCAAAAGGTGTTAGTCTCTGGCCTGATGCTGTGATGAAGAAAATGCAATCTTCTGCATTGTCCATGTCCTACAGGTACCTTTTTGTTGACCAGAATTTAGGAAGTTATTTCAGTATTATCTTTCTGGCACTGGGCTTTACCAATTGGCTGAATTGGTGGTTGAAGTCAGTGGTTTCTCTATCTATATTTGACCTTTAAGTTGAAATAAATCCATATGTAGCCTTCAATGCAAATGTCTGTAGCTGCTAAACAATTTTCCAGTGCGGCGGCCCATTGTTGCATCTTGTAGTAATGATACAAGCGGTTGATTATGGTTTACAATGGCAAATAAACCTTTCAGTATTGGTTGTTACCAAAATAAACTGACATTCTGTTAAATGTTAAATAACAAGTCATAAACTGCTGAAAACAACCGATTTCTTGCGCGTTACTGCCTGAGTAAATTTCAGCAGGAAGTGCAGATCATGAAGTTGTGAGCAGCAGATCAGGCCTAATGAAATTTTATGTATTTCAGAAAGCTGACGGATTTCCAGGATATGCTCCAAATGGTAATGCACATTAAATAAAAAAAATATATTAAATTGCCTACTACTTTATGTTGCAAGAATGTTATCTTCAGATGCAAGATCTTGCTGCTTTCCATTGTTTCTTCAGGTGTTAAAAACCCGTTATTGCTACAGGTATGTTTAGCCCATCAAGAAGGCAGAAAGAAGCCTATTTCAACACACGGCATCTGTACAGGAATCTGCACTGGAATAATGACTACTGCTAATCTTGAAAGCAAAAATACTGTCAAACGTTCATAACACAGGCGCCATCTTCCCAACGGTGAGTGACAGGAGATGTCTTCACCATAGCAACGAGTGTTATCTCCCCAGAATAACATTAACCTCCTCGGTTACCAGTTTTAAATCCTTGAGTATAAACAGCAGTTGCAAGGCGTGTGCCTTGATTGTGTGTTTTCGTCACTTAATATGCACTGAGCATGCATTAGCTGAAGAAAGACTGAAAAACACGTGACTGGGAGGGGAAACAATTAAAGGGCTGAGACTGGGACCATTAATTATCCTGACCTGTAAGTATGACCAAGGAGAGGTCTCCCACTCACTAAAATAAGACCTCTCCACAGCCAAGGTTCATGAATAGAAGCATCCTCAGGTTGATTTTGAAAGTCGGGGAGTGGTGGGAAAAACGAGCAACAAGAGAAGAATAAGGAAGGTTGTTTCAAATTCCCTCTTCTGCATCCTACTCTACCACTTCTTCTCAGCCAGGGCTGAAATCCAGGAAACTTGAACCAAACATTTTTTTAGCTATTTTAAATTGCTGCATTATGCATTTTTATACGTCACCAAACCTTTTTCTCTTTTTTTCTTTTTTCTTTTTTTTTTTTTTTTTAAGGAAAGCTGATGAAATTCCTATCATAATAGCACTGTAGGATATGGAGATATCCTGGGAGTGCCATAAAAATGCTATTAAGAAACATTTCATTTTAGCCTCCGGAGGCTCTACACTTATCTATTTTGACTTAAACTCTTTCTTCCATCTCTGCAAGAGAAGAACATGACACAGGAGTTGCACAAAATGAACTCGGATCAGGGAAAACGGATTGTAAATCAAGACATGCTACAGCTAAATCATGTTCTCTCTCTTGATCTCTTATCTGATAACTTTTATCCAAGAGGGTATTGAGGAAGTTAATTGCAGCTGTTAAGATGAATCTTGAGGAAATATCATCCCCCGGAGCCTTCCCTCCCCTGCTCCCTAAAACCTATTCTCCAGTTCTTTCGAGACTTCGGGTTAAAAATTATCAATGTGTGAATTTTAATCTCCTCATCCTTTCATACAGGGCTGTTCAGGTGCAGGAACAAACTATATCTTTCATTTGCAAGATTTAGGACTAGGAGGAAAGGAAGTGGCTTTCCAAATTCAAAAACTCACTGTAGTTGGCAAACTAGAGAGAAAGGGAAGAAATGATGTTTATGTTCAGATACTACAGCATGTCTGGGATTAGAAATAGGCTGAAATTTTTGTTGTAAACTTCTAATTACTCTGTGTGGCATGGCTTCTAAATATGCTATCTTGCTAAGATTATTTTACATTTTGGAAAGAAATCTGAGATTGGTGCACTTATGGCACCCAGAAGCAGTAAAACCATCCAGATACATGCATTCCAGGACTATGAGAAAGTCTCTCATGTTCGACATCATCAGCAACTCCTAGGTGGGGAGTTGTATGTGTTAGCAAAGCCTTAGGAATATAAAGAACAGATATGATTGCACTGATAAAGGCTGTGGGAGACTTAGTTACTCTCTGGAAATGTCTATCATAAAACCCTTGGTGACAAAATATTGCAACATACCCTTTTCCAACATGCATTTTAATATTCTCAGGTCACCAGTCATTAAACTAGAGCCTGTTGTTAGTTAATTAAAAGACCCATGGGCATCAGCTGACATGAATGTTTGAAGGAAGACAAAAATTACACTAGCTGTTAGAGAAGACTGAGTTATATCACACTAAAAAGGAATGTTCTTCCTTCTCAGGTAAGGCATATGGTCAGGAAGGACATGGTTGGTGGGCATGCTGGTGATGGGTTGGTGGTTGGACTAGATGATCTTAGAAGTCTTTTCCAACCTTAATGATTCTATGACATAATAGTCTATGCAATGCACTGAGAATATCAGAGAGCTACTCTTGTGAGCAAAGATCTGTCCCTACAGTATGGACATAATGAATGGCCCTGAGACGATCCAAAGGCAGATCCTAGAAAACTCTACCCTGCTACCACAGGGATAAGGGGGCTGCATGCAGCAGGTTTCCATCACTGAAGGCCTCCAGTGCTGGAGAGATTGCATCCAGGTGCAGTCAGAATCAGCTGCAACCTGGCAGATCCTCACAAGCCAACATCAGCTCACCGGTGAAAAGAGGACTGGCCTCCCACCTTCGTCTTTTCCCCCAACAAACAACCTTGCAACCTGCATGGTGCAAAAGAGGAAGTGTACTTTGCTTTTTTTGTGTGTGGCTCCCTTCCCTTGCAGAAGGATTCATGCATGTCTTTGAAAAGTCCCACAGAATATGTCACATGTCAAGGAAAAAGATGAAATGTCCTAGGATCTGTTCTCCACTCTGAAGACAGTGTGCTTAAAACACAGCAGCAACCCCTGAAAGGAGAACCTTAATTTTAAGCACACTTTCAGTGAATTGTCATCATGCTGACAGCTGCAGTAGAGGCATCAAAGACGACTGGATACAGCATCTGAATTTGTGAGTTATCTGCTCCAAGACCCAAGTGACTTTGTATTTTAATCTATTGGAGAAATGGATAAGAGCCTGGACATCAAACCAGTGCGTGCATAATGATCTCAGTTGTTCAAGAACACCTTACTGTCACAGATGAATACAGAGGAACATACATTCTTAAAATGTTTCTGTTATGCAGTACACTGCAAAGGCAAAAAATGTATTCAAAATGACCACTGGATTGAGTGAAGTAGTTCTTCCATTCCTTATCTTCACACCATGCAGATAGGGGCAGCAGGTAAACAGCAAGCACCAGAACTGGCACGAAAGCTGTGTGTCTGTACAAATGTGTCACACCAATGGGGAGATGCAGTAATTCTGGACAAGGGAAGCACACCCATTGCATCCAATGAATCCAAGAACAGCACTTTAGAAATCATCATTTTTTGTTAGGTGCCACTGTGGTTTGTGTATGTGTCTTCACTATGCAGCTAATTTTTGGAACTCAAGTTGTATCTGTCATAGTTGCTGATGGGGCCGAGTATTATTTTCACAGCACTGCTGGTACCCACAGTGTTTTGGGGAGAGAACAAGTAATGGTAATCCAAGATGGTGAGCACACAAAACCAGCATCAGGGTATGTGGGAAGCGGAGGGGGAGATGCATATATAAAGTAAGCAAGATCATGTGAGAGAGAGAAAAAAAATCTTATTCTGAAGAGATTTCTTCTGAAGGAGAAAGAGGATTATCTAACCGTTATTACAGTTTTCCTTTTCGTGTTTTCCTTTTTGTTGACTGTGGCAGAGCTTCTCAGTGAAAAGCTAGCCAGAAGAAATGAGCTTTGATGAGAGACATACCCCATGTTTTGTATGCTCGGTGTCTCTAGAGCTGTTCGAAGACAAAGGTCTGACTAAGGTCAGTAAACAAACGTGTGCTCCTTTTGTTCTGAAAGCACTTAACGGCACAGACATTCTGGTTTTTTTTGCAGTGCCACTCTTTTCCATTTTGTACTTAGCACTGCCAGTTTCTTCATGATTAGTACTTTGTACATTTTTTTTTTATATGCAAGTGCAATCAAGATAAAAAAAAAAATGTTTTACAGAGTTATATTGTGCTGCACCACTTGCAGTAGCAAACAGGAGCTCTTTGTGAGGGAAGCACCTAGATAGCTGTTAACATATGGTTTTGGGCTGCTGCAATCTTCATACACTTTGAACCAGACAGATACAGGGAGTCCCTAAGCCAGCTACATTTTCTTTGATATCTGCAAGTAGACAATAAAAAGCATAGTCTGGACTGTGCGTGTTTCCCAGCACATGTAAGGATTTTTACAGTTCAGTTTGCTTTCCTCCTTTAGGGCTCTCTGCCCTCAATATAAACAAGGATGTTCCATGCTGCTGCAGTGATGTTCTGCACAGCTTATCCAGATGTTACCTCATCTGTCAGCAGGTGGACACCCCTGTAAACTCGTGCATCCAAGCAGCGGCTCCTGAATGCAGAAACATAGATTGTTCATAGGATGGGTGTCCCACCAAACAGAGCCAGAGGTCTGCATGCCCAGACAGTAGGATACTTGTATATATCCTGGGATATCTATGGGATACTGCTGTGGGGCACATATGTACCAACAATAATACACCTACACACTATGAAATGAGGCATCAGGCAATGGGCTTCCAGTGGGATAGCCACTGGCAAAGCACTTTACTTTGGAAACCAACCAAACCCTACATCCTTTTCTGTTTTTTTGTTCATCTGCTCTAACTGCGGCTGTTCTCATTATCTTTATGAATTCCCCACTCCTGTGCTCTGCTGGATTTCAGAGCATGGTTACAAAAGAGATCTAATACATGCCACAGGACAGGAGCAGAGATGTATCCTCAGGACTGTTCCCAAATTATACTCATTTTGTAAAGCTGTCAGAATCTACAGTAATGGCCTTGCTGTGGAAGGGGAGTTTTGAATGGCAATTTGTTTTATGACTCTTAATTTATTTCTCTTTCAGTTGCTGGACTCATGACTGACTCCTCCTTCCCTCTCCCACTCACACTGTGCAGTGCTGCTCTGCAACAGCTTTCCTTGCATTTCACTGTACGCAGCCCCATAATTTTTACCAGTGTGAAATGCTTTGGCATGGAGGCAGTGAGGAAAATCCTGCGTAGCAAACCTGATGCCTTAGAAGCATTTTGTGCGTTCCTCTGCAAAAGAAAGAAAATGTGTTTAAGAGGAAAATATTCAGCAGAAAATGTGTATTGCTGCATGTCACATGAATGCTGCTGCAAAGCTACAGATTCCTGTACAAGACATAGTAAAACAGAAGACAACTCTGCTACTAGCAGCCTGCATGGGAAGCCCCAGCTCAGCTGAATGAGGGCTGGTAGGACAGAACAGGGAGGAGAGAGAAACTCTCAGATTCTTCCAAGCAGAGGGCATTCTGTATTCCTTCTTCACATGGATATCCCTGCAAGCCCCGAATAAGCACGAGCTGTGATGGAGATTTTCCATCTTGGCCCCTTCCCAGGCTTTGTTTGGAAGTGCAATCCTGCAGACACAGCTGACACTGAGACAGGTGGGATGCTCCTTTTCCTCCAGACCCTCCTCCCACTACACTGCCTCCATGATGGAGATGATACTGCAACACTTCTGGCATTTCTCATGAACAGAAAGCTGTTCTTGGCAACCTAACCTTTACATTTGATCCATGGAGGTGCAGGTACTGTCAAGTGGAAACTTTTCTCAGGCTATAGTTTACCTAAATTCCTGCTTCCTTCATGTGTCTGTAGGTGAGAAATGGATTATTCTTACTGTTCTTCTTTCATCCACTGAATGCTTAGGCCCATCATCAAACTGTATAGATCACAGTGTCTTTCTTACACCAACCAGTTCTATAGCATGTCAGAGCTCCAGAAATAAGCAAACCTTACAGCACTCTCCCCTCCATCCTAAATGTAAGCATTTTAGCCTGTTTTTAATTCTCATATATGAAAAACAACAAAAAGAAGAAACACTCTTGGGCACTTGTATGTCCCTTGTTACTCTACTGTGACAGAGCTCACAGTCTTTCGTGTGTTTTCCTCAAAATGTCTTCATGTTGAAGAAAGTGCTGTTTTGTTATAACTGAGAAACTGAGATGCAGAAAAGTTAAAAGACTCTTCTCATGGCCTGGGAAAGTCAGTAAGTGAGGATGAACTCAAGCCATCCCTTAACTGGGACTTCCTCACTTCCTTTCAGACTTTTAAGGAAAATGGGGCACAGCACCTTTCTTGTCTCTGACCCAGGAACAATGCAGTGTCCCTATGGGATGTATCTGGAATTAAGATAACCCAACTGACTTCACTGAAGCAGCCTCCAAGCATTCACTCCACCCATCTCACTGTTTACCATGAGCTCTGTGGATGGGAAAAAGCAGCTGGGTGGTGTTACAGACTTAGCAAAAAATCCCAGAAGGACATCTGTTCCCTTAGCGACAGTACCAAGGTCTGAGACTGCCTCCAGTTCTTAGGACACTGCTCCAACCTCTGAACTAACCTCTCTATAAAATGCAAACATATATCACATCTGACTTAACACATGGGTGCTCGGCAGCTAGGCAGTGACCTTCTAATGGAACCAGTTTAGTTTCCAAAACATCAATTTGAGCCTAATCAACACAAAAGTGCAACTTCATTCGCTCCTGCCCATGTTCTAAGTACACCGAAATCCTTAGAAACAATGCTACCCTGTAACATGTGGGTGCAAATAGTTGGAAAATATCTCAAAAGATATCAAGTAGATAATTGAATATGTTGACTGCATCACTCCTTGAAAGAGCAGCAAAGGGTGAAAACTGCTGATGGCAATTTCCACAGTAGAGTAATTTAGCTCAGAGGCAAAGAGAGCGGTGAAGGAGAGAGAGAATATATATGTCAGTGTGGGAGAGGGTGGATTCATACAAGCGGGAGTGCATTAGACTATGTGCGAGTGTGGAGGAGGGTTAGAAGTGAGCTTCTCAGAATTAGGGCAAATTCTGCATTGATGGAGACCTTGCAGAGAAGTTGTGCGTGCACATTTGTATGTGTTTGCACGCATGTTGAGGCCAGGTGTCTCAGTGATTGTTGGTGTTTTTTTAAGACCCTTCTCTTAAATGTATTTCCCACTCTTGTACGTGAAGGGGAAAAAACTTGAAAGTAGGATTGAAGGCCAGCTGAAGAACCAGAACCCAAAAGATGTAGCAGGGATTTTAAGCAAGATGTAGCAAGATTTTGGGGGGGGAGGGGAGAACATGGAAAGTTGGAAAGGAAGAGATGGCAAGAGGATTCTTTTGCTATAACTGCTTGCTGCAAGGAAGTTGTTGCATAGGCAATGTTTTCAAAAGAGGAAATATAGGGTGGGTGGGTATTTCAGCTCCATCTCTGAGCAGAAGAAAGCATGTAGAGGGCCCTGTGCCACAAAGAATAAGGACTAGGAGTTAAATTGGCACAGATGCTTCCTTTCTCTCTCTTTCACTACACCGGAGCATTCAGGTAGGCAAAAATAAGATGCTGTTTGTTGCAACTCAGGGTCATTGGATGCACACAGGAGCACACTACTTCTACAAAATCAAAGGTTCAACCAGAGACAAATTATGTCCTACAGCAATTTAGGAGAAAATATCTCTTTATTGAGATGTGCTGCAAAGTAAATCTGAGCTCTTTATGCACACTGCATCTCTCTCCAAAATATATGCCTGGCAAACACAGTCAGATGTTTAGGCTCTGGTTCCTGCACATTTCTGGTTTCCCTGGTAATCCACTGTAGCAGTATTCCAGCTCTGAGACTCCTAAACACAAATTTTTGGGCTCATTTCCAATCGCTTATCTTTCCAGTGGGAACAGTCTATTTCTTACCTCTCCCACTTAGGCACGGCAATTTATACTTCTGATTCATGCAGGGGACAACTTAGGGGAAGTTTTTATAGTGGTAATACCAATTGTCCCCTATCCCATAATAACTTCTAGAGTGCTTAGTAAAAACCTCGTGAGGCATGGGAATGTATGACAGGAAAATAGTGTTCATGTAAGTATCAGAATTGCCTTTACATTTCCCTTTACCCCCAAAATCATGGTTATAAAAATAAGGTTTCTTCTAATCAAGAAAAATACTTTACTATATAAAGATTTCACTTCTAAATATGCTTTTTCTCTTTATTCCTGTTTCTGAAAGCATCCTAGAGTGAGGCAAGATACTGAGGGGTTAGGTCATCAATAATTATGGGAAAGAAAAAAAAAAAAGGACTATGAGACTATGCGTATTGTGTTTTACCACGTGATTTTGGTATTTGTTTGATTTAGACTTATTTGAGTTTTGATTGCCATTTCACTTTACGCAGGAAAATATGCAGAAAATGTCAGCATTGTGTAACGATAGTAAACATCTCTTGGTCTCCTGAAGACTGATCCATTGCTTCCTGCTGTTGAAATGTCCTCTTGATTGTGGATTATTACAAACTCTACGTAGGAATTTTTAAATTGGTTCAAAGTATTAGGCCACAAGCTGCCATCCTCTCTTTGAAATAATGTAATGGTAATGAAGTTAAAGGCAGCACTCAAAATAACCTCTTTAAGATGCTAAGTTATTAACACACACTTGCATAAATTCAACTTACAAATGAAAGCTGTTACAAGATTAGTAAAAGTTTTGCATCTTATAGCCCAAAAATGTTTGTACTCAACTCACGGTTATCCTGTTTAAGATACAGAAGTGATTGAGAAATCAAGGTCCGTTGTCCAAAATCTACAAGAAATTCACAGCACTTTTTTCTTTTCTGCTATGGATTAAAATTAGTATTTTTATAGACTGCAGAACGAAACAGGAATTTTGAGTCTTGAATTCTACCTTGGATCTGGAATGCAGATTTGGTTTACGTTAGCTTAAGCTAAATCCCCTGCAAATGAGCTCATAGGTGTCTACGATGAGGATGACTAAGTTGGAGCCTAGGGAGCCCCTCAGCTGGCTGGATGTAGGAGTGCATACATTTCCCTAAAGCAGGCATCTACATTTGGCTAGCTGAAGAGCCCTGCAGATCATGTTGGCGTAGGCTATTGATGCACTTCTCCTTTTTTTATTGGTTTCTCCAGTGAGGTCAATGGGAAAAGATAGCAGCATCTCTGGAGATCTGGCCCTCATGTTTGAATGTATTGAACTGAAACAGAACTGTTTGTTTTGCAATTGATTGCGTATTGGTTTTTTGAGAAAGGGAAACACTCACGCAATCATGTACTTACGGACTAGTTCAAACAAATGTATTGATAATGGTTAGCTTATGATCAACCTAATTAGGAGGCAGTAACTTGGCAGTGGAGTTAGAGCAACCAGCTCATGTAACAATATTGATCCACCACGTCTAGTTACGTTCAGACTTATTGCAATCACAGCTATTGATCAGACTGCATTTGCTGGGATGACACTGCTGATGTTGGTTGGAAGGCCTCCTTATCCTCACAGGAATAGGTCATCTGTGGTGCATGTGTATTGGTGGGAAAAGCATAGCAACCTTTTCTGTGATGATTGAGTGGAACAGAAGCGACTGAAGCCTCTCTGCATCTGATGTTCTGGGTCATGATGTTGTTCTGGACCATGTCTCTTGATACATTAATCCTCAGCCTGCTGTATAAAGATGTGATTACTCCTTTTCGCAGCACATGGGCAGGAAGCTTCTCCTCAACAGATAACACAGTGTCCTAGGGGCATGGATGTGTGTGTGGATCTGAGCCACATACTATTCTCTGGGTGGACACAAGAGCACAAAATTTCAACAGGATTAGGGGAAAAAAAAAAAAGCCTTCCTAGATCAAAGTTTGAATACAGATTTCTGTTTAGAAAATGATGTTATTCTCTCAAGGTTCCTTTGTATTTTCTGACCTCCTCCTGACCAAACAACCAAGTGCTGGCAGGGATTGCATTTTCATCTGTCAGTTTCTATGTTTTGTATGCTCAAGATAATCTCTGTGTATCAGTGACATTTTTTCCCCACAGGACATAAAAGTTACCTATGCCCCATCCACACCAATGTGGTCTCAGCCTGACTGTGTCACTTAAACATATTCCCCACTTTATATTACAGCAATCTTCTCCTTTTGTCAATATCTTGGATGGGACAATCATTTAGAAAGAAAAGTTTTAGATTAAATCTAAGGGAAGGGAGGGAGTTTCTGTGCTCTGAACTAACACAGCACTGTATAAGGTCATTAAAGGACTATTTTTAGATACTATTTTCTTTTAAGATGCATTTACGATGTAGATCTATATAGCTTTTTCCCCTAAGTGCCTGGGGTTGGGAGCAGTATGAAAAGTCATTTCATGTTTAAAATACTATCACATTCTCCTGGCTGGTGATAAATATGGAATTTGACACTGGGGAAATACTCCTGCATTAATCTGATCAGTTTTTTTGTTTGTTTACTTTTTAATTTGTCCCTTCAGAAAAATTCCTGTAACCCCTTGGACATTTTTTTTTTTTTTTCTTTCCCTCCTCAGAGATCCTGAGATGATATTGAGTTACTTTCTAAATTAGATTTGTCAGCTTTATTTCTGGTTCCTGTCTACATTAATTTTATAATTAAAACCCAAAGATGTGTGTCTAATATGTATGAATCTACAAAAAGCACAAAGAGAGAGCATGCTTATGCCCATACAAACGAAGTATTTTAACAAGTGCCAATGTTACATTTCAGTGCAAGAACAGGAATATATTTTTTTTTGGCACAGACATCAGAAAACATGTAGGCAAACCAAACAAAAACTCACGTATCTGAAAATTAGTTTGTGAAGTGTTTGTAGCCAGAGTTAGTTTCTGCTAAAACACTGTAATATAAATTAATGGATTTCTGATCTGGTATGCATTACTGTTTTTGCTCATTTATTCATTCGTTATGTATGTTGCATTTTGTATTTTAGGTAGGACTAGGGAAAGGAGAAGAAAGTTAAATTTTTAATTGCTTTTTCTGCACCTCTTTGTGAACTGGACAGGTTACGTTTTACATGTGAATTTGTCTTTATTATACTACCTGGTTTGATAGACAGTTTTCCTTAGTAAGAAGGAATTATTCTCCTACTCACATCCTCTCAACTGCATTTCCCCTGGTTCTGATCATTCAATAGATGATCAGTAGGAGAAATACACATTTCCCTCTCTCCTCTCCTCTCCTCTCCTCTCCTCTCCTCTCCTCTCCTCTCCTCTCCTCTCCTCTCCTCTCCTCTCCTCTCCTCTCCTCTCCTCTGCTCTCCTCTCCTCTCCTCTCCTCTCCTCTCCTCTCCTCTTTTTCCTTCTCCTAATTATTTCCATGGAAACTACAACAGATACTAAAAGATTAATAACACTATTTGATAGAGAAAATTCTAAACTACAAAACAGTCTTTTTCAACACAGTCACCACCATTAGCTATGCATTTTCACTAGCAGTGAACATGAGCCTGTGTGCTGTGCTTGTGAAACTCTGTACCAGTGGAGGTGACCCACTGTTGTTATCACCACTGCTGAATTGCACCACCCACGACCTCACTGTGCTCACATCCACTGTTTGGTCTCTACAAACATTCAGTAAGTGTCAGTGAATGTCAGTGGGTACCATTTTTTCCATAAGGAGAAATTCAATGACACACCATTGCTTCACCTGCACTTCCATGTCAGACATCATTTTCTCACACTGCCCTCTGCTGCTACCTATCCTACAACAACAAAATGTAATGGAATATGGGTGGGAAGGTTCAACCTCTACTGCCATACCACCAACATCCACCTCTGACAACGCTGACCAATATCATAAAATAGGAGGCAGTACTTTTGAAGCAGCCCTCGTGTAATTAATATTCACAGCATGCTTTTTGCTTTTTCTGCAGTGCCACGACCTTTGTGTGAATTGCCTCTTCTGGAAGAGTCATCAATAAATCACTGCTTATGTCTGTTGGCCGTGGCAGCTTTCTCTGCTGACAGATGCCTTCAGGGAGCAGCATCGGTTTAGGGGAGAAGCAACAGCATGGTGGTGCTCTGCAGATTTAGGAGCACCTCAGGCAATTGCAATTGTGTTCTCCACCACTGAAAACCTTGTCTAAAGGGGCAACATATATTGACTATTCTCTCATTGCACTAAAACTGAAAGGCTTAGAGAAAATGATGTGCCACGGTCTACTATCTTCTGTGATCTATTGCTAACGTCGCACACCTTGTTGTGACGTGTGAAAAACACAGTATCTTGAGTGAAACATGGGAGCTATTCCACATCTTCCAGTGTGGTTGACTGTGAAGGGAATGTCCAGCCCTGTCTATACAGGACCTGCTGAATGAAGGATGTTTTGCTCCTACCTGCCTAAAAACCAGATTGAGGCTTTCTAGCTACCTCCCTAAACCAGTCATTTAGCAGGAGCCTTGAGTCCCACCTTGCTGTCTTGAATTGAGATGCTGCAGTAATGTCAGTGCCTGAAGTTAGGAACAGGTAATCCACAGTCCTAGTAAGGTACAATAGTTTGGGTTTCTTGTTTCTCATATTTGAACTAAAATTTAAATAGCTGATGGCTTTTTGTCCTTCAGGACAAAATGCCTCTGAGAAGGTAGCCTTCTGTCTTTCAAGACTAATTCACATTATGCATTTATTTAAATCTCTGTGGGATGCCAGTTGCAATCGCTCATTCCTTCTCTGTAAATTGTATAATTTGCCATTTACATGTAAATTTGCACTGCATATGAGATTGTCATTACATGTATTATATGCATGCATTGATCGATATTTTTCCTTTTCCAATCTCCTTACAGCTGCAGCGGAGGGATCAGTCAGTCAGGTATCGTCAAAACAAGCTGCATGGATAAAGCCTTACACAAAATGACAGAAAACAGGGCACTGAGACAACATGCTTATCCAGCACTTCAGCCTATGAAGTATTTACCTGGACAAGCAAAAATAGTATCCGTTCCCTGGGCTGTAGCACAAAGTGGCAAGTACTTCCAATCACAGGATATTCTGTGATTTTCAGTGTATTCTAGTGGCTAAAATATTTTACATCTTGCACTCTCTGTCCTCACTCTGGTTAAAATCCTGGTGTAAATGGCTGAGAATTTGAAAGCAAATTTTTGGTAGGAAACATGCACCCATTTGCCTGGCTTAGGAGCACTGTTGAGTAGTGTTAATATCAGTTTCAGTCACACAGTCAGTGGTTCTTCTGCATTTCTTTAGTGACAACTCTTAGATGCTCAGTGGTTCAGAATGTGATTAACAAGAACTTTTTAGTAGTACTTGATACTTCCATGACACACGAGCAAAGTGACAATTTCCCAGCATTTTTAATGGGATATAAGTCCTGCTACTCACGTATGGCCTTAAACTTGCCAATCTTCTGCTTAGCTGCAAAGCTGAGACTTCACATACCAAGTGTTATTTTCTTTGTTACTCAGCCCTTGATGTGTGCTGTTTAGCTGGGCTCATGTGGGATTTCATGGAGCTTTGTTTGCCAGCCCAAACATTCTCATTCAGTTTGTTTCACAATGCATCAAGTAAAAAGAGTTAATGAAAACCTTATTTTAGATTAGTTACACAGAAGAACAGTAGCATTGATCTTGGGATTGCTCGCAAGGGACCTTTTTGTAACCTTCACCAAGCTTTGAATTACACACGTGACTTGAACTCTGGAACAGCTTTTGCTTTCCTTTGAGTATTGTTGCATGCTTGAATAGGGGAACTTGGGACAGATATGAGTCAAACAGGTCTGAACTATCAGCTGAAACCCTATTTCTGGAAACCTTTTTGTTGCTCCATCTCCTTTGGAAATCAGCAAGTGAAGCTACTTAGTGAATTTAGGAAAAAGGTGAAAAGGTGTCCAAGGTTCTCCTTTTTAGTTAGGATCCATGTGCTGCTGCAGCAGATAATTCACAATCTTCTATTGAAACTACATCTTCTTGGCTGACACGAACGATGGTGGAACCATTTCAAAATCAACCATTCAGAAGAAGAAACCATGGTGAAGTAAGTCCAGAAGGAGGCACCTAGTGCTACCATATTACTTGACTAGGAACAGTAAGCAGAGGGCACCAAGGTACAGAGAGGCAATACAAACAAGGCTGTTACGTTTTCTGTGGCCAAAGTTGCATTGGCATGGTGATCTCTGCACAGCAGTGTATGGCACTGGCATCACTAGTCAACTTTTTGACTAGAGCTCTTCGAACAGATCCAGCTCTTTTATCTCCACTGTTTTTATCATGTCTTTGAATGTCGGAAAATATGTTCTTATCCCTCTTGAAAGACAAACAGAAAGCTGGATCTTGAATTTGTCTAATTTCCTTGCTGGTAGCGTCATCAACATACATCAGTGAACTTCTGACCATCATACTGTTTAATTGCTGCAGAAAAGCGACCGTTCCCTTCCCGAAGCAGCACAGAGTTCCATTTCACCTGGATGCACATGACCCTGTTTTGCTTCAAAATTTTTAACTGCACAGACCACAAAAAACAAAAACAACAACAACAAAAAAAAAAAAGAAAAAAGAAAAGCTGTAAATTCGATGTTATTCCTGCTCTTGACTGTAAATATAAAAAAAAATAGAAACCTCAGCCTCCACTCTGAAATCCCTCCAAAGAGGAAGAAGTGAAGTTCTCATAAACGGTAATACATTTTATCTCAGAGCTGCTCCAATTCCCCATACTAACCTTTGTTTTAAGAGCATCCACAGCTATAAACTAAAGGGTTTGCTACAGACTTAAAGTTCACTCAAAACAGTATGTGTGAACAGAACATGAGATCTTTTGCCTTCTTTCTAGTAAGATAAACCACTTTGTAAGCTCTGCAGTTCCAGACCTTCTATGCTTTTTGTGAAGTGGGGAGAATGGGTCACCAGGGGACATTTCTTCATTTGTACCTCAAGGAAGGCTGCCTTCCCCTCCTCAGTCACTGGGTATCTCTGCATTAGGACAATAGGGATCCATTTCATAGACTAAAAGTTCAAATCCAGCCTTGAAAGTAAACTTTGAATGAGCAGAAGTTCTGTGGCCTCAAGTCATGGTCAAATGTATATTCTGCAGATGTCTCCTTCATTTGCAGTTTGCACAGGTGAGGCAAAAATGTTGTAGGGTTGGAAATGAAATGACAGGTAACTCCCATAGTTCTCTGCTGGGACATTAGACACTTTCCCTGCCTTGCCCTATGGACAAATAGAAAGTCTGGTTTGAAAGTCAAGAACTTGTAAGGATAGGAAATTCATTTCAGAAACCTGCTCTTGAGCCACCATCTGACTTCCTTCTCTATCAGTATGCTTCACTGCAAAGCAGGCTTCTATTGTCCTCCCAAAAGCCATTCCTGCCTGGCAATTATTAGCTAAATCAGCTTTGAGCTGGTGGCACGACGTTAACCATGGTCATTGGATTTCTGAAGACATTATGTATGTTCTGCTCAACTAAGATTTTTGCTTTGTTGTCTCTATCAAACTAAGTGAAACAAATTCCAGTAGGAGTGATGGTCGGAGTGGAGGGGTGGGGGGTCAGAAATGGGATTCTGAATTAAGTTGTGACTGCCTAGCAAATCTTTGCTTTCCACAAGCAGCGTATCTCCTCACTAAGTCATTAAGGACGAGGAAAGTTTTCTGTTAATGTTCTCATGCTTTATCAACTAGTGAACTGCACAGCCAGAGCTGTGGGTTTTTCCTGCACGAGGGCTCCTCTGCCATTGGAAGTGTGTATGATTAGAGTGGCTTATTTCTGGGTTAGAGCTGGCAGCAGGACAAGTTAGGAAGGTTCGTCTTCTGAAAGACTCAGACAGTCACCTGAATTGACTCTGTAGACAGAACCAACTTAGGAAACTCAGAAACCTTTGTTCATGCAATACCCCCACTGTTTACAATGATTTATACTGCATTTTTTTATTTTTTTTTTAATCTCTTTTTCTTCCCTGCTTCCTTTTTTACTTTATCAGAAGCTTCTGGGATGTTCTGGGATTTGTCCTTTTTTTTTTTTTTTTTTTTTGAGTGCCAGATTCTAACAAAATCCCTCCAGTCTCTATCTTTAATCCAATTTTATGGTGTTCTGTAGCTGCTCTCCCATTCCTCTCACAAGCATAGCGTGTCTCCCCCTGTGAAATGCAAGTCAGCTTCTAACGTCAGCAGCCAGATCTGCAGAGTGTACAAGTTTTCCGGCCTCCTCCCCAGACAGGAACAGACTAATCAGCTATATTCAGTAAGGAGCAGTGATGAAAACAGAAATACACCAGAGGGTTAATTTATAAATATAGCAACTCTCATATGGGAATTGGTTTTTTTGTTTTTTGGGGGTTTTTTTTAGGGGAAGTTTTTAGAAAAAGGAAAACTTACCTAGATAAGAGTATAATGTTATTCTACAGAGCTATTTCAAAGTAACTACTTGAGAATGAATCTCTTCTTGGTCTTAGAGACTTGGAGTAATTGTAGTCCTTTAAATTCATAGCCTACCTTCTTCCAAATTAACCAGTCTTTGCAGACAAGCCCTTGGCTAACTTATTCTAAAACTCTGAAATAGACAAACCTGTGTAGACGCCAATGCCCAAGGGCCTAACTCAGCCAGCTTTTCACATTAAAGGCATTATGTCTTGTCTGCCTCAGACTTTTAAAATGTATCAGCTAATATGTGCTAATGACACACATTTAAACCCTAGTCTAGACAAAGCCTTTGCGATTGCCCTCTGAATGCTTGATGCGATCAGCTAACATCCTGACAGCAGATCTGATTACCCCATTTTAATCACGTAAGTCTATAAACATCGTGGAATTATCCAGTCTTTCCTCTTGATAAAGAGCAAATCCTGAAGGCCATGCGTGGGAGCTAAGCCCCAAAATGCCCTCATGGGGTGGGACCTTTGCCCTTGTGCTTACAAGCCAATCAAGAGGGTTTGAAAAGTCATGCTTGGCATGCCAAAAAGAACAAATGCAGGGGAATATGTTAGACCAGGAGGATGAACAAGATGACCTAACAGTGATTTACTTGTACTACTGCTTTTTTAGCTGAGTCTGACCAGAACAGGAGGTGGGGAGGTGAGCAGGAACAGAGACATGACTTCATGTCTTTGTACAGCATCGATCAGATTAACACACCTAACAGCTTTCCTGGGCACGCTGTGAAACAGGTGTTGAAAAATTGGAAAGAATATTTAAAAAAAGAAGAAGAAGAAGAAGAAAAAATGGATACAGAATGATTTGCAGAAGGGAAGAGAAATACTTTATTGCAAAACACTTAAAAGCTCAATCTATTTATTTTATAGGAAAGAATACTGAGAAGAAAGAAGTCTGTAATATATAAATATCTTCACAGGGAGAAAATATGCAGTACTAAAGGATTATTAAATCTTGCAGAGAAAAGCAAAACTGGCTAGAAGAAGCCAGGAAAAATCAAGGTTTGACAACACTGATCTCTTCAAACAAACTACCAAACAAAAATACATCTTTCCCATCACCAGATAACCTTGATTATGGCTGGGTGTTTATATGGGAGATGTGTTTTAATCCACCTTTTGGAATCACTACAGAACTAACTGTAACCTGGCTATGATACAAGCAGTCCAAGTGGATTATTTCTTTTGGGCTTCTATATAATGTCTACAAAGGCACATAAATTGGCACAAAGTACTTACCAGCCATAAGCCTGAGCAATTGATTATAATATTGCTATGGTAGGGTTGCAGAAGCGCTCTCTGCTGTGCTTAAAGGAATATATATTTTTTTCCTTTTGCTATCCCCCAAACATCCCCCTGTTGAGAGGCAGCACACATTGGAGCCAGCCCATTAATTCTGAGCAGCCGTGCTGTTTATTACTCAATGTGAGGCAGAACTCTTAATCAAAGTTACTCCCGAGCATACCCATTTGATTTTGTTTACAAATTAGGGTTTCCACGCATTCAACGTAATGAGTTTATGTAGTTAAAAGATCTTGTAAACATAATTTCTTGATTTGGCTGCTTTTTCACTTAACTTACTTGTTTTAGAAACACTCAATTTAAACTCGGAAGTCAGTCCAAGCAGTCACGTTGGCTATGCTCTGAGAGAGTCTGCAAGAACAGTGTCCTGCAGATCTTATCCTGCTTTATTGGCAGTTAATGCCAATAAATGTAGGAAGATGTCTTTTTTTTTTTTTCCCCTGAGCATTTCAGCAGTTGCTGCCAGAGGAGACTACAGAATTATTGCATGGAACAGAACCAGGAGGAATTTACTGCAGTTTCTGTGCTCTTTCTGAGGGAAAGGCCAGAGTAAAACAGCTGCAGATCTTGTCAGGGGAGCCACAGTGACAAGCCAAAGAGGGCAAGAAAAGTTGTACTTACTGTCTCGCAGGATAAAGATGATACAAACCTCACACTTCAAATGCTGAGCTCTGAGATGCATTTGTTAAGGTCCTACATCAATGCAATGGGCAGAATATGATGCAAAGTAGACATCAGTCCCATATCAGACCTGGCTACTACTGGAGGCATAAAAAAAAATCTATCTCCCAAATCAACCACATCCTTTCCCCCTTCTTGTCTCCAGACCTTCCCCACTTCAACTCAGAGCAGAAAATTTTTGTCATATTGACATTAATTGTGAAAACAATTCTGATTTTAAATAACACAGTGCTTGCAAGACCAGAATTTTGACTTAAACAAATCACCCAGAATGCTTTAATAATGATATCTTTTTAAATTATAGAATCAGTGGTCTTCTCTGTACATGATGTGCAATTGAACGTAGTTACACGTTGCTAATACCAGATTTTTTCTAAATCTCAGTATTGCTGTTCCTTAAGTGAATGTCTTAGTCTGACAATTGTGAACGTACAAGTTTTGCCTGAAACATACGCTTAAAAATTAGACCTCATTATGTGCAATAGCACAAGGTGATTTTTAAAATTTTTATTAATGAGGATAATGAAGTTTTCATCAAAAAGTATATCTTTTGTAAAAATAAAATGCAGTTTATCAGAGAGGGTACATACATCTTCCTAAATGTGCAGGGTGAAATGCACATTAGTCCATGAAGTTTTGCACCTCTTGTCTCTCCTAATCCTTCAAGTGAGAATCAAACACAGTGCAGCAAGAGACTGGCTCCTAAAATGATGAAAGTGAATTCTACTACCACTCTAAGATGATTCAAAACCAAAGGTGAGCTAAAAAGCTCTTAGTGAATTGGTCTTCAGGTTAACTGAGCTCACAGCTCTTGGAAAAATATCCTAGGAATGTCTGCTTAATGGGAAACCAAATCAGCTTCCCTAGTCTCAGTTTTAGAAGAAAGGATGCTGCTATGACCTTAGACCATAACTTGCAGTTTCATACCAGGCCATTGCATAATCTTACCTATTGACTTCCTGCTTAGCCTGATGGTGTGCTTGTCTTTGGCCTCACCTTTTCTTGTGTTCCTTCTAACTACAGTTGTGAAGTTCCCACCAATTGTAAATGATGTTTAGTCTTTGACAAATGTGTGACCTCCTTCAGACTGACACAAGAAGAGAAACCTGTTTCAGGTCAGTCTTGTACTACTTCATTTCACTGATTACTACTCATCCACTTCAACATCTTCCTCTTTCTAGGAGAGAGCACATTGCCTTCTATGTCAGCTGATCATGAGTCTGATCCTGTCATCATTATCAAGTGACCCAGAGACTGGCTAGTCTGCTTTTCCATCATACTGATTATTCTAGAATAGGTAAATGGCATTAACCTCACGCTGCTCTCACTGACTCACAGAATGGCTGAGGTTGGAAGGGAGGCCACTTGCTCCAGCCCCTGCCCCAGCAGGGACACCCAGAGCAGGGTGCCCAGGGCCACGTCCAGGCAGCTCTGGGAGATCCCCAAGGAGGAGACCCCACAGCCTCTGTGCAGCCTGTGCCAGTGCTCCGTCACTGCACAGCACAGAAGGGCTCCTGGTGTTCAGAGGGAACCTCCTGTGCTCCAGTTTGTGCCCATAGCCTATGGTCCCAGCACTGGGCACCACTGACAGAGCCTGGCTCTGTCTGCATTGCATCCTCCCTTCAGGTGTTTATATTCATTGATGAGATTCCTCATCAAGGGAAAGAGGTAAGATTTCTCTTGTGAAAATTTCTCAGTTTTCACAAGTTGTTTTGCTGCAATGCCCAACAATGCTAAGAAGAGTACTGTCACTTATAGCCATAGCTCCAGGGTTTTAGAGCCATCATCCAGTGATACACTTCATATGGAGTGAATCATTTTGGGACGTGATGGCATCATATTAACTGACACTACTACTCAGATTAGCAAGCTAAGAGGTGCATTGCTAGAATTTAACACTGGCTTCTAGAACATCATTATCTTCTCTATGTATCAGTAATATATCTGCAGAAGCAACCTTTCAGAAGTGGATTTCTTCATATTCATCCCATCATATTGTTTTCCAGATGTCCATGTAGAACCCCTAAGAGTCATCACCAGAGCAGTTTGACAGCTAAGTGATGGAACTGAGCATTTTCATTCAGTTTCCCCCAAAGCACTGAGCACATCACTTTAATGTCAACTTTGGGGCCCAGCCTGATTCTGAAATGAGTTTCATGGTCTCAACTGATAAATTTTAGTTCTTTCATGATGCTGTTGTTATCTAAAGGGCTCTCTGGGAGGTTCCCTTTTAGCTGATACTACACAAGGACTAAAAATCCACTCTCTTATAGCACTTACATTCTAGGAAAAACAGGAAAAAACTCAGGAAGGAAAAAGGAAATGAAAACACAAGCAGAACCACTGTGGTGATTGCTACAACGTCCTGTCAGTTTTAAAATATTTTCTGGCAATTTGGGATGGGATTTGTTTTGTGGGAGAGGAAGCTAAAAGGAAATGAAAAGGAGGACATGAGAGAAAAGGGAGAAGGACTTAATATAATGGAAAAATATGATATGAATAAAGGTGAAGTGAAAGTTTTCTTACATCTCTTCTCCACAGTCTAAGTGCCATCCATACACATTTATGTTATAGTACTTAAATGAGAGCTGTCAGACCTAACACATTTTTGCTTGAATTATTCATGAATCTGTATGATGACAAGAGAAGAAAGAGTAGATATCTGGATTATACTAGTTAATTTTCATTAGCAGAATTGGTACATAATTGCTTATTTCACCCAAGTAACTTACTGTAATACAACTCCTGCAGCAATCCTAATCGTAGCATTTCATTTAATATTTCTATATTCCAGGTGGATGCCTGAAGAGAAATAAGTCCTGAAGAAGTAATTACTAGCAGCCATGTTAAGAGTTCCTTTATGACTAATTGCAATTGACACTAATTGCTGTTTATTGAAGAACCTGAGTGAAACATCATTCTGACATGTGTCTAGGTACTCTCTGCATCTGTTGCAATTTGCCATATTTCCCTCCGTTGATGCCCGCTTTTCATGGGGACAGCTCTCTTCTGGATGGCTCCTTTGCTTGCACAGAGGTGTGACTTGAAGAGCTGCTGTTTCTTATTCAGCACCACGCTAAATGCTGAACTGATGCAGTTCTTCAAAACAGGGCTCTGGAAGGAGCCATTCCTGCCATAATCACCAATGTTGGCTTATACACACACTTCTTCAGCTTTTGCTGGCTCTTACAGGAGCACTGGTGTGCTGTGTTTTTGACAGTAAATCCTAAATAACGGTTCAGGTCAATGCCCCTACTTAAGGAACATCACTAGATGTTATTCCATTTCTTGCCTGGCCAGAGGCCAGATGCATTAACTGAGAGTTAGAAGGAGCAGCTAATTGGATGCATTGTGACTACCCAGCACCACACTGGAAATGAGGTTCATTTTTAACCTGCCTGCTCTTCTGAAAACAAATGAAATCAGTTCGGCTAAACAAAACTCCATGCTGGTGCTTCCTCTAGTAATAAATTCAGCTGTTTTAATTATAGTTAATCTTGCAAGCGCTTTTTCGGATGCTCAATTAATTTATTCAAGTTATGTGCAATTAAGAGTTGAGGACAGAGACAAATGCCAGAAGATTCTTGCTGGATTGATAAAGAATTCAGAAACATCAGAAGAAAAACTTGTACAAACAATATGGTAGAAGTCATATTTATTGATAAAAATTAATATATTTGCTATAAAATTTGTAACAGTAATGCAACTGAATATTTATTTTGATGCATAAACCTGAATGTTACATACCAAATACAATACAGTAACACTGGTTTCCTCCTTATTTACATGTTTATGAAAATTGATATGCAATCCATGTTAAAAGAACTTGTAATGGAGAATAGTTACATTAGAAAAATAATATTCTTGATAAAGCATTCTCGAGGACTCCAATCACATTTTCAGGCCTCTTTCAATAAGGCAAAAATCCCTGGTACAGCATATAACTTAATTTACAAAATACAATAACTTCAGACACATCTTCAAGTTTTCTTTTGGTATGCTTTTCCTCACTGTAAAATTACTTAATTCTCTTACTAAACAGAAAGAACTTTCAATAACGAAACTTAATGAGTTCTACTACATATTACATATACATCTCTGCGGCCTAGTGACCACAGCTGGGCTATCTTTCTCCTTAACTGCTTGCTCAATGAGCTTTTCTTAGATGTAGGACATGTAGTATTTGGAAATCATTATGACTGCGGTATCTTTCTTCAGTTTTCATAGGAAACAGATCTGTCACATTTTGAAAGTTTTTTTTTTTTTTAATTATTTTTTAATTATTTTAGGAATTGGTGCACAACTACATTTCCACTCACAAGAGAACGTCACGAATGTAACTAAAATTAGGCTTGGATAACTTTGAAAACATACTACTATGTGCCAAAACCCAAATTTCTTGCTTTAATACTTTATAACCCTGCCATGCTCTAGGAATTCTTCTTCTGCATAGCTTCATTACTAGTCACAGTCAGACAGTTTTAATTCCTTCAAAGGCACAGAACTTCCACCTCTTTTCCAGTGTTGCTCCTACACCAGTGAATTCTTGTTTAAACATGCGTGGCAGTCTCATTAAAAGCATTTCTATCTCATTTGCAGAGATCTGGGAAAGACAGAGAGGTAAAATTAAAGTAAGAAGACTGCCCTGTAGATTAGAAAAATGAAATAAATCAAAAATAAAAATAGACAGACATAGATAGATATGCAGGTAGATAAATAAGTAAGTAAATAAAAAAAATAAAGGCAAGTGAAATCAAAGTCAATCAATATTATTTTCAATCTTAGTCTGACATGAACTTCCAGACTCCAAAGGAAATGAAGATTTCTTGCAGGAATGATCCTGCTTTTTTAAAGTGGAGTTTCATTGCAAAAGAACGAGAGCTGTTGTGTTGGGGCTGCTATCACATAGTGTAGTGCAAAGTCCATTCAAGAATGACACTTGCAGGTACACTTATAAGGAGGAGGAAGCCAATAGGACTTTCTTCTTCCTTCTCATCCCCAGAACTCTTGAATCCTTCTCCACTCATCTCCATCAGTTTTTCTCTTCTAAAAAACCTAACACAGAGAGACTTTATTTTCAGTCAGCTTCCTTTTGTTATTCAGAGCTGACTACTCATGGAGTCGTCCTCTCCCAGTCAGGTCAGCAGCCCCAGATAAACAAGCGGTGAAGTTCCTGACTCAGCATAGATCAGGATGCTTCTGTTGTCTTGAAAACTTAATAAACAGTCACAGTCTTTAACCAAAAGGTCCTCCCACTGCAGAAAACACTTTTAAAAATACAACCTTTCTGGTATAATCAGTAGAGAAGTCAAGAAATGAATGTTCATGGAAAAATGAATTATTCTGTCTTGCAGCTACTTCTTGGAAAATAATGACCATGCAAGGAACAGTAAAGGAATACACGGGTTCTGCTTGCCATCTACAGGTATCTCCACAATTTGATAGGCTTCTCTGGCAATGATGGCACTTCTGCTTATTCATATTAGTAGGACTCTTCTATGGTGGAAAGTTTGATTTTAAAACCAATGTACAATCATAAAGTACAATAATTCCACCTCATTACTCCCAAAGGAAGTGAGAAAGTACCTATCACCTTTTATTTTTTCCTGATGAGGTTAGTGAGACAGAAAGATTAAATGATTTGTTAAGGTGATGCTGAAAAATCTGTGTTGGAGTCAGTCTGGAGCCCGAGAGTAATCAGGTCCATCTTTTACGTACTCTTATGGCAGTAATGGATAGCTGGTTACCTTTGGGTAATGTATCTGAGCTCCGTACAGAGCCCTCAGCTCACACAGGTATGCTGACCTTATCATTCCTGTTCAGGTGAGAGATGACAGGCTAACCATGGAAAGTAATTGAAATTAATCTCAGAGATTGCATCTCAGGATTGCGCTATTAAAAAGTAATTTGTTGCTACAAGCAGTTGCTTCCAAAGTAAACCAGTGAGGTCAAATTCTGCAGCTTGTGTTTATTATGCAGGAGGTATGCTGAGTGGTAGCTGCATGGGCTGGTAATTTGGCATCTCAGAGGGATGGAGGCAATGCCTCATCCACTGAATCTGCAAATTAAAGGCTGATCTTGGCAGCCTCACAGAAGCCAATAGGCTACTCATATGAGTAGAAACTCAAGGACAAGAGCCTATACATGTGAACAAAGAAATCTGCAACAGTGAAGGGGGAGGCAGCTGAAGAGCTTCCCTTACTCCCTTGTTTTTGTGGGCAACAGTGGACTTTAAAGCACTTCAAAATCTGAGCTGTCCTGGTCCAAATATAATGCCTAAAACATCATCCTTCTTCTCTGTGCAAGCTCTCTGATTTCCATTGGGTTTCTAGCTCAGGATCTTCTCTGCTTTTAAAGGATCTGCTTTTAGAGCATCTCCTCTACTTCATAGAAATAGGAGAAGGATCCATTAGAGCATGAAGCACCCCATCAAAGCAGCTGGAAGGTGATCCTGTTTGTGAATGGCATGGCTGGAAGAAGTCTTCAGGAACAGAACATTGCCAGGATCACTGGAGGTACATCTAACAGCACCACACAAGGAATGTTGCCCATTCTGAGCCCAAGTACACATCATGGTTTTATCCTCACTCAACATTGCAAGAAAATCTAGGCAAGCACCATAATACTGATGTTCAGGAGATGTATTGCCAGATGTGGATCAGAGCTGTGGCTCATCAGAAGGTGACATCTGCATCTGTCCAGTATTTCCTGGACTACAATCTTGCAGAGCCATTGTTCAATGCTGAGAGTAGCATGCACCTGAGCAAAGGTGGACATTTCACAGCCCAGTTTCTCACTCTTGACATGCTTAATTTTCAGTGGAGAGGAATAGATACTTCTGGGGCTTGATTCATCTTATCATAGAGTAAATGTTTAAAAGTCAAAGTATCTTATCCACAGGTGTACATTAGCTATGAATTGTAGGAACCGATGCATTAAGAAATATTTTTCATGCTATAGTGTATTGGCTTCGCTCTTGTGTTGGCCACAGCTCTCTGAGTTTAGCAACTGGGTCAGCCCGTTTCCTTATGAGGCCCTCTGTACTTCTTCATTAGACAAAAAATAAGCTTCATGGTCCACTTATGTGTTAATGAAAGTTCACATTAGGTGTGACACAAGACTAACAATTGTTAGAAGAAAAAGGAATCACCTCCTAAAACTCTCTACAGTGTAGCCATAGATACACCTACCTCTTACTGTGTTTTCTTTCTCCTCACCTGTATTCATCACGAAACCAGCTGCTAGTCTTTGCCATTTAAAACTTTGCTCTTCTTTGCCACAAAGAATAACTAACCAGAGGAAGGGAAAGGACCTCAACACAAGTATGTATGTGCATTGTAATTTGTGAATGAATAAAGACTGCAAACCCCCAAGCCCCGTATCCCATTGTCTTTCTAATGGAAACACACAAAGAGTTTAACCTGCAGTAACAAAAAATACAGTATTTCTATAGAGAAAACAGATTTTGATTAATTTTTTCTTTTTTTTTACCCTGGAGTCCAGCTGCTGCATATAAGACCAAAGATATTCTATATTAGCTCCAAAAGGGTGGACGTGAAGAAATGTGGAGATGATACCTGTGTTAAAAGCAAATGCACACAAATCATTGAAATCACCTCAGACAGTGTAACATTGAAATAAGCAAAATATATCTGAATAGTCTGTTCTTGCAGGTTCTTCAGTACAAATTACGGTTCTTATTTTTCTTACACAACCCAATAAACATAAGAAAAAAGCACATTTTTAATACAGTCATAATAACACGGTAAACACAATAGCTCATCTTCAGGAATGACAGCAGTTAGCAAGTAAGTGACCAAGATAATATACTGATGAATAAAGGAATTTCTAAACAAAGACTTGCTGGAAGCATTTCAACTGCCAATTTTATGCTTGATTTACCAATGTAAAATTGTGGATATTGTAATGGTAAAATTATTGCTTTTTTCCCCTTCACTGGATGTTCTGTTGTGAAAACGTTTCATATAATTGTGTCACAAACTGCACTCCCTCAAATTTTTCTAGTAATTATACTGATGCTGGTTATGAAATGTGTTTAATCCATATTACCCCTAACTGCTACTGAAGAAAACACAGATCTTTTATGACATATTTACTCATTTATTTTCTCTTAAAAGAGAACCGGTTCTGTCTGTTGCTTACAGGATTGTTGTAAAAGGAGTGGGAATAAAAGTGGTTCGGATGAGTCAGGATCTAAGCCTAGCAATTTCTTCTGCAATGAAAATCAAGTGATGGCATAATAATGACCATAGAAAACAAGATTTGGGGTGGCAGGATTGCTATTAAAAGCACGATCCAATTTCTCCTCTTCTAAACAAGCAGTGAAAATACGGAATGGCATGTATGTTACTTACTGTTTGGGGATAGTTGAACTGTGAGAATCAGAGCAAATACTTTCAGCTCTGTTTGGATGGGTTTCTTAGCTGAACCACCGTAGGGGAAGTTCCTTATATTTAAAGCATAAACACCAGGATTAAAAATGCTTACAAATGACAAAAATGGGTCACTGTATCTTGTGTACTGCAGGCCATACTGCTTTCTTGGTGCTGAATGAATTAGGATAATCTTCTATTTCAGTTTTTCCCAAATACTGGCCATGGTTGAAAATGATAAGTCATATTTAACTCAATTTTAGACTAGCTTGGAAAAGAACAACTTTTTCCTTCCCTTATTTTTCCAATAGCATCTACAAACTTCTGATCACGCAAAGAGAAAGGTGTATATTTAATTTTATACAGTGGCACGTGCCAGAGGTAATTGCAGTCCTTGCACTATGTGTGTCCATACGCACACACACACGAGCTCTTGAAGCAAAAGTCAAAACTAATCAGTTAGGTAGACTGATGGAAATCCGATTTATATTCAAATCACTGTTTTACCAGTGGCATTGTATTTTTTGTATCTGTACCCAGGACTTTTCAGCACAGAATGTTCAAAGACAGTTCTTTCATGCAATGCAAAGAAAAAATCATTTGTAAATATCTTGTAGTTGCTGAGTGAAGTCCCACAGTAACTTTTCAGTAATTTTGTTTTCCTTTTATACTCTTTTCCTCTAAGACAATAGTCACTGTTGTGAAAACAGAGATGAACACAGTAAGTAGGTGGAGGCAGGACCCATTCTACCCCTATGAGGTCTGAATATGTCTCAGAGGAAGAGGTAACATGAAGTCCATCTTGAACAATCTTTTGATTTTGGGCTGTTACAATGAGCCAATTGTGGGAATTTATGATGAGTGACACCTGGACTGAGACTACATATTTATCAGGGCATGTCACCAGAAAGCGGATGATACCCGCTTTGGGAAACCTCTCCCACTTGTTATGGTCAAATAATGAGTGACTTGGAAATAAAAAAAAAAAGCTCTTTATTCTATCCTTAAAATCCCATCCTTCCTACCTTTCTTCTGGAGTTACCCGTCAACAGATCAAATATCATTCATAACAGTTAAAAGATCCAAAAGCTATAATAACCAAAATAAATTTAATTTATATTCTTTCATATATCACACTGTTCCATATCTCACTGCAAGTCTGCTGTAGTGTGCTAAGCCCTTTAAACATTTAAATGCATTTTTTCACTTTTAAATGACCTCTTCGGTCCAGCCAGTCTGATCCCATGTTCTAGCAAGAAAGCAGCAACTTTCCCAGTGAATAAATTGCATTTAAACAAATTACACTGGTTGTGAAACTGCCCCCTACCAGGATACAGCTAATTTTATGAAAGGACCCAACCAATTAAAGGAAACCTAGTCTTTTAGTGTTATGGCAAATGGCAAGCATGCCTTAGGGAGCACTTGGGACCATGGCCCTTAGACTCCATGAAAACCTGCCCGCTGAAACCAAATGGAGACCGTGCCCTGATGTCAGCGGGGTGTGTTCCCTCCAAGGGCAGCATGGGCAGTTGGTATTCCTGTGTGTCTCTGTGTCAGCTACTAGCAACCTTGCCCACCACCTCTGAGTTTCAATTTTTAGGTATTCTTATAGAGTTTATTTCAGTGATTCTATTGTCGGTGGAGGATATGACAGTCCTTGTGGTATTCTTTATAAATATTCATGTCTCTAATTCCCTCACCTAATGTCAAAAGCATAAATCTGGTTTGCTTAGTACAACCAGCACACACTTTTCTGCTTGGTACTTTGCTAATATTTCTATCCCTTTCTCCTTCACAATTTCTTCCAATAATCAGTTAATAAGTTATACAATTCTTGCTTGCTAAATCTTGATGAAATCCTCACGTGTTCATCCTGCAATTCTAAATGCAAACCACCTTTCTATTATTTTTTCAGAAAGGAAAACTTCACTTGCAGTATTTTACTAAAAGCCAATCTGAATCCAAATGAAAGATAGCTTTCTTTTCTCATTTATTAATGCAAAGGTGCATGCAAACACATGTGCAAAACAAAAACTTGCCAGAAGACAGTTTGTTCTCAAAAAACTTATTTGGATTATCATACCTATTAGTAGTGCCTCTTTCTCTGATTTTAGACCTGGACTTCGTTTCTCAGAAGTTTTTTCTCTTTCTTGGTTGACCAATGCTACTGTCAATACATTGATTTCCTATAAAGTTTAAAAAAACAAAACAGGTGGTCATGGAAACTATATTTACTTCAATTAAACCTGTCTGCTTCTTTTTCAACTTTCTATTAAAAAAAAAAAGTAATTACTTTAATTCAAATCTAAAGACAAGGCAATTATAAATAACTGATTTCTTTGCAGAATATTAAGACACTTTTTGAAGTACCTTTAAGCCAAGAACTGCCCAGGAGACAAATTTTGCTTATGAAGTAAGTAATAACTGTGTTGCCAGTGCTTCTTTGTTAGAACAACAACTTGAAAGATGTGCCATAAAATGTGGAGATGGTCAGAAAAATCACATTTTCTAGCTATTAAAGCTGTAAACAAAGACCGCCTCTAGGGAACGTGGGTGGAAACATTCAGCTACAGATATAAGAGTAAATTCAACAGTCACCAGAAATGTTTCTACCTACTCGAGCATAATCATCTACCCTGTTGCACTCTCCAGCCAATGCCCAGCATGGTGTTGGCCCCCGTTGTAAGCAATCCCCAGGCATACTTTGAGAACCATTCCTAACAGGCAGTCTGTATACAACCACCTTCTTTTGAAGATTGAGGGAGAGCCAGTCTTAAGGCCAAACTGGTCAAGGCACCTGTTTTCTTCAATCAGGTACTGACTGAACCTGAACCATCCAAATCTAAGCCAAGCTATCACATCCTAGATGTTCCATCAGAGGTACCCAGGCAGATGTGCAATGCAGACTGCTCTCCTCTTGGGCATATGTGAAGTAAACAAATTATCTCTACTTCAAAGGCATGTAAGTGGTCCTAAAGTGCATTGCACAGTATTCAAGCATATACATGGGCTGTTTCCATGGAGTGACGGATGTACAGTAACGTGTTCCTGGGTGAGGCAGTGACTCACACTGCTGCATCTGCTGTGTGAAACGCTCAGCAGTTCCTTGCAAAACCTCAGAAGCAAAGAGCATGAAGCTGCAGATGATCTGGGAGGGACTGGGAAAGAACTGGCTCTTGTTCTGGCTGAGGGAGTTAAGGGCTGCTGTTAGGACTAGGTAGCCAATCAGATTTCCACTATTCCTGCTAGCACACAATCTAATTTCTACTACTTGGTTTAATGATGTGGCCTGTCTAAAACATACATTTGGGTGGTACCTTGCTCCAAAATTATTGGAGAGCAATTATTTTGGCAATAAAAGAGAGACACTGGGCTGTGTGGCTCTAGGGCATTTCTGGAGGTGTGCATAATCCACAGACAATAATAATAATAAAAAGCTTCAAATGTGTCCAATGTGCCTATTTATAGATGAGAAAAAGCTTCACAAGCTGTGAGACGGGTGAAAAGAGTCAGCACTTCCTCATTCTGAAAAAAAAAAAAAAACCACTAAGCACACACACACACAGTGACGTGCTTTGTGCTCTTTATAGGTTGGCACCAAGGAGCAGCTTCTCAATACGCAGTGCCTGATGGCTGGGCTGCGTCATGGGTTCAAATGTTCCCTCGTGCTGCGAAGTGGAACAAATTGCCATGCACCAGCTACAAAACTGTATGTGGATTTGAATGACTGAATGTGTATCCTTAGCCCCTGGCAGCAGGGGACTCTGTTAGATCTTCACCCACACAATGAACGAGGTGTGAGATTCATTCTCAGCTTTCGTTTGTAGCAGCTGTAGTGGCCAATGTCTTGTGACCAGATACCTATGTGTAGTGTGTGCATGTAAGGTGGTGCACCTACAGTGTTTTTTTAGTCAACAGAAAAGAAATTAGAAGTTTTTTTGTCACATATTTTGGTTATTTACTTAAGTTGAAATAAACTGGACCTTAGAGGTGCTTGTTCTATTTTCCTCATTGGCTACAATCCTTGTAGTACAGAATTAGGCACCAAGAGGTAGGAGAGAGGCAGTAGATCAAGAGTTGCAGTGATATCTTCTTAAAATAATGGTGTGTCTGAGTGCTCTGGCTGCTACATCACCTTGACACCAATGCTCCTGTAGTACTGCACTGCACAGGACACATTACACATTACAGCAACAGGAATATACCCTCAGTTGCCCAGCACTACTGATTCCTCTCCTTGTCACAGCCGAAGGCTAATGCAAACATCTACTGCTGGCCATGGCATCTGAAAGCAGTGACAGAAAGTCCAGGCAAGAATCAGAACTAAGAGAAGCATTCATATGAGTTTCTGTGTAAGAGCAGCAATGATAAGGGGGTTACAGATGAGAAGAGCAGAGCTGGATGGCAGATTTCCTGATGCTGGAGAAGAGCAGTGCAACATATGCCACCAGTGCTCATACAGGTTAAGATATAACTTTTGACTCCTTCAGCAATAGAAAAGCGGTCTAAAAATAATAACTCCTGAGAGGGGAACGAGAGAGGAGAGAGATATGTATTTGATGTAACAGGCCCCAAATACAACACACAGCAGTTTCAGATGGGATTAGAAGTTTTGTCAAGAAGAGAGACGGAGAAAGAAAGTATATTCCCATTGGGAGCAATGAACAGATGGATTCTCATTTAATTTCTAGATTTGAGCCAGTGCAGAACATTCTGTATGATTTATAGGACAGTGTAAACGGATGCTAAAGGAAGTCACATCAAGTCCTCCTTAACTGTATGTTGGTGTGGAGGAGTAAAAAATGGGTTACGGGGGAACCTGTGGAAACAAAGAATGGCAAAAACAGCTACTCAGCAAAAGAGTGGCTTTAGAAAAAGGTTGCAGGTTCTTGAAGGTTGGAAAGGGAAGGTTTCTGCCATCCAAAACTGCCTGCCTCAGATGATAAATTAGACAACTCTGATGTATTCAGCTCCCCAAATAAGCTTTCCCAGCCATGAAAAAAAATCCAGGGTATACATAGCCAGACAAAGGATGCAATAGCAGTACTGCTAGGAATTAATAGCAATTTAAGAGAAATGGACATAATTGAGTCCAAAAAAAATTAGCATGTAATTCATCCAGAAATGAGAGTGATTATAGTACAAGTGAAAACCTTAAAAATATCTGACTACACATTGCAGGTACAAATCTAGTACCCAAGAAGCCTCTACTACAACTTATCCTCACACCGTTAATTTGCACATCTGTTAGAGGCACTACTTACACCAACCCACAGAAACACGACTTTAAGGAGTATACAAAGGTGAATGAGGCAATAACTAACTGGGAACAAACAGCCAGGTCACCTCTCCGACATGAGAAAAATCTACTGATCACCAGGTGCCTGAGGAAAATTATTTAATATATATACTACATTACAGCATTTCCTTTCTTTCCTGCAGACCATCTTTCATTTAGCAAATGGTATTTTCTGAGGCCCTAAGCAGTCTCCTTCAGCAGGTTTCATTATAAAAGGAATATTTTGCTACCATCTGTCAGTTACTGCATCAGAGAAGAACACAGCCAAGCATGTGCAAAGCTAATGTCTATTAGAAGTGAAATTACCTTGCAAGAACTAAATACAGTAGGCAGAAGGCTTAATCTGGGTTCAGTCACATTAGTCTTACTGTCCTCCACAATTCACTCCAGTGCAGCTGAAGCCATGCATAGACATAAGTAAATGAGAGAGGTATTCCTGAGAGAGCTACACCACCAGAGGAAGATACAGAGGTCCTGAAGAGCAAGAGATGTGGTGGGGCTTCTATCCTTAGCAAAAATAGTTCTTTTTAGCCGTCTGTGAACCACAGAACATCTGCTAGGCAGGATCTCTAAAAATGGAGAGAAAGTAGACTTGCCATTCTGCATAAACACTGCTCAAGGGCTGAGCAGGACAGCTGGCCTACCTGGAAGCCACGCCTGCAAAAGTGCACATCCACTTCACCCACTGCTCAAGACTCTGTTTGAAAGGCAGCATATAGAATTTAATGAATGTGACATTGAAGACACCTGGCATGTGATCAGGATGTAAATATCCCAAGAGCTGAGACACTGGGTAATCCAGCTGTTTGATGATTACCTTTAAACCTAGGGGGAATGATGACTGCAGATTGTCTTCAAAGACCTCATTTCCTTTGTTGCAGTATATGGAATTCTGTAGATTTTTGTAGCGGGGAGGTAAGAATAATATTAGCCTTCTGAAGGACATGTGAAAAAATCTGGAAGAGTTTGTAGGTCATGCTGAAGTTTGTACAAAGCAAGTAATCTGTGTTTAGAGCAGTGGCAGAAGGAAGGATTACTGTATGCTGGACACAGCAGACACATGCTAAATGTATGGGATACACAACAATTTCTCATCAACTGGAGGATTTCCGAGTAGGAGAAAAAGCTGTATGTCTGATACACAAGCAAAAATCTTGCAGGCTATTACCAGCAAGGCAGAGAGATGCTATAAGCTTGAAAACGAAATGCAATTTTATGGTTTTGATAGAAGAAAAACCCAAACACATGATACTGAATGTGCAGTCTTTAAGCTCTTGAAAGGCAAGTTTGCCTGCTCTGAGTCCACAGAACACAACCTAAGATTTCAGAACTGATTGTCCAGATTCTACTTATTGATGGGCGTGCAAGAGGAGTAGAAACTGGCCTATGACACAAAGAGTATGCAATTTTACTTTAATTTACCTGCAGTTATTCTAAAGTCTGGCACAATTGTGTTTACTTCGCTGGTCTTTTACCAAATGTATCCCAGACCTACATCAGAAAATTTTATCTTGCTGTTTTAACCAGAATGGAACCTAATTCGATTTCCAATCAAGCGAATGAAAATCTTGCATTAGGTTTAATGCTCATCAAGTCAAGCCCTTAAACATATGGGCATTTGAAAGTATGAGGTACAGGACAACTTCTGACAGCTTAATATTCTTGTCAGTCAAGAATGGGTGCTGTCTTGTATGTGCTCTGATCCATGGTGAATACAAAATTATTCAACTCACCTTGAGCTCAACTACAATGAAAAATCTTATTTAAATTTAACTTAAATCAGATTTCTTTGCAAATGCAAAAATGTAGGAGTGTAGAAATGTGGGAGTATAATCACAGGCAGTGATTGTGACTCAGATAATCACAGATAATCTCCAGGCAAGAACCAGACCTGTTCCCTTGTGCTCTCCTCACAAGCTCAGTGCTCCAACCCCTGACTGTCATGGCGGCCTTTGATGAGCTTGCTCTGGTTGTTCATTGTCTGTCCTGTGCAGAAGTTCCCAAAGAGGATGCGATATCTCAAAGTGATTGTCAAAGTAGAGGGAAACAGCTGTAACCTTGATCTCAGAGTCCACCCTGTCAGACATCCCACATTGGACATATAGATGCTGTAGGATGCCTTGTTCCAAAACCCTACAAAAGTCAGGGGGGACTGCAATCCCTTCAGGCAAAGAGCCATTTAAACAGAGAGGCAATCAGGTTGGTCAAGAATGATTTACTCCTGGTAAATCCATATTGGCATCTCCTAACCTCCTCCCAGAAGAACAACTCCCAAGCTATCTTGCTCCATCCTTATCCCAGGGGATGTGGTAAAGGTGGGTTCCTCTGATCTGGACCTGCCAGTTTTCAGCAGGCCTGCTGCCTGTTCCACAGATAAGCTCCACACATTCAAACTTCACACAAGAAACATGTAAAAGCTTGCCGCGTTTTCCCATCCATCACCTAACCCCAGATGAATATGCTGTCCCACAAGTCCCAGTTATCCCAACGACACAACAGTTCTGTGTCAGCACATGGTGCTCCGTCTCCTCCTCTTTGTTTCCCAGGTATGTTTGTATATGGGAATCTGAAGTGGATCTCCATCTGTCCCGTGCTACCCTCACTAAGGGCCCTCTTAATCTTGCCACCCTGATCCATTTTCTTACTAGCCCAACCTGTTTCCTCACTAATTTGCAAGCTGCTCCCCTAGCCATAGCTGGATTAAAGCCCACCACTCTAGGCTGGCAACTTCTTGTTTTTCATTTTTTTATTCCCCACACAGGCTCTCAGGGGATCCTTATCCTACCGCTGTCTAACTAGCGATGCAGAAGTATGTATTTGCCATATGCTACCCTGCTGGTGAACATTGTAACAGTTTGTGCTTGTGACTCGTTTATCATTAGAAATGATAGAGACCAGGTGTCATCTATTCACTCAGATCAAGACTTCATAACTTATTTTGAGCTATGCAATAAACCAGTGTTGCATTTGTCAGCCACAGCAGACTGTAATTACCTTTAAAGTACACTAATGTGGAAATTTACTTTTAAAATATGTTAATAAAGAAAATTGTATACCACGACTGTAAATTTAAGAGTACACTGGCAGTAATACTGTTGACAATTGGCTTGAAATGTTATCTGGTATTAAAATCATAGGAACAACAATGAAGAAAAACTAGAACAGCAAACTTAAGACCTTGCGAATGAAGCATTTGAAACACAGCACTGTGCATCTAAGATTAGTTTGTCTGATTTATCCTAGATGATAGAAATGTTTTCAGGAGTGAAGATTAATTGTATTATGGTGCTCTTGACATCCTATTTTTCCAACCCATTTGCCAGAGAGATGCTTTTAACTTTTTCATTACAAAGCTTTTACTATTATAACTTTCACCTGCTGAGTTTAGGCAAGTAGCAATAATGTGAAAATGCTTTTTTCACAGAAACCATGTCTTCATATTGTTCTCATTGTATTTGAGCATATCTATTTTATAGGGATGTACATATGCAAAATATGGATGACTAATATGAAACTTACTTCACGCCTATTTCTAAAAGCATGATCAGGTTGCTTCATTTTCTAAAGTTGGATTTATGTGTAGGTTCCTGATGACTTAACACAGATGTTTCATGCAGTGTGAAGGTGGTTGTTTTGCAAGGGAAAAGGTAATTGTCATTTTGCACACTTTGCAGTTGGGAATTGGATCAAACCAGTGGTTGGCTGAACAAAAGCATTACCTACCCACCAGCACCACTGACAGCATTGTAAGAGAGGATGCTTTGTGCTTACTTGAGACTGAGAACTTCTCAAAGCCTGTTCAAAAGTTCTTTAACACAGATATCATTCCAACAATCACTACTAAATTAAAATTAATACAGAGAAAAACAAAGAAGAAAAAAAGAAAAGCTAAAAAAGAAAAGCTAAAAAAGAAAATGAAAAGGCAATTCACTTTCCTTCCAGGATGTTGAATCATTTAGAGAATGTTTTTGTTGAAATAAAAGGAAATAACTGGGGGAAAACCAAAACAATGCACATGATTTATTAGAGTGAACAGACTTTCACCATGATCTGGATTTGAAAGACAGTAATTCTAGATATCTTAAAACACAGGGTAACAGGGCAACACCCATATTCACAGGGATCTCTGTATGTAAATGATAGAGTGACAGAATCACAGAATGGCTTGGGTTGGAAGGGACCTTAAAGACCATTCAGTTTTACCCCCCCTCTGCTGTGGCAGGGCTGCAACTCACCAGAACAAGCTGCCCAGGGTCCCATCCAACCTGGCCTCCAGGGATGGGGTGTCCACAGCTCCTTTGGAAAACTTGTGCCAGTGCCTCACCACTCTCTGAGTAAAGAATTTCCTCCTAATAGATAATCTAAATCTCTCTCTCCCTCTCTTCTCTCTCTTTTTTTTTAAGTTAAAACCATTCTCCCTCTTTCTATCACTATCAGACCACGAAAAATATTGGTCTCCCTCCTGCTTCAAGTATTGGAAGGCTGCAATGAGGTTTCACTGGAGCTTTCTCTTCTGCAGGCTGAATAAGTTCAACTCCCTTAGCCTGTCTTCATAGAAGAGGTGCTCCAGACCTCTGATCACCTTTGTGGCCTCCTCTTGACCCACTCCAACAGCTCCACATCCTTCTTGTACTGGGACCTGCATGCAGTATTCTAGATGGAGCTTCACAAGAGCAGAGATGAGGGAGACAAGATGGACCTTGGGGCACACGACTCATCACCAGCTTCCACCTTGTGGCTGAAGCAGAGTTGGGGCACATCATCATCATCCTTAGGGTGGTTGTGGGGGAGCCCATCTGTGATAACAAGCCAATCTATCTTATGTGCAGTATGGGTTAAGCGCACAGCTGCATATGCGTAAGGCAGAACATTATTCATTTACTCACTAGAAATGATGGGATGATGCCTGTATAAATAGTAGGGAGAAATGCTTTGGGATGAAAGACTGTACATAATGATCAGATATTATTAAAATGTCAGGTTGCTCTGGGCATTGAAGAACTGTCTCCCTGTGGAGCTCGTGTAAAATATGAAGTCAAAAAACTTTTTTGATTTGCTGAGTGGGTGGCTGAATGGGTTTTATCATTGTGTTTCAGAGTTCTCTCTTTTCCTCCCTCAGATGATGGGTGTTCACTCCAAAAGAAAGGGACTTGCTGCTCTGACACTTCCAGCTAGGGACAGTAGTGTGATTCCTTGCTACATATTATTAAAGGGGTTATTTGTGAAAGCTCAGCTTCAAGCAGCTCAAACCATGCATTTGAGGGTAGATTTAGACTAGATACTAGGAAGAAATTCTTTACTGTGAGGGTGGTGAGACACTGGAACAGGTTGCCCAGAGAGGCTGCGGATGCCCCCTCCTTGGAAGCATTCAACGCCAGGCTAAATGGGACTTTGAGCAACCTGGTCTATAGGGAGGTGTCCCTGCCTATAGCCTATAGGGGGTTGGAACTGGGTGATCTTAAAGGTCCCTTCCAACCCAAACCATTCTATGGTTCGATGATTCTGTGTCAGAATACTCTTCGATCTGCTGTAAAAGTTTGCTTCCCCATAGTGTTGGATCATTCCTGAAAGTGCAGAGACAGTTATTCAGCCAGCAGAGAGATCTGCATTGTGCTAATTAAACTTAATTGCCATTTTCTAACACACCAAATCAGGGCTGGGGCAGCGAAGGGGAAACTTGGGAAGCCTTGATCAGTGTGTGAGAACTTCTGGGGGCTGAGGATAACACAGTCCTGTTATTTTTCAGCCCTCATGGGATTGAATTAACAAGGTGGTCATTCCTCATTCCTGTGGTAAGTAGAAAAGCTGCTGATCTGCAAATGGTCCTAGCTGCTTGAATTTATCATAATCTACATGCCTTAAATTGAAGGAAATGAGAGGAAATGAGTGATGGAAGGGCTACAAATAAACGCCTGGAATAGAAAAAAGTGGGCAAGGACAAGAGACAGCCATTCCTCACCCTGTTGTCCTAGCTCCATCATGACAGAAGAATATGAATACAGGCAATAATTGAGGTCTCTAATGCCTGGGAACAGCTGGGGTCTCTCTCCGTTCAGGACATCAAGTCCTTACATCATCTAACAACGTAGCATACCCATAATGAGAAATCAAATCTCCCTCTCCTCAGGGGGTTATTCTCATCCCAGCGCAGCACAGTTACTCTTGATTGCTCTCTTCAGACAATTAACTGCATTCGTTAAATGAATTAGTTGACTGAGTGCAGTCCCCTTGCAAAGGGGAGCAGTTACAACAGAGAGATTGGGGAGGGCAGAGCCACAACTTCTAGCAGAGGATGCAGCCCTCACGCTCTTAGGCACGGAAAGGCTGCCAGGACCCTCTTCCCACTCTCCTTTAATGCACTCAGCTGTCATCACTGCACATTTTGCAGTGCCCACTCATTCCTGTGCGCTGCAGAATTGCTGACCACAAGGACAGAGAGTCCCAGCAGAGCTGAGGCAGCTACTTGCTGACCCACCTCAGCTTGCTGGGACTGAGGCGCACTGCACACAAACCCCAAGCAGTTGCTTGGGAAACTTGGATAGAAAACAAGTGCATGCAATTTCCTGCCACAAATCCTGCACTAAGGTTTCCTGGCCTATAATTTTAGGACCAAATTGCTTTTATATTAGTGTTATAGAGAACATTTTTAATCTCGTTTGTGTTGTTCTGTGAAGATAAGCCTTCTGAAGAGAGGGTTATCCAGGAGATAACTGTGGCACTCACTAAGAAGTGAAGCAAAAACATCAGCTACCACTTTCTTGGGATCCTCATCAATAAAGGTGACCAGCTGTTGTCCCATAGTCCTGAGCCACTGGGACAATTCAAGCATGCCTTGCTCTCCTCTATCTGCCTCTCCTCTGCCTGTGTTCGTGGCCTCTTTTCATCACACTCAGTGTGAAGCAGACACACAAACAGCATCAAAGTGCCCCATCCTATGGCAGATGTGTTCTAATATATACACTGTCATGGGATGCTCGCAGCATGTATTTTGGGTATTTCCATTAAAGGTCTGCACAGTGAGCACATGAAGTCTGAGAAGTTCGATGTTATTAACAGACTTCCCCCCAAACTGAGTGGGGTTAGCTTTCTAGATGCTGGCCCAGCTGGCCACAAATTTGAGCCTTATTTAAGAGCTATCTTGTATCTTTGGTGAAGATCATCAGTGATTAACCCACTAAGTGTGAAAAGAGAAGACTAGGCTGTAGTTAAAAATAACATCACTTCCACTGTAGCATAAAGTGAGCAATTTAGTAAAATGGTTGAAACATTTCACCCTGGGTATACTCCTCCTCAGAGATAAGGATTGTCTGGTAATTGCTTGAAAAGCAGATACAGGGAGAAAAAATTAAAGGAAGAATCAACATCAAATGTAAGATGCTTGGTTGAACTTGAGAAATGCTCTAGTAATAGCTTCAAGCATTCAAATCGAAAAATGCATCCCCACTTAATATTATTGATTCCATGTCTGGAGACAAACCCACAAAATATTGCATCCAACTTTCTGGAGATGCTAACTAGAAGGTCACAGATGAATAAGGTTAAAGTCATTACTTTGTTTAAGCAATGAAACTCAAAATGGAAAAAAAAAACCAAAAATGTTAAAAAACTTGTGGTGGGATCACCTTTGCTCTCGTATAAAACAACATATATATTGTATTATAACCTGTATAAAACAACACATATATCATATTATAACCTGCTGATAATGACGTTACCCTAGAAGTCTTCTGGTGAAATCCTGGCTTATTAAATTTGAGAGCTATTTAAATATTGACTACAGGATTTTAACATGCAATTTAAATCCAAGCATTCAAAATGCTTTTTATGACCATGACCCATCTCTTGCTTTGGTTTGAACGTGAAGGGCTGGTACTACTGACTGCCATTTTGTTGTACTTTTACAAGGGGTGGGAGCTATTCACAGCAGTTATTCTCCATCTAAGAAAAGACACGTATCTGTCAAGGGAGGAAGATAAATTCTGGGAAAAGATCACCCAGATCTAAAGTAAGTTTCACGTTCAAAATCTCTTGTTCTCTACTAAGAATAGAAGGATACCACGGAGGTCAACTTTCCTGCCCCCAGAATAGGGATATATTCACCAGGGCTATGTAACTGTATTTGCATGTTATGCTGAACTCAGCAGTGAATAAAAAGGAGGACTTCAGTTAAAGTACAGCACTGCCCTTAACAGAAGATGCTCTGTAGACAGACAATGAAGTCACAGAAACAGTGGAAGAATAAAATGACATTTACAGAGTGAAACACAAAACATGAGATTAGTATTTTCAGGTTGCAAAATGCTCTCTACTCAAGCAGAAATCCTGTGCAGGACTTTTTTTTCACACTGGGACTAATCAGGTCCCAAGAGCACAGGCATGTATCCTGGAAGAGGGTTTCATCTGAAATTATAATTGTACGCTGGCCATTATTTTCAGTTAAGACAGAGATGTGAATTAAACAGCATTATATGCAGCAACGAGGAGGAAATTAAAAGTACAGATTAGAAGCAAGAAGCAATCTTTTCCTGACTGCAGGGCTGGAGGAAATGAACGCTCTGTGACTGCCCCTCTGACACTGCTGGGTGCTGAGGACTCTGTCAGCAGTAGGTTCTCATGCTCCAAGAACCACCTGAGCCTGGCAACTGGCCTTTCCTGCAGACCATAGTTGGGAGGGGACAACAGCCAGAACAAATACTACCTCATACAACTGGTAAGTCACATGTGGAACATCCTTGTCACTGTTTACAGACCCTGTCGAGATGTGCTTTCTAGAAATAACTGCCATACCTGCAAAGCATTTCTGCTTTCTGTCCCCCCAGCTTTGTGCTTTGTGAACTGTCATGGCAAGGAGGGTAACGTTGCCATTGCTCCAGCCTCTGAATTAGCTGTGCTTAATTCTCCTGACTAAAGCGAGGGAAAAAAAAGTAAAGTTTTGCATGTTTTACATGTGGGGCACATTTCAGGAGGAATATTGTTATGTTTCCCAAAGTATCCAGCTCCTCACTTTTCTTTCAGGATGATCTGACATAACTGAAACATAAAAAAAATGCCAGCTTTGCTAGAAGTATACATTTTTCATCTGTATCTGTTTTTCCTAGGAAAGATATTTTCAGATTTTACCCTAAAAAACAATATATTTTTAATGTAAAATATAAGGCAGACCAATGCCATCAGCAGAAAGCCCCAGGAGTGGAGGCGATAATCTTTTAACATCATAATAGAAAATTTTTGATGTGTATGCAACGACTTGAGTTTCTTATTGTCCTTTTTAGGAGCTTGACTTTCTGCAGAGAAATCTAAATATGCCACAGTGTGAAGATTAGATTGTGTTCTGTGTATCGACATACACCGTCATTTTTCCTTACCAACACCTACCACCATTGCTCTTCGTGTAAAGGTATTTCATTTGCTGAATTCAACCTGTCAACTGTAACAAATATATCCTAATCCCATTATATGCATCACAGTTCACTAACAGCCACGCAGAAGCCACCAAGCCTTTTTCTCTTTGATCATCCCAGATTGACACACTGGCCAAAGGCAAGAGCCAGGATGTCTGCTGAAGAACAGATGTGGAGAGACAACCTGCAAGGCACAAAACCCGCACTCCACACATTTAATATAAAGGACACTTGTTTCATAGGTGCCTCAACTTCCATTTTACAAAGTTCATTTACAGTGTCACAAATGCTTTAACATCCATTATGTTCCTTTAGCTCTCCATTTCTATCTGTGCTGCTGTGCCATCTTGGATCTCTCAGTGCATCATTGCTGAGTACACGGCTGCAATTGTGACCTAGTAATTGTACCCATCTAGTTTCCCTCTTCAGCATTAATTTAGGTATTGACTTCTTTTCTGAGGAGTCTAGTATTGCTGTGTGGTCATCATGGGAAGAGATCACAGAAAAGAGGAGCAGAAAACAGAGCAAAACTCAGACACAACTCCTACAATTAAAAACTAGACCAGAATATTAAATTTTGAACAATAAACCATTAACCAAAGATTCTGCAATATTTTGTTTTAAATTTTGGGAATGATCTACTGAAACCCTCTCTTTTGAACATTTTAATTTTATTTAAACCTATATATTATATAAAAATATATCTTCCATGCTCTTCTGTACTGAGGGTCGTGGTTTAGTGGGGAAATACTGGTAGTAGGTGGATGATTGCACTGGATGATCCTGGGGGTCTTTTGCAACCTTGGTGATTCTATGATTCTGCTTTATGTGAATCAGAATGATAAAAGTTGAAGTATCTTGGAAATTTTCCCTTAAAACATTTCAATCTGGTGAAACACTGCTTCATACACATTTTTGAAGAGGGGTTCAAGTTCCTCAGAAAAGTTTCTAAATTCCCTTAGGAAATTTCAAAGCAGCTGTTTGTACAGATAGAAGTTTTTAGGAAGCAAATGTGAGTGTTTCAAGATCATCAGCGGATTAATGTCTTTATTTGGGTTTGCAAACAGAATCTTTCCAAGGGACAACGGAGACGCTGTGCAGACAGACTGCGACTGCAGATTTGTTGGAGCTATCAGACAATATTGAATGTCTCCTGTCCGAATGCTGAGAGCTGTGAGGCTCTATTGGCTTCACTGCGGAAACAGGCCGCAAGGAATGAGATTCGGGGATGGATTAGAAAAGAAGCACAACATTCCCTTATCACAAAGCAGCTCAAAAAATTGAGAGTTCCATTCAGATTGAAAATAAAACTGCTTTCCTGGTTGTGCTATTAGAGAAAATATTGACTAAAATAGATGTTAAAATATATTAAGTGTTCAGACTTGTGACTGAAGATATCATGTATAATCAGTTTTAATTTTTTTGTTTATGACAAAACACAGAGCTGCATGGTTTGGATTATGAACATAGCAGGAAAAGTTTTCCTTTATTTCCTCTCCTCTTATACAAATTGCTGTTTTGACAACAATCATTAAGGGAACAATAGGAGCGTGTTTGTTTTTTTTGGCAGTCGGTTTTAAAAACCACGACCTTAGCAAGTCCTTTAATAATTCTGGACGAAATAATGACTCAATGAATTACTACAGCCCTTTTTGTGCAAATTAGCTGTTTTCAAATTATACATGTACATGAATGGCCTCCCTCAGAACTGAAATACGGCCAAACTTGCTCAGCTGCGAGGTGGCAGCCACAGAGACAAACAGAATAACTCTGTTGGTTGAGTAATCCTGAACAGGACAGTAAGGTGAAGCCCTTCTCCTGCAGTCGTTTCCATGGTATCTTTAACACCTACATATAACAACTAGGACATTGGTTGTTAAAGTCTCATTCAAATAAATCCTACAAAGTCAATTGCATGGAACTCAATTTATCTACCTCGAAATGAAGCTTGCTGGGATTTGAACCTGTGGCTTCAGGAAAAAACAGCCACTTCAAACATGATGTGTAAGTCACTCAGCCATTCTATCAGGCTTAAGACATAAACAGAAAAATTTGAGACCATAAGCATGCATATACATCTCTAAATCTATACATATATAGCTGTACCTACATTTGCCTGAGATTCATCATGCCCATTGATTTCTGCTAATTCCTTGGCGCTTTTTAACTGCAAAGAGTAAACAAAACAAAACAAAACAAAAACACAAAACAGAACAAAACAAGCACATTACTTGAGTATTTCACACAGTTATCTTTGATTTATTTGAAGGAGCATTTTATAAAGCTTCCAACGAGAAAAACAGATGGAGCATATAATTCTAATGAGATTTTGCTCAAACCATTTTGAAACCCACATACTTAAGGCTTGATAGGTTGACCAAAAAAAAAAAAAAGAAGAAGAAAGGAGAATAATAAGACTGGGTCATTATTTTTTAAATAATAAGATTAGAAAGTAGTTTCAAGGCATAAAAAGTGTGCAGAATTGGCTCTCAGGAATAACAAATGATTTCATTTCCCATTCTTGTCGCTATTAGTTTAAACTTTACAACATTTGCAAGTTGCCACTAGCTAAATAGTGTTTTGCTAATGATTACTTTTGAATGATACATTTTGAGCTGTTTAAGATGCCAAAAAATGCTACTGACTGTATTTTTCCTTCACGAGGATGCATATAAATAACTGACATGGCTCCTGGGTATGATGGAAAAGGAAGTGAAGTGAAGTACGTCTCTTTTATTTAACCACTGGCAAGAAGAATCGAGGAGATGCTGCCAATTTCAAATTTATGACCTGGTCCACAACATTTTTTTCCTCCTGAACTGGCTTTCTTGGGGAAATCCGGGATTACATCGGTGACTGGAAAAGTCATTCCTGAGAGATTTAAGGAGTGTCCTAGCTCATGTCCTGAGCCACAGTGAATATATGATCATTCATCCTGTGATTGAGGAGACACTACAGCTCTCCTGAGCCTATGAACCATGGAGGTTTGTACTCTTAGAGGAAGCTGTCAACGCCATTTGAAAAGTGATGTATTTTTTCCAGCCTAATTCAAAGTAGATGCTTGGGGAAGGGGGAAAATGGGAATCAATCAACAGATCCTTCCTCTGTATTTCTTGGTGTCCATCTGTTTTTTTCCAAAGAATTTGGAATGAATTTAACTGTTGGTGATACAGTTGTGACATTGAATGGCACTGGACTTAAAATCCAGGTGAATATGGACATTATTATGTTTTAATTAGGTGTCTGACACAGCAGCCTTGGGCAACTACCACCATGGTAAGATTGGCAAAGTTACTTCTATCATATTTTTGCTATCTGACAGCAACAGCTAAAGTCCCTTCTCACAGTTGCTAATCTGACAATTAAGGTAAATGGCCATGATCTATTGCATATCTCATGATGCAAGGCGGTGTGAGCCACTAAACCAGTCCTGAAAGAGAGGGAAGGGGGCAGCAATTCATAAGAAAGTGGTACAAAGGACACTTGGGGACTACAGAGTCATCAGATCCTGGTTTAACTGAGTGATGCTCATCTTTCAATAGTCCTGAAAAAACCTTCAAAAAAAGCAGTGCGGTCCGTTCCCAATGAATGCTACATCCACCGCAAAATTCTTCCATCGTCCTGTGAAACCACCTCACTGTGAGGATGCTGGTAAGATTGAGACAAAAAGGCTTCTTCCAGTCAAAACCCAAAGTCAGGTATTTCTGCATCGTGCTGTGAGCTACTTCCCGATTCTGTCAATTCTTTGTTATACAAATGCACTGCACATGAGCAGTTCTGAGGAGTTCAGCTGAATTACTCATCTGAATATGAGGTCAGGGAAGCGTGCTTGGGTGCATAAACCTGTTCTGCACTTTAATGCCATGATCTAAGTGCTCTGGGAGTGCTGTTCACTACTTACCTTTCTCCTTTCCTTTTTAAGGTTGTTAAAACACCATCACCCATTGGTGATTGCCAGCTTCTTGGGCAATGCCCTGCATGTATTCTCCTGGCAGCATACAATTCCTCATTTCCCCACACATTTTTGATAGGAATATGGGCTCAGCCTCCAGCCTATGTTGGTCTGTGAGGCTTTCAGCTCACCAGTTTTCCATCATCACCACCTCAGCACTGGTGGAGGCAGTGTTAATCCAATGAATGCAGCAGGATGCTTGAGCCTTTTTCTCTTTAATGTCCTGCACTGCCTTGAAAAGGATATCAGAGCTTAGGCAAGAAAGTGCTAACATCCACATCAACACTATAGCCACTGCAATAGGAGGTGGAGGTGAACCAGGGCAGCTAATAGTAGAAAACTAGAGTAGAAAATGTGCTGCTCCCACAGGCTAGAGGGATGAAGTCCCTTTTTTCCAATATTGTTTTTTTTTTTTTTTAATTCAAATTTAAATTACACTCTTCTCTCACATCCAAAACAGTGGAATGTTGGAATAGAAATCTTGGAAAAACATACAATATTGGAAAAATGGGATTTATCATACCCTTGAAGCAGGCTCCAATGCAGATTGGTGGTGAGAGTGATGTTGCCAGCAGAAAGCATGCTGAGGCTACACAATGAACTAGCGCCAGTAACAATCAAGGGACGACCTGGAAGGAAAGGAGGAGGGTAAAGGAGCTGGAAGTCTACGACACATCTCATGCCATGGTGGGACAGGTCAGGCACAAACTAGTGGATACAAAATCCTCTGACAATCAGAGCTGGTTGCTGTGGGCCAGATCTGACCAGAAGTCTTTTGCTGAAGTCATGCAGCCTGATGCACAAGCAAATAGGACATCTGTCAGCAGGATGTCTGAGATGAAAACACAGATTTTAGCAAACATATTACAAGAAAAGATTAATGCAATCGAGGCAGGAGCACAGCACTGTGTATTTTTTAAAGAAATGTTCATGTTAACTTGACCCTGCCATATGATTTTTAACGCTCACTGTTGGAAGAACACACAGATGAGCTGTGGTACTTGTAAAGGAAAGCTGTGAGCCTTGGCGAGTGGGGGTCATTACTGTTAGGGCTTTTGCTATTCTGGAAAATTTTGGAAATGATTCAGGGTTGTTGGAGAAGCACACTGGCTGTGCAGCTCTCTTTAGGAATTCTGGTTACTTACAGCCTTAGCCCTAGGCATGTTTCAGCTAATGCTCAAGAGAAATGTAGATCCATTGTGCCTTTTTTCCAGCTACTGTTTTGTCTGTCTGCCTAGCATGAGCGCACATTTGATTCGCAATTAGTAGGAGTCTGCAGAGATTTAAAAGCCTGCCCTGGTGGTCCCTACGGTCCCTACTGGAGCTTCAGATTATAAGATACTCCTGGATGTTTCAGCAGAATTTAATTGCTACCAAGATAAAATAACGCCATTCAATTTCTTTTTTTGTGTGTGTGTGTGTGTGTTTTATAATGCACCTCGAATGCCATGTAGGAACGTAAATGAGATGCAATTAGCTCAAGAGATCTAGTAGATTCTGTGTTTGTAAAGATGCTGTTGTTACCTAATCCATTCTTCAACAGGACTTTTTCTAGAGCACAGTCCTGCATCAGTTCTCATTTAGAAGGTTATCTTTGTAACAATAAGTGCTTGGAACATGTATCTGAAAATAAAAGCTTTAATATTTTTCCAGAATGTAAATTATTAATTTATAGAATATACTGCTCATAAGATCTATTCAAAGAAAATTGTTAGGTGTGGAACAATGACAGAGCTTTCATAATGAGCATTAAAAAAATCTGAAATACACATAATTTACTTGTCCTGATATGTAAATTAAATGTTTAAATCTGTTTGACATATGCACACATACATGGTGAAAACTCTTAATCATGAGAACCTTCTGAATCTCTGCCATCAAGACAGTTCAGAACCCACTGTGTTTAAACTGCACATAATGACCAAGTCACAAAATATTTTAGCTCATGTAGAAAGGACAAAAATACATCTAACAGCAGAGACCGTTCCTATGCAGCACAGGTGGGGATCTGTAATTTCAGTGTGTCCATGCTGTGTGGTTTACATACAACACATTAATTTTGTGCAAAACGTGCCTGTACACGGTGCACTGCTTCATCTCCAGTTTTACAAATCCAGCTCCAGATTTTCCTTCTGCTGTGGAACTGCCCATCTTACCTTGCTCATACAATAATAATAAGTATTAAACAGACTTCTCAGTGGCACAGAACACCACAGTATGAAAGAAAGCTAAGAAAAAGAACCAGATTTACAGCTGTTTTCTTTTCAAGTGCATCGGTGAACTACTATTTTTAATGCCATTGGGATAAGTTCGTGATATCTGCATGAATGACACAGGAGATGACAAGCTCTCTGTCTTTAATGCTAGTGTTGAAAGAGCTTTTCAGGCATATTTAACTCTCCATTTTTTATTGGAGTGAAAATACACTTCACTGACATCTATGTTGAACAAAGTAAGTGGAAATGTTATTCAAGATGTAAATTCACTACTGGATGGTGTAAAGTAAGGGTCCATTTTCACTCTGTTCCCTTAAATTCTGTGTCAGCTCTGGCTGCTTTCACAAATGCTAATCAGAGCAGACACATGGACGTGACATAAGGTCATGTCTTGCTTACAGCACAGTCAGTGGTCAGGCTCCCATGGATTTTGGAGGCAAAGCCACGACTCCTCCATCCCCTTAGCATGCCTAAAATAGTATTTTTCTCCCACCAGAAACACTCACCTGTTCCTGCAGGACTTTAAGCATTGCTTGTGTATGTGTTTGCTCTTCCTTGGCTTGCTCCAGCTCTGATTTTTTGTTATTTAATTCTTCCTGGATGCTCAGCAATTGCTGTACAAACAAAAGAAGGTTCTGGTTAGCACTATCTGGATCCAAAGCAGTATTAAACCTTCAGTTTGATAAATCCTCATTTCAAACGCTTTGCAGCTTGCTCCTACATTTATTATTGTTGCGTAATCTGTGTCTAAATGGACCAGAGGTAAATTATTTTCATCTGCATCCCCTTCTGCAGCAGTGCTTCACAAGTAGTGCATCTGTTAATTCGTGTAAAGATATTTGTTACATTAAAGTAGAAACTCCTGGTACAGTATATCACCCACGGAGGGACTGTCACATTCATCTGAAGCAAAACCTTATTTGTAGAAGTATATGCGGTGGTTTTAATAATACTAGGGTAAACACTATGGTACATAAATAATTTAAAAGCACAGCCTTTTAATATAATTAGTCATTGGCTCAAAGCCATTTTCGTTCTATGCAAAGCAATATTCTGGAAAGCTTTCACGTTGAGTTGCCAAGAAGACAAAAGCTTTCCTTTTTTTTTTTTTTTTTTTTCCTCATGCTGTGATATTTTATTAGACCAGAAAGACTGACGCTCTCCAATCAATATGTCACTAGGAAGACAGCTGATGTGAATGTCAAAACAAAAAGCTATGTCCAAAACCAATTTTTAGGAAGACAGTTCTGGGATGTAGAGACATCTTTGAAAGTCCACATCTCCTGGTCCTGGCTAGCCCCAAGTTCTGCACAGATTTACTGTAACTGCTAAGAGTAGGTCACTAGATTTAATTAATCCTGAAACAATAATATATATTTGTGTTAATGTGATGAATGTTACACATTGCTAAAGAGCTAGAGAAGACAGCCAAGAGATTAGAAATGAGTTTATGCTCATCTCTGTTAGTAATCAAGGAAGGAAATTCTGATTTGCTCAGACAACATATTGTTTTGCTTATACTCCTTTTTAAGGACTACTTGAGTGAGCAATTACATTAATAACTAGACTTACTTATTTAACCATGTATCTAAGCACCTAATGCTCAGATTATGCATGTGCTTAGGACTGGTAAGTGACTCAAACAGATGTTGCAGGTGTTCAGCATCTTGCTAAATTACAGACAATAAATGTAGAAATAGCCCTTGGCCTTGTTCCACAGCACTGAAAGTCCCAGGCATGAAAGAACTCGGTGCCAGCATTGTTTTCAGAACTGCTTGAAAACACTCAACATTTTGGAATCCGACAGAGTTATTAGCAGTGCATTTCTGGTGTAAGTAAACACCAATTTGATGGATTCATTCAGCCACTAACATAAAATCCATGTCCGACTTTATCTTGCACTGTCTACAATCCAGCTATGTGTGCTCCTGACCAGGATCTGAGCACAACTCAGATTTGTGTTCATCTTGCCTGCTGGGTACCATTCCCTACAATTTCAGAAGATACAATGAATTTGTACTGTCAGGTATCATACACTGTTACGCAGACAAGTCCATAGCACAGTTGTAGATTTCTGAATGTTTCATAACCTTTTAGCCATAAAGGGACAATTTGGTCACCTCGTGTAATTTCATGTTTTAAGACAGATCATTAATCTTCTCCCAAGATAGTTCTAGTTGATTTCTACACTTTAGAAAGAAGATATTTTCCAGTGGCCAAGATGGTGTCAGGCTCATCTTGGCAGCTCCCCACTGTCTCTTCTTCATGCCCACCCTCTGGATTTCTCCAGAAGCTGCAGGGAAGTGCTGGCACTCTCTACCTCATCTTCCCCTAGATAATCCAGGTTGACAAGAAAATGCATCTGAGGTTTTTGTCAATAACAAACAGAACCTGTGTCCACAGTGTGTCTTGGCAGCCAGAAGGGCAAGGTGTAACTTGGGCAGCATTAAGCAGAGTAGAGCTAGGCAAGTGCTTTTCCTTCTTTGCTCTGCACTGCTACAGCCCTCACCTCGAGTACTTTTTTTTTTTCACTGGCAAGGGCTGCTCAGAGAAGCTGTAGATGCTCCATCCCTGGAGGTGTTCAAGGTCTGTTTGGAGAACCCTGGGCAGCTTGAGCTGGTAGGTGGCAGTGCTACCATGGCAGTGGGTTGGGACTAGATTGTCTTTAAGGTCCCTCCAAACCCAAGCCATTGATTCTATTATCTCAATCTGTTGAAGAGAAGAAGAGTTTACAAGACATCGGAAAGACAGCAGAAGCCGTTTCAAGGGTCACTAGCAGAGACATCTAAGTTTTGGCAAGAGGATAGGTCACCTAAATGGAGCTGATGAAATGTCCTCTCCTTCCCAACTGCTATCTGTTAGACTTATACAGCTGGACAGGGCAAAGATTGTCACAGAGAAAGGAGTCTTTGCCTTCATCTCAGAGATCTCCATCTCTGATATCTCCATCTCCACTCTTAGCAGTTATGTCTCACCAATGTGGCCAGTCTCTGACAGTTCAAAGGGAGAAGTGAAAATGAATGAGATGATCCAAGGGGTGGACGAGAACAGGCTGAAAGAGCTGGGACTGTTCAGCCTGGAGATGAGAAAGCTCTGAAGTGACCTGATAGCAGCCTTTCAGTCTCTAAAGGAGGAAGGGGACAGACTCTTTAGCAGGGTCTGTGGTGATAGAACAAAGGGAAATGGCTTCAAGCTTAAAGAGGGTAGATTTATGTTGGATATATGGAAGAAGTCTTTTTTCCAAAAAAAGGCACTGGAACAGGCTGCCCAGAGATGGGGTTCATGCCCCATCCCTGGAGACTTTCAAGGCGAGGCTGCATCAGGCCGTGGGCAACCTGATCTAGCTGTGCATGTCCCTGTTCACTGCAGGGGAGTTGGACTAGATGACCCTTAAAGGTCCCTTCCAATTCTAAGGGTTCTATGATTCTATGATCCTCACATGATCCAGAAATGCATTTAGCTGGCTATGTACCCGGGAAGGGAATTCCTTTTTTGCCTCTCCAGGCAACTAGCTGAAACCCTGAAATGTAAGATTTGATTAACAACATTTCCCAGTGCAGTGCTACAAGCATGAGAGAGTCCAGGGAGAACCACACAAGGGATCCTGGTTGCTCCACAGCCTCTGGAGGAAGTGAATAGGCTTGCCAATCCAAGAAGAATACCACTACCTGCCAGACCAAACCTTCATCTCAATTTAGATATTTCACTCCAGCTTCTGGAAGAAACCCTAGAGCTGTCCTTCTGAACAATATAAATTGCTACTTAGATAATTTTAAGTCCATCTTTGCCACTGGAAAGCCCATTCAATTGTAGGCTGAACTTGTTCTACTTTCATCAGAAACACTAAAATCACATTCCTCATCCTAACTGCTGTAGTTCTTCCACAGCCAAGTCTTATATATCACAGACCAGCTCACAAACTACTGCTATTTTATTTTCACATCTTCCACTGCTATCTCCCACTGTGCTTTAGTCTAATTATATCCTTCTTCCTTTGATCCTGACTTTCTATTTTGTGTTTGAGGCAATTTCCAAAGAGCTGGCCTAGCATGGGAGGAACTGGAGTGGTAGACACACTCAGAGAGCACAAGGACAGATACTCCCCACTTAGCATCACTGCACTTGGTTTCAGGCCAGCTAGGAACAGGAATCCCAGCACACATCCCATGTTCTTGGTTTGTACAGGTTTTCGTGGGTTTGCAGCTCACATTGCAAGCACTTGTCATGAAATAAAACTTTCCAGGAGTCTTAATAGTTAGACTGTCACTGACTGTAGGCTTACTGTGTGTTCCTTGGCTCATAGACAGTAAACGATTCCCATTTCATGGAGGTGGAAAACAGAACATCTGTAACTAGTGACATTCCCAGTCACTTGTAAGGTTTTTTATTCACAGAACTGGGATCTTCCCATCTAGCCCCAGACACCAGAACTGTTTAAACCTTGTAACCATTCCCTGGGGATTTAACCTTTTTTTTTTTTTTTTTTTTCTCTTCCTTGCATTTATCTCTAAAAGCTGCAGAATCTGCTCATTTTACATGGGTCAATTTCAGAGCTTTTTTTTCCCCCAAGTGGTTGATGCCACCAAGTAAAAGGAATTATAACTACCACACAACATATTTTTGCCTCCTAGTCTTAATTTAGGAAATGATGAAATAGCTTTGACTGAAAAAATATCAGACCAAGACAGATGATCAGCTTGAAAAATTTCAGCACAAACACGTGATGTTTGGCAAAATTAGAAGCAAAGGGAAAGAGGATGTTACACTGGCAGGAATGAGGCAAGTTTCGTAACAGTGACTGCTGTCATGTCTGCATATAAACAGACAGCCACTCCATAATGATTGCAATGAATGATGCCAAGATGAAGGTATTTAATTATTCAGAATTATTTTTTTTTTCACATAAATGTGCTTATTAAAAATTGATCCTATAGAAATATGTTTTTGCCCTTCAGATTGCTTGCAAGCACATACTGCAATCAATTAAAATAAAAATACGTTCTCCTTGATTTTGCTTTTCATGCTGTCTGATCTTGTTCCATCTATTTCACTGCCTCTTCCAGCTCTTCCACCAGAGCTTCCTCCAGTGCCCACCCACCCACACATTTGCTATCCCACTTTCCACCTGTTGTGTCCTGCTGGCTTGCTTCAGAGCTTCTGCCAACACAGCTATCAAAATAACCCTTTCTTCAATCCTGTTTCACCTCTCTGGCCATTTCCTTGAGCCCTGATGTCAACAATTTGGTGGCACAGCCATGTCATTCAGTCAGCAATTCCCCCATTTCCTCAGGTAAAGGACTGACTTCTTGCCAAGCAGCCAGGAAATATCTTCCAAAGCAGTAGTCCTCGACACAGAGTGACAATTTGAGTTTCCAAGAGTCCTCTGTTCCACCCAATACGGAGGTGTTCAAGGCCAGGTTGGATGAGGCCCTGGGCAACCTAATACACTGTGTGGCAATCCTGCCCACAAAAGGGGTTGGTCTTTAAGGTCATTTCCAACCCAAGCCATGCTATGACTCTATGATGATGCAAGGGTCTCTTCCTTGAGCCAAAGTCCTAGCGTCAGGAGGCAGAAAAGCACAACATCCAGAAGTATTATCCTTGATGTAGAACATGCCCTCTTCTCTTCCTGGTAAGGGGAGGGGGTACCTGCAGCCATCTGTCAAAGGCAAAGGAGAAGCTACCAGCAGAAAGAGCAGATAACTTGCACAGAACCTGACACAAGGAAAACTTGATATAGGAAGTGTTGATATGAGATTTTTGAGGAAGGCTGGGGAATGTCCAGCATCATGCTGTAGAAAGATCTTTCCTGGGTAAAATAGTAGGAAGAAGGGGAGAACTCTGCTCCTGATATCAGCAGGGAAAGATGTCCAGGGCTAACTGATGAATGGAAGAAGTCTGGAAAACATTATGTGCTGCAGATGAAGTTTCAGAGAACCAGTTCTGAGTATTCCAGAAAGAAGCATCCCACAGGGCTTGGAACTTCACCAGCACTGGTCTGGAAGCACAGCTTATGTGCAAACAGAGCTATTCATCATTGTGGCTGCTGGGCTGTCCCAAAGAGATGAAGCCCTGAAGTAGGTCCAGATCAGACAGGTACATATCACCTGTGTCCCATTAATGGCATTGCCAGAGAGGAGACAGGAAACGAGAGAGAATTAATTTCATGGTTGTCTCTCCAGATGCCAAGAAATGCATTTTAGGGAAGAAAAAAAATGCAAGGCAGCATGCCTGTTTCCCATGGCATTTCTGAAGCTGCTTCCGAAAATACAGCTCTTCGGTGTTAAGCTTGCTTCATTCATGAGAACCAAATTCCTCCTTGTACACGTGTGAGTAGCTGATTTATTTATATGAGAGGGAAGTGTGTGTGTGTGTGTGCATTATTTTTTTTAATAAATCTTTTTCCACACATTCCCACCTCCAATGCTGAATCTCTACCAGCAGCAGTTCAGTGCTGTCCATGTGGCGTAGATCTTGAAAGCTCAGACAGAAAATTACCATCTTAAACCAATCTTCACAGCTTCTGAAACATTAAATATAGATGGCATTATTGAAGCCAGCTGAATTACTCAGACTGTGTACAATGTGGTGACAGCGTGGCCAAGAATGCTAACAACTGAACAACACACAGTGCCTTGAAATATATGAGAAGTCCTAAAGGGAAAGTAATAGCTTGCTGTTGTATCGTGAAACATGCCTTCTTTTTCCTCTTCACCTCCCAGCCCACATTTCTTCCTTTCTCCCCAGAAGCAGTGTTACTTATGTACATTTAAATATAAATTATGGACATTCCTAGTAAGGTAGGCACATAGCCTAGCAAGACAAAGGCTCTCAGAAGAAAAGCATGGTTGCCTGAACGAAACCATCAATGCTAAGAAAAGAGAGGCAGATCAGAAGAAACCACAAGGCCTGAGGCAGTACTTAGGATACTAGAAGGCTGACAGAATAATGAAAAAGGAAAACTAGTGTTTGCCACAAGTTTAGCAGTTACACCGCTGAATGGTGTAATTTTTGCTATTTTTTTGTTCTCCACAGTTGCCTGAAAATAAATATGAGCAGGGAGCAAAGGAGGTGAAGAAGTTCAGACAAAAGGATTTCTCTGAGGTAGGAGCATTGTCTTTGGTCACAAGGAACAGGCAGTTTCAGCAAACCCACCCCATTCGGCCACAAGTGGACTCATCCTCCAGTTTCTGGAGTAGCTGCAGAGTGACCAGAAAAGATCTGTGGCAAACTCATTTGAAATGAGAATATCAGCCAAAAAAAGATGATGTTACATACTTTAACTGTGCTAACTCAGTTGAATAGATAGCTACAACATCTAGTGAACACAGGCAACTGAACGCTACATGTTATCTATATGATATTAGGGGGCAAAATATTATTTTCCACTTACAACCAGTGAAGGATTTATTTATATTCCTGTACGTGAAAAATGGGGAGCTCTGGTTCACTAGGTGCCTAAAATGAAAGCAAAAGTCACGTGCCTCAGAAAGGCAGGCTGAATTCCACCCAAGGTTACCTTTTTCAGTTCTGAAGACATTAAGGCTTGTACACTAAAAAGTAACCAAAACGAAGCAAGTTGTAACCTGAATAAAAGTGCAGCCATTTTCCCTATGGTACACCAGTACTGGAGACCTAAAAAGTATGAAATCATAGGCACTGAAAGGTCTGCAGAGATAAAGTACCCACTTATACTGCCCATTTCTGAGGTTTTATTCTTTTTCCTTTTTCTTCCCAAAGGAAGCTTTATGCTGTCAATTCCAACTTTATTTTATAGGGAAAAAAAAAAAAAAAAAAAGAGTTGGCCAGATGGAAAGGGACAAAAATCAGCAAGGAAAAGCAAGGAAAAAAAGTGTTTCAAAAGTCTTGCAGGCTGTTCACAAATAAAGAGGGGAACGATGATAAATATTTCTTGGCGGAGTCCTCCTTAAGTGGAAGGAAAAGAAATAATGAATCAAAATGAAATCTCGGGCACACGATCAATTGAAAAATAAAAATACATATCGCTCTGCCAGTGGACAGGATGGAAGGGTGTTTGTGTCTATTTCTAAGACAGACAAGATTTCATATCACGAATGGCCAGCACATGGCAGGCTTGAATAATGAGAAAGTGACTTCCCAACTGAGCAAATACGCATTAGTAACAAGACGCTGATGAGGCCAGACGAATCACCAAGGAAACAGGGGAATGTGAAAGACAAGTCAAAGAAGCTTTAGAAATGAGCCCTCGAGGAAGTTAGCCATGTTGCAGCAATAAGGGTGACATACGTGCCATACTGATGTATGACAAGGCATTATTAAAATAAAGAGCATGACTGTGGATATTTTTTTTAAGGGAGAAAAGGGCGACACAGTGTAATAGAGCAATGCTTCTCATCAATCGCATCTCTCAGGGACTGTCAATATCATAGTAATTACAGGGATATGATCATTTGGATGGCTCGTGGGGTTTGCAATGATAAGATGCCCAGTCCTGATCTTCCTGCCCTGAGCTAGTGAAAGCTCTATGTGGGTCAGCAGCCCAGCTCCAGCTTGTTTAGGGAATTTAACTGCAAAGTGTGCTTTCCTGCTTCTGACCAGAGGAAAAAAACATCCTGAGCATGTTAACTCTGTGGGTTAACCACCTTGTGAGAGGCTGGGAAGCAAGACACACACCTGAAGAGTGTATATGTGTCATGGTAATAATGAAGAACAATGTCCTACCACTTCCTTGCAGAGATGTTTGTCGTGCTCCCTTCTCCCGCTATTAGATTGACCACAGAGGTCCTATAGCTTCACAGCACCAAGCACAGGAGTAGGCAGGACTGAAATATGTCAAGTGAGAAAACAGACAGATGGAAGTGTAACTGTTTGAAGGGACGTTACGCAGAAGATGGAGTCAGGCTCTTCTCAGGTAAGGATTGAGAGCTAATAGACACACCAAGTAACACTTCAATACATCTCACATTTAGGGTAGCCAGTAACTGGAACAAGAGTTCAGAGACATTGTTGATTCTCCTTCCTTGGAGAAAATGTGAAAACAGCCAGACTAGGCCCCTAGCAAAACAATTCCAGAGCCGATTCTGCTTTGAGCATGTGATCTCTGAAGGTTCCTTATTACTTGTATTATTGTATGATTCTAAAGAATACATAATAGATATCAGATAATTAGATCTCCATTTCTTTTGTTTCCATGATGCAGAGTAATTCAGCCATTCAGCTAACTATGAAAGGATGTCTCTGGGACTGTGGATCTGCTGGAAAGAGAATGTGGATGGTGCAAAGAACAGCTTAACAGACAATCTACTGTTTTCTTTGTCAACCAGTTTTTAAGAGTTTCTCCCACTCCAGTCAAGAAAGACAAATAATCTCTTAATTCTGCTATGAACTGTTACATCAAATGAAAATGCTGAAGTCCTTAGGGTCTTCACAGGACCAACCTTCCTACCAGAAGTGAAATCCTCCCAGTTTACAGATTCTTTGTGCTAGCAGCAGGAATCCCTCTCTAGGATCTGCCTTTTATAGTGGACTGCACAAGGTCTTTATTTTCATGATGCACTGTGGAGAGGACCACATCTGTTCTTTCATGGAACTGCAAATGAGCATGACATAGCATACACTTTCTTAGCAAATCAAATCAGATTTTTTTAATTTTCGTTTTTCTATTCAAGAAAAAATATTCATTTTAAAGGAGAACAAAAAGGCATGACACATTTAACTAGAAGGACAAATGACATTAGGGAAAAAAATTAATTTACCCAGTGTTATTGCCATTTAAACATAGTTCCTTGCAGAAGAAGCAGAGTTCCTTGTAATGAAAGCATCAAATGCTTTTGGAAACTATGTAATCAGGAAGCTGATGCTAGCATTTAGGATCTTTTAAATAATTCACATAAGATTGCTAGGCTGTACAACTTATGAGACCTGTACTTCATTGCCACTAGATTACACTAGTGCACTAATGAAAATACTAGTTGTCTTCTTTCATATTTTCAATAGTGTTTTTCCTTCCTGCCAATCTCACTTCAACTTTACCATTGGCAGCAGGCAAAAATATGCTTCTCTCCATCATCTCACCACTATAACAGCAATCAAGAATATGGTGCTTACAGAATCTGTGGTGCCTTGTTTACACTTCCTTGGAAACTGTTGAAGTAGTGGTCAGAGAAATGGGAAATAAAACACTACTTTTAGTTAGGAAAGGTTGTTAAAAACAGAGGACAAACGTTTTGGCTTGTAGTACTTAGTACTTAATTGCCAGCTGCTCTTTTTAATTTTTTTTTTAAATAGAACCAGAAAGAGTAAGTATTTTCTGGAAGTTTGGACATGTACAGTACGGTACAGAGTCCAGAAAAGCATAAGAGAATAAAAAGAATACTTATGAGAACAATTCTCCCCATCCTGGAAGCAAACATATTTCTTACCAGATTCCAAACATCAACAACAGGGCAGGAGAAGAAGGGACTGGCCTGTAAGAGAACATTAGGTCCTGTTCCTTGCTCTTATCTTGTATCCATTCCCCATAAATTTATAAATAATGACCAATATTGCAATTATTACCTTAGTGCTGCTTTTCTAGGAAAACAGGAAGATCTAATTAGAATTCATACTTAGTAGAGTAATAAAAACATTTCCAACTTAATTATTCTGGTCTATTTATTCAGCAGGTAAAAAGCAAATACAAGGAGTAATGTTTTTTATCTCTTTTATTTACTCTTCTCTTTAGTACTGCATTTGGTGAAAAAGCAGGTTATGGTTGTGTATAAGTACACTGGCTGGATTATGTGCTGAATAGATATTTGGTGTGCAAAAGGTAGGTGAATATTAAAGACTACAAAGCTTCTCTGCCTTTAGGGTATATTAATACATATATCCATAAAATGCTCCATCTATTCGACAATGATGTTAATCTCAGCACTAAACTGATACTAGAACCTGTATATTTAAGGGTAAACGGTAGTTATAATGATCATGGCACTGACATGGCACTGGATTTGGCAGTTTTCAGCCAACAACAAATGTACCTGTGACTTCTGACATTTCACAAAGTTTCCAAGTGAGAGAAGGGAATGGCTGTGACAGTTAACAACCAAACATCTGTGAAAAATCTGAGAGCTGCAGACCTAAATGCCAGCTGAGGCTTAGAGAAATTTGATAGATGGTGGAAAAGTGATGGAAGTCTCTCATGATGCCCCATACTACGTATTGCTTAACCTTCTTGGACAGAAATGTGCTTTTTCTCCTGTTCTTATTGAAGGAGAGTGAACCACGGAAAGAGTAGATTCTTCCACTAACTGTTTGACAAAAAACTTCTTGTCAGACAAAATAGGCTAGGAAGGATCTGAGGAATATTCTTAAATGGGAAAAAAAATCTTCCAGTTAAGTGAGGAGATCTGAAAATGGCTAACTCTGCTACAGCGGCTGATAATGGCGGAAGACCAACTCATTGCAATGTCAGCACAGTGAGACCAACACTATATATACTGTCTTGCTTAAAAAGCTGACAGAGCCAGGACCCTTGTGCCATCTTGATGAGGGACCAAATCCAATTCACAATTGCTGTTCTTGTCCCCAAGGGAGCAGTGAATGTATAGAGGGATCTACAATGTTCTCCAACAGCAATTCTCACCCTCCTGACCACAGCTGCGAGGCACATCAGAGAGTGAAATGTTCTTCCCTGGATGAGCCTGAAATGACTTCTAGTCATCCGGCATTTATCAAGAGCCCTTTAAGATCAGACGAGTAATTTTCGGATGCATGTGCTATTTATTTTACACGCTAAATGACTGGTAAACTGCAAAAGCTAGTTCTCAGTAGGAAATGTCATGAGTAATGTGGCGTCGCAGAAAGGCTCTGTGTTGCATATTGAACAACAAGGCCAGGAACGTATTGAATAGGTGATAATTAACTGTGCACTCCCTGTCGGCAGCACTGAACAGGGAAGGGTCCCTGAGGCACAGAGAGCAAAATACAGAGTCTGTAGTTCTGGCAGTTCCTGCCTTCTGAGCACTCAAGTTTGGAATCTGTATTGCTGTTTGAGTTAATTTTATACTGTTTGGGGAAAAAAAAAGAAGAAGACGACGACAAGACAAAAGAGGACTTTCATCACGCTGCAGCAGAGTGGCACCCATGTGGGTCATTAACAGGGTCAGAATGTGTTCAGCCTCCTGCTGAGACATCCAGAGCTAACAGTCGATGGCAGTGGCAGCAGTGCCTCAGCCTTCGTGTCAGCCCCAAGCTTACCACCCACGACTATTCCTATTGTTCCTGCTTTTCACCTCAAGCAATGATTTTAAGTGAGGCACCCCCACACATCCCCCGCTAATGCAATAACCCTGTGGCTAGATTTTAATGCATCACCACCAATGAAGGGGAGCCTGTGCTGTCACTGTACGTTAGGAGTGTGAACCTGAGCCCAGATAATGAAAAAGGCCCCTTGGGGAACCTGGGCAATGAGGTGCCTCTTACATGTCCCAGGCACAGCTCAGCATGGGTACCAGAAGAACTATAGGCACTAGGGTACATTTCCTGGAGAAAACATAGGTGGAAGCATGGTTTAAATGGGGATTTCTGGATAATGGCCTTGCTTTACAGGAATTTACATCAAAATTTACATTGATCTACATATCGTGGGGCTGTGAGAGGAAAGAACATTAGTATGGCACATTCACATGATGCAATGAAGCACCATGCCAAATCATTAGCCTATAGGAAAATAAGCCAGATTACAACAGTTATGCAAACATGCCACCATAACTTGGCCAATTAAACCTGACCAAAAGGTGGAGCTAGCTAGTTCAAGTAAAGACCTATGCTAAAGGAATTAGCATATTTCCAGGGCCTGAATGGTGCTCTGTAGACTTAGGACTACCTTGAGGTTTAAAACATTGCACTAGTGGCTGCTCTATGGAGATGGTTCACAAACAACTTTGGATGCCCAGTAAAGATATAAAATTTATTTGCATGTGTGCTGATGACTGACAACACATACATGGCACACAGAGATTTTTCAAAGGCTTTCCATCATCAGGTAGATTTTACAAAGGATGTGGAAACCACATAATTGACTCAACAGTGATTCACTGTTAGATCCTGAGTCCTTGTTTCAAAGCATGAAGGTGACAAGTGCACTTCCTCAAGAATATTCTTTGATGGACAATAATCAAGAAAAACATTTTTTTCACTCTGTTCTCAGAATGGTTGAATGATTTTCATGAGAATTTTCTAAAAGAATTCTACTTACTATTCCACATAGAAAATGCCAAACCAAATTGAAATTTGGACAAGTTATATACGTGCTGAAATCTGAGTCGTTCAGTGGCAAGCATCAAGCAACACTACTAAGTGCTACTTTCTACATTATCTATAGTCATGTATCTGCTAAAACATTTCAGAAAAGGAGACAAGACTTAAAAATTTCTTGAAAGTGGGCTGTGAAGTATTGTAAAAATAAATAAAAATATAACATCCCTTCTTGTGATCACAGACTGTATTACAGAATACCAAGCACTGCTGAAAAATGGGACCATTTGGAAAGTGATCTGCTTGGTATGTGTGTTCACATATAGGAATAAATTGAAGACAGTGCTACCTATGCAGCAATGACAAGTTAATTCAATTTCTATCTCAAAATCAGGTAAAGTATATCTCATTTGTTACCATGGATACAAGACATCATTTCCATTTGTTTGAGATCTCACAGCGGGTATGAAATTAAACTGTGACACAATTTTATGGAGAAAGTTGACTCAAAACCCCACAAGTTCAATGCCATTAGTCCAACGGATTTTCTGTTTTAGACACAATAAATGGGGAGGTTGCTACTATTGCCCAACAGGTATATTTCATAAGCAACCATCTATGTGATTTTGCTGACGCTACTTAGAAAATAAACATTCATTTCATCAGTCCTGCAACTGTGAGAAAGCATCCTGAAAAATGTCCAGATGGTAAAACTACATTAAAAATACATTGAGGTTGTGCTATTTGCTGTCATTTGGCACCAAATGTTTACCAAAAAAATTCTTGATTCTGAAAATGTATCCACTTTTTCTCAGATAAATCTGCTTTACAGACTGCAGCTCAAATCAATTAATCTCTAGTTCTCAAAGTTAGAAGCAAAAAGGGTATATAAAAGAGTGGGAGAAATAGAGAGGAAAGAGACAGGAGAAATACTTTTTTTTAATGCTGACATATATGTAGGATTCGGGAATTCAGTGGCACTCAGTTTACCTTGCCTGACATTAATTTTAATATATAGAAAAGGATAAAAGAGAATACAGGTCTTTTTGTTAAATTATTACCACTCAAGTTCTGGGTATATGTTTAATATTTCATTGAGAGACTGATTTCCATAGATGCTGAGCACCTGCTGTACTGATGGATTTCAGCTAAGATTGTCATCCCTCAGCATTTACAAAGCCAAGCTGAGATAAAACAAAGTCTACCTAAATCAAAGGTTTCGTTCTAAATATTCATGGATGAACTGCATGAAAAGCACAGAGGTCATGAGATGTCATGACTACAGCTAATCATTGAAATCCAAAGCCATCATCCAGCTGCTTAATTGACTGATTATTTCCCACCAAATATTCTGAACTCCACCTCCTGTGCCTCTGTGTTGCTGCCCTCCTCAGCATATTGTCAGACTGGATTATCTGCAATGTCTTCTCCAGCTACTTGGGCCATCTCTAATTATATCCCACTGGGAGTTGGTAGGTTCAGCCCCCCTGGATGGCAAACAAAAAATTCAACCTCACAGCAAAACTGTCACGAACATAAAAACACTCAGAGGAACAGTGACTATAGCGTCCATTGCTCAGTTGAACAGAAAGATAAGTAAGTCACTCTCTGTTATTGGCTTGTGTTATTAACATTTTCTTGAAGATACAATAGCAAACTATTTATATTCTCCACTCTTGATTATCCTTCTTTCAGACCCCACGTAGGAAATGATAAAAAATGCAAAATGAGTGTTAGAGCTCTAGTCTTTTGATTTAGTAGCATTTTGTGCTGATTTTTCACTAATTTTAATGGAGAATTAGCAGTAGGCTGAAATTTAGAACAATATTTATATATGCAGTTAAATTTAACAAAGACAGTGATATTTAAACATATCTAGAGTACACAGAAACCTTAAGTATTTTTGATTAGTGGCTTTATTCCTGAGTACAGGAAAGATTTTATTCCTGAATGATCAATGACTTTTCTGTTTTGTTCCAAATTACTCTGCCATATGATAAATCACTCTGATTTGGTAAAACTCTGAGGGCTTAGATGGGGCTTATGTTCATATATAAACACGTGTGTAGTACTTAAGCTCATCTTGTGCTCCATTATTTGGTGTTAAGCAGGATTTGTAGACTGGTTGGATTCGATATGTTCTGTGATAGCAATGCAATTCTTAATCCAGCTGGGCAGCTCATATGTAAGTTAATATCTTCTGGCTGTGGAGTTCTGTCATATAAACCAGCTTAGTACAATCTGGAAGTGGGTACAACTTGTCCCCTTTTGGAATCTAATAACCATGAGTGATCGAGGAGGACATGTGTCGCTTCAGGGCATTCATGAACAAGGCGAAATTAACCTCTGCAGTGACATAGCTGAGCAGCTCTATTCTAAATTATAGCATCACAGCATCACAGATTGGTTTGTGTTAGAAAGGACCTTAAAACTCATCTAGTTCAAACACCCTGCTGTTGAAGGGATATCTTCCACTGGATTAGGTTACTCAAAGCTCCATACAACCTGTCCTTAAACTCTCATAGGGATGAAGCTTCTCTGGGCATCCTGTTCCAGTGACTTGCCATTCTCATAGTGAAGAATTTCTTCCTTATTTCTAATCTGAACCTACTCTCTTTCAGTTTAAAACCATTTCCCCTTGTCCTATTATTATATACGTTTTTCTTTTGAGCCTCTCTTAAGTACTGAAAAATTACAACAAAGTCTTCTCAGAGCTTTCTCTTCTTCAGACTGAATAACCCCAATTCTCTCAGCCTTTCTTCATTGCAGGAGTATGCATAGTTGGGAACCCAAGCTAGTGTCATTGTGAGCTACTGCCCTTGCTCTCTGTTATGTTATATATAGAGAGAAATGTATGTGTCTTTTCAGGAAAGAAGTGGTACCTGCATGTCGAACAAAAAGTGCTTATGTATTAATGTACATCTTAGAGAAAGGTCTAGCATTAAATGAGGAAGTTGATGGCCCTGCATGTTGCAGGGGGGTTGGAGATTCATGATCCTTGAGGTCCCTTCCAACCCTGGCCATTCTGTGATTCTGTGATTCTGTGAAAGCAGTGGGAACAGGTCTAGATATGGCAGACAAGACCTGCCCTGATCAATATCAGAAGCACGCTGTCAAATACAGGGTAATGCAGATAGAAACCTGAACCTCTCCTAAAGGGACATGTGGCAAGTTAATGGCTTACTGGTTATCAGCTTTGTTGCTGCACTGAACCGTTTAAAAATTGCCTGAATGGGAACACTACATTCAAGGTGCTTATGATAAAAAAATAAAATCTTGGAAGATAATACTGGTGTTAATATCCATTTGCAAATTTGCAGGAGGGCAATCTGGACAAACTGGAGATCCACAAAGGAGAGTCAGCAAAAGAAAAGACAAAGCTAAGAAGTGGAGATGCATCTAAAGATGCAGAACAAATGCAAATGAAGGTACCACTCTGCTATGCTGAAAAGAAACTTTCCTGAGCTCCTGTGCAGAATTAAGGCTAATTGGATTAAATGAGGAGAAAAGTAAAGGATGTACCAAAGTAATTTGCTCCTAACTACAACATGCATAGGAAGCTTTCTTGAATGATCAATGGGTTTGCAGTTTAGGTATTCCTAAAATGACTGTCCCTAAAAATGTCCCCAGTTTCTTCTCCCCATCCCCCCATACCTAAAATCAGCAAGATTTTGATTTTGAAAAGCAATCAATCTAGTAATTTGTGGATAATAGCCCTGCGTACAGCATAGATCCTTGGTAGCATTCTCCTGAAAGAGAAGACCTGTTTTTTTTCTTCCATGGCAATACCTGCTGCATGCCTTGCATCGTCTGCTGTAGGAACTGCAGCTGCTGATCCTTTGTAAGGCTTTCTTCTGTTCGAAAGAGCTGTCCTTTCTCTTGTTTCAGAAGCTCCACTTCGTTTCTATAAGCATCCAGTTGCCATCGAAGACTATCATTCTCTTCCTTAAGCGCGTATGCTTGGGCAGCTAGAGCTGAGAGAAAATGAAAATGAGAATAAATCAGTAAGTTGATTGTTTCCTTAGAAATAATGTGGAGAATATTGTCAGGGGAGGTGACAATAGAGCTGAAAGCTAGTGAGACATTTCAGAGCTGAGACAAGACCTAGCAGATCTGAAAACGATTAGGCTCTGGCAAAGGCTGTCACTGGGAAGTTATTTCATGGGATGGAAGGAGCCACAAAGCAACCCTGGATAATTCAAATGCTACTTGCAATCTAGCTGCTAAATTTAGGCTTATATTTGGGGAAGAAACTGGCATCCAAAGGCAAAACACTTCCCAACTTTGCAACATTTTTCCAGTGATGTTATGGGATCTGGTACAGTCATTTAATAATTAAACTAGTGTAGTGCAGATCCAATCAGATCTGTGCTAAGGAATTTAGACTACGTCAGGTTGTCTGAATTTAATCTGATGGGAGAAGAAACATGGAAATTTCTCACCAATCTCCCTATGAACTGCTTCGTAGCAATGGTTGCGAGAATCCATTTAGACAGAAAAAAGACGTAACAGAGTAAAATTATATAAAATGCAAATGCTCTGAAAAAGTGTTGGCACTACAAGAACATTACTACATTAAAGACATTGAAAGACACTTAAGTCATTTCCTTAGGAAGCTCCATTTGGCCCCTTTTCAATTTAGAATGGCATTTTTATTATCATAACTGATAGCAGGTGTTTGTGAAGAAATCGATTAGTATGCAGGGATGGAAATTACATTTGCCAAATGACTTGCACAGTCTGCAATATAAGCTAAAATTTGTGTTGCAAAAGGCAGAGGGCTATAAAGCATGTAGCAGGAACATTATTTAAATAAATTATCTAAACATAAATACATATAGGGAAGTACGGCATTCATTGCTTTAAGGATGTCGTTTTCATCCTATAGGAGAACTCACCCCTGGTAGCATTTACATATTGGCAGTGTGAGTGGTCATTTGGCATATCAAACTATCATACCACACTATTTTCCTTCTTGGAAACTGATAACACAACAACATTACAGGGCAGCTGTAATTAAAAAAAAACAATCTACCATAGCCAATTCTATCAACATTTGGTAACTGAAGCACATAACTGATTTACATTCCTGATTAAATGATTTCAGGCTTGATAGTACAGAATTCTTTCTTGTCCACCTACAATAGCAATATAGTTAAACTCCAAATTATCAGAAATAGAATATTAACTCCATTTAATGTTAGGCCCCACTTGACTAGAGCAGCATTTGGATATCACAGTATTTCATAACCAGTAGAAATGTTTTATCTTTGGTAGGATAAATGTATCTTTTTCTGAGATAATTTTTACTGATTTTAAAGTAATACAAATGCTTTATCCAAAATAAAGTAGAGTTAGCCAGTATTAAAATATAGGCATGGACTGGTTATTGCACTTAATTTGGATATTCTACAGAGTATCTCGGGAAGATTTAGTAAGAGTTACAGTATTGTTACATCAAATTAAATTGTTCTGAAAAGCATGTAATCATCCTTCTGTGACAAAATATACCCTCAAGAAATTACAATGATGAGTCCAATGGGCAAATAATCCTTTTTTTTTTTTTTTTGTGAGAGCCAACAAGCTATGCTGAAAATAGACTCTGAGCAAATAAAAACCTCATTCTAAAAAAAAACTTGTATCAAAATTTTATTCTTTGATTTATGTAATGGATTTGAACTAAATTACTTGAAAATACAGCTCGTCTTTGCAGTGTCCAGAAGTAAATAATTAAATAAAATGGCAGCCATTTGTACTGTCTTCCTCCCACCAATTGGACTGTCCCCAGACAAAGAATGGCATTTTTTACAATACTCAATTCCAGCCAGAAACCCAGATTCAGTTGAGCTTTAGGCTGCTTTAACTGGAGAAGCTCCTGTGGTGCATTTTCTTGGTCTTGTCATGGCCCAGATGGAGAACTTATTCTTTCCCACATAGGTAAATTCAGGTTATTGATGGGGCTGAGGACAGCACTTCTGTCTGCTACAGAAGCATTAAAATAGGGAAAATGCAAAACTCTTCTACATATTGTGAAAATAAACAACCTATAGGTGATGAACCTGTTAGGATTTAAAAAATCACTCATCCAAATTGCATTCTATATGAGCTTCAGAAGCAAAAGCTTGTTTTTCCTTTTGAAATGCAAAACAGCTTTTTTACTGCTAAAAATTCAGTTGCACCAATAAATGTCATTATTTTATTATTTTAAAATTATTTTAGAATGCCATGTTAAGATCTATATTAATAATCAGATTACTGTACCACCAAGAAGTCCCATGCAAGGATGGTGCCCCATCAACCTATATTCCAGATCCTAGAAGAATAAAGGCTGTGTTTGGAAAAGGTAACAGCATATTTTAAAAGAAGAGGGAAATATTTCAAACAACCTGAAATGTGTGGAGAAGAATACAGCAGAGATGAGTTTATGATATTAGGCAGAATTCCTAGATGTCTCCAAAATCTTATCAAAATTATTATACAATCTGGTGCTCTTCCTAGCCATTCACAGTAAGCAACTAAAGAAAGAGTCCAAGGTAGAAGTCCTTAAATAAGGAGGATGCAACACATACAGCTCCAGGATAATAGAATTCTACACTGTCATAAGCTTTAAGATGAATTATTTTTAGATTTAATCATTAACTATATGGTGTTCATACACACAGTTCTTTTGTTATTTAATTTTAAGCTACAAAAAAAAAGCTCTGTTCCTAATGTGAATAAAACGGTAAGTAAAAAAGTCATCAAATGGAGCATAAGTCAAAGAAAGACATCTGGTAGACCCCAGGGGCTCCATCTCATTCAGCACTGGGTAACTCTGAAACAAAATCAAAAAGATTCTTTTTGTTTGCACATCATAACCGTAATTTTAAGTTATTTATATTTTAGTGAATTAAAATCATTCTGGATTCAACGCAGTTATCTCAAATAGAGCAGTTTTCTTACATTTTATGCATACTGAAGAACACCTCATTGAATACTAAACTAAAATTTACGGAGAATTTTTGGATGTAATGGAATCTGCATTTTAAAAAATAAATATTTTTCCTATTTGTGCAGAATTATTTTTTCTATAATTTCATTATAAAGCCAAGGGGTGTATTTTTTGCTTAACAGGTTTACTTAGCTCATCCCACTGCAACTTCTGATTCCATTTTAATTTTTGGTAGTTCTGATACTCATCTACAGAACCCCTCACTGAGACACACTAGAAAGCTTCTTAGGGTAAAAGACAATTAAAGTGGAAAGCCTTTACAGAAGCACGATATAGAAGGAAGATAGATCAAAAGAAAACTCTGACAAGAATCCCAAATAACTTCCTGTAATGCAAGCAGAAGAGAATATTTGTACCTGAACGTACACAGCTGGCAACCAGCCCAACATATGCTTTACAGCATTTTCATGGAGGGATGCAAACAGATACCTGTCAGTCTGAGAGAATCAGCTAGAGGAAGATCAGACACGTAAGCGGGGAAGCCTTCTCATCAATATATTGAAGACATCTAAGAAGTTAGTGTGATTTGCTTGTTCTGAGGCAGCAGTGCCTCAGCAACAGCGTTATGGCCAACACTGGTTACATGCAGTGGATCCAGATTAGACCCAAAGCAAAAAAAAATTCTGGATTAAAAAAAAAAAAAGAAGTGACTGAAATACAGAAATGCACTGAAGTTTAAAGATGTATTAAAAATGTCTCAGACTGATGTCTCAGAGAAAAAAAAATAATAATAAATATTAAAAAATTACTTTTCTAGGTCATCTATTTCAGATGCTGTTAGGTATGTGCTTTTTTTTTTTTTTTTTTTTTTTTTTTTGCCAGCAGCACCGATTTGTGCCATTTACTTTCATCTAGTTTTCTGTGGTTATATCTAACCTCATGCATAATAGCTGCCCACGGAAGATGAGGTACGGTAAGTCTACACAGTGAAAATAATTGTAATTACGAGTAATCGTAGTATTTTATAACTCACACAGTGGCCAGGAAATAAACTGAACATCCCAAGCCTCTGTTTTTATATGTATGTAGTTATTGATTGCAGAACTTGGGGATAATTAATAAATTTCTAGCAATTTTATTAATACATACCTGGGCATTAATAACATTAATAACACTGCATTTAATATTAATGACAGACTACTAATTCACATATGGAAGACTCCTGGTTGAAATTCATAGGCAGTAGCCTATGAAGTAGCAGTAGCTTATCTAGCAATCTGGAATTAATATCTGAAAAACAAATGACCAAGCAATGGCAACAACAGAAAACTCTCTTGTAAATTCAATAGACTTCCCCATGATCTGCTAGCAGAAGTTTTCCGACAGATATTTTTTCTTTCTTATAGGTACTTCTAAAGAAACGGATTATAAAACTGACAACTTCTTATTTATTTATCTTAAGACTTTTAGTCTAACTTCTTTAGCAGAAATTCTCAGTGTTTTGGAACTTTTGCCAGTGTACCAATACATTGTCATGAAAACAGATGAAGAGCATATTTCCCAAGCTTCCCTTTCACCTGAGTTTTACTAATGCCATGATCCTAATTTCCTGACGTGAAAATTGGGTTTAAAATGATATGATGCTCCTTTTGATAACATCAACAAGAACAACATCAAGAACTGTCAAAATAATAGCTGTTGTTATGGTAATTTTTTGCCTGCATCAATTCCATTGCAGAGCATTTGTAGTGTCTAAAAAAAAAAAAAAAAAAAAAAAAAGCCAGAACAAAAAACAAACAAACAAAAAACCACAACATAAAAAAAAAAAAAAAAACAAAACCAAAAACAACTTGCCAGAAACAGCTACTACTTCAAAGAGTTTTCAGTTTGAAGGACTAAACAAGAACAAGAGGAGAGAAATAAGGACATAGAGTTCACAACTATAAATACAAACAATAGAAGTTATCCTTGGCTTCTATCTAGCTTGCTTGTTTTTCAAATAAGTGAACTGTGAAGCATTATAACTAGAGGAAAGTCAGGAAGGGAAAATGATTTTGGAGTATCTGGGAGGTCATGAGGTATGTGTTTAAGCTGTAGAAAACAGGGTAAGTTATACAATAATGTCAGTTGTCATTAGTAAGGAAGATAGTCTTAGCAGATAGCGAGCACAGAAGATCTTAGCTGATACTCTGTGATTCTGTAATAAAACAGCGTTTCAAGATTTCAAGATAATAGTATGAACTCTTATATAAGCCTTTCTCTCCATGCTGTACAGATATTTGAAAGGTACTAAAAATTCTTGGTCTTTACAGTTACGTGCTAGAGAAAATCTTTAAATAGAAATGAATGTCAGTGTAGATCATCATGCCCTCTAAACAGAAGAATCTCTTGAATCTAAACATCAATGCAACCGCTATATTTCATTAAGGAGGATTTGTCCGTTTGCTTCTCCTGCCTGAAGGCAACCATAATTGCATCCTTTTTTTTTTTTTTTTTTTTTTTTTTTTATTATACACAGAGGAGATGTTCTGTGGGAAAAAACAACAACAAAAACTTAAAATAATTTTACTAGCAAAGACAGCTTTTGGCTCTTCCTCAGCTGTCTTCAGGATCTCAGGTTCTTTCAGAAGGCACAAACTAGTCTCAAATAGCCCAAATACTAAGAAATTGAAATGCCAGGGGGTCCTTCCTGTTTGAGCAGTATTTTTAGCCACCTCTTGATTTGTAGGAAACAACTCTGTGGTTGGACTTGATGATCCTGAAGGTCTTTTCCAACATAACTGATTCTATGATTCAATGGTATGTTGTATGTTAACTTGAGAAAGGCCTCAAAAAAGAAGCAAAGTAAAGGTACTCTTGCACAAGGTCACATGGCAGAGGTCAGAATCTGGAAAGTGAGATGAAATGAAAGAAAATTTTTGGATATTTGTTCAATATAATATGTCAAGGACTTCCAGTACTTGAAGGGAACATATAAACTTCTCTCCTCTCCTCTCCTCTCCTCTCCTCTCCTCTCCTCTCCTCTCCTCTCCTCTCCTCTCCTCTCCTCTCCTCTCCTCTCCTCTCCTCTCCTCTCCTCTCCTCTCCTCTCCTCTCCTCTCCTCTCCTCTCCTCTCCTCTCCTCTTCTTAGTGACTCTAAATCACTAATCACTGACATTCAGATGTCAACAATGGGCGCACAGAAGTCTGTCTGACATTACCAAATAAAAGCAACACTATTCCTATATCGCATTCTTTAATGTATGCCTCTTCCATTGTTATCCTATGTTTCTACACAAATAAATTATGTCACTTGGCTTTTTTAAATAACCCCTTTGGTTAAAACTTGAAAGTAGCTAGTGAACTAGCCTGGATAAACTCTGAAAACAGAATTAGAATGGTTTAAAAATAAATAATTTGGGACAATTATAAGCTAATATAGCCATGGACCATTTTTTTCTTTCCCCTTCAGACATAATACAACCAAACAAGGAATTTCCTCATTTTTCCTAATGTTAGGCACACTTCATTTGAATGTCTCAGAAACTGCAAATTTAAACTCCAAAGGCACTAATTATCCTATATGTGGAGGGGTTATTGTCATTAATGTTAGTGGGAGTTAAGATCCACACGCTGGGAGGGAGATTTACTTTTTAAAAAAACCTTTATTCAGGTGCAGTTGCTTCAACGTCCTTTCTTCACCATGCTGCTTACATTCAATGCAGAGAAACTCATTATACCCGTTACATTCATGATGATGCCAGATGTTCAAATTGAATACTCATGAGAATTATTTTCAGACTCCCTATTCAGATAAGACTTGCTGGCGAACAATTAGTAAACAGTACGATGCTGCCAAAAAAAAAAAAAAAAAAAAGGATAAAAAAAAGAAAAATTCCACCATAATTTAATGGCAATTTTATCCATCCCATCTAAGACGCACAGATGTAATGTTTGAGAAACCAAAGCATTTCTCTGAATAGAGATTTTTTCAGTTTACAAAACTTAATCCTGCTTACCAGACTTCTGAAATAGTGCTGTTCTTTTCCAGGTTTAAAGCACACGTGGCTCACTAAGCAATTTATGAAGGCTTATTATTTTTTGTGTAATGAAGCATATCTTTTTGCAAATAGCAAAGAAGGTGTAGAGAGAAGGAGGGCAGATTACAGACCAGATGGGTCTAATAACAAAACTAGCAAAGTAGCGTGCAAAAAGTAACATGCAAATGCTGGTTCTGAGGTGGATTAATAATGCCCCAGGGAGTGGTGCTGCCAGTTCCTGTGATGCTATGATGAGTCTCATGACTTCTGACATTTTATTTAGAGTCTTAGAGAGATTATTAACTGAGATCTTCTGGATTAGCAGCCTTCCAGACTTTCTAGACTGTGGATCAGCACCATCTCTCTGTATTTCTCTGTGTTCTCCTCAACTCTGACTTTTTAGTTCAAAACTCAAGGGAAATCCATCTCACTGTTTCAGCCAGTCCTAGGAAAGAGATGCAGATTACTTATTGCAGTTTTACAAGTGGCTCAGGAGATCAGAAGAATGAACTGAATTTCTCAAAGGCCTTAAAACCAATATGACTAAACTCCTACTTTAACTCATCTTTCTACCCCTTTCTTCATACTTTCTTCTTTTTTCCTCTGCACTGGTTCAGCTCAGTTCATTTCCTCCTCCAACTCCAAACCTTTGTCCACTTGTACTTTCCACTTGCCTGACATTTCTTGATATTTTTCTCTGCTCTCACTCATATTTACTTTGCAGTATATTCTCCAGCTCTCTTACCAGTTTAGTCGCAGGTAAATTGCAGCATTAAGTACTTTGGACTATTCCTAAAAAGATGTCACATCACATTACTGAAATGCATAGTTAGAATTTGGAAGAGACTACCTTGTTACAAAAATATCAAAACTTGTCACATTTTAGGTCTATTTTGCTTGACAGCATTTCTTTGGAGAACTGGCATCTATGTAACTTGGAGATAGAATTTTGACAGACATTAGTTAGTCTACCCTGTTGAGACCAATTTCTCCAGGTCACCCGTAAAGACCAAAATATCTTTTGTTTCCTCTCCTTTTTGGGATACATTTCTTCTATTGCCACCCATGATATGTACTAAACCCAATAGACGTGATACACATTTAGAGGGCACAGGAGAGGGAAGAACCACAGACTGCTGTGGGTGGACTCTTGGCTGGGGCCTTGCGCATTGTCTTTCCTACTTGGTTATCCTCTTGAACTAGAGGCATAAGAACAAGTAATCCTAAGAAAATGCGGAGGTATAACTTTGATACTTATGCTTTATGTTTACCAATAGCTGCTTGAAAAAAAACACAGTCTTGGTGAAATATATTTGAGAGCTGAATCTCTTTTAGAGGTTCTGCATTTACTTTTTTTCTTTTTTTTCTAGTCGAGAAATTAAGACATTTCTGAAGATGCTGTTTTATGGATGCCAGCAAAGAAGTGAATTTTTCCTCTAATCAATAATTTTCAAGAAATGACTATTCATGTAACACTAAAAATGACAGATAAATTTCCAGTTTCAAGAGAGAAGGGATAGGCTCACTTAAATAAGAAAAGTGTTGGTTACTGGGAAGATGCAAAGTGGCATTGATGACCTACCTCAGTTACGAAAAAACACTACTTGTTTTCATGGTGCCTTGCACCTGGAGGTACAGACCTCTGAAAATTGGATAACACAAGATATGTTGATGAAAGCTCAGTGTTTCACACATTCCATGTTAGCGTTATGTAGATGTCATAAATGGATTTTATGTAGGTGTGTACATGTGATATACAGATTACCTGGGATACTCAGCATCACAATATATAGGTAAATCTCTGTATAGTTAGGTTACCAGTGGTTATTCATTAGGCATCAACTTAATTGGTCATAATTTCATTCAGATTTAAAAAATAAACACTGGCCTTAATAGGATACATAACTGTACTGCTACTGTTGACATTTAAACTGGAATTGCATTCAGGTCCAGCACCACTGAGACAACTTGAACAAAAATATCTGTAGAATGAATAAATATGAAGATACTGTAATTGCAGGGAACAAACCTGTTTTGAAACAAACCTGACAGTGTTCCTGTGAATCTCTCATTTTGTCATGTCCATTAGGATAAGAAAGGGCTGATCTGACTGCTTTCAGTGACTGCAGTGCTTTGAATTGCTCTGATTTATGGTAGGCAAATTCTGATCGTAAATGCAAAGTGCTCTATATAAATGTGAGGATCAACAACCTTTGTTAAAAATTCTATTGTGCCTTAAACTGTGGGAGAGTATTTATCCAGCTACCTCTCTGACCTTGTACTGGATTAGAATGCTGAGCTAATTTTTCTTTAAAATTGTGTGTAGCGCTGTAATAATTTCTCTGTTACTTTAGTCTCAGAAGAAAAATGGATCTTAAATGTAAGAATACTGTTTTTACCCTTTCTAAGAATTCCAAGAAGCTTGGAATTTATTGATTGTCACATTCATAGGTAGTTTTTCTTGAGTGACTTATCCCTTATGAGAATGGAAGACCATGCAGAAGAATTATACCTCCAAGTAAATACCACCTTTCTCCGCTCTGTCCTGACTTCAACACACTCAGTACCTGCAAACTGAGGCAGGCTACTGTGCTTCTATGGAACTTAACATACTTAGTAGGTATTTTCTCAGCTACTGAAGAATAAAATGTGCTGTGAGCTTACAGATGGCGGGGTTCTAGAGGGATTAGTGGTACGTGCAGTCCTTCCAGAAACAGACTTTTTTTTTTGAAACTTGCAAAAAGTGTAAAACTTTAAAGAAACAACAGTAAAATACTCCCTGTAACAGACTTTCTGGGTAAGCCACTGCTTAGGACTTCATATATGTGGGTGTTGAGCAGAAGGTGAGTGCAAACACTGAGCAGCAGGCAGTAAGCTTGTGGGATCAAGGTCTAACAGCACAGGCATCTCAAAACCTATCAACAAAACATGATGAGACAGACAACAATCTGATAATAGAACAACATGGGGAGAGGTATTACTTTTTCTCATGCTCTTCCTCAGCTGCTGAAAGTGCACACTTGTCTCCAAAATTCAAAATACAAATTTAAGAGAGAATATTGTCTGTAGCTGACACATGAAAAAGAAGCAATGAAGAAACTTTTCAGAGAGATCCCTGGCTGACATGTAAGACACTCTTAGCAACTGTAGAAGCATTCAACAATAACTGGGTACAGTAGCGCTTCAAATGCATGCTTAGCGCATTCTTGTGCCTAAGTAACATCTTGCTATACAATGAATATATGGAGAACTGACTAAATAAGCAAAATGGCAGCAAGCTATCCTCCCATTGAAAGGTTAAAAAATTACAAAGAAATTAGCACTCCTAATTTGGGAAGGGAAGGGAAGGGAAGGGAAGGGAAGGGAAGGGAAGGGAAGGGAAGGGAAGGGAAGGGAAGGGAAGGGAAGGGAAGGGAAGGGAAAAGTAAAAACACCTTCCCTTAAATCACATAGACATACCTTCTTTGGTATTCTTATACAAGTATTCAATGAATCACATGTTTGAACTAGTGGAGAAGTGGTATAAAATGGTATGTATCTAATTCTTGAGTCAGTCATTCCATGTACAAGATGGCTTTTCTTTGGTTTCTTTTCCCTCTGCTGTTAATGTAAAATTGAGTAAGACTAAAAATCACTCACCTCTAATCAGAACTGAATCTTCAACATACTGCTCATAAAAATGCTACACTATGGATATGTGACACTAGTTGAGAAGCTGATTTTCATGAGATAGTCTTTAAGACAAAACCAAAGAACAGGATATCACAAAATTCCTCTGAATCTAATATTCATTCCTCAAAGTAAAACAGCACTACTAGCCTGTTGTAATTTTGTGAATTTCTGCGGTGATCTAGCTTGAAGCACAAGCCCTTCTGAGTGGGCTTTTAACTCCTGGCATGCAACTACATCATAGACTGCTAGTCTGCTGGATGCATAGGGTCTGAGAAACTGCATAATTTGAGAAGGAGGCTTTTAATGTTTTGGAAAATTCAGCCAGCCTTACATGTCTCGTGACATAAGGATGCTCCCCAAGAAGGTAATTCTGAGCTTAGATGCTTGTACTGATGCTGGAAAAGATTCTGCTTTTTGATTATTATCTCTTCTGGTACCTTAGCAATGTCTGATTTTTCATGGATTAAGAAGGTAAGTGGATAAGAAGGTAACAACGTCTCCAACTCAAGCAACACTTACAAACTTCTCTAATTTGCTGGAGTGGAAAAGGTTCCTTAAAACAACAGGGCATGAAGGCCAGCATTATTAAGAAACCCCCAAACCATGAACGTAGTTCAAACAATAATATAAATGATCTTTCATAAGAGATCAGAAATAGAGTTTAGGCTGTGAGCCCCGTGAAATCACTCATGAAGAAATCTGTTCTTTGTGTTCTCTTCAGAACCAACAATCTTCACTATTATGAATAGGGCTCATGCTCTTGAAGGCTAAATACAAGAGTAAGAGCACAAAAGCTGAATATTGGAGAGGGCACTATAAGGAAGGTCACTTTATAGAACACATGAAGTGTAATTTGGAGAAGGATGCTAATACCAGCTATATCAGATTGTGAGGAAGCTGAAAACAGCATATGTTCTAATATTGTCTTTTATTGATTTTGCTGCCAACATCCCACTTCAACAATGTTACAGCCACACTTCAAGATTCTTAATAGAAGGAGTTGGAGAAAATCAATATACAGAGCTTGCTTCTGCTCCCATTGAAGTCAATGGGAGTCTCATTATTAACTGCAATGAGCACAGGACAGAGTTCAGCCTGTTTTGGTGCTTTGTGTTTGTTTTTCCCTTTCTTTTTTATTTAACCTCCTACGGGGCAATGCACACTGTTATTCTGTGTTTTAGAAAAGTCCCATTCAAGAAATGCAATTCCCTACTAAACTGCAAGTGTACGCATTCAGAAATGATGCCCTGCTTTATGAAGCCTAATGAAAAATTATAGCCTGTATCCTGAACAGGGAAAGTTATAATAAAAGATATAGGATTTGAAATAAATTCTGATAACAAAATCATTTCTTTCTTAAAAATATTTTCATTCAGATATCAAGCAAATAAATAAAAACAGTTCAGCTTTCATTGACTCATGAAATGTTACTTTCAATGCATGTTGTTTGCTGTATTACAGAGGGGATACACCCAAACTTCTTTGCACTACTATTTTAAAGCTATTTACACAAAATGAAATATGCTAAAATTATCTCCAAAAATTATAGGCATCATCTTCATTCCAACAACATGCTGTTAATTTTGTTCTAGCATGAATGCAAAACATATTTTAACATGCTGTCAAAATGAGATACTAAGAATGTCAATAAAATGACACTAAAATAAATGTAAATTTAGATTGCTGTCACAAGTGGCTGCTTGGTTTTGTGAAGATGTTAGGTTGCTATAGCATTTTCCATAGCAACTTTGCATCTTATTACATAAATAATCCCTCAGTGTCCTTAAAGCTTACTAAAAACAGGATTAAATCTATTCTCATATGTAACGATCTTGCATAAAACCTTATCAGTACAAAATACCCAGAAAACATAAGAAAATGTAATCTAGATAATAGTATTTCTGGCAGTTGAAAAGCATCAAAGCACAACAGACTTGTTTTGTAGTTAATGGGACATCCTCCTAAAACCCATATCAGGGGAGTGTCTTTGAAGTGTCTATTTCCTCTAAAAATGGAATGTTAGGTTGGTAACACCTTCAATGCTGGGTCCATTGGAGCAGCACAGACCTTCATCCCAAAGCCAATGGGTTGACCCACTACCTGGGAGAGGAAGAGGCTGCCTGCCCTGTTCCCTGGGGCAGACAGGCTTGGCAACTCTCTTTAACTCCCTGAAAGCAGGTTGTGGTGAGGTGGGGGTTGGCCTCTTCTCCCAGGTAACAGTGATAGGACAAGAGAGAATAGCCTCAAGTTGCACCAGGAGAGGTTCAGGTTGGATATTAGGAAAAAATTATTCTCCAAAAGAGTGACCAGGCACTGGAAGAGGCTGCCCAAGGAAGTGGTGGCATCTCCATTCCTGGGGATATTCAAGAACAGTGTAGATGTGGCATAGATGGCATGGTTAGTGGGCATAGTGGGGATAGGGAGATGGTTGGACTATATGATCTTAGTGTCTTTTTCCAGCCTTAATGGTTCCGTGTTTCTGTCTCCAGACCTGATTCACTACAACATTTCTGCTAAATTCAGCTGCACAAGTAGAATTAACAAATGTAGTTATGCTACAAGTAGCATAACCAAATGGACTTAAAAGTGGAGGCACAAAATTAAGCCCCTGAGTACATGCTTCCTGATTTTCAGCCAATTTTTGTAAAAGTGATGAGAAAATCAGAATGCATTTTAAAGTACAATATTGGAGTCTGCCTCATGATGACAGCTCTGAACTGGCATGCTGGGAAAAGCACTAGAGCAGACTATCCTTGCATTAAGGGAGTAATCATTTTGTGCTGCTTTCTAGTGTTCATCTCTGATGGTCCCAGGGAGTAAAGCTGATTGTTTCCGTGGTCTCCAGAGCATTGCCATTCACAGGGAAGTTATGCCAATCACAGAGCCCAAAAAGGGTTATTCAGCTGTCTTCTCTGGCCAGAGAGGGGGATTGCATCAGCATGGTCACAATTTGGCTTTTCAGACCTAAATTATTTTCTTTTTGAGACAACTTATAAAACCTAGTTAGCAGATTTTACTTACAGGTTTTATTTTCCTCATGTAAGTCTCTGTATGCTTACTGCCATAGGGCTGATTATGGCACCAGCTGCTAATGGCTTTGAAAGAGTTTTGATTTATCTGAGGAATAAACCAATGCCAGCCCATTAATTTTTAAAGTAAATACGTCTTGCTATTTTACATTATCTTTACCAATAAGTGATTAAAAGGAAGACAAGGAAATTATGGGCTTGCTAAATATCAAGATTGCTTTCACAAAATCTGTGTTAAAAAGCTATTAAACGGAGAAGTAATGGCAGAAAAAAATGTCAGACTTTTGTTTAGAACAATAACTCCTATGAAAACAGGCCAAAAAAAAAAAAAAAAAGCTCCCCACCCCCAAAAACCACATACAGGGTTAGGTTTACAAGAAAGGAAAGGGAGAACAACCTGATTTTGGAATCAGTAGGAAGACAAAGACCTGACATGAAATTCATCACGACACCAGGTCAGGCAGAGGGAAAGGAAGAACAAAGCTCAGCTCCACACAGCTGGGGCTCAGTAATTTCTATTCCAAGTTGTAAAAAGATTGTAGTGAGCTTTCCTACTAGCTTAATCCTGCTATAAAGCACAGTTTCCATCACATGTGTGCATCTCTGCATTCAAACAAGACTTAAAGAAAGCAAAAGAAGATTACATTGCAGAGGGGGGGAAAAAAAAAAAAAAAAAAAAAAAAAAGATGTATAAGCACCAAGCAGATCACTTTGGTGTTGTTTCAGGCTTTCTTTGAAAACTTGCCAGGCTTGCAACTTTCAGAATAGACTTCAGGACAATACTATAAAGCCTGTCTTATGCTGCATGCACGAGGTGCAATTGTCACATCTTGACTTTCACAAGGACTTAGGCTCTCTTGCCAGATGGACTGCCCGCCATCCGGACTGTCTCCTATGGCAACTAACTCCACTGATGTTGCAAAGAGCAAAGATCGGCTCAGAGGAGCACTTTAAGATACAGGCTACTGTCCAAGATGTCAAGAGCTGTCGTGTCTAAACTTGGCACCTGCCTAGGTACGTTTCACTATCCTGACATGGAGGTCTCAGCTGGCCTGAGTTGGAAGGCAGCGCTTATCTTGTGCATCCAAACTGGGCATATGCTGATTAATCTCCAATTTATTATTTGCATGCAATCACTAGGGAAAGCACATTATTAAGATCATAGAACCATAGGATCATAGAATGGCTGAAGTTGGAGAAGACCTTGAAGATCATCTAGTTCCAACCCCCTGCTGTGGGCAGAGTTGCCACCTGCCAGATCAGGCTGCCCAAGGCTCCATCCAACCTGGTCTTGAATGCTTCCAGGGATGGGACATCCACAGCTTCTCTGGGCAGCTTGTGCCAGAGCCTCACCATCCTCTGAGTAAAAAATTTCCTCCACCATATAACCTAAATCTCTCCTATTTTAGTTTAAAACCATTCCCCCTTGTCCTATCACTATCAGACCATGTAAAGAGTCAGTCTCCCCCCTGCTTATAAGCTGCCTTCAAGTACTGAAATACAGAAACAAGGCCTTCTCTTCTCCAAGCTGAAGAAGACCAATTCCCTCAGCCTTTCTTCATAGGAGAGGTGCTCCAGCCCTCCAATCATCTTTGTGGTCCTCCTCTGGATCTGCTCCAACAGCTTCACATCCTTCTTGAGCTGGGGGTGCCAGGCCTTGATGCAAAAATGGGGCCTCATGAGGGCAAACAGAGGGGGAGAATCCCCTCCCTATCCCTGCTGGCCGCCCCTCTTTGGAGCAGCCCAGGATACTGCTGGCCTTTTGGGACACTTCTGTCTCAGATGCATCATCACAGGTAATACAATGGAGCAAAATGTTCCAGGGTCCTAAAGAGTGGGCTGTTCCAAATATGTTTGGCTGGAGACAGCCCTCTTCTGAGGTGTTTATAATCCATGCAGACAAGACAGGCAGTGGGGGAATTAAAGGAAGTATCCTTGCCTCCACTGAGAAACTATGCATGCATTGATTTGTCCTGGCATGAATTCTGTAGCAGAACTGGGACTTGGCCAATGGCTCTGGGACCTCCGTTCCATCTTTCCTGTGTTCCTCTGCAAGCACCATGTGTTCCTTCCTTTCCCCTGGTGCTGGCTGCCATCTCTCACTGCAGCTGGAGTTGCTGGAATTAATGGTGCATCACAGGGAACTGCAAAAGCAAGAGATTAACCCACCTCCCCTTAAAAATAAAATTATAGGTGACTTCTAAGTATAAACCAAACTTCAGCTCTTTCCTACAACATGCAGCTTCACTTCACTAATTCTTAAAATTACTTTGGAGGCTTTTACATGTGGATCCTTACTCCCAGTGCCAGCAGGTGGGAGATGAAGCATCCATAAATCCTGATCGTTCTGAAGATTTTCCTACATCCTCTAGACTCCAGCACAGAATCTCATTTTTTTCACAGATATAATGCTTCAGTAGCTGCACCTTGACTTTCAAATGTATTAACTGAGTTGCCAATCATCATTATTTTTTTTTTCTTAGTAATCTCCCAACTTCAGCAATCCTCTTGTCCCTTTAAACTATAGAATCCACAACGCAGAAAAATCACTGCTCAAGGGCTGAATTTTGAAAAAAAAAAACCCACATTGTTCTGAAGGAATAGCTGTGCCCACAGATCATACTCACTTACTTTCATGTCAGCCTTTTGCCATCTTTCCCCATAGAGCAAATAATCTTTGGTCTGTAAATCAAGAGGGGGGGATTCCTATGATTAGGCATGTATTCTGGCTCAGCTAACTTATTGTTTTCCCTGTTCCCTGGAGTGTTTAGGAGGGTCTGGCATCTGTTTGAGATGCTCTCCAAAAGAACAAGCAGGTAGTGAGCCTTCACTTTGAATGAGGATTTAGCTTGTACATACTAGAGTAGAGTACCAACTAGCCCAAAGGAGAATGACCTGTAAAACACCAGGAAGAGCAGAAGATTTTTGTGCAGGAGGCAGCCCTGTCCTGTATACTGAAGGATGGAAGACAGGTCCAGGAGCCCAAAGGTCCCAGTTCTTATTCCAGCTGTGCTGCAGAGCCAAAAAATCAGTAAATCAGGTTCATAAACAAGTAGGAGAAGAGCAATTGGCAGACAAAAGTAGAATCAGAGGAACAGAGAATCCTTTGAGTTGGAAGAGACCTCCAAGGGTCATCTAGTCCTACTCCCTTGCAATGAACAGGGACATCTACAGCTACATTAGGTTGCTAAGAGCCCCATCCAGCCTGGTCTTGAGTGTCTTTAATGTCAGGACATCCACCACATCTCTGGACAGCCTGTTCCAGTAGAGGATTCAAGTCTAGAATGGAGTGATGAACCTTGCAGCAAGTCCCCCTTCATCTGTTCCCTATTGCCTCAAGAAAGTAGCAAGCCTGAATTTTCCCAAACAAATAACATGCAGATTTCTAACAGACAATACAGATAGCTCTACTGCAAGACTTAATACCTTCCACAACTTGAAAAAAAGGACACAAACCACTTTTACTAACAGCTTTTTCATCATCTGTCCCAAATACCTGGAATTTGCAGTGAGGAGCTGTGAAATACTCAGCACCACAGTAGCTAACAACGCTTGTAGATGTGGTGTTATTTCTGAATGAAAAAGGTTTGAGTAACAGAAAAAATTACATTGGAGGACTGCTGAAACTATAGACTTCAGTAAGACAGAATGAGGTCCTAGGAACCAATCTAATTTGTTGAATTAATTTGAAATTATACCTTCATAGACCTGTGATTTAACTAGGTGAATTAATGAAAAAAAAAATCTGACACCAGTGTGAGAGTCAGGGGGAATGTCTGTCACCTGTTGTGGATCTGGGAATGGTAACCTCCCAGAGATGTTCTTTCTACTTTCAAGTAGATGGTGAAATGCATTGACCAGGCTGAAAAGTAAACTCCACAGGAAAATCCTTAGGATAGCAGAACAGGCAGTCCAAAACTCTGGAATTATCCAAATCAATTCATCATGTCTGGTTGCTTCAGATATTTTTGGATTTAGACTTTACGTGTACATTCTGTCCTTGAATTGAAGAGAGACAATATACTCCTTGTGTTACTCAAGCTCTGCCCTCCCCATGGTTAACTGTTTAGGCAAACATTATAAGAGAAAGGGTTAAAAATAAGGAAAGTGACAGTGTTTTCTCATCGCACAGAATTGTTTCTTTGTCAAATAAAAGACATTCTTTGTTAAACAGAGGTGACTATGAATAGAAATAGCCACTCCACTGATATAAAGGAGTGATTCTGGAAGAAAAGAAGGCTAACACCAATAATAATTTAAAAAATACTGTACATAAAAACGAAAAATAAATGCTCTTCTCTCACTTTCTTTTCATTTGTCCATATTTTATATACAATAACTTCAAGTTCCTCATATTGTCAGTGGCAAATGAATCAAACCTACATGCTTGACTTGAGAGTAGAATGTTAGAAGAAAGCTATAAAACATAATTTTAGAACTGGAGGACTATATATATGCAGCAGGCTGGATCATCTCCACTAAGATCAAGAGGATGATGAATGGTGGAATGGACAATGATGGACAAGTACTCAAGTGGATTCACACTGCCAAATTTTGATTTAGTTTGCAACACAGTTCTGGATTTGCTGCTCTCATCACTGAGTGGTGTCAAGTGCCATGTTATAACAATACAAATAAATGGAAGTAGTTTGGTACACAGTAGTAATCTCAGATATCAAGACATTTGACAGAAATGTCCCTTTTTATAGAAGAAAAACAAACATGCTTTCTCATTTGTGATGTCATTAATCAGAGGCAAAAAGAATGACTTGCATACTCAGCCCTAGGCATGCATATGTTAAACCCAGCTGAACTGATAAATATGACAATTCAAAACATCATTACTCCTTTTCTGGAGCGTAAGCTGTTTGTATTCCTGACTCTATCTTCCTGTTGTTAATTCTAGTGACTTCTCTCCACAAGATTGGACATAGTCAAGGTAAAATGATAAGACATTCAAAACAATCTCTGATTGCTAGCAGTGCTCTGGCTGCAGAGACCCACTGTCTCAGCTCCACACTAATGGTCTCTAGAAATTTCAAATCCATGTAGTAAAACAAGCAAAAAATAAGGCTGTCTATTAGAGGTTTTATTGATGCATTTTTTCTTTCAGAAAAAAACATTAGTTCTCCCTTCAAGAGAAATACTTTTGTAAAACTTTCTTCACTAGAATGATGATCCTTTCTTCAGTCTTTAATTCTGGAGTCATTTGAACTCACCACACAGTATTTTGAGGAGTCAGTTTGTCTATGAACACTTCAACTCACTGAAGGGATAATATTCTTTCCTTTCTGAATATGGTGCCTACACATAGAAGTATAGACCAAACTTGTCCTCTTCAGACTCAAGGTTTCTTTCTTTACTACTTTCTCCTTCTTCACCTTTTGTAAAGCTCACTGCTAGCTAGCAGTTCAGTTTTGCTTTGGCTTCAGCTTCTGTAAATTTTCTTTCTGAAGATAAGTTTCCGGCTAGCTACTCCCAACTTCATTACCCCGTGTTAAGAAAACAAGCAAAGGTTCCATCCAGATCATGTTACCAGTAATTTAGTGAGTGTACACACCGAAATAGCTTGGGTATACTCATAAGAAGCTGAAAAAGTTGCTCTGCTTTCCAAATATTACAAGCACCATAGTTCTTTCTTTCATGATAGCCATCTAATACATATCAGATTAATGCAGTACACAGTACTGTACTGCAAAACATATACTGTTTAAATTCAATTCCACAAAACACAGTTAAACTTGTATAGTGTATTAGTTAGAGAGGCTCTACATTACTGTGTACTTACTGCAAAGAATGGTAAGGCATAGAGAATACTGACTGTAACAGAACTTCAATGGTCCCGTAGTAAGTTAGTTTTGACAACCATGGAATAAAACTGTATTATGCAGGATTGCAAACAGTGTACTAAAGACACGTGATACTTTCAGCCATGGGCAGAATTGGAGAGTTTTCATCACTGTATATCACAGCAGGCAAGAGAAACCTCATGCCTGCTATGTACAGCTTGTACCATTCAGATAACTAGTTTATGAGGATTTAAAATAAGATACTGTTTTATATAATCAGCTATTAATTTATCACTTCTCATATGTACGTTTTTTGTTTGCTTTTAAAACAACAGCTGTATGTACTTGGAGACATCATATTGGGATTTGGCTTTACCTGAATCATCTACTCTCAGCTTTTTACTGGGATTGTCACCACTGTCATCATCAGACATTTCCATCTCCTCTTCCCGGCGGATTCCCATGAGCTGTTCGCTGTGAGCATTTCGGAGTTCCTAAAATCCAAAATGATCTTTTGTCAGTATTAACTTCCATAAAGTCACCGCTTTATCAGTAGTATTTGTTTTTAAAACTGCTCTGATTTTTAATTATACATAATTTGTCATTGTAATGTTATGTAGTTGCCTATGAATATGCATAAGAACAGTATCATGAAGAATTCTTCACGAGGAAGAATAGAATTTATAAAAGGTAACACTTGGGGAAAATGAGAGAGAGTGAGTCTCCATGTCAGGTGCTCTTTAGTTCAGCAAAACACAGAAGAATGTTTTAGCAGCAGAGATAATGCTTAAAACTGATATGAATTAGTCTGATAGAGAAATTGTCGGCCTTCTTAAGGTATAAAGAATTCTTGCTTTTCACTGTCACTTGGGGAAGGATTCTTCTGGTCAAATGTAGGTTTCTCCACTAAAACTTGTTCCTACAGACATCCTTCACAGAAATGTAAAAAGCCTAAGCACTTTGGGCAATTCACATCCATCACGTAACTATCAAAAGTCAGATTAACTGCACTCTAAAACTGCCTAGTTCTCCCCACTGACTGTAAGGGCAGCTGGGAGCAGTCAGTGGTGATGGAGCATCCTATATTTTAGGCTTTTGATGCTGACCAAAGCAGTCTTTCCTCTATCCCCCAATGCCCAGATTGCCTTGGGTTTGAAAGACCCAGCCTGACAGCACTGTCCTGAAAGTTTCTGCATTATGATGGGAGACAACTACTTGGTGTCTAGGTGACCGCCACAAGGGCAGGGAGCAGGAAGCCAGTGCATGTCTCCTTGGGGAAAGGATCATCAGACGTGAGGGCTTTGTGGGAGTCTAGACAGTCTTTGTTCCCAGCAGAAAGGCTGGCATTGGTACAGTGGCTGGCTTTTTAAAGGCAGTGCTGAGAAGATTGAGAGAACTCTATTTTGTCCTAATAATCCTGTCAGGTGTAACACGGGGATGATGCACTGTGATTAGTGTAGGCCTTTTCAGCCTGCAGACAGCTAATTTTTCTGCCAACAAAGAGCCTAATTCCCAAAGAGGTGGTTTGAAATCTTCGAAACAAGGAAAAAGCTCAAAAAAGGAGGAAATGGAATTGAAGAGCCCAACCACAGCTCCACGCAATTAACAATAAACCGTCAGTGAGGGACTTTGTGAAAAAGGAAAGGCGTTTCCCTTGAGCTGTGCCCGTGGTTCATCAGGAGATCTCAAATAGTCTGATAAATGTATACATGCCCGTTAATCACAGCAAAGGCAAGGAGGCTAATTAGTGGGCGTTCTACATCAAAGTGATTTCAGATTAAAAAAAAAAAAACAAAAACACAACAGACTAAAATGGTTAATTGTCAATCAGTATCTCACCCGATAGGTGACACGTCTGGAAGAAATTAGCAAGCTTATTTTTTCATTGGAAAATGCCACTTGCACTTTTTTTTTTTTTTTTTTCTGGGGAATACTCAATACATACAGGAGCAGTATGCAGTTTCCTCCCCTTTATTCTCTCCTAAAGAGGAAACAACTGGCCTTGATGCCTCAATTTCTACACTATCAGTAAAGCCAATAATTTTCCATGGAGAATACTAATGTGCATGACTGTTTGCTTTGTGCTTGGTTTTCTAGTAAAGCTTTCCTAAAGTCTGAAAAAAAGGGAAGGTGATCAGGTAATTAACAAATCAGCAGAAAATGGTTAGACTATATCAAAGCTAAATCAAAGCTGTAATTTGGTACATTTCCATCATATTTCACATCTGAAAAACAGGCATTTCTAAAACATATTGTTTTACTGAGAGACTTTGTATGTTTTTGAATTGCTTTTATTATCCTATTCTCCTCTTTTTAGAAAAACAAAAGGCAATAATACTTGAAAAAGCAAGTAGTAAGTTAACATTTCTAGAAAGATCAACTCTTAAACATTTTCTTCCATTAAATATTTGTTTATTTGTCAATTTGCTCTATTTTGTAGTCAGCAAATCAATGATACACCATATCCCTTTATGGAAAGTTAGTTTAAGAAGGGATAGTCTTAGCATAATTGAAATAAACTACTAACAAATCAAAATCTTCATACCTTTCAGAAAGATAAGACAAATATCAGCCCCCAACTTCCCAGCTTCCAATTAAACCAAGGCTTTAACCACTACTTTTATGAAATATTGTGAGCAAAATGCAAAATACAGTTTGTACCAATAAATTATGCTAACATTTTATTTTAAGTGTCCCATTATCGTGAAGTCATTTGGTATTCACCATAATAGCGCCGATAATAAAGAATTCATTTGGTATTCATGTGGATGTTACATTTAGTGCCATTGGTATTCAACTGTAATTTAGCATTAGTTAATGGGCACTTAAAATGTTATCCAAATGATTTATATCACAGCACTTAGTGTTTCTCAAACTAAGTGTACAACACTCATTTTCCAAGTGTACTACAAAATAATTAAATAAGTGCACCTTACCTTCTAAAGTTTTTATTTTGAGACAGAGAAAAATCATTTAGAGGACTGTGATACTAATAATCGACATACTGTATTATGTGAAGATAAGCCGACTGCGTTTAAGTTGCTCATATTAAAAAAAAAAAAAAGAAAAAAAAAAGAAAAAAAAAAAGAAGAAAGAAAGAAAGAAAACAAAGACAGTGGTACTTACTTTTTAAAATACAGGTTCATAGCGTATATACTGAATTAAAAAACAAAGCTGGATGACCAAAACATGAGGTCTGTTGCTTCCCTTGCTGCCACTTGCAGCAAGGAGAGTTTGAGTCCCAATTCCTATGCTCATGCTTATGACAGTCACACATGCATGTTCCCACATTGCTAACTCTGCGTGGCATTATGATTGCATTTACACTCTTTTCTTTGCAAGCAACATACTTAGAATCAATACAAATGATTTATCTACTTTAGTAAAGAAAAATATAAAACAAATGGGAAGGAGTATGTCGTAATTCTGGACTGAATATGCTCAAGACTTTATTTAAGAAAGAAATTCTCTTATTTTATTTTCTGGCAAAGTTATTTTAGAATGACCATGTGATGGTACAACCAGAAAAAATCTGTGCTACAGAATCCTCCTTTAGAAACCAGATCACGATGACTCCTAAAAAGATGTTCTTCTTTAATAATTCTTAATTCTCTTCTTAGTTGAAAATAGCGTTACTAATTTCACTACTTCAGTTCATTATTTTAGATAGTAAACATATTCCTCCAACAATCTCCAAAATCTTGCATGAAAAATAAAAACACACTGCTCTCTGTCTTAGCATTATTTAATGACTGTTATCCTTATGAGAGCAATGGGAACAATTCATACTGTAAGATGAGATTGTAAAACGGCCAGTTGATTAACAGCTAAAATGGCAGCTGTAAATATTGCTGAGTACACTATGTCCAGCTACAATCACACTCGTTCTGTGTCAATCCAGCTGTGAGATGATGGATAGAAAGTAATAATAAAATCACCAACCTCAGAATGCTTTCGCCAAATGTCTATGTTCTTTCGCTGGGCTTTCGAGAAATGGTCCCAAGCTTTTTGTCTGGTAGAAGCGTTGAAAACGGCGACAATCTGCTCAACTTTGGTGAACAAGGAAGTCAAACAAGACAAGCAATTTATGTTGTGATCACTATAGAGAAGCAAAGCAAAGACACTAGGAGTCTATGGATGATGTCATTACTGAAACAACATCATCAATATCCATCCAATGATGTGTCTTTTGTACTTACATTTTATCAATGTTGGAGATGTCTCCCTTCATGTCTGTCTCCACAACTTTAGTCTACACAACTTATAACCACGTACCAAAGAACATGCATGCAGCTGCTTCCCAGTGATGTCTGCCATTATTTTCTGTGCAGTCATGTGCCTTTATGTGTGCGGCTACAGACATGTGACTATAGGCATGAAACTCAAGGCATAAACCTGACGCATACTCCCCTGTGACAGCTGCCTGTAGATGAGTAGGATGTACAAATGAAAGCATGAAAAACAAGCAGGATTTGCTCTCAAGTGTGGGACAATGGGAATTTGCCAGCAGGTAGGAAGGGCTAAATCATATTTAAATGCTACATGCTGTAGCAGCAGCTGCTGCTTCTCTTTTATTTAATATATAGAAGCTCACCTGTGCTAGCTCATTTCCTCTCATGTCCATGGTGTACTCTTTTTATATATATGAATGGTTACATTTTTCTGCCTTCAAGGAAGAGATGTGAAATGGGCTTCCCTCATTCAACTCTAAGGAATTCATTCTGAAGCCAGACATCATTGTATAGGGCAATTGTCAATGATGATTAGGATACTTAAGTTTTTAACTGCTTCTTCATCCTAAACCAGAACCTCTTCTCCCAACTCTATTGTCTTTCTCTTCACATCAGTTACAAGCAATGCTGCCCTTCCAAAACAGTGAGCTGCCTCAAAATGATTTGGTTGAGATGTAAGCTGCCTTGATCCTGGCACAGTTAACTACAAGACCTCTGGGTTCTTGGGCTGAAATAATATTCACTCTGTTTTTTAAAGCTTTGCTTGCAGTACTTCCTTCTCATCTCCTTCATTGAAGGAGAAAGTAGCAGAAGTGCTGTAATGACCTCTGATCTGGTCTCTCACCGAGTTGACTGCCGTCTTCTCTCCTTCACTCCTCAAATCATAGATGTGAAAGATCCTGTTATATATAACAGTCTATTATTCCTAAAATGGTGAGCTCACTTTGTAAGTTAGTGATAGATCTTTCACCTCTACATCTGGAAATTAATCACATTCATTTATTTTATTCTTTTTTACCTCTATGCAGGTTGCTTCCAGATTCAGGAGGTGGTAGCAAAGTGAAGGCTGGTATCTTTTCTCAGATAGAATACAAGGAAATTGCCTTAAATTGCACCAGGAGAGTTTTCGACTGGTTATTAGGAAGAGCTTTGTTAGGCATTTGAACAGGCTTCCCAGGGAAGAGGTAGAATCCTCAGCCCTGGTGGTATTTAAGAAATGTGTGGATGTGGTACTAAAGGACATGGTTTAGTGGTGGCCTTGGTAATGTTAGATGACAGTTGGATGTGATAATCTTAAGGGTTTTTTCCAACCTAAATGATTCTACAATGCCATACAAGGGAAGATTTTATTTGCAATCATCTGGGTCACTTAATTAACTTCTGAAGATATAGAAGTACATCTTCTATTAAAAGTAAATCTTAAATGTTTATACTAAAAGTTGCTTCAAAACTGCTATGACGATCTGATCCATTTGTGATCCCTATAAGTTTCTGTTGAAGATATGATAATTTCAGCACATTAGAATTTGCCTGGAGTGGAGGTGGATGCATCTACAAAGTAATGCAGCGTACATTTTTCAATTAATTTCAAAAGAATGAAAATGCTGCAGCACTCTATTATTACATGTGTAGAAACTGAGGCTAGAATTTAATTACTATCACTGTGCTGATGACCCAGGTGCTCAGAAAATCTTGCTTAATTAAAAATCTGTTTTTAGTTTACAAGTGGAAATTCAAGTAGAAAAGACTGACAAAGATATATGGAAGATCCATTTTGCACTAATGGGTATTAATATGATCATATGAAGTTTGAAAAACATTTGAACTTTGAAGTGTTTAATTTGCATTCTGTGAACAGGTGCTAAGATTTAACAAAAGTCATTATATGATCGTTTTAGAAACTATCCTCAATGGAACACCAGACAGGAGGTGTCAAAGAGTTTTCTGTGCATAACTGCCACAGACAAAATGGAGAGCACAAAAAGGATCTCCTTCAACTACTTAACTCTCAAATATTTGAAAGAAAAAAAAGGTTGGATACTATGAGTAGTAGATGTTAAAAACCAAGGAATATAGAGAAATATCATCCAGTGGGCTACAAACGATGATAAGGGAAACAGAAGGGAGAATAATCTTCATAACTCACGTGATGATTAACAACATCTACGTTTTAGAAATTTCTTTGTACCTGCTGTTAGATTAAGTTATCCTTTAGTTCTTCTCATACTTTAGTGCTTATTGTGCTCAATTTGCTTCACTTTTGAAAGGATGGGTGTGAAAGCAAAGTCAGATTTGGAGATCAGCCAAAAGTCCTGAGGGTCCCCGACTCTGAGACTTAGAGAAAATGATTTTTGGGGCCTTATGGAAATAAATAATCATATATGTCAAAAACCAATGTCTCACTTTTAGGTATTCAAAGAAATTATCAGCGTATATACAGCAATTATACACAGCATGTTAGGCTATGGAGTATTACAAACAATGGTTAGGTAACATCCAAAATAAAAGGTCTCCAAGCATTACATTAGAGCTAAAGAGTAGCTGAGACCGTGGTTAGGACATAGTTCGACAGTACAGGAAAGTGTCTTCATGTCTTCCTGCACCACACCAAAATCCTGAATTGCTGTTTTATGAGATGCCAATCTAGTATACAACCATTCTGCCAGATCACATTTATTTGTAGCTTAATTCATGCTGCATCAAGATTCATTTACTCTCTCACAGACAACCTGTAAGCTTAAAACAGGAATAAGTCTTGCACTTTGGTAACTGATAGACAAGACACAATGTACCCGCCCTCGATTGAGATCAATTTTGATGAATAATTAGTTTAGCAGCACACACTTATGAAGGGAAACCAGGAGTCAGTTGAGAAGCTCTCCAGACAACATATTCCTCCTTCCGTAAGATTTGGCCAAAGAGAAATCCCACAATTTGGGCTGCTATCTGGAGAATCTGAGTGAAGCAGTTGTTCCCAGCCTAGCTGCTGGCCATGATTTTCAGACCATCCCTTGACCTCCAGAAGGAAATTTTCAAAATGAAGTAATAGGTCTTGCCTGTATCTCTATGGCACCTTGAGCTCTAGGATGCACTTTACTATCAACTGTGACTAGTAAGTAGAATTATTAATTAGCATGAAATATTCATTGTCAAACATCTGTTGTTAAGTTCCATGCTGTATCAAATTTTCATTGACCATATGCAAGGCTATTTCCTTACTAAATTAGGTTTTTTAAAATAACACTTTGTTCTGGAAGGGTCCAAGCTATGTCATTGTTTTTTTCTATGAATATAACCTAGAATGTGTAGGTAATTGCATCTTTCCTAATGAATTATTCTGTGCCTAGTAATTTATGTGGCATGTTTCAGACAAAAGATTTTAGGTAATTGTTTTTCTTCTGATTTATAAGCAACTGATAAGACCCAAACATCTAAGCCTAAAGTGATGTGGAACCGTCACTGCCTAATGACTGCAGTGTAACTACAGTTCATTTTATTAGAGGTGCAGGCTTTAGTAAACATACTACATGAAAGTTTAGATTTCTGTTTTTGTTACCATAAAAGATGTCATAGGAACATGGTATTGTTATCAAATGTAAATGTAAAAACAACCTGAAAAAACTAGGAACAACAACAAGAGTACCTTAAATTATGCCAGTAAAAGCTGCAAAAAAGACAGGACTGCTGTCTCTTCATGGCAAGAGAAAATTTGATAGTTTGCTTGAAAATGACACTACCAGAGGAAAACAGAAAGAAATGAGAACCAGCGTACTACCTTATCTGTAGATCAAGAGGTAGAGAGAAAACTTTTACCCATTCTTGCATTTATCAAGCAGACTATTTTAAATATGATTGAGTGAAGGCTGAAATTCTTCCTTGTGTTCAGGAGGCAAGAGGGATCCAATTTTTCCCTTGCTGATCACGTTATCAGCTGCCATGTATGCATATTATTTTTAATTTCTTGTATTCAATAATAAAGAACATCAACAACTGAATGTTTTATGACATCCCACAATAAAAAAGTGAAACAATATAGAAACTGAAACACGATGTGTTAAAATAAAAACAAGAGATCTTCACTGGAAGATAAAATAATCAGATTTGATACAGAATTTCACTTCAAATTCCACTAATTAGGCATACAGGATGAAAACAACCTTGCACTAAACTGCTGTAAGTGCAAGAATAGAACATATGGCAATTTAGCTCAGAAAAATTCTATAAGAGCATGACAGCTGACATGCAGAATGAAAGAAAAATTCCACCCATAAAATTACAGTGTAAAGGAAACTGTAGTAGTTTGTACAGATTTGCAGCATAAGGAGAATATAGAGATGGCGTGGTTTGGGTCAGAAGCCTTGTTGCTGAATTCTGAGTAAGTTGGAGCCTGCCAATCAACTTGGCTCCAAGCCCAGCAAACCAAGGAATTATAGTAGTCAAGACTAGATGCTGTAAGTGAATGAATTAGAGTCTCCAGGTCAGTTTTGGATAGAAAAAAGCTTATTTCTGGCAACAGTCCTGAAAGGCATTTGGTGAATACTGAACAGACCTCAGTAATAAGTCCAAAGATACAGTGCATGTAGGAAAATGATATGTGACATCAACAGAGAAACCATAATTCGATTGAACTATAATGAAATAAATACATTTTTTTAATTAATCTGAACCAAATCCTCGGCCTCTTGGTTATCATACTGTTTACTTTTGAAAAATAACTTATTTTTCACACATCTAAACTGAAAACCTGCAGGTCCTCCCTGCTACCCAATTCACAAACAAAAAAGTGAGAAACTGATGTGTCTGCCTCAGACTAGCAAAGGAAGGAATAATCGAAGTTGGAAATATCACCCTGGAGAAGACTGTGGTGCAAGGAATGGGGTGTAGTATTAAATATATCAATGGTCATCAGCTCCATGTATATGCAAATGCCATTACTGATTTTTATAACGAACACACCTAGACTTTGATGGCTATGCAGAAAGACTCATCTAGTACAATTAAATGAAAACTTTCTTAGGTTTTGTTTTGTTTTTGTTTTTGTTTTTTTTTTTAAACAGAACAAACTTCATGGACATCAAAAAGGAGGTGAACTGTGACTGCAATACATTAAAAAAAAATCAGCCTATTGTTTGGTTTTCTTGCTCTCCGGATGGCTGAAGGTTCTTTAAGATATCATAGATATCCTGTTACCATATCCTGTTAGATAGCCTGTTATCATTCTTTCATCTAGCTCAGACTGGTACCTGCAATATGCTGTTGGGGGTTATTAAGAGATTGAGTAGGCAGCAGTGGTCTGTACCAGACTGATGCAGAAATCACAAAATCACAGAATAATAGGGCTTGGGAGGATCTCCGGTGATCACTAAATCCAATCCCCCTGCTAAAGCTTGCATGAGAAAATGTCCAGGTGGGTTTTGATTATCTCCAGAGAAAATGACTCCACAACCTCTCTAGGCAGCCTGTTCCCATGGTCTATAACTCCCATAGTTGTTTTTCCTCATGTTCATACGGAACTTCGTATGTTCCACCTTGTGCACATTGCCTTTTGATTTGTCACTGGGCACTGCTGAAAAGAGCCCAGCCCCATCCACTTGGCTCCCGCCCTTTAGATATTTATAATCATTGATAAGATCCTCCCTCATCCTTCTTTTTTCCAGGCTGAACAGTCCCAAGTCTCTCAGCCTTTCATAATGGATATGTTCAAGTGTCCTTGTCACCTTTGTGGCCCTCTGCTGGACTCTTCCTAGGAGACTTCTGTCTTTCTTTAACTGAGGAGTCCAGGACTAGAGACAGTACTCCGGATGTGGCCTCACCAGGGCAAAGTAGAGGAGGAGAATCACCTCCCTCAAACTCCTGGCCACACTCATTTAATACACCTCAGGATACCATTGGCCTTCTTTTCCACAAGGGCACGCTGCTGGCTCATGGCCAACCCTGTTTTCCATCAGGACCTCCAGGTCCTTCTCTGCAGAGTTCCTTTCCAGCAGGTCAGCCCCTATCTTTGATGCATGCGGTTATTCCTCCCCAAATGTAGGACTCTACAATTCCCCTTGTTGAACCTCATTCTGTTTCTCTCCACTCAACTGTCTGGTCTATTCAGTAATTATTTTTCACAGTGTGATAAGCAGATTTTCCCACTTAGATGACGGAAAATTCCATAAATGTTTGTCCCACAACATAAATGATAATCTTTTGCCTTATAAAAATATCTAACTTCAGTTAGTAGTGGTTCTTTTCTTTCCTTCTTTTTTTTCAGCTAAGAAACACGGTGATGAAAAGTGAAAGGAGTATTACGGGGATAAGAAAAACTCAAATTTTCAGGATTTATACTGAACCCTGCACTGTTCCTTGCTTGAGGTTAAATATTAATAATTAATGGTTATAGAAAAGGGAAAATACTCCTTGTCATACTTGAAAATAAAAATATATGCTCTGATTAAATAGAGCCCAGTTTGCCTTGCAAGGTATTGCTAGAAATTCTGTCTACAAAATAAGCTTAGAAAACTTTTAGGTTGTGAAATGTGGTTTAATTTACAGAAAAGAAACTGACAGCTTGATGTAATAGCAAGTGCTGGCACTGAGCCATGTGATAAATCACTTGCACTCAACAAGACCACTTCACCTCCATGTCATTTCTCAACAAACAGGAACCTGATGTTAGGCCAGCACAATCCAGGAGGGCAGGTACAAATGTATTGTACCTGCTCTTTTAATGCCACCGTCTTATATTACACAACAGATTTTATGGACCTTGTGTTGACATCCAGAAAACAAAAGCAAATAAAAAGCAAAAAACCATCCCACACCATCACACATACAAGAAAGAAAAAAAAAATACAAAAAATCCCACATATACACACAAAAAAACTGTAACAGAAGTCTTACCAATTCAGAGGAAGATAAAGTCAGTGCTACTTTCCTCATTACTTTGACAAGATTGTAAGCCTTCCCCCAGCCTTACCCAATGCACTGCATTTAATTAGTTGTTCTTACTGTTGTTTTTGGTTTGCTGGATCTTTTTTCAGTTCTCAGATTTAAAAATAGCAGAAGTAGGAACAGCCATTTTTCCAATCCTATCCTCAAAAGAAAAAAACCTCAAATACAAACGAACAAAACCCAAAAAACAAATAAAAAAAAAAAACAAAAACCAAAATTCAAACAAGAAAACAAACAAACAAAAACCCCAAACAAACACCTTGCGATAAACTGAAGATAGCGAAGAACTGAGATGATGAGTGAAATCTAAGCAGGTCCAACAAAGTGAAAGGACTCCCTCTAAGTGATAATTTGCTGGGGATCTTGCAGCTTACGATGTTCCCTGGAGATCAGGAGGGCTATGTTTGTTTCAGGCATAATATGATTTCCTTTGCTGAAGCAAATAAGCAGAACAAAAAAAAAAGTCTCACACATTTTTCTGTGAGGACATTTACTTTTCCATTTGCTGCCATATCTTATGTTCCCCTGCCCACCATGAGTTGCCCCCTTCTCTTTTTTTGTTTATTGTCTCTTTTCTCATCTTAATAAAAGATTTTTGCTTCCTTTTGATGGACAATTCCATCTTTCTCTCCCACTCACTCTATCCCTTTCCCAAACTCCCATCATTTCCTGCCTTCCTGACATCTCTGTCATCATCACAAACAATACCATTTGGGACAAATCCAATGACTGGAAATGAAGCAAGAGTGGTACCTACTGAAGGAAGTAAATATTTCAACCAAACACAGTTGCACAGATTATTAATATTTTTATTTTCAAGGTTTCTTCATTCACTCATAAGCGGTCTAAACAATTTTAGATGTGCAAGTCCCTCTAACCTTACACAGCAAGACAGCTTAAGTACGAGTGCAGATTTCCACGTGAGTCAAGAACATGCCTCTTTACTTTGAACCTTCCTATATAACCTAAGAGATTCTACAGGATCCAGGTAAGTGGGATGAATTGTTAAAATGGTGTCTCAGACACAAATCTCTTGGGAGAGAGAGCTTTTATTCTTCTGTAAAGCAGCATGCATATTTAATGGTCTACATGAAGAAAAAAAAAATGTGTTAAAAATAACAGGACAAGAGCTTTTGCTGAAATTCTGGCTGCACATAAATCGATACCAAGATTCCTATTGACTTCAGGTGGAGTGAAAGCTACAGACAATGGAAGAAACAAAGCAATCCAAAGAAAATGAAGCACAAAGGAAGAAGCTATCTGAAACACTACAGGTTGCAACCACAAAGGCTTATATTGCCAGAAAACGGTGAAGAATTATAAGAATGTGAGACAAAACAGAAACAGAGTCTTTCACGTCTATTCTCTGTCACAGCAGATGCATCCAAGATAGAAATGCTTTTCAGAACATGTGTACGCTAGACAGGAAATGGGAGGACAAGTAAAGAAGAATAGAGATACTCAGCTGAGATTTACTGGACAAATTATCAGTATAGAAGCAAGCAAACAGCATGCCTACTAAATGAGCTAATCAAAAAGTACTGGATGGGTTGTGGAGGTTATTTTGTACTAAATATTTTTTTTAGAAGTACGCTAAAGTAGAATGTAATAGTGGCAACTAATGACAGGAATGATTAATGTTTTTATTTATATTATAGTGGCACTCTATGACACCAACTGAGATCTGGGCTGCACTGTAAAAACACATTATATGACTCAATCTTTTTCACAAAGAGCTTAATGATGACCTAAAAATTGCATATAAAGTAAGCTCCTATTTTTGAATTAGTCACTGGCAAAAGAAAGAAAAAAAGACTGTAAGACCGAACAATTAAAGAGCATGAAAATCCATTTAAAAGTTGTTATTAATGCAGAGCAATTGAAAGAATACTCAGAAAACATGAATGCATATAAAAAGTCTGACTGCTAAGCGAATTTTAACTAGCATGCTTACAATATCTGTAATGAAACCAGTTTCCTTTATAATAGTAAGAGAATATACTAAAAGGTTCAAAGATTATTGGCAAAAAAAGAACTGTGATACTGTATTTAAAGCAAATCTGATAAGATGGTAATTTTAGTAATCACCAATGTGTCATTGAAAATGCTACCTTTTCAAAAGTAAAAGAGGAACTTTTGAAGTGAAATTAGGAATAAAAACAAAACTTACTTATTCCGATCTCCTTTTGAGAAAATCTCAAAAAAGATTCTTAACATTTTTATTCCTTTTTTTTATATTAAAATTCAGATTATATCTGTGACTGCACTGATAATGTTAAAGCAGATTAAATCATATCCAGAGAGATCAGAGAATGAAAATGAACTGTCCAGAAGTAAGGATAATTTTATTCAATCCGTTCAGAATACATCCACTCTCCATCATATTTGAAAAGTTATGGCTGTCAGGCAAAGTCCCTGGTGACTGGAAAAAAGAAATATCACCCCCATTTTTAAAAACTGGAGAAAGTAAGACTGGTGAACTACAGGCTAGCGAGCCTTGTGTCTGTGCCTGGGAAGATCATGGAGCTGATTCTCCAGGAAGATATATCAAGGCACACATGAGATGAAGAGGTGAACTGAGACAGTCAAGATGGCTTCACCAAGGGCAGATCATGCCTGACCAATCTGGTGGCCTTCTATGATGGATTGACAACATCAGTAGAAAATGGAAGGGCAACCAATACAGGACTACCTGGACTTCTACAAGTCTTTTGGTATGGTTCTATACCACATCCTTATCTCTAAATTGCAGAAATATGGATTTGACGGGTGGACTATTCAGTGGATAAATATTTAGTAGGATGGTCACAGACAGAGGGTTGTTGTCAATGGTCCTATGTCCAATGGAGGCCAGTCATGAGTGGTGCCCACTAGGGTTCTGCCTTGGGACTGGTGCTTTTCATCTATCTGAACAGCTTAGATAATGGGACTGAGTGCACCCTCGGCAAGTCTGATGATGACACCAAGCTGAGTGGCACAGCTGATACAACAGAAGGAAGAGATGCCATCCAGAAGGACTTGGACAGGCTTGAAAAGTGGGCCCATGTGAATCTAAAGAAATTCAACAAGGCCAAGTACAAGATGAACTTGGGTTGGGGCAATCCTAGATATGTATACAGACTGGGAGAAGAACTTGAGAGCAGCCCAGCAGTGAAGGATTTGGGGATTCTGGCAGATGAAAAGTTGGACATGAGTCAGTGGTGTGACTTGCAGCCTGGAAGGCCAGCAGTATCCTGACATGCATCAAAAGAGGGGCGATCAGCAGGGAGAGGGAGGGAATTGACTCCTCTACTCTGCCTTCATGATGCCTCATCTGGAGTACTACATATAGGCCTGGGGTCCCCAGCACAAGAATAAAGATGTGGAGCCATTGGAGTGGATCCAGAGAAGGACCAGAAGGATGATGAGAGGGCTGGAGCACTTTTCCTATGAAGAAAGGCTGAGGGAGATGGGCCTGCACAGCTTGGAGAAGAGAAGGCTCCGGAGAGACCTCACTGTGGTCTTGCAGTAATGGAGGGGTCCTTATAAAGCAGGAGGAAGATTGACTTTTTACATGATCTGATAGTGATAGGACAAGGAGGAACAGTTTTAAACTAAAAAAGGGAAGATTTAGCTTAGATGTTAGGAAGAAATTCTTTACTCAGAGAGTAGTGAGGCACTGGCACAGCCTGCCCAGAGAAGCTGTGGGTACCCCAACCCTGCAGACACTCAAGGCCTGCCAGGATAGGGTCCTGGGCAGCCTGAGCTGGTGGGTGGCAACCCTACCCATGTCAAGGAGTTGGAAGTAGATTATCTTTAAGGTCTCTTCTAACCCAAGACACTCTATGGTTTGATATTGTCTGGATGAGGAGCTATGAGATACAGTTTAGTAGCCTGTGGTAGCAACGGTAGCAGGAGGACAGCTGACTAGATGATCTTGTAGGTCCTTTCCAGCCCTATGTTTCTATGATTCTGTGATTCTGTGATTCCATGATTTCCCTTCAGAGTTATTTCTCTTTAAGTTCTTTTTTGTTTGTTTTATCAACTAGGAGAAATACATTGAATACTGGGTAACTCTCAGTAATTTGATAAAATGTCAGAATACTGTAATATACTGCTAAGGTCTTTCAGCAGGGAGGGCAGGAAGACTTGCGGTGCCAATCCTGATCTTTTCAAGGGTGAGAGAAACAGAGTTTTTCTCCTTGATTCTTCAAGAATAGCCTTACTGAGTCAACGCAAAGGTGTATTTAGCCTCACAATCCTGTCATGAATAAAAGCAGCAAGTTAAGTAGATAAACATAATTTCCCAATTTGAGGCTCCTTTGGTTTCAGAAACCAAAAGCTGTGTATCTCTTTGCTGTTACCTCTACGTACATTTTACATAAAATGCATCAGCATCAGAAAGCAAACAAGATTACTGGCAGCAGAAAGAAGTGATAGGCGCTCTATATATTGAATTGTGGAGTGGAAATTAGTTTCTCTCAATAGCAAGGTGGAAAGAATATCTACAAGATGAATAGGTATGGACTACACAGTTTAGATCTTAAGATCATTTTCAAGAAAATAAAGGCAGTTAGCACATAGAATTGTCATGAAATTCTGGTTGATGATGCTGTGTACTTGTTTTAGATGCTGCTTTTTAGTTGCTGTGGATGCCTCCTCACATCCTTCCTTATCCCTTTCAGGAAAGTGCAGTAGTGCATCTACATGAGAACTGTTAGATTCAGAGAACCACATCACATCATTCTGATCACAGCTCCTTTGGGATACCACTCACATACACATGGACTTTTCCTCTGCTACCTTGTGACAAAGGTGAACCACTGGTATAATTAAAATTTCAGTACTTTTTCTGACCCTCTCAGAAATCAGCATGTTGTCCAGGCAAAAGTAGTGACTCACTCAGGTGCTCTTTCCTTCTCTTAAAAAGAATAAATAATGACATTTTTATCCACATATACAAATCCTCATATTTTAAGACTTTATAAGCTGCTCCAAACTACATGGTATTAATCCTTGATCACAATTATAGCTGTACCAAGGAAAAGATTTCAGTTTTGTTTCAGTTAGTGGCAAACTTTATTTTCAGTACAAATACTTCAGCAGTTCCAGTGAGAATTGCATCTTTTCACTTAAAAATGTTCTAAATTTCATAACAGCTTTGTTTTGTTATTATAATGACATAGCATTTACTAGCTGAAGTGGAAAAAAAAGTGATGTGTAGCTTGCCTATGAGGTCTGCTGCAAATATTAGGATGGCCTATTAGGGCATACATAGGGCCCAGCTGGAGTGCTGGGGATTGCTACATTGAATTGCCACTGGCTTTCCTAATGTCACAAGTAGGGTTGTTATTTAGCCATTGTGAATGAAAGTTAAGATGATGACCTTTAGACATGTCTAAGAAATTTAGAAGTCTACATCCTGTTTTCAAAAACTGCTTATTGAGAGCCAGTGAACCAACCAATGCTTGCCAAGGTAGGGTGAGAACCTGTAGTGTATCTCTTCTCCTTGATGCCAACTAATGCACAGAGGGATCCCAAGGTTTCTGGAAAGTGGCTTCCCTTTCCAGCGATCTCACATCCACCAAGAGGTAAGGACATATCTGTCATTAATTACAGCGGAATAAATGACTGCAGCTGAAAGTCTGTCACATGCCCTATGGGATGTCAACAATCCCTTTCAGAGCACCTTACCACTTGGAGTACTCTTGGAAGGAGGGAGGCTTATGTACAGTTCTTTCACTAGCATTCAGGGTATTTAAACATTACTCCATAAAGATTGTTCTGACCATTAGGCACCAAAATTTGCTGAAGGCCTAGTGAAATCTACCACATGACAAAGATGTAATCTGGCCAGGAAACTCTTGGGGAGAAACTACCTTCCCACTCTTACTCCAGAGCCCACAAAAGACTGTTTCATAGGCTCTGAAAAGAGGCTTGGGGTCTAAGAACCTGGAAGATTCATCCAATAGATTGACAAAAATTACCAAGTAAGAAGGTGTCATTAGCTGCTTAGTACTCAATCATGGAGCACTTCTGTTAATTACACCGTTTGTCCATCTACCTGCATTTAGGAACACCCTCATCTCTTTGTCTAATCCTTGGGATACCAAATTTATATTTGAACGAGGGATTTTGGCTCTTATTCACCATTAGGTACTTTAAAAAATGTTGTCTAGGGGCATTGCACAAAGTAGTCTGAAACCTCAGTAAGACACAGATTAAATTTATAATGAAGGGATGAGAAATTCAGAGGAAAGAACTGCAGCTTTGGTGTAGTCTGAAAAACAACCCAGTATAGATGTCTCTAGGGTTTCCATTTCTTCCATTTCTCTTAAACATGAAGATCAACATCTATAAGCCTTAGGCTAAAAAGGTGGTTTGGGAGGAAATGAAAAGGAGATACATGGAAAGTCTGAGAGTAGTGTCACATGCAGCGGTGTTATGGAAGCAAAATGGAAGAATTTAGAAATCAAACCACAAAGACAGAACGATCCACATTTCAAGTACAGATTCAAATCTAGAAAAACTAAGTAACTTAATAAAAAGAAGAAGGAAATGGGCATTTTTCTGTCTTGATCCTTTAAATAACTGAAGAAGCACTACCTGAAGGCTAAAACCCCCTGTAGAACTTAAATCAGAGGCCGTAGGTTGGTGGTATGAGAAAGGCAATACTTTATTTTGCTGATTATCCTGGAACAAATATCTTGATTGGGTAATTAATTCATGTCCTGAACATTTGACCCAAATTTTTAGGGGTAATTTGCTTAGGTAAACTTCTAAATACCTGCAAGCAGAAAATGGTAGCAGGAAATTTCAATACCTGTACTTCATTAGTGTCTGGGCCAATAAACTGAAATGTTCTGGTCACAGAAATCCTCAGTTTTACACTGAGACCCATATACAGAGTATATGTGTTCCAAGTAAGTGCACTTCCAGTCTATTTTGTTAATATATTTCTTCTTTGTTCCCTATAATACACATTGCTTCAATTCTGACATTTATAACTAAGACCAGGATCTACCCTTATGCTGTGCTCTTCTGTATTAAGACTGTCTACTCCAAACTAAGCATGTAGAAGTTGGACATCTGGTGCTGGTTCCCTGTGAGTCCTCTATGGGGAGCAGAGAATAGATGGAATTGCCAAGGGATGATTCATCTCACTGGAAGAGCACTACCAGGTGGATCTGATGACTCATCATCTTGAAATACATATTTTTCTCCACTGGATGCACAAAAGGCCCAGAATGGTCAGCTCAGAGTTGGACATCTGACCATTTGACTTAGAACATGACACACCATTTTAAAAGTACTATAATATTTATGTCAAACGGCCACAAAGCTGGAGCATTACATTAGACTTTTGGATCCTACTGCAGAACAGCAGAGCTGGTTTTAGTTACTCTGCAGAATTTAATAGAGCAGCCATCTATTTTGGACAATCATTATTTTCAGATTCATATTAAGCGATATATTGTAGCTCATTATATAGGGCTGTGGGAAAACAATAGAAAAGGAGGCATAAAAACATTCCTCAGATATTCAAATACAAGAAAATTCTTGGAAAAAGGAAGCTCATTTCACAGTCTCCATGTTTAGCAATCTTAAGCATATACATGGGTAAAGCAAAAAACATCATCCATCTGTTCATAGCAAGTTTGCAGAGAATTTTAATAAGACATTAATGCTAATAATGGCCAATGTTTATGATGCTTATAAAATAACCAATGTGAAGCATCTGGAAAGCTCATAAAATTTGTTCTTATAAAATCCATGGCATGTAACACCTTTCTCTGAGCCTGTGCTTTTGCTGACCTTGTCCTCACAGGCCAGATCTGCCAGAAATTCTTCTTCCAAGCCATTGCGTGACTGCGTCACTTTGAGAATCACGTTTTGAAGCCAGACCTATTTCTGTTTCTGTACGTTGAACATTCAGCACATTACAGGAACAAACCAGATAGCCAAACTGCAAGTTCCCACCTGAAACTACAGGGATCTCCATTTCCAAGTGACAGATGTTCCACAACAGTTGGTGACAAACGGGCTAATTTAGACAGATTTAACTAACGTTCAGCCTGCTGACAATGGGGGATTATTCTGAATGCAGCTAAAGAAGGTACTTCTGAATACTAGGGCTGGCTGTTGCACACAAAAATGCAGAGGCCCTGGTGTGAATTGAACAGCATGGCCATGCATGGTGCCTGTGTCTTACCTCCTCACACTGCCTTTCAGTAGCTGAGGTAGAGGACATTGACTAGCAAATTACCAAGCAAATTAGCCGTTTTAAAAAATTTACTCACTGAACATATGTCCGCAGAAATCAAGTGCCTTTGTCCCATATTCTTCCTCCCTAAGTTCAGGAGTCTAAACTCTTTAGGTTGAGAGACTGAGCTCTCCATCACCTATGCAAAAAAAGGGTTTTCCTAATCCAGGAAGCTTGGGCAAGTCCATCGAAGCTTCTGCCTTTGGCCATAACTTCTGGGGGAACCAAGGGACCAGAAGAATACTGCGGAAAAGCTTTTAGGGTTTATGTATTTATAGAAAGATGAGGGATGTGATTCAGAAATTGCAATGCTTCAACTGCATTGTTCTCCATCTGGTAAATTCTCTCAGTTTTTGTTTTTAATTTCCATACTAGTTCCAGTCTCCACTTGAGTATCTTTAAGCTTCTTGCTTGAGCAGCATCATGTAATTTCACAGTGTGGCAGTAAGATGAAGGAGATGGACCCAAAGATATTGTAGAGACAAGTTAAAAACAGCAACAATGAAATTTCTTTTTCTTGCCTCTCTCTTTTTTTTTTAATTTCCTTTTTTTTTTTTTTTCTCTTTTTTCTCTTTCTTCTATCTCTTCTTTTTATTCTCTCCCTTTGAAGAACACTTTTAGGCAAGTATCCTGATTGCTTTTTTATGAAGGAATCCCATTAAGGCAACTTCATTGATTATACTTCTGTTCTAAGGAAATAGCTGCCAGCACTAAATATTTAAGGCCGTTTATCTGCCAAATTAATACTGGCATTGTATCAGCTGAGTAGTCCTGATGCCAGAAGCAGCACAGAAAATTCTTCTACTGTGGGAGTGTCCTGGTACACTGTGAATATATTCCTAAAAGTTGCTGAATCCTATTGCCTTTTCCCTAAACCCAGGCTAAAAATATAACCTAATTGTCCTCTATTCTGTAATTGGCCTAGTTAACTAGCTGCATCTCACAGGTTACAAATCACTTCTCTTCACAAAGGCACAATCTTTTTTAGAGCAGCGAGGCTTCTGTCTGGTTCGTTCCTGAAGTGTTAGGTCTACATAACTGTAGACATTATGCATAGAGCACGTTTTTGTCTGTTAATAAAAGAACTACTGAAACTTTGCTCACCTTGAGAAATAAGCTCTTAGGAATGGTCCTTGTTCCTCCAAATTGCCATAGAGTATGAAACAGGATATGAAGTAGAATATGACTGCATTGCAACTACTTACCCCCAAACAAACAAACAAACAAAAAAAACCACTACCACCACCACCACCATCACTACAACACCACTGGACAAAAAGAAGTTACTTACATTGAGTCAGGATCCCTGTTAAGGCATTTTTAAAACTCTCCTTGGCTTGCTCCATCTCTTGCTCATGAGCGGCCTTTTCATTCATGAGACGGCGAACGTGGCTGTTTGCAGACTGCACCATTGAATAGAACTGGTTTGCAGAGCGACGATTCACCTCGCCTCGCTCAATCCAGGTAAGCAGCACTGTGATGGCCTCTGAAAACTTGGTATCATCTAGAACAATCAAAGCACAGGTTTTAAACTGCAAGTATAAATACTCTGCCAAGAACACGCTTTCTGCTCTGTGTTGCATTAAAATCAGTATAAATCATGCTCGTGGTACACCATTTGGTGCAACTTTTGTGTCCCTTGTTCTATCAGATGAAGGAAGCAAGCTCTACCATATGTAGCTCCAGAAATCTTCCATCAGGACTTGTTTTCTGCTCATATTAATAGCCTTCTCATGGTAAAAAGCAGCCTCCACCCTCCATGGCTTGATCCTCTCTTTTGCAACAGCTCCCTTAAGCTGTTCAGCAATTTGAAATGACCTTAGAGTAGAGTGAGGAGACATTTATGTTACCAGATCCACTGAAGAAATGAAATTTGTCCTCATTAATCTGCTTGGTCAAAAGCTCAGTCTTGGAGCTTGGGCTCAGCCCTACTTTTGTCAACAGATTTCACTAACATCATATTCTTAATTAACGAACAATGACTAATCTGAACAATTCCTGCTTGAAGCACTGATTAATTACAAGGAACTGCTCTGAACAGATGATGTGTCTGTATTTGTTTTGTATTTTGTGTTTGTCTGTGTTTCGTTTAAAACATTTTCCTTAAAGGAGTCCAAATGAATCCAGACAAATACATGTGATACTTCTTTTGGATTACCATTCAGGTAAATGAAGTTATACGTCTCTGCAGGAAGATCAAGAAAACCTAGTGGTTAGATTTCATGCACTCTCTCCCCAAGTAATCTTATTTCCTCTGACAGTTCTCTCAGCTTTGTCAGAAGACTCTTAACATGGCATCCATTACACTTCTGACTTCATCGGGGTTAAGAAGACACATTTCTTTTTAAGTTCAATTTAGGCTGAACTGCAAGAAAATGTTATTATAACAAAGTGTCTTCCTGTGGAAGCATTTCTGTGCAATTTGATCTTGCTTTTTCCACAGATTTTTATTCTATAAAACTTCAATTTCCCAATAAATCATTTTAAACAGCTCATCTGGTCCTTGCTGTTTAGATTTCTTCATGCATTTTACATGGCAGGTATACTTTTCTGAAAGAAAAAGCATGCTGTTATGGTATAGAAAAGAAGTGTAATATAACCAAAAGACAATTAAAATGAAAACTGGAAGATATTAAAACCAACCAAAAGACATTTAAAATGAAAATTGGACAATATTAAAACCTACCAAAAGACATTTAAAATGAAAACTGGAAGATATTAAAACCGACCGACTGTGTTGGAGGGTATAGAAATGTGAAACATTGTAGGACTCTGCATTCTATGTGCAAAGAATAATGAAATACTAATACTCAAGTGATGATTTGGGCTTTTATTCTCAATCAGCAATCACTGCCCTAAAAGGCAAGGAGCCTGAAGTGCAGAGAGGACAAGTGACACGCTCTGCGCCCACAGCTCTGCAAAGAATAGATTTTACATTGCCTGATCTTTAGCAGCTTATTAACTGAAACATGCTTTCAGCTACAGCAACGGGATTTGCTTGCCACAGCTGGATAGGCATGTTCACTCAAGATGTCTGAAAAAAACCTGCAAAATAAGAGCATCATAACATCCTATCTCTACATGATGTCTTTTTACGCTAACATGTGATTAATCGTCATCATCATTCATTAAATAATTGTCTGTGGGAAGGAAAAGGCAGTCAGGTATCTTTATTTTCCATACTGTTCCCTTTCATTAGTCTCCACTTTCTAGTTTTTCTGGATGCAAACAAGGCAGGTACGTATTAATAGTCCCTGATGAGTGAATTAGCTGAATAGAGGCCTCAGAAAAAAAAAGATATAAATGAAACATGTGCAAAACCTCTTCTCACTGCAAGCAAAAACTCTCTAAGCTTGGATAAAATCTTCAGCCTGCTGAAATGCATGGGGATTGGATGTCACAGATCCAGTATAGCCAAGAACTCATTCCTAGAACATAATGGTTATTATTATTATTGCAATAGTCAATAAAAATAACCTGTAAGGGCTGTGGGGAATGTTAGTATGCAATATCTAACAATCTGTGGAGTCAAGTCATTCTGAGGATGGCACCAGCCTGTTAACACTGAGGATGTGGCTGGCCGTGAGAAGAGAATAACTACACAAATCTTCTTTTCTCTTGTAGACATCATTATCTGTATCATTCCATGTAATCCCCAACACCAAAGTACCATTATGAGTAAATTATCCTGTTCTGTCTAGGTCAAAACATGAACAACAAAGTTGGGAATACCTCTGAAGAGGTACACCATGACCAGTGATGAAACAGTGTGCACAACTGGGCAAAAATGCTTCATGGAGCTGCATCAGGAAAATTAGATGCACAGAGCCATTCTCCCTTTTTCTTACTTTAATCTCTCCACAATACATGGCCTCATGTTGTTTTGCTTCAGAATCTACATGAAATGAAAACACTCCTCCTTTTGTTTTGTTTTCATCAGGCACAGTTGGTGTGTACAAGAGATGTTCTTAAACATGCCATCCGTCTGTCAGATAGATTCAACCCATTTAAAAGGACATGCTGAAAGCCTGTTTAAACTTACTATACTGCCAGTGAGCTGCACAGATCTGTGGGCCTGTTATAGTTAATTCATAGCTCTGTACTAGCAGGAATAAAAAACTTGCAATGGTAAACATCAGAATTTTCATTGATTACATAATTAGAAGATACATTAAAAAATGCCAGAGGGTAATATATTCACAACAGGAGCACATTAGTTAGTAAAATCTTTTTTCTACTGATTCAAAATTTCCTTATTTCACCTTCTAGAAATAGAAAAGTTTGAAATATTTTTCTATTCCAAACCCAAACGCTCAGTGGCTGGCACAAGGTAACTCACCGTGAATTAATTTTCTTCATTCCAGAATGCGGTGACTCTTTCTGAGCAATCAGAGATTCACTTGGAAAATCAGATTTTTATACTAGATTGTTCATTTATATTTTATTTAGTAGATAAATAGCAGAAGAAATGCAGCAATGGAATCTAATTTAAGCAGAGCATGAACTGTCATGATTGCAGCCATTCATTAAAAAAATAAAACAAACCTCCTAATTCTTTTCAAAATTATTCCCTTGAGGTAAGATGCACATAAATATACACTGTTTAAAAACATACTCTTAAAATGAATTCCTTTATGTAAGACATGCTTTCATATGTAATTGTTCCTTAAAAATGAGTACATGGTGGATTATTTCTTGCACTTAAATTTTTCTCCTCCAAATTAGAACATATTTTAAGAAAGTAAGATAGAATCCATCTCCTTCATGTCAGCCTCTGAGTTTGTAGCCCAAGGCTCCTTGTACAGTTAATGGAAAGAAATGGACATTTCTTGGGCATGCTTCGCCAGTTCTCCTCCAGCTGTCTACTTGAAGGTGAGGTGAACTGAGCCCCAAAAGCACATGCTTTCCTCAATCAGCTGCAAAAGGAGCCTAGGGTGACCTGCTCAAATACAGCCATCTCTGCAAGAGTTATCGACATTTGGTCCAAGGAATTCCAACTATTATACAAGCACAGCAGCTGCAGCACACCTACACAGCATTTGTGTACGTGTGTTGGGTTTTCAAGTTATACTGTAAGCTGTGATGCATGCTGTGTCTTTTCATATACCCATCTACTGAGGACTGCTTGCTGGGTGTCTGTCACTAGAGACTTCCAGGTGCTGCTAGACTCAATCACATGCCTCTAGAGATAAGATATTTCAAATTCCTCTTATGTCAACTGAAGATATTTGGCACTTAAATCCTAGCTCACAACTTAGATGCAATGCAATATAAAGAAAAGAAAATGCATCCCTAGAGCTGTCTGGAAAATTGTCATAGGGGATATTTATATATAAAAAGAAACAATTTTTGACAAATATTTTGCATTTTTCTGCCCACAATTTGACCACCTGAAAGCAACCCCAAATGACATCATATTCCTTATAGAAAAAAGCTATGACACGAATTGCTAACAAATAGCAAACTGGGAAAAAGCATTGGAAACAATGACTTTACTCTCAGTTTATGTAGATTCCCTGGTGTAAGGGCAGAACTCAGTTCAGAGTAATCAGAAATGCTGTGACTCTCAATGTTAAGCACATCCATAACGTGTTTTCATTACAGAGATTATGGTTTCTAAGGCTTTAGCCAATAGATAGCTTAGTCCATCAATGTGAAACTACTCAAGCAATCTTAATATTTTTATATGCATAGATTTATCTCAAATATATCCAGCTTTATGTTTTTGAACTTTGAGAATGACAATTATATTCTGAACTTTTACTTAGGGCAACGCCAAACATGAGGGCTACAATTGCTTTTAGCTTTGTTAGTACCACAGAATCTTTTGAGTTGGAAGAGACTTTTAAAAATCCTCTAGTCCAACTCTCCTGCAATGAACAGGGACACCTACAGCTAAATCAGGTTTCTCAGAGCCCCATCCAGCCTGACCTTGGGTATTTCCAGAGACAGTGAGGGCATCTACCACCTTCCTGGGCAACCTGTGCCAGTGCCTCACCACCCTTTCTATAAAAAGCTTTTTCCTTATACACAGTCTAAATCTCCCCTCTGAAACAATTTTGCCCTGTCCTATGACAACAGCCCTGCTAAAAAGTCTGTCCCTTTCTCTCTTACAGCCCTCCTTTAGATACTGAAAAGTTGCTCTCAGGTCTCCCCAGAGTCTTCTCTTCTCCAGGCTGAACAGCCTCAGCTCTCTCAGCCTGTCCTCGTAGGAGAGGTGTTTCATCCCTTGGATTATTTTGGTAGCCCTTCTCTTGATGCACTCCAACAGGTCCATGTCTCTCCTGTTCTGAGAACTTTACATCTGGATATGTTCCCATCCTGGAGCTGCCCAACTCATCACAGCCCACTGCCAGAATTTCAAACTGATCCCTGTCCCACTATCACAAAAAGGGACAGAGGTCAGCCAGGAGACTCCTTCACCCCATATAACTGAGCCATGGGAAGATGTCTGACCAAGGCTAGTCTGACTTCTGCTTTGATCATGTATTTGCCTATAACTAAGACTTCTCAATGGCAAGTGCTGAATTCAAAATAAAAAACGAGAAATCCCAGTGGGTGGCTGAAGTGGGTGAATCAGGTCAGAGAAAAGGTGCAGTAATGCCACTCATCAGCAAGTCCAACCAGCTCCCCTGTGCACCTGGAGCAACGTGCTTCTCCGCACACATCACTCTTGGTGCCACAATGCCAACTTATTTTTCTCTTGGCTTAAAACCTCCTCCTGCACTGACCTAGAAACACAACTCTCCAGTCTGCTACCCTCACTTTTTTTTTTTTTTTTTCCTTTCCTGCTCAAATACTTTATATAACTGTGTCATGCACCACACATATCAGTCTGGTACTTTTGGGATTAATAACATTTTTAACCCAATGGCACTGTATAATAAGTGAGAATCTGGGAATACAAATTCTTACTGCCACAGGGTTATTTTAAAGAAAGATTAATCATCCACCTTACTATTTCTTAAATAGCCTTAACTGTATGCTATTCCTGAGAAACACTTGCTGTTATATAATAAATGACTAGCTAAAGCCAGATTTGATAAAAATATACATATACATTTACTAAAAGATATCTTAAAAAAAAAAAAATCACTTGCCCCTGCATCATCAAACTCCTTCTTCCAAATTCAGTCAAAGAAGATTTTTCCAGAGGTGGGTTTTGTGTGAGACACAGTGATCCATTATCTTATCCTGCAGACGCCTTTATTGCCAATAAGAAGTAATTATGAAGGTACTGAGTTTCCTTCCTACTTCTGAAAAATCACACTGCAAACTTTCAGATCAGCAAGCTGCAATTTGCCAGTTCATAGTAATTAACTCAAGTCATTTTGCAGCGCTGCACATTTAATCAAGTGGGTTCATACAAAAACCTTAACATTTGCATTGATACAATATAGATTATGTGAGGGAGGGTGATTTTGGTAATACACTTCATAATGAATGTATTTCTTCTGGGCTGATGGAGCAAGGTGCCCAGGGAACTGGGTTATCAGGGCAGTGACAGCTGAACACACCTTTCACTCCTTTGCCAGGAGAGAGAACCAGCCTCGCAATGTGCCTGCTCACAGCCCCTGCATGAGGCACGTGGAGCCAGATGTACAGTGCCACAGCAGATGTCAGCAGCATATGGAAGAAGGAAGGAGAAGATGATGATCTAAAAAACAAGGAGGCTACGCAAACAGATCTGATGCTAAAGGTTCAGGGCATGTCTATTGCAGGTCTCTGCCTTGATATACCACTGATAAAAAAAAGATTGTACTAAAAAAAGGCCCATAGCCTTTCAGCAGCAATAAAACCTGGAACACGTTGGATTCATTAGGAGGATCTCAGCTTTGCCTCCCCCCAACCATCGCCTGGCACTGAGCTACACCCTGTGGTGTGGTGTGAGAGCTGCCCCTGTGGATAAATCACTGTGTCAGTAGCGCTGCCCAAATGTGGCTCTCAAGTGCAGCCCGAGAACGACAGCAGCACAGTTTTCCTCTCAGTCAAATCTCCAATTTCCCAAGCAATTAAATGTTGTTTATATTTCAAACGATGTGCACGGGCTGAGATTGTCAGGCTTGATGTTACCTGAATCTTGCACAAGATGCATCCCCAGTTAGTTCACTCTACTGTAACTGCCATCTATTTATTTAAATTTCCAATCTGTTCTCTCTTCAGGGGATAATACAGTGCCTGGCAAAGCAGCAGCTTCTCAATTTTTCAAATTATATATTTTTTTTAATGGAAATCCACATGAATAACTTTTCTGTGCTCATAAAGAGACACTGTATTTAAAAGGGAGGTAAATACCTGAGTACTGTACATGACTTGCAGGTATTTACTTCTCTTTTTCTCAAAATGTTTAAAAACGTATGAAGAGATATCTATATTAGATGGTGGAACTATTTAACTACCTGCAGCAAATAAGACAGATGGAGTATTTTGAAAGAATTTATTTGCAGAAAGTGATTTCTGAAGATGATTGAGATACGCTCAAATTAAGAATACCATCATGTTTAAAACGGCATGGAAACACAAATGTACACATAGAAAAAATGACTTATTTTTTTTTTCCCAAGCCACAGCATTCCATTTAAAGATGAAAGGTTCACCTATCTCTGGTTGTGTGATGCTCTGGATGCCACGTGCCTCTGCCATTTATAAAGCATCCAGGAAAACAGATGAGAAAGTATGCAAATTTGATCCCAAATATCTACTGCCACATCTCACTGTGTAGTAATAACACAATGTAACTCAAGAATCAAAATCTGAAATATGCAAAAAACAAGAGAGCTGCAATGAAGCAGAAGAAAAGAGGGTTGTATTTTTGTAACTTAATAACAAAAGAAGTCATATTTTGCTGGCTTTGTTGGCATGAGAAAGGAGTGCTCTCAAAGGCCTTCAAAGGTGGACAATTGGCATTTACAGTCACTTTTCACTGTAAAATACTTCAGTTTACCAGACTTCATGTTGCAAAGTTCTTGATAATTCATCAAAGAAACACAGACTTTTATCCAAGCCTGGAGGACCTCAGAAAGTGAGATAGAACTTTCATTAATTTGAGTTATACTTACTTTTAACTTATTCCTTGGCAATCATGTGATAGTCCATTGAAACTACTTGCACTCCCATGTCATATTTTGGAATATTTAACTCAAAAGGCAGAGTTGAAGAGCACCTTTTGAAAAAAGTGAATATTTCCTTTGCATTTTAAACAATTGGTGCTATTTTATTTTTTTTTATTTTTTTCCCCTTCAAGTCCATTTTAGTTTAAAAGTTAAAAAAAAAAAAATCCACAAAACCTAGCAAAAAATAACTTGTCATGCAAAATAATAGAGGTTTTATTTTCCTAACTAGCTTGTGAACATGAAATAAATGGCACAAACTTAGAACTAATAAGCACAGCCCTGGTATGAACAGGAGCTTCCTCATGTTACCTACCTAGTCTGACTGCTGGAGCTCATTTCATTCTGACAATCCAGGCTCAGTTTTCTTTTGCCTTCTTGTGCTAAATCTGCTGTGACTAATGAAGAAGGCTTGCAAACATTGTATAGGAGTGCATTAAAGACATTTAAATCAAGTATTTTGCGACAAGTCATCTTCCCAATGCAGTAAATGTCCTCTTTCTATGAACTATCATCTCCTTGGCTTCTCCCTCTTTTGGCTCTGGCAGTGACCAACAGAGAACATCACTCACAAATTATCAATGCAGAGCAGCTCAAAAAGCATTTAATCAATGAGAGTTAGTAGTGTGGGCCTAAATTTTTAGAGCTACTGGCTCAGATTCATGAGACCTATCCCCAAAATGCTGGCAATATGTCACTGCCACACAGTGAAAAGTGGCAATGGCAAAATGTAATAGGTGGATAGGGAAATAAACAACACTGTATACATTTAGAGAGAAGAAAAGTGAATACACTCTTGGCTATAAGCTACAGAAAAAATGTTCACACTGCCATCAAGGAAATAGTTATGAAGGATTGCATTTGCAGGACCCTGAAGACCTTAGTGGAGGAAGGAAAAAAAAAAAGAAAAGAAAAGAAAAGAAAAGAAAAGAAAAGAAAAGAAAAGAAAAGAAAAGAAAAGAAAAGAAAAGAAAAGAAAAGAAAAGAAAAGAAAAGAAAAGAAAAGAAAAGAAAAGAAAAGAAAAGAAAAGAAAAGAAAAGAAAGACGAAGAAAAAAACAGAAACAGAAAAGTAAAATTATTGCCATTAAACATCACAGTCTGACACAGTTTAAAATGGGAAGCAGCGATGAATTGTACTGGCTCATAGTTTCTCTTATTAGTTCCAACAATTTCTGCATAAAGCAAGTGTTCAAACCAAGTTCTTTCCACAAATGAAGGGATATGGGATAGTCCGCAGACAGCGGATAGTAAGTCACAACCTCTCAGGATTTTGCAGATATGCATGGCCTCACACACAATGGAGGTATCCCAGCTTCAGCCCTAGCCACCAGGCAATGTATTTTGAGGATCCAGCTGCTACTTCATTGAAGCTTCATACTAGTAGAGACTAACTGGGTGAATTTCTGTTTCCAGAACTTCTGTTTCCAGTGAGCATAAAAGAGCCCTCTCTACCCTGTCACCCACTTTTCTCCACAGGTGGCTTTAGCACATGAAATATAGAGGAATATGCTGGCAATACTAAGGTGAGAACTTCCAGCCAAGTCTGGTATACAAAAACAATGACTTCTTTAAGTCTCGTTCTGCAGTTTGTGGAAGGTGAAAAAAGATACTGTCTCCTCTGCTACAGAACCAATAAATATCTTAAGACTACAACAGGAGACTGTCTGATGAGTCTAGTTCATCTCAGCTCACTGTTACATTTCTTTGTCATCAAGAATTTCCAAGGTTATTTTGACAACAAAAGTTCCTTGGACTCAGACCAAGTTGTCTACATCTGTGATTGCAGAGCGGTGTCTTGGGATGACAGATGTTCAGCTATTTGGAGTGCTTTTCAGCTAGTGTTGCTTGGTGAAGTTCTGGAGGCACTGCAGGAGCTGAAACCAGCACACTGGGGACCTGCAGCTCTACCTCGTGAGTCAGCAGCAGAGCTCAGGACTCTTTTGAGGCAGGTATCATGGGGAGGTCATGACTTAAGAAAACAACTGTGGGGCATCTACTCAGCAAGCACGCTTTCAAGGCAAATCCTGTCAAGAGCAGATATATTTTGATTCTCTTCTGTAGGATGTATTGTTCAGACTTTGAAGCAATACAAATCTGGTATCACTCAGAGACCAGATATACTGACACCAAATTTTATAAATATGTGCATATACAAATGTATGTATGTATACATAAATATATCACTTGTTAGTTTCACTGAAGCCCACATTTAAATTCTGAATATGTGATGACATGAACTGCCCCTTCTCACAATGAAAGATGTATATTTTGTGCAGTTTTACCTTTATTTTTAGGGTGTCACATAATACTCATGGTGAGTCTGTGTTGCCCAAGGAAGACCCTAATGTTCTAGTCTCTCCCTCACAGATACTGGCCAAGATGTCATCAGAAAAGTTAAGCAGAATGTAGGACTCAGCAGCATAATGATTGTTCCCCATCTTCACTTCCTAGATAACCTAGTACAATAGACAACCAATTGAGAAGGGAGGGTTTGTTTTCACATTTTCCATCCCCAACAACCTGTACAGGTACAGAACCGGTTACCTTAATCTTGTTAAAGAGTAATGGTTAATTAACTAAGTTCTTAAAACTGCAATATGTTGTTTTGCTGGATTTTAATGCTTTTTAACCCATAAAAAATAAACTTACCATTTTGAATTCTCAATTTCTTGTATTTATTTGCTCTGGTCAAATGTCCTTCAAAGAACCAAAGCTCTAAAAGCTTGAAATAAGTTTTAATTAAGCATGGAAGCTTCCCAGACTGAAAAGAAAACCCCTTCTAAATACAGACATCTCAAACATCTTGCAGAAATCCACATTCCCTTACCCCAAGCAATGGCTAGCCATACGGAAGAAATTGCCCAGACTTCTTGTATTTTCTGGCTTAGCTCAGGAAACCTCTAGGCCTTACTACATTAAGAAAAAGCTTCCCTATAAAAGATGAACTCCTAAAATATTCAATTGAAAACAGATTCTGGGAACAGATGGATCTAAAACTACTGTATTGTATAAGCTCTAGAGGAGCTGGACTGGAAGCTAGGTAAGAAGTAAAAAAATCTTATACTTGGGCTTCATTCTTCATTTCCTCTTGGCCTGTCAATTTATCTGCATTATTTTAACAATCTTCTAGTTATCTCAAGAAGTATTTAATAGAGGTGTGTATGCATCCAGAATATTAGTTATCCAAACTAGCAACCAACTGATGTAACAGTGACCAATGCAGTACTCAAAGAAACAGTAGGGTGCATCTCTGCTCCATGCTTCAAGGATGCAACTTCGCACCATTCTCCAGCAGCTTCCCAAACATATTTCAGAGTTAGAACGCAGACCAGCATGTTGACAGCTAGATAGCTTACATCTAATCTGGGTAATTCTGAAACAGTGGCAAGAATGACAGTTTCTTGTGACCTGGCTGGCACACAGCAAAGTAACGTGCTTGACCACCACGTGGGGAAAGAATGCCAAGCACAGCTGCTAAATACTGAATGAAAACCAACACAAGTCTAAATATGAGGAGTTGTTTACTTGACTTTTTAAATTATTTCTTTACTATGAATATTTTTACTTCTTTGCTTCTTCATTTGTATATTAACTTTTAAAGATGGAAATCTTCAGTTTTGTAAAATAGTAAGTCATTGAATGTACCCAGAAGAAGAAAACAAGCAAGCAAACAAACAACATAACAAAACAATACATTATCTTGCACATGTAATTCCCTAAAGAGGGAATGAAAGAATGGATGGTGTGTGTCAGAGATGGGTTGTACCACTGCATCTGAAGGGTGTGTTAAAATTCAGCTCACGAGAGCAATTGAAAAACCAGGAATTTGGACAGTCACATACATGTAATATAACGAAATATCACTGGTGAAATAAAAGCATCTTAAGAATCATGCCGTTAGTATGGAAGATGTGTGTAACAGGTTGTCTTATTATGAGAACACTTCCAGGGCACACAATGACATCAACTGAGCAGGAAAAAAAAAACAAACCACTACCATGTAGTTTTCTATAAGTTGTGTTCCAGCTGTTAAAGCACAGCTAGATGGACAGATACCCTACATTTCTAGCAGGTGGATGAGTATCATTATGACTGGCATAAACATGGCAGAGGAATTAGGGGAAGGTTAACAGGGCAAGTAATGAAATACATCAGAGAGAAATCATCTCCCATGTTCTGACTTCTGGATGGCCCCTGCTCTTAAGGAATAATGCACTGCAAAGTATCAAATGCTGCTTACCTTTCAATTTTTCAGCCAGCAAAGCAGCTTCGTGTTCAGAATAATGCATTATTGCTGGAGGAGAAGGAGGGCGCAGTCTGTCTTCTTCCATTTTACGTCTGTGGCGTTCTTCTCGGGCCAGCATTCTTTGTTTGCATTCCCATTCATAAAAGTCATCTCTTGCCTGAGCAAAATCAACATGAAGGCGGCCTGAATCCTTTTTGTCTGTGCTAGATCCTAATCTCATGCGGTAACCTGAAATCAACAAGCAGAACTAACTGTTGCAGGACTTCTTTGCTCATTTTTTTTCTTTTTTTTCCACTTCAAGTGCAGTTGAAATATACAATCACATGCTCCCACTTATCCACACACTATCTATCGATCATTGCACTTTCACAGGAAGATAAACATCCATCCACTTTTTTTCATTGCAATTTTCTGCATCACCTATCAACATAATAGATGATCTGAAAAAGTAGCCCCAGAGGTACAGAATCTACATTCCTCCTCATGAGCCTGTCATTTTTCCAACTGATACTCCTAACATTTATTAAAGGAAAGGGTACCACCACTAAAAAAGGATCTACTCTCGTTTGAATGTAAAGTTCTTCTTCCCCTGCTGCTGTTCAGACCATGAACGGTTTAGTGCTGTTGTCCAGCCCACAAGTGGAATGGGAAGTGTGGGAAAAGGCTGAAATTTGTAACGTCATGACCATAGGTGAATGAAAAAATTGCATTACCTAAATTGCTGAGCCACAAAGAAGGTGATGTCATACCTGTGTTGATGCTAGATCTTTTGAAGCTTCCTAATTGCTAACACCACATAATCTGGCAGCAAACATAAACCACCTACAAATTAATCTGATATAAAGCCAATAATAATATAAAAACATTAAGTTGAGCATTCTTTAAACCAATTCTAAGACCATGGAAAGATTTATCAGACATTTGCAAGACCTCTTTCAGAACAAATAACCTATCACATCTCATTTCTAGAGACCTACATATTCATAATTTGATCGATTTATCATATGCTAAAGTTAGCAGACTGCAATGGCTTTGTTTAAGTCAGGGGCTGTACAACAGCGCAACAGGGCTCTGCTTTGATCTGAAATCCTTGGCTGCATTCAAAAGATGAACAAATCACACCAAAGCTATAAAAGGAGCCTTTCATGGCCATCCTGTGGAAGAACATATGCTGGGCACCAATCTTTTTTCAAGTTTTATTTCCACAGCTGAAAGATACCCACGGAGCAGTTTCTCTGACTTTTAAAATGCTGATTCAGGGAAGATGTGAGAGAACACCAAGCAGAAAGCTGTAAACAGACCTCCAGCTGCAGGTAAAATTAATCAGTCCGCACAGGGCTGGCTCAGATTTCTCCATATCAATATGCTGCCATAACTGCAGTAACAGAACAGTCCAGCCGTGACTTCTCATACCATGGGATGCTATGGGTATGAACTCTGGGCAGAACTGACGCATAACAAGGCTTTTCAGAAACACTACTATAACTACCGTGAAATAGCCCCAGGGACAGGAGGCTCCTCTTCAAAATGGCAGGAAAAAGAAGTTTGCCATTTTTGAACAGTAATCCAAAAGAACCTACCTTTCAGTCATGCAGTTTGCCTGTGGTTTGAAGAGCTTCAGTACCTCATCACTAAAGTTAAAACTCAGTCTTCAATTCTCTCCAGGGACAGCAAAGTTAAGGCTTGTGTAGTAGGTTAGGAGCATTTTAGCAAGAAAGCATATCTAGGCATACTCTGTTTTACTGTTGTAAAAACCTCTTGCTGTGTGAAGAGAAAGGACTGGCTATACTACACCACACATGAGATGATGTCAAACATTAAATACCACACATATATTGATAATAGAATCACAGAATCATGAAAGTTGGAAAAGACCACTAAGAACATGTAGTCCAACTATCAACTCATCATCACTGTGCCCATAAAACCATGTCCCATAAAACCGTGTCCCTCAGTGCTACATCTACATGTTTCTTTGACATCTCCTGGGATAGTGACTCTACCACTTGCCTGAGCAGCCTGTTCCAATACCTCGTCACTCTTTCTGAGAAGAAATTTTTTCCTAATATCCAACTTGAACCTCCCCTGTCACAACCTGAGGCCATTACCTCTAGTTCTATCACAGTTGTACGGGAGAAGAGACTGATCTCCACATCACCACAACCTCCATTCTGGGAGTTGTAGAGAGAGAGATAAGGTCTCCCCTGAGCCTCCACTTCTCCAGTTCCCTCAGTCACTCTCCATAAGACTTGTGCTCCAGGCCCTTCACAGCTTATCTGCACTTCTCTGGACATACTCCAGGACCTCAATGTCTTTCTTGTAGTGAGGGGCCCAAAACTGAACACAGCACTCGAGGTGTGGCCTCATCAGTGCTGACTAGCTGCTGACTGCTTTTTCTCTGATACAAGCCACAATGTCATTGGCCTTCTTGATGATCTGAGCACACTGCTGGCTCATGTTCAGCTGGCTGTCAGCTAACACCCTCAGGCCCCTTTGCTGTGTGCAGTTTTCCAGCCCCTATGCCCCAAGCCTGCAGCAATGCATGGGGTTGTTGTTGTGACTGAAGTGCAGGACCTAGAACTTGGTCTTTTTAAACCTGATACAACTGGCCTCAGCCCATTGATCCAGCCCACCCAGATTTCTCTGTGGGGCCTTCCTCACGTAGATCAGCGCTTCCTCTCAACATGGTGTTATCTGCAAACTTACTCAATCCCCTTGTCCAAACGATCAGTAAAGATATTAAATAGGGCTGGCCCCTGTACTGACCTCTGAAGAACACAACTTGTGATCATTTGGGTGGATTTAACTCCATTCACCTTCCAAAACAATCTGGGTGCTTTTTGCTTGACATTTTCTTTCCAAACCTCTTGTGGAGTTAAGTAGCCTGTCAGTTAGGAGGAGGTATACCTGTCATTTTCCAGCAAGAATACCAGATGGAAAGCTCACGCTAAGTGTCTCAGAGGTCCCTCAAAGCCAGAAGGTGGAAAAAATTCTATGAATCAGACCAGATCTGGTTTCCAAGGTTTACAGGCTTGGGGTAAAGAGATGCAAACAAAGGGATTGTTTGTTATTATAAAGTCTCCTCTGCTTTGTTCCACTTTCTTCCACTCAGAGGAGAGCACGCTACCTTTTCTCCAAAAAGGCTACATGTAGCTTTAGTCACAAGAGAGAGAAGAATTGCAGATACCCAATATCCAGTGAGACAAAACAGAAGAATAGAGTGTGAGTGGCCTTTCAGTCCGGAGATCTGAACTAACAAGGGGACAATTTTGTGTTTTTGTCCCCAGAGATGTAGACATGATGGGATCAGTGGTGCAGTTACTCTGATAACCATGACAAATGTTATACCCAAGATGCATTCCGCACATAGTGATTGCTTTGTGCCAAAAAGGTGTTATCAGCAATGTGAAAGGACACTGCCAGGGTTCTGGGTCTTGTGAACCTAAAATTAGATCTCCCAGCTGGGCTGCCCTTTCCAGGAAGACACATTCTCTCTTCTTCTCCCCTATCTTTTGCCTTGTTGGCAGGAGCATGTTGGCTTATGGACACACTGAGAAATGCAGCACTGCAGGGAGCAAAGTCCTCAAATCCATACTTAATCTGAAAAAAGAGCTATTGTAAAAGTCTGTGCTTGTGCAGTTTGTACATGCACTCGTCTAGTGGTATCTTACTGAAGACTTACCTTATTTGTGAAATAAATGGGGATAGTACAGTATAAATTGCAGTCCAAAGCCAGTATCCTCTGTAGCACTGGACTCCTCGGTAGTCGACTTCAGGTAACCAGTTTAACTGCCTCCAGATGAACTGATTTTTGAAATTACTGGTGAATCATACTGAGATAATCACACTGCTAGTTTAATTGTTAAGGCTGAAGGCAATCAGCCAGCCAGGTGGCTTTCACCAGGATATAGACTTAGAATAACTTCACTTGGAAGGGACTCTGGACATCTTCTAGTCCAATCACCTTTCTAGGTGACTTCAAAATTAGATTTTGAAGATTACTCAGGGCTTGGCATCCTTCCCTTAACAAAAAGCAAATCCCTCTTTGGCATGTCTTCTTGTTCCCTCCTAAATCAGGCTCTGGGGACACTACAGGACCAGTGACCTCGCCAGTGAAGAGCAGACTCCTTGACAGATTGACAGACAGCAAGACACCATGTAGGCAGTGATGCAGGACTGGCAGGATCTATTTTATATATCTGATCCTCAGGCACCCATCTGTGATGGCAGATCTGAGCTGCAGGGCAGCTGGATGGCAGGCTCTTTTCCAACACCATGTATCCGTATTGATGTTTGAGGGTATTTACTGCACGAGAGAATCACCTGCCTTTTCCGCCTTCCTGCCCAGACAATGAATTGCCCTCACAAAACCCTTTTCCCAGCTTTTTGCTCAGGACTGCAGCTAGCATTAACTGTGTGCCTGGCCTGTCATTTTTTATTTCAGTTTCACATACATAATGGCAGAGGAATAAAAACTGGGAAATTGCCAAGATTCTCACTTTAAAGGAGCAGAAGCAAGAAAAATTAATGAGGGTGCTAAATAAAAATCAAACACAGTATTTCCATATCATTGATCTAGTAAAAACTCCATAGTTTGACTTACCTTTGAGTGCTGCTATACCGGGGACCAGTCAACAACTGCTAACTGGGGATCTAGATCAGAGTGCTGACGATCATTGAGAACATGAAACAAAAACCAGCATACGGTACTAAAGGAAAACTCACATGGGAAGATGCTGTCATAGAAAAAATGCATCCTTAGGCTTTGGGGGTATAAGCAGGTTTGCCTGAAGCAAATTGCTTGGCCCTTATCTCAAGTACAGGGCCATCCAGGTTTGCAGGAGTTTGTGACTCGTTAGTCACAAGAGTAAACTACGTAGAGTTTGAAGAAAAAGCTTTCTCATGCAGTGACATGATTGTGGAAAGCCTTCTCCACAAGAGATCAAAATGCAACTTCCATGGCTAAATGAAAACCTTCCTAAAGTCGACTTTTTTATCATGGGTTTCTTACCCATCTCCCTGTCTCCCTTTATACAATTTTAGTTGGGAGTAGAAAGGAAAAAATTCAGCGATTAAACTGCTTAATGGATTTTCTAATCACTTGCATTACTCTGACGATAAGCACAGGATAAATACACTGCTTGATGAGATTAGATGGGGTAGACAGATAAAACTGATTAGGTAGACAAAATTATCACTATGTTACAGATATCAAAGGCAGGATTCTTCCTTAATATAACATGCATACCGTATTTACCACAAATTCTGTTTGTATTTCTCCCTTGTCTCTTCCAGGGAAAATAAAAGGCCGTAACAGTATGCTTTTCCATCATCATTTCAGAATATATTATGTTTGAAAACAATACAAATTTGATTAGAAAAACATAATATTTCAGTACAAATAAGAGGTGTCCCTGCCTAATGCCTGACTCTCTGCCTTGCAGTGAGACATTCAGTGTTCCTTGTTTCATTTGCAGAGGTCTGCAGAAATCACTGCTGGTGGCAAAAAGAAGGGAAAGCTGCTTGCTAAGCACCCCTGCTTTTCTCTTCTCTCCATCTCAGCTCTACTGTTTTGTTTGCTTGTTTGTTTGTTTGCTTCTCCTGATCTGGTCAGAGGGACTAAATTAAAAGTTTTAGAAGGAGAAGAAAAGAAAGATGGGAGAGAGGGTGAAAGAGGCAGTGCAGGCAGTGGAGGCAGAAGTGTGATTGTGATGAAATGAAAGGGAAGAAGGAAGGCTGAGAGAACAGTACAGAGAAAAGGACCAGGAAATCAGGAATACGCTGGCAGAAAAAGTCATAAAAAGAGGATGAAAAAGGGAATCTGCCCTCCTCCCTCTCTTCTTGCCTCCTTTGTTCTGAGAGCACACAGCAGCATGGGAAACTTTCTAGCAATCATCAGATCTGATGCTCCAGGATTTTTCCATAGAAAACTGAAACAAAACTTTACTCTGAGTGAGACAAATGGAGCATTGAGCTGCAGAAAATTGGGAAACTGAGATAATAGGACACTGGCTCTGCCCCAGGATGGCAGTCTGTACATTTCTGCAGTTTTCTATGGCTTCTTTCTTGCTACTGTTATAATTTATTATATAGAGTAATCCCAGCTCCTACTGCCTTTTGGGAGCCTTCTCTTGGTTCCTCCACAAGTGTTCTATTGCTGGTGGAGCTGGAACCTCCTTAAGACAGAAGCTGGGAAATGCACTGCTTCTTCTTACTACTGCAAGGTCTGTAACCTGCCCCCATAAAGTACAGTGTCATGGAAGTAATGCATGAATAAACATATAAATAGGAAGGATGGAAGGGAGGAGAGGATGAGGAGGGAGGAAGAAATGGGATGAAAATAAAATAAATAAATAAAGGAAGAAAAATGTATAAAGAAGTGAAGATCTGAAAGAAACATCAAAATGCAGAAATAGTTTAAAGAAATCCATACATAGGTCTCATAAAATTCACAATTTTGTATAGCTATTTGAACTAATATTTAAATAAGGCAGCCAAGTTAGAAGGAAAAAAATGTGACAGAGGGAGCTTTTTCTTGACTATAGATTTCAAAAGCTCAGATGTTCTTTTTTTTTCTTTTTCATTTTAAGATGTAGTCAATGGCAGTTTAGGAAACCACTGGTTTCTAACTGTGTGAGCCTTCTATGGACATCGAGGGTATGTCCTGCTGCAAAACAAAAAATGGTTAGGATGGGAGCTCAGACAAGGTACCTCAGTCATCATCTGCATCCCTAGATCTCTTTTGGTGGTCACATGGGGTCTCCTCAAAGTAACCCTGCACAAGATGGGTAAATCTGTCTGTGTCAACTGGCTTTGATAAAGGAGCCATCTCCAGCCCTCATTCATTTATAAGTACCTTGCATGTAGGGTGAAGGTGTTACATGATACTTGTGGGGACAAACAAAGACAGAGGGTCCCAGAAGGACAAAGGGACAGGACTCAGAAAGAGGAGTGAACTGGTCAGTGGAGACACATAGGCAATAGGATCCAACTTATGAAGGTGGAGGAGGGCTCATTTGGGAAGGTTGAGAAGCTAGTCCTTGTGTAAAGTGCACTGACAGCCAGTGTACCCTGATTTGAGAAAGCAAGGCTGATTTTTTTATATATTTTTTTTTCCCTGTGAATTATGGTTTTGTGGTCTGATTCTTTGTGGGAAAATAAAAGAGATTCTGGAACTTTACACTTAAAATACTATGGCACTCCTGACCTTGGGAGACAAGAGGCACAGCCCACAGATGGGTCTCAGAATCTAACCCAGGTGGTTGTACACATAAAGGCAGACTTTATTCACACTGCTCTTCAAATCTATAAAAATATGCCAATGAAATTGCCAGGCTATCACAGAAATTGGCACTGGAAAACAGCAGCATTCCTGGCCTGGTGCCCTCTTCTTTCTACAACCTGTGAGCAAAACTACATAAACCTGTGTAAATCGAAAACAAGATTGTTCTGTAGTGAATTTCAGGGTCTGCTGCATTGTTGTGGGATGGCAGGAAATTGCTCCTGGGTACTCAACATAGAAAACGGCTCACAAGTTTTGGCAGACACAGATGAATGCAGAATTGCCCCTTGCCACTCCAAGCTAGAGCCACTGAGCTCAAAAAAAGACTTGCTGGGATAAAAGCTAAGAAAATAAGCAAACATTAGCATCACAAAATACAAATGAGAAGCAAAGAAAATCCATTAAAGAATGTGAAGTACCAGAAAGGTAAATGGCTTTATCAACCATGAACTCCTCTGCAAAACGAATGTGACAAAAATTCTTCTTGCTTTTCCGAATTGCTGTTATATCTCCACACTGCTCAAAGACTTCCTGAATAATTTCCTCTGTTGCGTTTTCTGGTAATCCTCCAACAAACACTGTTTTACACCCAGGAGGTCTCTCTCTTGTTGAAGGTGGTGGAAGATCTAAGTCAAAACAGAAATCACATTGGAATACAAAATTCGTCTTTTGATCCATTGGTTCTATTCAGTTCAGGGCAGCAACAGTTATTTGACATAGCATGGAGTCAGGAGAGAGGGAGAAGCAAAATAATTGAACAGTGCAGAAATTGTCCAAAATTGGCTACTTGAATCTAAACCTTTTCAAGTTTTAGGTGGCTTTTCAGAGCCTAATTCCTGCCACTTATAGGTCATTCTCCAGGCTAAGGTCTAAAAGGATCTTCTTTTCCCTACACAGTCTCCTTTTAGAAAACACACACACAAAAAAGGAAAATACTCTGTTTCAAAGCTTCTGTACCTTCACCATTTCCTGCTTACACCTACCACTCACTATACTCATCAAGCTGCAGCAGTTTAAGCCCTCTGAAAAGGAGCCCATGAAGCCAGGAGGACTGGACACCCTTCCCTAGTTTAGCATAATTCCATTTCTTTCTCAGAACACAGGACCAGAGCAAACAGAAAAACAAGGCAGGAAACACGATGAAGTGACAACATGATGAAGGCGCTCCGCCGGTTATCTCTTCTGTCTTTGTGCCAGATAATGGAGCAGACGCCAGCGTGCAGGGAGGATAACCTCACTGTTTACAAGTCCTTGTGAGATGGAGTGGCTAGAAATTTTATTTCTATGTATATGCATATATATGGACACTTAAATCAGAAAAGCGTTAATTTTTTTGAGGGCTGTGTGAAAAATACGCTCTGTCACAACACTTCCCCTTGTTTACATGTAAATTGCTAGAGCGCTCATCTAACAGTAATTCTCTGAGCAGAAATTTCTGATTGATATGATTTTTTTTTTTTTTTGGCCCTTTAACATATTAAAGGGGGCTACAACATTAAAATATTCATATATACATTCACACAGTCAGTTTGATTAAACCATGATCTAGTTACATTGCAAATTCAAACCACTGGACTATTTGCTTAAATTTCTCTTTTGTCTTCATAATGATGGAGAAAGCAGCTGGTCTGATTGCTATAAAACTAAATTCCTGGGGCTGGCACAAACAAAATTAGGCTTTTTGCTCTGCCCTCATCGTAGTGGCTCAGTGGGAAGTTTTCCATTTGCACAAAGTCCCAGAAGGGGCAGAAGGAAACCTGGTCCTCTAAGAGAAACTAGTCATCTGCATTCTGCCTCCCCAAAAATGATAGGAGAGAAACAATAGCTTCCCTTTCTTTCAATCTTGGTGGTGTGCTGGAGCTATGCAGAGCCTGGGTATAAGGTGCTCTGTTCAGGGCTATCCATGTTCATCCATAGATGAGTCCAGGTTGGTTCCATCTATGAGTGGACATAAAGGGGATTGGTGCCATATAACTAACACAGAGACATGGACATCTTCAGAGAGTAATCTAATTTAGATTCCCCAGTTACATCTCAAAAGCCAGATGGAAGAGATTTGGGGCAGCACTCCAAACTCTTTGCCTGTTTAGCAAATTATCACTGCACTGAGGCTTTCCACGAGCTGGCCATGGGGAGGGTAACCAGGAAGGGCTCACTGGATGAAAGACCTTGGTATTCCCTACCCATGGCTCAGAAACATCTGCAGGATGGACTTCTGACTCAAACCTCTCTGAAGGACATCTCGGGAAGTTTTTGTCCACAGCGATGCTTTCACCATACTTTCACAAACACTGCTGGTTTGGACAGACAAATTTTGTGACACGGATGTAAAAGGAAGACGGATGTGTACTACAAGTAGTAGTGTAGTTCTCAGACACTGTTAGCCTTAAGTAATTCATTTTCCTTTTTGTGCAAGCTGTGTAATTTTTTACATGACCTTGCAGAGATGAGTGAACATGCTCTGACACTCCACCATGATTTAAACACAGAGCAGAACTTATAAGGAAACACCATACATGCCTTACTTTACTTACAAACCATAGTTTTTATTAGATAAAAAAGTTTCAGGAAATCATTTAGGAGAATAACATTTTTTCTTCAGGCCTACTTACTTGGGTTTGGAGGGAAGAGTGTGCAGCTTTTGCAGTGAATTATTTCCTTGACTACAGGCACATCTGTTGGCGGCGGTGGTGGCACTAACCCCATGCCTGGTATCATTGGGTTAATCGGAGTGATTCCAGTCATCATGCTAAGGCTTGGATCAAAGCCTGGTACACAGATTGAATCTGTAAATATATAGCATAAAATCCTAGCTTTTAAATCTTAAAACTACTTGCTATTAATTTCTTGCACAGACAGTTTCAGTTCAGTTCAGGCTTTTTTTTTTTTCTTTCCCTCCCAGCATCACTGTTAAAAAAGGGATAAAGGAAAAGGGAAAAGAGAAAGGGAAGGGGAGGGGAGGGGCAGTGAGCCAGAGAAGGAGTGGGAGAAGAGGAGGAGGAAGGTGCATTTGCACTGGTTCATTCCAAAGGGAAAAAAAAAAGCATAAAGAAAGGAACGTTACATAATTTAAAACATTAACATGACTGAGTGAAACACATCACATTAAAGTGTAAAACCATACATCATGAATATCCGCTATTATCTGGAATGCAATTTGCTATTTCATACTGTCGCTGTGGTGTTTACATTGCCTTCTGATCAGAGTGTACAAAGAATATCATTTAACATTGATATGCCCTCTCCATCTAATTGTCAGACAGATTTATCACAACACAGTCTTCTGACATGTGACCTTGATTTACAAACACCATGGAGAAATACCAATTTTCAGCTGTTTTATATAAGTGTAGTTATCTAAGACTTCTAACCTCTTTATCCAGGAATATAAACTTTCAGTTGCATAGAATGGGGTGTTTCTAAACCTTGGAATTAATTCCTTCTTGTCCTGTTATTTAATCGGATTAGTAGATTCTCTTCAACACACATATCACTAAAATGCACCACTGTAGCCTCATAAAGTAAAATGCGTATTTGGCAAATACTACTCTTTCTCCTTCCTGATCTCTTTGCCAAGATTTCATACATACTATTTAAAGCTGAAAGATTTACAGGGGAGCACCAGTGCTGTAACACCAAGACTTGTAATAAGCAGATGTTTTAGATGAACTGAGAGCCAACTTTGAAATTTGCTTTTTTCAAAAACAAGGCTTTGGGTTTCTGGAGGCATAATGAATAAAATATTTTAAGAGACCAATCTCTTTGTTGGCACAACACTGCTGCTATTTGGTATCATCAATTATTTAAAAGAAGAGAGTTACTTTGGTGTTCTACAGGTTTTCTGCTGAGTTTTCTGGCTAGCAACTGGAAAGTATTTAATGATACATGTAAACACGGGGTTTGGTAGCTTGGGAGCTTGTTTGTTTTGAAGAAGCAAAGAGGGAAACAACTCCTTCCCCAGGATTTTTTTTTTTATGTTTAGGAAACTTGAGCTACATTTTGCTTCAAGGCAGTATGATCAACTGATGTAACCAGAGAGGCCTGTTTCTTCATCCTAAATCTGCTGTTGAAAAGCAGTGTGGCCTTGAGTCAGCCTGATGACCTTTCCATATCTTAATTTCCATACGTGCAAAACAAATACTGTAATATTCACCTACTGGTGAGAATTTGTTCACATTTTTTTCTAGCACTTTGCAGGTGTAAAGCACTCTGTGGGAGCTGAAAATCAGCATTCTTATTTCCATGAAACATCCATATCCATCTTCTGTGGGAATAACAGCTGAGGACTTACAACATCTACTCCAGTAGAGCTTGTACCTGGAGAGCATGCCCCCTGCTCTCCATACGCTGACTGTGAGCTTTCAGCACTTTCAGCTAGCTCAGTACAAAAGCACTGCAAGTGCACAGCCAGCAAGGATTTGCTTTAGGCTTATTGAAGACTGTATTAATGAAAACTCATGATATTACATTACTTTTTTTAATAAGTGGGCTTATGAAAAAGGATTTGCTCTGGGTGCGATGCTTCTTTTCAATACTGATGTATATGCATTGCTTTTCAGATTAAGCTTTGAAACTTGGAACCTGTCATTCATTCCTTGGGAGGCAGTAGCGGCCATATTAAATATTCATGACTAGTGAACACTGAGAAAGAAAGTCAGAGGTGAAAGGGCACAATACAATTCAAAGAAGTCCTTAGGACATGCTTATTTGCTTGATCTCATCTTTTAAAATCTAGACTTTGAACAGTTATGGTAGACCATGCTTTCTTTCTGTAGGTGTGGTCTTCTGAGCTCTCTGTGTACTGTGCCATACTGATCCTCTTGTAGCATCTGGGAAATGCAGGAGATGCCTTGTCCATCTCTCCAGACAAATGCAGCTACAGTCATAGACAGGCATGAAATTGCATATTAAATCAAATATTCATAACTGGGCTACAGCATTATGAGATAAGAATCGAGTGTGTGGAGTAGATGATACAGTAAGATGGAGAGAAGGCTAAGTTCTTCCCATCCTGTATGCATCTTTCAAGTCCCATGTGAAAGCTGAGGAGAAACAGCCTCATCTCATGACTGCTGTCACGGGCTGTATTTAACCATTGCTTTTTTTCTCTGTAGAGCAGTTATTAGATGTGTTTCAGTTTCTCTACAAGATCAGATAACTGAAACAACAGCAAACTACTCCCGGTACAGACAACGCACTCAAAGGCAGTAAGATTAAAAAGGTATAGTTTTCAAAGTATTCAAATGACAGTGGTATAGACAGAAAAAAAAGCACATCTAAGGGAGATGGCAACAAGGACAAATGTCCACAAATGCAGCTACCATGGCTTCAACAGCAAGATGAGTGGGAGAGATTTTAGACTGAATGTCAATCAGAGCACATGTCCTGGTGGACAACAGGTTTGTTATGAGCCAGCAATGTGCCCTTGTGGCCAAGAATATCAATGGTATCCTGGGTGCATTAAATGAGCACAGCCAGGAGGACAAGGGAGGTGATCCTCCCCCTCTACTCTGTCGTCATGAGGTCACATGTAGGAATACCGTGTCCAGTTCAGGACTCCCCAGTTTAAAAAAGACAGGGATAATCTGGAGAGAGTCAGCAGAGGTCCACAGAGATGATGAGGGTCCTGGAGTATCTCCCATATGGGGAAAGGCTGAAAGACATGGGATTGCTCAGACAGGAGGAAACTCAGAGAAGATCTAATCAACGCTTCTAAATTTATAAAGGGCAGGAGTTAAGTGAATTGAGGCCAGACTCTTTTCAGTGGTGTGCAGCTACAGGACAAGGGGCAATGGGCAAAAACTGGAACACAGGAAGTTCCACATGAACATGAGAAATAACTTCTTCACTGTGAGAGTGACAGAGCACTGGAACAGGCTGCTCAGAGAGGGTGCAGTCTCCATCTCTGGAGATATTCAAGACCTGCCTGGATGCTTTCCTGCACAGCCTACTGTAGGGTACCTGCTTTAGCAGATACTTGGACTCAATGATCTCCAGAGGTCCATCCAATCCCTATGATTCCATGATGCTAAGATTTAAGTAGGAAGTTGGTCTGAGGACCAACACTCCTGACAGATCCTACTAGGTGCATTGGGACACCTTGCGTCCAGAATATAATCGTGTTGAGTTGAGTTATTTTGATAAGGACTGAGTCAGAAGTTCTTGAAATCTAATTCTGCATTTACAGGCACTAATCTAAAACCTATGAGGTCAGTGGCAAGACTACTGATTACATGTACAGCTTTTTAACCAGGTGCAGGTTCTACTTCTTTGTGATGTTGAATACATTGTCTCATTTTTCCAATGAAATGCTTTCATACATCACATGAGCACTGAGAGGAGGCACGAGTACCATCCGTAAAGCATTCTGGAAATGAAATATAGCTGCTTGAATAGTGAAAACTACTACTGTGCATTGCAGCGATGGAAAACTCAGTTGGATTTCTGAACATGGAAGATCTTGTTCAGAACTTTTAAGAGATTGTTGGCATTTGCCTCTACAGAGAAGCTGATGTGTGCCCCATCTTCACAGTGCTGACAAGCCCTGGAGAGAGTCTATAGATGATCTAGCCAAAGGAAATACCAGTCTGGGCTCTGGGGTGCAGAGAAAAAGGAACAGATAAAGTCACTTGAAAGGAAAGCCAATAAATTTGCCACGTTTCTGAGAGGATCCAGAAAAATCCCAAGTTTAACTATATTAATGCTGCAGAGTGGTGCATTAATAGAAGTTGGATAGATGGCTTGAGTCTAGGAACAGGTAATAGAAGTTGGATAGATGGCTTGAGTCTAGGAACAGGAGACTATCATCCATCACTGCTACCACAGCAGTCTGTTTCATGTCCTGGCATAATGCCCATTTGGAGAATAACCAGGACACTAGCTTTAGAGCTGGAGACAACTCCTGTTGAATGTGCTGGTGAGTTTGTTAGTTTTCAGAAAGAAAGGTAATGAGAGAGTTACAGAGGATTACCAAAAAAAAAAGAAAGAAAGAAAGAAAGAAGTGAATCAACTCAGCTCACGTAAGTTTTGCTCTCAGATGTGTGTGAATGTATGATTATTAAGGTATTTCAGACATAACAGTGCTACACTGAACACAGATCAGTATACTAAATAGATAAGCCACATATTTGAAGACTCAAAATGCAATATTTCATGCTTTCACTGATCATAGCTAAATTTTAAAGGCTATGTACATAAGCTTACACAGATATTTAAAGGTTTATGATCTCTTGGAATTATAAAAACTAACTTGGCAGAAGATAGAAAGTTTACATTTGAAAAATCTTAAGAAATAATTACTAAATTAATTCCTAAATGAAATAATTAAAATGGAAAGCAATCAGAAATGATGAAGCACTTTAAGAATGGAAAAGATCAAGTCTGAGCTCCTGTGAATATTCTACATAACAACTGAATGCTCACATATCATATTACAGAATGCTCACATATCATATTACAGAAAATTTGAAAACATTTAACACTAGTAATTTGCCTCAATTTGGCAGAACAAGAGTTAATTTCTATTAAGAAATTGGCATAGTAGAAGACAATGAAACCTTTGAAGAACAAATATCTAGAATTGGCAGTCAGAGAGGTAAAAAGAAAAATCTGCCAGAACATTTGATGTGGTTTTACAGCTCCTTTTTCTTTCAAGTAAAATATTGGAAGAAAAAAATATCTTTCTCATGAAATCTTTGGGTCTAGAAAAGTAGAACAACAATAAAATACCTTTAACGATAACTATTTCCTAACACAGTACATAGTGTAAAACAACTTCTTTTATTAGTTTGCATTCTGAGAGGTTAAGAGTAACTTTGTCATCCATAAAAATACCCACACAGTCTTGGAAAACCACCTTCATTTCCTTCTTTGGTATAGCAGGTGCTACCTGAATTGCCTTCTGGTTTTGCTTTGCACAAATAACAGGGATGTACACTTCTTCCAACTGTGCTTTTGGGGATTGCACTTCATCACCAGTGCTAAGTTACCATCCCACTTCTGCCAACCCCTACCACAAGTTATTTATCTGTTCAGTATTATTTTTTAAGTGTATAATCCTTTATTTGATTCTCCATATTAACCCTGAGACATGTCATTTCACAGAGTAAGAGAAACATAGAACTGCAGGGGTTGGAAGGGACCTCAAGAGATCATCAAGTCCAAACCCAGTGCTAAAGCAGGTGCCCTACAATGGATCACACAGGTAGGCATCCAGACAGGTATTTAATACTTCTATAGAAGGAGACTCTCTGGGCAGCCTGTCTTTTTGCCTGCCACTGCCAATGGTTTCTGTGGTGTTTTTGGATAGTGCCAGGATGTATTTCTCTTGGATGCATAAAAACACTCGTGTGTGCAAACACAAATTTGGTTGTGTGTCCACACACACATGCATGGGAGGTTTCTACCTTGGACACTAGCAGCCCAATAGTGGCAGCAGTGCTCAGACATGCTGCTCTGACACTCCTGTGAAGACAATGATGTGAATGCACAACAGCAAACCAAAATAACTGACAGGTCTCCATGGCTTGAGAGTGACAATTTTGCATCTTGGAAAAAAACAGTCTATTTTTTCCCGGCGTTGAAAGATTAAAAAAAAAAAAAGATCTGGTTCCAGGAATGGAGTTGCTTGCCAACACGTACTGCAAGGATTAGGATAGTCCAGGCAGCAGTTGGTAATAAATGTTGTGAGATGCTTGTTACAATTTGGTTTCTGCAGAGAAAAAAGAAAACCTTCTCGAGCCTACAGATTTGATTGTGTACTCCATGAACACCATTGCTGAGTATTTGGAGACTAAATATAGAGTTGATTTCTAATAGCTTTAAGTTTTCCTGACAAAGTACAAATTTAATACTATCTGCCTCTCTTAGAACAAAACTGTATTATCAGTGGGACCGTGTATTACCTGGCAGTAGTGAAGAAGGACTGTTTTTTCTCTCTAAATGGAGGAATCTTATCGGAACAAGGAAAATGTTGTTATTCTAAAACCTTCTTGTGTTTTTATCTAAAATTCTTCCTGAAAACTCCTTATGGACTGCCACTGTCTTTATCCTTATGTCAGTCTCCTTTTTTCTTTATTAGCAACTGCAAATTACTATTCAGCTGCAAGCTAGAGATCAAGGCAGTATTACTGTCTTCTCGGAGATTCAAATCTTACCACTTCTGGGCTTCAAGAAGCTTTTGATGGATCTGACTCATTTCCTCAGTTTCATAAGGCTCTTCTCAGTGTAATAAGAAAAAAGTGGGAGTGGCAGTAGCTCAAATGGTTCTTGGTGTCCCAAGGACACGCGCCAGTTTAAATGGGTGTTGATCAAGGCCTTCACGATCATATCCAAGATCCTCCAGAACATTTCCTTTTTCAGTTTAGATCTCATTAAACTTCTAAGATTCCTTGTTTCTAATATAGATGTTAGATTATCCAAAGACATTCCAATAAAAAGGGGGGAGTTTGATACCTCTTCCATTTGAGCAGCATAATCACTATTGTTCTGTCCCAGGCTAAGGACAGTGGTCAGTAGCAGATGCCCAGAGAATCAGAATAAGAAATAGGCAGGAAAATAACAAGCTATTTTAAGCTCCTGTAATCTGAGTGCTTACTCGCTGCCAGTGCTAGAGATCACATATGAACTATTCTTTCTATCAGGCACCTATCCCGCATGATCTGATTGATCCTTTTCCACTAAACCCTACAGTACACTTATTTATACATGTATTTGAAATTCATTCAAACCCATTTGTATCCCTGGCTTTCAGAGTCCTGATATTATGGTAGCAACTGAGTGGGGAAACATGTTCCCTTTGCTTTGCTTAGACAAGGCTTTTGGCAGTTCCAGGCACATCTTTCACTTTGTTCATCTTGAGAAATCATGAATAGTTGCTTCTTATTCACCTTACACACGCGATTACAGATTTTATTTCTGCTTTTATATTTTGCCATCTGTTTGGCATGCAATCTTTGTCTTTGTAAAGCTGCTACAAAGTAATATAGATATAAAACCCCTGCCTGTGTCCCCTTTTAAAAAAACCCACGTTAACGGCATGGGCAGAGATGCCATTCTAAGTGTTCACCTCTCCCTGCATTTTTTTAAGAACTACATCATAGAGTCATAGAATAACCAAGGTTGGAAAAGACTTCTAAGATCATCCTTTCCAACCATCCACCTACCACCAATATTTCCCCACTAAACCACGTCCCTCAGTATGACATCTAAATGTTTCTTGCATGAGTCCAGGGACAGTGACTCCACCACCTCCCTGGGCAGCCTGTTCCAAATATTGTAGAAATGAGCAGATGCCCTTAAATAAACTGTGCATGAACGTGACTGATGAAGCAACCTGTGGGCAAAGCAGTTCCGCAGCAATTGAAGTAAGGCACATACAGGCAATGCATGTGTGTGTAGGCATGTGAGTGTGTTTTTGGAAGAGAAGACAGGAGTGAATGAAGGGGGGCAGAAAATCATGTCCTTGACTTTCAGCTGTCTCAGCTGGACAGGGGATCCATGTTAACATCATTTAGCGAGAGCTGTATTTTGTGAAACAGAGCCTGGGTTGTAGCAAAGGCAAGTCACTAAGGGAATTTTGGCAAAAATGGTGGTGTGGGGGAATCCAGATGAATGTTTCTCATTAATAATCAACCAAGGAATAATTTACATGAACTTTACAGTGCCTGCCAGACCCAATCCATAAACAAAGCCCTCAAAGCATCATCAAAACACTTGCTACTTGAAAAATACTTCTATGAGACATATATCACTGACAAAGCTTTAGGGCTGCATTATTGCACTTTTGCTATTTTGAAGGAAGCTCTGTGATTGCACAGAGGAATAGTTTACAGTGCACAATCCAGAAACTTTAGATGCTGCTCCTCAAAGCTAGCTGTGGTATAGTTGGAAACAGTAAAAGCAAATCTGGCCTCCTCTTGATTCCTGTCCACAAAATCACATAGCAAACACTATATTTAGAGTAATATACATGACAAAGACTAAATTAAAGAAAACCACCTTCTCTTTTTACAAGCAAATCACAGGGTGAATCACTCCTGGTTTGTCCTTTATCACTGCAGTGCTTGGCAGACCAGGACCCCAATCTTGTTTAGAGCATCTAATGCAATGCAAATAATAGGTGAGAATAGCAAATAATAATAATACAACAAAATATTACCACAATAGATGCCACCCTTCTCCTAAGATAAAACTGCAGTACTGTCACATAAAGAAATCTACAGTGTCACTGTAAAGCTATTTCTATTGCTATCTTTGCTCATACAGAGCCATCGGTGCCATTTTGACCTCAGCGGGGCCTTGGACCCTATCTGCCAATGGTGAAACTATTCAGCTCCCCTTAGAGCAGTTCTGCAAAGATGTACCTGACAGACAAGGCTAAAAATAAGATGGAAAACTCAGGACTTGATGTTGAGGGAGTCCAATGGCTTGTTAGTTTTTTCTTGTAGCTGACAGGCATGCATGTAAGAAATCCAGGGAAAAAAAAAAGGACTAATTTTAGCCTACATCCGCAACTAGCTGTTTTTTCACGTATAAAACTCCATTGCCATCATAGTGCAAACCTGTAGGGGTTAAAAGAGAAGGGAGAAAAAGGGAGGGAGAAAAATAGGAAAGAGGGGAAAAGAGGAAAATCAAAATAAATGTAGGGAAGGAGATGAAAGAGAGGGAAAGATCAACAGACAGAAACATCATCTGGAACCTCATTGGCATGCGTGTGTACTCTATCCACATGCTGCTTTAACCACTGTCAGCATTCTGAAGGCTTTATGAATTTATGGAAGTTCACAATGTCTAGAATAATGACCTTCTCAAAGTCTCCATTGCTTAAGAACTACTCCAAGCAGTAAGAACAATAGGCTTCTTTCATCTCCTCAACAATAAATCACTTCCTAGGATTGAGTTAGTCACAAGTTTATTGTGAAAAAAAAATAGCAAAACTGTAAATTCTATACACTGTGCCCATCTGACCCCTAGATAAGAGCTCCAAAGCTGGATTGTTAAAAGGGACTGGCCAATATGCAAAATGCTGTATAATAGAGTGCTTATATGAAGTAAAATATGTGCAGCTGTATTTCTGTATTTTTTGATTTTTTGTTGTCTTTGTGAACTCACTATATGCCACCTGGGGTTGCCCACTCTACTTTTGCACCTCTTCATTCCAGTGCTATAGTTTTGGCTTCATTAAGGTGGGCTTGTCGTAAGGCTAGCTTTAGAAAAGAAAGAAGTTTCTCCAAACTCCCTCCTGTGGAAGTTGTTCAATCTGCTTGCTCAGTGAACCTCTTCCTGTAAGGTTACACTTTGTCATGTTCCTTCAAAATGACATCACTTTTCCCCCTAGAGCTCTAGCGGATGAGAAAAGAAATACATAAAACATGACTATATGGCCCTTAATGGATTTTTTGTTTGCTGTTTAGGAAAGCACTGCGTTACAGACATTCAGGAAGCGTTTCTATTGGAAGGTAAAGAAGAAAGCAGATGTAAATGAGCACTGGAAGACATTGAAGAATCTGGAAAAATTTCAATTCTCAAGCTAGGCTAACACTATTGGTTATAAGGAAAAAGGTCTTTTACAGTGAGGGTGGTGAGGCACTGTCCAGAGGTGTGATTGATGTCCCATCCCTGGAGGCACTCAAGGCCAGGTTGGATCAGGCCCTGGCAACCTGATGTAGCTGTGGTGTTCCCGTTCAATGCAGGAAGTTGGACAAATGGCTTTCAGAGACCCCTTTCAACATTAAAGATTCTATGAGTCTATGATTGAATAATGCAGTGACAGATGAAAAATAAAAAATCTCCGAAGTGTAAAAAAGGGTAAAATACCATCATACTAGCGTGACCTCAGAGAAAATGAGAAAAAAATGTAATGCAAACATACCGTTGGATCTCCCCCAGCTGAAAACAAAAGGCCTCTTTTTCTCATAAAATATAAAACATGCTCTAGTTATTAAACTAGAGTTACTGTGTGGATTCTCGAATCTTTGGAAGGCGTACAAACATTGTCCTAGTGCTTCCAGGTCACAGAAGCAAATCTCTGAATTTACTTAGTACCAGAATTTGACACTCCTAAAACAAAATCACTGAGCCTTCAGTACTCTGCAGCTTAGAGACTTCCCCAGCCACAGGAAATTCTGTGCCTCCTTCAAAAATACCCAGGAGCATTATGGCATGGGATGTATTTCTCTTGGTGTCATTACTGGAGATGACAGGAAGTTGTCCTGGTGAAATCATCTGGAATATCTTTAGTGACGATATTTCAAACTTTTAACCAAGTTATTCTGCATGCGTGCCTCTCCATTAAAAGCCCGAGGAAACAAGTATAAGAGAGACTTAAACTGTAATGTTAAATGATCATTTCTGGTACTATTTCTTTAGTTCCTTTCATGTTAAATTCTTCAAATAATAGAGTCCAAATTTCTAATGTTTTATCTTTAACTCATGGAATACTGGAAGGAGCATTATTAGAGATAAAAGGTAAAAATATTACAGATTAAAGATCTCTGATTGTAAATTAATGCAGAAAGAAGTCTTGGTATTTTGTACTGCTGTCTACTAGAACTGTTTGACCTCCATACAGTTTACGGCAGTAACTTGTAGGACAATATCCTAAAGCTCTATGCATGGGCAGAATACCTGTCACATTTGAATTTGATTAACTAACTCCTGAGTAAGTAATAAAATGGTATTTTTGGTGAATTAATAAACATTTTATTGGTTAAGAATTAACCAACAATCCTATCCTGAGAAATACTATGCAATATAAAACATGATCTAAAAAGAAGCCAGAGCTGATAGCAGCAAGTAATGTTCCCGAATGTCTATAAAATGAGCTGTCTTAATTAAACTGCAGTGCACTATGACAAAGCTATTCTGTTGGATTTTGGCTTTAAAAGCTATTTAGCACCTCAGCAAATTAAAAACATTCCTATGTGCAAATGTAATGTTACTACAGCTCTTCAGGACCATGAGGAATCATTAAGCTGCTTTACAGAAGCAAGTATCTTAGCTAACAGCAGGTTCAGCCCATGGGCACCATGCCTCCACCAAAAGCAGAAGGACTTGTCAGCTCACAGGGGTCTCAACTAGATGCTATGTGAGGATGTAGTAGCCATGTGGAGAGCAAGCTCTGGTGATGAGAGAGCTTTCACATAGACACAGAAAGCAAAGGAGGTGAAATCAGACACGGTGAGTGACTTAAAGGAGAGGACTTCTGCATTGAGGAGCACAGTTGTAAAGCTGTACAAACCAAAAGAATGTTAACTGTTACCTTATGTCTGATTCCTTCTGCATTCAAAAGAGAGAAAATGGCAAAAAAAAATAAAAATAAAAAATTAGAGCATGCTGTTGAGCATCTCCAGCACTGGGGCTCAGGCAGGCTCATCTCTTTAGCTTTGGACAAGCAGCAATACCCTCAGTTTTTTAACTAGACACCTGCCAGAAGAGAGGGCAATGAAATGTGCTAGAGAAAAATGGAGGAAGTTGCTTACTAAACAGGTGATGTTTTTTCCTAAAACTTTCTATCTGTGATTTGTTACATCTGTGATTTGACCTCTGTTCTCAATCTAAAAACCAAACAAATAGATGGAAAAGATTAAATACATAAAAGCTTCCACATGTTGGTACTTTCCTGAACTGAAGCTGGTAAATTCATGAACATGATACTTTGCTTGAGCTGTAGAAATTTAGAAGGATGTGTTTTGAAACATCTCTTCATTAGCTAAGGCTTCCTTTAAACACCCCTCCCATACTCAAATTTTGCAGGATTTGAAAACTTCATGATGCATTTTTTGCTATTGAAAATGACACTTTTCAATTTCTCTTTCCATCTACAAATCCAATTGCTTTCACATCTTGATGACACAAGCATAAGGGCCCTCTCAGCTCTCTGAAGTGCAGGACTCAATGATAAATGGCCTGTAATAGTGGTAACTCTTCATGTCTGGTAGAGAACTCCCAAATGGGATATCTCTAACTTCATAATAAAACCATTCCCCTTCTTCAACACGCTGTTTGAGTGCAGTAATTATTCTATTGACACAGTGTCAGGAAAGTGTGTGTCAGGCCAAGGTAAATAAGGATAGTACATATGTCTGGAAGCTGTTATTTCAGCCTTTCGACAGACTTAGATAGACATTTCTGTATCCTTTGACATCTGGGTCACCACCATAAAGATTTTCAGCACAAGTGCAATAATTATAACATTATGACTAGCTTTCTCAGCTCATCTCCACTCCTTTTGCATCTCCCACGGAGCAGAAAACACTTTTCCCCACCATCTGGGCATCTCTCTAGTACAAGGAAGGTCATTGGCAGCGAGAGATGCCAGGGTAGCCAGCTGCTCTGCCGGCCTCCTTCTCTGGGGCCTCAGCATGGGAGCCATTATCAATGGAACGGTGCAAACTAATAATCCTTGATTTTGGCAAATAGCCCAGGGGCAGCCAGCTGGGATGGGTTAAAGCGTCCTGAGGTTCTTTCCAGCTACTTCGGGAGCCATGCAGGGCAGTGCACAGAACTGGGTTAATGCGTTTGTCCCTTAGTGACTCCTTCTGACTCGCCTGTCTCTCACAGCAAGGGGAAACACATGCCTCAACTAATAATAAAGCAGCACTGAGCATGTGGAGAATGCAGTGCCAAGTATCAAACAGCTGGGGCTCTCTGGGCAGCCATTAGCCAGCCCAGACACTGCATCACCTCAAGTCTTCAAGTGAAAATAAGGTGGATAATAGAAAAAGAACTTCCAAATCAACTGGGAAAACAAAAAAAAGAAAAAAAAAAGAAAAAAAAAAAAAGAAAAAAAAAAACAACCCAACCCAGACAACAAAATCCATCCATTCGTATGGATTCGCAGAACATTCAGGTAAATGTTCTCATTTCTTGTCAGGGAGTTTATCGTGACACAGCTTTTATTTCCAAACAAACAAAAAATCTCTCATCATGTTCTTCATTAAAAAAAGGGACTAAAAATATAAGAAATGCTTACAGGAGGCAGAGGGAATCTCTTCAAGAACTGTTGCATCTCTCTACCTCCAAAGCATCTTAAAACACAGGCAGTGCTCTTGGCTGACTTTCAGCATGGGAAAAAAAAAAAAAGGGGGGGGGGGGGGGCATATTTCTCCTCCAAAAGTAGCGATCTTGACAACATTCTCACAATGTCATATTTCATTACCCTGTTTAACAGAGGAAAGATCTTGTTTGAAAAGAAATCAGAAGTCTTTATAAATGAACAGCATACTTTAGGAAGCAGAGTGAGACACTATGTGCACAAAATTAATTCAACTTGTATTCTGATTAAGGAAGAATCCAGGCTTTGTAGCACTTGTGCATAACACATTTCAATTTAGATTATATTAGGGGTTGTGTGCAAAACTTGTAACTTAAAATTCCTGCTGCTAGAAAATTTCATCTGTAATTTCTGGCAGTCTTCACCAAGGGCTCTTCTGCTAATATTTCAGAGCAGCGAACTAAAGGCAAGGCAATTTCACACACATTCACACACAGAACCAACCTCACCGTTCAGAAATGAAATTAACCTTTCTGCTATTTGCAATTTGTTATCAGAACACTTTAAATGTGACTCTCTTTGACAATGCTTTCAAGAAAGATGCAGGTTTATAAACATAAGAGACATTCATTATTTTAACAAGTATATGTTTTTCTGAAAGATAAAGCCAAATGATGTCAGACATCCTGTTCGAAATTATAAGTTCTTTCTCCCACTCTAAAGAAAAATGCATTGCTTTGTAACATTTAAGGGCTAGGAAACGTTATCCACATTAAGAAGCTCTTTTTGCCTCATCATGTGGTTCTGTCAGTAGTTCTAGTTATTTTTTCTCCTGAGGTCTATAACTCAATTTTATGGTTGAATCACAGACTGTTTTGGGTTGGAAGGGACCTTTAAGATCACCAACGCCCCTGCTATATGCGGGGACACCTGTCTCTAGGCCAGGTTGTTCACAGCCCCATCCAGCCTGGCCTTGAATGCTTCCAGGGAGGGTGCATACACAGCCTCCCTGGGCAACCTGTTTTAGTGTCTCACGACTCTCACAGTAAAGAATTTCTTCCTAATATCTAGTCTAAATCTACCCTCTGTCAGTTTAAAACCATTTCTCCTCATTCTGTTGATGCATGCCCTTATAAAAAATGCCTCCCCAGCTTTCCAGTAGGCCCCCTTCATGTATTGGAAGGCCAATATAAGGTCTCCTCAGTGCCTTCTCTTCTCCAGGCTGAAGATCCCCAGCTCTCTCAGCCTGTCCTTGTAGGGAAGGTACTCCAGCCCTCTCATCATCTTCATGGCCCATGGTCTGAATAATGGTAGAGCGCTGGTTCTTAGTTCAAGGATACATGGTAGTTTTATTCTCAATATACTTCCAGCATAGTTTTCCAAACTAAAAAAGAAACCTGAACTCAAATGCCTCAACTGAACCTTGATAAGGTACACAAGAGAAAAAGAATGGAAAAAACACTGAAGACCTCTCAGAGAAACTAGCTTCTCACCCACCATACGACGTCTGAAATTAGTCATCCTGTCCTCCCTAAGCAAAATAAAAAAAAAAGCCTGGCAAAAATAGGACAATGGGTGTCATCAGGAACATTACAAAGCAGCTCGTGGAAAACACTACTGAATAACCCACATATTGCTCACTTGGGAGAAGAAGAAGTTATGGAGCAGAGTTACAAAGCTCATGAATTTTACAGAGGGGGTAGATGGGCAGGTTCTGGGGGCTCTGTTCCATAACACAAACCTGAGAACATTTAGTGTATTAAATAACGAGGCTGTAAATGAAGAACAGGTAGGAGGAAGCACTTCTTAATTGCATCAAGCAATTACTCCCATGGAACTCTCTGTTACCTAAAACTTAACTGAAGCAAAACCTTCCCAGAATTAAAATATAAATAACTAAGTAAGTAAAGATTCACAAAAACACATTGCACAAAACATACAATAGTCTTTGCACAACAAAAGCGTTCAAAGCCATAAAACAGGAGGTAGGGCTGCTAAGGTCATCTATTATTAAAATTGTCTGGCACTTCCTATTACAGCACCCGGGTTGTCAGACGCTTTTAGCTTTTGCCAATCATTAACAGTTTGGACTGAAATTTTACATGCCAAATATCTGCCCGAGGCCAAAATGCTCTGGAAAATTTTAGCCCAAACAATTCAACTGCTGTGCAAATGGAGTCAGAGAAAAGTACTCTTTTTTTCATTTTTTTCATGTTAAAAAACCCAGTGCTCTGTCTCAGCAGTTGTAGCCCCCAGACTTTGGAAGGAAGATGCCATTTTTCGGTATCCGCAATACAGCAGTAAGATTTGCTATTCTTTATAAGCTCTACCCAAAAATTGAAGCAAATCACGCCTTTGAATAAAATGATATTCACTCAGTCTGAAAAATAGATCTATTTTTGTCTTTGACAGCTGAAACCACAAAAGATTATATGTTCACTGCATTATGTTGGATTCTGTTTGAGCCTCTGCTCAACAACCAAGGAAAGAGTTAAAGCAGAAAGTTCTCAGCTATTGTTAACGTTTGAAATGATCTTTTTTCAAAACTTGAGACCTCAAGTTGCCTTCTGCTTTGGTGCTCTTTTTGCCTTCTGTCTGCAAAGTTTCCAGCATAGCCAGAGAGGACAAATCTAACCCTGTGACACTTGCTGAGATCAGAGTGGTTAAATCAGAACATTGTCTGAGCAGCTTGATTCTCCTAAAAGCCTGTCAGGTCTGGAGCAGCTAATTGGGTCTTGCCCCATATGTTCTGCCTGTGATTTTCCAGCAACTGAACATGGAGAGCATCACAGCTAGCAAGCAGATTTTTTTCTGAAGTTTTGCTGCTCTTTTCTCTCTCCTCATCTATGAGTGAAATATCTTTTATGCCAGTCTTAGGAGAGGTTTGCAAAGTTCTAGAATGTTGGCTTTTATCATACTTCTTCATTTGAAATTTCTCCAGTCTGCAGGAGTTTTGAAGGGAAAAAAACTTTTCAGCCTATAACCTAGAGGAGGATGTGTCCCAATCAGGATGCATCTGAACCAGCAGCCAGCTCACTGCTCAGCCTGAGTTTCTCAAGGGAGACAGGAAAGAGCTTTTCAAGCAAACAGTGTGAACCAAGCAGCTGATGGCTGCTTCTTGCATGCTCACCACTACCAAGGAGAGAGCAGATCAGGGATAACCATAACACTTAATCTGCTTTGCCCTCCTCTCTGGCAGGAGCAATTCACCTCCCTGGGTTGCTCTATGATGGGTGCAGAAGAAGGCATCTGAGAGACTGCTGGTAAGAGAAGAGAAAAGGGTTAGTGACTAGAAGTCAGCAGGGCAAGGGAGGTGATCCTGCCCCTCTTCTCTGTACTGGTGAGGCCTCACCTGGGGTACTGTGTCCAGATGTGAAGTCCACAGTACAGGAGAGACATGAACCTGACGGAATGCAACCAGAGTGCCGCAAAAATGATCCAAGGGATGGAACACCTTTACAATGAGGACAGGCTGAAAGGGCTGGGGCTGTTCAGTCTGGAGAAGGCTCTGGGGAGACCTGAGAGTTGTCCTTCATTGTCTAAAAAGGCACTATAAGAAAGAAGGGGACAGATTCTTCAGCAGAGATGTAAGGAAAATGTTTTTCACAGTAAGGGTGGTGAAGCACTGGAACTGGTTGCCCATAGAGCTGGTGGATGCCCCATCCCCGGTGAAATTCATGGTCAGACTGGATGGGGCTCTGAGTACCTGAGCTAGCTGTAGGTGTCCCTGTGTCCCTACTCATTCCAGGGGAGTTACATCAGATGACCTTTAAAGGTCCCTTCTAACTCAATCGCTGGAAGCAAATGGGGCAAATGTCATCTATCTGAACCAGACCTGTGCATCTGTAATAGCTGAATTCATCAAAGAGTGAGTTAGTAGATTTGGGAGTGGTTTTGTTTTCTTCTGTTCTGTTATTGTTGGTGGTTTTTTTATTATTTTCCTGGGGCTAAGGGCTTTAACAAGGGCTGCTAATCAGCTGCATGCGCTTGCTCTTAACCACTTCTTCAAGGCAGGTGAACTTTTAGCCTTTCACATTTAGGCAGCTTTATAGCTTCTTTGCACTGCTGAAATGAGACAAAAGGACCAGGTTAGGAAAAGTCCTTTCAAAGTCTAGGACGCATGTCCTAAAACCAAATGATAAATTTGCAGCGAGGAGAGGTTTCTGACTGGCTGCTTTGGTCCCTGAGTGCCATCACAGACAGGATTTATGTTTCATACCATTTACTGTAGTTCCAGATATTTAAATCAGGAACGTACTCGTCCAAGGGAAGTATACTACTTCAGATAGAATTATGGCCAGCATCTTTATGTTTTGTTGTCATTTAGGCATTAAACAGCTCCATGCTGCCTTGCATAATTCTCAGAACAGTCAGGTTGCTCAGATTGAATGCCAGTCTCACATTATGAAACAGGCTGTGTTCCCGAGAATTAAATCATAAAATAACTATGGACTTAGGTTAGGCATTCATATCTATTATTTTTGTTCTCACCTTTTTTTTAGCATTTCTGGATTATCATTTTTCTGTTATCATGAGCAGCCAAAGTCATGGTACCCCTCAGAACATGAACCAACGTTATTTGGAATCACGAGTGAGAGACAGCCCATCCATCAAAAAAACACCCAAAGTGGCTGAAGAAATGCAAAAGCTCTCCCAATTTATCTCCCACTTTATAAATCTGACTGCACTTGTCTCAATCTTTCTCCCTAGGGCTTTTTAAATTTCAACAGAATTCTCATTCATGTTGTGAACTGAATATGAAAAAGCAAAGTAACCAAACCAATGCTCAGCAAAGCTAAAACGTATAGTAACACTGATTTGAAAGGTGAGCAAACTAGAACTTATTAGCATGATTTTCTAAGAAACAGAGTAGGAAAAAAAAAATAAAGCATGCTGCTTCAGGAGAGAAAGAATCTCACATATCTTGAAAAGGAAAAAGAGACATAAAAGAGATAAGACTGATACAAGCACAGATTAAAATGTAACACACGGCAGCTCCTTCTTTGACGTTCCTCTTTGAACACAGTCTATCACAGAACAGAATATTCTAAAATAAATATTTTGGACTGAGCTTTGCATTCCGTTCCACCAGTGCAACGAGCAGCACTGTGTCAAGGTCCCAGATGGCAAGGATGAAAACAGGAACTCATTACGGAATGAGAAACAAGAATCCTTTGGTGAGAGCAGATTCCCCATAGAGTGCCATATAGGTATAAAGAACATTCAAATAATACTGGCCCATGATCCTCTCAAAAGCTGAGAGCACAATGATTCAGCTTCAATTCCAAAAACCCAGCTACAGTTTAGAAAATGTACTTGATCCTTGTGTAAAATCCTTCGGCATTTTCTTTCAGAGAAAAGATCTCCAGATGTTATTTTTACAGTTCATCTTAAGTAAATGTATGTGTTTAGTTAAACATGCTTAAACAAAAGAGCCACCTAAGAGAACAATGATGAAATGCTTGACTTGTTTTATGGACCAACTGTCAAACCCTGGTTTATGAACATCTGGCTAGGAAGGTGATTTAAAAAGTTTTTGTATCAGTAAATAACAGCATAGTAAGTGCTTCCAGTTATAGTTGCAGGCAGCTCTAAATTCTAAATGCAATTAGTGGGGAAATGGCATAGAAGTGTATGTCTGAAGTCACGTTCAGCATATCCATGCACATAAAACATTCATTCTACAGCATAGCTAATGCGTAATCTTTTGCAACTTCTTAATTAACAAAATACAAGGGACGTGTGGGTTCAGAACCTTTCCCTACAAGCTGCACAAACAAATGCAAGGCTGTGTCTGCTGACTGCTCTTCAACTAAGTCCATGCACCACCCGACCACTTCTCAGCAGCCACTGCTGCCCAGATTTGGTCACCCAGCCTTCACCCACACCCCCGTACCTGTTCCCTTCAGCTTTGTCACATAGGTCCAGCATGAGATTCTGGGAGTAAGGAACCTCATCCATTCTCTGCCCACATCCATCTGCTTCTTAGCAGAGTATCTGCAGTTTCCCATGAACACACCAGCTTGCAAGGGTCTAAATGCCACGGCAACATTCCTAATTCAAAGGCTGATATCATCTAAAATCTACAAGGCAAGGCTGAGCTCAAGCAAATTGAATTTTTCTCTCCTTCTTCCTGTCTTGCAACAGTATGACAACTCTGTGATGACACAATCCAGGAGCACTTTCTGTAATTCAATTCTAGTTTTGAAGCACTAGTCTACTTTCATCCCAGGTCTAATCTAATATTAGGAATGATGAGCTTTTCTGTGAGGAACTTCTTTGTTCGCTGAGAAACAACACAGAAGCTTTCTTGTAGAAATTCATTTTCAACCTCAGCTAAAAAGCAGATAATGCCAATCCAAGACCTCATTCTAGACAGAGAGAGACTCACATGATCCACATCAAAGGAAACGGTGGACTCACCATCCCTAGAGGTTTACAAGAAATGGGTAGATGTGTAACTGAGGGATGTGGGTTAGTGGGCATGGTGGGGATGGGTTGGTGTTTGGACTAGATGTGCTTAGTGATCTTTTTCAACCTTAATGATTCTTTGATTCTTTGATTCTATGATTCTATGATTCTATGAACTAACCATGACACCTCAGATAGGAATCTTTTTACCCTTGGATCCTTATCCAATCTGTGGAAAAGGTAGAAGATCCAGAAGAGTGATTCAGTTTACCCACAGTAACTTCTGCATTCCCAAAGGAGATTCCTATCTCTATCTAGAAACTACCAGGAACCTACTGCCCTCAAACGTCTTTTTTTGGCACTCTGTTTCACATCCAAGAATAGAAAAGCATACTTCTTTGCTGTCAGAAAACAGCTAGGAAACTGTTGGAGAGCCTAATTAAATCAACAACAATAAGCAGGAATTTATTTTTTCTTGCTGGTGGTGTGGTTTAAACCAGAAGGCAGTTAAGCGCCACACAGCTGTTTGCTTCCTCCCCACTCCCAGTGGAATGGGGGAGAGAATCAGAGATGGAAAAGGTAAAACCTGTGGTTAAGTTAAAGACAGTTTAATAGGACAGAAAAGGAAGGGGGCAATAACAATAATAATGATAGAAGAATATACAAAACAAGTGATACACAATACTATTGCATGCCACCTGACAACTGATGCCCAGACAGTCTCTGAGCAGTGGCTGTCCCCAGATTAACTCCCCCGGTTTCAAAGTTTCACATGATGCCATATGCTATGGAACATCCCTTTGGCCAGTTTAGGTCAGCTGTTCTGGTTCTGTGTCCTCCCAGCTCCTTATGCACCTTCAACCCCACCACTGGCAGGGCAGTGTGAGAAGCTGAAATGTCCTCGGCTCTGTAAACACTGCTCAGCAACAGCTAGAACACCAGTGTGTTATCGACACTGTTTCTCTTCTAAATCCAAAGATGGAATCATACCAGCTGCTATGAAGAACACCTTATCCCTGCTGAAACCAGAACAGGTAAAAAAACTTACTGGGAAGTAACTTAGAAAGACCAAACAGCAACTAATCTTTCTGAGTGATCGTGTATATAAACAACTAATGAGACATTTACTTGTTAGGATAGGATGCTCAGACATGCCTAGAACATTTAAGAATTTCATCACATGAAAACTTTGAAAAAGCCAGACCAGAAACTTGTTGCAAGAGACACTGTGAAAAATGTGTCATACGTAAGCAGAATAGTAGTCCATTTAGAATGAAGCAGGGGGATGTGCAGGAGCCAATGGGATCTGATGAGATGCACCTGAGGGTCTTGAGGGAACTGGCTTATAAAACGCTATTCACCATATTTGAAAATTCATGGCAATGCAAGTTCCCAAGTGACTGAAAAAGGGGAAACATAGCCCTCATAGTTAGAAAGGAAAAAATGAAGACCCAAGGAACAACAGGCCAGTCAGTTTCACCTGTGTTCCTGGCAACATCATGGAGCAGATCCCCCTAGAAACTATGGCACGCAGAGAGCAGTAAGGTGAAGGGTGACAGCCAACATGGCTTCATTAAGGGCAAATCATGCTTAACAAATCTGGTTGTCTCCTACGATGGAGTTACAAGACTAGTGGATAAAGGAAGATCAACTGATGTTATCCATCCAAAACTGTGCAAAGTGTTTGACACTGTCCCACAAAACATCCTTGTCTCTAAACTGGAGAGACATGTATTTGAAGGATGGATCAGCTGGTGGGCAAGGAATTGGCTGGCTACAGTCAATGGCTCAACATCCATGTGGAGACCAGTGATGAGCCATGTCCCTCTGAGTTCTTTACAGGGACCAATATTACTCAACATTTTTATCTGCAACATGGACAGTGGGATCAAGTGCATCCTCAGCAGGTTTGCCAGTGACACCTGGCTGTGTGGTGCAGTTGATGTGTTGAGGAGAAGGGAATGCCAGTCAGAGGTACTTTGACAGGCTTAAGAGGTGGACTTGTGTGAAATTCACGAAGTTCAACAGGGACAAGTACAAAGTCCCGCACCTGAGCCAGGGCAACCCCAAGTATAAATACAGGCTAAGTGGAGAGTGGACAGAGTGCAGCCCTGTGGAGAGGGACTTGGGAAGATTTATAAATGAAAAACGGAATACGATCCATCATTGTGTGCACGTTACCCAGAAAGCCAGCTGTATCCTGAGCTGCATCAAGAGAAATGTAGGTAGCAGGTTGAGGCAGGTGATTCTCCCCTTGTGCTCTGCTCTCAAGAGGTCCCACCTGGAGAACTGCATCCAGGCCTGGGGCTCCCAGCACAAGAAAGACATAGACCTGTTAGACAGCTTCCAGAGGAAGGCTACAAGGAGGATCAGAAGGCTGTAGCACCTCCCTAAGAGGGCAGACTAAGAGAGTTGGGTTTGTTCAGTGTGAAAAAGAGAAGGATCAAGGGAGACCTTACAGTGACTTTTCTGTACCTAAGGAAGACCCATAGGGAAGATGGAGAGGGACTCTTTTCAGGGAGCATAGTGAGGGACTCCTTGTACTAACAAGGAGTAATAGTTTTAAACTGAAAGAAGGCAGATTTATAGTAGAAATTAGGAAGAAATTGTTTACTACAAGAGTAATGAGGCACTGTAGCAGGCTGTAAATAGAAGTTGTGGATTCCCTATCCCTGGAAGTGGATATGGATTGGATGAGGCTTTGAAAAATCTGATCTAGTAGAAGGTGTTCAAGCCCATTGAAGGGAGCTGGACTGGATGGTCTTTAAGTCCCCTTTCAGCCAAACCATTCTATGATTCTATAATTCTATGATTTAGGAGATGGGGAGCACAGGAAGAGTAGCTGGAGCTTTTAAAAGATGTGGTTAAAAAGGATAAGAAAAATAAGTATGGCAGTACATTTGCTTCAATTTGACTAGTTTGCACAGGAGAGATTAATGACTAAAAGGCACAAAACAAGAATCAAGAAGTAAGAGTCTTCTGCATACATAAGTAGCCTAAGTTGGATTTTTACCTTTAGAAGAATACTATACCTCTTACACAAGAGATTTTTTTCCAATGGCCATAAACTTGCAATTAACCTGTGGGTATAGATTTAAAAGGCTACTTTAATAATAATGTCATGTGTTTGCAACTGTACTGCTCTAGCTGTGACAGTCTGAGGTTTAGGGGCAAGAAAAGGTTTTTCGGCCAACCAGTAGAGCCAGAAAAAAAACAGACAGCCTCATGTCCAGGACTGAGGTAAAAGCAGTGAACTTCCAACCTAAATACAAGTAGAGAGCACTTCCTTTGAGTTTAATTTAATACATTAAGTCAAGTAGATCAAAAAGCAGGTTGTCACCTGTGAAAGAGAAGAGAATATTAACAGGGAAGTGGTGACAAGGGGGTTATTCTGCAGTGTGAAGAAATAGATGGGTAAGTCTGTGGAAGACGAGAAGATTAATAAAGGGAGGAAAATTATAATGTGTTTCAAAACTACTCCCTCCTTTGAAATTCACCTTTTTTACCATCTGCTATAATTAAAATTTTAGTCCCCTGGTTGCTTCAGACCATTGAAGGGCTGATGTATTTTTTTCCAGCTACACGACTTGAAGCAATATAACCTCTACTCACAGATTTTACGTTACACAGACAGCACACAACCATACTGCCAGCTGCAAGAAATGTGCTTCCCTGCACAGTGAGCAGAAGTATACTGGAAGACCTCAGTGTGACCCTGCCTCTTTTCCTCCCCTTTGCACTCCCTGAAGCTTGATTTGTTATCTGCAAATAGTCCCTTAGGTCAAGCAGCATGGGCTGCACATGGGCCTAGGAATTAAATGAGAAGGTTAATTATATGTGATGGAAAAGACTTTGTTTGTTTGTTTTCTTTCTTTTTCTTTTTCTTTTTTCTTTTTTTTTCCTAATCTAAGAGGTAGATGAAGTCTGGTATGTTACAGCCAGGTTCATTTTTCTTTATTTTACTCACGCAGCATTAAAAAAAGTCTCTTATTCTTGCTATCTCTGCACACTTGCACAAGTGGAAGAAGGAAGCTGGGTTCTATTTTGCTCTGAATTACTAATGGAGGGGCTCCCTCTGCATAACCCTGGAATTACTTTCTCCTCCACTGTTCATTTCTGGAACTCTGGGGGGGGGGGGGGGGGGGGAACTTAAGGCTCTACCCGCAGTATTTGGCCAGTGACATGTTACTACTGGATTTTACTGATGCCTGAGAGAAAACATGTTTGTTTTCCTTTAAATCCCCAAATGAGTTTGTAGAGCAGGCAGTACTGGAAAATTTGTAAACTCTATTTATAAGTGGCCATTAAGCAACATGGAGTTTTCTGATATTTCCAATCTATAGCTCAACCATAAAAGAATCCTGTGACAGCTTGTCATCTTTCAATCATAAAAGCATGGCAAGCAATAAGAAAGTCCTCAGGAGGACTTCTCGAGTTCAAGCTTACTGTATACATATGTGGATGAAGCACTAAACACAGTATCATTAGGCTGCAGATGAAATAAAACTTGGAAGTACAACAAATAACAGATCATGTAATCAAGTCTAGTGAGATGTGACTGTTATGCAACAGGGCCCACAGAGGCCAGATATCATGCTGCATCTGCACGTGAAATAATTGAGCTATGACAAGGCAAACAAATGAGAAAACACATGAAGCAAACAAACAAAAAGAAGAAAAAACCCAAACTTGTGGAATTTGAACAACACTTAGAAAATACCACTAGATCAACAACCTGATGTCTGTTAGCACCAAGAGGGAAAATGGGAAAATTACAGTAAATTCGCTGGCTGGAATACACAGATGTGTGATAATGTTTCTGCTATACAGTCCTTAGAATAACGTGCTCCTTCTTTTACTACCTGAGGTAGCCAACAGATCTTCATATTCCTCAGGACATATCTGCTGTTTCAACACAATGCATTATTGTATTCAATATATATATATTAATGTTTTGATGATGGAAAATAAGAGACCAAGGAATGAGAAAGCAGGTAGGAATACAACTGCCTATGAAAGGGAATGCTGTAAGATTGTCCTTCAGTGAGAACCTGGTGCTTCAAATCCCTGGATGAAGAGTTTGAAAGATGGTTAGCTCTCACGTCCCCAGTGAACTCAACTGTTGATGTAAAACAGAGGAAGAGAGGGAGTCCCAAAGGGACACCAAATGGTGTATGTGAGTCATTGGCTATTATGATTTTGTTTCCTTAGCATTGCACCTTTCTGTTTCTAAGGCATGGACACGTGCAGAGACACGTTCCACTCCATCAGGCAGTGCTGAAGCAGTTTGTTGAAGAGGAATGAATATATGATAAGATCCTTTATGGAGATGCATCTTCCCTTTGGAAGCCCAGACCTAACAACTTCCATTCAGATAAAATAGTTCTGTGGCCTTCAAGATGACAGTCTTTGTTGTGATTATAACATGCAAGACAGTTCTTGCAGGAACGGATGGTTTGGGTTTATCTTAATTCCAGATTATAAATTCCACTCAGACAACAACAATAAAAAACAACAGAAATGCAGGCTGTTTGCTCTTTTTGAACAGAAAGCATAGGACGTGTTCCAAACCACATTTAGATTTAAAGCTCAAAATTAACACCTTGAATTGCAGCCAGAAATGATCTTAGCCTCGAAGCTGAAAGTCCCAACTCTTTGGAGCCAATAAATCAGCCTTGACAAGCCTGAACTGACTATGGTTTATTATAAAATCAGACTTCATTATCTGCTTGAGGTAATTAGACAGACCAGAACAAAGGGACACAAAGTTAAAAGGCAGCATATGTAGGAAGAACTGGAAGAGATATTTTACTATATATAGGCTGGTGAATAACAAAAATGGACTTGTAATTGAGGTTTTTTTCCTTTTCATTCTGGCTACTAATGTGAAGGGACCCTTCAATATTTATTATAAGCAATTTATTAAACCAGTTATTCTTGGAGCTGTTCCGCTGCACATTCCTACTCCCTGCTGCCTGCACACAGCCCTGGTATCCAGGTGCACCATCTAAGCTTTCTCATCTCACAACCCACAAACCTTCTCTGAGTTCCTAAGGGGTTATGAAAGAATTAAAAGCATAGTAATTTAAAAAAATAAAAACAAAAACAAAGGACAATGCTACAATATTTACTACATTGAGGGGCAGCAGCAATGTGTTTGGGTAGAAACACAGTAAATATTGAGATATTTGAAATAAAAATTCTGTCTTGCTTTTCTTCCTCTTAATTTTGGTGAGTTTATTATTATTTTAAGTAATATTTAATCTATTTTTCGTCCTGACTATTCTGGTAAGTAAAGCTTTAGGACATTCTGAAATGTCATACAAATACTTCTACAACGCATGCTTTAAGTGCCAAAATTGCTTTCAAAATACTTTCAAAAAGGTTTCAATGATTATTTATGGCGAGGACTCAGTCCTGCAAGTCTGAGTATAGTTCAAGTCCCAAAATGGGAGTTCCCAAGAGGAAGGTTACATAGTTTTGATAAAGGCAGCTCAAAATGAGGAAAAACCTCAGCACTGCAGTTGGTTGTAATATTCTATTTTAATTTTAGTAAAATAAACTATTTGCAATACGATTGTACCAGAGAAAACAAAATGAGCTAGAGAAGTCCATAACTTGCCCTCTCCATACTCTGCAGCCTGGACATTTGTCTTCCAAAGCACAGCTCATGTTGCTGAATCTGTATAAAAGGTTACAATAAGAACATCTGCTCGTTCTCCTGCCGTGCTGTCTCCTGTAAGTGCTTGCAAAGCTCTTTCCTATCTTCTCAGTTCCTTTTTGCAATCCTTCTCTACAAAATTATAGCAGCACAGTCACAGAGGAAGAGCAGGTAAAAAGTATCCGCCTGTCTAATTTGTGCAATAGTTTGCCTCTTTCTCTCTGCCTGAATATCAGATAAAAGAGTTAAACTGCTTTTTCACTTTCCACCATAATACTGTGATGTCAAGGTACCTTATGGGTACCACACAATAAGCAGCCAGCTTCCTAATCACTGCTGTTTTTCATGCCAATCAGTATTATCCCATTGTTTCCATGCAATCCCTAACCTACCTGGTTTATCTAAGCAAAAGAAAACAGACTGTGTGCAATTTGGGATGGGATTGACTTGTTAGTGCTCAGACATTGTTTAACTTATTGGAGCTATCCATCTGAAAGCCTTTCCTGAATGCAAATAACAAATAGTGACTAACTGCTGTAGACACTGTGTTAGGAGGGGGAGATTATTTGCAAAGGAAAATCACCCAGGGTCAAAAGAATTGTTTTTAAGGAAAACAAAACAAAACAAAACAAACAAACAAACAAACAAAAAAACCCCATGCACATACAGGAAAAGCAGATAAAGCTGTCCCTGTTATACAAACAGATGCATTATGTTCCTGAAGCAGCAGAATATCCCTAGTATTTAGGCAGAACACAATATAAATACATGCTGGAGAGTTTTACAGCATATTTTATGTGATAAGTTTAATTATCTTTCACCTCCACATGTAGTGACTTGCTTGCTATCCAGGGGCTAAGCTCTAACTACCAACCTAGCCCATTTAGGGCAAAGAAAGAGCTTGAGTAGGGATGTACAACTGATGCCATGGCCTGATTTGGGGTGAGTTCATTTAGACTCAAGTCTTATCCTCCCAAGGAAGTCTTGCTCTGCAACTTTCCTATCTGTGCCATCCTGATTTCTCCTGAGAACATTTTTCTTGCAGTGAGTTAACAGTCCTGTTGGGATACCTGTGCCATCTCCTGCAGACAGTACTCACAGGCAGTTTGCATTTTTGGCCTTGGGACATCAGGTAACATCGCCTTCATCTTGCCACCTGAACATACCACAGTGCTCAGCAAGCCAACTTCCAACAGTTTGCCATTAGCAAGCCTTGTTTTCCACATAAACATATAACTTGGTATTCATATCTTATCTTTGATTATTTAAGATGGTCATTTTTACTCTTTGTGTTGATTTCCACCTACAATATCTCAATGTTCCCATAAGTGAGCTGTATCATGTAGAAATTAGGCTGGATGCCCCATGTTGGCCATGGAGCCTTAGGTCCTTGGGCAGGGCATGATGTGTGAGAAGAGGAAGTGCTGTTAAAGAGCTGTGCTCCAACAGAAGTGAACAGTCAACAGCAAACAGTTTCAGGCTCCTGGCTTACTTTCTGCTTTGGGATGTTCATAATTACTCATGGGTATTTTTGTCTAGAATAAATAAACACAAGGAAAATGATGGGAAAGGAGGCTTTTCAAACTCAGAAAAAAAGATGAGGAAAACATAGAAATGAAATATTTCTATGTTATATCACTGGAACTTCAAATAAAAACCAGCAGAATAGATTTTTTTTTTTTTAATTATCCAAACAATTATCCAAACAATATTGCATGAATTATAAATGTAGTTTGGGATTTTGAAAGAGTTAATAGGAGTTATGCCAAATAGTAATCAGTTAGTTTTCCTGAACTGTTAACTGGCCAGGGACAAAAGTATAGCAACAAATTCTGTTATCAAAATAATATTCCAACCAGAACACAGCACAAGCTTTTTACTTAGCATACATCTCTATGGGCCCCTGCTCACCTCCCGCGTCTTTACTTAGGACAGTCTGTCCCTCAGATGATGATTAAAAAAACCCACTATTTATCTTTAAGCAGCAAGAAGATTTTAATCACTATCTTCATTCTTGGCCTTAATTAAGGTCTAATATAGAGTAGGCACTTGAATGACCTAAGAGGCACACTTCACCCAGAGTAGCATGTCAAAGGCCCTTAGAGTTTCTGCTACATTTTCTCTGGACATTGAATATCTCTCTCCATTTTCTGTTGTAACCTGACTGTGTTTGTTCCTAGCTCTTTAATGTCCCCTGGTGTGAAGTCTCCTTGAGTAACACTCACATGATAGAAGGTATGATTAACTCTGCAGGTGCTTTTCAGGTCAATGAAAGAAAACCTACCTGTTACACTAATATATAATATTTCCTTAGAGATGTTCCCAGTAGACCTACATACTGGGATTCCTACGTTACCTATCCTCTTTCACTCTTCCTGCTCCCGTGTCTTGACAATGGAAAAACACAGTTTTATTTGGGTACAGACTCAACTCTAATCCTTCAGTGTATGTTTCATACCTCTTTAATTATTCTGATTGGTCATTCAGATAATTCAAACAGTAAATGTTTTCCTTTTTACTGAAATACAATGTCTTTGTAGTGAAAACTATAAAATTAAAGTATAGGAAGGAATTAGAATATAGGTAGAGAAAATATGTAGTTTTCTTCAGAGTATGCCACGTTAAATTTCTCTGTCTTTATAGGTTTGCCTATTAATGAAGCACAATGCATAAAACATGTTTGAAAGACATTATGTCAAAAAAAAATAAAAAGTCTTCTGAAGATCTTGTAATTTCAAAGGTTTTGCAAAACCTATGGAACACTCTGAAAACATACTAAGATTTCTTATTTTTTCTTTTACTACACTGCCATGCAGCAGTGTAAATATCAACCTGGGCGGCTGAGTGAGGCTACAGGAGAGTGCCTTCACCAGCTGTTATCTGCCTAGAAACTTAAATCCAGAGTGTGCTAGCATGCTATTCAACAATAGTAGATGTTCAAACTTTCCCCACCTCCCCCAAAAAAATAGCACAATATTCAGGTCATAGTACAAATGTATTACTTAAAAACTTTTGTGGGTGACCCTGTAAGCAATAAATAGGAGTTCAATATTGATTACAGAAAAGGAATCTGAGTTTTATTAGGCATGTCTCGGAAGTTTCCAGTTATGTGTTTACTGGCGAACTGGTCCAGTGGCTTAGCAATGATGTGTGGAAAAAGAAAAGCACTGTGTAATGGGACAACACAAGTAAAGCAAAAAGAGGCTGCCCACGTATGTATCAGTATCTCCAGTCCTTCAGCAGTGGAGATGCTACTTGAGAAGTATATGCACAAGATTTGGCAGTATTCTCTGGCCAGCTGACTTCTTAAAGACTTCAGCACTGTTTACTGTACAGCCTCTCTTCTGAGCGTAATCAAATATAGCTTGATTTCCTACGAGATTTGATTGTGTTTCATTAATGTTACAAAAATGGTGCCAAATCAGAACAATGAGGAATTTGTTTACAGTTTTATTCAGAATGCAATGATATGCAGAAGACTATAATTCATTGAGCATGCCTCATTTATTCTATGGTAGAAAGCCAGTGAAGCCTAACAGGCTTTTCCATAGCTGAGGCAGACTGCTGAAGGAATTATTAAGCCTCAGACCACCCTTTATTTTTCTAAAATAATCCTTGGGTATTCTTTACTCCAACTCCAATACATGGGAATTAATGGCCTCTTGAGCCACTGAAGTGAGTAGAAGAAGGAAATGCTGGTTGGCCTTTTGCTACGTCCGTCACACAGAAAACTGCTTGCGACTAATTGTAATCTGAGTACAGTGCTTGCATTTTGTTACAATCTTAATTTTTGAGAAAGAGACAGTCTGAATATTATGTTTCCAAAGATCTGGAGGTCTTGAGCTTGTAAAATTATGGGAGGGATATTTTGCCTACTGTTTTAGGATTTAAGAGTCTAGATTGATATTTCCTGATTTCTTCTGTTATCAAGATCTACTTCTGGGGTTACAACTTCAGGATTGCAAACACTTATTGTCACAGGTGCTGCTTCCATAGGTGAAGTTTTGCTGAGTTATAACTTGATTTAGACATACAGCTTCTAGTTTGGGGAATCCTGCTCCATGTATTAATGATTAAGAGAAGGGCCCAGTGGAGAAAAAAGCACTTTGGTGCTGACTTGCCTTTTACATCTCCCTGTTTAGTATCAGCTACTCAGCACTGTCAGAAGCACAATCCTGAACGAGGTGATTTGATTGAAGCTGACAGTTCCTATGTTCCACTGAAATCAGGTCAAAAGACAAGTGTGTGGGGAAAGAAATGACAAATGGAAAAACAGAACGGTTGATGTAAGTGTCTAATATTTCACAACCTCCAGTGTCTAAAAGACATACGCCTGAGGCCACTAAAATGGTGTACAGCTTTCCCGTACTTATTGGTAAGAGGGATGTTAGGCTTCAAAGCTTACTAGCCTCCAATTTCACTAAGAGTCTCTAAAACTGGTCAAAGTATAACTTCAGTAAAAACAATACTGGAGGCCATTGAAAATTTAATATCCTAAGGGTGAGGCATGTTGGCTGGACTCGCACGGATGATGTTGCCTTCATAATTACCCATAGGTAAGTAGAAGGCATCAGCTTTCAGGCATACCCTTGACTTGTAAGCAGAAGTGTAACTTTCACCTTGGATGTCTGCACTTGAAGTTTGTTATTTCTTTTTTTATGCAAGAGTGCAAACAACCAACCCAGAGCACAGCTCTTTAGCAACTCTAGAATTACCACTTAGGTACCATGCGTTTGCACTGGTGAACTTTTTATTTTATATAATCTTTGATCAACAAATGTTTAAGTCCTCCAAATCAACCTAGAAGAAAAGCATCTCAGAATTGCTTTATGTTTTCCAGTGCAGTGGCTCATTAGTGTAAGGAAAACCAAACTGAACTGGAGAAGTAAATCATGTTTTTGGGCCAGATGTCATCATTTAGAATACAGGTGACCTGATGCCATTTGCTGAAACAAAAGACAGCATAAGGACACTAAATTCAGCAGTGCCAGAACTGCCTTTAAAAAGTCCTGATGTGAAAGCAAAATAAAACAGCCTCAGTTGGCTGCAGGTCATTAATGTTTTCTGCTATTCCTAAAATATAACAGAGCAGCAGACTTAAACACAGTTGAAAGATGTGCTTGAACCAGAGCTGCTGAGGGCACAAGGTGCATTCATATCTCAAAAACTTGTAGTACAAACTACCCTTCTCCTCTCACCTGGACATGTTTCTCAAAGTTTCAGAGTGTTCACCACAAACTGCAATTTTAAGGCCTGGCTAACTCAGAAGCAGTTTAGCAGATTATGTCCGACCTTTCCAGAAAATTCTTACCTCTGGGCCAACACCAAGACACTTAGGTCCAATAGGCAATTTTTTGGAAAATTTATAACCTGTTGAAGGAGGGGGTTTAGAATGAAAGTGCTTTTCAGCCAAGGCCATTCCACATCAGTCTTTAACACTTTAACTGATGTACTACTAAACTACAGTTTATTGTATGAATTGTGTATACATTGTGTATAAATGTATACATTAGCGTACGTGCGATGCAGTAGCTAAATATTATGGAAGAAGATGAGCTTACTGAAAAACAAGAAATGCAAGCAGGCTACAATAGAAATAGAAGAGATATTATACACCTGTTAACAAGAATACATCTTTACAAATGAAAGGCTCTGGCATTTGCTCAGATCAAAAATCCAATTTTACAGTACTGGGAGATAAGGAATTGAATAGAGTACAGATATCATCTAAACTGATATTAAAAGGTTAGCAGTGCTTAAAATTGATTAGTTACCCAGAACAGACAGCCTACATCACAGACTGCAGGAAGAGCATCGGACAGATGTTTCAGAAGCTTTATTATTAATCTTAACAAATTCTCAGGCTGGGTAAGAGCTTCACAGCTTGTAAAGAGGGTAGTACAACTCTGTTATGATGCAAGCATCCCAACATGTTACACAGCAGCAAAGTTAACATCAGTAAAAAAAAAGAGCAAAAATCCATAAACAGACTTAGTAGATCATATGGCCTCCATACCTAAGGAATGAAAATTGCTCTGCCATTTAGGAATCAGCAACCAGACTTGGAGGAAGAGAGGCCGTGACTGAAGGAGAGCTTTGGAAATTGAAATACCATGGAATTAAGAGACGTGTCAGGGTATAGATGAGTACAACACCCTGAATTTCAGACTACAGAAGGTTATAAAGGCACGCACAGGGAAGATCACACACTCTCCAAGATCATTTTAAACTATTTATTGCTTTCCTAACTGTCTCGATGGCAGGAAAATAAAGTAATAAAATAAAAATACTTATTTTTAAAGGCAGAAAAAAAGTTAGTGCTGGGACATGGGTGTTTCATTTTAATCTCTGAGAAATGTCACAGATGACAGTAAAAACAGCAAAATGTGACTGCTGTGGGAGATTATTTCATTGCTAGGATTAATAACAATGAAAAAATGAAAAAAAAAATCAGAAATGGCTGAAGAGTGGTTAGATATTTGGTCTAACATGGTGATGGAAACTGTTGCTGAATGCAGGTACAGTAAATATATTTATCGATATATCATAGCAAAAAAAGTCCATAAGTCTTTTCATGGTAAATTGTGGTGAAAATTATGGATTTGCCATGATGAAAATGTGTCAGAAACTTATGAATCATGGGGAAACATAATGAAATGTCAAAGCACCTATTTACCTTGAAAAATACAAGAGAGTCTCAAAGAAAGGAAAGGAAAGGGAAAGGAAAAGCAGGAATTATTTCTGTAGAGAACGCAGGTAGCACTTCACTGATTAATATTTATTACTTATGGCACCTTCCATATATTCAAAATGCTGAACAAATACCAGCTGACCTGTACAACACTCCTACAATACGTAATATGCAAATTATGGAAATTACAGTAGGGAGCTGGCAATGAAATAAAATCCATGGAATCCTCCCTTATGGAGAAAAGCACTGTGCAGGAGACAAAGCTGCCTTGCAGGGATTGCATAGTGCACCTGAGGACACAACTTACACCAAAACTGGGGAGACAGAGGAAGAAGGGAAGACAAAAAGGTGGACAAATTTCATGGGATATGCAACTGAGATACTTGTACATGGGTTGAGGAGCCACCAACACTCCCTATAGGGCACAGGAATGGATAGAAGGGGAGTTAGGTGCTGACAGCTCTGCTTGTTGGGGTTAAAGAATCAGTTGATGGCCTCCAGTGGCTAAATTCTCTGTTTGAGACTCTTCCATTATAAATCAACTTTTGTGCAGCTTAGTTTACCCGCCTGTAAAATGGGTAATTCAGAGCCAGACCATCAGCTGCAAACTGGCATAGCTTCATGCTGTTCCAAGTTCCAGCAGGGGACATATTTGGCCAAAATAAAACCTCTCACATCCCTGGTGAGGCCGACAAAGTGATTTAGATCTGGCTTACCACCTCCACATCTACATGCACGGGTGCAGACGTGACAGGAGGCTGCTCTGATCCAGATGTTGCACTGCTAAGGATGCAGTTTCCAGGGGGAATCTGTCATGTATCCAGCTGGTGGCTTGTGTCTGTGAGGCACCACCCATAAGAAAATCATCTTTCTCTACCTCACAGGAGCAATGTAGTTGAATTAATCCCACCCAATTAGTCCTCTACTACTGGCAGTGAAGTCTGATGATGCCTGGATGTGTCTGTGAAACACTGCTGATTACAAAATATTATTTTTATTGTTTTTAAAATGAGTTCATTCTCTGCAATGCTTCCCCAAACTGTAAGTGAAACAGCAAAATCAAACAAGAAGAACCTCTTGAAATTCACTTTATGACTCCATAAGTAAATAGGTGCACACCTGATGGGAAAGCTTCACTTTACTAATATTAACTGAGTGAATGGACTACATAATTTTCTACCCAATTAACGTAACTTTAAAATCCTTCTCCAGTCAGGAGGTCCCAGACCATGGTGTTCTTTGGCAGAACATCAAGACATCCTGTTTGAATGAAGAAACAGATTTTATGTGACCCTGCTTCTGGTCTTGACCCAGCATGAGGATCGATGTCTAATTTTGCCAGAGTTTTGGCTTTTCCACAAGGTTAAAATATGATATAGATTTTACAACTACTGCAAGAAGAGACTACTACACTGTATGCAATATTAATCATAGATAGTGTTTTCAGAATATGAAAAATAAATACAGCCTCAAAAATAATTCCAGATATTTTAAAAGAAGGCAAAGAGCCCGTGGATTTGTGCAACAGACCTCTTTAATACAAAAAAAATCTTACCTGTCACAAGCTGTTGTCCAGCTAGACCTACTGGAACCATCCCCAGGTTATTCATAGCCGTGGCCCAAGCTGTCGGATCAGTGACTGACATGTTCAGTTGCGTGGTATCTATAGCTATACTTCCCAAACCATCAGCTGCTGCAGGAGAAGAAATGTGTCAACGTGACAGCATTTTTAACAAAGCGTTCAATGAAAATGAGCTATCACAGGCATTATTTTGTTTCTTCATTATGGTTCACCTTTCAGAAGTTTCAGATAATACTGCTTGGCATAGTATAGCAAATAATAAAGATATTAGAAACATTCAACAGGCATAGAATGAAACGTGAGTGGTTCAAGCTGATTATATGGAACACTTTTTCACCAGGAGGAGAGTTGAGTGGTGGAACAGGTTGTACAGCCACCACCCCTTGTAGCTTTTGGGCTAAAACTTGATAAAGCCCTGAGCAATTGGTCTGACCCTATAGCCAGCTTTGCCCTGAGCAGAAGCTTGTACTGGAGACCTCCTGAGATCCCTCCTATGCTGGATGAATTATCCTGTAGTCTTGTAATATAATTTGACTATATATAATCTGTGGTAAACTGTCAGAAAAACTGAGAACCAAACATGTCAAAGAAAAACCTGTTTTCCATGAGATGCAATTTTATAGAGAATTTAAGAATATGTTAGCTCTGAACTAAAAAGAGGTCAAAGACAATGGATTCACTATGGGAAACATCAGGTTTTGTTCTGAAAACAAGAGAATTAACATTCATATGGTCAAAATTGACTGTCTGGGTATGGGTTCCTGGGTTAGTGAAGGAAGAGAAGGTCAGATAGCTAAGGGAGGGTACCCTCCTGATGGTAAACCTCCAGGCACAAGGACTAGTCCTACATTTGTGCATCTCCCTCATCACAATGAACTCAGCTCATTCCCACTATTTTCTTACGACCTGTGCAGATCTGAGACACTTACCAGCAGCCATTGCTTTTTCACCAGTTCCTTTTGTTCCTGTTAGACTTCTTCAGCTAGGAATAATTTGCTACTCTATTAACAGCATCTTGAGATGGGATGTCATCGAACTCAGGGCCCACATACAGATCATTAGGCTCTGAAAGAGAAAAGATGAAATCAGCCACTGAGTGCCACAACCAGAACGTGGTTGTAGAACAACAAACAGCTCTGAGAAACCATCAAACAATGCTCCTGCCCACTTGCATCAGGTACCGGCCCCAGGCTCCCTGCACGCATTTCAGAGAGGAGTTTCAATGAATGTTCACCTTCACCCACTGAGCAAACAGTGCCATGCAGGAACCTGCCAGACGGCTTGCCTCTGACTGAAAAGCTCTTCAGAAATTTGGTCTTATCAGCAGCTACACAGCCTCCTCAGCATGAAGGCATCAGCTGAAAGAATGTATTTTAAGGGATAAAAATGTGATTTTTTTTTTTCTTTAACTGTTAACAATTAACTGATGTTGCGAGTTTCAAGGAAATAGTCTCCTGTTCTGAAATGAAAAGTAAAATAAATCCTGTGCTGACTTTCAGGAAGGAGAACGTAGAGATGTGGAAATGTAAGAGAGCTTAGGAGAGCTGAGGTGATGCTGGCTCCTTGACTAGCAGCGTATCTTTGCCTCACAAAAGGTAGGGAGCTTGAGGTGGGAGTGGACCATCTGCTTCCAGCTAAAATGTGCTGCTTCCATCAGGTAGCTGTCAGACCACAAATTTTACATAATGGTAACTTTCTGCTGTTGCTGCTGTTTGCAAAGCTTGTCACATCAGAGCAATGGAAATTATCAGGGGGGCTGGAGAGAGGACAAGGTACGACCGAAAGCTGTGAGCTGACAGCACTCACAGTAGAGGGAAGGAACACAGTGAGGTGAATGCACAGGTATCCTCATGTCAGGTCTATGTGCATTAGTTACACATATCTGTTGGCCAAATTAGGGCCGCACTGTTTTCCTGGCTGTTCAGAAGCTTAAAGGTCTCTGATCTACATCCTTTGGTACTAGTGAGGACACAGCCCAACCCCTGACCAAGTTTTAGGGCATTCATTAACACCAGGTAGGTGTCTTTCGGTGGCAACAACTGAGTCGTCTTTTTAAAAAATACCTGAAAGTTCTTAATTATGGGGTTTCCAATAAGCAAACCCCAAGAATTCATCTTTAGAAAAGAAATAATTAAAGTGATTAGGCGGTATTTTAGCTGAGCACCTCCCACACTTTTCTTTTTTCATGTGATGTGCACAAAGTACAAGCTAGGAAGTTCTGTATTGTAGTTCCTTGACACTGTACAAACCACTTCATGGGGACAAGAACACACTAATATCTGCAAAAGTGAAAAAGGAGCCAGGATCAGACAATGCTGAACTTCTTTTTCTTTTTGTATGTTGTAATTTTCAAATAATCAGCATAGACCGGAAGCATTTTGTTCAAATCTACTGTGGGTCTATTTAAAAGTCAATATTTATCAACTCTTATTATTCAAATTTGCAATTCCAATTCTTATTTGATCTCCACTATTCATTATACAGAACATAAAATAATTTTATGATAAAATTAGCTGCTAAATAACATCTATAAACACCAAAAAATATTGAACAAAAGTCCTCTGCAGGGAACACGATTAGCTTATGTTACTCTTGGCAAGCCACTCGAGATTTATGTCGAGTTTTAAAAACTGGGTGTCTCCTGTTCAGCTCCTTAAATTTGCACTTAGCTCTTTCCACTCAGTCTATAAACCTTTGACTACAAAAAATCTATTTCAAGGTTAGAGCTGCCTGAAATATTATTTGTCAATAAGATATTTCTCACATGGTACATCCACCTTCCTCTGTGTTAATCATTCGCCACAGAATCGTGACTCACAAAGATATGCTGTGCTCAGGGTGGGTCATCTACTACCCATGCATCAGACCTTGCCTTTGGCATGGCCCAGGGTGCCCTGTTGCCTTCCTCTTGCGACCAGGAGTCTTGTGCCTTGATGTAGGAAAGAGCAACTCAGAACTGTGATAATATGGTAATGAAATTTATTCACACCTTGCCGTGGGTGAACTTCTTATCCCCATAATGCGTCCCCATGACTGCTGAGGTGAGACTGCTACTCCATGGTTTCAGAAGATGACCTGCAGAGGCATCTCATACGGGCATGGATTAGGGGCAAAATGTAGGTGTTGGGTTGTTTCCAACTGTTTTATTGCCTTGTTATGTGTGTGTCGGGTGACATTACAGGGTCTGCTGCAAAACTTCACACTCTCTTTTCCTAAACCCAAACTGAAGCCCAATTAGTTCTCACAGAAATAGGAACTGGTCCATAAAGACTCTGGATTAGACAAACACACCTAATGAGAACTAGTAAGTGACTTCTTTTGCATTTGCCTTCTACCAAGTTGTCCACCTATTTCAAATTTTGTTATGTTTTCCTGAATTAGCTACAGGCATTTCTTAAAGTCCTTGCAAAGGGCAAAGAAAATAACACCACAAATATGGGATTATTTGTGACCCCCCTATTGTTCTATGCCACCAGCTCTGCCCAATGGGCCATGACAGTCTTTGCTCAGAGCACTCTCATAGTCTCACTGGGTCTGGGCAGCTTTGCTTTCTCCCTGGCCATCAAGGCTGCTGTTAGATCAGCAGGATCTGGATGCACTGCAGGCTGAACCAGGGAAAAAAAACACAAGGAGCACGTGAGCACACTAAAGTAGAACTAGTCCTGTCTAACCAACTACTGCTGCAGGCTATTTTGTCAGTGGAAGAGAACTGAATAGCAAGCATAAATGGACCTATGAACAATGAATAATCTACAGCAAGCTGCAGGCAGAACTAATCCTACCTCCTGACTGTGAAAACAAGCTCACTTAAAGCAAAAAATACTAACTGTGAAGATCTCTTCCACCAACAACAAACAAATTACATTATCAGAGAGCAACATAATACAGCTAAAACAACCTTACAGGAACTTCACACCTTATTTAGACTCAACATTTAGCTTTCCTTAAGAAACTTCTGAAAATCCTATTGGGGAGGGGAGAGGGGGGGTTCATTAATGTTTAAAATAAAATTGGCTTTGGGCAAATTTCAGCATTTCTTTGTATAGCCCAGATACCACACTGGTGTATTCTTCATGACGCAGGAAACAAAACAAGCCAAAGAAACAAATAAACAAACATTCAAGGTTATACAAAGAATAAGTGATGTACATGCTAGGAAATACATCTGCTAGTGAAGATTCTTGATTTCTTAAAAACAAAAAAAATCACTGTGAAAGCCGTTAAATGAGAAAGAGAGTGCAAGTTTATGAAGCCATTCTCTGTGAGGTATTAATCAATCAGGTATTAAGCAACACCATCTCCCTGACATCGCACTTCTAGATAGCCTTCTTAATCTATAAATCATTAGTACTCCTGTGGGAAGTAATGACACGAAGATATATGTAAAAGAAATCTGTGTTCCTAAACACATGTGTGTGGGAGCAACTCAGTCCCATGGAGTAACTTGAAAAAGCAAATAAAGCCATAATTCCCATTTACAGGAGAAAATGTGTAAAGTCTTCTGCGTGCTTAAGGTTCAGAGGTGGCAGGGGCATTCGTATAAACTTTTCTTCTTGAAACCTTCTAATTAACAGATTTTTAATGCAAAACACTGTAACATGATTCCCAGGAATGCTTTTTTTGGCCTCTCTTTTTGCAGACGCAGTGCAAGTACCTTGGATGGTAGATTTTGTGAGACATTTAGACTTTCCTCAGACAGGTTGTCAGGAAGATAAAGCACTCTCAAGTCCATACCAATGAGCACTTCTCAGTCATAGCAGTCATAGCAGATTGCACTTAGTACGCATATTTTATACCAGGCAATTAAATGCAGTTACCCAAATGAATACAGAAGTCGGTTATATATTGTGCATCAATTATCACAGGCGATGAATGCTGTGAGACAAAGAAATTAACACAACATAAAACTAATTCAATAACACAGCAGATTGCTAAGTTAAAATCCTACCCTTTAGATATCCATAACACCACAGAAAATGAATTACGACATGGAGTGAAGCTGATTAAATGCACCATGCTAACGAGGCTATGTGGAGTGCTGTGTGAGCGGACAGCCCCAGGATGCACGGAGGAGGTTCTGGGTACTGCTCTGACACCGACCTGTTGGTGACCTTGAGTCATTTTGCCTCTTTGTCTCATTTCAGTGACCACTAAAACCTTCAAGGAAAAGTCTGATGCTATCAACCTTTTGAAACCTGAGTCTACAAGCTGCAAAGACAATAAATGATACTGGTGCCAGTTCTCAAGACAATGCACATAGACAGCGGTGATGTGGTATCTTGTTATATCAGGCAAGTTTTTCACTTCTTACAAGAACATGTGCAAAACATTTGTTACTGCTCACTGTGATTCATAGGACAGTGGTCATAACGTTGGTCACACTCCACCTGACCTGTCGAAGTACAGGTCATTTATGAGGCTAGCTCCAGCTGTATTCTAAAATACATCAAGCGTTTGTACTGAAACATCCCAGTGTTTTCACTTCTAGAGATGCTGAAAGGACCACCAGTAGAGAACAAAGAAAAATAAAGACGAGATAGGCAAGGATTTGATGAGAATCCTTGTACACATCCTCCTGACCATCTCTGAATGAAGAACACTGTGGCTAGTAGCAATGAACATGATATGTTTTTACCATGGCCATCCTGCCTGGAGCGCATACAAAGAAAGAACATATCCAGTGCGACTCTAAAGATGGCTTTAAAAGAATCACAGAATCACAAAATCGTTTGAGTTGGAAGGGACATTTAAAGGCTGTCTGGTCCAACTTCCCTTGCAGTGAACAGGGACACCTGCTGCTAGATCAGGTTTTCAGAGCCCCCTCCAGCCTGACCTAGAATGCCACCAGGGCATCCACCACCTCTCTGGGCAACCTATGCCAGTGCTTTACCTATAACATTGCATATGCATCATATGACAAACAGGAATTGTCTCATGTTTTTGCATGGTTAGTGATATTTTAACAGATTAAAAAAAAAAAACTTTCACCTAAATTTCTGAGAAAAATAGATGAGGTATCAGATCATTTTGGAAAATGTCTTATTTTCTGGAATAACTAACTTCGGTATATAATGTAGTCTTCAGCCTTCTGCAGCTCAATCAGAGAGAGTTCAGTTGTTTTCCAGTGTTCCAAGGAGTCGCCTTATTTATCTGGCTTTGTCAGTCAGTCTTCCTCCTAAAATTCCTCCTATAATTTCCTATGATTTCCTAAAATCCTCCTGTGAATTCTGTGATTCAAACCGAAAGCAAAGATGTTTTGATTTTACAAGAATTGGCACTTTCCTTAACAGAACAGCTTTATTAGACACAAGCCAGTGAAAATAATCATGGTCCTACCCTTAATACCTAAATGGGATCCTGGTGTGTTTACTTACATAATACTTCAGATTTCTTAATTGTGAATGAATTGTAACACCTATGCTCATTCTAGACAGTGCCACTAAAAAACAACATTATCATCTTATAAACTTACAAAACATATACTGTGGCATTAGAGATTTCACTTTTCAATATGTAACACTAGATATGTATGTTTTGACATGTTTACAAAGGATCCTCTCTACCAATTCTCACTGAAAAACAGTTAATGGGTAAATCATGGCCCTAGTGATAGGACTATGACAACTCAGAGAAAATAATATATTTACAGTTTAAATTCAACAAAGCTAATGTGCACAAAACATTTTCTTTAAGAACAGCTTGTCCAAGATGCTGCATTACTAAATCCTCTGCCCCAGCACTTTTTGAAGATAATAAATAGAATGCACAAAACCCAGATTTCCCTCAGAAAGCAGAACACTGAGTGATTTCAATAGTGAAGAAAATAAAACAGAAGTCTCCTAGATAAACAGGTGCACTCTCACAATGCTCCTTGAAGGTCACCCAGTAATATTTCATGCTAAACTCTGATCTTCACTGGCATCACAGAGCAAAATCTTAGCAGGTTATAAACACACTTTTTCTTTTGTGTACTTAAGCAGCTTCAGTCTGAATATACAGAAGTCTATAAATAACAGAATCTGGAGGCACATTAAGCAAAGTATTATAGAAGTCCAGCTTAGTGATAAAAAAAGCATATGCAGTACCGAAATCATCTGGATGAAAAAAAGAGAGAAAGCAACTTCTCTAGCTCACAGTGCAGGCGTAGCCATCATAAATACAGGTCTGATTACTATTCGAACACAAAATGCCATTGTGAATTGGTGATTGTGCCTCCATCTCTTACTCTGATTTGAAAATGTGAATCACTTGCTTCACGTTTAAGAGGACAGTTGCCTCTAAAACCAACCCTTCTTTACCCTTTTTGCATTTTAAGAATTTATTATGGCAAATAAAATATTTTAATTACTAACAACAATATTTTAAAATTAGTCCTCGTATCATTCTCTTTTCTACTAAAAGCTATCGCCTGCTTTAGCAGCATGACATCCACATCACTGTACTTCAGACAGAAGAGAAGGCACCCAAAGCATATCTTGAGCAAACAGATTTCAGTAAGTTTGCAGGACGGCTGAATTCTGAAATCACAGAATTGCAGGGGTTGGAAAGGACCTCAAGAAATCATCGAGTCCAACCCTCTGCTAAAGCAGGTACCCTACAGTAGTATGAGTGGGCATCCAGATGGGTCTTGAATATCTCCATATAAGGAAACTCCACCATGTCTCTGGGCAGCCTGATCCATCACCCTTACTGTAAATAAGAAGTCTCCTGAATGTTTGCCTGGAACCTCCTGTGTTCAAATTTTAGGCAATTAGTCCTTGTCCTGTTGTTACGCACCACTGAGAAGAGCCTCACCTCATCCATTTGCCTCATCCATTTGCCTCCTATCTCCCTTCAGATATTTATAAACATTAATCAAATCCCCCCTCAGTCTTCTAATCTGAAGAGATCCAGGTTACTCAGCTTTTCTTCCTACAGGAGATGCTCCAGGCCTTTAATCATCTTTGTGGCCCTCTACTGGACTCTTTCTAGGAGATCCCTATCTTTTTTGAACACAGTATTCTAAACGTGGCCTCACTGGGGCAGAGTAGAAGAGGAGGATCGCCTCCCTCAGCCTGCTGGTCACATTCTTTTTTATGCTCCCCAGGATATCATTGGCCTTCTTGGCCACTGCTGGCTCATGGTCAACCTGTTGTCCATTAGAACACACAGGTCCATCACTCTCTAGTAGGTCATCCCTTAACCTGCACTGAAGCATATGGTTATTCCTCTCCAGGTCCCAGAATGCCTCCTTGATGTCACAAGGCACCTGGAGCAGTCATTATATGTGCACTACACACGCTATTTCTATTCTCTTTCGGCTTGATGGAACACCTACACAAATGTGCCAAACATCACACTCCTCTTTCACTCTAGCCTCCTACCTGGTGCTTAACTAGTGCTACTTCAGGCAGGTGCAATACAAAGGGCTGTTTTACTAAAAAAAAGCAATTTAGACAGGAGAGAGGAATAAATGGAAAAAGACTGGGCTGCCCTTCCAGGAAGAACACTGTAACTTACTCCCATGCCACCTGCTGAAAATATGCAGTTTGATGGGTAAGCCCTATCTGTGAAAGGCTTCTGAGGATGGCATCACACAGTCCACCAGAGTGAGGCAGGAAATCCTTGATATTGAATTTCCAAATGGAAACATGCTGCTCTCCAAGAAGACCAGAAGACAGTTGAGTTTCATATGGCAATATTATGTATGGAAAATCTATTTTAAGTAACTTTTTAAAAGTTTCTAGAACACATTCATTATCATTTTTCTTTTCCTCCACAGGCTGTATAATTGAACTCCTGTCTTCTCAGGCAATTTCATGGAAAAAAAATATCCTTGTCAATGAAAGCATTTTCATATTTTTAAAATATGCTTTTATTGTTGTACCAAATTGTGACAAAAGGTAACATCTGAATGCCGTTGCTTAAGTGCCTGGGGTCACTTGCAGAGCACTTTTGTACAACATAATAAAGTAATCAATATTTTATGTAAGACCACCACATATTCTCACAGTGACAGATGCTAAGTGAAATGCTGAAAGAGAGGTTTAGGCTTGTTTTGTTAGTTCTAATTCAAGGTTTCTGGTGATAAATCCTTCTTACTAGAAAAACTCACTCTCTCTTCTATCGAACTATATCTTTCCTCTCTCCAAAAGCAGCCATCATTGCTTAGAACATCACACTCAGGATCTTTTTTTCCAACTACAAGCTCTGAATTGTGCTCCCTGGTCTCATTTATCTTGTACTCATTCCACTCCTCTTTGTGTGTCGCCTGTTCTTCTCCATTTACCTCAGAATTTTCCTCTTTGATTTTCCTTGATTTCTTCTTTTTGTTTTTTTCCACCCATTGAGTTCATGCTTTGCCTTACAACAAAGGCACATTTCTTGCCCAAGTCTACCATGGGACATTCCCTCATCCAAATATCTCTTTGCTACCAAGGATCAGTATGATCCATTGTACTGCTATGTTTCAGTGACAGAAGGAAGGATTAATCTCACCGAGTCTGGGGCCCTGGGAAGCTTGGTCTAGTATTAGATATGAAGGTTGGTGGCCCTGCCTGCAGCATAGGGGTTGGAATTTGATGATCCTTGAGGTCCCTTCCAACCCAAGCTATTCTATGATTCTATGTCTATACAGATGTCTATATCTGAACTTTCCTGACACCACCAATTCCAGTAGTAAGAACCAGGTGGCCTGATTCAGGCACCTACCTCACCAGGCAATGAAACACACTTCAGAGATGCTCCTCTCCCTTTTTATCTGGAAACTTACACTTTAGCTTTGAGTATGGACATTTGCTTCAGACACCCATTGGTGAGACACCAATGAGATAAGAGGATATGGGTCAAGCAGGACTCAGCCCCAAGGGACACAACTCCTGCTCCCATCTTTTGCCTGGCTGGTAAGTCCAGCACAATGAGCATCAGGAGAACAGAAATCATGAGTCAGCAAGCAGTAAACATGAGAAAGTCCTCATATTTAGACACATACATATATTTAGAGAGAGAGATGACTTTCTGATTTTTTTTCCTGCCCATCCCCAGTGAATATGCCAACACATGACTATCAGTGTTTGACAACGGGAACTGCCCACTCATACACACTTCCTACTACTGTGTTGTCCTACATCTGTCTGTTCTCTGGAGAGAGAACTCATTCTGGCCATTTTCTTCCTACTTTCAAATGAATCCTATCTTCTCAGCCCTATTTCTTTCCCCGACACTTAACTTCTTTCACTTTATAGCTCCCATCTTAAAGACCAATGTGTGATCACACACCCCGCTCAGCAAACAGGGTCCCCTTATTTACAGACATCAGCCTCAACCAAGCAGCAAATGGCTTTATCCTTTATTTTGGAACAGCACTCCTCATTGAATAGATGGTGACAACAGCTGCATGGACTTTCACTACGTTTTTTTTGCTTCTCCCATCCTGGTTGTTGTGGGTAAATAAGATGAACCAAGGTTTTCCACTTCTCTCAGGGTACAGCAGAGCTTCCAGGCTCTTTGTGCTTCCTCATAACCACTAGTTTTCAGCAGAGGCTGAATTATGTTGCAAAGTGGAGCCAGGAATTTCTGCCCATTTTCTGAACAATTATGTATGGAATCACCAAGAAGTTACTACAAAAAGGAGTTCCTGCAAAAAGGAATATCACATGCTCTATTTGTGTGCTTTTCTTCCCAGGACACTTGGACACCTTCTACTGAGGGAGAGTCAATCCCATATGTAACATGAGGTAGGATCAAGAGAACAGCAGTGACTGTAGTAGAATCAAGTTACAAAAACTGCATTGGGAATTTTTTTCCCTTGTAACAGGCTGCCTGGGGTGAGGGCAGATGGGGCTCCAGCTGCAGATCACAGTGGGTACAAAGGTGCTAAAAACCCTCCCTCCTGCCAGCTCATTCTGCTGTGGCTAACAACCTCCTCAACTCCTTTCCCCCAAAATGCTGTCTCGTGTGTTTACCATTTTCAGTTATAAATCTTCAGGGCAGGAAATCATGTGGATTTTCCTTAAGCGGGGCGAAAACCTACTAGAGCCCTGGCACTCCTTGTGCTGTCACTGGGTGATGCTGGCTTCAGCCAGAAGCCTCCAGGAAGGAATGCCAATGAGCCCCAGATTCATAGGCAAGGCCACCCAATTGCCAGTTTTTGCACTTCATGCAAGCAGGGTTTCAGCCTTTCAGGCATTTAAGATGCTATTGTGAAAAAAAAATCAGGAACACTGATGATGATAACATCCCCCTCCCTCCCCATGCAAGCCTTCCACCCCTTTTACATTGCTAAAATCCTTTAACTCACCCTGTGCCAAAGTCTTATGCATTTATCTGTCCTGTCTTATTTGAACTGTGAGCTCTTCAGGGTAGAGAATTTGCCTTTATCTGTGCTGGCAAAGTACATTGTACATTTACTGCAGTATATAAACATTTTCTAATAACAAGGGCAATAACAATAACAACACATTTACTGTAATACAGTATTTCCAGCCTTTTCTGTACAATCAGGAACAACCCAAAGTCAACAACAAGACCAAAGGTTTGCAGAACCTTTAATTGTGAAGCAGAAGCCATGAAGTCGGTGTGTGAAACTTTAGTAAATTAGTCACTTATATTCATAAATAGCATTTGTTACTGCAGTAAAAATCACTGCAAATTGGACCTCTGGAAAACATAAAGCAGAATGTAACCAGTGTAAACTAGTAGAACACTGCTTAAGGTGTATTATGAGGGTCACAGATGGCCTGCTAGTTACTTTTTAAACAAATGCAATGTTAATACTTCCACTGTGACATTATGAATAAAGCATTTGGCCTGTAGCTATGAATATGGTAACTGATGGCTTTGGACTTGTTTGCTTATATTGTCATCCAGCAAATTTGTGCACTGTGCTCTCCTGAGACCAAGTCTTTACTTCACCTCTTGAACGTGCAGGGGACACAGCCAGTGTAGCCAGAGTGCAGTGGGAGGCAGCGGTTCCCCCAACACAGCTGGATGGCCACTACTCAGTAGTTTTCCTAGAGCAGTACTGAGCCCTCGTGGCACAGAGGAGGCACTGGGGCAGTGTCCATCCTTTTTCAGCACCATCTCTGCACATGTGGTTTGTTTTGTTTTAAGCTGCAAAGTGTCAAATTAATCAAAATAATTGTGATGGTGCAGGAGATTAAACCAACAGCAGCATGGACTGTCCTTGTTTGTCCAGGTGAAACTATAGCAGGTGCAAAGCAGCTGCACACAGAAACAAAACCTCATCCTTTGAATTTACTGTCTAGATAGACAACGTTTTGTGAGAACTGGTGTATTTCTGTCGAAAACACATGGCTTAATTTAGGAGAGCCCGTATGACACTAGTGGCCTTTGACATATAAGTGGTCAGGTGAAATGACCTCCATGTACCTTCTTGCCTGAAGCTCAGTGCAACAGCAAATAGAGCAGTTTGAATGGGTTCCATTTGTTATTCTTTTAATTGCCTGCTAATAATTCTTTCAGTAGGGAAGAATAATAGCGCCTTCCATCTCTAAGTATCTTCTAAAATACCCTAAGTTGCAGTTCAACTGAAACAAATAAGGGGTCTTCTGTCCTTTAGAAACAGAAAAGCGAGTGGATGGGGGTGCCATTCCTCATACAGCTCTGCAGTAGACTTTGGGAACGTCTTTTAAACTGCCTTTGCCTTGACACCCCCAACCCATGAAATGGAGTGACAATACTTTCTTTATACTGTTAATTTTGCTTAGTCTGGCTGTTCTCTGCTTATGGAGTATGTCCAGCATCATGGGACCATTACCTGTGCCTGCGAATAACACAGGATTCCATTACCTTGAAGAATATTATTTCCTAGAAGAAATTAAGCAAAAGCAAACTAGAAGAAACAAACAAATGATAATGCTCATATATATATATATATTTAATGGAATCTCTATCTGAATGTGGAGAAAATGGCAAGTTCCCTTTAAAAGGGCTTGCAATGAAATTCACACTCTGTCAGGTGTAAATTACAGCCTGTATCTCATCTTGTTCTATCTACAGCTTCTTTCTTAGTCATGCATAGCAGCAGCGTACAAAAATATTTCCTGCATGTGATCAAGCAAGCATGGGCACATAAGATGTAAGAAAATACAAAACTTTAAAAGAATTGTTTACTGTGATCCTAAAAGAAAATGGAAAGTTTGTAATCACGCCCTTTCTCAATCAGATAATTGATTTACAGTAAGGATGCTTGGGAACGCAGTTCTAACAGATCTATACAAATATTTCCTCAAAGAACTTAAAGGGAATAGAAGTAGCTAGAAAGAAATGAAAAAAAAAAAAAATAGCCCAGGAAAATTACTGTATTCTGTAATCAGAGACACAGTAGATCACTTGAATTAAATCCTCATTGTAATAGAGCTGCTCAATAGAATAGCATAGGAGATACGCTTCTTCTATTTTTTCCCACTGTTTTTATACAATACCTTCTGACTGCATACACTTCTTGACATCTAATAGATAATTACAGGCAAATATCTGTATGCCATACCAAAATCTGCAGACAGACAGTTTTATCTGTGCTCCTCTTTGAAGTGGTGAACTCACCCCTGAGTCCCATGGGTTAGTGACATTGCAAAGCGCATCAGTGACACATAATAAAGCATCACCAGGTTCGGGAAGAGTCACCAGATGGAGCTGTAGCACATTGCTGTGTTAGTGCATATTTCAGGGTGCAAACAAGATTTCAGCCTTGGTAGAAATGCAAAGTTGTTAATCAGTTAAAATGCAATCACAGAATCATAGAATTACGTGAGTTGGAATGGGCCTTTAAAGGTCACCTAGTCCAAAGCCCCTGCAATGAACAGAGAAACCTACAGATACATCAGGTGCTCAAAGCCTCATCCAGACTGACCTTGAATATCTCCAAGGATGGGGCATCAACCACATCTCTGGGCAACCTAAATCTTCTCTTAGTTTGAATCCATTTCCCCTTGTCCTATCAAAAAAATGTTGTTACTCTTCTTTAGGACAGCTGTGGCTAGTAGAAAGGGGTCGACATATTCAGTGTAATTACATGCTCAGGAATGCCTGAGCTAGGAGATTCTCTTTAAATTGGCAGTTCCCCTTTTCTCAGGAATAGTTTAAAATTCTTTATTGATAAGTGACCTGCAGACAGATTACCAGTTTGAGAAGTCTTGATGTGTGCCACAGCTCAGAGCAGAAGCAACAATTTCAAGATGTTTATCGAAGCACTTCCTCAGGTTACTCAAGTTAAAAATTTGCTTGATAAGTGCATGATTAAAATGGATTCATGTGGTTTCCCAGTGACTGAAGAGATGCCATGTCAGCTACAAGTTGAATATAGATTCTCTGAAGAACATGCAGATAAGGTGCAGATTTTTCCATTGTCTCTGGTATGGACTTTGTACTTCCTAGGATAAAGTGGTAAAAATTTTACCCTTGGTTTCCTTCTCATCCACATCTGGGCCAGTAAATTACCCTTAGCTGGGGACCATGCATGTTTCTAAGTGGACTTTATTAGAGGAAAGATCTATATTCTGTCTCATCTCAGTTATTCTAAGATTCATGTATGCAGATCCATCACTGAGAATGGCCTGGCCTCTGTTATCATTAATTGAAGCATATTAAGAGACTTGGCAGAAAAAAAAAAAAATCCAAATTTGAAATGTCAAGAGACAGATCCATCTAGTTTCACATCCTGTTGTTATAATATACCTTAATTACAGTTAATTAGGAGATATTGTTCCTGGTGGAAGAGCATCTGAGGCAGCTTTTGTGGGTGATTAAACACTGAACAGGATCGGATGCATTTGTTGAATGCAGGATCTGTTTATTATGACTTTACATACATCTCCATCTAGAGTATCGTTTCTGTTGCATAGCAAAACAAAAGAAAGTCACAGGCCAAAAATACTTCCCTTGCCTCATCATGTTTTCAAATTCCCAGCTGTCTTCTTAAATTTTTCTGCTGCTGGCCCCTTAGGATTCTAGAGCATGATCCAACTCCCACTGAAGTCAATCAGAGCCTTCTCAGCTTGCTTCAGCTGAGCCACATCAGATCCGAAATGAACAGCAGGTAGGGAAAGGGGCTGACGGAAAACAACTGGTACATGGATGGACTTCCAGGGAAAAACAGTGAGGTTGGACACAGTGTCATTGAGGGTTCTGATGCCATTTGTGAAAAAGCAATCTTTGATTTGTTGGAGGTGTGTGATTAGCCGGAATCCTTTCCTCATACAGCATGAAACGCCAAAAGTGGAAATCCAGACTGAATGCATGAGCTCAACTTCTGCTAGCATCAATAAGGTTTCTGCACACTCATCGATCTATGACTGTATGTGACCCTGAAATATGTTTTGCTAGGATGCCTGAGATCATTGCTCATGCCTGGAATAGAAATGACAGGATTGGATTTATCACTGAAAAGTAAGCAGTGCATGTCTTCTGCCTGAAGGGTAACCAATTTAGAATTTGTTTAGTAATCTTTCTTTCTCACTTAAAGAAGAAGAAAGAAAGAGTAACATTACTGGTTGGATTACACGTAAGAGAGAAAGTCTTGTTTGCCGTAAAATCCATGCATACTGGATTCCATAACACTCCTTTACTGTGAATGGCAATAACTGTGATAAAACATTTGCTATTTACTCTTTACTGCAACTAAATGCTTTGGGCAGAGGACATTATTTTTTTAAAAAACCCAAAACTACTCTTTTAATGCATTTTTCCATTCTCGGTGATGGATTTTATCTTTGATATGCGATCCAGCTATTTAACTAGTTCTCACCACTTCTCCCATGAATTGTTTATACAGCAACTTGGCAGCATCATTTGCATATCACAGGAAAGATCCCATTACATGTTCCCAGAGGTGCGGTTTCACTGGCTTTATCACTTTCTGCCACCTATGCATATCCCTGAAGCAGAGTGTCTGGTTAATCCAGAAAGGCATTTCTTGGCTGCCAAAGGTAATTAAACATTAATGGTGCAGCTACAAAATTTTCAGTCACTCAAAAGTTATCTCTTCATTGTCTTCCATAAGTATAATACCTAAAAAAGATATTTATCTTTTCATGCAAATTTTCCTGCCACGAGAAGATCACAGAGTATTGCCCTTACTGTATTCTACTCAGCCGTTGTAGGGTTCACCTGAAATAATTAGACAAGGAACAAAGACACAAAAAAAAGAAAAGCTGAAAAGAAAGAAAATCTGTAAGCAGTGTAACTGCAAGAGAAGAGCTGAAGACTTGAGTCTGGATGCTGCATTTCGCTCTCCAGATGGCTGGTCGTGACTGATGGGGAGAATGGCTCAAACTGAGGGCTACTTTCTTGGTCATGAAAAGATCATGTTTGAATGTGCTCTAGATTATCCTTCACCCATTGCATGAAGCATGAAAAATAAGAAATAAGTTCCATCCAGAGGAACTCTTATTCCAAAAACATTCCTAGCAACACCAAAACCACAGAGGAGCACACAACAGAAAAAAAGGGAAGCAAGATCCACATAGGCACTACAGTAAAACATCTACAAATTTCTCTGCAAAAAACATTGTTGATGTCTCCCCTGTAGGCAGACTGGCAGACTTGTGCTTTCGAATAGTCAATCAACATGTATTTGGGAGAAACAAACACTGCAGGTACCAAATTCTGTTACCCTTGACTCTCCCTGTGCAAATCCATCTTGCAGTAAATGTCTACACCCGTGAAATTTCAGAAACACAAACTCAGTTGGGGTAAAATTTGGAGTCCGAAGTGCAGCGTAGTCTTACTACCAAAGCCACCTCAGAAATACTCCAAAGCAATGGGAGCAATGTCCATCAATATCTGCTCCTGCACCTTCCTCCCTAGCAATCTGACAAACACACAAAATCCATAATGCTGGAAGATAAACCAGGGGTTGATGCACTGAAAAAACTAACACGGTACTGAGTCAGCAGCCTTTGAGTCACAAAGTCAACCTCAGTGCACAGTGATTGAAACCTGTTATCCTCCCACAGCCTGGGACTGGTTATACAGTGCGATTGCTGGCAATCACAGTGACAGAGCGATAGGCAGATTAAGCACAGCTGTCCCCTCAGGTCCAGGGACAGCCTGGTTGGCAGTCAGGAAAATGGGAGCAGCTCCTGCTTGTTTAAAAGAGAGCGTTTAGTTTTCGAGCCTGTCAGCGTGATCCTTTTTGAACGCACTGTGTTTACTGACATGCCACCCCGACATTTTGGTTTAGTAGTACAAAAAGGAAAAAATAAAAGAAGCAACAAGAGGTAAGGTTATAAAACCAAACATGATATTTTCTGCATCTTAAAAGAAGAATTGCTCTCACTGAGTCCTGGAAGCTCAGAACACCGTAGTGCTGTGCCAGTGCATGAAAACCAAAAAATGGAACTGACCTGGGCTTCATGGTTCAAGCGTGCAGTGGCAGGGATCCCGGTACTACTTCCAAATTCAACACTCGAATAAACACAGTTGTAGTTTCCTGAAGTGGATGCTTTTAATGCAATCTGAAAGGGGTGAGAGAGAGGGCATGCTCCCGAAGCCTATATTTCTTAGGTAGAAACAATTCTGCCTGGAGAAAGCCAGCTTGTGACGGTTTGCTATTAAGACCGTATGGTAGAGAGAGAGCGTCTTTGAGTGCACATACTTAACGCTCAGTGGTGTGTCTGCAGAGTGGCAGGAAATAAACAGAGTGAGGTGGGGTTAACCAGAGACCAGCTGGCTAAGACCTACATGCCTAGGAGCAGGAGGAGGGGGGCTGTGAGGTCAGGTGCTGTTTAGTTATTGGGAATCAGCCACAGAGCTGCCAGGCACAGCAGTGTCTGTCACAACCTGTACCTCTTCCTATCAACATTCCACTGCTTCTCCAGTCCATTTCCCATTTCATCCCAATTGCCATGTCAGGAAAGAGAAGTTCTGCTCAAGGAGGGAGCAGAGGGGGCAGAGTGTGAGCCACCCAGCCCGGATGTGAGGACAGCATGAGGGCAGGGAGGGCAGCTCACCATTGCATCTGGAGATATGCAGAGGAAGAAGGAGCAAAGCCAACCTTCAGAAGATCCCGTTCAGCTGCAGGATGTAAAAGGATATTGCAAACATTTGCTGGAAGATCTGTCATAAGTGCCTACCTTGGCAGAAATCAGATGGTGGGGAACACTCTGCTAGCAACTCTCTAAGTAACTTTCCTCAGAGAAAGAACTGGGGCACTGCTCCTCCAAACCAACCTTGTAACAGAACTACTGAGAACTTTACTGGGAAAACACCCTTTGTGATGGGGAATCATACTATAAGGCATGTGTTGTTACAGTTGCATACATTTGTTGTGTACAGAGTGCTCATAGATGCTAACCTGGGCAATTTCTTAACTCTTGATATTTATTCTATACTTGTAAAATAAAATAGCATCATTCTATCTTGACTGGAAGAGGGAGTACATTTATAAATGGTATAGAATTGCTTGTTAATTCTATTGGATTTTCTGTATCTACTTGTAGAAGGGACAGGAGGGCGATGGATAAAGCTTTCCATGTAAAACCACAAAGAAGGAAACCAGAAAGAAAGCTTTGTTTTCATCATGTTTAAACTGCTCAAATGACAGGAATCGGTTGCCTTGGAAGCAGATCTGCAGCTGAATGAAACCTTTCACCTGTCCAACATATGAGATATTTACTATCTGAGGGTGACCAGAGATTGAATAAAGCCAGACATACAGTGCAAAAAACAGACCCTGGCTCATCTCTACCATGAATTTCACAAGTGCTCTGGCAGCCAGATTAGATTTGGCCATGGAGAAAGGGAAGTGCGCTCAATAGCAGTACTGGTTGTGAGAAGTAACATCTTAACTTTGTATTCATTTCAGTAGGGTTCAGTAGGTTGCTGATGCTCTTCCTGTACCCTGCTCAATAAAGCAGCAAACTGTTATAAACTTCCAATTAGAGAGGAGAGCTCGCACGCTTTAGATAATTATTTCTCCAATTAATTATTTTTGGCCACTTGTTTCCCCATAAAATTTGCCCAGTGTTTTTATCTTGTGAAAGCTTTTTTTCTTTTTTTTTTTTCTTTTTTTTTTTTTTTCCCCTTCTCTTCCCTTTTGTGTGGGTTGGAATTAATTTATGATAGGACTGAAACTTGGCAGAGATCCAGACACAACAATCTGAAAAATGTTAGTACTAAAATTCAGTGATGGGATTCCTGGTTTATTTTATCTCAGAGCCTCCCTGAAAATTTGGTCCAACACAATAGAGCACAGTAGATGCACAGGTGGGTTTGTAATCCAGTTCACTCTATTTTTCAGGAAAAAAAAGACTTCTGACATTTCAGTTGCTGCAGACATAACCCTGACTATGAACAAAAGCCAGATCCATTATTTAAGAACGTGATGTGTTTTTTGCATAGCTGCTTTCAGCAGAGAATCATGCTTTACAAGAACCTTGACATTTTCGCCCTTTATTATATCTTTTTTTTTTTTTTTTTTTTTCCCCTCAGAAAATTCAGATTTCCAAGGCCTTTGGTGTCCTTACTAAGGCTAGATATGTTTTATGCTTGCATTCAAGAGATGTTGAAATTGTCTAATCAAGATAAGAAGTAAAAATACAGATTGAAGTCCAAGGTTCTCATCTCCTATACTCTGTCACAATAAAGTACAATATTTGTGCTAACTCTATCTGTATGTGTGTGCATGTGTAAACTGACTGAAAAGTTGCAGAGAGTTAACATGCAATACCAAAATATCCTTCCAGTTCGTGCTGCTTCCTTATCACACTCCACTTGGCAATTTCACGAAGATTTTAGCAGTAAATATTGGAACAGATAACATCATTTCCAGGCAGGGCTGCAGGCTCCTGGGTGCTTCACAGAATTGATCTTTCACTTGCAATTAAGATGGAAGCGAAGTATGAACAAAATGGGGAGGGGAGGAAGAGGAGGACAAGAAGAAGCAATAAGGTCCCTGAATGATGCTGTTGTACAAATCACCTCACTATGGCTAGAAACTAGCTATAGTTGAAGAGGAAATGGCCTCAAGTTGCATTGGGGAAGTTCAGGTTGGAGATCAGGAAAAACTTCTTAGTTGAATGAGTGGTCAGGCACTGGAACACGCTGCCCTATGGGGGAGACACCATACCTTGAGGTGTTCAAGAAACGTGCAGATGTGGCACTGAGGGACACGGTCAGTGGGCAATGTTGGTGTTAGTTGGGCTGTTAGACTAAATGATCTTAGAGGTCTTTACTAGCCTTAGTGATTTCATAGTTCTACTACAGTATGAAACTGCGCTAAAACAGGGATTCCTGCCTTCACAGTGGTAACACAATAGATTTTAAGATATTAACTGGTCCTTTGCCACAGCTGTGCTCTGCTGCCAGCAGTCCTGTGCGAGCATGGGCTGCGCCTATGCCCCTGCCCAATTCCCAGTCATCATGCTGAGCTGTACGCCTACCAGAACAGGCTTCCCTGGGCTCTGCCTTCATTTTCAGTGCTCCTGTGCAAATTACTTCCTCCACGTCTGGTACAGTCACTTCGCCTTCTCGTAGAGTGCTGTGCTTACACATTCCCAGCAAGTTTGCCAGAGAGATGTTGCTAGGCTCCAAGTGCACCAAGAAGTGCAGAACGTGCCTTCTTCCCTGCCTTCCCATATGCCCGGAGGATCCCCCCTCCTTTCCCACCGTGGTACATCAAGTACCTTCCCTTTCTTTCCAAAAGCTGAGAATCCATCTGTTCGGCAAAGCACTCCATCTGTAACGGCGACAAGTCCAGTGATGTGCTGCCAACATTTCAACAAAGGGCTCCTCTCCGCCCGGCCCCCCCTGGGTCTGCAACACAGCCCACATCCCCGGGTGGGATGCTCGCAGACTAGAGGCATGTGGCGCTGGCGGGCTCTGTGCGTTTGGTTTTCCCATTTCAACAAAATGCTTTCCCATAACCGAGGAAAGAGGCAGCAGCACTTGGCAAACGCATTTCTGTTACGTGCCGCCTACCAGAAATAGTCAGACTTGCGTCTGGGAAATAAAAATACCCATCTATTTTGTTGAGAGAGCTGCAGAGTGTTCACCTGGAAAAAATATAAGGGATGGAGATGGTGAGGAGGGATTTGGATCCCTTTCAGAGACCACTGGGACTGTATCTGCGTCGAGCAAATTAAGAAGAGGGCCCTACTTAGAAAGAAGGAAACGATGCCAAGTTTCCCTGCCAGCACAATGCTGGTGAAGGGCTGAGCTTTGTGAACAGGACTGCTAAATCTGGGGACAACTGCTCAGAAGGGAACAGCACTGCTGCTGTTCACACGTCTGTATCAGATACGAACGCACAGCACACTGTATGAATACATCTATGTATGAATGTGTACAAGTATATACACACACGTATGCATACACAGGTATCAGACAGGAGTTGGTTTACAAACCTTGGCTGTTGCTTCTGCTTCACACACTATTCTGTCTCAGGCATTTTAAACACCCAAGCTCGATAGTTTTCCATATGTGATTTAAATAGAAGTTGCTGCACGCAGGCCTGGATGCTTTGGATGTGTTTTGGATCATCTCCTTCTTCTGTCGCTGTTTATCAGCCACACAGCTTTAGGTTTACGGCAAGTTGCAAACGCATCCGAATGGCTGGCTCTTAAATTACATTAAGCTCCCAAAGTTTTCCGAGGTGAGAGTATAACATATTATTTGCATTCATCCTCAGAAGTTTTTTAAATCTTCTTAAAAAAATATATCAGGACAGCTCCTTTTATTGGAACACATAACCTATACCACTGCAACTCTTTCATCTTCGTGTGCTTTTTAAATTGTACGTAAGAAAATAAAAACGTGGACTCAACTGTTCAGCATATTCTTTGTGAAAGTAGCTTGCATTAAGCAGCTTCAGAGAGGAAAAAAAGCACATTTAAAGCAAATGAGTTTTGTTCTTTTTTGAACAATAAAGAAAAGGAGATTAACGTCAGTGGTTGCTATCACATAGTTTAAATTGATAGCACTAATTTGTAATACATGGGAAAATTACCATTCTAGGTAATCTGTATTTACATGTCAGGTAGCTATTAAAAATATTTTCTGTGTTTGTCTACTTTAACTGCCACGTAGACAGCAAGGTGTCAAGCCTCTTGCCTAAAAACACAAACAGTGCTAACGTGTCTGTCTTATAACGAGCTCTTTCAGGGAGAAATACCGATCCTTATCTAGCAAAGCACACAGCACATTTTGGAACTCACCCATGTATAGCAAAACACTTCGAAGTATGTTTATGTTTAAAACATTTGTTGAACAGGCAGAGATTAAGCGTGTTCTTGGCTGGCCTGATGAACTGGAGGCTGTCTTAGGCTCCCACAAGGCAACCCAAAATGCTCTGTACGGCACAGAGCTGGCTCCAAAGCCCTGGCTACACTGCAAGGGAGCTCTAAAAAAGTGCTCTATGAAAGAGAACAATTAGAGCCCTCATCCAAACATCAACAGGAGTGCTTCCTCCAAGCCATGCAAGACAAAGGCTTCATAAACAAATGGGGTGACACGGCCCAGGAAGGCTGGAGCACCACTGACCCAAGAAACAAGCCCCAAAAATCACATCAGCTAAATCAATAAGGCAGGACAGCATGGGTGGAAAGCAAGCAGTGTGATTACCTAACCACCAGACCAGCATCCCTCCTGGTTTAGAAATAAGCATGCAAAGCATAATTAAAGTAATTTATATGTCCATCATGATATCCAGGCAAGGAATTGCATTTTGCAAAGAATTTTCCAAGCTGCTTGTCGCAATGGAGGCAAGATGAATCAGTGAAGGTGCTGCAGTGTGCTTGTCACTCACAAGAACGTTTTGCTCTTCCAAATGGGTGTTGTTTAATTGCCTTCTTATTTTTTCTATTTTCTTCAAAATCTCTTAAAAACCCGTTAATGTCTGGCCCATTTTCACTTAGTTTTCACCTTGGCAAAGTATCTGCCTAGTCTTCTCCATACCCTTTACTCCCAAACTTACTGCATGGCACAGAAAGCCATTCATTTTCCCAAGCTGGGTCCTTTTTAATCTGAACAGCTCTCATCTCCTGAAAAGCATGCAAGAAAGAATGCAGTGTTACATACAAAAAGCCATTTCACCTTTCCTTTCGGAAAGAAAAGCTCCTGTCTTCACTAATATATGAGTGAGCAGGAATAGAAAACCATCAGCTTTAGCTTGAAAGCAGAGGGCCTATAACTGTGGCATTAAGTTTGTGAGTGGGATGTTTTATACCATACCATGACTTTCAAATATCTTTTTTTCATATTTCTAGTCGTATGAGGGGACAGCCATCATATTCTTTGGAACATTTTGCCCAAATAAGCTGTGGGTGCCCCATCCTTTAAGGCATTTAAGGCCAGGTTGGATGGGGCCCCGAGCAGCCTGAGCTGGTGGGTGGCACTGCCCATGGCAGGGAGTTGAAACTGGATATCCTTGAGGTTCCTTTCCAACCTAAACCATTTATGATTCTTTGATTCTATGAGTGTGCCTGGCTGCCATGTATGACCAGTGCAAAGCTGGAAGCCCACAGTTCAATACAACAGTTGAGCTGTGTTCTTTCTAGCACTCAAGCCTTTACTATTTGGTCATTTTAGAGTGTGACTATGCTGTGTCTCCATGAATCTTCTTGTGATTCTCCATGCATCTACTTCCCTCCACATGGATGAAATCCTGTGGCCTAGCCAAGAGTTTCTGCGGGAGTCCCATTGCAACATCTCCCTTTGAAACACTGAAGAGGGAAGATGACATCCAAATACGTGAGTAGAACTATCTTGCAATAAAACCCTGTGGGGATCATGCTGGTATGATTCCTTAAGCTGACCACAAGCCTGCAAACAGAGAACCTAATTGCTGCTGATAAGAGTCAATAACATGAGAAATTTTCTCAGTGTGAGCTCTACTCCAGCAATAAGTGTCAAACTTCTCTCCTCCCTTCCTCTCACTGTGAAAAGACCTATCCCCCAAACGATGGATCTGTTCCTAAGAGCACACATTAGCACAGAAGCCAACTCTGCATGCAATTAAAATGCTGGCTGCAGCACAATTTCATCTCTAGCACACACCTGAAGGACCCATCAGTCTTTTTTTTTTTTTTTTTGTCCTTGAGTATCCTGTCACTCTGCTTTCAGTCAAGCCTACAAAATCTGTCTCCTAATAAATACCTATATGTATGTGTGTGCTTTTGCACATAACTAACAGCCCAATCAACCAGCTGACCAGCAAACAGTACGTTTATACTCAACCTTCAGCTTGCTGGGTACCTTATTTAAGTAATCTTTCTTTAAATATTTTCTTCAGATTCCTTCAAAGTTGCTTACATCTCCAACTCTGTGCACAGCTGCTTCTTCACAAGGCAATTTTGTTGCTCAGTTAACTTTCGCATTAATCAGGTGAATATCTCTCCCTAACATATCCAACAATTGCTCATCAGGACTCCAACACTGTTGAAAAATAATTAAAAACCTGTTTCCAATAAACAAGGTAAAAAGGCATTAAGAATGAAATACTGAGTAGGAAATATATTGGAAAGCTGGGGACAAAAAATTCTGATCTGGCAGAATTAGTTGAACACCAAATTAATTGCTAGTGGCATCAGGCAAAGAGTAAAAAGAAAGTTATAAATATTCACTTCAAATTAACAATGAATTTATTGTGGCTGAACACAAGCTCCTTTTATGTTTGCTTCCTACAAATAGTCATGAAAAGGAAATGTGAGGCTTGTACACTCTGCGATTTGCTTCCAGAATAGGAGGTATAATTGATGTGGGATTTACACAGCTTGACAAAGCAAGGGAAGCCAGGCTCCCAAAATTCTTTGGAGCCAGCACATAAAGATAATTAAACCAGTTCCAGTGATGGGATAGGCTCCCAACACTTTCCTTAGCTAGCACTGTGCGCATGGATACCTAATTATAGTTTGCCAGCAATGGAGATGCCGAGAGCAATCTGCCATCAGGTAATTCAAAGAAAAAATAAACAAGAGACAATGCCTCCATAAGAAGAACAAAAGGCTGAATTTGCCAAGTAAATGATTCAAGTTGCTTTAATTGTGACATGCAGAGTGGAACGGCAGAGTGATATCTTGGTATGTCACCTTCTTCCCTTCCAATGAACCATGTGGTGGCACTGAGCAGATGCAGTGCCTTCCCCTGCCTGCATCAGAGGAGAACAACTGGAGACATTGTAAAGCTCAGCCCATGAGTGAAGCCCTTTTAAATCAGTGCCAGGTCAATCACCCCATCTCCAAGTCAGTCACAGACGGTAGAGGCAACACAGCATTAATGAGCACTTATATTGTACAAATCTTCTCTGCGGGTTTAGGTAAGGTGATGATGATTAATCTGCTGCTCCACTTAATTAAATATTCTTAAAATTGTGCTTAAAGCATTATTACATATCTTGTTAGTACTATTACAATCTCTAACTCCCCATCTTGTATCAATCACAAATTTGCTGTGTGTAATAATGCTGCATGTGGCAGCGTAATTTCTTGTTATGAGGTGTTCATCTCTAACAAGCCAAGGTGTGCTAAGTGGTACCAACCCTACATAGGTCAGCCTCTCATAAAAATCTGGCCCTATAATGAAGCAACCACCTCCTCAAAGCCACAGCGTTATACCCAAAATGAATCCCATAGCATGCAAGAGAAGGTGTAGGTCACTTTGAAAGTAATACTTCCTATTTATTTCCATGGAAACTGCTACATATACAAGGAGCACCATTTGACAGATCAAATTCTCAGCTACTAAGCAGTTCTTTTCAACATAGTCACCACCATAAGCTATGCATTTTTTGCCAGTGATAAGCAAGAGCCCGCATGCCATACTCATAAAAATCTGCACCAGTGGAAGTGAACCACTGTCATGGCTGTCAGTGTCAAAATGCACCACCTACCACCTTACTGTGCTCACATCCAGTGTTTGTTCTCCATAAACATGCAGCAAGTGTTGATGTCAATGGGTGTCATTTTTTCTGTATGGATGAATTCAATGACACTGTTGCTTCATATACTGACATCATTCTGTCAGACTGCCCCTCTGCTGTCATCTGTCACACAGCAACGAAGTGTAACGGAATACTGGTGGGAAGGCTCAACCTCTATGGCCTACCACCAACACCTGCCTCTGACATTGTGGGTTGACATAATAAAATAGGAGGCATTACTTTCGGAGAAGCTCTCATGAATATATTGCATAATACAGTCTCAGAAGGATATTAAAAAGGAATGATCACAAACGGGAGGGGTGTGCTGAACAGACACCGTCACCCTGCAATGCAGCTGGTGAACAAGCAGTGGAAAGAATTTAATTCTACAGAAAAGCAATGACCAGACAACACACAGATGATCGTCAGACCCTCAGGGTTAGCAAACAGAAAAAAAAAAAAAAAAAAAAAAAAGAGGGAAAAAGATAAAATCCATCCTCACAGCAGCTGGAAAAGAAATACAGAATAGAAATAAATAAATCACCTCTAGAAAACATGCCTCTTGTAAAACACAGGAAAGAAAGAGGAAAGCTGGACAGCCTGTGATTCTTTCTCCCTGTGGACATTTGGATAACTCTAGCCTTAGGAAGGTACACATATATACATGTTTTATTTAAACAACCATTCTATGTTCTCACCTGTAAGTAAAAGCAGGAGTGCCTGCATCTCATCTGAAGTTTGCTATTCAGTAGTACAGGGGAAAACTTTCAAAGAGGGACTAAGTCCACTGCTTTAGCAAATTCCTCATGTCATAATTCTGAGTTAGTACCAACCTTCACCAGCCATAACTTGGAACTTCTTGTGAATGTTGCAATTCTATGCAATCATTACTAAAGGGTTAAAGCACATAGATAGCTAGTATAGTAGATCAATCTAAACAAAACAATTAGTCATTAATTGTTGCTCAACAAGCAGGTTAGACAAAAAGTTGTTGAAACACAATTTAAAGCAGTCCTTGACCAATAGTAAACTATGTGTGTAAAGCATCAACATTACTGCCACGAAATGCTTCATGGAAGAAGACAAATTGCTCCAGTCTCAAAAATTAGAAACTTGGCTGCTCACAGTTAAACTACACAAAACATTTTATTTCGTTAACCCAAAGCTTTATTCTTCAAAAGCTTTATTCCACAGCCAAGTAAGCCAGAGCTCAGAAAGAAAGGGAGAGTGAAACTTAACCAGTCTGGTCACAATTATATCGTTGTCCTTTATAAGCTTAGAATGATCTGTATATGTTTCTGACAAACAGCCCTGCTGACTAAGTAAATAATACTGATGAATCGCATTTGGCTTTACTGTACATTTGTCTTGCAGGAAACATGAGTTCTCACAGGATTTTATTTTTTTTCTGTCTCCCCAGGAAGGTGGAACTGCATAAGACATGTTCCAGATAAAGAAATTAAATATTAGTTATAAAAACAGATGTTTCAACAGTAATCACAGTATGAAGTGGTAAACAGAAATAACTGCGTACAGTATTCACGGTAAACTATTCTGCTTCTGTGCTAGTTTCTATTTCATTTTTCATGGAAGTGCACCAACATTTACTCAGTTGGCTCTAACCTTAGAAAAAACAGAAGCTCTCTTTGCAGGTTAATGCTTTTGACGATCCCTCATTTCTCAGGGTATTTTGCATTTACCAGCGGTATTACAAGAGTGTCTCTCATGATTGCGGCCCAGTTGAATGTACTGAATTAAAGATGTTTCAGCTTTTCTTTTCTTTTTCTCTTAATCAGGCATATCTGTGCTATTTTCAGGCTTCTACTGCAGAGCAGATCTATCACAGTCCATATAAAACCCACAACGTTCAAATTCCATTTGTACATACTCCATATTCACATTCCACCTTTTCCTATAATGTGCTATAAAACACCTTATATGTTGGATAAAAAATCCTTCTCCCACATTATATGAAATTCTGACACATAAAATTTGCTTCACCAGCCTTCAGTGGGGCAAAATTACAGACCAAAATCAAAACTTTTTGTTGAATGGAAAAGAAAATTTCACTTGATTGGGTATTACATGTTGATGTTGTTTAAAAGATTACAAATGGTCTAGCCTGCAATTAAAAAAAAAAAAAAAATCAAATGGAAATGTATACCTGTAGAATTTAAAAATTAAAACTCGGATATTTCACTAAAAATATTAAAAACATTGATACATTTCAAACAGCAACACTTAATTGTCAGCTTTTGACAGAAGAACTGTAAAAAAGTCTTGACTTTAAGAGATTGCCAAAGAAAATTTTGTGCAGCTAAGGCTTTGCAAAAGCATGCTGTGCAAAAGACTCATCTCCACAAAGATACAGATTGACAGATGAAGCAAGAAGAGATGCTTATATCTATACAGGAAAGCAGATCTATCTGTGGCAACAATAACTCTTATTAGACTAGAGCTTATTTTCAGTGTGAATGCAGGCATGCTTTAATATTCCAAATAGCAACAGAATATTTCTATTTGCTTTGTCCACCACAATGAGAACACCACAAATATGCATAGGTTGCTCTGAAAGTAATGCCTCCTATTTATTTCCTTGGAAACTACAACAGATACAAAGAGCATAATAACATTATTTGATAGCAGCAAATTTTCAACAACAAAACACTGTTTTCCACCATAGCAACCACCACTAGCCAATCCACAGTGATGAGCTGATCACTGAGCTCTTTACTGCATGATGTAACAGCTATCTGGAACGTGACTTGTCTGTCATTTCACTGTAACCACTACTGAAATGTACCACCCACCACTTCACTGTGCTCACATTCACTGTTTGGTCATAAACATTCATCAAGCATCAATGAATGTCAATGGGTGACTTTTTTTTTTTTTTTTTCATGGACACACCTTTGCTTTATATACAATTCCACATCAGACACCATTCTGTCAGACTGCCTCTCTGCTGCCATCTGTCACATGGTAACAAAATGTAATTGAAAATTTCTGGGAAGGTTCAACCTCTACTGCCATACCGCCAACATCTGCTCCTAATGTCACAGGCCAATGTCATAAAATAGGAGGCATTACTTTCAGAGCAGCCCTTATATAATATTCATAGTAACAGGTAGCTCATAAAAGCAGTGAGCTTTCGACACATATTTTCTACCTGTTATTATAAACCAAATGTATAAAATGCACAGACCCAGAGAAAAGTACATGATTTTTCAGTTCACTGAATCCTTTCTTTAACAGCCTTTCCAGTTCTCATTTGTGCAAGCAAAGGAGAGCAAAGCCAGTAGTCCCTGAAAACACACTGAAAAGTTCAACTTTTATTTAAAAGTTGTATGAAAACAACAGAGTACCTAAAATGAAGAGCATTTATAGAAGCACAAAAGAAAGAAGGCTGGAAGGCACCACTGGCAGTCATCTGGAAGAGACCACCTGGATGCTCAAGACTACCAGATTTTGAATTTCTGTGAACAGAGTTCACAGCCTCTTTGCACAACCTGCTCCAGTGTTTGAACTCCTCGCTGCAATTTGTTTTTCCCCTCTATCCAGCTGGGATTTCCCACATGGCAAGATATGTCCATTCCTTCTCCCACCATTTTCCCCCTCCAGGAAATATGTGGTTTCATCTTCTTATACCCCCAATTAAAATAGCATTCTGATATTTGGACTTTTTTTCCTAAGGCCAAATAGACACGGTTGTCTCAGTTTCTTCTTGTATATTATATGTTCCATCAATACTTAAGAAACCCCAAAAATGCTTGTTCTAGAGGCAGAACACAATATATACAGTCGCTGTTCAAACTCCAGCCAAGCTGACAGATTATCATCTATTTCAAAGGACTTCTGTCTCTTGCCTTATTTTCTATATGTACTTGAATGAATAATAAGGATGGTGTGACGAGGGGAAAGATTAATTATATGCCAGAGTTGTTTAGTTTGGATGTCTTTTTTCTGTTTAAAGATTTTTCATCTAAATTCATAATTGAACCTTAAGTGGTGTTGTACCAGAGGTTGCACACCAATGGCTTCGGAAAGAAATATCTGAATGTCCTGATACATAATTTGGTTTAACATGAACCAATACGTTATAACTATCTATTCTACTGCAGGAGTGGAAAGTTTTATATTTAATTTGCTAAGTCTTTTGTTCTTTCCTGGTTGCGGCAGCCAGCGACAAAAGTATATTGTGTACAAATAGCACTGTGGGAGAGTACACTGCCACACTGCTGGCAAAATGCTGGTTATCGAATTTTTATTAAAGTTCTAACAGTTAGATATATCTTAACTTCCTGCTTTCAGCACTGGAATTCATCTGTATCTCCATGTATCTTTATTCTTTGGACATTGCATGATTTCCCTTGACAATATAAGGAAAAGGATGCTGTTTATACACACTTCAGATCCAGAAATTGATTCACTTTCCCAATAGAAACATGAACTAATAGGATGGTGAAATTGTGAATCACATATTCTGTGGCTTTGAGGTAAGCTGATAAAGTCATAAAATGAAACTCCCTGGAGAGATCGAAACCCAGCAGGGCATATTAGAGCATATTTTCTGAATAGTTTCTCATTTTTTGTCCAACACAATGTATGTCTTGAGTCAAACTCAGAATAATATGATCACTTCCAACATCATCACTTACTGATTTGAATGCTTCCAAAAAAAAAAAAAGAAAAAGAAAAAAAGAAAAGTCAATCACCGAACAGGGTATTTCTCCAGAAAACAAAACAAAACAAAACAAAACTTCCACCACCACGCAAAGAACATTTCATTGTTCTCACTCCCTGGAAGCAAGAAGTGCACTAGCCATTAGATATGAAGTGGCTCAAAGTCATTAGTATTTCCTTTTCTCAAGAACTCTTTTCCCCAGCATTTTAAGGGCAGTCAGCCAGCAACATTTGCTGTGTGACAGACATCTGCAAAAAATGCGAGCGCATACAAAATTCCAGCTTTCTGACAACTCAAGCTAAATTACTAACTTTAAGTTTCAATATATGCTTGCTGCTGTATGCAGCAGAGAAAGTACCAATAATGACAGTCCTCTGTTCTAGACATACTAACAGACACAACTAAAACAAGCTAATGCTGAAGCAGGACATTTTCTTCTGCTGACTTCTGTACTTCTTTCACTAATTATTCCTTGAGCTTGCTGCACCTTCTGCAATACTGCGATGGAGAGAAAATGTGACTAGTGAAAGTATTTTAAGGTCTTCTGTAAAAAGTAGGGGGTTCTTCTGTAGATAACTTTGATCTGGTTAGGTAGAATGAGGGATTGACAGTTGATGGGTTGACAGTTGGACTGGATGATCTTAGTAGTCTTTTTTAACCTTTAATGATGCCAGCATTCTGCGATTCTATAAAAAGTACATTTATTTGACTTTTATGAAATAGATGGTCTGGCACTTGAGGCATGGAATATAACCATGTAAAAAGGCACATCGAGCTCTATAGCACCTTTTCTGGATGATTTGGATGAGAAAATCTCATAAACATTCAGATCAAAAGGGAAATATGACCTTGAAAGTAAAGAAGAAAAATCTGAATGTGATTTCTCAGGAAAAGGGCTTCCAAACAAAGAGAAAAGTCGCAGAAGGCTGAGAAGTGTAATTATAGTAGCATCTTCCACAGGCTTGCAAAGAAAAACTAACTCCTCAACTCTTTAAAAGCTCTTAAGACCTTTCTCAGTTATTAGCTCATGATCTTAAAGTCTGTTTAAACAACTAGCTTCATAGGAAAGACCCTATGTTCAAACAGAAAGTGCAAGCTGGCACAAAGAGAGCACACCACAGTAAGTGAGAGAAGGGAGTGTGCCAGGAAAGATTGCTTATCAGAGAGTGAACGCGAATCAGAACCTTGGCACTAGATGATATAAAACAAAACAAGCATGCAGAAGTATATTAGTAAGTTAAAAGTTGAAAGATTAGAGCAGAAACTCTCCAAGCAAATGAGGTCACTCATACTGGAGCTATGGAGGGAGGATTCCACCTTTTGTGGGAGTTCAGCTGAAAGACAGAGTGAGAAGAAACCCCGAATGGAATGTAAGAATGATGAAATAGGGAGGACACAGCCATAAATGCAAAGGGAGGAGAAAGGGTCAGTGAGATTGGAGTAAAACGAAAGTGAAGTGCTTCTGAATGTTGTTACGGTTATTATATAAATTACATATATTATTTACCACTCGTAGAGCTGTTTCAAGAACAACTGCATTATTGAAATCAATATAAAACTGCTAAGGCGCTCCACAAACACAAGCTTGGCTAATGTACCTGCCCTGCAATGCTTACCATCAAACTGAGCTTGGTAAATCTCATCCATTCAGTCATAAATAATAACTGCCCAAACCTCTGCCAGATTGGCACTATTTCCAAATTTCAGCTATATTTACACACCCACAGTTAGCAGCTGACAAGCCATATATGAGGAAAATTGCCTCCCTCTAAAAAAGAGCTCCTGTCAGAGCTGCTGTGTTCCACATGGAAATAATTCAAAGGAGTTGTCACGAAAGAGCAGCTATACTCAGAATAGTTACCATGACAGGCATTTTTACTCAACAGACATATTCTAGTACTTTTGCAGTACTTTTGTTCAGCTGCTGAGTTAAGTACCAGCGATAAGTTTCCTTTCTTTCCTTCTTTCTATTTTCCAAACTTCATATTGCTCCAAAAATTTAGCATGAAAAAAAATCTGACAGAACCAGAATGGAGTCAATAAGTCTACCATGAAGTGAACTCTTCCCTGAGATTCAGGCAATGTCAGGCAATGTCATTAAGGGAGAGTTCCAAACAGAGGGAGATGGGCATTGCCCAGGGATGGACTCTGCCTACTTTATTGATAAGTGCTATAAACACCTGAAAAAAAAAAAAAAAAGTAATGGGCTGCTCTAACCTGAGTAATCTAATCTGTGTCTTGGTATGGTAAAGCTGATGGAGAAGGGTAGACATCTCCTTGCATTTCAATAGCTGCCACCTTCATAGTCAATTCTGGCAACAACTGTAGCTCCTCCTCTAGGAGTTCTCGCTACATTTCCTACTTCTAATTTTTTTTTCCCCATTCTTTCTTGGGAGGACCACAGAATTTGAGGAGGCATCATCAGAGATGAATGGGGAACAGGAGATGCCTGTTATGAGATGGAGTGAAAATAAGATGCAGGATGGTGACCAGACAGGTCCATAAATCCCAGGAGACGAGAGCTCAAAAATGTATATTACAGAAATATGGATGGAGAGGGATTTTCTACAGAGAAGAACTACTGCCTCCCCACTCCACTGCCTCTCCAAAGCTCCTCACCCACTTTCCCCATCTGTTTTCATGTACAGCCACCATGCCCAATCCTTTCTCAACCCAGAGCTTACCTCTCAGCAGGATAGGGCATGTCCTGGTGCCCAGCTTTTGCTTCCAAACCCTCTTCCCTCTTCTCTGCACCTAGAAACCACCCTGCAGAGCCCTAGGCTTTGTCTATAGGGCCAGGAAACCTTGCACCAGTCCCTCACTACATTACTATGGTGAACACTGGACATCTGTCCCTCACGTGGGTGGCACATCTCTTCAAATGGGCAAAGAGGTACATGACGGAGAAAAGAGGATGTGTCCTCTGTAATTGGTTGGCAGGTCTTTACAGCAATGAGGCAATGGGCATGGGAGATAATACAGTCACACCACCCACTTTGTATTTTCATTCTTTCATTATTAATCCTGAATGGAAATTTTTATAGTTTTGCTTTGAAAGTAATTTAAGTAGCTGCTTTATTCCCTAATCTAAGAGAAGGGAATACAATAAATGTCACAGTAATTTTAGTTACTTACAAAAACATTTGTAAAGATTTTAATATCATCCACTATATTTGAGCACTATCGCCCTAACTAAGTGAATCCATAAAGAATAGATTTTATTGTAAGGTAATATTAACCTCAGTGAAATCACCACGATTCCTGAATCATCTTCGCTTTGGTTAATGGAGATACTTTTTCCAGATAAACCTAAAATAAAAAGATGATATGCAGCACTGAAGACACAGCATGAATTTGGGATGCTTATAGAACTTTGGACGCACAGAAAGCATTACAAAGGAATAAAAATATAATACTTCCCTACGTGCCAAATACACTGTTTTGTTTCACATAACCCAAAGCTCAAGTAGCCATTTTTCTCACAGTGGTACATCATAATTTCAGATAGTCAGTATAAATAATTGATATTATACCCATATATAACTTGCATGATCACAGTTCATTTGTGAACATGTTGTGAGGCAACAACTTCTCACCTCTTTTTTGCCTGTGAGGAAATATTATATGAAACCCTCCCATAACCAGACCTGAAAGAGACTGTAATTTCTGCACTGTAAGCAAGCATAACAAAAGAAGCTTGCCACACCAGCTTTGGACTGCACTCTGCCACAAGTTATCATGGCTGTAAAACAGGCTGTTGGAAAGAAAACATAGGCAGAAATGCTGCTTTGCTGGTTGGCACGCCCTATAATGCTCTCAGCTCAAACACAATGCCAAAATCCACAGGATCTGCAAAATTCCCACCCCAAAACAACTACCACTATCCAGAGGAGCCTTGTCAAGGTGCTGCACCTGAACTTTGCCAGCGGGACTTATCTTCCACACATTTATTAAGCTGTCTGCAAGTTTAACGGCTTCACATCCTTCATATGACTATTATAACAAAGCAGATTTCTTTTTCCTCTTCTAATTTTTCAGATTCAGGGTAATCGCACAAGGGATTAGAGGACTCTCAGTTCATCTGCTTGTCATGTAGGCAGTCACTCTGGTAGAATAGAAGGGACATGGATTAACATCTTTATTTATTCTAGACTGGCACCCCTTCTCTCAGCCAACCAGTTCCTGTCTTGGCTCACTTACACGTTTCCCTAAGCTGTGATAGAATGATATGGGCATAATCCTTGTCATGTTTTCATCACTGTCCAAAATGATCTCAAGAGCACTGGTGAATATTCTCCAACATAATCAGACATTGAGTAATATGAGGCTAAAATAAGACAAAGAGGCCAAACAATAATAATAGCCAAGGCTCCCTTCCCCAAATGGAGCCAGCCACTGAACTGAACCAGATGTACAACACGCTTCCACAACCAGCATCACACATTAAGTTCCCCCCCTCCACCCAAGAGCTGTAGTTAGGTTTGTCTGTTGCTCATTCTCCCCAGATACTGAATTTCCTTGCTCATTTTTTTCATCACCTTCAAATGACAGCTAATAATGAGAGCAAGCATGCCCACAGGTTGTGGACAGGAGTGGCTTTCAGCTGTCAGGAAGAAGTGTACTACTTTTTTTTAATCTATATGGTGCTCTAAAATACACACTTTCCTGGCTGCCTTGTTCACACCATGCTACTCTCAGCCAAAAAATCAGCTGAGAAACACTCCTTGCAGGCTGCAATTGAAAAACAAGCCACACAGCACTGCTAGTACCTGGATAAACAGTCATTAATTATTTAGGTGTGCATGCCAGTCCCATTCTGCCTGTCTCTGAGGCACTACTGAATGGAAAGCCAGGACACATATTATGGGCGCTGCTCTAAGTGGGAAGCACTCAGTAATTCTGTAGAAGGCTGATGTATTCAAGATGCTTAAATGCCAGTACTGATGGCTACACCAGTCTAAGTTTTGATACATCTATGTTATAGCACAGTAGTTTGCCTGAGGATTTCAGAGAGCCATAGAAGTGCTGTGTGTTGCCTTATTGGACATCCAGCTTATTCATTTCTTGTTAATAATCTCCTGTTCATCCACTGAAAAGATACACTATCACAGCACAGTCTTAACCATCACAGTTGCCCTCATTGCAATACAAGCATGTTGACAAACATGAATGTGACAGGATAGAGACTGCTGAAAGACAAGATTTAGTTGCATGTGGATGAGGAGTGAGATAACAGGCCCAAGCTCACAACCATCACCGGATGAGCAGTAAAGGCAGATATCTGTATCCCTCAGTGCTTCAACCTCTGCAGCACATGTGCTTGCCCATTTTCAGAGGCCAGGCACAGACATTACGTATCCGGCACAAACCCATTAAAGTTCACCATTCTTTGCAGAACAACGTTGAAAAAATATACAACTAATTTACAAATTTCTGTTTCCAAAACCTTTATTATACTTTTCTTGTTGTTGCTTCTTCCCCTCTACCCCACAACTTTTGCAATAGGACTATTGCACTTAGTGTATTTGAAGAGCTGACCTACAAGTAACCTATATTTTCTATAAACTAGAAAACAGCAAGCAAGCAAGCAGCTGCATGTGGCTATTACTTCATATTTCTAGCCAAGTTTTCGACTACAGTATCTGCACAACAGCTCTGTGGGAACTTTTTGATATTCATTTTAAGTCTTGCAAATATTAGAAAGTAGTAGAGACAAATTCTCTGTCAGTTAGACATTACGTCAGCATGCCCTCTCCAGAAAGGATAAAAAATTTATTATGATTAATACAAAAGGCATTACAGATAGACCATTTCATGAACATCAGAATAGATCAAATTTTAAAATAATAAGAAGCCTAATAGCCTTTTCTACTTTGGGATCTAGAGGGCTGTACTGAGGGTCTTCTACCATGTTAGAAAACGCATAAAAATATATTCTTATAGAATTTGCATAGAGGCCTAGTCTGAAATGCAAGAAAAAGGCTCACTAAATTCAGATTATGGTCTTTTTATGCTCACCACAGGCAGGAAATCTTTATGCTGCATTTCATATCAGCACACACTGCCCAGGTAACCTGGAGCCTTGCTTTCATTTTATTGATGTAATGGGAAGCAGTAACCCCTCGGCAATGATCAGCAGTCATTTTAGTCCTTCAGATCAATGCCAGCTGAACTTAGTTTGGAAAAGTTAAGGTCTCGTGAGATGGAGCTCTGAGCAGCTTCACTGAGCCTCTTTTCCCTCATGTGTTTGGCCAAACCTCCTGCTACAGGGAGGGACATCTCCCACAAGACCAGATTGCTCAAAGCTCCATCCAGTCTGGCCTTGAAGACTTCCAGGGATAGAGCATACAGAGCTTCTTTGGATAACCTGTTCCAGTGCTTCACCACCCTCTGAATAAAGAATTTCTTCCTGGATCCCTCTCTTCTCCAGGCTGAACAACCCCAATTCCCAGCCTGTCTTCATAGGAAAGCATTTCTGGAACTAAGCAGTTTTGCATTCTGACCACAAACTAGTGAAATCGCTGAATTCTTAGGGCTGACAGCCTTAATGCCAGGCTCTGTTCAATGCCCTCAGTATGGAGAGCTGTTTGGACAGAAATGGCCAAGTTCTTCCAATCTGTTCTGGTGCAACTAAAGGAGAAAGCCAGAATCTGGGCAGTTTGGAAGAGATCAGCTGGCAGAGTTAGGCTCTGCAGGATAAACGGAGCAGTATCTGTTCCAGACCACAAATACACTGAGGAAAATGCTGATGGAGGCTTCCTTAAGCATCTGTTTATTCTGTGTAGGAAAGAAATCTGAATTACCATGGAAGACTTCAATTTCAGTACATGTGCTGGAGGCTTTGTGCTGCCTTGAAATAACAAAAAAAAAATCTACATAAGGACACTTTTTGAACTCAGTAAGAATTGCATTTAGCTTGCAGGAATTTTATATTACACCTTATCCTGAAAGATAACATAAAATTTACCACAGAATTAAAAATTAGCAGTTGCTTCTTCATGAATGACACCGTTTTCTCATTATGTTTTTTACTGGCAAACAGGACAAAATGAAAACAAATATACCTGGTGCTTTAAAAGGACTCATTTTGCAATCCTGAGAACAATTAGGAGAAAATTCAGCTGGGAGAAACAGTTTATTTTGGAAAAAGATGGAAGCTGGGACCTGTTCAAGAGCTTTTTTTTGGAGACTAAAAAAAAATTAACAAAGAGAAAAAGGAAAGCTTGCTTTAATTGTCACACAGGATTACTGAAGTTAAAACACCTATTTAAAACAAAAACAAAAACAAAAAACTATAGCAGAGACAAAGGGAAATGGATCACAATTATTATACATTAGCTGACTGGGGGGGAAATGATAGAAGATAGGGGAAAAAATATCAATATTCCACAGAGCAAAAGCCAACAGCAGCTTTCTAAGTGTGTCTGGCAGAAGACACATCTCAGCAATGACATTGGTTCTTTGTTGGATAGGAAAGATAGAGCTGCCAATAAAGATGCAGGAAAGTTAGAAATGTTCAATAAATAGATCTGTTCTGCCTTTGGGGATAAGAAGAAGCTCTCCAAAAGTTTACTTTTCCAATTATGTCTCTTGCCAAATGCACTTTCTTATTCTAATTTTGTGCTGTTCTATTTGTATTTTAAAGTTTTGATGATCAGCACTTCTTTCTTTGTTCTTTTACACAGTTTTATTTTAGATTGGGTTTTGGTTTTCTGTATTACCATTTCATAAGCTAAATCCTCTACAGAGAAGTCATGTTGGTGGCATTCTTAGGAGATGCTGTAAATACCATCTCTATCATTGTCCTCTACCTACTGCTGCCATGGTGTGTAGTTGCAGCTTCCTTAGCATATTTGATGTTTTAATTCATGCTCAGTTATGATAAATACTTTCTTTACCGTCAGTAGTTTGGAATCTTATTAAACAGCAGCTGTATTGGCAGTTTTATATACAAAAAAGCTGGCTTAGGAGGTTTTGAACCACCAGCATTGATTTTTAATTAATCTTAAGACGACCAGAGAAATTCTAGAGCTCTGGAAGAAAGTTAAAACTGAGTAAATTCTTATAAAAGGTAAAGAGAATGACTAAGATCTGCACAAGTCTCTCAGCCCATCATCAATTCCAAAAAAAAAAAAAGGAGTTTTAACTATCAGTTTTACTGTTATAAAGCAATTCTTAACTTTGGACAGTCGGGTTTCAGTGATGATAAGGATCTCCAGAACAGAACCACAGAAAACTCTTACTGAATTTGGTCTAAGGAAAAAAAATATCCTGGAATTAGATTCAATTTGAAACAACGGGAAAAGTAACAATGAGAAATTTCAAAATAGCTTTTAAAAATGTATCCTTATTCTTACTAATTGTTTGGCGAGATTTTTGTTCATGATTACAGTGCCCCCTTAATTTATTTTTAGGTAGATTAGAACAAAGTAAATAATAATAAAGAATGGACAGGAAAGAAGTAGACAGGAGTTCTGCTTGATGATCCCTGTTGGTTTGTTCCAACTTGGATGTACAATAGTTCTATTCTGTGAATTAAGAAAAATAATTACATAGCAAAAAAACAAACAAACAAAACAACCTCAACTGGTGTATTAAGATGTCTTCTAGAACACCGTGTTTTCATTTTAAAATATGAATCCCTAGTACATATTTGGTTTGGGCTCTTTTTCTTCAGATGACCAAGTACAATTTTAAAACACATGGAAAAAAAATTGACAGCAAGCTGTCTTTCACTCAACCTTACTTAATCGTGAAGCCTAGAGGTTTTAGGTGTAGGGCACAAAAATATATTTTACAGATTGCTTTTATGTATTTGTTGTACACCTTTGTTGTGGATTCATCCACAGAACTTCAGAAATATCAAAGCAATGAAGGCAAGCAAACTTTCAACAAGTATGTTTTGAGGGTGCATAGTGTCATTATTGTTGGTGAAGTGGAGGTCAGCATCTTCTTCTGCATAACTAGCAATAGGATGAGAGGGAATAGCCTCAAGCTGCTCCAAAGGAGATTCAGATTTGATGTTAGGAAAAATTTCTTTCCTGAGAAAGTGACCAGGTACTGGAATGCGCTGCTCAGGGGGGTGGTTGAGGCACCGTCCCTGGAGGTGTTAAAGAAATGTTTAGACGTTGTACTAAGGGACATGGTTTAGTAGGGAAATACTGGTGGTAGGTGAACAGTTGGACTGGATGATCTTGGAGGCCTTCTCCAACCTTGGTGATTCTGTGATTCTATGATTATTGGTTCGGGGTTTTTAAGCAATAGACAAACCTTAATCGTTTGCGATAAAGTAAGTTTCATAGCAACAAATAGTTTATGGAGTGTTACTCCTAACTATAATAAACTTCTACAGCATATGTCAATATTAAGATAGACTATCACACTGACAACTAATCCAAATGATGAGTTAACTTTCTGCATTCTATGCTTCAACATGCTGAAGATTATTCAGTTTCTTGACTGAAATTGTCTGACATTTATCAGTCATTTCAGAAGGTGACTTGCAGTGTTCAAAGGCTGTGTTTAGGAAGCATTATTTGCCTGCAAGAGTCACAGAATGCTAAGCAGATTTACAGCCTTGTATATAAGTTATCCTTGCTAATCTTTGCTTAAGAGTAGCTTGAGTCCGATACGATGGCTAAGCAGCTTTCAGTATCGTATTGAGCCACGCTTCATTGCTCATAGCACTGTTTTTTTCTGTTAAATGATCAATCTCAATTTAAGCATTGGAGGAAAAAGAAAGATGAAAGTGGATGGAAAGAAGAAGGCCCTAATTGTCTCTCAATTCTCTGTAAAGCACTACAATCTCCTGATAGACCGATGCTCTGTTTTGCAGAGTCCATTACATGTATGTAACAGCACTGCCCCATAACTGTAAAAGTGACTGATACTCAGGTTACTTTTGATCAAATACTTCACATTCTTTATTCTTCAAAAATCCTCTCTTTGCAGCAAGTAAATATGAAGTATCAAATTCAACTTGCCTTTCACTGAATGCGTGTTATTTGTAGGAATAGGAAACATTTTCAGCATTGACTGATGTATGAACTGAGTTACAGAAGAATCTTCACAGGTACACCTGAGCTCTCTTTGGGCAGTGAAGATACGGTTCTCAAAGCCTAAAGACTTTGTAACAGCCTCCAAGTGATAGTTGTCCAGAGCTCAGACCTGATAGCAAGAGTGTTCTCAGCTGCTTCCCTGTGCTAGCACATGAGGGAAGAGAAGCAAGCTCTAAATTAACCATGACATCAACTTTTCCCATCTTTGTGGATCGTTTTCAGCTCTGGATTATACCCAGATAGAAGATGGAGGGTTGTGCAGAGTACAGCAAGCCAATGCACTGCGTTCCCTCCAGCAGATATTACAGTGGGCCCTGTCAACTGTTTGTAAGACCACCATTCCCACCTCTGTCTGATCTGAAGAAGCCATGTCTGATGGTCATTCCCTCCTACATTCATTCATTCATTATTCAGACTTTTCTGACCACATAGCAGGAAGAAAAGTCTTACCAACCAAAGTGCTACAGGACAAACTCTGAAATCTTAGTCTCAGAAGTTGTCGTAGAAATAAAAGTTGGGGCAGTTTTATACCACTGGATACTTAGAACAGTACACACTCAGTTGAACCCCAGCCATTGGTGGACCTGCTGATCTCTTGTCCCATCAGCTAGTATGTGACATTGTGACATGCTGTGAAGAGACCATGAAATCAGAGCCACTGTACAGCTCAGCCTACTGATAAGTGATCTGTATGAGACAGCATGGCAAAATGTGAACAATAGTGCCTTACATACCACATGTTATCACATGCCAGATATGTTTGGATGGTTGAACAGAGTGATATGAAAAGAAATTATATGGAGCATACTTTTCCTTCTGTGCTAAGCAAGTGACATTGTTTTGGCAGCTCAGTCTGACACAATAAGTACAGTATCTTATGTATTATCTAATTTGAAGAGATACACCAAACTGACAGAGAAAAGTATTGACTTCTTTTATTACTATTGGAGACACATGCATTTAAATGCAAAGTACATTTAATTTGGTTGTCTTTGCTTATAAATAATCTCATGTACTAAGCTCCTGACTACTACATCTGTTTCTTCAAATGCAAAATACTTCATTCCTTCTGCTAAATTTTCTCAGCAGACTTTAAAAAAAAAAAAAAAAAACAAGAAATAATATAAGAACATTTCTGATTTCACATAAGAGCAACAATTGACAAATAGAGAGCTATTTGCAAACCACAAACTGGTAGCAGTTTGAAGCCTCTCAAAAAAACAAGTGGCTAAAGTACAGACATTGTGAAGTCTCATTTGCCAGTGATCAATAGCCCTGGGAAATGGCTTACACACAGAAAAAGCTTTGCTTCCCTCTCCATTAGGTGCCTGCCTACTCTAGCAATTAGTCCACGGAAAATAGAGAAGAGGAAATAGTCTTCCTTTTTACCTAGGAAAGAAAGTTTTGTTTGCCTTATCAAAGTTTCCTTTTTTTTTTTTTTTTTTTTCCTCCCCTACATTTCTCAGCTTAAATTGTTTGGGTGGTTCTTCTAGGTTTGTTTGCTTTTGCTTTTTTCCTCACTTCTTTTGCAGCTCCACCCTCAGCCTGAGAAAAAAATCCAGATTTTCCCCCAAATGGCTGTTTTCCTATTGAAACATTCAGCTCCTAGATCGCTTTTCTTCACAACTTTTTGTCTCATTTCTTCCCTGCTACTTTTTCCCAAGGCGTCCCTGTTCCCCATTGCACCTCGCAGGAAATAAATGCTTCAAGATCTCTAAGTGACACGGTGAGTGGACACAGTGCTGATGATCTGATGGTCGGACTAGATGATCTCAGTAGACTTTTCCAACCTTAATGATTCTATGATTTTAAGATTAAGACCATCACCAGGGCTACTCCTCAGTTGTTGCTGTCAACATACAGACGGTGTTTCACCGCCAAATATGGTGTGATTGTGTCACTGTGGCCTTTGTCAGTGGACACCACTGCCATTTCATCTCTTTGCCACACACCTGCCTTGTTACATACGCAATCTTACGTCCAAGCAACATACTAACTGCAGTGCAATGGATGAGTTGCGTATGTGCTAACTCAGGAAGTCATTTGGTAAAATTAACATTTAGAAGCAGGCACCAGTAGTTATTTCACACATTATTAACTTATATTACAATTCAAATAAGCTTACAGCTGGCAAAAAAAAGTCTCTTCTGTAAAGTGATCTCAAACATAATAGGCTTAATCAGAGATAAATTAAATTAGTCAGTCATGCATACTACAGCATATTAGCAGTGAGTAGTTATTAAATACATTTTCTGTTATCAGTTGTGCAGACAATATTGTAGGCAAACAAAGTGTATGAGAAATCAGTAAATAAACTTTATGTTTGGGAGGCTACATGTTTGACAGTTCTTGGTTTTTATCAACGTGTTACATGATCTCTACTACTATAACCGGCACCAGGTTAAGTCTCCATAAATGATTCGGCTTCACTCCCAGGCAATTAGCCAAAAGCAGAACAGACAGAACTAATGAATACCTAGACAGCAGATGTTCAGCGTGGTTTTGTGTTTTGGAGGGGATTTTTTCCATGGCAATTTTCAGAAAGAAAAGAGCATGCATGAATGAGTCATAGCTGGTACACAATTGATAAAGAGTAGACAAGCAACGTTTCTATTTGTTATAAAATTAATCTTTGTGTTCAGGGCTTTTCAAAACTCTTTTTACTCCCTTGCTTCCCCTACTACAGTTTGAAAAGGTCTTGCAAACGTGTGCAAATATTGAATAGCATTGCTCATGCCTTACTGCTATCGTAGCTTCCTTTTGTACTGCTGTTATGGCAGCTTGCAGTATCACCTTCATCATCAGCTAAAAATGTGTGAAAAAGAAAGCAACACAAACACACGCACGCTCGCTTTACAAGGGGAATCATTACTTTTGTGATAGGATCCTAAAAACGTACCGTGTTCTTTCATCAATCTTTCAGCAACCTATCAGTACAGTACTTAGATACATCATAACTTACAGAGCCTGACCCGAAGACTTGGGAGCACATCTGACATACTCTTATAGTCTGCACATTTAAAACTCAATGTAAGGTGACAAGAACATTAAGCTGCCCACAGAGCAAAATGTGAAACTAATCAGTATCTGTTCTGAGCCACAGGTACAATAATTGAAAAATTAAAGCGTCTGCGAATTGCTAGGGCTGGCTGCATCAAAAAACAACACCTCAAAATGATTAATGAAGACAAATGTATGCAACTATTTCTATTGACAACAGCTTCAGACAATTTCAGACTAAAAGAATAACACTATAGTTCTCATTTATTTTCCTCCAAAGTCCACCCCTTCCAAGGGTCTCCTATTACGAAATCTCCAGTATTACTGGTTAAAAAGAGCTTTAACTGGAAACTGCTTTAACTCAGAGATGTGGAAAAAACAAGCCCTAGCACCTATTACAAACTCAGCCTGCATTAACCATCACCACAATGCCATTTGACATCGGGTCCTTCACCCAAAAATTCTAAGGTGACCTGCAAAAGTCAAGTGACTCAACTAATATTGTGACGGCAGTCCTCTACATACGTGTTAAGAAAGTAATAGAATCATAGAATCACTAAGGTAGGAAGATATCACTAAAATCATCTAGCCCAACGATCAACCCATTCATGGCAGTATGGTTTCAAAATGTGCCATTCTTCTTCAGTGTTTCTACCACAGCCATGAGCAGACCACTCACTTGAGCAGGATGGGGCTACAGCAGCAGCCCTGAACCACACAATGGGGAAGCTTAGGAGATGGAATGGGATTAAACAAGTTCTTTAAAGAGTAAATGGGATCTATCTATCTAGGTATCAATGCAAATTAGGTCCCAAGCAGAAAAGATGAAACAGTACCTATTTTTAAAGGGAATGTATTGTACTGTGAGAGTATCCCAACTCCCAGGGCAAGTAGGGCTTTCACAGTATCTATTAATGTTAAAACATTTCAGATGCTGGGTAACCTTGGAAAAAAAAAAAAAAATCTTTCCACAAAATGATTATCAGTGAAGCTTGGAGAAAAATAAAGGCTTTATCACTTTGAAGGCAACCTAAAATAAAAATGACAAGTCCTATATTTAGAGCATGCCATAACTACACAATTTCACATACATTCATAAGCTAGGGAATGAAACTAACTACCATGCCTTTATTGTCCACAGATGCATGCAGTCATGTTATCCTAGAAGCTCCATTCACTTCTACTTCTGTACTGTCTTCCCACACACTTTCCACTGCTTTTTCCTAGGAAGGTTGTGCTTAATCTGTTTCAAGTCAGGCAAAACTTTTAACAAAAGCAGTAAGAATGGTTTGCAGCAGACAAGCAGAATTTCTTCACGTTTGTTTATTTCTATTTCCATTTGACGTACTGTTTTGGATGAAAATGTGCTTGTGATGATACAGCTGTCTGAAGGCAGGATGTTCTCACACATTTCATTTTCTGTCCTTTTCAGTTACACACAATGGAATAATACAAAGGATTATTAAAAAATCATACACATTTAAAATTCAATTGTGAGAAAAAAAGGCAAATAACAAAGAAATCTCTCTGTGTGGATACAGGTTTACTTTATAAATCAGGGCAATAAAGGTGACAGAGATGGAAAACTTAGTTCAACATTTAAAGCAAAGAAAATGTGCCTTTGGTCTCTAGTTCTACAACAAATGTCTTGTATGACCGTGAAAAAACTCTGAGAAAAAACAGACGAACTTCCTTCTGATTATGGACAATGTTGTATACAGGAAGGAAAGCCTGAGACACCGTTAAACACTTTCAACAGGGCTTCCAGAGACCAGAATTTAGGAGGATTCAATGGACTTAGAACTGGTTGAATAACCAGGCCGGGAGAGTTTGTATTGCTTAAGTGGTTTGTGTTTAAGACCTCTTCTGACTGGGAGCAGGAAGGAGAAGCCACAAAGCTTTCACCTCTGCCCGGTGTGGAAAATGAAAGCAGTGATCAGAGAGCAGCTGAGCAGAGATCTCGCTCACGGATTTTGTGCAGACAGTTACACAACATAGTGCATATGTGAGAAACAGAAAAGAAGATGGAGTTGGGGAAACAAGAAGAAAAAAAGTGACAGAAGAGGGGGAAAAAACACGAAAAATGAGGACACCGTGACAGCAGGCATGGAAGGAACAACACAAAAAGAGCACGCTCAAAGGTACAACAAGCACTTGACATCTGTTCCACTTAGAGAAAAACATAAAGAAAGGAAAAATGAGTTGGCTTTTATCACACTCTTTTTAGAGCATCCCAAAGAGTTAGGTAATCTGAGGTGCAATTTCATAAGGTCTGTTGAATGTGCCACATTCACAAAATCCTGACATACAAGGTTAGAACTACAGGTTTTTCTTTCCTTTTTAAAGAACTGTAAAAATGGGTACTTTCACAAGTACGCAAACACAACCTACCAGCCATCACTGTTATGTGATTTTCATTAAGTGGCACATGAATAGAAATCTCACCGCAGAAAAGGAAAAACTGATCCTGAAGCTCACAGTCCATCATTGCTGGAGCTCTGGTGTGCTACTCAAGAGTGGGATAACAAGAAATAGATTATGAAGCTTGGAATATTCACTTGATATCCTCCTCTTCCATTATTCTGCTGTATTCCTCTGCTCTCTATGCTTTCTTAGTCATATGATAAGACTTGGAGGAAAAGATCCCTCTCCCACACGGATGCTGCAATCTAGATAGTCCGATATCCATTATTCAGCTTGAATTCTGTCACCTCTCTCCATCCATTCTCACTGAAAGTGAAATTTCTTAACGTTCATTCCCCAAATGTAACTCCCTCATTATTCACAAGCATATTACTGACATCATTTTGCACATGTTCTGTTTCTCCCGCTCTAGTTAAAGTCTCTCTTAAAGAATGCTTGCACTTCTTAAATTTTTCCTTTACCCTAGGGGAGCACTTCATGTTATTAGCTATGATATATTTTTCAAAATCACCTGAAACACTCCTCAAAACCTCACGTTCCACATTTCTTACTTGGTGTCTGACATGCCACTGCTTTTAGATTCAGGAATTATAGAATACCCCTGGGCTCAGATAAGAAGCAGTCAGTGAAATACTGTATGAATAAAAAAAAATCAGGATAAAAAAAAAATCCACTATATAAACAGGGCCAGGACAATTCATCAGAGCTGTAATACTCATAGTTGCTAGCATAAACACATGGGTTTTACTGTCTGCATGCAATGACTCTATCTTATTTTCACTATTAATAAAAAATATGGATTCAGGGAGAGATAAAGTGGGTTTAATGAAGAATTTTTTAAACTCTAATAAGATGATGGATCTCTGAGCAAATGCATTGATTCTGAGTGCAGTGAAATAGCGAACACCACTACAACATCCATGAATATGTAGGTAGGCAAAGGTAATGCCAGCATTTCCTTTCACAAGGCCTGTTTTTCACTAGTTTCAGAATCTGGCCTGCAAACTCTCACTGTAGACTATATTTGGCACCGATCACTTCAGCCTGGGAGCATTTTCTTGCCACAAATAAATTTTGCAAACAAATCCAGGCCATTTTTACGTGGTTAACAGCGCAAAAGACATTTTGCATGCTTGTTAGTGGCCTTCCAAAAAAATGGCTTTGATTTTTAAAAATACAAAACTTGGCAAGTGATAAATCCACAGAACTGCAGAGACTACGCACTTGGAATAGTCTGAAGGGAAATTTGGTTAAAAATAAACAAAGGGTTTGACTTTGCCACTTAGTTTGTTGTTGTTTTTTTTTGAAACAAGTTATAGTTCTTTCTACATGAGAGGCTTTTGAAAGTTACTCCAGTTCTCCACAGGAGATTTAAAGCATATTTTAGCACTGCGCTTTGCATACAGTCCTTCAGCGATGCTGTGGTTGTAAAGGGACACTGACTTGATGACACTGGAGAAAACTTGCCCTCACAATCTCAGACCATCCTTTTGCTAATCTTCTGTACTGTCAAACTCAGTTTCAGTGCATTTTTTTGGCATTGTTATAAGAGATACACACTTGAATGCCTATGTTTAGGCTCATCCTCGCCATTCACCAGAGGTTTCACACGAACTGTCTCATGCAAAATGCAAAAAAAAAAATGTTTCTATACAAAAAATCCCTCCTCTCAGTAAACAAACCAGGCTTGGAAAAGGAGGTGAACACTTCTCGATCTGCATCTTCAAAAGACTGGCAAACAAAGTCAGGCTATTATACTCCAACGAACCTGCTGATTTCACAACCTGCAGCCTCTCTGACAGCTGTGCAGACTTTCTGGCTTCAGCATGTTTGCACATGTGAAAATTAAAATGTAATCAACAACTTTTTTTTCTTGCAATGGAAAAGGAAGAAAGCATTTTTTTTTTTCCTCTGGTTGTTACACTTCTACACACTCAATAAAAATAAAAGGCCTAAACTTACTGCAAACGCTGAAGTGAGTGGACATGAGTCTACAGAAAGAGGGAAAGGACATCTAGTAATACATACCATTTTACCTGTCGGAGCGTAGAATACAGGTACCCAAATCTCTAGTTCCTGCACACACAAAAAATAAAACCAACAGTAGGGTGATTCCATGTCATTGCCATTAACTGCCCTTATTTTCTGCTTGATTCTGCAGCAGAGGAGAACGTGTTCCTAAATCCCATTTACTCATTTCCTCTCTCACTCATAGCAGTAATACTTAATCACCTCCTCTGCCAGTGCAAGCTAAAATGCCAGCTTTTGTGCTGGGGATAATCAGGTATAAGCACATGATCCTTCTTCTGCCACTCTTTGGTTCAAAGGCAGTGACCTCAGAGAGTTATTATTGAATTATCAAGAAATAATTCAATATTGCAAGGACTTAAACCACTGCAAATTAGACCTATCAGAGCTCATCGGCCTGTGAGGCCTGAACTCTGGAGCATTCAATAAGTAAACCTCTTAAAAATACGTAGCCATTCTCCTGCAATGAAGAGAGTCTGCAGATATGGAAATAGTATCTAGATGCAGCTGTGTTTGCATTTGACAAGCAGATTGTTATCATTGGGAAAATGTGGCATCGGAGAGGTTCTAGAAGCTTGGAGGAACCACACCAGATCTTGAAGTCCTTGTATCTTGTGTATATTTCTGATGGAGGAAGGGAGGAAAGGAGGGAGGAAAAAAGGAAGGAAGGGAGGAAGGGAGGGAGGAAGGAAGAAGAAGGGAAGGGAAGGGAAGGGAAGGGAAGGGAAGGGAAGGGAAGGGAAGGGAAGGGAAGGGAAGGGAAGGGAAGGGAAGGGAAGGGAAGGGAAGGGAAGGGAAGGGAAGGGAAGGGAAGGGAAGGGAAGGGAAGGGAAGGGAAGGGAAGGGAAGGGAAGGGAAGGGAAGGGAAGGGAAGGGAAGGGAAGGGAAGGAGGGAGGAAGAATGAAGGGAAGGGAGGAAGAATGGAAGGAAGAATGAGAATTCTGTAAGACTCTTTGACACTCTGTGACAGCTCTGATGGCTAGGACATACGCATATGATGAAAGGAAAATGGAAAAAAGATGTTAGCATCTCCAACTGGATATTCAGGTGACTGGTAGCAGCATATTTAGTCAATGCTAAAAATTGTTACGACTACTGAAAAATGGATATCACAATACAAAAATAGGTCACACAAGGGGTACTTCTGAAGAGCTGGTCACCATGTCCTTTGGAAAACCCAAACTTCTGAGAGGGTGGCTGTAGCTGACTGCTTTTTAGTGTCACATGAAAGATTAATCCATTTGGTGAGGCTGGGAAGGATTAAGGTGGTTTCTTCAGGATTTCCAGGAGGGTCGTAGTAACCAGTGCCAAGACTGGAATAAACTGAAGCATAGCTATACTGAAATGAATTAAAATGCCCAGTTATTCAGAGCTCAAATAGCCTTCTGAGCTGTGCGTTATCAAAAAAAAATACTTCAGTGACAATTTTTCAGAGCATTAGGAAAAACAGCATTGAGAATATATCTTTCTTAATGAACATAAAATAATAGCATTTAAATGTGCAGTCTAACTCTAGGCTGTTTTGAGCTTTCTATAATACTTGTATTGGAACAGAAAGGGTGCATTTAGGAATGCTTTATTTCAGCATGACAAATGATGGAAACATATGAAGAATCACATGGAATAATAAAGATTTTCATCTAAACAGTCACAGAGAGACTCCTTAGAGTGTTTTTGAGACTGCACTTATTTCTTTAGTTACTCTGTCTCTAAAAAAAAATAATTTGTATTTACATAGTGCTTATACCATTAATGTGTGGTTTGGTTCAGGGTATTCACAGGTGCATTCGTTAGCAGGAATAATTGATTTATGTTTAAGGAATAGTAACTTAGTAGCCTGATCTTTAAAAGGGTGCTTGTTATTGCATCTCTCATAAACTTCAGTGCTGAGCAATGGAAGATAACCACCTGCAGAAGGAAGGAAGTATTGCATGGGGGCAGCGGGTTTTGGTGTTCATACATACACATATGAACCACGAAACTAAAACAAACAATTAAAAATATCATAATACAGCACAGTGTCAAAAACAATGAGATACAGTATTCTGGTGATTTTACCTTACAGCCATTTTAAAGAAATGGTTAAAACAAGTGGAAAGAAATTAATGATTGCAGGCACGTTATGTTGCAAATGTGCTTTTCCATAGAAAGGTGTAATTGTGTGCAGAGGTGAAATACACACCTGTGAGAATAGAAAATACATACTTGTATTTCTGAATATTATGTTTGTGCTTTATGATGTCCTATCTAGCATAAAACTATTATTTATTCCTCTATTATGAGTACCAAGCTGCACTGCAAAAACGGGACTTACAGCTATACAAACACATCTTATTTCATGTACATAGGGAGAAATATGTCTTCTCAGTACTTGTTGGGAATGCAGCCCAAGTGTGTGGCCATCAGCCTTTAAATCACAGGCTAACATGAGGACACATGTAAAACATTTCATCTTCTATTTTTACTGTTTCTTAATATATTTGTCAGTAGCATTTATTTTTCTATCTTTTTTTTTTTTTCCTAACTCCTTATACTTCCACTTGTGGCAGTAAAATGCTTTGTTTTCAGGTTGCTTTTTTAAAAAAGTAAATAAACAAGCAAATTAATAAAAAAAAGAAAATTCACCCTAGAAGCATTGATTTTTTAGGGAGAGACGGAATATACCCAAGAGAATCAAACTGCAGAACATTCACTTTCTCCGTAATGAATCTCCAGACCCCAGGCAACTGCAATTACAGTATCCATCCACAGCAGGAACCACTGTTGTTATTGATACCTTTTATAGTTCATGTCATGTAGAGAGGCTCCCAGAAGATGTGATATTCTAAGACCAGGCTGGATTGCAAATGGTAGCAGGTTGAAAAGAGACTTTTCTGCCTCCATCTAGAAACACCTTCCAATACATCAAGATGTGAAAAACATCAGACAGCAAGTTATGGCAGAGGGCTAGCTAAATTGCTAAAAAAATCCCATTTGAAAGTATGGATTCTACTTTTCTATCTTGAATAATAACGAAAGGAAACTATACATAACATATTCTACACAAAATGCAGACTTCTACAAAACAGAACTGCATTTGTAGTTTAGAAGTTTACTAAGAAGGCAGATGTTGAAGATGGTGAAGGGCCTGGAACATCTCCCCTATGAAGAAAGGCTAAGAGAACTGGGTCTGTTCAGCCTTGAGAAGAGAAGACTGAGAGGGGACCTGATCCAGGTCTATGAATATCTAAGGTGGGGGGGGCAAAGTGATGAGGCCAGACTCTTTTCAGCAGTGTGCGGAGACAGGACAAGGGGAAATGGCCAGAAGCTGGAGCACAGGAAGTTCCGCACCAATGTGCGCAAGAACTTCTTTACGGTGAGGGTGACGGAGCACTGGAACAGGCTGCCCAGGGAGGTTGTGGAGTCTCCTTCTCTGGAGATATTCAAAACCCGCCTGGATGCCTACCTGTGCGACCTGGTGTAGGGAGCCTGCTTTGGCAGGGGGGTTGGACTCGATGATCTCTGGAGGTCCCTTCCAACCCCTGCAATTCTGTGATTCTGTGATGTTTTCTGTTACGTGTAAGCCTTGGGCTACTCCCCATCATCTACTGTCTGTCAGACTTCCCAGTTTCCATTAGATCAAAAATTTTAAACAATTTGTGCTATTTAATCTAAGCAATTGGGTAGTTTCCTAGAACAAGGTTGACAGATATATTTTCATGTATATTTTCACTTCTTAAAACATTCCATTGTCTTCAGAAAGATGTGCATTTTGAGCAGGGTCAAACAGGGCTGTGTTTGCTGAGTTTGTTAGAATCTACTCAAATTCTTCTACATAGAACTGGGGTCTGAGAAATATTCTTTGCGTGACCTCCGCAGAGAATTCATACACAAGACTTCTGCTAGCACCAAATCCTCTCTAGATGATATCTGCGCTTGAGTGTCCCCTTGCCCTTGAAACTCCAGTCCTTCAACTGCTTCTTCATGTAGCAAATTGACCTTGTATCTAGACCTCTCCTATTGATCACGAATTTCTCTATAACCACTAAAAACTTTTTTCTTTTGTTCCAACTCTTTTCTCTTCCCCGATGCTCAGTCATCAGGAAGCCCTACATAGGATTTATGTGTCCTAGCTTTTGCTGCCTAAAATGGGAGATATTCTGGTCTGGAATAGTCATAGTCAATGGATAAAACAGGTTCTTCTTTTGGACCATCTGATCTTAGATAGTTATCCTAGATCTATCTGATCACAGCTGTTTATTTTATGATGTTTTGAGTTGTCTCTGAAAACACTTATTTCTCATCAAAGTATACAGAGGAAGCTCTGGAAGGTTTACTCAAATATCAGTATCAATGTTTTAGGTGACTCCAATACAGCAGACTAAACATACTCATCCTGACTGAGTGCAAAGAAGTAAATAAAAGATGGGAGAGAGACTAAAGGTTCAAGAAAAAGAAAAAAAAAGAAAAAAAAAAAAACAAGAAAGGAAAGAAATGTCTGAGTGGCAGAATAACCAACAGCTTGAAAGGTAAAAAAAATACCTGAGTCTGTAAGTAATAGTTATGTGTCTCTCTCCAGAGCTTTGAATTGATCCTAGAGAGTTTTATTCTCACATTCCTCTGTTTTTACAAAATGCCTCTGAAACTCACAAGGAAAATGACTGTCTTAGTCCTACTTTAATGTCTGGTGTCCATGGAGGGCAGACAGCTTATCATTACCATCAGTTGCTTGACTAAGTCAGATGGGAAAGGTACAAACTGTGATGGAACTAGACATATCAGCCTACAGTAAGCCTGTGAGTGTAGTATGTGAAATATCTTTTCTTAGTTTGTACTTTAAAAGAAAACAACATAAAAGAATCTTAGGGAAGCAATACCCTAATGTAGGCATTTTTTATCAGCTCCTCTATAATTTTGATAGGGACTATGCATGGGATTACATGTTAGTGTCTGCTGCATTCAGCAGTCCAGTATAGGTTATTTTTATTGACTAGGTTTAGGCTAAAAAAATGAAGATGACTTCAAATCAAGCATAACTCAAAGCTTGCAAACCAAAGGTACGCAACAAAAATTTTATGCAAAGGCAGCAATATTTCACAAACTGAGACACTTTTTTTTTTTTTTTTTTGGCAATTAGAAGTTCTCTCTGGGGTTTTGGATGAGATACGCAAGTCAGCTGTCTTAATTTTGAGGTGGGGGCAACATGGCAGGAGGTCAGCTATAGGCTGGAATCATTGCCTGTTGTCTTTTGAACGTATAAAATGCTATGAGAAAGTGCTGTACTCTAAAGTATCAAAACTACCCTGAAAAATCAATATCCCAGCTTGGACATCAAAAACAGGTCAATGTATTTTGTATAGTTCAGTTGGGACAGATGTGTGCTGGGAATTTCAGTGTTTCAGCCCTCCTGTTAACCTCAGAGATGGTTAATTTCCAGTTGACTGAAACTAGTTTAACCTTTGTTAACCATGTTTCTATTTCCCATCTGCAAAAGTCAGATAAAATATTGCCTCTGTTCCACTCTTTTTCTGCTTTGTCTGATCTGATGGTTATTTCTTTTTTTTTAAAATTAGGAACTTTGCATCTGAGCAACAATCAACACCTCTCCTATTACTTATACACTTTCCTAATTGGTATCTGTAAATCTACGGTACGAGTGTGGTACTGGACAATTTCAAAGCAGATATTTACATTTGAGGTGCTTGTCTGAGGCTCCTTCTACAGAGAAAAGAGAAATAAGTGTGTTTTGGCAGTCAACTCATCTGACCTATTTTAGATAGATCTGTTGGTATGAGGTGAGCAGCTCTTTTTCCTACTCTAGCTATGCAGAGGACTGCCATCATAGATGTCCTGAGAAAAAAAATAAAAATGCATATACTCTCAGTATGATTTGGGCAAGAAGTGTTCAGAAAATGATAGCTACACAAGTGTTGGCTTAGCTTTATCCCCCCCTTAGCACCATCTTTACCAATGCTAGGATTAAACAAAGAAACTGCTTAAATTATAAACTTCAAATCCATTATTCTGCTAGTCTTCTTGAGTTAAGATTAATTTTAGGTGGTTCAGCTTCTCCTTCAGAGAGAGAGAGATTTGTAGCTGGACAGTTGTTAAGAAAGTATGAAGTATTTTGATAGGACCTGGCTCCATACATACTTATGATATGGCAGAAAAGATGTTAAGAATCTTTATTTCTTGCTTTTCCAAATCTAGAATGTTATCAAAAAGCAGAAAAGAATTGCACACTGATAATCAGCCATCATTAAGACAGCTGGAAATCATCCTAGGTACCCTGCTCCAGGTGTCCCTGATTGAGTAGGGGTTGGACCAGATGGACCCACAGGTCCCTTCCAGCCTTAACTATGCTTTAATTCTGTGAAATTAAACAGGTTTACAAAGAAGTAAATTTGTCACGGGGTTTTTAACATTTTCATACACCTTACAGTGTTCTACTTCGCTTTCCCTGTTGTCCTTATCTTAGACAGATTTAGGATATTGAACATGCACAGATAAGACTTCATGACTACCTACTTTGACAGATACACAGATAAGAATGTGATGTTAAAGTGATTTAGCAATGTTGAAGTATTTAGGAATGGTTTTAAAGGCGCTTCAAAAGTGGTTTACTACCACAAAGGCATCATTGAAGCATTTATAGTTCTTTCTACTTCTTCTTCTAGGATAGGGGATAAGAAGGAAGAAAGGAAGAAAAGGGATATGAATGCAAAGACTCAACATTAATTCACTGCCAAAAATAAGAGATGAAGCATGGAAGTATGCCTACAAAATTCTCAGTATAATTATTATCAACACACACCTATCCCTTCTATAACTGTAATTTCTTTTTCTACTCCAATTTCTTTTCTTCCCATTTTTGTTAGATACAGTGACATGAAGTTTCCATTATTTTCTGTATATCATGAAAAGGTTTGTATAACCCAGAGAATAAAATGTTGAGAAATACTTAATTTTTTTTCTCCCCAGTTTTCTAAATGAATGATTGAACTGTTACCACAACTACTAGAATAACTGAATCACAGAATGGTTTATGTTGGAAAAGATCTTCAAGATCTTCAAGTCCAACTATCAACTTGACCTACCAAATCTCATAGCTAAATGTGTCCCTTAGCACCACAAACTGAGGACATTTTGCATCTTCAAAAAGATTGAGTATCCAGAGGTGCTCTAAAGCCACGTCTTTAAAGAAACAATGCATTTTTTGTACTCAGCAGCAATTAAGCTGAGAGAGTTTGAAAATGAAAACCCTTTCCTTTCTGTAATAACTAAGCTGTTCTGACATTGCAGTAGAACAATTTCATTGAACTTCCAAGGACACACAACACTAAATATTCACAGAATTTCAATTTACCCTCTGCATAAAGAAGGTCTCTCTCTCCTTTATTCAGTCACCAGTTATCTGCTGAGAGAGCTAACAGGTAGGCCACTTTAGGCCAAACTTACAAAGCATTTCTTCATTCGCCTTTTAGTGCATTTTACTTTATACTGAATCTTATCATTTCAAACAGAAAACACCATACAATGCTAAACAGAAAAGAGATGTTCTTTGTTTCTCCTGAACAGTATCCTGATGGTCTCTCCTGCAGCATGACTTGTTCAAACCACTGCCAAGAAGGACAGTTTGGAAAATGGGCATAATTTATGCATATTATTAACACGTGTGTTAGGTGCTGCCCTGACCAAAGGAGATGCTATTCTAGTATCTCTTTTTATTATTATTTCTATTTCTCTTTACGACAAAATCCTTTGCCCAGATAAGAAATTAAAGAAGTCTAATAAAGCAGAACTACTCTAAGTTTTCTGGTATCATGTCTTCTGTTTTAGTCCACAGCAAATCTGCTGCTCAGCTGGAGCAGACGAATTGGGTACTGAAGTCAACTACACACCCATCAATTTGGTGTGAATGCTGAAGGTCTCTATATTCCAAAAGAAATCTCATCAGACTACAGCAAACGGTTTTTTTCACTTTGTTTTTTATTATTATTATTATCATTATTTCCAACAGAAGTAACTTCTATTCACTCTGAAACTGCTCTTACTTCTGCACACACCACGCAGCATTTGGAGCAGTGACTTCAAGTAATTGGTATATATATAAATTATTGTTACAAATTTGCAGGTGTCAACTTTCTAATCTAACCACTGTCAGCATCTTAACTACAAAAGACTCAGTGAGAATCAGTAAAATATTTTATAATAAAAGACTAAATCCTTCACAAATGTAAAAATGTTAGTCCCCTGGGTTATATATAAATCTAACTGAGTACCATAAGGCTGCAGTGTGCTAATTTATGACTATGCAAACAAGATGCACCTATGTAAAAAATGCTCATAAGAGAAAAGGGAAGATCCTCTGTTATTTCTGAAAACTCATTCAGGGACATGGACTGGAAACTCCATGTGTGATGTAACCGTGTGGCCAAGGGTTTCATATTTTATATGAGACTACTCTGAACAATCACAGGTGATGCAAAAGTCACATTCATTTTTACAGGCTACCTGGAGTTGTATAGTGATGCATATAGAGAGATAACATGAGACAGACATCTAGAATTCATTTCTTTTGCTATGGAACTAGGGAAAAAATCCTGTATTTTATTCAATGCTGGAAAGGGGTTATTAATTTTCTTCTGTAAGTTTACAGAGAGAAAGGTACACAGCGGACACAGTAAACAAAAGTTTTATGAATACTCTTATTTACACTGTGCTTAAAAAGAAACAGCATCTCTGTCTGCTCTACAGTTTCTTTGTATGCAGACTAAATTTACCTGGCTTACGGGTTCTCTCTGAAAAATAGCTCAAACATAAAAATAACCCCAGCAACATGTTTAGTGGTTGCCCTTTTGCTGACAAATACGTGGTTAGGCTACAACAAAGGATTACATTTCTTCGATGCAGCAATGGAAGAACACAGAGGCAAGATTTAAAATGCAAGAAAATTAATTTCCATAACACAGTTGATAGTAAAAGATAGTTACCTGCGCAGTGGTTGCAGTTCATAAAGAACTCTTTTGTTGTGGAATCACAGAATTGTTTGAATAGAAAGGGATCTTTAGTTCCTTAGTGCTTTTCTGTTTTTAAACAGCTGGTACTCAATATGGATCAACCAACTCGTCCACAGAAAATCTTAATGTTATCCAGCTCTAGCATAATTTAAGATTAAACTGAGGCCACAGAAGATGTATGTGTCCAGTGCTGGTCAAAGAGCTGTGCCTGCTCTGCAAACAAACCAGATTTCTGCATGTCTGTGTATATGTCCATGCCAATGCAGAAAAACACACGAAAGCCTGTATCTCAGTCCTAAATCCCTTCAAAAAAAATATGCAATTGAGCCCCACTTCACTTGATGTGGTAACACAGTAATAGGTAAATGGAGCAACTCTACTACTTCAATAAATTTTTTTACTGACAAGCATATTTCTTGGAGAAACTACTTAGGCAACCTGAATCCTTATCAAACTTCTTCCTCAATGCTGAGGTCTTGCCATACCACTCATAGCATACTTGGAATCACAAAGAAACCCTCTCTGTGTATGTTTTTTGGTTGAGTCTTTACACATGTGTTAAGAAGGATTTGAGACATCACAAAATATCTGTGTGCCTGAAAAGCCTAAGATCAGGAAGCAATGGCACAATATGACAGATGTATTTTCATGAAAGACGATGTAAGAAAGAAAAGGGCAACACAGGTTGGGAAAAGGATAAATATAAAATGTCACAGCTCATCTTTGCATTTAGGTGAGTCAAATCTGATGCTCTAAAGTCAAAGGGGACAGATGACACATGAGCTGCTGCCCTGTAAAAAGGATAGCCAGGCTTTTGTCCTCGATGAGATTCTGATGTAGACTGTCTGTGTAAGAGAGTGTAAAAAACATGAAGGCTGCACCAACATGAGCGAAATGGATTTCAGTAACTGTCTATCCTACATTCGAACAGTCAGGAAGGCCTAAAATTGACTAAATTTTTTTTTAGGTATTTCAGAGGAGTGAAGCCAAAACGATCTACACTTTGCAATGGATACAGCTCAGGCTTGAGGGCTGTGCTGCTGCAACCCAGGATGCCTGCAGGGATGTTCCAGCTACAAAGTGACCTTAGGCAACAAAGGACATGAACTCCTCTCTATCCTCTGACAATGTTTCAATGGGTTTTGACAGGGAGTCTCAATTAATAAAATCATGTTGCACCAGTAAGGCTGGTTCAATAACTTTATTTGCAGATTCCAGTGCAATTGTTTTCTCCTGCCAACAAGGCTTCAGTTCAGAAGTCTCTTTAACTTTTCTATTGATCTTTCTTCTTGAAGAATGTTCTTATTCTCTCCAATTAATGCAGCCTGGATTGAAAACCTTATATGTCTCTCATACTGGTGGAAGTATGTACCATGTTTTTGTTAGGAAAACATCCCAGGACAACCCAGATATTTGTGTAACTTTATCTTTGTAATTGATTCCTCTCTAATCTCTTGGTCTTGTAAATCTTCTTCAGATACTTGGAATGGATTTGACTGTTTCTGACCTTATCATCTGAGAGAGAAACAGCACAAACACTTTTGTTTTGTTTCCTTATCAAGAAGACATACCTTAAAAAGTATTAGTATCATGTGGATTTCAACTGAACTCTGATTTTGCAGATTGTGAAATGCCAATAACCCTTCCTCACTTTCCCATTTCTCAGGGATAGAATGCTTCATATTCAGCATGCTAAATTCTGTATCTTTGTCATTCATCTTCCAGCTAAGCCTAAGGCAATGCAACTAATAAAATTTCTAGAATGATACTTAATTTACTGGATGATTCCTGTGTGTTGCTTTCAGACATACACATTGTATGACTCTCCTTTAAACCATACAGTTGACTTTAGAACCATCTAAGATCATTAAGTTCAACTGTCATTGTCTTCCCCTGTTCTCATACATAATCAAACTCCGTATATTGCAGTTGAAATATTTCCAGTTCATCAAACTGGCATGTTCCAGATTGACTGTAAAACTTCTATCTATTTCTGGTATTAGGTATTATTATGTGATACTGATATTCCTGTTCGTGTCCTTTCTGGACCTCACTTCACCTTGTCTCTGTTGTGCAATGGCCAGTGCATTGGCATACACTGCTGAGAATGATTTTGGCATTGTAAACACTCAGAACTACTCTATTGACAGGTGAAAACGAATAGAGATCTTATGTTTAGCTATGTTGACTCTGCTGTGCTAACACAAATAAAATACAAGGGGCGGGGGAGGGGGGGAGGGAAGGGGAAGCTTTATTTTTATCACCAGCATTTGAAGATAGCATATTGAATGCACCCTGGGATTAGATCTCTTGAGTCAAATAGTGCTGTATTTATCAACACTTTTCAGAGAAGAATGGCATTTTAAGTGATGCTTAGCAACACGCATCCTCCATTCTATTCTATTAGTTTTAACGCTTTTCCTGTTTACCTTTCATTTTGAGTGCAAAATAGAAAGGAAAAGAATTTCATTCATACTTGGAATGCTAGCATGTTCAGATAGCACTAGGCACAGAAATCCATTCTGTAATTCTGACACTGAATTCAAAGCCTGTCTGGAGCTCCCAATGGCTTTCAAAACACAAAGCTTTCCCACCTCACAGCTGATGTCAGCTTTACGTGGACCTGCAATTAGTTAGCTTACACTATCCAGAAACAGATGGCTGTACAACTGCAAGATTAAAAACCAGCTTCCAAAGACAGGGATGAGCTACAGCTTATGAGATGTTGTCCATCCACATACCCCACAGAAGCAGAGAGAGTTGTGCTGATCAACACCTCTGAATTTGTACTAACTTCAGAAACCCAATCAGGAACACACGAGGATTTATCTTGTAAAAATATAACCACATTCAGCTAATGCATTTGTCCTTAAAATGAGAGGAACTCTGTATCTCAAAGGTAGGTCTCAGCATAAAGACATTTAGAACCATTAGTAGGTAACATAACAGCGATCCACTGCTTCTTATTCCGGATCTGTGCTATGGAGAATGACTAGCTAAAATTCTGATCTCACCTTATTTTCACTTACAACTATTTGGATTTGAACGTAGGGACTGAATATTTTTGTTAGCATCTGATATTAAATGCATAATGGAAAGGAATCAGAGAAGTAGAAGAAAAGAAAGCTTTTTCCTTACTTCAGAGGTTGGACTGTATTCTCAGTGGCAGAAACCACCATGGAAAATGAAAATTCTTTCTACACTCATTTTCATGTTTATTCCTTACCATCTATCTGGACTTGCGTTATTACAGTGGTTATTACAAACCATTATTGGGACTGGCATGTGAGTCTGCTGTGTAATTTTATACAATTCTCTACCAGTAACTGATAAACTAAAAAATCAACTACTTTTGTCAGGATTAAACCATAAAATCAGAGTTCACATATAATACTTAACCTAAATAAAGAATTCATGGGAAACAGTGCCTTCCTATCATAAAATTTATTGGAGAGGTATATAGGAAGAAAAAAAATCCATACATGTTTCTCAGGAAAGCATAATTTCCCAATGGGTACCACTCTATTCGACTTGAATCTAAACTAACACTGTGGATTCTAATAGCACTTGGCAAGCTGCAGACACATCATTTTTTAACTTAGCCTTAAGTTTGAATTACCTGGAACTCAAATTTCCAATGTGACCTTTTGGGAGTTTTGTTTAGGAACAAAGAGAGTTCTCACTAGAGAGAGAAAATGCCTTTTAGAGAACAAGAAATGTTGAGGGTGGAGGCTAAAATAGTACGGTGCTAGTCTAGAATTAGAGAAAACAATGACTATGAATGCAAGCTTTGTTAGCTTCAGCAGACAAAAGGAAATGCCTTTTTTTTTTTACATTTAAATCCAAATTTCTGATCTTTTATACCATGCTTTCAAGTATTCATTTATTTCTTCCATGTTTGAAGCTTCTAAAATGCAGGAAGGTGTGGTTTTTTGGTGTTTTTTGTTTGTTTGTTTGTTTGTTTTGTTTTGTTTTGTTTTTTTTCCTGCCTACAATAATGGGCAAGCTGAAGATGTATATGCCAAACAGAATGTTTTTATTTGTGTGTTCAATTCTGCCAGGAGTTCTGCACCAAAGAATTTAATCAAAGAGAGCAAGCGCTCTTCTCACCCCTCAAAACAGATGCCAGAGACTTTAATGACCACCTGAAATTCCAGCATAGTGATCTCCAGTCACTAGAATTTAACTTTCCCTTCTTGATTTTCTGGAAATCTGACTTGCAAAGAGCAATATCCTGTTCTGCTGTGTAACCACATCTATACTGGAGCTATAGATTGCTCTTGTTCCTCATTTCCTTTATCCTCTGGTATGCTCCACAGACTGACTATTAAAATGCCTTTTCATTGCCAAGTTCAGAAGCATACAACAGGAAATTTCAACTGCACATTTACATAGAGAAAAGTGGATAGTATGGGAGAACCAAGGATAGCTTTGAGTCTTTTGTACTATACTCAAAGTCAAGAGTGAAAAAGAAAAACACAAAAACATACATGGTATCTAATTGCTAAATATTTATGTAATGCAATCATCATTTTTTGAGGGAGAAATTGAAGAAGAGTTTAAATATTTACAACAGAACACAGTATTATTTACTATAGATGGGACTTAGCAATATTTTTGGAGGAAAAGATTGCTGTGCCAGATAAAGATCACTTTATGTTATTAGAACTGACAATGGCACATATGAAAACATTCCGCAAAACTAAACAGCTCTTTCTCTGAGTTAGTTCTTTCATTCTGGTTCTTCTCCTGCCTGTTTTATTTGTTAATACAATTCCTGAGTGAGTTGTCCGCAGACCAACATGCATCATTCTGGCCCAAATGTCAAAAGACAGTTCAATAAAGCCTTTCTTTTATTTTATCAGAAGAAGCATGCCAAAATGGCAGAAAGCATCACACTATTAAGGTTAATTTCCCCCACCACCTGTGAAAACTGCTCTGGGCTGGAGCGAGCAAGAACCGTAGAGGGGAGTAGATGCTCTCTCATCTCTGGCAAGCTGAAGGGCTTCAGTCAGAAATTCATATAATTGTAGAATCATTCAGGAACATAGCTTACTGATGGAACTTGGTAGGTCAGGTTGGTGTTGGATTTGATGAACTTGAAGGTCTTTCCAAATAAATGATTCTAAACAATGACAATGACCCTTTGCACCACATCCATATATCTCCTAAATACTTCCAGGAATGGAGACTCCACCACTTCTCTGGGAAGCCTGCTCTTGAAGCAATAAGAGAGCACCTACAAGAAAGCAGCTCAGTGACACTCAGGGTTTTGAAAATACAGTCTTTCAACCTTTGGAAGCTTTGCCTGGGATGGGAAAATTTAGGTGACTGTGCTATTGATCATACAAGGTACACTACATGTAGAAATTTGGAAAATGAACAAGAGCTACTAGCATATGCTCAAAGTGGCTGCAGGAAATAGCAAACATGCCAATTAGCAGTGGATGCCTACAAAACATCACTTTTGTCCCGTTTAATGGATCTAATTTATATGAAGTGTATTCAAAACATCACTTAAGGTTATTACCACATCTCTGAAACCATTTCATTGAACTGAATAACTGGAACACTTTATGTACCTTTTATTAATGCATAAACATGATTAACTTGCACTTTACCCATCTGAAATATTAAAACGTTAAAAGAAGCATAAAAACAGAAAATTACTGGACATTTCCTGGTTGCTGCTGAGTGAGATAGGCAGGTGGAATGAACCATGACCAACCTGCGCCCCTTCCCTTCAGTACTAATGCCTCTAATGAAATCTGATATCAATCAGAAACTCATCAAATTGGTCTGATCATTTGCTATCAGTCTCTTAGAACAACATAACAATCTGAAAATTGAATAGGAAAGAACTGTTTTGTTAAAGGTTGTCCCGGCAAAGTGGTTGCCTTTATTATTTATATGCTTATATGGCTAATTTGCTTTTGGTTGACTACAAGAAGGCTACATTTAGATCTAACAGGAGGTACACACTGTGCTATACAGCCAACTCCAACTAAGATTCTGTGCAGAGTAGTTTGAAATGTATTATTTTTCAAAAAATGCAGCACGAGGACAATGTTACAATGTTCCTCAACTGAAATTTTTCTTTCCCAAAAATATTTTCCAACATTGTGGTAACAAGAATTATACTAATTCTCACTGGGCCAGAACAGAGTTCTTGAAGAATGAGCAGCATCAATTCAGGAATTCTACTGCAGATCATTAAAAGAAACAAATACCTGGCTTTTTTGAAAAACTTAACAAGGTAGGGAAAGAGAAATGATGCAACAAGAGGGAGGGGAAAATCTGGGAAAAGAAAAAAATAATCTTTCAAACAATTTGATTTAAACAAAAATAAATTAGAATTGATATTAATACTGATGGGGACATGATATGGCTAAAAGCAAGTCTGCGCTATGTTCCAGCCAGAGGGTCCACTATACGTTGTCTCAGTTTCAGTAGACTTTTAACTGGCCTTTTGGCTGATTACATGCAAATGCTCCTTAATTTACAGCTGCTTCTATCCTTAAATATTTTATAATATACGATATACTTGCAACTGTAAGCTCCCCAGCAGGTCACATGGTTTTTCTATTTCTCCATGCAAGTTCTTTTTTAATAATTACTTAGGCATGTTTAAATGATTATGCTGCTCAGTGGCATCAGATGTGTTCATATAGGATACACTCCAATCCTTTCGAGTTGGGAAAAAGACAAACTTCAGATTCAGTATAACCACTGAAAATATCAACTGCTGCATCAAGGGAATCCAGGAGCTGAAGAAAAAGCTTCCTGGGAAGAAAAGGGAAGTTGCTTCTGTCTAAAAGACATATAAACTCATTTAGAGACTTTTGTATCTCCAAAACCTCAAATTCACATCTGATGTTCTACTGATTTGCCTGTTTTCAGCCTTTCTCTTCTCTTGGTGGCAGGGGGGGTTGGAAGTAGATGAGCTTTGAGGACGCTTCCAACACAAGGCATTTTATGAAAATGCTGAAAGAGCAAGAGTCTTTGTCATTACAGGCTCATTACAGCAGAAAATCAGCAGCATCTGCTTTCAGGTTGAGTAGCACTCCTCCAGACCTGCCTTCTAAAAGAACAGTGGTATTTAATCTTGAGAAGGTGTTTATTGAACACTATTTGTACTCTAACGACTGCTTGCTCAGAAGGTTCTGTAGGCCATGGGAGGCTAATGGCAGAAGTAACAGATTGCCTGCAAACGGATTTTGAAGCCTGGTTCTCTCCAAACTGCCCATATGCACTACTAAAGCACTGCACAAATCCTACCCCATAAGAGCAGTGAATAGGACCGGTGTGCTTGAAGTCACGACAACTCCATTCATATCTACAGAAAGAGCAGAGCGGATTATTGTTTGTACAGCCAGAGAGATTTGGGGAGAATAAACCTCGTGTCCACAGACAGCATGGCTGTGTTCCCGCTGCAGCACACATCCCCTGAATCCTGTCCAAGCATTGCCGCATTGTCTTTACAGCACAGACTTTAGTTTAAAAGTCATCTCCTGGCACTCGCTTTGCAGAATAGCTGGCTGCTTAGCACCCTGTACACCAGATGTTATCTCGCAAACAAAGTGCACAAATGCTTATTTCATTCGCACAATAAAAGAATAATCAGAGTTAGCGCTTAATTCTGTGATTCAAAGTTAATAGTATTTAGGATTTATAAATATTTAGCAGAAGTATGTTAATTTCATAGCTTTACTAAAAAAAAAATGGCATGCAGCTCGAGGAATGAAGCAATATGTGTCATAAATAAGCCTAACAATGAGCATTTAAGTTATTAGCAGTTTTGGCAGAACAACTGCAAAGAAGATTGCAATTGTGAAGCACGTAGGTCATCCGACAAAGGAGAGACTGTTACTCAATACAATAACAATACTAGTTTTATGTTCTTTTAAGTATTCCAAAAATAGCTGCCTGAAAGATTCTCCACATTAGAATGTTTATCTCTAATCACAAGGTAGATTTCAAGTCATTAGTTAAAAGCATTTAAAAGACCAGACATCAGGGAGCACTGCATCACAGATCCTGCTATGTTCAGTAGACCAGTTATAGAAAAGAAAAATGTGTGACTGTCAGTGAAATCAGTGATGTAAATTGGAAGGATCGGCATTGTTGGTAACTGGATAAATGGACAGAATTAACCATTCCTGCACACTGAGGGTGAGAATTATTAAGGCTTTCGCTTTGCAGTAACCAAAAGTTTCGTGGAAGAGGGAGGAATTCTCAGACCCCTGTTGGACATAAAGATGACTAGGGCACTTTATTTTCCTTTATTTGTTTGTTTGTTTGTTTGTTTGTTTATTAAATGTCTTTACTGTGGGTATTTCTATTCTAACTGTGATAGATGTGAAAAACTAGGCATCAAAACAACGGAAGGTTAAATTAATCATAAATCATTACACACCATCAATTTATGTATTTATCCTACTCTGTGTATAGAAAATTGAATGAAGCGCCTGGAGATTTTTGGTTGAGCAGACTCAAGTAATGAAAACAATTTCCTAAAATAAAATATAAGTATTGTCAAGAAGTCCAGCAAGATTAGTTTCCATCTCAAAAAGACCAGAAAATTGGGTTTCTTCAGATCCCCAATCAAATGCACCAATAAGTGAAATTTTGCTTATTGAAACGGAAAAACAGAGTACTGAGAGATGTGATAATCCTGCAAGCTAAAAAGATTTTATATCATAATCACTGCTGTGACAAAAACGTTAGTGAGATAACTTATATTAACTACATCATCAGCTTCTTCATCATTCCTCAACACTGCATTCATTCAAGACCAATGCACACATTTCTCCCACTAAATCAAATGTCAAAGATCAGTCACTGATTACGTCAGTTTACAAGGATATGCCATCCTCTCAAATTCATGTGCTTCCCTTCCTTACTTTTGGCAGCTTCTCTTTCATTGCAGAAGAATAATATAAAGCAAATACTGAAACATTCATGCTGTATATAGCTCTTTACATATATTGAAATTCATACAACTACAGAAAGCAGTTAGGATATACATATCATAGAATCTTAGAATCTTAAAATGGCCTGGGTTGAAAAGGACCACAATGATCATCTAGTTTCAACCCCCCTGCTATGTGCAGGGTCACCAACACCAGATCAGGCTGCCCAGAGCTGCATCCAGCCTGACCTTGAATGCCTCCAGGGATATATATATGTTTTTTTTAAGAAAGACTCAATTTGTTAGTCACAGAAGTAGAGAAGGGCTGGTAAGAAATGATGTAGACAAGATATTAAAAACAAACAAACAAACCAAACAAAAAAAACCCACAATACATTTCCTTACTTCATGATGTTGGTATAGCGTCTTGATGCCAAAACTGCATAATATTTCCCATTAAAAAGACACATTTTTTTCAACAACCTAATTTCTACTGCAAGCTACTAATGCGTTTAGGGAAATGGCGTCGGGGGAAGAATTTCCTTGTGCAGCCTGTATTGTCAGCTGCTTCAAAGGCTCACAGGGTCCTATGATGTCTAACACAAACCACAATTCCCATGTTGGTCTCATACGAATCAGAAGATGAATGCTACCACACAATAGGACATGAGGAATGAAAGCCACACTTTTCTACCAGACATCCTCTGTTGTGCTGCCATGTGCTTTGATAACTGAATTTAAATTTCTTGGTCTAATTGCCAGAGAACTAGTAACATGTGAAAATAAAGTAATTCCCAGGCAGCAGACAAATAGGGTGGAAAAGGAATATTCAGAAGAGATAAGGCTGTAATATAAAACTAATATACATTTTATTCATCTACACTCATTGTTGGAGGGTTTCAGGAAGCTGACAGGGTTAAAATTTCCAACTACCACCTCACAATCACGCTGGAAGTCCTTGAAACATTCAATATGCACACTGATAAAGAAAAATTGGCTTATATAATCAGGATTTTCAGCACAATCTCTCGAAGTGTCTCAAGAAATCTAAACATCCATAGGCTAAGAAGTAAGTCCTCAAATGAGTACAAGTTTGATTTAAAGAAGTGAAGTAAGGACAACAGTGGTGTTTGGGGAAGAGTGGTTTTGGAGGACCAAATGTTGAGCATATGTAAGTCACTCTGAAAGTAATGCCCTCTATTTATTTCCAGGGAAACTGTAACAGATACACAGAGCACAATAACGCTATTTGATAGAGCAAATTCTCAGCTATAAAACACTATTTTTCAAAACAGTCACCACAATTAGCTATGTGTTTTTGCTAACAATGAACAAGAGCCTGCATACTGTGCTTGTAAAAATCTGTACCAGAGGAACTGACCCACTATTTCACAGCTGCAGTGACAGCACTGTTGATAGGAGAATATTGCCCATGCAGTCCATCTTTTGTTGGTCCAAACAGATGGAAATCAGAAGGCACCAAATCTGGACTATATGATAGATGTGGTAGGACAGTTCAGCCACGACTGGCAATATGCTCCACAGACTGGAGTCACAGGCTGGCATGGGGCCTGGCATCATTGTACTGCAAGAGAAAGGTTGTCCACTTCATGGGCTGCTATTTTGACTCCAGCTCGTAGTGGTGACGCTACGTCTCCTCACCAGTAATGATATGATCCAGGAAACTGTCACCTTCAGCCTTGTGTTGGCTCAGTAGATCCTGACAAACTTGCAAATGCTGTTCTTTCTCTTCCTGTGTGAGTATTCATGAGACCCACCTGGCATAAACTTTGCAAATTACCAACATGGTCACCATCGTTTCCAACACAGTGAAGTTGATATTCAGTTCCATACACAATTCCCTGGTCATAACCTGCCAATTAGAGCAGAAGACCTGATTGAGGCACTATTCATTTTGTGGTGTGACAGCTGTGCACAGCTGGCTGGAATGTGGCTTGTCTTTACGTCTCTGTCACTACCGTTGAAACACACTACTCACTGCCTCACTGTGTTCACATTCACTGTTTGGTCTCCATAGATGTTCAGCAAGCACTGATGAATGTCAGTGGGTGCCATTTTTCTGCATAGAAGAATTCAGTGGCACACCTTTGCTTCATGCTGACTTCCATGTCAGACACCATTCTGTTGGACTGCTGCCATTGTCACACGGCAACAAAATGTAATGGAATATCGGCAGGAAGGTTCAACCTCTACTGCTATAACACCAACATCTGTCTCTGATGTCATGGCCAACATCATAAAATATGAAGCATTACTTTCAGAGCAGTCCTCATACTTTTTAGTCAAGTTGAAAGGTTACCATTATGATAATAAAACCTGTTGATTATGCTAATTTGCTCCGAACAGTAAAGATGAGGGCAACTGGATAAATAATGCAAAAGGACTTGAAGGTTTGTCAAAACTAGAAATGAGGGCTGGCATGAACAGATCTCTACACTGACACAGTTGCTGATGAAGATCATACTAGCCGCAATTCAGGGCTGGTTTTATTTTTTTTTTTTTAACTTGGACTCTCTAGTCTGCTCCCTTAGACTGAAGGCTTGTCTGTGGACAGAACACTGAAGTTGCACTTCTGGAGCTTATCTTTTTGTTTAATTTTGTCTGAAAAGAGTGCAGGCTTTAAGCTCTCAGATCCTCTTCAGTGTGAACAAATGCACAGTAAGTGAAGATGACCAAGAGATTAGCTTCGAAAGTGCTCTCCTGCTCCTACACCCTTGATATATAAGCACTCTATGATGCTCAAGGACCAAGCAATAAAATAGCAGGTGAAAATGAAAATAGATAAATTTAGAGAGCTGGACACGTGGGAAAAAAAAGCACCAATAATCATGATTTTACACAGAAGGTGATGAAGTCTCGGTAAATTTAATTTTATCAAAGTTCACATTCCAAATGAAACCTCAGAGTCACAACAGTCAGTCCTCTGAACAACTCATCTCAGTGCTCAAGAAAGTAAATTAAATTTCTAGGAAAGGAAAAGAAAACTAATAGAAACATCATTCTCTTACTGTAGGAAGATCATCTGTATCTCCTGCTTTCTCCATTTTAAAAAGACATGGTAAAATTGAATAAACTGAGAGGAGAATGGCAAGTACACTCAAAGGCATGGAGCAGCTTTCAGGCAAAACATCAGCGTGCAGAATGGGGCTTTTCAGCCTGGCAGGTGACAGAGGATGGGACATGACAAACTTTCATGTAATTGTGAGGGGAACTGAGAGGCTGCAAGGCTGCAACTAAATGTTCTATGTATTTCCCAGATGGACAACTAGGGTATACAACACAAAACCAGCATGTGGTAGAGTCAGAACTAGCAAAACAGATGTCCTTATTCACACAGCACATAGTTAAATTGTAAGCTCTTGACACAAGAAGCTGTAACTGCTAAAAGTTTACAAACACTGAAAAGGTAACTCCATAAGAATGATAACCTGCTAAAGGTTATCACCCCGACATACTCAGTCGTTGAGCAATTAACTGCTGCTATACATTTTTTTTTCTTTTTCTTTCTTTCTTTTTTTCTTTTCACTTAACCACACCTGTCTGTCCTGTTTGTGTACACTTTTCTAGACGCTATTTTCATATAGTTTTGTAATTTCTTAATCTTAGGACAGATTACTGGCTTAGGCTACCTTTTGCTCTGACTCAGTATGGTTGCTCTTCAATGTCAATTTGACTAGGCCACTGAATAAAAGTCAGAAGTTACCTCTGCAGCTGCAAAAAAAAAAAAAAAAGCACTTGACTCAACAGAATTTTCATTTCCTTTTATTGATTCCAGAACATGGCATTGGAGACTTAAGATTTATAACCCAAATTTGTGTTGGGAAAAGAGCTTACATGTCACAGTTCTACATGAAGATGATGGAAAATTGTAAACGCCGCAGAAAATACAGTTTTGGAAGTCTACAGTTGTTGTTCTGCGTTCAGAATTGCATTTTTTCAGTCTTTTTTTTTTTAATTCTTTCCGAATGAATTTGCTAGCAAATGATCATACTTTTAGTATGCTAAGATCAATTTGATTAAAATTTCATACACAAGATGGAAAAAGAAATATGTCAGTAAAGCATGTCAGTTATTAATGACACACACTAAATTATGGTAGACTGAACACTCTCAGTAGGCTGAAAGATTTGATTGTAGTGTTTTAAGTCTGTCTTACAGAATTGCACATTTTGCCTTTTGGACAATATTTATTATACCTTGGAGAGCACAAACAAATACTTTCGCAAAAACAATCATTTAATAATAGTTACTCTATTTTTTTCTATACAAAGCCCTTCAGGAAGAGTTGGGAACACTTTCCTTTTTTGCATCTTCCCCTATTCTTGTCTCCTATTGGTAATGATTTTGGGTAAAATTTGCAAAGTTCAATTTTCACTGGCTCCTTGAAAGGCACACAGTAATTACTCTAATCTAAAATTACTCCGTTTTGGAATGTGCTCATTTAGAGTTTCAAATAAAATATTGATATTTGGTGCCAGCAATGAGCTATTACAAAAAAAACCAAAAAACAAAAAACATTTGGTCCCTCTATTTTGCAAACTGAGATTTTTTCACATTTACAACGGAATCAAAAGGACTAAATGTGTTGGCTGGATGTCACTAATGATACTAACTATTGCTCCCAGCTGTTTTTCCTTTAAATACAGGACACAGCTGAAGTAAGATCTGCATCTGCCACTATTTGGCCTTCCTACATTTGATGGGAAATCTTACGTGTCCTAATTAACTGTGAACAATAAAGTAATCACTTTACTCAACAAGTCTCATAGAGAAAAAATGAGCAAAACATAATTAAAAAATGATGACGGTGTCTGGACGAAAGTGATCAGTTGTAGCACAGGGGTCTCTTGGCTTTTTTTGCACTTTATTTAACCGTTACTATTGACTAAAGTTCTAGTTTCATAGAGTTGTTATGAACAAGCAGTTAATAAGGCAGCTGTCTACGGCTTCAGTAGTTTCATGTAAACTAAGCTATTATTTTGGAAGCGGTGACATAAATTCACATAGAAAAGGTGATTAATCCATCATATAAACTAGGACGGTGAGTATAAATGCATATAATAATTCATTTGATCCAATTTTCGTTCCAGATATTGCTACAGCAAACTATTTTTGTTACTTTTTTTTTTTTTTTTTGTCTGGAACTTAAAGCTTCACAGGAAAAAAAAAAAAACACACAAAGAAAAAAAATGAGAAAAGAGGGGAAAAAATTACAAATCAGAAGTGGGATTAGATTATGAGAAGCTACTGAAGCAGCATTATGGGTGGCACACAATATTAGGCCTCAGTGGTTTTCCCTGAAGCACAAAATATGAATGCCATCTAACAGGAGGCATCAACATCTAGCTGACCTCAGATCTCGCTTAGACGTAAATACGTACAAGACTAAGTCATGCTCCTTGCTGCACTTAGCCCTGCTAGCTCATGAGGACAGTTATTGCATCTAGCTCAGGGATACCAGCAGCCCTCAGTGCCAGGATAAGAGAGGATAAGAATGAGCACAAACTAGAAGACAGGAGGATAATTCCTGAGCACCCTGCTCTGGATGTCCTTGCTAGGGCAGAGGCTGGAGTAGGTGGGCTTAGTGGGCCTTGCAAGCCACTCTGTGCTGGGATTCTGTGACACCACAACTCCTCACTCAATTGACACTGTCTGTTTACATCTCAGTCATGGATTCCTACTGAGATATAAATGTTGCTGCAGCTGTCACTTTAGGCCCCAAAGATCCACAGTGAAGTCCCTAAGTCCCTTACTTACTCCCTGATACACTCCTTGGGCAGAATCTCTGCAGAAGAATGCACCAGCCCAGCTTGTTGTTGCCTGCATGGGAGAACTGAACTCTTCTTGTATTTGTTTCTTCTCTGAAAGAATGGTCAGGTGCTGGAACGGGCTGCCTAGGGAGGTGGTTGATTCACTGTCCCTGGAGGTGTTCAAGAAATATTTAGATGTTGGACTGAGGGACATGGTTTAGGGGGCAAATATTGGTGGTAGTAGGTGGACGGTTGGACTGGATGACCTCGGAGTCTTCTCCAACCTTGGTGATTCTACATCTCTATGACTGCCCTTATTTTATCTTTAACATTCCTCCTGCCATTGACTGAGCTCAAAGAAAAATGAATTGGGTGCAACCAAATGCTAGCAATGACACCACATCTGCAATCTAATTGCTCTCACTCAAAAGCAAGAGCTGAGGCACAGTCATAGTCTATACTCAGTCTCCAGTTAAGAGTATCAGACTGCTCTCTGGCAAAGAAGCAGCTCACTGTTCATAACCAAGAACGCAGTCATCACAGCAGGAATGTTGGCAAATTAAAAACAGGTTAGTTTAGAGAAGCCAGCTGCAGTCACATGCAATCAGGTTGCGACTGAGAGTTGGGACACTTGGGCTGACCCAGTGTGGGGACATGCAGTGCGGTGCATATAATGCATACATAGACATAGATATAATGATGGCTGTGTGTTAAGTGCTGAGACATCTGCTGCTCCTCACGTTACAGGATGAGGTATATACAAAAGTGACAGTGCTACTCATTTCTGTGACCTAAAGTGCTCCTCAGAGAGACAGACTCGTATTCTAAACTTTGCAACAACACAGCGTATTCAAGCAAACTGGAAATCCCATATCATCCATGCTTCTTTACCAGGATTACACTTTTCTGTGAGACAAAAAGAGGCCCCCAGAAGAAGTAAACTAAAAGTCTTAATTCACCTCTTTCAAATAGCAAATCCTGTACTTATTTTGAGGATGGAAACAGTATCTCAGGCCCAGTCAAAACCGACGTATGAAAAAAGAAAAAACTCTTTGAACACAAACGTTGCCCCAGCTTTTGCCAACTATCCAGTTCCAGAGAATTTACTGCTAATACGCACGAGTTCTTAAATATACTTGCTATTTAAATTTCACAAAAAACGGATTTGGAGTTTTGTGCACATCAAAAGAGCTATAACAAAGAAACAGGAGACTGAATTTATGATTAGGAAAAGCAGACACATTCATTTTCTTTTCCAAAGCAAAGCACCATAACAAAACCACACTCTGGCTGCTGAAGTTACTCAGTGATGGAGAATTTAGATTAGCATGCAAACAAGAAAATGTTTGACTACATAAAAGATAACCTGAAAACCAGGACTATATTTTATGCAGAAACTAGTTATAAAAATGCTGCATAAACGATCCCCATAGGGATAATTTAAGGAAAATAATCTGAGATATTTACGTACCTGACAAACATTCAAGACTATGGGAGATTTTGCTGTTTATATGCCCATCATCTAAGCCTACAGTGTTTGGCTGGGATAGCCTAGGTCACACTGACCACAGCAACTAGCCCTGGCTCTGGGAGAAGCCCAGCCATGTGAGAAAGGCTGATCAGCCCAGGTGGAATATCACACCATAGCCATAGCCTCAGAGCACCGGGGTTCCTGTGTTCGCACTGCTCAGGTGTTACTGCAGTCTGCCAGACAGACAAATCCTGGGTGTTAACGCCAGCAGGACAGCTGAGCTCTAGACCATGTTTATTAAAATTCCATCTGAGCAACACTTGACAAGCCCACTGCAAATTGTTCACAGCCCAAAGGCTGCATGCATCTTCTCTGCCTTCCCATTTTGTGCCTCCCTGCAACCTCACCAGCCTCCCAGCTCACCTCCCATTACACATCGCCCTCTAAAATGCCACATCCTTCCTTGCTTCTACATCCCCAGCCCACAACTCCTGCAGACACCACGGAATACGCAGCAGAGCTGGAAGCTGCTACTTCCTATCAAAAGTATCACACATATCAGAGTGGTGTATGTTGACCCTGTGCCTGTTTATTTTATTTTCTTACCTCATATTGCCAGCAAGATGTTTCTCTTACGTTTTGGGCAGCAGCACTTAACACTGGATAATCAGCAAGAGAGTCACATTGCAAGAGCTTATAAGCCACATGTGTTTTGCAAGCTGGAGTTTGGTCACTGTCGTCACAAAATGAAAACAGACCAGGTGTAGAAAAAGGCTGCAAAAATCAGTTTGGAAAGAGGTTTTCTTTTTTCTTTTTTTTTTCTTGAAGGGAGATTAGAGGAGCTTAGATTGTTTAGTCTAGCAAAATAAAGAGGAACAGCTGAGAGGAAGGTAAGGGAGGATATGTTTGCTCTCTATTAATTATTAATTAATACTCTATTAATTATTAATAAAGAACTATTCAAGATAAAAGGTAATGGTGTCACAAAACAAATGGATAAAGGTTGTTCGTGAATATATTTAGGCTAGGAATGCAAATAGAGTTCCTAACCATTAATTGAGTTTGGAAACAGTTTTCCAGTGGGAAAAGTGGAACGGAAAAGCCTCAAAGACTTCTAAGATGAAGCCTATACGAAGAGGCTGGATGTCTCTGAATGCCATGCACCAAGCAATGGCTCAAACTTTATATCCCAAATCTGAGCTCCTTTCATCTCCTGACTAGGGGGAGATGTGAAATTGTCTGTAATGTCCTTTCCTAAATCTGGTGAAAAGGACATGTCTGAGCATTTACTTTTCTAAACAGAGATATGAAAAAACACAGAATTTTGTTAATGAATCGTTATTTGCATTTAAAAAGATGAAATCCACTTTAACAATACCTTGAATGAGACCTCTAAGAGGTCATTTCACCCATCCATCCTCAGGTGGCTATGCTATTTCATGGCTATCACCCTGGCCTGGCTTTAAACCATTTCACTCTGAAACTTATTTTTAATATCTTCAACAGTGCAGTTCTCCTAATATCCTCCTCAAATACATGGAGCCCTCACCAGAAGCACAGATATAGAGATGTGATTATTATAGCAGGGGGGGGATGTTCTAAATACGGTTTTCAAGAAGAAACTGTTTAAATCTGAACTGTAGTACCACACTGACAACTTGCCTATTAAGCGCTATTGTGGTCAATGCTTTGTCATAAATACACAACTGATACCTTCATAAAGAAGTGACATTTAAAACACAAAAAACCCCATGTTCATCACAAAACGTTGCTTCCTGATATGAGTCATCCAACGTGAAATTAAGGATTTATTTCCAATGTTGGGTCAAATGCACTGGGGTATATCATCACATCAAAATACAGTTCTGCTACGCTCCGTTGGAATAGTCTTCATCCGTATTTAATTTCTGCATAAGAAAAAGTAGAGAAGTCGAGCATAGAAGGGTGAAGTACACCAGAAAGATCAAAAAAGAGGTAAGAAAGAAAAGCTTTCACTAATAATGTTAAAGTAGAATGCAATGAAAATAAATGTGTGCACAGACACACAGGAAATGGACTGCGATAGTTTGAAGAATGTAGGAAATCTTTAAGGACTGAATCTTGGACTTAATCCCATTTAGAAAAAGAACATATTTCTGTCTAATAGCAGTTTCATAAACCTCTTAGAAGTTTTAGTAGTGTTCCAGTGAGAAAAGAATCCACAGAATGAGCCAATATGTGGCATTTATGTGACAGCATTATCAAAAGGCTCATGTATTCAGGGAGTCTTGCAATTGTAACTTCTCCAACTCCAGCAAGCGGTTCTTTCAAAAGAGGGTTGAGGGGCACCATTTCACAGGCAAGAATGATTTGCCCACATCCCCCTTCAATTTCATTTGCTTTCTGGTTAAGCAGATGGCTACAAGTCATACACAAAACTTAAAAGTGATAAGGAAGCTCCACAATCAAACCCCAGCTTCGCACGTTAGCTGAGATGACCTGTTTTTTGATGACTGTTTTTATGACTTAAATTCACTTCACTTGCACCACATCCCAGTCAGCTGAGTCGACAGAAGAAATCCCACTTTTTTTCTCCGCTAAAATGGGTTCTCCTGTATTTTCTTTGATTAGAGTCATATGAAAGCACTTATACAGGGACACCAGCAGAGATTTGCAAGATATGAATCTCCTCTGGGAAAGCAGCTCTGTGAGATTCTTCATCTACTACACTGTCTGGTGTCCAGCAATTTCAACTGTAACTGGAGCTTTAATGGGATAACATCAGTGGGAACCCCTCTTCCCCTTCCCCCCCAAAAAAATGGGAAAACTACTCCAGTTTCTCAATTTTCAAGAGAGATTACATTTTTATTTACATTTGTTCTGTGTATAGGCCCAATACAAGTATTATCTGCTATAAATAAGGCAAAACCAACCCTTGCTTCTAAAGCAGCATTGCTGTAGTGGGATTTCTGACTGAAAAAGATGACGGGTGTACAAAATGAATGCAGCAAGTTGCTAAACTCTGCTTACAGACCTGCTCCCTCTAGAAACCGCAGATGTATATTGAGATGGACAGATTCGGCAGGCAGGATAGCAACCCAGCAGTCTGCAGAGCCTTCCTATATTATATCAATTGTATTTACATGGACAGTCCATTGAAGCGTGTTAGACTAAATGTCTTAACTATTTCAGTACTTGTCTCTGTTGAAATTTGTTTCCTTGATACAAAGGAGTGGGTTTTTCATCTTGTGAAGAAAATTGATGCAATTAAAACAGCTCTATTCCAATAGCAGGGGATGTGCAACTGATTGCTGGGACCGTCGATTGATTTTGTCTGTTTGTTTGTCTTAATTATCTTCCTTCAGATGCCTGATTGTGATTTAAAGTCAAGGTTCTCAGAAATTAATGGGATGATCATGTGCTGCCCTCACTTATAAAGCTATCAGCACTGGGAATGAATTGTGAAACAAAAAAGAAAAGAGGAGAAAACTGGGCAGTTGCAATGATATAAACAGAGCTGATCCTGACCCAATTTGCCAGGTTAGGATCTAACCACAAATGAAAAGAACCATTTAGCCACCTGCCAGATATTTCTGAGAGACTGTATTAAAAAAATGACTGCTCTCCCTTATTTACTAAACCATAAGTTAAACTAAAATACTCTGAATCCTGAAGAGTTTCCAGTCAGGATCAAATGTAATTTCACACTGGCCACTGTTTGTTTTTAAAGGACTAAAATATCAAAGTAATTTCAGGAACTCTGCTGGAAAATGGGATTTATAATGAAAAATATTTGCTGACCCATAGAGAAATGAAAGCATGGCTCGGGTTCCCATTTTTCTTTCATGGTGCTTGACAAATTGACACACAATTGTTAATTATGGGCACTGAGCACCCCATGATTATGCATAAAATATTCCAGCTGATTGGAGCACAAGTCCAATAGCATTTGCAAGAAATTAAGTAGCATTCTTACAGATACTGAAGGCTATGAATTTTGAATCATGATACAATTAAATTTCTGAAGTAGATATTCAAAATGCTCCTAATTTTTACTTAGCATTTAACCGTACTGCAACCAGAGAGGGTTCCCTGGATAAATGTTTTGAACACAGACTTCAACAGCCACTGTGTGGCACAAATCTGCAGACTAATGAAAGTATTTCAAAAGAGTATAGTCGTCAACACTTATTTATGTGGGGCATTTTTGATTTTTTCACTAAGATGAAGAGAACAGGAAAATAAGTTTCACTTTGTAAGTATCAAAAAATGGGAGAACACCAAGACATCTCCGGTGAATCCAACGACACATAAAGATATACAATTCTTACTATAATCTTAAATGAAAGGTGTCTGTTGAAATTAAAATTCAAAATAGGAAAAGAAAATATGAACTTGTCAGAGTTTACATTTTCATTCCACACATGACATTTCCTTTCGGTCAAATGTGGCACATTGGCACTGAGGACATGGCTAGTGGGCATGGTGGCGATGGGCTGATGGTTGGATTAGATGATCTTAGTGATCTTTTCCAATCTTAATGATTCTATGGTTCTATGATTCCATGAAATAATAGAAACACACACTGTGTTTTCATGTGTTAAGATTAAACAATGCATATTATGGATCTACCTAACTTTTTCAGCTCTGGAAGTTGTTCCTTCAGGCAAAATCATTCATTTGGCAAGGAAATCTGAACAAGAAATTCAATGGCTCAGCCAGACTTTACCAGGCACACAAGATAGTGCCCTGGGAAGACATGGGAATGCCTTGGAAAGTCATTTGAAACTCGGTTTCTCTAGTTCCTTAGTGAAGACCCTGGGATAACACATGGCCCATTCCATAAGGCAGTTGGTCAAATTTGCCAGAGGTCACCAAACCCTTCAGGTATGAAAAGTATGAATGAAGATAATCACTCTCCCTCCAGAAATGTGCAACCCAGCTTGTTTGCCTGGTATTGCTCAGCTCTTAGCAGTGACTCAGCTGACAAAACACTTCCAAAGAGAACAAATACAGATAAGCTGTTCAACAGTCAAGAGCCTTATATTCAGTGCAATACATGTTTCTAGTGCAAGCTGGAGATATAATTCAAAAGTGCTAAGATAAACCCTCTCACAAACATTTTAATATTCCTGTGCAGATAATCTCCCTGTGGATCCCTCCACCCTGAGGCAGCTGCAAAAGATTCCATCCAAGTTCCCTGCGCATTGTGCCGAGCTCTGCCCATGGCTCTGCCCAGCAACAGCCCCAGTGGCCTTGTCCTGCTGTAGCACGGAATTGTCAGCTTGCACAGGGAGATGCCAGGACACAGGGAGCTTGTTAGAATTGCTGGAAATGTTCCAAAACAAGCCGCATAGGCACCAGTGTACCTCTGCTACAGACTGATGTTCTTCCACGGAGGTTTCATCACGGTCACATTATCAATAATGTGTTTCCCTGCTCTGCATCACATTCTCAGGTGCTCGGAACTCACAAACATGGCTGAGTTTTCAAAAGAATTCAGTTTGCGTTCCCTTGTTGCATTTTTTCAAATGAAAGTAGCATCTTTCAGCAACGCGGAGCTCCCCACAGCTCCCTCATCAATATTTATAGGAGAACTTCTGGATAGCTTAACCTTCTCTGCCATATCCTTTTGAAACCCCTGGGTGTACACTCAGGACTTGGGGTGGAATCTGAACCTTTCTGAAAAATGGCTCCTGCTGTGACCTCCAGGCATATTTGAAAACAGTCAGGTAATCAGATATCTCCCCGCTGAAGTCAGTGAAAGCACAGCCATTTATTTCAGAGGAGGTAAGATACAGAAAGTAATGAGTGTTAGGGATGAAAGAAAAAGAAATTCTGCTTTCCAAAGAGTTTCAGTTGAGCAAACTGTAGTATTTTAACTCTTAACAACTCCAGTTGATATACAGTGTAAAGCACTGGATACATCATAGAGAAGATTCAGAGGGATCTCATCAATGCCTGTAAATCCCTGAGGGAGGTTGCCAGAGGCCAGAGCCAGGCTCTGTCAGTGGTGCCCAGTGCCAGGACCAGAGGCCATGAGCACAAACTGGAGCACAGGAGGTTCCCTCTGAACACCAGGAGCACTTCTGTGCTGTGCAGTGATGGAGCACTGGCACAGGCTGCCCAGAGGCTGTGGGGTCTCCTCCTTGGGGATCTCCCAGAGCTGCCTGGACGTGGCCCTGAGCACCCTGCTCTGGGTGTCCCTGCTGGGGCAGAGGATGAAGCAGAGGCACCCAGAGGGCCCTGACAATGCCAAGCATATGTGATCCATGTTAGTCTATGTTGTTTATACATAGTATCCTAGGAATGTCTACAGAACATAAGCAATTCTTAGTAATTCACAGTAATTCAATTAATGTTCAGAAAGGGAGCACCGGAGGGAGAATGTGCAAAATACACACAATCTGGGAGGAGAGAGGAAGGAAGAGCTTCCATGCTTGGCAGTGGCTTGGCAAGGAAAGGGAAGGGGAAGGAAGCAAAAAGCAAGGATGCATGAAAAGTGGTTAAATGTAACAAATATGGAAGAAATCAGACATATGACTGAATATCAGCACAATGCTTTTGGTCAGTAGTTAAAAAGTTACATTGTGTTAATTTTTTCATTTTTTTTCTATTTGAGAACTTTGAATGACTAAAACAAACAAGCTTAGAAAAACTTATTCAGACTGCAGTCAGTTAAGATCACCGTATGGCTCAGCCACGAGGGGCCACAAAGGCAAGTGTTAATGAAAGATTTGCAAAACGCAGCATCAACTTGTGAGAGCAGGTTCAGAAGAAATTGGACTCAGGATCAATATGGACACAGAGAACAACCATCCACTCTGTCCTGCATCAACAGGAATTAGTTTCTATCATCAGTTTAATCCATGGAGTTTACTTTGTTGGAGTCAGATGCATTCAAGGCCAGGCTGGATGTGGTTCTGGGCAGCCTGGTCTGGTGGTTGGCAACCCTGCACATAGCAGGGGGTTTGAAACTAGATAGATGGTCATTGTGGTCCTTTTCAACCCAGGCCATTCTATGATTCTGTAATTCTATGATTTTTAAATCTTCAGCTATTTTTAAATGTTTGTACACAGTTGAAGGAGTTCTTAGCATGAAATACAAATATTTATAAACAGAAGTCAAGTCGTCTCCATGTCTCAGCTCATTTTTCACCGCAGTTTTTACAAACCGTGAGAAACATTTTATCTATTTGTAGAAAAATCAGATTTTATTTTATTTTTCTGTTGCCAATTCAACATAATTTTATTCCCCCTTATCCTGGAAGGCTGAGATGAGACCAAATCCATCATTCCTCCACTTGCACTAAGAATAAAGAAAAAAAAAACTTTAAAATTTCATCAATCCTCAGCCCATTTCCAAGGATAAATTTCTGTGAAGCCAATGTAATATGAGTGTTCTAATAATTTGGAGCTTGCAGAGCCCTCTCCCCCCAGTTAGTTAACAGAGTATTTCAGCACCAGTCTGCACGGAGACCCTCAGGGTATAAGGCCAAGGAGAAGATCCCTTTTTACACAACCCCCCTGGTCAGTTATGTAGACATGAGAGAAATAATTGCTTTGTGTGCAGAGGAAATCTCAGCAAATTGAAACTGAAATAGATGAAGCACAAGGGGGAAAAATCCAACCTTTAAAGATGAGAATTTCACTTTTCTCTCCAACCTCTGGGGTAAAATATCTCACAATGTGTTTCTCTTTACATTCTAGTCAGTTTCTCCCTGTAGTTAACTACCTCTTGCATCTCAGAATCATAGAATGGCCTGGGTTGAAAAAAACCACAATGATCATCTAGTCTCAACCTCCTGCTATGCGCAGGGTCACCAACCACCAGACCAGGCTGCCCAGAGCCACATCCAGCCTGGCCTTGAATGCCTCCAGGGATGGGGCATTCACAGCCTCCTTGGGCAACCTGTTCCAGTGCATCACCACCCTCTGAGAAAAACTCATGCATTCATTTCCTCTGGTTGGTGCCCAGCCAACCTGCCCAGCCTGTCTCAAACACACATGCATCACTGTAGGATCCACATGGGAAGCAGCATTTACAAAAGGCACAATGAAAATGTCTGCAAGTGCTACATGCAGTGGAATTATGGCCACTAGAAAAAGGGGAAAAAAAACAGGATATGAGGAAAATCTGTTGGTATGGTCGCCCTAAGGATCTGCAGTCAGAGCATGAGAACCCACAATATATAACAGACAAAGAATAGACACTCAGAGAGAAGAAAAGGAAATGAGACTTGAAAGATAACATTTTAAAATAAATTGCTTCTTCTTAGATCCGAATTAAACCCAGATGATCACTTTAAGTTAATATCACAACACTGCAGAAAAAATGATTCATGCTTTAATTGCCATAATATTATCATTTACAAAAACTACAGACGAATGGTAAATCGGATTTTGTGTACATCCTGAACAAGCCAATTAGTACACAGCCTATCTCCTGCAATCACTCTCTAGCCGATTGCTTCCCATAACTTTTTTCATAAAAATCGTCTGCACTCATGCTTCTTAATGAAGCAGGTAACTAGTTTTGCATTTCCGTAATTTGGTTCCTTCAGCTAGAAAAGTCTACACATTTCAGATCATCCCATCTTCTACTGATTTACTTCCATGCAAATCAAAATATAAATTTTCCTAAATCATGTTCAGTGCCAGGAGAATAGGCACTTAATATGCACATGACATTTAGACATGAGTGAAAAGCATAATGCTGTTTACAGACACTATCAATAAAATTCTCTTGCTTTTAACTTTAAAACTGCTGTAAAGCTTGATCACTGCACCTGTGAGCATATCTGCTGACTAGGACTGCTAAACCCATCATAGCTATTGTCTGAATAATCAACTTTCTCCCTACATTTGTCCCAAAGAAGAGAAATACTTTTGTTTTGAGTGGTTTGCTAATTTCTTCCAGTTTGCGTCCCATTCCCCATACCTTTAAAAGTAAAAATCTATGGCTGGAACTGTTTCTGAAATTCTAAAATGATCCCACAGAAGTCTCATAGAAAATATATTTTGATTTTTTGCAAATTAATTTCCTCCAGAGATCACTAAATCCAATTGAGCTCGGGGAGAGAAGTCAGTAGTACATATCCAATTAAAAGAGCAAAAACAATATGCGTTGAATATTTGGATGTATGTGATTAAAGTCCACGAGAAATTCAGCAGTCAAATTTGTTTATTTATGGATTCACATGTCAAATGCTGAAAAACAAACAGCACTGCAGAAATCGTGATCTGTTCACAGATAAATGACAAAGAAATGGGGCCAACCTAATAAATTATTTCTTCACTGCATATAATTCACCCTATTCTACTGTGTCCTCAAGCAAATATCCCATTGCTTTCAGTCCACAGAACAGCTGTTGAACTGCCTCCTGGCTGTTTGCAGGAAGTTTGTTTAAATGAGGAGCGAGAAATAAGAATAAATTTCAAAACAAGAGGCAAAAACTGTAAGTACTCTGCTCTTTAAAGAATCCTGGGCTCATTTTAATAAACTACAATAAATCACTTTTTCTTTGCTTGGTGAATCTTCAATTCATGAAGTGCCCCATTTAGCATTATTATTAAAACAGACTTCATGGCTTTTAATTGGTTTCCTTATCAGCCCCAGAAAAAAAACATTTTTTTAATAAACTGGGAATGGACTAACTCATTTTGCTAATTTCAAATCCACGCTGTGCAGAGTAGAACTCAGATGTAATTTGGCTTCTTCCAGCCTAGAAGGGAAACATAAGAGAAGGAAAAATAAATGAAAAATGGGGAGAAAAAAGAAGAAGAAGAAGAAGGAGCTATTAGAAAATGATTCTTACCAAAAATACAATACGTATTTTGGGGACAAAGCTGTGCCAAGTTCTTCATCCAGAAGAATGTCTTCTGGACATTCTTCTGTGATACATGTGGTATTGTGGTAGGGTTCCTAGAAGATGCAAGACCACAAGCAGAGCTGGGGCTGTGTGGGCAGCTCCTCAGATGGAAACACAGACAAAACCCCACAGAGGAGGAGCAGGAGAGGCAGGGGAGATTTACTATTGCTCTCCTCCTGCTCTCCTCTGTCTCACACCATCTGCTTAGCAGAAGCTGTCTGTATACTCTGATGTGCTGGAGGGTCAGGAGGGTCATCTGAGCAGATTGGGGTGCTTCTGGGCAGGGAGGATGCTTTACTCTTTTTACTTGGATCAAATTCACCTTTCCTGTCTGCACTCTGCCACAGGGGTAAATACAGCCAAGAGGTAAATGCATTGGCCAGATGCCAATGGATTCTTTCTGGAGACTGAGAGCTCGGTGCTTACCAGCTCGGATTGTGTACCTTCAATCCCACACCTGCTCTCAGCACTTTGGGGAAAAACTGGTCAGCAGAACCACAGGGATACAGGCTTTCCTCTTTCCTAAGCCTTACCTCTTGTTATAAAAGGCTGTCAGCAGGATGTGTGCCTGCACTCATGCTCAGGCTCTGTGCAATCAGCTGCACAATGGCCAATCCCTGCTTTCAAAGTCTCAATGATTGACGCATTATCTGGGGCCAAGCCTTCAGGATTTTACTGGGAGAGGATGGCAGCGGGGAACAGAGCTTGCTGTATGTCATTTTTAAAGCCACTACAAGTGCCAGAACACAGCAGCGTGTCTGGGCTCCAAGCAAGCCATGAACGGACCCTGAATGTGTCAGGTGTATGAGCTGCAATTCTGTAAATCTGGACTCTTAGGACACCCCCTGTATTGCCCAAGCACGATGATAAATGGCTTTTTCTGCAGCAATTATCCTTGACCTTTTCATTCATTCAGAAAATAGCATCAAAGTATAACAGGTTTCTAAACACGCAGGAAGGTTCCCACTTCGCCTGCCCTCTTCCCTGCACTGCAGGGTTTTAGAGCATCTACACGGGACTAGATGACCTTTGTTAACAGAGTTGGAGGGCTCTTGTTAACGTAGTTAGATTTTTACCCATTAATTTCAAGTCTTTTTTGGAAAGTAAGGTGCAAAGGCTTCACTCCTTGTGTATTCAACCAGCTAAAGAACAAAGACCACAGAGTTCCTTGGATATTAAGGAAATCTGTGATGCTTCCACACATCCTACAAGATTTTCAATAAATAGTAGAATCATAGAACCACCGAATCACTACTGTTGGAAAAGATCTCTAAGATCATCCAGTCCAGCCATCCAATACTGCCCACTAACCATATCCATCAGTCCACAACTACAGGTTTCTTGAACACCCCAGGGACACTGATTCCACTACCTCCCTGGACAGCCTGTTCCAAAAATACCTAAAAACACAGGGTAATTATTAATGAGAACTTTTCAAGCGCTCTACATGTCAGTATACTTCACTGTATGAGGGTAAGCTCAGAAAATAAGGACTCTTGGAGTCTATCAGTTCTCTGGGTTTTGCAGTTTCTTTTCATGAGGCTTGGCTTTCAGTGCTTATAATCATCTCCTTCAGCTTTGAAATCAGTGACTGTCTGGGGAAACAAACACTGTCAACTTTACTCAGAGTGCCTGCCTTGGGCTCACCTTCTTTCAAGAGAAGCCAACTTTTCTGGGAAGTCAGATTCCTGCCCTCACAGTGAAACCTGGAGGAGAGGTGGGATAGAGGGGGAGGAGGTATAAAAAGCTATTTCTGTTTCTCAGAGGTGACCTACATCTGCTTCCTCCTCCATCTCTGGTCTCTGCACTAACAAAAGGAGCACGGGCCACGCAGCATGGAGTAGGTACCAGGCTGTCCTACAAGGAGCAATGGGGAGGACTCACACAGCATTGGTGTTTGAGGTGCAGACACACAGATTGACCATATCAAGCCCTGCCAGAGGACAGGCAAGGAAACAGTGGAATTTCAAGATTCTTTGGAGCTCAGTTCCAGCAGACACTCATTCATCCTCTAGGGCGTTTCAGAACAGAGGCAGTACATGGCTCCCAGGTGGACTGATAATACTGTGCCCTATCGAGGAGCTTTACCCAATATTTTCATCCTTCCCTGTTTAAAAAAATAAAAAATAAATAAAACCAACCAAAGCATCAAAAGTAGTACAATAAACATTCATTTCACCAGAGCAGCAGAGCAAATAAATTACAGCAAATAAATTAATCCAGTCACCAAAGTGTGTGCATGTGTAGGCCAAATACATACACTTGCTTTTCCTAGCTTGCTCAGACTCAAAGCTAAATGAAATAGCATAGGACAAGGCTAACAGAATGAAATTAAATTTTTCCCTGACATGTAAAACTGCCAGAGTTTTCAAGACATATAATCCCAGTTGGTGACATCTGACTCTCATATTTGGAATGATATATTGCAAAGAATTCATCAGACTTCATCCTGTGTTTGGTTTGGGATTTTTTTTTTTTTTTTTTCTTTTAAGACTCAGGGCAAAACTAAATGCTGCTGAGTCTTAGCTTTAAAAAATGAAAATGTCAAGGTTGAGAGTGAAGGCCATGTCTGATACCGAAGTTTCAGAGCTACAGGGCAAACAAGAAATGTAAAAAGAAATGTAGAAAAATACCTGGAAGCAGAAGCCCCTGGTACCTTCCCCCCATTCCAGAGGAGCTGAGGAGGTGGGGGAGGTTTCTTTGCTTTCAAAGCAGAAAGCCCTGCATCAGATACCTGTGAATTTTGTTATAATCCATTTATGCAATCAGCTGAACCTGCATAGGTCAGTGATTAGGAATGGCTCTAATTGCCTGCTTCTTACAGGACAAACACTTTGCTAAGAGTTAATGAGAAAACCTATTCAGTTGCTGTTTCACAGAATCACAGAATCACAGAATCAACAAGGTTGGAAAAGACCTTCAAGATAATCCAGCACAACCATCCACCTATCACCAATAGTTTTTACTAAACCATGTCCCTCAACACAAAATCCAGATGTTCCTTGAACACTTCCAGAGTCGGTGACTCCACCACCTCCCTGGGCAGCCCATTCCAGTGCCTGACCACTCTTTCAGAAAAGTAGTATTTCCTAACATCCAGCCTAAATCTCCCCTGGCGCAGCTTGAAGCCATTCCCTCTAGTCCTATCACCAGTTACTTGAGAGAAGAGGCCGACCCCTAGCTCACTACAACCTCCCTTCAGGTAGTTACAGATAGCAATGAGGTCTCCCCTGAGCCTCCTCTTCTCCACACTGAACAATCCCAGCTCCTTCAGCCGCTCCTCATAAGGCCTGTGCTCCAGACCCCTCACCAGCCTTGTCGCCCTTCTTTGAACCCGCTCCAGGGCCTCAATGTCTTTCTTGCAGTGAGGGGCCCAAAACTGGACACAGTACTTCAGGTGCGGCCTCACCAGAGCTGAGTACAGGGGGACAATCACTTCCCTGTTCCTGCTGGCAACACCGTTCCTGATGCAAGCCAGGATGCCACTGGCCTTCTTGGCCACCTGGGCACACTGCTGGCTCATGTTCAGCTGAGCATCAGTCAATACCCCCAGGTCCATTTCCTCTACACAGTCTTCCAGCCACTCCGCCCCAAGCCTGTAGCATTGCCTGGGGTTGCTGTGGCCAAAGTGCAGGACCCGGCATTTGGCCTTCTTGAAACTCATCCCACTGGCTTCAGCCCAGCTATCCAGCCTGTCCAGATTCCTCTGTAGGGCCTTGCTACCCCCAGGCAGATCGACACTTCCAGCCAACGTGGTGTCATCTGCGAACTCACTGAGGGTGCACTCAGTGCCCTCATCCAGGTCATCAGTAAAGATATTGAAGAGGACAGGCCCCAGCACCAACCCCTGGGGAACACCACTTGTGACAGGTCGCCAGCTGGATTTAGCTCCATTCACCACCACTCTCTGGGCCCAGCCTTCCAGCCAGTTCCTTACCCAGCCAAGTTCCTTATCCAGCCAATAATGTAATAAATTATATATATATATAATAAATAAATAATAGTTATAATAATAGTTATAATAATAGAAATAATAGTTTCTTGGCCTCTACTATTCACCAACATGCACCTGTAACAGAGAAATGTGTCATGGATAAAGAACTGGATAGGCAAGGGATCCAGTTACCCTCTCACATTGCAGGGAGTGTTCCTACACAAGATGTTAACATGTGTTTGAGCAGTAATACAAAACACGTACTGCACCACCCGCAGTGGGCTGAAACATGCAGCCTGACAAACTTTCTGTTACCAGGACTTAGGTCAGAAACATGAAATCAGGGAAACCGGTTTATCCAAAGCACTAGCCTTAAGACCAGATGACATCTGTGATCACACCCACCCCTGCAAACATCTTCTCCCTAAGTCATCAACAAATGCTACTAGTGTCACAGCAGATTAATTCAAGTCTAAATGTCAAGGGCAACATTTCTCGCACTGCTGCATCCCCGTGCTCCCTCTGATTTTGTCTACTTGTTCACTTTGAAAGGTATTGGAGCACAAGCTTTACTAAGGCTCCCTAGAAACTGCACTTGAAGTAGCAAGGTTAAAACAAAGTTTTCAGGCTCTTGTGAAAAATAATTAATGGTAGATGTACTGAAGAATTTCTAAATGGTGGCTGGTGATTGTCCCCATGAGTAATCCGCTGTTTTGTATTTCTAAAGCTTCTACCTTCATAAAAATCTTCATGTTCAGCAAGCGTGTCACATATGTGCCAAAGGATGTAAACCAGACCCGTTCCTGTGCTGCTGCAAGTAAAAAAGAGTATTAACCCCATGGCTGTATTTATGACTTGCTGTAAGGTCGCGTTGTTCCTTAACAGGTGCAGCTTTTCCCTCTCAGAGGAGGACTGTGAATCGCTGTCCTTCAGCTGGCATGGTGGTTAACTACAATGAGCATCTACTGGGACAGCATGCCTGTGTTATACCCTACTGCTTCTTCCTGCCTCCCAGTCTCATGTCCTTCAGGACTGTGATTGGTATTTTCCACCTCTGGCAATATTTTTTAGTTGATCTTATTGTTTGCCTTGGGGTGACAATGTTGCTTGGGTTTTGCTTTTTTAATTTCCTGCACAAATTCTGTTTTCTTCTGGAATTTTTTAACATCTCTATTTTTATTTTTTTTTTCCTTTTCACTTTTATTCAGTATTTACCAGAACCACGCCTGTGACTTCAGCATCAGGAAAAAGAAAGGGAAGGTGTAGCAAGCTGAAATGAGATCTGAGAAACTGTCAAGCCATAGACATTGGAAACTGCAACCATTTATGTACGCACAGGCAAAAGAGCCCAAAGGAAAAAAAACCAACCATATAAAGGAACAATTTCTTAGAGCTTCAGAAGTATTTCTTCCCCCCAAAGAATTATATCTAGAGATCACAAGCAAAGGAGAAGTGAAATCCAGTAGCAGCAACACCTGAACCCTAATGGACCATCTGAGAATAGCTAGCCCACATCAAAGCCCTGTGTCTCCACTCCTGCTGATGGCTGAGCTGTCTGGAGCAAACCTTCTGCAGCCTAAGATGCACCCCGCGCCCTGCTTGCTCTGTGGATGTACTTTTTGCAGATTCCTTCCAATTATTGTCTCTCAGGCGCACCTCTCACTCTCAGCCCTACTTTTAAATTCTTATCTAGGATCTCATCAGCTCATGTCTCAATTACTGCAACATCCTTTTTCTGTCCACTGACAAATTCAGTCCTGTCCTGATGGTATATTGATCCACGAGGCTGCTACAGAGATCACTCCCTAGTCTCACACTTCACTGTCATTTTGTTCATCTTCAAACTCCTTTTCCTGTTATATCAAACAAACAACCAGTCTTCACTTTCAAGGACTCTTTCACCTTACTTAGCATCAAAAGGTCAGCTCACACATCTGAATAGTTTTTGTATCCACTGATCACCTGCCAATATTTCAATGATGTGTCTTTATAGTATTTCTGAAAATTGACTCTTCATTCGCGAGACAGCCTTTGCAAAATTGTAATATTTCTTATTGCGACCCTTCAACACTCTTCAGAAGTACCTTCTGGCCAAATGGAATCTTGAAAATGGTCATGCTACAGGTGGGCTCAAGTGGCTGTTTGTGGCATCCTTCTCCTACGGATGATTCACAAGGAAGGAGATGCCATGCCATAAGAAACTTCCAGAAACTCAGACGAAGCCTCTGCCCAAAGTAACAAAGACCAAGTTAAGGTATTATGTGTCACAAAATTTAGTCTAAAATCAGCTCCTTGTAAGTCTTTCATGTGGATACCAACTTTTCTTCCCTATGCAGCACTTGCCAGAATCATTTCTTTGTCTATGACAGACACCCTGCAACAATGCAGCAGACAACTTCCAACAGGTTTCTGATGAATTGTCACACAAGAACCTAATAAAGAATCTAATAAGCCATGGCTGACTGAAGCATAGTGTCACAGATGAAAAATGGCCATGAGACAGAGTAAAAGAATCATGTTTAATCACTAGCTTCCACCTTGGAGAGAAAAAAAAAAGAAAAAAAAAAAAAGAGTTCACAGTTCTTTGAGATTTCCTCCTGTCTTATGGCATTCCATAAATATACTACAGAACTGGAAAGCACGTGTGTGATGAGGACTGTAAGATAATGAAAGCTGCTGGGAAGTTATTTTTATCATCTGAGCAATATGTGAGAGACTTTAGAGAGACCTAAACTAAGCTAACACAATAAAAAAAAAAAAATGCAGTGCTAGTAAATGGCAAGTAATACATACTGGAGGACACTGCAGAAGTGCCAGCACACATTACATAGCTCAGCATTAAGTGTGTCAGCTTTCAGACCAGGAAAAGTGCTTGTTCTCTTCTGTACAGCCCAGATGAGACCACATCTAGAATGATGTGCCCAGTTTTGTGCCTCCCAGTACAAGGAAAGATATTGAGAAGCTGGAAGGAGACTAATGAAGACTATGAACTGGTGCAAATGGCACATAAGCAGAGCTGGATTAGACTAGGAGTGAAGCCAGACCCCTCTTTAAGTGTGCAGTGAAAGGAAAAGAGTCAGCAGTGATAAGTTGTGCCACTGGAAAGTCCAACTGGACTCATAAAATTTTCTCTCTGATGAGAACAACGCAGCAGAGACAAGAGGGGCTATGCTGCTGCCATAGTTAGATAGTTTCAAAATTCAATAGGACACAGCCCTAAGGGGCCTCACTTAACTTAAGAGGTCGGTCCTGCTTTAAGTAAGAACTGGACTACATCTCTCAAGAATTCCCTTCCACATCAATTAATCCATGAGTTTTTGAAATCAGAAGATGACTCTTACAGCCACTACACACAGTCAGTATAGATTTCCGGTCATACAGAATTAAGATGAAAAGATTCAAAAATGGTTTAGATTGGTATGTCTAAAGTATCCATCTTGTTATGTGTCCAGTATATCCATCTGCATCCTGTTCTGTCTCCCCAGTGCAAAAGGCATGGATTTTCATCCAAAGGACCACCAAGATGACCAAGTGACTGGAGCATCATTGATTTAAGGAGAGGAAGAGAGAAATGGGATTGTTCATCTTGGACAAGAGAAAGCTCAGGAGTATCTTCTGTGATTCAATTTTACCCACGTGGATAAATGTCTGGAACAGGTAAAGAAAATGGAGCCAGATTCTTTTCAGTGGTACCCAGGAACAGGAAAAGAGGCAGTGAGTACAGACTGAAATACAGGGAAATTCATCCCTACTTAAGGAAAGAAGCTTTTTTTTGTTTTGTTTTGTTTTGCTTTGTTTTGTTTTGTTTTTACTGCCAGTGTGATTGAACATTGGCACAGGCTGTCTGGAGAGGTTGTGGCATGTCCATCCTTGGAGATCTTTTAAACTCGATGGGACATGGCCCTGATCAGCCCACACTGGGTAACTCTGCTTTTGGACCAGTTGGATCTCCAGAGATGCCTGTTTTCAACATTTATGTGATTTTGTGATTCTATTAGACAAGATTGCACTTGACACAACAACATATTAGACAACGAGACTGTGAAGACTATATCATTACATATTCTGCATATACTATTCTGCAATAGAGATATACAAAGCCTTATGTTTCTTGGCTCTAGTGTGGACTCTTATAAGAAATTTCCACATTCCTTTCTGACTCACTTTGCCCTTTTTCCCCAGTCATATTTATGGTCAAGACAGAACTGAAGGACTCCCAGATTATGTGTAAGTGCCTGTCATTCTACAAAAATTCCTTCATTTCTTTCCCTCTCCAGATAGTAGTGTGTTTCAGCCTGGAAAGACAGACGTCTTAACTCCAGAGAAATTTCCCATCAGCAGGATTCCCAAAGATATGGACAACATAATAATAGAAAAATGTTTACAACCCACTTCTCTTCACAACCACGCAGCTTTCTCCTCCCCCTTTCTGTTGCTGCAAGTGCTCACATGGCAAAACAGCATGCAGAGAAAAATGTAAGTTTAAGTAAACATATAGCTACAAATTCAAGGTCAGAAGAGTGTTCCCAGCCACCTCTCTGTCCTCTCTCACAAAGTACTTCATGCACCAGGAAAAATCACGGCAAGATTGCACATGCCTGAGTGAGTAGATTATGATAGGAAATGTTTGCTTATCTTCTGCTTTACAGCAACACACATTACAAATTGTCTGGCAGCTACTCACTCATTCACCCTCTCTGTAAATAACTACTCAATACAATCTGATAGAACCATGTGAGTCACCAAAGTCTCACTGTGATTTCCTTCATGTGACCGCCAGGATGGAAAGTCTCAAGGGCAAGCTGCATGCAGGTGGGGATGGGATGGTGGGTCCTCTTGAAGGCGCACTGAGTTTCCCCCAAGTAAAAATTGTCAGATCGCTCAATGCGCATGCTTCATAATTATTATGATGTCCCCCTAGGCGACTGGTTTGTCGGCACTGCTGACAAAGAAAGCAGGTCTGTGTTCCAGGAACACGGAGAGGTCAGGACCACACAGTAGGAGGATGTGTGGCTTCTCTCTTAAACCTTGGCTTCGCTCCAGACCTGACAGAGCATCTCGCCCAATCCCTGGAAACGCTGACACCCAGGAGACCGCAAGAGAAACCCATGCCTCTTTGCTGGCTCTCAGACAGAGCAGTCATTTGTCCCAAAGCCGAGAGCCTGGAGCAGTCTCTGGTGTATTTGGTTGTATTAGAGAATGTGTTAATTACAGTAATAATGCAACTAATATGGCTTAGAGAAGAGAGTCTCAAATGGTGCTTACAATTTCCTGCTTTTCCTTTGTATGCTGCCTAAACAGGCGGTTGATTAGAAATCAGCAGACATTTAGGTATTTATGTATTTAATTTTTGTTAAGTGGCCATTTACATTTCATGTGTCTGCAGTTTTTTTCCCTCTTGCACAGATCCATTTTCTCTACCTGGAAAAGAGGAGAAGGTAATTTGACACCTGCAATTTTCTGTGTTTACTGCAACTTTTCAGATTGTGTCACAATTATACATATTTTCTAATTACAAAATCAAAATTTGAGAGAATGTCTCTTATGATAAGATACAAAACCAGCTCTGTGTCCTAAAAGTTTTTCTTCTGTTCATCTTAAAAACAATAACAGAGCTGTTTCCTCTTTCCTAAATCATTGTCCTGTACTGCTGACCTGAAGGTGACATCCACTGTCTCTTCTGCCCGTGAATCTCACCTCAAAAAAACAATTCTTTTGGTCATGTTTTTTCTCACTTTTTCACACTCATCTACTTTTTGACATAGCCAGAGGAGAAGACAGTTATTACAGCTATTGCAAGGAAAAAGCAATCGTGTCTGCAGTTACTGCAAGTAAACACAATGCCCCACCACAGTAGACAAAGCAGGAAGAAGAACAGATCTCATTTGGGAAAATTAAGCATTGCCATCATGATCTCTTAGGCTTCCTCAGCTGAGGCAGGACCTGGAAAGCATGCACTTGACACAATGTTTTTTGGTGGTTGAAAGGGTAAGAACTGACAAGAAACTACAGTAGTTGAGAATTAATGTCCTTGCAGTGCCAGGGTGTGAAGAGATGCTAAGAATGAGAAAAAGAGCAATTCAGACTCTCAGGAAAGGATAACTCCCTGAGCAGAACAATATATTTCTTAACTACTGACACCCATTGACCTCCTTCCTTTTAGCCTATAAATCTTGCCAACTATCCTGACCCACAGAGACCTTTGGTGGAAATACAGTAATTTAATTCAGACGTAATCTGCTCTTTAATGATAGCACATGCAGGAAAATCCTACATGAGCTTGCCTGTACATGTAATTATTACATCAGAAGAATAAAACAATTAATTTATTTCTGACCAGCTCGAGGAGATAAATGTTTCTTTAATACAAATCAAAATGTTCCTTCTTTATCGTTTTATTTTGTTCCTTCTTAAAGCCCAAATAACAACATGTGATTACTGCTGAGCAAGAGGCAGTATTTGAATCCCAGAAATGCCTGCTAAACCAAAAGAATCTGCAGTGGGATGAAATCACTCATTTCAGTTGTTGAAGATTTCTGTGAGAAAGCAGCAACAATTACCCTTCCCACAATAAGAGCAGATAGTCTGGAGCTTTGGGAGCTCAAGGGAAACCATGGGAAAACAAGCGCTGAAGTCTGCAACCTGCCATCTGCCATCACACATCTCTGGTGAGCACCTCTGCACGAATTTGCTGGAGCTCCCAGCACAGCATTTGCTTGCAGGGTGTAAGCAGAAGGTCCACGATGGATTAGATAGATCTTCCCACAATAGAAATTGCATGGCAGCTGTTATACTTTCCATTTCCTTTTCTTTTCCTTTGAGGAAAACATCTGTTTCTTGCTAATTCCAAGGTGAATGCAGCTCCAAGCTGGCCAAGAGGACTGGGTGGCCGTGGTTATGTGACACAGCACAAGACCCTTCCCTTCACAGGACAGTGCTGATTGGGATGAGGAAACAATATCCTTCTGGAGCCTTGTGAATAGCCTGATGAAGTTTGTCAAAACTGATGCCTACGAGAATTTTCTCTGACAAGAAACTCATCCTTTGCGCTGACCAGCTCTGAAAGTGACCTTTAAAGGCTAAGGGAGAAAACAATGTCTTTGGGAGTACCGCCTCTTCATCTCACATGAATCTTACATTTCTTCCAGGAAAAAAAGAAAAGAGGAAAAAACCATCAACCACATTGGTAATATAAAATAGTATGTCAGGCATCTGTGTCACACATTTCAGAGATTTTGGAATTGGTGCGAATGACAGGCAGGAGATGAGAGAGAAAATGATTGTAAAGGCAGCAAATTGTTTCAGAAAACAATCTATTAGCATAAGGCACATGTGAACGCGAAATGACTCAGAGAGAGCTGCACGTGGAAAGCCCCACCACAAGTGAAATGCAAAGAAATATCTCCTAGCCATTTGGGGCAGCAGTTGACAGGTAAGATTTCCTGTAACAGGGATGACAACATTGACCTTTAGAAAATTATCACCAGATAGCACAGAAAAGCTTTCTTCTGTTTATCCTTGGGGGACTAGGAGCTGCACACAGACAGGATGCCAAAACAAGAAAAAACCTGGAGGTTTTTTCAAGTGTCCTGAGGACCTACGTACACCCTGAGATGATCAGCTTTGAAATAAAGCTCCAGGAACACAGGAATAACACGCTCATGAAATGTCCTGATTATTACAAACAGCAGCACTCTGCAGAGCCCTGCCTACAGAAAGGGCTCCATTAATTCATGTTAATGGAGTCGCCTCTCTCCAGAGGTGATTTTTGGGCAGGCTGACAAATTAAAGGGGAGATTTGTCCCCTGACACCAGGAACCTCTGCTGCCTGCACACACACGCAGAAACAAGGAAAGGAGCGTCCTGAAATTACAACTAGTGGCAACCTCTTTTAACAATAGGCAGGCAGGCATATGGGTTTCAGGAGAAATTATATTAATTACTTGTATGGATTCTGCTTTACAGACGAATTAACAATTCCATTTTGTGCTGTCTGTAGCTCTAGCAATCCTCACAGCCATTAAAACAAGCAGTGAAGCAACATAGGCTGAGCATCTCATTTTAGCAGAGAATGATGAAGTTCTGACGCGGAAAAGGACAGCACAAAGGGCTGCTGGCATCTGGCTACCTAACTACTAAAAAGGAAGAAAGTTCTGAAAAGTATTCTCATTAATCTGCCTTGCTCCTTTTATTTGTAGGTACCTCCTGAAGAGTAAGAACTCCTTTTTCTTTTTTTTTTCCCCTCCTTGTGATGAGAGGCTTGTCTAAACCTGCCCTTTACAGCAGCATGGCAGAAACTAGTTGCTATGTGCGCTGGTACCAGTGACCCCTTGTGGAAGCAGATTATCTTCTCTTGGTTCATAAATCTACCTGTCAACCCTACCTGGAGAGCAGACAACTCATCAGTATGGATTACCGAAACCACTTGCTGCAGAAATAAAGCTACAGCAAGATAGATTAAAAAATAAAACAAAGATCCCCCTTGGGATGTGACAAATCCTTTACCCCAAGCGCAGAAAAGAATACAACCTTGAAATGGGGAAAAGTGATCTGCAGAACCAGATGCTGAGAAGAGAGACATGCAGGAAAACAGCAGAGGAACTTTGGCGGTGATTCTTGATCCAATCTGGTTCAGAGCACAGGTTTACTTTATGGCTCATATTTATCACAGCCAACAGTGCTGAAACTGTACATTTCAAGGTTGCATCTATATTTCAATTCACAGATCCTTGTGGTTAGGGGATTTAAAATTCTGCCATAAAATCATGGTCAATGTGACCGTGGGCCAAGGCCGCTATCCTCCCGCTAATGCAATAACATAACATTTTGCTTATAGTAATGATGACTTACCGGTGAACCATAAATAAATAAATAAATAAATAAATAAATAAATAAATAAATAAATAAATGCAGAGAGAGATAAGACAGACAGACCTCAGGTAAGACAAAAAAAAAAAAAAGGCAAAAAAAAAGTAAAAAATATCAAAGACTGGTTTCTAATGCAATCTACAAATTTGAATCTGCTCACTCAAATGTTAGTAAAAAAAACAACTTCGATCCATGCTATGGAGCAGTATCTGGCCACAGAAGTTATTATGTAGGCTAGCAGCACCTTTATTCTATCACATTATTTTCTGTTCTTGAACACCACGCTTTTCAAATTATAGCTCACAACACACAGCTCTGTAGTTTTCTGATGGAGAAATTTGTCTAGCCTTATTTATCTGGAAGGACAATGACCAATTAAAGATGCAACTCTCCAGGAAGGACAAAAGATTTATGAAGAAAAAGGTCTGGGTATGCAGTCTGGGCACATTCACTTGGCTCTTTCTGTCCACCTCAAACAGTTGTCATTTCCCCGGCAGTACATGTGCGGAAACATAAAAGTGAAATTTTATTGTATTAATTAACCAAGAATAGTTAAATATATAGCTCCAGGGCTGTATGTGCTAAGTCAGCACAAGTCCACCGTCTTTCAAAGGCTTGTTAACTTACCTCAGCCAACATTACCGCCTGTGACACTACAGACAATCTCAAGTTTCCTGACCTTTTCAGTCTGTGTGATAATGTTAACATAAACTTAAAGGAACTGTCATTTCTCTTTGTGAAAACCCCCTTTCTCTTCAGATCACAGGACTCTGAATCATAAGGAAAAGAAGGCAGATTTCTCAGTTGCCTATAGAAAACGACATCTGAGGCCAATCTGATGTATGCGGGGACATCTTCTACTATATCCAAAAGGAAATATTTGGTTCCAGGGGCAGATTAATTACAAGTTCAGACAAATAAAACTAAACTTTAAATAAATATTAGTCACTTAGACTGTTCTTCATATCTATGGTGTCACTGTCCATGACTGTTCGGGAGCTTCCTAACACCAGCACACTCATACCCTCTTTTTGGATGATAACTCTATTTACCTCATTTTAGAGAACAGGAAAACACCAAGAGGTTAAATGAATGAATACGTCAAAACCATAGATACTAAAAAATGCAACCAAATGCTGCTGAGCTTCACCAGCTCATGCTTAACATGTTATCCGTATCTCCGGAAAAGTGCTAAAAACACCTACTCCTGGATGACAGGAGTCTTAAATTATTGGTGATCATGCAGGGAGAGGGGACATAAATATATCTCATATATCTCTGTCAATCAGACACACTGGTGGCTGTGTCACCAGCCCAACGGGTCTTCTTGCCCCAGAGCAAAAATAAACTAAACTATTTTACTTTTTCACTGAGGAATCAGCTACCCCAAACTTATTTATTGAGTACTAAATGACTAACTTACTGGGGCATCAGGGTGCACACAGAACGTATCTTGCCCTGTAAACATGTTTGTAGAAATGTATTCAGTAATGGCAGCTGTTTGTCATTATACCAATGCAGATGCTGCCTCGTAGGTTGTTTCTTTTTTAAAAAAAATTGAACTTCATTGAAGCAGCTCCCTTAGTATAATCTAATCACCTTTGTTTAATCTCATTTTTAAGCTACTGTCCTTAAATTCAGATCAACCCCAAAATAAAAGGCCTCTAACAGAGATGTTTGTACTACATTTCACACAAAGGAAAGAACATATAAGCCAACAATGGCAAAACAGAGCTCAACAGGATGTCCTTGCTTTGAAAATTTCATCCCTGATATGCGCTGATGCACTTTTATCTACAGTCATCTTTTTTAAGGGATCCAATCTTAAAAAGCCTTCCTCTTGCAAGCAGCTTGACTAGTTCATTGGAAAAGCCCATGAATATAAAGATGTCTTATGAGAAGAGGCTGGAAGATAGGGCATTTATATATTATGAGCACAGTCTATAGGCACAGATGTACACATCTGATTTACCTCAGCTCCTACACTAATTCTAGTTGTGTCACACAGCCAGATAAGTGAGAGGAATGATACCCACACACAGCTTATCTCAAGTCCTCCTGCTAGAGACCATTCTGAACAGTCTTACTCTCACCTAGCAGCACCCTGGACCAGGAAACACCCTGCAATGTGAAAAGGACAACCTGTGAAGGAAGGCACAGCACTCCCTGAACTATCAGAAATCAGCTCCACCTGGCAGCACTGAGCATCCTTCCTGAGATATCAGAGATGAGGGACAGCACGTAATGCACTAAAGCCAGCACAGGCAGCCCTCTGGCCAAATGTGCTATGTACTGCCTAAAAGCCTTCATGGCTGCCTGAGTCCATTTAAAATAAAAGAAGTCAGCATAACAACCGCTTTTTCCTTTCCAAGGGAGACCAAGTAATCTCTCAGGTCAATTCTGAATGACGGAGAACAATCTCATTTCACCTGAATGCATGCTGCACCTCCAGACTTCCCTGTGGTTCTCTCCCCATTACTTACAGCATATAAAAAGGGCAATTTAACTGAAGGAGTTTATATTTGGGACTTTTTTTTCAGTGCCATTTCTAGAAAATAGCAGATGTTGGTTAATGATCTTTAGACATTAGATCATAAACCACACTCATTTCAAACACCGCGATCTCAGTGATTATTTGTATATCATTAAGCAAAGTCCTCAGAGCAAGCTCAGTATACCTCCTTATTATTTCATTTAAATACAGGAGTATCAGATCACTTTTTATTTTGTATTTTTAAATTCACAGGATACAGACGAGGTTTTTCCCTTCCCTTCATTCCCTTTCTCCAGCAAAGCAATATATAAGCACAGTGACATTACCAAGTGCAACATTTCTCCAGATTCACAGCACCCTGACACAGAGCAGATGACAGATGTCCACACTGAGACACTGGACAAGCATTAAAACTGGATCTTACGAGTTTCCTTCTGCACGGAGCCACACAGCATGCTGGTCTCTGTGAGCTGAATGATTTCCTTTAAACCCCAGAAATAGAATCTGATCGTTCAGTTGAAAGAGAAGATAGATGGGCTAGAGTTATGCTAGCATGAGTGTACCCAAGGGGGGCTGGTCACACCGTGACAGCACATCAGGCACACCTGGGGCTGCCCACTGGCTAACCATCCTTTCATACTCGCTGCAAACACTTTGCAGCTAGGTTGGGCTAGCAGGGAGCAGAGGAGGGCAGGGATGTGCTGTAACTCACACAGACCCCCAGCCAGCAGGAGCAAGGAAGCAGAACTACCTCCCGGGGGGAAAATGTCTGCTCTAGCCACTGCTGGTTTAACTCCATTTAATAACATAGCAATTGTCTGTGCTTTCAAATGCGTACGATGTATATATATGCAATATATATGGAGATAGGAAGTCTTACTTGTATTATATACCTGCATTTATGTCCATACGTATCTATATATGCATACACATTTACTATTGCTTACATACATAATGGTACACATTAAATACTACAATACATATATAAAGTAAGATTTTATCTCAACATTAATGCAGATTCATTTTTATCTATCTATCCGTTGGAAACATTATCTAGGCCTCAGATTCATTAGAACCACACTTAAAAAAAAGTAATTACATAATATATGCTGGGAAATGCCTAGATACGTGACAGATAAATTAGTTTCATTTGAACACATGTAGCGTATGAAAGAAAGTAATTCAATAAACGTTGTGGCTCTCAGCCTGCAAAAGCATATGTGAGTCCCAGGGAGATCAGTTGTAATAACTCAAATTATTCATGGGCAAAAGTGTTTGCAGATCAAGGCTATATATACGATTTGGTTGTTACATTATGCTAATTTTGAATCTACTATTTCACCATAAAATCTGACAAGGCAGAGTCATTTATGAGACATAAATACAGAGAATTGAATTGTAGAGAGTTCTCTACATACATAACAAGATCAATTATTAATTAACATTTGGGGATGAAGACACGTTGCCTAAGAGGAATTATTTCAGGGCATCTATTGACAGTGCTGACCATGGGATGGAGTTCTTTCTGTCTGCTCTGCATTAGCCTCTGTGACATCCATCCCACCTCCCAGGAAGAGCTGTGCCTTGGGTAGTGCATGCCACGTCACCCAACCTTCTGCAGTGTTTTGTGAAAGGGACTCCCACTGTCCAAGCCTTGCTCTCATGACACCAAACACAGCATGCTGCTTCCACCTTGCTCACACCGGTCTTCTTTCCCCCTCTTCAAGGATTGCTCTGACCCCTTCTCCCCACAGATCCCCGGTAGCTGGAACAAGGCAAGCCCACGCATCATGTAAGCCTCATTAAAGTAAGATATCATCTCACTCCTTGACTGCTACTGCAATTCAGGTAGAGAATTACCTTTCTGCCTGTCAGGTTCTGTGCTGATGTAGTTTGCAGAACTCTGCTGGTCTTCATGAAGCTGTACAGATTTAGAACCGCAAGGGCCCCACCTTATATATTCAGTGCAGCCCATCAGAGTTGTTGAGCAGAATAGCTGAGCAGAGTGAACAGAGGTACATCTCTGCTCGGCTAGCTTAGATAATCTAAGAAAACCAGATCCAATCTAAGCATGTTATCTAGGCTTTCTCAGCAGTCTCTTCTCCTTTGAAGACTTTCTGAGGGTACTTCCCCCATATCACATCATCATGGGTTAATCTCACTGAAACACTGCACATCTACCTCTGAGCTAGTCACACTTAGTGCCTTCACTGGTAACAGCAAGAAACACTTTCAGGGTGCAGTCTGATTTATTTTGTATGTCTATTTGGAGTTAAGATAATTCCTGCCCAAAAAGTTCCTGTTCTCTCCATGCAGTGTGACTAGCTCTCAGTCTGAATGACAAAAGTCATCTAATTATTGTGACAGCTTCATTAGCAGCACTTCTTACTATGAGCAAAATAAAACACAAGTATCAAATGCTAACTAATAATAAATTCTGAACAGACTAATACTTGAAAAATTAGAGAGTGTTCGTACTCCCTTCTTCTGTGCTTTTTGGACAGAATTTCCAGGGTATGTTGTTGCACATGAGACATTTCTGAACAGAACCCTATTTGCTCTGTATCCTGTCATCAACAAAATTCACTGGAGGAAGTTTCTCAGAGGAATACAAAAAAATAACCCAACAATTTCTGACAATATTTCCCTCTGCAGGCAAAGTTTCTCTGATCTCTAAATATTTAGAAATCTGCTAAAACCACAAAGCATAAAACTTAGTTACCTCTACTAATTTGTTTTTACTATTATAACTCTAACACACTGATCTATGGAAATCTCAACCTTATCTGAATCTAGACAGTCGAGATAGTGACTAAGCAACACTTCAAAGTGCTCAAGCCCTCAATCTTAAGAAGAATTTCCTTTTAACTAGCATTAAATAAATGATACAGTTTTTCCATACCCCAGTATGAGAAACTATGCCTGACTCATAGGAATGGAAATGAAGATCGGATGAACTAAAGGACGCTGGTTTCAGTAATGCTGCATTCATAATGTTAAGAACCCATTTGGAAACACAGGTGATCTGGTCTGCAAAGCATCTCTACTTTAATTTGGCTTCATTTTGGTGAACAAAACTTGCATCCCTTAAAAAAAGCCCCGTCCTTTTATTTTTCATGCAGCTGTCCTTTATTCTCTGCCAGCTTTCGTGGCTCCATAGGAATAATGTTTCAAGGTGTATAGTAAAAACTACAAAAGGAACTAGCTCCAGATAAGCTAAAAAATCAATGCCTTCACCACCACCTTATAGACATTAGCATTAGAAAGCTTTCTCAAGAAAGAGGGAGTTAAGGTAGATGAAGGAGAACACATTGGAAAATACCAATAAAAAGTAAGCATAAATGCCATTAATAAATCACAGGCACAGCATATAACTCCATGGAGTAATTCCCCCAAAGACAGTCCTAATCAATAATAAATACATAACTCTTCTGAATTTGCTAATCTGTTCTTGATCAGTATGGAACCACTCCTTAATTTCTATGTGCTGTCCAATGACTCTTTGTATTATGTAAAGTACACAATTTGGACATGTTGACTTCTCTAATTAGTCTATAAAGACCTGACTTTTACCTACAGCTTTGATAAGTGTGATAATTGTTGGGGAAAAGCCAAAGCATTTATGGTCAATCAGATGATGAGAAAAGGAATATGGCCCTCTCAGTGAGTAAAATGTAAGGCATTATGTGGAAAGGCAGAAGCTATTAGCGGGATCAATATTTCTCCTAGTACCTTAATAAATCATTATATCAAAGAACAGTTGCAGGTTGTAGAAAACCTCATTCTACCAACGAGGATGCTTCCAAATCAGCAAATAAAACATCATTTAAATTACAAAGACCTAATTGGTGTACAAAGGCAAATGGCAAGCATAGAATACAGCCCTGTGATGTTAGACATGTAAGCGTTTTGAATCATTAGCGAAGGAAGAAAAGGAAAAAGACAAAGAAACAGCTACACAGGCATAATTTGCAAATTGGTAAATATGCATGAACCCACCACACTGTAACTGACTGATGACACCATGTTTGGCATAGATATCATGGTGACTGAACCAGAAGAGCACCTGGAATGGCCTTCAGTATCTTTGCTACTGAAAATAATTCATTTGTTGATATTTGCAATGAGGACTCTTCCTCCTTTTTAGCTAGCTGTAGTGTTACTAAAAATAAAAATAAAAAAAAAAGGGAATATTTGAATAAATAACAGTGAAAGCAGGGAAATATTCTAGAGTACTGTAAAGCAGAAGAGCTTACATTCTCAGCAGACACTGCATCTCACTGCTTGCTCAACACAGCTGAAATCACATGTAGCCATAAGGCACTCTCAGCCACAAGACTAAGAGGAAAGAAACTTTTAAGTAGAGCTAACTGAAGTTCTGTCCAAGCAAAGGGGTACTGTGATCATGTACACAGCAGGTAACCCTCCCAATGTACATATTATAGCTGTGAGAAGATAAGGGATGGCAACCAATTTTGTACAGTGCAGCCACCCTACATGTTGCTATGGAGCACAGTGTATTACCATTTTTGGAAATACCAACTCACAGCACTTTTGATTTATAGTGTTACCTTTCAATATAACAGAGAAATGACGAAATCTGCAGGAGACAGAGTCACCAGAGTAATAACTGCATGAGTTCCCACTAGGGACAAATGTAATATCCTATTGTAACCAGTATTCCAGTTCATTCTTTTGTTTGAATAGTCCAGAGTTAACTTTTTACTGCAGAGTTTTTATAGTAAAGGAAATGCTTCTCAGCTGTTTAGTCCCTATTTGTGATCTCTGTCACAGCCTTGGAAGCTTGCTCCTAATTTATTAGAAATAACAATTGGTTTGAGGATGTCAAAATGGGTACTTTTCGGTTCTTTAGTTCATATTTCATACACTTCTAATTCCATACAGCTGACACTTTAGAAGGTCAACTGTCATCTAGCTGGAAAGCTGACACCTTGAGAAAGTAAACAATGCTGCAAAGAAGTGGAGAAGGAGCATCCTGTTGCTATGTGATAGCTCCTCTCTCCACTCTGATCTGGCAGAGATGCTACCCGCCTGTCAACATTCTTAGCTAAGGCAGAATTTTGGCCATATGGCAATTGACCTTATGGGGTGCTGGCCATATGCGTTTCCACCATATGTCTGGATCTTCGAGTTAAATGCATACATAAAAATGAACAATGTCCAAATGTTCCACGCTCTAAACTCTCTGTATGGATGTATTCATTTTCTCAAATGGTAATTTATTCCAAAAAGTAAAGCAGATCAGCCTCCCCATAAGTTATGCCTCGAATCAGTTCGTTGGCTGATCCTTCTGTTGTAGAAAACATATCAATCCTGCTTTACAGAGCATAACATGCCAACTTTAGCAGTAAAGAAACCTGTACTTTATATACTTAACTGCCTGTAGGCCTCCCAAGGGTTCTTGCTATTTTCCTGCAGAGATTATGTTTTCTTCCCCTCATCCAATGCCCACTAGCACACATCAACATTTCTCTGCTCGTATCCCCAGATCTAGTTTAAAAAGCAATTGAAAACACCATTTTTTTCCTTGAATCCCAAAGTGATACTTTTTCTTGGCATCTATCAGCTTTGCAGACTGTAAACTAGTCGGGACAGGGACTGCTCCTGTTTGTTTATGTATTCAATGGACTAAAGGAATTATCAACTTTATTAGTCAAATTGTAAGCAGCAGATGGGATCATTGTGAGCATGACCCAAACTTTAGTGATCATGTCCAATGTGACCACAGGGGGAAGGCTAATAGAGTAAGTGCGCCCTTTCAATTCCATTATCATAAACATCTTTTATTTCGTAGTAAGTAAAAAAGATGCACTGAGTCTTCAAACAAATAACCAAGAGCTATTGGGATGCTAGTAAATACATTCAGCAGAGATTCAGGATTTTCTTATTCTAGTCAGCCTGAACAATTAATTAACAGCCTCCTTGTTTGTCATTAATTTTGGTTGCCATAGCAGCTTCTTTAAATGGTTTCTAACAAACAAAAAAGATTTATCTCTCTCACACTCAATCGATCAGAAAATGAATGATTTCACATTCATTTTAATTTCACAATGACAGTAAAGCATAGTGAATCACTACAACAGGGAGAATCCTTCTGAGAAGGATAAAGTGTCAGTTTAAACCCACAGTAATCTTAAAAAGCAGACCCAGAGATTAAAAGGGAAAGGCCACTTTGGTGCCAACAAAAATACTAGCTCCAAAGAGAATATTTTAAAAAATGACAACACTGTAAATAATACATATAAGAAAGTTTCTAGATTTTTTAAACTTAAATTAAGCCAAATTTGCTTGGATACAAATACTTCCCTGTTGTTTTTTTGGTTTCTTTTTTTTTTTTTCCTCAAAATTCACAGCTGGTGACACTTGAAGGAGGAGAAACATTGTAAAAGAATCTCCTAAATAACAGAATTTAAATGAATTACGTGAAACAGGAATTTTTCATCCACTCCAGGTTCCTTGGATCATGAAAAGAACAGCAGCTCACAAGAGAGATGGGAAGGGGGGGTACACATCTGCAGACAAAACACAGAAGTTCTGGCCATGATCATGTGCAAAGGTTTTCAACATGTTTAGAGAAGTACAGGCTGCAACCTGCAAATTGGATCAATATGTTTCTTGCCTGATAAATTCTAGGAGAGAGATAACAGTCCCATTATTGGAAAAGATTGTTGTTGCCTTTCTTCTAGAGGACAAGGTGACAGATTCTCTTAAAGCAATAACTGCTCTTTGATTCTTCACAAAATCATGCTTTGAAAATTAGTTATTTCAAAGATTGTCCCATCTATAATGTGTCTCAGTTAAAGCGGGAACCAGAGAAGAGCTAAAGTATGGTAACACAGCCTAATTACTCATGGTCTCCTTGATTAAGAAGCCAATACCAAGCCTAGGTACAAAATGCAATAGTCACATCTCTCATCTCTCTCTACCAAAAAAAGCAAATTAAAAAAAAAAAAAAAAAGAGAGAGAGAGGGAATGGGACCTGTGATCTTCATTTCATTAGTCATTCATTTCCTACAGCCATACCAAATGCCCTTGGAGACTTTTTTATAGTACTGATACTCAAAATCACTGACTCAGCTACAGACCAAAAAACATTTAGATCTTACTGGGATCAAATGGTTTTACTCTTTTTCCCACACTTGAAAGACCTAATGGGCAGTATTTGGGCATTTCCCATACTGGCTAAGCAATCTGAATATAAAAGTGCTGGGTAGACAATGCAATCACAAAAACAGAGCTGCCACAGATACAGACTAACACCAAGAACAAGTAAAATTCTTAAGTATTTTTTTTTTCCCACATTTTTTACATTCACTTTCTTATTGTTCAGTTTGGGGCTGATAGGATAATTTCTTTCCTGTGACATGGACCCATAGTACCAAAAGAATATCAAAACATAGTCTACTAGCAAAGAACAGCTGTAACTTTCATACTTAGTGGCTTTCAACTGAACTTCTTTCTGCCATTTATTGCATTTTCAGTGGCAGAGCTGGGGCAGTAGTGAGCAACGTTTAAAAATTTCATCCCACTTTCAAGCTGCGACAGCACATGAAAGAAGGAGCTGGGAAAGTGAGGTGGGAGTTTTTGGGGACATGGGACATTAGACCATTAATGAAACTTATCCACTAATCACAGAGCAGTTTCTTTCCAGGTATTTGAGGTGCACAACTGTGCTTTTCTTGAGCAAATGCAAGATTGCTCTGCACAAGGCTGGAGATGACTGGAAGCCACATAATCTTAATGTAAGTAGCGAGGTCAACTTAATTGCACTGAGTCAGAGATAATAAACACTGCCAATCATGACAGTTTATTAATTTCTATTCAGCACCATATTAACTGTGCTTCTGTTTTCTTGGAAAATGGGCAGAGGGAACTCTATCTACCAGCTGTAGGTCTATGGACTCTACTGACTATGCGAGTCCTTACAAACCAAAGCGTAAACTAATCATTTCAAAATTGGGGGGGAAATTTTGCAGAAAGGACTACAGAAGGAAGACCTGGAGAGCAAAGGATGAACTCTGAACCAGGCTGTGGGCTGCTGAGTTACAGCTTTCTCATTGAAGTGATAGGCAAAAACCTTGTAGCCTAAGCATATGCCTGGAGGGCATATGAGATTGCAGAGCAAAATTTAATTTTTGGTCTATACTCCATAGCCTGAAAAGCATCATAAATTCAGTGGTGAGACCGTGTGCAGGTCAGTTGATAGTCAGCACATGCAATGAAATTTCTTCATAGAAATAAAGAAAATGCTGCCAAAAAAGATTCCTGCATAGATTTAGTTTTTCTTTCATAACTTAAAGTCCTTAAAGTAGCATGTTGCATTTGGCTATCAAATACTGACTTTTTCCAATCTCTATCCTATGGCACTGCAAGCTGTTTGACATCTGTATGGCTCTCAAAAGTCACTTTCCAATTGAAATATCAACTTATTTGAACACAACTACAGTAAAAAAGAAAACAAAAAACAAAAAAACACAAACAACTAGGTGGTCAAACTAAAGATGCGTTAATGGAGGAAGTATAGCAGGACTGACCATTACAAACACTGTAGGCAAAAGTCTCCAGCACTGAAGGGGTGTTCTCCTGGAGGGATTATAGAAAAATCACAGGCTCAGATGCTCCATGGACCACTGGTTCTCTCTGTGCATTCAAGTTCATTGGGCTCAGATAGTGCATTTGATTGATTTCATTCAGGTGTGTCTGACAGGAGAACCTGACAGCAACTGGTCTGCAGAGCTGCGGACAGGATTTCCAAGAGACTATTGAATTGCTCACAAAAGGAAAAAAAAAGGGAATATTTGATTGTACATTTCAGTGCTGAACACATTATATATTCAACCAGGTACTGTGTAATCACAGAATCACAAAGTCATTAAGGTTGAAAAGACCACTAAGATCATCTATTCCAATCATCTCTCACCTCTTCTCCATGTTTTTTTTTTTACCACACAAAAAGAGGAAAAAATGCATGATGAGGGGAGAATGAAATGTAAAGACACTTTGGATGTTTTCAATTGAGTGAAAGAAACAACAACAAAAAAATGCAGTGAACTAAATAATTGAATTGGTGGCCTTCAAACGTTAAATGAAAACTGTTTTGAAGAAATTAAGTCCACACGATTTGTCAATTTTAAGAACAAGTTGCCATGTTCCACATTCATCCCTCTCCTGGATTTAACATATAAACTTTCCTTTCAAGATCTCTAGTCCCTCTGAATCTTCTTTCTTTATTCTCTTTGGTGGTAATTCCTTGTTATTAATTAGATCAAGTCAGATTTCCACTGAGCTGTACGAATAGTGACATCTGCATGTTATCTGTCAAGTGCTGCTATAACTGTCTTCAATTGCTCTCATACATCCAGCGCCTCTGTGGAATCCCATGTTATGAAAATTGTATGCTGTCTTTCAGAGTCCTTCCTCTGGTCTATGTAAATTGCAATGTATTTCTGGAAAGGGGAAGAAGTAGAAATAGAAAACCTTCCTAAGAAAGGCACTATTAGCGATTGTTAGAATACCACTATGAACAATAGCAAGAAGAAAAAGTTGGTTTGCTAATCAATTGAAGGAAAAGCTATTGGAAAGACCAGCTGCAAATAGAAAGCCAGTACAATAAACGCTGTAGAAAAAGGATGAGAGATTCAGATTATAGTAAGGAAAAGTTGATTAGAGATTATTGAGATAAATTAAAACTTTTCAAATAGTCTAGGCCTTATGAATTTCACCCTTGAATATGTAGATGACTGGGTGAGAAAATCCTAGAGCTGTTGGCTACTGCCTTTGAGAGGGGAGGGCAGAAAACAGTCAACGCAGCAAACACTACATGGGAATAACCAAAATAACCAAACAGGTTTAGTCTTGCTAAGAAGAATCTGAAGTTACCCAGTGGATCTCAAGCTTAACATAAAATACATGAAAATACTTTTATGTATTTATGAATGTCGGATTAGAAATACAGAGGAGAGTGTTATCTTCAACACACACAAGGGAATTCTGCTTTGTTACTTCACTTTATAAAGACTTCACCAACAACCTTATGTGTAGTATTGGAAGCCACATTTAAGGAAGGAACCATTTGACACTGAGTAACTCTATAAAACATAACAAAAAATGGAAGGTGCAAAATGTTGTTCAGGTAGGCATGACAAAAGACTTTGAAAATACTAAGAGTGGGTGCAAGGAAGAAGGGAATAATAGGAATAAACCATCCTTGTTCACTGAAGATGGGACAGAAATAACTTGCAGGTTAAGAAATTTAAAAAACAATTTTTGAATGGCAGGAAAAATTAGGCCTTGAAATGAATTGTCCAGCTTCATAGAATCAAAGAATCACAGAATGGCTGGGTTGAAAAGGATCACAGTGATCATCCAGTTTCAATCCCCCTGCTATGTGCAGGGTCGCCAACCACCAGACCAGGCTGCCCAGAGCCACATCCAGCCTGGCCTTGAATGCCTCCAGGGATGGGGCATCCACAGCCTCCTTGGGCAACCTGTTCCAATGCATCACCACCCTCTGAGTGAAAAACTTCCTCCTAATATCTAACCTAAACCTCTCCTGTCTTAGTTTAAAACCGTTCCCCTTTATCCCATCAACTTGGAGGTAAATGGGGTCTATCAGTGGAGGATCTGAGAAAAGAGTCAGCTCTGCTGGGAATAATGTCAGTATAGCTGACATAGCTGGAAGGCCTTCAAGCTACTTACTGATTTGAGGCAAAACACTGTGGTTAATTACTTGGAGAATACTTGTTTTGAGTTCTAGGCTATTTGGGGTAATAGTATATGCATCATTATTTTCTTTGTTAATTTTTAATAATATTCTGAAAGTTCAAAATTTGAGAGTGGTAAGACCCAAGATATTTTTCTATCTTTTAGTTCCATTTTAGCAAACTGCCTGGTCATGCTTTCCTCTCATTCATGTAAAGCCTCTTGAATACAATACTCAGTGGTCTTTTTGTTTTTGAAGTGTGGTATCAATAACATTAAGCAGGACTACATTATTTCCCTAGCAATAATTGGATTTACTATTGGATCATTTCTTCTACAGAGTCAACCAACCCATATTAACATCGACATGGATTCCTTTCAGGTTTGTTTCTTGTTTTTCACTTGAGGCAGCTAATAATCAGTGTCTCTGTATTTCTCTTTTTTTAATGCAATAGCTGATCCAAGAAATCCAAGCACATCTGGAGCCATGTCTTAGAACTCTCAGTCCCAAAGAGTTATATACTACACTTTAAACTGAAAAAGAAAGCTGAAACTTTCTTATCAAATTCAGGGCTTTGCCTTACTGTTATTTATAATATTGATTGAACTTTACCAGGTTTTGAGTTCTAAAGATAAACAAAGGTTGCTCCTGAACTAAGCTGATGTCAGAGTTTTTCTGAAGCTGGCAGCAAGGATGCGAATAATCATCAGAGGTAGCCTCTGAAGGCAATAGCACTGCAAATATATTAATTCTGGAACCAAACTCACCACCATTTTCTCTTATGAAAACAAATACAAAAAAAAAAATCCCTTAATGTTTACTGTTTGAACAGTTTACTGTCTGTTCCCTTTCCATGTATTTTTGGCTAAAAAGTAAAAGGGAAAATACATAAACCTGTGGTGGAAAAAAGATTTTTTCTTCCTGTTCATTTTGGCTGGCACTCCATCACCTAAATACTCCTTTTATTTTCTTTTTCTTTCTTCCCTCCCTTTCTCCTTCCTTCTCTTCCTCTTCCTCTTCCTCTTCCTCTTCCTCTTCCTCTTCCTCTTCCTCTTCCTCTTCCACTCCCCTCCCCTCCCCCTCCTTCCTTCCTTCCTTCCTTCCTTCCTTCCTTCCTTCCTTCCTTCCTTCCTTCCTTCCTTCCTTCCTTCCTTCCTTCCTTCCTTCCTCCCTTCCTTCCTCCCTTCCTTCCTTCCTCCCTTCCTCCCTCCCTTCCTCCCTCCCTTCCTCCCTCCCTTCCTCCCTCCCTTCCTCCCTTCCTTCCTCCCTTCCTTCCTCCCTTCCTTCCTCCCTTCCTTCCTCCCTTCCTTCCTCCCTTCCTTCCTAATGTAACAAACTCTGTAAGTTTCAAAGTCGTTTCTGGAGACTTGGGCAGTAGCAGTGACAGTGGATTTCTCCTTCTCTCAACTGGAGAAGATGTTTTAACATCTTTTCAGAAGGGAAATCAATTCATATCTTTCTGTCTATGGCAACAGGTTCCTGCTGGAGCTGGAGCTTATGACTTTTATCTTGCTGTGACACCTGCTTTGGTCAAGGGGATTACTGATTGCTCCTCCTGGAAGGTGTCAATATTGATGATGTTTGGCTGAGCAGCTGTCCTCCCCCTTCTATTATTATTATTCACGACGCATGATTGATTCTTCTGAGGACACTAGTGATAGAAAACTTAGCAGTTCTTTGCTGTCTTTCCTTTAAAGGGACCTGAATGAACAATCATTGTTTCTGAAATGTGCTACAGCCACCATTTCACCTCATCCATTGTTCACATATCTCTGTGCAGCCAGAATGCAGGCAATGAAAAGGTGCAAGATGTGTAGTTATCCATATGTTGAGAGCTATCAGTTCCACCCTTATTGTCTCTCAAACAATGTCATTCATTACCTACTATCATACTTGTGAAGAATTTAAAGGATAGAAGAGAGAGAAAACATCAGCAGGGATTCCACCTAGGCTGAGGTAAGATAAGGATGAGAGCCACTTTCATTTAGGGTACACTTCCACCATTAGTTATCAATCTCCTAAACTTTGGGCTTATTTTACATAATTTTTATGCATTTGACAGTCCTACTGAGGATTTCCAGGTTCTTAGCACTAGCACCTGAATTCAGAAGTCACGGTACACAGAGGGATGCAGATACACAGGAAGAAGAAAGAAACCCTTCAGAAGTTTTAAAATTGGTATCTGCAGGTTTTACAATTGCTTATTCTGAAAAACAAACAAATAAATAAACATATCAGCTCCAATATGGAGGCATTCTTTCTTTCAATACTCAACAGACAGCTATAAAGAAAGTTATGTTCAGCTTTCCCCTTTCTTCACAAGAAATAAGACACCAAATGGCTTAATATGGAGCAAAGGAAGCATAACCTGGATTTTAGGAATATCCCCTAAGAGTTGTGTAGTTCTGGAGGAGACTATACAAAGAGTAATTGAAATATTCCATGCTGGAAGATGTTCAGGGGTTTTGTTCTTTTTGTTGTTCATTTTTGTTTGTTTTGGTGGTGGTGGTGTTTGTTTTAAGCATGTATCAGGTAAACATCTCTCACAGATTATTTAGACATCTTGATTGCAACACAAGCAAATGAGCCAGATGATTTTCAGTGTCCCCAGGGCACTCTCAACTGCTGGCATGAAAGATCACCCTTTATTTTATGGCATACCACACGAGTTAAGATAGGCAAAGATCATTAACTAATTGCCACTTTGAAACATAAGATGATGGGCAATGGGGTGAGACAAGTAAAGAGCCTTTCTCCTAATCCGAGTCTATAGACGCTTAGGGCAGTTTGCAGGAGCCTCTCAACCAATTCCCTGTTCTCCTGGGAAGTAGCTGTGATTAAACAACAGGGTGGTGTTTCAGGATGCCACTGGGCTGTTCCTCAGACAGAAGAAGCATTTGCTGCCCTTCCCATGAACACTTGGAAACAACTTAAAATCATGGGAAGATCTCTTTATTGTCTTGGTTGTTTGTTTTCCATGCATCCATACTTATCCCATTGTCCTGCAGAAGTTCCTGCTAGGGCCACAGCTCTCATTCAGGTCAGCAAATTGTCATTTTATTTTTTCTAACCATCATGTGCCCCTTGTCTTGATATGGGCAATAAAAGAGAAGAGTTGCATGGTCACTCTGAACCATCATTCAAATTTTAAAAAGTGCATGTATGCATTTTAGTCAGTTTGTACATACATCCCATGATTTGGACGCATTAACTTTTACAATCTCACCATCTTGTTTTCTCTTCTAATGAAATGCAACTGTCCCTCCATGGCAGATCAGTGAGATTTACTTTCCCCATCCTCCCATTTCATTCTGTCACATTTTCCCTGAGCATCTAGCTTATAGATTTTCTCCAGCTAACAGACTACTTGTTTTCCATCTGTTCAATAATTCAGATGTATACATCAAACGCACATATGGCACATTTACAGGTAGCAGCATCCCCTTCCTTTCTCCCAGGTAATTTGCACATAAGGTGCACAGAGAAAACAGATGCTTGTTTGCACCTTCGGACTGCTGTTCTGTGCCTTGACCTACCACTTTCCTCTCCACTAACCTCCATGCAGCCACCACTTTGAGCATCCAGTCCATCACCTCCAGCATGACGAAGGAGAGCTGAGCCCTCATAGGGCCCAAAGGCACCAGGGCTTGGTCCCTCCAGCAGCGTGGCTCAGAGGCAGGCGGGAATACCTAACACAGCCAGTAGCAGCAGGGCTCTCCAGCTATGCATGCAGCATTGGTCGGAGATCAAATGTATGGTTGCCATGCTTACATGCTCACATGGAGAAGTGCTCTCCTTAAGCTCTTCCCCTTCTTTCTCCCTCCCCCCCACCATGACTTTTGGCAGCTTAGTGTTTTCATAATTGTTAAAATGCCCTCAAGAAGCAGCAACGCAATGGAGAGGCGCTCCCTGCACTCACACCCCACCAAGAGCCAGCCCCAGCTGACCACAGGGCCAGAAGGCCACAACACGAGGAGAGCAGAGGAGCTGATCCCAGAAGATGAGGATTTTTTCCATCCCACACCACAGCTCATTGCCTAACAAGGCTCTGAACTATTCTCGCTGCCTTTGGTTTCTTCTGCTTACTGTACAACCAATACACCTGTTTCCTCCTAAGAGTGTCAAGGGCAAATATTTGAGCAGACCTGAGAGTCACTGGAAGAGGTTCATCCTTTAGGGACCCCAACAGGAAAATTTAAGAAACACCAGCAATAAATGAATGAAATTCCAGTAAAATAAGGATAAGCAACAAAGGCAGAAGGGAAAAGGAAGTTTCTCTAGAGAATGTACAAGGGATCATAAGCAGGAAATAAAAGAAAATTTAAGAAAACAAGAACCATACAGGAAGATACTTTTAAGAAAAAAAAAATACACAAAATTTGCAGTGGAAGTCATGGGATAAATGGAAAAAGCTGACCTGGATTAAAGAAATTATTTGGCTAGACTAGTATCCTGTTTTGCTTCAATGTCAATACCAGATGCTACAGAGAAGTAAAACAATAGGTACGTACACAGCTGCAGAGGCAGCTTCGCTCAGACCCCAGGCAGAGGGCAGGTGAGTTCAGCCTTCATCCAGACAACTGCTATATAATTGCTCTTTAACTATGCAATATAAAAAATGCATCTGTGATAGCATTCTTACTGATATAAATATCTATTTCTTGCAAAGGTTAAATGTAACACCTTTTGATGGTGCCTCGGAGCAGTACTTGCCAGTGAAAAATTACACATGGTTTTTCTTTCACAGAAGAAATGTTTTCCCTGTTAATTTGTTTTCCTTTGTATTATAATAAAGCTATAGCACAGTAGTATTCCAACTATTTCATGCCACATGGTAATATATATCTAATTGCACATACATCAAATTAATATCATATTTGTGTTAAACGATGCAATGCTAATTTGTATGTATATCTCAAAGCCATTATTTTTCAGGAATCAGACTTGTGAAAGAGAAAGCTTCTAAAAGGTGTTTTAGATAAACAACTTGCCTAAACTTTATTGCAGAGCAGCTGTTGGCTGCATTTGTAGCAAATTCATTAGGCCCAACCATGCTTTACTTCAGCAAACTCAGCTGCAGCTCTTGGAAGCCTTTGGTGAGCTGTGATTCAAACAGCTCTCACAGACAAGCCTGGAAAGGAAGATTTTATAAAGCTGCCTCTGCTGTTCATAAAGGATTTACGATCCAAATGCCAACACGTGCAACAAGTTTTCTCCCTTTATCCTGAGCACATTTCAGTGTTTGCACTTTTTTTTTCTTTCTGCCCCCAAAGAAAAACAGAAATTTTGCCCAGAGGGACAACATCATTAAAGAAAAGAACAGTGCATTCGTAAAGCTTTAGAAGGACACAGATCATTCAACAGTTGTGCAATTACTCTGAAAAGCTACTTATTTTTGAGCACAGAGTTTTCACTCAACACAGGCCTGAGGCATCCCGATCAGATCTGTATCTGCAGCATCTCAACTAGCACGATCTAAGGCTATTGCTCATTACAGAAGCTGTAGTCATGTGTAAGGTGTACATCTACGTTCAAACAGTCTCCAAGGCATTTTGAAGCTGGGGTCGCATTAAAAGGCGCTACCAACTCATAATAATGCCTGAGAATAAACTGAAGGTAGTTTTGGATACCTCTGTTACCCTAAAACCACCTGCTTTGGGTTTTATTCCTTACTTTCCCTACAGAACTCATACAGACTAATGGAATGCTAAGTGACTGCACAGAGGCAACAAGAAAAGCAATTATACCCACAGCGCTGTCAGGCAAATAAGTGAACAAAACAGAGCAAATTCAAACACGAACATTTTTGAAAACCTTTACTTAGGGCCAGACACAGCTCTCACAAGCCCTCATTGTGCTCTGATCACAGGGTATGACTATGTAGATGTAGAAGTTGATTCTCACTGATTTCTCTGACAAAATGTCTGTAAAGACGCTGTTCTGCACTACCTTCAAAAGCAGTAAAAAATCAGATTTTTCTCTATAACATACCTGCAAGGAAAAAAACATATTGAAATGCAGAGGAGTGTATTCTACCCTCTAAATCATTGTGATTGTAGGCCACTGTGCATCGAAGCACTATTGTTCTGGCTGACAAGAACACAGCATTAGCTACGCGCTCCTCAACACTCCCTGCCATGCTGACACTACAGGAATCAAGCCATTACTATTATGCCCTTCCTACAGTTTCTTAAGGATCAACTGTTTTTTTAATATATTTTCTTAAACTTTCCATGAACCTGAGCTCCTCCTGACCTGAAAGCCCCAGCTATTCTGCTGATCTTAGCTGACTGCGCCTCCAGAAACATCCCCAGCAATAGCTGAGGGACAGCCGCTCACACACCGGCAACCTTGGTGGGAGGCATCGACCGCAGGGCTTTGCAGGATATAGCAGCTCCAGCACACACTGAAAGACACAGTGGTGATGTGAAAATGACTTACAGGCCCAATTCCTTTCTGCAGTTCAACACTATAAGCTGTAATAGTTCACTTCAAAGGAAAGATGAATGGGTTACTCTGCATTTATATAACGCTAACAGAATAGAGTTATGTCCTAAACACTTTGCAAAGAAACCAAAATCATTCTCTGCAACACTTGCTCCAGATTAAAATTAGATTTTCATTTGACTTGCATGCATTCAAGATGAAAAAAAAAAAAGATAACAAAACAGCACAGGAATCCACATGCTGAAATAGTCAGAATGCAGCAGAGGTTACAGACCTGTACAAAAGAGGGTAACTTCCCAGCGGCCCCATCACTGTATTTCCAAAGGAATGTTACAAATTCTCATGGCCAATCCTGCAAGAAGTGGAAAGAACCGTTAAACCTAGAGAGTTTCGAAAGGAGAAGAAAATAAGATCAGCTGTCTCCTTGGATACACAATGCTAAAAGCCAGTGTAGAATTGGTTTAGAGGATGTTAAACATTTTAAACTACGGAAGCAGCAAGATCTTAACATTTATTTAAATATAACAAAACCCAAGTTAAATAAAATACAAAATGCTAAGTTCTTTTAAAAGACATGTTATTGAAAACAGTGCTGATAAAAAGGCAATGAATGTATGGGACTGGATTGAAAAGAAAAAAAAAAAAAGAGAGAGAATACTACACCAATTTATATTCCCTTTGAACTGTCTGTAATACAGACCTTAAAGTGCATTTTCAAACATATAGCATATCAAAGAAGCAGACATTTATTTCTAGCCATGGCACTTCTAGGCTTTTGGTAAACGAAACCAGAAATAGTCTAGTGGAACTGTGCTGTGCGATAAAGCATGTGCTGATGGATTCTGCACAACATCAGTAAACAATTGTTTTTTCTTTTAACCCAGGGATAGAATTTCAGCAGTAAACAAATGTCTTACATCTTGCATGAATTCTTCAACGGAGTCGAGGCAAACCTGTCGTTTCACACCTCCTGCATTTGCTATTCAAAGTCAAAATACAAGTCAGATTCCCCAAGATCTATGAGTTGCTATGTTTTTGATTATGACAACTATGATACACAAGGGTAAATCCAATACAACACAGCTTTCAGCTATAATCCCCCTGGAATCCACACCCGTTGTTATGAGGATAATTATCTGGGTATCCCCGAGGCCAATTTTTGTAGTTTTCATATAAAAACCACCTCTTGCATAAGACATGAAATTTAAAATCATCCCCTTCACAGATATCATTGAGTCACTCCATTACCTCTGGGACAGATATAAATTATGCATTCTTTGATTCTCTTTAAAATTTTAGATGCACAGGGGGACTGAGAAGCATCTAAATGGTACTAAAAATATAAGGCATTCAAGAAAGAAACAATCACTTGTATGGCATTAACTGCTACAGTGCTCCGAAGGCTCCCTGCCTGGTCAAGAAAAGCACATAAAGCACTGAAACATAGCAGCAGGCTTGCATGCTAATGGCTGCTAGTGACAAGGACTCATTGAATGTCACTGCTTCACATACTGCGTACTGTTCATTTTTCTTATCTGTGTGACCTCTCCTTTGAAATGACTGATGAAACTCCTGTGAATTAGCATCTCTGCTTCCGGGCATTTGCCACCAAGAAGGCATTCAGTAACATCTCTACTAAAATGCAAAAATGAAGCAGGAAAAACAAACCATCATCTCAACAAAAAAAAAGCAGTCACCATGTCTGTTAAAGGATACTTGGTCTACCCAGTGAAAGGAGTGCTTCGTCGAAGCTTTGTAAGGCTGGCTTTTACCTTGATGCCCTTTAAGAGCATTGGCTTGTCACAATACATGCATTCATACTGCATTGGCTAACATTTTCATAATTGGTGTGAATAAAAGGAAATAGCTGTTACTGCTAGAAAAAAAAAAAAAAAAACAACGAAATATCTCTGTTCTAGGGCCCTGCTGCTATGATGACCTATTTCACACTAGCATCTGTTCTGTTCTGATGAACCACTCCAGATGTAAGCTGGCAAAGCAGCACTACAAGTATGTTGCCCAGACATCCACTGTGCGCTGCAGATGTTTGGTTCCACACTTCACACTTAATGTGTGTCTGATTAATTTTTGCTTTATTATTTCAATTCCTAGGCCCACAGAATTTCCTATAAAGTTTGCAGGATCTGGATCCAAACTGCAACCATAAGGAGCAGCTCCTTCTGTGTTAGCAGCTTCATTAATGTCAGGAATAACAAGCTAAAAGTGCTTTGTTTAGAATTCCAAAATAAATGCAAACTTCAATAATCTATTATGCTTCTATATTATTTGCCTGAGGATTTAACACCACACTCATTTCAATTTCAAAATTACAGATGTTTGTAATATTCAGATGCACTGGTCTGACCAAAAATATTATGCCCATGCTCTGCCTCAAGCCCTTGACCTGAATGAGGTAAGTGACAGGGATATGAATGACTTGAGCAGAAAACCAAACACAAAAGTAGTTTTATCGTGAAGTACAATATTTCTTCTGTCACTTAGCCATTTTTTTTCCTCTCAAAATTACAGGGTAGACTGCAAATCTTCAAGGCTAGCAGCCACTACGACAGACTAAGTGCCATTTAAAAGAATAATAATTTATGACACGCCTTGGTAGAATAGCAGAGGTCACACAGAAGACTCCCCAGGGAGGGAAGGATGACAAAGGTTATGGGGATGACTAAAGACTAGCCTACAGGAAGGGATTTTCTTGGAAGGAAGATGTTTTGTTGCACAGCTTCATCCTACCTAATGCACAGGCACCTCATCCAAGCAAATAGCTCACATTTAAGGTAGCTGCGAGGCATCGCTTACAAATATGCTTCTGAAGTTCATGGTTTAGCAGCTTGGCCATGCACCAGGGCCCACAGAGCTGGGTCTGCCCACAGGGCATGATATGATGTACAGCAACAGATTTGGAGACCCTACCTCCCACAGCGGGTGGACTACATCTGAAGTATCTCCAGAGCTTTTGGAAGCTAGTCCCTAAAGAGATCTCATTGCCAGGACATTCAGTGCCGTTTTCAAATATTTTCCAGACCAACAGAGAGCGTTGTTTCTTTCAGCAGCAATTATAAGAGTTGGTGTAAGATGAGATCAAGCTGAGTGGACACAACAGAGGGAAGGGACACCATCCCGAGGGACCTGGAAAGTCTTGAGAAGTGGGCCCACATGGACCTAATGAGGTTCAACAAGGCCAAGTGGAAGATGTTGCACTGAGGTCAGGGCCATCCCACATATGAGTACAGATTGTTAGAAGAACTGAGAGCAGCCTTGTGGAGGGGGATTTGGGGATCCTGATGGATAACAAGATGGACACAAGCCAACAGTGTGCACTTGCAGCTCAGAAGGCCAACTGTAGTGCATCAAAATAGGGGTGCGCAGAAGGGAGAGGGAAGGGATTGGCCCCTCTACTCTGCCATTGTGAGGCCCCATCTGGAGTACTGCATCCAGGTCCCAGCACAAGAAGGATGTGGAGCTGTTGGAGTGGGTCCGGAGGAGAGTCATGAAGATGATGAGAGGGTTGAAGCACATCTCCTATGAAGAAAGGTTGAGGGAGCTGGGCTTCTTCAGCCTGGAGAAGGCTCCAGGGAGACTTCAAGTACTGGAAGGGAGCTTATAAACAGGAGAGACTGAATTTTACACCTGATAGTGACAGGACAAAGGGGAATGGCTCTAAACTTAAAAAAAGGGGGGAGATTTAGGTTAAATGTTATGAAGAATTCTTCACTCAGAGGGCAGTTAGACACTGTTATAGGCTGCCCTCTGAGAGGCTATAGATGCTCCATCCCCGGAGGAGTTCATGGCCAGGTTGGATGGGGCCGTGGGCAACCTGATCTCTTGGGTGGCAACCTTACCCTAGCAGGGGGGTTGGAATTAGGTGATCTTTAAGGTGCCTTCCAACCTAAGCCATTCTATGCTTCTATGATTCTAAGAAGAGCCTGTGATACAGTGCTGATAGATTCTCACAGGCAGTTATAAATTTGCACAGCAGCCATCAGTTTTGCAGCACTTTGGGCCACATTTTTCTTCCCTCAGCTCCTGTGCTCACCCCTTTCAACTGCAGCAAGTATAGGAAAAAAAAAAGAAAGAAAGAAAAAAAAAAAAAACAAGACAAGGATGAAGACAAGCAGGAACAACTCTTCTTGGCACAGCTCCACTCCGTGCAGCATCATTTCTGGGCTCATAAAATAAGCATTAAGTGGTGGGAGAAGCTGGCGCTGCGAACCTGGGGGTAACCAGCAGTGTCTGCAGAACATCAGAGCGATAAAGAAAAGCTTAACCTGAAGCCAGCATGCAATACAAGACAACTCTTATCTCTTCAGAAATGTGTGGCCATAACCGTTTGGGAAACTGACAGCTCCCAGCTGCTCCCAGTGAGTTTGGACAGTGCCTGCAGCCAGATCAATGGCTGGCGCTTGCTGATGGGGCTCTGAAGGGTGCAGCTGTAAGAAGGGCCAGGCAGGAAGCAGTTATGGAATGCTTTGGGTATAAAGGATTGCGCCTCGTTTCCTGCTGGATGACTGCAGAGCCCATCCTCCCGGTGTTCAGTTCTATGCTCACAAAGAAGATCCTACCTGCTGAGGGCAGGGTAATCGCCCAGGTAGATATTCCCATTTTCATTCAGAAATTCTCATCTATTTCCTGTACAAAAATAGGGCAATTTGCTGAAGGGGACGAGCCGCGGACATTAGGAGTGTCTGCATTCTCTTGTTCTGGCAGGCTCTGCTCTATTAGCATGGCTGATGAAGCCTTTTGCTGGCTGTTCAGATCACAGAAAAATTTTACACTCTCATAAACACAGGCAAATGACAGCAGAGCATGCCTCTGGGAGACCCAAGGGCAGAAGGTACCTGGGAGGTGGGACACGGCTGAGCCAGCCCCACATTACAGCGGTGTTTTATTCCATGCATCACCTGCAGGAAAAAGGGGAGGAGAGTTCATTGGAACATTGTGCACACAATGAATAACCCATGAGATGCCCCCTCCCAGGTGACAAATCCACAGGGCACGTTCTCTCGAGCTCTCTGAACCCAGCTGAAAAAGGCAAACGAGATTGTCAAGGCGTGCTTTGCCTAACATGTATTGTTGCTTCCCAGCACTAGGCCATGATGGGCTCTCCATGCGGGGTTTTCGTACTCTCTGGTGTTGGTTTTGTGTGCTCTGTCTTCCTTTATTAATTTTAAACAGAATGGGGGGATGTAAATTCACCATTGGGGATATGTCAGTGTTTGCTCAACATGCTCTATATACCTTTATTAATTTTGTATTGAATGGTGGATGTGATTTCACTCTAGGGGAAAATCAGTGATAGACAAAGGCCGTTCCCACTGCAGGGGAGCAGTGGGGAAGGGGAGATCATTTCTCTCTGGATTTGAGATGTGTGTGCTTTCAAGGATTTCTGAAGCTGAGGAACTTTTGTTGTCACGAACAGGCAGTTTCAGTGCCATGACCTACTGGTCTGAAGAGGTTGATTATCTTAATGTACCATTTGTTATGCAAGTCTTACAGCTTGCAGTACATTTTACAAGCAACAGACGATGCCTTTTTATAATGTGGGAATAGTACACATGGGGGGAAATTAAAAAGCTTTCAAAACTTAGAACAAGACCCTTTATTTTAATGGAGCAAAGGCATTTAAAATCTGTACCAACTACAAAAGTTTTGTTGTTTGACAAAGATTTGCAAGGTTTAGCATTGGACACAGTGCAAAAATTTCCTTGTCCTTCCCATTCCTACAGTAGGACCACATTGGACTGGGATAGCGCAGGAATGCTCGACTCCCCACACTGCTATTCCTTAAGGACTTATGGAGGTGTACTAAGAGCTGTTCACTTGTAGATAACTCTTTGCTACCTACCTTAAATTCACAGAATCACAGAGTTGTACGGGTTGGAAGGCACCTCTGGGGATTATCAAGTCCAACTCCCCTGCTAAAGCAGGTTCCCTACAGTAAGTTGCAAAGGAAGTTCCACAGACAGCTGTGATACGAAGGACACCTGATCAGAGAACTAAAGACCTATTTTCCTGATCAGAAGATGCTGCACTAAGATTTATACCAAAAATAAGGACGTGCTAGGATTTATATTGCTGAACAGTGCCTTTCCGAAATTACTGCTCATAACAAACTTGAAACGGTGAACTGAATTAATTACTTGTTTGATCAAAACGTGTTATAGACTTGAGAACTGAATTTTGGAGTAGCTGTTACTCACAGCACATGTTTATGGGACAAGTCATTCTTTCCCTAATCTGGTGCAGCTGGCACGCGAACTTCTCGCATGACTTTTTGCAGGGGGCAGAAAGTGTTTGTGCTAGGGCCAAAGAAGCATGGTTCCCATACTGAGCACTAGAAAGAGCAGATCTGCTTCAGCTGAAAAATGAGTAAGGGAAACAGGAAAGCAAGGGCTGAGGACTGCAGCTGGCTGCTATGGGCTTTACGGGTCAGTGCTGTTACACTCGCTAAATACAGCTCAATTCTGAGCTAGTGCAAGGGAAAGGAGGAAGGGTGGGATTTGGAAACCGGCTCACACCTGTCCGAGACAGTAACATACAACTTGGGAAAAAAGTAATAAATACCAGGTACATGTCACAGCACACAGTGCTAACAATCTGTAATGAAGGCAAATGCCTTGCTGTGCTGCAAGCAACCTGGGGTTCCCAGAGACTGAAGGCAGGCAGCAGGGAACAAGGGGACAAGGTTGGAACCCACTGCGCCCATAGAAGGCAACAGGAATTTCCCAGTCCTTCATCTGTTAGCTGCATCCTAGAAAAACTGCAGGTTGGCACTTGGTGTGAGCTTCTGTCCAAGTCTGCTAAAAATGGAACATGAACTAGAGCTCTGGTTTCTGTCCTTGGCTGTCTTGCAAACCATCATCTTTCTCTTCTTTCTTTCAGTGCCACCATGCATGAAACTCTGGAGGGGAATTTCATTCAGCCATGTAGCTATCCAGAATATACACACCGGAAGACTGTGCTACCATTTAAGAAGACCTGGATAGGCTGGGGAGTTGGGCAGGGAGCAGTCTGATGACATTTACCAAGAGCAAGTGTAGAGGAAGATTCCTCTGCAGTGTTATTCCTGCAGAGGAATAACTGCATGCATCAGTACAGGTTAAGGAATGACCCACTGGAGAAGACCTCTGAGGAGAAGGACCTGGAGGTCCAGGTAGGTTGACCATGAGCCAGCAGTATGCCCTTGTGGCCAAGAAGGCCAATAGTATCCTGAGGTGCATTAAAAAGACTGGCCAGCAGCTTAAGGGAGGTGTTTCTTCCCCATCAACTCTGCCCTGATGAGGCCACGTTTATAATAGTGTCTCTAGTTCTGAGCTCCCCAGGGATCATTTAGAAGGAGCCCAGTGGAGGGCTACAAAGATGATAAAGTGCCTGGAGCATTTCCCATATGAGAAAAGACTGAGTAACCTGGGTCTCCTCATCTTGGGGAAAAGAAGACTGAAGATAGGATCTGATTAATGTTTATAAATATCTGAAGGGAGCTGGGAGGCAAATGGAAAACAAAAACCATTGACATGGATGAGGCCAGGTTCTTCTTGGTGGTGCTTCGCAATAGTCAAGGAGTAATGACATAAAACTTGAACATAGTAAATCCTGTACAAACATGCAGAAGAACTTCTTTACAGTAAGGGTGACAGAGCAATGGAACAAACTGTCCAGAAAGTAGTGGAGTCTCTTTCTGTGGAGATATTCAAGACCACCTGGATACCTACCTGTGTCGTTATTGTAGGGTACCTGCTTTAGCACGGGGTTTGGACTCAGTGATCTCTTGAGGTCCCTTTCAACCCCTGCAAGTCCATGATTCTGTAATTCTCTCAAAATCCTATTTCTATATATACTGCATCCCAGAGCTTCCCATCCAGACCTCCAGTGTTGTCCACAAAATCTACTCTCTCCATGAGAATAAAGTTACTGTAGAATAAGGTAAAATGGAAGGGACCTCTGCTGCTCAAACAAGTTTCTCAGAGTCTTCTCCAGTTAAATTTTGAGTATGTCTGAAGGAACACCTCAGAGCTTCTCTGGGCAATTTGTGTTTGTGTTTGATCACACCCATGGTGATTTCTTTTTTTTTTCGTAATCAAAATTTCACCTGTCCCAAACTGCATCTGTTGCTCCTTGTCCTATCACCATGCACCTTTGACAAGTTTGGTTCTGACTTCTCTGTCCTTTCCTGCTAGGTAGCTGTAGGCAGCAGCAAGATCCCCCAGTGACTTTTTCTTCAACTGAACAGTCCCAGATCTTTCCAATTCTTCTCAGCCATCGTCTGCTCCATCCCCCCTGAGCATGTTGGTGACCTTCCATGGGACTTGCTTCAGCATGTCCACAACTTTCTGGTTTTTGAGTAGACCAAAACAAGACACAGTATTTCAGATATCATCTCACAAGTGCTGAATAGAGGCAAATAATCACTTCCTAAGTTATGTCCAGTTGAAAGCATCCAGGAAGCTGCAGTGCACAGAGCTAGAACAAGATGTCCTAGAAACACGTGCCCAAACATTAACTAAATATCCAGATTTTTGAAGTGTGTGAACTAGCACTGACACAAGGAGATGAGGGTCAGCAATGTGAGCCTAAACTAGCAGCAGGCAGATAGGTATGACAGACCAGCTAATTGAGAGAAGAAAGGTAGGGAACACCATCATATTTCAGAGCACATAACCATCTGAATATTAGTATGAGGCACCTACAACCAAGCTTAAATTACTGCTGATCCTAACAGGAATAAAAACAGCAGTAATTTGCCCATTACAATATAATAAGGCACTGTATCATACAAACACAGCTTTTTTTTTTTTAGTATCAGTGTACCCTGCCTAAGTGATGTACAATACCAGCATAAACAGGTCATAAAATGGGACAAAAGTGATATAAACCAATTGACTTTAGAGCCACTTCTGTAACATACTATCAAAAAAATAAAGGACTGTGATCCAGTCAATGTTTGTTAAGAGATGACATATATCTGTCTTCTATCCAGAGCAACAGTATGCTGCAAATAAAATCATCCATTGTTCTGCCATATTACATCTCCAATACACAATGTTGCATCCTCCATATACCTGGTAATGAGACCACTAGGAACAGGAGGAAAGAATTTCTAAGAGGAAGCAGCAAATAAGCACACATGCACATGAGAGGAAAAATAGTAATCCATCTACCACCCTTCTAAATAACTCTCTCAGCAAAAAGCCATTTTAGTATTAAGACCATGAAAACAGTAACTCTAGAAAAAACAAAAGCCCGGAGCAGAATGTTTTTATCAGGAGTGCAAGTGCTGGGTCTATTAAAAAAAAGTAACTTTGCATTATCGTTGCTTTTTTATGATGGGAAAAGCACCATAAAAGTGAGTCAGTATCCAGAGCTGATCCTAAGGAGCAATGGAAAGCAAGACTTGGTTTTATTCATTCTCTGTAGCTGGAAGAAAAGAATGAGAAGAAATAGCAAAGGTTCTTGATCATTGCAATGATTTGGGAAATCTGCACATGAAATATAAATTCTGGTTAATTAAGATATTATTCAGATGAGTAACTCTCTGTCACAGATAATCCTCTGCCAACACAGATCTACTATACGGACAAGACTTCCAACAACTCCCCTCTGTGTCAGCAATATTCCCCATCACTTCCATTTTCCTGGAAAAAAAAAAGGCACTGTGTTATCAGAACTTAATGAGTCAGTATAAGCTCACTCCTTTTTTTTATTTTTTTGCTTTAACTTTATCCTCTCTTGCAAAAGGCTTATTCTGATTTCTTTTGATACTGGTTTCTTAAAGAGCTTTACTGATGATAAAGTCCTGCCACTGACCCAGCAAAATTAATGCACTGATGGTATCAGCACAATACTTGTAAGCAAAGGAAAGTGGTCTTTCGGATAGAACTACTTTTTCTCAAACCAAGGTCTGTTGCTACGTTTATGTATATTCAAAATAATCTGATGGGACTGGGGCCACAAAGTGGACTCTGTGGCCAGAGGAAGTTAACTACAAATAACGTTGAAAACTCATGTCCTAAACTATTTAAAGTATAGAAGAGCAAAGCCAGGATTTGAAAGCACATTCTTTCTTTGGATTAGAGGCAGGAGGAATGAGCAGTGCTTGTGAGGGCTCCCAGAGGCTATTTCTCACTAAATAAACTGCTGGGATCAAGATTTGCTGAAGCTTCTTGATGGCCTTCACTTCTGCTCTCAGTTGTGTGTTGGGTAATTAGGCCTGGAGGGGACACCTGCATGTCTCGCTATGCCAGCATTCACCTCCGATAGGTTCTGCATGAGATGAGAAGAAGCTTTCTGGCTATCCATCAGCAAGACTGAGCGAGGACACCTGAGGGATTCTGCAACTTCACACTATTGCAGTAATGAGTGGGGAAATGGCCCTGGTGGAAGGAAGGGTCATTATTTTTCAGAACAGTTTCCCTGCCCACATAACCTAGCCTGCACACTTCAATTTTAACAAGCTGTTCTGTAGGCAGAAATCAGTCTGACAAGGACTTTGAGAAACAAAAGTATAATTAGGATCCTAAAACATCTCCAGTTACATGTTGGCTGTGCCTTTGCAATGTTACCACTGATTTGGAGCCAGCAACTAGTGGCAAAAAAGCTTGAATAAAAATATATTTTTTTAAAAAAAAGCAATCCTCCCCACACACTTCAGTGTACGCAAAGAATCATAGAATCACAGAATCAGTAAGGTTGAAACAGACCTCTAAGATCACGTAGTTCAACCATCTACCTACCACCAATATTGCCCATTAACTATATCTTAACTACACCTATGTCTGTTGGTGCCACATCTATGCATTTCTTTAACACCTCCAGGGACAGAGACCTCCCCGGGCAGCCTGTTCCAGTGTCTGAACACTCTTTTGGAGAATTTTTTCCTAATACACAACCTAAATCTCCCCTGGCACAACTTGAGGCCTTTTCCTCTTGTCCTATCAAATTTCAGGCTGTATCTTCCAAGGAAGAATTTTAAAGGTATCTTTTCACATATCCACAGCTTTGCATATCCAAAGATGCTGCAAAACCAGCCTGTGTGCACAGAGCACCAAATAGCAGCAAGAATTCTTGACTGGAATTAATCCTTGAAGCACTTGTCCTTGCTCATATAGTAGCATTGCAAATTGTTTGCACTCCAGAAACTACAGTCACGCAAATTAAGGTCACGTTTTGAACAAAGCAGATTATTCCTGTGCCTGCAACTGACTTGTATGTGTATTTGTAATGGGCCCATCAGTAAGACATTTGTGCCATGAGCTAATAATGAATATAATGATGGAATAATAGCAAAGTTACATGCACAGACAGGCCTTCCATGGACTGAAGACTGTGCAAGTGCAAAGAGAGGTCACCACTGGAGAATATGGAGACAAAGTCTCCTGTAGCCTTGTTGTAAGAACCATATTTTCAAGGAACAGGAGCCATTTTTTTGCAGCTGAACTGCTGTGGTTGCAAGATCACAAAAACAAGACGTTTGTGAGAGAATAAATGTTTCAAAAGGCATTTCCAAAAACAGTAGTAGTCTGAACGCACTGCAGCCCATGGTTTGTTTTGCACCCCACAAATGCAAGCTAACAGAGAAGTGAGGCACTTCTCTGATCTACAAATCCTATTTTTGTTCATTTGCAAAAATAAATATCCAGATTTCTGCAAAAATCATTTCACTTAAAGGTTTGAAGAAATTCCTCCTGTTTAATTAAAAATATAAGTGAATATCCAACATTAATAAAAGTAGGAAGAAAATCTGTTTTGTTTTGTTTTCCTGGAATCTGCCACCTTTACAATCAGCTTGTTAATAATACGAGCTTCCATCTGTCAGCAGCTCCACAGCATATATATGCAGTGCTTTAAATATAGAAGAGGATATAAAGTCCCTCAGAGAATCCACGCTACTCTGTTAAGGGCATATTTTGATGATGTTTCCTACAAGTTTCTAGTCGTGGCTGTGTCAGCAAGCTCTGGCACAAAAGACCAGACAGATGCACGTTGACTAGACAGTATGTGAAGAGGAGTCAGGTTAAGGACAGCACTGGGGCCAGAACTATTGCTTCTGCACTGGAAATAAGGCTGTAATTTCTAAAGCATCCGCAGGATAACGTCCCTCAGGAAGAGAAACAGAACAATAAAAAATAATATTAAAAAAAAAAAAAAACAAAAAAAAACCAAACCACAGTCTTTAAACCTATTTTTCTCAAGGTAATAGAATCATTAAGGTTGGAAAAGACCAATAAGATCTTGTCCACACATTGACCCATTACCACCATGCCCACTAACCATTTCTCATTGTAAGAAGAATTATACGTAAGACGGGGGAGAGGAAAAGGCTTCCAAATTCTCACAGCAATTTTGAGGACACTATCACAGAATCTGTGCTTTAATGGCCAGATCCCAATTGCTCATATGCCTGTAAATTGGATTGTACAGTTCTGTTGCACCCACTTTCATGTTCAAGGATATATGGCTAGACACTTGAAGATTTGAAGCAGTTACTTTACTCATTGCATAAATTTTATCCAGGTAATCAGAAATGTTCTATTCCAAATAGAATCCAAGAACCTGCAATAGTTGATACATATTTGTAGGAGATTTTGTAAAACTTTTATGACAAAAAGTTCTTTAAAAATTTACAATTTTTAATTTTTTTCCCCCACTGAACAGCTCAGTGAAGTGTGTCCCAGACAGAGGCCCATAAGGGGCCAAAACACTGGTTATTTGTTCTCTTTTGCTCTTAACAAATGAAGCAAAATACAGCTAATACATTATGCATGTCTTCAAGCATATTTTTATTTGGGCTGTTTTGGTTTGTTGTGCCTTGGGAACTTTCATTTTGTTTTGCTGTGCCTTGGGAACTCTGATTTTATTTTTTCTGGTTAATAATAAAATTGAAATATTAGGGCAGAACATCAACCAATCCACAGGGCATGAGATTTTTCTAAGTTTCAATGAAACAGTCTCTCAATCTCTTTTCCACTCTGTTATCTTATCAGCCACCAAACTGCTCTCAACAAGCTGACCTGTCAGAAAAGCAGAGCAGGCCAGTTGCTATTAGTCATTTCATTTCCTATAACGACGATCTGTTGCTTCACCAGTGAATAAGATATACTGTTCCAGCAACATGCTATAGCATCCTACAGTTAAATTAAAAAAGCAAAAGACAGTTGTCTGCCACAAGGAATTTAGTCCTGTTTCAGAAGTGAAATAGTGAAGGAGAGTGGCAAAGTGAAAGGGAGAAGGAAAGGGAAGGAAGGAGGACAAGGTTGATGAGACTGGATATACATTGACTACATTCACATACCAGTGCTAGTTTTGTATTTTATTTTGGGCGGTGATTTTTTTTTTTTTTTTTTTTTTTTTTGTCAGTTAGCAGGAATTTGTGTTCTCCTGGCAGAATATGAGAAAGGTAAGGAGTAAGTATAGGTGAAGGAAAGTGAGACCAAAGAGATGGGCTATAAGGCAGCAGGTGATGGATTCTGATGCTTCTGAAGGGCTACCAAGCGTCTCTCAGTTAAACCATCGAGTCATAGCAGCTCCTGTTTTCTCCTCTCTGCACTCTTCTCAGTTGTACTCGGTCATACAGTCATCCTCTTGCTGTGAGGCATCCCTCATATACAGCTCACGTATCAGGGAATCACGCTCTGGTATGCTTGAACTGAGCAGGAACTTTCCTGGCTCATTGCCTGGGAATGAGCTGAGAAAGGCTGGGAAGATAGAAAGGAGAGCCCGAATAGGAATTCCCACTGGCAACCTGGTATTCCTTCTCTGATGAAGCTTCCCATGGTACGTCATATAGTTCCTGACAGGTCCGTAACCAATTCAAGAGGCTATTACAAACTACAGACTGAAACCCAAGCCTCTGAACTGCCTTTTTTGTGATGTTACTTGCTCTTAGGGATGATAATTCCCAGCGCATGGTTTGCAGATGCAACCAGCTGAGATCATGCTGGTCTAAAAGACAGCTGGCAGATCTGCTCTGCTTAACTCCGGACTTCCTACTAGGCTGCAGATCTTCCAGTGGGCATTTCAAGTGTCCATCAGACACAGAGCAAAAACAAGCTGAAAAAAAAATGAAGACTAAAATTCTGACGCCTGAGATAGGCCCTGAATCAAAGCTGACCTGTAGATGAACCTCACAAACTCACAGTATATCTAATATGTGCAGTATTAGTCACACATTTAAGATGCCGTTTATCCATATTTTGCCATGTCAGTATGTATATTCTGGTGTTTAACTACAGAAGCTCTGTTATAATGCTTATTGTCCAGTAATAATGGTCAAATTGTATTTTTTTTGATCACAAAAGAACTGATGATGGTAAGGTATTAGGGCAATTGGTGATGTACCTTTCTTAATCAGCATCACTAACCTCAGGTAGTGATGATTAGATGCATTATCTTGCTTATTTTCTTTAATGTTAAGCTTATTTTTTGACTATTGGAACTGCTTTATTTTTCATATTATTTTGAAATAGACAGTAAAATAAGCTTATCCGTTTTGTTGTCCTTCCTGTAAACCCCACCACCTGGCAAAACAGAGGCCAAGACAAAAAAAAATGCACCTCTGGGGGGGGCTCTGAGAAGAGTATCTTTTCACAGCTTTAGTCCTAAACATTGCCAGTGACTTGTGCTTTTTAAGACTAAAAGCAATAGCCATGTAAGCAACAGCTTTGAAGCCGGTGTCAGTTCAGAGACATCACCTGACTGTCCTATAACAGGTGCTGCCCAAACTCAGAACCAGGACTTGGCTGGAAACCTGGGGCAGCATCGACCTTTCAAACTGCTGCATCACTGCTACAACAAAGCATGGGATAAAGCTAGGCTGCCAGGAGCTGATTTTGTCCTCTGTTATGCATCTATACTAGGCTGACTGCTGTTGCAGAGAAAAAAATGTCTTGAAACAAACACAGAGCCAGAAAACCAACTTATTTAAGAAACAAAAATGGTATAGACAGCATTAGATTACTCACATGGCCAAAAACCTGAGCACATGTTTAGATAAGATAGTTTCTCACCTACCTCAGCCTCCCTGTAACTCAAATTAAGCTCAGGCAAACAGCCAGCCTTTCTCATTCCTTTCCTGCTGAAGCTATACTGGCATGTGGATGGATTCCCTCTCCCCTTTGTCCTATCTGGGATTCATTCTAGTTCATCCTCCTATAGAGGATTTTGGAAGTCCAGCTGCACCAGCCTTTCCCTGGCTTGACAGACGGCCTCAGCACACTCCCTCCTAACTCCAACCAGGCTGCCCTGGTCACAAGGTGCAGTGCACCACTGGCTTAACCTGGGGCCTCAAAGTTCCTTAGCGGCATCAGTGTACCACCGCAAGTGATATCATTGACTCTGTCTCTTAATGAATTTAACGAGTCTGCAAATGGCATCCCGCCATAGTGACACGTTGGAAAAGAAATGACTCGCTACTTTCCTTGACTCTGCTGCTTGGGATGGACAAGTCCAAAGGTGAGCCCTCTCTTTTTGGCTTTGCCACTCTTCCAGTTCTTTCCTTAGTTACTCTCCTACTTTAGTGGATCAAAACTTAATTTGAACTTTCCAGGATATTCAACTGGGGGAAAAGAAAACCCTATTAAAATGTGACATTTCACAAAACACTACCATGGATTACACCTTAATCAATTTTAACTTCATAACCTTGGTGCTTCACTGTTCCCCTTTACAAGGAATTAAGTCAGCCATCACATGCTAATTCTCATAAAACAAATGTAATATCCCTTTCCTACCACTTTTGTTGTAGTTGTTGTTTGTTTTTCTTTCTGGTGTCCATATATCAGAACAGAGATTCTTTAAATGGTATTCAGAAAAGCTTACAATTATTAGTGTTTGCTTTCCTTTATCACCGTGCTAAGGTTTCACTCCACTGATACAGAGGTACTGTTTTTCCAGCTGGAAGCCAGACCAAGACACAGCAATAGAAGCAGCGGCCAGATCCCACTGGACAGCCACAGACTTTCAAAGCTGTTGTGAGCATGAACTCATTTAAAAATTCATTTAAGAACCATTAAAATTAATTACAAAAAAGAGTAAGAAAGCTTACCTTACTAACAGCTTTACGGTCTGTACTGTATCTCATCTCTCAGCCTGGATCCCAGATGGTCAGAGAACTAAATTGGTATTTGAGTTTTAATTATTCTTGTTATTATATTGAAGATATGTCTGGAGACATATTATGAAGCTTCTTATGAATGGCCAGGAAGCAGGCACACATAAAGACCATCCAAAAGGCCTCGTCACACCTTGTGTTCTGGGTCAGGTGGTTGAACTTTCCCATGCAGATCTGCTGCGATTAGGAGAGCTACAGGCAAACCACGTGGCCGAAAGTTCCTTAATGGCATCCGTGTACCACTGCAAGTGATAAATTTGCTCTGTCTCTTAATGAATCTAATGTATTGGGGACTGGCACCCTGCCATACTGGCATTGCTTGAGGTTGGAGAAGAAATGGGTCAATTTCCTTGACTCTGCTGCAATACTTGGGCTGGATAAGTCCAAGCAGCCGAAAAACCCATGCCCAGCCAACATGCATACATCATGCTCCCTATCAGAGCTGTGTCTGGGAATTTTGCTTGCAATGCTTTCCAGATACTCATAGAGGCTCTCAAACTGGCCAACAGTGCCTCACATGAAGCTGATTATTGTGCTAATTAGATGTGCTGGCCTGATTCTTAGTGCTATTCCACTTCACTCAAATAGAGTGAGCTAAGTGTGGAAAGAGCATCCTGCAGACAGCACATGGGCTGAAAGACTCCGTCCTGGCACTCCTCTGCTCCCCAGTGCTCACCCCACACTCACCATAAAAGCGTCACTGAGAGCTTAATGCATCAGGTGGGGGGTCCCAACCAGCTGCAGGATGCAGAAGGGCTGGCAGCATCAGCCACCCCAAGGACAGGAAAACAGCTCAGGCTGTCAGACCAGGCAAGGAAAGCAAAGTGTCAGACAGACACCCACGTCAAAATCTTGTTTGGCTGGTGTTATCAGAGATAGATATTTCAGTTGCCTTTGCCATATTATTAATTCATGCCCTCTCCATGCATCATTGACTGACTTAGAGTTGCACAGAACCCAAACATATATTAAAAATACTACCACTGCATAAACAGCTCATTAAAATGGATTTAAAATGGGGCCTATAAAACGAAAATAAACAAATCTAAACCAAGGGTAGAATGCCCTTAAAATTAGAGATATATGCTTGGCTGGAGAAAACAAACGAGAGACAGTTTTCCCGTTTCAGCCATGCAGATGTACTCACCCAACTGTGTGTCCTGCTACAACTGAAAGGCAGATCCAATGTGATTCCTTTGTAGGCAAATAACAATCTCCTTAGCTCCAGAGACAACTGAAAATAAATGGAATTTGAATATTTGATAGTTTGGCTAGATTATTCCAAACAGACTATTTTTTCTAATTCCACAAAATAGGTCCCTTTAAGGATATTCTTACACCCTCAGCAGTAGTGCTGCGCTTCATCTGTCTATTATCTAAGCTGCAAAGTGTGAGACACAGATGGCTCTGCTCCATGAGAAAGAAGTTTGTTGTCTTTCTGTAAGGCAGTGCCCACACTAAGAAAGACTGCGTTCCAGAAACTGATTTACCTAAGTCAGAGGGTAACATGTTGCCAAAAGCCTCCAAGACGGGGTTTTAGCCTTAGTGCAACTAAAGAGACATGGGCTTTACAGCAATATTTGCCATTTTGAAGTGTTTAGGATACCATAATAAAGCAAGGCACTGAGGTGTTCCTCTGTCCACTATGAATGCAAATGGAGGATTTGATTTTCTATAGTGTTTTAAAGACATATTTGCAACCAGACTTACAGATCACAATTAGCAGATAAGTGACCTAGCCAAAATGAAGATAGACGTTTAATGCAGCAAGTTCAGTATGACATTTAATGGTTTGGAAATCTTCCCTTCTATCTAGCAGCCAGGGTCAGCATCTGCCTATTCATCTTTTTCAAACAATAAACACATCAGTTGAAGGCATAATATTGTATTATTATGGGACTCACTACTGAAAGGTATGTGGCAACAATAAAAATGCAGAGTATTTACTGCTTAATATGCCTGAGATCCAGCACTTTCCAGCTTAATGCATTATTACTGGGAACATTAGTTTCAATATCTAATTTCCAAGGGATGTGAAATGTTCAAACCCAAGTGGAAGAGAAAATGAACTAGCCCAAACCATCACATTTTGAACAGCATTTTTAAATAACAGTTTTTCCATTCTAATGTATCTAATGCACTGTATCTACAGTTCTGAAACAAACTCCCTCATTTTGCCTTCTATTTTTTTTATTCATTATCCCCTTTTGGAAAGGATGCATCACAAAAATCTCTTCTGTAGTGTTTTAGGAAGCGAGCAATTTTCTGTTATTTTAATAACGCCACAAAGAGCACTAAATTTCTCAGCATCTATGATACAAGGATTTACCAGTTATTTCCTCCCAATGTTTTTTGAAACCTCCTTTTCCACTGGGACCCTTGGTAAACCACAGCACTTCCCACTGTAGGCTGAGACATCAAGCATAACAAAAGAGAAGGAGCAGTTATTCCCCAGCTCTACAGCTCCAGCATGATTCATGGGGGGAAATTTACTCCTGCTTCTAACCAGATGTCATGGCAGAAGAAGTGGACACACCCTCAGCAGATGGGCCCTCAACTGTCTTGATGTTGACAAAACACGTTTCCATTAAATTTTATGTCCAGAATGACCCACTTCCACTTCTCACACAATTGATGCCATATCCCAGCAAAGGCTGTTCATCTTTTCCCTTAGCTGTTGTAAGCTTTACAGAATTGGAAAAAGCCTGCTAGGCCAGAGGGACCTTTGTAATTACATAACAGCTCAGCACTCTTCCCAGAAGAAATTCTTCCAACATTGCTACTATAAAAAGAGGGGGCTTCACACTTTTATCCTACTTTTGACCTAAACTATCCACAGCAAATAACAGAAGGAGTATTTTTTATACTCAGTACTGTCATTAGGAAATACACTGCGTAACAGGCAAAACATAACAAGATTTTTTTCAGGAAATATCCCTCAGCCCATGTGTGTGAATGACCCATGTTTGCTGCTGGTAACAGCTTATCCTGACATTCTTGAAAAGCTGGAGATTTGTGCTACTCTTACTAACTGAGTACTTGCTGAAGAAAAAAACTACATATGTTGTATGAGTTAGAAAACAACTTTGAAATAAACCAATCTACCTTTAGCTTTAATGCATACCAAATGACATGCTTGCTAGCATGATTAATCATAGAATCATCACAGAATCAAAGGATCATACAATAGCCTGGGTTGAAAAGACCACGATGATCATCTAATTTCAGCCCCCTTGCTGTGTGCAGGGTTGCCAACCAGTACACCAGGCTGCCCAGAGCCACATCCAGCCTGGTAATAGAATCACAGAATCACCAAGGTTGGAAAAGACCTACAAGATCACCCAGTACAACCATCCACCTACTACAGTATTTCCCACTAAGACATGACCCTCAGTAGAACATCTAAATCTTTCTTGAACACCTCCAGGGACAGTGACTCCACCACCTCCCTGGGAACCTCTGATTCTCTGACCTGCTACTGTAATTGGATTAAAATTGGATTAAAATATCTAACTGTTATTATTTTTGAAGGGAAATACAGCTTGGAGTTTGGAACATTGTGAGGGCTTCCATCCTTCCTTTGGCCAACATAGAGCTCTGCTGCACAGCCAGAAGAACACTCATCTTTCATGACAAAGCCACTTCCACATTATAGTCTTCTATAGTAATCTCACATGATGTCAGAAGTGCTGCTTTACGTCTTGGGAATAATTTGTCTGGATAAATAGAATCCATAAAGCAATATGAAGAAACATTTTACCAAGGACAAATGTCGTCTTGTGGATTTTTTTTACACTAGTAATAATTACTTCCGTGCTCTTTTTTTTTTTTAACATGGCCCCAAAAGAGGAGTTTTAAATGATGTTATTAAATTGATGAATTTGTGCTCATATGAAGGGAGTCAGAAGCCACTGTTTCACATCTGCTGTTTTTATTCTGTGGTTTCCAGGCCCAGGGTTTCCAGTCAGCTGAGGAGCACTCAGCCCCTCCTGCTTTCTTTTCCCTTTCTCCCTACCAAAAATAGGAAAAGAGCCAACCCACAGATATCCAAGTTAAAATATACTCAACCTGTACTATTTTGGAAATACTCAACATTTTGATATCTCTTTAAAATTTTCAGAATGTTGTGCCTTTTATTTTTTCTTTTTTTTTCTTTTTTTTCCAGCCCCTAGAAGACAAAACACTCAAACAGTTCATTTTCAAACCCTTTATAGTTAGTGGTAAATATTTAAACTGTCTTTTGTCAGGTTCTCTGGCAACATGAACTGCCTAGAACTTCTTCTCATGGGGTCCATGTCCTCAAAATTGTACTCACCCACAACAGGGTGAAAATAGCAGGTGAATATGCAAGGCCAGTATTACTTATGGTAGTAACTAGCACTCTTCAGCATGTTGCTTAATCCAACACAGCAATACAGACCATACACAGTAGTGCCTTCTTGATGAAGCTATGGCATCTTGAAGTCGTAACAACTTTTATAGCATGTCCTTGAAATGTCCTGTTCCTTTCATCACTGCTGAGAAAATATCACAATCCCTTTATTTTTCTACCCATAATGATAGGGCAAGCAGTGCTGAGAAAAAAAAATGCAATCACAATAACAGAGGAAGAAAACATGATTCATGGGCACAGAAAGTAAATCACTAGGAAAGTCTGTCTTGTCCTCCTTTTTATTTTACTCATAGGTCAAGCGATCTTAATGAAGCTTCCTCCACATGTGCTTTATTGTTTGCTCTTATATAGAGCAGTTATTTCAAACTCCTTATTTCCTTTTAAAAACCATACTAAAAGAAAGTCCTGTATGGGTTAACTGGGTCCTTGCTGAAAACCTGCTACATTTACAAGTATCTGTACTCTACTCTATGATTTACCTGCCATCACCACGTAAAGTTGCTGATGGAAATCAGTGAATGATGATGATTCCCTACCAAGTAATCTTCTTCAGGCAAGGGAATGACCTGGTACCCAAGAGCCTAACTTCCCTCTAACTTCCTGCATACAAATGGAGGTCGATAGCTCCCCTCAATGTTATCTGTTTACTAAAACAAAGGAGACAAATTACCCTATTACGATTCCATACACTAATTTGAAGCTGGATTAAAGCCAGGTCAAGAATCAAGCGAGCCTTGCTTGCTATTCATTTAGTCAGGGACCCTTATCTAGTTGGAGAAGCAATGGAGAAAAAGCCTGTAGGCAAGAGAGAGGAAAGGGGGTTAAGAAGGAGGGAACAAAGTTATGTCTGCAGCCTGGAGATGTTGCTCCTACCTTAACCCAGCTTTCCTGCCTGGCAACCATTCCAAAAACAACTCAGTGTACAGAATACATTCCCAGGGTCCCTGACCAGCCAGGTGCATCCCTGACCAGCCCATGCCACTACTACCTTTACTCTGCCCATTTTCTCCATCATTTGGCAAACTTGTTCACCTCCTCTGTAATTCTCTACACTTTGTTCCTCTACCTATTCCTTCAGTTTTTCTTCTTTCAAGGGACCCTTTGCCATTCCTTTCCCTTCCTCTGATCTTCACTCTCAGCATGATGATGATGAAAATGAAACAACAGCTATGTCTGAACATCATTTGCCAAACCATTCCCTCCTTCACTCTGTCTACAAAGCTAGGGCCCAACCCCCCCCCCCCCCCCCCCCCCACCGGCCTAAAATGCTTGTTCTTATCCCTTTTGATAAAAAATTCTTCCAGAATGGTATCTCAAATTCCTGAGACACCAATCTTGACAGGGGAACCAGCTTATAGCCACATACAAACAAAAAAGGCCAGCAAAGAAATGTGGAGTACTTAAATACAAATCACTAATGCTGATCCATCAGCAATCTTTTTTCAGATCACAGTACAGAGATAACAAGATAAGAAAAAGAAGTCAGTACACAAATCTGACCAAGATGCAAATTTAGGTCAAATCATATCCTGAAATAAACACACACATTTCCACTGAGTCACAGCATCTGGATGAAAAGCTAATTCATGTTTTAACTTTGTTTAATATTCTGAACACAGGAAATCTAATGATGACCAACAAGTAGTTTTTCACCTGATGTTCAAAGCAGATGAATGGTGAGCATTCTCTACTGAAATCTGCCTTTGACATCTTCTCTAGTGATGCTGAACCTCCTGGGCTTATGCAAGGTGCATAACAGAAAATTTACACTAACCCAAAAGATCTACAAAGTGAATGGACTCAATAAAACCCCAAACATCTGAAGCTGAATTGCTTAAGTTTATTGACTGTACGTAGACCCATGGTGGTGAAATTCCTATAGATGTTACAGTACTTGGTGATATTTTTTCTTTTATGTTTTTTCTTGTTTCTGGGGCAGTCCACTGACTAAAGGCACGCATAGTCCATTACATTTTTACTTCACTTTTTATGAAATATATGTTCATTACGTTTTATTTTTAAAGGAAACTTCAATTCTGGACTTATCTGGCTGTTTTGGAAAGTGGAATTAGAAGAATGACATGCCCTTTTACAGATGGTGCATTGAATCCTTCCATGTCTGCTCACTGCACCTCTAAGCTCCAACTACCAGGAAGAAACTCAAAACAATTTCTTCTCCTAATCCACGCAATCTACCTTCTTTTCTAAAAAGCTACTGAAAACAGTAATGTCACAAATCTCTTTTTCAGACCAAAAGCCTTGCAACATCTGTTTAGCACATGCAGAATACCAAAAGAACCCAGTACCAATACATGTCAGAACCTTAATAACAGAGAGCTATGGTAGGAGCATCTCAGAAAGTATCAGCCACATTAACAGGAGCAGACTATTGAGGCAGTTCTCTAAAATGCTGCTGAAGGACTTGTAGGCATTTAGGCACCATTTAGACATATTTATTTCTTGATAAATATACTACTTCCTACATAAACTCTGCAAATTATCCATCAGTAGTAGACAAGAACTGTTTTATTTGAACCTGCAAAAACAGATCCCTTAAGGTAAATAATTACACCTCTGCTTTTTTTGTTTTTTAATTTTATTTTCAATTCTTTTTGTAATCTTGAGATGGAATGTCTCCTATTTCCCTGGGCCTACATTTTAAATAAACAGTCAGTGACATCTCCTGCCAAGTCTCTCCAGACGATGAGGACACACCAAGTATTTCTGGACTTCCTTGGAAGTGAAAGATGTGGGTGACACACCCAGAATCACCAAGGACTTGCATCATTGCTCTGAGCACATTTCCATCTCCACTGGAAAAACTGGAGCTGTTTGTTGCTAGTTTTTATCTGTCAAGTTCCTGCTTGTAAGATTCTTGGCAAAAGGAGTTTCACTTAAGCTTTTACAGACAGGATTCTTGCTGTTTAAAACTTATTTTCAACTATATTTCATTTCACTCATTTTCTGTACTCCTTCCATCAGCACAGACCATGCTGTAACAATCAGCTACTATTCACTTTTCAAAACAAGAACGTTTCCAGCAGCACGAAGCTTTGCCCAGAGACTCAGAGGCTCAACCTCTGGCACTTATCTACTCCTCACATTACAATGAACAGAATGCAGAAGTTCTACAAAGACTTTAGCATGAATTGCATATCTAATTTTTATTCCTCCTTACTTATATTGAAGAAAATTTCCTAAGTAGAGTGGATCTAAGAAACCCTTGAAATGCTAACTGCTTTCTGCAAATGAAAGCAGGCCAATAGAATGGGAACTATTTGCATTTAGAAGTATTGTTATAGGCAGCAATAGGTTAAGAGAGAATAGGGCCCAAATCCAACTGAAACAAAAGGTTTTGAGAGAAAAATTGCTATTTTTCCATCCTCACAAATACTCCAGTTCCAGTCTCCTTGCTGTATAATGTCCTTCCCAAAAAGCTCCAGGATTCCTTTCAGACCCCATCCCACACTCTTCTGGAGCCGTGGGTTCTGGGTTTCATTTCAGTCCATTGGCACTCTCTTCCTTACATGTATCATTAAAGAACCTGTGTGGGAGAACCTCTGTTTAAATCCATCTGCGTTCAACAATGGCAATAAAAAATGATTGCATGCTTAAGCTTATAGAAAGCCAAGCACAAGATCTGGGCCAGTATTTTTTTAATCAAATAATTGCTACTCAGGCAAGACTTTCTGTGTAAAAATTATTTCTTTTAAAAAGCCAAAAACATATTTGAATGAAATCAAGCACTCAAATGACTTTATTTAATGCCCATCATAATATTATATTATAAATATGTTGGAATATTTCTTTAGCTTTGTATATATTTTCTTTTCTAATCACACCACTAGAAAAATAATACCACACTCTGGGATAAAAGAAAAACACTGCTATTGGAAAGAAGCTTCTTCTTTAGCTTGCCAAGCAGCTACCAGCCTTCCAAGTAGCAGAAACAGCATACAGTAGGGTTGCTATACAACCTAATCAGTGGAACTTGGAGAATTGCTTTGCCATTTCCAAACGTATAATGACTGTTCTGAAATGGCCATGTTTTGCATGAGGAGGATTGGAAGGGAAGCAGGTGGCTACTAACAGCAGCAAACACCGAGCTGCTGATAGAGAGGGAACACGAGGAGGGCAAGATCATGATGCCAGAGTATTTCACTTCTTTATGACCATCTTAGAAATGGACTGGCACAGGGAAAAGACAGCTCTGTTGAGACGCATCATCTGCCCACTGCAACTCTATTCTCCAAAGGTTTTTACCTTTCCAAAATGCTGTAGTAACTATCTGGCCAGATTGATTTCTTGTTTTCCCCTGATGATTTCATTGTAATAAAATTTCACACAGAGAAGTGCTACAAGTGATGGGTCACAAAAGACATCTGTAAGAACTCATTGTTAAAATTCAGGCAGTATAAAGGAGAGAAGGAGAGGAAAGGAGTTTAAAAATAAAAGAAAATTGAGGTTATTTACTTGTTTCTTATAGGCTTGGATTACGTTAAGGATATAATGAAATCTATCATACCATCTAGACATGGCAATGTCTGTACTTCATCAAAATATTTGTAAACAGAAGCCTCTTTTATCTATAGAATCTATCAAATTCTACTCACCATGAGATAATTTCAGAAAGATTTTCCAGAAAGAGGATGCTCTTAGACTCCATAAAATACAGCCTGCCTGCTCTGCTCACAGTTCAAATTACCAATCTAAACACTAACTATCAATAAAATCAAGTATATTTTTTTTCTTCAGGAAAAAAAAAAAAAAAAAAAAAAAAAAGCAGCAACTAGGCTCTGTTAGCTGGAAGAATATTTCCTTGGAAAATCCCCATTTCTACCTACCCCCTATCACCACATAAGGGCTGCAGAGTTGGGAAATAATTCACACAGAAAGTCAACCACAACATCAGCCGGAGGTGAGATGCTCACTTTACTTATCCATGAACATGCAGATGCAGTACTTTTGTTTCGTTAACTTATGCCTGCTGTCTTTTTTTCTGGGGATTGTGCCTTTTTATGCAGGCCACCAATAAATGGAAAGCAAGATTAAAGAGTAGCACAAACATGCCCAACAAGTGCCCTTAATTTGCTTGCCTCTATTCTTAGAGTTTGGAGAAGGCGTTCATGTTAAAAGGGAAAATCATATTAACAGTGTTCCTGCTTCTACCCCTCTGCAGGCTAATGCACTCTTGAACATATATTTCTTCAAAAGACCAGAAGTATATTTGGAAGAGCTTCTTGCTATACTATCCCCGGGACAATTTTCTCCTGCTATTTTTAATTTGAAGTGGTATTTTCAAAACCATTTTTGTCAGACAGCTTTTCCACATAGGATGGAAGGGACTTCTGAAAGACATGAGTAACCATAACACTGCCTTTGTTATATAGTAAGACCTGCACATTTCTCAATGTCCTTCACTTTCATTACTCTAAGCAAAGAAAATAAATCATGAGCTTAAGTAAAATTTCTGAAAACAATCCCTTTAGGAGTGCACAGAACCCAACTAGAAGCCAGAAAACATAATAGCATGGATATTAATGATAATTATAAGTAGTTTATTGAGTTAAGACTTTTACCATAACAAAGATCATAGAATCATTGAGATTGGAAAAGACCTCTACTCCAACCATTGCCCCTTCACAGCCATGCCCACTAAACCATGTCTCTCAGGGCCACACCTGTACAGTCCTTGAACACCTCCAGGGATGGTGAGATGGTGACTCCACCATTTCCCCAGGCAGCTTGTTCCAATACCTCAGTACTCTTTCAGAGAATAGATTTTTCCTCATATCCAACCTGAACCTCCTCTGGCACAATTTAAGGCCATCATCTCTCGTCCTGTCACTGTTACCTGAGAGAAGAGGTTGGCTCCCACCTCACCACAACCTCCCTTCAGGCAGTTGCAGAGAGCAATAAGGTCACTCCTGAGCATCCTCTTTCCAAACTGAATAATCCCAGTTCCCTCAGCCACTCCACATAAGATTTGTGGTCCAGAACCTTCAAAGCTTTGTTGCCCATCTCTGGACACACTCCAGGGCCTATGTTCCATATTTCAGCTCACATAACATGGCACATTAAAAAATAATCAATCATTATCAATGATTCCATTTACTAAAGAAGGAAATGAGAACCACAAGCCAGTGTCTTCATCATCCAGTGGAAAGTCACAGGATGAGCTGTATGGAGCAACAGTAAAAACTACCCAAACATCTGAACTCTGTGCTTTAGTTAGCAGACCAGCAGTCACTCACAGAGAAAAACAAAACTCCTAACTCTTTGAGTGGGAGTGAAGGAAGAGGGCCTCTGTTGTAACTCACATCAGAAAGCATTACAAAATGAAGAGCAATGACAGAAATAGTGATGCAAAACTGTTCTGCAGAAATCTTGGCTTGTCAGAAGAAAAAATAGCAGGCAGGGATCTCTGAACATGCTGGAGTTGGACTAATCAGATAAAATATCCCTTCCCAGATCTAACATAGCAAGCTCAGGTTCCTTTCACACTCATCAGATAGAAACAGGAACATATTGATGTTAAGTGTTTGGTCAAGCACATATTTGTTCATCCTAAGGCAAAAAATCCTCCTCCTAAAGCACTGTGAGATCATTCATCTCCTTCACAGTCAGATGTCTACAACCCTTCAGCAAGCAGACAAGATAGACCAGCTAAATACAGATGAAGATGCAGATCTCGAGACTCAGCTGGATATATAGCATTTTTTTTCTGAAGGCCAATGTTACCATTTTGTAAATAACTGTTCTACCAACAGATGTGTGGTAAAGATTGGAAAATGAAGGAAGAATTTCTAATTATTTTTAATTATACATTCGAATATGGTAATATCATTAACTGCTAATGTTAACTTACAGATTTTTAAAGTTTTGTTACTCTTCTGCTTATGTACACTCCCATCCTGCACACTGCATACGCATCACTTATTCAGTGAGGAGAAGGCAGGAGAGTCTGGCAAATGTCCATTAAAATGGAACACGCAAGCCTGAAGTACTTCATTTTAAGCACAGAGAGAAATTTGTTTTCTGATGAGAAGTAAAACGGGCCCTTGAACTTAAAAGTCAATGACAGAAAAAAAAAAAATAGACACAAGATACGATTTATAGTAGCAAAAGAAAGTTATTCAGGAGTCAATAATTTTTCAAAAGGATTAACAGAGCATATGTAGCATTACCTATAATGAGATAGGAAGAGTATAGGGAGTACAATTTGCATGCTATTTAGATTCAACAGATAGTTACACTGTTGATATCTAAAGTGCTGTTGTTGTCACAGTAAAGGTGGAGGTCCTGTACATCCTCTGAAAATTAATACTGTTCAAAGAAAATGGTTTAAATTGCAATCCTTTGGGTATCTATTAGAGTTTAAACTATAAAGAAGGATGGTTCATTAGATGACTAAATTTCCTTTTTATCATAAGGTCACAGCGGTTGGCTGAAAAAGGCATCAAGGCAACTTTTTGAATCCAGATCTATTTAGCTCTTGGATTCAACAAGGAATTTAATGCCAAATGGAAAACAGTAGGTAAGCATGAAAGCTGAAGTAATCTGTCACCACTATCTTTTCAACAGATATTCATTTCTTTGTTTGAACAAATACACATTCCAGTACATGAAAACAAAAATGTTTTGAACAGCACAGCTTCTGTAAGACCTCTGCATAATGAAATTTCAGGAAATACTCAACACAGAGGTTTTGGTGCACGAAGAATATTATTAATTTTCTTTCCACATGACAAATAGATAAATACCTCTATGCTAAACACAGTTTTAAGTACCATATGCTGCTCCACTTTGTATTTTTCAGTGCTTCGGAAAGCATGAAGAGATGTGCTTAAATTATTAATTCCTCAGCATGTGAAGTTAAAAAAGCCTAAACAATTCAGTTGAAAACCAGTTCAGCTGATACATAATAAGAATTGTTTTTCCCTAGACTGCCACTTACAAACCTGGTGTTAATTCTGAAACAACCTGATTTCCTTCCAACTCATACATCATTATCAGTAATAATGATTCCTCAGATCCTTCTGCTGCAAACTCACTACCTTGTGTTTGCACCGTCAGCAGCAGCTGTACTGACAGTTTATGCTTCCTTTTTGGTCAACTTGGTGATTAATCGATCAGAATTTAGTGTTTTAGCTATTTGGATGGTGCATATCCCCATTCTAATTGCTTTGGCTCAGCAAGATAAACAAGAATAAAGACCTATACGGCCTTTTCTCCTCCCTCATCCATATGATGGAAAAATACAATTACAGATGACATACAAAATCCAGCTACCATGAATAATAAGAAGTACAAAAGAAGTTGGCTGCATTTGTACTCATCACATAGAACGTACAAGATTTTAAAATGTAATCAAGAGTTCTTAAAAGCTGATAAAAACAACTGGCATATAGGAAGCATTAGTATTAGAAGAAATAAATGATTATGTGGGTTTGGTCTATGGGGACCAAACAGTGGATGTGACCACACTGAGGCCATGGCAGGTGCATTTCAACAGTGGCAACAAACATATACGAGCCAAATTCTGGTCAGCCATGCACAGCAGTCACACCACAAAATGAAGAGTATCTTGATCAGCTCATCAAAACAAACCAGCAGATTACAACCAGAGAACTGTGCATAAAGCTGAATTTCAGCTTCAGTGCATTGGTTCCACCACTGGAATATCACAGAGTTTGCACCAGGTGAGTCCCATGAATGCTCACACAGGAACAGAAAGAACACTATATGCAAGTTTGTCAAGACCTACTGAATCAATACAAAGCTTCAGGCAACAGTTTCCTGGGCATCAACATCATCAGTGGTGAAATATGATATCACCACTACAAACCAGAGTCAAAATGGAAGTCCATGCAGTGACAACATGTGAATTCCCCACTGAGGAAAAGGTTCAAGACCAGCCCTCAGCAGGTAAAGTAACTGTCTTTTGAGATGAGAAAGGGGTGATCCTTCTGGATTTCCTGGAACCCTGAACAAATCATCAACTATAACCACTATATCACAATGCTGACTAAGCTGAAGGCTTGAACTTCCAGAGTCAGGTCAGAGAAGAATCACAGAATGGCCTGGGTTGAAGAGGACCTAAAAGATCATCTGGTTTCAACCCCCCTGCTATGTGTAGGGTCGCCAACCAGCAGACCAGGCTGCCCAGAGCCACATCCAGCCTGGCCTTGAATGCCTCCAGGGATGGGGCATCCACAACCTCCTTGGGCAACCTGTTCCAGTGCGTCGCCACCCTCTGTGTGAAAAACTTCCTCGTAGTATCTAACCTAAACCTCCCCGTCTTAGTTTAAAACCATTCCCCTTTGTCCTATCACTATCCACCCTTGTAAACAGCCGTTCCTCCTCCTGTTTATACACTCCCTTCAAGTATTGGAAGATCAAATGAGGTTTCCCCGGACCTTTCTCTTCTCCAAGCTAAACAAGCCCAGTTCCCTCAACCTTTCTTCATAGGAGAGGTGCTCCAGCCCTCTGATCATCTTAGTGGCCTTCCTCTGAACCTACTCCAAGAGTTCTGCATCTTTCTTGTGCTGGGGCCCTTGATGCAGTATTCCTCATGGGGCCTTTCCACAGTAATGCCAGGCCCTTTATCGGTTTAAAGACTGCAGAGTGCACTGCCAATCTTGGCTGTACTGTCCTACCACAGTAGTCTAGGAATGATGGATGAATGGATCTGTAGAACAGCAATACTCTCACTAGGAGCAAGAAGTTCTCAACATTTTTTCCCTTTCAGATTTTGAAAAGGATAACATAAAAATTAATGTCTGTTGAACTACAAGGCAAGGATAACTGCAAGAAAGATAATGATTTCTATACTGAGGTTGCAAACCAGACAACAATATGTTTGCAGCATAAGAAAGTTCTATAATCATTTTGTCAATTGCTTGTATCAATACAAAGAAATGTAGTCTCTAGCAAGAGAATGTATTGCAGCAAGTCCCCTTGCTGATTTAGGATGGTAGTGTTTACCTTTCCTTATAAGCCATCAGAGACACAATTGTATATTGCGTAAATACAGTGGGGACATGGATTAATTTCAAACCTATCACATAATCTGATGAGATTTCCCATGAGATCTCCTAACAGTTTGCAGCACTGTGAGCCATTATTTCCATATTTATTGGAAATAACATCTGAGCCAAGGCAAGGCACAGCATTCCCACTGAGAGCTGTCATGACATGAATGGAATTAACTCTGGTCACTGTATACATGGAGGGTCTTTTTGCTATTATTAGCATACAACTTAAATAATACCTAACTCCATGATGATACAGTACCACATCAGAGTATCGAGATGGGTCTCCTAAATGTTAACCTATGTTTCTGCTACATATATGGAACACAAAGCAGATTTCATCTGCATTTCAACATCATCTCCACTGGATGAGCTCCTGGCTCTTGCCAGAATGGCATCAGAACTGTGATATGACAGAAGTATCAAAATATTTTAAAACACATTTCATTAAGCAGCTAGACCTAAATCACAATGAACTGCAATGTTTATTACTATAATTTAGAGGATGAAGAAGAAGTTGTGATTTTCATAAATCCACTCATACTTCTTTTGGAACTACCTATCTATTTTAAGTGTTCTCCAGTTGATGGATGTTATGCAGTGCGGACAAATCCCTTTGTGCTTCACTATCACAGCAGCCATGCTGGCATCTCTGGCTCTGTAGAAGCTGTGACTACATTACAACCATTTTAAGATTTCAAAGCCAATATCCTTCAAACTTTTTCCCAACATTTCTGGCTTACCTTTGTAAGTAAACTTTCTCCATTTTTAGTTGACCTGTTTCTCTTACCTGATTCATTCGAGGATGCTTGTAACACTGTAATTTGTCACCATGGCAACAACTATTCGGTCACTACAGCTGATGTCACCGAATGAATCAAGTAAGAAAATCATGAAAATGGTTAAAATAGAAAGAAATATATATATATTCTAAACAAATGCAGTAATAATTTGGAATAACTAGAAAAGAAATTCATTCAATTGAATGTGATTACTTAATTTCAGTTTTTAAGACTGCATGGTTTTAGTTTCTTCTTTTTTTTTCTTTTGTGGGTTTTGTTTTGTAGCTGTTCCTTGCTTTTAACTTTTTATACCCCTTTATGTGTGGCAGTAACTGAGTAAAATCTAGTAAAACAGGCTCTGGTATATTACTACCTAGTACTGCATCTCACAGTGAGACTGTTGCGGCTTCAAACCCACCTCTGCCAAAGTTTTCAAGGGAAGCTGAAGAAGGGCTGACCTCTCCCTAAGGGCACAATGAGACCTACCCTGTCCACTTTATCAGCTACTTAATCATTCCATCCAAGAGGGCTGAACATGCAGCTGTCTCCAAACACCCTGCCAGTGCCCTGAAGCTTTAGATATTACGTATTATATTTATCTAGCTTCATTTCCCTGACAGAAATAACCGTAGGCCAAAAACTCTTCAGCTGTTTTTTCCTACCTATGTTGATGCTACAGTGATGTCTATTTTATGGGTCAATGTTGATTGCAATCCAGGATTCTGTAAATCTTCAGAGGGAAAGCTTGGTTGGTTGGTCGCAGGCAAAGGGTTGTGATTAATGGTTCTGTGTCAGGGTGGAGGCCAGTTTAGGTTAGATATTCAGAGGAAGTTTTTCACTCAGAGGGTGGTGACGCACTGGAACAGGTTGCCCAAGGAGGTTGTGGATGCCCCATCCCTGGAGGCATTCAAGGCCAGGCTGGATGTGGCTCTGGGCAGCCTGGTCTGCTGGTTGGCGACCCTGCCGTAGCAGAGGGGTTGAAACTAGATGGTCATTGTGGTCCTTTTCAACCAAGGCTGTTCTAAAAACCTTAGAAAGGGAAAGGCAGCTACCACTTCATCATCCAGGGCTTCTGCAGATTTACCTATTACTCAAGTACAAATACAGGATAACCTTAAGCTATTTGCATAATTTACTTCTGTATTTAGCAAGAATGCAGATAAATCCATTAAAGACTTTGGCTAACACACAAACTTCTTTATGTATTTCTTATAGCTACTGGTGACACGTAGCTAAAGATGTCTTTACAAGGTGATTGTAACTTTAGAAGTAATAATAAAACTTATTTCTCATAACTGAGTATCTTAAAGCTTTATAACTTTGTCACATTTTGCATGAAAATTTACTTTATTTCTTAAATAATATAACTGATGCTGATTTAGGAGCAGCCACTTTCATCACCATCATACACAAAACCTCTGGGGGATTAAACTTTAGGAGACACTCTCATAAAAATTAAGCACCTCTTTTATAGCTTTACTAATTAAATGTAATTAATTTACTAGTGCTCTGGAATGGCAGGTATTAAAAAAAATAATAAAATCCTCGAGCATTTTTGCTTTCCATGTGATAAATGCTACAGTCACTCTTTCCTTTTTATGGAAAACATGGAGAGAACACTATTAGGTGATAGTGAAGTTCTTCACAGCAGGTCGATTGAGATTGTCAAAGTTCATTAGCATGTATGTGACTGGTAAATAATTGAGTTAATTTTAGGTTGAGTGACATATTTAGAAAACTACAAATCAACTTATTTTGTGAATTTAATCAACCTTTGCTCTTCCTCAGAACATCCAGCATACATCTGCAATATTAAGCGGGAACCTACTCTTCACCATACAGCCCTGACAAATATGAATGGTTTGCAAACTTTCAAAATCTTCACCTGCTTTAAATGCCAGCCTCGAGCAAGCAGATAAACGTAATAAAAGAAAATTATGGAGAATACAAAAAAATGAAAAAAACCAAGAAACACAAGAAGGAATTTTTCTTTAACTGAAATATCAGCCAGGTTTATTCTGAGACCTCCATTTGCTTTGTCTCTAAGAATTAAAACGCTTAAGTCCTCAAAATACGAGTGTAGAAAAATATTTCTCTGGAAACATTAAAGAAAAAGAACCATCTAATATTCAAAAAATTCAGTCAACTGTAAAATTCTTGTTTTCATTGGCACTTTCTTAGCACAATCAAATCACATTACAAAAGTAAAAATTGCATTGCATATGGATCTTCCAGGTTTGGCTTCTGAAAAAGGCTATTTTCAGAGGCAGGAAACACTTTCCTCGAAGTTTAGCTTTATTTAGAAACAAGTCACAAATCCTAACTGATATGAGTGAGCTATTCATTATTCACCAGAAGTCTCCCAACCTTTTTAGCACAAAGTTTCTCCTCATTTCTGAAGCATTTTCTATTGGCATTAGAGTTGATACTGAAAATGACAGTATTGAGGTAGAACAGTGAGCTTTCCAATGTAAAATTTATGTAATTACTCTTCAGTTTCACATTTTGAGTATGAAAATAAATTGCTGGTAGATTACTGGCAGCCACAGCTTGGGCACTGACACTTAACTGTTTGTTATTAATACGCAAAGCAATTAATGTAATTATAAATATGGAAAAGAAAAATATCAGCATTATTTACATTAGTTAGTTACTAGGAGGTAAAATACTTTGTCAGCTGTAATACAATACAAATTGCTGCAAAGTGTTTAATACAATTATAACATGTAGATATTCAGAGCACTACAGTTTATATTCTAGGTCTGTCCTCCTGGGATCAATTTATGATACACTGTGCTGGATATCTTGTCTTTACAAAATCACATTACTTAGTTCCTATGTTGCTACATCAGGCTACCACACAGTTTACCTACATGTGAGATTTCAGACCCAAACCCTGCATTCTAAAGAGCAGTGCGTATTGCTGGGATACACAGAGACAGGAAGCATACATGTGATGAGTATAGACAGAATCATAGAATTGTTTAAGTTGGAAGGGACCTTTAAAGGTCAGCTAGTCCAACCCCCCAGCAATGAACAGGGTCATCTACAGCTAGAATCTACAGCTAGAATCTACAGCTAATACTCATTCAGAAAGCACAACACATGAGTGTGCACCTCTCTCCAATTCTGCAACATCTTCCTCAAGCAAGCACTGTAAAAGAAAAAGCACAGCAGAATCAACAGCAGATCATATCCCTTCACTGCACTGGTTTCATATAAAACAAATATATTTCACTTAGACATTTACCACCTCCACCTCATGCATACACGACACATCCTGACATGCAGCAGCACTGTAAGGAAGGTTCAGGAGGTCTAAAGAAGAGTCTCTTGTATGTGACAGCCTGTTAGGTGAAAAGTGGACACTCACATACTATATAGCCTGTCCCTTTCTTAAGTACTCAGAGTCACTAAGCCATTTATGTAGAAAGGCTTGCCTTCATTTTCCTTCCTTTATCTTCATTTTCTTGCATTGGGAATTAAATTTGCGTGCAGAAGTACTAATATAAATGGAGGCCAAAGCTAAACAAGACTATTTCAAAGCTCTGTATTAATGCTTTAATTTTTAAGTCTGACAGTGGTGTAACACATTACTGACATCCTCACTTAATAACATCGCACGTTACTTGGTAACATATGGCATGTTTAACAATGTGACTCAGCTCCAATTGTTCTAGGGAATCTGAAGACAACTTTGTCTCCAGATTCCCTTGTACCAAAGAGTCGTGCTTGTAATCACCTATTGTAAACACGTATTTTCTAGCACTGCAAAGGGAGACAAGCAGTCGCGAGTCAGAAAAGGTAAATGCTTTAACATGGAACTTCTTTGCATAAGTTTGATAAATAGAAGGGACAACATATCAGAGACACGTAATAAATACACGGAACTGCCTAGGTGGGGAGGCAGAGAGAAAATTAAAAATGAGCAGGGGAATGCTAAAAGCTGACACCTCCTCTAATCAAACCAAATCGCTGCTGCCCAGGGGTACTGCCTGATGCACAGCCTTGCTTGGCTTCCCAGCTGTGCCACCAGGCTGATCCAAAGCCCACTGAAAGCAGCAAAGCCCCAAGTAAGAGCCAGAACACAGGCCTCTGAGCCATCATTCATTCCACTGCATGAGGCCTTGCAACATCACAGGATGGGTGCCGCACCTGAGGACCAGGCACCTGCAGGGGGCACCCTGGAAGCCAGGGAGCATGTGTCCAGCCAGGGGAGGCAGGACATAAGGGAACCAGGGGACTGCCTGTGACAGTGAGTGACCACTGCCCCTGCCAATGGACAGCAGGGCCTGGACAGCAGTGCCCAAGGGCCAAAGGCCCCATGCCCCATGGCCTACCGCCTGCAGGATGGTGCGCAGGCCCGTGGCTGAACCTCCCTGCTTCTGCCTGCTTGTCACAATTCAACGTTACTTGCTGTGTTTAATGTTTCAGATCTGCGTGCAGTTAAAAAATAAGTCAGAGCCTGCCAGTTATTTCTCCAAGGTTTCTGAACACAAACTTTGCAGCTCTTCTGCTGTTTTGCACAGGCTGCCACAGATGGAAGACAGATATCTGTCCGCCAACGTTTGAAGAGGACCAGATTTTTTTGTTTTGAGTTTTTTGCTGTTTAGCACTCCCAATAGTACAATCAGCCAGACCAATCCTTCTCTTCATAACAAGTGCACACACGAACGAGCATAAGATACCATTGTCTTGTGCAGGATTCACACGCACAGAGACATCTGCAGAGCATTGGGACTGCCTTGACGGTTAGTTTTGGAAAGAGAGAGGCCAACTTCTAACCTGGCTTGGGAAGCTCTAAAACTGATGTAGCGTCCTACCAAAAGGCAGCTCATTTACTGAAAGGGAAGGAAAGCAATGTTGTCCAGTAGCCATTCCAGCTACTATCAGATGGGAAGATTTGCTATTTCCAAGTAACTGAAATATCTGAGGGAAGTTGTGGCACTGGTGCAGCCTACTGCTAAGTCAGCCATGCTCCCTTCTCAGCTGATGGCTGCCGATTCAGATTGACCTCACATCCCCCTGCCAGAATCACAGCCGTTCTCTGCCATCATACCCGATCCTCCTCAAAAGTTTCCACACCTTCCAGGCTCATCACAACAGCTCTACAAGAATAAGCTGCAGCCAACCTGACACAACAGATTTCTCTCTGCGGCACACATATGTCACAAAGATTGCAGTTCATCACCTACGCTTCTCAAATGTTGCTGAGCACGCTCAAGTGGGATGGCTCTTGTGCAAACAGGGCAGCACTGATGCTTCTTTTTCTTTCTTTCTTTAAATGAGAGTGGAAAAAGAAAACTTAGTTAACATAAATCTGTTTGAAGTTAGGTTCACAGTTCATGCTCAGTGAGCTGTCTCTTGCATTGTCTAACAGCTGCTCAGAAAACTGCCACCTTTTCCTGGAATCTTGTGCACAGCCCTGGGAATAGGGCTGAGCCTGAACACTTCAGGGCTTGAAGATTTCTTCCCCATGCAGAAGGGTGGTGTCACTGGGTGGTGCCTGAATGACTGCATGCACGAAGGCACAAGTTTCCAGGAGCAACAGAAAGTAAACTACGCCATAAAAGTCATACAGTGCTTGCTGCTTTCTTCCTTGTGCATGACGTCTTGGGAAAATTTCAGGGAGAAAATGAATGCTGACAGCTGACAGGCATGGGGCAGTGCTTCGAGGGAAGCAGGGAAATGCACTTCCCCATGGACAAAAGCACCAGCAGAGGGAGGGGAGAGGACAGACAGCTGCTCCGCTCCCAGACAGGGAATAAAAGTCGCAGGTGAACCAAGGCCACCTGCCCTACTAATAGCAGCAGCTTCCTGCTCAAAACAAGAAGCAGGTTCACATATTTGTTCTGCAGTTGGGTTCAGACGTAAGCTGCAACACAGATGTTCACAGGGCACAAAGGGGACGCCCAGCAGAGCTGGCTGCAAAAGAAAATTTACGGGAATGACAGCAAGTTTCCTTTTACAGCAGGCTCTCTAGAGAGGCAGTAAAAGGGAAGCTCATTCTGCTATGATTTTTTTTCTGAAGCTCCTCCTTGTGAAAGATCCCACCGCTGCCAATCTCCAGAGACTGAAAATGAATTAGAACGAGAAGGAAAAAGCAAAAGCCATGGGAAAGAAAAATAAAGAAGCAAAAGACAAAACAAAACAGAAGAAATGAGACAGAAATGTATCACAAAGAGGGAGGGCATAGAGGAAAAGGGGAGAAGAAAAGGCACATCACAAGATTGGAGAAATATTAAGGAAACAATAAGAAATAAGGTTCAGATCTTTTGGACACACTCTGAAAACTTCATAAGACATAACACCCTCAAACAGACCTGGACACAGGCCTGAATATCTAGTAGATCCAGAAGTAGGACAATCATACATTAAGTAAACCAAGCAAGTGTCTGACCCCATACACAAAATGGAGACAGTGGTTCTCCAGTTCCTGTCAAACGTCTCAGGACTTACAGAGGAAATACAGTATGAAAATACTTTGCATTCTAATTCTTATACAAGAAGCGACTTCTTTCAAAATCCACCATAATCCATTGGGTCTCCTACGTCAAAACCTACTCCTGAATTTTATTCCATAAGAACAATTCAGCCTCTATTCCAATATAAATTTCTTCAAAGTTTCTCACACAGATCAAAATAAGTTCAATCGTTACATCCACACATTTGAGAAGCCTTTTTCTCTTTAGAGCTGAGATGCAAAAACTGTACAATTCTGTAAACTCTTTAGAAAGAATAAAACCTTCCACATCTTCTTGTTTTCCCTTCTCCACTGCTAGTAGCTCAGCAGCATTTCAAGCATCATAAAGTGTGACCTGAGTTTTAAAAAAGAAATCACCTAAAAAATTACTTCATTATATGCAAGAATGTACTTCTCAAATTGCCTGAATATTTTCTGTAAATGTTCCAAGTAAATTACCATCTTCACTGAAATACTTGAGAAAATTTCCAGGAACTTCAGCATGCCCAAAATGTCAACCTTTATGGCCCTTTTCTTCAAGCATTTAGTCACATTCATACCTTTACTACCATCAGCACTTGCAAAGAAAACCAAATGAAACACAGACAAAAGCTAGTTAAAACACAGCCTTAAGTACAGGAGAACTGAGTAGAGTCACTTCTTTCAACTCACTTTATTTCCAGAGCTTCTCACTTGCTCATAGAGACTTTTCCCTTCATTTTGAAGATAAATTTGTACATTTGGCTACACACTTCTCTCTGAGTAGCAGTGAGCATCAGGCACTTCCCAATTTCTGCTATAAAAATACCACGTGTTATTGAAAATTCAGCCTGCAAAGATCCATCATACTGTCCCATTCATGGTAAATTAGATTTATCAAGAGCTTTACAGAGTTCAGGATTAAACAAAACTCACATATATTCCAAATCATCCAGCACAAAATATGAATGTATCTACTGCACTTACCTATTTATTGCAGGTATTCTCCAAGTTTCAAGAAGCATATAACCCAAAACTGTTCCAAATTCAGAGTCCAAAATCTGGAAAGAAGATAATACGTACAAGTCACTAAAAGAACAAAACTGAAGACTACAAAAGAAAAGAAAAAATGTCATCATATTTGGAAATGAGTTTATGAGCTGATCCCACTACAGTTATACGTCACATGGGATGTCGTGGGTGATAAAACTGATGGTACGATAACTTAAATTTTACACATATAATAATGCATAGGTCCTTAGGTGACTTCTACATATGAATTCAAAATTAGTAAAAAGCTCTGAAAGCACATCAAATTTCCAAACAGCAGTTTTGCTACAACTATCTGTAATAAAAGAACAAAATCAACATTGTCAGTATGCAAAACCGATGATGGCACAGAAGAAAATAAGAATATATGAGGAAACCACAAACATCCCTATGTACATTTAAGCAATTTTCTGCTTTAATTTGCAGCAGGACAGCAGTGGGAACAGGGAAACCACATGAAAAAATCAAGGACATCATCATGTGCATTTGTTCTGTGTCCAAAAATGCTGAATGGGGCAGTTCTGCTACAGATGTGAAATTCTAAATGCTTACATTTTTGTAAGCATATGTAACACTTAATTACAATTAGTCCTAGAGTATCTATAAGTTCTCCTGGTCATTCCTGCACAGTGACACAGAGAGTAAGGCATTTCATAAGTCCAATGTGCTTAAGAAAGCAAAAAAAGAGGAAGAAGATACATTAGGAGAAAGAAGCAGGCTCAGCAGACCAGGACAAGACATAGAGAAAGAAAAAAAAAAGAAGAAAACTAGCTAACATGTCCAAATGCTCTTGGTCTGATCTTTGCTCTGGACAGTGATTTCTGAGATGACCTCATCAGCTTTACCAACATGAACAGATGCTGTACTGAGTACTTCTATTGCACCAACAGCATCTTTGAATTCTGAAGCAGGAAACAGTCTTCCACACAGTGCTGCAAAACAGCCACAACTCTAAAGAAACCTCCAGTACACATTATAAAAAGCCTTGCCTCTTTCCTTTCTCCAAAATTTTGTTTGAGCTTTCGCCTGCAGCTGCACCACTGGCATCCACCACATGATTCCCAGCATCAGCAAAGTGAATCACCTCAGCAGTCAGATGAGTCAGTCACAGAGCAGCCCATACCCACTAAATATCAATGGCCACCTGGCTGGGAACACCTGGGTGCTGCAGCTGAATAGCAGGCAATTTCTTCTCCAAAGGCTCTACCCACCAAAGGAGTCCTAGATTCCCTCTGTTCCCTTCTGTGAGCTGGTAATTTTCAAGCAGGGAGACAAAATGTAAATATCAGCATGGATAATTATTTCACTGCTCATTTTTTTTCGCAAGATAATCAGACATAAAGATAAGGCTGTCTCTGTGAGGCAGAAGCAGTAGAAATTTTTATCCAGCAACTGCATGAAAGATTCTGCCAATTCTTCTTACAAAAGCAACAGTTCACTGATTTGTAGCTGCTGCCTACTTTCATGTGTAAGAACAACTACAGAAATCCCTCACAGGTCTTCTCTACATATTTTCAGGCAATCTCTATAAATATGACAATAGCTAGGATAATTTATTCTATACACTATCTTGCCATTCCTATTGCTGATGTCAATCGCAGAGAAACCAGACTCAGCAGCTCAGAGTGCATCACAGGGAGGCACGAGTAATGCCACATCTCTGCCCTTCACATCTCCTATTGAATTCCCTAAAAGAGACTTCCACAATAGGGAGCAGAGGAATCACAAAGAGAATTCCATTAATGTTAATGTGTAAATCAGCGAATACCACTTCCAAAAGCAGTGGGGGCTGTTTACAAGATCAAAGTGTGGCCAAAGATTTCTCTTTATTTCTTGAAATAATGTCTTCTGCTTTTCTGCAATTACTTCTCCAGCAATCAGCTTTATAACACTTTGCTCACATAAATATATTTCCTACACTATGCTTTGGGTTGGAACTAGATGATCTAGTCTTGAGTTGATGCACCATCTCTGGAGACTTCCAAGGTGAGGCTGGATCAAGCCCTGGGCAACATGATGTAGCTGTGGTGTCCCTGTTCATTGCAGGGGAGTTGGACTGGATGGTCCTCAGAGATCCCTTCCAACTCTGAGGATTCTATCATTCTATGATCTTTAAGGTCTTTTCCAACTTAATTCTATGGTTCTCTTTTTCCCCTCATCTCTCACCCACGTTAATGGTTGCATGTTTCATCCTTTGCAGTGGAGTATAAGCCCTCATACTGCCACATCTGAATAGGAGTTATCACTCACCATTAGGCACCTAAATGCATGCTGATGCCAGGATGCAAGTATCTTAAGCTGAGTGATCTTTATGATGGGCAGTAGAACCCAGGTTCAGTCAAGTACCCAAGTAGAACCCAAGAGCGGTCAAGAACAACAAAACTTCTGTTATAAAGATAACCTTGAAAACATGAACCAGGTGTAAAATTCTCCTGATGTGATAATGCATTAAACAATATCACTCAAAGACATGTCTCAAGGGATTGCTGACCTGGGAACTTCTTATCACGTATTTATAGAGAAACATCGTGAATTACTGCATGGCTGAGGCAGCTCTGTGGCAACCAAACTTTGCAACCAAAGTTAAGAAAAATTACATGCAGATACGTACACACAATTTGCTGTGCATAACATTATCAGCTTTTATTTTAGAAGTGACCATCCATCTATCTGTTCCAAAAGATCTCATAGGGTTATTAAAAGATGCCAAGGAAACTTTGTACTTGTAGTACACTTTCTATCTTTAATAACACCAGCTGTCACTTCTGCAAATGCACCATGCCCTCCACAGTTATCCCATATTCTGCAAACACCAAAAAAGCCCCCAAACCCTCCCACGGTTATTAACATCTGCTTCATTTACTGATACTGACAAACTGAAGGACAAAGGCATGATTTAACAGATTGTTCTGTGCAAAGAAACAATGCAGTTCACAAAAGGATTCATCAAATGCCCCTGTCAGAAAGCCTTACAGAGCACAGCTTAATGAACGTATGCAAATTGCTGTAATATATAAAATGTCTGCTACCACTTCAACAAGTAATGTGCTTATGAAATCTATAGAGAATGGTAAGATAGATCAATCCAATTTGTCTTTGAAATAAAGCGATTTGGTTTCCTCAAGATAATTTCAATCTCTTTTTTTTTTTTTGAATGCCTTGTGGCATGACAGCGATACATTACATACAACGAACTACCACTTTAGACCCTAGAAAATGTGATTATTCAATAGAAAAAGCACCAGACAAACTGGAAGCCCACTGGTACACTTCAATATTTTCCTTCAATGTTTTGACATGCTGGCAGTTCTAAAAAATTGTTATTTGCAAGCCTTGCTGCATTTAAACAACCTCAATATTTTCTGCAGTCGCTTGATGCGGGGCTGAAGCCTGAGTGTAAGTCGGGATAATATTTACCCCATGAAGAACTGCTCTGTAGATAGATGACAGCACATCAAAAAACAATGTCCAGCCAGGACGTTAAATACAATTAAATCCACCCCTTATAACTGTAATGAAAAAAGAATAGAATAACATAGCGGTCTCACCAAAAACTATGCGGAATTGCTGGATCTTGACTTTCCTATTTAGGCCTAGAAAGGTATGGAAGAAATGGTGCGCCAGATGGCACTGTGATGTACCATGGTTATATCCTTTAAAGACCTTTTTTTTTTTTTCTCTCAACACATCTGTCAGAAGAAGCCAAGGTACAAGCAGTGATGCACTGGGGCTCCAATTGTCTACATCGTTTCTGCACTTTTTTTTTTTTTTAAAGGGCACTTCTCACCCTTTGCAAAAAGCATTCCGAGCATCACCTGTACCAACATAAAACTGATTCCACTTCAGAGCCCACTGAAAACTTAAAAAAAAACTATGAGTGTTTATTATTTTATCCCAGTTGGTCTGTCTACTTACTTGTGTGTTAATGAGTGTATATAAGTGAGATGGAAGGAAAAGAGGAAAAGGGAATTTTTGGAGGTTTTGCTTTATTTTATAATTTTGACCACCTTTGTACGCTTTCAGAAGCTCCAGTCATCCAAAGGCTGCAAATGCAGAGCACAAATTATATAGCCTCTTCATCTTCCTTTCAGTCACATTTCTCTGGAGTCTGGGATGGAAAAAGTCCAGGTAATGGTCTGCCAGCTATTTTACATGCTATTTATTAGATCTAAAATTTTCCAGCTGGAAGGTGTCCATTGCATTCTACAGAATGCAAGTTTTCATAGGAAATAAAAGGAACTCTAGGGCTGGGAGTGCAAAAGGGAAACAAATAAGCACTCTCTAAGTAACACTTTACTGGGTGATCCTTTGCTCATTTATGCTCACAGTGCGAGTCTGGTGAGAATGTTTGCTGATAGTCTTACAAGAAAAGAATTCCCCTGCTCATAACAATTGTCTAATAAATAAACAGCTTCAACTCTTACATCATCCATTATGTATTTCACATTACTGTATAAGTAATTACTATCAAAGACAGATTCAAGATTTGCTCACTGCCTTAGGCAAAATGACTAAATTGGACAGTACTCAGCGCAGGATTTTCAAATCACAGGAGAGCAGATTCTACACCAAGAATTATCTGAACTGTATCACAGAGCCCAGGCTGAAGCACAATGTCAGAAATGTGTTGTGATCTCCTCATGTCACAGGCATTAATTTGTAAATATCCTTCCATTTTGCTACACTGAATATTCAGTGTATATCAGACAGTATGGATAAGGTCTTTATTTCTCTGCAAAGAGTATACACTGAAATAACTGCAACTTTTTCAAGAATTGGGTTTGTACCAGCAATTAAGAGGTGAGACCCTTAGTAATTGATGTCAGTTTCAGATGCCAGGTAGTAACATTTAACAAAGTAGGCTGTTCTCTTTTTTACGTCTTTTTTGTATTAAAATTTGTAAATTTTAACGGTGAATTTCCTGGCTTCCCTTTCCATTCAGTTGAAGACTGAAACTTGGGAATAAATGGACATGCCAAGCCTTTCTTTATTATACCTAATTTTTCAGAATTACCTTTTCAGGTTTCATGATTACCATCCCTATTTTAAATTTGTTCTTTTTAACATAAATCTACAAGTACAGAAAAATATCTCCCCTTTTGACAGTACAGTGAGCCCAGCAAGTTCACCGTTGGTATAGTTAATAAAGGCAAATTAAGGAAGCTCTATCTCATACCTTCTCTCTTATCTCCTGAACCCATGTGAAATTATACTAATTATCCTAACTAAAATTAAACATTCTAACTTTTCTCTGGAAGAGAAGGAACAGATTATTCTTGGGAGCCAATCTTCTTACAGCTCCCCTAAGATACAACACCTAACAGACTTCAGAGAGAAAAAAAAAACAGAGCCTCCTGTACAGATTTCAGTTTCAGTCTAATGAAACTGCTTCAATAAAGTGTATTAACCTGCACACCACCATTGACAAAATTACAGTCACGCTGTGTGCAATGGAGTGTGCTACACGATAATGCAATAAAACATTTTTTTAACCTATTACTTTGTGGGGTGTTTTTTTCCCTCTTCAGCAACATTAGCATTTAAAGTCTGGGTTCTCTGCTTCAACCAAATAGGCAGGAAGTGGAGTCAATCAGTGTCAATACAGTCCCACATCTCAGATTCCTGCCACCCATCACAATGAGAGTATTCACCCATCGCTGTTACAGACAGAGTAACCACACTGGACAGCAGTTTAATCAATACAGCAAATGGTTTCTGGGACTATCCTGAACTGACAGTGAAGTAGATTAGAAAGTGAAATCCTTTCTTTGATTGTCTTCTTGGCAAGCTAGTACAAACCATTGTTCCCTAAAATGAGGAGATACATAAGAATGCAGACCCTTCTGGACTCAAAGAACTAATTTTGAATGGCTGATAATGTCCATTTTCCAGGTGATCTGTGGGAAAAAGTGGAGAAGGACACCCTGCACTGTTTCAGAAACATCATCTACATTGCAAAGATTCCAAGTCCAAAACACTTCTGGGAAAGAACAAAGAGTTGAGCAACTTGACTGTGGCAGGCACTTCTGAAGGGAAGCAGTCCTCACCTCCCCTGACACAGGCAGGAAACACAACCACTGCCTTGGGGTAGACAGTGCAGAGCCTATGCTACCCTGGTGCATCCCCGCAGATGGTCTGAGATCTGCAGGTGTGCTTTCATCATTGAGGTCTACAGACTGGAATAGAAATCCAGTATGGAAATACACACTTTTATTTTTTTCTATTTTAAAAGAGAGGCAGAAAAACCAGGCTGCACTGCTTCATTCTGAAAGACTTGGTAAGCAATTCAATGCTTTAGACGGAATACATTTCAAACCCTGCCCCTCTTCAATTACAGTGACAGCTACTGAGAAAATCCTGTTCAAATAATCACAAAGAGGAGTTCTAACAAATTGGACATAGGTCACATTTTTCAGGATTAAGTCTTATGAGGACAACATAGGTAAATTTGGCATGCCCATGACATTCAGTTGTCTGGGAAGGTCCTTAAATAAAATCCAGCATTGTAATATCTGAAGATTAGGTTACCACATAGCTGCATAAAAGGACAAACCATTCAGAACCAGTCACCAGTAAAGGTCAGCCTCAAGAATCACAAGTGGGTCAAGAAATCCATAGAAGAAAAATCATATGCTCTTTCAAAGGAGGATCACCCTGTCCTCATTAAAACAGACAGCCACTGTAATGGAAGCCAGCAACAACTCGCAGGTGTTTGGTCACAGTTATTTTTAGCTTTAAAGAATGGCCTACTTTCCTTCTTGTCTCATAAGTAAGCTGTGAAGGGAAGCAGGATCAAGAACGTAGAAAGGAGCCTAGGAAGCCCTTCTCAGCAGTCATTTGTGCCTTCTGCTTCAAGTGGAGGACAGGCAGCAAGAAGTTATGCTCTGAAAAAAGACAAATAATGAGGAGTAGCACACAGAGGTTGTTAGCAGACAGACAAGTGGCAGAATGAGTTCACATCATGATGGTACAATAGTATAAGGATAGAGGAGCAGTCTTTAAGCAAAAGTAGCTAAAAATGCTACCCCTGCCCAACACACACTCCTCCAAGCCCTTCTCATCTCCAGGACAGTGATGCTTCAGAGTTAAATATCCCAAAACAATCCTGTACTATGTTAGCATTAGGATGAAGCCGTGGTAGGCCTGTAGCCTGTGAGGATTGCATGCCTGTATGAATGATGAGGATAGCTGCATTTTGCTCCTGTTACTGTGAGTTAAGAGCAGAACTCTGTTGTCTGAGAAGTTTTCAGCACAGGTTTTGCCTGAGAAAAGTTTGAGTATAGTGTTTGGGCAGCAGTACTTGAAGGAGTATAATATCCAGGGGGGCAAACTGGGTTCTTGTCTAGATCCTGATCTTGCTTTGTTCAGGAGGGTCACACAGTATCTGCTCCGCAGAAACAGGCACACCATACAATCCCTTTCTAACAATAATAAGAAAAGACCAAAATCAAGAGATTCTGGGGGGGGAGGAAAGCAGCTGACATCCCCATCTCCAAGGCCTGGCAACAGCAAGTAATTTCTTATGCTGACCTCTCAGATTGAGTCTTCCTGGCATTTGCTAGAAAACAGCAGACTCCATGAACCACAGGATTCAACACACAACAGATTATGGTGTCAGCATATGAACAGTTGTCAGCTTCCTTTCTCGTTCCCCTTTGGTACCACTGTGACTGGGTTTTCATATTGTATGCTCAATTTTATTTTTCGTTAACCGCTGTAAATGTTTACATGCATGATAATGCATAATGCAGAAAACCTTGTACAAATTTACCAAATTCTATCTTCAATCTACTTTAATAATGTGGTTGGAGTTTATTCTAGAACTTCAGAACTTCACCTCTTGGGATGTCTGAAAAATTTATTTTAATTTTCAGTCTAAATTCTTTCAGGATTAATTAATAAACATGTTAACTTGCACTGATATTATCCTTCAACTCCAACAGCTCTTCTCCCTCTCTGGTATTTACTCTCAAAATGTATTTAGAACAAAGTTTCTGCCGAGATACTATATACCAATTACAGGGAATGGAGGCTTAGCATATTTTGCCATCAAGCCTGCCAGAAGGGAACCAGCTACTGGGAAACCATAATTTCACTCTTTTTTTTTTTTTTTTTCTTTCTAATGAACAAAACACAGATGCCGATTTCTTTTCCTAGTTATTCCATTTTAAGTTAGGAATGATGACAGCTGCATGGAGAGCAAGCTGTAACCTATGGCCAGCCAAAAGGCAAGGATTGCACTTGAGCAGTTACATGTTAGATGCAGTTTGGATTCTGAGCACTAAGCTTTCAGCAAAGGACAAATACAAAGGGGAGAAGGTGAGAACAGTAGGTACCTGCCATGCAGCAGCCATCTTTTTTTCTAGGGGACCTGTAAAGTGAAAGATACTGGCTATAGCCTGCCTCCAACCCAGAGTGACTTGAAAACCTAAGCAGCTGACACCTAGATTCCCTGCTCTCTACAGGTAAGTGCTGTACCTGTTCCATGTCTATGCAAAAGGCAGTTTTATCCACTCCCCAGTTTTTCAGTATGACCATCATACTTCTGCATCGAATTCAGTGCCACTCAGATGTGTTAGGAAGATCTCAGCACACCCAGTACATTAAGCTTCACTGAACTAAGCTCCCCAATGCTATCTCCAGTATGTGGCATTGCCATGGAGAGCATCAAGACTTCTCTCTTCTCGAATCATGATATCTCAATATGCATAAAATTTGCCTTTGAATATCAAAGGAAGTCTTTGGTCCAGGACAGAAGGACTGATGAGTGTAATTCAGGTGGCCCTCTGGCACAGTTGCTCTGTACTGATCTCCATAACTTCAGCACCAGGGTGAAGAATTTGTCTCACCAACTGCAGATGTCAATATTGGAACACATCACCTTGGGCTACCCTTAATTGAGAGAGAAAAATAGGTACCTTGAGGGCTCAATTCTCCTCATCATAACATGCAAATATAAAATGACTTAGATGAATTGCACCCTACTGTAGGGTCCAATGATCACAAAAGGAACCTACAGAGAATAGCTTTGATGTAGGCACTTATGCTAGAAAACTCAAGGTAGTTTAGACAAGTCTTACTGCTAAAGTTTGCCTCAGGAGAGCTGCCATTCAGACAAATTACAGATCTGAAGTCAAAAACAGGAGTTCAAAAGATGGGTTTTCAATGACACCAGGATCTAATCTGTAAGTCTTTATTCAGTCCAGCCTTTTCTTGTAGAATTTTAAATATAAGAATTTAAGATTTGGCTTAATGATAGCTGCAATAAATGTCATCATTAATCTAGGAAGATTGATTTATTAGAAAATATTAAAATAACTAAATATGTATAGCTTGACTAAAGCCACAGTTGAAAGAGAAGCATGATAATTATCTACAAGCTCTGGAAGGATGTGCACGCTAAGGATTTTTTTTTTAATAGGGATTTTCAGGAAACTATAGCAAAGAGTAATGTGATTATACTGAGCAAAGTAAAATTTAGGCTGACAGGAAAAAAAAAATCCTAATAATGAAATGTATTCTATTGTAGAATAATCCTCCAAAGGAAATTGGCTGAAGTCCAATCACATCTAAAGCCAAGTGGACAGAGATCCACAGAGAACAATCCTGCATTAGCTGCAAGATGGGCCAGATGACTCAACAGCATTTTTTAATTTTTAAATTCCTATCATTCCACTGTACAAAATAATCCAATAAGTCAAAGTGAGAGGAAAGTAGGCTTAGTAACAACTACACGGCTGTCTCTTCTCTGAGGTCTGCATAGAGCAATCAGTGTGTCTTACAGGAGGGAAGGAACATCTGTATGCGGTCAGAATACCTTGCTAATTTGGTGCTACAAAGTTTTATGCTTTCTGTCCCTTTCTCCTCCTTGCTCCACTCACTAATAAAGTGGCATTACTACAAAAATCGACCCTGCGTTGTAAATGTATCAATCATGATTTTTGCTGCACCAGCTCTCATAATTGGTTTAAGCCTTCTTGATCTCAGATGTCAATTGCTGTTAAACAAAACACAAAAAATAAATAGCCTGCAGGCACATATTTCCAACGAAATAATCTTGCCACATGTTGATCTGCAAGGAATATAGTAACAGCGTTTCATAAAGTTACAACACTCATTTTTAAAGCTGTCCAATAGTTTACTCTAATTTTGAAGTGGCTTTGACAGTTATAGCTAAAAAATCTTGCCAAGCATCTGTGTTAATACACTCTCTGTTCTCTGCTGCACTGCAGCAGCAAATAACAGGAGTCTTCTTAAAGAATGACTAGTCAATTCAATTGTGGATTTGGTTTCCCTCACCAGGGATTTTTAGATAGTCTTAACAATCCATATAAAAAGAATATTTTCTGAGTAAAGTGTTTTCAACTGTAACTCTGGCTTTCTCCAATCCGTTGCAATTCCACTTTTCCCACAGCAGTCTCATTCTGTAACACAGACCAAATCTCTTCTACCCACTTCACAAGTGGCCTGAGGTTCAGAGAATGCATTTACGTTGTGTCATGGGAGATGTCTGTGCCAAAAGGGATCTTAAAAGAACATCATCACCCGGGCATCATGGATTCATGGAAGAACAGGTTGCCCAAGGAGGCTGTGGATGCCCCATCTCTGGAGGGATGGCCACAAGGCCAGGCCGGATGTGGCTCTGGGCAGCCTCGTCTGGTGGTTGGTGACCCTGCACATAGCAGGGGGGTTGAAACTAGATAATCTTTGAAGTCCTTTTCAACCCAGGCCATTCTATGATTCTATGGTGATTCTATGAATCTGCATGTTGTACCTTTTTTTTCCCCTTGACTTTTTTTTTTTTCCTTAAAGTGGTCAACGACAGCGCAAACAGGATTTTTCTGTTTTCCTAAAGATGGAACATTAGTGGAAATAACATTGGAAAACAGTGATCAATAGCTCATTGCTTATATCCCTGATTCTAAATTATTCTCATAATTTTTCCCTGGTTTCTGCACCTTGTCCAACAAAATTTGCAAATCAGAACTCAAATTACTATTATTCTACCTTCTCTCCTTTGTCAAAGAAAAGAAATACAGTGTTAAAATTTTACCACACATAATCCTTTAAAATGTTTGTCAATTTGATATTTTTCCTTCTCCCTTGTCTTGAGATAATAAGAGATATAAAACATGAATTACCCTTAACTGATACAGCTGCTAATTCCACTGCTGGCAACAGAGGAGAGGCCATAAAATGGCAGCTGTGCCCCTGCAGTCTACCTGTGCATGAAACTGATCTTGGCTTAGTAAAATGACTGACTGCTTTTAAGTGATCTGAAAGTGTGTCAGGAGAAAAACCATCGGGGTGAGGCATAGACTGCTGTGGGATGATGTTTACAGAGCAGTCGGAGACATTCAAGGTTAGATTGGGCCAGGCTCTGAGCACCCAGATCTAGATGTAGACATTTGTGTACATTTCAGAGGACCAGATGGCCTTTAAAGGTCCCTTCCAACTCAGACGGTTCTATGGTCTTATGATATGGTCCTATGCTATTAGAGACAGTGCTGTAGATGCAAGGGTGAGGGCAGTAGACAGTGATAGGAAGAGGAAGAAGAGACTGACTCAAAGGATGGGGAAAGAGCCCAGATGAAGCAGCGTTCTAGCATCTCCAAAATGACTCTGAGGTAGAGGGCACTGTATACAAGAAAGCCATAAAGACCCTAGAAACTCTTTTATCCTGTAGTTTTCTGGGTGACATTGGCAGAACATCATATGTAAACCCAGCACCATAATCTCTGCTGCTACTCTTGGATTTTATTCTGCCTGAAATCCTAGCCAAGAGAAAAAATAAAAATAAAAAATCAAATCCCCAAACCAAGGAATAATGAGCCAAAAGAATGGAAATGCTGACTAAAGTACTGTCCAAGTCCCACACAGAAGGGCAGGACAGATCAAGGGAGAAGTGGAAATAATCTTCTGTAAATCATTTTTAATTGAATTACCACTGTCTCAACTCATACAGCTATTTCCAGTGATGACATTTTAACCAGAAGTTAACCTTGCTGTATTTTTTTTTCTCATTTACAATGTTTAAGTAATTAAACAAAAAAAATTGGAAAGAAAATACTACATTTCTGCTTTAATTAAATGAGTTAAGAATCAACTATTAAGAAAAAAAATCAAATAAAAGGACTATATGAAGTTCAAGTGGCTTTTTCCAGCAGTAAGCAGGATTGTTAACATAGCAAAGATGCTACAACATGAAAATACCCTCACAGCTTCACAGGAGAGTAACTACTTGATTTCTTTGTCCAGTTTAATGCATGCTTTGCTCTGTCAGAAGAATTGTGGCCAGGCAGCAGGCATGAAGGCTGCATAATTTCCTCCTGCAGGCTTCTGCACTTATATGGAAATATCCAGACAGGAGGATGATTTAATGACTGAGTGTGTTCAGCCACAGGAGGTTTCTCGAGGATGGGTAAGAAAGGAGAGAGAGGGAGAGAGAGGGATGGCCATCCCCACAGTGATGAGCAGAGAGCAAGCATGCAGTCAGGCTGCAGAAGCAGCTGGAGTAAAGTCTCTTTCTTCATGGAGATCTTTCAGTGTGGATTTTATAGGAGCCATGGTTAAACCTGAGAGCTTCAGGCTGGAAAGAATAACCACTGGAAAAGAGCCTCTCCTCTGCACCTCTGCATGGGTCAGATCTGCTTTAAGTTTCAGTATTTCCAGCTGTTTTTCAAAGCAGGACACAGCTTTCTCTCTTAAGAGAATTTGTCTTTAGTTTAGTATCATGCACTGTAGCACCCAGCAGTAGGAAGTTCTGAATGTCATTGATGCAATGTACTCAGTTTTAGGAAGCCAGAATTGCCTGATATGAAAGTCTGCCATAAGCTCAGATTATTATCAAAAAGATAATGGAAAATTGAAAGAACCTGCAAAAATAATAATACATTTTTATTCAAAGGAAATAGATCATTTGAATGCTAAGAAAAGCATTTGGGGGCTTGGGATTAGATGTGTTAACACTGAATAGTCCTACGTCAGCAGGGCCTCCAGGGGACCAGGTGTTGAAATAGGAAGGAAGAAGCAGGAGGGTGATAAGAATTGTGGAGCGGCCATCCTTGTTTTACCATGATCAAAAGAAAACCAGTTCAGAATGAGGAAGCAGAGAGGGCTGGGAATTAAAGGTGCACTTTTCAACGTCAAGTTATTGTCCACCCCCTCACATACACAGTGAGAGAAGTCGTGAGAAATTAAAATGCATGAAGACTGGGATGAAAGCTTTCTTTGTTCTTAAAATGTTGTCATTTGGGTGGTCTGAGTCTTGATTTTTAAGCTTAGATTGCTAACAATTTCACCTGTGTCATTTTGCTTTAAGAGGCACATTGCTTTTTTTCAACTGTTCCAAGGGCCAGAAGGGAGCATAAGGAGATGATCACCATTCAAAAGTATTCACGTATTGCTGCAATGGGTCCCAAGAGCTTTTAGGGACTCATCTATTGGGTGACACTTTGAGATCCTTGCGCAAGTGAAAAGCTCCCAAGCTCCTTTCCATTGCATTGCATCACACTGAGCAACTCTTAACTAAAGGGCTTTGCAAACTAGAAACACAAAAAGATGTCAAAATTTGTTTGGCATTCCGAAGAAAAGGAGTCTAATTCATTACAAATCAGATTCTTAACTGGACTCTAACTACCCACAAAAATCCAGCAAGTTTACATGCCTTAATTATTGCCACAATACTGAATTGTCTGTGAGAGCAATAGCATTACCCAATTAACCCCCAAATTTTCAAATGTATTCATGCAGTGCTGGCACATCATATTTTAAAATGATCCCAATCTGTTAGATGATACTTCCATTCTGAGCATGAAGCCACATCCAACATTTAAAAGGAAAAGACATTTCCAGCCTTCCTTACGATCCCAGATGGATTGGATGTTAAAGCTTAAGCCTCAACCACAGAAGACTAAATATTTGAAGCACTGTGTACATTTTCTAAATCAGAAAATGCAGGTTTAGAAGCACTGATCTCACAACTTTGTCAAGAGCAATGTCCCAATTTTCTTAAAATCCATCCTTGCTGCAATCTTAAATATCACCTTACTGTATTCCTAAATTAGAAATTTAAAACACATTTAAATTAAATTAATACATAAATAGGAAGGAGTACATGGAGCATATTCTTTCAAAGTATGGCTACATATGGTTAAGCATGGTCAAATAGGTTATCAGATATTCTGGCATAACCTTTTCAAAGCTTATGCTTACAAAATCAACTGACTTTCTGAAAAGAAACATTTTTCACTCAGGAAGAAAGGTACATTGGTACATCAACTTTCAAAGGAAAGAAAGTTTCCATGCCAAGAACAGGATCGTGAAGTCTGCTGGTTACACAGAGTTTTATACGGTGAAAGAGATTCTCTAGCCACTAATAATACCAGTTTGATTTTTAATAGGGCTGTTCTTATGAAAAATAATTAACATACGGTTGACTTCCCCTATATTAGAGAAAACAATAATAGTGTCTAAATCAGTATCTCCTGTGGTATGGCATAATTTCAGCTGTCTTGGTCATGATGAGTTGTGCAGCTGACTCATCTCACAGACATGCATCACGTAATGAGAACAAACACGGCTCATCTGCAATGTCAAGGATTAGATTTTACACAAGGCAGAGGACAGAGGACTATATTATGAGGAACTACCTAGAAAGCAGCAGCCAGCCAGCCATTACCTCTCTGAGTCACAGAAATCCCTGGCCGGTGTTCAATTGATAACACTGTATCACAAGACAACATCTACTCCATCAGCTGGATTGGTAGGCTCTCCAAAGTGAGGGCATGCTGTCCTGGCTTTTCTCTGTCCCTCAGTTCAAGGTGTCATTCTGAACACGCAGCTCAAAACCCTTAAATCTCCATAAAGGTAAATTCTTATAAAAAACTTGTTACCTGCTACAAAAAGAGCTCAAAACAATCTCAAGCTGTGGCAACGGCACTGAGGACTTCCTGGGTTGCTGTGTCCCAACTATGGCCAACAACGAATAAATATCAAAGATAAGCTCTTGTGAGAACCTGCTATGTGATGTTTATGGATATCAACTGAAAGAAACAAAATCTGGAAAAGATAAAGTGCATTGTGTCCAGCAGGTAGGTTCTTCTCATAGCACATGCTCGGCAGAGTGGGTTCTGCTTAGTCACAAAAGCAGGATGTAGAAAAGCTGGATCAGATAACAGTAAAAGTCTGCAAAACACATGGCTCTACTTGGAACCATATTTATTAACACAGCCATACAAGCAGTCTTATTCTTAGCACAAGAACTAAAATAAACAGAACGGTCCCAGCTGTCAGGATTACAACCAATTAATAACCAGGTTTCCTGCACCTCAAGAAAAATAGAAAGGCGTCTAAAACTAAGCATCTACTATGGCTCACCCCCCTATTTTCAGCAGAGCAAAACACGGAGCCAAGGACAACTGGGCTCTTGACTGAGGCGCCCAGTTAAGGACCCAGGGCTGAGTGGAGCAAATCCAAGCTGCTGCTGGATCACATTTCCATACAGCGTGGGGAGAAATAGGCAATGCAAAACGTAGCTGGGCTGAATCACCCCCTGATGCTGTTCTCTCAGCTGCGTGGAGAAAACAGGCACCTGACTAACATCTGTAGGATCAATCTGGATTCATCCCACCTCCATCTTGGCACAGCAGATCTTCCAAACAAATTCAGCATGCCGAAGGATCAATCTACCCATCATTTTACTCAGATGTCCATAACATCATGTCAGGGACTCAGAAAATATAAGAGTGGCGTGGTAGACAAACTCCTGGTTTTATCAATCAGTTTTTCATTAACATCATTCATCCCATCCTCTTTATTCTAAAATCTGCATTCACTCTTTACCATGCAAATAACTCTTATGTAATAAATACTGCAACATAATACATCCTCCAGCATCCCTTTTTCCTGTCTCTGCACTGCTTTATGCCGATAATATTTTTGAGACCTCAGCACACACATTAACTGAAGTATTTCCTTCCTGTTCAAGCTCATGCAAGGATGGTCTTCATTTTCTCCTTGGTAAGGAAGGGCACTGACATTCAAGATCTTCAGCTCCATCCGCTGTGAATCTCTGCATGGATGGAAGATTCTCCTACGTTTGTCCTAGGTAGGAGAAGAGTAACTCAAGTCTTTCCTCCAAAATATGCAATGGGTGAATGGTATTTTTTTGTTGGTGGTGGTGATTTGTTCTGTTTTAAATTTCCTTGCTCTCCTCTTTTGTTCCTAAGAGTATTTTTTAGGAATCATTTAGGGAAAGAGAAAAACAAACAAACAAACAAAAAACACAAAAAGTGATGATCCCCCCTTCTCCTTCTGGAAAATGGGTGAAATTCAGAAATAAAATCCAAGCTTGGGCTAATGTCTAGCTTTCATTCATCCGTTCTCAGTTTGCCTGTATGTGGTGGAAAAAAAATAAAAAGGATCTCTGTGTGGACATGATGGCAACCATTTGTAAAAAAAAAAAAAAAAAGGATACTATCCAAGAAGAGGCAACAGAAGGATTGCTCCTGTAATAACTACTGTCTGATGTTAGCAGTGTAACTTTTATTTTTCAAAACTTGGGCCCTAGAATAAGTCCCTGAATATTTTCTTCAAGGCTTTCCTATGTCCAACTACTACTCTTTTCAAATGCCTTCATAAATTCTGGATCCTCAGCCGCATTGTTACCGACTTTCTGGAATGCCAGAAAGCCAGGTTTTCATATGCAACCACTTAAAACAATCTCCAAGAGTTTCTTATCCTGCATTATTATTTCCTCTACTACAATAACTCTCTTTCTCCTGGGATGGATGTGACTTCCTCACTCATCAACACCTTCTTCCATACAGCAGTGTGATTCCTCTCACCCTCCTTCAGTCACGCAGTGCAAAAATCCTAGAAAAGGTGAAGTGTTGGATGTGTTAATGAAAGGCTGATTAGGAATTGACTGCTAACAGCATAGACGCTGCATCCCATATTGCCATCAGATTTTCTACCAACTATCAAGCCAGAACACGTGTGCACAGGTAGCAAATATACCATGGAGAGGCACTTGTGCACCTCGCTATTAGCCTGAAACAGATTTTCCAGCATCTGAGCAGTGACCTGTTAATAGCTTACATAATGAAAAACAGCACTGAAATGAGTCAGTGTGCTTGGCAAATTCAGATTATTAACTATGAGAACGCACTTCAAGTGGATCAAGGGAGAGACACATACCCCAGAGAACATTAAATAGAGAAGTCTTATTAACGATGCATAAACAGGTGCAGCATTCCTCTAGAAATGACGGATGGACTCCTTCATTTCCCATAGAAGACTCCTCTCTGAAGGCCAGATTTCACCTTCCACAGCAGAACAAACCATGATTCTTACATGCCCTCCAAGATATCTAATTGTTGAAAGGGAACTCTGTAAGAAATAAGTAGAGGCTGTGTGAGAGTACAAGTGCACACTCGGTGCTCTGCAAACATAGCTGGAGCAGAGGAAAACAAAGAGCAATCCATACAAAGACTCATACTGGATACGATGTGATAAGAAAAGCCTGAGGCTCTCTGGGAGGCCTTCCAACAGGCCTGCAACCCAAGACTGCATCACTAGGTAGTGGCTGCAGTGCTTTTCTTCAGCAGGAAGCTGGACCAGAAGCTAAAAGTGAAAAAAAAACCTGAGTTTTTCACTTAAATAAATAAATCCTGAAGCTACAGACAAGTCACGCCAGTTAATGGTGTTACAAAAAAGGAACTGAGAAATGGAAAAATCTACACCAAGGTTGCAACTGTTCCTCTTGAGCTGTTTCTCCATTAGCAGTGACAACCTGCAGCCAACACACGCACATGGGGGTTGCAGCTGGCCATTTGAATGGCAGTCTTATACCAGCTTCAGGTATTCAGAGAGATAACTACATTATCCAAACATTTTAACAAGACATTTCAAATACTTTTTTAATTTTCTTTTTAATGCAAGGCTAAACAAGTTTTTTGGAAAGTTAATTGCTTGCATTGCTTTGTAAAGGTCCTAAATCCTATGTTTTTACAAAGACACAGTCTCTAGGATCTCATCTATCTTACACCTTCAGCAATCCTCCAATTCTTTTTGGGATTCTCAGCCCTTAGGTTTCATCCTAGAGATATAATGTATACTTAGCAGTTCTCAATATTTCATTTTTATGAAATTGGAGAGACTCTTTTGATCTAAAATACGCAGCTGCTTTTCATAAAAGTCTGATACAAGGGCCATTTGACAGGAAAGGATGTTGCTCTAGTATATTTTAGATGCCTATCTGCAAGTAAGTCTGCAAGTAAATCTGGTGCTACACACAATGTCTGCTTGGCTTCACTTCCTTATCTATTTTATGTGCATGAACAGCTGGAGATGGACATATAGAGGCTCTAACCTTCCACTGCACATCTAAAAAATTACACAACCAAAATCTATGCAGCTGTGAATGCCAGAAAACCATCTGTATACAAGTTAATTGCTTGTGGTTTGAATAGTTTCCATTTTTATCCTGCCATTTACATTTGTACCTATTCAGTGGTGCATTCTGGACACAGTGGGAAACACATGCCACCTTCCAATCCAGTTCTTACACATCCCAGGTCAGCTTGTTACTCGTCTTCCCTCAAATCATTTCTTCCTTTCAGCATTTTTCTCTATTTGTCTCAGGAGCCAACAGAGCAAACCTAAGCACTGCTATTTCCACCAACACTTCTGCAGAGTTACTGGACTGAGTGGATGACAGCAGTGAGCATAGGTTTATTTTCTGGTTTCCCAACTGCACTTATGTTCCTGTGACAAAGTGGAGGTGTCCAGAAGCAGCAAATTCACCACTGCTCAGCCACAAGCAGAAGGAATAGTAATGTCAAATCGTGCAACACCTTGAACAAATTGCTTTAAAAATGAACCAGCTGTTCCTTTTGTTCCTTAAATTTGTAGATACATATATGTATGCATCGATAGCAAATTAACAATGCAAATTATGTCAAAAAATCTGACACCTATTTAAAATTTTGCTACTGATAACAGATGTGATTCAGACCAGTGATGTATCTCTAATTAGCACAAATAATCAGTCTTTTTTTCCTTGGAGAAAATTAGTGTGGCCTAACTAGTTAAAATAAAACTAAACTTCAACACTTCTGCTTCATAGTCTCCAGGCAGTTTTTGATAGCTCTGGCAGATCTTTATTAATGACCCTACAAAAGCATCAATATTATTTACATAAATCCACTGCTTTCTTCAAATATTATCATTCATAGATCTCATCTCAGAATGCAGCATATTCAGAGATCGCATGCGAGGCAGGAAGTTGCTTTGATGGCAGCCTTCAGCCTGTAACATTTATTGAAACCAAAATAAAAAGGCATTCTGAGTCGTGTACATGGAAATGCTACTCAAGATACACGCAATTTTTCTATATTTACAAGGAAGTGTGACTGGAAAAAATAGAGCCACGGCATCCAAATTTGTCCCTTTATAAATACATAAAATAAGTCTTTTAAACACTGCTTGCTCGGTGTAGGAATGACAACAACAAAAACCCTACAGTGAGTCACAGTGGTCTTCTAGGAATAATTAAACTAGAACGCTATTTATAGTGACCTTTCCAGTTTACTTTACAGTTACTGATCAAAAATACAATGTCACCCTGTGGACATGCATAATCAACTTTATTTTCCATTCTAACTGAGAAATTGAGCTGTTAATGTCAAGAAACATTAGAAAGAAGCTGCTCTACAGAAGTCATTCCGTCTAGCTACCCAGTGCTAGGTTTTATGATAGAAAGCTATTCTGCACACACCCAAAGTAGAAGAGGAACCAGTGGCACAGGGTGGGGGGGGACCGAAACCACCCCTGCCCTGCTCCCCCAGGCACATTACTGGAGCAATTGACCCACCAAGGCCAGCTCCATGCATATGGGGTGCTCAGAGGCACTATAGGTGTTGAACAACCATGGGAAAACAGAGAAACAAAGAAACAAATGAAGCCAGCCCTATGTGAACAGGCGGCTGCTGGCTAACCAGGCCGAAGCCAGGCTCTATCATTGGTGCCCAGTGCCAGGACCAGAGGCCATGGGCACAAAGTGCAGCACAGGAGGTTCCCTCTGAACACAAGGAGCCCTTCTGTGCTGTGCAGTGATGGAGCACTGGCACAGGCTGCCCAGAGGCTGTGGGGTCTCCTCTTGGGGATCTCCCAGAGCTGCCTGGATGTGGCCCTGGGCGCCCTGCTCTGGGTGTCCCTGCTGGGGCAGGAATGAAGCAAAGGGACCCAGAGGGCCCTGCCAGCCTCAGCTGTGCTGTGGTTCTGAGGTCAGTAGACTCGTCTGGCCACGGTCTGCCCTGCTCAGCATAATTCCTCATTAAACCTCATTTCTAACACTTTTCCTGAGTGAGGGGCTCTACTAAGTGTGCAAGGGCATGGTGAGGTCTGAGGGCAGCAGCTGGAGTGGGACCAAGCAGACAGACAGAAAGCCCAGGCTGAAAGATTGGCACAGCAGCCTTCAAAGGATCTTTTGTTTAGAAACAGCCAAACCATTTGTTTTCCTGTCAAAGAAGGATGTTAATTGCCCAGTGTCTGCTCCTGCAATCTTCTATCATTTAACTTATCTGCACACAACAGTGAAACCTTCTAATTGGCAACAAAAAAGAAAGTAAAGGAAAACTTTTAGGTTGTATTACTGCACCGCAGCACCAGTTTGTACTTTTCTTGTCTTGCTTGTAAAACCACACTTAAAGATATGCAAATGTATAAGGAAATAAATATGCTAAATATGTAAGAAAACTGCAATCCTTCAAAAACAGAACACACACCTGGGACATCTCTCTCTATCATCTTGGCTATTTCACTATAATCACTACATAGAAAGTCACATTCATCCTTGTTTCCTCTTCTGCCTCAATGAACTTGGACTTCTGCTCAGCCTAACACTTTCAAGAGAAGTGGTATACTAACACTGTATAGCCAAGCTTGTACTTGGGGTTAGGGCCTTCTACTTAGAGAAGTAGGGATTATCTTGGGACTTATCCAGCTGAGGCAGATTGTGCTCATTTCCCATATTACAGGCAAATGACCAAGCCCCTGGACTGGAAGAAACTCACCATTCCCGTGCCCCGTGCCATGCTACTCTCTATAGGACAGACCTACTTTTGGGGGAAATAAAAAGCAAACAAACAAAAAAAAAGATATAAAAATATCCAGGAATATTGATTTCTTAAGAGCATAAGAAGTTTTTGAGCATGAAGACTGTCCAGCAAGTTTCTCCTTTCAATCCGTAGAGACTATCTAAAGTCGACATTCAAAATCTTACTGCTTTTTTTGCCATGCAGTCTATCCAGAAGCCTCACAAGTTTAGAGAGGTGGAGTGCTGCAAGGGCTGTCCAAAACAGAAGCTCGAGCTGACCCTCAGAGTAACATTCTGCCTCTTGTCCACAGTAGCCACCAGGAGTCACAGGTCATCAAGCTCTAATATTTACAAACTATCCAAAGCCAGATAATCTGATTCACCTCACAACGCCTCCTCTGCTTTGTCAGAGCTAGCTCTGATTGGTACTAAACAAGATGAACATCAGGTCCCAGCAGCAAAATGTCCCTTGGCACCTAGACAGTGTTGGAATCATACGCCACACACTCCTGAGCCAAGCAAAGACCTTCCTCTGTGTAAACAACAACTGACCAAAGAGGCTCACAGCTGTTAGCTTTATGCTTGGCATTTTCACCGTATTGAAGAAAAATCTTTTTCTTCTTATTATTTTTAATTTAGAACACATACAGTACCCAATACATGTTACCCTTTAAGAGGAACTGAGATATTTCCACACTGTGCAAAACACCAGCACTGGCCAAACAAGGAGGGCCTTACAAAGACATCATGAATTAGCAGAAAATTAGTTTGGAAAGATAAGATATTAAACAATTTCTGTGGGGAATAAGAACACTGGAGATTATTTACTTTGCTTTAATTACTTTGGCACACTGCTAGATTAGTTTTTGTGTTCCTCTAGATTTTCATACCATCCTTTTACAAATGCAAAGAAGCAAGATCATGTTCTGAATATTTAAAGATTGTTTTATCCGTATGATCTTGTCCCGGGCTGGATTTTTGCCACTCAATTCACAAAATAAGAGGGTTACAGCTTGAGCTATAGCTTTACATTTGAAATTATTACAGTAATGCAAGAAGCAACCATAATTTCTAAGTATGTCTTTCTGGCTTGCCTAGATGTACAGACAAATAGTTCGACAAAAATCCACTGTTAACATATGCAATACTAAAATACTTGGTAATCATCAAGTTTCACTCATGCTTTCAATCGAGATCACATTAGGTCATCCCCCGTTCTCCTGGAACACTTCATTTTGATGGAAAACTGATAATAGGCCAATTTCCAGAGGGCTATAACTTATAAAAACATAGTGTAACATTTGAAAGAAGTTTCCCTGAAGGCTTTATGAAGTGTTTAATAGGCTATATAGTTATGGAGCATATTACTGCACAACACTAATAAAATGGCAGTTTTAGGCTCTTGATTAAATAGAGCACAAAGAAACGTGTGATAAAAAAAACACTTGTCCCACTGTTTTGATACTAATATGAGATTTACGAGCTACTACACGACATATTTAACTGGCCAACATGAAGATCCCATCTTCTCTTCAACTCATTCCTAAATCCAAATTATTTTAAGAATGTCATTTGCAAGAAATCAGAAATGTTTCTGGCTAGAAGAGCAATCTGTACCTGAAAAAACCGTAAACAATGCTATTTCAGTACATCTCAACAACAATCTATTCAAGAAACAAAGCTCTGTTACCAATAAGATTACGATCCCAAAATTCCCTAACCTAATCTGCCACATTTTGTTTTTAAAGTAACAGATTTGGCCCCAAGTTTTGCTAAGGAGCTTTGGACATGCCCGCAGCAATGAGAGTGGGGATTTTGCTTTTTGTTCTGTGTATGTGCAGTGACTAAGACAGTAAGGCGCATTATTATAGTTCTTCCACAAACACAAATCCCCAAAATAATGAAAATTATGATGATAGTTACAGAAATACTGACCAAACAGAAAGCACCTATACGCTCATAAACCATTAAAATTGCCGCGTACCCCACAGATGCTCGAAGGATTACTCCACACAACATGATGACAGAGTTAATTTACAGCCAACTGGGAGAAATTAAAAGGTTCAGGTTAATTATTGCATTACAGCTGGGCTAGAGGATCAAAAAGCAGCACAACTGAGAAGAGTTCAGAGATAAACAACTGCAGTTTCAGCCTGACTCCTGTGCTGCTCTCAGGCAGGGCACCACGATAGGGCTCTTCACTAAGCAAAGAGGCCACTTCAGAAGGCCCTCTCCTAAGATAGCTCAGCTCTTTGCTCCACTCTTCACTATCCTTCCTACGGCCAGCACAGCGCCATGACATACCACGTGCCTCTCTTCTGCTCTCTGCTAGGTATTTCCACCTTCTGGCAGCCTTTGAAATGATATTTCCAACGTGCCAGTCCTTCACCATACAAATGAAGAACGAAGTGAGCTTCTGAGAGCCTCTGCTATGATTCTAACCAAGGCAAGGGTAAATGCAGATGAGCTGCTGGTAAAATTGGACAGCATTATAAAAGGGTTGTTTGTAAAGGAGAAGCTGAGGAAGACACTTCACTGCCAGGAAAACGTAAACAGCAAAGGTATATAAAAGCTCTGGAACACGGACATTTATGGAGTTGTTTCTTCAAATGTGTGTTGTTTGCAGCAGTGATAGAAACATAAAACCAAACTACAGATTTACTGGAACACAGCAAGCAATGAGAAGGAGTGCAGAAAGATGGTCATACATGTATTTTTCAGATACACTTCTACAATTTCAAATAACATGAATCTGAAAACAACAGTTACCTTCAAAGTCCAATTTCAGATTGTTTAAAAGATACCATTTGCTGTAAAAATGCAGATGTCTGTTTGTCTTTATATGTAGGAAACAGGCATCTCACCAGAGGTCTATTCAAGTACTGATGGCATAGGTGAAAGGATTCTCTCATTGAAAAGATTGACATTTGGATACCAAGATAAGGCATGCTTTCTAGCCAAGCTTTAGAACTCCGGGAAGGATTAGAAATACTTTTAGTAATGGGAGCTAAAAGACAAAGAGCGTCCATCACTTTGCAAGCAGCTTCTAAGTAGGAAAAAATATTTATTAATGATCCAGCGTTCCTGAAAAAATACAGGCCAATCAGATACCAAGGCACTTTCCTTGCTAAGACACTCAGTCACCAGTCAGGCATCTCTGAATTGGCTGTGATCCATGAAGGAGATCAAACATGGCCAGATGCATTAGTACCTGCTCCCATGACTGTGAATATATAGGGTATCACAGAGTCTGGATCCACTCTATTAATATTTCTTGGGAAGCATGTGTATTCTGAACCTCATACCCAGGGGCTCAGAAGAAACAGTGACAAGTCAGCGATCAGAAAAAAAAATTAGGGGGGTATCTTTTTCCAGGAGCTCTTAAAGAACAGGCGGAAAAGGTCTGTAGAATTGGCCATCTGCTAAGAGGAAAATGTGAGCATGTGTCAGTTCCTGGCTTTTTCCATATTTGAGTAATGAGCTCTGTGCCAAAATTAAGGGCTTACAGCAAGCTCAAGCACAGCAACAATTATTTTCTTCTCTGACATCCCATTAGTTTGCTTGACCTTACAGGAGGCACCCTATGGGTTCTAGGTGCCTGCAACTCCATCACTTAAAAAAAAATAGAATTTATATCCAAAGTGAAACTTCCAGTCCTTACTATCTTTAACCTAAATTTGCAAACCTGGGTGCTAGAGGGTCTTAGCTGGGTGAGCAGGCTTTCCAGATTCCTCAAACAACACCTCAGCCAACAGCTCTCTGGCCTTTTCCAGCAGAGTGTCGTGATGATCTGCTTGGATGGGTTTCAGTTCATCACCAGGTGTAGTGAAGGAGGCAGAAATCTGTCTTTCTGTTGACAACAAACAATCCAGGGTTGTGCAAGAGTTGCCAAGAAGCTCACAGCAACTTCTCATCACTAATCCCAACAGCAGCACTGACACTGATTAGCTCTCAGAGGACTCTTGTTAAAGATCACGTCCTCCAAGCTGAACTGTAGAAATCATCAACAGGCAATGCTGTACTTTAGTGAGACAAAACTTCAAGGACAGGGCTCTTTTCTCTTTTTCATGCAATGCTGTTGTAGGTATAAAAACAGATGGATATAGTGCATTGGTGTAGATTTCTATTTGACATTAATTTCGACTTTCCTTACCAAAAAAAAAGATTACAAAATTATGTAGCATCAAAGTTCTATGTATAGAAATTTAGAGATAAACTTCAAAAATATACGATAACATATGTGCACTACAAAAACAAACATGCAGCAATGTTCTACAGTTCCAAAGAAGACGCTACACAAAAGGCTACCCCAGAAAGCACACTGCTTCTGAGGATTTCTTTTGCATTTTTTAAATAAAACACGTTTCTAAAGTAGCATTATATTATACTTTTGTCCCACTGAATTTCTGAAGCTAAAGAAATTCATTTTTTCCAGCTTTAAAAAAGAGCATGCTGAGGAAAGATTTTACTGCTACCTATACCTGTCTGACTACAGGGAAGACAAAGCCAAACTCATCTAAAAGATGTGAAGTGATCACGCATAAGGCAATAAACACAACTTGTAGTAAAGGATATTCTGATTAGATATAAGGAAAAAAATCACTATAAGTACGGTCAGAGAGTAGAATGCATACCTCAAATGTTTTTAGATCATCATCCTTGGAGATGATCAAAATCTAGCTGGACACTACTCTGAGAAACCTTATCTATGTAGGTCACTCTGAAAGTAATGCCTCCTATGTATTTCCATGGAAACTACAACAGAGTACAATACAATACCACAAAAGAACACAAAGAGCACAATAATAGTATTTGATAGAGCAAATCTCATCTAAAAAACTCTACTTTTCAACAGTCACCCCCATTAGAAATTTATTTGCACCAGCAATGAACAGAAGTCTGCATACTGCACTCATAATAATCTGCAAGGCCATGCAGAACATGGCATTTCACGTCACTGTCTCCACTTCTGAAACACACCACTCACTGCCTCAGTGTGTTCATGCCCACTATTTGGTCTCCATAAACGTTCAAGCAAGTGTCAACAAACGTCAATGGCTTCATATGCACTTCCACGTCAGATGCCATTCTGTCATGGTGCCCCTCTGCTGCCATCTTTCACACAGCAACAAAATGTAACTGAATATTGGCAGGAAGATTCAGCCTCTGCCAGATCACCAACACCTGCTTCTGACATCATGGGACAACATAACAAAATAGGAGGCACTACTTTCAGAACAGTCCTCATAGTGGATCCAGTTGGACTGGATGGATTTCAAAGATCCATTTCAGTTTAAAATGTTCTGATTTTATGATTTCTTGCTTAGAAAAAGTTCTAGAAAAAGTCTGTTCAAATAGCAAAACTTGATTTTTGCAATGTCTTTTTATCTCTGCAAAACTTTTAGTGCAAAAATACAGCAGTGTACTGCTGCTAATATCCTTCTGCATCTAATATAATAGAAATGCACCTCTATTGCATAAATTATATATGACAGAACATTAGGTCTTTAAATAACACAGTGAACACCAGAGATCATGCAGAAAAGCCATCCTTCAGGCTGTTATTAAAAGGAATTGGAGCTGCAGTACGCATCCTCCCACTAATTCCATTTGATTAGATATGTCATAAGCATACACAGGCCCTCTGAGCCATGAAAAGGAAAGGCCCAGCTCTGCACTTTTCCTAGCACTGGTGAACTAAGCAGTTAAAGAAAAATGACACAATCTCACAACTTGAGACTCCCATCTGATGGCCAAGACCCAAGACTGGGATGGAGTCTCTGGAACTACAAGCATACTGTCATACAAGATGAGCTAAAGGACCAGGACTTCAGTAAAGGGGTACAGAAAAGAAGATTATATTGATTTGTGCATCAGGTCCAGAGGAGGATATGAAATACGTGTTTGCCCACAGTTTATAATTTAACTTCTGCTTTATAGAGCTTTGATAAAACATCCTCCGCATACAGTAACAAGGCACTACACAACAAGGGCCCAGAAATCCTTGACTTTGGCTGTGGATACATTTCCTCCATGGAGGTCCATGATCGAGGCCCCGTTCTCCTCTTTTGAAGGTAACATCAGAGAAATATCTCCAGCTGGTTTCAATGTCAGCGCTTAACTATTTCACTGCTGTTCACAGTAGATACTGTGGCATTTTCCATATGCCTGCCTCACAGTTGCCAAAACTGCAAGGTACAAATCACCCCAGTGCACTGGAATTTTTTTTAGTGCAACATTCTTTTCTTCTACGACCAAGTGAACCTAAAGTCTGGCACAGTGACTTCATCAAGACAATGTAAAATCAATTTATTCAAATGGAAAACAAATACTCAGAGATCAAGCGTACTGGCTGAACATCACATCTCTTATTTATGAAGCCCTTGGTATCATAACATTCTGAAATGAGCCACAGATCTTAGCCTGCTACATCAAAGCATGGCTGATTCCTAAACCCTTGATGAGGAAACCAGTTTGAACGCAAGGAGTCTGGGTTAAGAGTTGCAGGGCTCTTATTTGCTCTGTCACAAGCGCTGAGTGAAATTTTATGTGGCTGAAATGGAACTGAAAGATCAAAGAAGCAAGTTTTACAGTGAAATTTGACAGATGGCATTCCAGTCCTTTGCAGTAGACAAAAGTGGCTGGAAAGTCTCATCTTCCACATACACAGGCTCCAGCTTGAGAGCACTGAGGAACAGAAAGACGGTGGCTGATGCCAAGATACCATTTCAGCAAGCACTGTTGAAGTCACAGTGTCATCACTGAAGCAAAAAGGAAAAGAACTTGCCAGGTCTATAAAAAAGAATTTTAACTTTTCCTATTTTAAATTAAACATTTCTCTATGTTAGACCTTGTAGACGTGGAAGAATTTACTTTCTTTAGTAAGTGGGCAGCGTCATGTGAATGAATGGGTAGGAGTAGAGTTTATCTTGTGAAAAATGGGAAAGTACAACGATTTACTACAATAACTGAAAAATAATTTAAGTCAGGATAGAGAAACAATAAAGTCCTGTGGGGATGTATGAAGAGGAATGATGTTGAGAAAGGCCTAAAAGCTAACAGGAAAACTAATCAAGAAGAGCATCGAGAGCGTATAGTGAATAAATCTACTGAAAGTTCTATATGCCCACAAGACAGCACTGGGAACAAGCTGGTGGAGCCAGATATCTAAATAAAACAGTATTTAATTCAAATAACAGAGACTTAAATAACCCATGTGTCTAAAACATAAAGAAGTACTGCTCGCTCAACAGTGGTGGAAAAAGCATAATGCATTGTACATCAAGAACATACACAACTGATCTAGTTCCAGGCTGTAAAGAAATTCAGAACTTGGAGAAACCTCAATGCAATATTTATAAAATGTGTTAGAGAAGAAGAAAAAACAAAAAAAAAAAACAGGAACACTCCCATGATGGAGATCTATTGCATACCACCAAGGCAGGGAAATTAAGGAGAAAAGAGTTTTTGAAACAACTGCCAGAATCATCCAGAGTACACGACTGGAGTAACACATTTTAACTACTCCCACATCTGGGAGTAGTTGAGAAAGAAATACATCAAGACATTTTGCTAAGAAAAAGATCAGAATAAAAGAAAGTCAGCTTTTGATATAGAAGTCACAGAGAGCAGCTAAAAAGGGCAGAGGGAAATAGAATGGCTCTTCTAATGTCACTGTAAAGTAACTGTGTTCACAATCATGGGGCTGCAAAACCACAAAATAGTGAAGCACTTTTGAACAGCAGCCCTTAATAAATGACTAGAACAGTAATGTGGGTGCTGTCTAGTTGGAAAAATACTCAGAAAACAATTGCTATAGTCGCAAAAGAGCAGCACATTAGGCAGGACTCCACATGGTTGTGCTTCATGTTCAATCCATTCAATATTTATATCAATAGCATAAAGAGTGGAATGGAAGGTCCACTTGCAAATTTCGTAGATAAAACTGAGCTCCAAGAGATTCCAAGTACCTTGGAAAGCAAGATTAGAATTCAACAGAGTATCAATGAACTGAAAAGATGGAATTGGATTCTGACTGCAGACAAATTATTTTTGCAATTAATGGACAACTAGTCAATACAATCATTGGTACTTGAGGAACCTACTAAGACTCTTCAGGCAACCCTCAGAAAGACTTGTCCAATTGGCCAGGCTCTATTGACCAGACTGGGAATACACTGACATAGGTGACAGATCTATTCTAGCACCTGTTCTTTGCAGGGGAGTTAGACTAGATGTCCTTTAAGGGTGCCTTCCAACTCAAGCAATTCTACGATTCTACGAATTAATATGAACATATTCAAGATACCCAAGCTATCTTGATAACAAACTGTGTAATGAGCTGTACAAACAAAGGAGGAAGAAACACTTTCTCAGCTGTGTTGCTGTAGAGAGAATCTTGAGTAAAGGATATTAATCTTACTGTTTTCTAAATACAAAACACCATAATAGAATTTATTAACTAGATCACAAAGCATGAGACATGCAAAGTAATCCGCTCTAAATAGAGCTGTGTTATGATTAGTTTGAGGCATCACACTACAAAAAAAAAAAAAAAAAAAAAAAAGATGCAGAACCAGAGACACAGAGTTGCAGAAAACATTTGTGGGGACAGGACAAGGGGAAACAGCCATAAACTGGAGCATAGGAAGTTCTGCACCAATATGCAAAGGAATTTCTACATAGTAAGGATGATGGAGCACTGGAACAGGCTGCCCAGGGAGGTTGTGGATCTCCTCTGGAGATATTCAACACCCCCTGGACACCTATCTGTGCAGCCTACTATAGGGGGCCTGCTTCATAGGGGGGTGATCTCTAGAGGTCCCTTCAATCCCGCACACTTCTGTGACTGTGATTCTGTGATAACCTGTGAGGAAACCTGTGGACAAAGTGAAGACTGTTTAATGTATTGAGAAGGACAATAAGTAGGAACTCTGTAACTATTGTCATATATCAAATCGTCTGCTGAAACCAGGAGGAGATATCCATAAAAGACAGGGATTTAAGTAATGCATCCAAGGTACAGCAACGAAGATCTTTTACTTTCTCACAGTAAGGACACAAACACTGGAATAAAAAGTTTTTGAGAATGAAACATAGATCTAGCAAAATATACCTGATCCTAGTCTGGATTACCAGAATAGCCTAGGAGACCTTGAAGCTCTTCTCCATGAAGGCTCTCAGAGTTCTGCCAAAATTTAGTTACTCATCCCTAGGTCAGATGTACATTACTGTGTGCCAATGACATGCAGTAACTCTCAGGGCCCAATCACCAAGGAGTATCTATCAGATTGTTGTCTTATTGTTTGTTTAGTATCTGTCAGATTGTTGTTTGGTTGGGGTTTTTTTTGTTTGTTTTGTTTTTTTAACAGTAATTCAAGTTAGAACTTGTGACAGGTTCTCCATGACAGTTGTCACTCCACACATCATGTCCTCTTGGTGTTCCAACACAGACCATTCCAGAATGGTGTTCCAGAACCATTAGCAACAGCAAAGGAGATGGAGCTGTACTAAGCTCCTTTATTGCCTTCTTGCAAAGGTTTAAGAAACAAGATTAGTATTGGTCAAAGCTATAGCCATGTGGCATATCCTTTCTTCTTTCTTGAGAATGACTCAGAAGTGAGACAATACCAAATACACGCTGAGAAAGCAAATACCTTGCTGGTGCAGCTAACCTCCTTCAGTAAAAGCTACTGCAATTGAATAATCTTGTCTATTTTTTTTTTTATTTTTATTTTCTTTTCATTATTTTTTTTTATGACAGACATTGTTATTACTTCAGCAGTAGTAGCTACCTCTGAGAAACCTTTGATAAGAAATACACAAGAAAGACTGATGTAGCAACTGCACCAATTTACCTTATATTTCATTTTTCAGTGATTTCCACAAACAAAAGCTGTCAAAAGTCAAACTTTGTCTAAGTACAAATAACTAATAACCTTAACAAAAAAAAAAAGAAACTGGGTACTGGCAAATAATCTTGTATCCACCACAATGTCCACATTGTGCTTCCATGGGCAATAAAGATTTTAGAATTGGGTCCCATCAGCCAGAGATGCTATATTTGCCAAATACCTGCTGTGAAGTAGAAGTACAGAACAAATCCACACACCTAATGGCAGAGAATGCAAATACCACTGTAAAAGTTTTACTTATACCTAAGAACAAGAGCAATGCTAGAACAGGAAATAACAGCATTAACAATGCTTTTAAAAGATGCCATATTTTACGCAGACTGCTTCTGAAGAAACCACCCTTAACAAATCTCATCTGGTCTTCATAAGCCCTCTTGGACGCAGCTTCAAGAGCACTCGAAAAAAAGTAATCAGTTACAATTTCACACAATAAAGACAGATGACCGCACGCTTGCAGATCTAGATCAAACAGATTGTTGAGATAACCAAACTTGTCTTCCACCCAACTGTTTATAAAATGCAAGACCTAATCATTTACTTGTTTTCTGTCTGAGCAAAAACTTTAAAGGGTCTTCAGAATTTACATTTCAAAACGGCAAGAAGGGTCTTCTTCATTATCCTTATTTATTTTAAATTATTCACCACACTTCAAACACTCCAGGATATTCTTGCTAAAGTTAAGTGGATGAAATTTATACAGCTCCATATAAAGACACTGAAATGCCTCATTAACTCTTTTTCCTCCCCAGGAACGTGCTCTCCAACAGCTATACATATCTATACATATCTATCTATCTATTGTTGAGACTTTATTTTCAGTTTTCTTAGACTTAATTCAGTTCATTAACTTCTGAACAGCTAACATAAGGCCCTGCAAACTGCAGAAGGCCTTGTTTAGCCTGTTTCATGAAACACATGCACTAAGGACACAGCATGAGGCCACTTTGTTGAGGTGAATTTCATTGCCCTATCATAATGGTAAGGTCTGGCTGTGAATATTAGAAGTAACATTTCAGTCCCAATCAAACTAGTCAGAGTAGTTTCTTCTTCCTTCCCCATCCTCATGCTATTACAGGAGATGTTTGATGGTCTCAGATAAAGGTCCTGATAGAAGATAAAAAATCCTGAGAACTAAGAGGAAAAGACAAACGCCACGAGAGGAAATACATCTTCAAAAACAAGCTTGCTACCAAGAGAAGAAAGCATTAGAACGGATTCATGAGCAAATATATGATAATCTAAATACAGAAGTAAGTGAGTAAGCAGTCAGATAAAGGGGAAATACATGTCGAGAGAGGCCATTCAAACATGTGCTGGGAGGAAAAACAGCCATAACGTAAGAAATTCCAAAACTGCATTAGTAACTACTCTCTAATGCCAATGCTGGTAGTGCTAGTGATGATACAACCTGTTGCTCACAAACAGAAAAGAATTGGTACCAGATAAGGTCTTAGATGGAAGTCAAGATGAACGAAGTCAGGATCCACAATGAGGCTGGAAAGATGAGTTACGGTTTGGACTAAGGACCTACGGATCTCAGGCTTTGGTTTGGTAAGGAAATACTGATGGAGTCACCAGAGAGGTGCCAAGAGAGGAAAGATGCCCAAGGCAGCTGGTTGATTTGTTAACGAAAATGTTATTTGTAGGCTCTTTGTTTCCTTATTTTTATGCATCACCCAACCTCTGAATGTAGGATTAAATCATTTCAGCAGTACTGCGGGCGAGTTCAGTGAGCAGAGCGAGGTGAGAAAGGAATCCAAACCACCTGGTGATCTTTACTTATCCAGCCCTGAGGTTAGTCATAGAGAAGGAAAGGTTTGGCAGAGGGCCAGAAATGCCAGCTTTATCCCACTGATGTTCCCTCTCAGTACGCAAGTTTTTAGCTCTCCTTTCAGAGCATGTTCTAAAGTTCCTTTCATAACATTCTGCAGTACCAACCAGGGCCTAGCTCTTAATGTTCACAGCATTCACTACTAATTTCAAATCCCCAGTAATAATATATGAGACACTAAAAATGAGACATGAGCAAGTACATGCAATAAAATAAATCTCTCTGAATAACCCTTCTGAAACACAGTAATTCAGTAATACCTCAACCAGTTAGTCAACTTTCTTTAATTCAAAATGATACTGCATTCACCTGGGTACTATTAAAACAGAGCTTATAAAATAAAATAAAATAAAATGCAGAATATTTTATTCTTGATCAAACACTTTTTTTTTTTTCCAACTAACTCAAAGTTATCTTATCTTTCACAAATTACTAAGATCTGGCACGAATTCTGGTGTTCAGTTCTTCCCCCCCCCCCCTTATCCCCTCCCCTCAAATATTTTATTCCTTTATACTGATTTACTGAAAAAATTTCTTTAAAATAAATAAATAAAGCATAATTTGAGACATCACTCAGGATTTTCTCAACATACTGAGCGGCCATTTTACCAATTATGGATAGAATTTACTTCCTTAGTTTATGCATAATCAAGCTCAAGACTATACCAAATGGCTGATCTTGTGCCCCAAGTTATTATTTCATTTATTTGTTTTCAGATATTTCTTGGGACCTTTCACAGAGAAAAAAAATCTCTGTTTTAGTCTCACACAACAAAAGAAATACTCTTTTTAATATAAAATCTGCTTCAAACGCACTCTATAACATACACTGTCAGTGCTTCCCTTCTCTACTCTTAATTTCAACAGCTTTGTGTCCGTATAGACAAATTGATAATCTAGATCCTAGAAATAAGAGAAATCTAAAAAGAAAAAAAGAAAAGAGAATTCCCATGCACACCTTGTCTTTCTAAATACCTTGGAAATCCCAGTAGAGGCTGTGTTTTCTTCCTGTTCTTTGAAGTCAGCACCACAGAAATTTTCATTCAAGAGAGGAAAGAATAAGCGTTCATCACCTCTACCAAAACTAATGTGTTTAGTTAACTATTCATATAAGTCATGAAAAAGTTTTGATCTATGTTTATTTGCAGTATGATCTGTAACGTCTCTTCTGGTTTCTCACAGTTGTCCTCAAAAAGTTAGAATGTATTATCCTCTAAAATATGGTGCCCCAGCAAGTCTGTATTCTTCTGGGAGAATCATTGTCACTCCCTAAGGTACAACCTACTCCAAATCAGTCTTCAGTAAAGTTGCCTCAATCCAAATGGTTTGGGTTGTAAAGTCAGCTGTCTTTGAAAATGATCTCCAAAGATAGTAAGTATATCCCACCTTGCACTGCAGACACTTGATCAAAAATACAAGAAGATTTCATGTATTTTTTGTCCTGAAAGTCTTTCTTCATCAAACAAATGCCAAATGTGGCTTCTCCATTCCTCACCATATTCCTGTGGGAAATTCAAAGCAGCTCTGTCCTTAATCTCCTTCTATTCTCCATCTATGCCTTGTCATGATACAACATCTGCAAACCAAAATTCCCAGGGAATGATTCACGAATCTTTTCCATCTCTGCTCTCAGACTGCCTTCTGTTTCCACTAACTCCTCTTCCTGTAATGCTTAACATCTCCTTTTTATTCCTTCTCCTTCTCTGCCATGAGATGTCTTACTCAAGATCAGAATAAATGAAGACCAATAAAACAAAGCAGATAACTTCTTTGCCCTATCTCAGCTTTCCATATCCTCCTCTAATCACTTTGGACAATATCACTATCTTGCCTGTCATGCAAACCACAGGGATAACATTTTCAACTCTGATAGTCTCTCTTCAAATCCTACTTGTGTGTCAGTTCAGTGCATTCCTTCTACGTAACCTCCCTTTGCTATATAGTCTTTCCTATTCATTCACACAGCTTACATCCCTCGCCAAAGCACAGATATCCTCCCTTCTATACTTGATACACGCAATCTTGCATTAGTCATATCCCACTGCAAAGTTTGTTTTCCATTCACTTTAACCACATAACTCCTCTTTGCATCCCCGTCTTCCACGAATCTAGTTGAATTTCTTCTCACTTTTAAACCTCTTTATGTCCATCACAAACCTGATGTATTTTGTCAGTTTTTATGGTGACATCAGCACTTCCAGTATTGTGCACTTTCTACTAACTTCACATTTCCAAGCAGAGTACATCAAAATACGCTTTGCTGAATGATTCCAAAATACATTTTTTTCTCAACGTGCTGAAAACTACAGTTTATCCCACTGGTCAATACTGTCTCATTATTCCCTTGTACTCTTCCATCTGTCTGTAGCCATCTGTTTCCTCTTACCTCATACTCTGGTTGCTTTCCTAACCAGTTTACAGACATACATGTTTTGTGCCTACATAGCATTGAAGAGAGGACCTTCATTCATGATTCAGGTTCCTAGGTACTAAGACCAATGAATACTCTGTTAGTCTATGAGACTTCATACATATGCATAAGCAAATAAGGACTGCTATGCTTCAGACACTGACAAACAACCAGATGATAATGTTGTCAAAAGGCAAGGCCAGTTTTCTTGCTCCAGCAAAACAGCTTTCTTGGTGATGTGAGAAGAAATACTTTGGGGAAATTCAGATCAGAAGAAGGTTTATAATAGCCGTTCTGCTTATGTGAAGCATTTTGTAAAATACATTTACTGTGTGTATATATATATATATATCCACTTATATGCGTATATTTTTGTGTCTCTATATACATCTGTAATCTCAGAAAAACAAGACCTAATATATTTAAAGTATACTCTTGCTTTGCATTTCAGTATGCATCTTTCAAAGATAGCAATACCTTTTTGAATCTCAGTGCAAAATCATCTCTACTTTTAGTATCATTTCAGATAAGCTCTCCTTCACCTAAGGGATAGACTAGCAATGATTCACCACTCACAACCAATGGAAATTTATACTACAATTTCATACACAATTACTTTTAAAACATTCTTATCCAGATGAAGTCTCATTAGCTGCCAACTTGGCAGATCTTTCTTAAAGCAAGTAACATAATGACTGGTCAAGGACCTTGGATGAATAATCAGAACTGATTTTTTTTTTTTATCTGCCTTCAAATGAAGATCAGACAAAATCATCTTTAATTTCACCTTACTTCCTCCACATTAACAATCCTATCTTATATGCTTATATACGTAGGTGGTCTTCCTTCACTGTCAGGCTGCGCCTGGACATGTCACAGTCTGAGCTCAGGTCACTAAGCAAGAACTGCATACTCTGCCAACATAAATTACATTGAACTGCACAAGGGCATGCATACAAAGACGGCACACACTTAATCGGCTGTGTAAGACAATTTTAACTCTCTGCTTCATGAACCAAATTCTCCCTCTGCGACATTCTAGGAAGCTTTCCCTTCCTCTCCTTGTTAGTTCCTTCTAAGCCGCTATTATATACATTAAGAGAAGGAGGAAGAAGGCAGTGAAACAGCAATCATCTAAGGGAAATACATACAGTCTGGAACAATAGTGCAAATGAAAAGAGTGAGAACAGGAACAAAATGCTTGCGAGTTTCTGTTCTCCCTTGAGAAAATCCAGCACAGAGCAGGAATATTTGAAATATTATACTAAATCCTGCACTAAAAGCCTTTAACATTGTAGCAGTTGCAAGCCACATTTCTGCCATACGTGTAACACATGTATGCCCAAACAAACCTTGGTGAAATGTTCAAAACACTGCTCCAAAAATACATAACCACCACAGATAAGTGCCTCTGGTCAGATGGGTGGATTCTCAGCTTTACAGGCTTACTAAAACATGCAGGTAGTTTTTTCACCCCTTTAATCCCAAGAGAATGCCAGAAAGCAAACCCGCTTTCAGGCATGAAGTGTCTCTTTTTATTAAATCATTGCCATTGCATTAAGCAGTTTTTGGTATAAAGTACACCAATCACCTTTAAAAACAGAAAACAAATAGAGACCAACTATGTCTTCTCAGAATTGGCTGATGATATGAAAGTAGCAAGGTACAGGCCCAGGAAGAACAATATTGATGTTCAGTTTGTTCTAAATTAAATTACTCTGCTAATCTCTGAAACTCATTTAGCAAAGTGCTCTGTTCTGCCAAGTAAATATCTAGATATGAAATGGTTAAATGTATCAGAAAGCATGACATTTAGGATTATTGTTTGGTAGAAATATGACCTTTATGGAACAGCTACTCATCAGAAAGTCGAGTTACTGTATAGAAATATATGTATTTCTTACTATCCAAAAGCAATGCAATTAATAATACAGGCTAGCAGCACTTCTGAAAGAGAAGCGAATATTTGAATTTGGAACATTTACTTCAACGTGGCTGCTTTCTTTAAAGAATCAATACCAGAGGTGGCAAACTTCATTTGACAGCAGACATTTTTGCTATTGAAAATGACAGGAAAATAAGGCATGTTAAGAATTTAAAGAAAAAAAAAAGTCAGAAAAATCTGTATTCAAGATTTAAGTACTAATAGTTTAACACAAATCCACAGCAGCATGCAACTAGGCAAATCAAAGGTAATGACAAATACTATATCCGACACTGTCCTCAACTAACCCTATTTTGCCTAAGGACTATAGCATGCATAATATATAAGATCACACATATTTTTGAACACTGATGCAAAAGAAAGAAAAAACAAAATGAGTTGAATAGTTAATTGTAAGATCCAGTTTTCAACTTTAACTCTTTGCTTAGCTTTTCTAGATGTAGCCAAAGCTAGTTGCTTTTTCTGGGACTCAATAATTTGGTTTGGGCAACCTTAAGACTCTTTATTCTTCACTTTAAGCACAGGACAGTTTCCTGTACAGTTTAACTATTTTCCATAAAAAGGGACAGAAAGCTGACCAGTGAGGACTGAGGAAATCACCTTTCTAAGCAGAAAGAAATATTTCCGGGAGCAACACTGTGACTTTCTCTGATGAATGGAGTTAAACCCAGCCGGTGACCGGTCACAAGTGGTGTTTCCCAGGGGTCAGCACTGGGGCCTGTCCTGTTTAATACCTTTATTGTTGAGCTGCGTGAGGGGATTGAGTGCACCCTCAGTAAGATGACACCAAACTGGGAGGGAATGTTGATCTGCGTGAGCATGACCCTGAGGAGGGATCTGGATAGGCTGGATCACTGAACTGAGGCCAAAGGCATGAAGTTCAATAAGACCAAGTGCCGGGTTCTGCGCTTTGGACACTCCAGGCAACGCTAGAGGTTTGGGACAGAGTGGCTGCACCGGGGAAAAGGGTCTGGGGGTGCTGGTCTACACTCAGCTGAACACGAGCCAGCAATGTTCCCATGTAACAGCAGTAGGACAAGAGGTAAGGGCCTCAACTTGCACCAGGGAGGTTTGGTTGGAAATTAGAAAAAAATCTCATCTCAGAAAGAGCAGTAAGTCATCAGAACAGGGAAGTGGTAGAGTCACTGTCCCTGGAGGTGTTCAAGAAGCACATAAATGTTGTGCTGAGGAACGCTACTAATAGGCATGGTGGTGACAGGCTGATGGTTGGACTAACTGACCTTAGAAGTCTTATCCAACCTTAATGATTCTATCTATAGACCTCAGTTCCTTGATTTCTGGAACCTTCTCTCATCCAAGCTCCACAAATTGTTGAGACAACAGCTCTTCCCTGTGATTTAACCTTTTTTGGGGGCATTCTCCATGCTCATGGTATATTGATTTGGGGCTTACACAGGCATATTCCTCTAAAGCTTTCTGTTCTTCTCTCCAGCAGTCATGGCTGGTCAGTACTTCCAGCCTTGTGCAGGAAACGTTGTCCCAAAGATGTGATTTTCTGTCCAAAGAAGTTTCACTGGCCCCACTCACAACACTGATAAAAATGTTGAGTTCATTGAGAATTGATGGGGAGAGGTTTTTGATTCTCCTGAAATCATCAAGGTGCCACTATTCATTTATGTGAAGAACACCTGGAATCACATTTACACAGAATGGAGAGATGCATAAACACTAAGATTTATTTATAATTTTTTCCAAAACTCACAAACATCATCTTTCTATCTGAACTGCCTCCATAGCCCTCACTTTTAGAATACTGCAGTTATCTTCTCAATTTCCAGTGGAACCAGTGGCTAAGCTTTTGGATACAAGAAAAAAAAAAAAAAAAAACCTCTGGATTCTAGCTGATATTCACATCTACCCTGGGTAACTACAGAATGACATATGAGCATGTCTGCAAAGCTGGGAAGGAAATAGTACAGCCTTGTAAAATTAGCAGCTGCTGACCCATAACTAATCTGCGATAGCAGTATTATTCAAACTCATTAATAAGGTAGGATACAGAAATATGAGATGCTGCATTAAAACGTTAAAGGCATCTTCCTAAGCAAATCAACAGGACCACATGCCCTATCTGTAAACTTTGCAACGGACTGAGAGAATGGTAATGAAAACTTTTAATATGAAGCCTGGTGGATTTTCATTACTTTCTGTGTATATGCTTTCAGCAGTATCTTACTAAAAGGGCATGTTCATATAAGTTGATGGGTCATTTTGCAGAACTGTGGTACTTTTATCAAAAATAATTCACTGAAGAAACAGTGTGAGTAATTGAGCTACTTACCACACATTTAAACACAGGCTTTTCCTATAGTAGCTAGCCTATCACAGAATAGTTCTAACTCTATTCCACACATATATAGTAACACTTTTTAAAATGTCGCCTGTGTTTGTGCTGTTTGATCACAAGTATCTATAAGTGAGGGATTTTTGATGGCTCTATTTTCCTTAGGGTGATGAACAGCACTGTCTGAAGCCATCATTCTTAATTGCAGTTTAAGTCTTCGAATTTACGATCACTGCCAGCTCAGGGAATCAAATGCCAGAAGTAGTGCACAGCTGCTGGAAACCTTGAGCAGTGATGGACTTCTTGAAATAACTGCTCTGTGAAGATGACAGGACATAGCTATACTACTGCTGCACTGCCCTCGTATACTCACCACTAGTACTTTTTCACACAACTCCAAAAGCTTTTTCTATACATAACTACCTTTTAGGTACAGCTCCTTATTAACTCTGTTATTTGCTACCTCTCCAAGGACAGCTTCTTTGTCCTTTGTCTCTTCATGGAAGAATTTCTTTCCTCTCTCCTGTCTTCATCCTCCTCCTGTAACACTACCAAGAGGCCACTAAACATTTAATCTTTAGAGCCTCTCTGCTTGTCTCAGAGATATGTCACACATTTTACAGTTGATAATGCTCTTTCCCCTGTGTACACTAGATGTTAAATGTAAAGGCTGAGGAAAAGGGCACATAGTTGCTTTACTGATTTCAGTCTTTGTAGCAACACCAATAAAGCACAGCAATTCTGAGCAGAGCTGGCACACTCATCTGTATGTTTCCCACATTGCATACACTCAGAGATCCTAAGACACATCCTATTCTACATCTCTGTTGCATAAGGTCCATTTCAATACTAGGCAGCCCAATGTATTGCACGCTTCTACAGCAGCCTTCAGGAAGTACGTCACCAAGAAACAAGGTCCTCCTTCACAAAATTTACCAAACAGGCCACATCTATCAATCTCCTTCCTTGGAGACTATGAAAGTATAGATGGCTGAACGCTGGTTTCTTGGAGAAAGTTTCTGTACCTTGCAACATTCATGCTGGATTTATGCCAGGAGTATAATTATCGCCAGTTAGTAACAGGCCTTAATATCCCAATGTAATTTTTTTTTAAATATCTAATTCTGGAAGATGTACCCCATCAAATATTACATCTGATGATCCAGTTTGCTCTGCTTTTTTCCCCTTGCTTGATTATAAAAAATTATGTTTTTATCACGCTCCCTTTAATTTGAGGATAAATCAGACAACTGTGGTACCACTGAGTGAAACAGGAAGGTCAGGTCTCTCAGCAGGCAGAGAGCTGGGATGCAAATGAGATTAAAAGATGAAGCTGTGACGGTTCTTTTGTGGAGAGGATCTGAAATTTGCAAGTCAACTGTTGTCACTGTGCTGCAGTCACCCCTGCTCAGCTCAACGTGGCTAACACAATCCTCGTTTTAGTATCTAATTCCAGGTGCACCATCTCCACTTTTCCAGTGTTGCAAGAAACGGATCTGCCCTTGAATGAACAGAGAATGCAAGAGTGAAGTACTGCAGAAAAGAAAAATAATAATAATAATAATTGATAACTGTGGTTTTGAATTGTGAGAAAAGTCAGAGTTAAAAACAGTAACACATCAAAATAATGCCAAAACTCCAGCACATGGGAAACACTGCTCTAGCAAACATTATCTGGGAAACTTGGTATAAATGCCAAGACAATACACAGTAGCTTGGTTTGTTATTTTCTTTCTCTTCCCTCTTTATTATGGTGTTTTTTTCCCCCACAACCTCACACATGGATGTTTTCATTCCCTGACCTCTCTTAAGCTTTCACCCTTATTTTCAGTATTTCTGTTATATTTCTTCTTCTTCCTCCCTGAACAGCTCAGCTCTTCTTTATTTTTTAATGTCTTTGCTTCCAGAAATACTAAGAATCCCTACCAAAAATGATCTGAAACCCATTTGTAAAATAGAAGCAACTTCATTTGCAGTTCTGCATTGAAATTAGTAAAGCTTCTCCAGGGACAAAGGAGATCATGGTGGGGAATCACCCGTTCAGAAAAAAACAAAACAAAACAAAACACAAAAACAAACAAGCTGCAGTGATTAGAAAGAAAGTTTAATGGGCAATATTATAATGTAATAGTTATATCAGAGAGCTATTAAAATGTAGTATCATGTATTAAAATCTCTTATTATTAGCTACTGTGATTTACTAACCAAAAGAACTGAGTACCAAAGATGAACCATCAGATTTTAAGCAGCAGTATTTTGTTGCTGTCCTCCTCCTCAGTCAGCTAAAAGGCGTGGATAGAAGGGGAACCTGCTGTAAAATGGACAACACAGCACTTTTCAAGCTGTCAATTTCATGCCACCAGGAGACCTTGCTTTCCTCTAAGTTCTTAGTTTGATTAAAAGAAAGTACACATCCATCCCTACCTTAGTAAACCATCCTCTAGAAAGAACAAAGCTCAGATCAGCACTTGCCTTACTGCTTAGAAATTCCTATTCTTATCTACATGTTTTAAAAACAGACCCATCCAGTTCAGCAGAACTGCCTCCGTGCTGAAGATATCTGTACGCATGTTTATAGATTTAAAGTGTGTAGGATCCTCAGGATAATTAAGATTGATCTACAGCAAATCTCCTCTATATTTATTTAATGTTTTGACATATCTGGAAAAAAACTTAAGTGAAACAGCAAAGCCCAAACAGTAACAAGAACAAACTCACCACAATAAAGTGATAACTACTATGATAGGACAATTTCAAGGCATATGAAAAAGTGAACACAAAAATAAATGAATGAATAAATGAATAGTGAATGCATAAAAATAAATGATAAAAGAATCCCCCCTGGAAACAAAATTATTTCAATTACTTTTTTTTTTTTTTGATCCCTTTATGCTACAATATACATCGTAAATGAAAAAAAACTTGCAAATTGCCAGCTAAAAGATATATCAAAGGATTTTACTATCCCTACCAAGTGACCAAAACCACATGATGTTTATAACACAGCACAGTTTGTTAATTTAAAAGAAAACGTTCATTAAAATAATCATTGCCATCTAATTGCATTTCACTAGAGAAGTTTTTGAAATACACAGTGAGTATCACATAGCCTATGTAAGCATATTCCATACATAAACATGAAAGCTCCCTTCAAGGCCCTTTTCCTACTGATTTCCTAGTAGTTATTCCAGGCTGAATCCAAGATGGAAAAAAGCTGTCAACGGGCATATTTTAAATTAGTCTGCAGCACTTTAAATGAGATCCCATGCCTCTCAGTGTATGCTCAAATTCATATCTCTACACGCTGGTACTTCACTTGTGAGCAGTGGCCAAAAATATCTTTTCTTCTCTACTACTACCTGGCAGAATTTCACCTACTCCTCTCTAAGGCAGAGCTGATCACAGTGATCCATTCCGCTGTCTCTTCTGCACCGAACTGCTGTAATGTTTCCTACTTAGGGCTGACAATGGAAGGCACAGCTCATAAAACAAGCAGCCATGTGTCTCTAAATTGGAACTAGTGGATATGGAGTGGATAAAATACATATATATAAATGTTATATGTATATATATATTTATTTAATGTTAAGAAGGCACCTTCGCGTTTCATGCTTTAAAGTTCTCATGTAACTTAGATTTGGTAAGGAGGGAAGTAGAGAGGGTCTGACTATCCTATAAAAACTTGCCTACACTAAAGGCAGCGTTGACTATACTGATAAGGCAGCTTACAAAACCAGACCTCAAGCTGCTGAGTTGTAGTACTTCTGCTGAAGACAGCTGGAAATTCTGAGTACAGAATTTCCTTCTTTAAAAGGGAAACCATAGACATTAATTTCCAAAGGCATTGACATAGTAGAAGCCACAGTTCTGTACTCAGAAAGTTCACTTTCTTCCTTAGCTAATTTCTCAGCAAGGAAACATGATGGTTCCTGCACAGGGAGCACAGAGAGCATGACCTTAAAACAGAGACTTACGTACACACTGTCTCGACTAGCATGCTGAAGGAATACATACAGACAGACCTCACTTGTGTCAACCACTCGCAAGAAAGCATTCGCCTGAGTTCTGGCCATAAATCACACATAATGCCATGCTACTGTGTGTGAAGTGCCTTGAATCTAAGCCAACTAACAAGGAAAATCTAGAGTTTGCTTTTCATCACGGACACAGATGCCAGCAGCCCAAAACCAGGTCAACAGTCTACAACTGCTCACATCTCTTCTCTTCCTTTTCTTAAGTGGTTTGCAAAGATGTATTTGTGGGTGGGCCACCACAACAAACTAGGATGTACCAAATGGAAACAGAACTACAGTAAAATCCATCTCCACAATGAGCAAGCTGTAATCACGCAAAACACAGGCATTCACAACCAGCATCCTTAAGGACACACAGAACATCCACTAAACGAACACTCTCTTGGTGATCAGTGGGCAAAGATGGGAAGTGGAAGGGTGACGAGCGTGAGAGAGGATAGAAAGATATCCCCTCTCTCTGCCAAGCCTTCTACTTGTTTTAACAAACGAGCCATTAGCATCTCCAAATTATCTGGCCACAGCTACAGCCAGCTCCCTTTCATCCAAGCCCAGGCCCCAGCCAACCATTAGAAAATTACCAGCTGGCTCCAACACCAGGGCAGCAGGCCTGCATATCATCAGCTCCATGGCATCAATGGATCCCAAGCTGCACTCTCCATACCTTAATCTCTTCATGAAAGGCACGTGGATAGCTACAAAACCTGAAGGTTTTATTACTGACCTCACTCATATGGATTTATCTGAAAGAGCTGGAGAACAGAAAGACATGGAGCTTCTTAAATATAATTATGGATACCCATGCAAGAGTTGTACGAGCACAATGAAGGACAGAGCTGTATTACCCCTTGAATTAGCATGAACTTCTACAGCAGTCTTTTCTAAGAGATGACCACAAAATAGGATAGAACTGCCTAATAGAATGAAAAAGTGAAACTTCCCTAATACTGACAAGGATCTCACTGTCACATTTTATCTTTTTGTCCCAGAAAGAGAAAGCAGAGAGAGGACAATTTATTCTAATGGTAAATAACAAGCCTATCTGCTAACAAAGTGATGGTAATAACCAACCTGGCATAAGAAATTATTTTCCCAACGACCAAAAAAATTGATATGCACGTGGGTGATTTTTTTATGCTTCTTAAGCTTCTGCTCAGTTATACATCCTCTTAGCTAAACATCTTGGTGAGACCTCCTAGATACCAACTATGGTGACCTCACGAATGGTGACATTTGGTGACATTTCAAGAAAGCAAAAGAAAAAATTTTTATGAATACACAGTATACTTGAGAGCCTCAGATTTTCTAGGTTACGAGGCAGTCTACATTGCTTAGCAGTGAAGTGGTATACCTTTTTATGACACTGCAGATTACATAAGACCCATGGCAAAAGAAGTCCTCACATTAAAAACAATCAGATTAGCATAATACAAGCAGAAAAGAAAAATGCAGAAACGTTTGGAAATCTTTTAATTTTTTTTCTTTAAAGCATTTCAGTTCCTCCAGCCAAAGTAAACATATCATGGATTAGCTCTCAGAAGTGCCCTTGGCCAAATAATAAGTTATTATAACATGGATATTGGGAGTTAAGTAAGGCTTCCATGGCCTCCATGGCATATGTTAGATTAACAGATATGGAGGGTTCAGAACACAGTCTGAAATAACTACACATTAAAGTTTTCAGACCCAATAAGGACATATAAAATAAGATGAACTAGCTCGAAAACAACAAATGCATACACCCAAAGATGGCAGTTACTCTTGAAAAATAGTGATTTCTTTGAAGTAAGATATAGAGGAAGGAAAAACAGGAGAAAGCTCTCAAACTCACTTTAGTTTGGAATAGACCTCACATGAGTGAGCTGAGTCCAAAGCAGCTCCAGCTCTATAATATCTCTCCCAGAGCAATGGAAAAGATGAGCCCAATTTCCAAAACATTCTGCACTGTTTGCAAGTGGGACAGCAGAAACTGCAATCACAGTACACGGTAGAAAAAGTGCTCACTTATTTCTATGTGAGAGCAGCCCTCAAAATCAATGCGAAACATCAGCACAGGATGTGTCCCAGAGGCAGTATACTGCACCTTAATTTAAGACAGCTGAACTTATGTTTGCTTCCTACAGTCATCAAATATTTCTGGACCAGCTGTTTGATTTATGATCAATTTCCATTCGTTGTGATTTTCTCCAACAAACACCAAGTTACTCAAAAATAACCCTGTGTTAATTTAAACTTTCTAGCAGAGACAAAAGAAGCCAGGCACATTAGAGAAATAGAGTTTGAACTTGCAGATAAAAACTGATTGGAGTAAGACTCAGTAAGATCCTCCAGAGAAACAGAGCTCTAAGAATATTATTAAGTTTCCGTAAAAGTTCCAGTTCCCATAGCTAGTATTACTTACAGCGAATAGAAAGATGGGAAAGGAGCAAGGAAGGCATAGGCTCTGAGCACACAGCCATAGCATTTTGCTCAGTGAAATTAATGCCCTGCTAGTGAATATATTCTTCAATAAAGTATTAAATTAAATGCTTAAAACTATGATTTGCATAACTTTTTATAAATTTGTCAATGAATTTCTTCTAAAAATTCCAACTCATCACAATATAAAGTATATGCACAGTACTGATATCCCTACAGAGGTATACAAAGAATTCTTAACTATACATACAACAAACATACACTTTTTTTTTCCCATGTTCCCCTCAAAAGTTAAGTTACCTTCCTGAACAGCAGTAAAGGAATGACATCTGTCTTCCCCAATGCTTCCTCAAAATTGAGTGGTTATCTCTTCTTTTGGAATTGGGGAAAACCAAACACCTGAACATGATTATTCTTCAACCCTCAAAGTCGCTCTCCAAGGTCATTCAGAAAGTTAGCAGTGAACAAGTCACTTAATTCTTCACTGCTCAGATCACAACTGTCCTCCCTGCTCTGTACAGTAAAACAGTTAGAAAGAATACGTTAGTTATGGACACATTCTTTTTTGCTTCTATTTTCAACAGACTCTGAACTGTCGGTATTTCTTGATGACCTCCAGCTGATCCTTTTGTCAACACAGGTGAAGGCAATTTCATTTGTCCAGGCAGTCCACCTGTTATCAAATTACTCCACAACAGCACACAGTTGGTGATGAAAGGCTGAATAGAAGGTGCTGCTCACCACATTCCACTTAAATGTTGTTCTCAGCTGAAGGACAGGAATTGAGTACATAATCATCCACGACTCTTAGTGCAGTCAATGCAGAGAGATAGGTATCTTCAGAAGATGTCATCCACACTAAGACCAAAATCTATACCTATAGATACAGCCTACAAAGGTATCTATCTCTTTCCATACAAAGGAAATTTAGGCAACTTCTGAAAGAGACATCTTTCTTAAACGCTCTAAAAGTTAGCTGAGATGAATTCAGGCTACTCTTTCCAAAGATCAAAACCACCTCCTAATTTTTTCAGCAATGTCAAATTGATGAACAGCATCTAGGACACACAAAATTTTGGTCATGTAGTTTACTAGACAAGTTAAAAACTGACACACAAGACAGCTAAAAAAAGAAGAAAAGAAAAAGAAAAGAATGACACCCTCACACACGCAGAGGCTCAATAAATGCACTGTCTCTTTTGCTATCTCCTTTAATTCCAAGACACAGCAGTCTAGATTTTCATGCCCTGTTGGCTCTGCTGCACACTGCAGATAGAGAAGTTGATGACTGATGGCTTCTACAGTATGGAGGCCTTACTCAGTGGCAAATGCACACTTGGGAAAGGATTCTAGATCTCCAAACCACAGCAAGAACTAGCGGGTTCTACAGACCATTTATTTCCTATATACATTCAGTATATGACAAATACAATATCCTTCCATCTGGCTCTTAGTTGGAAGAATATCTCAGGGTTACCAATAAGAAAGTACTTATTTTAATTCTTGAATTCAGGTATTCAGAATGAGGTAGTAAGAGCAATGATTCTCAATCCATGTTGCTAAAGACAGAATTTACAGTAAAATGCTCCACCTTCCCCTAAGGGTATCAATGAGAACTGGACAACATAATTTCACACATTTTTAATAAGCTCAGGCAGAGTTTCCAAGCTAGACAGTCAGGAAGCAGACTTATTCTGGTAGGGAATGTTTGCTTTTTACCTTGTTCGTGGGGCAAATTGTTTTGGGACAGTCCTCCTGTTCTTTATATCTCTAAAGAAATATGATCCACAGATGCAAGCTCATTCTAAAAATGCCATGACAGCTAAACCGTGGTCTTTCCTAGGGTACATTTCCTAGGGAATCACTGCCCAGACTTAATTCTATGAGTCCTAAAATTCTATGAGTCCTAACCTGCCTAGAATCTGTATTTCTCTATTTCCCTTTCCTGCAATACATTTCAAGTGTAACCAAAATCCTTGAAGGAATATAGGACATTTTTCTCCCTCACAAGTCTCCTCTACTGAATCACAATGTTGCCTCATCACTCACATAGAGTACTTCCTTCATCCTAGGCCTGAGAGTGAAGCAAAGCAAGCTTATTTCCTGCAAAAGTCAGCCAAGGTTGCTGAAGTTCTGCAAACTCCCCAGAGTCTTATTTATAAAGTTTCTTTGTTCTGCTTCTGGAAAAATAGTGAATGTTTCCAGTGATTTTCCTGCAGAACAACTTGGCTGAAGCCTCCTTTCCTCAGATCCCCGCAGCAGTTCTTCCCACTTCCACGGGTGCCAGTGGTCATCTATCACTTCTTCTCTGGGCTCCAGCAGCAGATCACCCAAGGCATCCCATAATAAAACAGCTGAACAAGAATTCATAAAGAACACGCTGAGTTTCCATAAATACAACAGTTTCCAAACCAACTCTGCCTCCTTTCTCAAGGAGCTTTTGAAAATCAAGCGAGTCCATCAATGAACCCAGACATCACTAACTTCAAAATGAAAAAAGCCTTGCGCCCTTGGCATATGATTGTATCAACAGACAAGAGATCTAGCAGCAAAAACACTCCAATTCCTTTAACACAAGATTCATTCTTTACTTTCTCCATCCAAGATGAAGGTGCATTGAACAGTTAATGGCCAAATAAATACAGAATCTTGGAGAAATAGCAGGAGTGATCTAGTTGTTGCATCACCAGATCTCCCACTTCTCCACATGGAAAAAGGTTCTCTTAACTTTAGAATCTAACTACTGAATTCAGTTGTTCTGGTCTGACCTTGAAGTCAAACACAACCAGAGTCTGACTTCCCTTCAGTTCTTCCTTAACTCTGCAAAATTAGGAGATCCAATTCCATTTTTCAATTTTTGGTACAATCCCCATAGCATCACACAGAAATATGATTGTATAAAATTAAATCGAGTTTTTAAAGAGGAACTTTTATTTATTTCTTTATTTCTAGCTCTTACATCAAACTGGCTTAAATTTCCTATCAGATGTTACAGTAAGAACTACACTTCTCTCTGGGAAGAAATTTCCTTGCACTGAGGCACAGTAATCTTCTGTGATATGTATATGACATATGAGATTGCACAGGCAAACAAATGAGATTGGAAATCAAAACTTAGTCAGAATGTTACTAATATCACAATATTGCGGCAGTCTGAAAATACAAGCTGTATATTGTTTTCCTCCCATTGGATATGTTTTTGTAAGAGCTTGTAGAAAGGAACACTATCATTTTTTATGTAAAGAACATTGAAGATTCACTCAAAAATGACAACAAAAATTTTAACTAGAAAGAAGGACAGAAAGACTTAGACTGCCAAGTTCTTACGGATGCTATCAAGCTTTCACTAAAGAAAAGTTCCTCTTGTTCATGACCTAAAAAGAGCAGACAAATGGGAAGAAATGGAGGTTTTGAGGTAGAATTTAAAGAACTGAAGTCAGAGAAAACAACATGAAAAGGACTTTCCCCTCTTCTTTCCTTCTTTCACTAAAATACTGAAAATTGCTTTTGTGCTAATGGTTATTTTTGACTGCGTACTCTTTTTCATTATCACTTTCAAGCCCCCTAGACACAAACCTATGGAAAATGAATACTCATGACACATTTGAAAAAATCCTCTCCAAAATGATAAACAACAATTATGAATAACCTTTCCAGAGAAAAGAATCATAACAGACATCCACTGGGATAACTCTCCCAATTCATATCATTATCATATCATTATCGTTAAGCAAACGATACCACATAGAGCACATAGAAGTAAAGTTTCAGCACGCATCTCTTTTTTCTGACTGTAATGACAACCCAAGGGAGTGTGGTGATCCTGAGAACATTCTTGTCCTGATCACGTTCTTCCTGAAATGGAAGCTGAACCGTAGAAAATGAAAGAACAACTTATAACACTAACTTCAATGCTATCATATCATTGGATTAAAAGCAAAACAAAAACAAACAAAAGGGTTTCTGCATGTGTGACACATGCAGAAAAACTAATTTTAAAAAGTTTTCAAAAACTAAATAGTAAACCTAAACAGTTTTGCTATCCTCAGATGAGGACAATTTTTTTTTTTGCAGGGAAAATCCTATGTATTCTAGATCCTCAGTACTCCAACAAATGCTCAAAAAATGGTATCTTACAAAGTCTTGAACATTATATGTCTGTTCCTGTTAAATACACAGAGTGAAAGTCCCTTTATTTGGGATTATTTGGTGCAACCCTCTGAGTGGCTGAGAGCTCTTCAAAGACCATTCTGTTTGGCAATCAACAGCAGTACTGTTCCCTCTGCTATTCAGAATTTCATCCCTCTTGGCAAAAAGTATGAGGGGTCACTTACTGATACTTGCTTCTACTGGCCACTCGCTACTTCTTTTCTCCTGATCCCAGGTGCTGACTTATTTTTCTTCATCCACAAGATTGTCAAAGCACATACAAAGTTCTCTACGACAGTAATAAACAACTGGTCAGCCAACCTACTTCAGGTCCTCTCATGTAGGACCTGAGGCCACGCTGTAGCTCATACAATTTGTCTAAGTCATGTGTTATTTTTTGCATTAAGACTAATGTTTTTTTAATAGATTCCAGTAGCAGATTACAGTTAGATTAGAGAAACATTACAAAACTATTTCAGGTACAATACAATGCCCAATGGCATCATTGGTCTAAATAAATAAATAAACAAACAAACAAACAAACAAACAAATAAATGCAGTTGCAATCAAAGTCAGTACTTTGCTAGAGAATAGATCAAACTGAAATTGAATTCCTTGATTAAAGCATGGCAGAAAACACACACAGTCTGCCTTTCCTCTTCCACCCGAGCCCCCATTACTGCTAAGTGTCTAACAACTATTGGCAGGGATGGTCCCTAACAATTCCCTCAGAACTGTGAAGACAATACGTACCTTTGCAAAGAAAGGACAGAGACTAAGCAATAAGCTTTTATAATCTATCTTTTTAGTTCTAAGTGGAGGCAGATATGATGACAAATATATGTTTCAGAAAGCTGAAATGTTATTATAGTAGAACAGTATGGGATACCAAGCATTTCCCTTTCTGCTTCAGATAACAAGAGAATACCAGTGTTCAAAATTTCCACATAAGTGGCCTGTCCCATTTATAAAAGTCTGAGTTTTTTATTCTTTGTGTGATTTTGTGGCTTTTCGCCCCTAGTCAACTACTTCATCCTGGTGTTCTGTCTATGATGGGGTACATTCTTATTTTCTGGGCTTGGGTTTCCAGTGCCAAGATCATTTGTCTGAACAATACCAAGCTGCAGACTGAAGCAAAGGAGGGTAAAATTTGTACCACTGGAAGTGCAAAGGGATGGACTGGACACGCAACTGGCCATAAATGACATATGGTAAAAGCTATGCCATTCCACTGACTCATTGTTTGACTTCTTGCTTATGCAGGTATATAGCAGCAACTCTCTCCCACCTCAAAATGTGAAATAAGGATCAATTACAATAAATTCTGATTGGGGAAAACAAGATTCAAGTTTTCACTGAGCCAAAGGCAAGCATTTTTTTTTTTCCACTGAATGCACTGAAAAGCTTTTCTCTTCTTGGCAAATGATGGTGAGGCTTACACTAGCCAGCAATCACAGAATCATAGATCCACACAGAGTATGTGCAAAGGTGGAGGATTCACAGAGTGTCCTGAGGCACACATCTTCAATTAGGTGTACACATGTGAGAGCTAAAAACTCTGCACAATTCAGCATTCTGTCTGCACAGACCAAACAAAACTTACAAAGGTATGCACTTTAAAAACATGAGCTGTCATTACTGAATGAAAGTGATAAGCACAGTTATGTTTTCAAGTATGATTTCATACAGCTAAATGATGAGTTGGGATTTCTAAACTTATCTTTGAGAGATTTTCTAAGCCATGTCGCATTACCTGCTAATATGTTAAAAAAAGAACAACTAACCACCTGGGTTATAGCATATGTATACAAATGTCTTTCTAGAAACACGTCAGTGATATATGTTAGGGTAAAAAGAAAGCCTCCAAGCCAACATTACAAACAAATACTATGACCACACAAACCAAAGTAAGACAACAACATAAATCTTCCTGCTATGCTTGTCACTATGGTTCAGTTACATACATGCTAGTCTTACCACTACTGGGATTTAGAATTAATGACCCACTGAGATTTATAGGGCTAATTACACCTCTAAGCATTACCACTTTGTGGGGCTCTACAGACTTAAAAGAGACATTGGAAGGTCACTTGGAAAAAACTCTCATTAAGTTCAATAGACTTCAAATGAGACCTTTTGCCTTAAAAAAAAAAAAAAAGAGAGAGAACTCTTAATAGGAGACACTAAAAAAAAAAAATCCCACCTCTATCAGTACTTCCATAAAAGTACTCACTGTGCATTTATTGAGGGAATGAATTAGTAGCATTTTTAACAGCATAGTCCAATTGAATCCATTTGTTTTTCTTCTCTTCTAAAAATGTGAAATAAATACACCTGTATTTATCACTGGTTGTTTTGCACTGGGAAATGACAGAATTGTTTACGTGTATTAACTTAAGCACGACAGATATGACTACTGAGTGACATCTGTAGGGATTGCTCAGTGTTTGTGAAACTGTGAGGAAATCAGCCAGCAACACCCCTGATAAGTGAGAAGTTCATGAAATAATATCACCCAATTTCAGTGAGTGAGGCAGCTGAAAATCATCTTTGCTCAGTGTGGATAATTCCATATGCTTTTGTGTTTCCTTTCGCCCCTTTTCACATGCATGGCTTTTTGAAGGAACCAAAAGTGCTGGGAGCACTGCACGTCACCAAACAGCAATCACTGATGTTGCACAACAGAATGAAGTTATGAAATGAAGAAAAAGAACAAGATTTTTGTAAGAAATGGGTGGACAGACAAACAAATGTGAACAAAGAAACTGAGATCTCAAAACTTTCTTCTTTAAATACTTTTAACAAAAGGAAAATAAATATGGAGTAGATATCTGGTCAGGCTTCCACCTGGCATGAATGAAGCCGTTCAAGTATACATGACTCATAATAAACACCAACAACCACCTTTAGCCATAGCATCACTACCAAATGCCACCATGATAACACCAGCTTTCAGTGGTGAATAGAACATACTCAGCCTTGTTTGCTACAGAGGATCATGCCATCCAAGTGCAGGCAGCAACATTTATTGAGAAATTCACTGAAAGATAACAACTGATTTAAAAGAGGGTTGTGTTAAGTTTAGGTAAGGAGCAACTTCACAGATTATTTTCAATTACTGAGATAAAATCATAGCTTCTCCCCAGATAAAAAAGTTATTTTTCTATATACTACACAGAGCATATGAAAGCTTTAAGAATAGTCTGATTTCACAAACAGTATCAGCCTCCTACTAATACTTCTTAACACTGTTTTTCCCTCCCTCAAGTCGTTTTTCCAATTATTTTCAACGTTTTCTTTGATCGATTAATAAAAAGCAGTTTTCCTGCTGCAGATAACAGGTTACAGAATTCTCTTTTGCTTTGAATAGGTTTACCTCGCTCTCAAGAATACCAATTTTTTGTGGTTGTTTTTGTTTTGTTTTCTTCATTTTCTTTCACCAAACCTGCAGGGTTCTGGCCAAGCATTGACTTTATCTGCAGAGTACTCTTCATTGATTTCAGAGAGCGTGAGAATGACAGCAGGACATGAGCACTAATTTCCAATCCTCTTAAGCTAGCATGAGGATCTGCAGTTAATAAACCAGAAAGCCTCTAACTTGCATTAAAAAAGAGCCACATATCTGGTAAAAAAAAAAAAAAAAAGATGTTCAGCTGGAGAAAAGAAGGCTCTGAGGTGATCTGAGAGCGGCTTTTCAGTATCTAAAAGGGTGGCTGTATGAAGGAAGAGTACAGACTCTTGAGTAGGATCTATGGTGACTGGACAAGGGGAAATGGTTTCAAACACAAAGAGGGGAGATTTAGGTTGGATACAAGGAATAAGTCTTCTACAGTGAGGGTGGTGAGGAACAGGTTGCCCAGAGTGGCGGCAGAGTCCCCATCCTTGGAGAAACCCGAGGTCAGGCTGGACAGGGCTCTGAGCACCTGATAGAGCTGTAGGTGTCCCTGTTCATGGCAGGGGAGTTGAGCTAGATGACCCTTGAAGTTCCCTTCCAGCTCTCAGAACTCTACAATTCTATCTTCGGCTCCTCTGAATTCACTACCAAATGGGTCAGCATCCCTGCTTAACAAATAACACGCGGCATCCTCAACTGATGCTCAGGGGGATACATCCAGGCTGTCTGCTTTACACATCTCAGTTTGCTATGACTTAAATTTATAGTTGTAGGGTTCCTGTACACTCAGCAGAGAAATTCACACACCTGGAGCAAGCAATTCAGAGCCCATGGAGTACTATCTATAAACAGTGTAAGCTCATAATTAGGGCAGCTACGTTACACACTGTGCATGCAAAAACCAAGTCCCTTATCTATTTTAGCCCTACTACCTCATTTAACTACCTAAGAGTAAGTTACTCTTAGTTAAAGAAAGTTTATTATGTTATTAAAGTAATAAGTAAGAGAAAGAAATCGGCATATGCAATATACACGTGGTCTTTTTTTGGGCAATAGGAGTTAAAGGGCAGGATGTATGCAGAAATAAGTGTAAGATTAATCTTCTTCAGCACATAAATCTACAAATACATAATAAACATATATTAGCCCTCCTAGATAAATACTTGAGACACTGATGGAGTTAACAGGTTCCCATCAGACTACCATCAGCCTCATGCTAGCACTATTCAGGGCAGATGGCAGCTCCAGAGTTGTAAGGACTCACTAATGCATTCTATCCATTTTACAAGGTATATTTTATTAGTGTGAGAGAGAATTATTAATAAATTTTATTCCAAACACTACAGACACTGATAAGAAACAGATTTCTTGAAATTGAAACAGGAAAGCTTATATATGGCCCAACAGTGAGTGGCTTAACAGGCTGGGGGAAGAAAAGTAGTGAAACTACTGGTATCTCTATGCCTTGAAGAGAAAACTGAAGGTTTTCTACTCACAAGCCATCAGAAGATTATTGACTGTCCGCCTGCTGTCTTGCACATCAAGCTGTTGCTACAGGAACATTCATTCACTTATATTGCCAAAATGAAGGTCTCTCATATCTATCTATCTATCTATCTATCTATATACACACATATACGCACAAACCCATTGAAAATAACTCCCTAATCTGCCACCCTTTCATTAGAACTGAAGTGCTCTTCACACACGTAGTACACAAGCATCTTGAATTAGCAGGGAACTATTTTTAAATACATGAAGGCTAAGATACAAAATTAGTTTCATGGGGAATGAGAACCTTAGAGATTATTTACTTTCCCTTAATTACTTTGGCTCACCAGTCATTTAGCTTTGCAGTAGTCCCTATTTCACACTCACATTCTGAATTTAAAGACAGGTGAGTATGTTTTTTGAGATTATGGACCTTAATGCCATAACCACGTTTCTCAAACTGACTGGTCCACGCATAACCTACTTAATGGTGCTGTATGCTACAAATACTCCTTTCTTTGGAACAACTGCCTCAAAGTAAGGATAAAAGTAAGCACCTTTGAGCAAGCACATGAGAATTCTGACAACTGTACAAAACTATGCCAGTAGGCGCAGGTAGCCTCTTATGCTACTGATCTCATATAAAGAAAGAAGCATAACAGAGATTAATATTAAAAGAATGTATTTTGAGAGCGAGAATCTCAGGTGACAAGACAGGCTGAGTCCTAAGCCTGAAAGAGAGGCTCAAGTTTTTAAGCCTTGGAATAACAAGAAGTGTGGCCGTACAGCTCTGCTGGGCTACATCCACTAAGCATCTTCATTTCGTGTGGCATACACACACATTACTGTCACTTGTACAGAATATAAAAAAGAGAGTTTACAGTAGATGAAAAGGTATTACAGAGGAAGAGCTCGTATGGAAAACTTCAAATACCAAATTAAAGGAAAACAAAGATAGAAAATAAGCTCAACAATCTTGTTCCCGTAGAAAGAAATTAATTAGGATTTTTTTGACAGAGCCTCGTAACATAGAAAAGCAGAGAAAATAAATAGAAAGGATGAAGGAGCAAAGAACAGGGAAGTAATAAAGAGAAGGGGGATGCTCCAAGAAGAAAACAAGTCCAAATTATCACGTTGGAGCCCGTTTCACTGGCTAAGGCAGATCACACCATGTGACAGCTATGGGTTGGTCCTGTCACTGCCAAGCTGGAGGATGTTTTGCCAGAACTTCTCTGCCCCCTTGGGAATAAGACTGAGCTGAAGCAATGCCTGAGTGATTTTCTGCACCTGAGACACCACATACCGTAACAACAGCTCCATGTTTCCAAGATGACTGGTCTTAATGAGAGAATTAAGAGGAGCAAAAGCTGTCAGAGTGTCCCACATGGCAGAATGTACTGCTGCCACCACGTATCTGAAATTACGAGCTCCCTCATTAAGCAGAGTTATCAAACCATTTATTATGTTATAAAGTAATAATTCTATTAGCTGTCAATGAACAATTTATCAGAAAAAATTACAGGCCGTTAAAGCAATTAGCAAAGGGAATTAAATTTAAACTGGAGTTTCTGAAGATTTTCAAGAGAGATTTGTTGAGAACGAAGCTTGGGCTTGGGGTCCTGCTTTTCAGCAGCGAATATTGTGCTATTCCAACAAAACAACTGCTGCAGTTCAAAGAAAGAAAAAGACTCTGAAAAGAATTTCTCAAATCACTTATTAGAATATAATGAATATTAACAATAGATAGTACAAATTCTCTCGAGAATTGACTATTGCTGGGTTTTGGATCCCTTCTTCTAGGCTGCTAAGGTTGCTAGGGAATTTCACAGTTAATGGCGTATTTCCATATGAATGTTTGAAGAAGGGGGAAGGGTTCGCAAAACTGAATCTTAAGCATAGAGTTTTCTTTGTGCTCTTGAGAAAAAAACCCTGATGTTCTTATAAAGCTGAAATAAGACACTCTTTCAAACATACTTACACATTAAAGATTTTTTTTGAGGAAAAAAAAAGGTCTTTGGAAATCTGTCAAGAGTCACTGTGAGGAAGAGCTTGCTATGGGCAGCAGTAACACACCAGACTTCCCATTAGACACACCCAAAGGGCAACGAAAGGTCTACATAACATAGCAGCTGTATTTTGCTTTGATGGTAAAAAGCAAGATATATTTTGTTTAAAAACAGATTATATGTACATTTTTCACAGACCATTTGGAAAGCACATTGCTGTGGGCTTCTCAGTGACAAATATACAGAGACAGCAGCAAGTGACAACATGCTTTGTACTCCTTGACATGGATGAAGGAATTCAGTTCAACTTTTCTGATTTTTTTTTCTTCTGGAAAAAGAAATGCCTAAGAAAAATCTTTTTAGCCCAGCTTCCCAAGAAAAAAGCTTAAAGGATAACTTTGTCATTCCCTGCATCTTCATCTATTTCCTCTCTTCTCCTTGGTACGTTTTGGTGTCATTGGTTGACATCAATGAAAACTGAAAGGCAGAATCCTTCATTTTTGTGAAAATAAGTGGCTGAACAGGAGGGGGGAAAATAACTAACAACCCTAATTTGACTGCTGGGTACTCAGTTTTCTAATAGAAAATCCTCAGAGGAATCTCCACTGAAGAAGAACCTGCAGTAAACAGGGCAAAAGCCAGCTCCACATTTACACCCCCACCATTCAGCTGTTTGTTCTTACCCTCCTCCAGAATGCAAAACATCATCCCAACTCAGGCAACTCTTATTTAGACAGTATACAGTAAATAGACACACACTGTCATTAGCGACTACTGTGACAGCTGATCTTCACACCACAGTATTATCCTAATAAACTGTTTCTAAGCCCCAGGGTCTCTGTTCTCACACAACTGACCTGCAGCTGGTCACCCTGGCAGGATCTTACACAAAGCATGACAAGCACAGGGGTTATATCAGTTAATTGCACAGTGGCTGCAGAGTACAGTGCTTTCTTCCATTCAGCAATGTGGCTTTTCTCTACCAACAATTGGAGTTGCACTAATTCAAGTTAGTGATAGAACAGCATATCTGGATAACTTCTATCATTAGTTAATGTTAGCACCACACGAGCTTGTCTGTGTGGTATTTGACAACGAAATTCAAGTTAAACAACCTCCTCCAGAATGAAGACTGTATTGGATTAATTAGGTAACTTGCTAGACATTTAGAAAATGAAGATGAATATCCCTTTTATAACCATACTAAAATCCTATGAAATAAGAACCAGATTGTAATCTCTTATTGTAGTGTAAATCATGAATAACCCCACAGTCTGAATTACTCGAGATTTAAATTACTGGAGACCATCATCTAGCCCCATAGATCTTAACAGAATGCTTGAGTTATTACTCACATAAAAAGAACTCAATTTCCATCAACATGTAATGCACAGGAACCAATTGGTTTCCTAGCAGAGTTCAACATTCTCCACCAAAAAAGTCTGCTTATTCTTGTACTCCTACCATCTTCAGTTATTTTTATCGATCTGCATGCTACTTCTGTTCTTAACTATTGAGTGAAAGTCAGGAGAAAGGCAGATACTGGTGTCCATTTCTCAGTGTCTTCACCACACATTTCCTAGAATGCAGACAACTTTCTTCCTCCAACCAAAGACAGCACAACTGGAAGTACTCCGACAAGTCCGTGACGACTTTACTACGCAAAACACAAACCACATGCTACTGAATTCATTTTGTTACAAGATTATTCCTCCAACATGGTCTAAAGCATGCAATTCTGAAAACACACAGAAGTGTAGTAACTGAGACACAATCGTCTAAGTAGCCTGGCCTAGCATTCCTACAGTTTAATTTCAGTTGTGCTTTAACCACATGGGCTATGTCTACAAAAGCACTTTGAAGAGAGGTTGGTTTTACTCTGTCTAAACTGCCTGGTGTTTCTGTACCACCCAGGGCTGAACCTCAACTTATGTTAGCAAGGGATCATGCACAAAAAAGTGAACTTATCTAAATGTTTCAAGCCTAACTGCACAACATGGCAAAGTGTTCAACACTGGTCTTGGCAGGAAAGAAAACATTTTCAAACCTGAAACTTATCCATGTTCAACTGCCAGCATCTCCTATATCTTGACTGCTACATTATCCATTATTCTGACATAAAGAGGGATAACAGACTGACCATCTGGATTCCAGTTTAACTTGTGAACCTTCCAACTATTCCATTTCCTTTTATCCCACTTACTGTAGGACCTGGTGAGAATCACAGACAAACAGTGCTGAAGCAGCTACACAGCAGGGGCAGCTGCCTCCTTTAAAGATAACACGGTTGTATCTACGTATTTTATGAGACCTCAACTGATATAGGTCCCAGAATGTTCACATAGTCTTTTCCAGTACCCTGCAGCATCCTTGCTGCACTACAATTTTTTTTAATGAACTTGTTTATTCTTGTAACATATGCAGCCTATTACTCTTACTGTACTTCTTGTGTGCGTATTATAAACAGACAGTTTTTTCCCCTCATATGCCAGAGTTCTTCCTGATCTCCATCTTCATTCAAAGCATTAATTTCTGCAGTTTCTATAGCTGCTGAGGACTCCTTTAATTTTTTTTTTCCTCAAATATTTAGTGTTATTTATTTGCAAGGTAAGGGAAGAAAATTTCCACTTGAGCTGGAGGCTGTAGTTGGTCACAGCCCTTCTGAAACCATCACTGGTTCCCTTCCTAAGATTATAGATTCCCCGTGGATTATCTTGCTGTATAAAATTTATACAGAACTCCTGCTCAATTTCAATCCTGGATACAATTTTATTATTGAGAACCATGGAGCGGAGGTAAAAAAAAAAACACAAGATCTTTGTTCTCAGAGGACAACCAGGAGTAACTGAAGGCATGTAAACGCTCTTTACTCCAACCAACTCTTAACTACAGCAACTGTTCTTTCTCACCAAGAATGAACTCAGCATTGGAATAAACCTACTTCAGCAGTTCTCATTTCATTTTGCTTCTGCAGCTACTAGACTTGTTCCTGAGGTGCTTGCAGAACACCCTGTCGTACAGCCATTCCATGGCATTCCTTGGAGACATGACTTATAGTTGGCATTTTCCCTTGCACAGATGCTTATAGCCACTCTCTGAACGTTTCTCATATTCAGTGAGCCACCATGCATTCACGTAAGTGCTGTTTATTTCAGTTTTGGGGTCTTAGTTCTGCATTTCCCTTTCTTCTATTGAACACCGAATTAGTGAATTTAAATCTCTTTAAAAGGGCAATATGTGGAGGCTTGTGTATCACCCTATATTGCTCATTTGTGTTATGCTGACAGTGATGTTACCACAAAAGAAAGTCTCTCATCAAGTGCTAGGTCTTCATTTTCCTAGCATTCGCGATATGAGTGGCCACTGCTCTTTGCCCTCCCTGATAACAAATTGATTCCTCTAGAATGAAGCGATGTTGAAGAGCCCCTGAAACAGTAAGAGCACTGACTTCAGTGCTCACCACTATATATAGCTCACGCTATATTTCAGTGATGACAGGGGTGTCAAAGCATCTCATCTTGACGATGACCAAATTCAGTGTTCTCTTCCCATTCAATATTCAGTTCCATCTGGCAGCTATTTGACACTGAAGAACCAAAAGAAATAGATTTTCTGCATGATTTCAAGATGACCACCGTCTAGCTACTCTTACAGCTCTTACACTTTTGATACAGAAGAATTGCTTGATTACATTGTTGTTTGACCGTGTCACACTATTACCTTTATTCTTGGGTAACATGAGCTGGAAAAAATATTACTCTTATCCATTCCATTTTATTTGTAGTAGACAGTACCAAGCAGAATCGACTTTATTATCAAAAAAAAGGTAAACCTAGATGCAAGCTTGGCAGTCTCATCCCATATAAAGCTGCACCATCAGAAGTGCTGCTGCTCCCAGGTTGAGGCCCAATCTGACTGCACAGTGCTCCATTCGCTTCCTTCTCACCACTACCCATGGAAAGCAGATTACACTAAGCAGATACTCCGTTCTTTCACCGTCAGTGAGACTTCTCTTTCCCCAGAGACTTTATGCAGTTACATAATCTCACTTAATACTTTCCAAGAAGCATAAAAAGAGATTCCATTTTTTCAACCTTTTATTTTTAAAAAAATAAAATAGTTGATAGTTTCCTTCCCATACAGAAATTGCAGCCACCTTGTATTATGCAAAGAAAACAATAAAAGCTTCCCATTACCTATGTTCTACAAAATTATACAGAAGTTCAACAAATGCGAAATGGAAAATAAAACTCCGAAACTCAACTAATGACACACATACAGCAGCTGGTTTCAAACGTTTTCTGTAGTAGTATTAACCTTGTTTACAGAACTGGCAAGCAACCAGATAACTAAGTAGATAGGCAACAGTACACCCAGCTTTTCACCTGCAGTGTGTCAGCTCGAGTTGAGCCCAGCTCCCTCTAGGAACTGGAAACATGTGCTCCCTCACAGGTTGTCAGTGAAATAAAATGGTAATTGCTATCTGCTTCATACAAAATTGGAGATAACACTGCAGAAGAAGAGTCATCAGCATAAACAGCATTTCCTCTCAATGTTAGGATATGAATAACCTTGAACCAAAAACTGACCAAGGGCCCTTTCATTTGTTAAAACGATATTCAGCTGAGAGATGCTCGTCTTAGGCAAACTAATGGAAAGGCAACAGAAAGAGGATTTTAAAATCAAACTTATTTTCCATGTGCTTTATGTCTTCAGTTCTCATATGCAGCAGCCTGCCAAGAACACCTCTGCTTACACTCCACCTGAAGACTCTGGGAGCCAGATGCACACATGCAGAGGAGGCAGGAGGATGTATGAATACAGCACCCTTTTACTGCCAGTGAATCCACAGAGAGTGCTTGCTCACGTCCAGCTGCCTGCCATCCTTATCTGCCAACAGAGGACCATAAACATACACTTTTTGATGCGTCTATAACTGTACTACCAGGGCTGTGATCTCATCGGATTTCACTGCTAAGCAAGGGTCACACCTCCAAGGAAAACTCTCAATAAACTAAGTGGCTCACTTAGTCAGTGCTGAAGCAATGCCAACATCCATCGTAAGTCATCAGAAGAGATTAAACTATGGATCTTTGCCACCAAACTGTAAGGCTGTACTGCTGCAGACTGTGAGGGAAGTGCTTGCGTCACTTAGTAGCAATAGCAAGCTCTTTTTCTACACGCACAGGAGCTACTAAATTAGGATATTACATAGCAACATTCTAGGGAGCGATCTGCCACTTTTAGATGAAACGAAGTTATTTGTCATTGCTGAAAGTCCTCTTGACTCTTCTTACAAGGGCACAAGCATCCGCACCTCTTCAAAGAGCGTGCTCTCACTCTGGTTATTGCATTCCACCTACCTACGTTCATCCCGTGCCTTTATCAGCTACTTCCATTTCATTTCTTCTTTGCTTCTCTGTCAAAATGCTTGTTAACAGGTATGATTGGGTCCAAACAGAGTTGTAAAAAACAGTGTCAGACCCTCACTATATTTTACCCCCAACGCAGCTGTTACGTACTGAAACTTTTTCTACACTGTGTGTAGGGCACAAACCCCTTTAAAGTCTACATAAATCAAACCTGTCATACTAAAATAGTTCCATGTCATTCACTGTGGCCACAGAGGAACTGTTGTTCATCATTTGATGAAAAGCTCACATCCTAAACATTTAAGCATTTAACTATGTTAAATGTACTTGTGTAAAAATCACCAGCATATTAAAGTCTCACTTAAAATAACTCCAAAAATAAAGATTTAGTGACAGAAAGAAAGGAAGGAAGAGAAAGAAAGGAAGGAAGAGAAAGAAAGGAAGGAAGAGAAAGAAAGGAAGGAAGAGAAAGAAAGGAAGGAAGAGAAAGAAAGGAAGGAAGAGAAAGAAAGGAAAGTAGCTAAGGCAGTTGTTGACCTAGGTTTTTTGTGCAAAATAAACAGGCAGAATACTAGTGTTGCACTTATGCGGCATATTTCATCCTAAAGGATTCCATCCAACAAGTTTGATCATAGACACATTTCCAAGGAAGAGCACTATTAACATGCACACGTAATACTAAGTAGTCAATCTATCCAGTTCCACCATCTTCAACTACCTAGTTTTACCCACTTGACTGCATGAGTTCTATTAGTCTACCATAAAGTAGATCCCATCCATCAGAAGATCCCATCCATCAGAAGATCCCATCCATCAGAAACTGCCCCTCCAACATCAACAATGCATTGGCAACAACTGAAGTGCTAATCCTGTTTTACTGCCCAATTGAATCTCTCTCCAGTTTCAGTCAACCTCTTCTCAGACCTCCATCACCACCATCCAAGCCCTCAGATACAAAGTCCAGAAAGGGCTGAACTTGCCTTACACATCAAAGGGTTTTTAAGCAATAACACGGGGCATATTGGGAGTGCACTGTCTACAGAGCATTTTTCCCCATACTAAGTTGTACACAGGAAATCTAGAGAAAACTTACACCTGGTTTCTACACCCTCAGCACGTCCCTTCCCTCCACATAAGTTGTTTAAACCAAAGGTCAGTCTCACTAACCAGCTGTAGCCCAGATCAGCTTTCATTTGAGTATGGTATTAATAAAAAATTGCTGATTTAGTTATTATCAAACATGGAAGGCTCACTCCAAATCACCTGGTTTTAACTTCTGGTTACGAAACTAGGCCTTGGTTAATCAATCAGCTGTCAGGTATCCAAAAACATGGCAGAAGGAAATTTACCTTCTCCTCTGCAATTTGTACAGCTTTTGGAAAAAGTCACCTGGACTTACACCACACACAGACCATCCAGATCACCAGGAAGCACCATGATGAGAGACCATGATGGGGATAGAGGCAGGGGAGCAGTGGGAGAAAGACACAAAGAGATGATTAGCAGACAGTACTTCTTCATCATTACCTGATGGCAGTAAGATTCATTACACTATCAAATAAAATTCTGCAGAAGCTGTCACTTATGTGCTCTATACACCTCCTTGGGATGCCCATTGTTTTCAAAAGGGGGGGAAAAAAAAGAAGAAAAAAAATAGAACTTTAAAAACAGTCGTTTACTAGAAAATCTTCTGTAGCTGATTGTTGAATATCCATTGTCCCAACATCAGATCAACATGAGCTCATATGATGACCCCGTTTTGAGTCCTGTATTTATAAAAACATAAAACCCAACTGTCTTGACACTGAAAATTGCCTTGCCAAAGGAAACACTCCAGATTGAAAAAAGATTAAGCCAAGGATGGCTGGTCCAAGATCTGATCTAGTTTCTCTCGTAACCTTTATCTCAAACTAGAACAAAACAGAGACATGAAAAAGTACTGTTAGATCTTGTACTCCAATATCTTCAAAATGCAGAATTGCTTCCTCTAGTACGTTTGTTAGTCACCTACAAAAATGACTTGCCTTTAAAACTCTAACTTCAAACATCTGAAGGAGGTACTCTCACAACACCTGGTCTAATATAGGCTCTAATACATTTTCTTATTGTGAAGTTTTTGCCCAAAATTCATCTCAAGCTTTTACTTCCTTTACTGTACGAAGAGGTTGGTGAGACACTGGAACACACTGCCCAGAGAAGCTGTAGATGCTCTGTCACTGAAAGTGGGTTGGACGAGACTTTGAGCAACCTAATCTAGTGGAAGATGTCCTTGCCCACTGCAGGGAGGTGGGGTTAGATGACTAAATCATTCTATCATTCTATTATCTAAGGTAATGTACTGAAAAACTAGATTTCTTTGAAATTTTTCATGTGTATTACAGTCAGTGTCACTTATCAACCTCTATACTGAGTGCCAGGCTAAATATATAACTGTTTCTGAATATTTCACATTGAGCTGGTTTCTCCAGACACCTGAGCATTTTGTTGCTCTTCTTTGAGATCCACTGAATTTGTCAATAAATACTGGGTTTTCAGATGTGTTCATAGAAGATCAGTGCAAAAAGGACTCCTTTCAGTAGTCAGCTCAACCATAAACTGTGCTGTTCTTTAATCATGCTGCAAAACCATGTATTATTACTTCCTGCTGGGTCTTAATTTTAGATTACTTCCAGCAATGCTGTTATCCATCAGTAAATTCCTAATCTGAAACCTCCTGCCTCATGAACTTGCCTTTTCCCAAATTTTGTTCCCTTTGCTCTGCTATCCTGTAACAATTCTACACAAGTTCTGTTTACTCTAGAACAAAGACATCAGTTCCAAAGGTTATAGGTTTTGTTTGAGGCCCCTACTCAACAAAGCATTTAATTACATGCCTAACTTTAACCACATGCTTACATCTCAGCAAGCAGAGATGAGCTTAAGAATATGCTGAGGAAAAAAAAAGAATAAATAAGGCAAGCAAGTCAATGTTTTGCTGAACCAAATCCTCAGTTTCTGTAATCACGTGGATTATTTATTTTCCATATCTGGCAAGAATTGACAGCTTACTGCTTTCACGTTACAGGATTGTAAAAATGAAGCTTCAATAGAGACCAAAACTGATATATTTAAAAAAAAAAAAAAAAAAAGGAAATAAATACTTTGGTAAATATCCAACAGTACGACAGTCATTAAGCCTATATGATTTAAACATGCAGTCAGTAACTGTATGTTCTTGTTGCTGTGGTACCCTCTAAAAAAAATAAAAAAAATAAATAACAGCCCTGTAAAAAAAAATAAAATTAAAAGGACTACAGTACGTGCATCTCAGTAAGATGAGCAGCATGTTCCCTGCTAGTTCATTAGCCGCTGCCATCATTGCATAGTTAAGTGGAGAAAACAAAACTGTCAATTTCGTAATTCATTTCTACCCAAAGCATCTAAACAAAATTGACTTAACTCATTGTTCCAAGAAGAATTTAAGAGGGATAAGTGGCAAGAAGGCACAAAAGCACTACCCCTTGGTTTCAGTTATGGGTTGACTGCTTCCACCAGTCGCCAACCTACTTGACAGCAGATGTCAAATTTTACACTTATCGCTACCAAGAAATGCAGTTGGCATAACAGGAATTTCACATAGAGCATATAAAATCACTTCCAAATGTCTTCCATTGTTTATATGCAGCCTACTTCACAAACTCTCTCTCTCCATCTTTGTTTTGTTTTGCTCTGTTTGTTTGTACTTGTTTTCTTTGCCTTCCATCATTCTGCTGCCTGGTAAATACAGGTGGAAGCTACGTGGGATCGCAGTGAGGCAGTGTACCAAGTTCAACCTGCACAGTACCTAACTGAGATTCTAGGTTTGGGAGGAGTGCCACAAGAGAAAGAAATAGCATGGGAAAATTGGAAAAATGTCTACTTCCTTTCCAAGTGTAAAACATTCCAAAATTCAACTAACGTGCTCACTACTAGACTGTCAATGCATGCTATGGCACTAAAAAAATGTTGATTCCAAACATCTATAAGTAGCTGCTCATTGATATTTATCAGGATTCGAGTATTCTCTGACCATTGCATTTCAACTCCTTTTTTATTGAAGGAGTATTTCAAAGAATCGTTGAGCTGTTTCAATCGGAAGAGACACTTAAAGGTCACCTAGTCTGTTTGTTGTGACACGTTCATACCTGAGTCTGTTCTGTTACACACCAGAAAAAAAAAAACCTCTACAGGCCGTATGAGTAATCATACCTATTGGATCTCTTAAATAACACTATGAGCTCCAAAAATCACTCAGAGAACACAGCTCACCTAGGACAAACACTAATTGTTTGCTTATGCATACACGACTATGTTTGCTGTTTCCCCTACAGCAAATATTTCTCACAATTTTTGGGTTTCCGAGATGGAAATGATACCTTCGCTGTAAGGAATTCAGGGGTGCAGCCAACAGGAAAACCACCACTGTGTTCATTCTACCTGATACCTAAGACTTGTAGGTAAAATTCTGCCGACAGCTTGCAGCCACTTAGAATATAGAATCACTATAGAATCATGGTTTGGGTTTGGAAGGGACCTTTAAGATCATCTAGCTCCAACCCCCCTGCTATAAAGGAAGTACAGGAGGCGAAGGTGCAAGTACTCCCCTGCACTGCTGTACATTTGCCCACCTCCTCTCCGTGCTGCAGTTGGGTCCCTCCAGCAGCTTCCCCAGCACTAACACCTGCTGGAAAGCCGAAACCTGATAGGCAGTAAGTACAGACACAGGGTTACATCCACCGCCTGCACTAATGGATTTTCTCGGATAGATGGCAGTGCACAAAGTGCATCTGAGATTGGTCCAGGGTCGAGATTCCATTTCAGCGCTCAGAGACTAACCAAGGGAATTACCGCATTATCAAAAGCACTTTAAGAAAGATCGCGGCTTAGAACCCATTCCTGCTGCACTGTGATAGCTCCAGCTCTTTTAAGGGGTGAACTGGGTGCCAAGGGCGTAGAAGTGGCAGAGCAGCACTTGGGATTTTACTTCCCATTCCAGTGGGTGGCAAAGAATTTTATTTTACTCCATTCTAACAAGTGCGGTTTTAAAACACAAAGCTAAAAGACAATTAACCAGACAAAGTCCAAGACACTGCATACCGGGCGCAGCAGAGGATAAAACTGATTTTCAAGGATCTGTAATCACATGGATTTAGAAATACTCCAGCAATAATAAGGGTATTTCAAATCACTCGTATTGGCAGAAAAAAAAAACCCACAGATATCACTTACTTTGCACCCTCCTCACTCTAACAGACACAGCTACCAAGCAAAGAAAGCGGAGTGGCATTTTAACCATGTAACTGCATGTAGACTGGCAAGTTCCCTTCTCACAAAAGGGGAACGTTAGCAAAGCAGCTGAAACAAATGGGACAAATCTGATGGCATAGCTGGTAGCTCTGTGCCTACTTCAGGGTGCCGACATCCAGCTCTCGTGATGTGGAAGCATCCACCACCGTTTTGTTTTCTGTTCACAGTAGGGGGTTGCTAGGAAACAAAATACTATTGTCTGATTTCATGATCTATTGCCTGCTTTGCCTGGCAATAGTGTCTTCTAAAGCTATTACCGGTTTATTTTACATAGGACAGAGATTAAGGCTAGTATTAAAACACACACACACACACACTGAGATATGAATGATAAAAACACCTCAAAATTTAAGGTAAATATTCCAGACCAAGGAAGACAAACTATCCTGAGGAGAAATGAACTCTAGCAGCCCAGTTGTATTTATATACATACACTCTCCCACGTGCATCGGCGCTCCCTGACTGTACCTATAGTTCTGTGGACTTGCCACAGACTCTCTGGCTTCTGAGGACACAAAGCATTCCCTTACTACTCACAGAGCTACAGCAGGCTGCAAGTTCTGTAAATACCACACACTGCAGAACGTCCAGTGCCACCGAGCACATACAGGGGAGGGAGGGAGGCATCGTGTCCAGAATTCAGCTGGGGGCTGTTCTGGTGCCTTCATTTCTTTATATCATTGCCTTCATTTCTTTATATCATTGCTTTTACATACGCGGACGCGGCGAAGAGTCTGAGCCAATTCCTTTCCCTCCTCTTAACCCCCTCCCCAGCCCCCACGCATTGTTTGGCTCTAACACCAATAAATAAGAGCATCAGGAGAAAAGATCTAGAACTGAAAGCCACGATCACCAATTTCACACACACATGTATATATAGTTACAGTAAGACATCTTTGTGAAGCAAGGGAATGAAGCATTTCTAGGACCAAACCAACGTGGGTGCCTAGAAAGGTACCTTAGTAGCATGGGATGGGACCTTAGCACCAAAACCACAACAGTCATACTTAAAGGGATGAAGGGGCTTCTGTACAACGCATTACAGGAAAAGGTTTGACATAAGAGCTGCAGAGCACTTAATACTCCTGTGTGCATATCTAAAATGTGCACAACATGCACTATTTCAAAGTCCTTTCAACTTATTTATTAACGTCTATGAATTCTATCATTCCCTTTTAAATTCCATGGGAAAAAGAAAAATAACAGTGAAGGTGGTGTACTGCAAAAGGCATCAAAGCTTTTGATGTGTTACAGCAGAACTTCCAGTGAGGGATGGAAGAAAGTAATAACACAGCAAATCCACAGTCCATGGGAAGGATGGACTTGCTTCCTTGCCCTGAATTTACCGGGACCGCAGCCTTCTTCCCCAGCACCAGCCTTCCAAAAACCACATTTAAAATTAAAGAGCACAACGCGAGGCAGCTTTTTCCATACCAGACAACAGGCAGCCACCTCTCCGAGGAGCTTCAAGGAACAAGAGAAGGACTCGACCCGCAGCCGACACCGCTCCCAGCCGGGTGGGACGGCTCTCCCACCAGCGAGCTCCTACGGCTGCCGCTCCCGCTGCCGGCACTCCCCGTCCCTCCCCGGCGGGATGTTGTCACCTCCCGGCTGCGACAGCTTCACTGTTTTAGGGCACTCGCTCAGAGACCGGAGGAAAAGAGGAAGAGAGCGACGGGACGGCCACCTCCTGACAGCCACCCAGCTGTCAGCCGAAGCTAAGGACCCACGCAGCCAAATGGGGAGGGGATGGGGGAGTTAGGGTTAGGGCGTACAGACTCACAGCCTCCGTTGCAAATGGAGGGAATGGACCGGGGGGAGGGGGCTGCCCCGGGATCTCTCTACTTGGTGGAGCTCCTGTCCTCCGTTCCGCTGCAGCGACGGCAGCCGCAATTAAAAATAAATAAATAAACCGAATAATAAATAAATAAATAAATAGCCCGCTAGCGGAGAAGGGGGAAGAAGAAGAAGAAGAAAAAAAAAAATTAAATAAATAAAATAAATAAAACCACACGAACAAACCACAATACAAAAACAACACCCTACGACAGGCGGACCCCGAACAACATCAACAACAACACCAACACCACCACTAGCCGGGCACCCAGGAGAGCAAACTTTCTGACTCTCCGGGGAAGGAGAGAAGGAGGGAGGGAAGAAGGGAGCGCGGTGCCCGGCAGCGCTGCGGGGGCGCGGCGGGCGGGGGCGGCGCACAGCCCCGCAGCTCCGGGAACGGAGCGGAGCGGTACCGGGTGCCTCTAGCGGGGCCGGGGCAACACGGCTCTCCCCCGGCCCTCCTCTCCCCATCCCCGTTCCGTACCTACCGCTGCCGGTGCGCGGCCGCGGAGCAGCGGAGCCGCTGCCTCCTCCTCCTCCTCGTTCTCCTCCTTCTCCTTCTCCTTCTCCTCCTCCTCCCCGGGCCGGCGGCGCTGCGGCGGGCGAAGGACGCCCCGCGGCGGTGGGGAGAGCGGGGACGGCGGCGCGGGGTGCCGAGAGGCGGCGGCCGCTGCTGCACACAGAGACGCGCGCACACACACACACAGCGCCGTGCCTCCGTGCCTGTGTGTGTGTGTGTGTGTGTGTGTGTGTATGTGTGTGTGTGCCGGGGAGGGATGCTGCAAGGGAGCGAGGGAAAATTCTCCCCTCCTAGCAAAGCCGCCGACAAATGGCAAGGCAGGTGTGCAGGGGAGGAGAGACTCCCGGAGGAGCAGCGGGAGGAGGAGGAAAAAAGAAGGAGTGGGCGGTGAGGAGGGCGGGAAGCACAGAGCCCGACGGTGGGGAGAGGTCCCCCTGCGGGGCCGGGGACAGGTGCCCAGCCTGGCAAAGAGCCGGCTGAGGGCTGTACTCTAATCCGCTGTGCTCTCAGCACTAAGAGCTGCCCATTTTCCATGGGATTGGGGTTTCTGTCGGGATCCTCCTGTCAGCAGGGCTCCCATTTGGCTGTGGTTCCAAACTAGAACGCTTTAGGGAAAACCCTTGCTAGAGGGCTGCTTTTGTGTCCCAGGCAGGTGACAATCGGGCCGTCGCTTTATGCAGCATGGCAGGAGTGCGTGGCCTCGCCTTCCCCTGTGCCTTCCCCGTCACACATCCCAGGAAGGAATGCTGGGCTCAGAGGGTCCAGCAGAAGCTGCCCCAAAGCCAAGCAGTGCTGCTGGAGTTGCCCGATGCCTCACTCAGCTTTGAAGCTGAACCAGAAAGTGTTTGCCAGTCTGAACTCTGCTGTTTAAATGGGAGAAGCCTGATCTCCTCCCTGCCCGAATCACCATGTAGGGCTGCTGCAAACAGCCCCGTTCTGCTGTGGAGGTGGCCGTGATTTAGTGCTGGAGAAGGCCATTGTATGCCCATTTATATTGGGTTTCAGCACACTTCTGGGTGACAATCAGTTGGTACGTGAAAAGTGGCTGTGGCTGAAGGGTGGAAACTAACATCAGGTATTAAATATTGCACAAGGCAGCTATGAATTCTAGTAGCAGGAAGAAAAGCTGATAGAAAAGTCTCCAGCCTCTGCTTTTGCGGGCTTTTTTTCCACAGTACTTTTTGCACCAATGTGGCACTGAGCTGCACCCACAGGTACTGGGCTAATGATGTGTGCTTACCAGCCCATCACTCCAGGTTTACCAGCAAACACACTTATGCAACAGAAGCAATTTCCACGCCACTGCCTCCATCTGATCGAAGCAATGCTGGCGTTCTTCGCCTCCGTGTGCAGCTTTTTCCCCCTGGCTGGCAGGGTTGGTGTCACAGCTTCACTTTGAGAAGTGACAACAAACAGCACTGACACAAATTACACCAAGGAACACAAGGACAAACATGTAGAGGACAAAATGTGGGAATTAATGTGCTGCTTTAGGTAAATGTTAACTACCTCTGCTGAGGAGCAGGAGTCACTCCTCACCCAGTGGTGCAGATGTAGATCTCTCATTTCTTGGTGGGTTTTGCTTTGCTTTTCAGCTATGGTACAGACGGCTATACAAAGGAAAAATTGCTGGGGGCATCTCTGTTCCATGTAGTCCTGATGAAAGTGAGGCATACTTATAACTTGGGCATCCTCTTCTGTGCTATTTAGAGGAAAACACCTCTATTCTGTCTTTTAAAGCACGGGCCCATTCCTTCATAAGCCAGCAACCACTTTTGAAAAGCATACATGGAGAAGTTCATGCACAGCTTACACTTCAACTTTAATGTAAATTGGTTTGTGAAATCAAGGGCTGGTTCATAAATCACGTCACCTCCACTCTCCAAATGTATTTCTTAACTTTGTTGTCTTTATTTGTTGTCTTTATCTGTGTTGAATTTTTTCTTCATCTCTTTCTGAGATGGAATGTGGCTGATCTGACCCCAAAGATGTTATGGTCTAATTTTTTAATAACTGAAGGATTTACTATATATTTTTTTTTCATTAAAAAAAAAAAAAAAAAGGCTTATTTTAGCTGTCTTGTAAGCACACATTGTAACCAAGGAATTCAATAGGAGCTGCCCAGACATATCTGAGCACACAATTAGGTCCTCTGGACCTTCTAAAGCTTCAAAAATAGTCATGTGTAATTCCTTCTTCCCTGGATCTTGCAAGCTTTAAGAGAATTTTTGAAAGCTGTAAATTCCTATTTATCCACTAAGAGGCTCACAGGCAATCTTCCTCTAATGGAAATAGAACTGTAAAGCTGGAGTATTAATATACACAGTATGATCCATTACGCAGGGATGGAGCCGTGTGAGCCAATGGGCAGGCAGCGATGCCGTGTGTTGGAGAGGCAGTGCTGAACAAGCTCATGCTGCTTTTGGTATCTGATTTATATTAGCACTCTCAAGGAAGAATAATAATAAAAAAAAATAGAAAAACAACATATGACCTTTGAATCCCTCGTCTGCATTGGCTGGCAGCTGTTGTTGGCCAATGGGAGTGCACAGTTTTGCTCCCGGTAAGAGGCAGCTATTCTTCAATAACTGTGCTGTTAATATGCAAATCTCAGTACTCCGTCTCCTGTAATCTCTCTCCTTTGATTGGCTTCTGTGATGAAAAAATTCAGGTTATTAGTGAGCAGACAAAATGCGCTCTTCAGGTTCCCCCTTAAGATGAAGCATTATAAAGCCTGGAGAATGTAAATGCTAGAGACAAACAACAACAAAGCAAAACAAAAAGGAGCAGAGAAAATGGGATTAGAAACACGATAAAAGGGGGAGTTGCTCATTTAAAAATTGTGTTGATTCCCTTTCTTCCTTCTAGCTTTCTCTCGGGAGTTTTGCTGGTTACTATAGATCATTTTTGATCATCTCTTTTTCAGCCTTTCACAGATGAGGGTGCACTTGAATTCACAGCAACGGACCAACAATGTCATTTCTGTACTGGAAGACATTCATATGTCTAACTTTGTGGGTCAGATTTGCTGACCAGCCCACAGAACACTAGGAAGAAATCTATCATTATGTATCAGTATGCATCAAGAAGGTGGGTAAGCCAATTGAACAGGAAGCAATCTACAGTTCAGCTCTTTAAAATCCATTGCAAAAGCCAACCACCGACACGCTCCCCACAACTGGCCAGACTTGGAAGGAGCTTTTCTACAAGACCAGGAGGCAATGGGAGTGCTCATGCCAGCAAAACTGTCAAGATCAGCATTTTGTTTTCTGTTGGAGCCCGATATGGCACACATGAGTAAGAAGCGTTCTCTGTTATGTGATATGAAAATTGAATAGGTCTATCAACTCTACGTGTGTAAATTTTGAGAATTTTCACAGAGATGAATTACTTTGGGGGTCTCAGGTTGCATAGGGAGAGCTTCAGGTTGGATATTAGGAAAAATGTTTCCTCCAAAAAAGTGGTGAGGCACTGACACAGGCTGCCCAGGGAGGTAGTGGAGTCACTGTCCGTGGAGGTGTTCAAGAATTGTGTAGATGTAGTACTGAGAGATAGACATGGTCAGTGAGCATGGCAGGGATGGGTTGATGGTTGGATTAGATGATCTTAGTGATCTTTTCCAGCCTTAGTGATTCTGTGATCTTCAAAAGTGACATGCAGCCACACTGCTTCCCAACCTTTGCCTTTGTTTTGTAGATTCACCTTACACATAGTACTTGAGAAGCTGTATTGCCTCCATTCCTGTACGGATGCAGCCAGCTCTCCCGATTCCTTCTCTGAAATGACAGATGAGATCAGCCTAATAATTTCTTAGCTCTATGTATCTGCACCGAAATTGTGGTTCCAGTGAAATCAAAATAAATTTTTGCCATTGATTTTGTAACAGCAGTGATTTGGCTTCCCAGGATTGGCAGCAAAATATTTCTGGAGGGCTGGACACTGATTCCAATTTCCACACAAAATTAAGAAGGCCAGCTACTGTTAGCACACAGTGACTGATCTTTCCCTTTTCTCAGGCTTTTTGCCAAGGGGGAAGGATGAGGGACTTTTCTCCCATGCAGCTTTTGATTAATTTGCCACAAAAACAGGAGCTGTAAGAAAAAAAAAAAGATATACATGGCATGGAGCTGCTTTTCTATCTCACACATTTCAGGTGCTGAGATAATGGGAGCAGGATAATGGGAACAGGATGTGCAGAAATACAAGCAGGTATCTGAAACTAAAGGTTAGAAGGAAGAGATTTTGACAAAAGCAAAGGTCAAACAATAAGATCCACAGAAATTAATAGCACTTCAGCTACTACAGAGGAACTTTAATATTTCAGTTTCAGTAAAGAAATCTGAAAAATGCATAATGAGATCCTTTATTGATCTTTCCCCCCCACTTCCCCCCCCCCAAGAAATACGACTATTTCTTTCCAATATATATCAGGATTCTCATTTAATAAATAATAACAAAGATAGTTAATAATTAACTCAGTTGTGTTCTTCCTAGTATTGCTCTAGGGGAAAAACAGAAAAGGTCCACCTGCTTCAGCACCCAGACCTACAAACAAGCAAAGCCATCCGGATAGCTGACGCAGCCACTGAGCCTGCACAGAGTGAACTCTCCCTTAAGCTTCCTTGAATCATCTAGCTTTAGAAATCATGTAACCTAATTGGATTGCTACAGACCTGACAGCTCTGCATGTTTTGTACGCAAACGGATTGTGGTGCTCTTGTATGACTGCATACACAAGCTACTGCTGTCAGTTCTGAGAAGAGTTTGGCGTGGCCACCAGCCCTGCAGCATGTCTTGCATCTTCCAATCTCCATCATATAGCAAAAATAACAGTGTTCCTCCTTGATCTGGGAGGTTGAAATGGGGGAAATTTAAAAAAAGGCATGTGCCAGAGCCAGAAGACCTCACCTCCCCTACTCAGCCTTGCAGATAATTGTCTGCCATGTGCCCAGCTCTTATGAAACTCCACTTAATTCAGGTGGGCTCATCAAAAGAATTGCTGTTATTGGGATGAGGAAATCTGCTGAGCGAGGCCTTTATGATCCCAAAGGAGAAAATATGACGACAATTTAGTGCTTGCTAAAAGCAGACGGAGAGACAGTGTGGATAACACAAGCTGACTAGCAGCTTGACAAAATCTAAAATACAGTTTCAGTTTTCACCTTAATGAAGCAAAAGTTATCTGTACCTGTAAGTTGTGGCACAAGTGGCACGTAGGTGCCAAATTGTCATCAAAACCTTTGAGAAGTAGATTCATCTCCCACATCTGAGTCCGTGCACACCTCCCTGGCTCCGAGATCCTTTGAAGAAGATTGTTGTTCTGACTGTTATGTTGTCTCTTTTCTGCTGATCTCCTGTACGCCCATTGCACTTCATTGCTATCGTGCTCATTTTGTAACATAGGTTTTCCTTCACTCATGAGGTAACCAAAGCAGGAGTAATCTTTGTTCTCAACATTACCTTCCATTTCTTATATCATTATTATCATTTTTTTGGAGGGTGCAGGGGATACAGCACTGAAAGCACGAAGTTGTTCAACCTTTCTCACACACAAATGTCAAAAAATGCTGAGTTTAAGCATAGAATCATAGAATTGCTCAGGTTGGAAAACAGCTTAAAGATCATCAAGTCCAACCAAAGGATAATCAAGTCCAACTGCAAAAGTGATCTTTTTGTGTACAGCTGTCTAGTTTTTCAGCAACACCACATGCAATTTTTAGAACAGCCACAAGAACATATTCTGAAAGAACTCATTCAATTAGGTTTAACAAGTTTTGTGTTCATTTTCTGGGGAGAAGGGGGCTATCCTTTTTTTAAACAGTCGGAACCGATAGCTACTGAGAAAATGACATGTGCAGATGACATTTCCAAGCTCTCTACACTGAGGGCAATATCACCATTGTTTCAACAATTACCCTACATCTTTTTGCCTCAGATAGTCTTTGTTCAGGCTTATCAGATGGGCTGATAAAGATATATTTTCCCCAAATTATACCATTTTAAAAGTTAAATACTCAGTCTTACCTAACTTGCTGATGAAGATCTTCCAGATGAAGACCAGAAAACCCTTCCACTGCTCTTTGTCATCACCTCATCACTATGTGAAGTCTCCACAACCTATTGACTATCTATAGAGTCCATCCCAACAGGCTGCAAACCATCATGAAGTTAGATCAATCCTCACCCCCAGCATTGCAAGTAGGTGTTGTGAATAGCCTAGAAAGAGAAGGGATCCTGATTTGTTCATACTCGGTGTAGTGGTCATTAAAATACAGCCACATCGGGGTGGCTTTTTAACGATCCACAGCAGTGTTATATAACATGATGATTGGGAATGGAAAATAAAGGCTAACGTATTCAGCTGAAATTACAACTGAAATGTACATAGGCAGAATATAATTACCTGACCTGGCATCATGCCAGGACTCCGGGGTTAACATTATTACTCTTACAATATTCCTATTCATGGGCAAAATGGGGGGGGGGGGGGGGGGGGAGAAGGAACAGAATTTTTTAATTGAACCAGTGTGAACCCAGCTACAGTAGGTTGCAGTCCAATTAAAATTGACAGACCAGTGAAGCAGATACACGTAGCAGGCAGATGAGTATAGAAAATTCAAGTTGTTCTCTTTTTCTTTGTCTTCGCTTGGTTTATTTTCTGCTGGATATTTCATTTAATTTTCTTAATCTTTTGATGCCAGGAAACTATCACTGACTGGAAACACTTAGTAGCGTTTTAGCAGACAGTTCTCATAACTTAAAATAAAGATGGAAAAATATATCCTGTTAAATGTTTCAGCATCGCATTTCTTTCCTTTTCTACAGCGTACAGTATTAAAATTACATTGGCTGTGCAGCAGCAGATTAGAAAGAGCTGCTGCTTTTAACCTTTAATAGTAAATGATGCTGAAGTCACTAATCTGTCTTTGAAGCACAAGCAGTTCATACACTACCAGCTGGATACATGTAGCTAATTGGAAAGAGAGCAGGTTGATCCCCTACCAAAAAAAGTTGCAAAGGTTAACTCCTGTAAGGCAAAACTACTTTCTTTTTATTATTACTATTTTCTTCTTCTGGGAAAAAAATAAATGCTTGAAATAGCATAAAATATATTGCACTGTTTATTCCCAATTTTGCAACCTTTGGTCACATGAGTATCTATTTCTCTGACAGGCAGAACCACACAAGCACCCAGGGAGGTCAGTGTGCTTCCTGGGGAATTAATATTGCCTATCTACAGAGGTGTTGTGAGGTGTACTTCATTAGTGTTCTGAAGCACTCTGAGAGCCCTAGATAACAGCTGCTATATGTTGTAAGAAAATAGAACTATTAATTGTAACAGAAGAGCTACACCATGTTTGTAATTGACCATTGCCTGAATCTTTTCCAAAGTTACTGGGTTTGGAGATACGCCTCAAAGCAAATCTGTTATTTAATAGAATGGAGAAAGTAAAGAAGCAACGGGATATTTTTAAGAGCAGAACAGAAGAAAGCTCCCCTGGGCTGTATCCTATTGACCTCTAGTTCCATTATTGTTTCTAAAATGTTCTTCCATTTAAGGCACTGCCACTGAATTCTTCCCAGGAAGCCCAGAGAAAGGATATAAAGTGAGGTCTCTACTAAGCTTGTAAGTAACATCTCTAAAAATGGAGGGTTGATTTATCTTTTACTGGCAACCTGGTTTAAGGGGGAAAAACCCTCTAGGCTTTGGTGATGAATCTTCTATAACATAATAAATGGTGCCATCTACTGGCTCTTTTTCACTTTTGATCAGTGTCAGGGTTTGATTACACAGTACAGCTACTGCAAGCAGCTTAAAAACACCAAAGAGATCAAGCCAAAATCACTGTAGCTAGCATCCTTCCTGACAGTGGACCTTAGAATGATTTACAGGGGTTTCCATAAAGCAAACAAGTCCAAAATGAAAAAAGAGCAGTAGGAAAAAGAAAAATGACAAGATGCAAGCAAGGGAGAAAAGGCAGCATTCCAACTGACATGAAGGGTCAATACTGAAGACAGATTCAGCTGAGATTGAGCTAAACTGAACCAGATGTAGGCATCCCATAGGACAAAACAGGGATGAGACTCCTAAGAGAGGAGAGGAGAGCCTCTCCAATCCCTCCCATTTAATTTTCTTTGGAAAAAGAACAGCCTATTGTGCTGTGTTTTGTTTTTTCTTTTCCTTCCACCCACTTCAATTTCTGCTATTAAAAAAGAAGAAAATGTAACCCTGACAGAAGAAATATACAGATAGATATAGAAGTTACGGGTCACTTTCTTTCTCAGAGCTCGGTATTTTTCCTGATTTACACCAGAAATGAGAACTGACTTTCTGACTTATGTCTTAGAAAAATATACGAACAGTGCTATGTTTTAAACTGAAAAAGGGTCAGTTTAAATTGGATTCAAGGTGAGGTTGGATGGGCTTTGAGCAACCTGATCTAGTGGGAAGTGTCCTTGCTCGTGGCATTGGGGTTAGAACTGGATGGGCTTTTAGATCCCTTCCAAACCATTCTATGCTTCAATGCTTCAATGATTCTATGATTCCACTCTTAGTTAAACTAAGCAATCTTGGCTCCACTTATGGGACAAATCAGTGTCAACAAGTAAGGGAACAGGTTACAGAATATACTTATTGTTGCTTTTAATTTTTCTGGATAATTTGCTTGAGAAAGCAAAATCAGCTGTCGAGTTATTTCAGTCCTGTTTCCTAAGAAAAAGAGACTAGTGCAATCACAGCATCTGGCAAAGGAGAAGCAGGATCAAAAATACATAATTTTTTCAAGTGCTTGATGAAAAACATGGCTGTTAGTGCTCCTTTGGAGGAGAAAGCAAAAGGGGAAGCTCTTTTCAGGCATCAGACATCCTCATCAGATGCAAAACCATAGGAAGGCATTTTCCTTCATTTCAGTTCCTCATAAAACTCTTGTTTGTCATGATAGTCTTCACCTACTAAGAAACAGATAAGTAGAACTGTTAGGATGTGCAGATAATCAGGGCTTTTATTGCTACAAATCTTCATCAGAGCAAGTTGCAGCTGGGATTGGAGATTCATGATCCTTGAGGTCCCTTCCAACCCTGGCCATTCTGTGATTCTGTGATATGCTTACCTGTGCCCAATGGAGATCTTCTAGACTTTCAAAATACAAGAGTTCATGCAAAGCATGCCTTGACACAAATGCAAATTTCTCCATGCTTGAATGAGAAGTGCAAAGAATCTGCTGCTTTTACAACAGAGCCCATCTCTAGCCCTGGACCCAAAGTTAAGATTTTTGGTATAGTTCTCAGGAGTATAAGTTTCACACACTGAGAAATTTCAGACAGTACAGTTCCACTTGGAGTTGTGCTGGAAAAGGCTGGGTGCTCTGGAGTTGTTGTGGAAAGCTCTTCATGCATCCTTTAAAATGAGCTTCTGGAAAGTAAAATCACTACTGCCTTGAAGAGGGAATAAATTCTGTTTTTATTCTGCCACACATTTCTCACAAAGATTAGTTCAGAATAGATCCCACAGGTAGAACCTATATTCCCCAAGCCCCTATATTTTTCATTCAGTTTTACCATCCTTATCCCCAGCAAAATGGCCTTCAGCTCTTTCAAACTCAAAGGTGCTTTAAGCTAAGAAGCAACAAATCTACTTTCCTCAGCAGCCTTTAAAAGATCCCTCAGAAGTAATCCATGGACCTCTAAGAACCTTTGTAACACATGTTGAAAACCCAATTACCACACCTGCAAACAGAACTTTCAAAAGGCTGCAATTGAAGGCCACAAAGAAGGTTCATAGAATCATAGAATCATAGAATGGCCTGGGTTGAAAAGGACTACAATGATCATCTAGTTTCAACCCCCCTGCTATGTGCAGGGTCACCAACCAGCAGACCAGGCTGCCCAGAGCCACATCCAGCCTGGCCTTGAATGCCTCCAGGGATGGGGCATCCACAGCCTCCTTGGGCAACCTGTTCCAGTGCGTCACCACCCTCTGTGTGAAAAACTTCCTCCTAATATCTAACCTAAACCTCCCCTGTCTCAGTTTAAAACCATTCCCCCTTGTCCTATTGCTATCTACCCTTGTAAACAGCCATTCCCCCTCCTGTTTATATGCTCCCTTTAAGGCCACAATTAGGTCTTCCCAGAGCCTTCTCTTCTTCAAGCTAAACAAGCCCAGTTCCCTCAACCTTTCTTTATAGGAGAGGTGCTCCAGCCCTCTGATCATCTTAGGTTATCTCAATAAAAGTAAGTTGTGCTTTGAGATTAGCATGCAGATCCAGAAAACATACTCTGTTTCCGTGTTAATAGGAGATGAGTATGTGTGCAAATATTTTCTTCTTGTTTCATTTTATTTAGCCAGTAGTTAATGGGCTGGTATTGCAAACATGAAATTCTGCAGATGTAGCATCCTTCTAAATAAAAGGTCAGTTCTGTAGCAGAGTTTCACTGGACATCATTCAGATTCTTCATCAGTCTCAGTTTTAAACTTCATGACTTTAACCTAATAGAGATGATATTCAGAGCATTGATTTCTCCCACTAGACACAAAGGATGTGAAAATTTAAGAGCTCTGCTATCAGCATCAATTCCTTGTTCTGTCTCAAATGCACCTCAACCACCCTGTGATGATCTCTTGAACAGCACTAAGTGTTAAAAGAAAAGGTCTAGCCTTGCTAAGAAAGGTGCCAACAAGACCTCCATTCTTCAGCTCCTGCAGGAAGATTTCAGGACCACATGCAGCTGCAGCTGTTATGCATAAAATCCAAGGCTTCCAGTTCCGTTCTTGGCTTCAGGAGCAGGCAGGAAGCAAGCATGAGCCTAGGCAGCAGATGGGGACATTGCTAATTGGTCTGTTTTGGTGTTAGGCCATCCGCTGACAGACACCTCACACTTCTCTCTGAGCAGTGATTTGCCATGTCAAAGAGTTGCAGATATGGAATTGATAATGAAGAAAATGAAAACAACAATCAGTTCAGTGCAGACTGGACTCATTTGTCCTCAACTGTGCCAAACAAATTTTTTTGCAGAGCTTTGTGAGGCACTTGGACTTGGTAGATAGACACTTTGCAGACCAAAAATGTATGCAAGTGATTCATCCTTCTTACAGTGTCAAGTAGCAAACATGAATGCCGTCATTTCTGATGCATTTTTACCTCTGAACATCACAGAAGAAAAGCAGAATGGCCTACAGTTTGTGGGAAAAAGACACTGGAGGAGAAATAAACGAGAGCCATAGTTCATATACAAGGGACCAGAACTCAGTAAGAGTTGTATGAGTTTTTTTTATTGAAAAAGTACAAATCATGATCAGAAATGGGAATAAAAGATTGTAGCTGCAACTAGAAAGGAGTTGAGGACACACTGGAGCCAGTGAAAAAGTTTGGGAACCGATCCATTAAACTGTCCCAGTTTAAACAGTGGCATCAGATGACAATATTTATGTTATATAAAAGTGCAACTTCCATATTTTCTTCTCTGGAGACTATTGGCTACAAACCTTAGTATTTTGAGGGGAGCAGTGGTGGCTTTGTCTTCTGCAGTGTTCTTCCATATTTTACATGCTGTGGGATAGTAAATGACAGATTATTCTGCTCTGCAGGAGGAACGCTATCAGAGATTGTCTGCTTTTCACTTTTTAGCATAGTTGCTAAGTTCTCTATGTGTTTAAGAGTATATTTTTTAATTAAAATAAAAGGAAGTTAAATTGCTGTACTCATACCAGATCAACCATTTACAACACAGCAAAAGAAACATTACATGTTTGAATGGAAGGAACATAAACTATCTTTTTCAGCCACCACAACCACCATTGCCTGTAAAGTTGTCCATATGGATCTGTTTAATTACCTCCCCTGGAAAAATGTCACCATTTAGAGGGCCAAGTTCCATTACTACATCATATATTTCTATATATGAGAGACGACAGTGAAAAATGCTGGCAGAACCATTAGCAGGGTAGCTCAGTACAAATGGTAATTTAAAATTTAAGAGCAACTTTTTTGCCTTGGCTTTTCTGAATGGTACCACCTTTATTCCTGACAAACATATAGAATAATGTCTTCTCACTGTAGTATTTTTGCTAGTAAGTGACCAGATAGTGGTAGCCAGATACACATCTGATAACTGAAGTAAGCAGAAGATTCAATACAAATATAAATACTCAGGACCAGTCGGAGTATTTATATTAGTTAGTAATATGGTGCCATTGCACATATTCTTCACTGCTAGGATGGCACTGTAGTAAGGTAATATTTAGAGGTGAAGGCTCAGATCTTTTCACACAGAGGTGGTGACGCACTGGAACAGGTTGCCCAAGGAGGTTGTGGATGCCCCATCCCTGGAGGCATTCAAGGCCAGGCTGGATGTGGCTCTGGGCAGCCTGGTCTGGTGGTTGGCGACCCTGCACATAGCAGGGAGTTGAAACTAGGTGATCATTGTGGTCCTTTTCAACCCAAGCCATTCTATGATTCTATGATTCTATGATTCTATGATCTTCCACCTAACATAAACCTAATGAGCATGATCTTAGATTGATTCAGAATTCTGCACAGAATATGAGCAACAGCATTATGAGCTGCAGAGTCCTGTGATAGTATAGCTTTTAGAAACCTTCTTATGTGTCACCTGCTCTGTGGATTCCTTTCCTCTATGAATCTTTCATCTTCTCTTTCCATTCTCTGTGGATACTCGTGGAACAACTGCAGTACTATAAACCTAAAAGCAAGAGACCCATCTCCATCCTCTACAACCAGACTAAGCTTTGAAGAAATACAAGCTCCCTGCGCTTTACACCTTTCTCAACAGCTCATCCAATTTGCACCAATAATGCAATATTTAAGCTCTGAACACATTAACAGTCTCAACAGAGTTTAGCTATATATTGTTTGCATATTTAGGCCTCTATTAAAGACAGTGGAAAGAGACAAGCACCTCCGTGTGGTTTTAGTTGCCAAAAATAAGTGGCTAAGTAATTCTGAATGAAAATAGTGGTCTTATTTAAACTAGAAACTCAGATTTCACATGAATGCAACTAAGTGAGTTCCACCAGTGCTCTATTTTAGAAAGAATCTGGTTTGATTTCATTAAGTACAGCTGAAGGTATATCTGTTGGTTCCCTCTATAGCGCACAGAAAAAGAAAAATTCATATCCCCAGGGTGATTGATGCTACCTTGGACAGTCATCAGTATTAGCATGTACATGACCTGCTTTTTTTTTTTCTCAGTCCAAGAAGCCTTGATGATTAGCTTGCATCACCTAATGTTTTAGTGGCTAGATATTAGACAAGTTCCAACGCAGCCGACTGGAGCAGTTGACAGGGACATCACTGTGGGTCAATTCTGCTTTCATAGAGATTCATTTTGCCACAACCTTATTTGAGGAGAGTGTTCATCACCTTTTTAAAGTACTTGTTCTTTGCACAAGAAATCTAGCCTACTAGTTTACATGTTTAGCATGGTTAAGATTAGGCATGAAGAATCACACACAGCTTCAGCAAGCTCCTCTGCAAGTGGTCTTCTGCCTTGCTGTGCAACCCATTGCTAAATGTCTCTGCCATTCTGTTAGGAGGACTGATCAGCAAAAACAACACCCAAGTGCAGGCTGTGGAGGAAGATGGTTTCCAGGAAAATTACTTGGAACCCCATCACTGAAAAAGCATCAGTATATTTACTAAGTAGTATCATTCCCAGTTGGTGTTCATTAGGCCCATCTGCAGAAGTAAGAGAACTGGCAGCCATGAAACAGGCCATTCACTCTCATGATCATTAAATTCCATTGAAAAAGTACTTGGCTGTTGATTCAAACTAATTGTTAGGTTAAGCAAACATGCCCTGAACTCCGCCCTAAAGATGGCTGTCATATGTGAATGAGAAAAAAACAAAGAGGATGTGCATTTCACATGTCATTTGGATTCAATAGAGAAAATTTCCCTTTTGTTATCCCTAGTAAATACGCCTCATTTTCCATTCAGAAGAGAAAAAAAAAAATCTCAACAGGATTTCCAATCAAGCATTTCATCAGAATTCTCTGCTTTTGTATTGCAGATTTCTAAATTTCTAATTTTAGTATGCTAGCACATGTTTTCTGTTAACAGATCTTCTCTTTCTCATTTATACTTGACCTATTATACATCATTAATTAAAGTTGTTAGCATCACAATATGTCTGCTCTTCATGCGTTCCATTGCTTCTAAAAACAATGTTTTAATGCTGTTTTTCTTATCTGATGCTCTTTTATGTTTTTATGACAGATTTTTTTGTTATCTATTTCCCAATGTACATGGTTTGCCACTCTTATGTATCAAAAACAATCATTATTATACTAAATGGTATCAGAAAAATAAAGCATACACTGATTAAAGTTCAAAATTCTCTTTTAATAACAACAACAATAAAAAAAAGCCCTCCTGATGATCTAGTAAGCATTGTTATGGATGTCTTTGATGGCAATAACCTGAAAAGTAGTCAAAATTCCCTGTGCCATCAACTAGCAATACATTGTAATACCAAGGGAAAAAAAAAAATATATATATATAAGCATTGAGGGAAAAAATCAAATATCACAAAGTCTCTCAAATGGAAAGAAAGCCATTTGTAGCTGCTTGAGCAGCATGAAGGCAAAGTAAGTTTGATTCAATCTTAAAAGTGACAACTAACTACCCGCAGCTATAATTGCTAGGATGTGGTCCTTTTGCCAACTCTGTGCTCATTGAAGTGAGTGGAGTTAAACTAGGTAGAATCTGCAGTAAATAAGCAACTGGTCTACTAGATCCTACTTTTCATTACCACCACCTTCCAAAACAAAAAAACAAACAAGATTTGAAATGGTTCATTACTAATGAAAATGCTTCTTCCTAGGTGTAATTCTTAAGAATCAAAGCATTCAAAACCTCTAAAGCATTCAAAAATACTGAAACAACCACAGTTGTTACTGTAAAAACTGCAATGTGTTATGATGACTGGAACAAGTTACCTTTGATGCCATACTCTGATCCCTCTTTGAATAGTGAGGCACTTCTTTGTTGTTTTGTGAGCACTAATTGCTGCAGAGTTGTGATAAATGATTGTTTCACTGTTTTCTTGAGCAGCAAGATGGATAATTGAATGATTACAAAGGGTAGTTCATTAAAATGGATATGACTATAGAAACGAGCAATTCTGTGAGGAGTTTTGTACAGCGATGCAAGCAATCTGTTGAGAAAAACTTTTTTTCCTACCTAGATCAAATCTTCTGTGTGCACAGCTTCTTTCAGAGGTAGGACTGGAAACGACAACAATTGGGTTGACAAACAATTGGCAAACATGACAACTGGGCTGACTTTCTTCTCCTTCTGCTACTTTAAGAATTCTTAATCCTGCTACTATTCAGAGACCTGCTATACAACTCCTCCGTTATTACAGATAACTCACTAGAACTCAAATTCTGCTCCCTGCCTGTAAGGAGGGACCTCAAGTGTGTTAGGAGTGTAGGAACTACAGAACACCATTGAAGGGCAGAATAATGTAATTTGAAGGAGAAAACTCTTTTCCACTTTGGACTTTTAAGCAGTTTCCTCTCTAGAGCAGAAGACAGCAAAATGTTGTGTCCATGGCTGAATATACTTAAGATATTAGGTATATCACAGAATCACAGAATGTCAGAGATTGGAAGAGACCTCAGAAGATCAGCTAATCCTATCCCCCTGCCAGAGCAGGAATATCTGGAGTAGGTCACATAGAAACATGTCCATTTATAGTATATGTTAATAGGCACTGACAGTGACAGTAGTGACTCCTCAATGGCTGGAGAAAAACGAGACTGTCTGCTGGCTGTGGAGGATTTTTCAGACTTAGGAATCTTGGGTTCCACTATGGGGTCCATAGTACAAAATGAATACAGGCTTGTTTACTCTTCCCCAATTTCTTTTGGTTCCACTCATGGCAGCATGTGTTCAATTAATTACAGAATCACACAGAATCACAGGGTGGAAGGGATCTCTGGAGATTATCTAGCCCTATATTCCTTCCAAATAGTCACACTTTTTTCCACATTCTATATGATTTCTTCTTCTACGAGTTTTTCCGTGGGCTCCTTGCCCATATTCCTAATTTCACCCTCATTTTCAGGGACCACATATTTCTGGTCCTTAGATACTAATTTCTAAAATCTATGTAAAAAAGAAGAGACTAGAAATTCTCACTGATGCAAGTACTGTTGTCAGCTGGTGAGATGGATGGTTCACATGACTGGAATGCTGAAGATCTCTAATTAAAATTTACTTGGGAGAAGAGGTGAAAGTAGTGAAAGATGTAGTGGTAGTACTACAAAGGCACTCTTAGCTGGCCTGAACATCCTAATAATTCAGAAAATAATTACCAATGTGCTAAAACACGAAAGACAAGAAGAGAATACAACAGTGGGAAGGAGAGAGAGCTTTTATAAACCATGAAACATATCAAAATTACTTATGACTTGTCTGAGGCAGGAGCCAAGATGTGGGGAAGAAATTGTCTTGCCATGGGAGAATTCAATTTCAGAAATGTAGCATGGAGGTCACACAACTTATTAAAGTTTCTAAAATTATTCCTTGTGATCCTTTAACTCCAAAAGTATTACTGCTCTCAATACAGCATAACTCAATTATGGGTCTCACTGCAATGGGTAGAGCTGTATTAATTCGTGGCCTGGAGTCAGTGAGGAATAACTGGAGATGATAGATGGGATATATGCCATGTAATTTTAATCATCTACCAGGAGTTTACAACTAGTTGCCCTGGACACCTTCTGCAGAGGGAAATAGGCAGGGCTGGAAGGCAAGTCATGATGATTTAGAGCCCTAGGGTATTTCATCTCATTTCATATTAGTTATCCAAAGGTTAGATTTCTTCCCACCCGAATTCCTTTCTGTCAATGCAAAGGGCAAGGCACCACCAGAATGTGAGTTATTACATTTTAATAGGTGTCAAAAATGGGCAAGGTAAATCCCCTGTACAATAATTGATGCTGCAAAATGGCTGAATTCCCATGGCTGATGAAAATTGTGAGTGAAGTTGTCTGGGGAAAAGTAGATAGAGAAAAAAAAGCAAATGAAAAAAAATGAGAGGTCTAAAACAGCACTTGAAAAGCAAAGAATACTTCACCAAGGAAGAGGAAATCAACTAAAAGCCTGCTCTGGTTCACTGGTAAATGGAAATTAGAATCAGCTTTCCAGTGCTCCCCAGTATAACATATGGAAAAGGTGGCAATGAATGTAAAATAAATGAGAAGCTTAATGCCTAGGAAATCGACAGGAAAAGATGGAGAAATGCAAAGAAAAATATATGGCCAGAAATAAGAAAATAACAGCAAAAAAAGAGAAATGTTGAGCATTTGCTAATGATGTTGTTATTGGCATAAGGATTTACGGCTTGAATACATCTTATCTAAACTTTAGACATCAGGAGAATATAGTTACTTACATCTGAGCTACTGACCATTCACTCCCTTCACACTCAGTTGAGAGGAATGAAATTTTAAGGCAAAACTCTTGTCATCCTAATGTAATCATGTAAAACAGATTAGAGAAACTCTCCTAGAAGTGCTTCTTTCCTTCCATGACTATAAAGAAAGAATCAACAGATGTAATTGGGAAAAAAAACTTCAGGTACCCAAACTCTTCTCTGCTGAAATGTTTGTTTGACTTTCCAACTGTATCAGTTAATCTAATACAAATGCATTACCAAGTGGAGAAGTCTTAGCAGTAGTAAGAACTCATAATTTGATATAGTAAAAATTTTAGAAGAGATGTACAAAAGGTAAATAGGGTTTTTTCAGCACATCAGAACAGGACCTTCCAGTCCTTTAGAGGCTGTAACAGGTACAACAGAACCCGATGGTAAAATTTTAATCACGACACTATTTATCTAAATTGACTGAGAAGGCTGCTGGCCTGTTGATGTAAATTCTACATTAGTGTTATGAAGTTAGGATACAATAGGTTAGACTGGTTAGCCTAAAATTAACCATCCAATAAAAAGCTTCTGTCAAAGTTCAATCCTTTCCTCCAAAGCACAGAGCCATAAAATAAACATCTTAATAGGGGTAAGCAATAGAATGCCTGAGCTATTTCTGGGCTTATCTTACAGAATAATAGCTATCGAATGGAATCTTTTAATTTAAGGGTATTTGTGCTACCATCCCGTTGTAGTGAATGGAGCCAGACTTGGCCATAGGGCATTTAAGAACTGCATCAGCTGTGGGATGCTTTTCTCCTGTCAAGCATATTGGGGAGCCTCAAGCAATGGCTTTCATACCTTATGCTTAAGCTTTCCAGAACACTGACCTTGAGCCAGAAATGCAGTTTCAGGCCAAACGATTCAGCCCAAAAGATTAGGCAGGGTTATTTGAGAAGCCTGAAAACATTGGTATATAATATGTTGTAAGTCCTTAACTACCAGGTATAGGCAGTTTTAGTCCACTGTAAGACATTTTTAGGGCACCTAATCTTTTTGAAATATATTTTTCAGCAAACAACAGGGAGCCAATGGCTTCACACAGAACAGTTTTAAGAAGAAAGTGACATAAAGAAAAGTTTGCAGAAGACTGCTTTCAGCACACACACAAAGAAACCATTTTAAATATTTTTTAAGGAAAAAAAATATGAAGTGCATATATTTACAGTGGACTTTGCATTATAACTCAGATTAGAACAGAAAGTCTGAGGAAATTTGTTACTTTTTCCCTCTTTTAAAAGCAGATCAATAATTTTTGGCCTTCAAGTACTTGAAGGGAGTGTATAAACAGGAGGGGGAATGGCTGTTTATGATGGTGGGTAGTGATAGGACAAGGGGGAATGGTTTTTAAAATGAGACAGGGGAGGTTTAGGTTAGATATTAGGAGGAAGTTTTTCAAACAGAGGGTGGTGACACACTGAAACAGGTTGCCCAAGGAGGTTGTGGATGCCCCATCCCTGGAGGCATTCAAGGCCAGGCTGGATGTGGCTCTGGGCAGCCTGGTCTGGTGGTTGGTGACCCTGCACATAGCAGGGGGTTGAAACTAGGTGATCACTGTGGTCCTTTTCAACCCAGGCCATTCTATGATTCTATGAATTGAGAATAAATTAAATCCTCCTGTTGTTGTTTTCAGTTGTAGCAGTTAGAATTCTCAGCACCCCTTTCATCTTGCTTTTTCAGAAATTAAATAGCATTTAAGAGGACTTACCATGTTCCGCAGAAATATTAGCTATTCCCATGTTAAGCGCTGATTGAAACAATCAATACCTAACACAGGTACAGAAGGTGCCTTTACCATGTAAAAATACATTTCGCCACTTGAGGGAACCATTGGGCCTTACTGTTGGAGAAAAGGCTGCATTTCAAACTGGTACTAAGTTCCACCTCAGAAAAGTGTTCGTAGCTTCACTGAAAACACTGTGATTTCTTACACTGATATAATGTAATGTGTATATGCTAGCGGAACACCAAAGCAGTCAATGGCATTTAGTCAATATGTTTTGGATATACGGTATATGGTATTTAAGTAAAGTGAGAGATTAAGAAGCTTCCTCCTCTTGGAAAAGATTTAGAGAGAATTTTACCAACTTATCTAAAATCAGATTATATTAACTTAAAAGGATAAAATAAATTACTACAGAAAGTTGAAGCATTCGTGTAATTTTCTCACATGAGAAATCTCCCTGTTCAACACAGCACTGTCCTTTGCTCATCATAGCAGCTCACTGTCAAAGAAGTATATTCAATGACATGATAAAACTTCCTTCTCTACTGTTATTTCCTTCTTTACTCCAGATGGGGAAATAGGCAGTGGAATTATCCTTTTGGGGGCTGGGGAAAATAGAGATTTTGTTTGATGATCTTGCTTTGTCCTTTGCACTTTGTGGGTAATCTTTAATTTTCATAGATGAATCATAGAATGGCCTGGGTTGAAAAGGGCCACATTGATCACCTAGTTTCAACCCCCCTGCTATGTGCAGGGTCGCCAACCACCAGACCAGGCTGCCCAGAGCCACATCCAGCCTGGCCTTGAATGCCTCCAGGGATGGGGCATCCACAACCTCCTTGGGCAACCTGTTCCAGTGCATATTTTGCTTAGTCACTGCATGTTCCTTCCTCTAAATGCTGGAAAAAGCAAAGGAAGAGCATTGAGCTGGGTACTTCGAACAAGGCTGCAAAGTGTTTTTGCTAGATTCACATTTCTGCGGCAGTTCATTGCACTGCCTTATCCATGCCCCTGAAAAGCTTTTCCTTCTGCAAAGTAGATAATTAAAAGACAAATATTTCAGTGCTGGTTGGAATTCCGCAAGAAATCAGTGCCTCAACATGACTCAGAGCTACATGCTGCTGCTGCATTTTAATGAAGATCTTGATAAAGACATATTTGTGCATTTCGAAAAACAGGGTAGGGGTTCTGAAAGACTTTTTTCACCCTTAGCAGCATGGCACTCTATCAGTACTCAGTGCAGTCACAATTCTTCCTCTACAGCATCACATATGATTCACAGAAAAATAGCATGCATTATACACTGTCACATGCCCATGCAAATGACTCTCTGAAAGTGCCTGTGCTACTCTGATTATCAGTCAAGCTCTGTACTGGAAGCAAAGCAATATAGCATTGGTGTCTTTCTCCAACTCATTTTCCCTTTTATGTTGTGTACCGAACGTAGACTTGACGGGAACAAAGATCTTAACCACTATTTTTACATTTTCTGCCACACTTCCTCTTCTTCAGCATCAGAGGCTGTTGTTACGACATATGAAAGGGTTTCATGCAGAGCTGGCAGCAAGGGGAAACCCTTCTTTTTACCACCCATCAATACATAATGCTGTGTCACATGCCACGCTTTGACACGCCTCAAAAGGCTGTTGAGTGTGGAGTTTACGTGGTATTTTCCTACTTGTTTACACACTATCACTGGAATCTATCAACAGTCAGTAAGACTCATTGGTCGGTAAGTTTTCCCACATTCTCATTAGCCTCTCTGCTGCTGTTTGCTGTCTGTTTTGCTATTCAGAGAGGGCAGTCACTCCTCTTGCCATCTCCTGCAGAGCACTAAAGCCCGAAGTTCCTGCCTTACTCCCACACCCACCCTCAGAAATGATTGATATGGGCTTGGGCAGTGTGCTTCTGTGCTGCGAGCTGTACATAAAGTACACTTACTGAGTCCCAAAAATCATAAATCATTCTCCTACTGTTTGTGTTTGCTTGCTAAGAGAAAAAAAAATGCCCTGAGATCAACCTACTACTGTTCAACACTATTGTACCAAGAAAAACATGTCTCAGCAGGCTGCCAGGATTTGCTAGAATTAGGCAGTTTTATAAAAAGCTGAATATATTCTCTTTATCATGTCTTGTACAGAATGCTAAAAATTTAGGAAAGACATTAAGTTTTATTTCCCCGCTTCAGTTGATTTTTTTCCCTGATGAGTTTTCTCTGATTAAGTAGAATTCACTAGTAAAATGTTTATGCCTTTCTTATTTTTATTATCTACCTGTTAAATATTACAATTCTTAATTTGAACATGGGAAAATATCGAAGTACTCTGGGATACGAAGTTCTGTTCAAACAGAAGCATACAAAATGTTTTCATCCTGCATAATCTGATTCTTAGCACATTAAAAACCCAAGTGCAGATTTCAGCTGTACTTGGTGACTAAACTTATACAAGTTTGGTGAGGGACAGAGGACAATAAAAGCTTCAAAGGTAAGAAATGAAATCAGCTTATGTGTCAAGGTAGTTGAGTTAGACACACAAATGGTATGTTTACATGGGACAAAAGCCTATAAATAGCCTTTAAATGTGATGGTGATGTGAGATGTCAATAACAACAATATCCTAAAATTCATTATCTCAGAGTTGGAACAGACTTTTTGCAACATAGCGGACTTCCTAACATACCACATTGGTTCATACTCTATATGGTCATAAAAGCATCAGCAAAACATCCCTGTGGAAGGATCATTCTTTTTTACTCAGAGGGTGGTGATGCACTGGAACAGGTTGCCCAGAGAGGTTGTGGATGCCCCATCCCTGGAAGCATTCAAGGCCAGGCTGGATGTGGCTCTGGGAAGCTTGGTTGGCAACCCTGCTCACTGTAGGAGGTTGAAACTAGATGATTATTATGGTCCTTTTCAACCCAGGCCATTCTGTGATTCTTTGATTAAGAACTGGCTAACACAGTTCCTCAAATGCTTATTAAAGATGATCCAACACATAAATGGAATATTCGTAGTAAGACTGTAGGTAGTTTTATTTGGACCAAAACTGACATTTTTATTTGGTATGGAATATAAGATAAACTTAGTTCTAGTGTAATGTGTTAATGACACAAAAATGAGAACAGAACAGTTACACACAGCATAGACATACGCAGCAAAATGAATGCTTGAATTTCTATTTTATGGCAAGAAAGCTGGGAAACACTTTAATAGCTGAGATCCATTAAGTTGATAAGGATCCTGATAGGTAAAACTATGAGCTTTCTTGGAAGATACAGAACAAAAAGGAGTATTAGAAACTCTAGGCTTTGGACAATAGGAAGGTCTGTGTAGGACAAGATGTAGTACTAAAAGGAGTGGAGTATTACACGCAGTTTGCATGTTCACCTTTGTTAAATGATATTGAAACTTACTGAGAATAAGTTCAACCAACCAACCAACCAAGCAGGTAACACATAGGAATAAGTTATTTACTTGACATGACTGAATTGTGTTACAGGTGTATTGGTACACAGAAAATTCCTATTACTCAGAGAAGTAATAATGGACATCTTTGTTTGTCAAAAAGAAAACCAGTGTGTGATATTTTTGTTAAGTTAGAAGGTTTGGACTGTTTGCAAGAGCTGTTTTCAACTGGTACTAATGCACAAGGTTAAACTGTGATATTACAACAGTGGTAATGGAAGTGTCCAAGTAAATTCTGTTGATATACTTCATGTAGCTGCTACAGAATATACCCTTATGCATTACTGTTCTGGTTCTGATGTAATTAGAAAATAACTCTGAAAACAAGATAATGTAAATTATAAAAGGCCCATAAGTACCAATAAACAGTAAATTCTACAGTTTTTCAAGTCTGAATCCATTTCTAGGAGATATTCACAAATCAAATGCAAGCTGTTCTGAACATAGGGAGAAACAGCTTTAATGTTACTGTAAGTATTATGTACGTGACCAGACAAAGATCTGTTGGTGCTCCTTCTAGACTCATAAGAAATTAATGTGTGATTCACATCAGAAAAGAAAGGTAGTTAAGACGAGAGGTAAGTTTTAAGATGTCAATCTTTGCCTCCTTTTAGAATAAATTAGGTTAAAAAGTTTTAATGGATTAAGTTATTCCTATCAAATTACACTTACTATAGCATAGGATATTGAGGTTATCTATTTCTACAGTATTGTGTTAAAATAAGTAGTCTCATCAATCATACTGTAATAGAAAAAGACCAGATAAATCTAACCTGAGAGTTGAATAGTATAACTTAAAATACATATTAAGGAAACATATATATGAGTGTCCTATGTAAATCAGTAATAGGATTGCATTTTAAACTTTGCTTTCCCTATAAACTATGCTTTGACAACATAGGGGCAGTTGAACAGTTTTAAAAGAAAACACTTCATTTGCTAACATCTGCATTTTATAGTCAAGTGTAAAGATACATCTAAATTATGTAGGACGGTATTCTAAATAAAAAGCTACCTACTTTCAAATAACAGATGAATGTCTCTGTTTACATCTAGCCAGAACTAATACCTGAAGTATAAGAATAGACGAAGTACTGTAAATTCCATGAATGACAAGCACATAACAAAAATGAGACAAAGAAAAACATCTACTGTTCACTGTTTTAATAGGAGTCACTGGTGGTCACTTATGTGAAGAATGATCTTACCCAGTATTGAGCACTTAGTGTTAGATGGCTACTTAGTTAATATCCTCTATGCTCCAAGTTCTTTTGTTATCAGTGATCTATAATCAGTAACTGCTGTCTCTAGATAGTGAGTTGTTCCAATTTAAAATCTATCTGGATGCAGTACTCTCTTCACCTATTAATTCCTCTTTATTAACTACAGGGAAACATATGTTTGACCATTTGAAGTTGGACTATTTGTAGGTTTTGTCTGAGCATACTTGTTCCTACGCCTTTTATAGCTGGAATGCCTATGTCCACTTTTTACCCATGTGAGGACATTCTGGCAGTCTGATGGCAAACAGGTTGCAATATTATCTATATGAATTTCCCATACCACTGTCCATCAGAGCTTTAGTATCCCAAGAATGCAAATATGTACTAATACTATTTTTTCTGGAGGAAAAAAATATGTAGGTCTCAGTCTTCAGAGATCTAAATAAAAGAAAAAGAAATCAAATCTCATTTGATTGGCTTTACATTACTTTTTAAAGTAAAATTGGCACATACTGTGTAAACACCTGGAAATGGTAATATTTTTTTTTCTAAATAGCTTGTGGCAATGAAGAGAAGAAGAGAAAAAAAAAAAAAGGAAAAAAAAAGTTATTCTAAAGATATTAGATTGAGATCAATTTTTTATTTTTTATTTTTTAAATAATAATTAAAAAAAGAACAAAAGAAATCACCTCGCTTTGGTGCAGGTATTGGGCTACTTTACTGTTTGTAGTATTTGAACAACAACAGCAAAAAAACCCAAACCAACAAACAAATAACAAAAAAACCCTGCCTGAAAAGATTACCCAGACTGTATTGCATTATAGCTTCATTAGGTTTGTTTTAGATGCTAATCTGAAACTCCACTTCTCCAAGACACTTCCTGAGTTCTTCTGCCTTTTTCTCCATCTGCTGAATGTTCCAATGCCATTGTCTTTTATTTGAATGCAGTTTGTTCAGCTGACAGTGCAAACGTTTCAGAATAGCCTCGTATCTTTTATTCTGTACCTAAGAAAAATAGAATAAAATACACTTCAAAAGTTTTTCAAGTAAAGCAGTATTTACAGAGTTTTGTTCACCTAACTGCATGTGTCAATTCTGACATCCAACTGTGCCATTCTATGCTGACTTCACAGCTACTGAAAAAACACAGAAACATTTAAGAAGCCATTGATCTGGTTTACTGTATTTACCTACTTTGGGAAAATATCGATCATACCTTTTTCTCCCCTTTAGGAAAACAAACAAACAAAAAAAGCTGTTTTCCATTAAAAGCTTAGGTGACTAATTCAATGTTGATACCTGCTCTACAGATGTTCAACAAAGTAAATTCCACCTGAAAAATCATGAGTATATTACAGCTGTGGCAGATGTGTACACGGAACATCTCATGTTCCAGGGTAAGAAGTGAGAAAGGATGAAATTTTTATTCTTTGACAAGCGTGTTTGGGTATAGGAGTACAAGTGAAGTAGTCCAGATGGCCTCAGTAGCATCTTCACTGTTAGAATGCACTTAGAAAAATGTTTGTTTATTTGTTTGTTTTTTAGAAAGGCAAACCTGTAACAATGCAGTACCAGATCAGTTTTGCCCCCACTGAGAGGTACTGCTGTTGCAGACAACCCTTTGGAGATGTGCTTTCTGAAGTGTAAAAGCACGAAACACTCATTGCAATAAAAATGGAAATATACTTAATGAAATTTCATTTAATGAAAATTTGGCCTCAGCATAATTTGAATAATGTATGAGTGGCAATACATTCTAGTGCCAGGAAGATGAAACATTATTACATTGTATTAAACACCCATGATGGCATACAGCTGCAACAGAACTACAGCATTGACAGCAATGACTTCCTCTGAATCATTAAATTTCTTACAGATCAGGCTGCCCAGAGCCCCATCCAGCCTGGCCTCAAATGCCTCCAGGGATGGAGTAAGACTTAGATAAGTACTTAAAATAATTGCTGAATCGAGGTACTAGAAGTTCTACAGCAATAACAAATCATTAATCAGATATGATGATTTTCTTTACCTGGCAGCTTAGAAACATGGCAGCTCACATCCTCTCTCTAAACCGATGAGAGGAGGTCAGTTACTGTTAACGTAAGCATGGTTAGAAGCTGAAAATCCATACAAGATGTAATAGTGCTATGACAAACTCTGAAGGCGTGAGGTGGGATCAGTTTGCAGACTGACAGCTAGCTTTTGAGACATATGTGTGACCTGTTCTACATACTTGTTTTGATCAATAGAAACCCAGCCAATAGATAGCATAAAAGTCTACAGAGACTGGATTATGCGATTCACCCTACTGTAAGCAGCTACATTTGGCCAACTGAATTGACCTCTAGACTGCATCAGTCGGACTGACTACATCTCCACAGATTAATTGGGAACCAGTTTAACTCAAGCACTTTTAAGTGTTTTGTGCTGAATCCCATCCTTGCATCCCAGTGGGACTCCAAGTCTCCAGTGTCTTCCTTTATTCACGTGCTTGCACTGCATATTCTTTCCTGGGTTCTTCTGAGGACTGCTGGGCACTAATGTTCTGCTTGTTCATTGTCACTTTATATACAAAAAGCTGGAGTGTTTTTGTACAGAGAACTCTTAATAGAAAATTATACCCTGAACCATTTGATTTTTAATCCTGCTTGCTTCTGAGACACAAAGATTTTATAATCCAAATTGAAAAATATGTTGACCTTCTCTACTTAATTAAATTGGTTTTGATAACAGAGCAGAACATTATTTTTAGGCTGCCTAATTTCACTATGGGTTTAGAGAACTTTATTAAGAAGCTGTTGCCTTGGTAATAAAATATTTTTCAGATGCTGAATAGCAGAGACCTATACTAAAGTAGCTGTGCTTTGCTCTTTAGTATAAAAATTCTATGCTGTTCTCCATTACTTGAAAAATTGTTCTTTTTTCCTCCTGCTTTTTATAGTGGGCATCAGAGGTAACCTCAGTTCAGTTAATCCTTGATTATCATGCTTTGATCATCATATTTTGTGGAATTTATTTGAATTAAAAAGACAAATGATGTGCAACTTCCAAAAAACTTTCCAGACATACAAATTATTTTAGTGTGGAACAAACCATAAAAATTCAATTTAATTACCAAAAAAGAGAAGAGCTAAACTATCTATCAGAATTTTATCTTGACAGCTAATTAGGAACTCTTGTGTTATCCCTAATTTAATGTAATTCAAATTAGGGAGATTCACTGGAAAGCCTTTTTTGTGTGTGTGTGCAATTGATTCTCCCATTGATGAGGTATCAGAAGTGAGGAGACAAGTCATGAATAATCAAGTCAGCAGTGAGAATTAAAATATTTCAAAAGTACTGCAGAAATAAAACGTACTTTTCTTTACTATAATTCAGTGGCCTCTTCAGAACGCAATTTATAGAGTAAGTCTTTCTTAGAAGACTTAAGAAAAAATGTTCTTAGTTTTTTCTCATGAGCCCAATGAAGATCTGGACTTTAGAAAGATTAGCAGTATCAAGAATTTAAGATAGTATACTTACTGTATATACTTGAATAATGCATGGCCAGCAACCATGCATCAAGTACATCAAACTTCATCTGTACTATCTACATTCTGTCAGAGAACTGTAATTACGTTTTATTAAAATGACTCACCTCAATTTCTTTTCTAAGCTTAGCATGAGCTTTTTTAATTTCTTCCAGCAAATCTGTTTTTTTATTGATGAAATCCTTCACTGATGTGATTTCCTGTTTTATAAGTGCAATTTCTTCCTGCAGATTTAAGTTAAGATAGAAAAATGCCCTCCTATGAAAGGTTGCACAATTTATCTACTCACTGTTTAACAGTTTCATTTAATTAATAAAAATGAATTGAAGATCTGTAATATATAATTTCACATTCAAATAATAAGAAATTAATAATTAAAAATAATTTAAATAGTAATTAAAAATATCATAAAATCATAGAATCACCAAAGTTGGAGAAGACCTCCAAGATCATTCAGTCAACCATCCACCTACCACCAATATTTCCCCACTAAACCATGTCCCTCAGTACGACATCTAAATGATCCTTGAACACCTCCAGGATCAGTGACTCAACCACCTCCCTGGGCAGCCCATTCCAGCACCTGACTGTTCTTTCAGAGAAAAAATTTTTCCTAATAGTCAACCCGAATCTATGGTTTTATGTACTTTAAAAGATGCGCTCTTGGTCTGAAGTATGCAAGAAACTACAACACAGAAATCTGAACTCATTTGGTAATGCTTATAATCTTGTTTTAAATCTTTTTGTTTGTTTGTTTTTGCAAAATCAAGGAATATTTACTGTAATATTTGAGATAGATTTCTCCTTTCTCGTGGGAAATACATTGTTAATGGTCTTTATTTTATTGGGGTTTCAAAAATTTCTTGCATAAAAAAAATTCATCATTTTACTTGAATAGTGTAATACTGCATTTTCAACAATGCAAGAGTTGCAATTTGTGATTTCATTTCACCTTCATGCATGTGTTTGCTCATATATTAGCAAATTTTTGTGGTGGGAACTTCCAGCTTTTTTTTAGTTTTTAATGATTCTTGCAATTACACTCAAAAACAACAATGTAGACTAAAACACCAAAAACAATTTAATGTTTCTTATCTCCTCCTTTCTATCACCCTCTCATCAAATCTATTTCCTGTTGGCTCAGCTGTGGTTTGCTCCCTAAGAAGAAAATTAAACGAATGAAGTGCTGCTACAAGAAAAGTGTAACATCACGGCTGTGCTCCACGGAATTATAAAAAGTATGCATTTAACTTTATCCTACTAACCACATAATCACTTGGCAATGATATATTTTAATTAACAACCCTGTAATATTTTCATAACTGAGCTCATTCAGCTACAGAGAATGAACTCTGCAATAATATACTGGTTACTGGGGCTGATGATTTTTTTACTGCAGCTGATGACTTATTTTCTCCAATTAATTTATCATTTTAAATGAATCTTTATTCCCCTATCAGTTCATCATGGATATAGAGTTATTAGACCAAATAATTGTATCAGTTAAACTGCGCCAAAATTGTTGCACAGGAAAAGAAATGAATCAATGAGGAAATACAATACCTGCATTTGCTTTATAGCAGAGCCTTCTGGATTCTGGAGGTCACTCATTAACTCTTCTTTCTTTGCTCTCAGCTCAGTAACAATAGCTTTCTTTTCAGCAAGCTCAATCACAATGGGCATTTTACTTTCCATCTCCCAAAAGAGACTTTTATGAGCTTTTATTTTTTCCCGATATTTACTATTTCTTGCAGATGTCATCTCATATTCTTCCTGTATTGTTTCTGTATCAAACCTCAGCTTCATATTTTCAGAATATAGAGCTCTGACTTCAGCTTCTAGGCTTTCGCAGTGATACTTTGTCACTGCTATGGCATCATCTTGCAGATATATTTCCTTTTCTGTTGTCTTCATTTCTAACATAATAGAATCCATTTCTTTTTCTAGTTCCTGATATCTAACCTGTAAAACATGTCAGCATTCATTTAATAGTACTTTTATTTGAGAGGATGTCAGGTATCTTGTTAAACACTGTGATTCAAATTTATTGATCAGAAGATTCTTTTTCACTTCTTTAGATGTGTTTGACTGGAAGATAATCAGGGATACATTTCGTGAAATCATAGAATCATCACCTTAGAGACATAATGGAGGAATGCTATTTCAGATTTCTATCCTTAAATTGAGTCTAAAATATGAAATAAGGCATTCTTTGAATCACTTTAAATTACATAGGATCAAATGCAATCTTTGTGTTTTTTAGTGGCAGAAACTGGTTTAGTTCAAATCAGACTAAAACCACACGGTACTAAAAACACACTTAGACACATATACACAAACACATAGATGGGTACTTGTGCTGAGGGAGATTAACTAACCTGTTCTACTGAAGACTTTATCCTGTCCTCATCACTGTAGTATCTGAGTGAAGGATTAATGTCAGCTATTTTAAAACCTTTAAGAAATAGGCACCTAGCCCTACGAGGGCTTCTATGTCTTCTCACTGATGAGAAGCGAACAATTCCAGGAACCAGTACTTCATCATCCCATCATAATATGGGAGGGCTCAATCACTGCCTCAGAAATGTTTATCTCTTTTTGTTGACTAGAGAGAGCCTAGATGACTAATATGGGCTTAACATATGATTTGCAGGTGATGCAAGATGGCTGTGATGAATCCCACCTTAGGTAACAGCCAACTACTGTGTATTAAGTGAGAGAATTTTGCACTGTGACTGATGCTGCCTATTATCTTTTCCCTAATGGAAGCATTATGAGTGCTACGAAGTCTCCTATTCAATGTTTTGAACCTAATAAGACACTGTCAGCTCTTAAGAAGAAAATGTTTCAGCATAACTTACAGTAAACCCGGGTTATAGTTTTTGCAGGATTGGTATCTCTGCCACCATTTACTGAGTACAGGAAAACAGAAGATTTTAATGGAAAAGATCTTCAGTTCAGGAAATCACCATTTTATGTGTCTTTTGGGACACGTACAAGTAGGAATAGACTGAGAGATGAAAACACACTTCTGCATTCAGTTCCTAATTATTTAACCTTGTTGTTCTATTACTAATTATATTTGTATGGACTTCCTCAGGTTTGGGAGATTTTTGAAAAGAAAAAAGATGTCAGAGAGGAAGAAATGAGGAAAATTAATTATCTAAGATTCTGAAGTTCTGTCCGTATTTGAAAACTGAAACAATTGTTTAAATTGCTTGATCAAAAATTAATTGTTACAAAATAACCATAATATATTACAGTATGGTAAGAGAAAACTTCCTGCAAGGTTTGGCCAATTAGCCATTCCTAACCAATTAAAGTCATGGAGCCATCATAGAATCATCAAGATTGGAAAAGACCCCTAAGATCATCTAGTCTACCTTTCACTGCTCCTTTTGAGAGATGACCCTTGTGCAGGAACTCAAACACCAATTATTTCAGTTGTACAGCTATTCACAGATGTTATCATAAGATCTCCATTTTATAATCACTCACACTTAAAAATGCCTGAGCAGTACTGTGCGTTTCCTCAGACTTAAATGTTTGCCTCTCAACAGACATTTGGTCTCAAAGCATAAGTGACAAGTGGAAGCTTAACAAATTCTGTGAAAGATTAGAATGGAAATGAGTACTCAGTCTTGAGGAAAACCACATGCATCCAATATCCTACCAAATAGATAGATAGATAGATAGATTTGGTATTTAATGACTATAGGACACCTATTACACATGCAAATTAAAAACAGTCTGTATGGAAAAAGAAATTCTGTACGACAAGAAAAAAATTGACAGTCTTGAGAAAATCTATCCACAGTGATGCTCTCAAAACCTTTTTTTTTTTTCCTTTTTCTTTTTTTTCTCCCATTCATTTTTCAAGAAATCAGCTCTAAGTTGAAATGCAGTATTTTTTGCAATGGTTATTTCAATGTTTTATCTTCAAAATAACATTAAATAAATGCTTCTGCTATAACTTGCTCTAAGGAAGTCTTAGCTAAGGAGCAGCCTTACAAATGATACATACACAGTTTTGGCAAGGGCTAAACACCACAGAGAACAACTTATGCTTAAATGTGAACACTCAGAAAAAAATCAAATATGTTCATGTCTTTTTTTATCAGAATACATCCACATCTAATGAATAAATTAAATGAATTAAGCAACTCTAAAGAAGGTTTATTACCTGCAATTGGAAAAGAATGATTTTGTTTTTTTCTATCTCTGATGACTGTAAATGCTGCTGCTCAGCAACTTGTTTTACAACTTCAGTTAGTGAAGGATAATTCTCCTTAGTCATTTCAGACAAAAGGAATGACCTATAAAGGACATAAAAGATCAGTGAGGCCCTGGCACTGCTGCCCAGAGAAGCTGTGGATGCCCCATCCCTGAAGACATTCAAGGCCAGGTTGGATGAGGCCCTGAGCAGCCTGAGCTGGTGGGTGGCACTGCCCATAGCACAGGGCTGGACCTGGATGGCCTTTAATGTCCTTTCTGTGATTCTGTGAAAACAGAAGTGAATTGTCTTATCGTCATTTTATTTCCTGTTAATGTACGAGAACAATAATAAGGACTTTCCTATGGGAAATTTTGTTTGGTTGCATACACACAATTATATACACACAGTTTTGATTTGTTTGTTGACCAGTGGGTGGTTGCTCAAAGCCAGTGACTGAGAATTAGAACTCTTTCTTCCGGCATATTTTGAAATGAAATATCAGTGTTTTTTCTGGCTTCTCTGCAGGTCCTTAGTATTTTAATACAGCAATCCTAAATGGCCTTTAGAGCACACCTTCATATTCAGCTGAATATGTACATCATTGCCATTACTATATGGCAACTGTGTGTTATTTATTAACTATTCTTAGCTTAAGCCAAAAAAAAAAAAACAAACAAGATGTCAGACTGTAAGTCACAAATTAGTAAAACAAAAAAAGAAAACAAAACACTGACTAGAAAACAATTTTATCTTTGTCTCACTTCAGATAGAAGACGTTAATGGAGAAATACTGTGTGGTTGTGATGCCAAGCTCTGAAGAAAATGTGCAATGAGACTTAAAGTGTACATTCAGGACTAATATATTCAATGTAAAATGGATGAACTGTGCCTGAAAATTAGTGGTCTTGACTAGAAAACCACTTTTACCATCTGCTTTTAGGGCTGTCACCGCTGTTGGCCAGTCAACCATCACTTCTCCCCTCTGCTCTGCTCCCCAAGCATCTTCACACTCCCAACACCAAACAAGTCTGCCCCAACCCCTCAGGAAACATTTTCTCTGTGCTCCCCACCCCTCAGAAAGTCACAACAGCCACCTCAGCCCTCACTGCCCCTTCCCGCCCAAAGCACGGCCCACCATCCGCCAGGGAGGGCCAACCATTCCTTAATGTTTAGTCTTGTGTCACATCCACATAGATCCCTCTGAATTCCAGGGGAAATAGCTTTAGCCTTAAATCCCACCATTTTTATAGTTTAGTAGCTCATCTCTGCCCATGAGCTGTTCATTTCATCCCTTTTTTGAGGTGGTGGAAGCTGAATGTAAGACATGAGCTGGAGAAGTAGCACCGATTTGTTGTCTGCATCCTGACACTGTGTGGTTTGTATCTTGGCTGTTTTCTAGCCTTTTCTTTATCCCTTTTCAGCATTATGCACAGAAAGTAACCCTAGTAATTGCAGTGTTTTGGTGTTTTTTTCCTTTGCTTAGTCTGGTTGAAGGAAAGGAAGTGGTTTTGTTGGTCTCCCTGTCAAGTCACGCTGTTAATTTTTACGCTATATCCTACTTCATCCGTGTCTGACAATGGGCTGAAAGCCTCAAAGACACCCATTATCTGCAAACAACATGAAAACAGGTACCTGGATACTCGAAGGAGGAGACAGCCACCTCAGTTTCCTTTGGGACAGAAAACTAGGAGAGTTGAGCTCTCCTCCCTTTGCCCAGTGTGTGCTGGAAGGAAAAAGGGAGGAGAAATGGCAGAGGACCCCCAAGCAGTGTTTGGCATCTAGCAGGAAAGGAGGTACAGGAGTCACAGGAGAGCAATATGTAGGAAATCAGACTTCCCAAATTCCTCTGTTCGTGGAAAAAACATTTTCTTTCTCTTTTCTCTCTCTTTTTTTTTTTTTTCTTCAGTTACCATATACTTATCTGCTATGATTTTAACACAGCTGAGAAAACACATTTATTACCAAATGGCTTGGAACAACCCTGATACAAATTCCTCTTTCCCCCACTTGCCTTTTGACCACTTCATTGCCCTGTCCAAACACTCAGACTCTTTTTACTGAGCTCTGCAAAATTTCCCTCTGCTCCAAAGCCAAGCTGCCTTCCATGTTGCAGGCTGTGGCTGAGGGTTGGCCTCTCGTAACCCCTGAGTCCTGCTGAATGTGCTTTTTCTTGACTGACTGCCAAATCCTTGGCTGGAACGTGCAGCTACATGTGCCTTGCCTTACATGTCCCTTAGAAGAGGAACCTCTCGGTCTGCACAAGTGCTTCCTTAACTACTTTGTATTCTTGTTCTGCTCTGGTGTGCCCTGCATCTCTGAATCCAAGGTTGTGCAATGCTAATGAATTAGGTGTGATGACAGAAGTGGGTTTCATGGTAGGGTTAATGCTGCTTCCGGGCTTAGTGCTAGCCAGGCACTGAATCACAGCGGTGCTTTTCAGTGCCGTTTGTTATTTCCTGTGCCCAGTGACAGCAACAGAGCAGGGTCCCATCATGAAGAAGAAATACAGGTTCCCACTCCGATCTTACCTAGAATAGGAATTTCCACTTTGTGCAAATCAGCTGCAGGACTGACTGTGAGATGTAATATATATAAAGCTGGCAATGTGTGTTATCAGATGATAACTTTCCAGAGGTTGAAAGAACTTTCTGCCTGTAAGTAAATTCCTGTGCTTTAAACTCATGAGTTTACTGATGAAAATTGCATATACTTCAGTATTTTCTTTCTAAGTGGTGATTTGTTTCTTCCACTTTTCCTAAATACTCCTAAATTAAGAGAAGCAGAATATTTTAATCAAAGTTAAGAGGTTTTTATGACTTTTTTTCCTTTTTACTTCTTTGTTTTTGAAATTTTAGTGCAATTGTGCTCATATACCTGTTCATTTGGATTGCTTTAGTGGTCTGTTTTTTTCTGGATATCTCTTTTTTTCCAATGTTAAATATTTCTTTCCTTCTCTGAGTTTCTGTAAGATAATGTGACCAGTAAGATTCACAGATGCAGGAAGTTGCCAGCAAGCTTGTCTAGACCAATTTTATGAATTAGACATCTGGGTTTTTTGAAAATTGCTAAAAAGCAAGACATCTTTCTGGGCTGTCTCTACCACTTGGTTTTATTTACTTTACAGTTTCTTCTCTATATTACCTTTGCCTTACTCTGTCACTCTCAATCTCCTCTCCTCATCTATCATTTTTTATTATATTTTCTTGAAGTCTGTGCCAGAGGATCATTTTACTGTCCAAATTTTTGTGCAGACAGAGATTCAGAGGGTAAGTGAAACAGTTAACAAGAGGCCGTGACTTGAAGTTGGTGCAAGTATTTGTCTTACATTCTGTACAGAAATGTGCAACTCCATTTTTAAATACATTTCATGCAGTTACGTGCAGTGTGACTTTCCATGGAACACTGGGAGTGTAGAGCGTGTTGCTTAAAACCTGAATAATCAGGAATGCATTTCTGATAAGCCAAAACATTGCTTTGTTTGGCAAGCCTGTATTCTGAGTAGGATTTTGTTTGGGGGACTTAGAAAGCAGTCATGAAGTTCTACTATAACTCTAAGCAATTGTATTTCTGACACTGCTATAAAACAGTAGGCCTCTGCTACAAAACTGGAAGGGTTGGAGGGTGAATCAACCCCATTGCTTCTGTGCATACATCTCAATAACTGCCTCTGCACACTTCCGATAATGCACAGATGGCTTAATAACTACGCAGGCAGTTACCTCTCCCTCAGCAAACACTTTCCTTCCACCCTTTCTTTGGTGGTATTTCTACGGGGAAGTATGAGAACGGCCATGAGCTCTACTTAACTCTCCTCTATTGACATATCTGAAGTGGAGCAGTAATCTATTTTTCTACCACACCCCTCTGTTGTACTGCCTTTGCTGGGGCAATTAGCTATACCTAGATTAGGACTTGTCATACTCTTACCAACCTCCCACAGAGAGTGCCAGGGTAAGGAAGGAAATCTCCTAATTTCCCAAGTTGCAATCTTGAATATGAGCCTCTTTTGACGCTGTTCCCTGAGCAAGCTGTTTTCTCTAAAGTCTGTGATCAGTTCTGTGTAAATAAAACCCTGAGCAAAATCAGGAGTGGTAAATTCCTTGGCAGATGCTTTTATCTGCTGTCACATTTTGATACTTTCAGCTCACCAGCTTTGATAGTCTCTAATTAATCTTTGTAAGTGTTCAGTTCGCAGAAAGGAAAACACTGTTTTCAGTCAGGATTGTTTTTCTTCCAGTCTGGAGGAAAGAACAATGAAGAAAACAAAGGATGTTTTCTATAAAACCTGCTCTGAATAAACAATCCATTAAAACAAGAAGAGTATTTGACCTCTCATTTGAGTGTAGAAACTAGGGTCCACTATCAACCACAAAATGCCAGGAAGGGCACCAAGTGTCCCATGGTGATAGGCCTCAAGTACACACTGACACTGCATGTTCTGCTTGATAATGAAATACTGTGAAGCCAGAGTGTGTAGTTGGAGGAAAATGAGGAACTGGGACAGGAGAACAGTCCCAGATGTTATCTGATATATATGGCTCTGGTAGTAGAGCACTAAGTTTAAAGACTCATAACACTCAAATTCTTTGTTCCTGTAAACTAGTAATTTGTGTTCATGAACAGTTCCTTTCTGTACAAGGAAGCTACCAAACAAAAAATAAAAAATGGAAGTATCTCACAATCCACAAGAGAAGCCATGTACTACAGGATGATAGCAGCTAGCAGAAACTGGAACAGGAGGATTGTTTATTTCTTGTGTTGCTTGGTAAAGTTTCAGTATCTGTGCAGAGTTCGTACGTGTCCTGAGAAGAAGAACTATGCCTAACATATAACCCCAAAGCAGAAGTCAGAAATGAGCAAATTGATGCTTTTGGTGATGCGAAAGGGCAGAAGTAAATATCTTGTGAGCAGAAAACATGCGGCTGTATTAAGAACCCAACACCGATGCTGCCAGAAGGGGTATCAGATACAAGCTCCACCTCAGCAGCAAATGTATGAAGTGCCTCCAAAAAATTGTTCTTGAAACTCCTCCTGTCCCAGCAAGCTTAAATTGTGAAAACCTCCCTGTTTGATTCCTCTCACAGAAGGCCCCGACAATCAGAGATCAAGAAGATCAGTATGTTGATGTGTGTTACGTGATTCAATAAATCTAATGTTAAGGACAAATCCTTTTTCATCTCTGATCTTGGATAAAACTTAGGTAGGTGAGATGGTAGACAAACTAAAAAGTATGAAAAATAATTCCAATTTCCTGTGGTTTTCATAGAATCACAGCATCAGAGACTGGCTTGGGGTTGGAAGGGACCTTAAGGCCCATCCAGTTCCAAGCCCCTGCAGTGGGCAAAGTTGCCAGCCACCAGCTCAGGCTGCCCAGAGCCCCATCCAACCTGGCCTTGAGTGCCTCCAGGGATGGAGCACCCACAGCTTCTTTGGGCAGCCTGCCCCAGGGCCTCACCATCCTGAGTAAATAATTTCCTCTTAATATCCAACCTAAAGCTCCCTTCATTTAGTTTAAAACTGTCCTCCCTTGTCTTATCACTATCTGCCCATGGAAAAATTCCATCTCCATTCTGTTTAGGCAGTGAGATCTCCCTGGACACTTCTCTTCTACAGGCTGAACAAGCCCAGCTCCTTCAGCTTTTCTCCATAGGAGAGGTGTCCCAGCCTTCTGATAATCTTCATGGCCTCTTCTGGCCTTGCTCCAACAGCTCCACATCTTTCTTATGTTGGGAGCCCCAGGCCAGCCAGACACAGATCAGACACAGAACTCCATGTGGGGTGTAACGAGGGTAGAGCAGAGGGGAACAATAATATCCCTTATCCTGCTGGTCACTCCTCTTTTGATGAAGTTCAGGATACAGTTAGCCTGGATTTGGGCTGCAAATGCAAATAACTAAATAACTGTGTTTAAACTGAAGGTGTTATCTTGCCTTTTCCCTCTCTCTTTTTTTTTTTTTCTACCTGTAGGAATTTTTAAGTAGCCAGGAATATGGTGGAAGCAGTGCTGATTGATCTGTTCAGCCTGCCAGCCAGCTTGCACAATGACATTCAAGGAGTACTGCGTAACACCCTGGAAACTATTGAGAAGTGCTCTTCCACTCCTGCTCCATTTGTTTATGTAATGTGCTGCCAGATGCCAGAGAGTGAAAGAAAAGGTGAACAAGAATCCTCGTTTTCAGCTCTGAGAGATTTCCAGAGTATGAAGGAAGGACTTGAGGTAGTATGTGCTCAGACTACAGCCGCTGTGTTGTACACCGTCAAACAAATACTTGATGAAAAGGACTTGAGTATCATTAAAGTTATTCTCCCCTCCCTAAGGAAAGAATTAATGAAAGTATATATAGACCATCTCTTTACTGCAGTCTACCAGTTTGAATTTGAGGATTTAAAGGTGGCATCTGATTGTAATAACCTGCAGACAATTGGACCAAAGCGTGAAGAGCAAACAGTTTCTACAGAGGACGTGGCACTCATCCGAAGTGAGATTCAGATGCACTTGAAAAGCCTGCCAAGCCTGAAAGGGGAGCTCACCATCCTCAAATCTTCCCTAATTCCAGGTAGAGTGTTATCCCAGCTAACAGATTTTATGTAGAACGTATTTCTTCAAGGGTATTGCAAAATGGGTAAGATGTGGAAATATCTCAGCAAATATCTCCATGTGGTATTGTAATAGTGCATCATTTCTAGTGTAAAAGGGGAAGTGACAGTGCAAATACAGTAAAAAGACCTGCAAGTCTTTTCCAGAACATGGTCAGAGGAGAGAGAGACCTAGGTCTAATGAGAGCATTTTGCAAACAGTAAAGTCCCTTCCCCTCTATCTGGGAATTACATGCTTTGAGAGTTACTGTCATGTTCTGGAAAGGCAGGGTAGGACTTTTTCCCCAGTCTGCTGCCTCATGCATGCCTGGTTAATCAGACTCATGGCTCAGTGTCCCTGCTATGACATGGCCCAGCTTACTGCATCATGTCTCTCAAACAATTACAGGGTCTCTTGGTTCAGAGGAAAGCTAAGAGGTTTCCTACTGCAAAAATTTGGAATTGTGTTTCCCTTAAAAATGTATCTGAAGTGATCCAGGAAATAAAAGAAACGCAGGTTACTTAAAGCCATCTGCCTGCATTATGTTTCAAATTTTTTCTGTGACTTTTATCAAACTGCATAAAAGATATTTCAAAACTTAACTCTGATTATGTCACTAAGCTTGTCAACTATCAAGATAGCAAATACCGGTACTGGGGCTTTCTTTTTGGATTCAGCCTCACTCCATCATGAAACCCAGCAATTCCTTTTGGTGCATGAGATCACAATAAAGACTCTGTTCTGTAAAAACAGAGGACTTTTCCAATAATGCGAGAAATTCTTGATCCTATCCTTCCACTGTACTTCAAAAAGATGTTTGAGATTCTTAAAGTCTTGAGAACTGGTACTTCATTTGACACCTTGAAATGACAGAATCATAGAATGGCCTGGGTTGAAAAGGACCACAATGATCATCTAGTTTCAACCCCCCTGCTATATGCAGGGTTTCCAACCACCAGACCAGGCTGCCCAGAGCCACATCCAGCCTGGCCTTGAATGCCTCCAGGGATGGGGCATTTTGAATGTTTTTAAATGTTGATTTAAAAATCTATTCTCCTTTCCTGAGTGAGTTGCCTCTTCTCTTGTGAGTTTGCACAACACCTCTGTAAGGAGCCAGGCAACATCTGCCAGGCCTCTATCTCCTCAAACCTCTCAGAGAATTATGATTATGAACAAGAGAGAGAATTTAAATGGCAGAGTTGAATAAGAGTTAAAGCAGCACTGAACTTCTTTGTCTGATTTCAGTTCTCTTCAGTATAAAGCCATGTAATATTTGGACTGGTCTTGTATTGAAAGCAATTGCTTGTTGTCTTTCTTGCTTTGTCAGATGACATCTTCCTACATGGATTCACCACGAGGACAGGTGGGATCTCCTACATACCAACTCTAAGCTCCTGCAATCTTTTCAGCAGTTCTAAGCGGAGGGATCCACAAGCTGTTGTTAAAGAAAACCTCCGCAGGCTTGCTAATGCTGCAGGATTTAATCCAGAGAACTTTCACAGAGTCAAGGTATCTTATCAAACAACAAGCTTATGTAAAATAATCAAATCTTCCTTCATATATCACTGGCTAAAAGCATAGGCATTACTTTTATCTTTCTAAGCAAGAACCTGTGAAAAGCAGGGCAATTAAAACATTTACGCTGGCACTTTAAATGAGGAAAGTGCCATCCAAACTGTCAGCTGTTGGTACAGTATGAAGCAGCAGCTTCCATATTGTTGTTTCTTCCAAGTATTTTCTAACTTTTGATTTACCACAGAGTAGAATAATCAGATAATCAGTGCAGCTTTTCTTAAAAAAAACCAAAAAAAACAAAAAAAACCCACTTCTTTAGTGTCTCTCTACTGATATATCTGCATGGCATTTGAACAAGAGAGTGCCTGATTTCCATGCATAGCAATTGGTGCAGAAGAGATTTTTCTATGCGAGAAAAAATCCCAACCAAAACCACAACCAACTTGCATTAATCAGAATGTTTTTTACTGTCTCACCACTGTGCATATTGTGCTTTTATTTTGACAGACTGATCATGCTAATGCTGTGTGTGTTATGGGAAAGACTGAGCCTGACAACTATGATGGAATAGTTACGAATCAGAAAGGTGTTACAATAGCAGCTCCAGGGGCTGATTGCATACCATTGCTGTTTGCTGATCCTGTCAGAAAAGTCTGTGGTGCTGCTCATTCTGGTAAGGACTTTAAATCACAGAGATCATAATAACTAGAAGATCCCTGTTAAGGGAAATTTGGACAAAGAATTACAAATTAGCAACTGAAAGTACACAGAGAATAAATAGATGAAAGTTTACATTACAGTTTAGACCTCTGCCTGTTAACTATTTATCTTGGCAAAGATTAGTTTTGAGAATAGCTTGTTTACTAAGCTATTTAATAGCTGTAATAATAATTATGTATACTTTTTTTTTTTTTTCTGGAAGTGAAAACTAAATAATTATCTTCTATGCACCATCAAACTTCACGTGTAAAGAACATTTCTAAATCCAGAGCCCACAAAAATCATTTTGGATCAGATGAAATGTTTGGTTGGCCTAGACAATGAGCGTAAAACCAAAGCAGGGATGGGTATGACAGTGTGGAGATAGTCTAACTTTAGAATATTTCCCAAATGTTAGGCTAGATCATGTATACTGTGATGAGATTTTCTGGTTGGAGTTGTTTTATTTTATTAAAAAATTGTATTTATCAGGGAGAATGCAGAGCTGAGAGTTTATTCACAGCTTTGATGCTAGTACTCACCTTTATATGGTGGGAAGCTTCACCCCTACATTGAACTTGTGAGTAACTGTCTACTTCATACAGTTGTTCATGCATTCAAAAAAAATATCCAAAATAAAGACAGATCTGTGACTCATCCTAAGAGGATGAAGACTTTGACATTCCTTCAATAAAGTTGTTGTTCTCCAGCCTAGTGAGTTTAGGTCAGGGAAATTAAGAGGAGTCCAAAGTCTACCATGACTGTCTGGGACAAAGGGGAAAGTTGTGGTTTATAATGGGGAAAAGGGATGGAGAGAATTTTATCCACTCTTGAAAGTTTTAAGAATTTGAAGTTATATAATGTTAAGTGTTCAACACTAAAAACTGTAAAAAATGTTCCTTTCTTTGCTCCTTTCTTTGCTGCCTTTTCATTTTTCATCATACCACATCATCATATAAAACATGACAGTTGTTTATTTTTTAAACACTACTTTTGCTGGATCTTTAATACTAACATACTTTTACTTAATATAAAGTTGAAGAGAAAATTTGGATTTTTTTTTCACACTCTCATTTCTCACAGGGTGGAAAGGCACACTGTTAGGAGTTTCCATGGCCACAGTGAATGCTATGGTATCTGAATACGGCTGTAATGTGAAAGATATCCTTGTGGTCCTGGGTCCATCTGTAGGACCTTGCTGCTATAAACTTCCTCGTGAATCAGCTGAAGAGTTTCACAGAATTGATCCAAAGTGTGTGCGACAGTTTGACTCTGCAGCTCCATATATTGATATTAGAAGAGCAACACGGTAAGTCTGCAGAGTGCATTTCCATGGCACGTAGGTTTTTTATTTTGGCTACTTTTGTGCTGAGTGAACTAGATTTGAAAGCAAAAGAACTCATAGTGCTAATTCCACATTGGTTATCAAAATAGAATTGCCCAGCAGTATTATGGTGAGGGTCTTCTCCATCTTAAAGTGCTCTCTAGTACTTTGCAGGTCAACAAATTATACCTTTTCAATGAAAGGTATCTATTCACTTTTGCTGGGATTCAACTATTATTTTGCTGTCATGCTTTTAGTTTTTGCATTACATTTTTTTTTTTTCAAATTAAGTGTTTCTAGTGGCTGCAGAAAAGCAACCTTTTTAGTCTAATGTTGGAAAAAAGAAAAACGAATAAAAGTCCCACAATATGAGCACAATTAGTTCAGTTGGTGCTTGAGTTTCTTTCTGATTAGAATAAATTACAGAATCATAGAATCATAGAATGGCCTGGGTTGAAAAGGACCACAATGATCATCCAGTTTCAACCCCCCTGCTGTGTGCAGGGTCGCCAACCACCAGACCAGGCTGCCCAGAGCCACATCCAGCCTGGCCTTGAATGCCTGCAGGGATGGGGCATCCACAACCTCCTTGGGCAACCTGTTCCAGTGCGTCACCACCTCTGTGTGAAAAACTTCCTCCTAATATCTAACCTAAACCTCCCCTGTCTCAATTTAATACCATTCCCATTAAATGTGGAGATGTAAAAAAAAAAAGTTTTTTTTTCTGTTTGTCTTTTTTGAAGGATTCTTCTGGAGAGTGGTGGGATTCTTCCTGAGAACATCCAAGATGATTCTGTCACAGACCAGAACCAAAACATCACTTTCTGTACTGCATGCCACCCTGATAAATTTTATTCTCACTTTCGTGATGGCACTAACTTTGGTACACAGATTGGTTTCATATCAATCAAAGACTGACATAGTATCCCATAATATGAAGTATTACTTAGACAGTAAGTCTGGTTGCCTGTCATCGTGCTCTCCTCACAGAATTTCTTCCTTCTTTGTTTCACGAACTTGCAATGGGAAGTACAAAGGACTTGAGATTCTCCTGCTTCTTCCCTTCCCTGCCATTCGGAGGAAAGAAGAGCTGCCTTGTGTATGGAGCCAATAATTCTTGAGTGAGACAGGTTCCAAAGGAAACAAGGACAATCCACAACAGTAATGAAGCACTTCTGTAATGCCAGGTGCACTTTCCCAGCCAGATGCAAGCCCCTATTATCTTGCCTTCTTGACCAAATATTTCCCATAAACCTCACCATCTTAAGGTAGTAAAAACACACACAAAAAAGCCACCAAAGTCTTAATTAGCTTCTGGATTAATCTTCTGAATGAATTTAAGGTTGACATAACTAATGAAGAAAAGGAAACCTGTACTAACTCTTTGGGTTACACCCCACTGTAGTAATTTCAGCAAAAGGTTCACATTATTAAATTATGTGCCTGAGATTGTTTTTGTTTGGATTAATTTAAGGAAGTGCTCCAAGGTACTTAAAGAAAGTAACTTGAAGGTATGACAGAAGCAAGATCCCTCAGGAAAGATATTGCAAACATATCAGTGTCTCATTTATTGTGTTCCAAATGAATAACAATTTCATGTTATTCACTTGAACACTTTTTAATTGCAAAAAAATAGGCCTAAGACTTAGTATAAGCTAGATAAGATAACATGTATGTTCATGTTTCTGAGGATTTTTTCTTTAAATCAGTTGTGCTCTGCTAATGTTCACGTAGATAGTTCTGTAGTGCCAAGTTATTTAATAAATATAAAAAAAGAGAGAGAGAATATAGCCTCAGTTAATTTTACTGACCAGCAACTGACGTGCTTATGTTCCTAATAAATTCAAAGAGTGCACTGTTTTCTTATGGCCATAGAAAATTGGCCTCTAGATACTGCAACAGATGTCGAAAGACCAGGTTGCATATGGCTTTGAACAACCTGATGCAGTTGGAGGTGTCCCTGCTCATGGCAGTCGGGTTGGAACTGGACGGGCTTTAAGATCCCTTCCAACCCAAACCATTCTCTAATACTGTGCTTCTGTGTGATAGTTATTGACATGCGAACACTGAGACTACCCATTCTCTTCAAGTTCAGTGGTGTTTTGTCCACTAGAGGTCAGTGCTCGCTCATTTTGCTCTTCCATCCTTGGCTGCTGTGTGTATTTGGGTTTTCGAACAGAATTTTGCAAAGCACTGTAGAGCACTTTTGCCTGTGTTGTCATCTGCCATGTTATTCCGATATAGATGCTTGAAGAGAAATCTATTTTTCATTTTGTTGGGCTGTGATTCAGAACTGACCAAATTAAAAGTGTCCTTGTCCTCTGCAAGAACAGATATTTTGAAACGTTTTATTTTACTTCTGAATGGCACTTGTCAGAGAAAGACTTGGTACTGAATATATTGCCTTCTGACTGTAACTATATTCTAAAATATCTCCTCCAACTCTCCTACTTTATTAGAAATATTATCCCCCTTCTACTATAGTACCACAGTTCTTCAGAATGAAGATCCAGTTACCTCATAAAAACCTCACCATGATCTTCACCATTCTTGGTTCCTGTAAATTCACTGTGGTGATGTTCACAGCTGGGGTCAGACTGGATGTTCAAGATCCAGGAGGCACAACGCTCTGCAGCTTAATGCTACCAAGCATGTTAATGCATGGCAGCTAATTGTGCATGGCATGAGTATGTATTGTGTGTATGTATATATATATATGTATATATATGTATTATCAACTTATTCCAAGTATAGAATGATATAAGTACACTTAAAGACTTGATGCACTGGGTTAAAGAATAGCAACTTGCTTTCACCTTTCAGTTCTGCCCCTGTGCCCCAGTATCTCAGTGTGAACCACTTTATGGGCACTGATTGATGTAGCAGGGGAGTGATGCAGACATCTTCCCTACTGCTGTTTCAAGTACGGAGGCAGCAGCAACATGCTGCCTTCATTCAGTCCCTGCACCTACAGCTCTGACAGAGCTTGTCAGCTTCCTTCTCCTAATCTTCTTCCCAGGTGGATTGAGAGCATGCAGTCAAAAGCAGTGGAGTTACTCAGCTTACAAGCTCAGCTGCTGAAGCACATTACAGGTACCCACGTGTCTGCTGTTAGCCCAGCTCACCTCCAAGATGGTTTTACACTAATGCATTTTGCTTTGTAGTGAGTAAAAAGACCTTGAGGCCATGCTAGTTACCACAGTTCAAATGCTCAAACAGCACTGTAAGTAACAGTAACTTGATAGTGATGCCCTGGCTTGTTGCTACTTGCTTAAGAACAACAGCAAAGACTTTTTCTGTTTAGAAAAATACCATTTACAGGTCACGGTAGGACTATGCAATCTGGGCAGAGTGTGGGAATGAGAAGAAACACCACAGGCTTTACCTTTTAGAAGGCAAATTGATTGCACAGTCTTTGTTAATTAGTTCTTTTGCACTAAATTAACCTACACTGTAAACCTGTCAAGACAGGAAGCGGGCTTTTGTATATAGATCACTGAGGTGGAGAACTCCAATAAATAATAATAATAATACTGAGTTTCCAAACAGGTTGAGTTGTATATCATGCAGAGTCACTGCCAAAAATAACACATTTATTTCTGATTAAAAAACAATAATAATAAAGCTTAAAGCGAGGTCATGACAAAAAGCAGAAAACATTACTTTACATCTGTATAGAAGGATTTTTATTTACTCATTTTTATTACTGCTGCTCACTACAGGTCTCAAGCAAATCGTACCTGATTCACTGCTGCTGGGGAAGCTCCTAAAAAACTTCATGAACTGTTTGTCTGTGCCTTCCTATTGACCTGATCTCATTCATTAAGCTCACCCATGAATATATTAGCTGCCTCTGCCCCATTATTAAGTTATTAAATAGCATTATTAATTATGATTGTGGTTTTCCCTGAGGAGAGCACAAATACAGGATCACAATGAATATTGGTTTGGGAAAATATTACTGTGCAGTTAACATTTTTTGCTACTGTCAGTGCTGAACATGGGTCTCTTTAATTGCATTTATATATCAAAATGGAGTGTATGAGATATGTTTGAGAAAGGTTTTATTTTTTATTTCTGTAAAATGGTGATGCAGCACCACTGCGGTTCTGGTGTCTCTTTCCCAACTGTAACATGGTTTCTAAAGCCTTTTTTTGCCTCCCTCCTTCTTTTCCTCATGCTTAACTCCTGCCCATTGCTGTCTTTCTGTGCAGCACCACTCACAATCCCCCCGCAGGGACTGTAGGTCCATTCTCTGCAGAGCAGCACAATTGTTCCTTTCCATCGTATGCATATGCCATTTTTTAAATTCTAGCAGCAGCGTGAAACTTTTTTTCTCTAACCCATTCCCATTTTCCAGGTTTCTGCAGGAGCTCCTAATGCCTACCCTACACAACAAACAAGTCAGTATTCCTGGATTCCCTCACTGCCGTCCTCATTTCCACTCCATGCTCAATTTGCTGTTGGGTGATGCAAAGAGGGAGCTGCGCTGCGCTCATTTGTCCCGCGGCTCAGCGTGTGTATGTGTGCACACTGATGTCATGTGCACCAGGCTTTTGTTCTCAGAGAGCCTACGTCCTCTCTGAGCTGCAGCCTCCTGTTCAGTAATTTAACAGGACAGTGCAGTGGCAGGAACAGCAAATCCTATATGTGACGGAGGAAATAATGTATTGACCTGCTGAGGGATTTGCATCCCTCTGCGGATGGATGCAAGCTCATCCTGTGAGGCAGACTTGTTCTACTTTCTGTTTCCAGCAGATACTACCCAGTGTTTCCAGATGAATGGCTCATTTAGAAATGTATGTGGATTTAAGGACTGTCTCAACTGTGTATATTCTTGTATCCGGGATGCTACTAATTGCTATCTGGTACCACATTCTCACAAGAACAAGAGCTTTTGCTGCTTTTCTTGCATTAAATACACAGTGCCTGTGGCCGTGCTGCTAAAAAACATTACTAGCTTTCCCACAGGCATGCAGAGAAATAGGAAGCTAGCTTTTTAAATTCATCCTTCTGATTTGTCATTAGTAAGTGTTTAATTTATAGTAGCATCTCGTGTTACAAATACTTTGCTGCCTCTCTTTGTCTGCAAGCTCATGAGGGTCAAAGGAGGCCCGCAGAAGAATTTCAGCAGCGCAGTCCCTGGAGGGCCGCAGGGCCGATGCCTCTGCTCTGCTTCTGCAAATCTGACGTTGTGTCTCCAGGGCAACCTGGATTCTGACAGTCATGGGAGCAAGGGCACGAGATGGATTTCCATTTGATTCCTGAAAGAGAAAAGGGATCTGAGACAAAATCAATATGCCACTACACTACAGGAGTTCATTTTCACAATTAATTTTATCCAAGAGATCGTTTCCTCTGTTCTTGGGCAAATGTGTTTCACGACTTATAACCATGATTGTTTTTCATCTAAACATCCGAAATGGGTTGAGACTTGAAAATGTGGGGTGCGCCTGCCCATACAACAGAGCATTTTATAAGGGGAGCTAAAAGCAATGTTTGTATTTCAAGATGTATAATTTCACTTTCTTTTACGTGATGTAATGTTTTTAGACAGTGATTCATAATTTCGGCCCAGTGTTTCAGTTTCAACTGATTTAATCAGTGACAGCAATAGAAAGCCCTATCTATGTGATATAAGTATCTTCACATTTCTCTTTGAGCTCTGTCCTAAAGGAATATTCAAGTGCATGCACTGGTGAAGCAAAACACTTCTGTGCTGCTTGCGCTTTCTTTGTTTGAAAGCTATGAGCTTGGCTTTCCTGCACATGAATGAATGTCAAAAAATGTCAGTTCTAAAAACAAAATTGTGGCAGGTAGCTCAAATCTTCTAGTAGGTTTTAATAGGTCCTTCTAATAGGCGCTTCATAAAATTGGTATTAAATGAAACAGGGTTATCCAGACCACTTCTTTTTCTGAATCTCTGCTTTCTGTTCTACATCATCCCTGTAGAAATCTTTCAGAACTTGAAAGGTAACCAGAGTAAAAAGTGAATTAGAGAAGGTCCTGTGGATAGATGTGGACATTTCTTGCCACATCTGATGCTCAGACTTTTTTCAGTTCCCTCAATTAGTCTTTTTTTACTGAACCCGGGTTCAGTAATCCCACCACTGAAACATCCCAGCTTCTGTAACCATGTGCTTAGCAGTGGCTGCAACACAGGTGTAGTCCTGATAGAGACATCTGTGTATCAGCATTCCTTCAGTCTGTACTGATGTCAGCATAAGGCACCACACAGAGGGTGGTGAAGCACTGGAACAGGTTGCCCAAGGAGGTTTTGGATGCCCCGTTCCTGGAGGCATTCAAGGCCAGGCTGGATGTGGCTCTGGGCAGCCTGGTCTGGTGGTTGGCGACCCTGCACATAGCAGGGGGGTTGAAACTAGATGATCATTGTGGTCCTTTTCAACCCAGGCCATTCTATGATTCTATGATACTGTCAAAAAATAATTATGGCACAGTGGTGAGACAGCCCTGAAAAATCTCCTGAGCTGCCCTGCATTTACTTGAGATTTTAGGGGCTACAAATCAGTAGCACATTTTTGTTCTTCACAAGACTGTGAAAGCTAAAGATAGTTTCAAAATCTAGAATATATCTCAGTGCAATATGGTTGGAGTTTCAGTGTCTTGTCCAGTGCACAATTAGATTCTACAAAATTATATTTCTGTCATTTTCTTTAAGAATGGCTTCCAAAGTGAAGAATGCCTGCATGTATGTTGACCACTAACTGCAAAATTCAGCTGAAGTCCTTGCATTAGTTAATATTAGCATTTTATCACAGAAGTCTTCTAGCAAAACATGCAGGCCCTGCAAAATGGAGAGATCACACTGCTCTGACTTAAATGTCTTGTAGGACAAAGGGTAAAGATTCAAACAAAGCTGATGGCTGATTTCTTCAGAATGACACGTTTCCACCCAACTTTCAGAGCAATTCTTCTTGTTTTGAAAATTACAAACGTGCTTAAAATAAAATGTTTAAAGCTGAAAATGTGCCCTTATAAATTAAAACAAATGTTGAGATCTCAATTCATGCTGAAAAGAGAGAGCCTACTGTCCACAGAGCTCTCATTACTATTTGTGTATATCCACGTGCATGAGCCAATCCTCTTATTTCTTCAGTAAACATTTCCTTCCTAGATTGTAGATTGTTATGCTCCCTTTGGTAAATGTTTAGCTATGATATTTAACTCCATTAGTCTTTCATGAGATGATCCTTCCAGCCTTTAATTCTCTAAATTCTGCCCTATTAATGTCAATTTGGCGATAATCAGTTTTCACTTGCATGCTCTTTCAGAAAGAGAATGACATTTGAACTTTGTCAAGGGACTGTTTTTTTTTTTTTAAAAAGCTATGCTTCTCAGTGCGAAAAAAGCTGGAAGGAGCCTTAATTGAATAACCTTGGCCTCTCTCTATTCCTTCTTTTTCAAAAGAGTCATACTCTATTGCACTTCAATTAGGATTTATTTTAGGCTTCCCTGCTAGAACTCATAATCTGTCACATTGTTCCAGAAGCAATCTTCATGAACGAGGCTCAACTCAGCGAGTGAAAAATAGTCGGTATTTTTGAGGCTGACACAGGATTTATGGTAGGAGAACATTTTTAACTTTAGCAAAAAGCTTTAAAACCTAATGTTGGAAAGCTGACGTAAGGAAACTAAGAGGGGGATATTATTTCCCAGTTTCTACAGTAAAAAAAATAATAAAAAATCTTAACAGTGTGTGAGAGTGGATATTCATCCCTTGAATTATGTTTTGCATTTGTACATACTGATTTATCCTCATCTAGATGGAAAAGGCTGGAAGGAAAGGGTTATATTCTGTGCCCACTGCTACAATTGATATCAGAGATCGGGCACACAGCAGCATTCCTGTAGCAAGTGAGTTAAAGACTGCTCGTGCTAATGATGAACTACTTTCTTTCAAGCCAAAATTTGAGGCTGTGAAAACAGCCTATCATTCCTTGGCTCTGCAGCAGTCTTGGAGGCTGCTATAGCAGAAACAAACAGAAACAGGGAACAAAAATTAGCCTTGGGATACAGCAAGCCCGAAACAGATACTCATGCTGAGGTACGGTTGGATAGAAGAGGCATTAAAAGACAGCATTATGATCTTGAAGACATTTCTATGCCTGCACATTAAAGACATAGTGAAAGAGGAGTTCATCCATGTGGAAAAGTTCCCTCCTCGCCATACTGTCAGAAGCAGAGAGCAGTGTTGGCAAGCTTCTTCCTATGCTTAGTTGTCTTAATTTTCTAAAGCTGTTCAGTACACTGGTTGAGAGGGTCCCTTGGGATTCAGTCCTGAAGGTAAAAAGGGCTCCAGGAAGGCTGGTTGCTCCTCAAGAAGGAAGTGTTAAAGGCATGAGAGCAAGCTATCCCCCTGTGTCACAAGATGAGCTGGCAGGGAAGAAGACTGGCGTAGATGAACAAGGAGCTTTTCCTGAGGCTCTAGGAAAAAAAGAGAATCTACCATCTATGGAAGAAGGGATGGACAACTCGAGGAGAATACAAAGAAGTTGCTAGAATGTGCAGGGAGAAAATTAGAAAGGCACAAGCCCAGTTTGAACTCTACTTGGCTGTTGGGGTAAAAGAGAACAAAAAAAATTTTTTTTTTTTTTTTTTTTTTTTACAAATATATTAACAGTAAGAGGAGGGCTAAGGAGAATCTTCGTCCTTTACTGGGTGCGGTCGGGAACATGGCCACTGAGGACAAGGAAAAGGCTGAGGTTCCCAATGCCTTCTTAACGTCTATCTTTAAAAGTCAGACCAGTTATCCTCAGGGTACTCTACTCTCTGACCTGGAAGTCTTAGATGGGGAGCAGAACAAACCCCCCCACAATTCAGGTGGAAACAGTTGTCTATTCTGTAGTCAGCACTGCTGACGTTGCACCTCGAGTACTGTGTTCAGTTTTGGACCCCTCCCTACAAGAAAGACATAGAGGCCTGGGAGCATGTCCTGAGAAGGGCAATGGAGCTGCTGAAGAGTCAGGAGCACTGGCAATAGCACAGGAGAGAATGGCCTTAAGTTGCACCAGGGGAGATTCAGGTTGGACATTAGGAAATACTTCTTCTCCAAGAGAGTGATCAGGCACTGGAAGGTGTTGCCCAAGGAGCTGATGGACTCTGGAGGTTTTCAAGAAATTTTCAGATGTTGTACTGAGGGACATGGTTTAGAGGGAAATATTGGTGGTAGATGGACAGTTGGATTGGATTATCTTAGAAGCCTTTTCCAACTTTGGTGATTCTATGATTCTATCAAGATGTCTTTACATAGTTAGAGTTCTTTCCGAGAACATGGCAAAAGTTGGACTATGGAGCGCTTATGGACTTGTCCCAGTTCCCCTCTCTCCCTCCAACCAATTTAAATTCTACGTAGGCATACCATGCATTTGCAAGCTTTCAGTCTATCAAAAAGGGGGACCACAATTAATCATGGGAAGCAAGGAATGACCACTGCACCTACTAGCCTACTAGGCGGGACTGTGGGATCCCATTAGGACTAGGATGATGGCAATGATGGGCAGATCTGACCTCGCCTAGTACAGCTGTCTTTCTGGGTTAAAGATGCAGAAGAGAAGCTGCTTTTTGAAATTTCACTCAGCTTGGCCAACAGCCCAATTCTGCAGACTTGGAAGGTTTTCTATCACAATATTTCTCTGAAGTTAACTGTGAGAATAAATGACGTGAGGTATGTTTGGCTCACGAGCTGAGAGTTTAAGATTTTTGAAGAATCTTTTCTTGTTTGTTATGGAGTTAATCCCATATTTCTTACTTAGAAGTTCAGGCTCCCTGCTGCTGTGGGGCCCCATCTGAATATCTTCACTAAAAGGCAGAAGTACTCTCCCTTGTGAATACTTACTGTTAACATTTCTACTCCCAGCCTCACTACTCTGTCTATGGCAGAATTCAGTTCACAGTGGGCATGACAGAGACAGGACCTGATCAGTCCTAGGAGGGCAAAGGGGAGAAAGGTGCTAAATGTGGTGAATTTATTCCTTATTTACGTGGTAGCCACCTAAGACTCTGGGCAAGGATGCAGTGCTGAGAGGATGCAGATCATAAAAGGAATATAGCACTGGCACAGATTGCCCAGAGAGATGGTGGATGCCCCATCCCTAGAGACAATTGATGTCAGGCTGGATGGGGATCCTAGCTGTAGGTGTCCCTGTTCATTGCAGAGGAGTTGGACCAGTTGACTCTTACAAGTCCCTTCCAACTCAAGCGATTCTACGATTCTATGATTTTGACCATCATTTCTTTTGGAACAACAGACATTTCTAGTGTCCTTCATCACAGCTACTGCCTGGTGAGAGGTTCAAACATCTTAGTACTGGTTGTTCTTCAAGACTTGGGATGGCTGGATACTTTGAAAGCATTAGGGAGAAGCTTCTCACCTGTGTATTTGCAATGTTTTTATTCTTCTGTGGGGGCAATGCTGCTATAGAGTCACTTATGCTACTGGCATAGCTCACAAGATGAGAAACTGCATATACAGCTGAGGAAATCTTCTCATATTTAATTTTAGATAGACTTACAGACCAAGACATTTATAGGGTTGCCAGGCTTCCAGGCCATGCAAGCAGCATCCCAAAATTCCAGAGCCATCAGACATGTATTAGATATTCTTAAAGATATTAAGAGGGAGGGAAGAATTCCTAGAAGACACTGAAATAATGGAAATCCCATGGCTTTGCACAAGACGTATTTGAATGACATCTGCAGGTGAGTTTTCAGTTGGATCTGCACTAGGCACCCCAGTAGCATAATACCTGCAAAGAAAACAAAATCAAACAACAACAGCAAAAAAAAAGCTCTCTTATATGAATTTTGGGACATAAAATAGTTTTGGAAATTGTGCTGAAAAGCTTGTGAACCTCATGTCTCTCAAAAGCTGTAATTGTCTACCCCTCAATACTAAAATGTCCTTTCAAGTTTTTAGACCAGTTTGGCTAATGTTAGAGGACTCACTGTGTGAAATGCAGTTTTTAAAAGGAGAGGAATGCCAGGACACATTTTTATTCTAGATAGAAGCATGCCATAAAAATTTCTTCTATAAGTAGTCAAAATTTCCAGGCATAGGTAAGGGCCTTTCAGTGAAAATCAGTGTTGTTGCAATAATGTAGTAGTTACACTCCAAGTTACTGTTTTCACAAATCATCTGGCTTAATGAATCAAGTAAAAACAACTTCGACCATTTTGTTCTCAAATTCTGACTGAGTATGCAGTTTCTACAGACCATCTCAGGAAATTTTGGATTCTTTCCTACTTCCTGCTTTATCCACTGTGGGAAGCAGAACTTTTATTCTTATTTATTTATCAGAGAGCTGGGGGAACAATTTGAAGTTGCTGTTGTATTTTTTCTGCTGTTTGCAGATTGCAGTTTTTAGGGTGTCTGGCAGTACTTGATATTTTCAGCCTTGTGGATGGATCACAAATAAAAGTTTCTTTGAGACCATTGCTTGTGTTTTGAATTTACTGAGCAGCTGTGATTGATCAGATTGGTTCTCTGTTTGAAGGAGTGTGAATTACCTTTCTCTATGTATAAGTGCTTGGGAAATGCAAGTGTGGTTATGGACATGAGTTCAAAATTCTCTTGTTAAGAGGTGAATGCCAAGAAAAAAATGAATAAAAGCTTGTGAAAACATGAATATAGAGAGCAGAAACGTTGCCAAAGAGGGTGTGTTTAAAAATTCAGGTGAATAAATAATCACAGATAATTTGGCATGAAAAAAACCCACTTTATTTCTAAAGAGTGCAAGACCTCCCATAAAAGCAGGAGAAGAATGGAATACTGTTGGCCAAAACCCTATAGTGACATGAGGACCTCAGAGAAGAAGGGTGATGCTGTGCCTTGTTCATTTATGGGTTTGCAAAGACCTCAAAGGCCACAGAATGCAAAGGATCATTTCATTTCCATTCTATTTTATCCCTTTCCATAATGGAAGAAGTTCAAGAGAGATCACAAAAACCATGCCTGAACCAAAAAGAGTAGCAGTGGAAAACTATCCTAGTCAAACTTGAAGGGCATCAGATATCCTGCTAAGGAGCAGTTTGACCTCTTCTGTAGGTGCCTGTGGTGGATGGTGCAAAGGTGGAACCAGTTCTACTAAACTGGGAAAATTGAATTACATTGGACCAAAGGCTGGTAGTACATTTTGACTGCAAAGCCTTATAATTAAGTCAGCAAGGCTTTGGTCTTTCAGCCTCTATGAGGAATGTTTACTTTGAAGTTCTTCAGCGCATTGGTTAGAGATTGGAATTCATTACTTCCCTTGTGAAATCTAATTAGAGTGATGGCCATTAGGGATTTGTAAGAGGAGGGGAGGAGGGCAAACTTCAAAATGAAATGTTGTTTAAAAACAAGCAGTTTCCGGATATTTTCCTCCTAAGTTTGGCTAGTGACCTATGGGAGAAGAGGAATTAGATGACTGCAAAATAAGACCTCTTTTAAACACTCCTTTTTCTGCCATCAGAGGTAAGCCAGGTGGATTCAGAGACTGGGACTGATGATTGTTTGATGAAAGCTTACTCTGATTTATCAGTTATATTGTAGGATGTCTAAGTCTGCTCTACTGGAACTACCTAGGAAATTGTTCCACACTGTTAATTTAATGAAAGGAGCTTTGTTTCTTTCCTACTACATGCATATCTGGATCAATATTCAGCTTCTACCTAAGTGTATGTCTCTGCTTGAAACTAAAGTACTCATTATGTTTCTCCCATTTTAGCTTTATGATGCCTTCAGTATTTGTATCCGTTAAAACAAATTAGACCAATTAGCCCTTCAATACCCCTGTAAATATCTGTTTTCACATTTTGGCCTGAGGAACTGACAGAAACCACTAGAATATTTTCATCATGGTTGAGCATTACTAATCTTTCCTTACTGTAAACTCTAGCAAATCACCCCATTACATTTCCTTGACATTTTCAAAGTTCCCGCTTGGTTTTTTTTCTCCAGCAAGTGATCTTAAAGAAACCTCCCAAAGCCTCTCACTACTACTTGATGCTCTAAACTCTTGACTACTAAAATGATGCTCATTACAGCCTTCATTATCCATTATTTAGTATTAATTTCTCATATTTTAGCAAAAATGGAAGAAACAGAGATAGCACAGATTATCACAGGTGGTGCTGAGGGTACCATTCAAGTCATTACACTGGGACCAAGATTCAGATTTTGAAAGGTGCTTTGTGAGCAAGACCTGGAAAACATACATTTTCATCAGCTTGCAAGGGGACATCTTCAAGAGGCCCAACTCTTCCCCACACTGAGTAACGTGGTTTCTTGATACAAAAAAAAAGAATCCTAAAAGAAAATAAACATTAATACTGTTATGGAAGAATATGGTGATAAGATCAGTATATGAGAGTCTCACATGAGAAATATTTTGAGAAGGAACACAAAATTACTGGCAGAAAATGTGAAACATAGCAATGAAGTTGAAAGTCTCCATTATCTCAGAAAAGTTTGTTTTGTGCTTGAAAATACGCAGACAAGTCTAGGAAGGAGGAACCTTCCTTCCAATTTAAACAGAAATGATGGAAAGCACCAATTTCCCTGATCTTTGAATAGAAGTACTAACTAATTTGAATGCATATCCATCCATCCATATTTTTATCACTTATTTACATGCATAGCCACACACTTGCAGCTATGCATCTGTGTTTTAAAATGCAAACAAGAGCCGTGTATGACTTTGAGCCTGTTTTGTTAATATATATCTATCTATGAGGCTAGCCGGACAAACAGTCATAATATTTCTCTTGCTTGCTCATTCTTGGATGTCTCATTTGCATATTGATGCTGCTCTTATTTTCTTTTTAAAATAAAGCCCTAGGAAATGATCTGCCTGGGCTCTCACAAGGACACAAATCACCGAGCTTCTGAATTTTTGATTAATTCTATCCATTTTATTTTTGCAATTCTGGACTTTCCTGAGTAGGAGGCTATGCTATCATTCATCTGCCATCAGAAAAAGCACGATGGCTCCAGAATGAACTCTTGATTATGCTTTACATTTATGTTAACACTGTGCATAACAGGCTGAATTGATTGAACATCATCTTTTCCACATTTATCTTATGTGCTGACTTATTATACTTTCATTCTAAGTTATCTAACAGAAGTGGGAATAAAATAGGATGAGCTTTGCACTGTTTTTATTTTTTGTTAATTTTCTTTAAAAGAGTAAGCAGATCTCAAATCTACTAAACAAGAAGAAAATAAATTGAATTAATGAAAACAGAGTGCAGCTTAAAACCAATGAATACAATCACAGCACTCATTACATAGTCACACAGCCTTGCAGTTGTGACCTACGTGCTCTTTCTATCTGCTTTGCACTCAGTTGTGCAGTGCTTTATATAGACCGAAAGACCTATAAGGAATGAGCTATGCCCTGGATTGTGGGATAGCCTTTGTGCTATGCTTCCAACAGCAAAACACATGCCTGTACCAACATCAGATTATACCAAGAGGTGTAAATCCAGCTCAGCTATCAAAGGAAGGATGAACCCAAAATAGAAAATAAATTAGTCGCCTAGCCTGAATCTTCCCACTTCAGCACCAGTGCTGGTTATAAACTTTTTGATGGAAAAGAAAGCTTTTCTGAAAGATCTCAATATTTGAGCATGGAATACTTTCAAATATCTTAGGGTCTACTGAGATTTCCAAGAATACAGATTGTTGCCCTATGACCAAGGGTCTAGGGAATCAGGGATGGGATTCACTCCTGCCTTCATAGTCCTCCTTAATGGAGGATTATAGAGAAAGACAAAGCCAGACTAACCAATTGTGAAAGAGTTTCGTACTGTGCAGTGAAGACAAAAAGGCCATCAGTTATTAATTCTCAACTGGACAAAGCTCTGAGCAACCTGATCTGGCTTTGGAGTGTTGGACTAGATGAATTCCAAAATTGCCTTCTAGCCTAACTTATTCCACGACTCTTTGACTTGAAATACTGATATTTTCATTTGATTTAGTCAACCAGAACATCCTTTATAGTCTATGGAGAAAAGTGAAGTGTCTCTCATTTCATCCTAAACTATCAGAGTCTGATGAATTTCACCTACAAAGACCTATTTCTTTTCACTGACCAAAGGAGTCTAAGCCACCTGGATCAGATATGGATATTAACACGTCAGGCAAACACATTTAGAGTAGAATGTAGTTTAACCTCCTGTAGAGATATTTTGGCAATGGGGATCTCACAGGTTGTCTGGCTTCAGAGGAAGCTGGTGGGACATGAGAGCCACGGAATCCTTCAGCCGATGCTCAGTGAAACTCATATTCTCACTTAAATATTCAGAATATTCATTTTTATATTTGTATCATGATATAATCTGGGGTGCTCTGCAAAGATCCTTTTCTTGAATGCATTCAACTAAAGCGAATGTTTTAACAGTTCCAGTATGCTGCTGTATCCTCTGAAGAGTTTCCAATTTGATTTCAGTCTCACCGAAACAAAAAATGTTATAAAAGAGCTTTTTCATGAAATCCTACTTTATGGGAAGCTCACAGTCCCTGAATGAGAGTTGAATGCTGAAAACAGGCTCACAGAGCTGTTGTATGCATATGTGAGACTTGCTGCAAGGTCTGAAAGGGAAACAGAGAACAGAGAGTGCTTGCATCGCAGTCAATTTGCGATCCAGATTGAGATGGTAATAGCTCACGTAAAAAGATCGCCCTGATTTTTGCATGCCTGGAAGAAGTCATTCCATTTAGAGAAAGATTTCCTGTGTAGTGAAAAGAAAGGTAAAATGTGGGTCCTCCACTGAGAAGAATCCATTCTGAATGTGTAACCCGCATCTGTTGCCTCTGAAATGATGTCCGGGGAGGGGGAGGAGAGGAGGGGGTTCTCATCGAACTGTTTGTGAAGGATTGTTATTTCCCGCAGCGAAGGGACACGCTGCCAAGAGGGGGCAGCGTCCTTTTGCTGCGTTTCCTCTCTGCTCTGTTTTGACCGTGATAGAATCGGCATTCACAGAAAAGAGAGAATAAGGACGTTTGTTTGTTGATGTTTTGTTTTTTTGTTTTTTTGTTTTTTTGTTTGTTTGTTTTTTTGCCAGCCTGGAAACAGTGCCATTGGGATCTTTTTTCCTAGGTACATCTCCCACGGCTGTATACACAGCTTTAATTAAGATGTGATGTTTACAACCATCTTTCTGAGCCAGAACAGATGTTGCACTCCAATGAAAGACTCTTCCAAGACGACCGGGGATCTCAGTGACATATGGAAATTAATGGGATATTTGTGGTCAAATTTATCTTAGCATTGCTTTCCACAAAGAGCTGCCTTTGGGGCCGTCCCACCATATCAGTGCAATAATATACTAAAAGTAAGGATGAAGCCACCTCTCTCAGAGTGCTTAGAAACCTTATTGGTTTATAGTCCCTACAAGGGGAGACCTTATTACTCTACACAGCTCCCTGAAAGGAGGTTATGGCGAGGTGGGGATTGGCCTCTTTGCCCAGGTAGCAGCAATAGGATGAAAGGAAATGACCTTAAGTTGCACTACAGGAGGTTCAGGTTGGATACCAGGAAGAACTTCTCAGAAAGAGTGGTGAGGCATTAGAACAGGGTGCCCAAGATGGTGGTGGAGTCACTGTCCCCTCAGGTAATAAGAAACACCTGGAAGTGGCACTGAGGGACACGGTTAGTGGACATGGTGATGGTGGGTTTGGTGGTTGGACAGGATGATCTTAGAGATCTTTTCCAACATTAATGATTCTATGGTGCTATGAAATCACACCTCCAAATGGCAAAAAAAAAAAAACCAACAAAACAACCAAAAACATCTCAGTGCCAATAGATGATAACTCTTAGGCAGAGAACAGATACCCAAAGTGACTGAACAAACTGGTAAGAGCAGGAATAGCCTCACCAGGTGTTTGGAAATGGGCAGAGGCCAAGCTCTGCTTTTCCCATGGGTAGATGTGCAAGTATCTAAACTAAAAGAGGGGAAATTTAAGATAGGTGTTAGGAAGAAAATCCTTATTCAGAGGGTGGTGAGGCACTGGCACAGGATGCCCAGAGAAGCTGTGGGTACTTCATCCTTGGAGGTGCTCAAGGCCAGGTTGGATGGGGTCCTGGGCAGCCTGAGCTGCTGGGTGACACTGCCCACAGCACGGGCTTGGAACTGGGTGGGCTTTGAGGTCCCTTCTAACCCAAGTAATTCTGTGATTCTTTATGATTCTATGATCATCTTGGGAAACCTGTCAAAATCTGTGTGTCAAAGAGGCTTGGCTTCTTCCTTGCTGAGGTCTCCACACCGAGGCAGAGAACATTTTATAGTATCAATGAGAACAGAACTGAGTCCTGCAGTTCTGAAGCAGACAAACGTGAAATGCCCAAAATGAGAAGAGTATTGGTGCTGGAGGCTGATCAGCTGTGAAAAAAAAATAATAAAAATAAAAAAAACAAATTAGCTTTGCTTTCCAGATCCTCCTACGAGTCCCCAGAATAGTTGGTGTGGTTGAACCACGTTGTTTCTGAGCATGTTGCACTTTCTTCTGTGCCAGGAAAAAAAAAAAAAAAAAAAGGCTTTCATCTTTCTCTGCAACAACAGAAACGTGAGGCTCCCTGTGTTTGAGTAAAACCGAAAGGGTGGAGAGGCAGGTAGGGCTGTTTTCACAGCTCCATGACTGAGTAAGAGCAGGTTTTGCAAACAGCCTGGTGTTCCCGCACTGACGTTTCTCCTGCTTTGTGCGGGCACACACACAGCCCAGGCTCTGTTGTGCAGAGCCAGGCATGCGTGAGCTGATGGCTGGAGACAGGCGAGGGAAAGGGGGGACCTCAGAGGACGAGTCAGCTGGGGACAGGGAACACTGCAGCTTTTGTGAGCGGTGAGAGAGGGAGAGGCAACGGCATCCCCAGACTCCCCATGCTCCGACAGCAGCAAAATAGGCAGTGCTGCTTCGGAATGGCAAAATCCTGCGTGGGGAAAATGAAAAGTCTTTCTCTGAGAAATGCTGAAGGCATCCAGTTATTATTGCTGTTACAGGAATGTGCAGATTGCATTTTTATTTTTTTTTCCCCTCCTCTCTCTGGATCAGATTGAGGGGAAAAAACAGGTTTAGAGGGATCACCTGGCTTTCATGACTCCCCGTGGGCCTTTTCCCACAGCTGAGGCTCAAGGGGAGAAGATGGCTGGAGAATGTATTTTGGAGAGGTGTGAGCAGCCCAGCAGAGGGAAACATGCTTCCTCCCGGTAGTGTTTCTGCATGTCTGTGCCTGAGGAAATGAGAGCTGGGTTTTACTGGCAGGGCAAGGGGGAGCTGGGGGACTGTGGAACAGAAAGGAGGAGGAAAAGGGGGAAAAGGGACGAGTTGGACCCTCTCATGGACCTCCATTGGTCTGTGCGTATGTTCCAGGCTGTGGGACACAAAAGGAGATTGCTCTCCAAGCCCTGAGTACAGAAGCCTTTTATCTATCTATCTATCTATCTATCTATCTATCTATCTATCTATCTATCTATCTATCTATCTATCTTTTCACAACATCTGTTCTCATTACAGTGAGTGTTTGCAGCAGTTTTGCATTCATCAGTTTTCTTACAGCAGAGCCTGCTGCTCAGTGGCTGCTGCAAATAGAATAAGCCAGGAGCCTTGTATTTTCTGCATCATCTATCCACAAACCCCGTGTTTTGGGCTGATCTGTGAGTTGAGGTGAGGCAGAGACCATGGCATAAAACAACCACAGCCTATGCTCAAAGCAAGCCCTGATACACGCTGGTATGAGGACAGGAGCAACTGCTAGGGGTAAAAGGACACCCCCTATATTAGGAGTCCAAAAGCAAGGCACCATGCTAGCATGTTACTGGAAACTGGGAAAATATATGAGGGACCTATGTCTGCTCTATTCTTTTATTATTTGAGTCCATCCTCAGATGCCATCAGGAAGCTGGGTGTTACAGGCTCACCTTAGTAGAGCACAGCCATCCTGGTAGCCTATGGGAGGAACAGTCCCATTGAACTAAAAGGCATCATTCATGGATGTATTATCATGAACGTATCTGTTCATGCAGGATTTGGACTTTATTGAGGATTACAGGACTTCTGTACAGAGCTTCTGGTCTTGCTCTTTGGGCATCATGGATATCCTTGTTTGCCTTGCTGCGAGAGCCAGGAGCATCTCTGACCACTGCTATGAAAGCGTTGGGAACACACAGTCGGGCCTGCAGCACATGATGTATGGCTGCAGCATATTTTAACCATGGCAAAAGGGAAAAAAAGTTCCTGAAAGCAGTCAGAACCCAGGCTGAGTCCCGAGAGAGCCGGAGGAATTTCACTGCAGCAACAATCAGCATCTTCAGCGGAGGAGAGAGCAGCAGGAATGCGAAGCATTTGTCCTCTTTGCATGGCACTGTGACAGTCACCCTCTACTCCCAGCCCGCTGGTGACAGTACAGCCCCTGCCTGCTGCAGTCATGGACAAGGGAAGGTCGGGGAGAGGTGGGCACTGGGATGGCTGATTCAGCAATTGCACAGCGCTGGCTTTTGTGAGGCTTTTCTCTGTATCAAGAATAAGATGCTGTTGTTTATGCTGGGATTATACCCCTATTCCCATGATACCTCGAGCAGGCTGACAATTATCCTCCCTGCCTTCTCCCCGCAGCTATTTTCTTTGCTGGCAGGGAGGAAATTGCTCGTGTTTCGTTTGTGCTACCGTTGTTCCAGCTGCCGGAGCGGCAATGTTTGTCCGTCAGCCCGCGTCCCTTCAGCCCCGCCATCTGTCAGCATTACTGCTGTGATAGGCTGCATGGTGGCATAGATGTTCCCATGTGCCAGGCACCGTGCCAGTGTGCTGGTGGGTGCAGGGGCAAAGCATGCAGGTAAAGGGCACGAGTACCAGATAAACGACACAGGGAGCGGGGGGGGGGGGGGGGGGGGGGGGGGGGAGGAGGGGCAGGGGAAAGCGTGAGCTGAGCTGCTCCAACCCCTCCTGATCTCTTGCTGAAATATCTCCTTAAATAGCAGCTGCAGTGTAACACGGTCCCAGATTTGCAAAACAAGCATTCTGATAAACATCCTTGCTCAGAAGCCTTTCGTCATCTGGCAAAAAAAAAAAAAAAGGGGTGGAGGGGGGGGTGGGGTGGGGGGGAGCTTTTCATTCCATTTCACCCATTCTCAGCTCGCAGGGATTCTCTTTGCCATGGGGTCCAGCTGCTTGGGAGGGTGAATATCTGGTTGACTCAGGGGGGTCTATGAGGAATCCTATAAGGCCTGGATTTTCGGATGTTGCAGTCTCAGGTCTAATTATGCTGAAACCAGTGTTGTAAGAAACAAGACACAAGAAACAACATATAAAAATTGAGACCCAGAAACCGAGACCCCAAAAATGAGACTCAGCAAACCAAGCAGTGAGACGCCTCCCAATCCCAACCAGCTCTCGGGTCTCCCATCTCCCTGTCGGAGATCTACTGGTCGCTTCTCCCCTCAAGCCCTTCATCCGTTCTCTTTGTCTGCAGGCGGGCTGGTGGTTGTCTTCCCCCCCCCCCCCCCCCCCCCCCGCCCGGAACGTGCAGTCCCGATCCGCGCCGCTGAGCGGCACCGTCCCTCCAGGCACACGGGGAGCAGCGATACGAGTCCCCGCGGTCGCCCCCTGGGCAGGTGGCCCCGCAGAGGCCACCTCACCCCACGGGGGGATCAGAAGGTCCGGCCCTCAGCATCAACGGTGTCTGCACCCCAACATGGGCAAGGCTTGACTGGTAACCCAAAGCACTGCTACATCACCTGAGTTGCATCGAGTAGAGCGAAGCGCTGGAGAGCTGCTCATGAATTGCAGCGTTTGGACTTGGTAGGAAGCGTGGTGATTTATTTTTTCTCTCCTTTCTTGTCTTTGTTTTTGAATTTTGCATTTATTGCCTCCAGCTGCTCACGTGATCCAACATCAGACTGTCCTCAACAGCACTCTCTTTTGATCATTTTGTTGCGTTCGTTTCGTTTTGCTTTTGTGTTTGTTTGTTTGTTTTTTAATATATAAAACTTAGGAGTAAAAGTTTTCAACTTTAAAATAACTCCATGTCTGTTGTTTGCCATGCTTTGATCGATCGATCTATCCAGCAAATGACCTCGTACAAGTCATTATCTTACTTGTGTCTGCTTTCACTTTCTGATGATTACGACTGCTTTTTACCTGGAAATCTACATCACAGAATCACAGAATGGCCAGGGTTGGAAGGGACCTCAAGGATCATGAACCTCCAACCCCCCTGCCACATGCAGGGCCACCAACCTCCACATTTAATACTAGACCAGACATGCTTCATTTTTAACCAAATTGAATAAGTCTTAGTGCAGATAGAAAAGTAAATGGGTGAAAAGGGGAACATCTACAATCCCGTCAAAAAGAAACAGGATCTGCACTTTCAATTGATTCAGTTCCTTTAGTTTTGAGGGCACGTCATCCCAACAGCTCTCCCAGTTCTCATTTGAGTACTCGTGGCTGTGGTGCTGTGGGGCTGCGTAGGAACACATGCTGATGTCCTCATTCCCACATCATGCAGAATACTGACTCAGCTACAGGACAGTACAGCTCCTTTCTGGCAGAAAAAAAAATAAAAAAGGCAAAGACTGCTGGGGTGCCCATCCACCTCATCCTGCTCACAACATGTGTGCATGGCTTCAGGAACTGGAAGTCCCCCAAGTTCATCACTTTCCATGCGGTCACAGTGTCTGCTATGCCTGACTTAGCCACCGCCACTGCCCTCCTCTACCTTTCCCAGCCCAGAACTGCAATTTTTGTCCTCATTCCTGTGCGTGTTTTGAAGAACTCAGGCAGTTATAACATTGTGCCATTTTGGAGAGGGCTTGCTCCTCCAGCCTAGCATGCTGCTGGGGCATTTTTAAACAAAGAACTGGAGGTGGATATGCCAGTTCTTCCAGTAAGAAAATGGAGTTACCTTGCATATGTTTGAAAAAGATATTTTGGTGGTTGACAGCTAGAGAAGGAAGCCTGAGGAATGTCTACTTGCTGGCAGATGATCTGATAGATGGTTCCCCCACGCAGCAATAATCAATAGCTTTAAGTCAGGCACAGAGCTTGGAGGAGAGATCAGAGCTACAGCATCTGTGGATGCCTCAAAACCAGTTTTCCAAAGTTGTATACAAGTGCCTACACTTCACTGGAATCAGTAGCCTGACACAGGCCTTGTGTGAAGCTCAATTGTAATGTTTTAGTTATTGCTATTTGCTTCAACAGGTTAAAGCTGGAACAGCCAAGGCTATCCCAAGCAGTCAGAGGCTGCGCAGACACTGCTCAGGCACTCGTGGAGTCCATAGATGCATATTATTGCTGTGTGAAAATGTGTGTGTGTTGTTTTCTTTATCTCAGGTGTTTTAAGGAAAAAAAGGAAAAAGGGAAAGAAAAATACCATGGCCTGCTTTTCCTTTTGTCCCAAGACCAAGGTGGAATTCTTGTAGCACTGTGCTTCCTCGCTCAAAGGCCCTTTACTCAGAGACTGGTGGCACAACAAACAAGGCTCTTCTGAAAGAAATACAGACAACAGAGAGTCCTGTTGCCAGTCCCATCCTTTCAGTGGCATTGAATGCAGAAAGGCTGCTCCTTGACAGTTGTCCTGCCAAGCCTAAATGAGCTGTGTCAGCTTGGGTTTGGATGCTTTCCCTCTCGGTTGCATCCATTTTCTCCTGCAGTCATTGTAGGGCGCAGGCAAATCAAACAGCTGCTGAGTGGATGGCTGGACCTGCAAAATGGCCCATCACTGCTTTGCCAAAGCTGCAGAGCCAGGCGTCCCGTTGTGGGACTCTGCTTCCTGCCCCCCTGCTGTCAGAAAAGCAGAATGAAGCCTCTTCTGATGATTTGACCAGCTTTGAGTGTGACACCCAGCTGGGATGTCCTCCCTGTGAGGTACCACGCCATCTCTGGAATAGCACCGTGCCTATTGGTACCTTTATCCTGCCACGACTTGCTGGGTGGAGGAAGCAGGAATGCAAGAAAGGTCACAAATATTGGATGAAGAATACAGCTGCAGTCACACGACGCTTCATTTTGGAAAACAGCTGCCTTTTTCCTGTGTGGTCTGAGCAATATGAAAGCAAGGACTGACATCCTTGCATGCCACGGTGCTGGTAGGAAAGCAGAGATTCCCAGTGCAAGCACTGGAGAGAGACAGCCAGTTGTGTCTGCCCCATCAACCTGCCCTTCTCACACTCCAGCTCCAGGGGGAAGATGTGGAGTCACCTTCCACACCCAAGCACCTTGCTGGTAATGTCCATGACACATTTGCCCCTTTCACCCTCGTATCCTGCAACTCAAAGGCTTCCTGCTAGCTGGAAATAGAAGATTAGGGAATGACCAAGCTGTCTGCCCAAAATTACAGGGGAGAGAAAAAGCCCTCTGTCTGTATGGTGTGAGGGAGTTTTCCTCGTGGGCTTTTCTGGGGCGGCAGTTTTTCTGTTATTGTTATTTTTTGTTGTTTGGAGTGGGGTTTTTTTAGGATTTCCTTGTGTGCTATCATGACTGAAGCTCCCAGCTGAAGCTGTAGTAGCAACACGCGATAAAAAGGTTGCTGTGTCTTCAGGACCTTCCCAAGAAGTAATAACATGTAATACAAATTGTTGAGAAAATGAAGAGCATGTCTACTAAGGCACAGTAAAATGAACATCTACTTTTTGGCAGGGTTTTACTGTAAATAAAATAAGAATTGGTTGTCTCTGATTTCTGCACAGTCACTGTTTCTTTCACATATCACAACTGAGAAGGCAATTTGAGAGATGAGGAAGAGTTCACTTCCAATGCTGCTGGCTGTAACATCACAGTAATGGTAGAAATAGATTTTCTGTCTTCTTAAATTTTCAGTTTAGTACTAGCTATCTTCTCAAGAGACCTTCTTTGGTCTAATGCAAGTCATTCAGCTCACCTGGAATTGCACAATCATGGGGTAATTTAGGCTGGAAGTGATCTCACCAGCCCATCTAGTCCTACCCACTGCTCCAAGCAGCATGAGGTTACTCAGAGACATGTCCACTTCAGGTCTGAGTATTTCCAAAGATACCACACCTTCTCTGGGTAACCTATGCCAATATTTTATTATCATCATAATGACCTTTTTCCTGCCATATAATTAGAAATTTGCATATTTAATCTTGATTGGTTTTGTTTATTTCGTTCTATTTTTGTGCAGCTCAGGGAAGAATGCCTTCTCTGTATCTACCCTTAGATGACTGTATTCAACAGAAAAGTCACTTCCCCTCAATAAACCCCTTTCTTTTCTCATTTGCCATGTGCTTCTTCGCCTTGAGCATCTTGACAGCTCTCCTCTGGGCTCTCACTTATACACTCAATGTACAGTTGAGACAACACTCTAGGTATGGTTTCACCAGGCTGTGAATGCTACCCTTGACTAGCTGACTGCTGTATTGCTAATAAAGCCCTGTATGTGACTGGCCATCCTGCAGAAAGGGTACAGTGTTGGTTTTGCAGAGGGACATTATTGTTCTGTGACCTGGCTGCCAGCTGGACTTTGTACTGCTCTTCCAAACACCTTTGAACCCAAAAATTCAGCCAAATTTTAGCCCACTTTACTGTCCACTTCTGCAGTCAATACCCAATCAATTTGGCTGTAAGGGCACTGTGTAGAAAGTCTTCATAAAACCGATGTCTGGTGCTGTTTCCTTGTCTGCTGAGTCAATCATCTCATCATAGAGGAAAACCAGGTGGGTAAGACATATTCTATCCTTGGTAAATAAATGCTGTCTGTTCCAAATCACTCTCTTTTCCCTTGTGTGCATGGAAACGACTTCCAGGAAGATTTTATTTCATAACCTTCCCAGGGACTGAAAAGTATGACTGACAGTTTGTAATTCTCTGGATCCCCCTTCTTGCCTTCCTTCAAGAACAGCAGCATTTGCCTTTTCTCATTCATCAGAAACTTCTCCTGATTGCTTGGACCTCCCAACAACAGCTTTGCAACTCTCTTAGCATCATCCAGTGAATCCCATCTTGTCTCATGAGTGCATGTCCAACTGACTTAGGTTCCTCCCTTTGCTGAAGGCCCTGCTGTCACCACTTTGCCATTGCTGTTAACTCACTAGATCAAAATCAGCAGCTGCTGCCTATAAACCCCACAGCCATATTGACAGGCTGCCCATTAAAACTAATGGGACTCTTCCATTTGTTTTCACATCCTTTGGACTCTGGACAAAGTATTTAGGCTAGCAAGTTTTTTGATGTCTGTTCAGGAGTGAAAATCTGATTATAGGCAACAACGGGGAGCGTTTGAATTTTTGTCTTCCAAAACAATCCTATGGCTCAGTCTTATCTTTATTTGCTAACTGATGTCTCAACTTCTCTGTTTTGGTTTTTTTTTTTCAGCAAAACAAATCAGAAAACAAGAAAAATACCACAAACCTATGAGATGCAAAATACAATGAAATCCTGGCAGAGCAGAGAGTCTCTTTGATCTAGTGGGTGGCAATCCTGCCCACGGTGGGGGAGTTGGAATGAGATGATCTTTAAGGTCCCTTCCAACCCAAGCCATTCTGTGATTCTATGATTTGTTAGCTCCAGGCTTTCTATCATGCAATTCAGCTCGCCCTTGGAAGCGTTCACAGCCTTCATTGTTGTACCCTGAAGATCAAATAATTCTGAGGCTAAGATGCTGTATTTAAATGATGAGAGGGATGATGACTGGAGACCAGGAGCAACTGGCTGCTAAAAACAGATATATATGGGAAACAAAATTCATTGTGATTTGCCAGCAAACCACACGTGAGAACACTTTGTATTGTTCAAAAGAATACATGTTATTTTCCTGAGGGTGAAAGTGAGTTTGAACAGCTTTTCAATCAGTAGAGGATAGGACTCAGCAACCATATGTGCTTGGTTAAAAACATTTTATACTATAACCAAAGCAAAACCATCCCACTGAAGGGAGAAGTAGGACCAGTTATCTGAGTGCTGCTGAAGGAGAGAGAAATCTGACTGATTTCCTGACCAATTTCCTGACCAAATGTAGTGCAGGTCACTTAGTCAAGATATTTTACCTGAATACTTTAATAGCTTTGAGAATTTGAACCTTCATTTCTTCATCTGCAAAATGATGATGTTGGCAATATCACTTCTGTGTTGTGAGCTACTTGGATATCATGTTACTGGTGATCCTATCAATACCTTAATATACATTAAATAGAAATAGAATTGTTTTACTGCGGGCTGCTTTCTCCTACTCTAAATGTGACCTTTACAATCAATAGCTATTTTTGTTCCTTTTTTTAATGTACTAGTTCCTGTTCTTTAATTGTTTTTACCTTCTTCCAGTAAAGATTGCCAGAAGGGTTACACCTTAGAACCAATCTCTTTGCATTTGAGGAAAACAGGATTTATAATGCTGCTCCCTCACTTTTTCCACTTTAATGAAGAACTATGTCCATACTTTATAATACTGCTTTATGGTATCCACCAGCAAAATACTGCATTAATTTATATCACTGCTCAATGCTACTATCAGGAGCATAAGTCTTTCTTCTGAAACTGAGTTACCAAAATGATAGCCACAGTAGTGTTGGCTATGATTAATTATTAGCTATGACCATTACTTAGCTTTTGAAAAGAATGGGAGCAGTGCCAAGAACTTAATTATTCCAACCAAAGAAGAACTCAGCTGTTTAGAAGAGCATTCCTTCTGTAAAACAGCATCCATAACTTCTATGTCCCCATATCCACATTATATAAATGTGGTGGTGTGGCATAGATGGAATAGGGGAACAGTGGTCAAAACATCTGGCTCATGATCCCGGGTGTGGTGTCCCTTTCTTCAGCTCTAACACAGTTTATTACTCCTATCTCATCTCCTTTGTGGGATGTTTTCAGATGAGCTGTGGGTGATGTGCTTGATGATGTGTAGAATCATTGCTGAGTACTTGACAAAAAAAAACATCCACTTCTCCTCTTCTTGAGCCCTGTCTCAATCTCTGAGAAATCAAATATGTGCTTCAAAGCCTAAAGAAAGTTCTAATGTTGATTGATTAGACAAGCTGGAGAGTGAAATCCTGTTGTAAGGAAGGGATTCAGGAGTCATTCTCAAGCCTGAAACCACTCCTAATATGGGGCTATGTGCCTCTGAAGGAACCACACAGATTAATAAGGCATTATAAAGTCTATTTTTTATTCTCACTCATTACTTCAGTGTAAACAGATTGCGGTGCTTTGCATGGGGAGGAGCATGAGCTTCAGGAGCTGGTGAGCCATCAGAGATGGTAATTGGAGTTTCTGGCTAAGGGCAGAAATACACACTCAGATCCCCACAGCAAACAGTGCAGCCTGATCTACAAATATGAATGTCGTTGCTCTGTGCTCATTTGTATTTCCACTTAGTAAAATAATTCACTATTTCAACAGTACACGGGAGGCACGGATGCTAATTTACATCCCTTTGTAAAGGGTTTCAGATGATTATACTTCCCTCACAGCCAATCCTACGCTAATGAGAACTCCCTCATTCCAAGACACTGCCTGGATTAATGTTCGTGGACTCTGCATCAGGGTAAATGACCTGTGGCATAGCTTTAATTAAGGAAGATGGCCACATAATTAGAATAACAACGGCTTACTATCAATTTCTGCAGCAAGTCTCAGCCCCCGGGTGATACGTCATTTGCGTACACCGCCTTCGTGTGGGTGGACTGCTACATGAAAGGCCCAGAAAGGAAAGCTCTGTCATTTCTAAATGGATATTACATAAACGGCACCCTTTGTAGAATCCCTGAAGCAGCAGTTGCAGCTTATTATTGCAAGAAGAGAAACAGAAACCGGCATTGCACAACACAGACTTAAGGAGAGATTCGTGTGAACTGGCCCCTGCTCTCTTGGCCTGGCTTTTTGAGCAGATGTAGTAAAAGATTTGGCAGTGTGTCAGACGAGGAGCTGGCAGCTCTGTGGAGAGCAGAGCACACGTCAGAATATCTGAGCGCCTGGTTCTGCTCTCCTCCTGCATACCTCATATGGCAGCTCTGCAGTGACAGAGCCTGGCCTTGGTATTTTAGGTAGAGGTTTTATCTGCCAACTATAAAAATTCCTGTGTAAGCAGAGAGATGGTTGGAACAATAAGTCACCTTTATCCACTAAGTGTTGCCTTTTCTGGATAAAGATTTGCATGACAGTGATTAGCTCTGAACCACCAGGTGCTGAAAAAATTTGAATTTGGAGCCATCTTTAGCAGTGACTAAATCCTTTTTGTGTGCTTACATGGCCTCCTGCTCAGGTAAAGACCAGCCACTCTGGCATAGCTAGTGGATTCAAACTCTTTTACAGCCTAGGTTAACACCAGATTTGCAGGGCTCCTTGAGTATTAGCCATTGCCTAAGATCTCCTGTTATATCATGGCTCGACCCTCCTGCTGGCCCCTATCCCAGAGACCCTCTACATTACTACTGTTCTTCTGGTCTTCATGCCTCGATCTCAGCACATGTCTAAGTCTTCATGTTCAGAACACGTCACAGATTTCTTTGGCATAACTTTTCTAAAATGTGGTCCTGTCTGTTTATCTATTGAACAGTTTTGACTCTAAGGTTTATCTCAATATTTCACTGCCTTGATGGCCTGCCTGGCTATTCTGTATGACAACAAAGCAGGAGGAACCTTCAGGAACCACGTCATCTTGACCCAAGGCAGCATCCACAGTGATGGCAAATGCCTTGCTGAGAGAAGACAAATCTGCAGTCTGCCGAGAGAGCCTATTTTAGTGCTTCATCGTCCTTGCAATTAGAAAGTTTTTCCCTCGTGCTTCAATGGAATTTCATTGTTGTCATCTCTAGTCCTATCCTACACAACTAACAGAAGGACTTTTTTTTCTGTTTTTATTTTCAGCAATCTTTTATGTGCTTTAAAACTACTAACATGTCATCATCTCAGATGTCTGCTCACTCTTCTTGTTGTCTCTGCAATAGATTCCTCCTATCTTTTTTATAGCGGACTTTATCTGCTTGATGCTTTTGACTTCAGCTGCAAGTTTCCCTCAGTTTGAGAATATGTATATCTATTTTTGGTTCTGTCTATACACACAGGAGCTTGTAGATCCTACAGAAATAAAAATAAAATGTTATAACATATGACCACAATAAAACCAGTAATAACTTACTGTACTTTATTGCTATAATGGCACTTCAGCGAATAAGGTGGTACAGAGATTAAAGAAAGCAAAGTCAGGCTTTTTTATATGATATCCAGATGAGTTGCCTCATCGTCAGGCCTTCAAACCTTAGAAAATAACATTTCAGAGATCTGGTTACAGCATGACACAAGACTGACTGATGTTCTAATTAGTCTGGTGGACAACAGACTTGTTCTTACAGAACAGGAAGCTAATTATTTCTGTGTATAATAAACTCTTTGGATTTCACTATTAACATCTGCTCTTTAGCACTGGCACAAGCACAACACACAGACAATGAATAATTATGTTAATACCCGAATGTTACCAGAAGCGGGGTTTTATTTTAAAGTAAGGCTTCATTAGTCAACGCTGTAATAAAGAACAGAGAGTTAAGTGCTGTAAACTCCATTGTGTGTTGTGTAACTGAGATTGCTTCACACAGAAATTCGGAGAGCCTGTAGCTGGCTTTCCTGATCTCCTGTGATTGGAGTAATGCTTCTGCATGAGCAGGACAGGTCTTCCCTACAGGACCAGCCCAGACTTATAGTCTCTTCTTAGCTCATCTGTCTGCTTAGCACGTAGAAAACAAAGTGCTACTACCATGGAGATCCCCCAGCGATACAGGCCAACAAATAAGCTTTCCCTAAATGGTGTATTATTGCATATGAGCTGGTTAACTGCTGTCGCCCTGTGCCAGGCAGGTCCAGCAATTTCACAATCTCAGATAGTCTTGCAGGGTAAGAGAAAGAATCCAGAGTAGGACCACAGAGCAGCTGTCCTCTTGTTTCTGTGTCTGTAATAGATGTCAAGGGTGACTTATGTAACATATGCAAGAATTAGAACCAAAGCTCTGCTCTGACTTGTTGAAGTCACCTCCTTTTTAGATCACTCAGCTGATGGTGACCCTGCTTCTTGTCTCCCACAAAGGACACACAGCTTCTCCCATAGCTGCCTATGGTGGTCTCCTGGACAGATGTTTAGACCAGCAGACCAGTAGATTCTAAACTTTCCATGGACCTGTGGCCAATTCAGTAGGAAAACTAACGATTACATATCTTGTAGGCTATGTTCTATCTTCTTAGTTAGTGAGCCAGCACCCCAAACATCTCAGGACAAAAATCTATGGGTACAAAAGCAATGTGGACAACGGAGGAAGGCTGTTTGTCACAGCCATGCTCACACCTCATACACATACACAGTGTATGAGGCTATAACAGATGTGAGCACCCAGTCCCCAATTGAGTGGGAGATAAAAACATGTGTGCACTGTTGATAAGGAGAAAGAAAAAATGAATATGGAATTCCTTGGACATTCAGTTGTTTGTGTACTTCTACTTCTCCTTATGCCAGAGCAATCTGCCCTTCCCAAAGTCAGGTTTGGGGTTTTCTTTACAGATGTGTGTGTGTGTGTGCGTACTTCTTTTCTCTTTGGGATTCCCCATCTTTCATCTACACTTCTTCCTTGCTTTAGGCCATATTCATGACTAACCTGTCCTTCCAGCTTAGATACATTAAACACGACTCCTCCCTGAAACCATCAGCTAGGTCCTGTGTGTTTGAGCATGAGGCTCCCACTTGGCTCCCTCCCTACCCACCTTTGCTTAATACATTTACAATGAAGAGCTGTGGTGCCTCTCCTACCCCATGGTATGCCATGCAGGTATAGCTGGTCGAGGGAACACCTGATCTGCTGACAGTTGGGGTGGGTAAGTCAGGTCACCTGGGTACCACTCTGTTGTCTCAACTGCACCCTCTCCAATTCAGCCCTCTTAGAGTGGACACAATTCAGCAGAAGCATCAGGAATTCCTCGCTGCCCTTCCAGACGTGCTGCAGATGAGACAAGCCACAAAGCTATCTTAGCTTTCTAAAATTTGGATACGTGACAAGTTGGGAGGGGGTGGTGAGCTGTCAGGTAGAGTTCATTGCCCCTGCAGCGCTTCTGGCCACCAAGAAGTGTGGATGGGGATTTGTGCAGGACATGCAAGTGTGGATCTCATTTACAGAAATAGGATTCTGTCACCAGACTCTTCTAGAGCTAATCTGTGGTGCAGGATAGGTTTTCTAGAGATTTTCTAAAAAGTGCTGCTTAGTGAAAGAAGCTAATAAAATAAAACCTCCTCATCTTCACTGGGATACTTTATAGGGGATTACATTGCTGGAGATTCATTGTAGGTCTACCAAAGGTTTTATCGTGTGAAGGTTAGAGAACAATCACTGCAAGTAAAAGACACTAAAAGTTCAATTTGTCGCAACCGGAAGAAATATATCAAGTGAGTGATGGCTCAGAAGTGCCCTTTTCTTCCCACTGACTTGCAGGAAGCTTAATCTGCCTAGATCACAGGGATATATTAGATGTTGAAAGGGATGAAACCCAAACTGAAACTATAACCATATCTAAACTTACGATATATATGTTCACGTGTCTCCCACTGCTGAATGAAATTATATATTCCTTGTGTTGTAGGATATCTTTACAAAAACAGATTCATTTTCCTGTACCAGATTTTTGATCTGCTATGAATTAGAGATCCAAATCCCCATATTCCTCCATTTCCACATTCCTGTGTTAATATGGCACACTGTACCATAGACTCTGATCTCATGTGAAAGCAGATGGTCCCTACATGTGTCAAACATGGTTCTCAAACCAATGACACACTCAGACTCAAGCCAACAAACTAGAAGGCCTTTGTTTTGCTCATTTCCTCAAAAACTTGCTGTATGTACACAAAAGGAAAGGAAAATGCCATTGGGCTACTCCTCCCTCACCTTGGCATGGAAGATAACAAGGAAAAGGAATTCACGGCACTCTTTTTGGAGATAATTGAACTAAGTGAAAAATCTCAGGTATCCTAAGTGCCTCACTCTTTGTCCATTTTAGAGATAGGACACTGTTTAACCACATACACAGTGTATTTCCTGTGGATTCTGTTCTTGCTCCTGAGGAATCAACCCATTCACACCAGGGCAGGCTGGTGCTCTATGGGGAAGCAATTGGTTCTGGGGTCAGTGACTGCCATGGGAATGGGCATGGGACCCAACCCAGGCTTCTGCACTGCTCCCTGGTTGTGTCTGTGCTCATGTTGCCAAACTAAACTCACTGACCTCCACTACAATGAGACATCTCTGAGTTTTCCAGAGCTTGGCATGAGACAGTTTTCTCAGAATCAGGGAAGATTTCGGTGTAATGCAACTGCTTTATGGGAAGCAGCAAAAGCAGGCAAGGAATACACATTGCATAAATAGTGTCTGTTTATGCAATGTGATTGCCTTTGCTCTGAGTTAACAGATTCACAGCAAGATGAGTTACTGACCTCATCGGTAACATCAGGAAAATCACTGTTTCTCCTGAGAAACTTAAACTGATGCTGTGCTCCGTGTGTGTTAGGGTCTATGTTGAAATGATTTTGTGATCTGCATAAACGTACACGGAAAGGGAAGCAGCATTTTGTACCTGGTGCTTTGCTTGAAACAAGCACATTTTAAAAAATATACTAAATCTGTATACTCTTCTATCCATTACAGTGAGGAAAAAAAAAGAAGACAGCACTCGGTGATCCCTGTGTGTCCCTTCCAACTCATGATATTCTGTGATTCTGTGATGTCTGTCCTTTAGGAACAGCCAGAACTGGTCCTTGTACCTATTCCCTAATTGTGACTGTTGTGCCATTGCCAATTATCCAGTTCAGTGAGATGTGGTGAGGTTCAGTCTTTTCTCCACAAATAAGTAAAGTTACCTCACACGTGCAGGTGGTGTTCAGGAAAGAGAAGAGAGCCCCTACGAAATGGCAACCTGCGTTGGCTGGATCTAGGATGCATGCTCTTACTTTGAGATGTAATGAAGCAAAACCCCTTCTTCCACAGTGGCCCCTTTTCTCTCAGTGAGGTTGACAATGATATAGATAATATGACAGCAGTGAACTGGAGATAAAGTGGAAGGAGGTTGTGTTTGGTTTCTGTCACTACCAAAAGGTTTGATTTTCTGTCTTTGTCACGCTGAATATTGCGAAGGATTCTGAAAACAGGTAGGAACTCTTTCACGCTGGAATGGTGGGGTTTTTTTTACCTCTTTCACTGAAATAAACGAGTCCACACAGAGATAGGACAACAAAGCCGACTCAGTTTACCTCATTTATCTTGCATTACAGCATTGAATGCGAAACAGTTGTGCTTCATTTTGGGCTGGTAAGAGCGCTGGTGGGTCAGCCTTCAATCTAGCACCCTCCTGATTTTCCTCTTTTCTTGGAACAGAATACAGTGCCAGAGCCATCTCTGTTTGAAGAACAAAGGGCAGGATGATAAGCAATTTATGTTACGAGTACTTTTGTAATGCTTTCACATCCCAATTCCTGACATCCCCCCATGACTCACTCTACCTTCCTGCTGTGAGTGCTACTGGTCCTACATGTGAAATTAAACTTTGGGAAGCATTTCACAGCACGAGGGGTTTGCTCTTTGGCTTCCAGCTCTTCCTTTTGTTAGGAGGCATGCATTTAGTTTGTGGTTACAGGATAACTGGTTTCACTTGCTAAACCTGCTCTTATTTATAAGCAAAGCTGCTCTTGCAAAATGTGAATCATCAAAGCTTAGAGACTGAAAGGGTAGCTGAGGTTACCCACTCTGCTCCCGTGCCAGGGCAAGCTCGAACGCAGCTGTCTGTGCTGTGTCCGGTGTAGTAAACATTGGAAACAGTGGAATACCCAGCAGTTTTTCAGGAGGTTTTTGGCTGAAGAAACAAATATTGACTTTTTGTCAAATTTCTCCCAGTTTTACCTTTTCAGGTCCTGTAGTATATACCGACACACATCAAACCAGTGTTGAGTATGAAGTTCCCAAAAAGGAGAGTACAAATGGCCCAATGAGCTGCAGGCACTGCGGTAAGTGCCATGAAATGGTCTTTCAGCTGTTTTTCCTGGACTCTGCTCTATGTTATCCACTTACACCTTCCTGTCATTCCTCCACATGTAGCATTCACTGTAAGTTTTTTGTTTTTTTTTTTTTAATTAAATCTGGGATTTTGTTCCCATGGTATATCAATGAGGATTTTATTCTCTCAAAAGAAATCTAGTAGAGAACTTATGTACTCAGATTCCCTTTAGAAAGTCTGCCCATTTTTCCATGCCACTAACGTGGGTTTGGTGTTACTTTTGTCCTGCCTCACTTTGGATGCGTTGGATTTCTGCATGTTCGATACAGCTGATTTTATCTTCTTCCAATGCAAGGCATCAGTGAGCAACTGGAGTGAATTTATCCTCCTCTTTGGTTTCACACTTTTGACTCATTTTCTGGTGTTAGCAGAAGAAGAGCAAGTTTTGTCTTTTCAGTTTCAATTTTTCCATGTGTGCTGTTGTGTGATTTACAGATTTTGTAGTATAACTCCTTTTGCTGTCAGTCTCCATCTTTTCCCCATGCCAGAAATGTTCTCTTCCTCCTGCGACATTAGCTGTAATATATGGCCAAGCACACATATTGTTTAAACTGTTACAGCTCCGTTTTTATTTGCTGTGAAAACCCAGTTATCTCATAATTATTTTACGACTTCATTCAGCCAAGCCCTTATGTGCTGATATAGATTTAAATACATGGCTAAACTGGGATAAAACAAATGACCATAAGCATTTGTTTGAAATTAGATATACAGGTAAAGAAGCTTTGCAGAATCGAGGCTATATGCTGTAGCAGCAATATATGGTTTAAAACACAGGAATCTAAACCTCACATATTTTTGCTCATCCCCAGGCCGTTTCACAAAAGCGGGTCACCACAAATTAGAATCCGCAGTCCCTTGTTTTAACGTGAGCATAATCAAGAGACTGAACAATAAAATTGACCTCAGACACCCTGTGCATTGGGGATGTGCAAAGTGGCACTGGCGAGGCAAAGCGAGGTGGAGTTTATTAAACTGTGACTTTTTACTGGGCTCCGGAGCAATTAGATGCTCTCAGTAGAGCGGCGGGGCTGCAGGGCTTTTTTTAGCTGTTTTTTTTTTTTTTTTCCTGTGCTGTTTATTAAATCATAAATCTGCAGACTGAGATTGTAGAAACGTGTGCAGCTTTCAACCGCACTCACTGCATCTTGGTTTGTACAGGAAGGCCAGCAATGGCTCTTACACACAGAACTGCATTGTACGGGAATATAGTTGTTAAATGTAGTGCATTTAAAAGCAATTTGCATTCAGAAAAAAAAAAAAAAAAAAAGCAGTACATTGTCTAAAGAAATGTGTATATGAAGAAAATATATGGAAGCATGTATGCAAATCTCATAATGCCTTGAGACAGCCACAGTCTGTATCCTTCTGTTCTGTCGATGCATGAGAAATGAAACATATATTTTAAAAAGGCTGATGTGTCCATTTTTGGCCACGCTGGATTCCATCGCATCCTGCAGACATAGATGGATTAGTGTTTGATCTCACTCTGTTTTCTAGGTGGCACTGGCAATCTGTGCTATAAATTTGTATGGTGCCTGGAGGGTCTTTTTCATTTTATTCATCTGAGTTTCCCACTAGCGGTTCTGGTTCAAGCTACAAACCTGCAAAGCAAACCAATTTGTAACTGAGACAAATTGCAGAACTGACATCCCACAACAGGAGCCCAGGAGGTGGCAAATGCATTCCGAAGCTCTGAGATTAAAAGAATAGAAAAGAAAGAAAACAGTTTTATGGTGGTTTTTTTTTAAATTAAAAAAAAAATTATCTTGAATTTCTTTAATAACATCCTAAAATGGGGCCATTCCACAGCTAAAACAGAACAATTTAGAAACAATTAGTTCCACAATGGGATGTACCATTTATCTGTAGAAACATTGACTATGCCTGCTTTGTAATAGATTGGAACAGAACTATGAAATTTATTGGGAGATTGGCTATATTTATGCATATATGTTTAGACGCATAGAAATATATATGTACATGAATGAGAAAGAATGTGTGTGCATGTGTGAGAGCTCACAATTCAGGAGTGTGTTTGTATATTTAAGTCAGTTAAACTTGATGGTCCCTTCCAATCCAAGGCATTCTGTGATTCTGTGATTCTATGAAAACAAATTTGTGTGTGGACATGATTGTGGATGAAACTCAAACTTGTAATTATGCAATTATTATATCTCCTCTTACTCTCCATGTGAGCATTTCATAGAATCATAGAATCATAGAATGGCCTGGGTTGAAAAGGACCACAATAGTCATCTAGTTTCAACCCCCCTGCTATGTGCAGCGTCGCCAACCACCAGGCTGCCCAGAGCCACATCCAGCCTGGCCTTGAATGCCTCCAGGGATGGGGCATCCACAATCTCCTTGGGCAACCTGTTCCAGTGTGTCACCACCCTCTGTGTGGAAAAACTTCCTCCTAATATCTAACTTAAACCTCCCCTGTTTTAGTTTAAAACCATTCTTCTTGTCCTGTCACTATCCACTCTCATAAACAGCCATTCCCCTTCCTGTTTATACGCTCCCTTCAAGTACTGGAGGGCCACAATGAGGTCTCCCCAGAGCCTTCTCTTCTCCAAGCTAAACAAGCCCAGTTCTCTCAACCTTTCTTCATAGGAGAGGTTCTCCAGCCCTCTGATCATCTTCGTGGCCCTCCTCTTGACTCGTTTCAAGAGCTCTGCATCTTTCTTGTACTGGAGGCCCCAGACCTGAACACAGTACTGCAGATGGGGCCTCACAAGAGCTGAGTAGAGGGGGACAATCACCTCCCTCTCCCTGCTGGTCACCCCTTTTTTAATGCAGCCCAGAACACAGTTGGCCTTCTGGGCTGCAAGCGCACACTGCTGGCTCATGTCCTGCTCCTCATCCACCAGGACCCCCAAGTCCTTCTCTGCAGGGCTGCTCTCAAGGTGTTCTTCACATAGCCTATACAAACACCTAGGATTGCCCCAACCCAAGTGCAGCACCCTGCACCTGGCCTTGTTGAATCTCATTAGGTTCACATGGGCTCATTTCTCCAGCCTGTCGAGGTCCTTCTGGATGGCTTCCCTTCCTTCCAATATATTGGCTGCACTGCTCAGCTTGGTCTCATCTGCAAACTTGCTAAGGGTGCACTCGATGCCGTCGTCTGTGTCAGTGATGAAGATGTTGAAGAGCACTGGCCCCAAGACTGATCCCTGAGGGACACCACTCGTGACCAGCCTCCACCCTGACATAGAACTGTTGATCACAACCCTTTGGCTGTGATCAGCCAACCAATTCTTAATCCACCATTTATATGCTTACTTTTCAGAGTATAGTACCTGTTAAAATGATAAAGGTTGGATCTTCCCCTGATGGAAGTGGGATCAATGCCTCGATGCTGTCTCTGACAGAATCATGACAAATGTGGTGATGCATCTATAGAGAAGCACTCCAAATGTTGATATATATGGTAAAGAATGAGCAAAGGTGCCACCATTCTTAGTCATGTATTCATATACTATGATAGCATCCACTTTTGTAAAATGAAAAGCATGGCAAAGTACCATCCAGCCAATCCAAGTGGAGGCAATCTTCCACAAACTGGAGGCAACTTAAAACAGTCTTAGCTTTTTGTCCATTCTCAACCATTCCTGTACAACTGAGTCAGCCAAGGAAAAACCACCTAATATAAATCCTGCTTCCTTCAACGTTGCCACCATGCGTATTTGACTAGACTATCTCAGTCTTTCCCTCCCTTGTAAAGACTGCTTCTCAAAATCATCATTCTCTGCATTGTCCTCCCTTCTGTGGGGTGAGGAGGTCCAGAAAGATCAGAATATGGGGATACAAGAACAGCTCTGTTTTCACACTCATTAGTTCTGTTGCGTTTTCTCAGTTGTACAGGACTTGGTTTAGAAGCTGATAGCAAAATTGCCAGTGAGTTTCAGAACATGTACTCAAGCAAAGGTTCACACCTGAGCATGCAGGATTGCAGGAACTGGGGGAGTTGTTCTCTATAACTGCAATTAGCTTTTTTGTCACAAGACTTAAGTGGGCATACAGCAACAACATAGATGCAACCAGAAGCTACAAAAGGATAAGTTCACATACAACCTCAGATTCCCTAAGCAAGCACAGGCCCTGGCTACAGAGATAACAATAGCAATATCTTTCATTTTAAAATGTTCTTGCAGGAGTGACAGAATTACTTAGTGATCAGTAGTGATGGTGGTTGGTGTAATTTCTGGCATTGCTAGTAGGAACTGGATGAATAAAAGGGCCACCTATTTTGAAGCATGAGCATGAATCTCCCAACTGTAAGCATCCATCTAATACTTAATCTCTCAGCTGGAGTTGCCCTGTAAGGGCAAACGCTATTGGAATTGTTCAGCTTGGCTCAGCTCCATTAGAATTCCGGACTAGCATTGGCATATTGGAAGGAGCGTCTGGTTGCTATAATAATTCAACAAAAGAGGATTTTCTCCCATGACAAACTAGGCTGCAGGATTAACTAAATAGTGTGTTTAAAAAAATAGAGCAAGAAGAAGGAAAGCTAGCCAGCGAAAGTTTCATACTTTTGAATGAACATCAAAGCAAGTCTCAGAAGGTGAGAAGAAATAGTGGCAGAACTGGAATCTGCAATGGAGGGTTTTTATGGTAATTGTGTGTATAAGAGATGGATAACTGCATTCTGGAATGATCTCGTGCTGATAAACACCATTTTCTAACACTGGGACAAAGCCCATTATCATCAACAGAAAGTTCCCTATTGGCACAATGAGCCTTAGAAGAAACTTGTCATTAATATCTGTGGACAAAAATTAAACTTCAAGCTTTCATTAACAGCAGAAGGATAGCATAGTCATCTACATTGATGTAAGTAGGTATGTATAATCAGGTGCCCTAAAAATTAATTCTCCCTCTAACAGAGCATTTTGTTCTTAGCAGTGGGTTTATCTCTCATTTAAAATGAGTTTCATTTCATCAGATATTTTGGACAGCAAATCCCACAAGTGTATGCAGTCATGTCTCATGAGTTTCCAAGGAAGATGAAACTACACGGAAGACAGAATAGAAGTTTAGCTGCTTTCTAACACATAACCCAGATGGTCAGCTCTGTGATCGCAAGCAGGGCTCAGTACAGCTCCATTCTGAGTTTCGGGGCAGTGCGGCAAACTGCTCCATAAACATGGGATGGAGAATGGGTAGAAGTGAGAAGGGGCTGTCCCAGATAATTCATAGTAAAAGTCCAGCCCTCCGGTTAACATCTTTAATTTCAATTATTCCATCAGTTTTCTTTGCTCTTTTGATGGTCCTGCTTTTGGGAAATTAAAACAGGAGTTGTTGTCTCTTTTGAGTCAGCCCATTGGCGGTTCTCAATAAGCAGTTCTTTCTCTCAGTGCCAAATATCATAAGAAAAGCCTATTGTGAAAGAGCAAGTCAAGGTGAGATCAGGCGCTGTGGCTTAATTGCTACTCCAGCTTTGCAAATACTCTCCTTTCAATTACATGACTTGTTTTTAAAGCAGGACAGTAGCAGAGAGGAAGAACTCTTCAACACATTCTCAGGAAACAGATGGAGGACTGGGCTCATAATGTAGTCCTTGATAAATTGTACAGGATACTGCTTAACACCAGGTCCGTGGACTGCATTATCCTTGACAGATCATTCTTTCCAACAGGCAATAACACAGTGCTTAGCAAATCCCTGCTCTGTTTCGCTAGATCATTTCCTCAGGAGGGAGAGAAGCTCAGGAGAGCTGGCAGGAGGATCCTGACCACCAGGAAGGTCCCATTGCTGCTATGCATGTCACAGCTCAGGCGTCCAAGACCACACAGTGTCCTGAACTGAAGCAATCCAGAGTTTTGTTTCATCCATCCAAAAGGGCCAGAGCTGGTCTGCAGTTAGTATTTCACCTCCATCCTAAGCCAGATCACTGCTTCTTGTGGTTATGGAGCATGATATAAATCTTATCATAAAAGAGGGTGGAGACGCTTTTGATATAGACAGGAGGTTATTGTTCTCTAGGTTGGGTGAGAAGCCCAAACTATATCAGGGTAAACAGCATCAGTGCAGAGGGACAAGACAGCACCTGCCCCAAAGAGTTTATGGTATTTGCAACTGTTGGAGACTGGGTGGAAGAAAAAGGCTGTTCTGCTCGCTGAGAACAGAAGCATGAAGACCTTCTGGGACACTGATATTCAAATTTCCTTCTCATGGACAGAGAAGTAGAGAGGCAGAAGGAGATCTGTGCCCAGTCTGGGAGCAGTGCATGGCTGGGGCACTACTCACGGGCCCTTCTTTTTCCAGAGAAATAGCCGTGATATCTGAGTTTTTACCTCCTATTTAGCACTATTTGTTGTGACAGTTTAATAAAACACTACAAGAGATATTTTTTTTCTGCTTGTCTTCATGTAACAGTAAGCACTACAGAGAGAACCAAGACATGAACTCAAAGGAAAAGTTCAGAGGCTAAGAGCAGCCTTAGGAAATGCTGCAATGGAAACAAAAGCAGGAATTGTCAAACATGTAGGAAATCATTGCTGTTTCAAATTCATTGAAGATGCTGGAATCATTCCAAAGCAGAGCCAGACTGTTAAATCACATGAGAGTGGCTGCACTGAGTCAAATCAAAAGCTCATCAAGGCAATATCCTTAGTTATCAGTAGCAGCTGCTGAAAAAGCAGAAAAGAAAGGACAAGAAGGGACCTATCTAATTTCTGATGAAATCTGTGCTTAAGGGATTTCTGGAGCTGGCCATTGACTATTCTCCAAGGTGAGTCCAACTTGACCTTTCAGGCCCAGTGTTCACTGTTTCATCTGTTTGTACTTTTGACATTCCAAAAGGTTATGGCAGGGAAAAAAATATGGTAGTGACTCTCCCTGCTATGTGGAAGTGTGTTCCCTTTAGTTTGCTTGTAATGCTCTGCCTGATCATCTCATTCACTGTCCCCTGCTCCTCCCCTGCAGTGAGTCAACGCACACTTCTTGACTTACCTAGAAAGATGCATGATTTTAGATTTCACCTAATTTTCTTTCCCAGACCGGCCCATTTAGTCTTTCCATTCATGGAAGATGATCATCTTTTTATTTTCATCTGTGCCTTTTCTGAAAGGTTCTCAAGAGTAAAACGAAGTGTGGCCTCCTCTATATAAAACACCTTGCCACTGAGTATTGCCTTCTTCTGACCTGACTGACATTACAAGCAGTCATGAGGAATGTGTATAGAGCAGAACTTCTGCAGGTACAATTCATGCAAATAGTACAGATTCTGCATTGCAGGCTGGAAAAAAAAGATAATTTTGCCATCTCTGCCACTCCGCCAGTGATACGAGCTATTTCTAGTCACCACAGGCAATGCAGCAGCCCGGTGACACTGCATTGTTCAAGGTTGGACAGAACAGAATTAATAGCAACGGATATTTTAATGAAAACCAAGCACCAGGAAAGGAGTGATGTGTTTGGATTTGCTTTATAGCCTGAGATGCAAAGCAGGTAGGAATATCCTGGCCCAATTCCAGCCATATTGCACAGCAGCGTCCAAAGATATCAGCACTAAAGAGACCTTTTATTTTTCTAGCCATGCCTCAGAAGTCAGGAGAACTTGTTCGGTGGGCCTGGAGCCAAAAGACCCAACCGCCTGACTTTTCAAAGCTGATGTTTACTGTCCCTTGTATCACAAAGCTGCTGCCTGGAGAGCAGCTGGCCTGAGGTGTCTGGAACAATCCCAGCCACGGTTTCATAAGAAACTCTTTCTACGTCTCTGCTTTCCCACAAAGGCTCGTATTTTATGATTGCTGGTGGGCAGGAGGCTGATGAAATGTGTAGCTGATCTGAAAACATAAAAAGGCAAGAGGCAGATTAAAAATTATACCAGTCATGGCTAGGTCTGTGAAATAAATAACACACACAGTCATTGTGCAAGGAGGAACAACAAACTCACTGCCCCCTCAACCAGCTGGTTTCCTGTCTGTGGTGTAATGGGTGGGAGTCTGGGTGGTAAATTTACACCTTGCTAAAAACTAGATTATAAATTCATTGTCCTCTCCCTTCATCCTCCTCTTCTACGTCCTCTCCAAAGCTGAGTTGGATTGCACCAGCATCATTTTCACTACACACACACACACATATATATACATTTTTTAAGTCCCAAACCTCATTTTCTTATGCCTAAGAACTAAGGTTTTTGGACCCCCTTTTGAACCAGAAATTGGGTGAAATGCAGTACTGTCAGCTTTGACACCATGGAAACCATGAACTCTATCCCTCTCCTGATGGTCCCTTTGCATTTGGGTGGAGGATCAAAGGAGTGAAACTAAATGAGACAACACCTTGCTGGCTTCCAGTCCCTTTGGAGAAAGGCTGGACCTGGATCTGTCAGACTTCCCGTAATAAGCTGAAAAATAACGAAAGCTGGTGAGTCATTAATTACTCATCTCTGTCAGCATTAGCCATATTCATGATGCAGCCTCCGTGCCCCTAGGTGCTATGCCCTCTTTTGCCCCCATGTCATGGTTTGGGGAACCTCCTAGAGAGCCACAGACCTGCTGTGTGGCCCTTTCACCTCCACTGATGCATCCATCTTGCATCCTCCACAGGCCACCTGCATGGATTTGTCCCTGACTGAATGCCATGGCTGCCCTTTCTGTCTAACATGTGTTGGTAAAGTTGCTCGAAGGTCATGAATGCTGAGGCATATCTTGACACAGACCTGAAGGAAAGCAGATTACTTAGGTGATTTCAGAAGGTGTGTTCTGAGTGTAGGCCAATTCCTTTCACTCTGATTCTCTTCTGATACTCATACATAGCCCATGTCAGCAAAAAGGAAAGTATTGAGTAGAGTATGAGCCCCAGATGTGCAAACACCAGTTTTATCCCAATCTGTTTGTTGAACATGCTTCACATTGCTATGAGATGAACATAAAAATAATATCTCCAAATGCTTGGCAGCCACAGATAGCCCAATACGCTTCTTGGACATCCAGAAGAAAGCAGAGGTCTGGTAGAAGACCCATTTGTTTTTTTGCCATGTTAGACACAGACATCTTGGACTTTCTGGCTCATGTTCTTCACTAAGACATATACCAAAAATCCAGCAGCTCCATTGCTGGCTATCTTTTGGCAGATGAGAAATGCACTTGAGCACAAACAAGAGGGCCCCCTCCTTTTTTCAGTAGGATTTCCCCAAAAGATCCCAGAATACTCCCCAGCTCAAATGAGGAAAGAACAACATGCTAGAAGAACTCCAACTGTGTGGGGCTAGCTTTACTACCTAAATATTGCCTTGCATTGCAGTGTCAAGAGGGACGTTTCTCAGAGATAAACTGAGGCAGAGATGTTTATTTTGATGGTTTTGGAGCAGTCTGTGTATACGATTCATGACAGATATGTTTATCTACTGGGAACTTCAAGTAGAAAAAATATTCATTCCAGCTAATACATTCACTGGGAATGATAAAAGTAAAGGGAAGCCAAGTAAGTACTTGAGTTTTTCACATAAAGAGACATGAGGATGCTGCATTGCAACCTTCTCTCCTCCCAGGGACAGGATGAGAGTACAATTTCTTTTAATTGAGTAAACTGTTGTCAGCACACAGCCCAGAAGTCTCCAGCTAACCTGGCGAGCAGCCAGATAAACAAGATTGCTCCATTTTGAGCCTCAAGTGTCATTGAAGTGTGACATATTAGCAAATACATCCTTCGATGGAAAATGTACTGTGACTCAGCAAGGTGGGGAATAGAAGTATCCTGCTTTCCCTTCTCATTTTTATAGTCTGAAGAATCTGTCTTTTGAGAACATGGACTTATCCCCCCAGTGAAGCTGTTCTCCAAGCAACCTTCCTGACTGCATCATGCAGAGCCCTCTGCTCTTTCTCTGATAATCACACAATCACCTTGTGGCTAACAAGCAAATGCAGCTTTTGCTTCTGTGGGAAGCACTGTTTGAAAAACATTAACGCACTTTGGCTTTCTGGAACATGATGAGGGATTTTATTGTTCTTTGGATAAAGTTGACCATCAATTTCTGCTTTTAGGTTTTATTTCACTCCAACCCAGCCATCTGTTCTCCTCCAAAGTGGAAATAAAGGAGACAGGTTGGCACCTGATGAGCCAGCACTTCACAGACCAGTACTGGCTTAGCTCCTGTTTCAGGATTCTTGTTCCTTCAGATCTGTTCAATTCTATGCTATGGTTTTCTTTGTTACGTTGCTCTATTTCTTCCCTTCCCTTCCCTTCCCTTCCCTTCCCTTCCCTTCCCTTCCCTTCCCTTCCCTTCCCTTCCCTTCCCTTCCCTTCCCTTCCCTTCCCTTCCCTTCCCTTCCCTTCCCTTCCCTTCCCTTCCCTTCCCTTCCCTTCCCTTCCCTTCCCTTCCCTTCCCTTCCCTTCCCATCTTCATTTTCTTGTCCTTGCCCGGATCTCAGGTCAGATGACATATACTTTAGTTTTGAACACCACAAATTAGATAACCCATAGACTTCTTCCCTACCGCCTGACTGAGGCTTCATCTGGAACTCTTTGCCACCATGGGGATACAGGCAGAGTCCCTTCCAGCTGGTGTGCTGTTAATTCACCCTTTCAGGTGCCACATCACCCACTGCCAACTGTTCTGTGGATTAGATACACAGGAATTGCTATGCCAGAACAAGCTGCTGGTCCGTCTAGTGGCTAATGCAAGGGGTTTTAGAGAAAGACATAAAAGGCTTATAATGAATCCAATTAGTCAATATTGTACCAGTGGGGGATATTTCTCCCTTACATCAGCTGGTTATCAGATTATGTACCCTGAAGCGTGAGGACTGATAGCCCTTGTCATGTCAGTGTATCTGGAGTAGTTGCAGATGCTCTATTTATTCATCTTTCTATACAGGAACAAATTCAACTCAGGACAGAGGAAGGTACAGCTTCTCTAGTTTCAGTGTTGTCAAACCAGCAGTGAATCAGAGAAATCTATTGATTAAAGATATGTCTTCGAAAATGGAACAATAATGTCAAGCTTTGATTTTTTTTTCCCCTGCATTAGAAAATAGATCTATTCCTACAGAAAAAGAGCATTGCTTACACTGCAATATTCTTAAATAGATTATTTCAACATGGGCACAGCAATTTTAAAAAACAACCAACCAACCAACAACAACAAAAAACCCAGCTGGCGTTTACTGAAGCAGACTTTACACAGGAGCAAGATCAATCTGAGAAATGTAAACCTCAAGTGCCTACTATAATATTGATATGCACTTCAGATTTCAGAGTTTTGTAATACATTTTTAATGAAGAAACACTTTATAGAAACAGAGTGCAGCCCTTCAGAATATTGCCATGGTATTTCCTGCTGAATCCATCTGACTTTAAAAGTAACACAACAGCAATGAAGGTAGGTATAATATGCTCACCCCTCCTCCCCTCCCAGTTCTACTATTTATGAAGAATGTGGCTTTCATTTGTGAGAAATAAGCATGTGGTGAGTTTGTGTGCTTGTGCATTTACATGATGGCACCAACCTGTTCTGCTGTTTGTGATGAGAGGTTGCTGAGTGCTGTACGTAAGGACCAGTTTCTCTGATGAATTTAACCAGTCCTCTTTATGTAGTTCAGGGTGACTCATGGACTGGTGTGTGGGAACATAATTTATCCTGCAGATTTCTCCTAATTTTTGCTGCAATTATTGCTTTGAGTGTTCGGTAATTTACAAATCAAGCCTGGTTCTGATCACCTCAATCACATAGGTTTATTTCTGCTCCCAGCTGGGGATTCCCCCAAGGCGTCTAGGAGCTGTATGGAGAAGCGCACATACAGTATGTGCTGTTATTTTAGGAGAAAATCCATTTGTAAAAGTTCTGCTTAGTGTGTTTTTTGCATTACTGACACACTCATTTTTTAAACGGTGGAGAGGCAACAGGACAGACGCTGTATGAATCAGAAGATGAAGTGTTTGCTATAGAACCTACCACTCTTGTAATTAATAGTGAAACATTTGTTAATATCTGGTGAACACCTGCATATACTATTCCTAAGAATAACATTTAATTCCAGTTCCTCCAGGAGAAACGTTACAGAGCCATGCTTCTTTCCTATGATGTGGTACATTTGAAAATAAAATAAGAGGTTGGTGCCTGGAAGAGTTCCTAGAGCTTTTCCAATTCATCATCTGTCCTTCTTTAATGTCTCTGACTTCATTCCCAATATGTCATGCTGTTGCAATGCTTTCCTGCAGCTGTCACCCCCACCTTCACACAGGGTTAAAGTGACACATTTGTTAGGACTGTTCTAGGGCCCCTTTCAGGGTCCCAGATGTTCATCTACACTCGTGCCAAAGGACTGCACGTAGTGGGTATTTACATCAGTAGGTGGAATCATAGAATCATTAAGGTTGGAAAGACCACTAAAATCACCTAGTCCAGCCATCAACCCTTGCCTGCGACCGCTCTAGACCATGTCACTCAGTGACACATTTACCCTTTTCTTCAGCACTTCCAATGACATTGACTCTACCACCAACCCAGGCAGCCTGTTCCAATGCATCACCGCTCTTTCTGAGAAGAAATTTTTCCTAATATCCATCCTGGTAGTAATATCATGTTCTCAAAATCACCTTCCCCAGTGGAGGAGAAGGAGAGGCTTTTAGAGGCTGGATCAGGCCCTGGGTGACCTGATCTAGCTGTGGATGTCCCTGTTCATTACAGGGGAGTTGGACTAGATGACCTTTAATGGACTCTTCCAACTCTAAGAATTCTATGATTCTATGATTCCAGAGACCAGCCCAGAGGCCAGACCTGTCCATGGGATCATATGTTCTGATTAGATTCACCCTCTGCTCTCACTTGGGGTCCTGTTTGTAGTACATCGTTTCAATCATCTGATTTGGGTTGTGTTTCTCTGGAAAGCTGGGTGACAGAAAATCGCAGTTTGGTGAGCACCTGGACAAGGACACATCTGGAGCGTGCATCCAGATGAAGAACTTGGAAGTGTTCCCAGGTGCAGTAATATAGACACAAATGTAGAGCATCCACATTAAGCTCCTTTTCTAAACCACCATCTGGAGGAAAGTCTCTCCTCCTTCTGCACTGCAAATTAAATCTAGAAATGGGAGATAAATGATAATAGCTCTCCGTAACCTAGCTATAAGGAGAAGTAGGGCATTTTGACTTGCTGGAGTTTTGGATATGCTTTCAATTGGTGTCATGCTGGGATGGTAATCAACGTCTGGGATACTCTTCCAGCTTATGACTCAGCACAGCTGAATCCTCCTTCTCTGAAAATTGGATGAACAATCAAAATGTCAAATGAAAATCAAAGATGCAGGATGGTGTTTATATCTTTCCCACAAGCATTCATCTTCATATGCTTTCTGAATATTTCAAAGTGTTTTGGCACATATTACCCTGTAATATTTGCTTCTGCTCTGGGAGTTAATGAAAACTCATCAAAGGCAATCTTATATTGACACTTAGATGCATGCTATCTCTATTAGCAGTTCTTCCCTATTCATTTTCATGATTGTAAAAGTAGAGGGGCTGAGCCTTGGTTTCTGGTTTACTTACTGCCTGTTCCTATTACAAAGATTTCTTTAGAGGACAAACTTCAGAAACTGAATGTTGTGAACAAAAATCCAGCAAAGCTACTGTAGTGATTCCAGATATGAATTTGTCCCCCTCTATCTACTTTGACTTTTTGCTTATTTACAAAGGATTTGGCTGAAAAAGCCTTGTCTTGACTATGTCTAAAGTTCAGTTTATTTTTACTTGGGTCCTGCAGGACTCCTAAGGATTGCAGGCACCAGACAGCTGTGTTTAGCCTTGTCTGTTACAGTAAAGTCAAGGAAACCTATCATAACTGGCAAGCCTTCTAAAAACATGATTGCTTATGGATTACAAAAGCAGAAAACATTCAGATGAAAATAAACTGTTACCAGACAAAAAAGACACCCACCCTTTCCCCTGTTACTTCTTAAAAAACAGGGAATTTGCTTTGATCAGACTTTTAGGTGAGAGCAGATCGCCTGGAAGTTATCTTCAAGCTAACAAAATAGTGATAAGCAAGGGAGGAAATGGAGCCAAGATATGGCATGTTTGTGAAAAGACAAGAATCTGGCCATTATAACAATCTCCTCCAAGATCTCCCAGAAAGGACATTACAAAAAGAGTCTATCTGAGCCCTAAACAGGATTTCCATTCTTGCACAGTTGATCTGTGTGCATGGCTATGGGTTTACATGGAAACATTCTTTGGAGGAGACCTAGAGAGACACAATAATTCGGCCACCTCTCGCTGTCTTTCCCCTCACCGAGACAGAGTCAAAATATACAGAACAAATGCAAATAAACAAAAAACAACAAGAACAACAACAACTAATTACTGATCTCTACCAAGGAGTTGAGCCCCTGAGGGATTTCCATTTCAAGAATATACTCATGCCCAAGCTGCTTGAGAAAGTGAAAGAACTGACTCCTCAAGGGAACTCTTCAAGATAAGTTAAAAAAAATAATAATAAAGCTGTGAAAAATAAAAGATCACGGGAAAAAGTTCCATTTGGTCAAAGTTACACAAGTGTGTAGCAGGTCAGGCTAGAGGCAGGTTGCTATGAATTCAGCTTTGCCAGCCACTTGACAGAGAGCTTGTGTGAAGCAGCTGGAACGCTCCAGTGAAAACGAGCCTTTGAGTCTCATGGAGCAGCTCCAGGTTTAAGACGGAGTGAGTGAGAGGAGAATTTGCAGCTAAAGAGCCTGACTCTGCAGGCTGGTTGCCAACAGGAGAGATGGAAATTGCCTCTGCCCATGGGGACGTACCACTACATCACCAAAACAGGAAAACCCCCAAGAGTGAGTCACCCCATCCTCAAAAGAGTGGTGGGATGAATCACCCCATCTGGAGCCCTCCCTCTTCCATTTGTCTTCAACAGTTTCAGCTGTTTGCTCAGCTTTTGAACCCCTAAAATCTGAATCCACTGGGACAATTCAAAGAAAAGGGCTTCTTGCCCCAAAGGGGCCAAGGCCATGGTGCAGATATACAGAGGGCCACACCGTCTTATCGGTCAGGACTCCTCCACCCAGCTATATTTAGAGTAAAGAAGCCCAACAGCACAAACAGGATTTGCGTGTGCAGTTATCTTGTTTGGGTTTGAAGTAGCAGCAAACCACTTGACATGATATTCAGAGGAAGGTGAAAACAAACAGCCTTCCATCTGGAGCTTCTCTGAGAGCACAGATTCTTCGACCTGAGAATCCCATGTAAGCTGAAGTCACACGGAGAAAAGGTCAGAAGCAATCATGGGTCTGAGGAGAATCAGAGACTCTTAAACTGCTCATCCAGAAAGGCTTCTGCTTAACACATGATTTTGCAGTTCTACCCATGCTGTGCTAGATGTGATGCTTAGACAAGAATTACAAAATGTAGGAAATAAAAAGGCTTTCTATTTCACACAGAATCACACAGAATTGCCAGGGTTGGAAGGGACCTCACGGATCATGAATCTCCAACCCCCCTGCCACATGCAGGGCCACCAACCTTCCCACCTAATGCTAGACCAGGCTGCCCAGGGCCCTATCCAATCTGGCCTTGAACACCTCCAGGGATGGGGCATCCACAACCTCTCTGGGCAGTCTGTTCCAGTGCCTCACCACTCTCTCTGTAAAGAATTTCCCCCTGATGTCCAACCTAAATCTCCTTTCCCTCAACTTAAAACCATTTCCCCTTGTCCTGCTGTCACTCACCCTTTCAAAGAGTTGATTCCCCTCCTGTTTGTAGGCTATTTGAACTTGTGTTGGCTACACTAAGCACAACTCAGTTCTTCAAGAGAGAGTAAATACCAGCAAAGGGAAGTGTGCCTTGCAATTAAGAAGAGAGAACTTTGACTTTATGTGCTGCTGGACATAAGGACACAATCCTGAAAGAGATTTAAGAGAAGGGGAGACATTCCTGCAGGTAGCTTAGAATGTGTCCTGAGCCCCAGGATCTCCTTGGATACTGTTGGTGTCCAGGAGATGACAAAGCCCTTTCAAAGCTTGTCAGGAGCTGGGTCTGATGTCACCACATTTTGTAGCTCTAGGAACTTGGGATAAAGAAGGTAAAGAAGGGCATTCTAACAATGCCATTTGCGTACTCTTTAAGTGTTATCTTTGGCTTTGGTTCCCCTGAACTGGCAACGGGGCTGTTTTGCTTCACTCCTAATTTCTTGCGTGACCTCACCAGGCACTGAGTCTGTGCTCTCAGGGAAGGCAGGAGAGGGAAATCACTGAGTGTTGTCGTGGTCCTTGGTGTGACATCCATGGCTCCACTGCTGCTTCAGAGCTGGAATAAAAAGGCAGAATGGGCAGCACTCATTTTGGGAGCTGTAGTAAAAAGAGGCTCTGCATCCCACCAAGTTGTACTTGAAAGCCAGGGAAGTCCTCAGTGCCTTTCACATCCTACAGGGATGGCCTACAACGACATTCTGTAGCTCTTCCCATTGCTTTCCATGGCATTTTTCCTCCTTGTGTTGCTACTTCCTTGCCCTTCAGACCAGCCTCCATCCCAGCCCACCAGCTGGCCCCAGGTGGCACAGATGACAGCTGCTATCCATCCAGGTGCAGAGTGACTTCTGTACCCTCGCCTCTCCTCACCAGCCATTACACCCACATTCAGCTGCTGCTAAGCAAAGTAACACAGACCAGCAGATTCGCATACCTCTGCATGAGAGTTCCGTGAGGTCGAGTGGCTGTGTTTCACTTTGAGTTGGGGGCATATGTGGAGTCAGGCAGTGGTAGAGATATCAACAAGAATGGGGAAGTGCTGTGTTTGGTCACTTGTGCTTGCCTAGTTGGGTATTTCACTGTAGAATAATTCTCTGGCTATTTATATAAGTATTCACAAATTCCCAGTCCACCGCTTTAGTGTGGCAGAAGTCGTCAAGACTTTGCTGCTTTTGGCACCAATACCTATGAGGAAGGACCAAAGTCTCTGTGTTTGTTCAGTCTCTGGAATAAAAGAATGTGAGACAGTGAGGGGTAATGATTGTGGTGGTTTTAGTACCAGTTTTCAAATAGAACAAAGATTGCTACCCAGGTGAAGTGTTTTCTCTCCATATCCTTACAAGACAAGATAGGTGGGACTACAGTCATAAAATTGTTTGAGTTGGAAGGTACCCTTAAAGGTTATCTAGTCTAACTCCCCTGCAATGAACAGGAACATCTACAGTTTGATCAGATTGATCCGAGGCCCATCCAGCCTGACCTTGAGTGTCTCCAGGGACAAGGTATCAACCACATCTCTGGGCAACCTGTTCCAGTGCCTTGCTACACTTACCATAAAAAGCTTCTTCCTGATATCCAGTCTAAATCTAAAAAAAAAAAAAAAAGAGAGAGATTTTTCCTAGGTACTATGGAAAGCTTTCTTATGGTTAAGATGGCACAGATTGGAAATAGGCTATCAGGAGAAACTGAGCAGCTTAAGTGGTGGTATCAGAGCAGGAGATAACAGAGGTCCAGAGAAGAATAGATCAGTACCTGAATTTGTTGATTGACTGTGGAATAAACAAGTCATCTAGGTGACCTCTCATGATCTCTTCTGACTTTGTTCTCTCTGAGTCATATTTATAATAATTATTATTTATAATATGTACCACCAAGAAGCAGTGTTTTGGAGGCTGTGTTAACATGGGCTCCACCCAGGACAACTCAGAGCCAACAGAGATGAGACAAAATGGCCTGGGATAGAGGGAGGCAGAGAGATGGGAGTCAGCTTCCCCAAAGCTATGCAGAGTCAAAGAGGTGGGAGGAATCTGTGCTTCTGGTACTAGTGATGTTATGACCAAAGGCCGAGCAGAAACATTAAGTCCTGTATGGACAGTTGACCTGAAAGTTTTATATTGCTTTCAAATACTTTGAATATTTTGCCTCCTATCAGGAGGCTACAGAACATCCCATCCTGCCTTTCAGAGGCCAAGGAATGCCCTGAAGTACTTCGAATCCCTTATCAAGCACTGGCGCACAGTGTTTCACTCAGATAGCCCCAGTGACAGATTCTCAGGTGATGAGGAGCCCAAGGACTGAGGCAGTTGTTAATCCGATTTGATGAAACCCTGATGTTTTCTTCCTATCCTTCCTCCTTTTTCACCATGGAAAAACAACTGGCTGGTGGTCTGTGAGGTGAAATCCCAAACCACGGAGGGTACTGATTTCAGTAGGAGAGAATGAGCTAAGCTGCAGCAACTCCCCTTCTTCACATGTTAAGTTGGGAGCATTTAATAAAGTAGGAGAAATGATCTTTCTGTTAGCCATTAGATCCCAATCTCTTCATGCTCAAAGCCACAGCAGCCACCGGAGGGACTCCCATGGGCTCAGCTGGAGCTGTCAGCTCCCACAATCAAGGCTGAGCACAAAGAGCCGCACGCATGCAGCCACGTGTGCGGGGCAAGCAGCCTGCCCTTGGCTATCTGCTGTCAGCAGGAGCAGCAGACACAGAGTGACGTTATCTCCTGGTTCCCAGCAGTGGGAAGATGGAGAGGAGGCTGGTGGGTAGTGTGAAGCAGGGAACCTGCCTCCAGTCTTTTTTTTTCCCCATTCACAAGGCATGTGTGTCCAGCCCTGCGATTACCTGTGAGTGTTAGAAGTAAGTCATGCTCCTGGCCATTCTCTACATGTGGACCTGCCCCGCCAGGATGATGGGAGGAGATGCTGGCAGGGACTGCGGTGTATGGCTCACACCAAACCCCTGAAGCACGCCAGCCTGTGCCAGCCTGCCTGCCAGCCAGCAAATAGACCAGGCTGAGCCCACAGCTCCAGGCAGCTCAGCACCTGTGAGCACTGTTTTTGTTTCTGACATCAGGGGAGCAATGCTGAGGATATGCAGAGTGACAGGGGAGAGAGCTGATTTCCTTTGTTCCCTCTGATTTCTCTGAGATGCCAGAACAGCCTTTCCCAGCATTGCCTTAATTGCCTTCTGCATGAGGAAACCAAAACTGGCTAATTAAGGCATCATGTCAGTAGATTTTTACTCTTTTTATTCTTTCTAGGAATTGCTCTGACTCACCAAATGCCGCATGGTCATGAATTTCCTACTGAAGATCAGCTCGTTTCTGTTTGCCCAGTCCTGCACCCCTTCTTGCTCTGAAACCACAGCACTGAGCACAGTGTAGTAGTTGCAGCATCATCAGCCATCTCAGAACTCCCTTGTAGACCGGGACCCCTACAACCCCAGCTCACTGCTGGCTGCCCATCCATTCTGCATTCACATGAGGAAGCAGAGGATGGCTGGAACAAACTCTTTTCGGCAATGACTGGTATTTCCTCGTTAATGGTCAGTGATGGTGTCCTCTGGGGGATGTCACAGTCTGGAGGAGGGCAAGGTATCCTCCAGTCTAGCTGCTATTTGCCATTTGGTATTTATTAGTAGCACTGAACAACAGGGATAACTAAGTCCATCCTCTTCCTTGGGAGCCATCGACATTACTTAAAATATCAAAACAATGAAACCAAAGCCAGGAGCAGACTTTTACGGATATCATGCTTCTGAAAAACAGCATCACAGTTAACCTCAAACCTTGCAAATAACCTTCCACTCAGACATCAACCTGTTTCAACAGACAGATATCCTCATAGTATGTCCCCGAAAGCAATAATCTCTGGTTACTTCCAGCAGTAAAAGTGTTTAATGAAAGTGCTTTCTGCACCAGGGAGAGCTTGCAGAGACAATATCTTAAGGCTAGAAATTAATCTACTTGGGAAGCCTTTGACCCACTACGAGGTGATGAACAAATTGGCTTCTGAGGAGATGACAGTGTGTTGTGTCCCAGCAGCTTCTGTAAATACCTTTGGGCAGCAAACTGGAATGAGTCATCCCACTAGCCCCTGTGGGGTGGGACTTCAAATAGGAGCTGGCATTAGTGTAATAAAAGCTACACTACACGTGCTCATTTTCCACTCTGCTGCTCTGCTAACCAAAGTTTTCCTGTCACTGAGAAGAAAGACAGGCCATGTTGAGGACAGTTTGGTGATGGCAAGTACAGTGGCACTTATCACAACACTGACAACTCATGGGGGACACACAAGACTTGATCTGAGGTCCTTAATGGAAGAAGAGCAGTAACGTTGGACTCAATCTTTAAGGTCTTTTCCAACCTGAGTGATTCTATGAACATCAGTTTGACTTCTCCCTAACTAAGGAATACAAACCCTGTGTACACACACTTGGAGACTGTCGGACACTGTCAGTCATGGGTACAGATGAAGTGCTGAGCTCTTTGGATGTTTCCTGTTTGAATGGTGAGTGAAACATTTGCAACAGCCTGTGGGGCACAGCTGTGCCTGGCCACATTTCTCAACAAATGGGCTATCAACATGTAATTGCTCCAGATTTGACCTGCTCACAGTGGCAGGCCTGTGCAGGGCATCAGGGTACCTGCTGATAATCAGCCATGGATGAATATCTTTGTGTATCACCATCTGGCATAGCTCGAGTTGGTCATAGCCATTTGTTACTTCAAAAGGAATCTCAGGAAAATGTGGATCCCTCTGTGTTTTGTTGATCCATCAAGAAAGATGAATTGACAAGCTGGGGGCATCTTGGCTACTGGTAGAACAAAACAACCTCTGGGTTATTGGGTTGGCTGCTAAGACCATTACCCTTAGAAATAATTTTAGAAAGGTTTCTCTTTTTAAGTGTCTGAAGCAACAAAGGATTTTATTATCTTTACTACTACTGAATTCACTGCATGAATCTGAGAAGTCATCTAAACTCTAGATACACCCATTTCTACATTGAGTAATTTGTGATAATTATGATACAGTGAAATGAAAAATGAAGTCGTTGAGATGTGATTCAATTTCAGGCTGCCATGCAGGGCGCCATCCGCACTATTTGAGTCTAATTGAAGATATTTACTTGGCTACAGATGAAAAGGAAATGATAAGATGATAGTATTAACGCAGATATTTCAAGAAGAAGTAGGGGGTAGGAATAGTTGAAGTTGGCATTCACTGCAGAGAAATATCTGTTAAATCTCAGCCATAGTCTTTGCCAGTGTTGAACCAGTTGCTGCAACAGCAGCATCTTCTTGAGGGATGTTAATAGACATCATTAAAATACAAAGTAAATATTTACAAATGAAAATTTCATAAACAAGCACAATGTGATGCACATGCAAAAACTTGTTTTGGAGAGAGCAAGGAGGCACTGCAGGTACAAAGCAGTAGCTACTGCACGTGCATAGCTTCTGGAGTTTACCTTGAACACAAAAACATTCATTTGCATGGTTAAATGTTGGCTTCCAGCGAGCACCTGGATTCTGGTGGGTACTATCCCAGTCACCCAAGTACTCATGAGGCAGACCCACAGAGCAACTGAACAGGCTTGGTAAAGGGTTTTCTTTAGAGTAAGTTTTATTTTCTCATTTACTATCTCATTTTAGAGCTTTTCTAGAGCTATTTGGCCATGTCTATAGCAATTTAATGAACTCACAGACATTCTAAATACCCTTTCTTTTGTAGTTACTATTTTGAAATTTCATAGTAATCATATACTTGCAGGAGTTGGGGTTTCAGGAGTGTTTGGTTCAGGATCTCTAAGAGGGTCAGCAACCACTGTGTTATTTCTTCTCTGTGAAACATCAGGATTAAAGCAAAGCAGAAAGGTCCTTTTTTCCACACTTCTTTTTGCTGGAAGACCTGATCCTCTGCCTGTGTGTCCCAGGGCAGGATGCCAGTTTCCAGGAAGGGACCGTACTTCATCCTGACTTTTCAGCACTCCAGATTATGCCACTCTGTCAGAGACTTCATCTTAAAAGTACAACAAATAAAATACTGATTACCTGCCACACAATACTGGTTTTAACACCCTCCACGCAGACTCTGCAGCCAGCTGCAGCTGATGGTTGTAAAGAAACGATTTAAATTCTCAAAACCAAACTCTTCTCCGCAGGTCTATCTTGCCTGGCAGAGACTGTATCGGAGGAAATTATCTTTCAGAGAGGTGATTGCCAACCACCGAAACAAGTTGTAACGCATCATTCCTCTCTCCACACCCCTCTTCTCTGCAGGCACAATTACAGGGGCTTGATATTAAAGCTTGAAGGAGCTCGATGATGAAGATTAATTTGGGTTAAGCAATGGCTGCCATTTCACCAGCACACTCAGGCAGTGTAGATGTTGAGGTAAACAGTATGTATTTCCAATCTACAAGGAAGTCAGTCAGTCAGAACCACGGGCTTCCCTGTGAAAGAGGACTGTTTATAAGCAAAACCAATCACAGTGCTTAGCGTGGTGTTAGGGGAATCTCTTAAAATCACAAATAGAAGCAAATATCATTCAGCGAACCTAGCAGCAAACTAAGTCCCCATTTATTCCTCAAAACCAAGTTGCCGTTGCAGGAGTTTTGGAATACTGGCAGGACTGCCCAGATGTGTATGCAAAAGGCCCTGAACTGTAAACATGTTCTGGTCTGCCAAGTCTTCCCAACAAACCACTGTTTTTGATCATGTCTGTGAGAATATTGGATCAACGTAGTGCTTTTCCAAAGGGAGCTCCAGGTTTCATGTGGGTATTTTGCAACAGCAGTGTGCTGTCTGTATGTGTGAGATGACTAGCAAAACAAATACTGTAATTTTGTATTCCATCTTACACTTTAAGATGTTTGAAGGTATTTTTTCAGAAAGGTGCTATTTACTTTGTTGTATATTACACATTCCATAAATTCAGAAATTGGTTTTTTTTTTTTTTTTTTTCCCCCTTAGTGTTGATGCAGTATTTTCAGCTAAGAACTCTGTACTTCCTTGCCATCATCTAACCTGACCTCTGCACCTAGAGCTTTCTGAGGAGGTTAGCCCAAATCAGGGTGAGTATTTCTGTTCTCCACTCAAGAAAAAAAGTGGTTACTCTTACCCTCTTGTTAAGCCAGAGGGCTTAGGGATGTGACAGAGCTCTGTCTCCAGGATAAGCACGACTTTGTGATTACTTCATAGAATCACGGAATTGCTTGGGTTGGAAGGGACCTCAAAATTCCAACACCCTGCCACAGGCAGTGTGGCCAACCACAGGATCAATCATAGAATCATACAATCATTAAGGTTGGAAAAGACCACTAAGATCATCTAGTGCAACCGCCCACCCACCACCAATCTTGCTCAATAAACCATGTCCCTCAGTACTTCATCTATGCTTTCCTTAAACATCTCCAGGGATGGTGACGCCACCACTTCCCTGGGCAGCCTGTTCTAATGCATTAGCACTCTTTTTGAGAAGAAATTTTTCCTGATATACAGGCTGAACTTTCCCTGGCACAACTTAAGGCCATTACTTCTTGTTCTCCCACTGTTACCTGGGAGAGGAGACCAACCTTCGTATCACCATAGCCTCCTTTCAGGTCATTGTAGAGAGCAATGAGATCTCCCTTGAGCCTCCTCTTCTCCAGACTGAACAATCCCAGTTCCCTCAGCTGCTCCCCATAAGACTTCTGCTCCAGGCCCTTCACAGCTTCATTGCCCTCCTCTGGACACACTCCAGGATCTCGATGTCTTTCTTGTAGTGAGGGGCACAAAACTGAGCACTGTACTTGACGTGCAGCCTCATCAGAGCTGAGCTGAGTACAGGAGTTTGATCACCTCCCTGGTCTTCAGAGTTCTACAAATGGTTTTTAAAATGCTTTAAATAAGGGAAGGAGGGGATTTAAATTCTGGAAGGGAGCAAAAAGGAGAAAATTGATTGACATCTCTCTGTTTCTTTCTTTGACCCTGCTAAGGTTGATTAAGTGATAATTAGGCTAGAGAATGTGCCAATAGTTATTGCTTCATCCTGCTCCTTTTCTCCCTCAGGAATTGTCACCACTGAATAAAGGGTAGAAATGATATTAGAAATGCCTGCAGTTTTGAGACTGTGTAAATTGAGAAGCTTGTGCTTTTCAATGTTTTATGGCTGATTTGAGGCAAATTAAATTTCCAGACTGATTTTTTTTTTTTTTCCCAGAAATGAAAGGAGGCTGGATTACATCCTCTTTACCAGCAAGATCTAGAGTCTGCAGAGTGCAGAGTTGGTGCATGAACCTTACTTTCCTCTGTATTTCTGTAGACTTCGTAGTGGAGGGGTATAGGTGTGCACCACATAGGGTGGAAAACAAAGACAAATATCAGCGGATACCAGTTCTCATAGAGGATGGCTGGTGGATGATACAATGCTACTTAAATCCACACAAAGTGTATTTTAGTGTGCCTTTTGCTGAACAGCTGGGATTTCTAATCTGAAGGAGTTTCCAAATTTCAGCATTTTTGTTCTGATTCAGAAAAACTAATTTTTTTTTTTTTTTTTTTAATCTCACAAAAAGAAAATTCCATTGAAGAAGTCCTCCACTGGTTGGACAAATGTATGGTTTGGGAAAAATATGAAGATCTGTTTAAAAATTCCCTAATCAATTCACTTGATTTCACAGTGAATTTCATTTTATTTTAACATTATTTACTTTTGATTGTTTCATGAGTTTTTTAGCAAAGGACTTCTAATGTTATGACTTACTGTATGGAAAACTACTAGTTATCTAGGAAAAAATTGCAGTAATCAAAATATTAGGAAATGTTCACAGTTGTTAATAATGATGATTAAATAAAAATGTTTGCATTCTAGATGTTGGTGTCTTCTGTTGATTTGCAGTGAAGCAATTTGTTGCATTGATCAGAGAAAAGTAATCCTTAAGCATATATTTTAGGGTTTAATTCTTAAATTAAAATATGAGTTAGGGGAGAGATTATGAATAATGTGAGTGCATCTGGTGGCAGCAGTATACAATTTCTGAATATTTGCTTGCTACCATTCCCCCATAGCTAAGATGAAGTCATAAGTTCCTAGGCCATTTTTCATCCTGGACTTTTCAGGTAAACTCTATGAAAAAAATAATAATAAAAAATTGATAAATCCTCCATAGCTTCTAAGAGGGAAGAGCAGTAAAGAGCAGTAGAATGGCAAACATTCAAACATAGAATATGAACTAAAGAACTGATAAAATTTAGGCAGATGTTTGAGGGAAGTGGCTACTGTATTTATGTGACTCTATTAGAAAACATGGTGAACTCAGTGCTCATTAAATTGATTATTGTTTTTTATACACTTATGGTTGATGATCAACTCTGAAGCAGATTATACTCTGACAGACAAAGATAGTTTCTTAGTTTGCTACTGAAATGGCAATACTCTAATGCCAAGTGCTTCTCTCTACCTTGGATTACACATACAGTTTTCCTCAAGGGGAATAAGAGTTAATATAAATCATATTTAGAGACTTCAGACTATATTCGTGTAGGTATGGGCTATATTCACACACTTTAGGCTCAGAAACTTGGTAAACCAAGACCAAAAGCCTATACTCAATCTGGTACCAAGGGGTTGCCTCCTCTTTACTCCTAGCTTCCTGTTGGTTTTGTGCCTTCAGTTTCCAATGGCCATCTTCAAGCTGGCTTTTGGTTGTATGCAACATTTCTCATGAATTCTCAGCATGGCTGAGACTCATCTCATCTGGTTTCTGATGTTTGCAATACAGGCATTTATTTCCAGAGTCACCAGTGAGTTTTCTTACGGATGACAGAGAAAGCCATGCACTTAGTCTTATCCTGGCCAAAGATCTAAAGTATGTCAAGTATGTCAGATGGATAGTAGGGGAGCTGATTCCTCTAAGGTGACTGCCCTCTCTTTGCATGTCCATTACCCTGCTTTTAATGCATTTTTCCATGAATAACAAATGCAAACCACAGCAATATGCGTGCTACATGCCTGTCCCCCAGATCAGAGGTGGGTTGTATGGCCCCAGCTACTGAGCCTTGGATGATATGTCAAACTGTCAGATTTCACATTATTTGGGCTCTTTTCATATGTCTGATTCAATTTCTCATACATCAGGTAGAACAACTGTCCATAAATCCCCTGAGATTGGTGCTTGCTGCTAGATGCAGACCAGCAGGCTAGGTGAGAGGTGAAGTGAGACTGTGGTGCTTTGGGATCCCTCTAAAAGTGTCTCCAGTGACCACAAGGTATACACAGCTCTCACTGCCACTGTTTTCTTTACTTCACAGTGATAAGGACAGTGCTTGTAACCTGGGAGACCATCAGGAGTCATTTTCATTCTTTCAACTATGAATTCCAAAGTCAAGCATTTGTCATGCTGACATGTGAAGAATATGACCAAGAGGCACTCTGTAGTTATTATAGCTGTTGGCTTACCCCTGGGAGATGCAAAACTGCATTATTCATTTATTGGTTCTTTGGAGTAAGAGCTGTTTTCAAAATCAAAACTGAAACATAGGTTTGTGGTAACAATGCTGAGATTCCTGAGATAGTTCTGTGCTAATGCCCTGGCCTCCTCTCCGATAAACCTTGCTAAGGTGGCTTTTGGCCTCCAGCTGGCTGCCAAGTGGGCATCTATTCCAGCACCAGAGCTGAGCTGGAAAATGAACCTGGGGGCACAACTCAGTGCAGAGCCCTTGTGGAACGCAGAAGGAATCCAGGCATTTAATTCCCTGGTTGCTCTTTGGAAAATCCCTGCCTTGCTGCTCTCAGAAACTTCAGCACATAAGTTCGAGCAGCCAGCATAGCCAGTGAGTACTGGAACAGTTGGGAGCATGCACGCTCATGGAGATTTTCTCTTTGCAATCACTTGTCACATAGTGGAGATGCTGTTCCAGGGACCTGCTGTTTTCTTGGCAAATCCACAGTGAATGCCACAGCTCTCAGAACCTGGTTAAAAGAAACAACAGCAAAAAACCCACAGCCCTAATAATAATAGAAAGAGAGGGATACAATCAATGTAATGCAGCATAAAATGTTCCTGACCATCTTAGCAAGTATGGCATGTTGGGTTGTGATCCCTCCTAACGACACCCTAGCAGGGGGACAAAAGACACATTCCTCTGTGAGTCTTTTCCTCTCTGACCATGCACATGAGGCTGCTTCTACATCCCACAGGGACCTCCTGAGGGCAGTTCATAGTGTCTTGACATTGTATGAAGGATCAGTAGACTGTACACCTCCTGTCAGGATCTATCACAGATGTTGACAAGGAAGGAGGCAGGCACCTGACGTTAAGAAACACGTTCATGTAGGATGAACCCATGCTCCATATGTATGAACATTTAGCTCACAGGACTGAAGCTTGTCATAGAATCATAGAATCATAGAATGGTTGGGGTTGGAAGGGACCTTTAAAATCATCTAGTTCCAACCCCCTGCTGTAGGCAGGGATACCTCCCTCTGGACCAAGTTGCTCAAAGCCCCTTATGGACTGATAAATAATGTAATCTCCATACACCAAAGGAGGCAAGTGTAGTTAAAATATCCTGGGCAAAAATGAGATCTTTCTGCTCATGTCAACAACATTCTCCAGAACCACGGATACAATTTTTTTCAAACTTACATGGCTCCAGGATGTCTTAGATTTACTCTCAGCACCAGCTCCAGAGTATGAAACCTGCACCATACCTCATTAATGAAGGTAAGCCATCACTCATCCAGCTTCTGTATGGTTTGCATGGCTTCTAAAACAATTTCTCTAAAGAAAAAGAGACTCTTCTAGGAGCAAGCAACTCCAGTGTCAGCTGATTCTTAGCCAGCACACAAAGAGATGACTTCCAGCAGTGAGATGGGTCAAACTCAAAAATCCCCTAAATTTCCTGACCTAAATGAGACCAATCACATCATGGATGGGAATTATATCACCCTTAGCACCCCAAAATAACAATTATTGTTGTGTCTGGGACTAGTAAAGTAGCACAGCTATAGAAGCAGTCTTTATTTTCTACATAAATTATGATTGTCAGCATATGTTTCATAGCAGATATCTTATTTATTGAATAGAAAGGCTTCACAGCGAGCCTGGAGTATGACTTCACCAGATGGGAAAGCATTTTACCCTAATGAAGGCTAATGACTTGCTCAGCCAAGTCATTATCAGCGATATCTGTTTGCTACCAGGATGGGAGAGAATAGCCTTTGCTCACCAAAAGAGTCATCAGAATCTCTGGAGAGCCGAAGGCAGACACTAGCCTTGGGGCAGGAGCGTGGAAAATGTTTCCTGGGTAAATTAATACTGATAATCCCGAGAGTGAAGGGTAACTCGAACTTGAAGAGAAGCCCAGGGGACACAAGGAGAAGGAAGTAAATGATCTGAGATTTTCTTTTGGAAAAGAGCATTGAAGACATGAAGCTTAGTTAAAAAGTCGATCCCTAAGCGTGGATGATCAGCTCATTAGATGATAGTGAGAGTGACACAAGTCTTGTAGGAGCTGATCTCAAGATAAGTCACTAAGTGCTTGCGCTTTTTGTCTTCATTCCTTATCTCTAGGTTGTTTCAGTGTTTTGCCTGAGTTTAGGCTCTGTAAATAAGCACAAGTATCTTGCTATGTGTTAGGCTCTTGTTAAGGATGATGAGAATGTGTCTGAGGTACCTGGCAAACAGTGAGCTGTTCCCCAATGCCTGGCTGTTGTAATCCTTAACCTTAACACTGGTGCCCCATCTGTGTGCTGAGGGTCATTTCTCTGGGCATTTGGAAAGAACCAAGAGGGCTGCCCTGCATGAGAGCAGAGACTGCTTTAGGAATGAGGGGAAGGATCTGTCTGGAAGAAAAATTTTCCAATGACCTGCACTAACCAGAAAAGTGCATAGCTCTACATCAAGACAGTGGGACAGAGCATCCAAATTCCCAGGGACATTGAAATAGGCATATGTTAGCAAATAACATATTACATTTCAAGTAACAAGACTCCAGTAAAATGAGTAATCATGTAAAAGTAGAAGATTGGCTGATTTCCTCTCTCTATAGCAATTTTACAGACAGCTACTCTACATGATGCCATGTATTAGCTCATCAAGTTCATGACATCTTCAAGACAGGCACGACTTTCTAAGCCTGTGAGAACACATCTAAATAAAAATACTCTGATTTGCAGGCATGATGAATGCATGCAACGCACATGGAAATGCTCATGAAGAATCCAACAGTTTATACCTGTGTTGTTTGTGCACAGACACAGCCCGCTGTTGTACTGACATTGCAATCCCAGCCAGCTAGACTTCAGCCCAGTCCTAGTCCCTTTCCACCTCTTTTGGCAGGAACACATCAATACATGTCAAATCAAGTTGTTCCACATGATGTAACGCATGACAGTAAAGCTGCCTCATCCCAGCTATGGTACATATGTCTGGGATGAACGAGCGCTCTGTTCATCACATTCCCAGATGAGAGACTGGGAAAAGTCCTTGTTCAGAAAGCTAACTTACAGTTCTATAAAAATTAAAGTAAGAACAAAACCGAGAATTGCCAGTTCAGAGGAGCAAATCTGCAAGTCCTTCTATAATTTTACTATTAATAAATAGGATTGTAGCAAGGCAGCACCTGACTGTATAACCCAGTGATTTCTCCTACTCATGGCTACAGTATGAGTAGCAACTTGTGCTCAAAGGGCAAAGCAGGGGAGAGCCATCCCCTCATGCAGACATCTTCTTGTGACCCGGTGCACCTGTCTGTACTGTAGTTCTTGTGTATTTGTCCTGGCCAAAAATATGAAGAACTTAACATGATCCATTCTTAGCAAACCAAGCCATGCAAATCTAATGCTGTTCAGCGGCAATATTTAGTACAGTGACCTGAAAACCTAATCCCCATTCGTCAGTTCATTGTGTGTTGGTTAGGATTTTTTTCTCTGCTTATAATGCAGTTTCTTTAACCCAGGAGATGAATTGTTATGTGATTAAGGGACCTGCCTTGGAGACAGGAGATGAGACATTTGCCAGCTCTCTCATAGAGAGGTGATATGCAATTAACTGAATGATTTTAGCACCTCAGTGCTTCAGGTCTCTTATTTATTCAGAGGTAGCGTTTCCTTCTTCCTATCTCACAAGGGGTTGTGTAGAATCAGGGAACACCTGCAATCGCCTTTGATGATTTCAACTGCTATAGAACTCTAAGTATTAATGGACCTCTTTAACCCTGACTCAGTGGAATGAATGAAGGTATGAAGCGCGTGTTCCAGGCTCTAAGCTATACGTGAGGTCTATATTAAAGCCTTTGTGAAGGTCTTGCCTGCTTACATTCCCACAGCAGAGCCACTGATGGTTAATGAGCTTTTCTCTAGCATAGCTATCCTGACAAATACTGAGAGATGCCAGCTGCCTGCCCACATTTCTCCAGTGACCAGCCTCACCCCCAAAGCTTTTGGAAGTTTCCCCAAGACCTTTTGCAATTCATGGATGCTCACAGTGAAACTCCAGACCTAAACACAGCAGTACTTTGGAGAATAGGTTTCAAATCCACATCTGCAGAAAGTAACCAGTCTTGCCTTCTTCAGAAGCAACAGAAACACAGCACGAAGTTCAGCACTGCCTTCACTGCAGTGCAATTCATCACGGGAACACATGCAGCCTTGGTGTAACTAAGTGGGTGTGAGCGTCTGTGGCTCCTGGGCACCTGTTGGTTTCAATGTCAGAACCAGAAAAGTCTTATTAAAAGACATGCAGTAGTCCATTTATTTTGGTCGAGAGTTTTCACCCGTGCAATATCATTTGCCTGTGGGTGGCAGATAATACCAAATGGTTTCTTATCCATCCTTAGACTTTCAGCATTGCAGACCTCAGCTTTATCTTGCTTGTTTCCCAGCTCACCCTTTTGCACCAGAAAAAGTTTGCTTTATTTTTTGGTAATTAATCTTTTCTCTTGCCAGCAGTAGATGAAGTGCAGGACGTCCTAATTGGTATGTTGTTGTCTCTGACCACTATCCACCCTCATGGGGGCATTCCATCATTGTTAGGGCTGGGGTCTCAGTCTGAATCATTGAGACAGAGCTGCCTTATTATTTATTCTGAGAAGGAATGCAGCAGAAATCAATGAAATGAATGATTATTATTACCCAGAACTGACTTGAATTCAGATGCTGAATGATGTGACCAAATGAACTTTTAAGAAGACAGAGGTGCAGAATGGCTGAGTAACACTAAGTTACACTTAATAGCACACGTGTCACCTGGAAGTGAAAGTTGACTGTAACTAGTTTTTCACCACCTAGTAAGCAGAAAAAAATGTGACAAATTTTACTGACCAGTGAAATTCTCAGGATATAGGGTGGCTAATGCAGCATCTACATATTGAAAATATGTAAAGAGCAATGCTCAAGTCTTGAAGTACAGCCAAGAAGATAAGCCATATCCTGGGGAGGTCCTGTCCTGCAAGTCTTATTACAGCAAGCAAGCCTAAGAAACCAATATAAACTACTACACTAGATGGGAAAGTGAGCAGCTACATGGCCACTCCTCCATCACCTCTGAGCCTTGCCCTCTTTGTCTGGCACCATCTCAGTGACAACACATGACAACAAGGATCAACCATGCAAATGCTAAGGGGAAGAGAGATCCTGCCTTTAGCCTCTGTCTGCACAGCCCTGGCAAGTCTGGGCTGTCCTGAACCATCCAGAAGCACAACTGCCTGCACTGAGTAATTGTGTTTTGTTGTGGCTGTTATAAAACACATTGGAAACATGTGTGGCTAGAAGGGCACATTAAACTCCTGCGTCTCAGCATGCATTTCTTTTGCTCTGTTTTGTTTTGATTTTATAGGCCAAAGGAGGCATTTCAATGAGAAGCTGTGGCTCTCTCAGAGTTTCCTGTGTTCTTCAAGGGGCTACAGGCATGTCTATCAGGGAGGGAGAGCTTAGGGCTGCTGTGTGGCAAAGGGAGGGTGTTGGTGTAATTAAGTCACCTCAGATGGCAGCCCAGCTTAACATACTCTCTCTCCAAATTTGCACTTTTCCTTAGGAACACAATGCCTTAGAATAGAGAAGAAAGAAGGACCTTTTCCAGTAGCTTGTCAATATGGGGCTAATCTCTAGGGAAGCATTTGGTGTCAGGGCAATACCCGATGAGAAACAGCAGTCTTTCTTACAGCAGTGCGGGGATGTTTTATCTGTCAGAGTCACATTCCCATTGCTACTCATGGGACGAGTTCACTGCATTGCCCAGGCCTCGCAGCTATCTATCTGAGTGGGTTATCTCTTTGTAATTGGTAGAATTACTTAGGGCCTGATGCTGGATGAAGCCCATAGGAGCTGCCTGAGCTGACACAAGTGTTGCACGCTCTTTATGTGCCTCAAGATTTACAGGATCAGTCTCCAGATTTATGGACAGGACCCATTTCCCCTTTGTTGGGTTCCTCTTTGTGCAGCCCTGCAATCAGGAGTTGATCAAGGAAGGCAGTGCAATACATCAGGTTTCATTATCATCGTGGTTTTCAGTAAAGAATGAGAGCTGAGCAGTCTGGTTCTCACAGTTTTCAACTTTCCTTTGCCTTTGTGCATGAAGCAGTGTTTAAAATGTTGCTACCACTCTCCCCTGCAAATAAGAGAAGTCTGTGGCTCCAGCAGGAGGCATAAGGTATTTTGTTTATTCAGGGAAAGATAGCAATCGTGAAAGTTAGGCTAGATTTAAAAGCCTTGGACTTCATTAGGGAAATTGACTTCAGTTTAATAGGAAAGAGGGGGAAGGGTGGAGGGGGTGAAAAGAACAAGAAGGAAGTTTCAAACAGAAATGTTCCAAGACCTCTTATTATGAGTTTAGCTTTTGCCCGTTGAGCTTAAACAACTTTCCATTAACATTCCTTATTGAGTGCTGCAAATGGAAAAAGCAAATAAACATTAGTCTGTGGCCTGATGTGTTGTCAGTGATGCTGTTCATGATTTTTTATTTTTTATTATTTTGCTCTGTCAGTGAGAGGGAAGGTGCCAGCAGTGCTGCTAGTTGCCAGCCTGGTCAGATTCCATGCTGTTTCTTTGTACAAAGCAGGCACGAGAAAAAGGCTTCATCTCACCTTCATGCTGCCAAGAAAGGGACAGATGTGAGGGCTTAAAATGCACCCTACTAAAATCAGTGGTTGTCAAAGGTGAACTTTCTATCATCACTTCCTACATTACCTTTCCTAAGCTGGTCAATCTCTGTTTTAAAATGTCAGTGGGATATTCTGTAGTCTGCCATTCTCATCTAAAAACATCATGGCTGTAATGAGCAAAAATATCTCTTTAATTTCCTGTCTGCTCTTTATTGACCTACGTGTTCTCATGTCAGGATTCTCAATAGTGGTTCATCTCTCTTCTCTCCCTATCTTTTTTGCCCCCTCTTCATCCTCATTGGTTAGAAGTGCATAGACATCAGATACACAGCCTTTCAAGACTTCATATTGAACAAACTAAGGTCTCCTACTCCTTTCTTAAATGTCTCATTGCCATACCCAGCTCTCTAGCAGGATTCAGCAGAGTCATTTTCTTAAGTGCTTTACCCATTGTTCTCATAAATACTTTGATTCTTTATCTGTGTACATTCATCCAACCATTAACGTTGCTTTTTCTATTGATACATCTTCCTGTGCTTTGCTTTCCTCTTGCAGTCTGCTCATGATTGCATGCAAGAAAGACACTTCCAGTCTTACTCTTCATTTCTTTTTTCTTCACAGAAAAAAAAAAAAAAAAGAAAAGCTGACAGTGAGTGAAAGAAAGTTCTTATATGGAAAACATCAGTTTCTAAGAACAACCCATCCCTGGAGGTGTTAAAGGCCAGGTTGGGCAGGACCAAGGACAACCTGATACTGTGCCTCATTTAGCGATGGGCAACCTTGCCCATGACTTGGGGGCTGGCACTAAACAATCATTAATGCCTCTTTCAACCCAAGCCATTCCATGTGTCTATGAGATCTTTCTCAAGGGACATTTTGTTCTGAGCCACTTTTTCTTCAATCTCTTTTTTTGTCCTTGTGCAGAAGAATTCCACTATAGGCACTTGAGGGTGTTTGAGCTCTTTTCCACTGTGGCTGAACTATGACAGTCCTAAAACTCCAGGCAAAAAGGATTTTCAGCCTCATGTACTGGTCTTTCTAGTTTCATACAAGCTCTACCATAGGCTAAAACCTTTGCAAAACTCTTCTCACTAGACAGCTTTATTGAACAGCATCTATCTGATTAAATTCAGTGGAAAATGTGGGAGAAGCAGGGGAAAAGGTCATCCACTTCATCCTTATACTTCTTCTGTGTCAGGCTCTGTGTTCTTAAGAAAGGAGGACAAAGGGATACCTCTTGTCCAAGCAAAAGAGTGGGAACATCATGTCAGGGCTGAATGGAGTCAGCTACATGCTATAGTATTACTTGGATGCAGAACATATCCTACCATGGGGTGAGGCCAGCACACCTGGGGCCTGTATAAAAGTGAGTCATCAGGTCTCAGATGATCTTTCCATATGTCTTCTCAAATGTCGTCACACAGCTGATCCTATACAGGCCAGCACATATTTCTATACTGTTGTGATTTTCAGTCAGTTTTTAATTCTGAGGTAGGAATATGCTGTTGGTATCCTCTCTTGGGCTCACCCAGAACATTTCCCCTGATAAAACTCTTGCCTCAGATTCAGGACATAAGAAGCAAAGAACCAGTTAATCTCTGTGTTTTATTATTTTTCATTGTTTGTTTTGTTTTGTCTGTTTTTTTTTTTTTATATATATATAAACATAAATACATGTGCACCTTTGCTAGAAGTTATTATACTTTGCACTTGAAATATCTACTATGCTTCATATAGCAAAGTTTCAATTTGAGTTGCTTCTATCCAGTGGGGAACTATAACTACTTCTGGAATCATACTTCTTAATTGGAGGTGGGAATCTGCTCCAGATGTAATAATTTTGGCATGTGAATGTAGGTGTTTTCCTGAGAACAAGATTACAAAGCTGCCAATATACTTAGTGGATATTGGAGCTTGATTCAGTTGCTTAAGTGTAGGTGTTTGAAACTGTTTATGTTGCCAGAGGTCTTCTGAGACATCTGCAGTAAGCTTGTAGATAGACAGGACCTACAAGACAACCACATCTTTCTGGAAAAGCATCTTGAAAGTAGGTGGAATCCTAGTGGGCATCTCTGCTCTCTCTGGATGCCTACGTTTCAGTGACAGAATCAGAGTAAGAGAGTGCAGAGCTGTTCAGATGAGTTACACCAGGCAACTACACCTGGTTGTTGCGCTGATGACACCAGGAGCTCTGGCACCCATTTTCTAGCTCATATGTGCATCTTATTTGCACCTAAAAAACCCATGCCTGGAGCTGAATGTCAGTGTCGTGCTTAGTTTACAACAGAGGATTCTGAGGGGGTGGTTCAGAACACCCATTAAGTGGGCAAGGAATCTCTGCTGCTGAAATCAGATGCTTCCAGCAAGATGATATTTCTATGGGGGAGTTAATGAGAAGAGGAGGAAGATTGAGAAGAGGAGTGGAGCTTTTGTACAGGATCCTGGATTATTATAAAACAGCTGGTCATGACAAATATTTGTGAGCAGTGGATTGTAAGTCAGAGATACAGAAATATTGCAGCTAAAAGGCAGTATAGACACAGGTAAGCTGGAAAGTAAGATTTTGTGTTTTGTTTATTTATTTATTTATTTATTTATTTATTTCAAATTAGAAAGCTTTTATGAATTGTAGGAACTTATTTACAAAGATAGCTGATCTCAAGGTATGAATGTGTTTGGGATGAACAGAAAGTATCTTAGACTTTGATTTCAAGAAAAAGGAGAGGAAAAACAAGTAGAGGGGACTACAGACATAACAGGATGAATAATGTAATGGTGAAGGATCCTAGGAAGAAAAAAGGAACAGAGAAAGAAGAATGGAAAAATGGATACAAGGAAGCTCTCTTAAGAGGTGTGGGGTAAAAAGCAAGAATTTTCAAAGCTCCAAGTGAACTACAAGCTTCAAAATTTGTGAGAAAAGGATGAAGGGTTTGTTGGGTGTATCAAATTGAATAAATGAGGAAGTTGAGCATTATGAGGTGGAAATTCAAAATATCGAAATAACTTTGTTTCCAAAGCTAAGCAAATGAGTTGTCTTTTTTCAAGAATGCGGGAAGAAAAGCAATGGTTAATGAAAATGAAGTTATCTACATGGAACTTGGGTGCTTATGAAATGATGAACAGATAATCCCCATCACAGGGCTTTGAAAGAATTGACAAATTACACCAGGACTAGCAGTAAAACTTTTTAATAAAATTCCCAAGTTAGAGATGATATTATAGAAATGGAGAATAATAAAGTTAATACCTATGTTTTAGAATTGTGAAAAACATGACATGGGAAGCCGGAGGCTTGTTGATCTGGTCTTGATCCACTGCAGGTCTTAGAATGAAATAAATGGATGCGGGTAAGATGTAAATGATATAAATGCATCTTACCAGCCTAAACTGGCCTCTCCTTGATAGGATATTTCTTTTTCTGAGACAGAGAAAATTATAATAATAATACCTATCTGAAGTTAAGTTGGATATTTGAGAGAGAGATACACGGGCAATTATTTTGCGACTTGAAGCAGGGGATTAGCAGATGAAATGCTATAGAGAATGCTATAGAGATAACAATAAGATGAAAATTGGGTTAGCATTGGAAGTAGAGATATAATAAGGAAGACACTCTCTCTGATTTGGCTGGTGATTGAAATAATTTTGCCAATACTGAGGGGATTCAGAGTGTTTTATTGAAATGGGAAAGAATTCAAGAATACTTAGGCTCCAATAAGAGGGGTTTCTTAGAACCTTTCTGAAGTGAACAGTTTAGGGGAAAAAAAACCCAACTGGTAACTAGAAACTACTGAAGTGAAGAAGCCATGAAAAAGACAAATGTGATTTTAGAATTACTGAAAGATACATCCAACAAAATATTGAAAAGGAAGTATGCTATTATAAAAGACATCAGTGAAATTTTAAGTGCGGTATCTCGATTAGCTGTAAGAAAGAGATTTTTGGCCTAGTTAAAGACAGATGACTAGGATGTCTTACAGCACATTAGACTTGTTTGTTCAACCAAAGGTGGTGTCACTCACCCCAGTTTTCTTCACGTGACTCGAGTTTACCTCTCCACACACGTCCCATATCAGCACAAGCACTACTTTCTGAGAGCTGCTCACCTTTGTCCTGCCTTTGTTTTGTGCAGTTTTATATCCTGCTTATCGTCTGTGACCTGGCTGGGTAATGGTGATCATAGCTGTGGAGTGATTCTACAAGTAAACATCATAACTATAACTGCAGTGAAAGTTATTTTAAAAGTGTCCCTGCCTCCCTTATTCATTGCATTACAAGGGTGGGGGTGCAGATTACAGTACAACTGAGGCATGCAAGCAGCTCTGGGCTTGGCTATCACTTCAGGCGTTTGCCCTTCTCTTTTTTTCTTGCTTACCCATCATACCCTCATATTACACTGCGAGAGAAAAGAAAACTGACCTTGGCTCATCTTGCATACTGTTTGACTTAATGGCATGTCACCACAAAGCCATCCTAAAATCTTTGCTACCACAGCTTAGTGGGTGAATCTAAGTTGTGATATTGGTTCCTGAATGATTTCATAGTAAAAAAAAAGAGATGAAAGATGTTTCCAGGCTTTAGACCTTAAATTGAGATTCTTGAGACCAGTCTAGAAACAGCTATGAAATCACTGTAGATGAAATTAATGGCTGGCACAGAATTTGGTGTAAAGGTAGATTACAGGATATTAATCTACAGAAATCTGGCTCTCCCGATACACCAGGCTTCCTAAAACAATAAGTACTAGAACTGAAGCCAAGAGCAAAAGCTTAGCTCCAAGCAACACAGGCCCCACCTAAAAAATGGAGAACTATCTCTTGGAGCCTGAGATGAGTTCCCATTGCCAATGTGTGGTAAGGAGAGCTAAAAACATAATTCTTACTTGTATAAACAGGTGGGTGATGAGTAAGGAACATGATTTCCCCCTGGAGAAAGTATATCTAGTGCTGGCAGACATATTTTCAGAGTGGATGTCAAAAGGGAGAAGACAATAAAGCAATAAAAAATGACTTAAGAGCTGGGAAATATGCCTGCAAATGGCTGAAAGAGCTCACATTTGGTTAGTTTAGCAAAGAAAGGACTGGGAAGTGACTGTATTAGAACGTGCTATTGCATGGAGGGAAAATGCCCGGATAGTGGAAGGTGTTTCTATCTATATGTGATATGAGATCAAAGGAGATACTCAAAAAATGCAAGTCCCTGGCTCAGTTGCCAGAGTATATGGGTGACCTGGTGAATGCGGTACAAAGGTGGATTGACTATGTGATCTGTTGGTTCTTCAGGATCCTAAATTCCATGAATCTTTGAATGGTACTGCAAAGGTTTTTCTCATCCAGGGCTCCAATCCATCACCAGAAGACATAGCAAAAGTCTTCACAGAATCACAGAATCACAGAATGGCCAAAGTTGGAAGGGACCTCAAGGATCATGAATCTCCAAGCCACATGTAGGGCTACCAACCTCCACATTCAATACTAGACCAGGCTGCCAGGGCCCCATCCAGTCTGGCCTTAAACACCTCCAGGGATGGGACATCCACAACCTCTCTGGACAGCCTGTTCCAGCACCTCACCACTCTCTCTGTAAAGAACTTCCCCCTGACATCCAACCTAAATCTTCCCTCCCTCAACTTAAAACCATTTCCCCTTGTCCTGCAGTTGTCAACCCCTTCAAAGAGTTGATTCCCCTCCTGTTTGTAGGCTCCATTTAGGTACAGCAAGGCTGCAATGAGGTCACCCTGCAGCCTTCTTTTCTCCAGGCTGAACAAGCCCAGCTCCCTCAGCCTGTCTTCATAGAGGTGCTCCAGTCCCTTGATCATCTCTGTGGCTCTCCTCTGGACCCTCTCCAACAGCTCTATGTCTTTCTTGTTCTGGGGGCTCCACACTTGGACGCAGTATTCCATATAGGGCCTCACAAGAGCAGAGTAGAGGGGAACAATCACCTCCCTGTCCCTGCTGGCCACCCCGTTTCTGATGGAGCCCAGGATACCATTTGCCTTCCAAGCCGCAAGGGCACACTGCTGGCTCATGTTAAGTTTTTCATCTATCAAGACCCCCAGGTCCTTCTCCACAGGGTTGCTCTGAAGGACCGCTCCTTCCAGTCTGTATGGATGCCTGGATTCCTCCGGCCCAAGTGCAAAACTCTGCACTTTGCCGTGTTGAACATCATCAGGTTCACCCGGGCCCACCTTTCTAGCCTGTCGAGGTCCCTCAGAATGGCATCCCTTCCTTCTACCGTGTCAACTGCACCACTCAGCTTGGTGTCGTCAGCAAACTTGCTGAGGGTGCACTCGATTCCATCATCTATGTCATTGATAAAAATGTCCCAAGACAGACCCCTGGGGGACACCGCTCGTTACTGGCCTCCACCTGGACACAGAGCCATCGATGACCACCCTCTGTCTGCAGCTGTAGGCCAAGGCCAGATGCAAAGGAAGCAATAACTGCTTAGAGAAGTATTAAATATCAGTAGTGGCCAGAAAATTATCTGTGCTTGTGGAGCTGTGAGATTCAGAACATAAAACATAGATCAGTGCTATTTTTCCAGCCAAGAAAGACTAAGAAAATCTCACTTCACCTGTGGCAACACTTGGAGGGACAGGTAAAGCGCTGGGACTCTGCTGACAAGACAGTGAGCAACTCTGAGAGAATTAGCCCTTCAGGTTAATTTTCTGGCAGGAAGATTACGACCAATCTCTTTTTACATTACCTTTGATCTGTGATTTTTTCTTTTTACCTTTTTCCTGAAGGCTTATGTCTCTGCTGCCATTTCCTCCATACCTTGTGGACTGTTGTGCTGCACTGCTGGAGAGATGTGCTTCCCCTCTTAGCCCTTGCACAAAGCCCGAAGGTCAAAGCAGTTATGAGCTCCTCACTGGGACTGATTTGCTAATTATCAACTTCAATTTCATGCACTGTTTTTATCCATTTAACTTCTTAAAGAAAGGCTTGCATGCCATATTTCAACGGAAAATTCCAGTTCACGCTCACCAGCTCCTCAAATCTCCTTTGCCGCAGGAGGGGAGATGTGTTTCTCAGAAGGCCGAGACCTTTTACATTTTCTGATAGGCATTACAGCACTGAGAGTACAGAGCATCTTTCACAGTTTTAAAAGCTATCTTAGGTTCCTCTGTTTACTTCAGGTACTTCTATCTACTACAATACATATGTGTCGCATCTTGTTTTACAGAAAAAGATGAAGATGTGAAGTAAGTGCATTTTTTTTCCATCAAAGCTCCACACCACAGTGGGACATGAAGGGAGAAGTGGCATGTTGCTTTTGCCTTGGTCAGTGGAGGAAGATGGATGTGGCTCTGGGCATCCTGGTCTAGTGGTTAGTGATCCTGCAGGGGGGGTTGAAACTAGATGATCATTCTGGTCCTTTTCAACCCAGGCAATTCTATGATTCTATGAAGATGACAATGGAGAATGCCGTCCGGAGGTCTCTCACTCTCCACAGCCATTGTAAGCTACTGTGTTCTTAAAAATGCATGCCAAATTTCTCTGAGTGTCAGAGGTAAGGTGGCAGTTCAGCCAAGGATGTGGGCAGAGACATTATTCAAAACCTAGTGCTAGCCCACCCAATGAATTGCACTAAAGTGACTTAAGATTTGCTTCTTCGGAGAGCATCTTTCTTAGCCCATCCATATGAGAGGGCAGATTAATAATGCTTTACCCCTGTTCTCTGGGTGCACAAAGGAAAGAATTCTGTATATTGTATACAGCACATTGTTGAACGTGACCTAAAATATTATGGATAGCCTCTGCATGTCAGTGATCACCATGTTGTCTGGCTGACCCCGATTTTCCTCCATTATGTCATCAGAATGATTATTTCCCTCCATTCTACCTCAAGATATATTTCAGATGTAGTCTATCCCAGCTGAAACAGCTCAGATTGATCTGTCAGCAAGCAGCCAGAAGATTTCACTACAGCAGAAGTTTAATTCTTAATATCGAGTACCTGAACTAACCCTTTCTTCATTTTTTTGCATAGTGCAGCCCCCCAAAATACCATCTTCCTCTATGTCCTTACCATAGCACTGTTGAAGGAGCTTTTGTCAACAATATCATTGCCTAATGATGGAAAGTTCTCCATCTCCTCATTCCCTGGGAATACAAGGTGACTCCAGTTGAAGATTGTCTGAACCAGTCCCATGCATGGTATTTCTTGAAATCAAGGACATGAAAGGACAAAGAGGTTCCTGGGCTCCCAAGTCTCACTAGTGGGAAAGATCAAGGAGCTCTGATCAGTGGTGCAGGTGCATCGGGAGACTGACATGTCCCAGTGCCCAGAGATCCACCTGGGATGAATCTGGCTGTGTCTGCACATGTGGCACAGTGGAGCTGCCTCTCCTTTGGTGGTCATACTGGGGGTTCTTCCCAAGGAAACTTCAAACAGAAACCATCGAGGACTTGGACTTTCCTGTCCCCCACTAAGAGAAAAGGGTCAGGAAGCACAGACAGATGAATTAGCTCAGTATCAAGGCCCCTGTGGTTTCTCATTTTTTAACAGAAACTCCAGACTCCGGAAGCTTTAGTAAAGCCTCCTATTTTGACATCATTTCAAAGCTGAAGTATGAGTCTTAGTGCTTACCTATTACCTAACTGCGCAAAAGTGCAATTTCATTTCTCTTAAAATTCAGACTAAACAGTTTCAAGCCTCCAGAGAATTTACCTAAGCTTTCCCAGGCTCTGAATTAATCATGTTTAAAAAATGTAAATAATTTTCACTAAAATGGCTTCCCACCATGTTGCCTGAAAGAGAGGTGTTACCATTACCAGAGGCAGCTGAAAGCAGAGGTGTAACTGCCTCTGGGTAATCACAGAATCATAGAATCACAAGGTTGGAAACTACCTACAAGATCATCTAGTCCAACCGTCCTCCCATCACCATTGCTACCACAAGCACTAAAACAAATCTCGTAGCTCCTCATCCAGATGCCTCTTGAACACTGTCAAGGACGGTGACTCCACCACCTCCCTGGGCAGCCATTCCAGAGCCTGACCACTCTCTGAAAGAAAAAAATTTCCTTATGTTTAACCTAAACCTCTGGTTCAACTTGCGGCCATTTCCTCAAGTCCTGTTTGTTGCCTGAGAGAAGAGGCCAAACTCCTCCTCATCACAATCTCCCTTCAGGCAGTTGTAGAGTGCAGTGAGGTCTCCCCTGAGCCTCCTCTCCTCCAAACTAAACAATCCCAGCTCCCTCAGCTGCTGCTCATAAGACTTGTGCTCCAGACCCCTCACCAGCTTTGTTGCCCTTCTCTGGACACGTTCCAGGGTCTCAATGTCTTTCTTGTAGTGAGGGGCCCAAAAGTGAACACAGTACTCAAGGTGACCTCTCTAGAATCCCACAGAGTGCCTTTCCCCTCCCCATTGAGTAATGTTGCTTGAGAGTCTATTGCTTCTCATGCTTCTGTGTATACTACTGAGGAATTGATGAATGAAAGGCAAAGTGTGATGAACTGCATTTGAAGGCTACGTCTGAAAACTGCAGTCAATCTGCCGTCTGCCACCTTCTGCCCAGATTTGCAGAGGGTTAATGAAACCAGAGTCAATCACAGCCATCCTCCAGAGTGGTGTGAGTGACTGTGTGCTGCAGTGCAGAGGCTATGGCCTGTGAGAGGAAGGGCTGAGGCTTTAACTGCCACCAGAAAACCTCCCAGCAAAAAAACACAAAAGGTGAGAGCTTAAACTCTCACACCAGTGACTCCCAGCCATGTCTCAATAAGGAAGGCAGATTGCCTGGCCAGCATGCTGTTCAGAGGTGATACTGAGTATTGATTTATTTCCAAGAAACCCTAATTACATTGTTCAAAGTCTTGGAAAAGAAGGGTGGCCTTGGACTTATCAGCAATATGAGACAAGGCAGTAGATAGCAAAAACACATCAGTGATCCTAAGCTGTTTTAATACATTTCTTGATGTGTTTCTCAGAAGACAATCATCAATAGATATGCTCTTTAAATCTAACTAACCAGCGCTGTATGCTGGCATCAGCTTGTTCCATTACCTCTCACATTGTTGAGGCTTTATGCTTCACTTATCTGAACAGATGAGCAGATAACCAGAGCATCCTTCAGATTTTTATGGTATTTTGAATTAGTGATGCAAATCTAATTTTGCTGAAACAGACCTAGACTCCATTACCGAAGGAGTAGTTTCTATTTGGATTAACAAGGCTGCATTGTGTCACTGCCTGATATAAGGTGCAAAAGTGCCCAATTTATCAGAGTATTAAATGTGAGAGCCTGTTGTGGTTTCTCTTGAGCCTACAGAATGAACATTTGCAGATCTGCAACTGAACACCCTTCATCAAACACCTCATTACCTTGGCAAAGAGAAAGGAAATAGAAACTTAAATACTTTGGGAATATACTAGTTATACATTAACCCATGGATCTTTAGCTTTAGGAACAGGACAAGTATCACAGTGTTTGTTTAATAGAAAATCAAACCAGTAAAAGATTATATTCCTGTCCTGTTTGGGACATTATGGCTGAAATGAATGTGAGGGAGGACAAATGATGCTGGAAAGGAGTTTGAGCAATGCCTGTGGCGGTGGTACCCAGGAGCGTTCCTGAGGTGTGTGCTCCCACGCCACATTGAAATGAGACACGGGCATGTGCCACCTGCCCCTCCAGGGTCCTGTGTCCCCAGAGAGTGTGTGGGCTGGAGAGAAGCCATAGCATATTCTAAAAAGTCTCTCATCTGTGCTTTCCATGGAATCTGATCCCAGAGTATCCCACACACCATCCCACTGGCCAACTTAAACAGAGCCCAAGAGATCAAGGTTTACTTTCTGGCTGAGTAAAAAGCTTTCTGGGTGACCTTGTAGAGTTACTTGATCCTTTGTGGCTGGTCTATCTTACATAAATCAATGTGGATAACTTTTATCTACTTGGCAAATGTGTTTGAGGTGGAATGAACACTGGAAATTACATCCTGATAATCCAATAGGAGGAAGCACCTAAGTACACAGGATCAGACTTGGGGTGACCAGCAAGAAATGGTTGCCAAAAATCAGCTGAGCAGCTGTCCCACCAAATGAAGATGATGAGTAGGATGACAAACTCCAATTGTGTGGCTCTATTGTATGCTGTAAAGCACTGTTGTGTTCAGGATTGATATACCTGCCACAACAGATAGCAAATAACAATGCAACGTACTGCTGTGTGCAAACTCAGAGCTGCTGTGCAAGATTTACCTTTCTGGAGAACTATAAACTTCAGTGAACTGTGTGTCTTTGTCTGTTGTTGTTTATGTGCCTATTGATTTATCTATCCATCCATCCAACCAAAAGTAACTCACAGCTGCAGACTTCTCAACTGCTGTACAAGTGTTCCCGTGTCCCTGTTTTGATTCTCCCAGGAGTTATTATTCTGGCACTTCACAAAGTTCCTTGTCAGTCTCTATAAAGTAAAGGACTTAATTGTGCAGAACAGATAGTTCTTTGCTGGTGGCACTCTGCCTATCAATTATGAAGATGGACAAAAATTACCGGCATTTTGGGGGTAAAGTTTGCAGCATCAGCTGTCAATTTTTCTTTCACTGAAGCAAAAGTCTCTGCATTTCGAAAATGTGTCATCTCTTGTCTGTACTTCTACTACATGTACCCACCCAGCTAAAGGGAAAAGTTACCACAGGATACAATACAGGACTATAAACAACAGGAAGGAAAAGAGTCTTCTTATTACAAAAGGGATGGGAGTGGGTATAGTTCAAAGCCCTTTGCTGCTTCCAGTGTACCCTACAGCAGGCTCTGTAACGGTGCATAAGGGACAGAGATTCCTGTTAATATCCAAATCATATTTTAAATCCCTTACATGTTCCTCAGCAGTGAGAAAAGATTTGAGCACCCCAGGGAACCCTGACCTGGAGGGTCCTTATAGTTGCATGAAAACACCTTAAGGAGGTGCAATTATTTTAGTGATGTCTCTGAAGCGGATCTGGGCAGGTTCAAGTGGATAACTGCATTTCTGTGCATGATTCAGGCATTTAAAACAAATATCAGTGTAATTTATGCGTATCCTGCTAATCTGAAGTTGGCATCCTGGCAGATCAGGCCTGAGGGTATGATTCACATGCTATTTGGGGAAGCCCTGTGCCGCTGACCAACCTATCCACAGTGAAACAGTCACCTCACAAATCATTCGCCATCCAGCACTGCAATTAACCTAAAATACACATGCAGATTGTTGCACACAGAAAGCACAGGCAGAGGTACAGCTGCCTAAAATCTGCTTTGGAGGAAGGCAGTAGGGTCAGCCTACTGAGAGAAGTGAGGCCTGGCACCTTGTTCTTGTCAGATCTTTGAGTGCTGGAAGATCTGCACGGTGGGAAGACATGCAGGACTTCTGTGCAGACAGCTACGTGTGGATGTTATTGCAGTACAGCAATCTGGGAGTTGTACGGGGTGCTGGAGCGTGCATGCTAGAAAATAATTAAAGGTGGCTGAGGGAAAGACACTTGGAATTGCTCATAACGCCTATGTGATTCCAAAGCAGTCAGAAGCGAATGTGTAAAAATTCCTCAGGCACTGAAAACAAATAGCCTCAGCCTTGCTTTCCTACAGTTTAGAAGCAGGCTTCCTGTGAGATAAACTGCTGTGGACCTCAGGATCTGATCCTGACTTCCTTATACCGCTGGGTTCTCAGTGCTGACTTGCAGAAGGGACCAACTCTGCTGCTGGGGCTCAGGAGCTTACAGCTGCGTTAATTAAGGCCTTCAGTGCTCAGGCTGCTCTCAATCAACTGTTCTGCTGACGGTGTAAATAGTAAGGCAGACTGGAAAGGCACCAAATTAGTTAAGTGCTTCCTGTGATTTGGGGATGACCTGTGATTTTTGCTCCAATGAGTAAACATGGCGTTCAGTAGGAGACTGAGAAACAAGGTTGCATCAAGACATTTGCCAAAGTCTTTTTAAAATCCCATTACAATTTTGGACTGAACAGCCAATTTAAATTCATCTGGTTTTGCCCATTGCTGATTTTATTTAAGCTGAATTACGTTCAAAAGATATTCAAGCGACATGCAAGCAATAAATGTGCAGATGGTGGGTGGGTAGATGGATAATTTATGACCTCGAGGAAGCTATACACCAACTTTACCAGTTGTAAATGATGTCCTATGTGTTTCAGACCTTTGACACTTTAAACTGTACTTAACATGTATGATGATTTAGCCCACAGAGCAGTTCCACCCTGAAATAAAGCATTTCCTTGATTAAAGGATTTCTTAAGGGAATATTTAAGGTATCGTGTAACAGCAAAGCCCCTTTTACTTAGCAAATAATTCCAGATTTCCAAAACTGTGCGAATTGAGATTGTACTGGCAATTCCATATCTGCTTCATAGGAACCATATTTCTCATTTCTAACAAGATTTTTAAAAGGTAATAATAAAATACTGGAAATGCAAACAGTGCATTGAATAAAAATATGCATGCTTTTCTTGGAAAATAAAAAGACCATAGAGGTAGTGGAACGTACTTTCAGGTATGTGAATGCATGCCATTATTTCATGGAAACCAGGATATGCAGATCTCAAGATGTTTTCTAGGCTGAGTGTTCCTGGACTTTAAGTTGTTTATCATTGATGATACACAAGCTGTTTCTGGAATGCTCATGAGGGAAGATCACCTATTTCTTGGGATAAACCCATCTGGTTAAGCAGTTGTGAGAAACCAGTAGGTAACATGGAATAATGCGTAACATTAAAGATGTTAGGAGTGTGGGAGGATGGTGGGAGTCTAGAAAGCATGGCATCAGAAACTTAATAATTGAGTAGATGACTGTGATGTCTGTGATAACAGAGAGAGAAAAGGCCAGAGGCAACACTTTTCTTGTTTGTGACGCTGTTGCAACATCAGCAAAACCAACGAAAGGAGATGAAGGCTGTATTACTTTACCCTTTTTCTTTTGAATATGTTTCCTGCTAACATTCTCCTTCTTAGAGCTTCAGATAGAAAACCGGTAGCAGGGGATTCAGACTGGTTTCTTCGTTAAGGAGTTGTATTCCTTCATTAATAAATTGTATTGTGTTTTCCTGCTCTGCTGGTGCACCAGTGAGCAACTGAGTGTGGTGGGTTTGGTCTCTGCACTGTGAGAAAAGAACAGGTCTCCTGTCCAGCACAGCTCTCTCTGATCTCCCTCATCTTTGCCCTAAGCTCCTTTGGGCTCTGCTTCAGTCATGTCAGCAGCCTCAATGCCTACACCTCTCAGGACTGGAAAACCAGCTCAGGTCAGCATGTTCTCCGATTTCTACCTGACCACAGTGACACCCGTTAAGAACATAATACTATCTTTCTTGTTTAAAAAAAAAAAAAAAAAAGAAAAGAAAACTGCTTTGATAACCAGCCTTAACTACTGAACGGTGTTTTCTGAATTTATTTTCTTTCAAAGAATTATAGAATCATAAAATCATTGGATTTGGAAGGGACCTGTAAAGGACATTTAGTCCAACTCACCTGCAATGCACAGGGACACCATAGCTACATCAGGTTGCTCCAAGGCTGGTCTAGCCTGACTTTGAATGTCTCCAGGGTCAGGGCATCCACCACCTCTTTGGGCAACCTGTTCCAGTGCTTTACTTTCAGGGGCTTTCAAGTATAAGCCTCAGTTTCACCTCTTCCGTTATACTCCCTCTCCATTCCCTAACCTTGATGCTTTCAGCCATTTCTAATTATTTGCCCTCTTAACATTTTCTGTTGCATCTCTGCTTACTGAAGTCTACTGTTCGAACAGCTGCATTTCCTAACTACTTTTCACAGACCATTTAGTATTAGTTTATGAGCCATAAGCTGCTGCACTGGCCTCTTCTCTCTGCTTTACCAAGAGCAAAATGTGACCCATTTGCACCTGAGACTGTGTGTTGCAGAACACCATGGGAACAGAGCTTTGTACATAATTGCTCTTGGTAAAGCAAGTGGAACAGTCTTATTTTCTGAATGTCATTTCCAGCCAGCTTCAGTGTCATGAAGGCTTTGCCTAATTTATGCTGCGCACCCATTTTTTTCACTCAGATCCACTTCAAAAAGTGCTGTTCACAGCAATCCCAGAATGTCAATGTAGAAACTGGAGCAGGCTTAGAGCATTTTTACACAAGGCAAATGAGCAGCAGCTCTGTCCCTGACTCGGTTGTGCTGGAAATGATGACCACTCTCTTGTCTTGTCCTCTCGATGATACAGCGAATGAGGAGGCAAAAAGCCAGCACCAGTCATAAGCCCATGCTCACTGTGCCCATCCTCAAGTGGCTGGCAGAGGTGAAACTGCTCCGCTCAACAGCTGCCCTGTTTCATCGTGCCAAGTAGAAATGGGTCCTACAGACAGCACAGGCAGGCTTTGCCTTGGCTATGTCCCTTTAAATCAAATCATTTGTAATTCAGTAAAAGCAAAGGATAAGTACAATGAAAGCCAGGAGTTCCTTTCAATATGGAAATGTTTCCCCAAGTGACTCAAATTAAATTTCATAAGAAGAAATCCATAGTTCCATGAAATTTATAGATGCATTATAAAAAAGTAGTATATTGCAGGTTACTTGATTTACTGTTGATTCTTTGGGCAGCAGTCAGCAGTGTAAAGGAGGAATGCGATTTGGAAATGCACTGGAGGGGATTCAGCAGTATGCTGGCAGCATCAAGTTTCATCCAATTTGAGGGGATTTTCACTCTCCTTGGATACTGTAACTAGTTGGCCTTACTATCAAATTACATTTTGCTGAATCTCCTGTAAATCTGAGAACTAGTGAAAATAAATGCAAATATAGAGACTTTTGCCTCCTTTGTGCTCCCATTATTCTGGCATAATTTGTTTCTTTTTTTACTGTCTCTTTTTTATGGATAGTGTATGTGGACAGAAGCTTCTGCTCTGTGGGAAGACACCAGGCCATCTGTGTGTGAAACATGAAGATTATGGACAAAAGGCCATTAAGAATGGGTGCGGGCCCAAGTTATGTCTACAAAAATGGTGCAGATACTTGAACAATTGCTCTTCCTTAATCCACATTAATGCATCCATTGCCCTGGAGTAGACTTGTACTGGTGAGACTGGGCAGAATGAGTAAGTGGCCATCTTCACTTATCCATGCAGACAAATCCTCCTCCGGCATCCTTTCATTTTCACAAGTGCCAAATTTTCTGCAAGCCCTGCAAACTAAGCCACACTCATGAAAGGTGGGCTGAATGCACCCTAACCACAAGCATCACCCTGTAACCAAAGAAACATGTGTCATTGTTTTCTCTCTTTCTCTGCTCTGCAGGTTTTGCAATAATGGTGTTTTGAGTCAATCTTTGGACCATCTCTCCTCTATTCCCAGAATTAGATTCATGAGCATCAGACTAGTTGATGGGAAGGAAATAATTGGTGAAGAAAGCATGGTTAATCTCACTGTTCTTTGGATCTTTCTGTTCTTTCTTCCACTTTTCCTTCCATCACTCAGATGGGAAAAATATTAGTGATCTGGAGGCGGCTGCAGCCACAGGAGTGCCTATCTTCTATTTCATCCCTACAGACTCCCCTAATGAACCTTGGATTTACCAGGGCTCTTTGCTGCCTTTACTCCATTAAAAAGCTGTCATCTGCCAACAGAATGAGAGAGAACCTGCACTTCAGAGTTCTAAAGCAAACTATCAGCTGGTTCTGATGGGCTATAAGCACACAGAAGCAAAGTACTAGGAAGGCTGTGAGAGGTGGTGAGACACGAAACCAGCAGTCTGCCTTTGCTAGAGAGGAAGGTTGACAACCATAGAGCTAGACAAGTCTTATCCCAGTAATCACATACAGCTGTGTTTGCTCAACATAGTGCACTAAAAACATGCAAAAGCAAGCCCTGGAGCCTGCCACAGAGATATCGATGAGCAGGCACTTGAAAATGCTGGGTGCTTGTTAATGTTTAACGAGCGAGTCCTCATCTGACTTCATGGCATTGAGCTTTATTTATCTAATCCCTAAATTCACCAAGGGAAAAGAACGCTCCCTATTAGCCTACGATAAATAAGTAAAGGGGAAGACCTGGCAGAGTCTTACTGAATTTATGCTGTTTAATAATAAAGGGGCCTGTTCTACACAGCCTTCCATTTATTAGATGAAGCAATATTTCACAGTGATTTAAGCAAATCCTCTTACTTTAAATACGATGGTGAAAGAGGTGAATTTTTTCTGTCCTGGGGTTTGCAACTGGATTTGAGAACTAACTTCATGTTACTGCTTCTGCCAGACTCATTTATTTAAGCTGGGAACAAGTGGGGAGGCATCATTTTGAGCCAGCATGAGTTTAATTTTAGACAGGACTTACAGTTCAAATGTGAGGCCAAATCATGCCTTAATGGAATATTTGTATGGGAAATTTGTAGCTTTTCTAGCTACTTTTTAATAACCAAGTACCTGTTCTGATCAGTGGAAAATACAGATTTATCCCTTCTCCTGAAAATAATTTCTGCAGAATTCTACTACTTTTTCTTCCAATTTAGGCAGCATGGCATATATATTGTCCATGTGAGATGACACAGTTATCCTGGCTGACCAAGGCGTTTCTTCCAAACCAAATTAGAAAACAGTTTCAACCAAGTCTACTGGAGTTGGATCCAAAATACCGTGTCCAGGTCTGAAATCTCCCATGGGTTCAGATTTTAGGATCTGTTTGAAGTCTCACTTTTACAGCCCAGTTCAGCCAAGTTGAGTGTCATAGCTGTTTGAAGCCAAGTATCATAAAACCCATGTCAAAAGCTGGTGAGAAGAACACCAGCTTCCCACAAATGGTCCTCTTTGGAAGTAGTCTGTGCTATCGGACAGGGTCCTCTGGAAGCAGGATGAATAAGCCTCATCCCAGACAGTGGGAGGATTCCTCATTCCTGATATCTGCCTTAACAGGGATTTCTAAAAGCCATTGCACTTAATGAAGATGGGGCTGCTATTTTTAGGCTACAGCTCTAAGAATTTGACTGGGTTTGTTTAATGCTGAACAGTCATTTCCTTTAGCAGTCTGTGCATGGTTTTACAATCTGACTGCCCATCCGTACCTCAGCTAACAGTTCTTTTTTCGGGTTCAGACTTTCATCTTTCCTAGTTGCCATGGTGATAGTGATACAAACACCTCCAAAGGATGAGCTACTTCCCTTGGAAGGGGAACGTCTCACTGTACAAGCAGGGACTGTAGAAATCTTTAATGTAATCCTGACCACATGGTAAGCTAGTTTGGTGGGTCCTAAAGCAGAAAACGCCATCTGGGGCCAAGGTCACATCAACTCCATCAAGGGAACATTTTATTTTATTTTCTTCCATTCTGAAGATCACGTTTTGTCTCTCACTGAGGCCAAATCAGCAGTATTACTTATGAAGAGTATTTTGCAATCTAAACAGCTATTTATAGAGTAAGTAAGTGGGATATTTGTGCCAAAATAAATTTCTCCTCAGATTCAGATCTAAACCACATTGACTGTATGTTTTCAGAAATGCTTTCCAGCCTTTTATTTTCCTGCTCATTCCATTTTCCACACAGAAGGATGAGCAAAACATCTCAGCCCCTCCAGAGAGAATGGATAGCTGTCAGCACACACTATGAATGCAATTCCACACTTGATGTGAAACTGAGGGAGACTGTGCAAAATATTTGTTCAAAGTATATGTAGATGATTGCCAGAGCCCAAAGAGAGCCCTGTTGTGGCTGAATCACAGAATGGCCAGGGTTGGAAGGGACCTCAAGGATCATGAATCTCCAACCCCCCTGCCACCTGACCCATGCTCAGGCTGCTTGAACTCTTTAAGAGCAGGTAAACACATAAAATAAAATGCTGGTCTTGAAAGCAGCTATAAGACGATGAAAAAAGATCTTGCCATGTCCCTGGATGAGAATAGCATGCCAGTATGCTGGATCACACGGAGCAACCTTCTCACCCATGGAGTATGCAGAGTTAAAAAGTCTCAAACTCTGCTTAGGAGTGGGGTTCTTCTGCTGCATTTGTATTATTTTTCTCTGGAAGGGAATTGTTAGACTACAGGTGTACCTGGAAAAAAATATGTTTACTGGAAATAAATATTCAGGTTGGAGTCAAAAGAAAAATCCTTGCAATATCAAGACAGGCAGCCTTCTCCACTGTAATTTAGAGTCAAACCAAGGATGCCATAACTTATTCAGCATCAAAGTGCTAAAGCAATGTGCTTTCAAATGCCTCCAGCTGCAGCCTCACCTATATTCCCTGCCCTATATTCTGGCACTGCAATTGGTGATGGAAGAGTCCAAAGGCAAACAGAAAGAGCAATGTTATTAGCATTCAGAAAATGTAAGAATAAACTTTGTTCCCTGAGGGAATGGTTTGAGTGACACAATGGAAAAAAGCCTGGAGGCATGTCTCCTTGCACCCTCTGTCTCTACTGCCAGTGTTAAGGCCCTCGCGTTTCCTGTACTGGGGAATTAAGCCCTCTCTGCACATTGCACATAAAGGGCATGTCTTGGTAAGATACTTCTGAACATATCTTTCTTAACCATGAATATGTACCAAGTCCATCTGGTGCTGTTCAGTTACATGGAATTAAGCTCACCCTGTGCCCAGTTATGCAGCAGATATTCTCATTTACATTTGTAGTTCTGAAATTTATACTTCTAAACAAACAAAAAAAATCTAATAAGTGAAATATTTATTTGATGTGAGCTTCAAGAAACAACAACAACAACAACAAAAGAAAAAACACTCTGAAACAATATTTTTGGATATATGCACATAGAAATGTAGACCACATACTGCTAGTATATTTACAACCTGTATTAATTCAGGACAAATGTGTAAGGCAAGAATGAAAAGGAAAGGTATAAACCCATGATAAGCAGAATGACTGCAAATGCTACTCAAAGGTTTAGAGTATTTTGAAAGTAAGTCTCAAGATAGCCACAGGAAAACTTCAGGTTAGCACTGAAGTATTTGTAAATCTTTTTTATTTGTGAAAATGGCAGTTAGAAGGCTTTTTTAAACTTACTTGGCAAAAGTTTAATAGCAGCAGCTGTTCAAACATGCTGCTGGACCTCTCTACACAAAAATACAACATCTACTGAATTTTTGGGTTGGCGTTCTATTTACAAGCAAATCCTGTTGCTTTTGCACTCCCTTCACAGACCACATTTTACAGAGGGTTAGATTTTTTGTTTTAAACAGCCTTTGGGATTTCTGTGAGGAAGAATGACAAGGCTGAAGTAGAAGAGCAAAATCAATGTACACTCTGCACTACAAATCTTTTAGTAACCACAAGTTTATAGAATCATAGAATGGTTTGGGTTGAAAAGGACCCTTAACATCATCTAGTTCCAACCCCCTGCTATAGGCAGGGACACCTCCCTCTAAACCAGGTTACTCAAAGCCCCATCCAGCCTGGCCTTCAATGCCTCCAGGGAGCCTCACTGGGCAACTTGTTCCAGTGTCTCACCACCCCCACAGTCAAGAATTTCTTCCTAATATCTAGTCTAAATCTACCCTTTTTCAGTTTAAAACTATTTCCCCTGGTCCTGTCACTACATGCCCTTACGAGAAGTTCCTCCCCAGCTTTCCAGTAGGCCCCCTTCAGGTACTGGAAGACCACTGTAAGGTCTCCTCGGAGCCTTCTCCACGTGGGGTCTCATGAGAGCAGAATAGGAGGGCAGAATCACCTCGACCTGCTGGTCACACTTCTCTTGATGGAACCCAGGATACGGTTGGCCTTCTGGGCTACAGTTCACTGTACGTAAGAAAGCTAATACAAAGGGTGCATGGTGCTTCAAGGCAGAGAAATAACTTTGGGTTCGCATGCAAGCAGATATTTGAGAGCTGTGTTACTACAGTATTTCTGCTGAATATACCCAGTTTAATCATACCAAAGGCCAACTTCATCCTCAGTACCTGCCCAGTGCTCCCCAGAAAGCAGCACCCATATTCTAAGGCCACATTTGCCCTTCTCCAATCGCCTCTCCTCTGCCATGGGTGACCACTAATTTTGAGTGGGTGAGAGGGCTGAGCCATCAGCACCCCATCTTTGATGCTCTCCTCACCCTCAGCTTTGCTAATAGGAATCACAAGGTACTGGAAGGTTGGTGGAAGCTAACTTGGATGAAATCATAGAATCACGGAATCATATAATGACTTGGATTGTAATGGACCTTGAATATCATCTATTTCCAATCTCTCTGCTGTGAGCAGAGTTGCCAGCCAGAAGCTCAGGCTGCCCAGGGCCCCATCCAACCTGGCCTTTAATGCCTCCAGGGATGGGACACCCACAGCTTCTCTGAGCATCCTGTGCCAGTGTCTCACTGTCCACTGAGTAAAGAGTTCTTCCTAACATCTAACCTAAAACTCTCCTCTTTTAGTTTAAAGCCCCTTGTCCTGTCACTACCAGACCATGTAAAAAAGTTGCTTCCCTTCCTGCTTATAAATTGCTCTCAAGTACTGGAAGGCCACAATGAGGTCCCCAGAGCCTTCTCTCCTCCAGGCTGAACAATCTCAACTCCCTCAGCCTTTCTTCACAAGAGAGATTCTCCAGCCCCCTGATCATTTTCGTGGATCTCCTATGGACCTATTCCAGCAGCTCTGCATGCCTCCTGTGCTGGGGGTTCTAGGCCTGGGTGCAGTATTCCAAATGGGTTCTCATAAGGGCAGGGAAGACAGTGACAATCACATCCCTTGCCCTGCTGCATCTTTTGATGCAGCCTGTGATACTGTCGGCCTTTCAGGCTGCAAATGCACACTTCTGGCTCATACTAGCTAGAACTATTTAGGTGTCTTAATGAGCCTTCTGGAACAGAGAGGATCTTTGTTTAATCAGCGACTGAAAAGGGTCCCGTGGCCTGTCTGATGCATCTGAATACTGAAATAGTTGTCACTTAGACTGTGCCCTTCACACTGCTTCTGGGATATACTGAAGCACACGAGACCATCATCTGCTTTAAAGTACTGCATTACCCACATTGGCTGGAAAGGAATCCAGGCTGTCCTGGAAAATTATCTCTGGGAATCAGCTGTTTTTTGCACATGTAAGTGATTGGAAATAATCACTTCTGATATTCACACATGTGTCTCACACAAATGCTGGCTTTGGTACAATTTTGTTCAGACCTTTAACTTTCTCCTCACTGAGCTGTGTGAACATGATGGGAGCATTTTGCACCTGCGGTGGCTAACACCAGGTGTATTGCAAATCAGCATCATGCAAAAATCCCTACAGGCACATTGCTGTTGCTCTTGGCTCCTCTAATTCTTACATTCTTTTTGCTACCCAACCGTACAGTGCAACCTCTTTGCTATCCAGCCATAATTTTTGTTATCCATCCATACCATCTCTACTGCCATATGCCAGGCACTCTATTTTTATCATACTCAGGGATCTTCCAGAGTTGAGCAGGGTTGCAGATTAGACCTACAGCCAGCTGCCTATTGCAGGAATCTGCTGGTTGGCAAGGAGCAGAGTGGGCAGAGCAATGATCCCTCCCTTGTGCAGCAGTCTTTGTGTCTTCTAGTTGGAAATGCTCTCTCCTACAGCCTCTTGTGCAATGGTCTGGGGAACAATCCAAGATGTCTTTTTAAGAGGTTTGGCTGGTTTTAAGTTGAAGGAGGGAAGATTTAGGTTGGATGTCAGGGTTCTTTACAGAGAGAATGGTGAGCTGCTGGAACAGGCTGCCCAGAGAGGTTGTGGATACCCCGTCCTTGGAGGTGTTCAAGGCCAGACTGGATGGGCCCCTGGGCAGCCTGGTCTAGTATTAAATGGGGAGGTTGGTGGCCCTGCGTGTGGCAGGGGGGCTGGAGATCCATGATCCGTGAGGTCCCTTCCAATCCAGGCCAGTCTGTGATTCTGTGATGTAGAGCTGCTCTTGTGCACACAAATGGAGGGCTCACACTCAGGCACCTCTCAGGGGACCCATGGAGTGAGATGAGATTTGAAGGAGATTCTGATTCTTGGACAAGTGTAACTAAGAAACAACCATCCTATTCCCCCATTTTCTGAAAGATGCCACAAAATCCACAAGATTACATCCAGCTATTACAACAATCACTAATGATGTAACCACATAAGGAATAACAGAAAAAAAAAATGAACTTAAGATGAATAGGAAGCTGAAATTCTTACTACAAAAAACAAAACAAAACAAAAACAAAAACAAAAACAAAAAAAAAACCAAGCCCCAGGAAAAGAATACATCAATAAACTTTGGAAAATGAAGATGAAACAAGTGAGACAGAGGTGTGCAAACCTCAGCGTTAATCAGTCTGTTGCTGAGAAACAGAGAATGCGTCTGGTCTAACTCCCACCAGACGTGAGTGGTAGGTTTCACAGAAGAAATGAAAGCACAGTAATAAGCAGCGTTATGTTTAAAAGTAAGTTTTCAGGTGGTATTAAAGTGAAGGCCTTGAATTGATTCCCCAAACATCATTTGTCCATCACCTCCACCTCCCCCACCATCACCTAAGATTTTTTTTTATTTGAAGAGCTGTCTGAGGTCCATTAAAATCATAGAATCATTAAGGCTGGGAAAGATCTCTAGTCCAACCATCAGCCCATCCCCACCATGCCCACTCACCATGTCCCTCAGTGCCACATCCACTCAGTTCCTGAACACCTCCAAGGATAGTGAATCCATCACCTCCCTGGGCAGCCACTGCCTCACCACTGATTTTTCCTAATATCCAACTTGTACCTACCTGAGCATAACTTGAGGCCATTACCTCTCATCTTATTGCTGTTATCTGGGAGAAGAGGCCAAACACCATCTCACCACAACCTCCTTTCAGGCAGTTGTAGAGAGCAACAATGTCTCCCCCTGAGCATCCTCTTTACTCTAGACTAAACAATCCTGGTTCCCTCAACTGCTCCCCATAAGGCTTGTGCTCCAGACCCTTCACAGCTTCATTAGGTTATCAGCATGGTGGCATGTGAGCATGGGCTAACTGCAAGCTTTCACATCCTTTTTTCATTCACACAAGTTTCAGCTCTTTTATGGAAAGAAGGAGCTTTATGCGTTATACATCCACGCATTTTCCCACCAAGATAGCCCCCTGCTCCCTCTCAGCTGTGTCTCAGCTCAGACATCTCAGAGAACAGCATCAGGGTAACCATGGTGACAACAGCCTTAAAATGGTTATAGTCACGATCGTTTAAAACAAACAGCTGTGTAAGTCAGGCCTAATCCTAATGTAATCCTACCAAGTCTGGCAACCTAAAAATAGAAAGACAGAGAAGGGAACAAAAAAACCCTCCATCCACCTACTTAGAATTCATTCTGCCTCATACAGTAGTGAATTTGTGCTGTGCAGCTAAATCTAAATTGTGCTTCTCCAGGGGATAGGGCCTTTGTGTCACAAGTTCATTGCTGTATTTTTAGACCCAGACACTGAAAGGTGGGGCCGGACTATAAACCTCATTGTACTTTGTTAGCAAACAGGAACTGAATGATACCTCACAGAGGTCAAGCTGAACTCGAATTCTCTGGAAGATTGGAGGGCTTTTTTATTTGTTTGCTTTCTTTTTCCCAGACAATATAACTTTCTCATTACCTTTATTCACAGAAAGTTTTTAATGACTCTTCATGTGGCTCTTAAGTTTGTCACGGTGTGGAGGGATTCAGAGACTATAAGTAACTTTCTGGAAGAGCATCAAGGTGGGGTTAAAAAGCCACTCTGCTATTTTAACATGGGACTTCTGCTTTTGCAAGCCCAAAGACATCCTTTGTGGGACAAGATGTCAATATCTGTGGTTACGCTTTTCGTTTGAAAAAAGGTACTGAGATAAATGGAAGAAATCGTGCAAGGTCTGCATGAGGAGTTTGTGTGCAAGACCAAGTTCCTCCCTGACACATCCTGGGAGGACAACCACATCTCTGGCTACCTAAGGAGCTGTGCTGATGAGAGGATATTGAGAAGAGAGTGCTTTCTTGTGCTTCCAGGGTCTCAACTTGAGCAGTGGAGATAGATCAGTGTTGTTGTGCACACTGCTTTTGATATCTGAATTAGGATCCAAGCCTGATCTAGTGGGTGGCAACCCTGCCCATGTCAGAGGGGTCAGAATCAGATGATCTTTAAGGTCCCTTTCAACCCAAGCCATTCTAGGATTGTGTACAACAGAGCATTCCCAAGGTCACCCATGATCAAGAACAAGTCACAGATGGACAACCAACTTCCTTGCTTCCAAACTGGCCTCAGCCCTACAAGGTGGGGGGAGAAGCAGCGTTTTCATGGTATATTTGTTTTCCCCCACAGGTCTGAAATGAAATGACCTCCTCAGAGTAAAGGAAACACTGGGATTGTAACAGAGGAATGACGAGGATGAGAAAACCCACTAGGCTTGTCATAGCTATTAGGTACTACTCACTGAGGAAAGCAAAGCTGATTTCACAGATATGCTTATATATTTCTACAGTCATGTAATGTAATAATCCCCCTTCTACCTTTCAACTCCATATTCCTTCTGTTCTCAACATACAAGAAGACCTTCAACTGCCCACGTGTGAAAAACAGCCACTGTGATGAGGTGTTGATAAGTTTGAAGCACTACCTGAGACTCTAATAGAAATGATTAATAGTGATAGATCACTCTCCGCACTCACTCAGATAACAGCGTCTCTCTTGGGATGGTTGACAATCCAATTGTGGTGGGATGCAAAGAGACCTAAAGCACATTTCATTAGTTATCCACTGGAGTACTCTGTCTCATCCTTTAAAAAAACACACATACAAATAAAAACCACCTGACAGGAAAAAGGAAAAGCGTGTGCAGTACTTGTCAGAAATCAGCACAGGCATAATTAAGGATAACAATGCAGAGGCAAATCAGAGCAACCTATTGGCATTTTCTTGTTTCATTGCACACAACAACATATTTGTCTCAAGAGACATTTTTGAAGGTGCAAAAGTTCACCTGCAGCCTGTTAATTCACTTTGAGACAGGTCTGCAATCACTTAATGGACTCTTCGTGTGCTGGCTGCTATGGTAACTGCTGCATCATGCTCTCCATAGAATTCTCTTGGAGGGTAGAGTAAACTACGAGAGCAAATCTCAGATGGGTTTGTTACTGGAATCAAAATCCCAGGGTGGATTTGCAGTTCTACACATGGCCTTGGCCCACTGAGCGCTCCTTTTATGGACATGTTTGTTCATTTGGCTTAATTTTAAACCCACTCCTTAAGCATTGTGTGTTCAAAAACACTTCTCAGAATTGAAGTCTTTTGGGTTTGGTATGGGTTGGAAGCACACGTGGAAAGCTTAAAAAAAAAAAGCAAAGAAAGGTCCTGAAAGATGAGACAAATAGTAAGGAGATGGGGTTAAATCATTCAGTCTATCTGGCCTGGTCATCAAGCTCAAAGCAAAACCCTCTTCAAAAACAAGCAAAAGAATGTCATCAGGAGATGGGAAAAATAACTATCAACTCTTAGAGAAGTCTAAAGCAATCAACAGTGAATACTCAAGTAAGTAGAACATAGAATCATAGAATCATAGAGTCATAGAACCGCAGAATGGTTTGAGTTGGAAGGGACCTTTAAAAGCCATCTGGAACAACTTCTCTGCAATGAATAGGGACACCTACAGCTTGATCAGGTGCTCAGAGCCCCATCCAGCCTGGCTCTGGATGTCTCCAGGAATGGGGCATCCACCATGTCTCTAGGCAACCTGTGTCACAGCCTAACCACTCTTACCATAAAAAATTGCTTCCTTATATCTGATCTAAATCTCCCCTCTTTTAGTTTGAAGCCATTTCCACTTGTCCTATCACAAAAGACCCTGCTGAAGAGTTTGTCCCTAGACAAAATACCAGAGACCTGATAGAAGAGATTTTTCATCCATCTCTTTGGTGTGAGATGAACAATGACATTCACTATCCCCAGGCTGATCAGCCTGCAGAGAGGGACAATGCTGGGTGTCAGGGACTTAAGCAGGATGGAGGATCTCTGTGAGTGGGAAGAGGGAAAATTCTGAGGGAAAGGAAAGGAAAAAGGCAGTGGGGAAAAGGAGGAGGGAAAAAGAAGAGACAGAGAAATGAAGATGAGTGTCGGTGATCCTCTGGAAGCTGACAAACATGCTCATGCAAGCGGATGGGTGAGCCTGGGCTGAAGTCAGACCAGCAGGACAGGGGTGATAACAGAGGATGTAGGTTCACATCTGGACAGGAAGCAAGCTGGAGATTTGGGAGGGGCCTCAAGATATGAAGCAGGACCCTCCCTCACAGAGTCATTTCTCATAGACAGGTACACACCTGTCCTGTTTGTCTTAAAGATCTCCAGCAGCAGATACTCCTGGGCCTCCCCAGACCTCCCACTCAGTGGTTCATCACATTTTTTACAAAGCTGGTATTGAACATCTCCTTTCTTTCCTGAATGCATGAGGTAAATAGACTATCTCTTTTTCTCAGCAGTGTTTGAAGACTATTTAGTCTATTCCACTTAGTTCTTTCCTAGAATTTCTGAAAATATAATGCCCAGGTATTCTAGATGATGCTTTACCAGTGAGCTTCAAAAGGATTATTTGATGCAGTTTGCAAAGTATATTCTCCTCAGGCTATATCAGTATGATGCCAACTTTTCTTTTTTTGCAGGAGCAGTGTAATCTTTTTGACTCATGGTCAGCTAGTAATCCAACATTATCTTCATTTCTTCTCTAGGACTGCTACTGACTTGTTTTCCCTTTTATAGTCAGGGAAGCTATATAAACGTGTTGTTATTATAGGTGATTATCTCAGTCTGAGCATGGTACCTACTGTACCTGCTGAATACCATTTGGATTTTTAGTTTAAGACCAGTTTTTCAGGTTATTTTGAGTTTTAACTCTTTCCTTCTAAACATTTGCCATCACTTAAGTCCCCAAAATTAACACATTCCTTCTGATCTTTGATCTACTTTATTAATGAAGGTACTCAATAGGTGTAGTTTAGGACAGACCCTTGCAAAGCCCCATCAAATGCACCCATTTAAAATGAATCTAAAGATAACTTCTTCCTGGAAAGCCAACAAAGTAAAAAGTGGGACTAGGTCAGTTAGAGTGGAAAATCTTCTGTTTGGAGTGGAGATGGTGTGCTAGACTTAAATAGCCAGGGAAATGGCCTGTAGTGGCATACTACTGCTTTAAGCCATAAGGGAAGAGGCAGAAATGAGTGAAAGGACTAATTGAATTGTTAGATTCCCAAAGCATGTGATAAAATCCATGAATCAAATCAATTACATTTTTCAATTATTGAAAAAATCAATATAACTGTCAACAATCTATTAAAGTTACATGTGGTGACTATTAGATCGGTCAAAAGGAAAACTACGTCTAGGAACAGGCAGACAATGCAGTCAGTGAAGCCATCACCAAATCTGAGAGATCTGTCAGGGGTGATAGTGCTGGGGAAGAGGTTCTTGCTGTTTCCCTGCATCTCCACCTGCAAACCGTTCCAGTTATGTCTATAGAGCAAGCTCAGGGAGCAGGCAGCATGAGTAAACATCCACAGGGGCTGAGAGCAGAAGGAGGAATGACTGCAAGTCATCTGATATTAGCTATCAGCAGGAAATGCCAGAGGGCTGCTTTTCTCTTCACTGTTACATCTCTGCAGTATGCCGTGTATGAAAGCAAGGCTTTCAGTGTGCAAAGCCCCAAGAAAGTTGAAAAATAGAGTGGTATACCTCACAAGCTGCCCTCTTCTTCCACCCCTCTCCCACTGGAGGCTCTGAGATCTGAAGGATATGCCTTGGGTTTGAACACTGGGCCTTACCTAAACCACGGTAGCCATCACTACCGTGGGGTGAGTTATTTAGGTTTTCCATCCTCTGCTCTGTACGATGACTTCTGAGGTGACAAGAGCTGCCCCATGTGGGTGGAAGGGATGGAGGACAGGGAGGGCTGGATCACCACTGCAAGGTCTTCATCATCAGAAGGGCATAAGGACAGGTCACCGGACAGACATTAAGATCATGGGTGGGGAAATGACCATTCGAGTGTCACCATAACATGCACCTGCTCCTGACTATCCCAGAGTGTATGACAAGTCAGCGAGGACAGACCTCATTCCCTTGGGCTTGGCCTTGTGCCCCTGTCATTGGTAGCAATTCACATACTCATCATTCACATGGGCTGTGCTCTGACACACACTGCCTAAAGTAGGAATCATAGAATCATAGGATGGCTTGGCTTGGAAGGGACCCCAAGGATCTTCAAGTTCCAATCCCCCTGCCACAGGAAGAGCCACCAGTCTCCAGATCTGGTACTAGACCAGGTTGCTCAGGGCCCCATCCAACCTGGTCTTGAACACCTTCAGGGATGGAGCATCCAAGGAAGTCCTTTCTAACAGTATGGCTGTTTGGGCTTCAGTCAGCTCCCGAGGCACCAGAGCAATCTGGGCAAGGAGCAACTCTTCCCCAGCCAGTTGGCACTGCCATGCTCCTGGAAGCTTGCAGCCAAACCAAAGTCTCTATCAGAGACCTTGAACTTTCTGTCATCCACTGTCCTCCAAAATAAAGGGCATACGTAATAACACAAACAAACAAGGCCTGAGCTTTCTCTTTCTGTGCTTTAGGCTTTACCTCAATGTACCAAAAATAAAGAAACAAATTAGCTTGAATCATCAGTTTTTCAAGATACCTGAGCACTGTTTTCTGCAAGAAAAATACGAGCCTGAAACCATCTGTTATTTCCTGTGAAATATCTCCCCTGTCCAACAGGGCTGACTGCTGCACTTCTTACTTCCTTTACACAAACAGGGAAAAATTAGGCAGCTCATGGCCACCCGTGCTTTCAGCTCTCCTTACTGATCTCTATAGCTTCCTCACAAAACTCTGCCAGAAAGGCAGTGTAGCTGGCTGCAGGCTGTTCTCATTAATCCCCCTTAGCTAACAAGATGTAGAATGGAAAATTGCAAAGCAGGAAGGCCAGCAAATTGTGTTGAAGCAGCCTTTTAGGAAATGTGAGCGAGATATTTTTTGCATCACGCCCACGTCGATGAGCAGTTGTTTCTAGTGGGTTGCTTTTTACCAGTCTAAAGCACACAGATATTTGTATGCATGTAAGGCCATTTATAACATCTTTGAAAGGGCAGTTCCTTCCTATTCTCCCGCAGCTTTTTGATAAGACTTCATTGCACTCAAAACATCATTAACTAGCTGGGTGCTGATCCTTCTTGCTTCTGTCTTATTTACACTGTTTGTGTTTCATTGGAGCTAATAAAAGGCAACATGGCAATGCTGTAAGAAGAAGTGAAGCTATGTCATTGCTGATGCATTTCTCAGTGCATCCTGGAGCATGCTCCTGCATCCAAAACACAAGAGGGATGGGAGGCCACATTTTCCTCTCCTTTCCCCTTAGCCAGGAGGAAACCATGAGGAAACCATGATACAGGCAGGCAGGAGATGTGTCTGTGCTGCTGCTTTGCAGAGGTGGAGGAGGATGAGACCCCTTGGTAGGCACTTCCATGGGTGTTGTGCCCTTCTGACTTGAGGGAAAGGAGACTCTCCTGTCTCCATAGCATGGGGAGCACAAGCTGAGCTCTGGCTCCACTTCATGGGATCACAGAATGGCTGAGGCTGGCATGGACCCCTGTTCAGAGCCACATACAGCAGGTTGCCCAAGGCCATGTCCAGTTGGGTTCTAAATACCTCCAAAGCTGGAGACATCATGAACCTCACTGAGCAACCTGTGCCAGTGTTCAACCACTTTCATAGTTAAAAATAAAAAATATTATCCAAGGGAATTTCCTGTATTTCAGTTTGTACCCATCATTTCTTGCCCTGTCACTGGGCATTATTGAATAGAGCCTGTACTTTAATCCCCCCATTAGGTATTTATCCACATGGAGAAGATCCCCTTGAACCATTCCTTCCTCAGGCTGACCAGTCACAGCTCAGCCCTTCCTTTTATAAGATACGTTCTGATCTCCTCATCATCTTCATTGCTAATGAGGCAGCTGGCAACTGGCATTTCAGAGCTCTCTGTATTCTGCCTTCTAATCACCTCCTGTTTTGCCATAACCCCTCTGTCAGGCTGGAGGAGTCTTGCTGAAAATTGTTCGCGAGTTGGTAAGTGTTCAGAAGAGCTTGTAGCCCATCTACACAACACTTTCCTGATAGCGTGCCAAAGACAGATCATTCGACTTGCTTGCGGTTTTCCTCTCTTTGCCGAGCTCACAGGCTTAGCAGTCACAAAAATATGAAGCTGTTTTGTTTAGTTTTTGTTGTTGTTGTTGTTGTACTTTTTTGCTAAAGACATAGAAATCAGTGTTCATTTCTTTATTCTGGTTTTGGAAAGTGATGTTATCCTTAGCTGATCCTCTACTACCTACCTCCACCAGCAGGACAAGAAGGTGGGAGCTGACTCATTACATGCTTAGAAACTCCTAAGTTCCTCTTTGGAGCTTAAGCATTGCAATCACTGAGGCATCTAAGTCAGACAGTTCTCATATATAGCTTAGAAACAAGCAGTCAATCTTTCTACGCTTCATTTCAGAAGGGATATCAATATTCCTTCTCCTTCATCCTTCTTGCTTTTTTATTAGGGTGTACTTTCTGCAGAGCATCTGTCTTTTCCTGAGTGTTAGCTTAATAAAATAAATAAATCTGTGGTGATACGATATTACAGAATATGCGTGATATATAGATAGATATATAGATAGGTACATGCATGCATACACACATACATACATACATATACGGGTACTAGGAATGCTACTAGCTGAAATTTAGATTATTTTTTTCAAGCTATTTCAACTTTTTCAAACTATTCTTTTTAGAGGTCTACCAGTTTGTGGTTTTTTTTCATATTAAATTACTTCAGTGGTCTCCTGAATTTGTTGCCATCACAGAATAATGGTCAAGAATTAGGGAAGGAGCTTGGGGATTTTCCAGTTTTCCTGTAAATAATATCTGCATTGGTTGCAACATCATTCATGAATCCTGGTGTGCATGGAAAGGAGAGGGATGAAATTTCCAGAAGTCCAAACAAATTTAGGTCTTCTTTCCAGATCTTCTGAGAGGACACAGCTTCATGCCCTTCACGTGTCAAAGTTTTCAGATTAAAAAAAAAAAAAAGGTTTCTTAAATTGGCAAGTGGGGTAATTTTCTCAAAATATGTGCAATCAGACCCTGACAGATTTTCTCAAGCTTAGGAGAAAGAAGGAAACCAGAATGGTTATTTCATGTAGAAAGTAAATCCCTTACTAGTCAAACTTTCTGATGGGAAAGAAAATTATTATATAGACCTGGCCAAGGATCATCACATATTCCGTCAGAAATATTTCTGCGGGCAGAGACCACAAACCTACAGTACGAAGGGATAGATCAAGAGACCACCGTGTCCGCTGGAAGGATTACAGTCTGTTACTTTACAGAAATATGATGCTTTTCCAACCTATCTAAAGCTACAGCATTTCCGTAATCCACGTAATATACTGAAGAGTTATTAATTCTGAGTAAACACCAGTGGGCGTGACAGCCATGTGGCAAGTGCTTGACTCAGGCATCTTCCACAGCAGAACTTGAATTTCTCATATATATTTGTACTCCTCAGTGAGAACAACTAGCAAAGCTGGAACTTATTTGTCAAGGGCTCAGTGAGCTGTGTGAGGGTGACTAAACACTTGTCCCGACTGTAGCACCAGTCCTTGACTAATCCTTGACCAATCCTCTGTGCCTGAGGTTTCAGTTTTTCCGATTGCTTTGTTCTGAGGCATCATTCCCAGCAGGAGAAAAGTTGACTTTAGAATAATTCCCATAAATGAACTAAGATTTTACTATATTTGTTATGACGTAGGAATACAAATACGTGGGAAAAAATGGGAAAAGCTTGAATTTGCTACCTACATACAACTATACAAATATTATTAGAAGAACCGGGGGAACTGGGATTCTGGAGAAGAAGGGTCTCAGGGAAGACCTTATCACTCTCTACAACTGTCTGAAGAGAAGTTGTGGTGAAGTGTGGGTTGGCCTCTTCACCCAGGTAACAGAGATAGCACGAGAGGGAATGGCCTCAAGTTGCGCCAGGGGAGGTTCAGGTTGAAATGTTCAGATGAAATTTTTAAGAAAAATTTCATCTCTGAAAGAGCGGTGAAGCACTGGAGCAGGCTGCCCAGGAAAGTGGTTGAGGTGTTCAAGAACCATGTAGCTGTTGTACTGAGGGACGTGGTTTAGTGGGGAAATATTGGTGATAGGCGGATGGTTGGATTGGATGATCTTGGAAGTCTTTTCCAACCTTGGCAATTCAGTGATTCGATGATTCTATATCCTAGAGCCTCTCTATACTGACATGATGTGGCTTAGTTTCTGACAGGATGAACTGAATGTGTCCTCTCATTCTGCTGATCCAGGTCAGTGAATATTGCAGCATAAAGTGACCTACATGTTTAGTTGTTTTCAGGAGCTGGATCTTAGCTGTGAGACTGGAAATGCTCAGATGAGTCTGCTTTTATGAAGAGTAATATAAACAGAGAAGTTGGTGAAGAAGCCCAGAGATCTTTCAGTCTGAGTGAAACTTGGTATTAAATCACTCTTTGATGTCTTACTGCTTGCACACTGTGTCCACTCAAGCAAGGCAAAGTCTCTCTTCCTGGGGTATCTGTCATTCTTTAAGCTCTCTGATGTTATTTGGCTTTAACGATTAACTCCACTTATTGATATAGCTGTTTTGGTTTATTTCCTTTAAAAACAGGGGATTTTTTCTGACACTTCTTGGAATAGCAGCTCTCTGCTTAGTGAAGTGTAGGGTAATTTGTAGATCCCAACTAAAGCTCTGAGCTTTGACTGACCTTTCAGGCATTCCTCGCTTTACAAATAGCAGAATATGTGAGGTGTCTGTAGGCTCACCCCTTATTTTATAGTGTGAAGGGACATTCCCCTACCACAGCAGCAGGGGAACGTGCATAAACATAATTCTTGTTTTCTTGTGTGTGTTACAACAACTTATGATGATATATTTAGAGATGATGCAATAAAATATGAGCCAAATTCAGCTGTTACAGTGCACAAGGTGATTACTCTAAAGGAAATTAAACCCTGAAATTGAATTTCAGACCAAAAGAAGGAATTTTAAATGAAATAAGTCTTTGGCCTTTAAGCCAAAGGAAATTGGCTTAAAAAAAAAATGTGACCACTTACTATGAACTGTATAAGTCTGTGTTTTCAGATCATCACAGCTAAAATAACTCTACTAATAAATTTTATTTCATGTTATTAGTTCTGGTGTCGACTGATATCTTAAATTAGGATGCAGATCTTGAGTGAGTTTAATGTTAGCTAGCAACAGTTACTGATTTAGCTATGAGATTAACTGCAACTGTGAGGAACTACCTTTCAATAAGTAACTAGAATGAAGACTTGAGCTTTTGTCTGTGGATTGCTTTGCTCTTTTGCTCTAAGGTTTTTGATTGTACTCTTCTCTTAGAAGTACCAGCTAAAATAATTCTCATGTTGACAATTACTTATTTCTTTACAATGACTTTCAGCACACATCTGGAAATAATGGGGTTTAAAAACAGTAGGGGGGATGATACTACCTTTTGCTGACTATATTCTTCTTATGAATTCTTTGGTTTTGTTATGAGCTACAAGAAAACACTAAAATATGAATGCATTAAAGAAGCAGAATTCTGAATACATTCACATCCATAGATTTCTCTAGATTCCTGCTGCAGTATGGGAACTCGAAGAACACACTCAGCCTGAGCCATCAGACATCAGTAAGTTCCTCTGTTATGCAAGAAAATAATTGCAAAGCATGTTCATAAGATCATCATTATACAACTGAAGTGAAACTATGTTTGTGTTTGGGATGAATAATAATGGCTCAGTGTCCAGATAGAGATCAGTGACAAGTGGTGTCCCTCAGGGGTCTGTACTGGGACCAGTGCTCTTTAGTATCTTCATCAGTGACATCAACAGTGGGGTTGAGTGCACCCTCAGCAAGTTTGCTGATGACACCAAGCTGTGTGGTGTAGCTGACACACCCGAGGGATGGGATGCCATTCAGAGAAACCTACACAGGCTCAAGCAGTGGGCCCAGATGAACCTCATGAGGTTTTTCAAAGCCAAGTGCACCTGGGTTGTGACAACTCCTACCATAAATACAAGATGGAGAATGTAAGGATAGAGCATAGCCCTGATGAAAAAGACCTGGGGGTCCTGGTAGATGGCAAGCTGGACATGAGGCAGCAATGTGCCCTTGCAGCCCAGAAAGCCAAATGTATCCTGGGCTGCATCCAAAGCAGTGTGGCCAGCAGGGCGAGGGAGGTGATCCTGCCCCTCTGCTCTGCACTGGTGAGACCTCATGTGGAGTACTGTGTCCAGGTGTGCAGTTTCCAGTGCAGGAGAGAAATGGACCTGATGGAGTGCATCCAGAGGAGTGTCAAAAAAAGGATCCAAGGGATGGAACACCTCTCCTGTGAGGACGGGCTGAGAGAGCCGGGGCTGTTCAGCATGGAGAAGAGAAGGCTCTGGGGTGACCTGAGAGCAGTGTTTATACAATCTAAAAGAGGGGAGATTTAGATTGTATATAAGGAAGAAGTTTTCTATAATAAGGATGGTGAGACACTGGAACAGGTTGTCCAGAGAGGTGGTGAATGCCCTGTTTCTGGAGACATTCACTGTCAGGCTGGATGGGGCTCTGAGCATCTGATCTAGCTGTGGGTGTCCCTGTTCACTGCAGGGGAGCTGGACTACACCTTTAAAGCTCTCTTCCAAATCAAACGATTCTATGATTCTCTGATCATTTAAGCTGCCTTTAGAAACTGAAGCTCAAGATAATATCATATTTCAGCAACGTTCTGACACAAGCCCTGAAGGAAACTCAATTCTGCTTGGAGCTGGGGTCCAAGCATTTGGTGAATGTACAAGAGAGATGATTCCAAGCATTTTGTCTTTGCAATGACAACAATATATGCAAAGTAAGCAGATTTCTGTAATACAAATACTTCTATTTGAGCCTCCAGGCCTGTCCTACCTATTTTTCAGTAACTTCTAGCCTAAACTATATTGGGCCTCTGCAAAAGAATTTCCTGCTTCCACTCTTGCTTGAAGCAAAGAATATCTCTTTACAAAAAGCAATCCAATCTCAGTTTGGAAACTGTCAGTGATGGAAGAACAACCACAACCCTGGATAAATGTTTCCAATGGTTAATTATCTCAGTGGTTAAAAAATGTTCCTCACTTCTAGTCTGAATCTGCTTTGCTTCTGCTTTCATCCTCTGGATCTTATTATATCATTATCAGCTGTGTTAAAGAGACCATTTTCATATTTTCCTTATCCATATAGTCATTCATGTACAGGATACAATTTGTAAGGCCTTCACTTTTGAACAGTCACTGTATAATCTGATCGAATTCATTAGGCCCCTTTGCAGTCAACTCAGAGAGACAACCATCCCTCATCCATGCTTCTGTATGCTGACAAGCGTATCCACATTATTCTCATCTACACAGATGGACATTGCTACACGTTCCATCTCCTCTGAATTCAGTTCATTTATGTGAACCCTGTGCCTGGATGACTGCGTCTGTGACTCTGTCTGTGACCATGTATGCCACGCTGAGAACAGAACATTCATACAGTCATTGTCACTGGTAAGGCAATCATAACTTCGGGACCTTGTCTAGCTTCCTTGAAATACCAGATATATATGCCAGTTATCTGATTCTTGTGGCTGGCATGCAAGGCATTTAGTCAATACTCCTCCATCTCTTTGAGATTTTCTCATATCTATGCAAACTATTACTAGATTTTCTTTTCCAGATTGCTGGAAGTCATGTGATGATGTCAGACCTGCTGTTGTCTGTATGATAGCCACCTTTTTTCCTCATATGGGTGTCATAACCAAAGAAATGTTTGATGAAAAAAGGTAATCTGGTAAATTTCAGGCCAAGCTTACACTATTCCAGAAGATACAGCTGACTCTGCTCTTGAAGCAAGTAGTGTTTCCTCCAGTAGAGACATCACCCCACAGTTTCCCAAGACTCATTTTCCAAGAACATTAATAGCTACTGGAAGAAATTTCTTCTCTTCCAGTCCCTCTTTGGCCAGGTCACCAACCCAACCACCACCACCATCTATCCACCATCTATTCTTTATTGGGTAAGAAGGACTTGTCCGCTTCCATCTTTCAATTTTATTTATTTATTTATTTATTTATTTATTTATTTATTTTTTTGCTAAAGAGAAAAGATAGGTGTCTTTCCTCGATTCTACTAACAGGAATCATGCTGTCTTAGTTACACTTTTACAGATTCCCATCAGTTCCACCAGTCAGGTCAGTAAGCTACTGGATAGCCACAGTGAGGGTCAGTATGTTATGTTCAGAGAAGCACATTTTCACTTTTGAAAAAGTAAATTTTAAAAAGAGAAAAAGGCAACAAAAAATGGAACAATAGTACCACAATGAGAAGAAGTAAGTTGGTAATGAGAACTTGAAATTTCTACCATCTGTATTCGTAGAATGGTGTGAACCACTAGTAGTTTAAGTCTTCAAGATACAGTCCACACTGGGAAAAAATAAAAAAATTAAATAATCTCCAGCCCAGAAATGTTGAAAAAGATTAAAGTTTGAGTCCTTGTGCATAAGCATGGCAGGGTCTACAAAAAACTGGTGACATAATGTTTCATCCAGTTGTTAACAGCAAAGATTTCTTCTGTAGTGACAGTGCTGTAGGAGCAAGTGGCCCTTGAGAATCCACTGAAATTGTGCTGCTGTTTACAGGGAAAATCACCCTGAACCAGTGATTGTGTATGTGTTTAAATGCGTGATCACAGGCACAGTTCCCAATGGATATCACATTAGAAGAGTACTTTCATCACTGCTCATAGAAACACAGATGTGCCAAAAGCCATGATGCAGAGGGAACACGTCAAAGGCTAAGTGAGAACAGTTAATCCTTCACATTTTATCCAGTCTTTTCCGCTGAAATTGTCTGCAGGAATGCTGCCTACCACCAGCTGCAGCGGGGCATGTAGGTGAAAACTGTGGCTCTCACATCACCACAACTTAATCCATGAAAGCTACTGCTCCGTAACGGTAACCACCAGCACAGCTTGGATTTGCACTGCAGTTAGGTGCCACATTCAGATAGTACAGTTTGTGAACACAACTCAAACGCAGTGATGAACCTCATCCTCATTCCCCAAATGAGCATCGGTGCTTCTGCTTTGATGCCCACAGCATAGCAACCTTCCCAATGGCACCATGGTTTGGTGATGCCACCTGGTTCTGATGGCTCCCCAGAAGGGTTACAACAGAACACCTGGGTGATTCTGAGATTTCAGACTATAAAGTCCACCTAAACTAGGATAAGATGAGATTTTGGAGGAAAGGCTGAATACCTCCTTTAAACCAAAATCTCTTATATGTGATCTACGCTGCTTGAAACCGAAGGCAATGCATTAAGAAAAGGCTTCTCCCTCTCCACGTGCACCAGTCTGAGTTATGAGTCTGTCCTCTCCTCACAAGTGTATTTATACTTTATTTTCTTCGGAGCAGCCTCGTAGCTTATATGTATTTGCATGCGATGAAACTGGAAGAAGACTTTTTAAGATTTGTAAAGAATTAGGCCAGATAATGGCCATTGATTCAATGTAGTTTTCTAAGAAGCACTGAAAAATCTCAGTGTGTTTATGAGAAACTTCTCTCTAAGCCAGAAAACCTGCACAGAGCTACTGCCAGTGCTACTGTGGAAATAATAATACTGTAAGATTTCGAAATCATGTTTATAAGCAGGAGCCAGTACAGTTCAGAAAGCTCTAATGATTCACCAGTGCTGTTGTTACAGTTAATTTTCCCAGAAAAGTACGCTATTGCAACAATTCCTCTTTTTTTCTTTTTTCTTTTCTTTTCTTTTTTTTTTTTTTTTGTAATCGCAGTGTTTATTCCATTATCTGTTTGTTTTTACTGCTGAATCTTAATTTGGCACAGAGACTCGTGTGTCTAAAAAGGGTTTCTAAAAAGCCATCAGCATTCTGAAGCATACACAAATTGCCAGGGGATTTTATTTTTGGCTTTTGGAGTAACCTTGTGTTTTTGAATTTTTAACAGCAATGAGAAATTCTCTCTCAAATAGCAACATTCTGAAATGACGTTTCAGCTTCTGCGGCTTCAGTCCACTCTTTTATGATGTGGGAAATGCCCTGCCTCTGAACTGTGCAAGGGACACGTCATTCCCCACAGATCTTCTTTTTAGCAGAAAGGAGTAAACACCTCTGAGGTCTTGAGGATGTGTTTTTAAAAGTGCCCAGTGCTCTCAAGAATTGCGACAAAGCCAGCTGAGGAGTCAGCAGAGAGAAAACACCAGGTCAGGAGAGAGTTGAGAAGGGGCAGGATGAGAAATTTGGAGTAACAGCACGGAGCAAAGGAAAAATTTCAGCCTTATTCTCCAGCTACAGTGAAATTTGTTAGACTGCTGACTAAGCCTCTCGGGGAGAGCGTAGGAGTCCCAGAGGGTGAGTGGTAAACATGGGCCTGAACAAAACACTGGAAAATACACTGCTTGTCAGCAGCCTTCCCGTTACATGATGGAGATAAGATAGGTGGCCTGACCTGTCTCAAAAGGCATCTGTGAAGCACCTCTTGAGGCAGATCAAGAGCAGGAGGTGGGGGACAACCCTTCCTCTCCCTCTTGTTTCTCCAGTTCCTTCTGTCCTGCCCTCTTCCCTTCTCTGCTCCCAGTACTCCCTTCTTGCTCCCTTTCTACCCTCCCCCAAAAGACCCCCTCAAGCAGCTATCTGTGTGCATAGTAACCCTTTAAAAAGAAGCTTGATAGCATGCTGACAGTCTGGATTATCTTACTATGATGGGGATATTGTGATGGTAGAATCACAGAATTATTACACTTGGAAAAGACCTCTGAGATCATCTTGTCCAACCATCAGCCCATCTCCACCATGCTGACTAATTCATGTCCTTCAGTGCCACATCTACACAGTTCTTGAACACCTCCAGGAGTGGTGACTCCACCACCTCCCTGGGCAGCCTGTTCCAGTGCCTCACCACTCTTTGAGAGAAGAAATTGTTCCTATTCTCCAACTTGAACTCCCCTGGTGCAACTTAAACCCACTACCTTTTGTCATTTCACTAGTTACCTGGGAAAAGAGGTTGACCCCCCTCTGTATGTGGAGATCACAGCATACAGATTATAAAACTGCCACATTTTATGGTCTCCACCTGGGAGGTTTACTTGGGAGAAAATGGGGAAGGACCTTCTAGGGAAGGTCTTAACATCCTAGGATGGATGTAACACATGGATGCAGCATGCCTGACCCCTCCTCTCAGTGTATATCTGGATCTGTGTTCACGGATGTCACACAGGCCAGTTTTCAGTTTGTGGTGGATGTTTTCAGACATCCATCAGAAGTTTTGTTCCATGTAATGCAGACACCTGGAGAGCTTGGAATGAGGAAAGATTCACGAAAAACATCCTCCTTGCCCATAAAGAAGAAAGATACAGAGAAGAGCATTTTAAGAGTGACATCAAATTTTTTTCATTCAAAATTTCTCTGATCTTTCTGGCCATATTCCTCTGAAGAAATAAAGACATCTACATCTGGGCACCCTAGATCTCCCAGAATCACCAGGAAAGATAAGCACAACAGTAAGTGGTACGTATTATCTGAAATACTTTCAAAATTTGCAGCATATTCCTGTGCACTGACTCAATGGGGATCCAACAGTGATTAGTTCATATCTAAGTAACTCTATTGTAGTTAGTCAGGTGACATGGTTCTTTCTTCTGTGCCTTGGTATGCCCTGACATCACTCTTCACCAGGGCTGCAGGCAGTGAACCTTAACACTGCTCCAGCTTCAATTGTTTAATTTTCCTTTGCTTTTCAGTCTATTTTTGATTCATTCCTGAACTTTGTGACTTCTTCCATGGCACTCCCCATACGCAGAGCATTCCTCCAGTTGAGGTTTGACAAACATCCTGATTCTTAACACAGCTCAGAACACACCTGCTCTCCCAAACACTGAAGCTGTGGTAGCCTCACCCCAGCCAGGGCTGTTGTGGGGTGCACTGTTGCTATTGCCAACAGGACTTCCTCTTGCTCATATTTCACTCGTTCATTATTGCAAGGAGGTGCTAGATCCCATAAATAAAATAGTAAATTCACCTCCCTAGAGCCTGAAAGGCTAAGCCATTCCCTTGTATGGAGGTGAGGACACAGGGAAAGGGACAAAATAACTGTCTAATGGCTGTCACAGGGTGAATGATTTCTGCCAAAACAAGATTGTTCTTCATGGCCACTGAGGGTAGGACAAGAAGATGTACTAAATCTGCAGCAAAGGTTGGCTGTTAGGGAAAGATTTGTGAACAGGAAAGAGAGTGTGGAATGCCTGGTTTAGATGGTAGAGACAAATGTGCTGTTTTTTTAAGATTGGACTTGAAAAACATCTCACGTTGACATCAGAGCTAAACAGCAGAGCAATGGACTAAATGGTGATCCATGACCTATTACCCATGAGTTTTGTGTGTCCATGGGTAAGTACCCAAAAGTCCTGAATCACAAGGCAGGAACTCTATCTTGTTCCAAGGTCAAAGGGGGAAGGTTGGGGTTTGGTGATGTAGTTCTGTATCCTCGTTTAGGTCAAAACCCTCTAATTTCTAATGAAGTTGTTTAATTTTGTAGAGCTGGCAAAGCAAACTCCTGCTGAGGTTAACAATGCTTGAAATTCAAGAGTGAATAGAGAGTTGGCAAAAGCATCAAATTCAGGTGTATTTGTTTCTCCTAGTCATTGTTCCAGGAGACACTTGCAAATACATGTCTAATAGTGTTGGTTTATTTTTTAATTGTATCCCATTCCTATGCTCCAAAGAGCTATAGCAATCCAGTTCTGGGGCCCCCAATATAAAAAGAATAGGGAGCTGCTGGGGCAGGTCCAGAGGAGGGCCACAAAGATGAACAAGGGACTGCAGCACCTTTCCTACAAGGACAGGCTGAGAGAGCTGAACTGTTCAGCCTAGAGAAGAAAAGGATCTGGAGGACATTATAGTGGACTTCCAGTACCTGAAGGGGGCCTACAGGAAAGCTGGGGAGGGACTTTTTATAAGGGCAGGTAGTAACAGGATGAGGGGAAATGGTTTTAAACTGGCAGAAGGTAGATTTAGATTAGATATTAGGAATAAATTCTTTACTGTGAGGGTGGAGAGACACTGGAACAGGTTGCCCAGAGAGGCTGTGGATGCCCCCTTCCTGGAAGCATTCAAGGCCAGGCTGGATGGGACTTTGAGCAGCCTGGTCTGGTGGGAGGTGTCCCTGCCTATAACGGGGAGGTTGGAACTAAATGGTCCTTCCAACCAAACCATGATTTTATGATTCTTTGCTTCTATGATCATTTGAACAGGCTTGCAGGCAGACTGTAGAAATATCTGGTCTGACCTGGGAAATGCAGGTTTGAGATAAGTACAGGTGGTGAGATGTAATTCTTCAATGGCTTCTGCAGACTATCCCAAACATCATAACACCGTAGTTAAATTGTTAGTGGGGTCAACATTAGTTCAGTTTTATCTCCATGGTCTTAGGTTGCATCCATTAGAAATAAATAGTTTTATTCTGGTCCCACGTACCACTCTCATCAAAGGACTAAGATATTCCCATGTGCTTATGCAAAATTATTCTGACAAAAATTTAATGAGTATGTTTTCTGTGAAACTAGGAACTTGATGACATGAAGAAATCTTTCCCATTCTCCTTTATCTCCGGGGGCCTCCAAAACCTGTTGGATCTATCCACCCCATGAGGTAGATGACACAGCTCACACTTCCGGCTCCCTGCAGCCTCTAAGACCAGGTTACCTTTTTGAACATGCCCTAAATCCTTTACAGTGTATGCTCAACTTCCTTCTCGGAAACACCTTTTCTGAGTCACGTCCTTGCACTCAGATGGGATTTGGCCAGAGGCCACACTTGGAAACAAGAGCTGAGAAACACGCAAAGATACTGACCCAGCAAACATGCTTTAGCAGGGTCTGCACTTGTTCTGGCACCCTTGTAGCCCTGACAGATGATTACCAGATTACATTTTATTTTCTAGTCAGATATCTGGTTGTATAACTTCATGATTTTGTAGTGTTTAGGATGGGATGACTGTTTCTGCAAGGTAAGAGTTCAGATCCTCACACTGTCCTAGAGGGTTGTCTTGTTTGGAGGAAAGGCTACGGTCCTCACATGAAGGGAATGATGTTTGATGTCCTTCACATGATGTCAGTGCCTGACTGGACATGGGAGTCAGACTGCCACATGTCATAGCTGTCACTGCAGTTCCATGGTGGCTTGTGTGGCCCAGCCTGCATATCTGTACCAAGCCATGTCACTGCCTCCTGAGGTTACAGCAGGAGGAAATGCTGTGTATGCTTTCTTGCTGCAGTAACCACTCTGCCAAGAGGATCCCATTACCCCAAGGGGAATGAAAGCCTTGAGACTGGCTAGAAAGGTATGCTTTAGGTTAGACCAGTGGTATTTCCTTACGTGTTTGGAGCATACATGTTCTTGGAGAGGTCCAATCAAGCTCTTCAACATTGAATAAGACACAAACACTTGACACTGTGAGACATAAATACCCCAGGAACACAGTCTTTCACATCAGGTCTTTTGCATGGTGGACTGAGAATGAATAAGTAGAAAATGAACTTGTTTCTGACCCAACTTAGGTCAAATTGGTGGACCTGGGCTCATTCAAGTCATACTATAATGATGTGTTATCCCATCAATCCTGCCAGGACTGGAAGGGGGCACAGGAGAGCTGGAAGGAAAGGGGGAGGACTAGTCAAGGAGTTGGCTGAGCTAAGCAACTGGGGTGAGGTGGTGAATCCATGTGTCATTCCTTGAGCAATCGTGAGGCAACTCCCCAGGAAGCTGCCCTTCCCAAGCTGTAGCGTGTGTCTGTGCAATGAGCGTGGATTGCTGGTGGGGGTGAACTCCTTCTTAGGACCCATAAGATGACTCAGAGTTGACTCAGCCTTTTGTAGTCCTCCTTATTCAAGTGATAATAGGTGAAAGGGAGAAAAGATGAAGCCTGTTTGTATTCTATGTGACTCCTATTGTTGCTATAAACTGTAAACACTGCACAGGGGCATTTTTTATTCTTTTTTCTTTCTTTTATTTTTTGGGTAAACTTGACTTCTGGGTGAACACATTAAGCTATAAATCCAGTCTTTCATAGGAGAAAACAGCTTCATTTATAGCAGTCCATTAAGCAAAGAACATGCTCATTCTTTGTGGGGAGACCATTCTCCTGCCCACATGCTGAGGTATCTTGGAAGCAGTATGTAGTCCTTTGAGGACTAATTATTAATTTGAATTTATTGAGTGCTGACAGACATGCTTGGTGCTTTATGGTCACATAAGGGAACCCTTGTAGCTGCACTATTTCAAGAGAAAACTGCCATGAAAAGTGGAAACTCCTTTGGTTTAAGTAGAATGGAAGACACATATTCTGATTTTTTAAATGCTAGCTTCCACAACACTGACCAGCTTCTCTCTTGAATAAAACATTGATAAACACTGACGGAAGTAAACAGGGAATCTTTCCTCTGAAATCAACAAGGTAACATTTGTTGCACTGATTCTGTCCACCCAACTATACCTGAGGAACACAAAGTGGCCGGATACTAAGAAATCAAACTCAGTTTGTTTTCATCTGTATACCTATGAGATGAGTTAAGTTTGTTGTTCTGAAGCCATTTTGTGGGTTGCACATTTTCTTTGGTCCTCCATATTGTCTTCTCCCATCATCCTGTCCTGTCAAAGTGAATGGTTTCTTCTTTGAGTCTGTGGTTGCAAGGAAGGTGTAGTAATAGAGAAGAAAAATAATCCCAAATTGTTTTACTTGTAATTATACTTCCATCTCTTCCAGCAGTGAAGATGAGCAATTCAGCTAATGGAGAGACACGAGAATAAAAAATTCAATGTCTGGGCTTAACTCTGAAGAGATGAAGCAAAGGGGGCACGAGTAAATCCTATAGAGTCACACAGCATAACTGGAGGTCTGGAGGTATTTTTCTTCTTTAAAACAAAACTGCCTACTCTACATAAGTAGATATGTCTAGGGTTTCCAGATTGTCTGTTCACAAGACATTTATGGCAGCTTCCTGAAGCACAATCTCATCTAACTCATTACCTCATGATCACAACCTTGAGAATAACAACAACACTTAAATTGCAGTAAAGGTGAAGAGCAAACAGGCATGTTCCCTTCTTGTTGCTGCTGGTGGGAGAGATGAAACCCAAAAGGCTCGCATGCACTGGTGGTCCTTAAATCTTGTGAGTCAGAGACATGTGGGATGGAGTCCAGGAAATCGTCCTGCTAACCTTTTCCAAGTCCTTAAGCATTTGGTGTGTGATGGTGAAGGTGATAATGATTAAAAGAAAAATCTGTTGTTTTGGGAGGTGAAATTGCAAAGCACTGTTGTTTTTTCTCTCCTCTCCCACAGGTTAGATTACGCTATAGAGAAGGAATTTACCCAAAGGCAGATAATGCTTAAACCATTTAGAAATAATTAATAGACATTAGAGTCATTGCATACTACAGAAAACTGCGTCCTGAAAAACTAGACAATAACTTTCCTTGTTAGAGTAAAGGATGTTTGTTTAGGCCCAGCTGGTGCTTCCGACTACCTAATTACCCAGAAATGAGGTAACTGCTCTCAAGGAGGTCAAAAATGCATTCCTCTGAGTGCTGGGCAACACAAGCCATCAGGTTTCCACAAAATGTCATGCAGATATGTTGTTAAATTAGTTTTTCAGGTGGAGGCTGTGCTTAAACTTCATCTGCACTTTCTAAAAGGCCAAAATAGGTTTGAAATTTATCTACAGAATTGCTTTCTTCCTTCTGTAATGTTATGTGTTAAAGTGGCACTTCAGTGACAGCATATGTCTCCGCCCCAGGTTTATGAGGACCATCATCCTGGCCACAGCCAGCAACAGGACCTCCCCTGGTCACTCATAGGTGACCATCACTCCTCCTTGGGATCATTGAGGTGGCAGGAAAGACTGGATGCCCTCCAAGTACACAGCGCTTGGGTCAACTTCATAAACTAGAGAAGTCCTATATCCCCATTGCCACATCTCATGCTCATTTTGGCTGTCCTTTCTCCCAAGGCATGGGAAGTGCTCCTGCTTGGCTGTTGTCACTGCCTGCACCCAAGGGATGGTGCAGCTGACAGAAAGTGAAGCTAAGCCAGCCCCAGCTCCTCCACTTGTTAAACAGCATCACAGGGGAGGAAAAATTACATTTGCTTCCCTGGTTTTGCAGAGGAGGTTTGGAATCATCCCTTCACGGAGCACTTTGCTGATGGTGCCTTTTCCCATTCTGTGCTTCTCAGTACAGCTCTGACGCATGAGTCTGAGCTTGGTTTGAGGTGGGAATGGTCTGCCTGCTGAGCAGGAGTGTGTACGGGGGCTTAGCCATTCAGCAGCTGGAAGCCAGCTCTGGATTTGCCCCCGACATTTGCCAAATGTTCTGTTTGCTGGAAGATGATGAAAAACATTTCTGTGAGTTTGTGGCTGTCTAGTTCCTAGCAGCAGTTAATACAAGGAATGGGGGGAAACCCAAACCCCAAAAGCCTGGACAGTTTACAAACCTTCTCTGTAGCTTAAATAGAGGCTTGGTCTAATACTTCTAATTGGCTGGAGCAGCTCTTTCCATTTCCCAGATGGTTACTTAAGCACATGTAACTGCTCTCACTGCTATGCTGTTATTGTGCTGCTTTCCTTTCCTGCTGTCTGACACAGAGCAATGAAACTGCCCAGGTCTGACATTACACACCAGGATATTGTAGCCAGAGTATGAATGTAAAAGGCAATAAATACCCTGCTAATCTCTTCAGCAACACAGAAGCAATGGCAGCAATTCTTTACTCCACAGAACTAAAGCTGGTGCTTATTAAGACTTCTTTATTCTTAGAGTTCAAATTATTTCAGTTTTTAAATATATGAATGCATTTTTGTCCAAATGGTTTGCATCATTAGCTTTATCCTTAGACTGCTGGTCTGCAATTCCCATTGCCTATGACTCCAGCTTGTCACTTAGTGTTTCCCAATGACTGAAGTCTCTGCCTGTGAAATAAGATTGATACACTTCATTGAATTTCAGCTGATTAGAGTATTAGGCTCCTCGGTTTTAAAGGACTTCTGCTCCCCTATGGTATCCAACACAGCGAAGTCCAAGTTTGCTTTAAATCTTGGAGGGAAAATGGTATGGAGAGAATACTCCACAGAGCTCCCATAAATAAAAAGTTGTGCTCCCTTCACAAACAACATTTTACTGAACTGAGAATTTGCAGGATAGCTGCAACCCAGACAACTACAACACTGTATTATTTTCTCCATAGATCCATCTATGCCCCTTCCCTTCCTTTTTTCCTTCGCCTTTTTCTTTACCTTTCAATTTCCCTTCCCTTTTCTATTTTCTCTTCTTCCCCTTTCTATTCTCATTCCCATTCCCATTCCCATTCCAGCAAGGATGACACACTTCCTCTCATCACAATGATTTACTATCTTTCAACCTTTCTCACTGATTTCTCTCTCACATGTCCAAGGCATTTATTTTATTTAAACTTATGCTTACTTGAGAAATAAGAAAAAGCTTCCAGTTTATAGCAGGAACTGATACCAGGAGCTTATACTCTTCTTCCTTAGTATTTTAGCTTTCTTAAAAATTGATTAAATATCTTTTTCTATATTCCTGCACTGAGTTAGGCCTGTGTATGAGGTACTGCTACTACTGATACCTAGTAGTGAAGACATCTACTCTTGAGACATCAAGCTGCCTGTGTTCATTTTGGCTTGATGGTCTGCTTACACAGCTACCAATCCCCATTTCCCATCACCTCTTGAAAAGATGCTCTCTCTGAAAGATCTCTCCACACCTGAGCCACTGATCAGTGGTGTCTCACAGCATCCCACCTACTTTTAGAGCAGCTTTTACAATTACTGAAGAATATAAAACAATTATTTAAGAATATCACCTAGAGATCTGCCCCCAGGCAGGATTGTTATGAGCAGCAGTGGGTGTGGAAAGGTATGGACAGGTGCCCAGAGCAATAGACACTGCCCATTCCATGGTATGGAACTTTACCTCCGAACAACTGTAGAATCCTGAAAAACTAGTAGAATGTTTGGAAAAGGTTTGCTGTCACCCTGGCATCTTAAAGTCACAAATCACTGCAGTGTGCTGGGGCCTAGCCTATGCCTGTTGAGCTCTATTCAACACTCTATTCAGCATTCTCAAGGGGAAGAGAGACTGGATCTGATGATGATGCCACAGATCCTCCAACACCCGTGATAGACCCTAGAGATGATATATGGAATCAACTTGGATGTTAATACCAATTTCCAAGATCCAGAAAGCATGATATGTACAACACCTATATAGCAGAGATTTGTACAAAATGCACTACCATCATATGCCAACATTCTGGTAGGAATGAACTAGAAAAGTAATGAAAGACCAATGGTGATGAAGAGACCAGTGCTCTACTCTGACTCCTGATGTTGACAAATACCCCTTGGGAGTGGTTGCAGCAATGGAAACAGAACAACTGGCATTACAGAGGCAAACCCATCTGGGCCACTGCATTGTGGAAAGATATTGCTGCCTGACTAGAGAACAAAATTGTAAATCTATACATCATATAGATCCTCACATAGCCAAGAGTCATACCACTGGAGAGCATCAAAACAATGAGCAGATGGATATGGCCACTAGGATTGAAGTGGCTCAGGTATATTTGAACTAACAGCATCAGGGTGAATTATTTTTAGCTTGAAGGGCCCATGACACTTCAGGCTATCAAGGAAGAGATGCAACCTGTATATGGGCTCAGGGTCAAGGGATGGACTAGACAGTGGATGCTATTGCACAGGTTATTCATGAATGTGAAACTTGCCAAGCACATAAAACTTCTTTGGTATGGAGGACTATGGCTGAACAATAAATATGGAGAGACCTGGCAGGTGGATTATATATATACACAAATTTGCCATGGCAAACACCATGTGCTTACAATGATGAAGAAACCAACAAGATAGCTGGAAACATGTTTCATGCCTTATGCCACTGCCCAAAACACTATTCTGAGTCTCAAAAAGCAAGTTTTATGGTGAGTTGGCACCCCAGAAAAACTGAGTTCCACAATGGGACTCATCTTTGAAACAACCTCAAAAACACCCTGGCCAAAGAGCACGGCATTGATGGGTATGTCACAACCACTGTCATGTACTAGCCTCTAGGAAAATTGAATGATACAATGAATTGTTAAAGACTACAATGAGAGCAATAGGTGCCGGGGCATTCAAACATCAGGACTCACATTTAGCAAAAGGCAGCTGGTTAGTCCACAATGGAGATCTGCCAGTCAAGCTGGTCCTGCCCAGTCAAGCCTCCTGCATAGTGTAAAAGGGGATAAAGTCCTGATGGTGCACATAAAAGAACATGCTGGGCAAGACAGTCTGGGTCATTCCTGCCTCATGCAAAGGCAAGCCTATTCATGGCATTGCTTTTGCTCAGGGACCTGGATGCATGTGGTTGGTAATGCAGAAGGAAGGGGATGTCCATTGTGTACCTCAAAGTGATCTGATGCTGAGGCAGAACAATTTAAATCATCCCTCCTGTACTGAAAGACAGATGGAGGTTAAAGCTATGAACTAAATGAATACCACGGACAATTTAAATGGATTGCCCATAGACTATGTGTATATAAACAAATTTTTAAAAGATAGGTAATGGTAATTAGTTAGAATGTAGAAACTGTGGGACTTGCACATTATGTAAATGGTATGGAATAAAGGCTGAGTATTGTTTTAGTTTCAGCGATGTTGGAATTGTTTTCTTCACGGTATCTGATATGATTATGTGTTTTTGGTTCTAGGAGAAAAACAATATTGATAATGCTCCAATGTTTATAGTTGCTGGTAAGCAGTGTTGTACAGAGCCAAGGCCATCCTCAGCGAAGGGCTCAAGGAACTGGGAGAGAATAGAACAGCTGGCTTAAACTGGCCAAAGGGATATTCCATACCATATGATATCAAACAGAAAGAGGGTCTGGGAGTTAGTTTCTCTCTCCTCCTTTGATCAGGGGGTGAGCTGGGCATTGGCTGGGGGTGGTGGACAATTACTTGTTCATCACTTGTTATATACATTTATTTATATATAAATATATATAGTCATAGCTACTATCCTTTTCTCTCTCAGAAAATAGTTTTATCTCAATATATATCCGTATTTTTTTTATTCTCTCCCCCATCCCACTGAGAAGAGGGAAGCGAGCAAATGACTGTGTGGTGCTGAGCCACCTGCCAAGTTAAACCACAACAACAGGCAAAGTTTACTTCCCCACTGCTGGAGTCTGGGTCCTGCTCCCCATGCCTCCTGAAATGCTCTGGCATCCCCCTTCCCCAGCCCCACTGCAGCCCAGAGTTGGATCCTAGACTAAACACTCTCCTGGCCAAGGAAACAGCTGGGGTGTTCAGCATCTGCCACTTGGCTCTGCAGAGCAGGCATGTTTGTACGTGAACCCAGTGCTGGCTCGCCTTGCTGTGCCCCTCCTGCATGCTCGTGTTCATTCTGTTCTCCAGAGCTTTCAGAAATGGAAAACAAAGATTCAGGCTGTCGTGGATCCAGGCTGTCTTGGATCCAGGCATGGGAGCAAGACAGGATGATGTCTGTAAACATGCAGAAAATAATGGCATCATTTAACTTTCAGCAGAGGGCTTATTTATCTCTAAAGAGATTACACCAAGTGTTTCCATCCAGAGCTGAGCTATGGAGTAGATGCAAAACCACGACAGGAAACTTTTTATACACGAAAGGGGACTGTAAATTTCTGTTGTAAAGTTATGAATTGCACTCATTGTGGACAATAAGTCAGATGGTTCTGCTTTACATACTTTTGGAGTATAGATGTTTAAACACACTGGCAAAAGAAAGCGAGAAGCAGCAGGCTCCTTCTTGCAAGGTCCAGGTAGAACAGGGGGTTCAGCCACTCCAGACTGGAGAATGGTCTGAACTGGGCTTCACTGGCAGTGCAGATGCATGCTTGCCCCAGCCATAACGATGTCTCCAACCAGGTTAAAATGGGGAGTGCTGGTGAATAACCTTTAGGGTACAGAGCTTGATCCTCATCCCAATTTCTGAAAAATGAGCAAATGATAGATTGACCATGAGATGCTGGAAGTGCCCTAAACACGGGAACAGACCAAGAGAAATGCATTACAAGAACATCTTCCTCTATTCTCTAATATGGTGTCCACTGACACACAGAAGCATCATGATCTCATCTCTGGGCACTGGAGTCAATGTACATTTGTGAGAGATTCCTGAGACCAAGTCACCCAATCACTGTGTTTGAGATTGCAAAGAAGGAAAAATGAAAAATGTGATGTGATGGAAGGGTCCTATGGGTCAGGAAAACAATGAAACAAGAAAGGCAATTTCAATTTAAGGATGCAGTTTTTGTGAGTAAGGCTTAAAGTGTTAGTGCTAAGCAACAGCTTGAAGTTGCACCAAAGGAGGTTGAGGTTGAATATTAGGAAAAATCTCTTCCCAGAAAGAGTGGAGACGCATTGGAACAGGTGGTGGAATCACCATCCCCGGAGGTTTTTAAGACTGGTGTAGATGTGGCACTGAGGGACATGGTTAGTGAGCATGGTGAGCATGGCTCAATTGTTGTAATAGTTCATCTTAGAGGTCTTTTTCAACTCAATGATTCTGTGATTCCCACCTGGGACTGAGGGCTCTGCAGAGGTCTGCAGACATGCTTCAGCTGGGACTGTCTGGAGTCCTGGCAGACAGATGCCCCTTGCTAGTGATTTGAGTCTTAGCAGTTGTGAACTGTAGTGTGGGAACTGAAGGACCAGGAGGGAAAGTGAATCTTTTTAAAAGCCATATAAAGCAAAGTTGAGACTTTATATCATCTATTCCACCTTTGGTTTAATATTGCCATCTCTTCCCACATGCCTTTTTTAGTACAGGGCAAAATGAAGCTTTAACCTCCTCTCTTCTGCTCCAGTTACACTCTGCAGAGATTATGGACCATGACTCTTGCTTGTGCAGGTGCGAGGCAGTGCAGTAAAAGGGAAGTGACTTGGATGTTAGCACGGCTGTGATGTGCTTTGCTGTGAAAGCAGGATCCCAGCATACAGCGAGCTTCCCACTCCTTCCCAGTGGTTTGTCCTAGACTGACCTGGATGTAGCAAGTGAGAAAAACACTGGATGAGGTCTCACTTAATCCTAGGTTCTCTTTTAACTACCAACCAAGCCGCCTCTGTACCAGCATGTCACTTGGAGAGGATGTGGACAAATATATCTGTGCTGAGGAGTGGCAGAGGCTGTTGTCCGCTTTTAGAACTGCTGAGCTGCATGTTTTTCTAAGCTGGCTAATTATTATGGGCTCAAAACTAACGGCTGTGTTTAACTGACAAGGCAATATGCCCTTCACCCATCTCTTCAGATGTAAAGAGAAATATCTCTTTTGAGAAGCATGCTCGTTAACTCATTCCTCCCTATCTGATTTCATCTTTTCAATATCATCCTTTCCCTCTGCACTTCTCCCGTGATGGAGAACATCAAACAAATTCATACTGATTACAGTTGGATCTTCCTCCTTCATCCTGCTGAATTGCAAGGCTGAGTCTTCTGTGTCAGAAGTAGCAGATAGAACTATTATACCACTCTGGTATCACATGAGGAGTTGGAGAAAGGCAGCACCGTGATTATAGAATCATAGAATCATAGAATAACTTTGGTTGGAAAGGACCTTAAAGTTCATCCAATTCCAGCTCCCCACTAAAGGCAGGATTGTTAACCTCTAGGTCAGGCTGCCCAGGGCCTCATCCAATGTTCCCAAGGTGTTAGTGCTAGTGCAGCCATAAGAAAAGGCTGTTGGAAAAACTGAATGGTTTCAGATCCCTCTGTCCTTCTCCAGGGCAGCAAGAAGATCAAGAGGAGGCAATGATTCAACAAATCTCTTTTTGCATCCAAAGTGGTTAAGTTGAAAATTAATGACTTTGTTTTCAAATGGGAAGAAGGATAGAGATTTCTAGACAAATGTCATTCAGATCCATGTATCATGCAACACTATTGAATACAAATATTTATACCCAGAAGCTTCTATTGTTTCTTTTCCCAACAAGAAGAAATTAACACCTGACAAAAGCAGGTCGGGATCTAAAAGTAGATGCCCCATCCCTGGAGACATTCAATATCAGGCTGGACAGAGCTCTGAGCAACCTGACCTAGCCGTACGTGTTCCTGTGCACTGCAAAGTTGGACTAGATGACCTTTAAGGGTCCCCTCCAATTCAAATGATTCTATGATTTTCTGAGAAAGGAAAAAAGCGACATAGCAACGAATACACGCTGATATGAGTGTCAAATCTTGCTCTCAGTTTGAAGGGCTCCTGGCAAGGCTGGAAAATGTTTGTGTACTGTTCTGCAATATCACCATCTGCAAGGGTCTGCTTAGTGCTTGAAGAGATTCACTAGCTTTGCATTTCCTGACAGGAGTGACTCTATTTTGGCTCCCGGATTCAAGGACCAGGCTACCACTAGTTGTATTGCAGGAGGGCACTTCTCCATGCTAGAAGTTACAATAAGCTGCAGATTTTTAGAACTTCACAAGGTCAAGATGCCAGGATTTAAATCGTTGCAGCATGGAATTAGAGTCCTATTTTGGGCCACCAACATTTAAAAAGTTTGTGCCAAGCTAGCAATTGCCTGCATAATCATACCAATTTGAAAAAGAAAAGAAATAAGAGGCAGAAAAAGGATAAGGGAATAAGAGAGGGTTTGTTTGTTTGTTTGTTTTCTGTGAATAACATTATTACATATCAAAAAGAGATGACTTCAGGCATAATGACCCTTGTGACCGACTTCCCCAGATCACAGGATGCCAGTTTGTGATTTGAAGGCACCTACTATGTAGTGCAGGGAGCGATGTGAAAAAGCGCATGCTGTCCCCAGACTAAATAAGTGTCACTTTGTTTTCAAGCTAGAAAAGACAGAGAGAAAGAGGAAAAGGAAGGGAGGGAGAGAGAAAGGATGTCACAGATGAAAGCATGTTCTCAAGGGTCACACCAGAGTGTTCTTACCTCAGCAAATGCTTTGGCTTCACTTCATAACCGAATAATCCTGCTACCTGATACTGCCTGAGAAATAAAGTGTTCTTTAAAGCTTCTGCCCATTTCGCAGCACTGTAATAAAGTAGGTTGCAGCAAGTATCCTGCATGCCGTGCCTCCAAATGTACCAGTTAATTACTGAGCCCTTTAAACCTGCTAACAAGACAAGCCTTGTTCTTTCAACCTATTGCTTTTTGCCAAAAAAAAAAAAAAAAAAAAAGTCTGTTGGGCAAATAAATCTTTCCAGAGAAAACAGATTTGTTTCCAAATCAGTCAACTGTGCTGAACTGGAAAGGAAAAAATGTTATTTTTTCCAGGATGAAAGCAAAACAAGATCTCTCCCTGTTTACCCCGTCTCACCCATTTCTAAAGAAGGTCAGTTTAATTCCTTCATTACTTTTTCCCGCTGTCTTATTTATCTTGAAGTCTTCTACTCTTTTTCAGTTTTACTGGCAAAGCCCTGCCTCATTGGCCCAACACAGCAGTGCACTGTGCTTTGCTCTTCACAGCCATGTGAAGATGCTGAATAGTGCTGGGTGAACTGTGAGCATCCAGAGTTTTTCCTTTCTTCCTCGCTTTCTCCATGCTCCTGAAAAAAAAAAAAAAAAAAAAAAAAAAAAAGCCATAAATCTCAAGAGCTTATTGTTGATTTGGTTTTCTTTTGGCATGCTGTGCATTTTGGATGCTCCTAAGCCTGTGAGAGCAGTCACAAATTCAGCTTGCCCCAACCCTGTTATGCCACATTGGAGTGTACTGCTGATTGCACTCTTGTACCATAATCACTTTTTCATACTGATGAAAGTATTTCAGCCTGGGTCTGAACTGGGTAGGAGGGAATGACAGTAGAAATATAGAATCATAGTATCATTACAGTTGGAAAAGACCACTAAGATCATCTAGTTCAATCATCCACCCACCATTACTGCCATGCCTAATAAACCATGTCCTTCAATTCTACATCTTCATTTTTCTTGAAAATCTAAGGCAGTGTGGTGAGACAGAAGGAAAAAAGAAGAGATTTTCTGTCTTCCTAGTGGGAACTTTTAAGTTTTAACTCAGAGCTTTGGACAACTCCAGGGATAGGCTACATTACAATGGCATTAAGTAAGAGTCACCAGGTCTGCTTACACCAGTCAGCCAGCATGTGAGTTGTGTTCTGAATGCCAGTGTCAGATTGTAGAAGGCACACTTTTAATTCTTTTGTTAACAGTTATAGACTATAAGAAAGAATCAATAGAACAGAGTTGGGTCTCCAAGATGGCATCTTAACCTAAGATAAATGCACCCTCCTGAATTCTCAGGTTAGTGTTCTCTATGTGCTGGGTTTCTTACACCAGTTTGACCTCTCCTAGGCTCACGTACACACTACTGATTTTAGAGCATCAGTTTCAACAGAAGCACCTGAAGGGAGGTATACCTTACCTGCTGATATGCAGGTTTTAGTGCAAAGGCTCCTACACATGACAAAGTGCCCATGCCTTACCGTCAGTCTTTTTTACCACTGAATTACCTCATTCATGCCTCAGGCACTGAATGTTCAGACAGCTACAACAGCTTAGCTGGGATGCAGGGAACTGTGACCTGATGACTAAGCCCCATAACTTGATCAGGTGGACAAGTCTAGAGGCAAGCCACATTTATCCAGTGCACGCACACACCAAAGGAGGGGGAATAGCCACAATGGCCAAAGGTTCTGTGTGAAAGTCTGCAGTAGTGTACTGTACTCACAGATGGACTCACTTCTCAATTTTGCTTCTAGACTCAAGGTCATAGTCTGTTGTGCTGTTTTCACAGGGAACTATAGGATACAATATATGGCAGAGCAAACATGGTTCCCAAGCTCTGCCAGTGAAGTGAAAAGTATTTCACAACTTTAGTGCAATTCCAATCCATGTGCCAATGTTAAGTTCAGAAGCTCTTTCAAAACATGTCAGTTCTCCCTCATATTCCCCTTTGGTCACTAGAAAAATTGATCTTATACTCTCAAAACCATTTTGAAAATGCTGCTTCCCCCATCCTATCTCAGGCGCCCACCATTAGGATATCTGAACTGTCTGTAAATGCCAACAGATCTGTTCTGCTGAACATCATGAGAATGGATCCATGCTCCATTACTGACATTTTCAGTTCTCTAGCTCCCTCAGACTTCTGGGAGTTGTCATTTTGAGCCATTGTTAATACTAAAGAAAGCACCTTCAGAAAACAAATAAGTGGCTGTGAAAATCAGTACACTCCCATTGAAGTCAACATGACTTATGTGAGCGGGAGCAGATGGCACCTGCTTGTTCTTTATAACCAGTGTTTATTCGTTCACTCTAGATGATCCTAAAATCTTTACCTTGTCAGCCCTTCTTTGTACAGATCTAGTCTAGCCTGCATGAGAGCAACATTTGCCAGCTGTGCTGCCAAGAAATTACACTGTGCAAATAATTACCCTAGAGGAGGATAGCTTTGGCAGCAACTACCTGAGTGTTGAAGAAATGCAAGTAGTTGAAGGAGAGTGCTGCCATAAAGTGTCTGGGGGAACGTATTAGGGAGACATTCAGCAAATGTGACTGAGACCTCTGATTCTCTGCCAGCTGTCAGGTTTGGAATTACAGCCATAACAATTAGCCATGATTACTTCCCGATGTTGTTAAGTACAGTGCAAAGATCACCAGTTGGAATTGCTGCTTTCTGTAGTATGCGAGGGTGGTGTCACAGAGGAGTATCAGATCACAGGGACGAAGATTGGTGATGGATTGGAAGATGTGGATCAGTAGGGTAAATATTCACTGTTTATGCTTAGTAGGTCACCCTCCACACAGCTACTGGCAGTAGCTATTAAAAACACAGCCATTATTACATAGATAAATAAAGATAATGACATCTCTGAGTAGTGCTACAGAGGCTACAGAGTCATCTCATGACTGTGGTAGTCCAATTGGCAGCCCTGTAGTTCGACCTAGCTGATCTTATGCTATTCCTTGACCAAAAGCCTGAAGAAAACATATACCTTAATACGTGGCCAAAATGTTCAAATGTTAGTAAGTTATTGGGCTCTACCTAAGACTCTTGGCCACAATTAGAAGGTTGCCAGCTTAATGCCCTAAGATCTCACAAACAAAAGTGATGAGCAAATACCAGAACTGAAGACCTTCTATACGAACACCCTCCATGCCAGATAATCAAAAGAAGTGTTTCCAGCTGAGTTCCACTGGTGTTCATAGCTAAGTTTAAGATAGAGCAGTGTAAGCTGGCGACACTGTTTTGCTATTTTTTCTTTACTGCATTCAAGAGCAGCTTTTGACAGTCCACCTTAAAAATTTCCTCCATACACAATAGGTATTATGATTTATGTCAGGACTAAACAAAACATTTTAAGTCCTGCTGCAGCTATATTTTGGATTTCAGGCTTACATTGTCAGTGAATGTAGGCTGAAGGCTATTTACATTGAAGGAATATGATAACCTTGCCAAAGCCAGTTTTTCCCCCTTCACTTATATTCACACTCCTAACTTCTATCTCAAAGGCTTTCCTGAATACTTTGAAGAGTGGAGTGAAGGAAGGAGAGTGAGGGGTTTTCTGTGGAGAGATGGAACAGTTCAGCCAAACAGACTGGATGACTTACTGGTTCCTGTTGACATCGAGACCTGGTGGAATGTCAGTGGGTTCCCTTGGAGAAGTCAGGACTCCAGTCATGACTAATTGGACAAGTCTAAAGTGTAAGTTGAGGTGTTTAGGTCCAGGCTATTGTGGTCTTAAAAACAGTTGATGTATAGATAATTATTTTTGTTAAGAACCAGCCAAATGTTTTGCCATCAGTGACAAATTCAGAGCTTTCTTGCATGCTTGCACTCCAGTCATTGTATCCCAATCAGTGTTTAGTTCCTTCATTGGCTGCTGAACATCTCTTGTTCAAGGAGTCTGATATGGAGATTATAAATGATCATGGAAAGCAAAATCATTGTTCACCTCACCGACAGAACAAAAGCAGCTCTTACAATTAGACCTTGGTTAAATGCTTAAGGAAAGACGATTTCTGCCAGATCAAATGAATGCCCATGGAAACCAACCGTGGCAGAAATTGGTTTAGTTAAACATTGGAGCTAATCCACTCTGAAGTTCTTTTAGCCACGAATGTTTATTCAGCTTTAATTGTTTCATGAACACACAACAGTTTAAAGAAGGCCTTAGAACCTACATCAAGTCCATATGGTTCATTTAATACAATTTAATTTGACCACTTGAGAGGCATAAACATTCTTAACACGTGAATTAAAGGTGTCTCTGGAAGGCATTCAGCTTTTCACTAGATGTTGTTAAGAAGCAGACAGAAGCCAAAGAGAGGACTGTTATACAGAGTCGGTAATCTGATATTCTGCTATCATCTCCACGAAGTTCTTTTTCACAGGAAAAACACCTTAGACTTAGGATTCCTAGAAGAGGTGAGGTTTTTTTATATGAAAGAGTAGATGCTTTGTTCTTCTGTACTTAATAGAAGAAAAATCTTGTTGAAGTTTGCATAAGCTTTAGATATACAAGATCTGAAGTTATACTGCTCCCTTACAGGACAAAACCTGGTAAGACATTGTTCCCAGTGCTGCTAAGACTTTTGTGTGGTAGTGCAGTAATAGCAAGTATACAGCAAACACTTTGCATTTCTGTCTTCTCTGGAGACAGTGGAAATCAGTGGATAAAGAAATAACCCACAGATATTCCCTCAGCTAAATCACAAACAGTTTAATTCTGAAAATCCCAAGGTTTCACAAAGTGGAGGTGCCGAAAAGTAATCACATTTATAGGACGTGAAGCCACCTGTTGTCCAGTTTCATCCAGAGTTCTGGATCTGCTGAGGACAAAGGTCTTGTGGTGGGACAGCATCGTGGAGCAAAGCACACCTGGTACATTTGGCCTTGGGTAGATTTAGGCCTGAGAACAAACAGACAGACTAAAGCACATCTACAGTGTGTTTCAACCTAAGTGCTCACTCAACTGCTCCGAGTCGAACTCCCAGAAGTGCCTGTTCTTGTCCTTCTCCAATGATTAGTGGGAGTATCCAAGGGTAATTAGGTTACTGGTATAAGTGCCTCAGCAAGGGTTGAAAAACAGGATGACTCTGTGCCACAGTCCTCAAGAACGTTTATGCAAATCAGTGGTTGCCACTTTGAATTATTACTCAAAGAAGAAGGAGAAAAATGGGAAAGGAGAATAATTTGCCTTCTGAGATACTTAAGTATCTCAAATACTCAAAGAACATTTGTCAGATAGATATTTGAAAGGCAAAACTCAGCATAAATGGGACTGGGAGGGAGAAAAAAAGTAAAGTTCTCTTTGCCCTTGAAGGCAAGGTGCTGAGAATAAAGAAATCAAAGGGTAGTGCTCTCCTCTCCTGGTTTTGACAAGGGTGTTTTTTATGAGTAGAAAGACATGAATGTATAGGATCTTTCTATTGGTAGGTGAAAATGCCTATCTACAGTGCCTTTTTTTACTATGATCAATGTGTTAGCATTATCTTAGGTCTCAAAGGCCTTCACAAAGGAAAGCAGTTGGCTTACAGAAGAAACAAGAATAGCCAAAGGTATTTATCACTCCTTTAGGGTAGGCCTGCTCTATAAGTACTGATGAGACTGCAGGGAGTCTGTGCTTGCTGCTGTTAACTGAAAACTTATCTAAAACAAAAGCTCAGAGTTCAGTTCATGCTGCAAAAATTCAGATGAGAGTTTGAGCAGCTGGACCACCTTACAGCACAGGAGATCTTATTTCTTAAACACAGACATTCTGTGCCATTTTGGACCCGTGAGAGAATCTAAGTGGTCCCTGCAGCCTGTCAGACACTAATAAGGTATTATGTGCAACCTTTCCCTTTGGGAGAAACAGGTGAAAGCCATGTGGTATTTGTTTTGGCATCTCAGATAGCACTGCATGGGTAAGCTGTCCTCCTAGCCTCTGTCAGATGTCATCTATTGCTAAAAAATAGAAAGCAAGGATGGTTGCCAAGGACAAGCAGCACAAACTGCTGCCCATACTGCTTAGGGCTTGTCTTCTCTTGTTTATACTTCTTGGTCTTGGATCACTTCTGAAGCCTGTGTGGTCTCCATGTGATCCTGAGAGAGCAATACAGTTTGTCGTCTATTTCGGTAGGAAGTATGCAAGATGCCCTGATGGCTGCACCTCTGCTCACCTGTGTTAGATTTTTACAGAATGTCCCCAAATGTTTTTTGCATGACTGGAAGTATGCTGTTAGAAGATGAGTCTGAGGACATAAAAGCTGTTGGAATAGTGGTGGTGGACTGTTTTGGGTGGTGGGAGCCAAACCTGGTGAAGTCTTATCCATGCTGCATTTGGAAGGGATCTACAATATTTTTTTTTTATCTGGGATCAACACGTGTTTCACTATTGGTAAGCTGATACAGTCCATCCCTGACATCGTATGACATTTTTGCTTGAGATGGGTCACTGGCACAGCTGTCCAGATTTCTTATTGAAGTCAGCTTCACTGAAAAAACACTCGATTGTTGTTCTTCTCTCCCAATCAACTAAGCAAGAAAACAACAGAAACAGCAAAACAAAGTTGAAAAGTGTAGTTTAAGAGCTGCTGCTTTTTGAGGGCTTGGGATTTCCACTGCTTTTGGCTGGTCAGCAAAACCTGCTAAGCAGAAACAGAAGGCTGTGGCCCCTCCACACTGCTGTGGGTTTGGGTTGGAACACAGCACCTCAGTGTGCGTAACCCAAGCGTGAGAACAAGCCTCGCTGCCCTGCAAGCCCCGCCGAGCCTGCATGTTAATGCTTAATGTAATTCTTGGCCCGCTGTCATTTTGGCAGTGCTTTGAACTGCAGACCTCAATTTAATGCAATTATTAGCTGTAAGACGAATACCATGTAGGATACACCAGTCATCATATCGTAGACTGAAGGTCTGGATCATGAGATGTTACGTTGCCAGTCCTCATGCTCAGAGAATTAAACACTCCCCAAACTAGTCCAGGTGAAGTTTGCCCAAATTATACTAAATTGTCCAGTAACAGAAAGATCTTTAGTAGATCTGTAGGTCCCAGATCCACACGAATGACACAGTGAACCAGAACAACAGATCACAAGGTATTGATCTGAGAATCAGGAGAGTGAGGGACTTCATTTCAGTTCCCCTGCTGACCTGGTCTGGTGCCCTTCCAAGCTTCCTAACCATACAAAAGAAGAAAATATCACATTGGCTTTATCTGAAAAGCCACTTTGATGTAAAGCACATCTGTAGACTAAAGTCCCAAATAGTCATAGAATTTAATAATAATAATAGTAATCTAAAATAAGCAGAATCATTAAAATCAGGTACTAATTCATTTCAATATCCTTGGACCACCAAAGACCTGCCGATGAAATGATTTTCTTCTTTTGTAGAAGGAGCAATTTGTCAGATTTGTCCTTTCTCTCCAAAAGATTTGAGCTGAAGGTTGCTGAATAGTGAGAGTGACAATTTTTTGCTCCTTCGTGTTTTGTTTTCACCCTGTCTGTGTAGGACATTGACTACATGCCTCTTTCCCACAGTCAAGTTACTAAATTCTCTCTCTGATGAACAGCCCATAGCATACTGACTTCAGATAACCAAGACTTCAGGTAAGAGCTGATGAGCACAATGAGAGCATGGGTTCATCACACAAACTGTCCTTTGCCTGTCAAAATTGGAAGTTATGCACAGCCCTGGGGATCCTAGTGGTGTTTTTAGAAGGGAGGCTTGAAATGCATTCCTGACTCTTTTTGTATGTGTGCAAAAGACAATTACAAGGCATAATGAAGGCATTTGAATGCCAGGTTCTGGAGAGAAGACCTACAGAAACATTTGTATTTGCATGGCTTCATTTGTTTAATCTGAAATGTCCTTTGACTCAGTTCTCATGTCCTCCACTTCTCTGGCACACACAGAAAAATGGGGCTCTTGGGGGATTTCCATCTCCTCCGTGCAAGAATTTTGCTTCTGACACGTATGAGGAGTAAGAACAGAACTGTGGCAATAAATAAATATCAATGTGATTAAAAACAAATGTATGAAGAATTATTAATGATACACTTGAGAGAATGGAAGAGTGCTACGCCAGAAACACCACCAGGAACTGAGTGAATGTGAAGGGCTACACAGCCTGCAAAGGCAGCAAAAGGTGGCAAAAGTGATTTACTGTGCATGCAAAAAGGAATATTTGAGCCCACAGATGAATATTTCCTGTTTAATTAGTAGACTTGCTCTGAACTAGGAAGACAGACCAGACTCAGGACTGTGCACATAACATAGCTCTGACAGCTGGAACTGCCTTGGCCTTTTTTTCTTTTCATCATTTCCACTCCTTTCACAAACACCATTCCTGCTAAGCCAACAGCTCTTGGAGAAGTTTGGACAACCTGCAGTCCTTCTCTTCTTGCTTTGAAGGCATTACTGAAAAGACAGATGGAATGTCTGGAAGTCCAGAAAAACTGCTTTTTGTGCAGGGTAGGAGGCTGAGTGTGGCTCTTTCCCTAAAACACAGCTCTTTTTTGAGCGTTTTTCCCATTTTTGCCACTGACGCATTTGAAATGCAGCCACCACAAATGTAGGGCTTCACCCCAGTGAGTAATTATCCAATAGCTCCTATTCTGAGCGTTCATGTAACTGCGTGTAGACAGAGAAGGAAACAACTCATTTGCATACAGAGCAAATATTTTGTCATCACCTGCTGTTCATCCTAATGAGATTTTGCCAGACTCATTAGAGTGATTCCACGCTTCTTAATACCCACTGGGATTGCTTTATTATTTGATAGAGTCAACAGTTGGCATGTGCCATAGTGTCTTTGTATTCATCTCCCTCAAAACCTCTGAAAGCAGCTGAACAAAGGAAATGAATAACCAGTTCTGTTTCCTTCTCTCTCCCAAGATTTCTTAACGTTGACAACAGTGACTCCTAAACATCACTGCTAAAGGATCTCTTTATCAGCCTTCTCCCACAGGCTTCTGAAGGAAGTAGGTATCCATGTTCCCACATGGCTGAAAGGACCCTAAAGAGACCTGCTCCTGCTGAGGTCTGATGGGGATTTCTGTTTTTCAATTTTCCCTGCTGATTTTAAAAATTATATTTCTAAATATATCAGTGGTTTGTTTTGTTTGTTTGTTTTTTTTTCTCTCTCTTACTCTGTCAGAAAGAGTCATTCAAGCAACAGGAAAGAACCCTAACACTTGGAGGGAGAAGTGATGAAATTTAAAAAAAAATCAGCTGTTGGTGAGTTCACATCAATAAAAAGCTATTTGGGAAGATTTGGGCAATATTTTACATGGCACTTTTGCGTGTAGGCTTTCCATATATCCTGGTGATGGTGGACAGAGAGCTATCAACTGCAATGAAAATAAATGAAAACTTAGAGAGAAATATTTTTCTTTACTCTGTCAGCTGTAATAATCGGAGGTGTTCCAATGGTATTAACAGGATATAATTCATTTGGGCGTTACTTATAACAACATAAAGTTTTAAAAGATCTTGAAGTGTGATCTTTAAGCTGACAGTGTCACTTTAAACAAATCCTGTCTAGATGATTTTTGCTTTGGGAGTCTCCTTTTACAAACAGACCTTGCCAAGAGTCAAAGTAAACACTATGTTAATCTTAGATCAGACTTTAATTTCTCCAACTTCCTATCCCTTCCCCTTTCCTTTCTATTTCCTTTCAAGACAACAATGTTATAGACAATTCAAATTGGACATATCCATAGCTGAACAAAAAGCACTGACAGAGGACAATGAGAATAGCAATAAACTCAACATCATAATTATTTTCTCGTCACACCAGCAATTACAAAAGTGAAGAAGGAACAACTGAGTGCTCTTAACTCGATATTGATCATTTAATTTTCTCATGTCATGTAATATTAAACAGGGTAATGCTGCTACAGGGATCCCTGGCAACAATTAAGCACAGCTAAAGAAGTCAGACTCACTGCAGGCTTGAGGAAGGGGGATAGCTCATTATTTGCTCTGATGGTAATAATTATATGCTATGGAAATAGTAGAATTAATACATAGGCATGAATTCTTCATTTTAGTGACGTTCTTATCCGGCCTAGTTCCTTCCAGATTTCTATTAATGTGATATATACTCCTTACTTAGAACGAGGCCAAAATGTTGGTCTGTGTTTGGCATAGGCTGAAGAATTGTAGCTTCAGTCTAGTCTACATGGTGAAGAATGAACTTGGCAACAGGTTAACTTGTGAGCTTTGAAACTCATATGCTTTTCATTCATGCTGTGTGCTGTAGACTCTTCATAGCTAACGCAGAAGAGCTGAGGTTGAGATCTTTGCTGATGGGCTGCTTTTAACCTTGATTTATTTATTGTTCAGTCCACACAGAGTGTGTTCCTGTGATTGCAGGTCACCTGGAGGTTTGGTTGCCAAAGCACAGATGTATCTATGGTACTCTGCCTGGTATCTAGCTGCTTCTAGAGACCATTTATTTCCCATTAGTCTCAAAATGTATCTGCCAGTCTTGTGTGAAAACCTTAAATACAAGAGGATATCGCAAAAGAACACTGATACCTATTTTGAAGCAACTGAGTTGAATCTCTACATTTACTCCTATGAATAGCTATCCAGGCACTGCTGACTGCACCGACTAGATTTCAGTTGATTACATTCGGAGCTAAGACATCTGTCTCTTTTATTGATAACAAGTGTATGCTAAGGTTCCTAAACTTGGCCAATGGAGTTGTTTTGCAACTGTATGGTTGGCCTCCCTTTACCTCTTTAGGTGGACTTGTGCCTCCTTTAGATTCTATGCCAGTATCTGTCTAGCTGCCTACATTCTGCCTACTATTAGTCTACGTTTCAGATGGTTCTTGCTGCGGAATATATCTCAACTCTGCTATCCAAATGACCTTCTACTGTTTGCCTTGAGGTTTATACGATAAATAAGGTTGATAAATCCATTTATGAGTGCGAACTCAGACCTGTGTTTAATTGAGAGCATAAATAAAACCACAGTCACCATGGGAGGAGAAAGAATGGTGAAGAGACATTGTGGGGCGAGGTTTTCTTCTCTGTGTTTTCATGGTGGGTGCAGCGGCGGTTCTTCAGAAGCATTCTTGCTGTAAGAACGCTGTCAGATACAGAGGAAGCGCTGAATTTGAACCATATGTTGGGGCCCTGCACAATGCAATCCCATTTACAGCTCCATTAATTTTAGTTTCTGTTATTTCATGTTGTACCGCTTACTTTAACTTCTCTCTCTTGGCAAATTATCATCAAAGTCTTACTCAAATTAGCCAAACGTTGCGTCTCCTCTCCTGATTTATGTCAAGGAAGAATATCCTGATTCAGACAGGTTACGAAACTTCACTTCAAACCTTCCATTATTTCTTTAAGTCTTTGAGTGTTCAGAGTGCTTGGATGGGTTTGCTTTTGTTTCTGTTTCCTGAGGAAAGCTGGAACCATTGACCTTCGTTGTATTTATGGCCATTCCCAAATCGTCTAGCCACTGAAGGGAAAGAGGAGAAGAGAGGACAAATCAGAGAGGTCAGATAATCAGGCACTCCCTCACAGAAAGGATCATTAGTGAAAGAGAAAGGGAGTCTGGTGATGAACACGTAGTCTTGAAAGGGGCAAGCACAGAAAATTTGGACACTGAAATTTTTGACAGACCTTTGATATATTATTTATTTTCCTTTTAATATTCCTTGTGTTCATACAGATCCCATCAATGGAATTCCATGGTTTTCATGATAACACAAAACCAAAAGAGGCAGAATAAAAGTTGTCAATGGCACAAACATGAGCCAGACATAGAAAAGCATGACCTATAGGAATTCCTGCAAAAACAGAACCTACCTGTGGATAAAAGAAAATTAATGCAAGTGGAAATCATTTTTTCTTTAAATTGTGATATTTTTTATTTTAAAAAAGAGCCTCAAGAAAGCTATGAAGAACATATGTTAAAGTATAAATTTGCTACAATTTATCAGAGCATTTGACTTACAGTGGAAGAATATTTTCTCTGCTAAGTACTGTAGCTTAATTTAACATTTTTTTGAGGAAAGGCTGAAAACACAGAATTGTGAAAGTTCTCAAATAAACAGAATTGATATTTGTTCTCAACCACTATTTGAAGCAAATCTGTTTGCTTGGTTTTTTCAGCTCTAGCAACATCCACATTATCTCTGCTATAGCAACAGAGATGTTCTGGGTGATAATAATGATAATAGCCATAATCACTAACCAGAGCATGTTCTCCAGTGTGTGGCATGGGATACTTGTGCTGCTCTGCAGGGAGTCAGGCTGAGCCCCTCAGAGTTTATGAGTTTAGGCTCAGTGGCGTGCAAACACAATTACACATCTCTTGAATCCTCCCTGACCTGAAAATCCTAGCGCAACCTTCACATGGAACTGCATCTGAACTGATAAACCACTCTGCATGGAGCCAGCTTGTTTCTCTGCATTTGTGGGAATGTTAATCTGCAGTCCAGATAAAATGTCTGTGGATATTTGACAGATGGATGCAGTTCAGTCAAATATCTTATTTGCTTTCAGATGAGAATAAGTTGCAGAACCAGGAGAACTTCCTCTTCTAGTCCTGGAGTGAGACAGTGAGGTATATCCATCTAAGTTCTTGAAAGCTAAGGTGACCAGAGCAATTCAATTGCCTCATTTTCAAGAATGTGTCATTTTAAAATAAATGTATTTTAGAAATTCTGTCCCTTTCATTTTGCATTTAATTTCACTTTCTGTGGGAGTAGAATCTGACATAAATTGAATAATATATATTTTTTTAAGGAGTAAATCACCTACCATTTCTTGGTACAATAAAAATGATAAAAGTGAAGTTTCCATACAAAATGTATGTTAAGCTATATGACTGTTTAAATCAAAGCCTCCAAAGCTGTGTATCCTCTAGTACCTCTTAGGTTTCTGCTTAACATTAACAAAAAGATCAAAATGTAGTTTAAAAGAGCCATGCTTTACTTAAGAGGTTTAACTCAGTGTTTACCAAGCATGGGAACATCTATTACTTAAAAGAAAAAAAAGAAAAAAAGGGGTCCTGATGGATGAAAACCTTAACATGAGCCAGCAGTGTGCCCTTGCAGCTCGGAAAGCAAATGGTATCCTGGGCTCCATCAGAAGAGGGGTGTCCAGCAGGGACAGGGAGGTGATTGTCCCCCTCTACTCTGCTCTTGTGAGGCCCCATCTGAAGAACTGTGCCCTGGTCTGGAGCCCCCAGTAAAAGAAAGACAGGGAGCTGTTGGAGAGGGACTAGAGGAGAGCCACGAAGAAGATCAGGGGACTGGAGCGCCTCCCCTATGAAGACAGCCTGGGGGAGCTGGGCTTGTTCAGCCTGGAGAAAAGAAGGCTGTGGGGTGACCTCGTTACAGCCTTTCAGTACCTAAAGGGAGCCTACAAACAGAAGGGGAGTCAACTTTTTGAAAGTGTTGACAACTGCAGGACAAGCGTAAATGGTTTTAAGTTGAGGGAGGGAAGATTTAGGTTGGATGTCAGGGGGAAGTTCTTTACAGAAAGAGCGGTGAGGTGCTGGAACAAGCTTGTGGATGCCTCGTCCCTGGAGGTGTTCAAGGCCAGACTGGATGGGGCCCTGGCAGCCTGGTCTAGTATTAAATGTGGTGGTCCTGCATGTGGCAGGGGGGTTGGAGATTCATGATCCTTGAGGTCCCTTCCAACCCTGGCCATTCTGTGATTCTGTGATTCTGTGAAAGCATGAATGCAAAACGAGGTTACAATTGCTAACACAGAATAAGGTTCCTCACCTGATGATTTAAGCATGCTCATGTTTATACATTGTATTTAAAAACTCACCATCCTGAAAGGAATCCCTATAGGTTCAGTCACAGGATTTGTTAATTTAACCTGCTGCCAGGATGGATTCTGAGCCATGGATGGCCTTGTCTGTCTTGAGCATCATCCTATTGGAAGGATTGCTCATCACTGTTAGCCTGCTTTTTGGAGAAAATCATCTGAATCCAGTGTGACGTCTCTGGAAAGAAAGCTCCATACAAGCTCCTTGCTGATGTATGGGAGGATCTCCAGCAAGATTCTTCACTGCCGTTGTTTCTTTCTATTTTGCAGAGGAAAGAAAAATATAAAAAAAGTAACTTCACATGGGATTATTCACACTTTCTTTCAGAAATGACATTTAGCCTCCACCTAGAATTTATCTTCCTTATTTAATTATTGCTTTACGCAAGCAGATTCTCTCAGTTTAACCCAGGACCTGATCACTCTCTGTTTTGAACATGATAAAAGTCCTTGAGAAGGGCTGGTCCTATCTTCATCTCAACCCCGTGAGGATTTTTGGACTTCTTCCAGTTCAGTGTCTAGTTGGCACATAAAGCAGAAACATTGCTAGTGACAGTGATGAATGGTCTGTTCTTGGCTGTTGACTGCATTCACACCGCTGGATATCCCTACAGTATTTAATTGCATAAAAGATGAAATCCTTCTGGCCACATTAAGAATGTTTGGTCAGCGTTATCAGATCTAAATAGTAATTTCCATAGAGGAAACTGGTAAACTTGTGCCCAAATTAAGTAGACAGTAAGCAGAGAAAGTCTGTGCATTGAATGAACTCACTGCTTTCTCAGGACTATGGCAGTCAGAGTTGTAGAATTATTTAAACTCAATTAATCATTAAAAAAGAAGAACCTAACAGATACTTTTGGCAGCTACTATACAGCCTTCTTGTTATGTAATTGAAATCATACAAGTAATTAAGGGGCAATTATAATCAGCAAGTGAGAGAGTTGTGGAAAAATGAGATGTGAAAAGACAGGAAGGCTGCTGATAATTCATTCTCTCTTTAACAGTTACTTGTCTCAGTGGGTTTCTTTAGTCAGAGATAAGCTGAATTGCTGTACAATTGCTGCCTGAGCTCGGCAGGAAGAGAAACCAGCAGCTCCCCAGACACGGCGAGTTTTAAAGATGTAGAAACTCAGGGAAGCCCCAGGTGCACCACTAAGACAGGCCAGAACTCTGAGGACCTCAGCTTCATGGAGGCAGTTGTATTGCCTTCATAACCCAACTGCTCCCAAGCTAATCCTCGTTGTCCCCAGGCTACTCCTCCCCCATTTCTATATCAAGTTCTTCCCTTTCCATCACCTCCATTGGCCTTGGGGCAAGGCAAGGAGAACACTTGAAGCAGAGATTTCCCCTAAAAGTTCTGTTGTATTTGTAAATAGTTGATGTCTGTTGTAACACAGAATCAGTAAAGTTGGATAAGACCACTAAGATCATCTAGTCCAACCATCAACCCATCCCCACCATGCCCACTCACCACGTCAATCAGTGCCACATCCACAAGGTTCTTGAACGCCTTCAGGGATGGTGACTCCACCACTTATCTGGGCAGCCTGTGCCACTGCATCACCACTCCTTCTGAGAGGAAACTTTTCCTAATCTCCAATTTGAACCTCTCCTGATACAAATTGAGGGCATTACCTCTCATCCTAATGTGTCCATCCCCCAACAACTGCCTGAAGTCTGGAGAGACCTTCTTTATCTAGAAAGGGGGAGCACACAAGCAAACAGAGACAAAACTTTCCCCTTCCTGCATGTCATATTTTTTATTTACTTGTCCTTACATGTGTTTGGAAGCCTCAGAAAGCCACGTGAAAGAGGTGGAGTGTTTGTGCATGCCAAGGTTGCCTCTCCACTGCACATGCTGGTGCTGTGAGCAGCACAGCAGTCCCCCAAGCAGAGAAGGGATGCCCCAATTCAAGGGTGCCATCTTCCCTGAAGGGTCTGAAAATCACATCATGACCAATGACTGTGACTTCAGAAACAAGAGCAAGAAGACGGGGAAAGTCTTTCAGTAGGAAATAGTCAAAATCAGAGCAGGAGAATGAATTGGAGTTTGCACAGAAGTTGTTGTTTGTTTTCTTTTCATGCTCAGTGCATCTCATGTTTCAGGCAGCATTTGTCAGTAGCTTGAGGCAGCCATTTTAATAATAAAAAAAAAAAAAAGGCAAATTTTAAAGAAGACACAGAGAAAGAAGAGACACATGTGTGTGCATGCTTTTACCAGTGCCGTTGCTGACAAACTGTGTTGATAAATTACTTTTCTTGCTTGGGGGGTCCAACTCGTCCCCATTTCCCACTGAAGAAAGAAAATGTAAAATATGTCTACAAAGCCACAATAGAAACATGCTAATGTGTCGGGGGGCCATTTTCTGTACTTCAGAGTCTGAGAATCTGCCTGCAGAAAGCCTTCAGTAGCTGCTGCATGAGGGTTTCCAGATGAGTTACCCCAGTTAACATCGGAAGGGGTTAAGGCTGAACAAATCCCAGATGAAGCCCTGGCTTTAAACCCGCCTGGATCTCAAGCAGGTGGGACAGGTATTTATTTCAAGTTCCTGAGCTTGGATCAGTCAAATGCCTTCCAAAAGGTTCCCATCTACCTTGCTTGCTTGTTCCTCCACAACTCTTGTTTCCCCTCTGAGCATTTCTCCAGCCCGTCACTTCAGGGAGAGAGGGAGCATCTAATGTCTGCACACAGGGTCAGGGATGTGGGAGAGCCTTTCTTTTTATATTATTCCTGTAGAAAATCAGGAAGACTGTGTAGAGCAAAGCAGTGTGCTGTGATGTGAAAACAGGCAACAAATCAGAAGACAAGAGCTTTCTGGGCAGAGCTTCTCCAGGGAGTAGCTACAAGTCACAGATACAGTGTGATGTTGCTCTTGATTTACAGTTTCTCCAGGCAGCAGTGTGCGTGCCTCTGCTCTTGTCAGAGTAAACAATACTCAGGCTGTATTTTGCTCTATCCACAACCTATTTTTAGGGGTTCGCTTGCTATTGACCCACTGCAAAAGTTCAAGGAGCACACACGCATCTCAGCACATGTAGGAGAATGGTGCATCTCAGCACATGTAGGGGGACGGTGCATCCAGCACCCTGGACCTGGGGCTGCAGGAATTGGGCAGCAGCACCGCAAAGCTTAAACTTTCCTTTCCATGATGGAAGCAGAAATGCTGCCTTGCTGCCTATGCAGGCAGAGTAAGGCCAAGGTCAGCAAATGGAGTCTGTGTGAGACAAAGCATCATCTGTGATGTGTGATGCAGCTGGGATGGCCAGGATAGGGTCCTTCCTCTCAAAATCTGTGAAAAAGACTGTGATTTGATTTTATTTGTGTTTTAGCTTTAGATAAAATATACAGCAATGCATACAGCAGAGACTCTCTCTCCCCTTACTCTGAGATGTTGCCCAAGGAGCAGACAATAACAAGGAGCATTGATTTATTGCTGCAGAGGAGGGAGAGAAAGAGGAATGCAATAAACGCTGAGGAGATGAGAAATATACCCGTTCCCTCACCCTTACACACAAACACACACAGATGCTCACAGCCCAGAAAGGGAGAGGAGGTTATGTGCCATGAACCAGCACATTGCTGAAATTCTAATGAAATGCGAGTCAAGCATTTCCACCAAGTTAGGTGGTGGAAGAAATGCTGAGTTTGATGTGCATTTATCATCTTCAGATGCTCAACCCAAGTCAGGGAGGAAAGTCACAGGAAGGGTACCCTACCACTGGCGAAAATATTTTGTAAGAAAGAGCAGGCTATTTCCTTATAAAGAGTTAGAGCAAATACATTCTATTCCAGAACAAATCAGAACCTTGCTTTGAAGGGGTACTAACAAGCTTGGCAGTGCAAACACAAACTTTAGAAAATGCTGACTTAAAATTGCCTTTCCTACCTTAATTCTCTACCCAGGCATATGTGGACTTTTAACTGTGTGACCGACGGCCTTTTTCCACATAGCTCCTTCCTTCAGTAAACAAATTGGACCCATTCTGTGGTGGGATCTCTACTTTGTCTTATTACAAAAGCTAGAAGTGAATGAGGAGTAGTACAGTGAGAGAGTAAGAAGGTACATTGGTCTCTTCCCTTGTTCCTAAGTGCTGTAGAAGATCTTTCAGCCACGCTTTTCACAGATGGTTTCTAATGGTGTCTTCTTATTTTCTAGGTGCCTGATTTCCAAGCCCAGTTGTTTGGTTTGCAGAAGTGCTGAGCTATCAGCCTCTGCTGAGACAGGGAGAGATATGCTTTGGTGAGGCACTGCATCGTATCACAGAGTGAGTGCTCCGAAAAATCAAGTCCTGGTGGGTTCAAACTGGGGCTGCAGTGCTGACATAGCTGCCCATTTGCCAAAGAAGGACCATGTCATCATATCTCATCAGAAGTTCTGAAGAAGGGAACCAGCTAATGCTTCTGGAACTCTTGTATTGCACTGGTAATTAAAACCCCATAAGGAAAATACTTCATGATTCAAAGAGTGTGGTATAAATCAGGAATATATTGGAAAATTATACAATGAGTAGGTGATCATCATCTTAGTAATGACCTTCTAGTACAAAGGACTTTGGGATTCATGAATAAACCGCCAATAAACTTTCTTTAAGATGCAAAAACCTTTCAGTGGTTACCCATTTCCCAACATTCTTCTGCTTCATTCCTTGGCATTCACTCCACTGTAAACTTCCCCTATTCTCAACAGTTCATTCCCTTTCAATACAGCCTATCTTCCTAGTTCCAACCATGCTGTGCTAGTTCACCCCGTTCAGGTCCTCCATCCCTCATTCCATCAATATGAGTTGTCTCCATAGAGGCTAATTCATTGTCTGCTCTGTTTTCCCTTCACTCACACACCAGTCTTTTCATTGACAGAGAACTGGAGAGTTTCAGTGGGTAGGTAACAGCATTTTTCAAATGTAAGCCTTTTCCCTCAGCCTGAACCTTGGCCACAAGGAACAGTTCTAAATGAAATTCTTCTCCCCACCCCATCTGAAATAATTCAGCTTGAGGCAAACACCTGGATTGGATAACTTTACTCCAAATGGTCAAATTTTGGCAACACTGAAAGTGACTGGAAATGAGAAATCATAATGAAATGCTAAACTGTCAGAGCCACCTGTAAAAACCTTGAACTCCATACAGAGTTTAGTTGCCCTATTCTCCATTGCATCAGGCATGTGTCCTGGCCATGCTTTGAACATCTTCAGCTCGCAGCTGGGTGCACACCAACAACTCATTTGCCCCTGGCACCATAATCACTATCAAAATAAAAACAGTGTGACCAGGACCTCCTGAGCGCTGACCCCTAAGTGATGGGCAGTTGTCACTTCCAAGAGTCACCACTCCCAAGGATTGCAATGGAGACACAGCTGTCTCACCTCTGTCTTGAAGCATCTGGTCAGGCAAACTGGACATGGTCCCTTGCTCCACCATCTCAGGGATCCATTGCCCTGGCAAGTCCCCTGAACTATGTGGCAATGAGCACTGTGCTAACTATGGGCTTGCCTCACCATCAGCACATAGTGCGCTATTCTCCGAAATCAGTGCCCATCTACTTCTGGCAGGGTGACTACCCAGAACTGCATTGCCTTCAGCACACCACATTAAATGTTAATGTTAAACATTAAATGTCAACAACTGAAGGTTATTGCACAGTCCTTTAGCTCTTTCTCCTTGCTCTCTGGCATTGAGCAATTTGCTAAATCTTTTGGAGAGCCAATTTCCTCAGCTAATAAACTGCAGTGGAGTGCAGCAAAGATCAGTTTGTTTTTTGTGTAGCATGGGAAGGACCTTAAGGGGAAAACTCATAGGACAACAGCATTGTTACTCTTATCTGCTCAGATCTAGCAGCTAACACATCTGCTCAGGGTGGCTCAGCCTCACATCTAGCCTGTTGCTTAGGGGAATGTCTAGTAGAATTTCTATGGCACAATGAAGCATTGGAAAATCGGACAGGGATTTATAGCTGCATTTTCTTGCAATGTGTTATAATAGCCAGCATTATTTAATCATGGAAACGTGATCTGGCCAGAACTAACTAGCTTTGCTCAGGTGTGCTTGTAAATTTAATTTGAGTTCTTCTACCTTGTGCAGAAGTTGAATGCAGGCTAATGTGTGCGCTGGAAAAATAACAAATTGTATTATGGCATAAAACAGGAAACCTTTTAGTTGCACAATAAAATAGTACAATTCAACGTATGCAGTACTTACATAGCGCCATTCAGAAAAATGTTTCAAAGCTTTATACAAACAACTTGCTGCTGCACCAGAGCCAATATGTCAAATCTTGTTAAAGAGAAGAAAGCCATTGTGAAAATAAATTTGTAATATACATTTAAAGAAAACATTCATTGGAAGAGGAGCCTGCTAACAGCTGGACATTAGTACTATTAATACAGGTCCTGACAGAAGACATTTACCCATGATGCTCTCCATTGAAATGCTGTTAGTGTTTTGTTTTAAAAATAAAGGATGTGTGTCTCGTGAGCCAGACTGATTGGAGCTGGATGTTCTTTTTAACGTGCAGTATCCCAACAACTGAAAAATGAAGTAAAGGAGCGGGGAGAAGGTTGGACAGAGGGGAAATGTGTAGCAAAGTGAAATCCTCCACCCTGCTCCAATGCTAGTATGTATTCCACAGTCTACTGGATGCTTCACACCTGCTGCTTTATTTCATTATGGGAGAGGAGAGGAGAGGAGAGGAGAGGAGAGGAGAGGAGAGGAGAGGAGAGGAGAGGAGAGGAGAGGAGAGGAGAGGAGAGGAGAGGAGAGGAGAGGAGAGGAGAGGAGAGGAGAGGAGAGGAGAGGAGAGGAGAGGAGAGGAAGTTGAAAAACTTCCCTTTAAATCCAATCTTGACTTGATTGCAATTACTGTTTCATTGGGCCTTATTATTCTTGGGCCTTCAGAAATATTTTTACTGTCCAAAATGACTAGAGAATATCTGTGTCAAATTTAACATAAAACTTCAACGAACAGTGCCAAAATAGTATGTCTAGCCCTGGAAACTAGCAATAAACAAGTTTTCAACAAGTAAGAAGTTGCTGAAATTTATACAAATATTAAGTAATGTTGAATTTTTTCAAATACACCTTATGAATAAAATTCTGGACGTTGGTTTATTTGTGTTCCTCGAATTTATTTCTAAATTGTAAAATAGAATTAACACACTAAGGGAAATACTAACATGTGCATTTAAATGCTTGTTTAACATGATAGTTTTCCAGCAGTATTCTGTCATTCCCTACTTCCCACCAGCATTATCTTAAAACTAATAGAGAAAGATAGCTGTATTCAGACAGCTGAATTGAAGTGCGTAATATGGGGAGCCACAGCCAACACACTGGTTAGCACATTGTGTGCCCTTCTAATTATGCAGTAAATGATGCTGATTGCATATATGAGTGTACAGTCATCTCTGGTGCCTCCTGAGATGACTCACCTGCTCTCACTATGGCACTCCTTGACTACGCTGTGCAGTGCCAACTTCTCCATATATATCCTCCAACTATTCAAATATCCAGATTCATCTTCTCTAGCTTTTGGCTGAAATCCCTAAGTTAAGGCTGTCTCAGCTTTATGCTCTTCCTGTTGTCAGAGCAGGGAGACACGTGCTTGGGGAAGGCAGCTCTGTTCTTAAGCGGGTCAAGTCATTGCAGATTGCTTGCTCTGTTACTCCACTGACCAACAAAGGAGCATCCCACAGGACTACCAACACATCTACCACAGGGGTGATCCTACTCCTGGGTTGGGTAATTCGGTGATGTACACAGCACTCCCACCAGGAAAGGTGAGCTTGGAAAGGCCCCCCATGCAGCTCCAGTGGCTTTGCTCAGATTCTCCTCACACTGTCTGAACCCACAGTGACTGAAGCACCTGGATGGCATCAGCTCCAAGTGCTCCCATCCCTGTGCAGCTCATCCATTGGCAGTTCTTGTTTCATCTCCCCTCCTGTCATTGCATTTTTTCCTCGTTTCTCTTTTCCAGGGCTCAGTCCCAAAGCGTTTGCCACCTCCCTACAGCCTGTTTCTGCAGCTGCTCCCTCACACACTTCCTCCGCAGCTCTCCGGGTACACTCTCTCCCATGAGCATTTCTCTCCTGCAGAGCTGCTTCTTTTTCCCACCAATCGTGGTTTCACCTCCCAAGTTTCAGGCAACGTTGCAGGCATTCACCAGCCTTCAATTTTCCAGGGCCATGTCCTTCAGAAAACAACCACTGCCCTCAGGGACCACAAATCACTTCCTCGGTCCCAGGTAAGATGTGAATTAATCACAGAGTCACTGCACTCATTTCTGATTTCAGCCACAGATCAGTCTTTGGTAGGGGAAAGGGAATTGAGCAGTCCAAGGGTGTCACAGATATCTTCATGGAGTAATGGGTCTGCTACATGGAGCTATCTTCTCTGAGCCTGCTAAACATCTGATCTGTCACATTCCCTCCCTACTGTGACTCTCTGGGGACAGATAGAAATCATCACCTTTACTTTTAAATGTTTGGAATTGTCTGGTTGTCACTGTAGGGCTATAAGCAGAGTCATAGAATCATAGAATCATAGACTCATAGAACAGAATCATAGAATCATAGAATGTCCTGGGTTGAAAAGGACCACAATGACCATCTAGTTTCAACCCCCCTGCTATGTGCAGGGTCGCCAACCACCAGACCAGGCTGCCCAGAGCCACATCCAGCCTGGCCTTGAATGCTCCAGGAATGGGGCATCCACAACTTCCTTGGGCAACCTGTTCCAGTGCATCACCACCCTCTGGGTGAAAAACTTCCTCCTAATATCTAACCTAAACCTCCCCTGTCTCAGTTTAAAACTATTCCCCCTTGTCCTATCACTGTCTCTCGTAAACAGAGGGGGTCACAGGTATGGTTTCTCATGTAGGTGTGCATGCTGCTGTGCAGAACAAGGATCCTGAAACAAGCACTCTCTGGGTGGTTTGGGAAGTGACATGGGCATATGGCTGTCCTCAGGGTGTAGGACACTCTTGGACCAGCTGCAGGAATGCAGCAGGTCTTTTTCCATAGCAACAACAAACCAAATTGTGCCCCTTCAGCCCCACCTTTTGTGCCTTATGTCCATCATCAAGCCTGCAGCAAGGCAGATGCTCTATGGGCAGCTGTTTGTCTGTGCTAGGGCTCAGTTTCATGCCTCAGCGCTATTTCTGTCTTGAAGTCTGAGCATGATGTGAAGAGTGGGATTTCCTCTGAAGGGATCAGTCAGGCTTTTCATCTTCTTTCTGAAGAGTCGGCTACTGTATCTAAATGCATATTGAAGTTACAGAGAAGGAACAAGAGCTCCAAAGTGTGAAGAGCATTGCTAGGCATTGGTCTATTAATAGATTTGGTTTTGGCCCAGAGCAGCTGGAGGCCCACTGAGTGAGACAGTGTGTCCCAATGTGTTTAGTTGGTTAATTACACCTTCAGCTTTTTTTTTTTTTTTTTCCCCCTCCATTGACACTTCATTTCCCTCCTGCTGTTTCAAGCTGCTGATTGATCCACAACAGCGGGTAGAGGAAATAAGTGTATTTATATTCCAGCATAGCTACTCTATTTCGCAAAGTTAAAGGCGTGTAACAGAGCAGGGCTGCAGAGAAAGGGCAGGTGTGTGCTACAGCTGCCTCATCACAGCTGCTCTGCTCAACCCAGGAGTGAAGCAGTGTGTGTGGGTGGATGGGAGAGTGGGAAGGAGCAGTCAAAGCAACTGTTTGTGTACATACCAATGTGCACCAGCCCGCCTGACACCTGTGTGCTGACCTCAGGCTGTCAGAATTACCAGAGCCTCAGAAATAATAAAAACAAAACCATAACTGTTCTGCACATATATATACGTATGCCACTTGACACTTCAAATAGCAGAGAAAAAAACGAAGTTTCTCTTTGATTACAGGCAAAAGTCTATTAGTTTTGGAAACTCGCTCCAAATATGGCACAACATGGAACATCCTCTATTGTCCTGTTCAGTCAGAAATGTACATCTCCCTCTCTCTTGCACATAATATCTTTTCAGGCTTGGACAGTTTCTCTGACACCCCAAGCACCAGACTCATCCAACCCAAACAGCATGTTGAAATGCCCAGTGCCACCAATGCAGAACTGTGGAGCTATGAGATGGTTTGGCAGCTGGTGGCATAAAAGGAGGATTACCTTCTTCCACTGCTTATCTATTTTGAGTTGCATCATCGCCTCAGGTTATGCTGAAGGAAAATAGAATCATAGAATCTTTTGAGTTGAAAGGAACCTTTTAAGGCCATATAGCCCAAATGCAATGAACGGGCATCCACACAGAGCATGTTGCTTAGAGCCCCGTCCAGCCTGACCTTGAATGTCTCCAGAGACAGGGCATCCACAGCCTCTCTGGGAGACCTGTGTCACTGCCTCACTAACCTTAATTTAAATAACTTCTTCCTTATATCCAGTCCAAATCTCCCCTTTTTCAGTTTGAAACCATTTCCCTTTGTCCTATCACAACAGACTCTGTTGAAGAGTCTCTCCCACCTCCAAGCTCCTTTAAACTCTTCAGAGCTAAAGAAATGGGAAGAGCAAGAGAGTCAGGAAGCCAAGAATGTGTGTTATTGCTGTGGTTCCGGAGTAGAAGAAGCGCCAAGTGCAAGGCAAGAATCTGGCTCTGTGCGGGAATAACACCATCAGCAAAGCCAGAGCACACACGTAAAGCTTCTGTGACAGCCTATCAGGAAGGCAGACAAGATGTGGCAATACCATGGCATTAGCCACGCTGTGATAACTCTATAGACACGTACTCCTACTCTAAGATAAACATAAAACGGTTTATTTGTTGGTGGAAATGGGATAAGCTGCCTCACATTTTCCATGGAATAAGAGCAGGAACCCTGGCCGTCACACTGGGAGCAGTTGTTGTTTCAGAAGGTCACACCCAAGTTTGCCACAAGGTCACTTTTTCACATCGCCAAGCCCACACACAGAAGAAAGGCCAACCCAAATAGGCTGAAGAATGCAAACAGAGTGTGTCAGCTTGGGCGTCCTCGTAGCTACCTTGGCATAACCCTGCAGGGGAAGAGTGGATGGGAAATGAAAAGGGAAAGGCAGAGAAGGTCTTCTTGGGAAGTGAGAAGGGGAAACCTTCGGGGGCTTTTTTTTTTTTTTTCCTTTTTTTAAGATATTTTGTAAGTTGTTATTAAAATCCATTGGCATTACAAGTGTCTCATAGAGTATTTCAGTAGCAATGTATTGTTGTTGTGGTGGAAGGAGTGACGGTGGAAGAGAGCCATTGCTAAAAAGTAGGAGTAGGCAGCAGCATGAATGGAAATGCTACATTGGAGTCCATTATGCAACTGCAAATTTAGATGTTTTTTAAAAGCCTGGCCTTATTTACTGGTCTAAATTGGTGGTGGCCTCTTGATTACAGATGAAGTAAACTGGTTGTTGCTGGAAGAAGGAAAGATTTTCATTTTGTGCAATTAAGAGGAAGAAAGAAAAAAAAAATACTGGAATTTCAATGTTGAAAAGGTCACTGAGAACTAACATAGCAGTGCTCTTCCCCATAATTCCTAAATCGAGGCCACACTTTGAATTTCAGGTGTAACAACAGTTTGGGAAAGCCAAAGCTCAGACACTTTAAGAGGTGGTGGATTCGTCACATTCCCTGAGGAGTTCTTTCAATGCTTAATTAATGACTGTTAAGATGTACACCTCACTTCTAACTGAAATGGAGCTAGCTTCAGCCTCCAGCCATGGGATCTTGTTACGTGGAGCCTGGTAGATGAAAGAGTCTCTACTATAAAAATCTATGAAAAAAAATTCACTTGTTCCAGAATAAAAATTGGGTGAGTCATATCAAATTACAGGTTTATAGGTCACCAGAAGGTTTGTGGATAATTTATGCTGGTCGCTTGTAACAAACGCTGACACCACATTTAGAAAAGAACGATAGTTCTTCCTTTCAGTAATTAGGGAAGCCTGAAGGGTCTGAATATGATTATAGTTTCAAAAGAACTGTAAACCTTGAATTTGGAGGATTGTTTCCAGCACTGTGTTTTTTCTTCGGCGGTTCTTTGGGGTTTCTTATCTTCTTTGCCAGGTGAGTCACTTCCAGTTAAAACTGCAGTTGTTGCAAAGAGCTAAAGGAGAGTAAACAAAAGGCAGAGGCTTGTTCTCCTCTCCCTGAAATCACAGCCTCCTGGTCAGAGTGCAGACATATTTGGAACATATTCACTCCTCACGCTTTGTACTGTACTGTCTTCCTGCAAATAATACATAATTACAGAGACATAGCCCCAAGTGGAAAAGGAAAAGGCTGTTTACACAAGCTATCTACATACAGACAACACTACTTTTTACATTCCAGTTTTAGAGATACTGTAAAAGCTCAATTTTTTTGTTTGTTTCACTCAAGATCTCTCCCAGCATGCTAATAGCTGGCTTCTAAGTTGCTGTCTTGCAGATGTTTCCAAGAGCACTGTGTTTTTTGTTATTATTGCTCTGACTCTCCTCCAGTTTACAGATGTCTCTTTTGTACTGAGGTACTTCTTTTGTCAGGTCATCATGCAAGGAAAAACAGTAATGAGGCAGAAACCTTGCTTTCATTTCCTCATGCAAGGAAGAGGAAGAAGAAAAGGAAGGGGGAAGCCAAAGGCCTGGGATGAGGATTTGTGGTGCTGAGTGCTGTGAAGATTTCCTGAGCCTGAAAGAAGATGTACCTGAGTGTCTACCTGCATCCTTCACGTGAGGCTAGGGATGAGCACACACTCCTTGGGGAAGACTTGGTTTTGGTCCCCCACCATCTCAGGAGTGTCTCTGCAGAGAGACAACAGCCAAGCAAAGGTGTGGTTGCTCAGTAACAGAGAATTCCCCGCCTTGGGAAGAGAGAATTGCCATGGAAAACTATGGTTTTGAGGATGCATGTCAGACATCTTATAGGTTATGTACTTTTGAAATGAGTATCTAATTAACTGCTAAAAACACCTTTTGGCTTAGCAAGTTTATCTATTTGGTTGCATATTGCTTTTCTATTAAAGGACACTGTAAGAGGAATCCAGAGCACTTCCATGAGAGTGCGCCTGGGCAGAAGCAGGGAGCAAGGAGCATACCTTTGAAAAAAACACCATGATCTACATTGGATGTATCTGTGAAACTGCTGGCAATATTGTCGACAGCATCCATAATACTGTCCATAAGACTCTGACTACTGCCTAGAGCTGCCTACATCTGTCTTTCTCAGAATTCATATGCTAGTATATAGTGCATTTCTGGGGTATGTCCTCAACACAGAGGAAAAAAGGTAGGACAACATACACTTTATATTAAATGCTATTTTTAAAGAGACTTACATAAGCTTTATCAGTTGAGCCTTCTCCAAGGGGGTTGGTGGCCAGAGTTTTTCATATTGGATCTCAGCTATTCTTCGAAGACAGCTTGTGTGCTCCAAAGTTCCTAAGTTTACAGAGCCAGTGCTGAAAATCCTAGGAGATTGGACTTCCCTGCAGTACCCCTAGCTTCAAGGCCATCTACATCACACAGAAGTTGCAGCTTGTTGTGACATTGGCCAAACACACATGCATCAGGGCTTCTGGGAGCGCCCACTGGTAGCATCTTTCAAGACACCATATGTATGGTCATGTGAGGCAACAGAAACCATGTGGTTCTTATTTCTTCCTCTTCACTGCTCATATAAAGTGTACGTGGTTTCATTTGGATCTGCAAAGACAGCAGGTGTCTGGGAAAGAGAATTAATCTTTTATAAACATTATCACAAGCATGACCTGCTGCCAGTCTTTGATGTTAAAAAAGTTCTTGTTCAGAATGGGAAACTATCCTAATTATCCCTAAGCATAACATTTTTAATGAAACCACCAAAACTGATATTCTGTGCCCATGAGAAAGTAGAAAATATGTTACAGTCTGAGCCATTTGAAGCCAGCCAGATTTGAGAAGAAGGATGTAACAGCACTGCAGGGGCTCTGCAATAGTGCCATGACAACTCTGTGGGGTAGACCACTATGTGTACATCTAACAAAGTAGTGTTAGCTTTGGGTGGTGGGCACTCAGGGAATGTGGTGGTAACCCCACTCAATTCTCCCATGTACTCGGATGTTTAGTAACCGTGCTGCTGTTGGATGGGAGGAGGCTCAGAATATGCAAAAATAGACAAATTGCCCCCGTAGAAAAACAGAACAGAGAGACACCAGCAAGGGGCACACGAAACATCTGAGGAATTACTCCCCTGGGAGAAGAAAACTTGAGATGACGCACTCCAGTCCGGTCTGGTATTTTTAAGGCTTTTTAATCCCTCCCTCCCTTCCTGACTTTTTATGAACAGATCAGGGCCTTCTTTGAAAGTGCCATGGGAGGACGTGTATGTCCTCCTTTCCTTTTTGCTGGCAACTAGTAGCAGGATGCTTCTCCCACTTGTCCTAAGTGGGATTTAATGTACCAATTAAAAGGAAAGATAATGCATTAAGTGGTGGTGTTTCAGAACAGATAACCTGCAATTTGGAAGCGATCTGCTGTTTAAGAACAGGGTATGCTTGTTCCACACTTGCCCACAAGTCACATCGGGTAAATAAAGCTCTTGTCTCCTAGACAGCCAGGACATTCACAACAGACCTTACCTGGCTTATCTAATTTCTTTGCTATTGTGTCTGTGTAATTAGTCAGAGAAACAGACGTGCCAAGGGACAGCATCTTGACTCACTGAATATCATATATACGCTTGCTTCTTTTTCCCAAAGAGGCTGCAGGATTTTGAAAGACTCGGCAGTGATTGAGTCTCTGGCATTTGCTCTCAGTGCCGAACTCAGCTCACATTCTCCATCAGAAACTCCTGTCAGATGTGATTGCAGGCTTCTACTCTTGGTTCTCAGAGGAAAAAGGCAGACAGATTTACACATGTGTAGCTGGGATTATAACATGCTTCTTTGTGTGAAAGACAGCTGCCCATATTTTCTAAGAAGACTCATATAAGTGTTTGGATTGGAAGGGACCTTTAAATACCATCTGGTCCAACTCCCCTGCAATGAACAGGGACACCTTCAGCTTGATCAGGTGCCCAGCCCCATCCCACCTGATCTTGGGTGTCCCCAGGGACAGGACATCCACCACATCTCTGGGCAACCTGTGCCAGTGCCTCACCAACTTAATTGTAAAAAACTTATTCTTTATATCTGGTCTAAATCTCCTCTCTTTTAGTTTGAACTCATTTCCCCTTGTCCTGTCATGACCTAACACTCCTTTTAGTTCCTCCTTGTACAAAGTTCATTCATCCCATAAAATGTCCTGCCAGTCAACAAAAGCTTAATCTGAAAGGAATGCTGTTAGCATCCCTTTAGGTATGTGATAACCCAGGGGTAGAGGTGAGCTAAACCAGGTGCTGTGTTGCTGAGGAAAACTCCCTCATCAATCAGTACAGAAAGTGTAAGTGCAGCTTAAAGGTCTCAAGATCAGAATCAATGAGCAGCAAAAAACCTTATTGTTTAGGTTCTCATCATACACCACTAGAATATGGGGACAAATCAGGTGTGGGGTGGTGATGGGGAGAGGCTGAATCAAGCTTTCTCTGACGCTCCTTGGGCTGGATATGTGCTCACGTAGACGGCAGCGTGGGTGTGGACACGGAAGGGAGAGCAGACAGGCTGCTCGTGGGATGGAGTTCCCATGCAAATAAAGTAAATACTGCTCTGCTCCCTGCTGCGTTCTCAGTGACCCAGACATGGCTTCTGCCACATCTCTTGGGAGCCGTGCTTCCAGCCCACGAGATATTACAGAGGGCATTCAGTATATATGCTTTGCTTTGTTCAGTTTAATCTAATCGCTTTTGGCCATAAAAACCACACTAAACAATCCCTCTTCCTCACTAAAGTTTACACCCACCAAATACTTGTAGATAGTTATCGTGTTTCCTTCAGTCATTGTTTAGCTAGGAAATACACGTCTAATCCAACTTCTGCTAGTGTAACACTGGACATGGGAGGAATAAAGCCTGCCTAATGGAGAACATAAGGCAAGCTGCTTCAGCATAAAGCTTTTTAAGAACTTCCCTCTAGCAAGTAATTCACAGCTGGCCTGAAAGGAGGCATTACTAGTCAAGAGGAGGGCAAGGCAAGAGATGCTAAAAGATGATCTGATTTAGGGCTTTGTCAGTCAGGCCTTAGTGGTTGGGATGATATGGGATAGACTCATATATTTCCCAAGCTGAAATCTCTTGAGCCCAAACCACTGCTGGCAGTGATTTAACCATCTGCTAACCATGGAGAGGCACTGCCTGGAAGACTGCAAGCTGGACCAGGCCAAAACCATATCAAAGACTGCATCCGTAATTTGTAGTGCAAATGAGCCTGGACACTTCTCAGGCTCATACCCTGACTGCTTTCTTTTCACCGGTGCACACACACAGCCAGAGCAGCCTCTGTTTGACTTGATGAGCAGAGGGCTCACAGGAGACCTCTGTGATGCACACAGCTCCTGGTCCAGCTCTGTGGGCCCTTTGGACCACTGACTGCGGGGACTGGAGTTTGGAATACTGGACAAGGCACAGAGGATCATAATCTGGAGGACAGTCTGCCTGCAGCAACTGATCCCATGTATCCACAGAGCAATGTGTCGGTTGAGTTTCTTGCCACGTTCTCAGCACACAGCCTTTTTCTTTTCTTCTTTTCTTCTTTTTTCTTTTCCTTTTTTTGCTTTTCCTCACCTTTTTTTTTTTTTTTTTTTTTTTTTTGAGATATTTTGCAAATCCCTGGCAGATCCCGAAGTATTTCCAAGGATCAATCACTTATATTTACTTGCTTAGTCCCTATAAATCCAGGCTGTTTATTGCACATGACTTCATATTCGTCTCAAATGGCTCCGTGTTTGTCTGGATACATAAATACTCCTGTCCCTCTGTTCTCCTTAATAGTTTCCCCAAACATTTTCTTGACTTGTGTTTTTTGGGCATGACTGTGTTAGGGCTAGGAATAAAGAGGAATACTTTGCTCTGACTACAGATGTACTGGCTCACCCAGAACTAATTTTGGCAGGAGTCTACCAACATGAGATGTCTGAGCCAGCGTTTTTCATGCTGTCTGCTGATTTTTCTCCAGGGTTTCATTTTCCTAAGCGGAGTGCTGGATTCGCCCTGCCCTGAGAGCATACACAGATTAACAGCAGGGAGGGGAGAGGGAAGGTGCCACCCTGCACTGCACAAGTTCTTTTCTTGGAGAGCTTTGAAAAGCCTATCTTTCATGTATTTTTATATATTTATATATATATAATGTATATCTTTTAATTCAGACAAATGTTCCTGGAAACTTTTGAGGCACTAGTCTTGTTCATAACCAAGTTGTGCATACTGTGGTCCTAATAATGTAAATCCATTAGGCTTAAATGATAAAAGCAGAAAATTGCGAGACAGAAATGAAAAAAAAAGCTGGCTATTAGATGTTAGCTCTATATTTAGCACCTCAGACTCAAAAGCACCATATAATCGTGGAAATTAGAAACAGACCAGAGCATCCATGCCATACAAATGCAAGAGATAATGCAGAAGGCAAGACAAATTGGGTTTTTTTGTTTTGGTTTTTTGGTTTTTTTTTTTTTTTTTGCAGAAACCCAAACACCTTAAACAAAGAGGAAACTGGAATTGAGGCCAGTTAACATCAAGTCCAAACTGAAGCAAGTCCTGGGAAGCAAGGAAAAAAGGAAAATCAAAGGTGATGTGGTAAGATATATGTGCAGGGAGGGACAACTAGCACAAAGCAGCATTGCTTACTGCTTTGGCTCCAAGGCACATATGGTGAGTAAGTAATATGTTATTAATAACTCACAATAACTCGTCTGTTATCATCACTTGTATCAAACAATGCTAAGGAAGGAACTGTTCGGATTAAAAGCACAATATTCTTTAATTACAATAATAATGTGGGGACACCCTGCCTCTCTTACATAATATAACATCCACAGTAGTCTAAGAAACTCGTATAAATTCACCAGATGATCCTACTTAGCAGTATGTCAACAAACTTATGTGTAGCAGGGTAACATCTGGTGTAGATGTGGTACTGAGGGACATGGTTTAGTGGGCAATATTGGCAATGGATGGACAGTTGGACTAGATGATCTTAGACATCTTTTTCAACTTTAATGATTCTATGATCTATAGAGTCTCAGCCATGCAAGCTCTGACAAAATCTCCTCTGAGACTGTGTCCCATACAAATGGGGCCTCATTGCTCTTGCCTGCAGTCATGAGCTTTTCCTCTACATTCATTCAGTAACTGGTGAGATGAACAAATCCACTGCCTGGAAAGTTCTCTATTGAACAAGCCCTTGATATATCTCCAGAGCGTTTGGTTTTCCACACAGCACAAAAGAGAATGACTGAAATCTCTTGCCCAGCATGTTATTCCCTTTCTAACTGCTGTAGTCTTAGCTCAGATATCTCTACCGACCATAACCACTGTGGTGATATCTACAAAGAGGAATGATGTCCAAGATAATCACAGCAGCCAACATTATTTAAATTGGGCATATTTTTTAGAGTTTTAAATCATCAAAGAGCCATGAATGATGCTTTTGAGTTTCTCTGAGCAGAATGAATCCCTCCTGTTCACTGGGGATGTTTTATTTCTCTGTCTCTAATAATACACTTTGCTAAAGAGAAGCACAGTCCTCTCCCTCCCCTCCTACTGCTCTTCTGGAAGTTTGTCCCAATAACTACCACAGCAGTGAAATTGAGTGTGCACCAGTTATACCTGCATAGGAGGAAACTTCTGAGCTTGTACAAGAAACCTTATTCATTGAGAGTACTGAAAGTCTGAACATGTGGAGGAGAGAAGAAAAATAGTTTGTGAGTGGCTGTGCTGGGTCTCTGCACTCTTGTGCTTGAACTCCAGGATGATCATTCAGTTTAGCTGCACATTTGCTAAGCTCTTTAAGGATGTCCTATTGGTTTAATTACACAATATTAAGCTTAAAACATTTTGGTCCATTTTATATTTGTGTTCAGAATGGACAAGGAACTAAACATGCATCTGAGATGACCTGTTACTATTTAAAGCACAAAGAAAAAAAATGAGAGGACAAATGAGTGAAGTCTGTAAAGCCCAGGGAGGCAAGCAAACAACTGGGGGAATAACAATGGCAGCTGCTGATGGTCTGGGGTCCTGGGCTGCAAATTTCTTGTCTGTACAGAGAGGATTCCTAGAGGCCAGGCTTTATGGGGGGGGACTCAGGGTAGATGTTTTAGCCCAGAGCCACATAAAAAGGAGGCCACATCTGTCTTGCTCTGTAGTAATACATATGGATGTCCATATAATTACAGCCTGTTGTAGTGGGGGGGGAAAAAAAAAAGGCACTTTAATTTCATCAGGCTGTACACACCTGTAACACTGCCTGGCACTACATCAGTCTGCATTGGTCATCTTTCCCTGGCTGGCATGCAGTTTCTTCAGCCCACAGGTGCATGTACTAAAAAGGTAACCATTTACACTGCTCACATCTTTTTTTTCATGTAAAATGTATCTACTTCCATCAACTCCATCATTCTTTCCCTGGCAACAATTTCATCCTCCCTGATACTTCCTGATGTCAGTCCTGGAGCCACTGTATGAGGGGGATCCCATCTGAGCACAACTCTGACAGAGGCCATGAGGATGTTTCATTAAGCTGGTTCTCTTCTGTCTTACTCAACACTAACCCTAACACTAACATTACTCTCTGGTTTAGTCTGGGAATAAAATGCCCATTTCTTGCCCAGACCCCAAACTTTCTCTCAGCATAGACCTCTTTGAAGACCCAGCTTTCTGTTGAACATCTAATTCCAGCCCCACTTTAACCACACCTCTTGGAGATCTCAAATGTGCAACCGTAACCCTAACAGTGCTTTGCAGATGAAGAGTGGACTAAGATCTCCACAGTGAGCCCACACACTTAATCTCAGACCAGATCTCTTGGAAGCCCTGACTTTTATTTGGACAACCAATTCCAGCCCCACTACAACCACATCTCTAGATGATCTCTCTTCTCTAGCCCTGCTCAGGTTGAGATCCAACCTCTGGTTTGTACCACAGACTTTCTCAGCAGAGATCTATCTGATGCCTTAATTTTTCCTTTGGACAACGAATCCCAGTCCCACTTCAACTGAATCTTGATTGCTCAATCCTAACCCTAACCCTACTTTGCCACTCAGGCTCAAATTAAGATTCCCTCCCCTGCCCTAAACCACAAACTTCCTCTCAGCACAGTTCTCTTGGCTGCCCTAACTTTCCCTTGGGCTCCCAATTCCAGCCTCACTTCAATAGCAGCTCTAGGCACTGTTTCTTGCTCAATCCTAACTGTAGCTTGGGCTTAAACTAGAATACAAAATACAAACTTCTCAGCACAGATCTCCTGCCTTCCCTAACTTTCCTTTGCTCACTCAGTTCCAGCCCCACTCCAGTTACACTTCTACACTGTGTCTTGATCAGATCTAACACTAAACCCACTCTCCTGTGCAGGGGGGGAGAAAGATCCCTATCAATGGCTGACACCACAATCTTCTCTTAGTACAGATCTCTTGGCTTCTCAAACTTTCTTTTGGATAACCAACTCTATCTCCACTTCAGCACTCCTCTTGGAGATCTCTCTTGCACAGCCCTTCCCTTAACCCGTTCTGTTCTACTCCCTATCACTACTTTTCATCATTTACTTGAAACCAAAGGCTAAACATGCACAACATCAAGCTGCCTTTTGACCTGTGTTGTTTCTACACAGCAGAACTGCCCCTCGTTAAAACTTGCTAATTATATTAGCTACCTCTCAGCTGTTGCATAAGCAGCAGCCGGGAAAGGGGTAGTAATAGAAGTAATGACTAGAAGGAAGACTCTCTAAGTGTGTCATCAAACATCCTGCTCGCCCATGCAAACAGACTAAGCAGCCTTTGGGGTCCCTTTCTTCCATTTGGTAATCGTGGCCAGACTCTCTCAATCATCTAACAGAGATTGCATCAGGAGCAGCTACAAATTCAGAACATTGAGATCAAACGAATTCCTCCTCGACAGCTGCCTACCTGCTGAGGCAGGACCTGATGGTGCTGGGCAGGAGAGAGATGAGGTGCACAGCTCAGTAGATGAATCTCATGGAAAGCATCCTTCTTCCTTGCACCACTTCAGGCCACAGCTCTCCTTCATCTGACCTGTCCTAAATTTGTGGATGAGCTTGGAGTAAAGAGATGCTAGCACAGTTATTTCAAAGCCTGTCTGTTGAAACAGGATGCAGTATGCACCCATGGAGTCCAGCTGAGTAGTGCTTCTTCCAGACCAATAGGAACCCTGACCTTTCAGAACACCCATATAAGTCAGGTTGGTTGGATGGGGCATGCTCTGAACTCACACTTGCTGCTCCCAACCCTGTGGCCACCTAAGTGCCACTGAACTAAGCAGCTGTAAGAAGTCCTGATGGAAGCTAACAGATTTTGGCTGCCTTGTTAGCACTGCTAGGCTATGTTGCAAAAATGCTGCTAGTCAGAAACATGGCATGAGGTTTGACCAGTTCTTGTTGCAGTGTTTTCCTGCCATTTGAGAGCAGAGTCTTGATCTTCATCCTCCCTTGTGCCAGTAATTGACGCAAGTCTGCCGAGTCAATGTCTCTCCCCATACCAGCAGCAAGTGAGGCATTTAGAGAAAGAGAGAAAAAAAATGCCTCCATGTCACAGGTTTCCTGCTAATAGAAGGACTGGTACTTCCTCCTGTGATGTGCTACCAAGTTCCTCCATGGTTCAGGCAGAGATGGATGCTTCATGTCCCTGGCAGGAGACCTTGGTGGCAAGGTGACAAGTCAGTAGACAAGGCTGAAAACTGTGGTTCTCAAGCTTGGCAGAGAGAGAGGCACCTGCTTTAACAGCAGCAAGTGTCTTTATCTTTTCAGGTCAACAATGCCCAAACCATACATATTCCACCTGCATTTCACATTTCATTGTGGCCCATTCAGCAGTCTCATGGGTGAGCTCCCAGGACCATGATTTCTGCCTGGGCTGTGCTCAGAGATACCATCTGCAGACATGCACTCCTTCTGCCATGGCCCTGATCCAGTCAGGGACCAACCATAGCCCAGCAGTCGTATCACTCGGTGCCCACTGGCAGCCAGCCTGGAAACAACGCCTACTGGAGCTAATGAGCTCCGCATACCTCTCTGCTCAACCACACCTGTGCTGGGTTTTAGGTGCCCTTAGGTGACACAGCAGGGAAATGAAGAAAGAGTACTAGGGTCATAAAAGCCTGGCTTCCAAAGTGTGCTGAATTATCCATTGGCCTTTGTCTCCCATTTCCCAGACCTGTAAAAGCAGAGCACTCAGAGGCAAAGGCAAAGACGCCCTTATATTAATGCTGGCAAATAATCACTGCTGCAAGACAGCACTAACCCAGACTCAGTACAGCTGTAAGCAAAGGAGTCCCTTGGCTCTTGGCTACTTGGTCACATCTTTCCCTCTTGGGAATTCAGGATGGCAATAAACACTCTTTTTGTGTGTGTGCAACTGATCATTGCTTTCCAGGGAAAGAGCACTTCACCAAGCAATTGTGTGAACCATCCTCTGAGGGATGCAATAACTCTGTGTGCTCTGACTCATCACCAGAGCATGTTAATCCTATGCAAGGCACTGGCATAGACACAGACCTGAGGATCCTTGGCCATGAGGCTGCTTGGGTAAAGTCCAGAATGCCATTATTTCATGACCAGAAGTTCTCCAACTTCCCTGCAGTTTTTTAAGGAGATGGAAAAGAACAGAAACAATCCATGATCTCTAAACAGCAATACTGAGTTTATGCACAAAAGGAATGAAAGTAGCTAGAGCTGTTAAAAACATTCAACCGAATAATTTCACTATCCACAAAATTAAGAGTATATCAAATGTTTGCTGACTTACTGAAGACGTTGTAATGAATGGTGACTGTGCAGTTGTTTGGAATTGTTTCATAGTTGGTCATGAATTGATAATGTAGATCAATTTTGATATAAGCAAGAAGTATGAGTCTGAATAGATTCCTTTTACTTAAAAAGTGCCTCTCTTGCTGAAGGAATAACTGGCAAAAGTATCAGTTTTCTACATTTCATATCACAAGACTGAAGACTGGGATTCTGTAAATGTTCACATTGCATTGATAGGTCCATGCACGAGTGCTTTACAACTGTGATTGTATACTAAATGTATGGGAAAAAATAATGTTGGACCATCTACAGGTAAAAATAAAATTAAATAAAACAAACAAACACCATCAGATGCAAGAGCATGCAAATCAGGGGAAAGCCAGACTGGCAGAAGGGAAGGGAAAATTTGCTTATTAGCTCCTGTCAGGTGCTAATGGATACGGTCCTCTCTGAGCTGAGCGGTCCCAGCTCTTCCAGCCCCTCCTCACACCACATACTCCAGTCCACCATCTCTGTGTCTGGACTCACTGCAGTATCTCCAGGTCTCTCTTGTACTGGGGAGCCCAGCACTCCAGAGGAGCCTCACCAGTGCTGAACAGAGGGGGAGAGATCCCCTCCCTGGGCATGATGGAGATGCTCTGCCTAACGCAGCCCAGGAGGCTGTTGGCCTCTTTGCCACATCACTGGCCCATGGTGATCTCCCAGAGCCACTTGGACGTGACCCTGGGCATCCTTCTCTGGGTGTCCATGCTGGGGAAGGGATAGGTGGGCCCAGAGGGCCCCGCCAGCCTCAGCTGTTCTGTCAGTCTATGAAATCCTCTAATTCACAATCCTTCCCTTCCCTTTGCAGGCCTTCCTCCCTCTGCTTCTGCCAGCCCTACAGTCTGCCACCTGCCAGCTGTGCAGATGGCCCCATGTAAATCCCCCTCTTGAAGCCCTGATCCGGTTTCCTTCCCCCGGTAGAATCAACCAAGCAGAGGGGAGGCTAGGGGCAGGTCTCTCCCTCTACCACCTCAGGGCTCCCTGGGGTACAGGACAGGACTTTGGAGGAAGCACGAGGATGTGAGGAGACCCTTGTGTCAGCCTGGCATTCCTCTGGATATCTGCTCAGGAGAGCCTGCAAAATCCCTCCAAGAGAGCACAGGCTCAGCTCAGCGATGTGGCCTGGAGAAACGTAACGCTGCAAATTGCTGTACTAATTAAAAATGACTTTAGGGGAATATAGGTCAAGAGGACATAATCTGTCTTGCAGTTTGGCCAGGATACAAATTTTTCCACCTCCAGCAAACACTGCCACAAGAGGTACAGGGACTGCAGCAGCTAAAACCCAGGGTTACGTTGCATCCAAAAAGGGCAGGAGCAGTGCAAGCAGCCAAGCAGGAGCCAGCATCTCGCCCACCTCCTGTGCCTTCTCCCCAGCAAACAGGGCGCCTTTCTTGTCTGCCACTTGCTGTTCCTGGCACAAGCTGATGAGGCATCTCGTTCTCCCCCAGTTGGTACAAAATAGGCGTTCGTCTTCCAGGAAAGGCACAAATCTCCTTTGACAAGCAGTGATATTAACAGGGATTAAGGAATGCAGGAGCCACCGCAATAATCGTCCAAAGGGTGTGGCCTGGGCTGCCCGGCCTGGAAGCTCTTTAATCACAGCCAGAGGTTATGTGGAGGAAGGGGCTGCATTTTCAAACCACTTATTTTGAAAAGAACACCAGGAAAATTTGCTGGCAATTTGCATGCGGAATGAGAAGTGATAGACTGTTAACTCTTTGGTAATGTCTGCTGCTTGAGCACCACTGTGTCTGGGGTGCGGGCACACGTTTGTGGCACTGGATGTGGAAGTTACAACCTCCCGAAGTCATGCCTGTGTTGACATAGCTACAAGATTTTATGCAAAGAACTGAAAAAAAGAGAAAGGCTGAGCTGTTGTGAGGAGTGCAGTCACTTCTCTGACTGCCCAGGTGCCATTTTGCTCCATTGGTCTCAGCACGAGGAAACTGAGGAAACATTCAATGAGCTCTGAAGCTCTCTTCACGACAACAGTGCTGCTACAGGCACAACTTGCCTGCTGCCACACCACATGTGTGTACACGTGCGGGTGTGTGCATGTGTGACAGTAATCCTCTGGGCCTTCCAACTGCCACTCATCGATGCGATATGCTGAGCTATGGAAACAGCAACACACAACGCCAAGTGCGTGTGAAGCTGGTTACACCCAGCCCTTGGTTCCAGGCCCTTTCAAGTGAAGGTTTTCTTCCTCGTTTATTTTCAGACAGAAAGGAGGAGAGGGAAAGGACACACGGACAAAAGGATGATTCAAAGCACCCATCAGCCTCAGCCAGCTCTGATCACTAGGTGCCTGCAACCCCGTATCAACAATATGCACCCAGCCCGTAAGTACATATGTAAATAATCACAACCACTGAGCTCCTCACGAGTCCTAGCAAGAAAAATCGCCTTTGTGAAACTGCCACAGGATGTGCCTTATTCTCTGGTCTGTATTCATTATTCCCTTGTTTAAAAATTCCATTTATGCAGTCAGGAACAATGCCATGAGATCTAGGCCAGCAACTGCACATTCAAACTAACCAGGAAGAAAAGCCAAAGCAAATATTCCTGGGTTCTATAGCACACAGTACACACTGGATAATTACCCACCCAAAATATTCAGAGAAAAACAAGTACAGTACTGACACACGCACAAAAAAAGTCAAGATTGGTCCACAAATAATTTAGCAGCCAAATCTTGAACTAACAAATTATGAGTTTCAATGAAGCACTTGCAGGGCTCCATTCAGCATCGCAGGAGCTGTGGGACTGTCCCCATTGTTGGTGCCCGCAGATGGACTGCTGGGTGCCAGAGCAGAATGCCCTGCCTGCTGGCATTTGGGAAGTATTGCGTCCCTTTCAGCACAGTCTGCAGTCTGAAAAGCTTCAAAATTCCAGCGCTGTGAATGGCAGCTGCCCCTAAAATCCCAAACCATCGTGCTGAGAGGCAGCTTCTGAGAGGCCTGTGCCAACCCTGTAGTGCTGGACCTGCTCCCGTATGCGTGTAAACTCACTTCCTTCACTGCAGTACATTTGGTCCCTCCTTGGCATGCTAATATAAGTAAGGTCACTTGCACAAACACACCCTGTTTATTTTCCTCGCTGCAACCAGCTCTCACCCTCTCCAAATATGATTGCTATGTCCTCACTTGCACGGAATTATAGAATCGCTAAGGTTGGAAAAGACCTCTAAGATCATCTAATACAAGCATCAGCCCATGCCCACCATGTCCACTAACCACGTCCCTCAGTGCCACATCCGCACAGCTCTTGAACACCTCCAGGGACAGTGACTCCACCACCTTCCTACACAGCTCGTACCAATGCACCACCACTCTTTCTGAGAATAAATTTTTTCCTAATATCCAACCTGAACCTCACTCAGGAATGTCCTGTTTCAGTGTCCCCGTCTGGTTCTCACCCTCCTCCTGGGCTGAGCAGTGCTGACCCTGCCTTGCAGTGAGATGAATCCCCAGAGGTGGACCTGCAGTTGGTGAGAAATGAGATGTCATGATGAAAAGGGAAGGCTTAGGAGAGAGCAGGGGTCAAATGGATTATTCTCCTCATGTTGCTTTCAGGTTTTCTGTTTAGAAAATCGCCTTCCAGATATCAGCAAGGCAAGTCAGAGGTGGTTAAGGCAGTTTCCACTCAGGTCACTGCTTCCCAGCTCCTCCCTCTCTGCCTCCTACTAGCCTGCACCAGAAAAAGCTTGCCTATCATGTTGTCTAGATTACTCCAAAGCAGCTTGCCATTTGAAATCATACTGGCATAGTTCAAATAAGTAAGGTTAGATGTGCTCCTACATGGGCTCCAGGCACTGGTTCTAAATAATGTGGTCCAAGCAACTCTATCATGTGAGGAGATGCAGCTGTTTCTGGGTTACCTTTGAGAAAACAAAGGGGCAGAGGGGTTTACCAGAAACAGAATCTGGACCCAGACTTCCAGAGTCCCAGGATTTAAAATAATATATTAGCCTAATAATGGAAAAACTGATATTAAAAATAAAATGAAATAATCTTATTATTTCAGTGCATCTCAGCAGTAAGATCTCAGCATCCCAATACCGAATGTTCATTGCTTATTATTCCATTTTCAAACAGTCTTCCTTGCACTGAAAATAGTTTATATTATCATTACTACAGAAGAAAATCAATTACCTGCAGTAAAAAAAAAAAAAAAGAGACTTTTATAGTATTTTTAAATTAAATTCTCCCATGAAATCTCAGTTCTGCCAAAGCCACTGTTGTTGTTACAAGTGGAAGTTGCCACTACGCAGATATGAGTCTGCCTGGTCTCTGAAGCAGTTGGTTGCTCAGTGAAGAGAAGCATATCTAATAGAGCACAGTGTTGATTTGTAATTAGCACACAAGAATATCTGATCAGGCATCCTGTAGCAAAGAGAAAGAAGAATAAAAACTGACATGACAGCAGAAGATCATTTTTCCTGAGGCAGACATTAATCTAATACTGAGCATCAATCAGGGGCTACAAACTGGCCAGATCTGCACTCATAATATTTACACTGATATTATTGAAGGCATCTTTCAGCTCAGCTTAACTCTTTTAACAGACCTAGGAGGTGCAGATTTTGTTTTATCTACAAACCATCTGGTGGGGAATATGTCATGAAAAGGCTTTGTTTGCTTATTTTGCTTTTACAATACTCCATTGGTCTCTGCTTCGCTCTAATACACAAAATAGAACTTCCTTGCTGTCTGACATGACTCTGTTTCTCAATTTTTCTCTCTTATCAGCCTTTTTGAACTCAAGTAGTTCATGGCTATTCCTGCCAGTAGCATCTTGTGCAGGGCTGCAACCTGACTGACCGCTGAGGGATCCCCAAGCTTTGAAATAATAATATGGACCAGGATTCATATGTCTCCACCAAGGATTTCTGGAGGAGAGAAGTAGTAGAGCTATAATAGAAGACCTTATCCAGACCCACCTTCTTGAGCCACTTACACGGCAGATGGAATTTACCATAATAAGATGGCCTAAACAGCCAGACCCAGAGGGTAGTGAGCAGCAGTGCAACGTCCACATCTTCAAATTTGAATAAAGCAGCTAGCTACCCATCTCTCAGTAACCCAGCTAAGGGCTGTTTTAGTGCAGACTCCTTTGAATGTCCGCACAGGGAATGACAGATCATAGTACTTCATCCTACAGTAATAGGAGGAAAAACAACAGATCAAAGGTGTCCTCTTTAATCTGTTTTGATATGTGCTCCCCTATCTCAGTTCATAAGGCGTGCTTTGTGTACATAGCTGGAGGGTGATGCCCAGCATTTGTGCTTTTATTGTCTAGGAGACTTAGTCTCCAGAGTGAGTTTAGTCCAACACACCATCTACCCTATTTCCTATGTGCCTATGAGATCTTTTTTGTACATGGGTTATACATTAGATTATAAAGCAAAGCTTTAACAGCTTATTTCTATTATTGTTTGCTAAACACTGAGAACATCCTTGGCATAAAACAACACCCAGCATGAAGACATATCAAGCTCTGAAGCCATTCTTCATGTGAAATACACCCAAAATGGCTATTCTGGCTGGAAAAGCAGAATGAGAAGTTTGAAAACCACTTCCCTTCTTTGGAGTTCTAAGCAGATTCATGGTATTTCTGGAAAAAACTGCTTAAAAACCATTCATAGAAAATCGTGCTGCAGTCATCTCAAAAACTTTCCTTTTTGCCTATGCAAAAACAGCTTTACAGTGCAAAATACACATTTCAGCAAGTTTAAGGTTGTTGATAAAAGATTTTTGAATGCAACTTCAGAAGAAAAAATACCACTGAGAAAGCATCACTGTTGTCTAAGTCGATATTTACAGTAATGTTTGTTGCTCTTGAAGAAACCCTCTTCTTAATTAAGCTTTTAATCTCATTTTTCTGTTTTCTTGTGTTATTATTCTCAACCTACATCTGTGTAACTACTTACAGAAGCTCTTGATGAGGGATGAAACATAACATGGATGAGCTTAACCTCCTTGGCCTCTTCACCCTCACTTCTTTTCTTGGTTTCCAACAATACTCTCTTCCTGATGTTTTTCAGAATCTAACCCCAAAAGCATACATTCTTCCACACACTCACTAATTTGCATATGTTGGCCATAGATAAATATTACCATGCTATCAATCTCTGTGATATTTCATACTTTTCCTGTGCATCCACCGTGCTTTGTCTTGACTTGTTCACATCACCCCATCCAGAAACACTATTATCATCCCAATAATCAACTTCACTATTATCATCCCAATACATCATCTTGGCACTACCTGGCCCATCATAGATTCCCCATGAGTCCTTTTGGGTGCTTCTTCAGTATCTTCTCCACCAATGGGCAATCCACTGGCTTTCTCCTTCCTTGCCTCTCCCAGAGACAAGAGTGGATGGTGACTGGATGCTGCCTCAGATTCAGAGGATGTCTTGTGGCAATGCTTTCCTTCTCTCTGTGTGCAAAGGAGGATTTGCCTCACTTCCCTTCACACATCTAAAATACAAATGTCTGTATCTATGCTACATGTCCCAAGTTTCCTTCAGAATCAGTAGGAGGAAACTTGCACTTGTGAAGTGTAATTTAATTCATCCCAGGTAGGTTAGTGCCAAAAGTAGGTCATGAATCATGCCTTCAAAGTGCCGCACTCTTCTGACCACAAAGAGAGCCTAGATGACTACATTTTTAGTGTTAGCTGAGATGGATCCTGTCCTCAGCATCTTTCCATGATACCATTGTCTTGCCTGTTCCTCTGCAGCTCACAGCACATGTTATCCTCCTGAGTGATCCAACATCTAACCTCTCTTCTGTTGTGGTAAACCTGGCAGGTGGAATAGGGAAGAGAATCGATATGGTAGAAGTGTGAGAATTCGTGGGTTGGGGGAAAGACTGGTTACCAAGTACAGCAAAAGCCACGTGTGCAAGCAATGCAGAACAGTGAGTAAATTCACTGCTTCCCATTGGCAGGCAGATATTCAGCTATGTCCAAGAAAGCAAGGTTCATCACACATAACAAACTCAGAACATCCACCCTTCCTCCTCTTTTCCCCCAGCTTTTATTGCCAAATGGTAAGGTTCATCCCTTTGGCCAGCTGTACTGATTCTGTCCCCTCACAGCTCCTTGTGCACCCCAAGTCCCATGCTGGTGGGACAGCAAAAGTAGTCCTTGAATCTGTAAGCACTGCTCTGTAACAACTAAAACACCAGTGTGTTATCAGCATCATCATCAACAATAAAAATTCAAAACACTGTATCATACGGATTTTCACAAAGGAAGATAACTCTGTCCCAGCCAAAACCATGACATCTTCTCATAGGTGTGGCAATATTTCCCCCAGTTGCTACTCAGAAGCAATTTCTCTACTGAGATATCTCACTGATGCAGTATTTAATGGAGTGAATCAGAAATTATTTGTGAAAGCTCTGGCTTATATTTCACATCTATTTCACATCTCTTCTCAAAACTCACCTCTACCAGCATGCATTCACCATAGCTTTCCTACTGCTAGTAGCTAAACGTAGCTAAGTGGGTGGTCTGTTGGGAATCATTAAAATTCTTGTTCTTCTACACTAACCACCACAAAAAAAAAAAAAAAAAAAAAAAAAGGAGTGAAACCTGCTATTATCCTATCAGCAATACACCAGTGGTGGCAAGAGCCATGGTCTGGAACCCGTCAAGACTACAGTGTGGATTTATAGAATGGCTTACAATAGTTTTCTGTCACTTCATGAACAGCAGCATGAATTACAGCACAGAACAGCTCTTACAGGCACCCATGCTCCTTTACAGATTTAAAGGAGTCTTTTCTTCTTACTCCTCCACCTTCCTCATTTTAAGCAGGCAGCAGTGAATGGAGTAGCACGTTGTGAAACACCATTGCCTCTTCATCAGGTTTCAGCACTAAGGAAAAGGAAAAATGAAAATCCGAGTGAAAATCACTCCTGTTTCCAGCCTCACCCTGCCCTGGAAACTCACTAATAGCCAAAAGGGATTAAGGTCTCATGTAACTTGCTGACAACACCACTGTACAATAGGAACAATTGGCAACATTGGGAGGAGATGTTCAGCTTTGTTTTCTTTCAGGTTCATAAAGGGAATGACTAAAATATGATTCTCTTAGTCCATAAATAAATGCAAAGTCTGCTCAAGTTACAGGAGTCCCCAACACAGAGTTGGGGCTTTTAAAAGAGGATGACTTTTGGAAGAAGCTCTTCCCATATGGACACAATGGGTGGAGGGAAATAACTGCTTCGGGAGGAGGATGTGAGATAATTAGGGCTTGTTAATCTGAAGTGCTGAGTGCCCGCAGATCTCAAGGAGATCCATGGGAGATATGAGATACCTTTGCATTTGGAAGTAAGCAATATGCTCCTGTGAGAGACTGAGAACATATACAGAAAAGACTTAGTGTTTTCTGCTCCTACAAAAGAAGAAAAAATGGAGCTCCAGTGTTACAAATATCATTGCATTGCTGTAATATCTAGTTATAATGGCTGGCCTTGTAACATGGATGTAAAAGCTGGTAGGAGACCTGCATCAGAAAGAGCTTGCAGGGGCAAGTGTAAAGCTGAAATAATGCTGAAAGCCTTAGGAAGAAAGGCAAAAAAACAAGAGCATGAAGAGCTCTCCTGCTGCCCTTGTGTTCTGGCACTGACATTATGCAGGATGGGGAGAGAATATGCTCAAAGAGAAGGAAGCCAAGTCAATTTAGCATGCAAGGGGAAGAATCCTGTAAGTAGACGAGAGAGCTGAAACTGTCTGTCTATTAGACTTCAAGAACAAAAACGTCTGAAGAAGTTCCCAGAATATCCCTGAACGCTAGCAGGTTTTGCTCAGTACATCCTGGTTCAAAGTGCTAAAGAAAAGACATTGCACTTGCTGCCAGTTGCACTTTTGCTACAGTTTGGAAAGCTAAGGCCAGCTCCATGGGAGTATTAAGCAGTACAAGCCAAGGATCAGCATCCATTTATAAGTCACTGTGCAGTTTTCCTTGCCACATGGATGATAAGAACCATCTGGACTCATTTAGACATCTATAGGAAATGTCCAGGTCAAAGTAAGTTGTATCCAATATATTTTTCTAATTGAGAAGGGAAGGGAGATGCCTCCAGAGAAAAAAAAATCATTCAATCCTAAGATTTTTAAGTTTAGTTAAATGAACCTTGTTCTTCATGGATGGCCAGGGGAGCGTCATGAAGAGTGATATGATAAATTCTGATCAGTACTGAAGCCTTCAACACCTCATCACCACTGGAGAACCAAGTAATTGTAGATGTTATTGTGTTTTGGAAATCACAACCCAAACTGATGAGATTCCCAACACCTGCAGCTTCCCTACAGACCCAGTCACCTTTGGTTTGATACCTCTTTTTATGATTAACCTGGTGTATGTGCTGTCCTAGATGACTAGACTCAAGCCTGGCATTAAAGAAAAATGGCATCCATAGCAGATACTGCCCACATTTATCTCTTCCTCTTCTCTCCAGTTGGTCTGTGTGACTACCAGAGGCAGTGGCAATTAGAATTTCTTTTCAGGTTCCATCTGGCAGGGTAGGTGTGTGCCTTCAGCTCTTATCCACAGCTTAGAATGGGGCCTTAACTATGCATTGCAAACACACGCATCACCCGAGACTTTAGGCTGCTCTGGTTTATATCTAATTAAGCTACAAGGTGATAAGAACTGTGAAATCCACAGTGACCTGGCACATCTGGAGTCAGTGGATACTTGTGAGATGCTTTTGCCCATGGCCTTATGTTTCCTGCATAGAAACATGAGGTTAAGATAAATAGAAGAGGAAGAAATCATCGTTACTAGGCAGATGCTAAGCAGAAAGTACCTTTTCATATTAATTTGCTCTTCAGTTTTCAGGTTTGTTACTTGATTTGGGGTCATGTTATTTCAATGTCTTTTCCCTGAGAATAAATATGGCAGAAAATTCTCCTAATGGACCCCTGTAGACAGAAATTCATTCCAGGATGTGGAAGCAGCTGGTAAACGCACTCACAAGGTATAATATCCACAAGACAAATGTCAGTACATGCTCATGCCCCATTAGCAACACTGTCAGCCATGCTCTGACTTCTTACAACAACACTGGGAAGGCAATGCCATGAGAGGAAGACACTGATATGTATCAGGGTACACCCAGTGTTGAAGACCAGGTCTGGGGAAGACCTGCCAATGGTGGGTCTTCCTAACACTAGGCAGAGTTTAATCCAGCACTGCATATTTAAAGGGAGAAAAGGAGAAGTGACAGGGAGAGCCTTGGACTGATGCTGGTATGGCAAACTACAAGAATAGGTCAAGCTGTCAGCTGTTATTAACCCTAGCAATAACCATATCTTTCAGTTCAGCCTCAATTAATTCAAATAGCATTAGTCTGAGAGCCTTCATGTTACACTGTGGAATTACTGGCCCTATCCCCAGCCTCACTAACCCGTCTGCCACTTCTCCTGCACCACTTGAATTTTGTTTATATTTTTGTGGTTGACTGGGTAGTGAAGGGATAAATGAGTGTTTGTGCTAACTGATCTACATGAAGATGCCTCATTAAGTAGAAATGGATGATACAATTCTGATGCTGTCTTAGCTTGTTTTAGGAAACATATTTTCTGTTAGAGAAGTGGTGAGAAATGTGAAACACTAAGACTGATCCTGTTCTCCCCATGCTGTCCCACTTGCTTGGAGTGTATTAAGAAGAAGCACCTCCAGAAACCAAACTTATGGTACACTCAAAACAAAATCAAATAGTCAAATTTCCTTATTTGTGGTAACCAGCATGGTATAAGCAAGTAATTCTAGTTTTTATATTTCTGATATAAAATTGATCCCACTGCCTCCTTAGTACAAAACCCATACATCTTTCAGCATTAACTAAGATGGTACCAAGTGTACCAGGTAACAGACTCCTGGGACCACATCAGCATTGCAACACCGTGCTCCTCTCCCTGCTGCTGCCTGGTGAGAGCTCAGTTCTCAGGCAGAAATCCAGGATCCCCCCCCTACAAGGTCTGTGAAGATTTGGGGACCCCAGGTACATCTACAATGCTAAAGAGGGCTAAGAAGGAGCAGAGGTCCTGGGCCACAGCAATACCTCTCTGCTTCAGACCCTCCAAGAGCCCTCTCTGAGACAAATCTGCAAGCTCTAAGCAACGAGACTGAAAACAGTTCATGGTCTCGAAACCCAGGTTCAGATATTGACTTAGAAATATAGACACAGCCATCTAGACAAGCTGAGCCACATCTGACGGTACTTGAAACCACAGTGCAAGATCAAGAAAAGATCTCCCTTTGCTTGTGATCCTACAACATGAGTGTGGAGAGACTCAGGCTGTTTGTGCTGACAGAGCAGAGGCCTAATGGCCTAATGGTGTCCCATGTGTTCGTGCTATAATGGAGGAGAATTGCTCCAAACTTCTCTTTCTGGAACTGTTTGACTTTACATGCATGATTAAACATTTATTGGACCAAAGAGGAAGTCTGATTGACTAAAATAATGCTTAGGAAAACTGAGATGAGAAACAAGAAGCCGGTCTGGAATGAGAAAATGGGGGAATGTGAATCTGGATGTACTCTTTGGACAAATCTCATTTCTATATAGAACAAGTTTCTAGCAATAACCTCAACTTTTCTCTGCCAACCACAGATGGAAAACCCTCATCACACATTTCAGCCAGAATCCTGCTGATAATAAATGGGTCAACAGACTTTGGATGGATAGTTGTATCAATCCACAGTTCAGCATAGACTACAGTTCCTATTTGAAATCATGCAGAAAAGAGACTTCAGCCTAAATCAGGCAATATCTACAGAACTGCTTGAGGTAATCAGCTCATCTAGACACACAGATAGATATAGAATCATAGAATGGCTTAGATTGGAAGGGATTGGAAGATCATCTTGCTCCAAACCCCTACCATGGGCAGGGTTGTCACTCACCAGTTCAGGCTTTTCTGGGCAGCCTATTCCCAAACATGGATTTTGAGGATGTGCACTCCTTGCACCTAATATACAATTAGCAACACAAGTGAGGAGCAAGAGTGATCATTTCAGAAACAACTGTTCCAGTGGGATGCCCGTACCAGTGTATACCTATTGATACCAGTGTATACCCTATTGATACCAGTGGGTATCAACAGGATCCTTTCCTATTCTCACTGTAAAATGTGTGCCTCAAGTCTCCTCTGAAAAAGGGCTCACATAGATGGTTTTTGCAAGCCCTCACAAATGACCAAATTTTGAGCCAAGAAATGGATAAAGTTCAGGGGGACTTGGCTCTTCCCAGCAAAGGAAAATAAGATATCTTCAGCACTACTGAAAAAAAAAATTTACCCACTCTCATTCAGGCAAAGTACACATTGACATGCAAGAGAAGGAATGGGAAAAGCCTCCAAGAAATAGCTAACAGTTTCCAAGTCTTTCCCTTGTTCACTTTTACAGACTCGGGCTTTCTTCTGGGGAAAATAATGTCCTTTTTAAATGTGCCTGAACTTGGGTTCTCTTCCTACAGACATTTATTCAGGAAGGTACTTTGTTGTTATTTATTTTAAACTAACAACTGAAGAAGGATTATCCCAGAAGCCTGGTGGCCACAGGCTTCTCTCCTCCCTGTCATGTTGCTCCAATGCCTGACTAACAGCAAGTTTCCACAAAGCCTCCATTTTGGGTCAGCTGGGGTAAAAGTAGAACAAGAATTGTACAGCCCACACATCATCTCATCTTTTCTGCTACTCTGCGGAAAAAAATTGCACCCATTGATATTCATCAACACTTGCTGAATGTTTATGGAGACCAAACAGTGGATGTGAGCACAGTGAGGTGATGCGTGGTGTGTTTCAGCAGTGGTGACAGCAATGTGAAAGACAAACCATGTTCCAGACAGCTATGCATATTTTTATGAGCACAGCGTGCAGGCTTTTGTTCATCGCTGGCGAAAATGCAGAGCTAACAGTGGTGACTCTGTTGAAAAATAGTGTTTTGTAGTTGAGAATTTGCTCTATCAAATAGTGTTATTGTGCTCCTTGCATCTGTTGTAGTTTCCATGGAAACAAACAGCAAACATTACTTTTGGAGCAACCTACATAGATATACCCAAGGCATTACATAAGTGTTTATCTCAAGTGTGTATAGCAAGTGAGGCTGCATCTCTTCCAAATACACTGAACAAGCTCACATGTGTTGCCTGGCACAAAAGCCATCCTAAACAGAAGAGCCCATAGCATCTTCTTAAACTCTTGTACTGTCCTGTCTGGGCACTACCTGAGAGCCCTGCATAGTTTGTTCCCCTTTCCCTGGATCAGTCCAACAGTACAGACAGTCATGCTCCAACATTTGGAGCAGTCCATGCCTTTAATTTACGAGCCTACGGACAGCTTGCGAGATCCAAGGCACAACATAATTGAAGTGAATCCAAAGCTCAGTACAGCTGAAGAAGCCAAGAAGACTTTCCCAAAGGGACCGCTGCCATGCTCTTCAGCTGGAAGTGTGGCTCCTCAGCATTTCAGATGCTCAGGCTCAGCACAGCCCAGCACAGAGCCTTAGAGCCGACGTAGTTTTCACTCTTGCAGATCAACATGTGGCCGCACATGTTGGTGCCTAAAAATGTGCTTTCTCCATAATGAAACTGGAATCAATAACCAATCAAGCCAGTGCGTGCTTCTGTGGAACAGCTTAAAATAGCAGGATTTTTTTTCTTTCTTTCTTAGCAACTGCTCACAGTGAGCTCAACCTTTTATTTCTTCCACAGCACCGAAAAAAGCTCTGCAATCACATCATCGCAGAACAAGGCAGTCACAAATATTCCACATCATATAAAGCCAGAGAAGTACGTGGAACCAAAAGGCAGTAGACCATGCTATGCTGTAGGAAAAAAAAAAAAGAAAAACCTTATGCCTACAGATCTCTAGCAGAATTACCAAGCCAAGCACTTCAAAACTAAGGAGTGTGTAAATTAATGCTGTTTGCATGGTATCAGTGCACTTCTCTCTATACATACGCATGCTGAAATGGATTTTAATTATAAGAACTGCATGCAATTTTTTACCACCATGCCCCTCTCTCTGTTCCCAGCACTTGATTAATGAACAGCTATTCAATATCTTGTTTTCTTCTCCAGCACATAGTCTCATGCTTCATTTTTACTGCTTGCTTCTCAAACCCTGACCCGGAGTCAGAAGTCTCCATGGATCATGAAGGAATGGATTTTTTTATAGATGTTTACTGGCCAAATTTGGGTAGGTTTTCCAAAGGAGATGAAGAGGTCAGGTGGGTGACACGAGCTTGCTGACCCCAATTCACTGCTCCAGATTGTAAGGAGTCCTAAAGGAAAGGCAGAAGTGGCTTTCCCTGAGGGCAATAAATCTCATTTTTCTTCAGAGACACAAGCAACGGAGTGTACTGGGGGGATCTGATCCCGATGGGAGAGGTAGAAATGCTGGATCTGACACGGTAAGTGGTAGCTTCTTACCCACCATGGCCAGCCGTGCAGTCAGCTGCTAACACCATCCCAATTGGATAAGGTGGTGCTAGTGAAGAATGGCTCTTGGCCATTCTTCTTGGAAAATTGCTCTGCAGTACTGCCTACAGAACATTCTCATTGAAGGAGGCAGCAAGGTTTGAAAGAGCAGGAAAAATGTGCATTGAAACACAAATATATTTAACAGTGCTGGCTGTTTTTAAAACTGCCTGAAAATAAATGGCTTTCATTTTACTCAGTAGCAAGAACTGGGTTTTCAGCAGTTACCTTCATTAACCCTTCACATTATAACATCTGACTGCATCCAACATCAACATTCAGTAACCTTCCTTTGGAAAAGGAAAAAAGAAAACTAGTCACACTATTGAATGGACCATCAACTGGACATTTGATGGATTAAGAGGAGAAATGGAAATGCCACTTGCATTTCCAGCATTCCCCAAATGATCAGTCCAGCAGGAAACTGCAGGGGAGGAGGGTTTGGTATTCTCTGCGTGTCTGCAAACCACTGTTACACACCAAATTTTGCAGGAGATCAATACTCCCCTAACAATTCTGCCACAGATGCCAGAGCTCATTAGAAGGATGTGAATAACCATGGAGGTTGGAAATCCTATTTTACTTGTCTGTCTCAAGGATTTTGGTTTCTTATCAGCTTAGCTGAGGATTTCATGACCAGATTTTACAGTCTATGTTGAGCTCTTACTCAGGTAAAATTTTCTTATATAAAAGGAGAATTTTTGCCTGGTTTCTCTCAATAGGAGCTTCAGAGTCCTTTCATCATGAGATATTGCAATTCTGTGCTGTGTAAAATGCACAACAGAAAACAAACCAACCAGACCAGAGCTACCAGTATCACTATTCTGATGCAAGACCTGCTTATTTTGATCATCCAAAATTACTCCCTATCCTGAAATGTCCTCTACTCTCTGAAAAACAAAAACAAAGAACCAATCACATTTAAAAAAAATAATAATAAAATTTAGCAGTGAAAACAAATTCTACTCATGCATTCTTGCCTTGGTATTTGATCTACTTATATGTGGTAATACAGATTTCTTTCCCTCTGCTCCTTGCAAATGCACATTTCACAAAAGCCATGTCACTCTGACTTGCATTCTTGCCCCAGCTCTCAGGAGAATATATGTTTCAGAAGCCAGTATGGTCCCAGAAGGGCTATGAATAGGATTTTTCTCAAATCTGGTAGTAGAATACGATACTCCTCCCCTCACTTCTGCACTCATCTGCCCTTTAGCTCTTGGGTTTTAAACGAGCTTTGAGAGGAGTTCATAGGAAATTAAAGTCGATAGCCGTTAGACTAATGAGTCAATGCTAATCTGTTTGCTTGAGACAGCCAGGCTGCCTGGGTGCAATCCTGCAGGTTGTAGAGTTCACTGCAGTGCAACCAGAGGGGGTGAAAGAACTGGGCTTCAACAAAATGCTCTGGGTCCCAAATTCTTATTTTGAGCTGAAATACTGCTGAACACCAGGCACACAGGAAGGAAAGCTTTGCTTGTGAGATCTCCTCTGTGTCAGCTGTCACTATTTTTCCAATGTGGACATGACACAAAGGGTAATGCAGTGCATTGCCTTCACCAGCCCTGCCAAGGTCCCCATGCAAGGCTGTGGCTGTCCCTTAGTTAATCTGTTTGAGAGCACTGGCTTAGCATTCAGAATACAGCATCTTGCAACAGAGGTGACTGGAGGATATAGTAATAGTCTCTTTTGCCAATCCTAGAGAAAAAGCCTTTCCCCACAGCTGCTTTTTTTGTATTCTTTATTAATTTATGGGAATTTTGCACAATGGAATGGAATGTCATTTTCCACATTTGCTGTGCTTTTCTGTCCCTGGACTTAGAATCATAGAATTACTTGATTTGGAAAAGACCTTAAAGATCATCAAGTCCAACCACAACCTGACCATACTACCCTAACTCTAACAACCCTCTGCTAAATCATGTCCCCGAGCTCCACATCCAAGCGGTTTTAAACACATCCAGGGTTGGTGACTCAACCACCTCCCTGGGGAGCCTATTCCAGTGCTTTTCAACAACCTTTTCTGTCAAGAAGTTTTTCCTGACATCCAACCTAAACTTACCCTGGGGCAACTTTAGGCCATTTCCCCTAGTCCTGTCATCTGTCACCAGTGAGAAGAGACCAACCCCGCTCTCGCTGTAAGCACCTTTCAGATATTAGAAGAGAACAATAAGGTCTCCCCTCAGCCTCCTCTTCCCCAGACTAAATAACCCCAGTTCCTTCAGTCTCCCCTCATAGGACATATTCTCCAAGCCTTTCACCAACCTTGTTGCCCTTCTTTGGACCTTCCCACACTCTTCCCTGGAAAAACAGAACACAGAGGCTTCTGAGGAACCTGGTGGCAAAATCACCCAAGATCAAAAACATTCATTTTAGACAGTAATCCACACAAAACCTACACTCTAACACATATATTTGCAAATGGGATGTTTTAATCACAGCAACCCGCAGACAATCAGAAATTACAGCTGCTTCATGTGTTTGCTGCTTTGAATTAAAGGAAACAAGAAAGGGTAGAAACTAAGGGGTACATTTCCAAAGATGCTGTGGCAAAAGAATGGCCATGTAACATTATTTATGGTTTTGGGCATTTTCATCTACACAGATTTTTGAATCCTGGGATAGACTTCACAAGTCCTATGACCTGGAATTCTCTTCAAAATACGGGTTTCGCTTTCCCAGTTTCATAAATTTAATACTTCTTTTCATTTTGGACAGGGAGTTTTTAAACACTTCTGGAGGATTTATGAGCATGAGTTCTAGGGAAAATCAAGAAGCTATATTAAAAATCTTACATTTTGAAAAGCTTCCTCCCAGCTAAACAATTTCTGGTGGTAAGGGCTTCTTTCCCACACCAGTATAAATCTGCTCTTCTTGGGCTTCAAAACACTCAGGAGGATTTTATTTGATAATAGATTTTTCAAATATTTTTATGAGCGTGCCTAAAGTTATGAAAAAGTGTGTGAAAAAGACCTGCATGTTAAGGAGAATCCTCTGAGGCCGGGATCCGCTTAGTTTAATTTAATTTAATAGCCATCTAGAAGTCAGGTCACCCATCTCAGCTCATCACCAGAGCTCCCTTGCCTGTCTTCACTGGATAGAAGTAAGCACCTATGGAGTTATCCCATCTATTGCAGATGTGTAGCTCAAAATGGAATCTATTCTTTCAGATATCCCTACCTACCTCTTTTTCTCAGTTGATTATAGGAGGAACACAGGTGGCTTGATGGGATACTTGGCTCTCTGGTGCCGATGTAGGTGGAGTTCATCCTGAGCAAACTGTCCTGTGTTATTTGGGAAGTATGGAGCACGTGGGGGCACTGGTGGGTGGAAAGATGGACATAAAAGCAGTGTGGCCAGCAGGGCGAGAGAGGTGATCCTGTCCCTCTGCTCTGTGCTGGTGAGACCTCACCTGGAGTACTGCGTCCAGATATGGAGTCCTCGGTACAGGAGAGAAAGGAACCTGTTGGAGCGTGTCCAGAGGAGGGCCATAAAAGTGATCCCAGGGATGGAATACCTCTCCTATGCGGACAGTCTGAGAGAGCTGGGACTGTTCAGCCTGGAGAAGAGAAGGCTCTAGGGAGACCAGAGAGCGACCTTTCAGTATCTAAAAGGGGGCTGTAAGAGCAATGTGACAGACTTTTTAGCAGGGTCTGTTGTGATAGGATAAGGGAAAATGGTTTCAAACTACAAGAGGGGAGATTTATACATTGGATTGCCTTGGTATTTGATCTACTTATATGTGGTAATACAGATTTCTTTCCCTCTGCTCCTTGCAAATGCACATTTCACAAAAAGCCAAGGAAAAGAGTATTTACAGTAAGGGTGGTGAGGCACTGGCACAGGTTGCCCAGAGAGGTGGTGGATACTCTGCTCCTGGAATCATTCAATAGCAGGATGGATGGGGCTCTGAGCACCTGATTGAACTGTGGATGTCCCCCTGTTCATTGCAAGGGTGTTGGACTAGATAATCTTTAAAGGTCCCTTCCAACTAAAAAGATTCTACGATTCTATGATTCTATGATAGCATCCACAGGGAGGCAAAGCTTCGGAACAAATCAGCTCATGCATGACTGTGCTAGTTCAAACACAAAATGAGCATGTGAAAGTCTGAGAAACAGGTGGGTTCTGCATTGGCAGGCGGGTACTTAAATGTATGATACATTTAGCCTGACTCACCCAGGAGTAAATTTGTCATTGTTGGGGCAGGACCAAATCGACTGTAGGAGTTTTATCATATGTTCACAGCATCTTTTATTTTCATCAGTTGGAACTTGGCTTGCCACAAACTAATGTGCTCAACGCTTTAGGTTAGCTTTTTTTTTTTCTATTCAGGCTCTTTTAACATCATCCAGAAATGGTGCATTTTAGGAAACAGAAAATCAGTATAAAAGCTGTGTTTATATTTGTGCCCCTGCAGCACATTCAAATCTGTTGCAAAAGTCTTCGGTTTCCAAAACTGTGAGGAAAGAAGCGTGACCTTCTGCTGTGTTTCCCATACTTGTTGTCTTAAACTCATCATGAGTCATGTTTACAAAACCCACCTTACCTTGGGCCTATAGCAGACAAAGGCTTTTGGCCCTTGATGTGCGTGTCCAAACTCACCAAGGATTACTGCCACTGTTTTTGTCACTTCCTGCATGTGGAAAATGCAAAGGCCAAATTTAGAAACAGATCACAAGTCTGGTCAGTTTGTTTCCAAGAAGGCCGATGAAATCTGCTTTCTTATTTAGTTTAAACCTGTCTTCCCAAGCATTATCTTCCTGGAGACTTTCAGACCTGTTTCCATCCCCTAAGCTGTTAACTCCTGCTGCATTATGACAAAAAAAGAAAAAGCAAAGGGACTTTCTTGGGGCTGAGAGACAGATGTGAGGGTAGTAGGTGCCATAGATCTCATATGTGAAAATTATGAGGGCTTCTTTTACAAATCTAGAAATAAAAATATGGAAAGCAAGATATGCTTATTATCATGACAGCATTAAGTGTTAGAAAGAATCACTGCCCTGCACATTGTGTTTCAATTTGTGCACCCTTCTTTCTTAGAAGCTTAAAATTTAAAATGATTGACACCATTAAAATTGTGTTAAAAATTGATCATTTATTTAATATTTGTCCAAAAGCTCATTCAGCTGCTCAGCAAACATGTCAACAAACATGAAATCAACATACAATTCAGATTACAAGGACAACTACATGTTCAAGAAAGGTTTAACAATGATGTATATGAAGAAAACAATAGAGGCAAAGGGGAAGAGGAGCAGTCTGAAAGTGTCAGATCTAATGGAGGAGTAGGACCTGCCATTGGCTTGGGTATTGTTGTGATTAGCTAAGCCATGGGGATGCTATTCCAACACACAGAACACAGGGTAAAACCAGCCCCTGTGCTGGAGAGCATCAGTCTCTGCATTAAGTAATGAGGAAATGTCTGTGGAGGCATAAGAAAGGCTTCCTAAGTCTCATTATTTAACTTAGAATTTTACACCCTCTTTTTCTCTTATTCTATTAGAGACTTTATTAATATTATTAGTTATTAATGCCTTTTAAAAAAAATAATACTTCTAAATCTTATTTTTAAATCCAGCCTCTGCCTTGCTCTGCAGGAGGGCTTGATGCCCCATATGGACAGGCATATACACTGACCAATTCCCAACCAACACAGATGTTTGGTGGGGTTTAAATGAGGGCAGAGCGAGGAACAGATGGGGAGCACCCAGCCTCTGCTGGAGAAGCCTGCTTGGTTTTGCTCTGCCAGCTGCATCTCACAGGAGTACGTGGAAACCTCATAGCCTGGAAGAACTGCATCCTGAAGAGAAGCATCCCCTGGGCACTCCCAGACTGCGTCCACACCCCACATAGGAAACGTTGGCGAGTCCAGACCCTCCCTCACATCCTCCTGGTGCCTGGCATGGTTCATCAACAAATAACCTCACTTCCCCAGACCTTTATGTCAGGCTGCAGCTCCTATTTTTGAACTGACATTACTCAGGCTTAATCCACTTAGCTTGTGAGCACCTTCATCCGCTTCCTGCAAGCAGCACCCGAGGCTGTGAGATCCCCCGTCTGCACTCCCCCTCTGCTCAGCAGCCTGTATTTATAAAGAGGTGGATTAGGAACATTACAAGACAGGTCACAGGGTGTCAAGCTGCTCTTTCAGGGCTTAAAATCCCAGGCTCTCTCAAGAGGGAGAGCTCTCCATCCTTGAGACAACAGTTCCGATGACTCTTGCAGTCATGCTTGCAATTTACCTTATTAACAGTGCAGCATTAGAGAGGGCATTTAGAGAGGGCTCCTGTAAACAAAGTGATGAGAAGCTTTCTCTTTTCACATAGGTTTAAAAAAAAATAAATCTATTTAAGCATAATTCATAGCTGTTGCAAATCCACTTGCTCTGCTGCTGTCATTGAATATCAGATGAGGTACACTCACTCACACTCACACCCGTAATCCCCTCTGAGCCGACCAATCCCAAGAACAATTATGTTGGTGTTTTTTTGATCAGTGTAGAGGAACTATATGCTCAGAGAGTGGTCTTCTCATAGGAAGCATGGTCAAATGCCCACCAAATGCCCGTAGTGCCTTTAGGTCCAACATAGTGATGTCACAGTGCCTGAGACCACACACAAACACACTGGGCGCAATCAAAATAAAGTCAGACCATGCTCAGCCTGCAGACTGTGAGATGTGTTTGGGTTGGACCCACGTCCTGGAGGAAATGCTCCATGTCAAAGCAGGGCTCCTACAGCTCGTAAATCAGGAGTAGCTATTCCCCACTGGTGTACTGTGAGGATCAGTGCAAGGGCAAATCCCGACTGCTTCGTCATCATGCTGAGCTCTAATCCCATCAGCATCTCCGGCCACTCCATCAATCGGATTAAAATAGAGCTGAAAGTCATAATACAGCTGGCATGCCCACAGGGAGCAAGACCTGGCTGTTCAGACCCAGAGCCGTGCTGCTTGCAAGAGGCCCCAAGGCTTTCACCACGGCAAGCTTTTGGGGTGGCCAGAGGTGCAGACAGGGCAGCCCACATTCGGCATTACCGTAGAGAGGCCAGAGCTGTGCTTTTATCCCCCTCCCATCCCTTTCACAGCCCCTGTGCTTTTTAATGGATGAGCTAACCATAGAATTGCCGTCAGAGCACCTCATGTTCACACCAAAAGTTAGCCAGAAGTGTTCCAATGAAAAATATTTGCCTTAGCAGAAACTAACCCTCCTGGTGGAAACCCATCAGCCATGCTGTGCCCTGTGGTGGAAACTAGATGGGCATTTGCAGGAGTCAGCCTTCATCTTGGCACCCGTGGCAACCAAAACAAAGATCCATCTGAGGTCCATTAAGATGAATTTTTCTGCCTTTCTCCCACCATGAAAAAAAAATTTGCATTTTCTTACTTTTCATTATCTGCCTGGAAATTTTTTACTTCCTTTTGTCACCCTAAGAAAGCCACAGCGTATGTGGAAGGCAGATCTGCCACACAGGCCCTGATGAGAGAAATAGGTCAGGCTATAGGCTTCACCAGCATGGCTCACATGAGGACTGGTGGGTTGGATTTTGCCCTCAAGACAGTGGCCCACTGCCTTTGCCTGGCTAATCCTCAAGAATACGTACATCATTACTCCAAAAATGCTTAAAACAGTAGATCGCCAGGGGTGCCACATCCACGTGATGCTCAAAGGATTGGATACCAGAGTCAGTCCCCACCACTCAGAAAAGCAGCATGAAGATACTGGTAGCTTTCTGCAGGGTTTGATGGTCAGCTGAGAGATGCTGTAAGTGAAGAGGGGTCAAAACAGGGCTCTCACTTATGAATAAGAACAATGAAACCATACTCAGTTTATCTACTCCTAAGTGGGCAGCTCATGGAAATGTGGCAGACCTCAGAAGCTCAGAGGATCTCCACTGTGAGATCTCTGACTGTGGGAGACTGTCTTTTAAAAAAGTTATCTTTGGACTTAATTGTTTCTGAGCATACTCGATGGCTAAGCAGGAGTTGACCTCCACAGTGTTCACAATGGATGGTCCTCACTTTTGCACAAATAAAGACAAGGTTAGGTGAGCCAAACCATCACCTCTTCATGATTCAGTGAGGTTACAGGGACCCTCATTCTCTCTATATATAAAAGTACAGTGTTTTGGCAATAGGAAAGGTGTGACTGTCTTAATTTTTATATTTTTTCTAGGTCTGTCTAAATCCAGCTTTCCTGTCCTTTCCACTGCACTTCTCTCCAGAAATCAGTCCACACTTCCCACTCCTTTATATTTTTCTTTCATTTACTTCCCTAATGACTAACTGCTCATAAATACCATAGGAAATAAAGCTGGGAGCCTTCTGAAGATGTCGTCCAAAGCACTGATTTCTTTCTCCAGAAGTGCTCAGATTCTGAAGTTATCTTCATGCACTCATCACCTCCTTATGAAGATAGCAGCAGCCTAGTGCTTTGAGTACAGGGGCTGCCCTGTGCAGTATGTATGGTGAAACCCTGGCCAATTTTGGAAAACTATTCACACCCCTCTTTTACTAATTTATTTATGGAGAGCTATAGAATTAGACCGTAACTGAGAGTTTTCCATAGACCCACAAATAAGCCTGGAGAATTCACTTACAAGGAAAAAACTTCTCTGTGAATGTATTCCACAGTCTGATTCAAAAGTTCTACTAAGGAGATCATCAAAGTGTGATAGAGATGATGAATCACTCTATCCGGATTCATCTCTACTATTCCTCATTTGTCTAAACTTTCCCCATCCCTTGCCTTTCCTCCCCTTTTCACCTAGTTTAAGAGACTTTTCACTGCATAAAACACTCCTTTACAGCTCTGCCCCATATGTGGAACAGGTGACCCCAAATGCACAGCAGTGAATGTGCAGCTCCCTGGTTAAGGCCTGATGCTAAAGCCCATACAGAGGCATGCCAGTGTCTTGCCTACCAGGGAAAACAGCACAAATGTGTTTGATTTGTAACTTTACAAGGACTTTCACATTGAGGTTTAAGTTTCTTTTATTAGTAGACTTAAGAGGAAGGCACCATTAACACATAACAAAGGAGGCAGCATTAAACCATTACCATAACAGCCATGTTTTTTAAAAAAACCCACTACTTAGGGGTTTATAAGGTTCCTTTGACAGATTATTGCAGAAGCCACAAAATGGAAACAGAGGAGGGAACTTCTCAGTCGCATTGTGCCTTTCCACGTGCTTCCAGCCCTATACAGAGAACCATTCCTGGTCTAAATACAACCATAGCCTCACTTAAACAACTTCCTTGGCTGGAGGCCGCACAGGGGTTTCCCTGCACCGAGAGAATCCCTTGGTTAGATTTAAGACACCATCGTGCCATTGGAGCGACTCAGGAGAACCTGAGCAGTAAAACTGAAGGAATAATTCAACAGCTGAAACAGCCACTTTTCCTCTCTCAAGAAGCCTTGTATCAGACAAGACTCTATTCTGCCTGGTTTCTGCTCTTTTCATGTCTTATTTTTTCTAGGTGTCTTAAATGAAGAGCATTGTGGCCCTGAAGGTTATCAAAGGAAGACATCACGATGTTTCAACACAAGATGTCTAAATGAAATTCTGTATCTTTTCTAACATTTTCACATTTGATCTTTTTTTTTTTTTTGTCATATCTACAGAAGAAATTGAATTTCAAATTCTCCTTGTCGTCTCCAGAGCTACATTTAAATGTACTCTCTATCATAAAAAGTTTTCTCAGATCTGCTTGACAGATCCAAGCTTAGACTGCTCTATGATAAAGGTATCAGCAAAAGCTGTATGTATTATTTCAAGATATTTGCTTATAATGTGGGGACAATGTATTATCAGATTTTCTTCTCTGCAAACTCTGCCTGAGCTGCAGAGAGAGGAAAGCATTGACTGGTTCCAGAGAAAGGACCCTTGCTGACCATTCTTTGTGGTTCCCCTTCACTAATTCCTATCACACATCAACATGGATCCCCACTCTCTATATCTAGTGCAAGAACTGTCCTCACTGTACCTTTCCTGCCCTTGTCCACTAGCCAGAAAATCCAGCACTCTCCTTGAGCAGCAGTTCCTTCCTGCTTAGCCAGTGCTGGAGACTGGGGGAAGCCAAGGGGTGAAGGAAATGGGTAAGCATTCACTGGGCAGCAGCTTCTTCTTTTCTTCCCTAAGAAGGCTCCAAGCCCACATTTCTGCAGGCAAGCCGGATTTCAGGTCTATTAAACTGACTTCTTCCTTCATCACCTATATTTTCCCTTTCTTTAGGAGCTGCCTTCACATGGTATGACTTAATCCAGCACTTTTGATGCTCTAATAGATTCCACTCCTCAGACCTTGCTCCATGATCTCACCTCTCTGCTGTCTTCTCTTTGCCTAATCTATGTCTGACACAGAAAGCACCTTTTCCTCAGCCCTTGCACTTGCATTTCCATGAGTTCCCTGACCAACCTCTTCATATTCTCCAAACACACCCTCAGCTGTGGGCAGGTCATCACCCACAAGGGCACTGGGTGCAGCAAAATACTTTGGGTGGCCATCAGGCTTCTGGTGACACTTTTGGAGGTGCTCCCCAGCACAGCCCCATCATGGCGCTGCATCATCTCACCATCTCATCATCTCACCATCCCATATCCCTAAAATTTGAAGACAATCCAATTGGGCACACTAGTTCCCCAAAGACATGGGGTATTATCATCCCCAGTCCCATGCACAGGGACGGGCTGCAATGAACCTCTCACAGGAGGGAAGGCTGCTTGGAACATGAGCTCATGTTTTCCTAAAATAACCAGGAACCATGTGCTTAAACTCAACACCTGAGGCGTAGCAAGAGTCACTGTTAACACTGAGCAGCCTTCAAAACAGCCCTTGCATGCGGCGCGGTGCGAGCCAGAAGCGTCGAGTGGCCAGCAGCTGTCCAAGGGTGACTAATGCCTCGTTGCTAAAAACAACTTCAAGGGGTTTTCCATGACCGAATCTCATTACAGGTAGAGTACTGACTTTTCACCTGCTAAATACAAGAACTCTACTGTAAAGTCCACGCTGCTGGATTTTTTTTTACTGGTGCGTGCCACAGCTGGTAAAGGAAACCTAGCTCTTTCATAAACAATGGCAGCATCTGATCCTTGTTAACACCCCTCGCAAATGCCAAAAAAATCACCCTTCCAGTAGATTATGTGGGAGTGTGGAAATGAGGGCTAAGGATGTGTTATAGACATGGAGGAGGAGATTGGAACACAAAATAAATGTCTAAAGTGCAAGGAAAAGGTATAGAAAATAATGTGCTGATATGGCAGCTCAGGGAAGCAAGATGTTAGAGGTGCAGTCAAAAACACATAATGCTCTCCAGCTTTACAAAACTCTCCAGAGCCACATTTCAGCAAGAAATCAGTAAGAATGGCTTCCAGTCCCTTTGGACTTGCCAGGTCTCTGTCCCTTAGACTTGTAGGGTTTCCAGTTCACTGGACATGCAAAGTCTTCCTGCTCCTCTTCTTCCAGGCTACCAGTCTTCTGAGTCCTTCTATTGCTTCTTCTTCAGTGCAAATAATGGCCACCTCTCCAGGAACCTGAATGAAAATGAAGCTCAGGTCCCTGAAGGGAGAAATGAACACAGCATAAATGTCTGAATTAGTTCAAATATCTTGCATGAACAGACTCCACCACTCTGTTTTCCTACGTATTTGTGGTTTCAGTGAAGCAGGTAAGGTCTGTAATGTACTGTCTAAGACATAACATATTTTTTGCCAGCCCTATCTGTCCTTGTCAGGTTGATTCAACTTATAAATCATTTGGCCTTCACCAATTTTATTTTATTTACTTTATATTAGGAGCAAGCAACCCACAGCTGGGTGTATCCATGTGCCTTCCCAATGCTGCTCCTAGAAACAATACTTTCCTTGCATGAGTGTCAATGAAAAGTAAAGAGAGGTATTTGCAATTGAAATGAGGCAACTTTGAGAAGTTGCCAAAATATCTACAAATACATTTCCCCATTAGCAACATCACACCAGAAGCTGAATTTTGTGCGAAACATATATATATATCTCCTGTTTTAGGAGACTGACCTTTCCACCTTAGAATTTCCAATCACAACTTTTGTTACAATATCTAAACGCTATCCCATGCAGCCACTATGGCAAGGATTCTGCCATGAATCTCCTTCAATGTGGCTTTCCATAACTCAGGCTGCTGTGAAGGTTATGAGGAAGTGGTGGAAGATGTGAAGTTTGGCAGTTCAAGGGGAATGGATTGGTACGGGGCGGCTCATTGGTGGTCCAGGTCCTTGAGAAGATGGCCAAGCTTTGAAGACACTCAATACATCTGTCCTGAGTGTAGAAGTTCAATATGATAAGAACGAGACACCTTGGTCTGAGAAGGACAGTATGTGTATTCTAAGATGGTTTTAACTCCATAGAACAATCAAATAGCCCAGCGTGGCAAAAAAGGTAGGGTTTCAACACCTTGAAACAATTAATTCTAGTGTTCCCAAGGGGAGAGAGACTGCCTTCAACTTATTTTTAATTAATTTACGAATTAGTCTGCTGGCCCATAAAGAGCATCATGCGCTAATTAAGCCCAGCTGTTTTATGGGAAAAGATGCAATGAAATCTGTAGATTACAGGTACCAGAAGGAAATGTCCTATCTGCACATTATTCAACTTCTAGCTTAGTGCTCATTGCCTCCGGATGCTATTAAAGCCAGTAATATGCTCAGTCACAAAGTATTAAGCATTTACATCAGATCTTAAGGATATCCAAAGTCCATAAGAAAAAGAGGTAGTGCCATAAGTGACAGATCACCTGGGATTTGCATCTCACGTTGATGGAGAAGCCACAGCTGAATCTTTTCCCACAGCTGGAGCATTTGTGAGATCACCTCCCATGTGGTTTCTCTGGTTTCTAATGAGGTGTAAGCTCACCCTGGGCTGGCACAACTAGCTGCCTCTCCTCACCAAGGAGCAGCTTGCACTCGTGAAAGCTGTAGGATGTTTGTGAGACCTGTGCTCCTGGTGGCAAAGATCAGATGCGTTCAGGGATTGCTGGAGGCAGGAGGGTGGACAGAGAGGGAGGGAGTCAGAGATCTGCATGGCCAGGCAGTACACTGGTTGCATAAGTCTTGTGTCCATGGGAAATAGCACTGAAGCCTTTTTGGAAGAAATATAAATATTTAGCGTTTTAGGACTAAAGTCGTTTATGCAGAAATTTCTCCCATGGTCAGACTATTTCGTAATTATCCACTCCGGGATGTTTTGCATTTTCCTTTTAAGCATCTGGTTCTGGGCATGTCACCATTAGTCTGATCTAGCAGTTCTTATCCTTATATAACAGCAAGCCATTTCATGACTATTTCACACAAAATGTCTCCTTTTTTTGCCCACTAAATGACCTGGAACCAGAACACAAACATTCTGTTTGCACAGTTTTACATAACATTTGCCATAGTTTTCACACAACACTATTAAAGACTAATTTGTTTCTGTTCTCAGGCTGATGGAAAGCAGTTCTTTTGGTAGCTCTATTGCGTCAGTGTTCTTTGAAAATGTAAATAAAGATACTGAGATAAGACCTGTCCGACCACACAGCCTTTTTTCTCTTTATGTTTACCAGATACTTCAAGCTAAACAAAATTATTCTTTGCACTTGATCTGCCTTAGAACATTCTTAACAAATCTATAATCAAATTTCATTTGATGTCAAACTCCTCCCCAACACTTTTTGGCCACATGCAGCATCTAAGAGGATCTACTGTAACATTTTTCAAAAAGGCATTTTGGAAAATGACTTAGGCTCCCAAATACCATTTTGAAAAGCAACTTAGCTTCTTAGGAATGGGATTTTCAGGGAGATTTAGATTCTTGAGCATTTAAGGGCCAGCTTGGGAAAGAAGTTTCTGCTTAGCAGACTTTGCAGAAGCACTGTATTGCCAGCTGCTATGGATTTTAATGGAAATGCATCACCTGTTGGAATCTGACAGTCTCACTGAGCACCCACCTCTACCTTCACAGGTATAGAACACCTTTACAATCTGATTTGAAGGTGCTTTTCTAAACTGGCTTCATGTCTTTCTCACCAAGTAAAGTGCAGAAATGTGTTCTCCACCTAGCTCCTCTTGGGATGGTGAGTTGGAGATCATTCTGCACTACAAGGTTTCTTGAATTTCCTTACTTCAACAAATACTGCTGTTATATAAGAACAACTATTTCACAAATCTGGCCTAAGTCTGTTTTGAAAAGGTAGAGATACACCCCATCTAACATGTGAACTAATCTCTGCAGGTGCTCAACTTTGAAAGACCAGGGAAATTTGTCAACAGCGTGTTTACATTTGATGCTGAAGGTACAGGCTAACTGCAGCCATAGATCCAGAATGTAGCCTCAAAATATTTAACTAAGCCTACCAGGATGAATCCTTCAAACTATCTCATCAGATGGCAGAGTCATGAAGCAAATGTGGCAGTGGAAGGTGCCTACAGGTGAATGGAAAAAGGCACTGGATGTCTATTTTCACCCTTGTCTCTGCCTGCTTTGCCAGCTTATTCTCTCCTGGACTTTATTTCACCAGATGCTACGTAAGGATCTTCCAGACTTTAAAGAAATCACCTTCCCTTAGAGGTAATGGATAGGTCTACAATGGAATCATGGAATCATAGAATCATAGAATCCTTAGAGTTGGAAGGAACCTCTCTATGCATCTAGTCCAGCTCCTCTGCAATGAACAGGGACATTCATGGCTTTGGGGTTAGAGTTTGAACAACTGCCATAGTCCTTAAATATTTTTATGTAAAATCTCAAGAAAACTAAGCCAAAAATCTCTATGTGTAAAAATGTGTGTGAAGAAAAGCAAGGAAAAGAGGACAAATGGTTAAAGACTGAACACAGGGCATGTAACACAGATTTACATGAGTAAAGTAGCCTTCAGGGGGCACATAAGCTATCTACAGCTTATGGTACAAGATGAAATTGCAAACCTACATTTCAAAGGGAATATTACATCAAGCAAAAGAATCTACTTGCCCAGTCAATCTTCCCTCTGACATTTCTTGCTTGCCTTTCCTCCCAGTATATTTTGATAAGCCTAAAGAAATGTTGTCAATTTGGAACAGCTACCTCGTTCTGGATACTAAAAGTTACTACCAAAAAAAAGCAGCCAGATAAGAAACCCAGAGTCACTGGTGCATGAACAAGGCCTCCTTCAAGGTCAGGATATTTCAAGAGCCACAGAATTTCCTCCTAAACAACTTGTTCTCACATCCAACATGGCAAGAGGTTTCTGGAAGCAGAGTGACCCAGAGGGGTACTTGGCTCCAAGACGCTGCTTGAAGCAATGGGCAGCCATTGCCATTCCCTGGTATAGGCTGATGATGGAATTGTGTTTGGAGGAGCTAAGAACTTGCCAAATCTTACCCAGAGAATTTTTGGAGACTGGCAAGCTTTGTTGGCTGGTAGTGGTCCCCCTGTGCGAGCTCAGCTTTATCTGAGCCTTTAATAAACAACCCAACATCTGCTTGATGATATGAGCTGGGACAGAAGTACTGGACATCTTGAGCATGATTTAACAATGTCTGTGACCTCAAACAATTTGTTATTTCTTTAGCACAAGCAGAGCCTGACCCCACAGCATTCTTTAAATCCCTTTGCTCTCTTCCCCTTCTTTTCCTGCCTCCAAAAAGGCTATGGGATGAAAAAAAAAAAAAAAAGTTATATGCAAGAGGAACTAATATTAAATTATAAGTAGCAACAACCAGGCACTTCATCAGCATGAACACAGAATTCATAAATCTTTATCACCAGCAAGTTTTTTTTACATATTTGGAATCCACTATACTGCAAATTAGTCCCATTTGTCCACTCAGTGCTAATGCCATTAAAACCAACCTCATTTGCCAAGTGTGCGAGCCCAGAAATCCCTGGACTTGTTAATTTTTCAGCTGAAAAATTCACCATCATCTCGATTCCTAAGCTAAATTTTATGGAAAGAAATCATCTTATAGCTAGAAATGACACCCTTGGAACTCTAAGGAAAATTAAGACCAGACCACCCTTTGTTTGGGTTGGCGCTGGTGGGCACTTTAACACCTGTGTTACTTTCTGATACCCTGAGAGCAGTCAGTCACTCCCTTCCATTCCAACTCCTTGTTTTTCACCTCTTCCTCTGCCTGCGGTTGCCACAGAAATCTCAGTGTGCCCTGGGTGACCAAATATATGATTTCTCACAGTTTCCCAGGGACTGTTCCAAAAAGAGTGGATCCTTTTCTGCTCTCCAGAAAGGGAGCTCTGAGCATGGGCAAAATGCTCTGAAAGCTTGGTAACTCTGGCAAGAAAATAAAAAGTTTTCCTGAAACTCGTTATTTTCTTTCCCTATTTTTACTTGGTGCTTTGCAATTAGTGCTTCCCCAGTTAAATCTGACTTCTAATTTCATTTTCCATTTTTGAAACAACTTCAGAAAAAAGTACGTTAGCTGACTGTGACCATTAAAAAGTTCATCTCTTCACCAAAGGCTTGCTACAGGAAAAGATGAGTACAACACCGTCATGGCACTATGGCAAAAGCTTCATTGTGTACATTTAAAATGGAGAATGCAAAAGATATGCGTGCTGAAACAACACAGAAGTCAAGCAAATGGTAAAAGAAAAAATAGTGCACTGTTTCTCATCTACTTTGCATCCTGTTCGGTGAAGAAAACTCTGTAGGGCCATGAAAGATGCCTTAAAATGGGTATTGGTCACAGCTGCGGTGCGGCCAGAAGGTTGAGCTTTGATAATGAGGCACCTCACAGCCTCCTGTTGTGTTTCAGGAGGGAATGCACTGAGGATGCCATCAGGGAGGTGAGATGCATATGGCTGATGGGAGCAACCCCACTGCTGACCACCAGTCCCACCTTGCTCCCTGCTGCTGGTCACCTCTCTAACACAACGCAGGTTGATGCTGTAACCAGCACTGTCCTGGTGCACCTCCAAGCCAGACATCCTCTGTGCAATAGTTGAAGCATCCCACCCATCTGCCGTTTGCTGTAGTTGACACAAGATTTGGCTCTCTACAGGCCACAGTGGGAGCAGGGATGAAGGCCCAAGCGGCCACTTGGCAAACCCCATCTCAGTGCCACTGGAACTGGGCTGCAGCATCGCCCTGCTGTGCCTCTCACCACCACTGCTTGGTGGGAGGGCAGCTGGCGGGCAGATGGGGCAGGAGGCTTCAAAGGAGCTGCCGGCCACTTCCCACTCCCACTGCTAGTGTTGAAGAGGGATGAGACCTCCAGGCAGCAGAGAGGGAGGGGGAGCAGATGGCACCTTTGTAAATGGGGACACCTCACCGGGTGGGACGCGGAGGATGCAGAGCAGCTCCGTACTGCAGTGCCCACCTGAGCACCAAAAGTGACACGGGCACCCTTCCTGGGCAGCAGGGAAGATCAAGCAGTGAGCATCGTTCTCCCAGATTGCTTTTAAAATGTAATTCATGCAGCAAACAGGCCATGGGGAGGATCATCCAGCCCCAAGATTTGAGCATTCTCCAGCCACTTAGATCAGGAAAACCTCAGCGTGCACACCTTGCATCCCATAACTTTCTCCTAAAACAGCCTAAGCCCATCCATTGCCACTGTGCTACCAGGCTGCAAAGTGGGACTCAGTGCCTCTGGGACAGCAGAGACAGCACAAAGCTGTCTGCTTTGTGGCATATTTCCCTGCTGACATGAGGGCTGTGCTCCAAGGGCTGTGCCTTTGGTAAGTATTTTTGCAGCAATAAAGCAGCATTTTCACTGGGCAAAGCTGCATTTTAATAGTAAGTGGAGAGGACTGTTAAAAACTGCAGCAGGCCCCATTTGGCGCCAGACATTTCTTTTTTTCCCCCCTCCATATGTACTACATATGCAAGTACAGCTGAGAAGCTGACATAGATTTTTTTTTTAAAGAAAGAAACCTCTGAAGCTGCCCCAAGAAAGATGTTCTGGGCTTTTTAACTCTGCTTGTGCAAGAGCTGTGGACACCCCAGAGATCTCTTATGTCTGCACTTTTGAATTCTCTATTTGCAGGTCATTAATAACACGAATGACAGTGATGGGGGTGTAGGAGTGAGAGCTTTCCTCTCCTTGTGGCCTCTCCACAGCCCAGATGCTATTTGGTTTTGGTCCTGTGCCATGAGGACACCTTCACAGCAGACAAGGAATAGGCAAATAGCAGCCACGCCTCGCATGGATTTACATCACCATGTTTGGTCTGGGACAGCAGAGATGGGTCTGCAATGCTAGAGTCTCCCACCCTAGCATCTCCTACAGCCCCTCCTTTGCTCTAAGTCTAGGGATACCACTGGATTTTCTGAGCAGCCCCTTTGGTCCTCTTCCTTGCTCCCAGCACAGTCGGTAGTCACTGATTTCTAACCTACTCCTACCCTCAGGAGTTCCTCCAGCAGAGAGCAGGACAGAAGATGGCCCAGGGCCAATGCCCACCTCCAAGCTGGATTTTATGACCCAGATATAGCTGCAGAAGTAACAGGAAAGTCACTCTTACAAGTTCTGTCTTGAGTTTCATCTGAAGAATATCTTGCCCTTGAGTTCACCAGTGGCATTTGAATGGGCTTGCCTGTGTCCTTTGTACCTTAATGTTCATGGGCAACACTAAATAGCCTCCTTTCTTCATACAGCCATGAGAAATCAGCCATGAAATAATCCCTACACAAATGCAAACATTCCTCAGGCTCCTTTCTTTCAGGACAGGAAGTGCCCATATGATTCACTTTGGTCTGTAACTCAGAATATGCTCTTTATCCAGGAAGTGTGAGAAATGCACAGATCTAAGAGGGAGAGACACATACTGGTATCCAAAATCCTCTTTTTGAAATCTCTGGCTTCTCTTCAAGTCTCCAAATCTGTTCTGACTCAGTTTGCACTAAAGGACGTTCAGCTAAGGATGGCATCAACTCTGCTGTAAAAGGAATCCTCACTGCCTTCCTCCTCTTCTGACATTTCCACCAAATCTCTGATTCCTCCACTGAGCACCTTCCTGTGGGCTCAGGGACTTATTGCACCCTTAAGGATGGACAGAGCCTGTGATGCCATCATCCATTTTTGAGTATCTGTCATTGCTGTGTTAGCTGAGTCTGCACCTAAAACTTGCAGAGCGACAGGCATTCCTTTCCTTCATTGCCAGACCCAGATTTCCACTCTTGTTTGCTGTATCCTTCAGCTTTTACAACTCCTCTAGCTTGGTCTTACTTGGTATTATTTGTATTTTAGTGGTGTTCAGTCACTATGTCTGACTCTGTCTAACAAAGAAATGGCAGCTGTAATATTTCCACCCCTATTTCACGGCTTGGCAGAGAGAAATTACGGGGAGTTCTTAGCACATCACTTAAAAGGCCCCAAACTGCATCATGAAAAGCTCTTTGTAAGCTGCTGGAGTTCCTGGGTGGCCACAGAGCCTGTGTGTTTCTCAGCAAACATCTTCCAGTGTTTTGAAGCCCTGTTCCTTGTTGCCACGTGGGCTGTGTGTCTGTGACCTTGTGAGTGCTGCACACAAGGGAGGGAGCAGAATTCCTGGGCTGCCTGCAGCCCTGATCCCCTATTTCCAATGCCCTGTGGTGGCAGAGTCCAGTTCTCAGTGACCTGTCCACTGCATCCCGTGTCCTCTCCACACAAAGCATAAGGAAGTATGACCGGCTTGGAGGATGCTCTCATCTGCAGGGCATTTTCCAATGTTGCCTGTCTCTTACAGAACCAGAGAATCATAGAATCATTAAGGTTGGAAAGGACTACTGAGATCATTCAGGCCAACCATCAGCCCATCCCCACCATGCCCACTGACCACGTCCCTCAGTGCCACATCCACACGGTTCTTGAGCATCTCCAGGGACGGTGACTGCACCACCTCCCTGGGCAGCCTGTGCCACAGCCTCACCACTCATTCTGAGAAGAAATGTTTCCTAATATTCAACCTGAACCTCCCCAACTTGAGGCCATTTCCTCTCATCCTATCACTGTCACCTGTGAGGAGAGGCCGACCCCCACCCTGCCACAACCCCCTTTCAGATTTTTGTCTTTCTTGTACTGAGGGACCAAAACTGAATACGGTACTCCAGGTGCAGCCTCACCAGTGCTGAGTACAAAGGGATGGCTACCTCCCTGCTCCTGCTGGTTACACTATTTCTGAAACAAGCCAACATGTTCATGGCCCATCAGGTTTCCCAAATCCAACCATCCCTCTCTGCAAATAATGTGCAGCAGGAGTGCGAGAAAGAACACATAAAACTCCTTAGCTCTTTCTCCAGCTAAGAAAAACTTTTTCTGCCCCCATCCCCAGTCACACACACAATCTCCTCCAGGATCTCCTCCTGGAGCAGCTCTCAGCTCAGCCTTTCTCAGACATGACATGGGAGGAGAGGAGTAGATGAGAAAAGAAGATTCATGTCAAGGAGCAGAGCTGAGGAGCGATGGCTTTGGGCAGCGAGCTGTGACAGGGAAATGTGTTTTTCACGGGTTAACTTATTCCCTACTCAAAAACATCACTTTTCACTCTTTTTCACCTTTGCTTCTACTTCAGCAGAACAATGCTGCAGTATGTGGTTCTGTTACAAAGAGTGAGTTTTCTTCAGAAAAATGCCACACCATAATAAACACTCCACTTAATGGTATTTAAGCCAATTTTCTATTGGGAAACTTAGGCAAAATATTTAAAAACTTAAAACAGCTTTTAGGAGTTCTCCCTGAATGGTGACACAACTCACTATGGTATTCTGTAGGGTAGATAAATGTAACAAATGTTCTTTTCCTTTAAATCCTTTTGGACATTTTCTGCAAAACCTGTTTTGAGCAGTTAGTCTTTGGGAGATCCAAATGTATCTGAGTTTTGTTCTGTGCTTAAAGTGATGCTCTAGAATCACTCCAGGGCTGTTAATGTGCGTCTGCCAGACAATGGAGCTGATACAAATTCACCATTAATTGGAGAGTGGGGCTTCACGTGCACCAGAATAAGTGATTTACTTTCAAAGTGCTGTTATTATGGTTGAAGTCTGCATTTGGTTGCTTAGGAACCATCCTTATCGATGATTCAAGTTTTCTCCTTACGGCTTCGTAAAAGGAGAGCACCTTTATTTTTCTCTGAGCAGTTGTCAGGATAAACTATTTTATAAAAATAAAAAGCACTGCAGAAGGGAGTGTCCCTCCCCAGACAAGCAATAGTTGAGCTGGTGTGTTGATTTAGGCAGGAGGAGTACGTTATTCCAAAGGACCAACAATGATTTTAGGAAGCAGTATTTAGCAGTGCAGTGTTCAGAGCCCTATTGTTCTTTTGGGTGAACAGGAGGAAAAAAACTTTCCCATCAAGGGGGGAAGGAGATCTGACAAACAGCACTTCTAACAAGCAACAAATGCTCAGAAGAAGGTCTCTCTAATGTTTCGTCAAAACCACAGCCACATAACCAATGTGGACTTCAGGCTGCAACTCATTAGTAAATGAATTCTATCTGAGACAGCCTTGTCAAACTCAAGCTTTACTGATTACATTTGGCTTTTAGGCAGTAATCCCCGGGGAAAGTGATTTATTTCAGCACTTGATGAGTTACTCCATAGATGGTAGTGATAATGACATTATCTTGACATAGGTTAGCATTTATAGGCCTCTTGGAAGGAATGAGTGTTCAAGGGGGATTTAAATGAAGAAAGGAGGGAAGCCAAGCACATTGAGGTGATAATCCACATAGAAATGCCCGGGAAGTGCTGTCCACCTGTGGCAGGAAAGGTTTTACAAAGCTGGGTGAAAGCTCTGTTCCACGTGGGTCAACAGAGAGGGGGATGTGGGCACATCTGCTCCCTTTCTGACAATTCTTTTACCTCCCATTCTCCCTGTGTGAAAAAAGAGACACTGGGCTCCTTAGGATCAGGGAATAACCTCTTGAAGTGCAGGCATTAATCTTGCCAAAGGGATTCATGCTTCATCTTCACACACCTGCTGGGATAGGGATAATCTGTGCAATTCAGACTAAGTGGCCCAAACACTAGATACCCTTCTTACTTTGTAAAACATGGAACGGGAAGACCTCACGTTTTTGCAATCTGAGTTATGAAGGTGCTCTTTGCAATACAGGGGGCAAAACTTGTGTCCCAGCAACAGCTGCTTGGAAACCCCTTAGTCTGGGAGGTCTTTGCCAGCTTGGGATAAATCAAACTGGGATCTTGAGTACTGTAGACGCCTGACAACCCCTTAGCAGGTCCCAGGCATGGCTGTTAAGGTGTCTGTTGTCATTCACTTGGCCTAGCAAGGCTTGTTTTGTACATGGAAATACAGAGTGAGCCACCTTGAAGCCTGTCAAGGACATAAATAGAGCCGCTAGAGCATTTGAGCACCAATGCATTTACAAGACAACATCACTCCCTCAATTCTGCTGATCCATCTTTAAAGAAAATATAGCAAAAACTTACTCTGCAGCAGCAGCATCTGCAGGCCTTTGTTCAGCTTCAGGAAAAGGCTTCATGGCTGCTGAAATTGTTCTGTCAATTTTCACCTGAGAATGTGTCTTTCTAAGGATAACGAACATGCACCGTGTCTTCCTGACCCAGCACTGTCCAATCTGTAGCAGTGAAAGCAAGAACAGCTTATCTTTTTCAGCAATTAACTCTAATCCAAGAAGACACAGGTGACTAATTGCAAGAGAAAAGGCTATTACATTTTCAAGAAATAGAATTTAATTTGCTTTTTTTTCATCTCTAATATTCGGTTCGACCACAAAATTGCTTCTGTTAAAAATCAGACGTGTAATATGATTAAACATCAAATCTACCGTTACTGTTTTTACGGTAATATCTCAAGCTGTACCAAACCATCTGAGTTTGAGATGATAGAACTTGCAACATTTAATTACAATTTTGGACAGGAGTCTAAACTTCACGCAGCAAATGACTGGATCTCAGGAAAAAAAGAGAAAAAAAAAAAAATATATATATATATATATATTTAGGGGAAAGAGGATCAGACTAGTACAGAATCCTGAGGGATTGCTTCATAAAACAATCTGCATGCTAAATATTCCACTGGATCAATGTTGTGCACATTGTAAAAGCAAAGGAGTGGACTTGAATTTGCCAAGTGAACATAGTTATCATAAATTGTAATGAGTCATTAGCTCAGAGCGATTGTGGATGAGGAGGCACCCAGTGGGGACAGCAGAGGAGAGGAAGGGCAGCAGCTCCCAGGTTCTCAGGAAGGCCAAATGGAGAACAGCTCAGCTTGAGAGGCAGTCGGAAGTGCCATGTGCAAATTAAGATAAAACTATAAGGCTAAATTAAGTGAATTGCTTAGCCATAAGGCTAAAATAATGAATAGCTCAGAGAATAATACTTTTCATCACCTAGCCACATTAATATTAATTTCTGTACACACTAGTGAGATTTGAAAACAACATGGGGCAGAGCCATAGGCAATACGTGGCTGCTGTGCCATTCCCCATGGCCTGCCCGCACTGAGGACAATGCAAAATATGATTTTATTAAACTTTCATTCTTATTTCATGGCACTCAGTGGTGTTTGTGACTGAGCACAATGGGAGGCACTGGTCCAGCGCCCGCACTGGCGCAGGCAAGGCTTGTTCCATGGACCCCAGCAAAGCCGTGCTGATTTACACCAGCTGAAATCTGACCTGATCGGAAGGACAAAGATTAATTACTTCTTTATGCCCGACCCGCAGAGTGAGGATGTCCCAGCAGCACCAACCCGAGGGCACCCATCTCTCCCCTTAGCTGTAGTAAACATTCCCATTCACAACACCACCGCAGCGAAAAGCAGAAGCCACGCACCAGGCTGAACGACCAGCCTGGTTAGGCCAAAAAGAATCACACAACAGGGCTCTCAGAGTCACGGGGTGCTCATTAGATTGCTTCCGCTGCCAGCACCAAGCAGCGGCCTGCCCAGCTCCCAGCATGACCCATTGCCCATGGGAAGCGTTGCTGAATGAGGACACGTTGCCATGCCGTCCTGCACTCGCCGCAGCTTGACAAATGCGTATAAGCAGCATCTTACACAGAGCCCATTGTGAGGATCGTGCCTTAAGGCTGTGTCCTTTCTTTCCAAGCAGAAGAGTTTGAAAGCATGCATGGAAACTATTTCTCACTGGGTACATTGGTCTGGAGAAATCCTACGGTCCCATGCTTTCTGCCTGCACACCCTCACTTACACTTCTCTCAGCCTTCTGGCTTCTGTGATTATTAATGCAGTTTAAGGCACCTGCTGATGAGTGATTTGCAGCAGGGGTTATTTTCTGTTAAACAGACCCCCTGGAATGGGGCTATGCAGACATGCAACACAAAACGCATGGCATTTCCCTACATAACACACATCAAGGCAGCAATGGGGCAATCCTAGCTAGGGTAAAGCTAAAGGGCATCTAGCATCAGCACTGTCAGGATTGTGACTCTGTCTTTACATTTCTGTACGAAACGTGGGTACACTGTTATGTGAGGAATGGTGGTGGCTGGGTTTGTTAAGCAAAGCAGGGCTGGATATGCCACAATGCCTGCTTCCCATGTAAGCACAAGGCAGTGGCTTTGGATATCATCAGTCACAAATCTCCTGTTGCCAAACCGCACCTTTGTGGAGTTGATTTTGCTGCGTCCATGCATTTGAAGACTTGCTGAAACGCAGCTGTTAACCCCAAGGTATATCTCCTTACATCTCTGAAGAGGATACACCAGTTCATTAATTTTTGTCATTTCATCTGGGAAGGATCAAATCTGGATTATTTTTTTTTTCCCCCTGTTCTCCTTAACTCGGTAATTACACTACCTGTGAGAAAACAGAGCAGAAAGGAAATTACTTTTAAAGGACATGGTAATAAATGTGTCCCGTATATCACTTTGCTGTGCTGTGTTTATTATTAACTTGGAATGGGAGACGATGCAAACCAAGGTGTGGGAGCACTGCAGACCCAGGCTTGTGGCTTCAGGTTGTATGGACTGTCCCACGGCAGTGCCACAGGGAGCTGGTCTGTGTGCAGACCTCATCAGCCCAACAAGGAGCTGGGGATCCCGCTGCTGTGTACATCTCTATGCAGCTCAATAGCAAGGAATTCCCTAACACTTCCCCCTGTGTTGATTTTCAGTCATGGAGGATTTGATTCATTTTAATTAAACCACTACGTACTGAGTACAGCTCCACTGACTGACATCCACACCAGCTAATAGAGATCAAAATGTGACTTGCAGTCCACCTTGACAGTTGTCAACCTGATGAGCTTTGGCTGTGATTAACTGAGCTCTGGCACCTGGAGAGATTAACCTAAAGGCTTGGTGTTGAGTCTCAGACAGGAGTTGCAGGAAAGCAGGAGAGAAAACTTAAAAAACCTCTTAAGTTTCAATATAATCAAGACTTCACCTTTTTCTCTCAGGCTTAGAATCATAGAATGCTTTGGGTTGGAAGGGACCTCAAGGATCATCAGGTTCCAACCCTCCATGCTGCAGGCAGGGCCACCAACCTCCAAATCTGGCTCTAGACCAGGCTGCCCAGGGCCCCATCCAACCTGGCCTTGAACACCTCCAGGGACGGGGCATCCACAACCTCTCTGGGCAGCCTGTTCCAGCACCTCACCACTCTCTCTGTAAAGAACTTCCCCCTGACATCCAATCTAAACCTTCCCTCCTTCAACTTAAAAACATTTCCCCTTGTCTTATCACTGTCTACTCTTATAAAAAAGTTGATTCCCCTTCTTTTTTATAATTCCCTTTTAAATACTGGAAGGCTGCAGTGAGTCTCCTCACGAACTTTTCTTCTCCAGGGGTTGGTCCTGGATCAGATACTGGTACCCATCAAAGAAAACACATGCAAATGCACAGCCCTTTCCCTCTGATGGGAAACAAATTCCTCAAAGCACAAATTTTGAAATACATATATTGGCCCTTGTATTTTCAGGAAATTAAAAAAGATGGAATCTACCCCCAAAACTTGTTTCTGCTTAATTGATGTTAACAAGCTCCATCAAGATAGCAGTTATTCTCTAGTTTGGCTACCGCCTCTGTTTATCACGTGTGTATATTGTTATTTTTTATTGTAGGTATTTGTTGTATTTATTAACTCCTTGGAGTTTTACAATGACACAAAATTATGACATTCCCAGAGCTTGCTATATCAAACACAAACAAATAAGGAAGTTTGGTTTGGAGGTTCAGGAAGAATCATCACCAGTGAGCCTCTTATCTGAGCCAACCTTTGATCTGTGGCTGGAGATGTGGTGAAACAAAAGGTGGCTTATCAGGTTGTCAGGGCCCTGAGTACTAATATCCATCAGACACACTGGGCACTTCAGCTAGAGTACAACCTATCTGTGTATATTCTTTTGAGGCTGCTAGGACTTTTCCTTTGGTTTGTGATTTCTCCCCCATACATGGCATTGGTTTGGAATCCCAGAATCATAGAATCGTTAAGGTTGGAAAAGACCACCAAGATCATCCAGTCCAACCATCCAGCTCATCCCCACTGTGCCCGCTGACCATGTCCCTCAGTGCCAGACCTACAGAGTGCTTGAACACCTCCAGGGATGGTGAAGAAATACCTGAAGTGTTTGAGTGATTATCCCTTATTTTCTTGCTTTATTGTCAAAGGTGAAATGTGTGCATAAACTGAATACATGCAATAGTGCAAAAAGAAAAACAAAGGCATATTTTTGATTTAAGAAAATGAATTATGGAGCAAAGATCGCAGTGTGATTACACAAGCTTATTCACTGATGGAAATAAGTGCTGTGGCAGGCAATTATTTCCAGATCTTACCGTGTAAGAAAGGCAAACTGTTTGCTGGATAGCATTCACGAGGGTCAGATGATGGAGGGAAAGGCCAGGAAGACAAGAAGGAAAGCTTTCACATCCCTTTTTTCAAGCTGTCACATGAAAGAAATGCCTGCAGTAACACTCACTGAATGTGAACAGGGGGATGTTTTCAAACTGCCAAAATGTCCCTCACAGGGGCAGGGAGACAAGGGAGAAGAAAATGATCATTAAGTAAAACAATAAGAGAATTGTTGCCATTTCATGTTATTTTTGTCATCCAAAGCTGAGTGAAGAGAAATAAGCCGGGCTTGTCCAGTATGTGTTATGTGAACAAAAGTCTGATGCTATTATAGGTGCTGCACAGACTTCTCATGCTGTTATTGCGGGGCAACTCAATGCAGCTGCTGGTTCTGTGCCTTGAGAAGTTAATGGCAGCCAGCAGGAGCCGGTCACAGTAGGAACAAAGCCAGAAAAGGTTTTGGACTTGACTCGCTGCCCCATGGAAAACAAAACAACAGCACTAAAAAGGGTGAAATTCAGCCCCTTTGAGGGTACAGAATTACCCTCCTTGACTACAGAGAGAACCTAAAACTGATGTGTTCCTACCACAAGCAGCTGTGAGGTGTCCCGAACCAGCTGGAGTGATTCTGGAGTGGGGCATCCATGCCTGTGGGCACAACAGCTCCGGCAGTGCAGGACGAGGTGATTCTGCAGAGAGAGCTCCTCCGGAAACGCAGCCCTTCAGGCACCAGAAAGTGGGTCCTGCTGTGTGCAGATAATAGGCTGAAAAACAGGAAGTGGGGTCAGGAGTAAAGAGCGGTTCTCACAGCACAGGGTGACAGCAGTGACCTTCCACAGGGATCTGCAGCTCAGCATCTTCGTGAAGTGCCTAAAAAGGGTGAGGGGTGAGGAATCAGAGGCGGCTGCTGATAAGAAGTTAGCTAAGGGTAAGGACACGCTGTGGGAACCACAGTGAGAGAGCAGATGAAGGTCAACAGAGAACTGCAAAATTGGGCTGGAGGGCAGGGAGCAGCCCTAGCTCCTACAGGCTCTGCACAGATGACCACCAGCCAACAGCTGGGTCCTGCCCTTGGTGCCCACCAACACGTGGGCTCAGGACTCAGCAGCAGTCACAAGAGTAAAGTTGGACAGCAGAAGCCTTGGGGACAGGAGCCCAGGGGAGGGAGGGGGAAGCATCATGAGTGTTTGCCCTGTTCTCCCTTCTCCTGAAATATCTGGCCACAGGATGCAGCAGGGTTCGTGCCATGTGGCTGCAGTGTCACCTTGGCTCATGCCTATGGTGGGGTGGCCCTGCGCCACGCAGCACCATGGTCATGGTCTTCGTCTCTCCATGCCCTGTAAAAGGGGAAAATTTTCAAGTATGTTTTTCCACAAAGACATAACAACCCCAACCAACGGCTGAAGTTTTCCCCAGCCCTTAAGGACATGCTTTAGAATACCCATACGCAAACCAAACATCAGTATATTGACCTGGGAGGGTCTATCATTTTGTTTGTAAGATGAAAGCTGATTTTTGAAGCATTTAGCAATAGGCTTGTTGCCTTTAGGTTGTTACTTGCAACTGATTTTGGCTATAGCAGAAGTCACCTGGCCATGCAACTATGCCAGGTGGGTCCTGCCCTTGGTGCCCACCAACACGTGGGCTCAGGACTCAGCAGCAGTCACAAGAGTAAAGTTGGACAGCAAAAGCCTTGGGGACAGGAGCTATGCCATTGGGGTACTCTCTGCCTTTTATGATACAGATCTTGTTGCAGGGCTACTGCCAGCACGTCGTTTTCTCACTATAACTTGAAATAATTCCTGGAGATGTGTTAGATCCTGAAAGCTGAGATAGTCTGGACTGAGAGATCTGCAGAGCCACCTGCACTCTCATTTCAAGAACATTTCAGTGTGTCACAAGGAGCCAGTTATACCAAAACACTCCAGTTTCACATCCTGGATACATACATGGGTTCTGGTGAGTCATGCATGGGGTTTGGTGAGGTGTGAGAGGTGTGGTGGGACAGTGCAGAGGGTGTGAGGGGTACACAGGTGCTGGGGGACAGGGTGTGGTGGCACATATAGAAGGTGCATGTTGGGGCATGGGAGGCATGGGGGTGAAATGGACACCCATGTGGTGGGACACAGGAGCACGGAAAGACATGCAGAAGAGCATGGGAAGTGGTGTGGGAAGACACAGAACACAAGGGGATGCAACAAAGCAGGAGGGCACAAGGGACACGTGGGTGCATGGAGGACACGTGGGGGACATCTAGGGGTGGGCAGGTGTGATGAGGAAGCAACGCACGGGGTTCTCAGCTGTGCTCTTTTCCACGACACTCTTTGAAAAGGAGGGGGAAAGCTGCCTGTTCACTGCATAGCGTGCATTTTCCTCAGCAAAGTCTGCAGAGGATGTGTCAGACCTGCTTTGGAAGGGGGGGAAATAAAGCATACGAGTATGTATGTCTATATACATTTTGTATATACGTGCACATGTGTATTTTTGTCCCTGTTGTTCATTAAGGCTGTGGTGTGGCAGAGGAGCTCACAGACAGGCAGTTGGGTGCTGTCTCCCATCTCCACTGAAGCAAAGCCCCCAGCAGAGGAGATCTCCTCAGCAGTCCTTGGCCACCAAAAGCTTCAATGCTGCTTCACCCTTACAGCTCTGAAGACGGCCTGAAATGCTGCCTTAAAAGTAAAGACCACTAAGATCACCTACTCCAGTCATTAACCCATCCCCACCATGCCCACTAACTATATCCCTCAGTGCCACATCAACACAGTTCTTGGACACCTTCAGGGACGGTCACTCCACCACCCCTCTGGGGAACCTGTGCCACTGCCTCACTGCTCACTCCAATGAAGAACAGAAGGAAAGGGGAAAAAAAGGGGAAATTCCATCACTCTTCAGACACATATTGAGTATAACGAGTAGTTATTGGGATACGTAAGCTGTTAGCTTACAGTTCTGGCAACACCCGCATTTAGAGAACATCTGTCTTTTGCTCTGAGTTGTAACCACGGTGACAGTTATACGGATTCATGTTAATTGTATCCATTCTTAATTAATATTTAATAAATTATTTAAAACTTAAATAGAATACTTAATAATACAAGGAGGCATTAGTACTTAATTCTTCTTTTTTAAAATCTCAAACCTGTTCCACGAGTACTGTGCTGCAATATGTGTGAAGGTGAAATTCAGCAGTCTGAAGTGACCATGAATGTATGAACTTCTCCCTTCTGTGATCCTCTCCAGCTTCAGCACCCTGCCCTGCACTGTTTCATTGTCCTGACTTGAAATGAACTGAATAGAAGTTGCAACATCTCAGCAAATTCCACATGAAGATATTCCTGGCAAAGGCTGAAAAAAAAAAAAAAGAAAAAAGAAAGAAAGAAAGAATTATTGTAATGGGGTTTGAGGGAGAGGTTTACCAATTTGGCTGTTGGCTGGAAGTAGAAGTCAGTGGGAGTTGTCTGTATTGACAGTGACCGTGGCACCTCAACGACAGAAAAAGAAGAAAACTCTCGGGAGAGAAACCTTACTGAACCACAGAGGCTTTCAGATCTCGGAGCATCCTCTATTGTATTTACAGCTCCTCTGTGACTAAATGCTATTTTCCAATTACTATTTTTTTTTTTTCAGTTGGTCTCCTCATCCTTTCTTTGAAGCAACGTGACCGCATAGTAAACTGTTTTTGAGGAGTGTTTGCTGTTTGAGGTTAGAAGCTGAAACCACAGTTTCTTATCTTGTCTTTCCGTGTCTGTTTTCGAATGAGCTAGCAGGGCAAAAGAGCAAAGAGCTAACAACTGAAATCTCCTTTTGTTGCTCTCCCATCCATATCACCAAGACCATGGGAGGAGAAGAGCCCTCCAGGTCCCAGCTGCAAGTTTTGCTGCCTGCAGACCAAGCACGGTCTGACCTCTGAAGGGCTGCAGGCAGTGGCTGAGCTGGGAGATGGATGGAAAGCAGTCACCAACTGGCACGGTTCCACTGAAACCTGTGTCTGTTGCTTGGGAAAAGATCTAGGAAAAGGCAGAAAGTCCATTTCAGCACTTGCTGTTTTATTGCTGTCAAGTCTTTCTAGCAAATTGTTCCAGCTGCCCACTGCAGGGTATGGGGCTGCAGGTGGGAGTGTACTGCATGTGGGTCACTGCCTGCAGCAGCTCTGGTAACCCTTGGGAAGCAGACCTTGGTGTGAGAAAAGGTAATAAAATGTGCTTCTGAGATGCAATTTTAGTTGAGGCACATCTGGGAGAAGATCCTTCTAACTGGGCTGAACTGGGCCACCTTTCCAGGTTGTACCATGCACTGTTGGTACCTACGGACCTTTCCAACCCACATCTTCAGAAGCCTTGAAGTGTGTTTTGTAGGCAATTTTTACCACATGCTCCAGTAGTCATGTTGGATATATCCCAATATCTCCTTGTATCTCTCAGAATTGCTTGGGTTCAACAAAGTTGGGTTCAGTAATCAGTCTTCGCTTTTAACAGCTGCCATACTTGGTCTTCCATGGATTTCTGTCTCTGTGACCTTCAACTAAGCAGGGAAAGAAAAAGGAAAAAAAAAAAAAAAAAGAAGGAAACCGCTTCTTAGGCACATCTGATCCTTTCTGTTTATCTCCAAGCAGTTGTTCCTTTCCAAGACAAGCCATAAAGCCATTTCAAGCACTTGGGCAAGAAGATCAAACATTGCCTCCCATGTGTCCACCATATCACTGGTGGCAGTGGTAGCACTGGAGCCACCACCATGACCCATAGGGATGACTGGCACAAAACCCATCCCATAGCACTGGAGCACTGAGAGGTAGAGGAGAAGGAAGCAGGGTCAGCAGGAACAGATTGAGGCTCAAAGAAGACCCCAGCGCAGCCAAAAAGGCAGCCTCATCTCCTAAAACTCACATCCAGATGTAGGAGCGAGATGACACGATTGTTCAAGTGGTAAATGATGGCCTCCATCCACGGATTGATTTCTGAGTGAAAACACGTGTAGCATCGAACCACAAGAGGTGCTCATTATTCGCACTCAGCTGACAGTGAGTTACGTGGGAATTTCGCATGAGAAGCTGAATTAGTTTCATTATCTTGAGGCTCATCTCAAAAACACGGAGCTAATAATTGCCTCTGTTTAGCTCTGGCTCTCAGAAGATCAGACTTCATTCTTGAGCAAAATAGCCACAGGGGCTGTGTTTGGACAAACACTTCCCACTCATGGAAACACTTTCCGAATTGCACGCTGAGTTCTGTGACCCCAGCCAACCTCAACCTGGCCCTCACCTTCTCAAATGGCTGCGCCATGGTGTCTGCTGGGCCCCCACCTCAGCAGAGCTGTCCTGGGGCTGTGTGTAGGGACACACAGGGGACAAAGCTTATGGTGTAGGTGGGGAACTCCACTTAGGCAACACCAGCTGCACCCTGTGTTCTGCAGAACAAGTCTCCACCTGGGTCTTGTAAGCTTCTCAACTAGAAGACCATCTGCTCTGCCAGGACTTCTCCCAGCCACTGACCTTCCAAGAGCTTTATTGCAAATTATAACCCGACTAATGCTTCTCCTGCCACTGCTCATCATCTACCAGCAGAGCAATTTCCTTCCTTTATTTCCACCAGTACCTGTCACTAGAGCTTCCCTCATCCTCTTTTCCTCCCTTATTGCCAAAGAGGGCCCTTTATGTCACTAAAAAATTATGTGTGTTAGTTTTCTATGCATCTGAGCTGGTTTTCATGTGTCTTTCCTAAAAAGCAAAGGGCCCCTCATTACAAGAAAGACATGGAGGCCCTGGAGCATGTCCAGAAAAGGGCAGTAAAGCTGTGAAGGGTCTGGAGCACAAATCTTATGGCTAGTGGTTGAGGGAAGTGGGATTGTTCAGTCTGGAGAAGAGGAGGCTCAAGGGAGACCTTACTGTCCTCTTCAGCTGCCTGAAAGGAGGCTGTGATGAGGTGGGGATCAGCCTCTTCTGCCAGATAACAATGATGAGAGATGATGGCCTTAAGCTGCACAAGGGAGGTTCAGGTTGGATATTAGAAGAAATTATTCTCAGAAAGAGTGGTAATGCATTAGAACAGGCTGCCCAGGGAAGTGGTGGAGATACCATCCCTGGAGGTGTTCAGGAAGCGCATAGATGTGGTTAATGGGCATGGTCAGGATGGGCTTATGGTTGGACTATATGATCTTAGTGGTCTTTTCCAACCTTAACGGTTCTATGATTCTATGATTTTATGAAATTGCCAGGAATGAAATCAGCCTGTGGATGCACAATGTTATGATAACTAAATGTGTCCCCAAGTGCCCAGACAGTAGTGGGACACCAAAGCCTAACTCAGTGAACTGAAGCTGTTGAGGGAATTCAGTGACATCTCCCTTTCCATTTGTTTTATTTGCTAATTTAGCTATCACACAAAGGGAGGGATTGACAGCTCTTACAACATGTTCTGCATCAAAGAATGAGGAACATCTTTTTCCCAGATGCTCACAGGGGGCACAGCACATTCAAGGACTGCAGGCATCAGGCCAGATAGCCAGACCCACTCCTCTCTCAGCTTCTCTCAGGTCTATTCCTTTAGCAATTTTCACTGCCAGTGCCTAGAGGATGTCATGCTGGGGTGTGATGCCCCATCAGCTGTCTCCACCTGACGCCTTCACATCATCATCCCCACTGCGTGTCCCCACAAGAACTTGAAATCCATGGCTGGCTGCAGCCAGAGTTCAGCCTGATGCGTTGAGGGGGCTGGAAGCACCCTGGGGGCATCCCTCATCATGCCCCTTCCTGTCCCCTTCACAGTCCCTTTCTCTGTTCTTTTCCTGTGACAGATTTGCCCTGTTCTGTCTGCGGAAAGTACTGGAACAGTTTCATTCCTGCAGCGCTTTTCTCCTTCTCCATCCCTCTCAGCAGGCTTGGATCTATTCAATTCCCCTTTATTTTCTTTCTTTCCAGTGCAGCTTCCTTCAGTCTCAGCTTTTTGGCTGATGCTGGGCTTGAAATCCTGCTTTTCCTTTTCCCCACGCTTCTTCCTGCAGTAACCCTTTGTGCATCAGAGGCTTGCATTCTGTCCCAGCACTGCTCCGATTTCCCCCCGCTCCTCCCAGGGCTGTGTTGATGACGCTGTGTGTACACAACAACACCATTCTGTTTGACGCTGGTGCTTTTAAAAATATTATTGTTATTACAAAGGAATGCCTATGCACAGCCCTGTGACGTCTGCACTTGCTTCCCAGATAGCCGGTGCCTGATGGCTTGAGTCAGTCTGCTGATTCAGGCACCTACTGGAACAGACCTCAATGGGCCATGGTTAGTAATCTCAAGTTTGTGCTTGTAAACAGCAGACCAGGCACCTCTTTGGGGTTTTGTTTTTGCTTGAGAAATGTGTTCACCAAAAATATGCTCTTGCTTATCTGGATTTTTTCTCTTGTTTTGTTTTTGAATGTTAAGCAGACCAGTAGCAAGAGTCACCCCAGTTGGACTGGTGGACCTCATCTCTTTTTAAACATCTCCCAAACATGGTGGTTCCCAGCCCCACTTCAGGAGCAGTCCCATGGAGACTACAACCCCTGCACACTTTAAAAAAAAAAAAAAAAAAAAGACCTTCTTCCATTTCAAAGTTGAGGAGCAATATTTCACAGTGCCTAGCATTCAGTTCTCCTGAATCCCATTTAAGTCTGCTCTCTGGCCTTGCCTGCGATTAGGACCAGGAGAGGTGTCCTCCTCCATCACCCAGGGGACATCCCAAAGGAAAAGCCACTTACTCTAGAGCAGGTCTCACTCCCTAGTGGTGGGGACAAAGACTAGGCTGGTGGCTCCCTGGCAGACAAAGCGATGCTGTGGGGGATTGTTCAGCCTGAATAAGAGGAGCTCAGGGGAGACTTTATCAATCTCTACAACACCTGAAAGGAGGCTGTAGTGAGGTAGAGGTCAGCCTCTTCTCCCAGGTAACAGTGATGAGAAGTGATGGACTTAAGTTGCAAAGGGGAGTTTCAGGTTGGATATTAGGAAACATTTTTTTCTCAGAAGGAGTGGTGATGCATTGCCACGGGCTGTCCAGGGAGGTGGTGGAGTCACCATGTTCAAGAACATTGGAGATGTGGCACTGAGGGATGTGGTTAGTAGACATGGTGGGGATGGGCTGATGCTTGGGCTAGGTGATCTTAGTGGTCTTTTCCAACCTTAATAGTTCTAGGATTCTATGATTCTATGATTCATGACAATTTGGAAGGAAAAGTGTAGTTTTGAGTTACTTGGAAAATGGCAAGGCATGTCTAGAGAAGCTCTCTCTAGAAATGTTCTTTCATATTTCGCTTCACAGAATTATAGAATCACAGAACTATAGAATGGTTTGGGTTGGGAAGGACCTTAAAGACCATCTAGTTTCAAACCCCTGCTGTGGGCAGGGTTACTACTCACCAGCTCAGTCTGCCTGAGGCCCCATCTATCCTGACTTTGAGCACCTCCGGGGTGGGGCATCCACAGCTTCTCCAGGCAACCTGTGCCAGTGCCTCGCTTTTCCTTTGTTTTATTTTCATAGTATTTTGTGGCATTTCATTAGTACTGCACATTATATAAGAATATTGTACTGTTGTGTTTTTTTTTTTCTTTCTATTCTGTTTCATTTGAAAACTATTAAAACCATCTGCCACTTAGTAAACACTAACATATTTTCTTTTCTAGATCAAAGTGTCTCCTGTCTGTGTTGTAGTGGAAGTTTGACATTATTTTTTTTACAAGACAGTCAGGAGACACTTTGATCAGGTGCCAAACTGTTTCACTACAACAAACAGGCAACACTCTGAGCTAGAAATGATAAGATGTTATTATGCGCTGTGATGATTGCATTACATGTCAGCAGTAATGTAAAAAAAAAAAAAAGCCCTACATAGCATATAACATTCAAATACCATTGTGAAATTCCAGATTTCTTTAAAACAAGCAATGCATTAATCGAAAGTGCCCCTTTTGTATTTTGCTTTCACATAACTTTGACTTTTTGTTAGCATTTTTAACCATTTTTAATCCTTTTCCTTTAAAAAAACACAAAAACAAACAAACAAAAAAACCAAACAAACAGTATCTTCTATCAAAAATGTTCCATTGAAAAAATCCTGATGGATTCAACTTAAAAAGCTTTTCCCGAAAGCCTCTTCATACACAAAAGATTATTGCCCCCGTCAGAGAACAAAACAATCACCTGCTGGCTTTTTTGTCATTCCTAAATAAATTAATTGCTTTAGGATTATCCCATCAGTGTTTCTCAAACACGACACTCCCCACTGGCCCTCATACACGTTTTCCTTTTATGCTGCGATGCTCATCTTCACAGAGAGCCCCTGGCTCTGCAATAACAAATGCTGAGGCTACACACTGAGGAAAAAAAAAAACGTGCACATTGTCATTTCTGTCTTAATTTGCATGCTGACAAGGGCTCTTCCATAGCCATGTATATGTCTCTTGCCCCTTTGCAAGGCACCAAGCACCTGGGCACCAAAGAGATGCTCTGAGTGAGTGTGGGTACGTGGCCCTGAACATGGGAGCTGTGTGGGGAGCAGGTGGAGATGACCAGCTCCGCTCCCTCCTCCTGAATGCAGGTCATCTTCTGGCCTGTCGGTAGGTACCGTCTAGCTTTTCCTGGGGACAAGCACAGCTGGAAGGGCTGGCTGCCTCCTATGGGCCTCCATAGCCCAGAAAAATGGTAGCAGAAAGGCAACAGTGTGAACAAGAACTTGTCTCATCAGCGGGGAGAGATGGGCACTGATCCTTCAGACATCCACTTAGCACACCCTAACAAGGGCGAGGAACTGCAGATGTCCTAAGTTGTGTTCTCAGTTATATAATTTTGAGGAACCAACGATGACTCTGTTGGAGAAATTGGGCAAAAGTTGCATCAAAGAGAAGTTCAGTTGGGAATTAGGAAAGAAACCTTCACAAACACTACTTGAGTAGAGGGGTTCTGGGATCTCTGTCCTTGGATGGATCCCCAGATCTACCATATATGGCCCTAAGTGGCCCGTTCTACTATCAATTAGTTCAAGTTAGCCTGAAGTTAATTCAAGTTAGCCTGGCTCTGAGTGGGTTGTTGGATCAGATGGTCTCCACAGGTCTCTCTGACAGCTTCAGCTATTCTACATCTGCATTAGGACATGCCTAAATATAAGTGGGATGGATTCCAGCTCAGGAGATAACAAGTTTGAGGTGTGCCTGATACTGGGCTCATGTCCTTGTCCACATCCCTTTACAGCAATGACGTAGGCTGTACTGGTGGCCATGTGAATTTCTGCATCCAAGGGCAGATAAGTCATTCAAAGAACAGCACTCAACCCCTCTGAGACAAAGTCCTTGGTTGCTCAGATAGCATAATTTCAAACACGTATTGGACCCACCCTTGGGTTGAAGGACTCATATCACACAGCATAAAGTCACAAAGAGACCACAGGCAGTGTGCTGACCTTCAGGGATTTCATCGCTGGAAGTGTTTGTAGCAACAAAGCCACATGCTGGTGCAGCATCAACACTCAGAGCACGTCCAGCACACAGCCCTGACTCCACACCCTGGGGTTTTGTGTCAGTATGTGCATTATAAACAGTGGCCAAGCATGGACACTCCACATTTAGGTCTACTTTCCTCCCCTGATGCTTTGGGTCGGGGAGGTCACTGTCCGAGAATGACTCCAGCATCTGCATAGCATTTGTTACTCAAGAAGTGTTAAGCCTTAGCTCATCTTCTCCCCTTTTTAACGGGCTATTTAGAAACAAAAGCTGTAGTATCGTGTACAATTGCTGTTTCAACTCAATAGTAGTATTTTAGTATGCCATAAATCATTATTGAGAGAAAAAGATAGAAGACAGGCTAGACGTGTGGGTCCAACCAGAACGAATTCAAGTCGGACGTTTCATTCCCTAGGGCTCACCACTTCCATGCTTTTCTTCACAGAAGATTGCTTTCAAAAGTTCATAAGCACTAAGCAAAGTTTTACTTCATTTTGGAAAGCTAAGAATTCAGTATTTTCTCCCCTATAAAGAGGACTCACCTTTCACGGGCTGTTTGTTGTCATTGCCTGTCTGCAGGCATCTCTTCCTATTACCCTCTCCTTCTCTAGGTGAAAATCACAGCATTTCTCACTGCCCATGATGCTCTCTTATCCCATAGGGTTATCCATTAGCTTGTGCCATCCCTCCAAGCATCCTGTGTGCTGAAAGACCCAGGAGACCACATAGCCCAGTGTGCCCAAGGGCTTCCCTCTTCACCAGAAGAGGGAAACAGCCTGGAAAAGACAACTACAGATTCCAAAGATCCCATCCCTTCCCAAATGAAAATATTTTGAAGCTGTGGCCTAAAGAGAATGGCTGTTTACCAGCTTCAAACCACCTCACATTCCTCAGCTTCCATCTAAGAGCTCCTAATCCTGCCTGTCCTCCAAAGAGAGGACTAAACATGGTCATGGTGTTACAGCCATCATAGGAATGGGAGTCACAGATAAAACTCAGCACCCTGAGGTCTGCAGGTCTTCGTGTCACTTATCTATTGCTAGATTATTTTGCTCACACTTTAAAAAAAAAAAAAAAAAAAAAGACCTTCTTCCATTTCAAAGTTCAGGAGCAATATTTCACAGTGCCTAACATTCAGTTCTCCTGAATCCCATTTAAGTCCTGCTCTCTGGCCTTGCCAGGTAATAACCCTATGGGATAAGAGAGCATCACGGGCAGTGAGAAATGCTGTGATTTTCACCTGGAGAAGGAGAAGGTAATAGTGCATTGCTCATACAATGTTTGTGCCTTTCCCAGAACCAAAGACATCCCGAGAAGGACTGGTCTGTCATTCCACTGCTCCCTTTGAAGTGCCTTGCCCCCTAAGCAAACAGGGGAGGAAGTTCTTCTTGTTCACACGCTCCAGCAAAGCACTTTGTCTGGGTTGGGAGGCATCTGCCAAAGCGGTAACGTACGGCATGTTCTGCCTCTCTATTTGCATGGTTTGAGGAAACAGGCTGCCTACACAGCCACCTTCCAGATGGAGCAGTCCCATGTGAATGTGGACCTTTGTTAGCAGTTGCCAGATGTAACGTGGTACATGAGAAATGCCTACATGGAATCATAGGGTTGGGCTGTTTTGCTTAATCATTCTGATGACGGTAGAATACAGCTGCCTAAAGGGCTGTCCCCTTGGAAACCTCCCTGTCCACACATTTGAGGGCACTCAAGATAAACCAAATATCCTGGCATGCTCATGATAGAGAGAAGCTTTAAGGGAAGAAAGAGGTCTAACATCTGTGTCTTCAAAAAACAGCTTTCCCTCATTCAAAATGCTCCTGATGCTGTCCTTCAAACCCTATAGCGTGCAGAGAGGACTCAAGATGGAGTTCTTGCTGTGACTGGTTATTTTTGTTGGAAATGGCTGTTGCTATTTTTCCATCCTGTTGATTTAGCAAGTGGGTTTCAAGAGAATTAAAAAAAAAAAAAAAACACCAAAACAGTGCCTTCTCTCGATCTTTTATTGTGAAACACAACCTGAGATTTCAGAAACTTGTGGTCAGAAGGTTCTGGCTGCCCTCACCATTTGTGGCACCATGAGAGAACATTGAGGACATTATGGCTATCATCCTGCTGGGGACAGAGGGACACCTGGTCCCAGCTGCCTGAGCCTGCTTTGCGAGAGCACTTTCTGCAAGGAAGCCATCTAATGGGAACTGGTTGGTGCTGTACACTGCTCAGATTGCAGATGCTGGAACAAAAATGCTTTGGAGAGTCTTTAGGGGTGAAGGAACAAATGCCATCGCTTCTGAAGCAAAAGTGGAGTCTAATCTTGTGATGTTCAGTACAATTGCAGTATTATGAAACACCCTTTGAACACTGCTTTCCTTACCTGTTAGCACAGCTAAAAGCAACAAGTTGTTTCTCCCTTCCAATTTTGTGGGAAATAGATTGCACCCTTTATTCCTTCCTCGAGGAAGAGACTGAATCGCTTTTATGATCCTGAACTATGTGATCATACATTCCCTCTACAAAAGCAATCTGTATTTTGGCATGATTACATGCATACAATATGAGTCACAAAATACAAAGACAAAATATTGTGGGTATGCTCCTTCATAAAGAAATTGATAGAACATATTGAAGAATAAGGATACGGTGGAAGTGGTGGAGTCACCGTCCCTGGAGGTGTTCAAGAACTGTGAGGATGTGGCACTGAGGGATGTGGTCATTGGGCATGGTGGGGATGGCCTGATGGTTGCACTGGATGATCTTAGTGCTCTTTTCCAACCTTAATGATTCTGTGATCTTATACCACAAAGCTATCACTGATCAAGAAAAACCCTACAGCTTCGCTTTGTGAACAGGAAGGACTAACCCTGTAGTTCTATTTAACCTCAAGCCCTTGATTAATTTGTTGTGGGACCATAACAAAGCACAAAGCAAAGGTAGCTTGAGCAACTGTCAGGGGACAGGGGAGAAACTTAGTCCCAATATAGCACCAGTGCTTTCAAAGCATCAAAAAAAATTCATAAATCAGGCCTGATGTGTCATTTAATACTAAAAAATAATTTGGGATTTTTTCTTTTCAGGTTTCTGGCTCTGTACATTGCAGGTCATTTATATTTTCTACTCAGAAGCCAAAGGCTGAAAGCTGACTCATTGTTAATAGAAAGTACGAAAGCCTGCTAGGAGCAACATGATTTCAGGAGCTCAGACTATCATGGGAACATCAAATGCACCTGGCATTGTGATAAGGCCATCAGAAATTAGCAACACCAAAGGCACACCCTGGGCGTCCTTCTAACACAGGTCATAGCTGATATGTATCTGCCTGTACTGACATCACCTAGAGCCTCAGCAGCATACTTTGGAGGTAAGTATAGGTAGAAATTGCATTTGGTGAAAGTTTAGATCAAAAGTGAGGGTGTTTTTCTTCTCCCTCCTTTTAGAAAGAAAAGGGAAATTGATGTCTATGAGGTTCACATGCGTCATCTCAAAAGGGTGGGCATTTTCTTTGCTGAGCTTTTCTCTCAGCCCTGCCAGGATTACATTCTCATCAGAAAGAGAAAGTAAAACTTTAACCAGAAATGAAAGTGACCCATTTAGCAATATCTCATCTGATATCTTGCCCACAAAAGCAGAGCAAATCAATGTCAATAAGGAGTGCCAGTACCCAAAGTTCTCTCCTGTTCCAAAAGAGGAGCAGCTTGTATACCCTGCAGGGGCCCAGAGAGACAAGCTGGAATGGGACAACAAGGCAAGCATGGCACTGGCTATCACACAAGGAGGCTGAGGCTGCACTGTTTTGTGGGATTTGTCACAGAATATCCCAAAATACAAGGGTGGAAACGAGCTTTAATGCATGACTGAAAGATATGCCCAATGGCAATTATTAAACATCTCAGTGCAGTGTCCATTTGGGGTAGTCCTTTAATTGTTGGCTGTTGTCAGAAGGTTTGAAGATGCTCAGAATCAAGCACAGCTCTGTGCCTTCATCCATAACCTGCTGCTGATCCCAATCAGTTGGAGGTGCTGGGATAGATGGGCTAAGTCAGCCCTCACCAATAATGCAGGTAACGGTGCTATGGGTGAAAAGAGCAGAAAGCACTGCTTCAGCTGTAGCAACATCAGTGGTACTGGACAGATTAATAGGAACAGCCACTACTGAAATACATTTTCATGACCAGAGCCAACAAAAATCACTACGGGCAGAACTATCCTTGCCTTCTGCAGGGTGTTCTTTGTTTATTTTGGTTTGGGTGGATTTAGCTTTTGTCAGTTTGGTGGGTTGACTGTTGTTTTGTTTTGTTGTTGCTTTTTGTTGTTTTACATTTTGCATTCCTTCCAATTAATTCAAATGCCTACCTTAAGTTTATTTTGGGAAAAAGGAAAGGATCCAGCCCTGCTGCAAACAACATCCTTTAGCAACCTGCTAATTTCCACTTCCATCATGGAAGTGCCAGTGCTGTTTCTTCTGTTCCCAATGCCAGAAACTGAACTTCAGCAATAGGATGGAAGACAGCAGCACCAACACCAATCAAAAATGCAGATGTCACTTTCACTGGGCTACTCAAATACTCTCCATATTCCATGGGGCTTTCCAATAGGCAGGCAAGGGGAAGGCTTGTTGTAGATACATAAAATACAGCAGTGAGCCAGGAAACGTGTCCCAGAAATATCCCCAGACCTCCACTAGCAGCCTTGTGAAACAAATAGAGGCCCATAGTAGACTTCCCCACTGACGTTCCTCTTCATTTATTAAAAGCCACAAACTCACAGCACAGCTGAAGCTGGCAGGGGTCCTCTGGATCTATGTGGCTCAACCCCTGCTCCAGGAGGGACACATAGAGCAGGGTGCCCAGGGCCATGTCCAGGCAGTAAAAATGTAATAAGAATGTTAAGATCCCTTTATCCCACAGGGATTTGGAAGCCAATCCTGGAGTAGATAAGGCTGCATCCTCACTTGCCCCAGGCAATCTGAATACCAAGAGCTCAGAGCAGTTCCAGAAACCTGTTCTCATTAAGCCAGGTGGCATTTCAGGACCCTGTCCCCCAGCCGTGCCTCCCCAAGGAATGGGACCTTGCTGGCTACCAAGGCCACCAAATACCAGTAGAAGTTCAGGGCTGCAATAAAGACACTATTCAGCTATGACTTTTCCAACACAGGTCACATACAATGGCTCTTATAGTCACCCTGTACCCTAGATCTGCCTTCACAGCCCCAGCCATGTTTTATTCGTGTCTATCATAGGCTGGAGCTGCTTCAGCTTTCCCTACATATCCTGGCATTCCTTGAAAAGCCTGAGTTTGTTTGTGGGCCTTAAGAAGTAAACAGGAAATAATGGCCTTCTCGGAAAACAGGTTGTCCTAGCTCAGGTCCTCCACACAATCCATTAAACTGACGGCTGGCACTCATTATGAGCATGACTGAACCTGACCCACCACCATTCCCAATCAGGTTTGAAGGTGAAGCTTATGGAGATAGGAAGAAGGCCTGGGGCACATTTTCTTCCGCCATCTATGAGTATCTACATTTCCATCCTCTCCTCATCTTATCCAGACTGTCCCAAAGCACTTTTTTTTTGTCCAAATTGGAGTGAATTCCTTATAAAGGGCAAATGGAGAATGGTAGCAGCCTTCTGACCAAGGTGCTGCTGAGTATTTTCACTGCTGCACACTCACCTTGTCCTCTTCTCAAGTTGGACCGTGTGCTTTGTGGGAAGTCTTAAATGGAGCAACGTCTACAGCAGCCAAGAGAATTAATGTCACAATTCTATTTGAAGGAAATGACAAATGTGTCCTCAAATTCAAAGCAGACACATCCAATCTCCTGGCATGACTGTGGTGAGGTACAGCAATCTCCATTCTGCCCCCAGATCCAGGCAGCGCAGCAACCCTGATCCATCAGCGGTGAGGTCAGCTCTGTTGGTCTGAGCCACATCTGCTTTTTCTCCCAAGGAAGCATTCCATCTGCCTCTCCATCAAGCAAAAAACTGAAGGAGGCAAAGCCTGCAGCAAGTTGCAAACCACATCCACTCCCACCACTCACCTTTGCTTTTCTCTTCTCTTCTGGTTTGGGGCTTTTGACAACTGTATCTTTTCTAAACAAAAGCCCGCACAAACCTCTCTTCTGACACCTTTCACTTCAGATTTTGTGAGCCTTTATAACCAGATCTAAGAAACACTTTATATGAGACCATTAAATCACTCAATAACACCCTTCAGAGCACTTTTACACGAGGCTGTGATACGTGTGTGTGGACAGCCTGACAACACCGGGAGGACATCTTCATCTCTGGGGCAGCAGCTTACAGAGGAGGTCAAGGAAGTATTTCTGAAGAGTCATTCCTCACAGACGCTCAGCTTTTGAGTCTGGTGATCCTGTAGGAGATCAAAGCAGCCACTAACAGGGGATATGCTTTTATAGGCTGAAGTCCATGAAAAGAAAGGAGTGCTGGTATGGAGGAAGCACTCCTAAAAGTATCCTATGAGATCCTTGTCTCAAACCCCTGCACACCACCACAATTTCCCTGCAGGCCAGAAAGCCCAGCAGGAGGATGAGCCCACGGAGGAGGCAGAAGGGGCCGAGCATCAGAGCAGAGCCCACAGGCTGCAGTCACAGTGAGCACAACGTGGAGGGCATGGCGCTCTGGCAGCAGTTGGCTTCACAGAGACTGTGAGTGTAAGCACAGATCTAATTGAATTGCAGATGTCTTTTCTGATGGCTATCTGGGAACAAGGCTTTGATTAAAGCAGCAGCAACAGAGAGGCAGAACAGGCTTGCTCTGGGTAATAAAACTAATGGAAGGAAGAACGACCACTTACTGTGGCCTCCTCAGGGAGCATAAAGCAAGCAGATACTCTAAACAAGACTTTCTTCTTGAGATTCAAAAGCTTGGCACAAATAGCCAGCTTCCAGCTCCTGAAGATCCCAAATATATGTAGGGCTAGAAAGCAGCTGACCATGATTTAAATAATCCACAAACTCTTCTCCCCCCCTTCCCAAACTCCTTGACCAACAACAGATCCGCTGCCCTTCTGGAAGGTCAGATAGGTTTGTTCTTTGTTTTTAAAGGCTGACCATTTTTATTCTCTATCCTTACAGACTCATAGAATGGTTTGGGCTGAAAGGGACCTTTAAGATCATCTAGTTCCAGCCCCCTGCTATAGGCAGGGAAGGCAGGGACACCTCCCTCTAGACCAACTTGTTCAAAGCCCCATCCAGCCTGGCCTTGAATGCTTCCAGGGAGGGGGCATCCACAGCCTCTCTGGGTAACCTGTTCCAGTGTCTCACCAGTACAGAATTTCCTCCTAATAACTATTCTAAATCTACCCTCTTCCAGTTTAAAGCCATTGATTATTCCGAAGATTCAGATGGCTTTGTCCTGAGCTCATACATGCTGGATCTCATGAAGCCCCTTCAGATTTCATGGTGCCTTCAGAGCTCCTAAGGGGGAAAGCTCTCAGCCCATCCAAACTAGAAGACTGAATTAGAGTGCTGTGACCTTTTTTTTTTTTTTTACTGTCCATCTCATGACAACTTGAACCACATCCAATACATATTACTACATACATCACTGAAAAAAACACTGCCACCCAAGGCAGCTGAAGAATCAAACTTTACGATGACCTAAAAATCTGGCTCAGCAAAAGAACAAGGTTTCAGAGAACTGCTTTCCCTATGCTCAGCTGGCTGCACCCATGCAGGTTTTGGGTGCCCCTTGGCCAAGTCTCACTGCTTCTTGTTCTCACTCAGCTCTCCTGGGGTCATCTCAAGGAACAACAACCTGGAGCTGAGTTTCAAGGAAAGCCTTCACAGATTTGCTCATTTTCCCTTTTGAACTGCTGCCCTTTTTTATGTATTTCCAATGTAAGGAAGCTAGTTTTTCCTCAGTTTGGCTTTTAATTTCATTGTTGAGCTTGGCCTTGCTCCTGTTGGAACCCGGACCCTGATTCAGGAAGGCAGTTGCCAGTGTCTGCTGGAAACTCCTTGCCCTGGGATTTTCGGCCACGCTATTTATTGGCCTAGCTCGGTACCAAGTAAATGCAGTCGGAAGTCTCCTGCTTACTCATCACAGCAGAAGAGTTTGGCCAGTGGCAAGTGTTTTTTGGTCTCCTCAAACACACACTTGCAGCTCCACAGCTTGTTCCAGGCCTCCCCAGAGCTCCCTCCTGCAGTCGCTCTTGCTCAGCTCAGTTCCATACATCTGAAGCCACGCTGCCCGGCAGGTCTGGAGCTGGGCGGACTTCCAGCCTCAAGCTTCAGACTTGCAATTTGTTTCAGGTCCATTCCAGCAGAAAACTCTCCAGAATGTTAAAAAGCATCATCCAAAGGAGAAAAGAAAGAAGTATTTCAACACCTAAGATGTGAACTGTTGTTACTACTCAAGATGCTATGTTACGCTAAACAAGCATGCCTGCAGCCAGCAAGCTGAGAACTGCTATTCCACCCCACAAAGAATAAATAGTAATTAAACTTGTTTGTATTAATCTCAATACATTTGCTGGAGCTACAGAAACCAAGGGCGGTAATTCCCAAATAGGCTCACTGGGTTTTTTCTCCAGCTGGAGGATAGGAAGCTGCCTTCCAGGCACTGATTTCTTCCAAAAGAATTAGGGAGAGGCATCTCTAAGGCACAGTGCTTACTACAGTATTGCAGGTTTGGTCGCCATGCTCTCCGGACAGCTTTCAGACAGTAATGGAGCCTATTTCTCTTTCTGAAGCATTTACAAAGCCTTCAGAATGCAGACAATCTGGACTTGTCTTAGAATTACTTGCCAGATCTTGGCTATTGAGGCCACTTGATTTAAAGTGCTCTGAAAAATGATTTGTTGTAGAACAAAAGCAAAAATCAAAACAATTCATCCCAGCAGTATTACAACACAACAAGTGTCCACTCTTTGTTTTGGTCTCAAGTGAAATTTTGGTCAAACAGAGTCTGTTTCACTGAGAGGCTTCAGTTTTGACAGTGATTGCTAACATCATCTCCGCACAAAGTTCTGCTGCCTAACTTTAGCAATTTAATAACCAGCTCCAGAAGCTGGCTCCGTGGTTTTAAAGCAATTAAAACAATCCTGCAAAGAACAAATGCCCAGATTTGCCAACAGTGAAGCACAGCGTACTAAAATTATCGACGTGTTATCTAACATAAAGCCTTCAAGCTTTTAGACACTGTATTAAAGAACAGATGACAAAAAAAAAAAATCCTAAATATGCTCAGGCTGTTCTTTAAATGAAATAAACCCAGAGCTCAATCTCATTTCTGAACATAAAATATTGTTGGCAAATTTTGGTGAGCGAAGCGGGTGAAAAGGCCTATCTGCACATTAACATCAACTTCTTATGTACTCAACATTACTGCCTGGAAGTGCTCGAGACATTCAGAATATAAAGGCAACTGGAGACAATTAAGCCACTTACAAAGCACCAGAATTAGCATTCCTTTTGTCAGATTCAGATAATTCAAGTGCTGTTCTGCCACAAAGGCTATCATCAATTTCTAATTTTAGCTTAATCCCTCAGAAAAAAAGCATCTAGCCTTTCCCTCTGTTGTTTGCTCATTAAGAATCTTTTAAATTACATACTGAAACCTTGAGAATGCAAACTACGAATTAAAGCTCACATTCCCACAGGGACATGCCCATGCAGTTGCTTTGATATGCTGATCCCAGGAAGGGTAACATGACAACTCGTGCAGCAGCACAGCAAAGCAGCGCGTGAACTTCTGCATGACCTGAACCCAGCACAAGAATTTAGCTTTAAGTCACAGAAAAAAAGATGGTCTATCCTGACTTTGAACCCACTGCCTTCTCATTTCCTCTGCTACACCTACTTACTCTCAAAAACGGGACATCTCCAAGAAATGCATCTTTTATACTTCTATACGCTATCGTGTAGAAAACTCTCTGACAACTTTATAATTAACCTTTACATTTGAAGTCAAATTCCAGCACCATCCTAGAAGTTGGATGCTTTCAAGTGCTTCCATCAAGGAGCGATCACTTTATATTTAATTTCATCAGAGATGAATCCTGCAAATACCTGGGATTTGTATCCTTAACACCACTGAATAGGACCCACTGTAAAAGTGCAAACCCCCCCACTATCCCTACAGCCATGCCGTATCTGCAGTCTTTCACTTGTAGGTTTAAATTTGGCCATATTATAATCATGACTACTGAAGAGGAAAGAAGCTTTTTTTTTTTCCCAAAATGGAGGAAAACTCTCTTATCTTCATGCAGAGCTGAAGTCCTCCTCCTCAACCCGATGTCACACTGTGCGTCAAGTTCACACAATTTCAGCTCACAAACAACAACGTAAGAATCAAGGTGTGAGCTGCAGGTGTGGAAGTGAGGTATCCTTGGACATCCACAAGCTTCAGCCCGGTCTCATCATGCTGTAGATGTGATGCCCCCACACTGGCCATGCTGAGCTGCAGGGTGGCTGCCAGCATGGGTGCTGCTTGCGCTCTTCTGCTCACAGCTTGAGGAAAGCACTCAAGGCTCCTGGCATTTCAGCACTGCTTCCTGGTCTGCTCATGCCAAGCCCAATTGCAACATGTTAAAATGACTGCAATTAACATTATTACAATATGCAAACAGTGATTTATCAACATTGTATGCTTTATTGAAAGTTGACAAGTGCAACAGTTAAATACATTGACGTGTTACAACTGTTTAGAGAACATGCACAAAAACATATGCATACTACTATACAGATCATATGCAAAAATTCATACTGGGAAATCAATATTTTTTTTCCTTTTTTTTTTTTTAATTCTTTGCTAGCGGGGCTTGGTAATTTTTGGAGTGGTTTTTCCTGTCTTGAACCAAACTACAATGAACAAAGATTTACTTCAAGATAATCAGCAGTCAGGGAACTTCAGAAGTTACACAAACAGCATAAATCTGCCAAATTCTGAACAGTTGCGTAGGTGCATTCTTATTTAAGTAGCATAAAAAAAAAAAAACTTCCCAAACTTCTTCAGATCAGCCAATGAAACAAACTAAACCTCAATCTGTACAACCTAAATAGTTACAGTTTGCTATTTTACAAAGTAATTACACTAAATACACAAATATACAGTAGGCAAATAACCTTCATGGTAATTCTCCTATGACCCGGCTATACGTCACCTACCTGCCTTCTATATATAATACAGCTTTATGCACCTGTCCACTGCTTCAGAAAACGGTGCAAATATTTGCACTTAAGGTTTCAGGTGACAGTTAAGTGTTAAACACTGAGTTTACCTTTCTCCCTCTTCCTCTGAGGTCCTAATGCACCGGTTCTCACTCAGAACTCAGGTGCACTATGGGGGTTGAGCCATCACTTTTGTTTTTCACTCCAGTCTATTTCTTCACGTTTCCGAGCTGGAAAAGCACTTGTATGGGTCGCGTCACTGGATGAGCAGATTTAAAAACAAACAAACAAACAAAAAAAAATTCAGGCATGCAGCTTCGTTTCTCGGCCACCTGCAGAAGCTGCTCGCGTCCCAGCGTCCTCGTGCTAATTGTCTGGAAGAAGTTTGTTTCACTCGATCAACCTAAGAACGGAGCCTCCTTCGAACCAGAGGGGAGGGAGGCAGGAGGGAGGCAGATGAGTGCGGGGAGCCCCTCGCAGCGATGCGGGGTGCAGAGTCCTGCAAGGTGCCAGGGATGGGCCGCACGCCACCAGCCCTTCTGCAGGCAGTCCAGAGGCCGGTGGGGTGGCGGTGCCACCCATGGCTACGCCGAGGGCCCCGAGCCCTGTGAGGCCGGCTGGGCGGGCTGCTGCGCCGTGCCCTGCGCCTGGCCGGAGGACGGCGGGGAACCAGTCTGCAGCTGCGCCTGGAACTGAGCGAGCTGCTCCGGGCTCGCGAGCGTTTTGAGCAGCGTGTTCTCCTGTTCCAGCTGCGAGTTCTTCTCTATCAGCTCCTTGATCTGCTCCTTCAGGACCTCCACCTCCTCCCGCACGGCGTACATCAGGTGGCTCTTCACCAGGTCCTGCGGGAACGGGCGGGCAGGGAGTCAGGGGGCGGCCCGGGGGCGCGGGTCCCGCCGCACACGTGCGCCTCGGGGGGACGCGCAGGCCCCGCCCCCGCCCCCCCGCAACCCCGCCCCGAGCCCCGCCCCCCGCGCACCGGCTGCAGCCAGTTCTGGGCGCAGGTTGCCGCATTTCCCTCCCTCCCGCCGGCCGTGCGCGGCCGCAAGTGACGTCAGAGCGCGGGGCGGCCAATGAGCGGCCGAGTTATTTATAGCCGGGAGTTAAAGGCTCGGAGTTTGCCTAGCAACAGTCGGCGGAGGCTCCCGTGAGAACGGCTCCGGGCTGCGCTCCGCCAACAAAGGGCGGCCGGGCCGGGGCGCTCCGCTCCGCTCCGCGTTGGGGCGGGGGGATGCGCGATGCTGCGGGGCGAGTTCAAAAAATAACAGCCGTGAAAACGTTAAAGCGCCGAAAAATAATCATAGTAAAAAAGAATGAAAATAAAGTAAAAATCGGGAATTAAAAAAAAAAACCAAAAAACAACAAATACCCACAGTAAGCGAAGGCACCGCTCCCCACACCCCGCGACCCCCGGCGGTACGTACCATGGCCTGCTCGATCTTGTTGTCGATGGCTACCACGCTCGCACCGGAGGAGCTGCGGGAAACACAGAGAGAAGCGCACGGGGCGCGTTAGCGGCGGCGCGGGGACGCGGATCCGGGCGCGGGCTGCGGGATGCTGCGGCCCCGCGGACAAAGGCACCCGCCCGCTCGCGGCGCGTATTTACCTACTGTCGAGCCTCAGGGAGGAGCTGTCGGTGCCCAGCAGGGACGAGAGGAAAGAAATAGAGAAATGCCTCAGTTGATAAACTCCTAGATCCATTGCCACCGGTCTACAACATTGGGCATTCATGCGACCGCGGCCGGGAGCGCTGCCCTGCTCCCCGGGCACACGCGCGGGGCGGGGCGGCGGCGGCGGGGCTGCGCGGGGCGGCCGGCGGCGGGGCTGCGCTGGGCGAGCTCCGGGGTCAGCGCTCCGCCGCGCCGCACAAAACCTGGCCATCCCGGCCCCCCTTATAATTTATGCGGGACCGCCGCCGCCTATTGGCTGAGCCGCCGCGCGGGCCCGCCCCCCCGCGCATCTCATTAGCCTGTCGCCCCGCCCACCGGCAGAGCGCCCCCCCTCCGCCCCCCCGCTCCGGCCGGCAGCGCCCCGCGGCGCCCACGCGGGACGGCCCCGCACGCGTGGGGGGGGGGCGCGGAGATGCGGACGGGAGGGAGCGGGGGCCGTGCCCACGTCGGGAGCATCGGGAAGAGGAGCGCGGCTCCCGTGCGAGAGGAGCCCTTAATCCCTTCCATTCTCCCACCCACGAGAATGGAAGGGATTAAGAAAAATAACAACCGAAGTATTACGAGTAATCATTAGAGAAATACCGAATAACCAACAGTAAGCAGGCGCGGGGAAGCCCGCCCGGCGGCCCGGCCCGTGCGGTGGTGGCCGGGCTCCTTCCCGCGCCGACAGCGCCACCTATCGGCCCGCGGCTGCACGGCCGCTCCCCCGGGCACGCGTGCGGGGCTGCTGCACGCCCGCATAGCGCCCGCGCTGCCCGCCTGCTCCGCTTTAGACACGCACAGACTGCTCCTACGGCCTACCACATCACACCCAAGCATCGCTTACTCAGGCCAAAGAAAAAACCCAATTCGGGTGTTTACAGCGAACTTGGGCAAGACCTCTGGTCCCGTGCGTATCGCAGGTGCTGCTCTCAGCAGGAAGCTGAAGGCACCCAATAATCACCTTAAGGCCAAATATAGCACTTGCGTATCTGCATCATCCACCCCAGATTACTGCCCACACTGGCATCTGCAGCGACTGCTGCTCTGGGGTTGGCACAAATGATAAGTGAATTATCACTGTCCTGCTGCAGGACATCAGCAGGCATTTGCATGCGCTTTCATTGGCACATGTAAAAATAGAGCAGTGGCTGCATTCTAGGATGATTGCTGCTACTGCCACAATGATTGATCGTTATGAAATAAGTGGAATGATGCCATTTAATAATGACAGCAAAATGACATCATCCTCGGGCTAAATTAACAACAAACAACGCTGCCCCCTTCTAATCTATATTAATAAATCCTCACGAACGAGAGAGATACGATCCTCAGTCCCATCCCCACTTAAAGGCATTAACCATATTCCATTAACTTCAGTGAGCTTTCAGCAAATTCCTTCCTTTATTTTTAGCTGCCTACAAGCCTGAGCTGTGATTCAACAAAGCTGTCAGCTGCGCAAGCAGGACTGTGTACCCACACCCATGTTCTGCTTGTCCCACCCCATAGAAAAGGCAGCCTCAAGTGTCCCTTTATGGCTGGGAAAGCAGCAAGCTCCCAAATCAGCCAGGGAACAGCAAACACAACACGTGCCGCCTCCATCCCAAACATCTGGTGGGGAGGAGGAGCAAGACAGCACTCAGAGAATCAAAGAATCCCTATTTGGGATATTGGGACCCACAAGGACCAATAAGTCCAACTCCTGGCTGCACATGGGATCACTCAAAACTGAAACCCCAAGTCTGAGTGTTATCCAAACACCCCTTGAACTCTGGCAATCGGGGCTGTGCCCACTGCCCTATGCAGCCTGTTCCATGCCCACCGCCCTCTGGGGCAGAACTTTTCCCTAACTCCTCCAAAGGCTGCCCCAAACTCCCCTTTTCCTTACCTCTTCATCGGTTTGCCTCCCCTCCTGCCATCCCACCATGATACCAGCACACACTGCAATACGAGGCTGCCATTTGGACTCGCTTGCTACCCCACAGCCCCAGAAAAGAGGCAGGGAGGTGACCATGGTGTCATCCAAAACCTTCTCACCATCTCCAACGCCTCAGTCAGGGACACGAGGCAGCATTTTAGACTCCCACAAGGGAGATGGGCTGCCCCTGCTCCTTCAGCAGAGCTCCTCTCCCATGCACAGCCAGGCTGCCCTGATGCACATCCCAGGGCACGCACTGACAGATGTGTGCTCAGCAGAGCACTCAGCAAGGAGCTCACAGGCACGCTATGGTATTCAGAAAGAAACTAACTGCTCACATTGAAACGTATGCCACAGCCAAAGATTTCTTCTTAGCGAACTTCACCACTTGCAGTGTTTTAGCTCTGTTGCTCCCATTAAGTTATTTCCTCTCGTCTCAATTTAATCACGCTAAGCACTCCTTGTGAAGTGCTTTTCATTGTAAGCATATAATGAGGTGCAGCACATAACTACTTTGACTCTAACAGCTCTGCTTTGGCACACCCTGGGTGCTCATTACAAAGTGCTTTACCTTGCAAGTACCTCATCAATGGATGCTTCCTTCAGATGCCACCTCTGAACATCCCACGCTAGCGTCTCCTGAACTCCAACTACACCTCATCTTCAGATTATGCCGTGGAAACCACACCAGGAATCACACAAGCAATCCCACCACAGCACACCTTCATCTCACGCCATACAGACACAGGCTGACATCCTGCAGCTTTCAACTAAAACAACAGAAAAACTCATAAGGTTAAACATGAAGTTGGTTAATTACTCAAGAGAAGACCACATTAATTGGATTCTACAGGACAGTAAATGACAAAGCAGTATTTTGCTGTAATATTCAACGATTCAAAGCTCTGTGTTAGCAGCAACCCCCACAGTATTAAACTCTGGGAAACTGCTCAAAGTAACAACTTGGAGGACACTCTGGCTGCAGTTAAAATCAAGGGTAATTTATCTCAATAGACCATGACGTTTTCCCCATCTCAGTGAGGATAAAAGAGTGAAGAAGCTGCACAAAGAGGTTTTCCCCTCACTAAGTCAGAATTATTTTTTTTTAAACACTAAGGGCCATGAAAAAAAAAGCAAAAACATTCAGAGTCTAAATTAAGAACACAGAATTTCAGCCAGCTTCCTCTTCCAGCTTCCAACTTGCAGCTATGATTTTTCTTTAATGACATCAAGCCAAGGAGAACTTATTGCTCAGCTCCAATGGCCAACAGGTACTTTATCTTCTGGTTTGACTTCTGCAGATTGCTCTGTCCATCTCTCTAAAAAGAACAGCACCGAGCACCAAAAAGTTCTTCCATTTTTTCCAACTGTTTTTTCTCCCACAAGGTGATAAAGATATTTGCATCTATAACTTGGTTTCTGAGGAAGCTGGTTTTACACCTAAGAAAAACCCAAAAAAGGGAAAGCTATGCAGGATCTTCTGCTAGCAAAGTGATGTACTCTGTGTGTGCTTTGTTTGTTTTGTTGTTGCCAGATGTGCAAGCAAAGCTAAATAAATATTCAGAGGAAAGAATACATATGCCCCACTGGGATTCTGGAAATAACCCGGCAGCATCTCTGATTGCAGTACACACACAGAGGCATCCTGCTGCGCACACCGCATGGGAGGCAGCGGGGTGCATTCAGAGGCAAGGAGAAAGCCATAGAAGATCAAAAGATGAACAAGGAGTGGTGCTCACTGGGCTCCTCTGAGGATATCATCTTTCTTCTTTACAGGGAACTAATTGCAAAGTCAAACCCAGTTGTTTTAATGAGAGAATTATAATGAATCTATTCATTTTAATGTTGGCAAAATAAAAGATAAGGTTTGTATTATACTTGGATATAGACAAAGAATCCACTCCTACTGCTCTGAGAGCACTCTGCAAGAAAATAAGATCCATCTTACAGCAACTCTGGTGCTGGGAGAGGGACTTGGGACATTTCATGAGCTCACCCACAGATAACTTACTAGCAGCACAGCTGGGATAAGGTCCCACATACATCCAGTGGGTTCTATTTCAATGTCTCAGAATCAAGCAAGGTTTATCATAATCCAAATCCTGAAACCGGAGCCAATTGCTACTCACTACATATCTTTCAGGAAGCGCACGTCTGCAGGAACACAGAGTCTGGGAATCACAGGCTTCACTAACTCTGTAATCCAAGCTTAAAATGACAAAGTGTAAAATACTTGCTTTAATTAGAAGCCTTCCTTAGTCCTGCTCTTGACCAGAGACTGCAGCAGAAAGACATCCACCACACTAGCACTTTACAAGTTCTACATATCTAGGAATTGTTTTCTCCCACCATCAAAAAAGCTGCACACAACCTCACACCTTGCTGCTGCAATCCTCACAACGGCAGAGAAGAAAAATATTTTGTGCTGGAAAGCAGCATACACGGAAAAATCAGAAAGTGTCACAATTTTAGGTTTCACTAGTATAGCAAGTGGTTTGGCAGTGACACAAAGGAGTGCTTGGAAAGCCCAGGTTCTCCATGCCTAACAGCCAGCAAGGGCTGACTGGGGAATGGCCAGGTCTCCAGGACTGTGTGACATCCCCTGACCCCAGCTGGCACAGTACAATGTGATTTCATCACCACCTTGAAAACCAAACAGCCTATTTCACCTGTGACTGAGAAGGGCCACTGTATTGTGTTTGTCTGTTTGTTTTTAACTCTTACTGCTCATTCCCTTTTAGGTTGCTGAAAAGTCACCCGGCCACAGCCAAGTCACACCTGTGGGAGCATTTGCTGGTGCTGAATGGATGGGGGGGAGTGAGGGAACAGATCTTATTCCTTCCACCTCCATTGTCCCTAAGCCCTGTAAAGCCTGTGTCCCTTACGCTTTATTTTTTTTTATACCACTAATCCTTTCCTTCCTCTTTCTTGTACCTCCTGTCCTTTTTTTCTAATTATGCCCCCTGAAGCTATATTGGAAATCCTGGACAAGTTAATAATTCAGTCACACTCATGAAGAAGTTATCTGGCCTAACAGCTGGTGTATACTTCTCATGGAACACTATTTTTCCTTTGATGGTAACACTTCAACTCAGTGCTTGAAACCAAGCCTGTATTTCATACAGAGATATCTTACCATACCTTCTGGAGACCAAAGTTAGTTATAGAGATGATTACAGTTCTTCCTGCAACTTGCACACTGACAGACTTATCTTCAGAAATGATGTATGGAAGAGAAGGTGAATTCAATGCTGCTTTTCTTCCTCAGCAGATACACTGATAGGGCTTCTCTCCAGATGTCCTACACTTCCACAATTTCAGTCTCTAGTATGCTCACACTTAAATGGAAACTTTCATTTACAGGAACCAAAAACCTACTACCTCCACCCATTCAGGAAGCAGGAGGGAATTTCCACAAACGTGCAAGAAATACCAGGTTTACTGCGCAGTGCAGCGCACCCTGAAGACTTGCTCTCCTCATCAATCACCGAGTCAGGCATCTGCTGAACGATGCCTCTTTCCTGCCCAGCCCATGCTTTTGTTTTCCCTTCCTGTGGGAATGAGGACAAGAAGAACTGAGTGCTTAGAATCAGCTACAGTCAGCACAGGGAAAGTGCTCCGGGCACACCTTCAGGGGCTTAGAAGCAAAAGTCCCACTGACTCGCAACTGCAAGAAACTTCAGAGTACTTCCATTTCAGTCTTCCGTGCTCAAGGAAGAAACTGTGAAGCAATAATGATTTAGAAGAATGCAAAATACCTGCAAGACCTGAAGACTATGAACTGAAGACAGATAAATAAGTTTTTTGATCCAACCTGACTTTGCCCTGGGGCTGCTCACTCTATTGCAGCATTTCTTTCCTGCAGTTCTGTCCCATGTGAACCAAAGAGGAGCCAGAAGACAGATGTGCAAGCTCAGCATATTTTGAATGCGTCCCTGTAGCCCCTTCCAGGCCAGAGAGTGCAAGAAGCTGGCACAGGTCCATGTCACCTACAGAACAAAGCCTGTAGAGCCCAGAAACCTCACTCTCCTTCAGCTGGGGGCTCAGCATCCCCCAGTACTCTACAGCTACACCAGAGAGAGGGATTTCCTACAAAGCTCTCAGTTTACAGACTGGAAGGTAGAGACCTGTGGAAGCACCCTGAGCACTGACATTTAGCCACCCTTGAGCCAGACATTCTGCAAACAGCAGAAGATAAACTTAATCTTTTAATACACAACTTGCGAAGGAAAGATTACAGCATATTATTTCATGCACATTCAACACCTGGGTAATCGTCTTTGTACAGAGCTGGCTGAGTTTATGAATGGTGTCCTGCTTATGGAGCAGTCCACTCCATTCCCTCAACACTGCTGATGACACTTTTCTGGTAGATACCTACCTTAAAATATACTTTGTAAGCTATGTGAAGAGCCTTTTGCACAAAACAAGGTCTGAACTCCTTCCTATATGGCACCAGGCATGAAGCAGTTACATAATCCTCCAGAAACCAGTCATTGAGATGACACCTTGAATCTTCCTGGCTGAAAAAACAGTCCTCCAAACAAAAACCCCACAAAAACAAAACCAACTCCAGCATCAGAAGGGCGAGATGAGCAACCCTCTTAGTCATGCATGAGAGTCCAAAACAGCTCCCGGGTCCATTTCCTCAATCTCATGCACCACTCGTGCCCTGCAAGGTGCAGAGCAGGGGAATTCCTCTGTCTCTTCCCAACTGCTGCCCAACGCTGGAGGCTCTGGGCGGGCAAAGGGATCATCAATCAGTATGTTGAGTACAAGCAGGCACGACAAGTTACAAACAAAAATATTTGTAAGTGAATGTTTGAGTCACAGGGCAGCACTGGTGCAGCTGAGTAGGCTCCTGCCTTCAGTTCATTTGCCAGAACCTGTTTCTCAGCTCTGTTTCTGCAGAGCTCAGCATTCTGAAACAAGCCATGGAAGAATCACTGAAATGAATCAGAGATTGGAGTTGAGGGAACTGACTTAACACCGATGGACAGAAAGATGTCAGCGTGCCTGAAACAATCCTGGGAAGGACTGAGATCTGGTTCAGGTGGAGGGAACAATTCCCTTTAAAGAGAGAAGTTTAAGGGGCTGTCAGATCTTTGGGTTTATATTTACATATTAGAGGGCATCCACTTAGTATCTGTCTAATGATGAATTAAAGCCTTCCTTCTAAAAACAGCAGGAAGGACCAGCCCAGAAGTGGGATTTCTATGCAGTGTATGTGACCTATAGGGCCTATCACCACAAAGCTTGAATGCCCTTCACTGAGGTACGCTTTAAACAAACTGAAGATTCTCAAGTCCAGACAACAGCAATTGAAATATAAAAGCACAAGACAGACTGAAGCTTTTGATCCTGCCTTCAGGTTTTGTTTTTTTTTTTTTAATGTATTTTAATCAAGCCAACACCTTAGCAAACCCAGGAGTTGGCTCCTGCACTTAGCATTCCCTTCATCCAAAAACCACTGAGTGTTGCACCCTGAGAACTCAAAATAAGACCTGGGATTCGTTGTTCTTTCTTAGCAAGGTGCACACAACTTCAGCCTCCCAGAAGTTGCTGTGTGTAACTTGGAGAACGCCAAATGCTCCCTTGGATTTGGCCTACACATTCAGTAGGGTCAGTCTGGGAAGGAAAGTAACTGTACTTGGCAATATTAGCCAAGAACAGCCGCAAAAGTGGTTAGGAGTTTTTTCTTCATTTGCAACCCATGGTGACAGTCATAGTCTTACCCAGAAAAACAATCAGAGCGCCTCTGCAAGAGAAATAAAGTCAACAACAGCGTGAGAAGCAAACAGGAAATGGCTTGCTGAAAAATAACAGAGCATCAAAACTCCCTCTACGAAGCCAGTATGTTTCAGAGGTGTTACAGCATACTGCTATCTCTATCAGTGATAATTAGGTAGAGTACAACACTCCAACAACACAGAAAAGCTAAAACAAAAAATCACACCCCTCTATTCTACCCTACAGAATCAGAGAATGGGCTGGATTGAAAAGGACTTGAAAGGACCAGGCTGTCCAGAGCCACATCCAGCCTGGCCATCACACGTTTTCACTATGCACTGTGAGATACAATGACTTCTGGTAGGAAACCACCTTCTCAGTACTACATTTCTTGTTCGGTAACACAGTGACAGAGGTTATGGCTGCATACACACATTGCTTAAATATAAAAGACTCGTCATTATTTTCAATTGCTATTATAAAAGATTTCCATTACACTGGTTCCACAGGCATCCAGATGAATTAATGTAGCATAGCTGAACATTCATTTGAAAGCTCATGCGTATTTTCAGAAACTCAGCCACAGTAAATAATTAAAACTTAAAAAGGAGGCTTTTCCAAGGTTTGAATGTCTATTTAAGAAGGCAGCATTCACAGAGGAAAGCCATTCTCTGCAGGCACTCACACAAACAGCGTGACAAGGCGAAACACATTAACTATCCGTCAAAGGTTTCTGAGAGCAAGGTGTGGCACAACAAGAGCACCAGTGCGGAGGTCTGAAGCTATGAGGAACACATTCTGCGTTTCCTCCCACCACAGGCTGTTTGCCTTTTGTGCACACAACTGTGCAATGTGCAAAGTGAGGTATTTTTTCCAGCAAAATGTATTTTAAATCAGCAGCGTAAAGCAGCTCTTCCCATTCACCGAGTTACATGATAGTTCTTTTAAATGCTAGAAAGGCATTAGATCAAAATAAAACACGCATTGCACGTTTCATTACGTGCAAAAGAAGGTTAACAAATGTCACCTGCAGAAGGGCAAGCTGCATTTCATCACCTTTCCAAGCATTTAAGAAGGCTGACAACTAAACTTGGAGTATGTGACAGTAAAGATTTTTCAAGGCTGGTAAATAAGTAAGCCACTCTGTATGGCACAGTACTCTCAACCACTAATGTAGTTGGAAATGGTTTTAACAAGTGTCAAACTTGTTAAAGTCTAAACTTAAAGTCTAAACTAAAGTTTAGAAGAAGCATTTCTACATACTTGCTCAAAGAAAATAGCTTAAGAAACCACTAAAATAATAGAAGAGAAATAAGTAAACCAAGCATCTAAAAACATCATAAATACCTCTTTAGGTGCTGTTGTAGTTCCAAAAATAACACTTTCATGGTTATTCTGCCACAGCCCCGTTTCTGGAGAAATGTCACTTTCATTGATGTATCTATTTAGTACCTGCTGATTAGCTTTCCCAGAGCCACAGCCTGAAGAAATACCTTTCAATCCTTGGCAGCCATGAGATTAGCATTAGCATTCCACTATTAACCGCGAGTGCTGAGCTCTGCAGCACTTTCAAGAATCACAAAGCCTTGCCCGTTAAAGATTATCCACCTGCTTCTATTCAAAGTTGGCACAGTTTAATAGTGGTTGGTCACGATCAACAAAAACAAGAAGGGCAAATGGTGACGACACCACAGAGCTCAAGATCACGTGATTTTGTTACATAAAGCATCAAGAGCGATTAAAATCTTCTCGATTAGGTTTTCACATCTCAGAGCAACGCATCTGCTTGCAGCAGTGCCAATTTCTCTAATGCAGCCAGCTCCCACGTTCCGTAAAGCAGATGGTAACTGCTACAGGTTGCTAACGCTGCTTAGAGAAAGAGCTGAGCTACACTATTTCTCAAAGATCCAGCATTAATGACAACAGTAATTAGTCACGGAACTAATAGTACTGGGTCAGCCCCTCCAAAAAAAATGTATTACTCAGGCAAATCCCAGCCCTGCTGCTATCACCACAAGCACTATCAATGACAACTACAGACACGATGTGACTGACCTTCTGCAGACCAGATTAAGACGACTCATCAGTTGGGCCAAGCTGTGTATCACTTCAACACTCAACTGAATCACAGAATGGCCAGGGTTGGAAAGGACTTCAAGAACCATGGATCTCCAACCCCCCTGCCACAGGCAGGGCCACCAACCTCCACATTTAATACTAGACCAGGCTACCCAGGGCCCCATCCAACCTGGCCTTGAACACCTCCAGGGATGGGGCATCCACAACCTCTCTGGGCAGCCTGTTCCAGCACCTCACCACTCTCTCTGTAAAGAACTTCCCCCTGACATCCAACCTAAATCTTCCCTCCCTCAACTTAAAACCATTTCCCTTTGTCCTGCTGTTATCTATCCTTTCAAAGAGTTGAATCCCCTCCTGTTTGTAGGCTCCCTTTAGGTACTGAAAGGCTGCAATGAGGTCACCCCGCAGCCTTCTTTTCTCCAAGCTGAACAAGCCCAGCTCCCTCAGCCTGTCCTCATAGGGGAGGTGCTCCAATCCCCTGATCATCTTCGTGGCTCTCCTCTGGACCCTCTCCAGCAGCTCTGTCTTTCTTGTAGTGAGGGCTCCAGACCTGGACACAACTGATACTGTATATTCCTCCTCACAGAAATACACCATCATAAGGAACATTAGTGCCTTCTAGCACAAATGTAACACCAAGCTGACTACAAACTTACTTGCACCTACCTACCACCATCTAACCCTGATTCATAGACAAAGAATCCTTAGAGGGACCTCTGAAAGCCATCCAACTCCCCTGCACTGAACAGGGACATTTAGCATTCTCCATCCTCCACCACAGTGAAAGCTCGCGCTGCAAACAAGTTTACTGCTAGAAATTACCCTCCATGCAGAGGTCACAGGCTACTGAAGGCACGACAGCAAGAACCCTGACAGCACAGGGACAGTGGGCATTGATGTTACACACCTCAATCAGATGGAAGTCACAAAAATGGAAGGACAACACCAGAAATTAAACCTTGCAAATGTTACTTGGGCTGACCTCCGATTGCTAAATCAGTATCAGATGCGTTTCCAGTAGGTTTGTCTTGTAAGACTAAATTGCAAATAAACTAAAAGGAAGGGCCAAGCAAATTGGCTCAGAGCATGGCTATCTGTTATTTAGCTGCATTTCTGCTGCCTTGCTGTGATACTGAAAAGACAACTGATGGCAACAGACCCAGGTATTACATGGTAAAGACAAAATCTAACCCGGCTCAGGGGAGGGAACTACAGGAAAGGGGAAGCCCAACCCAACCTATCTGCACCAACAAAACCATCATCATGTAAAGGCAGTATTTTGGCTAGGAACCAGAAAGGAAACAAATCAACAGAAATAACACCTTGGTCCAGCCAGAGGGAGGATTAGCTGCTTGTTCCCAAAGCCAAGAGAGAGCTCAGATAAGTTAAACTGGCATCAGAGCTGTCGTGTGAAACAGTGCAGAATATTTCTAATTGGTCTTCCCAGAACCTGGTAAGCCTTGCTTGTAAAGACAGGGCATCATGTTTCTTTCAAAGTATGCCAAGCAGATTGAAATAGGCAAGTCACACTTCAAAATATTTGTTTTTCTCTCATTACACCAGGTCTGTCTCCCTCACCACAGCACTTAAATGAGAAATGAGAAGCCATGGCAAACTTGAGCTTCCTCCTTGCACTCCCACTAAAACCCAATTTGGTAGGGTCAGTCAGATTGCAGAGCATTGTACCTCAATCCCTAGAGAAGCAGCAGTAAGGTATAAAGGCACTACTAAAATGCTGCTTGCTTTGAAAGCACAAATCTACCTTCAAAAACTTCAAATGAAAACTAACATGGTACAAGTGCATAAAAAAAAGAGATGGAATAACTTTTAGAAGTAGCTGGACTTTCAGCAGTAAACTGGAAACAAAGGAGTCAACAATGATTGACATCAACAACTACAAGGATGAGAAAGTCTGACCTAGGACTGCTGAATTACTTCAATAATCAAGATGAAGTATTTCTTTCTTTAATGAGCTGAAACATCAAGCTGAACAGAATAGAATCATAGGATTGTTCAAGTTCAAAGGGATCCTTGAAGGTCATCTAGTCCAATCCCCTGTGATAAACACCTAGATCAGGTTGCTCAGAGCCCAGTCCAGTCTGATGCTGAGTGCCTCCAGGGATGTGACTAAGGACCATGGATTAGTGGGCAATATTGGTGGTAGGTGCACAATCGGACTACATAATCTTAGGGGTCTTTTCCAGCTTTAATTTATCTATGCAGCATCAACCACATCCCTGAGCAATTATCTTACAGCCTCCCTTCCCAATTCTGTGACCCACACAGTTTACAGCAGGATTGCCATCAGAGGCAGGCAGGCTTGGCTGAAGCCATACCCCACAGAACTACACCAAGATCCAAACGCTTCAGATTTCAAGCTGCCCTTCTTACAAACTTCAACACTCTTCTTACCATCTGTGCTGCCTGCATTCCTCTCTCTAAAGTTGTACTGTTGATACCAGCAAGGAATACAGCCCATCTCTATAAGCACTGTGGTCACAGATGTTCTTCAGGATGTCTAAGCAAAGAAATACGCATTACAAGTATGTTGGCATGGAACAGAGATGAACGCAGAGTATTCTTAGCCTTTTTCTTGAATGGTCTCTCCTTCTCCCTTTTCTATTCCAAGATATTTTTTGAACAGGAGCTCCATCATCCTAGGGCTACACCAAGACCACTACAAACCAGGTCCAACAAGTTATGCACATCTCACCTAGACACTGCTTAGCTTCTCTGCAGCTCTGACACAAACCAGGGTTTTCTCGGTAGCCAGAAGGATCACGACATGTTAGCTCTGAAAAATCCATTAATCAGAGACCACCCTTTACATCCTAAATATAATTCATGAAATATAAACAGCCATATGTACTATCAACTAATGCCCACACAAATAAAAGGATACTGTAAAAGCTATCTTCTCATCTTCCTCCTCCTCGTGAGCTTATGTTAAAATTTGCTCTGATTATTAAAAGTCATGGCAGAGTCAGTTTAAAAAGAGGTGAAATAGATGTTAGATACACACATAAAGACACAACCTTTTATCTGTAGATAATATATATTTATAAGGATATAAGATATGCACACATACGATGCAGGACTACTGAATAAATTCAGCTGCTTTGTCCAGCAGAAAAGCAGCTGTGCTGCTGGGCTCACAAAGAGGAGCCACAGGCAGCTCCAACTCTGACAATGCTGCGTGCCTTCCCTCATGCTTCAGCCCTATTTGTGCTGACAACTTCACAGCACGGCAGCACTCACAAGCTCCATTTGATACCAATTCTCCAGTTATTACAAATAAAATTGTTTCTTCATTCCCGATTCAAAAGCACAAATTCATCATCCCAAGGCATCACCTTTTTATTCGGGGCATCTGTGACCCAAAGGAGTTTTATCGGTTCGATTCATCACCTTCATGAAAAATAGCAAAGGATTTGCTTTGTCAGTTACTGGACTGAGACCAAATTAAATTTTAAAACATAACTGCTTCAGAGGGAGGTATTCCAATAACTGATTTCTCTTGCAATCGTTCCCATAAATTTCCCGATTCTGGTTACACAACTAATTAAAAATATTGCTCAGTTACGTGTAGGTCAACAACTTACAGGTAATAGAAACCACAAAGAAATTGTAAGTCAACCGGATTAACTAAGTGACGGAACATTTTTACTGCTTTGAAAAATAGCCTCTAGCTGCAACTGAAAAAAAAAAAAAAAAAGCCCAAAGTACAAGGATCTTCTTTCTTCTCCTGTCACATTCAAGAATTCAGCACCAAGCTATGCTTTCTTTCCTTTGTCCTGAACCATTCTGGCTGTTATATAAAGTGACAGATTGCGCACAGATGAATTATCACTGTGGGTACACCAGGATGTCAGATATGGATAAGTTTTAGCATTTAATGAAACAAAAAACAACAAGATTTCATGCGTGATCGCATCAGGGTACCTAGTCTCCCCCCAGTAGCTGCAATACCCAAAGGGGAGAAGGCAGAGCATTAAGGTATTTCGCTTGCTGTACTCAACAGTTTTGCTTTAAAAAAAAAAAAAATACAGCAGCCTCAGTTTGGATTCAACCTAAGTGAATTAATCTGGCCTTCAGCCAGCAACATTTATCGTTTATGTCAGTCTGAATGAAGTTCAGCACTCCAGCGCCGATCCCTGCGCGCGTCACACATCAGCAAGTTAGCTGCCCCATGCCAGGGAGTAAACACTGTGCAGGTTTGGTTTGTCTTCCATGTACCAGAGAGAGCTTTGAGACAGCCCTGGTAATCCAGACTATTTTTACCATAGGTAAAAATGCAAAACTAACTGAATAAAAGCCAACTAATCTTTACGCTGCAGCGCTACAGTAAAAGTTTTCAAATTCTGATGTGAACACTGGTGCTCGTTCAAGCAGAACGTACACCTCACAAAGCATTCCAGCTCTTCTCCAAGTTTTAAAATTACAAACCTTCAATCCTTAATATATTTGAGAGTTTTAATGATTATAAAAGCAGTGATGGAAGACTGATAGAAGCCACTACTTAGGATCTCCAAAGTTTGTTGTGTGATTACAGCAGTTTCCAGACAACACTATTATAGAAGTTAGAAAAACATAATGCAATGAACTTGCAGCGCTTGCTGTTGTAAGAGGTGTTCTAGATACCATTTGCATCACAATTTATGCATTTTTTATGCTTGGTTCCCACTACACACCTCAATCAATTCTCATGGTGCACTTCAGTACGGTGCGTTCCACAAGGCTGCCCAGCAGAGACAGCAGCACACAAACAAACCTGACTTCAGAAAACATTCATTAGTACCCAGCAGTGAAGAGATGCATGCAGAAATATCAAGGGAAATGAAGCTGATGAGAAGAACTGAAAAAGCACAAGAGGCTGTACATTGGCAATGAAGTGAAAGACAAGCATGTGGATGCCAAGTCTGGGCAGTGCCTCATTCCAAATGCCAGCAGCAACAGTCATGGCTGCACCTTTGCTATCCTGGCGTTTCGAGCTGATGTTATTAACTGCAGTTAGAGAAAGAGACTTATTTTAGTTCACCACTAAGCAGCCCTTCCCCCCCAAAGAACTGTATCTTTGGCTATTAACATCCCAGTTGTGGATCTTAGTAATAGTCTTCTAACTCCTTGATAGCCACCAAGTGATAAGGTAAGGCTTTGAGTTAAAGATAAGCATTACAATAGCACAGAATTCATCTGCTCTGCTAGGCATGCTTTATATTTTTATCAAACCCCATCTAGCCCAGGAGATCAGCTGTCCCTGGCACCCGTGAAACTCAAGCCAGCAGCATCTCTGATTAACAAGAACCCTGATTAACAGACTGACATAGCACTTTTTGCTGCAGGGGATAGTCAATTTATTTGGCATGTTACATCAGCTGAATACAAAAGCAATAATGAAGGATTTATGGATACCAGCTAGGCTGGAGTAGGCAATCCCCCAACAAAATGTGCATATTTGCTTTTTGATTTATGAGAAAGCAAAGGTTGCATCTCAGTACCCAGAACATTCACAGCCTCTAACCCAGATGCATCACTAGATGTGAGCTAGTGGTAACCAGTGACAAATACTCCTGGATACCAGGAGGTTCGTGAAACTAAATCGGATCTGACATTACTTGATCACTCGGTAGAACTCACAGCAGCATAGTTCCATGACAAAGGCTTTCCCTTTCCTTCAGACCCTGCTCAGACAGCAGTTCAGGACCAAACTGCTGAGGCTCTGGGAGGTTGGCAAACACATTTTCAAGAAGCCAACCTTACAAAGGCCAAGCAGTGCAGCGATCACCTCCGAGCCACCACACAGGCACAAGTTCCTATAGCAGTGATCTCCCTCCAGCATGGCAAGCTCAGCAGCTGCAGAGTGACCTCTGATATCTCCAAGAAGCTGCTGAGACCAGAGGGGGGATCTCGCCATGCCGCCTTCACAGGCAGGAAGCTGTTAGTAGCCTCTCCTCAAAACTCTGCCATCCTGATCCTTCCTCTTTTAGGGCAGAGGCTCTGCAAGGTGAGATGCAGCTAAAAAAAGCTCACTAGAGTTAAGTGCTGCCTTTCACCTCCAGGAACCCAGGCAGCAGCAGTGCAGGTGTTGCAGTCAGGCCTTCCTACAGCACAACAAAGCACCACATGAAGGAAGAAGGGTGTAACTCACTGCTGAAACAGAAACTCTGAAAATCACTCTAAGCAGGTAAGTAAGAGCTATGATTTTGGTGTGGACACAGGAGCTGGACTCAAAGACCCTCATGGGTCCCTTTCCATTTGGGAAATCTGTGATTCTATGGAGGTCATTCTGGGGAGCTGAATGCATAAAGATTTGCAAGGGTATTACTGTATCTCACAGAGGATGAGAGATTATCTTTATATGCACTATTATGAATGAGACTGCAAAATGAAAGGTTGTATTTATGATGGAATTAAATATTAAGTAATAGTATAATAGAAAAAAAACAGCTAGCTACAGATGAGAAAAACATGCCAATGAACTGAAGAAAGACATAACAAGACAAGAAAATAGAAATAAAAAGGCAAATGGAAGCAAGGGAAGGAACAAGGAGAAAATGTGGACAGAGAAAATAGCAAGAAGAGCAAGGCATTAAAGGCAGAAGGGTCAGGAACTGTATGTGGGAGTGAAGAGGATAAAGGAATTACAGGCTAAAAATACCGAAAAGAAAGGTAACGGGATGTTATTTTTTAGTACATTTAATACAACAGCAGGAAAAAAATAGAACACTTTTGAAAACTTCAGATTTTTCTGGGAAAGGCAAAATATAGGAAAGGAAGGATTAAGAAACTAAATCTACGATAAGCGGTTGCCAAAGCCCTGCAATTTCCCTTGGCAGAGCAGGGCTTCAATTCATTACCCAGCACCATGACATCACTGTCTTACAGTGAGAGCTAAATAGAAACACAAGTATGCTACTCTGTCGCCCTTCTCTAAGTGAGCAGAAACATAAAGCCTGCTATGACTCCTTAGTTCGTGCTCCAATCCTAAAAACACACTTCAGCCATTATACTTTTGACACCTCAGGTTATGTCAGCCAGGACCTCTGAATTGCTCTACTTAACCCACCAGAAAGGGCTAATGCTTGCACAGCTCATCCCAAAATGCTTCACAGAAATCTGCCCATGCTGTCCAGCACTGCCCAGTCACACACATAAACCCCTCCCCACAGCCTATTTTGGCAGCCAGGAGGTGCAGGTCAGCCCCACACCAGCAGACCTGGGCTTAACACTGCAGCTGCCGTCCTTCAGTGGAGGTGGCTTACACAGAGCAGCAATTAGAAGCTAAAAGCCAGCCTACACTTGTCTTTTCATAATCACAACCTATTTAGGTACAGCAAGCACAAGGATTTTCAAGAGAACAGCACTGTGTGAGTTCCACATAATACAGCATCATCTTAATTCCACGGGGAGGAAGGGAGAGAGCAGGTGTTTCCATGGGGAGGCAGACACGAAGCTTACAAACACATCTGCATTCTGGTTTAAGTTAATAATGGCTATCATTTTATAACACTCAATAAAAATAAAACCTGACGTAAGGATTATATGTTCTAAACGCATTCCAAAAGCCTCTGTGCTTTTGGCTTCTGAATATCAAGTTATAAGGACTGAGAGTTCTTGTTTCCAAGTTCATTATTTTCTCCTTCGCTGAACTGTTCGATATCCCATTCAACGATTGCAGTGATCCCTGTAGGTACATACATACAGATCTAAGGCCAAGGAGACAATCTGCTCAGGCATTCATGTCAACAAGCTTTCCATTGACAGAAGCTGAACTCCATGTTTTAGTAACAGACACGAACATAGCTAACAAGACAAGTTAAATAACATTCTTTTCCTCTCGCTCCATCAGTGTATTCCACTACTGTATTTCTCAATGGGCTTGAATTTGTTGCATATGAAAGCTTCTCCTGCTGAGGTGTTCTTGCCTTCTCCTTTGTGCTGGATCCAATAGCAAAACTAGTCTACCAAAAGTACTTTGTGCTACATACCACATGGATGGGACAGAAATGAAGGCAGAAATGAGAGGCTGACAGAGGGAAAGAGCAAATACACAAACATTATTCATTCCAGGCAGGTTTGGTTTCCTCTTCCTCACGCTTACACCATCTACACTGTCAGGGTAAAGTCTTGCAGAGCACATCAGATGTTTTTGAAAGGAGAGGGTGGGGGAAGGAGGTTAGAAAGAGGAAATAGAAAAGCAGATAAGGAAGGAAACATTCAGGGCATCTCCCTGACTAATCTTCTCTTCTAAGGATGCTCATCATGGCAGGGGAATTGCCCTTTCCCAGTCTGTAGCTAAATGCATGCAACGTCTGATTAAAGATTCATTGCACACTGCCAAGCAGCAGGTATGCTCAGTAAATATTGATATCAACAGACTAATATTTATCTGTGTCAGAAGATTATCAGGACAGTTAAGAGCCACATTCCAAAGAAGGTAAGCAGAAAAATAGGCAGAAAGAACAGCAGAGAAGAGCAAAAACAAAATTATAATCAAAGCTGTCATGTTAACAGAAACAAAACAGCAAGTATGAGTAAAATTAAGCCTGTTGACTATTTCAAGGTTATCTGACAAGTGACTGAATCATCTCTGCCTTTCCAAACAAACACAATGACATTAACATTACCCAATTAGTTTTTACTAAAACTCCATAGATTTATTTATTTATTTATTTTAACTGCTACACTGTCTGGTCCATCCAAAGGACCCCCTTAGGAACACAGTTTAGTGGGCATGATGGACTGACAGACTGGATGATCTTAGAGGTCTTTTCCAACCTTAATAGTTTGGTGATTTGTCAAGGTCATAGAATCATGCAATGGCCTGGGTTGAAAAGGACCACAATGATCATCTAGTTTCAACCTCCCTGCTTTGTGCAGGGTCACCAACCACCAGACCAGCAGCTGCCCAGAGCCACATCCAGCCTGGCCTTGAATGCCTCCAGGGATGGGGCATCCACAACCTCCTTGGGCAACCTGTTCCAGTGTGTCACCACCCTCTGTGTGAAAAACTTCCTCCTAATATCTAACCTAAACCTCCCCTGTCTCAGTTTAAAACCATTTCACCTTGTCCTATCAAGGACCAGATAGTTAAAAGAAAGAAGTAAATTAATATACCAATATCACTAAGTGTTTCCCAAAGCTTACTTCAACACAGGCAAGGTCGGATGTCCAGAGGGCCGAGCCCAGCCTAGGGTACTTGTCCCTGCTGTTCTCCTCACTAGACATGGCAGTAGCCCAATAAAAAGAAAACTTCCCCTCATATAAAGCAGCTCTTCCCTCCCCCCCACTGTCCAGTGTAATTCAAACTCTGAATGGGAAGCTCTTAAACTAATACCAAAAAAATCCGATCAATGAATAAAGTGAAACCTCTAATAGGCAAAGCCATCAGGTTCAGTATCTAATGGCATTCTGCAAGGTAACTAAGGATGATGCCCTTCTTGGGAAGGAGCTAAGTCACACCTTTGCTGTTCCTCTGCTTTGTTCTCCTGGCTGTCAGCCCACCCACTTCTTCTCCACTCTCTTCTCTATGTCCCTTTTCCCCCCGATTTTGTGGGCTGGCACTTACTGGATTTCCCAGGTGTTCCCTCCCACCCCAGGAGACACTCAGCAGTCACCTTGCAAGCACAAAGGAAGCAAAAGGCAAAGAGCAAAGGGGAGGGCAATGGAAACCAAGCATGCATGAATCACTTGAGTTGCTGATATCTCCACAGAACATGGAGAAAAATGTTGTTCTGTATGTTTGTTGTTGTTGTTGTTGTTTTTAAACACAACCACTGTATGAAAGGTTGAGGCACAGGGCCTGCAAGAACAGATCCATTTGACACTCTTAAAAAAGCCAAAGTTAACAAGAGGGGGAGAAAATAATTCCTTGTTATCTTAAGCCCAAAGCCATTCCAGGCTCAGATTTTTTACACTCAACTCAACAGCAGTCTCAGCTGCTCCAAGAAGTGCTCCAAAGAACTGGATTCTGTTTTTTAAAGACCCAGACCTTTGCTAAATCAAGTAGCAAAACCTATTTGAAGAAACTACCTTGTAGTCTTTGTTCTGTTTCATCATTAGTCTCAATTATTTCCTTGTCAACCCAAATTAAGAGGAAATCAGGTAGCCTTCAGTCAAAACTTGCTGCTCATGTGTTTAAAAGAAAGCTTCTTCTAGAACTAAATGCTATTCCATAAAACCCATTCTCACTCTGTTTTTGATGGCAAGTGGCTGCTGCTTTCTCCTTCGAGGCCCACATTATGTAACAGCTTGGCTGCCTACAGAACATCACACATCACCATCCAAAAAAAGCAAAGAAAAAAATATCTATTTTTGCTGCAGATGAACAATCCACAAAATGTACAAAGCCAGCTTTTGGGGGGGGGGGGGGGGCTGGTGGAGGGGGGGTGTTGTGCTTTACTTCTTCACCAGCTGGATTTTGTAGCACAATAAAATTGCCTCCGATCTCACTAAGCACATAAAATAACCACACAGCTTTTAAACATTAAAACAAGAACCTATCCCCTTTGACCATGTGCACGATGTTTGAGGAGAACCAAAAGAGGTAAGGCGCATATTTTCATGCTCCCCATACAGCACAAGGCACAAAAACAGGAATCAGCAGCGCACAGGGCTTATGTAACCAGCGAGCCCTTGGTCTCACTGCAGCACAGCTGAGCTCTGCCTGCACTGAGCAGCCCCCAAAAGGCCTCCTGACATCCTGTAATTCACTTCTACAAGCACACTATGTCAGCAAAGCCTCCTTGCTTACAGCCGGGAACCTGAAACAAGAGAAATAAAGCCGTATCAGCACAGATAAGATCACTCACCTATTTTTCCCCCAAGCATCATATCATTTGGGAGCGTTATTCAACTGCAGTAATAATTAAGACTGCTTCAACAGTATCATACCTAAGAGAATTCTGTTCAAATACGCTACGCTGCTGGTACTGCAGCCTGAGCTATAAATAAGCCAGCCCTGCCTTGTTGGAGCAGTGCCTGCCCCCCTCTCTGCTGCTTCCCTCCCTCCTGTTGGGTCTGGGGGCTTGGGGAGGCACCGCTCTTCCTGGAGGTCCGACGCCGAGCAGCTTCAAAGGGAAAAGCCAGGCATAAATGAAATTTAAACAGAAAATCCTGAAGGACGACTCAGAAGAATCAATCCCTAATAAGGTCAAACAATCACCATCATCGCACAGAAGTGCAAAACAGACAGATTTGCTGCCTAAAACAACAGCATTAAAGCAGCCAGCACCTACTTCTATCAACTAACTGCATAGAAGCACACATATGCAGTCATCCAAAAGCTCAAATGCCCCTCAAGCAACGTTACACCACAGTGCCATACACCAGCAGAGCTTGCATCACAGAATATCTTGAGCTGGACAGACCCACAAGGATCACTGAGCCCAAAACCTGGCTGCTCACTGGGCCACCAAAATTCCAACCCTATGTACGAGCACTGTCCCAGTGCTTCCTGAACCCTATCAGGCTGACATCCTATAGGATCACAAAGGAGCATGGCCTTTCCCCAACCCGCTCCTTGCTAAGCTGGGCTTAGTAAAAACATTAAAACCAAGAACTCAAGTACTGCAAAATCACAGTATTTTATGCCCACTTTGCGCTGTGATTTCTGAGCTCCACAGCCTTTTTTTTTCCCCCAAGAAACCTATGGCTTCATCTTCTCTTGTACAATGCCATTCCTCCGACAGCCCGCTGTGCTGTAGCTGCACTCTTAAGTTTACACCACATAAAACCTCGAATTACGGAGTTTCTCACGATTCCTGAAGGCACCATTTCCACAGGAGCACCATTTCGGTAAAGTAGGATTACCCTGCTTGCGCTCCCTCGACAAAGCCGCAGCTCGGGGCCGCGATGCCCGAGGCAAAGGATCGCCGTGCTCCCGGCGCAGCTCCCCGCACGCAGCCGGGCCGCGGTCCCACCCCGCCACCTGGCGGCCGCAGCCGGAGAGAAGCCGCCGCCGATCCCCGCTGTCCGCCGCGCCGCCAGGGGGCGCTCCGGGACCGGCCGCGGCCTCCCTACGCATCCCCTACGCCGGGGATAGCACGGGGAAGAGAGCTTCACGTGGAACCTACCTGATGGAAACACACGGGTCTGGCACACCAAAAAAGCCAGGAATTCATTTTCCCTAAAATCTAAGAGTGTTTACTGCCAGAATACCAGAATTGCTTCAGATCAATATTCACGTTGGCTTTTTCCTAAAAAGTTTCCCCTCCTACACACCATCATTTTCACCATACTGGTGAGTACTATTCTGCGTTCTTCCTTCATGAACACCGGAACACTTGAGGGTATTGAGTTTTGTTTTGGATTCCTCCCCCCTTGGACTTTTTGTTTGTTTGTTTTAAAAGAGCATCAGCCAATATGGCAAAGACTTGTTCTTCAATTGCCAAAAGCATCACTAGTGCAAAAGTGATGTCAGCACTGTTTTGTTAGGGAGCTGACCTTCCCTCGGAAGAGGCAGAACGTACACTTCGCCAGGTCAAGCATTAATGGAGACTATTGTTAGTTTACTTAGCCCAGCAGCGTGAAAGCCAGTAAAACAAGGCAGCATCAGAAAAGGTCTGGGATCACCTCAAGCTTCATCACTCTGGCTCACTTCCAAAGATCAGGAATCCAATTCACAAAACGTGTGAGGACATTGCGGAGGTAAACACACAGAAGTGATGAAATCTTGACTTTCTGGGGCTCCTGGACCCCCCCCCCCCCCCATTGACTTACCTATATATGCAATGGAACATGGCATCCTGCAGAAAGTTTGGCCCTACAAGATTGTGAACTCAATAAAAAAGAGGAGTTTTATGAAATCTACGCTCCAAATTTAGTAATGAATCAACTGTCATAACAGGAGCTGACACAAGAGTTTGCATCTTTTGTTACTGTGCTAAGCCAGAGCTTTGTCTACTGTTGTTTCAATACTGCACAGACTCCATGAGTTTTCCCAGCAAGAACATTTATGATCTTAATTATTACAGCAGTATTTTACTCTTCTAAAAGAACTGCCTTAGCTTCCTTAATTACTCAAGTAGTCAAGCTCTCTACTGCTGTCCACTTCATGTGAAGTTACAGGAACATTCTGAAAATAGACCTTGACTGAAACACACAAGAACATGTGGGCTGCAGTAAGAGGAATACTGAAGAGCAAGTATTCTTAACTGACCGAGTGCCTTTTGCTATAGGCTCAACAGGTGGCACAACTGCAGTGTACAGCTTTAAGGTATGAGAGTCAGTAATGACACAGCAGGCCAAATTAAAGAAAAAAGCTACCAAGAAAATTAGCTAACACTGAAGCTTTGGAAACCACTTAGTGAAGTGCAACTCAGTGCACAATCATGCACCATTACAAACCACAGAGTAAGAAAAAGCTGGGTTGGAAGGTTTCTTTGGAGTTCATCTAGACCTATGCCTGCTCAAATGAGGGCTAACTTCAAAATCAGATTGGTTGCTCGTGGCCTTCTGAAGCAATTCAACAGACAACACAAAATTCACAAGTGCTAGTGCTCCAGCAGACTGCCACAGTTGGAAGGTGCCTTCTAAAAGACACATCCTTGGGAATGCTTTGCTCAAGTGCAAAGAGAAAATGGGTCACAACTTTGTTTGGACCTTGTAGTTTAGGTGAACAAAGGCCACCCACCAACTGAACAGAACAAACAATTTCATGAAACCACTGAAAGAAAAAAAACATCAGAAACACTTGAAATCAGTCCCCAAAATGTTACAGCTCCAAGACATGAAGACACAGGAGAAACCCTATGGCTCATGAAAAGGAGTTCAGAGGTACAGCAAGCAACTCCTCAGAACACTCCTTACATTAAAGTTATATTTTAGAATTACTTCACCTATTTGACATTTGCACTCCTGGGTGAAAGCCAAGCCACAGATTCAGCTCTCCAACTGCAGCAGCCTTCAGTATGTGGCACACACTTTCTTAAACCAGTTCAAACTAAGAGATCGTAACAGTCTGAAAAAAGAAAGCATACACAGCTTTCTCCTGGCTGCTTCACATTCCCTAGGCCTTCCACTGGTGAGCCACCAGTTGAAGAGAAGGTGCTCAGCCCATGCAAGTTTTTCAGAAGGACACAAGTGAGATTTGAGCTTTGAGCTCTGCAGACAAAACTGAAGTGAAAGATGACAACAAGTACCAAATACACCCATCTAACAGAACGTACGTTGGAGTACCGCCCCAGGTGATGCTCTGCTCATGTGCCTTGCAAATGGAAATCCAGCTCAATTCTAGCTCCTAATAACCCTGAGACCTCAAAAACCCAACAACATAACTGCAGCATCGAATCATGCTAATAAGGTCCGATCACCTGTTTAAAAGCAACAGGCACAGCTTCTGGAGTGCAGGCAGCATTAAAGGACTCTGTCCAAATCAGGAAAAGATATCTTATAAAAAAAACCCCAAAATCTAAAAGATTAATGCTTCAAAGACTGCAGACTTAATACTACACACAATTCATTTAAACATATTAAAGCCCACTGACTGATTAACAGGGAACTATAGGTAATATTACAATTTTGTTGAGCAGGCACAAATTAGATTTCTGTGGTCTTCACATCCAAAATCTGTACGAGTCTTACACACTTTGCAAAAGCAGTCATTTTGCCATTACAGACATTTCACAAAGTTCAACAGCTGCACAATTTGGGATTACTTTGTTCATCACCTGTTAGAACCGCTGCTTCAGACCGAGTGTTTGGATTAAGGCTGCCTAAATTAAGCCACCATTAACAGTTTGTTACAGTGTGAAGATGCAGTTACCTTTTGAACACCACAAACTCTTGCCTGCATGGACAGACAACAGCCACTTGTTTAACTGAATCTGGTTTCCTACCACTTTTACGAGTTAGAGAAGATTGAAGTTTCCACACTTTTGGTAATTCTACGATCAGAAAAGTTATGACGGAGCTTCATTTAATGCCAGAAATCATACCCTGGCCTGAACTCTTTACAGCAAGGTTAAAGCCCTGCTAGAAATGTTTGCAATACATGTTTGCAGAGGTTAAGAATAGCCCAAAGATAAGCACTTGCCTAAACTTGGCAGTAATGAACTGGTACTGTACACAGGCACAAAACATTCTTCTGATGCTCAGACTCATTTGTTCTCGAACACTGACTGTCCTGGCTCCAAAGCCATGCAAAAGTTTAATGAGGTGACAATCCTCTGTTGTCACAAAGTTCTGAGAGATTCAGGTCACAGAAGAAAAAAAAACATTATTTTACACAACAGGAAGGGACTTAAATAACAGGTGGTGGGAGCTGGGATTTTTTTTCCCCCCAATCAAGATAAAAAAACTAATTTTATTTAAAATGAACATTAGAAGAGAAAGCTCGTACTTGGAGTCAGAAAAGTTGTATAAATTTGATTCTTGAATCATGGGAAGGATTTAAAGAAAAGCTCAAATTTATCCATTCTTTCCAGGACAGTCATCCCTCACAATTTCTCTCCTGAAGATTTTAGAAGCTAGAATTGTCACAAAGCAAGTCTTAACGCTTACATGTAAGCCTTAAGCCATATTGTATGTGAAGGGGATAGGCTGGTAGGGAAAGGAGAGGCACAGCAATGCACGTAGGATTGGCCACAGTGACTGTACTGGCCTGCCTTTCACCAATACATCAGGCATACTGAACCTATCCCCATTACAACCACAGAATTTCCCATTGCATAATCACAGAATCACAAGGTTGGAAGGGACCTACAAGATCATCTAGTCCAACCGTCCTCCCATCACCACTGCTACCACAAGCACTAAACCAAATCTCGCAGCTCCTCATCCAGACTCTTGAACACTGCCAGGGACGGCGACTCCACCACCTTCCTGGGCAGCCATTCCAGTGCCTGACCACTCTCTGACAGAAAAAATTTCCTTATGTCTAACCTAAACCTCCTCTGGTACAACTTGCGGCCGTTTCCTCGGGTCCTGTTTGTTGCCTGAGAGAAGAGGCCAAACTCCTCCTCATCAAAGCCTCCCTTCAGGCAGTTGTAGAGTGCAGTGAGGTCTCCCCTGAGCCTCCTCTCCTCCAGACTAAACAATCCCAGCTCCCTCAGCTGCTGCTCATAAGACTTGTGCTCCAGACCCCTCACCTTAAGGCTTGCCTGTACTTGTACAGCCTGTCACACATTTCAGCTTAGAAACTCATCTAAAAACATGCACAGACACCCTGAATACAGACACTAACAGTGATTAAGGTAAGAGTGATTGCACCTGCTCCACATTTCATTTACCACCGGGTTGCCTAATGTGGAAAAGTCCATTCAATTGAAATGTTACCGTATCAAAAAATATTTCAGTTCAGCTTCGTAATCAACTAAACTGGCCTTTTGCTAGAATTGATGGCCAGTTTCTGAAAGCACACAGTGCACAATTACTTGGACAGTCAGCACCAAGCCTAGCCAGATACATTCAAATTCTTACACTTTTTTTTTTAATGAATGTATTTGTAATTCTACATGTAATGTAGAATGTTATTAGGCAGTACCCAGGTTGCCATCAGTTATAAAAGCAAAAATCAGGAACGCTGACATTTTCTGAAAACAAAAATCATCCCAAAAAATCACAAGATGTTTCTATATTCAATAAAATAATGCAGTTTCACACCAATATGCAAGTCCATTACATCATCATTACATTGCACAACCATCAAGAAAATGGATCTTCCAGACAAACACTTGGAATATGCAGACCATATACAGGATATATACGGTGGTATGCAAGAGATCAGCATTTCAGAGGCTTCACCTCAAAAACCATCTCATACTCTGCACCCAAAAGAAACTGAAGACTTCTCTAAAACAGCTTCACCTCTGACCTTATTGCACTGCAAAGTTAAGTTAGTAAGTGATGGATACCAGCACTATAGTTACTGAAAATAAGATGTTGAATTAATTGTTTTTTTTCCTTATTAGCTACCCGACTACTTGATTCTCAATACAATAACTATAATAAGCACTACAATCCTCACAGATTAACTAATTATTTCTGTGATTTTGTTAGTGTTAAGAAAATAAAAGATAACAAAGTTGGGGAAACAGCTGTAAAAGCATGCAAAATACACCAAAACTAAGGAAAGCACCGATCAACACAAAATATTCAAAGTTGTGTTTATAGCATAAAGAAAATCTCAAAGTTTTCTCCCCTTTTCTTATTCTAAAGAATCTCATTTGGATTCTCTCCTCCATGTTTCAGGAGATACAAGTTTCATGTTTTCTTCTATATAACTGCTACAATTTGTGTGAATAACAGTGTCACCCATTTCCAACTGAAACTGATTCATTTATGAACACGAGAGGGAAGGATTTGGGCGTCAGGTCATTAAGTGTTTCAGAAATATAGGTTAGCCTATCTATAATTAGCATTCCTGATGATTTAAACATGGTCTGATGATTACTAAATTCATCATCTTTAAATAAACACTTCTGACTCAGCATCAGTAGAATAGAGACATTTTCATCAGCTAATTTACTTTAAGACTTTTTGGCAAGCAAGAATAGGAAAGAACCCATAGCTTTTATATAACATCAGTGAAGGCAGGAAGAGACATGCAGGTATCTTAACAAGTAGAAGGGAAAATATTATCATGGAATGGAATCCAGAACCATTGCAGACAATTGTTCCCATACTGAGATGTTTTGTATTTTAAAGTAATTAGGAAGCAGACACTACATTTACAAAAAGAAAAGGTCCTTATCTAAATATTCAGGTAAGGGATTTACTTTTTTTTTTTTTAATGATGATTAAAATGTTAAGATACCTTAGAAGGCAAGTTGTATCTTGTAGAAGATAACAATATACAATGGAAAATATTTATTTCGGTACTTAGTGGTCAAAGAGGATGAAGCTAATGACTTCTGAATCAAAGATTTAATCCTCTAATGTTCAATTGCTAAGGACAGGCAGGATTCATCTCAGCAATTCACGTGCTAAGCAAGCCAGGAAACAACACCAAATCAAGACGTGCCATGTACCCATAGAGGAAAAATGTACACAAAGGGATGTGTACCCCTAAGATCCTCAGCAAACCAATACAAGATTGGCTATCAGAATTATTTCAGTAGCTCACTACTATCTAGAATCAAGGCCTTCCCAAAGCACTCAAGGATCCTCCCCATATTCCAAAGACACACAACTTCACCAGTCATCTGAACCACATCATCACCTTACTCACAATCCACTGTGTCACACAAGGTTAAACACCAGTCCTTCTAAGCACTCAAAATGATTTTTCCAAGATTCATGTAACTCTTCACATTAACTTAATGACAATGCACATCTGCCCCAATAACTACACAGTCTTGTGTATTCCAGCTCTAAAGTCTGTTTTGTCTACAGACTCCTTGGAAACTTGGTTTGTGAAACACATTCTTTTCAAAAGACTTCTCTGCTGAAATAAACATATGGGTTTTTCTTTTACTAAAGATAAGGCTGTTGGCTTTCAATTTCCAAAATTCAATTTTTTTCTTAAATTCAGAAGACGACCCTTCCGTTTTTATATGGCATGCAAACATTCTTCCACCCTACACATTTTACCTGAAGCCAATTCTTTCCAGATTCAGGATCCCTCTCAGCTTCCATATGTCCCATTGACTTATTTATTCCACACTGCACATTAAGATATCAGAGACCTTTAACTCTCTTTTCCAGTGCTACATCAGTATGCAGTCACTGGGCTGCATACCATTCCCCAAATAGCATGAGTCATTCAGGACTTTAAGTTTTTTTTCCTCTCACATGAAGCAAACAGTGCTGCTCCCCATTTTTCCCCTACATGAGGGGATCTGAAACAGTTGAGACTTCAGAACAATGTGTTAGCATCCACCTTGAGCTTCTCCAGAGAACTGACCATGTTTTAAAGATAAAAAAGTAGACTTTTCAAGGAGCCTCAGCATCTCTTCACAGCCCTTTGCTAGGAGCTGCTGAACTTAGCAGCCTGACAGAGGCAAGGCAACTGTAACTTCACACCCCACAGTCTGACCCAACAGCGAGGCTGAGGTGGCCCCTGGCACTTCTAGTCCCAGTTACTGCATGCACAAATTCCACACTTTGTTCCCCTGAAAGCCAGCTGTTCCTTACCCACAAAATCACTCTGGATCCTTCCCTTTCCCACCTCACTTTGGTCCTTCCCCTAAGTATCCCATACTGACTTGATTGTAGTCCCAAACATTCTTCCTTGTATCCCACAGCAAGTCCCATTTGGCCTCACCTGCCCTTTCCAGGCTGCAGGTTGGCCAAGAGAGCCTTGTGGACTCATCAAATCAGGTGGCTGCTGCCCAGGTGCCTGGAATCACAAGCTCCAGGGACAGCCTTGATGGGAACCAGGTCAGGGGAATCCCTTAAATGAGTTTATGGGGGGTGGGATCATCCCTACCACCACCGTTCCTCTGGGTTTGTGTGTGTGCATGCCTGGAGATGAGCCTATTCATCACACAGCCCACCACTCTTAGCATTCCCAGACTGAACATCCAAAGCTATTCCAAGAGCATTTATCAAACTCCTGAGAGTAACACTTCAAAGTTCAAAGCTAGTGTGTTTGGAAAATCACCATGCTCACCACTTGCCTTATGTTGGGGGCGGGAGGTGAAAAAACCACAAGCACATCTATCGGATTTACTTACTCAAGTTGTTGCTCTTAAGTGTCAGGTGCTTGCTCATGTGTAATCCCAATAAACGTTTTCCAACAGTTATCTGGACACTTAAGCAATACAAAAGCACCACATACCTTGTTAAACATATCACATTATATTTGCTTTATAAACACTCATGACTGTTAACGTTATTGCTAAGCAACTGAACTATGTACCATGCACTAATTGTGCAGCGCTGTATCAGCAAACAAATGGTTTTGAACTGTTCTAACTCACAATTCACAGCAGAATTACATGTAACTAACACTAGGCAGATGTTTGTTTGTTCTTAGACTTCTGAAAAGTTATCTAAATCATCTCACAAAAACTCATTCACCGGTAGCATTTTAAAGGTTGGGACTGTAAAGAATTAAAAGGATGGGAGGTTTGAGTTGCATGGGAGATGACAGCTGAAGTTTTAATTATACAGCAGCGCCGCAAGATAGAAGAAACAAAATCAAAGGCATTAGCAAAGCAAAATTTTACACCTTGAAAGTGAGGGGTCTCTTGCTTGCCTTTGTAGCTGTTAGAGCAGCTACAAAGGTGCAAATCTCTTCACACACAAAGGAAAGAAAAAAAAATTAATCAGAAAATGGAAAAGGAACATGCAAAGAGGAACCACAGCAGCACTTATGTCACAAGTGAAAAACCGTTCCATTACCTCCCACATTTTACTTTCTCCAGAAACCCTAATACTGTCCTTCTCTAGTAATGCAAGGAGTGATGGCTCTTCCACATCCTTTTCATTTCCACGTTCCTGTTCTGGAAAGCAGAGATTCGTTTTCATTTTTTATTTCTATTACAACTTCAGTGTTGACTGACTTACAGACACTGACAAGACAGCCACTGTTACTGAATTGTACTCCAACATTTCTTCCTTCACTTACGTTCAAGAAATTCTAGTAAAATCCACTGAGAACAATGAACAAGCTGGTTTCTCACAGGGTTTACATAGGGAGCAAAGAGTCAACATCCAAATTTTGGTGAGGGGTGCTGAGTATCCAATGTATCAGACAAGATACGTTTTTGTCACTGCAATGGTAAATTGAAACCCCATCAGTCACATCAAAGGAAAGGTCAAATATACACCAGGAGTCAACCCAGGATGTTAAACGCCCTGTATTTCTGTGCACAAGTACCATCACTGACGAATGGTGCAAGCAGCCATTTACTGGCTGAACAGCAGCAGGAGGAGCTCATGTGTTTCTGTTACCATCAGGTCAAATCAGTGGGTAATTTTAGAACTACTCCATGAGAGAGGCATTTAAAATAGACAGATGAATGATACTGATCTGGAGTGGTGGGTGAGACTGCAAAAATTCTGATTACCAAGCGTCTGGAATTGAATGCTCTACTAGCTGGAGATTAACCCAAATATTAGTTAGGCAAGTTTTTTAAGCATGGAGCTTCAGAAAGTCGACACCACCCACACAACCATATGCTTAGCTTACATCAGATATTTCCAATATAAACTGCCTTTCTTTTGGATTGATCCTTCTCTCATCACTACTGATTCTTCACCTGTAACTAGGATTGGGGAAGCTGTGGCACCACACCACCACTAGCAGCCTACAGCTCAACACAGACAGAAGCACTGCAAAGAATCACGCACAAAGACATGCAAGAGGATATACAATGGATTTAAGCCACTTTTCTGCAAAACACTGGCCGGTTAGAAACTTCACAGAAACAATGCTAAGAGAATGTGGTTTTCATAACTAACGTGAGAGAGGAAGTTCTAGTTCATTGGTAAAGTCAACACTGCAACAGCAGAGCTAGAGGGACGAAAATGGCAAAGAAATGTCACAGCCACCAAGTGGAAGTGGGTAGCCAAACAGAAGAATATTCCTACAGTTTTTAAAAAGGGAAGAGAAAGGCTTTTCAAGTTTCAAAAGGTATAGGTAATGGCAAGAAATGGAACTAGACAAAGGCTTAGAAGAGACAACCGCCTATGATGCCACCCCTAGAACGTCTACTCAACATACAGTACATTAGTGAAAGAATTTCCCTGTACAGTGAATTGATCACTCACTGTTTCAACAGAGGTACTAAACACACATATACAGTATATATTATAACAGCACCTAGTGTCACAGGGGACTTAAGCCTGTTAACAGTGCACGCATCAATTCTGTATTTGCATGCGAAAACGTGAAGTATGAAGATATCTCTGAACTTTCCCAGGGATCACAAGGAATACAGAAGGAAGTGCTACAAGACCCCTTTCAATGCATATGTATGTTTACTTAGATCATAAGAGGCTTTGAAATCATCACAAATACGTTCTTTTTCAGTATAACAGTAAGAAAGGAGGAAAACAAAGCTCCTGCTATCAGTGTCAGCAGAGAACAGCTCACATACTGATGGTTCAAGGGTAATTTTAATATTTGAAAGCGAGTGTGTTTGATTTGTACAGGTTCAATTCTGTTGCCAAAATAGTAATGCACTCGGTTCTATTCAGCAAATTTTGGCACATGCAGTTAGGATGGAACTTGGATATCTCAGAAGAACGTGAAGGCGTGATAAGAAGCCTCTCAAGAAGATGCCTCAAGATTTACAAAGCAGTTATACATGGCCTAAAATTCTCAGAATGAAGCATTATAAAAGGAAGTAAGCAAATGTCACCGAAGTTAATGTTGTTCATCAGAGAAACATGAACTTAAAAATCCGTAATCCGACTTCCCATTTCATCAGTCATCTTACAAAAGAAACAACTAATGAAACAAGAGCAAGCATCCCATACACTTGGGGCAACATCCTTTTAATTGTTCTGCATGTAGCTTCTCCTTTCACATAAAAATCACAAGTATGGTGATTAGTCCAAATTATACATATATAAAAATGCAACAACAAAGTCATTATGGCCCAAAGATCATTTCCTAGTTTCGCTTATACTTTCAGTTTTAATTTAAAAGACAATGAATGAGTCAACTTCAGTGAACCGTAGTTCATTTATTTTAGCAGCTACTTTAGTAAGAACTTTCATTTGGCTTACACAACATCAAAATAAGCTCTAGTCAAAGCTTCAGTAAAGAAACAAGAACTCCAATCTTAGACCTGCGTTAGTGCAATTAAGATGACACAATTAGGCAGAGTAAGACACACATGTAAAAGCAGAAAGCATGTACTTCTGCATGTTACCCACCACCTGCAAGCAATAAGCTTCCCCATCTCCTGCAGGCCTCCTGGAACATGAATAATGGCCCTGCATATACAAAATGCGTGGCCAGGGAGGGGAGGGTGAAGCTGGTGTGCTTGTGTTTACAGTATCAAGCCCTGAGTGATCTTTAAGAAGATCTCTCACGGAAAGTCTCTCCTGGAAACTTGTGTCTTAGTTGTCCTTACACATGCTTTAACCACACCATCTCTACTCTGACACGTTGAAACAAAAACCTTCATATGAAACAGAAGCTGAAACACACCACAAGAAGAGAGAAGAGGCCTGGGATCTCCAGCTGAGATGCCAGAACAGCCACGGCAAAAGGAATGCTCAGCAAAACATCTGGGTAAAGGAGCTGGCCAAACTGTGTCAGATCAGCACATTTAGGGCCAACAGGTACCTGAGAACTTGGGTGCAAAATACAACAGTGGTGGAGTCGCTGTCCCTGGAGGTTTTCAAGGAAAGAGTACATGTGGCACTGAGGGACACGGGTTAGTGGGCATGGTGGGGACAGGTCAACAGTTGGACTTGGTAATCTTAGAGGTCTGCTCCAACCTTAACAACTCTACGATTCTATGTCTACCAAGCCACACCAACGCACCTTTTGAGAGCACATCAGTTCATAAAGTAAAAACTGAGGCCCATGAGATCCCACGGGTTGGTTGCAGTGTTAGAGAGAACCTGTTAGTCCACAAAGACCAAAGGTGAGGGTGAGAAGGGAGCAGCCATCTCCCAGAGCCAGGCTGTGCTGCAGGAATGGTCCTTGGCTGAGCCCCGCAGGGAGCAAGAGGTTTAGCTGCTCTTCTGGCCCTGCCATGAACAGGAAATTAAAGTGGTATTAACGAATCCTCTTGAGTTCTTAGAGGAAGGAAAGATCCTTTATGAAAGTCTTTATATAGGTAGCTTCAGGATTCAAAAGCATCTCCTCAAAATAGAAACCCTGAGTTGATACTCTTGTAAATATAATATACAAGTAGAAGAGCCACTTCAGCATCCAAACCCACTTCTAACGCAGAAGGATTTCAATACTATCATTCCCCCACTTCCCCCCCAGAGGGACCTTCAACCTTACAGACTGCTGCGGCTGCGACTGAGAAATACCCACTCTGCTGCATTTGAAGTTTATAAACTGCTAAAGAAACAAGCTCCAGGCCACACATAATTCATTTTGTTACCATTTCTAGCAGGCATCATTCCACCTTCCTCAAGTCTGAACACACTCTATTTCAGTTTCCACTGAGCTGGCTTAGGTATGAGATACTCAGCCACAGGAGTGGCAAGGCCAACACTCGATAAATAAATGCTGAGCTGCTTTGTAACCTTCTCTAAAAAAACCCCACAAATTTATGAATACTCACTACGAACCACGCTTGCACACTTCTGCATATACATTAACAAGTGTTTTGTCTTTAAAATTAGTGGAATTTCTGCTTTTCTTCATTGCAATAGTTACGATGAGCAAGCAGATTCAGCACAGAACTGCAAACTACCAACCACCGCTAGCAGGTTAAAAAGCCATACTGCTTACATAAGCCATCTCTTTTCCTTAAAATGCAAATCAGAGGCTACCAAAACTATGTTAATACTTTATTTAAAAATGAAAGAATTAAATGACTTAATGCCTGTTAATCAGTCTGTGCTCAGCATTTAAACCTTGACAGGGCAAGAGCATTCAGGTCAAGTCAAAAAAGCAGCACATAGGAGTGACAGATGGCACAAAGAAGCTTCCTACAGCCATATCTAATGACAAAGGAGTGCCACCACTGCAGCAACAGCACAGCTCCTTGCAGGGACAGAGCCATTAAACATTACTGCAGATTCATTAAGTAGACAGATGTAGCACAGTAACAGTGCAGGAGGCCAGAAATAAGTTACTTTAAAGGTTCTATTTATCAATTTGTCCTGGTTTTGGTGGAGTTTAAAGTCAGAAAGAAGAAACACGAGTTGAATCTTCAAAGCTGCCCATAAAACAGTCTGCACCAGCACTACATACGCACACAAGATATACCTGATACTCTAATATGCTCTCATAGGAGTTTGAAGTTGCTATCTATTCACATTCTTAACTTTTGAGCAATCAGAAGTATACACAGGGGAAAGATTCTGAAGCTGCAGGAAGCAGTCATCTCTCACAATGCCCTCACTTTAAAAACAGTCATCCACACCCTTGGCTTGCCTTACCTATAAACTGAGGTGCAACTTCAGCAGGAATCCTCACAGCAGAATTATCTCAGTCTGCTTTCTGCAAGTAATCATGTTAGTCGACTTAGCATGGGCTTTTGTTACATTTAGCTTTTGTTTTAATTGTCATCAGAAGCATCAGCATCTAGTGCAATGCCACAGCAGCTCTTTAGAACATCTTAAATTGATGACACCACTTCTGCCCTTCAGTATAAATCCTACACACTGTACTGGCTCACTGTCAGAACTCTGCAGGGTAAAAACATAATATACTACACAGTGTTACTCAACCGCAGATCCTTTCAGAACCTCACTGACACATACTTGTGCGTACTGGCACACATGCACATCCCTGCACAATATTCATGGGCTACAAAGATACCATCCTGCTCTGCAGACAAGAGTATAAAATGTTATGTAGAAGACTACAATAATATGCAGTTAGTTCTTTTACTTGCATGAATATTTGAAATTAGCCAAAGCTGTCACAGACAGCACAGCAGAGGAAAATATACATATTAGCTTTTAAATGCTTATCTAAAAGCATTTATCTAAAAGGTTTTCTACTGCCTTAAAGGAGCAAGAAAGAACACTACAAACCTAGTCAAATAAATAAGGCCGGTGTGATGAACAGACAAGCTAGGCAACAAGGGGAGGCAGTCTATTTTAAGCAGGTCTTCATTAGCAAAGCTTCACAACACTCACAAGTACTAATTATTCCTTCTTAAAAATCTCAGCGATTGGAAATAATAGGAAGATCCCCAATCTTCAAAGACTATTCTTAGTCATGTTAAAAAGAAAAATCTATCATATTTTACTCTATATTTTAAATGTCTACTGTCACCTTAATATGATTTTTGTTTTCAAGAAGTGCTTGTCCAACAGTCTGTTGTGCTGTCTGACCTAAACCAGAGCTTCAAGGGAACAATTTTCAACTTCAGGTATAAGGAAAGATGAGTTTGTTCAGGAAGCAGATAAAAAACTCTTGCCTTATACACCAAGCTATTCAAATCTATACTGAAATACCACCCAGGGGCTCATTTAATAAGCAAAACCTCATTCTTTTTGGCATCATGTAATAAAGGGGGAGGGGGGGGGGGGGGGGGGAAATGACATGCCTTAGTCACTTTATACAGACTAAATTTAACTGTAGATTTTTGGGGAGAGATGGAAATACAGCATTCACAGTACATTATAGTCACTGTAATTCTAGAAGAGAAGTTAAATTCTTGTATGATGAAGGGTTTTGTTTTGTTCTGAGCATCAGCATTAGTGTATTTCATAAATAATGTCATTAAATAAAATTCCATATAATCAAAGATTTAACCAACCTGTTCAGACTCACTGAAAAGCAGGGAGAGTTTGCTAGGTAAACCATTCTCTTCATTATGACAAAAATTGAAGAGCAAACAGAAGAAGGAAGACAAGCAAAAGAAATAAGGGGCTCAGGCAGTATTGTTGTATTTGCTCTTAGCTAAAAAAAAAGCTCCTTTGGACAAGAAAGCACCTCGCTCCGCAGAAAGCCAGTCAGTCAGTACACTGACTACTCCAGTGCCATGAGCTCTAAGTTTTTCCAAGGAGTGTCCTGAGGATAGCTGAGTATCACATGCCCATCAAACTGGTGAGACTGAACACTGAGCACAGGCCTTACATGCACGTGGTTCTCAAGCATCCCCAACTTAAACTACACTCTGTGCAAAGAAACAAATATAAACAGCTCAAGTCACAACATCTTGCATACACTTCGGTATTTCCATAAAGACAGACAGGAAAAATTCTCACTAAAGTACATCAAATCACAGAGAAAGTCTGACTTCGGAACAGCAGGAGTTCCAAGGAGGCCGGGGGGGGGAGGAAGGCAGGGAACAGATGGTAGTTCAGGGGAATAAAGTGTGGCAACATAAAACCATTCATTTGCTTAAGTGTACAGGCAAGTGAAGATCCTGGATTTATCTCTGATCCATATATGGTATACAAGGACTTAGAAAAATGTTTCGTTTCCAGTAAAGTCAGAAGGAATAACAGGAGCATAGCCCTTTTTAGCACTGTCACATTGCCTCCAAGTTTAGAATTTTTTAAAAAGCATCTTAAGGAGACAAAGTTGATATTAAGCAGCCATGTGAGTCCAACAATAAGCAGGAATCGGAGTGCTAGGATTACCTGGGAAGGGAAGCAGAATGCCCTGCAGCCAAAGCACTCCACACTGGAAGCACTGGTTTGACTGCTAGCCACAGGGAAATGCTCAAGTCTTCTAAGTTGGGTGCACTCCAAAAATACAAAGGAAAGGATACCAGGAAAAAGTTCCCTTGACTTTTCTTAAGCATTTATTCTCAGAAAAAAATGTGGTATTCCTGTTCATCATTCCCATTCAAATATAATAAGAAGTGAAACAACCATTTTGAACCGGTTGAGGGAAGTACGAGACCTGACCAGCATCCTCTTATTAAAGGAGGATAGATGGGAAAAGTCTGCAACCGCAAGCATGGGGGAAAAAAAAATAATCATAGAATCATAGAATGGCCTGGGTTGAAAAGAACCACAATGATCATCTAGTTTTCAACCCCCCCTGCTATGTGCAGGGTTACCAACCACCAGACCAGGCTGCCCAGAGCCACATCCAGCCTGGCCTTGAATGCCTCCAGGGATGGGGCATCCACAACCTCCTTGGGCAGCCCGTTCCAGTGTGTCACCACCCTCTGTGTGAAAAACTTCCTCCTAAAAATAATTGAAAGTAATTAGATAAAATTTAGCATTAATACAGGGAAACAGATACTTAAAAAATATTACCAATATTAGCATAAAATAAACAAATTTCAATATAGAAAACTCTTGCTGGAATGCTCCTCAGCAACAAGAAAGCGCTATTGCTCCCCAAAATACTCAAGGAAAACAGTGTCAGTATACTTTATCAAGCACCAAAGAACCTAACCATCTGGCCATCAGACTTACAGCAATACAGAATAGGAATCAAACGAGAAGAACAGCCAGAACTCCCCACTTTGATAGTAATTTCTGTAAAATCTGATATTCAGTCTTTCCAATCTTTTCGCAGCCCCACCTAAAAGGGGGGAAACAAGTATAGTTTACTTTGTATTAAAAAACCTTTCCAACAAAAAAAACCAAAATGTTTGCAAAATTCAACTACCTAGACAATTAATTTTAATCAGAGTGACATCTCAAAAATATGCAGAAGCTGCATAAAATTCCAACATATTTTCAACAGTATTAAAGCAACAGGACTGAGAAAAGTACCACGCCGTCCATATGCCTCTGTAGTCACTGGAACAAACTCTTACAACGTTAGAATAAATAAAACCATTTCTCCCCATTAAGGTGATACCTGTTCGTATAAGACAGATTTCTTCATTTACTGTTCTGTGACAGAAGCCCCAAAGCCACATATTTTCCTGGCATCCACTCAATACATAGAAAAAGCAAAAATGTCCATTTCTGCTGGTGATGAGAGGTAAACCAACCACTTGTGAGAGTAGACCACAGGAATGAAATAACAGGAGAGTTTGTTAAAACAGTAATGTCATACCTTCAAAAAAAAAAAAAAAAAGGTGCTGGGAGGGATCAAGGAAGTCTCACTGTCATTAAAAAAAGAAAAACAAACCAAACCTATTAAGGCCTTCAAAGCCATGTTTCCAAGAGTTGGTTTGTAATTACTTGCATGCCATTTTGACAATGCAATTTGACAAAGCAGCAAAGCCCGACAGTTCCTGAACCAACCCATCAACTCACCTCACACTGTTGATATCAACCTGTATCATTTATGGGCCTTGGCCTAGGAGCTGTGCTGCTTCCAGTTCTTCAGAAAGTCCATGTAACAAACAAACCTGGGACAGTTCAGCTGTTTGTTAGCACTGTTGTTCAGATAATGCCTTTTCCAATTTTCAATGAAAAACACTTTTCTCAGCTAACCCTCAAATCACATTCGTTCTTTCAGGGATCACCAACAAGCAAACCAAGGTATCTGCTTTTCTCAATAGGCAAAAAAGAAGCTGGTAAAAAAAAAAAAACACAACACATTTTCATCATTTCTACTTGACCAAATCCCAATGCTCTGCAGACAGGGCTGGAGAGATGAAAGTGAGAATCTAATCCAGTTCACAGTACGCTACTGCTGACAGAGCCAGTCTGCTGATGGTTTTGTTATCCATCTCCCTCACTGCAAAGCAAGGAAAAACACCCCAGAATCCATGCTGTTTATTCTGATTTCATTTATGGAAGGAATAATGCTTTTGGTCCTTCCTTTGAAAAAGATACCCTGAATTGGCAACTCATTACACACACACACACACACACACACACACACACACACACACACAGGTTTAGCTCTGGCAGTATTAGCAAGTTTTTTCCTGAAATTTCTCAATCTTTACAGAAGGCTCCACTGCTTTCAAAGCATCCCATAACAGAGTTGCAACAGAGTCACAAAGGGTGGAGATGGAAGGCGGGAAGAAGAAAGCAAATCTTTCATGTTAAACAAGATAGCTTTTCTGAGACAGAAAAAAAATGAGATGTCAACAGCCAGGATTTTATTCACTGGATATAAAACAGTGAGGAGCTGGCATCTGGTAAAGAAGATGTAAAAGATTACACAAAATGAGCCAGGAAGCTCTAATGCTCAAGGAATCTTAAAGGCAGCAGAAACAGGAAAAACAGAAATACTGCAAGCCTATCTTCTGAGATTCCATTAGTAGCTGGGATTAAAAAAACCTCTAAAACCATACACTCTAAAACCACACCATGCTTTTCCATGTTTCCTGACATTCTGGGGCAAATCAGAAAAGCGTCACTCAATACTCATACAATTTCTCTAGGTACAATATAAACAAGAAGAAAATGGTTTTAGACATCTTTATTATTTAATAAACACAAAGGCAGGAGTTATCACTCTGAACAACTTATTAAGAATCCAAGATGCCAGCTGCAAAGCCCAGAGCACAACAGTGGTACACTAACAATGCTGATACACAAGTAGGATTAAAATGCTGACTTAATAGAAACAACAGATTTTGGAGAGTTTTCTCTGTGTGTGGTTTTTAGTTGGGTTCTTTGGTGGCTGTTTTTTTGTTTTGGTTTGGTTTTTTTTTGCTTTCTTGTTCTTTAATTGTTACTATGGAGGGGAGGGGGATGAGTGAAGTCATTTCATGTTTCCCTAGAGACAGGGATTGAGACAATAATATTAGTAAGCTCTCAGTACCTCTGTCATTGTACTAGAAGTATTTAGTTTTCACAAGTGTTTAATGGTCTTAAATTTGTGTTACACTTCACGACAAAACGACCAAGAACTGCAGCTGAGGAGATGCACCTTTTATGGAAGGTACAAACCATATCAAACCTTAAGCAGACTAGAAGCCAGAAACGCACAGGTATTTTCAACTAAGATAAGTGCTGGCACAGATCTCAAGCCACAGATGTTAGTATTTATTTCTAAGACTCACAGATCTTCAGCTTATAACCTCCAGATTACTCCTGTTAAGCACGCAATTTATGCCCAAAGATCTGTGCCTATGACAACTACTCCATTTTGAAGTCACCATATGCATACACACATACTTCCACTTTTTTTTTTTTTTAAGAAACATTTGTCACATTAAAACATTAAAAGTTCCTCTAAAGTTCCTTTAAACTTCAAAGTGCACAAGTGTTACTGCAGTTGCATAGTTTAACACATGCATCAGACTGTTTCCTAAAAATATCAGGTCATAAATTTAGCATTTCACTTGATAACCACAGAAGAAGCAAGACAAAGTAGTCTGATACTCATGGAAAAAGAAATAAAGATATTGAAGGCATCCAACAGACAGCCAAATTTCAGAAAGTCCAGTGAAAATGGCTCACTACATAAGAATGTATTTAAACAGCACCATCTGAACAATTATTTTTAGAATGTACTAAGGCTGTGATGCATTCCAGCATAATAAGAAGTCACAACTGCCATGAAGCAGTAGCCTCAGGGCTACGTTAAGACCACTCAACAATGTAAGCACGCTGGTGCATTTAATGAAAGATCGAGGCAGTAGTTAAAAACAGTGTTAGCACAGTAACCAATGGAAGAAATTAATTGGATTCAAGCACAAGTGTCTGCTTTACTCCAACTGCCAGAAGCAGAAAACAGAAAAATAGAAGAGCTCTTTACCTGCCGGAGGGTCCAGTTCACCCTCCTGCCAGCCCTTCTTCGACTCCAGAGTCAGAACAAAGCTTTCCTCTTTCCTAGTTAGAACGTTAAAGTGTCCTATTGTTCAAAATTAATTTCCTACAGTGAAAAGAACAAGAGTAGACAGACACGAATGTGTCGTACACTACTGCCAAACATAAGGTTTTTATTTGAGATCTCGCAAGACATTCAAGTTTGACTACAGAATCCCTGAGGGAAAAAAATTAAAGCATTCTGCTTTCTAACAACTTTTCCATCTTGAAGAGAAATCTATGTTTTTCCACTTTCAGCACTTCCAATATACCTTTTTTCTACAAAAGTAACATGAAACCTCAAAAGACCCAATACTTTTTATATAGCCGTGGACATTTGTCTTTTTTTTTTTTTTAAATAAAACTGAAGAGGTAGAAGCCTAATTAAATACCATTTCCATAAGAATCCTCATCAATATGCTTTGCAATCATTTAAATAGACTATGAGTAGAAAAGGCTTTACAAATATATCCATCTGAACCACAGCAGAACCCAGTTTCATAGATTCACATGGCATCTCCTACACAGAAATTAGCAAGATCTCATCACGTTATGAGACCTGTAAACTCCTCAAGTTGGATTTACCGATTTGATCTTCATGAGATAGCAAGATGCCAGGTTTAGGTTTTTATAAAACATCTTTATGACGTCGTATCAAGAGGACCATGGGAAGCCAAACACATGCCCTAAAGAATCACACGTTAGAAGTAACATTCTGCCTACGCTTCCATTGCTAGGGTGGCTCTGTATGATGGAAAAAGGAGTCATTTCTTTCCCAATCCCATTTTTGTCAGGAGATCCTGCTTAAGGAAGGCCAAGATCCAAACCCAGTCATCTTCCAGCAACATAAATGGCTCTCATAATCTTCTGCCGAAGGCTTGTGAAGCAGTATAAAGGTTACAAGGTGTCCTGAAGCAAGTTGGAGGGAATGAAGAAGGAAAGAATAGTCATAAGATGCACCAAAGTAATAATGCATGTAACATAGTTCCAAATGACTTCACTCAGCACGAAAGAGGACCTGAAAAACTCCTTAAATTTCATTGCTAGTTTTCAGGTGACATCGTTTGCTAAAAATCAAAAATTTAAAATAAACTTCCTGTGTCAGCAATGACATGGCTGGAGAAAGAAAAATCTGACTTTGGGCTACTGATGTTTTCAAGGAAGAGGCTGTTGCTCTGCAGAGCATGAAGCAAGGAAGGCAGTTTTCCCAAAGCTGATTTTACTGATATCCCTTATCTGGGCCTCAGGAATTGTCGACTGAGTCAGTTAGCAGCACATCCCCTTCCTTACTCAGAGCATCCCAGTCTGTTTCCTTCACAAAGAAACAGGACTCGGACCCAACAGCCACAGACTCCTCTAAAGGAAGAGCATATTTACACATTCAAAAATGGGGAACACCATTGGGAATCAAGCAGGATTTCAAATCCTTTTGGTGACCTCCACCTCACTGTGTATCCAAAGCTAACGTGGTGTAAAGAGACAGGGAGGAGATGAAAGTTATGTGGCATGGGGTCATATACAATCACTGGCCTTATTTATGCCCTCGCCACCAATTTCTGTGACTTTGTCTCCTGTATAGAAAAGGGTCAGAAGAAGATCATTATCAGAGCCTTAAAGAACTCCTGTGCAAATACAACCCCATGAACAGGAAAATTATTCAGAGGTGTTAAAACATTCTTTCCAAGTACCCAGGGAATTTTTTTTTTCTCCTCTCTCTCTCCCACATCTTTTCTTTAAACTCCTCACTCTCTCTCCTCTCAGCAGCCTAGAGAAGTAGAAGACAACATCAGCAAAAAAGCATAAAGAAACAGTATAAAGTTCATCCTCCACACCTGAATGGATGGCAGTTTAAAAGGGCCCTACCTACCTGCAACCCTGTTGTTTGCTTCAAGAACTCTGTTTGACCAAGGAAAAAGAGACGAGCAAATCCTGGAAGCAGATCCTTCCCCAAAGGAAGTTTCTTTCTGAGTCTGCAACCTGGAGCTTTTGCTTGAAACTCAGTCCTCTGAGTGGTTTCTTTCTTCAAACTTTCACACTGGTTCTTTACTTTTGTGGGCAGCTGGAAAAAGAATGAAGCCGTAGGCTGAGGCAGGGACTCCATACTTCCAGGATAGGGAGGCAGAAAGACTGGAGGGGAAGGAAAAGTGCTAGTTGGTAACTTCTTGAATAATGACCTGCATTCCCTCATTCTTGGCCACACAGAGACATACACAGAGTCACTGCAATAGGGAAGGATGACAAGAGATGAGGACTAGACATGCAATTTTTTCATGCTCTGATGCCAAAAAAAACCCCACCCCAAAGCTTAACTATGAACTTTCAAGACTGTTAAGACATCTACCGATAGATGAGATCAATAAGATTTTTTTGTCCAGAAAGTTCTCTCCTTTGTTACAAGAAGACGTAAGGTGGGCAAAAAAATTTATGAGATTATTTCCTGGAAAATCTCTCCAAATTTCTCCTCTGTTCTCTCAAGAAAATTAAAAATGGCATCTACTGCAATGTGGTGAACACCTCCCCGTGATCGCAGACAGAGGGCTCTTAAGAAACAATCATACTTACCTGGACGTTTCCCTTATCAACAACTTCCTAACCCCACTTCCAGCTCCTCTGTAAAAGGCCTTATTCCAATCTCAACTTCTCTACTCAACGTAGGTACCTCACAATATCGCTATAGAAGCTGTGAAACCACCCCAATTTCTTACAGAGTTTCTCAATTTGTATTCCCTTCTTCCTGAGAAGATATTCCCTTCTTCCTGAGAATCTAGCTGCCCTAGGAGTTAACTTTTATATACAAAATATTAATGAATAAAAGCAGAAATTTTCCTCTTCACAAATCCTGAAAAGTAATAGACTCCAGTGAAATTTTATCAGTAGCATGGAGCCAATGAGCAATAGAACAGTAGAGAAGTGGAAGTGGCAGGACTTAAAACAACTGCATGTATAGCTTTGTATTTGTTTACTCATTGCAATAAGCTTTCAAACAGCTGCAGTGTCTGGTATTTGTATACAGGGTAATTGTTGAGCAGCACACCTACTGTTTCATCTGCAGTGCTTGCAGGACACCAGGTAAAATGTGATCCAATAGTTAACAAAGAAGGTAATCTACCCATGTTTGATGCAATTTCAATTATCTTTCATCTTGGGGAAGGCTTACTGTGCTTTTTTTTTTCCCCCCCTCTTCTCTCTTTCAGACTATATATCTAACCAAAACATTTTGTATAGTAAGATACCCAAAGTGCCCTTCAATTCTAAGCACTCCCATCCTCAAAAAACAAGTCTTCATTCTGCTACAAATAATATAAAAAGAAGTTGGAACAACGACAGGTTTTGTGATTCAAATCGCTTCAATAATATATTCTCAAAAAGGCATCTTTAAGCTTCTGCAGTTAGAGTAGTAAACAGGAATGCATCATGTGAGATGCTTTTAAAACACTTACAGAATCTGATATCCCACACTAATTACAATAACAACAAAAAAATAAGAATCAGTAAATTAGTTCCAAATATACTACTTGGGCACACAGAAAGATATTCTGCCTCTTGATTGCTCCAAGGACAAGAAGCATGGTGATATTATTTTAATTTAAGGCTAAAGTATTTGCTTTAAATAGACTATTTCATATTAAAAAAAAAGTAGGATTAATTATCCTTTAGTAGAACTCCACGACATCTGCTTAGCTATTTCCATTTTAACATGAAACCATGTGTTCCTACATCTTTCAATTTGACAAGATACTGACTTTTCTATTAAGATCAGCTTTAAAAAGGTTAGAGAGTTGGGTTCAGTCTTCTCATTCCACATGTGTGTTTCTGTGACAGAGTTTGTCTGCAAAGAACAGTAACTGGCCAAAACATAAATGCAATTGGCCATTAGATGTCCCTAGGATTATATTTATGCTTTTCTTCCAGTAAGGCAGGTGGTAAAGATAAAAACAAGGGAGAAAAATATAATGCACAGGATGTGCTCAAAGAAAGAATTTCTACTGCTATCTACTCTCTGACTGAAAAAACTGTTACAACAGGACAATACAATTCTCCTCCCAGACGAAACAGTGAATAATAAGGCTCTTTCTTCTTAGGTTGCAAATGCCTTGACTCAGTACCTTTTCAAATTGCTAACACTTACTACTTACTTGCCAACTCACTTTGGCATTGTGCTTGCACATATGCAAGCATTACAGGCTTAATTTCAGACGATAGGTGCCAAAGTTGGAAACGCTAGTAATGCTCTTAAGTCAAGATTCCTTTCCAGCTCAAAGCAACAGAAGATATCAGAGACAACTCAAATGAAGCAGCATGATCCAGCTTTGTGTAGGCTGCTTGAAACAGGAATCTGTCCATGTCCCAATATGATCAAAAAGGTGCCTTTGAGGGATCCTCTATAATGAAAGATCTCATTTACTGGGAAGATGACTCCAAAAAACCTTTGGTATACAACCTACTATGAAATCACGTACGCAGGCTTCAGGGGTGCAGAGGAGATTACTTCATCTAATTCAATTCATGTAGTAGTTCAGTAGTTCAGTAGAGGATACAAAGATCCAAAGTAGAACTTAAGGAAAAAAGGCATCCACGAGAACATCGTGCACTGCTGTTTTCCTCATGAAAATAGATAAGCAGCAGAACTGTTTCTGGGAGATCATCCTGAATTGTGCTGTTAGGAATAACTTGTTTGTAAGCTCCTTCCTTACATCAAGGTCATAGTATTTCCTTTTTCCAAGGGCCCACCCTTTACTTTCACTTTTTATCTTTTTACATATTTTTCTTTCCACGTAGACTTGCACTGAATTCTAAAGATTGGTCATGTTTGTGTTGTAGCTTTGAAAAATACCAGCCTGATTTCTATTCAAATACAAACATCAGGCCGAAACCACTGCATCACTCTGCACTTTGAAGAGATAAATGCTAATAAATGCTCCTTTGTTCTTCTAAGATTTAGAAGAGCAGAACAAATCTAGAACAGATCATCCAAAAACACGTGAAGCCCCTGTTAGGGGAATTCTGGGAGAGGTTTTTTGCTGCCTCAGCAATCATAATTCATTCCTGCTACAGAAATGGGATGTTAGGTCAGCATAAGGAGCTGAACAGACACGGCTCTTCTCCATCTGTTGTTTACTGATCCACCTCAAGTGATGGGATCCTTCTTGTTGGAAAAGGCAAAATTTTGGCTGAGATGACACAGGAACAACTTATGCAGATAAGAAGATAAAGTCAGGAAAGGCCCTGATGTCCTCACCTCTGAGCATACAGAATGCAGTTACAATAAATGTTCCCATCTTCTCTGAGGGAAGAAAGGCATCTTTGCAGGATCTTTGCCTTTCCACAGTGACCTAATTGTTGATAGAGACCCTAAGATAACACTGGTTACCTATCAGGAAACATGGAATCCATACATTTGTTAAGTGGCACAGAGCAGAAGCAGCAATGCTTTTTTTGTTGTTGTAACACTACAGCTTCAACAACTCCAAGATCTAAGTGAAAGAGCATGGAATCAAAAAGCAAACTGCCTTATCTTACTCAAGATACTTGTATCTCAATCAACTACTTCTCAGTCCTGAAACAAGATGTATATAAGTCTTATATTTATTATTGTGCAAATGTTTTAAATTTGAAGTGGTGCTGGTCACATGGAATACTTGCAGCTGCAAAAACAGAGCCTTCTTGGTTGAGGAGTCATCATTGCTCTGTTGCTATTCATTGGCTTGGTCCTATCTCTAAAAACACGCAGGCTGCAAACTCACTGCAGGATCAATGCACCAACATCTGGCTGAACTGTTACACAAAATGAACATTACAACAAATTTTAGCAAAGCACCTTTCTCTGGCAAATAGCACCAACACGACACGGATACTGAAATGTCAGCTTTACATCACTGGTGTTATCTGTTTAAATTTCAAGCACGACACTAAGGAAAACAAAAAAGACTGGTTTCCCAAAGCTTCCTGCTGAATTTCAGTTTGGGAGAATGGGAGGGGGAAACTGAGGGGACAGAAAGGAAAATGTCACTGAAGATTATAATTGCATCAGGAAACATTGCTATCAAGCCTCAGGAAAGAGAGAAGTCAGCAAAAACAATTCATCGAAGTGTTGAATTAGAAACAAAATTATCATGCAACCCATCATTAAAAGCTAAACCTGCTGGCAACTGGAATTACAGGAATCTTGACTTGCAAAATTTCAGAGTTTCTTTTATAGTTTTTGGCTTTCTTCCAGAAAGACTTTGTGCTTAACTTCTTTAACAGCATACCACACACCACTAAGGGCCACAGTGCTGCCTAGGTTATCACCAAAGGGGTTCTGACCTATTTGAGATCCACACAGGTGACATTCACTGAAAGACGTTTCCTGTTTCCATTTTAAGAGCAGTAATAAGCTGTGGCTTCCCCAAATTCAGCATGACAGAACTCAAAAATTGCATACAGCTGTCAAAACACCACACATTTGAGAAATGCCCTCTGCATTTCTTCCAGCACATATAAGAGCAGGAAAAATCTAATGATTGGTTGATTTCAGAAAAATAGTACTTGGTAAAAATCATTTCCTTTAACAAATGCATCAATTTTGCAAAATTAAAATGAGCATTTGTTAAACAATGATATAAATATTTCCATTAAAAAAAAAATTCTTTACATTGCAAGAATAAGAAAGCTAACTATAGTGATACAGGTTACAGTAATCTAGGTACTACACAACTCAAATTTATTTGAAGAAATGATACAAAATATTTCTTAGTATTATCTTCGTGTTTTCCTTTTCAGCACTAAAGACATGGCTTAGTTGATTTGTTTCAATTTAAATGCTACAAACTTATATAAATATGCTGCACAATTATTTTAAAGCATTCTTTTCCTTAGTTTTCAGTCTTGACGTAACTCCTGGGTGAAAGACCAGCCAGAGAAGCATTCCTGTGAGACTGAAATACTACATGCAATCAATGTGAAGAGGAAAGATCCCAATACTGTTCAATAGCCCCACCAGACTGAACACAGGTGCTGGTTTTGGACTGATTATTTGCTGGTTTGGGTTTTTACTTTTCCCCAAACTGAATTTTCAGGTGAAAACGGCTCAAAGCTTTTCCTGTATGTTTTGACCCTTGCTCTTCTTCACAACTCTTCCCCGGTATGGATGGTCTCTGGAGAACTTCAAGACAGCAAAAATGAAATTCCCTTCACACAATTATTTACTCAAATACATACAGAAATTTAATGGGTTAATGTTAGTAAATGGCAACATGGATGCACTGGAAAAAAATGAAAGCTTTTTTTTTTTTTTTTTTAAATATGAAGTCCTCAGTTTTAAGAAGTTCTGCAATGAAAAGTGTTCAAAGAACCTATTTCAGAACTGAATCCTTACCATGTTACTTTCCATATCAAATATTAATTGCTACATCTTTTTCTGTTAGGTGTTCCTAACTCTTGACCTTATGAATACAGCACAGCCTGATTAGCAGGCTTGATCTTCTCTTTTTTAGCAGCTATAAGAACTCTACAGCCAAAACTGGACTGAGTGTCCTACAAACACTCCTACTGCTGAGGCACAACCTGATGCCAAATGTTATTGTAAGCTGTGTTAGCTCTCCAGTACTGAGAAGCAGTGTGATGTAACTAAGGCTTATTTTTTGTCTAACATGACCTAGTGACAGTGGAGACAGACACCAATTTTGAGTCCTCACTTGCAAACGATGCACAAGCATACCATAATACAGCCACAATGTGAAGTCTGGCCATTCAGGTCAAAATTCAACCAAAAATGTCCCATGGCAATTCTGACTTAGATTACAGCTACATTACTTTTTTGTTGTTTTTTTTTTTCTTTTTCCCCTAGCAAGTGCTAGCAGTACATGGAAAATGTGCTCTTGATTATCTTGTACTGCTACCACCACACAAAAACACACTTTCTAAAGGTCTGCTGACGATTACTTTCCTTACCAGGCCAGTGCCCAAAATTCACCCATATCTTAATATCGAGTTAAAACTGTCTCATTCTCTCTAAACATGACTTGAAGTAAGACCACCACGTGCTTCATAATAAAACACTCATAGCTCAGCTGAAATAAATAAAGGACACCTGAAGCATACTGTCTCTGCTTCAGTCGAGTTGTGTTTTCACTGATTTCCCCTGTCTTTTCCTCATGCAAGCACCTTCACACCTACCTGCTTTCATCAGCCACAACTCCCAGCTTTTGCACTAGACACCATTAACTTTGCCAGTGCTTCTTCACAGGCTTACCAGTGTGCAATGTCTGACTGTCATTCTGTATCTGTTGAAATATTAGCACTTGTTTTAGGTTGCGTGAAAGAAAGAAAAACAGCGTCAAGTCACGTATAAGGATAAAACAGAGATGAACACAAAGATCTGTTCCTAGGCCAGGCTCACTGCTTTCACAGAATCATACAGAACGTGGAAAACAAACACCAAACGTCCATACCAAAACAGAAACTTACCCCACTGACCGACCCGGGCTGGAGATGTCTAACCACACCCCGAATCTCACAGGATCCTCCTTTCTTCATTTAAGACTTCATTGACAAAAAAATACAAGCCGGGACAGATAAAAAGAGCTTCCCACACACTCAGGCAAATACGTAGAGACTATCAGCTGTTTTGATAATAAAACATCATTTCAATTGTTACCAAACACCTCTGTATGTAAGACATACAACGTGCAAAGCTAATTTTGAAAGTAAGTTTGACAACCACATACAGCAGAAATTCTTGACACGAGAAGCATTTTTAGCATAAAATTAGTTGTCTGATCACTTTTTTTGTGTGTACAAAAAGATTAAAAAAAAAGAAAACCGGTGTTTCTCCAAGCTAGCTGTTAAGTTTAATAAAATGCTTCTGTCTCTAAGTTCCTAAGGTCAGTCCTCCTATAAAAGACCAGCAAGACTCCCTTCTTTCCATCACGTTTTCTTTTTAAGGCAAGATTCTAAAATTAGTCTGTACCAGGATAGAAAAAAGGTCTGCACTGAAGATATTAGATTTTAGCTGTATGGTATACATGAACAAAGTAGTTTATTTCCAGCTGAAGGGCTTCCCAGCTACCAAGTAAAAGCCAAAATCTCAAGTATTGCATGATGCAATTATTTCTACATAAAAGAAAGTTTGTATCAGATCTAATCCTACAGGCTCTTAAAGTGTTACTTAAATAGAACTCTATCTTCTAGTTTGCCAAAAATGCAAAAAGGAAAGCACAGTGCACATGACAAAGCTCGACACAGCCAGCTTAAAGGAAACTGCACTCTGCTTGTCTGAGCTCTAGTCTTCCCCCACCCCCCAAAGTCATCAGGGAATTGCCTTCTACCAGTCAAATTTTTGCACTCTATTTCCTGAAACGCAGCATGTACATGTATTCCAGCAGTCTGTAGGACAGAAGACTCACACAGCACCCAATAAAAAGCCTTTTAAATGGTACTTGCATAGGCAACTGTGTAATTTTGTTGAAGAGGAGCTGTAGGAAGTATTTTGGTGAGAACTAAGTGGCAAGTTACAATACAGATTAAAACAGCCTTTATGACATGAACTGAATGTAGCTTTCAGAAACACAGGCATACTCAAGTCTGCGCTGAGCAGAAGCCTGGTTTTCAAGCAACGTATCTTGATATTATGACTCAACATTTTGATTCAGTTTTTCCCCTCTTCTTGTACATTGAAAATATGTAGACTGAAAAGAAGGGTGTGTTAGCAAAAACAAAAGCACTAACAAAATATTGATAGTCTCTCACCACCACGAGCAAGTAAGAATTTGTTTTCATACTTTCTGCAGATTGTTACAAAAAAAACATGCAGTGAAGCATATTCTGAATTCAACAAAACAAGGAGGAGGATGGCTCCTATCTCTGAAGTGGAGGAAAAGGACTGGGGAAGGAAGGAAGAGGAGGAAGGTGGAGGGAGCAATACTCCACCACTGCAAAAGAAGCACTCCACCACCCCTCCAGCAGCATGCATGCTAGCAGAGTATTGCATTGTCAAAGAGCAAGCATTTAAACACAACAACCCTGCCCTCCATGGAAAGGGATCATTAAATGGGGTGCATAGATTTCTGAGCTCTACAAAGAGCTGCTTTAGCTTTCATAATATCAATTAAAGCCAAAAAATTACATCAACATATAACGAATCTAGCTGCAATTTCATGGGCAGCAGAAGGTTGTACTGATAAAATATGAGCATTTTAAAAGGAAGGTCAAGAGAGAAAATCAATGTTAAAATTCCCACTACAGACAACTGTTCCATGTCTTCTTCCCCCACCCATTCCCCAGCATGCATTGATGCAATGCATATTCCTTCCCTCTTCCTTCTCACCTAGGATCTACCACAGCAAATGGCTATTTGAGCAGTGTCCTACATATTAATGTAAAACACAATTAAGCCTATTTAGCAGCCAACAATCAGAGACACCAGTGAAATCTGACTCCCCTTCTTTTTATCTATTGTAAACTAAATTTAAACTATTATTAATTCAGAGCATAAATGTGAAAACTCATAGAACGGCTTGGGTTGAAATGGACCCCAAGAATCATCAAGTTCCAAGCCCCATGCCACACACAGGGCTAAACAGTGTGAGGTAAGAGACACGACACCATGGACATGGATGGATGTCAATATGAGTAAATCCATCCCCACACAGATGAGCCACAAAGCACACAACTCAATGGGAAGAAGCTCAGTTACTGGGAGGAAAACGAATTCCAACAAGCTTGACAGCCCACTTCAGAACTGCAGCTAATTTTAAATATCACAGAATCATAGAATGGTTTGGGTTGGAAGGGACCCTTAAGACCATCTAATTCCAACCTTCTGCTATAGGCAGGGACACCTCCCTCTAAATACATAAATAAACAATCTTAGGAAGAGTGGGCTCAAAGCTTTTGTAGCTATAAACCCTTCTACAGGTTTTATTAGGATTACTCATTTTATTTAACCAGGGACTAAACATTACTAGGAATTTGGTTCACACACACAGTTCAAAACTCGACGAACTTGCAAATTACCAGCTACCACACTTGCATGGTTTCAAGCAATAAACCATTCCAGACTATACAAGATAATCACTGGTGTTGCTCGACCATAATCTCAACAGGGTCAAAAAGAAACTACTTCTGCTGCATCTTTGCAACAGAACAGCTGCTTTTGAATCCAGGGTTCAATTTACATCCAGTTGGGAAGCCCCAAAGAAAAGGAGAGCCGCATGAAGCATGAGAGCAGAGCAGACAAGCAGGTCTCTGCTGCAGCAAAGGAGGGCAAGGAGCAGGGCAGCACTCCTCCTGCGTGACAGCACGCAGCAGCTGGGCAACGTGCCCCGAGCTGAGAGCAGCACAGCCTGCCTGCATTGGGCAGCTGTGAGCCAAGAGGCACGCAGAGCCAGAGGGAAACTGCAGCGGAGAAGGAAGGGGAAAGGGATGCAAGGGAAACTATGGGGGGCAAAGGGAAGGGAAAAGCAGACACACAGAAGTTGAATCCTTTTGTCTGCGTTCCTACGTCCTGTGCTCCCCCTGCAGCAGAGCCACCAGATGAACCTTACTGAGCTAGAGCCACAAGAGCAGCAATGCCTGTCTCCATTTGTTAAGCCACTTGGAGGACTGGAGGACTGAGCCTGAGTTACAGGTCTGGTACTTAGGCCTGAGCACGAACCTGAGCGTTGCATCACCCTTACTATTTTTAAGCACAATTCAGCTTTTCTTTCAAGCCTACTTTTGGGGGAGGGAGGATGTTTTCTTTTTTTGAAGTAACACTGCTCAAGCGCAGTTTGTTCGACTCATTTGCCAAATAGTTTTGAGACAAATTTCACGTAGCAATGCCAATTGCTGGAATCACTTATTAAAAGCAGTGATTATTATACTTGACAAGAGAGATACTAATACTAACTTTACATATTCCTTAAGAGGATACATTTAAGAAAACTTTTTTTGTTACTACTCCCATTTTACTTCTTCAGGCTGCATGAACAACATTATGGAAAGTCATGCATCATGTTACAAAAAACATAAAAGGCATCATAGCAACCAAACCCTGATGCTTTCCAACACAGAATAACACACTCAACAAATAAAAAGCATGGCTATTTACAACAGAAGCAGTGAAAAAAGAAAACCATTTACAAGAATTAAAACATATCACATTAGTGGGATTGCCAGAGAACTTCCATGCTACTTTAACAGCATGTGCTGGGAGAGAAGGCCACTAACATCTGAATTTAAGTACCTAAATTTTCATGAATCCCCTCACCTTCAATCAGCCAAAGCACAGACAAATATTTCGAAAGCATCCTCCAACTGCAAATGGTTTTGAGTGCCCAGTTTGAAGTATCCTTGGCTCAGTTTCAGAAGCATTCCTCCTCTGAGACCACCAATAGAAATGCACTTTAGAAAAATATGAAGTGAGAACTGTTCTGCGCTAGAATTACTACTACTTAGAGACAGCATGAAAAACAATTAGCTAAAAACAAAGAAGGTTTTATGAGAACATGAAGCTGTGATAAAATTGGAATGCAACAAATGAGTCAAAAGTACAAATGAGAACTACACTGAAGAAATGTTTCTCGCTAATCTTTCGGTCAAGGGGAACAAGTGCCCCTCACTATTACCTTATGTTTATGTACCTAACACAAATCAAAGCTCAAAATATTTCTACAGAAGCAAAATCCCATTTATATTTATGAAAGCTTTCCACAGCTTTCTAAGCAGTATATCAAAAAGGGGCCCTCCTTTGGTTTTCAGACACTTTGGTTTGCTTGGTAATGCAACTGCTACAATCCCTGGTTTGTTTTTCAAGCTGACTTTATCCTGAGACTCACTCTCACCTTGTTACACACAAGATGACATTTAAGTATAAGAAATTTCTCGATCATAACATCAATGTATCTTAAAAGAAGTATCATGGGAGAAAACCAGATTTATCATTTATGAAACTCCTGCTGTCATGGTGATATTAGAAGATACAAAATACAGAACCTGGCAAGAGTTACAGATATCTGCTCTCCCTCATTTATTTTAATATTCAGCATTCTAGCATTTTCAAAAAGCTTCACAGAAGTCCATGAAAAGGTAATCATCAGACTCTATGCAGAATGTATGAAGAGAGCAAGCAGTTGCCAACCCTTCCACCTTTGTTGTGCCTTGAGTTGTCTGCCAAAGTCATTCAGCAATTTCATAAGCAGGCAATAAAATAGTTTGAATAAATCCAAACAAGGATTCAATAGCACATCTCATTTTCTTGACTCCAATACACCCAGCTCCGGTCTGTTCACTGGACAAAGTCAAACCTCAAAAAAAAAAATCCTCACAAATTCTGAATTACTACTGTAACTGAAGTCTGAGCATGTCATTTTCACTCTAGCACCCAGCTGCACTACATGCTCTACAAATTCAGAAGATGCAAACTGAGAAAAGGAAAGTGATAAACTTTCCAATGCTAAAATATCTCAAGCTTGAAACATGTGTTAGATGAAGTCATCGGTCACCTAGGACTTTACTTAGATGCATATGGCAAGTCCAATGAGTACATCTCACTGTTCCTGTAACTCATGTACATACACCCAGCTGCAGCTTACTCTGCAAGGAATTTGCTAGTTGCATAGGTTGACAGCTGCCTAGAAACTTGCAGGCTGCAGCCTGAACCAACAGGATAACAGCATGCCACACAAGAAAAAAGTTGGCACACAGACAAAGCCTGGACAACTGGTTCTCTTTTGATAATTCTGTCAAATTTTACTTCAGGCTTCCGCCCTCTGTAAGTACCACTGAAAGAGAGTTTAGAATGCAAGAAAGTAAAGCTAAGACTGTCCGTCCCCAAAGACGCCTCCCAAAAAGTCAGCATTAGAACATTAAAGCCCTTCAATCCCAAGGAGCTGAGCTGAAGGCAGCTTTGTTGATTGCACTGTAAATTCCAAGACTGAAGGAGCCAGGAAGGGGAACGCAATATGGCTCTAAGGACCAAAGGCTCCAACAAGAAAGAGAATGTTATGGACAGCAGACAAAATGGTTGGGTTCCTTATGGCCCTTTAGGAAAGTCTGGTTTACTAAATATTAGATACTCTCTCTTGCTCAAACTAAGAGCTGTGAACCAAATTCATTCAAAATTGTCATCTGCACACCAAGTTAAGTCATTTAAGACTTTTAGTTTCAATGTGAGGGAGAAAGAATGGCATCTCTGTTTCACAGAATCATTAAGGTTCAGTAAGACCACTGAGATCACCTAGTCCAGCAGTTACCCCATCCCCACCATGCTCACTAACCACATGCCTCAGTGCCACAGCTACACCTCCAGGGATGGTGATTCTACCACCTCCCCGGGCAGCCTGTGCCCAAAGCTTCATTGCTTTCTGAGAAGAAATTTCTCCAAATATCCAACCTGAAGATATCCCACCGTACTGATCCCTCAGACTGAGAAACAAGTGCGGCGAGGAGCTAACCTAGCCCCTACCTTCCTCTCCTCCTGCCCATTAAAGATGTGAAACAACAGTAATTCATTAACAGAAGCAAAAACTGCAGGTAGGAGATGCATATCTCAATCTTTGGAAAAAAAGGCTTTTCCTTTACAGGGATGAGCACGCATTCAGTGAAGTACAGCGTGTCACAAGGTCAACTGTATAAGTAACTATATTTAACATATCTTTCTGACACCTGATTATCAAATTGGTAAACTTTCTTGTTTATACAAGTGTCACAATTTGGTATTTCCCAATTTAGGCGAAGCCTCTTTCTATTTGCTGAGAACCTCTTCCAGGCAACATGTCAGACCTTAACTGATGGGAAAAGCTATTATTGATTCATAACACAAAAATCTATATCCAGCAAGTCCAAGGCTTCACACAAAAAGCTGCATCTTAAAGCTTTTATTCTAGGAATGTAAAATTCATAGTGAAGACTACAAATCCTCCTCTAGTTTTAAATTGCTAACTGCCTGCTTTGAAGAAAGAGACAGCTATAGAAAATGTTTGAATCTTTTATCCATCTGTATAGCTTAACTCAGGAAGCATCAAAATACACAATAAAAGTGAACAAAAACAGAAATTCTCAAGAGCCACTTCCAGAAAGAGCAAAAGATAGCAAGTAATATTCAGAGACTTCAGCTGAACATCAGCAGGATGGCTTCAGGACTCACTGTTTTTGGAAAAAGAACATGCCAAGAACACTAAATAAACTAAAAGAGAAAAGAAAGCAAATAACATAATCCCTGTTGAAGTATGAGTATTAACAGTATCTCATACTGAAGTGTTGTGTTTTTAATTATTATTAATTAAAGTCCATAAGCAGAATTAAAAGGATTATCAAAAACAGACAACTAAATTGCTCATCCCTGCTTCTTAAGTAAATGCTTACAGGTACTTGGGACCCTTTGAAGAGGCTGAAATTAACATGCACATTTCATATTCCATTTTTATACCGCTATAAAATAATGCTTTAAACATCAAAGATCTGGAGACAATACCATGAAGTCTGTTTTAGCTTTTATAAAGCTAATAGTCCTATTAATGATAGAGAAAACAAATACTGCAAACATGGAAGAGATGTAACACAACCAACAAATCACTCCACTGACTTCATCAGAAACTCAATCGGTACAATTGTTACTTAAGCTAAAGCCACATCATTAAAAAACTTTAGGATATACAGTTTGTTTTAAAAATGAAATATTAGCTAAGTAGACTGAAAACAGTAATGAGAAACTACTCAAAATAATGGTGAAAACTGTGAAAAATGAGGAGCCTCTAAAGAAAGGCATTCAACTTCGTGTTCCTAGAGTTGATTGGTACAAAAGGTAAACACATAAGGTTCAAAGAGCAAATATAATCAGCTCAGTGTCAAATTATGGCAATTCACATTTTTCTCAACCTTTCTGCTAACGTTCCCCTAGATAAAAGCAGAAATAGGCAGCTGCGGTACAAACACTTCATGAGTTTTCAGACAGCTATGAACAAATTCCAGTTGAAAATTCTTCCCTGGCTACGTCACTCTTCCTTATCCTCCAGAGAAAAATGGGTCCAATATATCTAGAAACAATAAGCATGTGCCAGGGCCTTTGAAATTAACCCTGCATCGACACAGCACAGAAATAACCATCGCATCATATCCGAAATATGTTAGCAACCCTTTTCCTACACAGATGCAGGATTGCAAGAATGATCGAGTATCGATTAAAAAGTTGAGCAACAGGTTTGTTTGTTGATCTCCTTCCAAAGCAAACTTCCAAAACCTCAGCTGCTAGGATTTTAATTTAGGTTTTTTTTTTTTTTTCCTTTTTTACATAGTTAATTATTTGAACTGATTATATTAACCTTAAAAGGACACAAACTATTAGTACAAAGAATTTAACAATTTGTTTTGATGTTGGAACATGATGTAGGGCTCTTTTGTGCAGCAACTGAAAAGCTTAGATAATATGGGAGATCAGATGATCCAAACACAACTGGAAAATGTAGAACACAACCACCTGATTCAGGTTCAACAGTCTTTAGAACAGTTCACGTTTCCCATAGAAGTTTCAAACAATGCAAAAAATATTTGCATTTCAGTCTCATTTCAACAAATATTGGATTACAGAATCATTAAGATTAATTAAGACCACTAAAATCATCAAGTCAAGCCACTGACCCATCACACCATCCCCACTAAACCACATCTACACCGCACAGTAGATGTCAGCTACCTCCAGGGATGGTGACAGCAGCATGTTCCAAAGCATTACCACTCTTTCTGAGAAGAAATTCTTCCTAATACCCAACCTGAACCTCCCCTGGCTCCACCTTCAGCCATTATGTCAATTCCACATATAAAGTTTTTAGAAGTATCTAAGCCATGCCAACTAACCAAACCAAAATGTTTAAAGACTCAGTGATTCTCTCCATCGTTTTCTTCTATTAGGCTCAAGCTCATGATTACAAGATTAGGATTGTTCTCAAATGCAAACAGATGTGATAGCTCTTTTTCAATGGCAAAAGAGAGTCACCACATTTTTTATTTTTTTTTTTTAATGACTTAAACTAAATATGTCAGGAGCACCTTGCCTCATGCAGCAGGAATAACATTCTGTTCATCTCCACAACCATCCTGCATACTTCAATCAATCACATCTGATGAAATCGTAACTGATTGGGTAATAGGAGTTTCTGCAAAAGCCACCTATTAACATTATTGGCACTGCATTAATTAGGCTAATTAGATGTATAAACTTATCCGGCCCAGCAGACAACGACCTACAGAATTACTTGGTTAAAGAAGAAAGAACTCATTCTGTGCTGCAAAAAACATCAGAGCAGTTCAGCCCATTTTTACTCTGGAACTATTCACTTAACACAGGAATATCCTGTTGTACACAAGAAGCAGACCATGTACATACAATCCTTACATGTACATCTTAAAAATGTTTCCAATCATAAATATTAAAGATTGAAGCCTGTAACATCAGGAAAAAAGCCTGCAGTCAATGCTGCAATGGAAAATGCTTCTTGAAAAGGAGCTTGTCAATCTAATTTGATAGATCGAAGTTTGTGAGATCGAAACACACTGTGTAGGTATCACAGCTTAAAGGGTTAAAAACGAAGCTTACTCCTACGAAATAATATTTGGACAAAGATGATATATTTACAGCCAATGGACATGCCTGATCTTCCAACACATCCCTCCTTACCCACCAACATTCCTCACCAGAAAATTTATTTTCTAAGAACATACCAGATCATCAACATCCCTTCCTCATCCTTTATTTTGGCTATTTAATCATCCTCAGGAAGGCAGCTTTCCCCTTTGGTCAAACGCTTTTACTTCTGATCTTCAAAGGCCCTGTCTTGCATTGTTCAGCAACATTAAATAAAATTGCTGTCTTTTCTATGGCACAGATCAGGTCATCAAAATACTGATTAATGAAGTCACCAACATCTTCAGACTCCTTCTCCCAGGATGTTTTACAGAGATAAGTAAAGACAAAGAGGGTCAGGTACAGTTCCTTAGAGCAAGCCACACAAAAGTTCATACAGTTGGTCACATCCCTCTCCCAATCCTTTGGGCATATTTTATCTTGCACAATGTATTATGTTCACATCTGTCCCTCTTCCTGTAGTTGCTAAGACGACATTGTATGTGGATACGTGGAAAGCACTGACATAAGAATTATGATTAGATCAACAGGCTTCCAAAATTTCTGAATTTATGACTAATTTTACTATTAACTTGCAAAGTAATTGCATTATTTTTGCATATCCAACATCACACTGAAGTGGAATCAAGTACTTTTTTCAAACACCAAACACAGCCCCTGGGGTAAGTTTGCAAAATTCTTCTGCTTCTGAAGTAGGATTCCTCTGCTAGTGGGACAGGTGTTGTAATCAAATACCACACAGATAAGAGCAGCTGGTAGCCATGTGAAGCTACAAAGAGGGACTGGTATGGTAGTTGGGATCTGCCTTCACCCAGGCTTTAACTCAAGTCCTCCCCACAGTGGTACTCCTTTATGGAGCATACCCAGGTCTTGCCTAAACAAGTTCATTAAGCAGAACATTAACTTGCACAGAATGACTGGACAAGATATATAAATCTACTCTGTGTAAATATTCTGCTGTTGAATGAAGCAAATGCATTGAAAAGAAAGTTACTGTCAATATATCAGAAACTAGGTGCTCTAAATAAAATCATAAAAAGCTTAAGTCGATTGCTTGTCTCCTCTAGGGTTTAGCAATCTCTGACACTGCACTGATCTGCAGAACACCTGACACACCAGCTATCCTGGAAATCCAGAAGTCCTGAAAAACATGTTTGAGAAGTTACTTGTAATTTCTTTCCCAGTGGTACTTGGACGTTCTCGTTATGCCTTATTCTACACGTCTTTCTTTCTGAAACAGTAATAAATGCATCTGAAAAATAAAAACTGTGATGAGGAAACACTTCGAATAAATTCTGCCAGATCTCAGCATCCTTGTAGTGTCCTCAAAGTAACTATTAGCACCCCATTTCCCACAGGAAGCAGACAGTCATGAACCAAATGGAGACAGCCTGTTCTCTTTCTCACACTGAAGACAGTTCACAGCAGCTCTGGTAACAGCACTTACCTGGCAGAGTCAGGAAAGGAAGCAATGGAAGCATTTCATCTTCTATTCAGAGTCCTCTATGTGCAGCAGTTGAATTGAGAAACAGGCAATTTTACATGCTCACTAGCAGCCTATTTATGCATTAGCAACAGCTACCGGAGTTATTCGCAGAAGCTTGGAGAGGGGCTATCAACCAACAGAAGGCATTTTTCCCTCCTATGGGACAGGAGCAAGGAAAGATGTGGAAGGACTTCCCTTCTCCTGATACACAGAAGAACAAACAGCACACTTCAATTCTATAATATAACCCCTAAATATACTTCCAAGATGATTAATTTGCCTAGAAATGCCTATAGCATATCCTGACAAGACAACCAAGCGCTTGGAATATATGCAAGGAGGGAAAACAAAGAAACATAACAGCTGAACTTTACTTCTTCTGACCTTTCTTACAGGTGCAAGTATCACTTCACTCTGAACAACTCCAGTATTCCTTTGCAGTTAGCTCCCTACAGACTCTACCTATCTATGGTAAAGTTATTTTCATTTTGCCAATGAGAATTGTTTCTATAAAGTGGTTGTTCATAGGATTTTAAACTTAGCAGTATTTTTGTTAAGCACGCACATAATTTCAACGTTTTTGAGAAATTACACATCACAAGTTGCCTTCTGAAACTTAAAGCATTTTTCTTTTTTTACAGGCTTCCCGGACACTTGCCAATGGGGCTCTCAGGTCAGTGCTGTACCACACCAAGTGCTATTTTAAGCCATTGCTGTGCTGACCATTACATTTTTCAAGCACGAGAACAGCTTCCTGAAAAATAACCATTGTGAATGAGTGCTTTTTAATGAAACCGTAAATACCCTACTTCACGCTTACATGACATCTCAATTTCTGAGCTATGCTTCCCCGCTTCAAAGGTAGCACAATCTCACAGCTTTCGCTACTCCATGAAGTCATCAACACATCCTTGCATCCCAGCTACCTCTTAGAAGCCACGGGATCAATCATGATCATTCACTTTTCTATAAGCAGTCACGGGTATGGCCTTCTTCAACACCTCTTTTTCCATTTGACTCTATCAGTCTCCTCTACTGCCCTTCTCATGCTTCAAACTGTTCTCAGTAAGAAGCTTCAGTTAAAAAGCAAAGCACATGAAGGCATGAAGTATCCTGTCTTCGGTAACCGACAGCACCAGATGCTTCCAACGCTGCTGCAGAAGGCAGCCATGGCTAACCTGGCTCAGATAAAGACATTTCCTTCCCCCAAATGAGCTACAAGTAGTCACAGGAGCATAAGCCCCAAGTCATACACCTTCCCATATGCTATTCACAGTTTTGCATACCTCCCTCTGCAACCATACATACACACATACATTCTCTAGCACTACTAGTTGCTGGGTCTGCACAGTATCTTGTGGCAATGAGGTCCACAGAGGAAAAAAAAAAAAAACCTATCGTCTTTTACTTCAGACATCAGCCTGGAATTAGCCAAGGTAATTTTACGTACATCCTCTCATTCCTGAATTATGTGACAGAACATAAGATCCAGATCTTGTTCTAAACTAGTTTATTTGTAATTTAAAGTACAAAAGAAGTATGTTATGACAGCTTGAGGTTCCTTCAGAGTTACCACCTCAACCAGAAGTCTGACACAAGTTTACTATTCAGCTTTAGAATTTACATTTCTTGCATTAGGTTTTACTTCATGGTACTTTGAATTCTTTTTAATCCCAGTAGATCACACTCCGTCATTAAAACAAAATACAACACTGAGTGAATTCTGCAGTGTTCTAGTAAAGTCTACAGCAACTCTCCAGCTTTCTGCTTTTGAGTTAGGAGCAAGCAAGCCTACCCCACCAGGACAAGACAAAGGATTTCTGATTAAGTAAAAGTGACTCTAGGAAAACAAAGATGGGAAAACAATACAAAAGGAAGCCTTCCCACTGTCTGAAAAGACAAGCTAACTGACACAAACATATCATTTTGTTAATCACAAACATTATCCTTTCTCTTACCTCTTTTCATTGCTTCTGCTGTAAAGACCATCAGAGAGCCTAGTTTTCCTGAACCAAAGTATTCATTATTCTTCTTCGAGAGTTCCCAAGCAAAGAACAAGAGATGCTGAACCAAATCCCAACAGAAAAAGCACACAGTGCTGATGTACTGCAAGACACTATTCCAGGCTTAAAAACAGGATGGCGAGGACTTTATTTTTCTTAATGAGTTCCCACAAGCAACATAATCCAGCTCTGCAAGTGTTATGTTTTGTCAGTGTTACAAGGGAAGGGGCAGAAGGAAGGCTGCATGCCAGTATTCAGTATGCATTCAGAGCAATACATTGGAGCTACCACAGCTTCTTTATATATGAAGAAACACTAACTAGGGAGTCCAGAGGAGGGCTACTAAGATTATCAGAGGGCTGGAGCACCTGTCCTACGAAAAAAGGTTGAGGGAACTGGGCTTGTTTAGCTTGGAAAAGAGAAAACTCCAGGGAGACCTCATTGTGGCCTTCCAGTACTCGATGGGAGTGTATAAACAGGAGGGGCAATGGCTCTTTACAAGGGTGGATAGTGATAGGACAAGGGGGAATGGTTTTAAACTGAGACAGGGGAGGTTTAGGTTAGATGTTAGGAGGAAGTTTTTCACACAGAGGGTGGTGGTGCACTGGAACAGGTTGCCCAAGGAGGCTGTGGATGCCCCATCCCTGCAGGCATTCAAGGCCAGGCTGGATGTAGCTCTGGGCAGCCTGGTCTGGTGGCTGGTGACCCTGCACACAACAGGGGGGTTGAAACTAGATGATTATTGTGGTCCTTTTCAACCCAGGCCATTCTACAATTGTATGAAGTCTTAAAATGCAAGTTGCATGCACATTACATACGTTAATCCACTATATCTCCCAGTTAGTGCTGACAACTGTCTCCATCAGCTACAAATTTGTGAAGGTCACAAGCAATAAAAACAGTAACTCCCAAAACATGCATGGTACCCTCACAGCCTTATGTCATACCAGCAGACTGATCAAAACCCACTCTGGCTGACCAAAAGCTTCTCCAGAATTCATCTCCCAAGGCAGTGGGCCTCTGCACGCATAAAACACTGAGAGGAAAAATCAGTCTTTTTTTCCCTTTACTATTAGAGTGGTGAGGTGCTGGAACAGGCTGCCCAGAGAGGTTGTGGATGCCCCATCCCTGGAGGTGTTCAAGGCCAGGTTGGATGGGGCCCTGGGCAACATGGTCTAGTATTAAATGTGGGGGTTGGTGGCCCTGCCTGTGGTGGGGGGTTGGAGACTCATTATCCATGAGGTCCCTTCCAACCCAGGCCATTCTGTGATTCTGTGAACAACACTGAAAGAAAAAAAAGCACATACATTTCTCAATGCCTTTTTCGTAGAACACCAACAGGTTCAGAAATTCCCACAGCGCAAACTTCTCCAGAACATGGATCTGAATGGAGGGCTGGCAACCTCACCACCTCATAGAGCTATGTGCCACTTTTGGAAGTCTGTTCTATTAACGTTGTCAATTACACAGTAAGATGGATTAACACAAGTTTAACTTCAAGACAAAGCTGCCATGTTAACAGCAGCCATCCTGATGTTATAGGTGTCCACTGCCTTAGTTACAAACATTTTTGTATTTTACTTTAGCTTTCAGAAGAGCCAGGATGCGAGGTCTTAATTTCCATGGTATCCAACATTAAAAACAACCTTTGTTAACTACCTAATGACAGCCCCACAGAAATTGGTCACATTCACAAACACTATAATTACATAGTATTTAGATAAGGCTGGCTTTTCTTTCATTAAGAAAAAAAACACTTATTCTTACCAGCAATTATGTTTGGTACATTTCTTTTGTAGTCACTTCAGGTAGATTAGATTACTCGTGGTAGTTGCTATTTCTGATTCTTAGCTCTTTCCTTATTACAGTCATCTTTTAAGAATGTACAAGAAAGTGAATCTTTAGTAGAAATAACATGGTTTAAGAAGTTCTAGCATGACTTACAAGAGCTGTACACAGACATATTGCCATTTACTACAGAAAACTAAAACGTGCATTTGATCATTTCTGAACACAGATCTCACACTGCCAACCTATCCGTGCCAAACTGTGCAGAGCTTCAAGGCAATATTAATAGGTGAACGCAGACTATATTACTGTTCTAACAACCAGAGCAACAAAACTACGGAAGCAACTTTGAGAAAGCAGCATTAAAGGGCACTTATGTCACAGAGTTATAGGATTTTTAAAAGCTAAAGTGCAGTAAGAAAGAAAACGTTTGAGAGATTGAATAACTGCATTTTACATTGATTTGAGTTGATCTTCTACCTATACTCAAATATAATATGCACAGTGCATTTAAAGAGCTACCCCAACGCTCAATTTATAAAATGTACAGCAACAATTATCTAAAATATTTTATTCACTTTTATGTTTTATGTTCATGAAATATGAAGGATGGTTTAAGACTGTCTTGTCTGTAGGCTGGAGTAACTTCCTAAAAGTTACAAAAGCTTCCTTATACAGCTATTCAATTAAAGGGTATTAAGAGAGAGGATTGCATGGCCTTCTTAAACACTGTTTTGTTAATAAACCTTGTCACAATATTTGGAAACACTGAAGTTGTACTGGAAATGCTCATAAGCCCCTCAAAGAATTCTTCAGAGGACACCTTTGGGCAAAACATTTTGATCCAATAGCTGCACAATATTAGAAATGCACGTTCTAAGTAGTTCAAGTATTTTGACAGTAAATTACACATACACTGAAGACTCTCAGCAAGCAGATTATCAGTCAGACGAATGCAAAAGAGAGAACTACTGCTAGCCACAACTGTCTGCTACAACTTGTTAATATTTATTTTTCCTCTTCCGCAGATCACAGTTCTCTTCAGAAGCTGAAAATATCTTCATGCAAGTCATCATCATCCACTTACATGTTAATTTCCAACAAAATAAGAAGACTGCTCAATTACATTGCTGTGCCTCAGCACAAAGAACACACATCCCAAGAGCTGAGGCAGTGCAACCTTACAGAAGAGGCTAACCCACGCCTTCAGGATAAAATGACAACTGAAATAATCCAGTTCTGGTGCAGCTGTATTACAGAGTGTCCCCTTCACTGCTGGCAGGATATACCTCGACAGGAATACACAGATTACGATCCTGCATTGCTGCTGTTTCTTCACAGACCACAGAAAAAACTCTTTTCCCAGCTTTAAAGCATCGCTATCATTTCAAAGTGAACACAGACATCAGACAGCAAGTCTTTTATGATCCTTTTCCTCACTCTTGGTTATAAAGCAGCCAGCAGTGAGGAATCCCAAATGACAGGGCCTTTCAGCTCCTATCCCACCAGTAAGAAGCCGTGTTGCCAACAACTGCGTGCACTTGGCTCAAACACATAAAGGCTGACACAGTTTCACAAGATTGAGATCTCTTTCCCTGCTAAGAAAAGAAGAAAACCAAAACCATCATAAACATTTCACACCTTCTTTCCTCCCTCCTCTCTCTCCAATCAAATCCACGCTCGGGAACTCCTCTTTTTTACAAGCAATTACGGAATTGGAAAAAGCCCTAAAAACTTGGAAAGAAAGAAAAGAACATGGAGGCACACGCACATCCTGCCCCATTCCCTGAGCATTTATGAGTAACTTGCCATTTCACCTAATTTAGGATATTAGGCCTACTAAAGAAACACTTGGCAGCGCAATACACCGATCCATTCTTAACATAATAACCTCATTCAATAGATTAAAGAGGTACACTTATGCCTTGAATTCAAGCAGTACAGTAAATTATTTAAGAAGAACTTAAAATACGCAGTCTTAACTCATGGTTGCTTTTATTTTCATTTGGTCTTATTTTGTACAAATGCAAGAAATGAAACTATAAGAGCAGCAATCGCTCCATTTCTCTCCAGCTGGTTCTGCTGTTGTGGGGTTTTATTTGGTTTTGGTTTTACTTATTACTACTACTAAATCCTTCCTTGCCAGATGTCAGAGATGCTCAGAGTTCATGGGAATCTGGAACTGCAAGTGACACTGGGGGACAATGCCAGTTGCTCCCTTGTCAAGTCCCCATACACACACATACAATAATTAAGGACCTCGAGCTGCTCTGCTTTCCATGGGGCAGGCATGATGAAGCCTCACAAGAACTGAAACCAAACCCAACTCCTCTACTTCTACCTTAAGACAGTGCCTAGAGCCTGCCACCTGACTTCCTCAGAGAAAGAAGGCACAGCACCGTGTTATGAGACTGCTCCGCATTCATGCATTCAATAAAATTACCAAGTGGGAAATCATCTTTCAGGAAATCTATGGACATTAATTTTTTTCACTAGGTTTATCCCCATTTGGCTGTAACACATGGCAAACAAGTCATGCACAATTTTGACTCTGCCCGAAAAGTTTTTACTCGATCTTCCTTGAGAGAGAAAAAAAAAGATTTCAAAACTGCAGTCACAAAGGAAGTCAGAGCAATCACACAAGTGATTGGGTTTTACCACAAAACTCTCCTACAAACAGGACTCAATGTTTAGAAGCATGTGTTTAAGTTAAGTTCCTAACACGGATTTCTTCTGTTTCTTACACATCAGTTATGGCTGCCAGTCATCATCCCTCTTCTATCTATACACAACTGTGACAGAGCCGGGTGAAGAGAAGGTCAGGGGAAGCTTAAAAGGCATTTAAGTTCTCTCTCATCTTGACAGGGATTTCAGCCCTTTGCAGTGCACGGGGAGTTCACAGTTGCTGGATGAACATTAGCAGGTTTTTCTATGCCATGCATTTGTTTACAGCAATGTAAAGGAAAATGCCATTCATAAACCCAGCACAAAACTTGCCACTGGAGCTGAGAACTTCACATTTCATGGAATTAAAAAGGGCTGCTGAACAAACACACAAGCACTGAAATAACTTTACTTTCCTAACTCATCTTTAAGAGCTATGCTACAGTATAGCAATAAAAAACAATAAAAAGCTATTATTAAGGGCACGAAGATAGAGCACTGCTGAATGCGTATCCACATTTTCAGCTGCTTTAAGTGCTGTCCTTATTATTTAGCACTGTTGCTTAAGCAACTGATAGAGAAGTTCAAATCTCCACTGCACACGAAGAAACCTGAAAAGTTCTGAAAGGTTCCTGCTGGATATCCATGCTAATTAAAGCTACAACAATAGGCCTACAAACAGGAGGTTGGACAAGTCACACAAAAGCTCGAGCAGTTTGCTGGGCCAAACGAGTTAGTGCACTAAACAGCACATGAGAAAATGCTCTACAAACAACCTCCAGCCAGTATTGAATCTGTACTTTACCAGAAACAGCATCCACATCTTCTTGCATGGTGCTCCGTGTATCAACTTCCTCAACACCGTGGATCTCATGATAACAGTAAAATAAACACTTCCAAACAACATTTTAAGACCGTACACCAGGCTAAAGGAATCACTGAGCAATCCTGTGAAATTACCAGCAGCATTCAAACAACTCAAGAGTAAAAACCATTGAGTTAAGACTGGAGTAGGAAGAGATCAGGAGACCCTTCTGAAATACACAAAATGTAAAGAAGAACAAAAAAGTTGTTTGCTCAAAGAAAAACGGTAAATAAGTTTACTGTGATTCTTCAGGCTACCTAACCAAGTGTTTTGCCATTTGCTTTGCAGGTACATTTTCATGAAATTGAACAATATTAGCACAAGTGCTGCATTTGAGCTGGGAATGAGTCATTCTTTATGTCTGCACAGTACCAAAGTGGGAAATCCTCATTCAGTAGGTGCTAACAAATCATTCCATCCAGAAGGTAACAAGCAACGATATAATATCCAAAATTTCACAGCATTTGCATGGAAAGGAACGTTACAATCCCTGCTTGTCAAACAGCAGTAACTACTCAATCTCTCCCTTAGCAAAGCCAGGCTTCAAAGGAAGATTGAGACTTTTGCATACAACTGCAACCACAAACCAAATCCTGCTTCAAACATTGGTAATTCAGGGCAGGTGTTAGAAAGCTTGCACAAAACGAGCTGATAAAGGCTCCTACACCACAAAAGACAATAGCACGATTTCTATTTTTGTTAGTTAATTTCCTGATACAGGCCAACAGTTAAATTTTGGTAAGACATCAAAACCAGAAGGATGAGGAGCCAAGCATGACACTGTATTTTACTCCGCACTTCCATCATTCCAATCATAAGTCTGTGAACATATTAGAATAGACTGAAATAAACAGTGGTATCTTCAGTCACTCAGGAGCTCTTTCCACCTGACTTTTAGGCTACAGTTTCTTACATGAGCACATTGAGAATAAAATAGTTCCTTATTTACAGCGATCATCACCATGAAATAATTTACTGACTGACCGTACCCACAGCCCGTGCTCAGTAAGCTGCCATTGCTTAACAGCAAGGCCTTTGGTGGCCCACAAGCACTAAGCAAAAAAAACAAGGCCCACTTTTTAAAAAGTTTCCAGTATTTGTTAAAGTATAATGTTTACTTATTACACACACGGCACATTTTCTTCTCATATATTAATCAACAGAAGAGAAATAGCTCAAAAATCAATGAGAACAAAAACACGCTGTTCAATTCCTGCTTATGTGCATAGAGCTGCACACACTGATCACACCAAGAATACACTTATTATACTGATATTTCCTTTCTTCTACAACACTACACTTGCAGCACTACTATTTACAACTGATCTATTTCCTACACCTCTCAGAGCTGTCTAATGGCTCATATTCCTTATTACTCTTTGTACACCGAACAGCATTGTTACAGCTGTCATCTTAGCAGAGCTGTATCCATATATGTTCTTACTTGCATTTAAGCAAGGTCTATTTTAATTGTTACCCCCTTGTCTTCAAAACTTTGCTAGTTTACCAAGAACAAGACGGACATTCCTTTGCTATAGCATTATCCAGATCACAGTAACTTGTCAAGGTTGAAACCACCAAGAGAGACTGACGGATCTAATTTCTAGTTCAGCCTGTAGCTTAAGGAATGCATCTGAAAGTAAAACTTGCTTTTCAGTATTGAATTAAGAACCTTTTCTTTGTTTCCACATCCATAGGTATTTAGCCTGCACGTACACCAACAATTTCCAGAGAGCAGACAAAACTACAGAGCTAACAAACATCTTCTGGAAATCACAGCACCTCAGCATTCCATTACTGCTTTTACAACTCCCTTTAACCTATCGGTTCTTCCTGTCTTTAAATACAACATAATACCAAGCATGCAGAAAATGTACCTATAAAGAAGCACCTGACAGAGGTCCATCCAAAGAGAGGTCACCACTTTTCTGCCTACACTGAGTTCACCTTTCCAACCACACAAAGGCAAAGCAATTGCTGTCATTACACACACAGAACAGCGCTAACCATCCCAAGCTGTGGTTTGGGATAACCACAGCCCAAGTGCCACCAAACTCAGTTGATGAGTCGCAGGCAACAGGGAGAGCAGCACTCTTCTGCTTGCAGCTGGCCAGCAGACACCGCCGTGCAGACTTTGCATCCCTTACTCTTCTTGCCTTCCAGCAGAGAACTATCAAACTCAATTCTGCCAACAGCGGCTGTTTTATTTCCTCAGCTGAAATGAGAAGCTGAACTTGTCGGCACCACGTGGCAGCAACCACATTTGCTTTGCCAAATCACTCTTTTCACTCATGTGATTTGCCATTACTGAGGGTAACTATTTCTTCAAGCTCCAAAAATAGCCAAGTTGAAAATATGAAGAGACTTTTTACAAAGTCGGTATTCTGGAAATCAAGTTATGCCACTTTCAAATTGGTGGTAAGACTTTAAAGCAAGCTTAACATCTGAGAAATGGAAGACAGCAATTAGGATGCACCCAGGAAATGCTCCAGACATCCATGCTTTGCCACCACAAATCCTTAGGTGGAAAGTATCTTCCTCTCTTTTCCTTAAATACACAGAAGCAAAATTAACAGCAAATAATGAATTCCACATAAGCACCAAAACAGCTTACAAAATAAAAAGGCGTGCAAATTAATTACTGCATCAAAAATGACATTTAATTGCAGCTCCCAGTTTTACTACAGCACGTTCACTTCACTGCTAACATCTTCAACAAGTATTAAATTACATGTGTAAAAATCCAACCAACCCTCCTACTGTACACTCGTGTGCATGAAACTCCATCCCATCTCCTGTGAACCTCCTTTACAAGCTGTGCTACTAGTTACTGCTACTAGAGTCTCACAATACTGTTCACAAGCCCTTCAGTTCTTGCTTTCAGCTACAAGCTCCCAGCCATTGCTCCACTGTCAAAACACAAACTACACAGAAAAGCATCCTCCAAAAATTTGTTTTGCTGTCTGTCCAGCGATAAAGAGATCTTCTGCTTTATATTTCCCTTTAGAAAGGGAATTGTAGGAGAGGTTGTCAGATAATAAAGGATACTTCGAGTCTCTATACCAATTTGACGTGTTTATCATCTTTTTCTCTTTCCTCTTTTGCTTTACTCAGGGATGAAATGCATAAACAGGTGAAAACAACTTACATCAGATGAAAGACTGAAAGCAATTCTACAGAAAGCATCAAGGACAGGGAGATAGCTCTCATCTTTCATTCATAAAATCTGCTTTTGAGTAAAGGTACTCAGATGAAGTCATTTTAAACCTCATTTACAGCAGCCCATACAAGTGCTGTAAATATGCTTTAAAAAAAAAAAAAAAAAGTTTTCACTTTCCAGTTAAAGAATTGTACAAATCCATGCAAACCCTCATTGCAAGTACATATAGCATCACTGAGCATTCTCTATAAAGATGCAAAATTAATCAGTTTTGCAACACAGTACAAATACACAAAAGAATTTGCTGCAATACGAATGCATATGTTTCCATACTTTAAAAGATTTCAAAAGCACTGAAATTTGAACTAGATTTCTTTGGTTTTAAGATGAAATACTGATCTCAAATTACCACATCTAAAATTGAGAAGAGATAATAACTGAATAAATTCAGGTAACTGCAGCAAATTTAAGGGAGGAATCAGATGAGAATCATGTATTAAAAGGAGCTCATACCAGGATTCAAGCTAAAAAGTAAAAAATAGACATTTAATACCCAAAAAGAAGGGCTGGCATTTTTATAGACTGAAATAATAGGAGAGCTACACCAATATATGGCCATGATGGCACACCTGACAGGCTGAGGAAACACAGGGCGGAATTCATTTTTTAAATACAGACACCAACTCTTATTTGTATCCTCTTTCATAAATGAAGTTTGCAAATTAATTTTCCATAGGACGCTCTGCCAAGTAGTTCATTTTTAATATCTCTTCAAGTCACAGCGGTGAGGAAGAAAAAAAAAACCCTGATCCGTACAGGGGAAATAAAGGTTACTGTTTTTCAAAGCAGACAGGCTCCACAGTGCCTATAATTAAAAGGACACATCCTGATAACAGGCACAGAAAGAGCTGCAAACGGTATTCTAAAATCAAACGGGGCTAAAGACTTAAAAGATACTGGTCTTTAAATGCAATTACAGACAGGTTTAAGGAAAGCTGGGAGTTAATCTAAACAAGGTATTACATGGGTCAGATGTTTCTTCAAAGGCACACTACATGGAATTTTACAGCTTCTTCACTGGCCCAATTATGTCATCACTTGCTTTTTTCTCCCAGATCTTCCCTTGCAAGGCTCAGAATCACTTGGGATGTATTGATAAAATCTTAAATGATATAAATATGTGCATGCATGTGCGTGCAAGAGAGACATTTCATATGCACACGCTCGCATATATATTTACAGTACATCTCCTTAAATGCTTACATACTTCCAACAATTTTACATAATTGTGTACAATTTTACAACACACTACCCCTTCATCTCCTGTAAAAGAGAGGGAATAATCTAACTAATCAGCACAAAATTCCCAAGAGAGCTCTAGTTAGAGACGTTCACTGGACAGAGATACAAGTGAGGAGCCAGGGAGCAGCAGCAGCAAACCCTGCACTGCCTTCAGGGAGGAACAAGCTCTGAGCTCCAAATGCCACAGTCGAGACAACACAATCCCCTGTCCAGAGGCACTTTGGCAGTAGAAATAGAAGCAAATCTCACAATGTTTTTTAATTTTACAGGCAATTATACAGGGAGAAACATCACTGCCTCTTATCCAAGTCAACTGACCGCTGCTGCCACGCAGAATAATTATTTTTGGTCTCCATTTGATAGCCATATCCTGCTCCATGTAAAGCATCTAAATGATTTTCCAACTGCAGCTAAACAAAAGTAGAGTCTACCTGGAGATGACAGATAGAAACAAAGACACAACGTGCACGGGAGAAGAAAGGATATGATCTTTAGCTGGCCAAATAACAGAGGAAGGAGGTATTTCTGGCTATTGTTACCCAGAGGGATTTAAACAGGCTGGGAAAAACTGCCCATCATGACGAACAGCCAACATATGCTCTTAAAATCAGGGTACAGTCACGTGCTAGATGTGATTTTCCAAAACACTGAATATCAATGAGCTTAAAATTCTTACTTAGCTGGGATCCCCTGAAAGCTTACGGTTTGGGTTTTGTTTTTTTTTTTTCATTGGTTGGTATTAATTAAAAAAAAAAAAAAAAAAACAGGACCAGCAAAGAGAAGGATCAGTGTCCGAGTTTAGAAAGGTCAGAGGAAAGAAAAGCAAATAAAAAGTTCCTGAGAAAATTGACTGCTAACAGCACAATGGTGACACTGTGAGCTGCAATACCTCCATCTGTCTTCTACCACCTTCACGTATGTATTGACTAAAAAATATAATCAAAATGAAGCAGTGTTGGAACTTGTCTTCCAGCACTCCTCAAAGACAAGCTGCTACTCATTAGAACTCTCTGGCATCTCAGGAAGACGTGATGAAAGCCACTAAGACAGTCAACACCTCATGATCAACATAATCAGAGACTGCTGATAGAGTTAGTATTTTCAATATTAAGAACCCAGCCTCTCCCAGAAGCCTGTTTATTAATACTTTTAAAAATAGAGTTTGGCCACTGCTATTTCTTCTGATTTAAGCTACGGCACCAAGAAAATATTTAAACATTACCTCGCCTCCCATCACCATAGCAGTTCTTTCTCACCTTGTATGCATTGGGTTCTTTGTTTTGTCTCCTTCCTCAAGTCTCAGTTGTTTGTTTTTTTCTTCCCTTCAGTGCTCCTTTCTGTCCTCTCCCCCATTTTCAAGGCAGGTTATTTATTTTAAAGTTATCTCCTTCTCCCATTAGCAGTTTCGTCTTAAACAAGGTTTCTGGAAAACCACCACAGCCTTCCTGTCCACTTGTAAGCACTATCACAAGAGGCCCCCGAGAGAGTAAGGAATTTCCAGACATAATTAATATTAAACAATCACACTGCAGATCTGCTGCTAAGATCACTTGATCCTGCAGACTCGAGGGCCTTTCACAACTGACACGGCTCCTTCGCACACACTGTCAAAGAAATGAGAATATTCACAAGCACATACCAGTAGGACCAACCAGCCCTCATTTATCAGAGAAGCAGAGGTGGGGGAAGGTGCACAGTTTGTCACTGACTTCACAGGCTCACCACCCCTCGCAGGCCTGAGCTGCTCCCACAATGCATTAATGCTTCAAAGCAAAACCACCAAGACCAAAATTGCCCCAAGTTCAACTGGAAGAGCCACAACAGCATTGCTGACCTTCCTTTTCTCACCATACTCACTCTCCTACAGCACCTCTTGGCTGTCAAGAGAAGGCACACCACAGCTTCGCAACAAGTTCAACCTGAGCAAAGGCAATACTTGAAAAGAGAAGCTGAGGCAGAATGAAGTCCAGGTTTGGGGAAAAAAAAAAAAACAGAAATCTACCTAAGAATAAATATTAATTATTTCACTATGATAAATAATCTAAACTACAATCACCACTAGCATATCCACGTTCCGCAGTGTTCTTTTGTCTTCCTCTATACAATGGGAATATACACACTGTCACAGATTGTTAAACACAATTTACCCACGCAGTAGTTTCAGAACATAATCAATACAACCCACCCCCTCATGAGAAATACAAGCATTTTCATAGGATACCTGCATACGCAGGGACCTGACAAACACCATTCCTAGTTAGACAAAATCATTGCACCGCTCCATCTCACAGAACAGCTGTAATGAGAGCTGCAAGTTAGCGCACATCGAACTGTGCATCACTGAAATAAAGTTACGGGTGGCCTTACCTCTCATCCTCTCCATCTACGAGGGGCGTCGCCAGGGGCAGCACCTTCAATGGGAAGAGGGAGGCCGAGGCTGGCACGTTACTGCTACTGCCATCAGCGATGGCCGACGCTCCAACGCTGCTCTCCCCGCTGGCAGCTTGAGGTAAACCAACGAGGGAAGGTTCTGTAGGGCGCCTGCCATCTTCCATTTGGCTTACAACTGGCTGGGCTAGTGATTGTGCTGGGAACTGGGTAGAGCTCAGCGGTATCTGCTGCGGCACACTGGGTGCCACCGGCATACCTATACTTGTTGATACCAAAGGAGGCTGACTAACGCTCTGAGCCAGACTCCCATTCTGCACAGCTGAAGCCTGGGCTATGCTCTGTGGCTGTCCCAAACCTATAGAAGCAGAAGGTATGCCAGGGGGCACAGCCGAACCAGCTTGACTCGGTGCAGGAACAGTACTAGCAGAAGGTATGGGGCTAACTGCAGGCAGCTGCTGGCCAGTCATTCCTTGCACCACTGACTCCACCGCTTGTGCCTGCGGCTGTACAGGTAACAAAGTGTTTTGCTGAGCAATAACCATTTGCTGAGGAAGGCCTGAAGCGCTAGCCTGTAATCCCTGCTGCATTATTCCTGTCTGCACAGGCTGCACCACTTGCGAAGATGGAGGAGCAGCGGTTGATGGCATAACTGGAGGTGGAATTTGGTTTGCAGCAGGTGGTGGTTGCACCACAGTGGCCACGTTTGCTTGCTGCCCAACACTCAGCATCTGCCCACTGGTACCCACACCTGGTATCGCTGCCGGGGCGTGTGCAGCAGGCTGAGCTGGGGCAGCGGCTGGGTGCGCCGGGACTGCAGGCTGCATGCTCGGGACCTGGGCAACAGGAACCGGTGGTCCTGCCCCTACTCCTGCAGGACTGGGCTGCATAGCAGGTGCCGGGGGCTGAAGGATCTGCTGATGCTGAATATACTCTGGCACGGCCCCCGTAACAGTGCTTTGGTTCACCGACTTAACGTGACCTGTGGCCATCTGTGTAGGAACCGCTTGCTGCTGCTGCTGCTGCTGTCCGTACTGCAACTGTTGCTGTTGTACAACTGGCAGAGTCTGCACAGGCTGTGCCGGCTGAGAATAAGGTAACTGCTGTTGAGCCATACTTTGAATGGCAGGCTGCTGGTGGCCCAGAGCTGGGGATACACCTAGTAGATTAACCGGGGCTGGCTGAACCCCAGTAACAGTGGTTAGACTGGCCTGCGCAGGAGGTTGGACCCCTGGCTTCTGCTGCGGATAGTTTATCTCTTGAGAATGCAGCTGGACTTGTGCAAGCTGTGATTGGGAAACACTCTGTGGTATACTAGATGCTGGAATTGCTGGAGGAGCAGCGCTGCTAAAATCCATCTGCTGAGGACCCACACCTTGAAAGGCTTGCTGCTGTACCACAGTAGGTGCTCCCATTTCTCCACTTCCCACACTTTCTGTATAGTGACTCAGTGTGCTTACATTGCTGCTAACAGAACTCCCACTGGTGCTCTCCCTTTCAGAAGTCGCTTCAAGCGGGTTTTGTTTTATCGTCTCTACTGCTTTGTTTACTGCTACTCCTTCTGAAGCTGCAACAGTGTTTTCTTTATCATAGAACTCAGTGCATGTCCATCTACCTTTTTTGAAAGGTTCAGAACTAGAATCTAATTTTACAACTCTAAACCTTGAGGTGCCAGATGCGGGCTGCTGCTGGCTGGATCCAGCGGCCACTCCTGCACTCGGATTAGTAACATTGTTAACGACACTAGAGGAAGCACTCGTACCATTGCCAACACCACTCAAGATATTCACATTAACATTGCCACTAGTTCCAGACAAAGCATTTACATTACCAGTACTTGTGATGTTGCTTAAATTCATAGTACCAAGCACGCTGCTTGCCACACTAGAACTACCTCCGCCCATATTATTCAAGGTACTAGTTCCAGTAGCAGAACTTACACCTAGACTGCCAGGAGTACTCGTAGTGCGGATATTAGACACAACAGATGCAGGGGGACCGGTGGATGATGCAGCAGAACCTGGCGCAGCTGATATAACATTGTCAGAGCTTCCAGTTGTCGACAGCTTTCTAAACGATGGGCTGGGTGGTGGTCCTCCAGAAACTGGGGCGCTGCCCACGCCGGGATGCGATGGGTGATGGTGTCCATGATGGTGGTGGTGAAGATGATGGTGGTGGTGGACGTGGTGGGGGTGAACGCTTCCGTTGATCACAACGCTCTGCTGCGGATGATGAGGCAGAGAAGGGTGCTGCTGGGGAAGATGAGGCTGGTTTGGAGAAACGGCCCCAGGAGTCTCTGCCTCTTGGAAGTTATTTAAAGTCTCTTCAGAAGAGCTCCTCTCAGGTTCACCCAAGTCAGTGGCCCTGGATAAAGAAACATCCAAGATTTCTGAAGAAGACAGGTCTTCCGTGTGAGACTCATCCAGGTCATCGTAGCTTTCCGTATCTTCGGCTATGCTGTTATTAGAGCTCATACTGGCAGATATTTGAGCAGGGGTCACGCTGGTAATCTGGAAGCCACTTTTCTTTTTCATCTGAGCTCCGGTCTGCGCGAGAGGCTGCGGCTGGAGCTGAGACTGCGAGAGGAGGTTCAGGCTTTGTGGAGGAGGGGGTGTCGGCTGCGGGCCTGCCGATGAGGATGCTGCGGGAGACGGAGGCGGCGGCTGGACCAGCAGGGGCGGCTGGTAATCCTCGGCGGAGAGGGCAGCGCTCCCAACGCCGGTACCTGGTGCAGTGGGAGCAGTAACGCAGCTGCTGCCGCTGCTACTGCTGCTGCCCCTTCTAGGAAACATTGCCGGGTGCGCCATCTTCCTAGCACTAATGTCTGCGGCTGAGTCAGGCTGGTGCATTGTATCGGGCGTATTTTAAGAGCGATCCCCCGGCATGGAGAGAGACAGACACGCACACAGTTAGCGGGGCGCGGAGCCACGCAGCACCCCGGCACCGCCGCCACCCCCCTCCTCCGAGACAGGGAGGGGGCGAGGAGCTTTCCTCCGCCGCCTCTGAATGTCACACTTCCAATCCTCCGCCATTCACTTTCTTTCTCCCTCTCCCCCCCCCCCCCCGCCGCCGCCGCCGCCCCCCACCCCCTTTTCACTCCCGCCGCCCCTCCTCGCCTCCCCACCCCCCGCCGGCGCCTCTCCGCGGGGTGCGCTGAGGCCGGAGGAAATGCCCGCGTTAGCCCGGGGCCGAACCTCTGCCCTCCCCGAGCCGGCAACCGGCAGAACCGCCCTCCCCGCGCCGGGCCGCCGCCTCAGCGGAGCGAGAGCAGCCGGCGGGCCTCGGGGCAGCGCGGCCGGAGCGGAGCGCGGCGGAGATACGTACGGCACTGGCGCGCGGCGGGGCGGCAGCGGCGGGCTGAGCCGGGCAGGGACATCCCCGTCAGTGGCAGCCATGGAGCCGAATCATTTTGGGTAGGAGAGAGACGGAGCGAGGAGGGAAGAAAAGCGACGGCAGCCCGACGAGAGAGTCCATGAAAAGGAGGAGGGAGGGGGAGCCGGGCGAGCAGCCGCTCTCCTCCCTGTGTCTGGCCGTCTCTGGAGGCGGCTCCGCTCCGCACGCTCTTCCTTCCCCCTCCGCCTCCTCCCCTTTATAACAGGCGGCACCGCTCTTCCTCCGCAACGCCCGGCCTGCCCTCGCCTTCCTTTCTTCTCTCCCTCGGGCTCTCGCGGCTCCCCGGCCGCCGCGGGTCTCTCCCCGCCCGGCCCCGTCTCCTCACGGAGCGCCGAGGAGGAGGAGGGCGCTGCGCGGGGCTGCAGGGGGGAGGGGAAAGCTCGCCAAAGGGGAGGGCAGGCGAGAGACAACGTAAGATGGCGGCGGCCGCGCATGCGCGCCCCGCTGGCAGACATAAAGCCCGTCTGGCTCGGGCTGACGGAAATAGGCTCGGCTCGCGTGGCGGAAATTGCCGAGCGGCGCCGAGCCCCGTGCGGGAGGAGAAGGAGGAGGAAGAAGGGCGGGGGTGTCCCCGCGTGGCGGCGCTCCTGAGTGGGGAGGGGGCGTGAGGTGGGGGGGGGGCGCGCGCCGTGGAAATGGCGGGCGGGAGGGCGCCTCACGCCCCAGGTGCTTCTCTCCTCCGTCCCGCAGCATGACTCTGCCTCACATGACGCGCCCGCCCCCCCTCCGCCGCAGATTTATTCAAGTTATTCATCACCTTCGTCTTCCTCCCCTCCCTCGGTCCAGAATATTCCTGCATCCTCCTCCCTCCCGTGCACGGGGAAGCTGGAGCCGCCTCGCTCGGGGCCGCGCTCCCTTTGTGCCGCCGCGCATCCCCCTGGCGGAGCGTCCCCCGCCCCCCGGAATGGCTGCCGTGGGGACGGCGTCTCGGTGCCCCCGAGGGTGATGGGGTGAGCTTGTGCCGGGTGCAGGCAGCTGGAGGCTGGTGTTCTGGGTGAAATTGCGCCTGTGGCTGTGTAGAATCAATCACAGAATCCTTAAGGTTGGAAAAGACTGCTAAGATCATCCAGTCCAACCATCAGCCCATCCCCACCGTGACCCTCAGTGCCACATCCACACGGTTCTTGAGCACAGCTCCAGGGACAGTGATTCCACCACCTCCCTGGGCAGCCTGTGCCAATGCCTCACCGCTCTGAGAAAAACAAAAACCTGAATTCCTAATCTTCCTAAATTTTTTAAGCAGCGTGTACACAGGAGCTTCTGAAAAGAGCGCGAGAGGGAGTTTCAAAATAAAATGACGCCTTTTGAGGGTATTTTTAAATTGATCAATAAAATTGAGGTGACATCCAACTGATGCGCGCTCTCTGTTTCAGTGATGGTGTCTCAGCAGGGAATAAGCAGCTCCTATTCCATCCCGGAGTCAGGTGATGAAGCTTTACATGGGCCTAGGCTACTTGCATTCTGTCGTGTTGGTGCTGCTTTTGCTCTACCCTGTCCAAAACTCAACCTGACATGGCTGCCGTCAGATTTCTGAACACACTGAATGCTTGTGTATTGGCCTTGAGGTTTCCCTTAGCATCTACATGGCTGTTAGTGTGCTCTAGTGAGTGCCCAGCAGGTAGGTAGGTACCTTGTTGCAACACAAGCACAATGAATTCACACCCCAGTCATTGCTCCACCTCTCTTCAGCAGGACTATCTCCAGGAGCACTTTCAGAGCTTCATAGATTGGGTGTTGTGCTTTCCTACAGAGGGGGAAAGCTCTGTACCTCAGTTGCAGGTGGGAGTTGAAGATATCCTTTAAAAGCATGCAGGTTTAAGCTTACCCCATCTGAGTCAGTCTGTGCTACTGGGGACCACACTTAGGAGTGGAAGGGCTTGGCAGATTATTTTTGTCAGAGTTGGACTCAGTGAGCCTTTTGGGTCACTTCCAACTCAGGATATTCTATGATCTATGATTCTCTTGTTCTCGAGGTGGATGAAGTGTGCATCTGTGCCAGGAGAGGTGCTCATGTTTCCCACCTTCTGGCAGCACATCCTCATCTCCAAATGTAGATTTTCATGAGCTGGTATTGTTTCAGTCACGGCTTTGAAATTGTTTAGGTTTCATGAAGGGCAGAGCTTGACTGACTCGGGCTAATTCTATGACCTGACAGTCAATGGGACAAGTGGGGAAAAAGGCAAGAATTTGGATTTTACTGCAAGTGAATATGTAAATACATTGTGAGCAGTAGTAGGGCTTTAACGGGAGAAGTTGGGAGAGTCCAAACTATGATATCACATAGCTGAGTCAGTAGAGTTCTTGTGGGAGATGTAAATGTGCATTCCTTCAGGCAGAGAGGAGATTTGAGTCTCCCCTGTTCAGTGTGTGGTGCTTAATCACCGAGGTACTAAAAAAGCTGTTTTTCTAGCTCTATTTCATGAAAAGGGTGAGGATTCAAGGTCACACATGGTGGGAGCTTTTTGCTGTCCCTTCCTGAATTTCAGCCTTCCATCTTGGCTATCTCTGTCAAGTAGATTTTTCAGTTCTCAGTCAGAGTGGAAGACATGTAGTTCTGAGAAAATCCCACCTTTTGCAGCCCAATTGCTTTTTTATCTGTGCAGATGTTCAGCTCATGTCTCTAGGTACCTAAAAGGTAGACCTGTAGCCCTTGCTCTCTCCATGCCTCTAGCGTGCTGCCTATTTACAGACAGTAATGCACTCTTTGAAGCACTTGGCATGTAATTAGATAAGATTCTTTCTTTTCTGAGAACAAGGCAATATTATTTTTTTAAAGATGATAATTAGAACAGATTGAACTACCTGAACATGTTGTGAGTTGCATACAGGAAGGCATTTTCATGTAACCCTCACAGATTTCAGCAAAAGTCACAAAGGTGCCCACAGTCTATCTACATGGAAATTGATGCAACACTGAGGACTTACAAGTCTTTGAGATGCTAAGTGTGTGTAAACATTTTTGGGATGAGAGCCTGAGGTTGCAAGCCAACTGCCATTATAAATTCCTGTTCTGTCTGCTTACAACTTTCCCAGAACAATTTCCTTGAGGGATTAAGCCTTCTATGATTAGTCTCAGCTCAAAGATGATATTTTTGAATGTTTGAACAAAGGCCAACTAAAAGCACGTAGTCTAGAAGATGGATAAATCTGTTTTTAACCTTCAAAATCTGTGCAGAAGTTACTCAGATTGAAGTATGAAGTTTGTATGTGCCTAGTAGACATCAGTAAGCTTGCAAAAGCTTATTCAAGTAAGTTACCTGCCATTGTTTTGGGTTACACGCTTCTTAGTACAGCATGTGAAACATCTTTAGATTAGCTCCACGTAGTTATTTTATTCCACAAGAGGAAACAAAGAAAAAGAAAGTGATATTTAGAAAGTGTTAACTAACTTGCATTATACGATCAATGGTCAGTTAACAATCCAAATATCAGTTTAGACTAGACAAAGCACATCTGAAGTAGCCTGATGGAAATATTTTATAAATGCTATTCATAAAAATTAATGTCATGTAAGACATTTTTTTCCTTGCTTATCATTTTTCACCTGGTAGACGCTTACAAGTATACTATTTTTTTGCAAACCTGTTTCAAAATGGATTTCTCAGCTCAAAGATTTATTTTCATATTCATTAGGAATTGTGAAATTAAAAATAAACTGTTGAAATTCATAATTTGTTTGCTATACATTTTGTTCAGTTGTTGTTCGAAGTGGGAAAAGAAGTTTCTAATTTAAAACACCAGATAGTTCAAAATCAGGCAGCAACAGAATTAACCACCTTCAAGCAGAGGGTGTTGGATATTAGTGAAATTACTCTGCAGTTATTCCAAAGAAGTCCACCTGCTGTCTTTTAATAAGCTGTATCAGTCTAATTTTGGAAGCAGAGGTGCTCCATCGCTGGGTGGATCCAGCACCTTGTCTACCATTAGTGAGTGCTGGTGACTACAGGGCAGTCCTGTATTGCCTTCATTAACTCAGCTGGAGACTGAAGACTGCTGGAGGGTTGGAAGTATAGAGGAATCCCCTTGAATTGCATCTCGTACGTACACACTTCCCAAATAAGCAAGCATGGGTGGGACTGATGGAGTCTTTGCTGCCAGACTGGGAAAGTGAGTGTCTGGAAGAACTCTGTTTCAATGTTAAAATCTTGTAATTGAGGTTAGTTCAAGAAAGCAAGATCTTCACAGTGTAGATGCTTACAACTCAGCCTTCCGAATATGCAATATTTCTTCAGGCAGCAAACGACAAGCCTTGTTGCCACCACAGATTCTTCAAGGATACCAGAAGAAGCAGTGTTTTAATATTTCCTTTCTTTGGCTCCTTTACTATGTGACGCAGTTGTGTGTTCTTCCAGCTATGTGCAGTATTTTATATTTTTGTATATAGTTACAAAACCAGCAAACAGGAATAATACTGTGGTTTTTTAACTCAGGATAAAATCAGAATCAGCAAATCAATCAATCTGACAAGCATTTTAAATCAAGTGTAGCTGCTCATAAGTATTTTTTTAAAACTTTAATGTAAAGAAATTTTTATGATATGGATCTGCTGTTACTTTAAACAGAAAGCTTTTCCATGTTCATTAATATTGCTGACTATAGTTGCTCTCCTAAGTTGATTTGCATTGATTGAGGTGTATGCAACTATTTTCTTCCTTCTTAGAGCAGTATTCATAAGAAAACTCACCTTTCTGCTGAAAAAGATGTAGTTCTTTTTCTATGTTTTCTTGGAAAGTTCAGGTCAAATCTTGATTTTTCTTTCTTGTTTTGTTTTCAGCTGGCTGATTAGTTGGTTGATTGGGTTTATTGATTGGTTCCAAAACACCTATTGAGATGTTTTTCTTTATTTTAATTCTTATGAAATAATGTCAAACCTTTTCAAATGGGAGGTTTTCTCACAAGTTTCTATTAAATGATCACAGAAATTGACAATTTTAGCACTTCTTTTTTTTTTTTAATTGATTTCCCTTATGTTGGTCTGTTCCGATGCCAGTATCCTCAAAATCGTATCTTTGTAGATCATCTGGAGAAGTCATTTGTAGACATTCATTATACTTGCACTTGGGGAATGGAGCCAAGCAGGTAGTCCCTTTCTATTTTAATTAAGGATTGCATTCAAATTCAGCTTTTATGAAAGACTTATAGAAGCTTTTCTCATCACTTTAAACTATTCAGACCACATGCATAGCAACACAGTACAGAAACAATGGATAAAAGTAAATCCTCTGCCATTTCGAGTCTGATGCATTACCATCAAACCAACCAAACCAACACCACAGTTTCATCACTGTTACTGTCTTTCTTTCCTTTACTTCTCCATTTTCACCTGTATTTGTAGTCAGCTGATGAAGTTGAATCTTACAGCAGAGCCAAGTTCTGGAAAGTTTCTCTCAGGTACTCCAACCTATAACTGTAATAGGTGCAGTTCCATTGTAGTCTGAGGTCATTTAATTAAATTTTTGTAAAATATAGTTTGTAGATTGTTAACTGTTTGATCTTTGATTAGTCAGCCAAGTGGTATATGTAATTAAACTGAAGATCAAATAGAACAGTGACCAAATAATTGAAAAATTGTCCTGTTGCTAAATAGGCCCTCCCCTTTTTTACCTCTGTAAAATCTGTGAGCAAAGTGGAAGGTCCAACAGGTTTGGTTTGTTGGGCTTTTAGTTTCTTGGTATGTTCTTTTGTTGTTGTTGTTAGCTTTATTTTTCATGAGTTAATCAAAAAGATTTTTTTTTTCACAAGATTGTTTAATACTATTGGAAAGTGGAGCCCTTTTAGGTCTCCGTGACAAAGACTATGCACAATTGCTTTCTTCTTGCAGACCCTAACTGTGATAGAGGAAAGCATTTCAGAAAAAAATGATTAGTTTAAGAACATGCTAATTTCCACTGATTACACTAGAAATTCTGTGATGTGTAAAAGTTCTGCAGTTTCTGGTAAGGTAATAAGGTAATAAGGGTAGATAACAGCAGGACAAGGGGAAATGGTTTTAAATGGTAAAAGTTGAAGGAGGGAAGATTTAGGTTGGATGTCAGGGGGAAGTTCTTTACAGAGAGAGTGGTGAGGTGCTGGAACAGGCTGCCCAGAGAGGTTGTGGATGCCCCATCCCTGGAGGTGTTCAAGGCCAGGTTGGATGGGGCCCTGGGCACCCTGGTCTAGTGTTAAATGTGGAGGTTGGTGGCCCTGCCAGTAGCAGGGAGTTGAAGCTTGGTGATCCTTGAAGTCCCTCCCAATCCAAGCCATTCTATGATTTATGATTCTGTGTGGTCTTCTTGATAAATGATCAGAGGTGAGTGTATCCATTTCAATGAGGCAGAAATCTTAGGATTAGAAGTAAATAAGTAGATTTTTGGATTATTATTTTTTCCCTCAAACACCAGGCTTGTTCATTACAGAATTCTTTACAAAAGCAGAATGTGATGCCAGTTGGTATTTAGCACAGTCACATAATTTTTGCTGTTATAATATAGTAACTGGAGGCAAATAATAATTCCTAGTTGTGAAGGGTACAGAGCAGTTCTTCTTGAACTCATTTAATTGAGACTTGTGTATCTTCATTTCCATCTCCCTTTTTACTGTGTCAACACTATGTCTTCCCACCTAACATATATTCTGGGGAAGCAAATATTTGTTTGTGCAAATCCAAAATTTTCTATTGGACTGTGCTTGAGCAAACTTAAACTTTGTTTTATATATGCATTAATTGTAGGATAACTGGATAGCTTACTGAAAGCAAGCACAGACTGGTCACGAGCACAGCAGAAGTAAACATTATTTTTGTGGGCATAAACTATAAAAATCATATATTTCTGAACTGTTATTTCACTACTGAGGGACATACAGGCTTGTTCACAGTAATTGTAAAAGCAGACTATTTGATTCCTCTGTTTATCTGAGGTCTTTGGTTTGCTTCCCTATTTTATAATTGTTTAGGCATTTTCTCTTGGATTATCCCTGCATTTTAAGTTGCTTTGACACTTTTGCTTCTGCACATATTCACTGACATGCATTGAAAAGCTGAATTAAATGTTCTTGCAATAAAATTTAGTGAGGAATAGACTTGGGATTCCCAATTCAAGCACCAAAAAAACCTTGACTCTACCAATTTCAGTAGGGAAAAAAAAATCCTGATGATTCAAACATTGTAGTCAGAGGCTTAACTTCAGTCAGGTGAATAGTCTCTGACTATTACTTTTTAGTCACCAAACCCCTAAAAACATAAAATATGTAAATATTTGCAGGCTCAGAAAACAAAAAGATGAGGTATTTGCCTAGGTGCGGCCTTTTGTAGCCTTAGGATTATGCTGATCTTCAGTTGGTAACAGCACTGAGTCCTTTTTTAAGGTACTTCATGTACTGCTAACACAGGGATTCTTCACTATTTTTGAAAGATGCTAGTTCTTTGTTTTATATAAGCTTTGTGTATTAGCTTAACAATCAGCCCTGAATATTTCACTGCTTTAGCATCAAGTCACATTACCTCATTGCCAGTTTTACCTATCACTAAGGCATTTCAACTGCTTGAAAATTAACTTTTTTAAATGGAGTATCACACTAAAAAGTATGTTCCTGTTGATTAGAGTATGCTTTATTTCTACTTGTATGTAATATCTCTTCGAGTTCAGCATAGAAGCACTTATGAGAGTTTGAAACCCATCAGCATTACTCGTCACATCTTTCTGCAAGGTGAATTCTTAGATAATAAATGAGAAAAGCAAGAAATGATGTCAAAACAGGCTTCAAACTATGCTGATCAAGAAACCCATCCTACTTTTATGCTGCTGCATCTATCCTTCGTGGGACAAAATACTGCGTTGCCCTTACTGAGGGCATTGTTTCCAGCAGCTATCACTCCCTGCCTGATGTCTCCCAGTGATTCAGTTGTCTCATTCAAACCTTCTGTAAGAAATGAGACAGACATGGACAATCTGCACGTTAAATCTCATTCAGAACACCCAGAGTGCTTCCTTTTGAATTGGCAGGTGTCTTTTCAGCAGCTACTGAGGATCGTCAAAGGGAAATCCTTGGTGAGATGGCTTTTAGCAGCTCTCCATCAGCTTGGGATGCAGTACTTTTTTACTTTGTGAATAGGAAAAAGAGTTAATAGGATATAAATGATATTCACAGACATGAAGCTGAGGCAGTGTGGAAACCAGACAGGTCCAGAATATAACATGGGGACTTAATATTCCCAGGAAAAAAGTTCAATTGCTTAGTTCACACATTTAGTAAACATGAGATTAGATATGATTTTATATTAAATAATAATGTTTGATGACATCTGCAAAGATGCTGTTGCTAGTATACCTATAAATTGTAATAATTTAAGGACACAGTGGTACTAGATGTCCAGAGAAATGCAGCAAAAGACATGTTGGAGAATGCTGGAGTTTTCTGGGGATAATCTGTGTTTGTGTTGCATGTGGCTGCAGGTCGAAGCATTCAACCACATGATAATAATCTCTGGCTGTTGAAAGAATAGGGGAGATCTGTCGAAGCAGGAAAATATTTCAGACCCAGATTCAGCTGCCCCACATCCCCAGTGAAGTACCTGATTGAGCAGTGTTGCTGTAAAAATTGTGGTAAGGGACAGGAATCTTCACCTGCAACTTCTAATCTTCTAGAGCTGCTCATTTCTCTCCATCAGCTGCTAGGAGAGCCCAGGGTAATTAGGTGTTTAGTGTATGTATCTAAGCAGGGACCTAGAGTAAGGTGGGAGGTATTTAAACTGAACATCAGAACAAAGAGTTTTCAAAATACATGAGACACTCACAGTGAAAACAGCCTGTATGAAAGTGATAGAAAATCAACTATGGAGGCACCCAAAATCAGCCAATAAAATGTTCCTGTAGGGAACAATCCTGTGCTGAGAGATCTTGTATAATCTGTAAAATTATTTCTATTATTAATAAATACAATGATCTTATTTGGAAAAGAACAATAATCTGTAATTAAAGGTGCTTGCCTGATACCAGGATTACAGGTGATTATCCAGTGCAGGAAATACTGTGGTTTTATTCCCCAGCGTAGTGCTGGGAAATGAAATCACATTCTTTATACACAGTAATATATATGTATAGATATATGCACTTTATATACATAAAAAGGTGTTTTTAATGTTGCACAAAACATAAAGATACCTACTTTTTATTTCCTAACTGCAACTTGGTGGTGCTTTCAGCACCTGCTAATTGACACTTCTGAATCCTTGTGCTGTCAGATGTCATAAACATCTTCTCTGAGTCAGGATCAGACTCTCCTGGACACCTGAGAGCTCCTTCCTCTGTTTTTTTGTCCTCATTCACGCTAAACTCATTGCCATCCGCATAAACATGACCTCCCAAAGCAAACACTGGCAGGTAGATGAACACAGATTTGTGGGCTGGGCTCTGGCTTCAGTGGCATTGCCTGTTCTTCTCTGCTATTCATCCTCTGTGTTTGAATATGGTGCTGCTTCGTGTTGATTTAAGAACTGTAGAAGACCAAATCTGAATTGCTCGGCTTGTATCTACTATCCTAACATAAATTTTACCTGTCATTTACATTATTTGCTGTGTTCCCAAGCACACTGAAATGCGTTCATTGCTGTGCTGTTAGTTCCTTCTTTTTCTCATTTGTCTTCTATCCTACTTTTCACTTCTCTTTTTCTTTTACTCTTTCTCTTTTTTGAGGCTTGGATTATTTTCTTTCTTTGTAAAACTTCCCCCCAGTTTAGATCAGCTGTATCTTGTGTACCCGTAGCTGCCACCACTTTCAGAGTACTGCTTTCAGACTTCCAGTCAGACCAGCTTCTTCTCAGAGAGGGTCACAGAAAGGTTATGGTGCCTCTCTGCTTCTCAGCTAATCCTCTGAGGCCTAGAAACAGGTTTTTCGAGCAGAATAAATAACTCTGCTGAGCCATTACACTCATTACAAAGTGTTAAATAGCTGATTTCAGTGTTTTTGTAGACAATGATGAGTGAATACTGCATTTTGTTTCTTTTTTTAGCCTGCTTTCCTAAGAAAACAAAGCTTACACAACTGTTCTGCCTGGCTGTCCATCTGCTTGTCTGTCAGCTTCTCTTTAATAACTTTGAACCTGTTGGCTGATTTCAGCCTGGGATAGAGAGAGATCATAAAGGTATGCTCACCCTAAAGTTCATGCACTTTTACAGTTTGGCAGTGGACAAAGTCCTAACACCCTGCTTTTGTGGGGAACGGGCATCCCTGCGGCCATTCTGGGCAGCAGCAGCCATGGTCTCACAGTCGGTGCTGGTGGCTCTGGCCAGCCACCACACATCCCTTCCCTAAGAATAGGGAGCTTCAAGAGGGGAATTCTCCTGCAGAAGGGAAAAACACCGACAAACTGGGAAGGAAGGAGACCTACTCAGTATGGGGTACAAAGCTGTGTAGGCAGTTGAGCTTCGTTATTGCTGCTGTTTGTGAAATGTACGTATTTGTGACAAAGAAAAAAAAGCTTGCTAAAAGGGTTTTTTTTTTAATAGGAGTCTTTCTTTTCTTGGAAAGAGTGTGTGCGTGTAATAGACTCACAGTGTGTGTATGTATTCATTTTTCAGCTGAACGGCTCAGTCTGGGATCTGGGTCACTAGGTGCCTCTGAAATACAAACATGAGATGTTAATAATATTGCAGGAGGAATGTTAGACTCTGTCCTTTGGTATCCAAGAGAAGTTGCCTACTGCTTGCAATTTTCAGAGTCCTCCTGGGCATTTAAGTTTCCATCTCCTCTAACTCTTAATCTTCTGCTCAGCATTGAAACAATTTTCAGCTGTTTATTCTTGCAGCAGGCTAGTATCCAGATATCCAGTGTCCAGATACTCAATATTTGTCCTCTGTCTTCCTTTGTGCTGTGGAAGATGAGACTTTGCAGCTGCTGGTTAACAGATTTCATAGTCTAAGATTTTAACATCTTTGTGCTTTAGCTCTGGAGGTCATGGTCTGAATTCTCAGTCATGGCCACAAATAGCAAATACGATAAATCATCTGATTCATATGTTAAGCAATAAAGGTTCACATAATTGCAGTGTCTGAAACACCAGTTGTGGTAGCAACTAATACAAATGAACCAGGGAACAAAATATGAACAGCTAAATGTGGCTCATGCATCTGGCATCCAGGGCTGAGAGTTGCTATATTATATCTGAAGTGGGTTGCTAGTGGGAGTGAATTCTAAATAAGGTGCCATCAGCCAAACAAGTCATTCTGTCAGCAACAGCTTTAATGAGGCCTATTTCCTGGGGATTTGCACTTCATACTTGGGTTCTCCGTTGTCTAATATGGAACCAACCTTGAGCCAAGCTTTTCTTGTGGATGGGGCACACCTCACCTATTTCCTGGAGAGTTTCTCTGCCAGTGTACTAAGTTGAATAGTCCCAGAGAACCTTGCTGGCCACTGAAGTTCAATCATCTGTGCTATAAAGATATCCAAATGATTCTTGGCACTGTTCTGGCCTCTGTTCATCAGCAATCTCCCAAATGATTCCTGAACACAGCTTAGGAAGAAGCGTAGGTCAAAGCCACTTCCAACAGGCAGTCGGTATTTGGGGACTTGTCTGGAGAGCAAGAGCTTTTATAAGTATCTGGCATGGGCTGTTCATTGCCAGCTGACTTTAGTGCCAGAGCATGGTCTTGGGAAAGTTTGAAGTAGGAATGTTAAGGTCAGGCTTAAGGTGTGTTGCCATTTCTCATGTCACCTAGCCTTTTGAATTACATCAATTGAACTGAAGCTTAAGCAGAAAGAAGGTCACTAAGAACTAACACGTGCTTTCAAACATATATGTTGTAAGCAAACAATCCCTACGACTGTGGGTACGTGTATGTGTGTGAGCTGTTACTACTAAATCAGATTGGGGACCCTTAGAAATGCAGTAATCTGAAGCCAAGCACCAAAAGTAGAAGACACTTGAATGTTGGCATAATTTCTTGTCTGGTACACCTGTCTCAGGCTCAAGTGAATGCATATGTTGTTATATGCAGAATGGTGAACACAGAGTTAGGGCAGGAATGTTGCAACGTCTGAAAGAGCTGCACCAGGACAGTAGCAGCCTGCTGCACAGTCCAAAGCATGTACTGTTGCTGCTGTCCATTTCCAGCCTGAAGTACCCTCCTGCTTTTCGAAAAGAAAACCTTGCAAAGAAAAACCTTGTCCTGCTTCAACCTCGTGCAGCAAATCTTCCCAAGTCTGCAGGCAGCTGAAGCAAAGGTTTCAAGCATCAGGAGAATAGTTTGTACTTTCTGTAGCATGAAAACATGAATCCTCAAAAGGAGGATTTAAAAGGTCAGCCATGTTAGATGGTTCATATCTGGGCTCTTCAGCAGATACAGCTTACGCTCATGGTCTGAACCCGATTCTCACGCTTCCCTTGATACACCCTCCCTCCTTTCATCTGCTTCCCCCAATGCCTGCTGGGGCTGGTTTATTTTATCATGCCCAAAGAGAAAGAAAGAACACATCAACATTGTGATTTTCAACTGCATTCCGAATGCAGTTGAAAAAGGAAAGATTCCTCATGAATTTCCATGACCAGTCATGAAAATGCAGATTCCTCATGACTGCAATGGTAATTCTATTTATTTGTTGTTGTTGTTTTTTTTTAAGAAACCTCCGTCAGGAAACAACATCAGATCAAAGTGACAGCATTAAATATAGGATGGTGCAGCTAGTAAGGGTACAAGACATTACGGACTGCTGAGATTAAAGACAAATTTTCCATTGCAAGGACAGGGTAAAATCAAGGCCTTGAAACTACAGAAAAACCTAAACATCATAGTAGTCCAACTTCTAGAAATATCTCATTGACTGAATGTTAATGCATCTGTGGGATTTTCAGGAGTGATCTTTGAGGGCAGCAGAAAATGGAATGGAGTTGAATCTGGAAGGATGCAAGAAAATTATGTCTTTCTCTGTTAGAATCAAAGCCAAGAAGAATTTGGACACATTCCATTACTTAGGACTGACTCAGCCTCTTTTTTGAATTTAGCGTAGTGTCAATTGCAGAGATGCCAACAATGCTAACCATCAGAATGCTGGGAGAAAAAAGCACAGGTGCTCTCCTGCTCCAGCTATTTATAGGGAAGGCTTGCAATCATGTGTGATACAAATGCCCTGGTTGAGTTTTTACATTCCAGAGCCCCAAACACATCTCTTCAGCTAAAAAACACAGCTTAGCAATTATAATAGTCTATGAGTTGCAGCTGTTTAACAGAGCTGGAAAAGAAAAAAATAGGTAGGGTACTAAATTTAGCTGCAGGAGAATGGGAAAGCAAAAGTAAATTTAGGAGTCTTTGTAGAAAGTATACAAGTTTGTGAGAAAAATTTTAAGGCATTGGAGAATTTGCACAGTATATTGGAGTATAATAGTATTTTATCAGAAGCTTTACATCCAGTCTTTCTCATGTTTAGGATGTAGAAAATGCTCCTAGATACAGACTGGAATTTGGATCAGCACATCTTTCACTTTCTGGTTTCTTCTTGTTGTTTGAGGACATTTCAGGTAAACCAAATATTTTTTTTCTAGAGTAGTTGGTGTTACTGTTGGCTTTTGAAATTTCTCATAATTTGTTAGATCTTCAGGCAAAAGTTTGCAATGAATGCAAGAAACATCTGGGTTTAAATCAGAAGCATTTGCAATCTACTGGAAAAATAATTTAGACCTTTGCATAATTATATGAACGTGTTGCTTCTCTCTTCAACACGACTGCTATTGCCTCAGTTGCCATAATTGTTATTACAGTGTATTTTTAACTGCTTCTTCAAGTAAGGCAAAGCAGATTGCAAAGTCAGCAAGAAATAAAATGTTTTCAGTTTCTTACCTCTTTCAGGACTCTTCCAGGAGTTTTGCTAAAACTGATGTGCAACACTTTGACCTACTTTGGCAAAGATCATAGAGTCTTAGAGGACTTAAAGTCTGTTCTGTTGATATTTCTTTGGATATTTTTTGAGGCAGTAACTTCTTAGAAAGCCACATAATCAGTTGTTGAATTCCTGATGGACAAAAAAGTGTGTATTTAGCAAAAAAAAAACCCAAACCCTCAGGCTCCATTCTTGCTGTGTGAGGGCTTTTGTTTGTTCAGATGCACCAGACTCTGTGCAGGCTACCTGCTCACCTGAGTAGTTAGTAGAAAAGACAGCAGAACCAAAAATTGGAGGCAGCAACTCCCAGAATATTCACAGTTCTGTGGGAACACTTGGCATCTTAGAGCCTCTGCCTGCACTCATCTGAACAAGTCACATCCCAGCAGTACTATGTCCTGCCTTGTGCAGACAGACACTTGAATAGCTTCATAAAGCTATTAAAGTGGTTATGGCAATATACAAGTTTTGGTGGCAACTACAGACTGCATTCAGTCCTGTGCCTCCTGCTTCTGGTGTGCCCAATAAATAGGATTGTTGGGAAATGATGATTCCCACTGATGATTTTCTGTAGAGCACAAGTGTCCCTGCCAGTGGGGTGCCCAACACCACTGCCCTAGCACTGGATATAAATAAAGTGCTGTTACCATTTTACTCCCTTTGTTTAGCGATGTGGCAGAATGTGAAAGCCTTGCATCTCGTATGTTACTTTTTTAACCTACTTTCCGAAGGTCTTGAAATTTGGATAGTTGTTTTCTATCAATGCATATTTTTTCCACTTTTTCCTCCAATTTCTGAGCTATATGCAATTTCTACAATTTTTGTCAAAAACATAGAGATCGCAATCATATTTAGTTTGTACAAGCCTAGTACAAACAAAGGAAAGGGATTACAGTGCAACATTCTGTTCTGATACGGCGTGAGGATGGAGACAAGAGTTGAAGACAGAGAGAAAAGGCAAAGATATTGCATGAAAACCCTATAGTCAAAGCTCTCTGGAGTTTCACAGCTGGAAGACACACAGCTGCAGAGGACCAGGCTTTCCTAGCCCTGCTGCAGACTGACTGCAGCCCTGCACAGCAGCAGCTGCAGAAGCTGACTGTACAGCCATTGCTGATACAATAGCACATGTTACGATGGCTTTGTAATATTGACGTAAAGAGGGTGGGGAGGTGGCAAGCCAAGCTCCACACCTACCATAACATCATACACAGTGTCTACGGAAAGCCAGCACTAGTCTCCTACAAATCCAAAAGGCTTTCAAAACACTGTGTGTAATTCTTTCTATGATAAGCAGAGCGTACATTGCTGTGACACTCAGAAATTCTCTGAGCAAGTCATGTCATCAGTGAAGGGCAATCTAGGGCGAGTTTAATTTCTGGATCAGGAACATTAGCCTGGCTCTAACATCCTCCATTCAGAACACTACTAAAGCATGCTTTATTCTCACAAAAAAAACCATAGGTTTCCTTCACTTGCTTAGTAGAAGAAAGGAACCCGTGAACTCTGGGATTGTGAAACCCTGACACAATCAGGTTCAATGGCAATCTTGGAATATTGGAGTGCCAAAAAAAAGCACCTCCAGAACCGACTTCTCACTGCTTTGGGCTTATTCTCCCAAATGGGCTTATTCTCCCAGTGCTCAATGATGCTTCAGAGGAGATTTAAGTGATGGCATGGGCAGAGATGGCTATCAAACATCCTTTAACTTTCAATGTGTTTTTTTGTTTGTTTGTTTGCTTGTTTTGATTTTATGCATTGCTTCCATGGCAGTATTTTCAGTCCACAAGTTCAAACCTCTGCTTTGCTATAGTGAAACTAGCTGCTTTCATTTGGCAAGTGTCCAGAGTGTCCAGAATGGATTCGAGTGATTCTGACAGGGTGTGACACACGTTGTTTTCTCTGGTGGAACCAAGCCAAACAAAGAGGCATTCGCAGACCGATCCTGTGGGTACCTTCAGCCATCGAGGAGTTTGGCAATCCCAAGAGCCTGAGCACATCTCTTCTTGGAAAGGTCAGTTTAAGTGCCAGAGTCTTTTGCCTGGCTGATGTAGTGTGTTTCCAATGAGGGCCAAGCAGTAAAACAGCATCCCACAGCTCTGAGAAATAAATATTGTCACACTGTATGTGCAGCGTGATTATGATGAGTGCTTGAAATATACAGACCAAGAAATACATGATTCTGAAAAAAAATACTAATATTGGTTTCTTGGAAATGCTGAAACAGCACAAGATAAACTTCTCAAATGAAAGCCTACCTCCACTGAAATCAGCAGGAGTTTTGTTTGTGACTTCAAATAAAATGATGATTCTGCCATAAACTGGGTTATAGCTTTCACTAGGTAGGGACTACAAAATGAAGCCATTTCCCTGTACACCAGATAGATATTTGCCAACTGCATTTGGGTTGGGATTAGAAAAGAATAAAATTTGCTCTGTTCTTTCCTTTCAGTCCTTTAATTAATTTGTACTTAGCTACCCTGCCTTCTTTTGCTGCAAAGAGCAGACATTAAATCGGGATTGTATGTGTTGACAGTCCCGGCTTGAGCCTTCTTGCGGATTGGCTGAGATTTAACAATACATTTCTTCCCATGGTAGTTTCTGTCACATATTTTTTAAACAAGTGCTATTCTGTCAGCTCTAGAGAGCATGAAGAAAAGATGTACTATAAAGCAGCAAACAAAAGGCAATTTCAGGTTTAGCATTTGCAAGATTGTATTGGCAACTCTCCTTCTCTATAATCTCTTTATGAAATGTATAGTTTGTTTACTGTGCTATTCAGTGAAATAAAGGAAATTAAGGAATACTTCATCAAGAAGAATGACTCAATTTACCTTTGACCACAGAAGAGCAAGCTCTACTGACATTTTATGGAGTCACTGCCAACAGAGTTGGACTTTGGCTATGACCTAGCGGAAATGGGCACCTGAAAACGAGCCCAATTGGGCACCTACTCTGCACCACGCTCGCTGGGAAGCCTCCAGCACCATCTGGAAGTGCGTTGAGCTGCATGGTGTGTCACAGGGCAAATATTTGAATGGTACCATCACCGTGGTGCTTCACAGTTAGAAGTAATCTGATACAGTAGCCTATTTTTCCACGAGAAGAATAGCCTTGTAGTGCAGTTGCTATTGGCTCCATTGCTCTGAGCTTGTTCCCTTTGAAATCAAAGATGAAATTTGTACTGTCTTGAACAGGAGCAGTATGGGGCCAAGCTAAAGCACCACATATTGCTTTGAAAGTTAAGGAAGCGTTAAGGACAGAATAATAACTTTCATTAAGTATGACAAAATTCAGTGCAATTTGCACTGTCCAGCTATTCAGCTTGTTGTACATACAGATTATCAGAATCTGGTTATCACATTTAGTAATCCCAGCCTGGCACCGACTGAAAAAGTGCTTTACAAAACATACACCCCAGGGCAGGAGACTCCATAAAGTCAATGTTTTTATTGCTTTCCTTACTGATATAACAACCCTCTTGTCGTGTAGCTTTTCTCTTCTTTATTCTTTTTTTTTTTTTTTTTTTTTAAGAGGGTGGAAACCAGAGATGATACAAGATGATAACTTAATGCAGTGATTGCTGGTTGTCCATGGAAAAGCATAAACTTGAGCCAGGATTTGGAATAAAGCCAAGACAACTGCTGAGAAGACAGATCCTTGGTATCACGTGCTGTAGGTCGTCATGGGACCCATCGCAAAGCCCAGCTGTGCAATAAGCTCTGTCTCTGCAGGCACCAATGTCTCCCCATGTAGGCAACGTGGTACTAGGCACCAGGAATCAGTACCCACAGCTCTTCATGTGGAGAAAGGTTCTTACAATTAAAAACTGTAGATGTAATAGGAGCTTAAGAAAAAATTTTTTAAAAGATGGGGAAGAGGAGGAAGAAAATGTCCTAAACGAAGAATCTGGATTCCTGCTATCACAAAGACTTAACAGAGGCAAAACAAAACCAAAAAGAGATAATGTGGAGAGGGTTGGATAAAGTCGTACTCTAAAAGGGTTTTCTGTTGTGGTGGTGAGGCTGCAACTCTTGACACTGCTCTGATTGCTGATGGCATCAGCACTTAACTTGGGATGGTGGGCACGCAGGGAGGAAAAGAACAGGATGGAAAAGTTTGCCTTACTGTAGCTTGCAGGAGTGCCCCAGGCCCCCACATTCCTGCACTGGAGTCCCAGTAAAGACCATTGCTTTCTGAAGAAATTTCCAAAGACATGTTTCCAGAAGAAAAGGGCTAACAGGGAGAAGGGCAAGCAGCTCTCAGTGCTGACTGGAGAGCAAGGGGTATATTGCAGAGTGTGGATGAACAGTCCCAAATATGTTGACTTCCAAAGTTGGACTGTTCTTTGGACAGTAAGGTCAGCACTTGCAAGTCTTGCAAGTATTGCAAGCCGTGGTAGCAGAAGACCTAGTTAAATGATGAGAAAAGCTTGGTGGGACTGATCAGAGAAAGGAACGTATTTCTAAAACACACTGGACAAAGCCTGACTAGCAAATTCCCTGCTTGGCTGACTGCAAGGGAGGATGTGCAACGCCTGCACCTGGACTCTACTTTCAGAGGTCACATGCTGAAACAGTGTTTTGAGAGGGTTTCCACAAGCTGAAGAGCCATACTTTATTTCTCTGATGATATTAGTATTTGTACCCAACCGCCATAAACTGCATAGTATGTACTTTATCCAGAGTTCATCGTAGCAGTGAGTCCATGCAAGTCAATTATGTTTTTGTGTGCTGGGAGCCTGCTTACTGCAAGATGTATTAAGTTACAATTAATGTAATGAAATGTTGTAACATATGAGCCAGGACTGAGAAGGCACTTGGAGGAAGGCAGCCCATCAGCAGGAAGATTCAGGCTGCCAGCAGGCATGGTGGCACTGGATCTTGATGCTCACCTAAACTCACTGATAAATTAGCTTGTTATTGCCTCTTCAGGCACAGCAGACAGCTCTTATTGGGTATGTCTCTTAGCTGAATTAGGTTGGTACGTTGCCAGCCCTGGTCACAGAACTTTATCTAAGACATCTCGTGCTGTCAGCTCTAAGGAAAAATGCTTCGTAAGTGGGTCATCTTTATTATCCAATGTATTTCAGTAGAGGAGTTATCATTTAAACACTGCACTCCGTAAAGATAACTGAACAACCATGACTATAACATTGGCGTAAATATAAAAACATGTATTTTCTTGCTGAATATTATAAAATATGAGAATGAGTGTACTCAGGATTTATTTTCTATACCAGAACAAAAATAGCTTGAATAGTACTACTCAAATTTTTTCATGCTTTATTTTTTTTTTTAAAAAAAAAAAGGAAAAAAGAACCCATCACCAACTATCTCTTATTTATGGTCTTTCCAGCATTGTCTATTATCTGACCATTCAGCACAACTTGTCTCTAGAAACTCAGTTTAAAGAGGCATTAATGAGGAGGTGGAAAATCTTTTTGCACCTCAGTCTAGAGAAGTTCACAGCCATTGTGTCCATGTCCAAGGAAACTTCAGGATTCTGGCTGAGGGCTCTGCCATAGAGGTTCGTGGAAGCAAGATGATAGTGAATGCTGAAGGGTGGCTCTGAAGGCTTGGGGTTTAGGAGCAGAGGTGTTAGGTGTTCTGCTTTACCCAGCATTAAATGCGGGTGCTGATCTGGCATCAAGGACTCAAACCTCAGGCACTCCTTTCCTGTGCTTTCCTTCTTCACTGTGTTATTCAGAATGTACCTCCGTGAGATACACCATTTCACATACGGTCAGAAACAGAAAAACTGTCTTCTCAAGGCCATTAATTATAGCAGAACCAGAACATTCATGATCTTGCTGGGCATCTTCCTTTAAGCTAGAAGGATTTACTTGAATTATATCTCTTCTCATTCAGTTCTCAGTTTGAGGAAACAAACAGCTTTGTTGTATCCTAACTACAGGCCAGATGTTAATTCATGATGTCTATCAGAGTATTCTCCATTTGTATTAGTATAAACCCAGAATTACTCAGATAAGATGGAGCAAATCACAGTAGATTCAGTGTGCATGGTTTTAAGCAGTTCCTGCCTCCATCCCAGTGTTTTGCCCTTCCAAGCACCATTCTGCAGGAGGCTGGCATCTGCCTTTTCAGCTGGGGTCCAGCCTGCCGCTCACTGCAGTTGCTGGGAAGTTTTTCATGGCTTCAGGATGCGCTGGAGCTGGCTCACTGTCTTTTCTTTCAAAGCTGCAAACTGGTTTAGCTAGCACAACCAGCACTTTGCAGACAACTCAGCAATTACGGGATCATATAACTACAGTAAGAGGCTGAGCTGCAAATTACTGTAATTATGAATATTTCTGTTGCAAGGCAAATTTACAGCCAGATATGTCATGTCAAAATTATTTCATTTTGTGGGTAATTCTAATTTTGCAATACATTTCTAGAACTTCATTTTCCTGTTAAACAGCATTTTAATTTGAAGAGTCTATTACAGCGGTTATAGTGGATTATTGGAAGAATTTAGAGGCAGATTGTGAAATGCAAACATTCTCCATCACAGGCTAAATCCATCCCAGACAGCCCAGCCCAGGTGGGAATAGCAATTAATGTCACTATGAGGGTGCTGGACAGTGTTTCAGTAGAGGCACAGTTTCCTGATGTGGTACAGCTTTTTACACACATCTCCCTGAATCCAAAACCTCAGAATGAGAGGTAACAGCCTTAAGTTGAACTAGAAAAGATTCAGGTTGGATATTAGGAAAAATTTTTTTCTCAGAAAGACTGGTAATGAATTGGAACAGACTGCCCAGAGAGGTGGTGATGGGTTGATTCTTGAACATCCCTGGAGGTGTTCAAGAAACGAGGAATGAGATGTAGCACTGAGGGATGTGATTAACAGGCACGGTGGTGATGGGTTGATAGTTGGACTAGGTGATCTTAGTGATTTTTTCCAACCTTAATGATCTATGATTCTCAGATTCCAGCTCTCTCCGGAGCTCACCTAAGCATTGCTGTCAACGATGAGCAGCACCACAGGGGACACGGCACCCATGGCATAGAGGACTGCATGGCCTTTCCCTGCCCCATCCATGATTGACATGAGGCAAATGCAGGGATTTAACCAGGCTCTCCCTCCTGCACCGGCTGCCAATGGAAAGAGTTGTGACTCGAGGCTGACCGGGTCTCCACTAAAAGAAGGAATGACCTTGTCACCTTTATCCTCATATCTAGTTACACGACACGGGAGGAAGCCAAAAAACGCCCCTCTCTTTGCCTGTTTGCTCATTAGCAGTTCATGGGACGGGCTTGACCCTTGGTTCCCCTGCAGCCGCCCCTGCTGGGATCGGAGGCACGCATGGCATGCAGGGCCAAGCCCTGGGGCACACTCCAGGTGCAGCGGATGACTGGGGTGCTTTTCTCAGCGAAGAGCTGCAGCAGTGGTTCACGAGATGTGAATGAGAGGTGCTGGGACTGCTCGGTCCTCAAGATGGTGGTTCAGGACATTCTGCCCCTCATCACCGAGCTTTGGCCCCAGTGGATCACAGCTGTTCCCTGCAGTTTGTGCGGTGTTCACAGATTATTTTCACATACCTCACGGGGGTCAGTGCCTCCCCAGGCTAACTGAGATGAAGAAGCCTCTGTGATACAGGCTTTCATCTGCAACTGCTAGGCAACAGTCGTTGCATTCCCAAACACTATGAAGTCTGAGAAGTTTCACCTCACAGCAGAGCTGGAGGTGGCCTTTGCTGGATCCCTCTTGGCTGCGCGGACACTGCTTTGTTCCAGCAGTAAAATCTGGAGAGCCTCTCCAAGAATGAGCCCTGAATGGAAAGCTCTACTAAGTTCCATAGTGACTGGGGAGAAATGATTTTTCAGACGCTAGAAGGGTTTAATGAAGAGAAGATAGTAAAATGGTATATGAAAATATTGACGCATCTTAACTCCTGCATTACGTCATAGTCAGACACGTAGCAGCAGAATTGCATACAGTCTGGCCTCGGCGTGCAAAGAGGATAATTCCCATCAGCTTGATGCTGAGACCTTACAGTCCCCTTCATGAGGTATCAATTATTCCATGCGCTCCAAAAGTCAGCAAATCCTTGTGGCAAACAGGAAGACTGCTAAACAAGCTGCTGAAGGACTAGTGATGCCTTTCCAGCTCCAGCCTCAGCAAAGGATGTTCCTCACCTCATCACTGCTTCGCTTCCCCAGGTCCTTGTGCAACAAAGCTGATTTAGGTGACACCTAACCCAGGCCACCACTTACTGTCCCCTGTTTGTACCAGTGTGATCATTCATGGGATCAAGCAGTAAATCGTGGAATCCTAAAACCATAGACTGTCATGAGCTGAAAGGGAACCACATCTCCCTGGCTGCAGGATGCTGTCAGTGTTTTCAACCAGGAGCTGGGCTAGGAGGAAATGTGCTGGCTGTCCCAGCATTTCCTCCTGATGCTCACCTGAGAAGCAGCAGCTTCTCAAAGAGGCCTTTCCAACTGCCAAGCAGGTCCACCCAAACCAGCTAACAGGGCACAGCACCTGCACAACTGCTGTATTTCTTCCTTATATGTGCCAAACTAGATTAAACTCCTCGTTAAATTAGCTGGTGATCTTTCACAATTAAACTCATAATTAATGTAAATAGCCAATTTAATATATACCCAAGAGGAGATGTATTTAAATGCACACTTTCTGGTCATTTATATTGTATTGCATTACATTAGTCTGGGAGATCCATCTGTTGTTAAGCTTGCCCAAGACTTCTCATTAAATAAAATTGTGACAGTGGTTACAATGCAGATTTTTTTCATGTTGATTATCTGCCTCAAGCAAAATAGCCAGCTATTTTAATTACCAGCAAGAGTAAAAATAGAAAAAAAATTACAGATGATCTCTTGTGAAATAAATGTTCCCTGTATTCCTTTGAAAATATGACAGGGAAAACCTACGTATTTTTCAAATTTCAAATGTGACATTGATCTCCTTGCTTTTGTCTCAGATCTCACAGTTGTGCTGGACTGCTCGGACTGGGAGATAGGTATAATGATAGCTATTTTAGTTGTACAAAAATTACTCGTCTCAGGATCTATCTACAGCATATTTTTTGTTTGCAGTGAAGGAGTGCTCCAGGAATACATCTCCCTGTCACCCCTGTTGACTATATTATGGTTCACACCATGAAATGGTCTCAGAGCCATCAGCTGAATACTTTGCTGATGAAATTAAACCAAAAGATGTTCCCTGGAGACATATCTGATGTGACAATGGGATGAGACTGGAGTGAGACCAAAGCAGCCCACACGAATAAACATCAAACTTTCAGCACAGTTCCTCCCTTTTGCAGTTTGCTCCTATCTCACAGCACTGCATGCTAAAGTTTCTGTGGTTTAAGTCAGTGCTAATTATCATAAAATCATAGAATGGTTTGGGTTGGAAGGGATCTTTAAGATCATCTAGTTCCAACCCCCTGCTATAGGCAGGAACACCTCCCTCTACACCAGGTGCTGAAAGCCCCATCCAGCCTAGCCTTGAATGCTTCCAGGGAGGGGGCATCCACAACCTCTCTCAGTAACCTGTTCCAGCTTCTCACCACCCTCACAGTAATGACCTTCTTCCTAATATCTAATCTAAATCTACCCTCTTCCAGTTTAAAACCACTTTCCCTCATCCTGTCGCTACTTGCCCTTATAAAAAGTTCCTCCCCAGCTTTCCTCTAGGCACACTTCAGTACTGGAAGGCTGCTGTAGGGTCTCCTCGGAGCCTTCTCCATTTTGACAAGCCACAGCTCACCCAGCCTGTCTTCATCGTAGAGGTGCTCCAGCTCTCTGATCATCTTCATGGCCCTCCTCTGGACCTGCTCCAGCAGCTCCACATCTTTCTTGTGTTTAAGGCTCCAGAACTGGATGCAGGTGGGGTCTCACAGGAGCTGAGTAGAGGGGCAGTTCACATGCAAAGTTCACATGTCTGAACGTACCCTGGCTAGGTAACTTAGAACACTCAATTCTTGGCTGTTTAGGTTAGAGAAAATGACTTCATCCATGGGCATGCATCCATCTATCTATCTATCTATCTATCTATCTATCTATCTATCTATCTATCTATCTATCTATCTTTCTATTACCTACTTACTTACCTATCTACTTTTTTAACATCTACCATCCAGGAGCGTGCCCATGGACACAGCTTAACAGAAGGTGCTTTTGCACAACATGCATGCACAAATAATGATCTCCTCTGTTCTGCAAAGTGGAGTCACAGCTCCTGAGTCCTGCTTCCTGGCATGGCACAGCACGTTGTAAAGGCATAAAAAAGTAGCCGGGACTCAGGACACGAGCAAAAACACTTCCTAATGCATGTACTAGAAAGTAATTTCTGGAACCCAAACTATGTAAATAAAATCTTCTACTGACCTCTTTCTCCCCTCTCAGTTCCCAACCTTATAAATAACTCTTACTTCCACCTTCAGATTTTTTCCAGAGCTCTGCTGAGGCTTTTGGTCTGCCTATTTTTAGCTTTGCATTTATTGACAGTGGTTTCCTCCTTGTCTGCTTATTCAGGCAGCAGCCTAAAGAATGCAAAGGTTATTCGATTTCCCCAAATTGGCTTTCCATGGGTAGATCTGTAAAGTTTCTGAAGACAAAAAGAGAGGTCGTCTCTTCTTTCCATCACACTTGCCTTATACATCCTGTGAGAGTCACCTGGAGACGCACACACTGCCTGCCTTCAAAGCTTCCTGACATGAGAACATTCTCTCTGTTACCCAGGTACAATTGGTTATCTCTGGGGAAGCCAGCAAGGAAGACGTGGGTACATAATAAGGAGTACATAATCTGGGCACATAATAAGGAGTAGGGCAATGGGATGCATTTTAGATGACTGAAAAAATATTAACATTATTGGCTGAAAATTTGTAGGAAGAATACTAGAATAATAACATGCTAGCCTGCATGCTTGAAAAGTGAAAGTTTGTATGGTAGACCCACAAGCCTTGGAGAGAAGACACAGAAATAGACAGCTCTCATAAAATGTGGCTTTTGCAGGTGTTTGATTTAACCATTAACATCCAGTAGGTTAGAAACAGCAGGTAGTTTTAGCAGCAGTTTGGGTTTTTTTTGCAGCAGTAGTCCCTTCTTGAAGGATAATAATGTAGAAAAAAATGGAAAGTGATTATAGCATTAATTTAAGCCATCAGAAAGATAATTATTTGACAAACTTATTAATTTCTGTGACCATTTACATTTGCTTGATGCTTTGCTCCAGGCACAAAATTTTAGAGAAATCCAACACGAGGGCTAAAATGACAGAAAAACTTGCAAATCGTTCTAAAAACTGATTTTTCCAAGGTACGTGCCTGATTTTCAGAGACATGCCTAAAGTAGGACACATGATTAAAGAACTTGCTGAATCAGAGATTTTGTATACAAAAGACCAGTTATGCAGCTAAGTGGCTGTGCAAATAGACTGTGTGATTGCCTTATGCAGTTGTAACTGCATGCAGGAAAGCTTCGTGTTCATTGCTGCTACATCTTAAAGGAGCATTAATTGGGAAAATACATCTAATATGGCCATAGAGCCAAAGATTTTCCACTGTGGATTGAATTTTAGCTTCCATTTTGTGTCTACTGGTAAGATCTGCCTTGAAAAGCCAGCAGATTAGATGTGGTTTGTGGTAGATTGATTCTCTGAGACTTGAAGTAGCTCAGACATTTGATCTGAGAGAGAAACTGATAGCAGCAGAAGGTTGCCATCTAATCCTTGGACCAATGAGAAGATGAAGGTGACAGCACAGCCTATGGGTGAGTTTCATGGCTGCTTCTTACCAATGGAGGAGTGCCAGGATGGGCTTTGTCTTTCCCAGAGCCTGGTGGAGAACATGCTCCAGATTCTTCTGGTCCCTGTTCTGTTTCTTTTCTCATTCCTGATTTCCTTTCCTAGCCTCTCAACCTTTCCAGCCTTTCCTGTTTTTCAGTCTGTGAGCTCTTTACCCTTGGCCTGTCCTCTCCTCCCAGCTCTTGGTGTGGTTTCTGCATAACCCTGGCCTGCAAAACTTTGCCCCAGTCACAACCTCTGTTCCTCTGAAATGTCTCTCCCTTCCTCTCCCTGAGAAGCTTCTGATCCTCAGAGACTTTTTCTGTTAAGGTCATTGGGGCATCAGGCTATGCATTGAGCATGGTGAAAAGCAACACACTGAGCTGTCCTCAATTAGTGGGCACCATCCCTCCTGTGCAAGCAAAGAAGGAAGGGCTTGGTGGCGAGTATTGACAGTGGAGATGTCACAGCAAGCTGACTCAGGGTCAGTTTAGAGGTCAGGTCAGTAGCGAGAGGCTGTGCCCATGTACGTCAACAGGAGGTGTGAATACTCCTTTGTAAATGATCACACAATTAATGGAAAGATTTATCAGCCAGCTTTCACACTGACATTTCCTAGATGTACCCCACTTTGCAACTCAGGACTCTTTCAACAGCTTTTTATGTGTATGCACAGCATTGTATAGATTCCTCTTACCAATAGCTTGGACAGTCAGTGAGGCAGATGTGTAAGATATTTGCAGTATGAAATGCTACTGAATAAGCAAGCAGCTGTATACTGTATATCTGGCTTCATTTTCCAGATGGCCACAGCAAGCAGCATCCTGCAGAGAGCATTATAATGGTCAAGTCCTGAGCTGACAAAGGCTGAGTAAGTGTAATAATATCTGCAACTTGAAAGAAAGGATTGTACAATTGCTGCCAAGAACAGATGGCAAGACAGTGTTCTTAGCCACAAGTGATACCGACCTACTAGCAGGAACCACAGATTTTATTGCAAACTTATCTTATGACAATTGATGCAATTCCTTAATCAAAGAACCTTGACTGTTCCTCTAGTTAATTCCCCCATCCAGTCAGCATTACCAAGCAGTGTCTGGTATAAGGCTTAGCCACATAAGCAGCTCCTAGATTCCTATCTCGTGAAGATGCTGGCTCGTATCGTGCATTACATCAGTCCAGTCAGATTAGATAGAGAAAGGGGCTTTATTCAGACTGCTATCAGGAGAGCCTCACATACGAGCTGTGATTCTTAAAGGATCAAAGCACTGATGAGTGATCCAGATCCCAGACCTTGCAGCATCAGGAGACGTACCCCTGGCACACAAATTAGGAAGATCCTCTGCTGAAAGTGCCTAACAGGATCACAGTGACTGCCTGCCCCACTCATCTCGACAGAATCTGTGGCTAAGGCTTTCCATGAGGGTCCCCTTGGAAAAATCAGGTGAGTTCAATGTCAGGATGAGCTCAGAGCAGGCACTCAACCAGTGCTGCAGGTCAGCTGAGGAAGGGCAGCTTCTCCAGCTGCTCACAGCCACGGACCTACGCCCTCCATCCAGGCAAGGGAACTCTTCCAGCACAGATCAGCCAGCTGGAGAAAAGGTACCTCCTCATTAGCCTTCGCTTCAGTCTGAGCTGTACTCTTAAATATATGATAATATATTACAGTTGAAAATGTTCTTTAATATGAATGTTAAAAGGTACCGGTTAGAACACGCTAGCTAATGTATTTTAGAATAATATCTTTTGTCTAAAACTAAACAAGCACTCACCAGCAGTAAGGAAATCACCCCCAGTATTTCATTTTTCATTCATCCCAGCCTTCCTTTTTGCTATATGTGTGCTCTGCGTTCTTTTCCCACGAGATCTTCCATATTTATACTTGCTTTAGAAAGCTGTTCCTCTCCAGCCTACCATACATAATATCCAGCCTGTGAAATTGAGTTTGCCCTTGACCATTCACCCTGAAGCCAGCAAAGAAAGATGTGAAAGGTGAGGAGAAAAGGGAAGAAGAAATGGCTTTTAAAGAGATACGCCGATGCTGTTTTAAAAAACTGTCTACTGTATCTCACGGCCAAGGGATAGGCACGACATGCAGATGCACATTGAAATGGGGATGAGGAAAACAGTCCTCTCCAAAGGAAAAGAGAGGATTCCCATGTAGAGGGAATGCCAGGCTGTCCCAGTCTAAAGCTGCCCTTAACAATCAGCTCCAGCCAGGCTCCGAGTGTCCTCCCAGAGCCCAGCACATGTTGGAGAGATCCCACTGGTCCTGGGGAGAGCCCCGGGCTGCTGGCTGTTCTGGAAGTCACCTCTCTATGCCCATAGCAATGCCAGGCTGAGTCTATAACTCCTTTGGGCAGTGCCTGCCTCCCACCCACCCATCTGCGCAGCACCAAACTGACCCGCTCCACACAAGTAATCTTTTATTACACTGAGTAGCAGTTCATTTCCAAAACCCATAAATTTAAAAGCAAAAACAGCATCTGAAATGCCAGTTGTGCTTTTACGAGGGATGGCTGCTCCTCTTCCATCTGCAGCACTTTTTGTCTTTACCCCTACGCATTTATACAAACAGTTGGAGCTGGGGATCATCGCTGCTGTTGTTTTCTTTTCAGATTAAAACCTTATCTTCACAAATCAGGCACAACCTCAGCTCAGACACCCTTAGTGCCATCAGAGCCCGAGACCACCACTGAGGTCATGGGCAGGGTCTTCCCATTTCCACAGCTCTGTGGAGGCTTGTGTTCCCCAAGTCCCACACGCTTGCCTTTGGTATCCCTGCTCTGCTTTACTGAGATGTACAGACAATGCTGCTGCAAACACCAGTGGGGATGGAAAGAATCTGCACATCCCAGCTGAAAAATAACAAGTGACATTCACTCAGAAAAGGAAACATGATACATCTGGGGAAAAAGCAGCTGAAACACAGATGTTCCAGGGGATGGGAATCCTAGAAAGTTGGAGCTTGGGAGGAGAACTGGGAGTGATGGGAAGCAAAGGATGCAGCTGAAGAAAACACGCCAGGTAATTCTGACCTGTGGTTATGTGACACTATGGTGTCTGGTGGTCTGGTGGTGGCACACGCTGGAGCCCTCAGCTCGCAAAGTTTCTCCCTTGAGCATGGTGCTAGGATCATGGAGCTGGGTGAAGTTCCTCCTTTCTGGAGCCAGGCTGCAGCCAGCTTGCCCTGGACCTTCTCTATGCTACACGCCTTCACTCATACAACCCAAGCACATCACTTTCATTGTCCTCAAATGGTGCAAAGAGAACTCAACTAGTCAAAAAAGGTCAGTTAGGAATCGCCTCCATGTAAAGCCCTTTCTGAGCAGGTGTCCTCCCTCATTACTTGCTTCTCCCTCCTACCCTTGAAACCCAGACAGTGTGTGTAAGGTCTACAGAGGAGCTTTTATACAATCCCTGGGAATAATCTAGCACACTCAGATCTTTTGGTGAAATAAGGCCAGTGATGAACCTTTATGACAATTGTAGAAGTTAGAAAATGTCCGTGAATCCCAGCCAACAGGAACAGCTTTGTGTCCTTCCATGTGGCTAAAATGCATGCAGAGGGTAAGGCACCTCATTTCCCAGCCCTACCTCAGCTTATTGTGCATGAGTATCTTTGGGACATGGTGAGAAAAAGAGGGGAAGCCACACTAAAACACAACTCAAATGCTCTCTCTGTCTCTCTTGTGCCCAAAATTTAATATAAAAGGAAGAAGAGATTTTACACCAAGATTCTTTTCATTTCTCTCTGCTAGAACCTCAGCCTTCTCTTCCTTGGGCTGTCCTTTGGGCTCCCCCTGCTCATGGTTGTACTTCTCACAACACAAGGCCCTCCCTGTGTGCACATGTCTGGATGTCTGGATGTCTTCCCTAGCATTTTTAGCTTGCAAGGGCTTTGCAACAACACCCTCCATCTACAATCGAACTTCTTGGGGAGAATTTCCTCATCCCGGTGAAGGTGTTCCCAAAGCTATGTTCCTATTCAGAGCACTTTCGCTCATTTCAAATCATTTTTTTAATCACTTCCCATCATCCTAATCTACTTCTAAAAGCAGAACTGAGAATGCTATACATAATAAGTATGGTTTAAGGAAGTTGGTGTAGCTACCTTTGATCTCCTTTTTTAAAGAGGAGCTTGGATCGTGTCATCAGATGAATGCTCACAGTCTTCACTGCTTTTTATGAACTCCTTCCAAGCCTTTCCCTGGTATCCAGTAAAGCAGTGCGCTTCACTTTGCTTTGGGGAAAAAAAAAAAATCTGAAGACGGCTCAGCGTTAATAAACGCTCGGGCCCAAGACGTTTGAGGAAACAATGTCTTCTTTCAGATTCCCACCATGGTGAGCGTACGTCCGGCTGCGCGGCCGTGCGGGGGTCTGAGCATCGCATGGCCCAGATTCCTTTCCTGACTTGCAATTGTTCTGCTCCGTGACCTATCTCCGTCATCGCTCCCCATAGCCCTGATTGCTGTCGCCCTCAAGTCCTGGGAAAGGCACTTAACCTCCCTGCGATTCAGTTGTGACCTCTGTGAAAGAAACTGTTCCACAGCCTCACGCAAGAAGTGCTCTGGAAGCTGGGAATGAGCTGCTTTTGCTCGTTAACGAGAGCTCAACGGAGTTAAAAGTGGAGAAAGAAATAGCATATGACCCCGATAATCCCTTCTGATGCCTGCGCTGTGCCCCGCTACCTGACCTGCCTGTTCTGGGCCTTCGCAAGGAGCCGTGGGAGCCGCGCATCTCCCGCCATGGGGCTGGCAGGGCCCCGTGCTCACGTGGCATTTCAGCCTGTGCTCTCTCACACCCAGATGTTTGCAAGGAATGTACCAATATTTCAATATCTTTTTGCCTTCATCCCGAGGCTTTGCTGAGCAACTGAGTTCACCCCTGCCCTACTGCTGTGTATCTCACCTCCCGGTGCACTCCTCATCTTCACTGCGCGAATTAAGCCCTAGTTGCCCGCTCTGAAAATTTCAGAATTCCTGAATGAATTTCTTCCCCTGCTGCAGAGGAAGTTGTCTCTTTTGTTTGAGAACTGTGGCACACTGCAGCAGGCTTCCTGTTAAAATGCCTTTCTCGTCCCAGTAACCCTTTGTGTCATCCAAAACTCATCTCATGAGCCATGCGAGGAATGCAGTCCTACACATAATCTTGCCGAACATTTGGTTAGTAACAACTCATTCATCTCCATGGAGTGGGATAAATGCAAACAGTAATTATCCCCAAAATCATCTTCTACCAATAGGCTCAATTTCTGCATTTTATTGTGTCACATACAGATGTGCTCCTGCTTCATTCTTGAAGACTGAGATGAATCAGCTGATGAAGGAGGGGAAGCATGGGTGTAATTTTAGCTCTTTGGTACACTGTGAAATGAAATGTTTTTAACGTGATTCCTCAAGTTCAGACTAATATTATTTATTCACTGTGGAGGAAGTCTTCCATAATGTGAATATATGTATCTGACATAGAGTATTTCTTGAAAATCAATCAATTTGTTAACACAATCACATTTGTTTGATGTCTTCATTTTTAAGAATTCATCCATTATCTGATCAAGAAACTCATTTCACAGCTACCACTTACGGTAACAAAATGCTGATTTATATCTTTCTAGATGATAAAATGCATAGAGAAAATATGATCTTGATTCACGTCCCTTCTGTGTGCACTATTTGAATCACTGCACACTATCCTACAATATATTTTCTGACAATTCAACTTCTGAAACTATAAATGTATGAGACCACTGCATTTCTGAGAAGGTCAGCATTATTTTTGCTATTTGGGGAAAAAAATATTATTACTATTATTATTATTATTATTATTATTATTAGTCTCCACTGAGCCACAAAATCATCAAAACAAGAGTGAAATCTTAGAGACACAGTTTTTTTCGGATGTAATGATGCTGCTAAAAGACAAGTAGCCATCATCTATATGTAAGGCTTTACTGTTTCTATTGTCTTTTCTTACTCTTTCCCACTTTACTTTCCAGGTTCAGTGAATGCCAGCAAAGCAGCCAGCCCCATCGTAAATGCTAATGTCATATCAGACAAAAGGTACCTGCAAAGCAACATTGATGGAAAAATCCCTGTGAAAAATAAAATCCTATAACAAATAGATTTGCTTCCCACTTGAAATACAATGAAAATATTGCATTAGCAAGTAATCTACTGGCTTATAAATATATGCTTCTTAGTATTAAGATGTAGAAGAAAAATGTAGTATGAAACAACTCGAGGTCAATAAAGTATGACATTGCAGCTTATGGATGAAATTAAAATCAGGCTCACAATATTTAAATAGTGGTGCTTTTAATAAAAGTTGCTGGGTTTGTTTTTTTTAATCTTGTATTGCCTATTATGTTTCAAAGGCAGAAAGACTCAAATTTTAGAGCTTCTCATTTCAGCTTGCAATCGGCGTATTCTGTGCTTTTCCACTTTCATCCTGATTTTCAATAGTGCTTTTTGAAAGATAATTAAAAGATCTGAATTAGCTGAGGGTGAGCATTATGGCCAGCAAGCATGCTGGAAGAAGATCTGTAAAACCACAAGATGGATGAGAAGTGGTACGGATGCATGCTAGCATTATTATTCTTTCCATTAGGCCATTTACTGTTCTTGAGCTGTGAGAGAACTCCCACTGATGTCAAATGAAGTTGTATGCATTGATCCAGAGAGAAGAAAAGGCTCTTGCAGGAGGAATGCATTTTTCTTTTCCCCTTCTCCCTCTGTGACAGAGAATTGATCAAAGTGCAAGTATTTGAGCTGGGAAGCTTGTCATGGCAAACTCGAGGTCAGAGCCAAAGGGACTTGGGCACTGTGGGGAGAGGTGCTGCAATGCTTAGCACTTGGGGGGCCACCAAACAGCTCTCTTCGATGACCCAAGGTAGGAACTACATTGCCTGCATGGCATGTTTAGGGGTGAGTTTGGTGTCTTACAGCTAGGCCAGGGAATGGACGGAGCCCATGGATTCAGGCCTACACCTGAGGGGCTCTCCGAAAAGCTCCTGCCCTTTCAGTGGCAGGACAGAGGTGACACCATCAGTGCGTCATCAAAAGGTCTGGCTCCCTCCTCAAGGTCACTAATGAAAGGAGAAATGCAAGATCTGGATGGCCAGAAGGGGAGAAAGCCAACATCTATAGGCACTCAGGCACCAGCCGTTACTCCTTTCAACAAGAAGAAATGTGGACACGTGGCAGTGGATGGATGAAGGTGTTGAAGTGGGGATGGGAGCACCCAGGGCCTGGCTGTGGCTCTCAGGAGGCTTTGGTGCTGAGAGCTGCACTGTGTGGTGAGGAGATGGCACAGCAGGAAGGGGGGGCTCCTCATGCAGTGCTTTGGGATGAAGCAGATGGAGCATCGCTGCCTGCTGCATGGACCACACGACCCAAACCATATCATATATCTCAAGCTCTGTAATCACCAGCACAGAAAGCTTGCATGGACTGGAAACCTGGCAACCTGTAGAGCCAGACATGGCTGAAAGGATGAGGTGGGGGCATCATCACAGCCACCCCCACCCCACGCAACCCTCATTCTCCAGAGATTTCCTGGCCCACAGAACTCCGTTTGGCCATTTTGCCTTTCAAGTAACGTCTGATTTATACTCATCCCCCACATGTATAGCATTTGTTTATTTCTGTAATATATTAAAATACAGCAACATTCCATACTTGGGGGGGAGCTTAGAGGGAGAGTAATGACTTACACATGTTCTGTGCTACATTGGATGTCTTCCAGTATCATAAATAAGAGGGAAAGCGAGATTTTATAGCTCAACTATTAATGAGAACAGTCCACTATCACATATGGAAAAATACTTTAGTCAGTAAAAGCTGAGACAACACTGATGGCATTTAGCTGTCCAATATGAATCATCTTCATAGAATAAATTCCAAGAGAAAATATTATATCATTAGTTGATTTGTAACTTCATTGCAGGCACTGCAAATAAATGTTGGCATCGGTATGCACTAAAACTGGCTAGCACAGATCTATACATAAGCTAATTAAACTGCAAGTGCTGTATCAAGGGTTAAACCTCCTAGGTATTATTCTGTGCTACCTGCAGGTGCATTTTGCTCCCTCTCCATGCTAGATGGCTTTCAGAATGAAAGACTGAATGAATATTGCAGATGAGTCAGTGCTCTTTTGAGAATCATAGAATAGACTAAAAAGACCTCTAAGATCATCTAGTTCAACCATCTGCCCATCCCCACCATGCCCACTATGTCCCTCAGTGCTATATCCACACGGTTCTTGAATACCTCCAGGGATGATGACTCCACCACCTCCCTGGGCAGCCTGTTCCAAGAAATGGGCTACAAACAAACAAAAAGAAAACAAAACAAAACAAAACAAAACAAAACAAAACAAAAAAAAAAAACGAGGCTTTTAAAGACTGAAATGAAAATAGTATGTATGGCAGAAGTGGAGATTCAAGAGACATTCATCTCCCAGATTTGGGTTACACTGATGCCTGCCACCCCCAGGGAGTCAAGCACCACACTTTTTCACATTTTTGCTGTGAACATAAGTGCTCTCCAGTCTCTCCCATGAAATTTCTCTCCAGGTTTGTTTATGGACTTCCCAGGACGTGGTTATCTTCCCCTGCCATCTCGCAAAGCACCCAACCTGCTCTGAAAGCCTCCAGGTGCCCAGCCCAGCAGCTTATTTGAAGTAGTTCCTCCATGGAGATGTGTGCCTCTGAGTGCTGTTTGATCCTGAATTATGCCCAAACTGCCTACTTTTCCCACTGTCTCAGGTGATTAAACTCCAAGCACAGGCACCTCCATGATGTGGAGGTGGGCAGAATCTGGCCACCAGTGTCCACGTAGGCCCTGAGTGCCTGAGCACCTGCACAGATCTGAGCCCTTTGGCCATCCCTAATGAAGCCGTTCAGCTTCAGGCCTGCCTACACATGCAACGCTGTTGGTAAAACAAGAGTGTTCAGTCATTGACACTTTCTGCAGCTAATCATTAGCGTTGCTTGCACACATTTGCCCGTGCCTCGGGAGAATCAAAGGACACGTTTTGCATAAACATATTAGCGCAGCCTCCATCAGTAAACTGCCATCTTTTCTTTGCATGCAGTGCACGCCTTTAAACGCCCTCCAAGCCGTGCCACGTAGAGCAAGAGAGAGCAGGAGCCAGCACACTCCTTCGGCTGCAGTAACTTGCACCACAGTAACTGTAAGCAAAGCCTGAGTCCACGATCAGATAACATTTGGGGCTCAGTCTTTTCTCACTAATTTAATCTTACAAGGATATTTTCTTCCTTCAAACTATACAGGAAGGGAGGGGGAAAAATACCATATTTTTTTGAAAGTGTTACATCGTGAAAGGCTTGTACTGGTAAATAGCACATAGCTTTTAAAATCTGAGACGTTCTGAATTATTCCCTGGGCTTCCATAGGGAGCTGGTCTTACTGCACAAGCACTGATCTTCAGCAAAGAGCAGAGCAGACCTCATGTTATTATATGGCAGTACCTCAGGGATTTGGGGCAACTTGAGCTAATGGACTGGATGGCCTTTGAAGCACCTTCCAAACCCAAACCATTCTATGATTCTATGTCTCCATGCCTGGGCCCTTTGTTTTGTTGATCCTCAAGAATGAGTAAGGTCAACTGTCCATTTGCAGGCATATTGAGGGACTTGGGATCAACAAGTGATGGAAAAATCCAGAGAACATGAGTAAAGTGGGAGAGTCTGCTTCTTGGAGGTTTGAGCTTTATGTAGCACAGAAGCAGCTCTCAGATATGAGCTGGCCTTGACAGCCATTTTCATCCTTTTTTTTTTTCTTTTTTTGTATGAAATAATCAGCCCAGTTGGGTTATAGAATCACAGAATCATAGAATCATAGAACGGCTTGGATTGGAAAGGACCTCAAAGATCATCTAGATCCAAATCCCTGCCATGGGCAAAGTTGCCAACCAGTAGATCAGACTGCCAGGAACCCATCAAGCCTGGCCTTGAATGTCTCCATGGTCCTGCATGTAGGAAAGAGTTTGTGACTTCATGTTTCTGACCTGCACCTTGGATAAAGCACTTCAAATGGTGGGGTGGTTCTTGTAACAACACATACTCACTCTGTCAAAGACCTAGGTATGTGGCAAGTGATAGCAGACGGTGGAAGTAGAGAAAGGGGTGGGACATAGCAATGAAAGCACAGATACTTCTGCACAGCGAGCATCCACATCATCTTTTGTGCTAGCTCCATCAAATCAGGATAAGGGCTGTCCTGCCAAGGACAGAAAGCCGTGGGTTCTCAAGAGAGCTCTTGCAAACAGTCACTACAGCAGAAGTTCTGAGCAAAGTCAAGCTGAGCATCACTAAATAGGTACACTAAAAGTGGGAGAAGCACTGACTCCGGAGAGCTGTATGGGTGACAAAAAGCAGGAACAGGAACAGAAAGGTTCAACATATAAACAAAAACAAATGGGTCAGTGCATCAGGCCAAGCCATCTAATTCATTACAAACTTGTTTGAATCCAAGCCAGGAGACTGCAGCCCATTGAATCTGATCTATCAGTGAGGACAGGCCTACACTCAGCCACAAACCAAGAAGAGTATTCTTTTTCTCAAATAGCTGCTTATGTTATTCAGGAGAGTTACAATGACTTTCTAGCTCTGCTGTGCTAACACAGAGCATTTCATCCACACACGGTCTGTAACATACTTTGGGTATCTGAAGCCCCTCAAGTCCTTTTCAGTTCACAGCAATAGTCTTATCAAGAAGCATGCAGCAGTACATTTGCTGGGATACATACTTACATTCTGACAAGATTTCCATATAAAGGCATATTATTGATTAAATTAAAAATATTTTTCTATAGAGTCATGTCTATATGTTATGCCAGACCTCAGATTTATTTTGGGTACTGCCAGCAGGAGCTTTCATTAATGAAACTGAAAAGGGAATTGTATAAATTATTACTTCACACTATTGAAAAAGATTTGCATCCAAATCATTTCAGAGAGATTTGATTACTTCACCTCTTTTGTTTCCTTATCAAGAAGTACTAGGAAGGAGCAAATCAGCTTCCTGCCACAATAGAGCAGAAATTACCAGATCATCCTTACACCATTGATACCATGAGGAAATGTCAAGTAAATTGGTCAACATACTCCAAAAGAATCTCTGCCTGTGAAGCAGGTAACCAGACACTCAGCCTTCCCGTGCTCTGCTCTGTGAGACTGTAGGAACTTGTGACAGCAGTGCACGTTTTTCATCCAGCCATTTTTTCTTACAAGCATTGCCTGACTAATTCACCAGGTAATTTCTACCCCTCTCCACCTTCTGCAATTTGTTAGGTGCCTGAGTGCTCTCCTTCTTTGATTCAGAGTGCAAACTTTGGGAGACACACAATATTCCCTTTGTTTTTGTGCAGCACAACGTGCAAGAATAGGACCCGATAGGTAATTAGAATAATGATGGCAATGGTAATGGCTTAGCAAACAGAATGAGCTCTTGACTGCCATCGTGAAGTATCACTCACATTAACTATTAAGGGGGTGCTATGGAGCAGAGGTCTCTGCAGGTGATCAGCAGTTGAACAATAGTGCATTACACACGCCTTCCATCTCCACCATAGCTAAGCATGCAGCATATTTTTGATGAATCTCCTTGGAACGAGTACAAATCTCTCTTTCATGTCATTCAGATAGACAGAGATGTCTTGATGTACCAGGGATATTTTCTTTTCTCCAGCCAAGTAATAGGTGAGGTGATACCAAGGATTGTTGTAGGGCCTTTGATCTGTAACCCACTAAAAATAATTTATACCTCCTCAGTAGAGAGAATTATGGTTACAGAGCCAAAAGGGATGGTTTCTGTGACATCTGATGGCAATTGCTGCTTCTCATGGGATTGGTAGTGCAGTCAGCCCTCTTTCATCCCTGTGCTGACTTATCCAGGAGTGAGGTTGCTGTAATCAAGCATACGTTGCGTATTTACACCATCCACTGTGCGCTGCTCTGTGTGTAGCAATTCATAGAATCATGGACTCCTTAAGGTTGGAAAAGACCATTAAGATCATCTAGTCCCAACCCAACACCACTGTGCCCACTAATCCCTTTGCCTTCTGCTTGGCCAGGTGTGCCCTGCACACAGGCTGGAATACTCAGCTCATCCCGGGACATGAGAAGGAAAAAGAGCTGCAGAGAAATGCGCTCGCTCAGCCCACAGATTCCTTCTGCACGAGCTAAGTTTGGGCACGGAGCTCTTAAATAAGCTCTTGAACTTTCCATTCCCTTTTTGGGCTAGATTATCCGAGAGGCTGCAGCACATAGCTACCTGCCTGCTCTCATTCAGCAGGGGACGTTCAGCATCCTGCAGACTCAGCTGCTCACATATACATCTCCCATGCGTGGAGGGCAGGTCAGTTTTCAGCAGACGTGGGAATTTGTGCCTATTGCTCATGTGTGAAACAGAAAGGAAAAAAAAAATCTTCTATTCATATCTACCACCAATGGGATGTCACAAAAAACATCGGACTAATGAGGCACTTTATAACAAAATACAGCCGAGACTTTTGTTGTAGCCAAATCAGTCTCCATTTTAACAATTCCCTGTGGCTTGTACATGCTCGTGATTATGTGGGTATGAGTGCGGTCACTGAGTCCAAACACTGCCGTCCGACTGAATACCCCAACTTGGAGGCATTCAGACTCAAACCCTGGATCGGCTGAGAACCTGCAATGTGAGTTTAGTAACTTCTCACAAGCAAATGCAGGGAAGTGGAAAGCATTCAAACCCACTTGGGTATGCTTGCATAAACCTTTTATGGCACACATTGAAAGTCTGCAATTAAGTACATGGAGGAAAAATAGACTGGCCCTGTGATACAACAGCGATGTTGTTTTATAGAGTATAGGGGAAGCTTCAAAACTGACCTCAGGATGTGGGTAAAGAAGTCATTCACTTTTATATGTACACTGAAGCAGTAGGTAAGACCCTGACAGCCCAATTTTAACTCTGAACTTGTATCTAGGTGCGTGGGTCTGACTGAATGGGCACAGTGGATGCCAACATCTGGTTGTCTGGATTCACAGAGGAGAGAATTGGACTTGTTTCATGGGGCAACTGCCTTTTTATGAAGTGAGATGTGTGACACATCCGAGGTGAATGGCTTCCAGAATGTGCCCAGTCTCACCCACTGCCTATGGCGTGTCACCGGATCAGGCACAGGTCAGCTAAGTAATAGATTTCATTACAACACAGTTAAGAAAGGTGAATCATACCCAATTCCTACAGTGTCAACCCTGGAAGGATTTCAACACAGTTGCTCTCAGTGGGAGGCTTCAAGGCAAATTCCTCTCTGTTGACTTTGGAGGACAGCTCCAATGGTTGACTGCAATGTCAGCTCGAGCTAAAGGCCCAAAGGAAGCAGCCTTCTTCCCAGGCACTGCCAATCTAAAATGAAGCAGACAGGAGATCTCCTTCATCCCTTCTCTTATACAAGGAATTTAACTGATCAAGGGAAGTCGAGAACCAAAAAAGGTCAGAATTACAACAGGAGCTATTGGAAAAGCACTGTCAGCTGAGGACTCCATCCTCTAAAACAGTTGCCACACATGTAGCCTTTATTCATGGAGTTAAGCAGTTCTTTGACTGTGTGTAAAGGACAGCGTTTGCTGGATTGGATCCCTTTTCATGTGAAGAGTTACTACGCACAGCAGTTTACTGCACCCTCTTGAGTGCAGTCACACAAGAAAATTTGCAAAGGTAGTTTCTACTCTATAGCCTTGCTTTCACAGCATGCCAAAAATGTTGTCTTTTCAGATGGGACACTTCATGGTTGATTGTAATCCATAGGTCACTTCTGTAAAGTCAAATCAAAATGTTTCAGCTGGTGATGAACTCTGATTGTCCCTCAGTGTGCAAGGAATTCACTTGCAGTTTCCTCCAGTGTCCTCCAAGTAGGTGCTGCAGGCCAGTGCTGCAAAGCCATGGACCACCAGGATTGAGATGGTAGATTAAGGGTGTTGTTAAAACCCTGTCATGTTTATAAGCATTGCTGTGAACCCAGGAACAAACCTTAAAATGACAATGAAATAACAGTTCTAGACATTGTTCAAGTTTTTTTTCCTAATAAGGCTGAGTGCAAGACATTGGCTTTTCTGACAGCATGAACTTTCAAGGAACATTCCATATACAAAATGTCTATCAACTCTGCATCCTTGCCATGAAACCAGAAGTCACTCTAAAAAGACTTAAAAATGGCTTAAATGTTTTAGGAACATAGAAGACTTAATAGGGATTTGAATTGGCTTTAATGCTTACATTGTGCTACCCTAAAGATTTAAGTGGGCTTAAATGCTTATGTGCCTTAAGAAGTTAGGGTAACAATCACTGCATCTGCACAAAGCCCAGATACTCAGGATTTGTTTGGTGAAACACTTCAGGAAGGTCTTCAAATCATCTATTTTATACTAAAATTACAGGGAAAACATCGCAGCAAAGCTGAGGCTGTCAGAGACCCTGAGGGCATTCAAGGCCAGGCTGCATGGGGCCCTGAGCCACCTGTTCTGGTGCCTGATTTAGTGGTTGGCAATTCTGCCCATGGCAGAGAGGTTGGAACTGGATGACGTCTGAGGTTCCTTCCAACCCATGCCATCCTGTGCTTCTATGATTCTATGACCTCTGGGTCCCTCTGTTTCAATCGCTGCTCCAGCAGGGACACCCAGAGCAGGGTGCCCAGGGCCACATCCACGTGGCTTTGGAAGATCCCCAAGGTGGGAGAGTCTACGACATCTCTGGATAATGCATTTCCACTTCAGCTCCCATCTTCTCCCCCTTTCTACTTCACTATTCAGATGTCATGGAGACAACTTTTGCCACCTGTCTAGAATAACCTCCAGCATCTTCTGAGAATTCTTCTCCCTTCCCTGCAAGCATGAGCCCTCCTCAGAATCCATTCCTGCCCAGGTTTGGGACTGAGGTCTCCCACATGTCTTCAGACTGAGGAGTTTGCAGCAAATACAAAGGAAGCTCATTTCTAGAGTATGGTTTTGGTGGTGAAATTCCACAGTATCTGCTGGGTAATGATTGCAGTCAGCGCAGAGAAAGGAACAAACAGTGCAAGATGGAAATGTGGTGGGGTCCAGGAGGCACTGCTGGGAGCAATCACTAGCAATCATCCTCATTTGCATGCACTTATCTAGTATTCCGAAGTCATTTCCTTAACACATTCTCTCACCCTTCCTGGAAATGTCTGTTATATAAAACCATAAGCCTGGCCCCAAGGAGTGGGACAAGCTCTGGGCACGGGCGAAGCATCCAGGAGCTGCTGTTGCTTCCATCAGATGTTTCCAAGGTAAGACAATCGCTTTGTTATGTAGATGTAGTATTTACAAACTTGCCATCTTTTATGTTACAGTTAATATTTAATGATAGTCATTAGCTATAATGAATGTTATGGAGATGTCTTCGTCTATTATTAGGGTTATTCGTTATTCTATTAGGGCCTCACTTTAAAGCTGTCTGCCACTCCAATATGACTAATCTTCTACCTATTTTTTCCTCTAATGAGCAGCTTTGGAGAAGCAGCAAAGTGGTGAGCATCACTGTTTGTAGTAGTGACCTTGTTTTAATGTCTTAACATGCAAGAGAGACATCCACCGTGTGGGCTTGGTAGCAGGTGATACACACTCCAGTAAATATATACACACTGGAGAGGAATGTGGAAACTCTTCCAGGGTTTATTTAATACCGTACAAAGATACAAGGTTGTTACTCTTCCAGAAAAACTAGAGAAACTAGCTCTGACCCTTCAGAGAAGAAAAGGGGGCTTTGAGTGGTTTAGAAAATAAAGGTGAGAAGGGAGGGCTCGAAATAACCTTTATTGTCCTCAAATGCCGCATCTCACCTGCACAAGTCAGGGTCCTGTTTCACCTGAACATTGCCTTTCATGCAAATCCCATCTCTGTGTGCTTCAGGGCTCTAATTAGGGTGCTATGACTGAGAGAAAAAAGGAAAATCAGAGATAAGAGCAACCCCAGTTTCAGATAAGCTTTGAGTAAGAAGGGAGTGGCAGTGAAGCAGAGAGCTAATGTCATCTCCCAGTAGGGGTCAAGAATGCAAGACCAGTGCATGCAGGATGGGTGGGCCCAGAAGGAATGCCAGATTTTAAATAGCAGAAGGAGCCACCATGGGGGAGAACTCAAGAAGCTCACAAAGCTTTTAGGATTTTAGGTGTTTTTTTGTTGTTGTTTGTTTTAAAAAACAAGTTAGAAAAGGTAGGAAAAAGCACTCTGTGTAAAATGCAGAGGGAACAGATTCATGCGGACTTCTTACCTCTCTCCCCAGAGCATGCCGCCGTGCAATTAGTTCTTGAATTAATTAGAAAAATAACAGCGGCCCAGTCTCCCTGTGGTCAGTGCTCTGAAGCTCATTAGCACCAGCACACATCCCATTAGCAGAGGGCTTGCACCATCCAGCCCTCAGAAGGCTTGCTGGGAAGCTGGACGAGATGTGGCAGCCTCCAACAAGCTCAGGAACTGCAGACTGCCCAGCTGACAGCGTGCCATGCAGGAGGGACCTGGGACAAAACTGAGGCCCATGGACAATACCAGCCATTTCCCCACGCTTTTTTCTTTCAACCACACTGGAGAATGCTGGCACTGCTTTGAACTGCATGGTGCTCATAGTCTTGGGATGCACTGTTTCCCAGGGGCCAACGAGAGAGAACTTGCGAATTGCTGATAGCCAGGCAAAAAAAATATCATGCAGTAACATTTGACTTTGCAGCTTATTTTCTTAGGAAGGTGGTTTGGGGTTGTATTTTCCCCCAGAATTTTCACACGTAACTGCATTAGTATAATCTGAGTCATGTCTGTGTGTTTACAAAAAAACAGATCCCCAAAGAGTTTATGGATATGTCATCCCGGTGCTGAATCTCAGAGAATGATCCTTCCAGACCATAATGAGATATTGTGTCTGCTCCTGGAGACAAAGCTTGTCTTTGGACGTCTGTCCAACGTTTCCAGAGACATGAATAAGAGTCATGTGTACATAACCCTTCTGCCAAGGCTGCAAGGGCCGCAGTGAAGGCTGGGTCCAAGAACGAGGGCACTGTGAGCTCACACCTGGGAAATAGGCTCAGCTGCCTGATGGACGGTCATTCCTGCACTCTCTCCAACAGAAATCAGATGGCAACACAAAATATGCTTACTAAAGGAAGAAAAGTGGAACAAGGAAGGTAAACACTGTCACAGTAATGAATTCCTAGCCTGTACCGGTTTCAATTTCTCTTCTTTTGGGATAAAACTGCTTGGCAACTTTCCTGCTGCTGCGTAACCAAGTTCCTCTTGCAGAAGAGCAAGGTTGCTCTGCAAATGTGTCTCCTGCTGCTCTGTGGGGACTTCCTGCCACTGCAGCTCTTGGGAAGCATCACGGAGTGCTGGGACCTGATTACAGAAGCTCTGAAGCAGCTTCTGCCTGCCCCACACCCCTTCTAAGAAATGGTGACCCATGGTCTCCTGCAATTCCTCTCTCCGAGAGCCCAGTCTTCCCTTTGCAGCTCAGATGCTGAAAGCTGAGGGTTTAGGTTGGGGGAGTCACTTGCCCCAGGCTCCCTGTGCTAGATTTTATTGGCCCATGCTTATGCACAGTAGTGCAATCATCAGCTTCCCTGCATGTCCTGCTGTTTAAATAGGTGTGCATCTCTAATGGAGTAATGGATTGCTTGCAAACACCAGCCCTGGACACTGGGTCTTTCTTTCATCTTACCCAGCAGCAGCCCCCTGGATTTGGACACTTTTGTCTGAAGGGCAAGGAGAAGCTTTTAAAACCTCTTTGGTTTCCTATAATATGTATAGTATGTGTGCTGATCTCCACCTGCCTGCAGACACTGGCTAAGGACGCAGGAGCCAAGCCAAGTGGATGCAGTAGTTAGGTCAGTTACTTGTGTCCAAAAATGCCTAACTCCAGAAGTGCAAGGATCAAGTAGACCTGGAATACAGTACTTATGAGAGTTTTTTTTTCCTAATCTTTGGCAGTTAGCGATTGGATCACACCTCAAACTGAGATGGCTCGTAGACCATTTCTTTCTCTTGATGTTCCTGCTGGGCCTGTTAGTCATACAAACACCTGCTGGTTGTGGGACCGGGCTGAAATGTCAGTTCCAACACCACTTCATGGAAAGCTTTCCCACGAACAGAGCATTTGCTGTGAGTGTCATGGGAAACGAGTCCCACATCCATGGACTGGCCCTGAACACAGGAGGAATGAAAAAACATCTGCTCGCTCATGGCAATCAAAGTATGCGTTGTTCTCCAAAAGGAGCATTTCACTTCTGAATGTTGATACCTGCTGTCTTTCGTTTTCATCTGATGTCACTTCGCTCCGGTGTTAAACAAAAGCAAACAACGTGTTCAGCTGAAATTCTCTGTATTACTCCAGCTGACATGTTTTGTACTATCTCGAGTCATTCTGTCAGGTTCCTTCATACCTGCCATCACTCCCACATGAGTCTTTTTGCCTACCAGTCTGTCTGTGCCTCAAACTTTTTTATTGCTCTTTCTATAACCTTTCAGACCTTTTTGGCCTCATCTCTGACATATCTCATAGGTTTTTCAAGTTTCAATTAACATAGGCAAATCACCTGGTTTGTCCTCTTCTTTACTGTACCAGATAGCATTTCCTAAGCCTTCCTTCATTTGTGGAAATAGCCAAAGAGCCATCCATTGCTTCAAATTGTCCTTTAAAAATCTTCTACAGTGCAATGGTTATGAAAATACAATGGAACAGCTCTGCTTTGTGCTGCCTGCTGGGCTGACCAGAATCTTCCTCCACTCTGTCCACCGGTACATCTGCAGCCATTCTCTCTTTGCCTCGTTCAAAGTGCACTCTTGAGTTTCACATTCATATGTAATTTTTATCCAGGACAGAATTTTACTCACATGCCTATTCAGTTTTCTGAGGGACACTTTTTAAATGCTGCTGAAAATGTAGATACATTTTTAATTGCTTCTGCTGCTTACTCTGGGTGGTGTACAAGGTGATGGGAGAGGCAGCATCTGTCCCTGCAGAGGCTATGCTGAATTCACCGAGTTGCACTAAAGCAGCATTTTGGTTATCAGTTCATCCAGAGCTTCCTGTTCCTAATTCAAGACTTCCCGGCCCTCAGCTTTTATTTTAAAGATTGCTACAATCACTGTGCTTTGGAGGGTCTTAGCAGTTCAGAGAAAAAAATATCCCAAATTCCTTTAGGACTTGAGAGGGATGTTTTTGCTGGCAACTCAGCCTCATATTGACTCCAGCAATTGCTTGTTTGATACACAGTGCAGGAAGGAGGAAAGAAAAGGGGGCTGTGGGTAACAAGGCTCCGAAGCATTCAGGCTTTCAGGCTGGAAAACAACATCCGAAGTTCAGCCTCCAAGGCCATTTCCAGGAAGCATGGAGTTGTGATGGAAGCACTCCTGGAGGCAGAGGCAGCTGCTCAGAGGGCTTCTGAAGAAGCAGCACCTTCTGGTGATCAGAGCACCTGGTTCCACCTGGGTCCTGCAAGAACCTCAACCAATAGAGATGACAAAGTGACCACAAAGTGCCACCAGGCTTTGCTAGAATCCTCTGCCATGGTTAGTGACAAACCCTTACCAATTCATAGAACCATAGAATCATAAAGGTTGGAAAAGACCACTAAGATCATCTAGCCCAACCATCAGCCCATACCCACCATGCCCACTAACCACTTCCCTCAGTGCCTCTCCTACACAGTTCTCAAGTACCTCCCTGGGCACCCTGTACCAGTGCAGCACTGCTCTTTCTAAGAATAAATTTTTACTAATATTCAATCTGAGATTCCTCTTGTGTTGCTTACTTCTGCCAGCTGTATCAGTTTCTCTTGAAAAAACATGCATCATGACTTCTCAATGGATGCACACAAAGAATGCAGTTTCAGGGAGAGGGAGAGCTACTCAGTGGCTGATGGTTGTGCACATAGGGACTATGTTTGTACATAGTCACAAAACAGCACAAGTGACAGCTGGGACTGCCCAGCAGGAGACTCTCCTGCAGGATGGTTAGTCCTCTAGAAACGCTCTAGGATAGGGAACATTTTGTCAGAACACAGCAGAAGGCATCTGAAGATGTTTCTGCTTAAATATTATGATTTATTTTAACAGAAGAACAGAGTGAAGGCCACAGAGCAAATTGAACAAATTGAACAACTTGAACAACAAACACACAATTGCCCGTGGGTTTGTGCAGCTGATGCGATTGCCTTGCACTGGGGTAGTGACAGCATTTAGCCTTTTCTGAAAGCTCTTAGAACCATAGGATCATAGAATCATTAAGGTTGGAAAAGACCACTGAGATAATCTAGTCCAACAATCAGCCCATCACCACCATACCCACTAACCACATCCCTGAGTGCAAATCTCACCTCCTGAGAACCTCCTGGTTATAGATATGGTGTTTACTGTATTCTTTTCATCCTGAAAGAAATTGTTTCTTTTCTGTCTTGTACACAGTCTCTTTGTTTTTTATGAGACAGAGGAATATGCCTACAAACTTTTTGCTGTTGTAGTATTCAAAACGTTTGGCTTTCCTGCATCTCAATAAATAACTAAAATATTCCATCAGTCCAGTAGCATGGGGTCTGAAAACAATGTATGATCTGATCATTAAATGTCTTGCCTTTAAACCAGAAACAAAGCCATTTTCAATAGAGGCTGCTAGACCAAGTGCCCTTGCTCATCTGACATGCTTTCTGGTATTAAGTGGCATGTGATTGTGTTGGGATTTTGCTGGACACAAATTCTGGGGGGGAAAGAAAACAACAAAACACCTTGTTTATTCTGCTATTCTGGGTTACTCATTCCAGATAGGACCTTTCCAGTCCTGCTGGAAAGACCATGGGTAACACTGTTGGAGATCACAGCCAGAGATCATGGACAACTCCATTCAGCTCTGCCTTGAGCCCATGCAAAGAAGAAACAGCATACTAATGGCCCCCTGTGGGCAGAGGCATGCCCTCATCCCATGTCTCAGAGGAGAAGGCAACGAGCTGTTCTGCAGCTCCTCTGGTAGAATGTTCTACAGGGCACAAGGAAGCATCCCCTGGCCACTGGGCAGCACTGGTCTGAATGGCAACAGGTCCTGGTTCAAGCAGGAACACAAGTGAGTTGCTGGAATTTGAGAATTGACCACTCATAAAATCTCTTTTTCAGTAGGCCATCTATGTGATGATCTACATGGTATCAAGCATCTTTTAGACTTTATTTAATAAATGTGCAAAAGAATTGGTTATACCAGTAGCTAAAATAATTAACCTCAAGAAATAAAACCATATACAGAATGAAGAAGAGCCAATTTCAGCGTGGAAAGGACAACTATCATAACTCTTTGCACATCTCAGCAAATAAAAGCAGATGTACCATTTTGGCTTGGATATTTGTCAACGAATACCACATGCACAAACAAAAAGTACATAAGCGGGTTAAATAGCGAGTTGGCAAAACCTGCTAATTACACTTCGCTTCCAGATGACTGAAGGCTGTAGGGAATTATGTAGGGACTTAACAACTCGTAGTCACCGGAGCAGCACAACACTGTGTGAAGACCCCAAATGTGTGTAGATGTGGTGCTGAGAGACACGGTTAGTGGGCATGGTGGGGATGGGCCGATGGTTGGGCTAGATGATCTTTTCCAACCTCAGTGATTCTGTAATTCTGTGATTCTATGATAACGTAAAATCAAGAAGCCATCTTGGATCACCACGGCATAAAAAATTGTTAGGATAGATACTCCTCAAGAAGGATAAAATGTTTAGAAACAAGAATTTGATATCATTTGTTTTTAAAAAGAATCTCATCTTTCTGACATCAGAAGAAGTTGTTATGAGAAGGAAACTTCACCTGAGATATTAATCTCTAATTGTTCTTTTAAATGTTTCTTGCAGCCACCCTCCAGACATTTGTCCCTGATTACTCTTGAATATCGGCCCTGGAGTCAATAGGTCCTGGCTCTGCACAATATGATGATGGCTTTTACTCATGTCAAAACCTGTTTGCCCGCATTCACCAGCTATACCAGATAGTTTACAATCCCTCTAAATTCCGAATTATTGAGCTATTTTCCAGCTAGTTGGATCTGAGTTGCACCTGGAGCAGTCAGGAGTCCAGCTACCTCCCACGCTCCCCTATCCTCTACAACCCGTCAGCAAAGTTAGGAAAGGAGAGTGGGGAGAACCCAAAACTTCTCCCTGGGATGCCAGCTTTGCCAACCAGCTGATGGAACAGTGCAACACCAGAGCCTGAATGGAGGTGATGCTGTGGCCCCACGCAGCCCAGCAATCCGCGCCAGCTGCCTTGATGGGCAGAAGTGAGGCTGTCAATAAACACCCAAGTGAAAGGAAGTTGTTGGGCTGTAATTAACATATGCCATTAGTATCTGTCGCTCTGGCCAGACGCAGCAGACTGGCTGAACCCATACATACAAATGAGTGTCTGCCCGAGCTGTGTGGAGGAGAGGGAGAGATGATTTCATTGTGAGAGTCTGGTGCTGTCAGCAGCTTTAAATCACGCTGGCACTTAGCAGCGAAAACAGTAACAACCATTGTGTCCTGCAACAATAATACAGATTTGAAACTCTGCTTTATTTAATAAACATTTCTAAACCCTTCTTTGCTCCCTTCCTTTCGCCAGTGATGCTGAATTTAAAAGATATTTCAAGGGACAAAGCTCCACCAAAATGCAATTCATTTCTGAAGCTCCCACACCTGCAGCTCTTTTTGGCTCTTGCAGTGCTGCTGCAAAAGTGGAAAGGTGATGGTGTTTGTCCCATGGGAATCGTTATCAGCTCCTTCCTAAGAATCATAGAATCATTTGAGATGGAAGGAATCTTTTGAAGTCACCTGGTCCAAATCCCCTGCAATGAACAGGGACACCTACAGCTCCATCAGGCATTCAGAGCCCATCTAGCCTGAGCTTGGGTGTCTCAATGTACGGGGCATTTACCACATCTCTGGGCAACCTGGGAATATAAGCAACAGTTTCTTGAAGGTCTGAAATGAGTTCACAGCTACCCAGCAGCTGGGCCATATTCTGCTTAATTTGGGGCCAGAGCCGGGCTGTGGTGGGCTCATGGCACTAGATGAGTTCATCCTCATCTTCCTTGAGTGAGATGGGGGCAGAGATGTGGAGCACTCCCCTCCCAGACCTGGGATGCCCATGCACACCCACACCATCAGCATCTCCTCACTCTGCAGGGTGTGCAGGATGCCTTGGGTGAGCATGTCACCAATAGGCAGTGTTCACTTCTGGTACAGTATGCACAGCCACTTCCTAAAACAGCATGCAATAAATCAACTAAGGTAGCGTGTGACCAGGGGTTAGTTTCTCAAAGTGGTCACAGAGCTCAGATTTGGGCTCATTTATTTTTTCTGAAACCATAACGATGCTGTTCTCTTTTCGTTACCAATAATTATCTTTGCATAGCATTGCACAAATTCCTCTTTCTCTGAGGGGGTTGAAATCTGAAAATGCCCAGACAAGCCTCAGCCCATTGGCAGTGCCTGAGACCTTCCCATTAATTGCTATCACTCTGTTCTCACTCCAAAGAAAAATGTCAGGAACTGAAAGCTTAGCAGTTTTTTATCCCCTCTAAAAATAAAGCCTTGGCAAACTGGAAAAATAATGATAATTTGCAACCCCCTAATATACCACTGGAAGTTAATTGTGATTATTTTTCACAGTTGCCTTAGCCTTCCTGTAGGTTTAAATGTTTATTTACATAAGCGATTATTTCAAGTAACATCCCTACCAAAACCAGTAGATCCAGGGCTGCAAACATGATTCTGCTGAATTGCTAAACTGCAGCGAAAAACAACAAAGTCAGAAACGTCTGGGCTGTGCTCCAAGACACTGGATTTATGTGATCACATTCTGCATCTTGGTTCAGTTTGACAGAGTATTTTCCTACTTTCTGCATTAAAATAGCTTCAAAGGTCTCTGCAGGAGTTTCTCGTTGGAGGCATTTGAGATGGCAGATGATAATTAGACATTTCTATAGCACAGAAATTATTTTCTTTGCATTTCCCAGTTTGCAGGCAAAGCTGCGGTCAGCAACACTGTCTGACTCATCCTCTCATCTTCCTCCTTTTAAAACCCCCAAATTCTCTTATTCATTGGCAATAAAACTAAAAAAAAAAAAAAAAAAAAAAAAAAAGGCCTAAGAGAGCCTGATTATCTCCCCCCAAAAATCCTGTTTCATTGTCCTGGCTTTCTGCAGTAAAGCTGTTGCTGTAGTCATTGGCATAAGAGTCTAAGGAAGCACAGAGAAACCCATGGGGTTCATCTTTTTAAGGACAGAAGCACTCGGGCACATCAGCTCTCATCCATCTGCAGACACATCTGTGTGTTGTCAGTGGTCCCCAAAACACCCTGAGCGAAGCAGTGGGACTGGCCCTCCAGCTGGCCCTGCTCTGGTAGAAAGGCCATGGGCCAGGTGGGTTAGGGAGCTGCCAAAGGATTTGTTTCGTTTGATGATTTCCTTGTATTTCATATTGAAATCCCAAGAGGTGGATGTGGCAACACATCCTCCTGAGCATGCAGAGATGGACCAGCTGAATTGGGTGTGCCCAGCTTGGATGTTCCCAGTGTCACCAGATGCTCAGTAAGGCTGTTCTTAATTACAGCTGCCCTACTGTAATTTTCCCCCTTTTCCTCCTGCTTTACACTGTGTTGTGGGCAGAGGCCCTTCACAGCCACTCATCATCATCAGGACCACTCTGTGGTTGTCCTCACCGTCCTTCATCTTCGTCACTCAGTGCCCTCTTCTGGAAAGAAGCCCCAGGCTACTATCATTGTCTCTTCAGAGACCCACCACCAGCTTCTGGTCCTATCTGAAGCTAGAGATAACCACTATGAAGAACGTCTTCACATGGAGGCCTCAACCTACTGTCAGATCTTTGAATGGAGAAATATTCCTGTAACACCACATCATTAAGCTGTTGCTTCTTTTCAAAATACTGCAGCAGCATTTAATTCACCATATCCCTGGGGTGGGCTGCAATGTTTGGCAGGTGAACTGAGCACCTGCTGCTGGAACTCAGCTCTATGGGGGATGTGGTATTAAGCATGGTGGTGACAGGTTGATGGTTGAATTAAATGATCTTAGAAGGCTATTCCAACTTTAATGATTCTATGATTTTATGATTCTGTTCTGAAGCCTTCAGACAGCCAGGGAACAGATGTCAAAAGATTTTTGTAGCATTAAGGAAAAGGGTTAATCTCATACTGTGGGTATCCCCAACTGCCTGTTATAGAGTTCCCAGGGAAAAAGATCATCTGCTTTAAAACAGATTCCTGGATCAAGATCTAAATGCGAGGGAGCTTTGTGGAAGCTGGTTTCACTGGTTTTATTGAACCCAATGTTTTCTGGATGCTGTGAATTTTCTTCAACATTTTGATTATGAAAATACCCTATGTATTTTGGCTTAGGAGGCTGTTCCACCCAAACTATGCAGTAGTTCAGCTGCAGGGTTCAAAGGCACAAGAGGAAAACGTTGCCAGTGAGAAGTTCCATTAGGAAGTATATTTAATCTTCCAATATGTATATTAATCACTGCTTAATGGATTTAGTGCAGCACCCAGGGCAACTCATTACATTAGGTGGGGATACAGCTCCAGGTTTGTGTTTTTGCTCACTATCCATCAGTATTAGATGGGGATGCTGCTGTTCTGCCACCCCTCTACCCCCATGCTCCCTCTACCCCCATGCTCCCACCCCTTCTACGGGCAAGTGCTGATGCATGCCTGGCCCCATAGTGTGCACCTTCAAGGAACTCCAAGGAACTCAAGAAACATCTCTGCAAGGAGCGGGGAGTAGTTTTCAGCCTGTCTGCCTTGGTGGCTCATCCCACCAAAGTGTTAGATGGTGGTGGGACAGAGGCATGGAAATGCAGATGGGTCCCTGAGCTGCTGACAGAGCAGAAATCAAGATGTGGTGGAGTCGTGCTCTGAGCTTCCCTCAGGGCTCCTGAAGGCTTTTCTCATACTCCATGTTAAGCAGCCTCATTCCTTATGCTTCCATTCCATGGTCTCTAAATATTCTGATTTGCTTGGGTGGCAGTTTCACCATGGTCAACGTAGCACCAGGTATTAAGCAGCACTGTTAGTTTCCAAAAGGTTTGATGCTTAGTTTTCCTTTCAGTATTTCTCCATCTGAATATTTGCCATAGCTGAAAATACACATCTGTAATTCCAAAGGTAACGAGAGATAAGTCCTAACACTGTAAATTGCTGTGCTTTTCCTTAATATCAACCATCTGCTGGAAATGGATGATGAGGAATAAAACAGTTTTCCTGAACTGTAACACGGCACAGGTCTCTAACCTCCCATCGTATCAACTGCTGGTCCATACAACAACATTTTCCAGCAAGTTCAGGAGGATGGGAAAAATGAATTGCCCATCACTGACACCTGGGGCTAACATGTGGCTTGAGGGGTGGCTTGTGGCAGTTCTGGGGCCTCCTTGAGCAATGGCACAAGCTGCCTTTGGCTTTGAGACATCTCCTGGTCCGAGAGAGCACTCCCTCTCCCCCTTTCTTTTCTGAACTTCCTTCACATAGAAAATGGAAAAAGACATGGAACTTAAGGAAGAAGTTAAAAAGAAATGCCCTGTGTGCTTTTTTGTTTCAGTAGAGGAAACTAGAAACTTATGGAGGCTGGTATAAGAAACAGAGCGAGGCAGAAACACAGAAGTTTTAGTATTAACATCTTTTCTTTATTAAGCTCTTTGTTACTGAAGACCTTTTTGATTTGTTTGCATTTTTATAAGACAATTGTGTATCCAGTTTCCAGTCTCTAAGCCTCATGAATTAAGTGCAAGGATCACAGCATGACAGATCTCATAAGACATTATCTAGAACACATAAAAATCTTACATTTGATTTTTCCTAAAAATTTAACATTTTCTTCCAAAGCTGTAACTCCAATAGTTATAGAGAGAAAAATAAGAATGTCAGCACTTTCTTTTTCAGAAAAAGGGTAGTTTTCCAAGCTCAGTTCCTAGTTTCAAAGGGACATGACTCACATTTTCTCGCATGCCTGGACATGACAGTATGGTTTGGTAGGATACTAACATGAGTGTGACAGCTTGAAATCCCCAGTCCAGGAAAGAAGCAATCAATTTTCATCTTCCTCATTGATGTGCTCCTCTGCAGTATGAAGTATCCGGACATGTGAGTGAGTGTATGTTTAAAAATGGCACAAAATTATTCTCCCAGAGTCTGCGGTTCATACTCTTCCTTTCATCCTACAGGTTATATAGGCCATTTGTGTGGAAAGCCTTCATTTCTGGCTGCCATGTCGAAGAATCTTGGGAAGACTTGACTGCTTTCCTGGTGTGCACGCTCATCAGCTCCAAAAGCCTGACCTCCTTTGAGGATGTCATGGGATGAGTGATAAAAACAGCTCGTTGCTACTGAAATTCCTGCTCTGGGTAGTGCTGCAGCAGAGGAAGGCAGCATGCTGGGTGCCAAGGCCATTGGCAGCCCAGAGAAAGAGGCTGCTGGTGGCTGCAAGTCTCCTGTGCTGCTGGAAGTTGTTCACACTTGAGCCTTCCTGGGAAAGCAAGGGCAATCTAAATTTCTAATGCAGCAAAACAAGCAGGAAAAAGAGAAATCAAAGCCTACCTTTTATGCCTCCCAAGTGGGGTCTAACCACTCAGTCCTTTTAATCTCCTTAAGTCTGCTGTGGGCTTGCTTGGTTTTTTTTTTCCTCTGGTTTGTCACAAACCTGTCACAGCAATAAGTGCTGACAACCATGCAATAACATTGCTGAGTCCCCAGTTCTACACCAGGCAGCATGGCCTAATGCGGCCTGCCGCCTAGAAGCAGCAAACTCCTATTCCCATCCACTACCTCCTAGTTCAGGCAGGCTGCAGACCCACTTTCTGCCCTGGACATTTATCCAGGTACTTAGCAGAGTTTGTTATTTTTGCAAGCTTTGACAATCTCTAGCAATCTCAAAAGTGCCTGTGACTCTGTGTCTGAAAAAGAAACGGAGAAGTCTCCAGTCATGGTTTGGCTACTATAATTTTGAAGAGCCACACACTTTCCTACAGCCTTTATAAGTATGTATCATTTAAAATTTATTTGACTTTTTCCAACTAATTTTTTGTACTCATATAGATCTGGTTTGATAATTGTTTTCTTCCTTGGAATACTTTGCCTTCACAAAAGTTCATTTCTATTCAGAGACCAGATGCATCCTCTAATAACAATTACGTAGCACAAAGCAATAAACCTATTGTTTAGCCCAGTAAATCAGGCTGTATAATCAGAGAAGGCAGATTGTTATTTCTTCACTGTACATTTGTAATGCTTTGTTTGACTTCTTATAGGCTCAGGCATATATATGTACATACACAAATATATATGTTCCTATGCTTTGGGCATTGGAATCTGCAGAACAAAAAGAGCAGAGCCCCATATTAGTGAAGGGCTGCTGATCCAGCATGACAGTAAGTCCTGGCAATGGGGCCTCTGAGCCCCCACCCTGCAGTCCCAAGGTTGAGCTATGGGAAGTTCACTGGTGCTGCAAATTGGACACGTTAACAAGAATGCTCCCCAAGATACAAGAAAATGTGTCAGAGAATAATATAATAATAGAGTAATAGAACAATAGAACTCTTTGTTGGAAGGGACCCATAGAGTTCATCTTGTCCAGCTCCCTTGCAGTGAACAGGGAAACCAACAGCTAGATCAGGTGCTCAGAACGCCATCCAGCCTGGCCTTGAATGTTTCCTGGAACAAGGCATTCACCACTCTCTGGGCAACCTGTTCCAGTGCTTTACCACTCTTATTGTAAAAAACTACTTGGTTATACCCGGTCTAAATCTCTCATCTTTTAGTTTGAAACCATTTCCCTTTGTCCTGTCACAGTAACTGAAGAGTGTCATCCCCATTAAATGCATTTCACATCTCTTTGGGGCACTCCTGGATGGGTGCCTCTTCATCTTGTAGGCTTCCAGCACTAGAACTAGCTCAGCTAAGTCTTTTCTCATATAAATAGCCTATTGGCACATAAACCATGTTCAGGGGCTGCATTCTGCCAATAAATTCTGGTTTCTGTTCTGAACATCCACCTATCCCTTCAGCAAACAAGACTTCCAATCATGCTTTTTCACAACAGCCTTCACTCTTGCCTTGCAGCAGTCTGTTGCAATGTTATACTGTGGGAATGGGATGTACCTAGTTTTATGTTTGGCAGTTGGCACTGCAGAAGGTCCCTGCCCTCCATATTCTGACTTCTGCAGTGCTACCTGTACTAGGCTACCAGCACTTGTTGTTCTGCCCCTTGAACATGCCCAGCTATTTAAATTCTTCCCGTGCAATTTTCATTTCCCTCCCCTATAGCTTATAACTGCATGGACAGCTATTAATAGCACATTGCTCCCAGAAGACCTGCACTGGAAATGCAGAGCCTGGGGTACAAAGAACTGAGAGCTTTTGACACTTTACCAAAAGCAAGTCCAGGCTGTCCCTTTACCAAAAGTGCCATCCCTCTGCAGTTTGCATGGTGTGCATGTGCAAATCATATCAGCACGAGTCCTGTGGGCTCTGTCAAGGAGATGGGCAGCAAAGCCTCACTCTGCATTAGTCTGGCTGCCCTCTGCCCTGCAGATAGGAAGCCTCAGCTCCCAGAGCCTGGAAAACTGTGTCAGGTTACTGACAAAGAGGAAAAGACACTGGCAGTCAAGAGGTTCAGGCTTGTTTCCCAGATTTGAAACAGTTGTTCCTCATGGCCTTGTGCAAAATGCTTTCTCTTGACTCCCTCTGGGTCCTTATCAGGAAAACTGGAACAGCAGCTTCTCGACTCCCTTCTGTCCTGCCTGCCTCAGTGCTAATGGGAAGAGTTTTGATGAACGTGGTAGAACACAACCCGGCACAAGGAGGTCTCACAAGGGCAGTGGGGTGACGAGTCCACGTCCTAAACCCCACCATAACGTATCAGGTTAGAAGCAGACATTGCCTGCTTAATATCATACTCTGCCCTGTGTACTTGTAATTAACTTTCTGCTTTATCTGATCACGTGATATATACAGAGATTGTATTCTGCACTGAAAAGCTGCCCTGGGGTTGTGAGAGATGTGCAGGCCTGCAACCTCAGGATGCTCTGGTTCTCTGTCAGGTTTTGATGGGAACACAGCAGGACATGATTTATATGGGAACAGAGCTTGTCTGGGAGGAGCATGGCATTCACATGGTGATGTGGGATACCAGTGGCGGAGCTTGCAGGGCTGCGCACCTCTGTGGTGCCCATTGACCCTACTGATGTATTCTGAGACCCTTGAGGTGAACATCATTGAGTTCCTAATTCTTTTGGATGTCTGCAGCGCACTTATACGAAATTATAAATATCCCCAGATGATTTTCCTGCCTGCAAACCTTCTAGGTTTTTAGCACGTGAGTTTTGTTTCATGCTGGGAAGCAAGCAGCTCTTTGTATCTGGCGTCACTTCGAGCTGAAACACCACAGTAGGAGGAGAGGACTTTGTTTCTGCCTTTGGTATTAATGTCAAGGGATACTTCCTTGGGCAAGCTACCAGGGGAATACTTTTGGAGGAAGCGACTGATCTGTGTAGTGCCTGCCTATGTTGGTGGTGGCAATGGCACCTTGCTCTGAAAAGTGTGGTCCCTCACTATGAGAAACAGATTGAGGCCCTGGAGTGTATCCAGGACAAGGACAACAAAGCTGTGAAGGGTCTGGAGTACAAGTCTTATTGAGGAGCAGCTGAGGGAACTGGGATTGTTTAGTATGGAGACAAGAGGCTCCAGGGAGACCTTATAATTCTCCACAATTGCCTGAAAGAAGACTGTAGTGAGTAGGGGTTGGCCTCTTCTCTCAGGTAACAGTGATAGAGCTATAGGGAATGGCTCCAAGTTGTTCTAAGGGAGATTCAGGTTGGGTATTAGGAAATGTTTCTTCTCAGAAAGAGTGGTGAGGCAGTGGCACAGGCTGCACAGGGAGGTGATGGATTAACTGTCCCTGGAGGTGTTCAAGAACTGTGTAGATGTGGCACTGAGGGACATGGTTAGTGGGCATGGTGGGGATGGGCTGATGGTTGGACAAGATGATCTTAACGGTCTTTTTCAACCTTAATGATTCTGTGAATTCTATGATTCTACGATTCCATAAGAGTTCACCTCTGATGTGTCCAGTGTCTCCACCATAGTGAGCTGCAAGGTGCCAACTTCTACAAGGGCTCAATGCAGCAACAGCAGAAATTGCCAAAGACACAGCATTTCAAAAAGTCTTTTGTATACTGGAATTTTACGAATCTCCAGTGAGGAAAAAAACCTTTCATGGTGATGTGCCAGGCTGGGCTGCAGCCAGCAGACCTGGAGCGGGAGCAGCTGGGTGTCAGAGCACAGTGGAAGTGCTGCAGCCAGGAGCCTTCACTGCAGACTCACTCACATACCGCAGCCCTCTGGAGAGGATCATCTGCATAATTACAAGGATCACAAATTCTGCACTTCCCCTATCAGTGAGCATTTTCCTTTTGGGTACAGTATGTTCCTGCAGATTCCAACGATAAACTGTCCTAATGGTCTTTGCAGTCATTTGATGCAGCTACATAAAAATGTCCTAGCACTGCGCTGGAAGGCAGCTCCCCTCCGCGTGGATCTGCATGGGAACAGGGTGTGTGCAGCACGTCCCATCCACGGATAAGCTAATCCTTTCTGCAGATTAAACTTGCCAGCAAAACGTAGCCTGAAAAAGTAGTTACCAAGGTTGTTTATTTTTCAAAGGATAGATAAAATTTCAGAGCGATAAAATCACTTCCTTGAAATGCTTTCATTCAAATAATTTACTTCCTTCTGAAAGGCTTAATCCTTCCTTTGCTGAATGTTTTTTCTTTTCTTTTTGCTCCTTCCCCAGCAGGGCAGAGCTGGCCAATGTGCAGCTGTGAGCGTGCGCGCGGTGAGCAGGCAGCACGTGCAGTGCCAGCTGTACCCAACGCGCACCGGCAGCCCTCCAGCAAATGTCCCATTGTGCTGGTAAATATCTCACTGTGCTCGTTCCTAGGAGCCCCGCAGACCACGACAATGAAAATTGTTGTTCAGTGCCATTAGCGGGGCTGCAACCTGATGCAGGGCGTGCTGGTGGGCTACACCTTGCGGGATATGAGCTGGGCACCCTGGGCTTGGGGATCACCTCCTCCAACTTCTGGGCGAAGGATGTGTTCTTTGGTGAAGGCTGAGCTTCTGTGGTTAATCCCATGTAAGTCTAGGCAAATCACCAAAGAGCACGACATTTGCTAAAAAGCCACAGAAAGCTGGCAGTGCTGGGGAAGCAGTGAAAAATGAATTGTTTTTGCAAAGTCACACAATTATTTTAGTATGGCTGGCAGCCATCGCCTGGAAAACTCAACAGAGCAAAGAGTAAATGCCACTAAAAAAAAAAAAAAAAAAAAAAAAAACCCTAAAGGGTACATCTGTATCTCTGGCTTAAGTGGGACTCTGTATGGTGTTTCTATCCCTGCCATGCACTGCATGCTTACTGGAAAGTGGCTTTGCAAGCAGAGCTATTTCATCCAGCTGCTGGGAAAGTTTGTGGAGTGCTGCAGGACCTCAGTGCCCAGAGGTTGTCATGCTGTCACTTGAGGGAGAACAATGAGGGAAGCACAAATGTTACTCAGAAAATTGGTCAGTGGAGAAAGAAGGGCTGAGCCTCTTGTTGCAGCCTGCAGGACATGGGGATGTCACACCCAGCTCTCCCTGCACAGCAGGTTTGTTGCTGCCTCTTGTATGGGCAATGTCCTTCCACTGGGGTTCAACTGGTAGCAAGACCTACTGCTCACAATGGGCAGAAACCAGAACATAGGGGAAATTTGCCTCAGAACCCAGTCATTCTGGGGAATGTAGACTCCTCTGCAAATGATGCCAAGCAGGGTGAGAGGAGGAGGAGGGTTCAGCTCCCAAGCATGAGCAAGGAAAGCACGGTGATTCCTCATGCTGCTGTGTATGAGGTGCTGCAGGCCTGTCTGACAGGGCTCTGTCTGTGAATGCAGGTTTATATCACAGCCTAGATGTATCACAGTATATATCATGCAAGTTTATATCACAAGCACAGATGTAATGAGGGATAGGAAAAGGAAGAGATTAATGGTCTTCTGCCCCTCATATTAGCCACCATTCACCAATACCTCTTGGGTAAATACAGTGGCCATGCTAGACCCCCTCTCCTGACCTCTGCAGGTCATGGAGTTGTAGAATCATTAAGGTTGGAAAAGAGCTATGAGATCATTTAGTCAAACCATCAGCCCATCCCACTGTGCCCACTAACCACGTTCCCTTAGCACCACATCTGCACAGTTCCTGAACACCTCTAGGGACGGTAATTCCACCACCTCCCTGGGCAGCCTGTGACAATGCTTCACTGCTCTTTCTGAGAAGAAATTCTTCCTAATACCCAATCTAAACCTCCTCTGAAATAGCTCAGGGCCATTATCTCTCATCCTATCTCTGTTACCTGAGAGAAAAGGCCAACTCCCACCTCGCCACAACCTCCTTTCAGGTCACTGTAAAGAGTGATGAGGTCTCTCCTGAGCCTCCTCTTCTCCAGACCGAACAATCCCAGTTCCCATAGCCACTCCCCGTAAGACCTGTGCTCCAAAACCTTCATAGCTTCATTGTCTTTCTCTGGACACGTTCCAGGGCCTCAATGTCTTTCTTGCACTGAGGGACCCAAAACTGAACACAGTACTCAAGCTGTGGCCTCACCAGTGTCAAATAGAAATGACCTGAAGCTGCTTATATCTATTTTTGGTTTGTCTGCTGGCCCGTTTCCTAGTACTCCCAAAACACCCAGCACGCAGAGCATCATATAGATCTAAGAGATATAAAGAAATATGAACAAAAGCTGAAGGAGTTGAATTATACCTACAAAAGGTTAAGAGGATTTGGTTGGTAGAGCTGGCATCGAGTCTATTTCTATCACCATAATTCCAGTGATGTAAGTGTTAAATAGCCCATGTGGATGAAAATCCTAGCTAGGCTTGGGTCCATTGCTGACACACTGTGACAGCAGGGCACCGCTGACCACTAAGCAACTCTTATGTGTCCTTTTTTTTTCCATATTAGTATTGATGTTGTTGGTTTTATGTTTTTATGAACTGATGAACGGAGATGGAGAAAGCTGCAGTAGAGAAGGAGAATCAAATGCGATGAGAACTAAAGTAAATAGAAAAGCACTGGAACAGGTTGTGCAGAGAGGTGGTGAATGCTCCAACCCCGGAGACATTCAAGACCAGGCTGGATGGGGCTCTGAGCACCTGATCTAACTGTAAGTGTCTCTGTTCACTGCAGAGTTGACCTTGATAACTTTTAAAAGTGCCTTTTAACTCATACGATTCTATGATTCTGCAGATTTTTGGGGCTTTTGGAAGACCAGGTATTCATCCTGCATCTCAAAGGGAGGACAGCAGAGTAATCCTTGAGAAGCAAGAGCTGCTCTTGGAGTGACTGCATTGCCTCAGCTTTGATGGCCTATAACTGAGGCAAAGCCCATGGGGAGAGGTAATACCTGTCAGCAGATCAGCTAAATACCATTGAGAAAAAACAGCACATAAGCCTCCTGTGGGGACGTTCTCCATCAGGCACTCATTGTATAATATAAATTGGTTTAATATAAATTACATTAGGAGAACGAGGTATAAGTGCCTGATAGGATGATGGCAGGCAATCAGCTCGGAGCAAAGGCAATAAGATTCGGTGCTACAATTGATGATTGAAAGATGGAAGCTGGGCAAGAGCACAGGGAGAGGTGATACCGTGCAATCTAAATAGATGAGTGCACTGTCAGGTGTAGGTATAGCCAGGTATAGGGCCTGGTCTGTCATCTCCCATGCCAGAACCACATAAGGATTTCTGCTGTTTCCATTCCAAGAACTTCTTCTATTAAATACTAGAAATGCAAAATGAAATCAATCATAATATAAATGGGTAGCTACGGGTCTCTGTTAGTTTTTTTTTTTGTCTTTGATAGATTTTCAACTAAGCTTAGCATCAACAGTCCCGAGCATGCTTAATATAGAAATTCATCATTTTTCAGGCAAAACAGGTAAGACATTTTACATGTTTTTGCAGATGAACAACACAGAACTAAAGGAAGTCCAAAGCCTCAGGGCAAGCTTGTGATAGAGTCTGAGAGGAAACCTGTGGCTTCCTCGTGCCCTGCATGCTATTTGGCCATCTGCCCCTCTCTCCTCTGGGAGACACAGTGACCTGCACAGAATGCAAGACCTCCCAGAGCACCACAGAGTGGTTTCCTATGTGAATCCCCATGTAATACTCTTGGCCTGTCTTTCAGGAATCAGGAGATCTGCAAGAAAAATGAGAAATAATTCAACCAGCCTATGGCATGAGAAATCCCTTCTTTCTGTCTTCTGATGTTACGTGAGTAAGTCTGAGCCTTGATCTCATCAGCTCCAGTTTCTCACCACTTAAGCACTACAAAACCATGAAACAGGAATGTTATTAGGATAAATCCACACATAATTCAGTGGCAGCCATGAATATACATTATATGGCATGGTTACCTCAGCATATAGCAATAAGATTCCATAGCACCAAAGTCTTAAAAGAGGGGAGATTTCAAATTTTATTTCTGTGATGGCATTATCTCATTCTTTTCAGTTCTGATTTTCCTTCCATTTCCCTGTGCTTACCTTCCACCAGGATTGACTGTGAGCCCGTTTCCACTGGCAGCACTATTTGAACAGTCTCCTTTGGATTTCTTACTTGTTTCAGCATCATGATGAAAACTTTGTGGCCTGCATTGCAAAGAATTTCCAAAAACCTCTGGATTTAATAATAATAATTAAAAAACCCTACAAAAATCCTTTCAAAACAGTAAATTATTTTTTTTCTGAGGGAGATCTCTTTCCAAAAAAATGTTCCCACACCTCCTGTAGCCCAGACCCTCCATTCAGAGCTCAAAACCCGCAGTCATTCCTACTTCAGTGCAATTACCACAGTGTAAAATTATTCCTATGAAGTTTGAGCTCTTATAAAAATAACAAGCCTTTTTTTTTTCCCACATGAAGCAAAGAAAAGCAAAGGCAGGAAAGGACATGATAGGAGCTCTGCTGAATTAGACAAATACCTTTGATAGCAAACAATGTCTGGGAATGGAGGATGTTCTTTCTCAGCAAAAGAAAACCAACAAAACTTTGTTTGCGATGATAGATTTGCACATCTCTTCAAAGCCACTGAACTCTGCCTAGCTTCATCCTTGAGATGGGCAAAAGAAATCCTGGAGAAGCTCATGGAAGCCACCTTAGCCATGGACAAAAATGGACAATGCAGGACTCGGAGTAGCACCAGTGAGAAGCATAGCAAAGCTTCTGAAAGTAGAGAGTGGAACAGCCAACTAGTAAACAGACCAGAGTTAACCAAGTCCCTGAAAAATGAAAATAAGTCTAAGTTCTGTCCATCTCTGAGTCTAACTCCCATCATCCTGTCCAGGTGCACTGGTTTGGTGAACTCTTCCTACATCTTCCAGTCCCTGAATGTTAATTGCTATAAGTATTAATTATTGCCAGTTGAAGGACGGTTCATCATTAAAAGTAGTTAAATGGAGTGTAACTAGATGTGGCCAGCAGCATTTCCTTTGCACCATGAAGGCACGAGGGAACAATTATTGTTACTCCTCAGGCCTGCGTACACAGAGCCAAAGGAACTTTGAAGGAATCCCCAGGCAAAGACAAGAGTCCAGGGAGATCTTGTAACTAGTGCAGGACCAAAAGCTGCACTTGAAGTTCAGAGCACTGACAACTTGAAACAATACCACTCTGCATCAGTTGAGAAGTGGGAGACCACAATCTGCCGGACAGCCCTTGCAGGGCAGAGTCACCCAAATGTTGTGTATAGGGCTGTTTTGAGTTGATATGCATTTTTTAGATGTATTTGCCCACTCAGTCAGATCAGACCAAAGAATTTGAATTCAGGGCTGAGTCACCAGCCTGGCTTCTGAAGCACTCAAACAGGATGTCAGTGGTGGATACAACCACAAAGACAGCAGCTGCCATCTTGTGTTACCAGCCGTGGTGTTAATTGAGACAAATGGCAAAAGCCCATTCAATGCACTACAGTAAACCTGCTCCTGTGAGACTGCCAAGGCAATCTCATGCCAAGTGCTTGCTGCAGCATTTCTTCCTTGTGCAGAAAGGCCTGTGGTGGGGGTCACAATTCAGGCTGGTCTGCTCTCTTCCTATTTCTCTATGGCATCACCAGGGCAGTGAGAGAGAGCTGCTTACTTGGTAGCATAGAGGCCATCCCAGGGCTTAATGGAAACATGAAACCCCCAGCACTGCCCAGTAAGGCCAAGGGATTTCCATCCCAAGGCCCCTCCAGGCATTTCCCTGATCAGCAGAAGCATGGCCAAGCATGCAGACACCCAAACTGAGCATCACTGCAGCAAGCCAGCACGCACCACTAAGCACATTGGATATGGTAGCTTCAAAAAAAAAAATCACTTTTAAACTGTGCTGTGAACTTCAATGAGTCTCAGAGCAGTACTCAGTAGTCCTTTGTCTGTGGCAGACAAAAGGTGGAGGTATTGGTGTGCAAGCCTTGGCAATTGGAAAATAGTTTATGCTAGGAGGAGCAAAGAGTGAGGAAGCATTGGTTGTGAGTGATTAAAACATGGTGCTCTCTGAAAGGGTATGAAAGTGACAGCCCTCATGTGTCAACTGCTGCACCTGAAAACCACTATGTGAGAACGTAATGGCAAGGCAAAGCAATTAATGCTGAGCAGCATCTGCCACACAAAGACCCTCACTGCACTTAATGCAAAGAAGGAAAAAGACACTGAAAAAAAACCCACAAAATAGCAGTCTGGTTGAAGGTAAGAGCGGTCATAAATGACAGCAGCAGCAGAAGGACCATATCAAACAGGATTTTGATTGTGCAGCAAGCAGCAGCAGCTGTTTGAGTGGCTGAAAGGCAATGAGGGCACATGCTGGTGACAGGGACTTGCCAGGGAGATGTGTTATCCTCAGTGAGCTGATCAACATGCAGCCTGTGCCATGCTGGTCTAGCGTGTGATCTTGAGGAAGACATCTCACATGCTTTAGTTTACTGATGGGAAAGAGTTGTCACAAGGTCATTGGGTCTGTAGAGTACTTTGTGATGCTTGATGGATTGATGAGGACTGGAACTGGTTGGTGTCGGAGAGCATTTATGCCCATCTCTGTCTACTCCTGCCCACCTCCAGGCAGAGCTGGCCTTCCAGCAGTGGGACAGCCAAGAGTACTCTGCCTCTGGTTGCTGCCCCATGTTAGAAGCTCAGCTGAACCTGTTTTTCTTTTGATGAATGCAATTGTAATCCTCATACCCAAACCTGCACTGAGCAGCTGTCTTGGTTGCCAGAATGTGCAAGGGACCAGATTTGTCCTGGAGTCCCACCTTTCCCAGTGATCCCTATTTCCAAGAGTCTGGTCTCTCATCCACAAAAACTCCTTGGCTTTTCTATATTTTCACATCAAATACCCATCATTCCTTTGCCTCTGATTCTGAATGGTTTATTTCAGGTGTGAGCTACATGTGTCCAATAACCATAGGTACACACACAGCTCCTGGCAGAGTCTTTATGGCTACCACCAGAAATCATCACTCCCTGGCTGCAGACATGCACCTTTGCTCCTCTCCTTGCAACCAAGTTCAGATCCCCAGAGGGAAGATCTAAATCACATAATCATAGAATCATTAAGGTCTGAAAAGACCATTAAGAACATTCAGTCCAACCATCAGCCCATCCCACCATGCCCACTGACCATGTCCCTCAGCGCCACATCTACCTGGTTCTCGAACACCTCCAGTGACAGTGACTCTACCACCTCCCTAGGCAGCACTGTGCCAGTGCCTCACCACTCTTTCGGAGAAGAAATGTTTCCAAATATCCAACCTGAACCACCCTGGTGCAACTTGAGGCCATTATTCAGTGGATCCTTGCAATATCCTGAGAACCCACAACCAAGGCACACATCAGTCCCCAAGCAGCCCTGAACACGTCCATCTGCAGAGGACCAAATATGAACAGCAGATCTGAGTCTGATCCTCAGTCCTTCTCTACATTGCCTCTGCACAGCTCTTGCTCACCATGACAGAGAGGTTTGCTCCTGCTGTTACCTGATTTTCTAATCCATCTGGACCAAGGACTCTTCTCATCCTCAGTTAATCCTGCACCTTTGCAGCCAGAGAAAGGCATGATGGTGTCGGAATGAAATGTTCTGAGTTACCACTGGCACACAATGCCCTCACAGTGGTGGCATTCCCCATGAGAAGCAGCAGCCTAGTCAACCCACAAGGGACACTGCAGTAATCTAATCAGATGGAGATAAGAGATGGGATGAGCTTTGCAGCATGTGATATGGATAAACAAGCCATATGGACAAGCTGATACAGATAAGCCAAGGCTTGTTAGTATTCACAAGAGAATAAACTGAAGCATTTAAATAGCAGCAAAAAATGACCATCCAGAAGATGAGAACTATTGAAATGAGATGTGACCAGCAATTCCTTTCTTAAAAGCAAACTGAAGCTTGTTTCATCCATGTCTCCATACTTATCTGCTTCCTTTGGCAGCAGAAGAAAAGCTAGCGTTTGATTAGCTGGCTTAGCTGCAGCTGGGAGAGCTGAGAGAATACTTCCCACGGACTAATTTATTCCACAAATATAACATATTTTTCTGCTCACAGAATACCCACAAACACATTGCAGTTTTCTTACATATTTTTCTTTGAATTTTTTTGGCACATCTTCATGAATTGTTTGCAAGTTCACTGTTTGCTGGGTTCAGTGCTGGAATCTGGGTGGTTGGTTAGTGGCTGTTGGTCATGTACATCACATGCTTTCATTTCTGCTGGTCCCTGGCTGAGGCTGTCCTTCATCCCGTCCGATTCAGCACTCTTTGATGTCAATGAGACTCATTCTCTATGACTTCAGTGCACTTGGGTCCAGGCCTTTGTTTGGGAAGGAACTGGGAGAAGCCACTGCTCTTTTGAATCCCTCAAACTGGGCTAAGATTTATTCATGAACTCAGTAAACATTCATGCTTTCCCACAAAACTCTTTCTCAGCTCTGCTCCTAAGAAAAACTCAAGTTTTTGAAGATTTATGGGAGTTAACAGTTATTTCCTTGGAACTCTTGTAGTTATTCAGACCAGTGCAGAACAGATGTAAAATGGTGTCCAGCTAAATCTCTGGGTTCAGATCCCACAGTGGTGCATTCATCCAATATCAAAAGAGGAAAGGAGGAAGCTCATCAGTCAGATGCAATGTTTGCCTTTGATTTTATTTCAGCTTGAAGTTCTGCCTGCACCTCAGTTTGTGGAAGCCCACAAACTACAAGCTCAAAATACCAGAAGGCATAACGTCCCACAAAGCCCACAGTTCTTCCCATCCATCTATCCAGGCTTATAGTCACCAACATCTCCAAGCACATCCTTACAACAGCTGGAGAGAGCTGCATGGCTCAGCTTTTTGTTCCCCGGAGCATTATATTGCACAGGATGCTCGGCATTTGGAAGACATCCCCACACTTGGCAGGAGGTGTGGTCAGGCACCAGAACAGGCTGCCCAGGGAGGTGGTGGAGTCACCATTCCTGGAGGTGTTCAAGAACCATGTAGATGTGGCACTGAGGGATATTGTTTTGTGGACGTGGTGGGGATGGGCTGGTGGTTGGACTAGATGATCTTAGTGGTCTTTTCCAACCTTACTGATTCAATGATAGGATGGCAAGGCTGCGGGCACTGAGCAGCACAATTGCAGATGGCACTACTGTGCTGGAAGGCAGCAGAAGAACTAGGGAGGATGTGGAGTATTTTCTTTTCCTGCTCCTCCTGGGCAGCGCAGTGCTGGCAGCTCATTTAGCTTTAAGGCTGTCCACACATTGAAATACAAATTGTCTTCTCTTCAAAATCCGGTTTAAAAATAGCACTATTTGAGGAGTATATAAATAAGTAATCATTTGGAACACAATATTAGAGCGCCCTTCTTTAATTAAATGGTTGCTTGATGCATTTCAAAGCTCTGTTCTGACTCAGTCTTCCTGCACCTCTGTACTTTTCCTGTTATGAACAAATCTCATCTAACTGCACCATGAATTTTAAAGCAAACTAGATGGCACAGAGTAATAGGGCTATTAATATCCTAATTGCAGAGCGGCACTTGGGACTGGCCCATTCTCACACAGAGGCAGGAAGAAATATCTTCTCAGACACACAAGAATGGCTTCAATGGCTGTCATTGCCTCCATTTGACACCTGGATTAAAGGAGAACATGGAGAAAATATTCTAATAAGAGGGCACATATTTTTCCGCTCAATCCAGATAGCATTTGCTAAACATGGCCAGGAATGTCATTCTGACTATTCAGACCAACCTCTCTTCTGGTCCTAAATACCACTAAAGGGTGAACAGAAAGGCCATGGGCTTCTCTTTGTTGCAGTGCATTCTTTGTGTAATCCCAGGATTGGGTCAGGCTTTTTTATAGTATCACAGAAGTGAGGGATGGAAGAGACACATGATGAGAGGCCAGCAGTTCACTCTGCCCCTGAGCAGGATCACTGAGTGTTTCACCCACCAGGGCTTTGTCTTGTCTAGTTTAAAATTCTAAAATTCACACCGCTCTTGTTCTTATCCTAGGGAGCTCCAAAAAAGTGTAAATTCCACTCCTAACAAATATTTCCCAACTGCAGGCTGAGAGCCTCCTTTTCTTAATTCCAGCCAACTACTCATGCTGACTATTTAAAAGCATACCAAATCCTCCCCTTGGACTTGTAGGGCACCACTGCAACCATTTGGCTCCTCTGGACATATCCAGTTCTTGTTTCTCTGCAGGTCCTCATGGCAGTGGAATCAGATTTCCCCAGCACAGCCCTTCTTGCTTCTCATGCAGGCTCGGGAGCAGCTGCCAAACAACAACAAACAGAGCTCTTCTTTTTTTTCCCCTGACTGACATGGGGGAAAGGATAGGAGATTCAAGCTGGAAGAATGCAAGGAAAATCAGAGCCTCTTCCTTGGGCTGCTTTGTTTACACACGTGCTTTTGGAGAGGGAGGAAAGGAGAGCAGCTCATGTTCAAAGATGGCCATTTGTCATCTGGTGCGCATGGACCTAAAACTTCCACAGAGCTTGTACCAAAAGCCAGTTTCAACTGGATGTGGTATGGTTTTGAGTCCACACACTGGTATTAAAAGCAAATTTGGCAGCCCTGGGTGGACATAAATATTTCCATGACGGAGCTGGGAAAGAGGCAAGACATGCTGCTTCGTGAGAATTTACTTGGTGTGTTGTCTAACTTTGTTCAGTGTTTATGTGTAGGAGTACAACCTTCCAGGCTCTTTGGTGGCTCTCATCCTTCCTTATCCCAGGTGATTTCTCCTTCTCCTCAGTCTGAGGCCAATGCTCCCAACTAGACAGATGGTCTCACATCTAAACCAACTTGTCATCCTTTCAACTTCAAAGGACCGGGCTGGTCCTCACCTTACATATCATCTCCAAATGCTGGCACAGTACAATTTGGCCAAAGTTCATGGGTCACCAGCCCCATTTGGGATGCATAGGACACATGACCCCACCACAGCTCCGTGAGAGGCTGTGGAGCTCAGCAGTTGGTTGGACTTAGGAGCAACTAGAAGGACAAGTGCAAAGATGTGCTCAGAGGCCTTGCAGAGATCAGCTGCTTCTGAATCGCATCTTTACACCCCCTTTGAGTTAACAGATGACTTTTGAGTTGCCAGGCACCTCCTTTTTGTCCTCTAAAATATGACCTCTGCATTAGGATGATGCTTACGCATTGTGTGTGCTGCTCCTTTTCATACGTTGTCTGTTGAATTCTGTGCAGCGATATTCAACGGAAGTGCTGATGTTCAGAGTAAATATAGACGTACCTTTCTAAGTACACCTTGTAAAGCTATCCTGAGCTCTTTGTAATCTAACCCAACTGTCCTGGCTGCTGCTGTAAACATCAGTGTGCCTGACATCAAGTTCAGGTGCTGAAGAAGCATTGGATGGAAGGCTGCCACAAGAGGGGATCACTCAGAGATGCTTTGCTTTGGCTTTAGGTCCTCCAGGTTGGAAAAGGGGCAGTGCCTGGGCAGGCAGGAGTAATGAGCACAGAGCATGTGGCAGGGCTGAAGTAGGGGAGAGGCAGCTCAGGAGAGGAAATCAGTAGAAGAAAAATGAAGTGGATTCCTCTGAAAGTATTTTTTTCAATTAAGCTTAAAAAGAGGGAGCAGAGCTACTGCCTCACCCTGCTTCCTACTCTTGTGTACTCAGAGTACAGTAACTTCACAGGAACACGGTCAACATCCAGAAGCCGTTCTCCATTACACAGGATCTTCTGTTGAGTTGCTTGAGGCTTGTGTGGTAACAGTTTTATTCAAAATAACAGTGGTCCATCTTTTATCAATTAGGAGAACAATGACAGAATCATCCCTTACTAATCCCTAATCCTTCCCACAGCTGCTTCAGATTCCCATTCACAGAATTCTTGTTTTATTTACATGTTTTTTGGGATGGCAGCTGCAGTACGGGATCCAAAATCTTTCAGATCCTAACACATTTTCAGCCCCATAAGAGGAACAAACAAAAGACTTCAAAAATAAATGTTACAGGAATAATGTGAGGAGAGTTCCATTTAAAGATAGAAATGTTATAACTGCAGTAATTATGAGCTGTAAATGAGGTATCACCCATGCTCCACACGTGCCTGTCTATAAGGATTCCACTGGATTTATTTCCCTTCACAACAGACCACAATGTGGCCAGATGATTGTTTAGCCTGTGTCCAGACAGCCTTTGGTGTTCAGACAGGCTGTAAGGTGTCTGTCTGTCCTACAGAAAGAAGGGTCATGCAAGCGCTGAAATCTACAGCACTCCTTCACAGAGTAGACAGGGTTTAGATAGGAAACTTGGAACCATTTGCAAACTTTCGGTTTCTATCCTGTCTCGGGATAGATTCCCTGGCAGGCACTATGACATCACACACTATTTGGTATTCTGGCCGGGTGCCTTCTCCAAGGCTGATGATAATCATTGCCTACAGACTGTGTAATGAAGGGCAAAGACATTTCCTAAGTGTGTTTTATAACAGTCTTCTTCCTTTCCTGGTTGTAACCAATCCTGTAAGTTGCCTGGCTTGGAAACAAAGCCATCAAAGACAATGGTTCTAGGGTTGCCCCTCAGCAGCTCTGTCAGCATTTGCTCAGAGAGGCTCTCTTCAGCTATTCTTTTTCACCCTGACTGTTTTTCCAGACAGATCCCTACTGAGCTGACGTAGTCACACAGCAAATTGCGAGAAGCAGGCCAACATATGGTATCACTTAGGTACAGTGCAGTCCCAGTGCCATTGTAGTGGTACTTCGATATCTCTGATTCCACTTCTCATCTCAAGCAGACAATTCATTTGTGCACAAAAAAGAAAAGCAAGTAGGCGCTTAAAGAAAATTCTGCAGCCCATGGAAAGAGTTTGAATTCCATACCATGCTTCATGCCTTCAAGAAGTAGAGCATTCAGGCCAAGGAGTAGTTAGCTCTGTGGTCATCTAATTGCTCTGCTATAGAGTAGGTCAGTGAGATGTTAAATACAAAGAGCTTTCAAGTCTTTAAAATTGGATTTCTGCACAACTTAACTAGCTTTCCTGAGCTAATACAAGAAACGTAATCCACTGCAGATACAAACAAATCAGACAGATATGAGCCACTGAGACCTAATGGGAAACCACGAGTCCCATTGAGACCATATCTCAGTTTTTCAAGCAGCAGCTCAAAGTAGGATTGCAGGCAGTGCAGCAAGAATGTGATGTGTACAGGGAAGAAAATTCTGCTGTTTGGCAACACTTGAGACCTTGTCAGAAGTGATGGGTAGAAGATCTCTTGCACCAGTGTGTGGTGGCAGGGCAGAAGCAACAGCTGTCTGAAGGGGGGGCTGAGGTATTCTGCCATTCAGTAAGGAGCAATGCTGTGTTTGGAAACCTCATACAACCCAGCTCTCTGCCATTCAAGTTGCTTTTGGAAAATCTTCCAGAAAATCATTTTCCTTTAGCAGAAGATCTAAAGGTGCTCAAGGAGCTCAGTATCTTGATTTCAACAACAAGATGTTCACATGCACCCCAGCACACACTTTCAGAGGTTTCACAAAACAGATTTTCAGCTGTGGGTAACTAAAGATATAGACATACGACTATATTTGGAGCCACAAATGAGGCACATCACAACTACTGAGCAGCACACACTCCATTTTCCTGTTAAATTGACTTGTCTGTTTTAGGAGCATCAGCTTCCGACACCCACAATTAAACTGTGAATTTTCTAAGGTTTGTTAGACATCCTTCCACAGGGAGGCCAGCACTGCAGAACTCATGGGGCCACCTCCTCCACAACAGGATCATCACTAATGAGAATGTGTTATCCTGTGTTTTTCCAAATCAATTATCATCTTGCTCTTTTTTGGGTCCCTGGTTTCAAGTGACATGAAGTAAATGTGGCCTTCCAAAGGTAGGTGTTCAAATTAAGTTCATCTTACAGGCACCTGATTCTGGGCAACCAAAAATGGGAGCACCAAATACAGAGGTGTTTTGAAAGCACTAACTGCCGTAAGGGAAGAGTTTGGTTCGTTTCCTCTCTGAGTGCTCTTCTGTTGACTCAGTCCTCAAGCAGTGGGAGGTGCTGGAAGGTTGTTTAAACATAAAGAAGAGAGACAAGATGATCTCAAATAAGATATGAGTACTGTAGGTTGACCTATTACTGAGATGTTTACTGTACAGAATTTTGTTTAACTTCAGTCCTTAAAGAATACAATTGGCTCCTGAAGGCATTTAAGAGACTGCATCCAGACAGCAAGCTGCAGCCTGTGTCAGCACCACTTGAAGGGCCACTGGGGACTGTGCTGGAGCCCTGTTCAGGCAGAGGAAGCAACTGCCATGGATCTGCTGTCCCTGTTCATTGCAGAGGAGTTGGACCAGACAACCTTCAAAGGTCCCTTGCAACTCAAACTCTATGATTCTATGAAAATAAATGGACTCCAGCAGCTCAAAGAGGTACCTGACAGGTTAGCTGTGCCTGAGCCATCTTCAGGAGGGCTTAGGATGCAGTAAGAAGCATAGCCTGATCTGACAAATCCCTTTCTATTGGTTAGCAACCCTGCACACAGCATGGGGGTTGAAACTAGGTGATTATTACGGTCCTTTTCAACCCAGGCCATTCTACGAGCCTGCGTGAGGACTGCAGTCTTGGATGCAGCAGGAGGAAGACACAGACCAGAGCTGAAAAAAAAAAAAAGAATGAAAATCATACTCATTTTTAACCAGGAGCACAATTTCTGTATCACAGAAGAGCTGTACAAGTCACACTGACCCTTCTATGATTGGTATGCGTATGTTTAGAGCACTGCTTTAGAAGAGGGCAAGAGAGAGTCTCAGGACTGTGGGAGCCCTTCCTCTTATAGCTATGAATTAATTCCAATTAGCCCTAGAAATGAGCCTCTCTGGCTCTTTGTTCTCTGAAATTGTGCTTTTCAGAGACAGGCTCCTCAATTAGCAGCTAATTACGATGGTCTTGCCTCCTCATGGATAGCTGGGGCATAAAAAGCCACAGCCCTTGACAGCCATGGGAGATCTGCCTTCAGCTTGAGAAGCAGAATTATTGATATCGATTTCAAGAGTCTTTGGCTCCCGTCTGTAAATCCCTCACAACCTGAAACAACATTATTTGTGACACTACTGAGAATTATTTGATGCTGTGAGCTCTGGAAAATAGATCACAACTCCAGCCGTCACCAAACGTGCTGAAATCAAAAGTAGACAAGCTGTATGCCTGATGGCGTGTCTCTCCTCTCCTCTTCTACAGCAGTGAATGAGGAAACCACATGCACACCCCAGCACATTTTGAGGAACAGCTAGGTGTTCCCAGGCTGTGTTTTGCTATCACCTGCCTTTCTCTTTAAATGTTGTTGCACAGTGATTTTAGTAAGGCTGCCCAGGGAGGTGGTGAAGTCACTGTCCCTGGAGGTGTTCAATAACAGTGCAGACGTGGCACTGAGGGACATGGCTAGTAGGTATGGTGGGGATGGGCTGATGGTTGGACTCGATGATCTTAATGATCTTTTTCCAACCTTAATGGTTTTATGATTCCATGATTCAGCTGTCCATAAATTTGTCTAACTTGCTCTTGAACATGCCAATACAACCTGCACCCATAGTCTTTTGCAGGAATAAGCCTCAGGGAGTCACTACTCCCTGTAAGAGAAATGGACTTTCTTTCATCTAAGATCCTCATTCAAACATTATTTTTCTAGCGTGCACTCTCACTTTCAAGCTGCATACAGTTCTTCGTTGCATGCAGAAGGAGAAAATGGTTTGTTTGTTTTTTAATCTGTCTGTACTAGGGTCTGTGTGTACAAGCAGTACTTCCTGAAGGACGTGACAGAACTGTGCTAGCAGCACGATTTTCAGCTACTTGTAGATATACAGTTGCTCTAACATAACTGGAAATGCAGTCTGCTCTGCAGTTCTCACGTTCTTCTTGTATGACTCTTTCACTGGAGATCTCCATGGAGCAGTTATTGTCTGATATTTCCTTGGCAATACCAGAGGGGGATTAGCAGCACTGAAAGGACTGCAGAGAGGACTGCTTTGAGATAAAATTTCTCCGCAGTTAAGCTACAGATAAGATGAATGCCAGCTCCAGTTGGCCACAGGCATTCCTCCATTGCAGATCTACATCTGGATATGAACTTTGTGCAGATATCAATTATTTCCATGCTGCTGTAGAAAGAATCCCTAGACCCCCACTAAATTTCAACCTGAACTAAATCACACATATCCTTGGTCCAGAGCGTGGAAAGCAAAGCCCTGCTACTGGCTTTGTGCATAACAGCACCTCCTTCCTCATATACTAGGAAAAGAGTGACTGAAACCTTGTTTTTATGTCACAGGCACTCGTGAAATGCAGTATACACACTGCTGTTGCATTATAGCTCCAGGTATCTGTAGATTCTCTCCCAGTGCAAAAATTTATGTCCTGAAGGGAAAACAATCAACTTTAGACTAAATTAGATTACCAAACTGTTATGTTGTCAAACATCTTTACGAAGTTTTTTAGCATTTCTCTTTCCTACAGAAAACTGAAAGTATTTGTAGCAGCAAATTAATGTAAGATGGGTGTAAACACCCATCAGAATGGGCAGCAATGTATTCGATCCCACCCTGGGCAGAGAAAGGAAAGGGATAAGCTCTCCAAGTCTGTTCCAGGCTAATTTATGTGAGTTTGTTAAACAGCAACAAATTAAGAAAGTACACCCCTCTGCTTTTGTTTCACGTGGCACTTGTCAAGCTCATCTGCTAGGCAGAGCTGCCAGTCTGCTGCCTCCCTCATGGCATATTACAAGTGTATGAGCTAGTTGCTTTCAAAGAGGCAACTTACAGGAACCAAACATAAATACTGCTGCAAACAAAATGCTTCCCTAAATACTCTGAAATCCAAATGTTCGTCCTTACCAGCATAATTCAAACCGCTGACATCAGTGGGAAAACCACTAGGAAGGGCAAAGAGGAAGGACGGAGGGAAAAAAAAAAGAGGCAGGAAGGGGAAAAGTGTATAAGAAGAAAACTGGAGCACTGGATACTCCATACTTACAACCACCAGGATGTCTCCACTCCATCATCACAGTGAAAGGAAGAAGATCCATGGCAAGGAGAAACTGCAACAGCCACTATGATGGTGAACAATCAGAGGAAGCATGAGGAACTGAGTCAAGAAGAACAATATACTGGCAAACACTAAAAAACAAGGGAGAAACTTAGGTGCGTATGCAATAGCATGCAGTGTTCCGTAGCATTCTTAATGCTACATTTTTAAATTACCCTTGTTACCAAACAAAAAACAATGGGTTCTTTTACAGAACTAAGAGTTTCTACATACAGAGCCACTTTTCTGTTTCCTATGAATAAGCACACTTCACTTGTTCAGGTCTGCTTTCTGCTCCTCTTCCCTTGCCACCCACCTTCTTACATGCCCAGATAAGCTGTTGAGAACCAAGGACAAGTTTCCAGCCCTTAGAAGTCACTCTCCATGAGCTGTAATCACTGATCTTAAGCAAGGCTTCCAGCCTGCCCTGGCTGCAATGTAAAACACAAGTATTTAAGTGAGCCCATTTTATCAGGCAATTGAGGCATGCTAAGAGCACGTACATGGTTAATTAGTATAGTTCAGCCAACAGGCAATAACTCATTAAGCTACAGTAACTTGACTATGTTTGATCATGTGCTTTATGCCCTAAGGTGCTTCATAAGTAAAGCAGTAAAGCCAACTTATCCACCATCTCAATTCATAGAATAGAAATATAGAATCATAGAATTCCTCTCTCACTCTTTTTTTTTTCTCCTAACCACACAAAATCGTGGTTAAACCACAGAGGATAATTTCTGGATGCAGAATAGTTCACCGCCTTCCTCTTTTTTGGCAGGCTGAGCACACGTGAAGATTGTTATCCAGTCTCCTTTCAGCCTTGCCCACTCCAGGCTAAAAACAAATGTGTTCCCTCCTTCCCCACAGGCACCACTCTGCCGACGTCCTCTCTGCAGTGTGCTCCCCTAGGGACTGCCTCCTCCTATTTCCCCAGGTGTAATGCCAGAAATGGGTTCCAGTGATGCAGCTGAAAGGATTAACTCTCACAACATCCCTTGTCAGCACAACCCAGCCCAATTCTTCTTCCCTCCACAGCCATGCCGTTAATCCATCACAGCCCTCAGCTCCCATTGCCACCTGGCTGCTCTGTCCCACCCTGTACTTTTGTAGCTGGTCATTTTCACCTAAGTGCAGATTTGCACTTATCTTCCCTAAATTGCATCCTGTTTATTTTCAGATCATTCCCCTAATTGCTGAGCTCTCCCGAGCACTAATCTCCTCTTCCCCACTGTCTCTTGCTCTTAGCCGACACTAACAAAGGGGCTGCCCATCCCTTCATCCACTTTATTAATGAAAATACTGAATAGTCCTGAATCTAGGCCATATCCCTAGAGAAGCAGCTCAATAAATCCTTCCAGTTTGACAGGATTCACTTGATAACTGCTCCCTGAATACTCAATAATTGTGTCTAACCTAATTCTCTCTATTTTTCTTACAAAAATATGGCCTCTCCAAAGGTATTGAAGTTACAGCAGCAAGAAAACCTGTATTTTGCAAAGTTAATGTTAAGGTAACGTGTAGAAGGGGAACTAACATTCATGTGTCAGACCTCACTTCAGCTGTTTTCTATCTGGAGTATTAGTATGTGACCAGATATCACAGTTAACCCATTGCAAACCCATTCCAACATTCACCATAAGCATCTACTGGTGGTGCCCACTGCAAATAGGATGATGGGCAAGATGGATTTGGGAATAATTTAGTGTAATGGTTCCTAAATCATGGGCTTCCCAACTTCCATGAGCTTTGGACCAGGCCCATGGGAGTTCCAATTTGCTTTTCATCTCCAAATACAAGGAACGGGTTTCCAACAACAACCTCCACTCCTGCATAGATAAAGCTGCTGGACTTCAGAGTCAAGATCTGAGGGTTTGGTGGTTTTTTTTTTTCATTTTTATACATTTATTCTCTATATACAGAGGAAAGGGTTTCCAGGAGGGGAAAAGGGAGACTCCAATTTCATTCACTTGAGCTCTATTAATGATGTGATTTGCATAGTGAAATACAGTGTGTAACAAATACAGATACACAGAGACGTTTTTATTCTTCTCATCGTCGTTCAGAAAAGGAGCATGAAAGAAGGTAAAACAAAAATGTAGCCCTAAATACCCATGATATTGCACAGCATGGTAATAAAATATTGCTCACTTAAGCGGGAGCCTTTGAACTGCTCACTAGAGGAGCCCTTCCTTCTCAGTTGGTTTTTATAGGCAGCCTAGGGAGATTATGTGCTTAAGTTAGTCATTTAAATTTAGAGAGCTTGAACAAACATTGCAAACTCCCCTTCTGTCTCCCAGAAGAAATAGCTCACGATGACATAAGAGCATGTCATCATGCCATAAGAAAATAAATATGATAAAAGCAGAAGTATTTCAGTCTTTCTGAAATGCGGTGGTTGAGCTTGGTGTTTTTGTTTGGTTTTGTTGTTGTTGGGTTTTTTTTTCTGTTGTTCTTCATCTAACATCAATTGTGCCTAATAACAGTAACCAAGCAGATGATGCAAATCAAGCGAGTGCATTTCTGATCGCTGGTCAAGCGCTCGCATTGTGCTGATGAGAAACTGAGCTGTAAAATCAAGTCAAAATATTTTCTCCATGGCTCCCGGTGGAGGTCAAAGCACATGCCCATTTGTACTTCCTCTAGCTCTGCAGGCAGCTTGGCGTCCCTTCCACAGGCAATGAGTCCTGCCAGAAAAGCCCATCAGGTCTTTCAGGTTCTCACTGGCAGGAAAAGTACCACACTCGATGCACCAACATTTGGAAAACAGAGAATGTGCTGAGTCTCAATGCCCTTGGAGTCTCCATAAATCACTCATAGAAAAGAGCGGGGATTTAGCTGGGCAGCACATTGTATGCCCAAAGCGGAGCTGGAGGAGGACCTCCAGAGTCGCTATAGAGGGATTTCATCACAAGGAAGGGAGGCTGAGCAAACAGCGAGGATGTCAACAACATCCTGTCCTTGCAGAGAGGAGAACGGCTTTTGAAGGAATGACAGAGCTTTGGATCTCAGCTCCCCGAGGCAAGTTCAGGCAAGTTCAGACTCATTGCTTTTGTACGATAGAAGGTTTGGGTTTATTATTAGATCGAACTCAAAAGAGCCTTGCCAAGTTTGAAAGTTCATGATGTTTCAAGCAAAGAAAAGGAAGTGTCTTACCTCTCACAGAGGCTTGTTTCTCCGTTATGAAACAGCCCAGCAACTGTTTAGCCCTTGTTCCCAGCGATGTCTGGAGCATGAATGGAAGATGGCTGGAGAATAGCCTGCTGAAAGCTGGAGGCAGATCTGCCCTTCACAGCCGTGTTTCTCCTCAGACTGAAATGCTGATTTCCCAGGTTTGTTTTTTTCCACTGCAAAGGAGATAAACATTGATACAGCACAGACAAAATAGTCTGCTGCGAGGCTCACGCAGGCACTACCGACTACTCACATGGGAGAAGACAGAGTGGGAGTGAAATTCATGCAACCTCAAGGTTTGCTCCCCTCGCTAACAGTTCTTCCTCACCCTCCCCCAGCCCTCTCTCCAAGCCATTTAGGCACTGCCTAAATCTGAAGGCTGTCCCTGAGCCTCACTGCTCTCAAGTGGACACATCTTCTGGTTTCCAGCCCTAGACAACATCAGCCAGTCCATACCCAGTGATTTCGTACCCACCATCTCCCCAGCTTAAATAGCTCATTCCATTCCTTTGGGGAGAGACAGCAACTGGAGTTCCTCTCAGTCTCAGATTTGCTAAAGAACATGATCCAAAACCTTTTATTCAATTTCTATCATTTATGTCTTTTTTTCCCCAATGGCCTGGTTTTAGATGCTAATCTGCACGTGATCTTGGTAAAATTTATATTTCATGACAGTGAGTAATTAGAATTGAACCAGCACCTTCATTGGCACTCGTAGTTATCCCCTTCCATGCTGGCTTTGGTACCTATTGGGGCTGCTTTGCTTTTTTCATAGTCTCCTTACGTTCATGGTCATGGACAGTCAAGTCCAGAGCTCAAACCCTTCCATTCTTGTTCTATTTCAACGGACAGATTTCGCAGAGGGTAGCACACAACTTCCTTTCTGCATCATTTTCAGTTCTGTGCTGTCCCATTTCATCTCACACCTACTACCCCACCCCTTAAACTCATCCAGTTCTACCCAAAAAACTGCTCTGCGGTGACAGTGAATTAAAGCACACTTCATCAGTACACTCCCATTTGTCTGTGCCAAAAACGTTCATGTAAGTATTTACCAGAAGCAAACCCAAGACCCGTCTTTAAGGATTCTCATCGGCAGGCTCCCTCTGGTGTGATGCTCTCCTAAAAACAAAAGGTGTTTCTCACCACAGGCCAACCTTTTACCAGACTCATCATTCTTATTAATATCCATTTTCATTAGTTTCACTGATAATTTCCCTAGTTTCTATTTATCAAAATGACCTGTTGAATTTCAGCTCAGATCTACTTCATCTCTAGATGAAGCCTAGAAAATCCGACCATTATATGCCCCTCTTTCAGTTGTCTATCAGACTGGGCAGCCTTGAATTGCTTCTGCTAAACCCAGACTGCGTTTGACAGGTTTCAGGCTTTTCCACCAAATACCATTCAAATGTTTATTATTCATATTTTGTTTGAGTCCTTTCCTAACACTGAGGTGACACCTCAGGTCAATTGGCTAGGAACAATTTCCTGTTTTCAAAACGTGGGTAAGCACTTTTGACTGGGGAGGTTTACACAACAAGTAGCTACTGTTGGATTTATGACTTCATGTAGTCTGATGAATGAATCTCTAGGGGTCCTGGAATGGAAATGATCTTGTCAACATGGTAAAGTGCACTGACCATGCTGCCTTGTTTTTACCTGAGGTGTGGCTCCTTCTTTTGCATGCCCTAATTCCTAACAGTCTCCTCATTTTTACATTCTCCCTGAATATTTAACATCTTCTTATAGAAAACTGAATTATGCTATTTTGTGTTTATGATTCTATGATTGCTATCTTGATACACAATCTGAACATCTCTAGTATCTGTCTCTTCCCTCACTGCCCCCTTACTCACCTCTTTTGTCTCCTTTTTACTTATGCCACTGAGAGGACTTATCTGCTTGCTGTCCTTGCAAAGTCTAACTGTACTTGATCTACAGCAGCTTGCTATTTACATCAACCCATGGAGACCTCTTTGCTTTTCCCAGTTCTTTTTGGTCCCTCTTCCTCTCCCTCTGTTGCTTTGCTCAGAGTATTTGAAGCCTTCCCTTGTTAAGTACCCAAAAGATTCCGACTCATGGCTATGCCATGCATACTGCAATGATTTCTCTCATCTTGTGTGTGTGGGGAGCTCAAACTTAAAATGCATGCCCTTACACAGAGGTTAGATTGGATGAGCATCCTTCCTGGTGCTGCTCTGCCTGCTGCCCCATCCTACAGCACTGTCCTATTCCGGGGGACTGAGTGACTATTCAGTCCCTGCTGGTGTTTTCCTTCCCAGCATGCTAACTGAGTGCTGAAGTGGCAGCAGTGCTGATGTTACATGCCAGATCAAATGAATGGGAAAGGAATATTTTTGTTATTTTGAAATGCCAAATTGATTTCACATCCAGCTGGCACTAATTCTCTCTCCTCTTTTCTCCCTCCCCCACTCCCATCAGCTTTTTACTTAAAAAGTAGAAGTATTTCCCTGGTTTTGGAAGCCTCTTCTGAAAGCATTCAAGAAAAAAAGCAAAATATTAAAAAAAAAAAAAAAGCAACTTTTTTCCCTTCACTGATGATATTAGATACCTATCACTTCCACAATTAGCATGCTGTCATGAGGCATATGCCGTCAGTGGGGTTTTCTTCCCACCTCTGCTCTTGAAACACAGCAGAAGTTCCCTTTTCTCCATAAAGAGAAGGAGAAAATCATGGCTCTGAACACCAGCACAGGCACCAAGTTCACCCATCACTGAACAGAAGCAAGCAGCCAGGCTCAGAGGCAGGACTCACAATGAAACAAGGCATGGATGTCCAACCTTTTGGCTTGCCTGGACCTCACTGAATGAAGAAGAATTGTCTTGGATTGCTCCAAAAGTAATGCCTTCTATATATTTTTCATGGCAATGACAACAGATACAAAGAGCACAATAACACTACTTGATAGAGTAAAGTCTCAGCTACAAAGCACTATTTTTCCACAGTCACCACTATGAGCTATGCATTTTCACCGACAATGAACAAAAGCCTGCAGGCCCCGCTTGTAAATATCTGCACCAGTGGAGGTGACACACTGTCGCTGTTGCAGCTGCTGAAATGCACCACCCATCACCTCTTTGTGCTCACATCTACTGGTTGGTCTCCACAGACATTCAGTAAGTGTCAATGAATGTCAGTAGGTGCCATTTTTTCTGCATAGAGGAATTCAGTGACACACCTTTGCTTCATACACACTTCTATGTTAGATGCCATTGTGTCAGAGTGTCCCTTTGCTGCCATCTGACACATGACAACAAAATGTAATGGGATATTGGTAGGAAGGTTCAACCTCTACTGTCATATCTGCTTCTGACGTCATGGGCCAACATCATAAAACAGGAGGCATTACTTTCAGAGCACCCCTCATTAAATATATAAATAGTTGATATATATAAAGTAACAAAACTAATTTTAATTTTTAATGTTTTCTAATAAAACATATACAAAAGAGAGCAACAAAATCGTAAGATCAGTGGGATATGGAACTCTGTTTTTGTGGAACTAATGCTCCAGGCTGGTTTGATGACAGGGGTTGCAACTTGTAGCGAGTTCTCCAGGAGCTCAGTAGAGACTTTTGATGAAATTTTGCTCATCCTGCACTTCATCCTTCAAAATAGTTGTTCTCAAATGTACGTACTGCCAAAAAGCAGTGATGTGAATAAGGCGCGACTGTGAAGTGAGGGATATTTCTCTGCTAAGATGGGTCTGATAAAATCTGGTCTCAGACATTCTTGTTCGGTGTATCTATCTGTCCCATCTCCAAAATCTCTCTTTTTTTTTTTTCATTAGGCTTCCAGAGAGGTTATCTAATCTTGCCTTGAATACATTGTCTGCTTGGATCATAATTACTCTGCTGGCAAAGTACTCCATTATCTGATGTCCTTTCTGATAGGTGTTTCTTTCCAATAACACGGGCTCTGTCGTGCTTCTCTTAAGCAACAGTCACTTACTCCTGTCTCTGTTTGTGACTTCCACCCTCAGAAGCTGATTCCTTCCAGCCAGGCGGTATCCTCAGCTTGATTCTTAATGGTATCAGCAGGTGAAAAGACGCACTTACCACTCATGTTTTTAAGCCTTTTGCCCCTGCGTGCTCTTTATTGAAACACTGACAAGACTAAGCACCTTCAGAACGTAAAAGCCATCCAAAGAGCTGGAAATGAGAATGCAGTCAAGCCCTTCACATCTGTGAAGAGAGGTGGCATCAGACAGGAGGACAGCAGCATTTAAAAAGATGTGCTCCAGCATGTTTTCGGAATGTGTTCAATACCCATCCCAACATTACGCAAGTTAGAACTTCATTTTAAAAGGGCTAGGGGAAAACAGAGGAGGGACATTGACATGAAATATCTCTTCCTCCTCAAATAATTTCTGAGCGCTCAAGCTAATTCTATTAGACTCCTCGAAAGTGAGCAGAAATGCTCTAAAATTAATAGGAAATTTTATAACTAACCAATGAAGAGATTTCAGAGCCCCTATAATCTGATTAAATACTCTGAATCCAGTTGGCATCCTCCCATATCGTTCTGTATCAGCTGCAATCTTTTAATAGCACAAGCTGCGAGGTACAAAAATAACATGCCACAATGGCATACGGTTCCCTGAAATACAATTAAACTTTTATTATTTGAATTATCCCTTAAAAATAATCACTTTGGGCTTAAATAGGATCAGATTCTTTAGGTTGGTGGTTTTTTTTTTTTTTTTTTTTTTTTTTTTTTTGCATAAGCCTTATCTAAAATATTTTACATGGAACAAAAAGATTAAAAATAAATGGGGAAAAAAAAAAAAAAGTGGACTTTCACAGAGGGTGTGAGAAGAGGAAGGGAAACCTCAGTAGAAGGGGTGGGCTAGGCCAGTCCTGTGCCCTGTGCAGCACTTTGGAGCTGCAGAAGGGACCCCGCTGTGCGCCCACCTGCCTGCAGGGCTGCATGGGTGCTGCTCCCTCCGCTCCCAGGAACGCTTGTGTAGAAAGGGTGCTTTGAAATTCAACACAAGCTGTCCTTGGCATCAGGCTGAGTGGCTTAAGCAATAGCAGAAGCAAAGCTGCAGCTTTTTTTTTCTTTTTTTTTTTCCTTTTTTTTTTTTTTTTCTTGACAAAAACCAGCGCAGCTCAAAGGGAAGGAGTGCTCCTACATGCTCGTGTTCTGGAGCCTCTTACGTGGGAACAGGGCTGTTCTCATAGCTGAGGCGTGATCTCTGCACGTCCCAAGATTATAACCAGAAGGCTTGTGCAGAGGCACACACGAGAGGACACTGCCTGGCTTGTCCAAACTCAGCCTTTGGCACGATGGAAAGCAGAGCTCCCTCGGGAAGCACCAGCCCATGCACGTCAAGAGGAAGAGCCCTGACACCAGTCCTCGTCCTCCTCTATGGCTACAGCAGTTACCAAGGAGCTGGATTCACCCCAGAACTTGGAGGTTTCACTTATTTTTAGCTGCCTCACATAGCTCCAGCAGCAGCTGAGCACACCTGTCATGGCTGGAGCTGCACAGGGCCTTTCATGTCATCACCACAGCAGCCTTCAGAGAAAAATAGATGAAAATAAACACCATGTAGTAGGGTTTCATTAAAAAATAAAGGGAAAGTACCTAGACTTCGTGTGGGAAAACATCAGGAATGAAAAACAAGCACTCTGTTTTCTTGCATGTGCTGTATGAAGAGCATTGTGAGCATCAGAGGAGATGTGAAGCTGTGGAGGGATTTACTCAGCTCAAGCATTCCCTGCTGTGCTCACAGACCCAAGGCACGCTCTGAGATTTACAATAAGGGAAACAGTCCAAGTGACACCAAGGAGAGGACTACTTTTTTTCAGATGCCCTCAGTACATCACAGTTGTGTTGGACAAAGCCAGCAGGTTCCTCCTTGCCCACAGGTCCAAAAGTATGTATGGACCCCCCCATTTACAACACTTAGCCAGGCAGCTGTTTTTTTTCTTTTTTTCTATCTCAAGGCCCAGGTCTGTCCTTTGACTCAAAATCATAGAGTCATTAAAGTTGGAAAAGACTACTAAGATCATGCAGCCCAACTGTCAGCCCATCCTCACCCTGCCATAGATGACTGCAGTCCCTTGAAAATATAAATCTACGTGCAAGGTAGGCAAGCACAGGTATGAGCCTGAATGAGTAGCTGTGGCACAGAGCACAGGGTTTGGGGGCATGGTGGTGATGGGTTGAGGGCTGGACTACGTGATCTTAGTGCTCTTTTCCAACCTTAATGACTGTACGACTTTATGAACCATGGCACTGGACACCCAAACTCTCAGTAAACTTAACCAAAAGCTGCAGGTACCTCCTCATCACCCAACATCCTCTGTTTTGTGAGAACCCCAAAGATCTCTTCTTGCACATGGTCTCAAGGAGCCTCGCAGTGAGCGACTCAGAGTCAGCTTTGTCCAAGTAAACAAAGAGATGACTTCAGCTATGCCACCAGAACTGCTGCAGCGTTTCATATTAAGCAGTGCCTAGTCCTATTTCACCTGTAAAATATTTATGGCACATTTCTGCATGGATAGGAAAGATAATTGCTTTAATTAAATATCAAAGATCACACTAATTTATGATGCATAGAAATTCGAAATATCCTAAAGCATGCCTTTGGCATCAGATCTCTGAACACATTGAGTGCTTGTGTATTGGCCTTGAGGTTACCCTTAGCATCTACATGGCTGCTGGTGTGCTCCAGTGAGTGCCCAGCAGGTAGGTAGGTACCTTGTTGCAACACAAGCACAATGAATTCACACCCCAGTCATTGCTCCACCTCTCTTCAGCAGGACTATCTCCAGAAGCACTTTCAGAGCTTCATAGATTGGGTGTTGTGCTTTCCTACAGAGGGGGAAAGCTCTGTACCTCAGTTGCAGGTGGGAGTTGAAGATATCCTTTAAAAGCATGCAGGTTTAAGCTTACCCCATCTGAGTCTGTGCTACTGGGGACCACACTTAGGAGTGGAAGGGCTTGGCAGATTATTTTTGTCAGAGTTGGACTCAGTGAGCCTTTTGGGTCACTTCCAACTCAGGATATTCTATGATCTACCCTGGGCAGAAACTGCATCCATTCCATGGACCTGGGGACTCCAGGGTTAACTCAGGTCAGGCAGCTCAGGCATTCCCACCTCACTTCTGTGTACATCCCTGAAACAAATCACAGGCAGTTCTGGAAGAACTTGGAATAAATTAAGGAGACTAACAACAGTCAGCATGCATGTAACTAATCTAATTGCTTTATGTCAGACCAACCTAAATTTGTTACAAGATAGTGGGAGAATTGGTAGATGTCACAAATCTTGATTTTTCAAAGCAAGGACAGTGCAGTCTAAATTAAATTATTACAGGTGGTTTACAAGAGTGGCTGGAAAATCATAGTTGTAGAGTAGTTCAGTGCTGTGGTCTCACCTCACGGTCAGGCTGAAAGGGCATGCAGGCAGTGGTCTGTGCAATCTGTCCCAGCCTGATGGTACTTCACGTTTCCAAAAACAACCCTGGGAATAAAACAGAAGGGACATTTGTTGATGTTAAGAAGCTGAAAGAGGCTGCATGTAACAGTGCATAGATTAAGAATTAAAAATACATGTAGTGAGGAAATCCCCTGAAAAAACATGACTCAGTTTTAAATAGTGAAATGCAAAAGTGAAATGCTGCATTGCATAGCAAAAGACAACTTCACAAAATTAGACTGTGCAAGGACCGTGACAGGAGCAGCTCTGGGAAAGTGGGCTGTGGGCTGAGCATAATTTGGTGGTACGTCATCACTATTAAAAAAACTGACTGCAACCTCCATCCCCCTTCCCCTGCACTGCTCAGGGGGAGGAGGTAGAAGAGGGTGAATGAGGGGGAAGGTGTTTTCGGTCCGCTTTAAATTCTCATTGCTTTATTCTGTTAGTAATTGACACTAAATTACATTAAGCTCCCTTTGGTGGGAGGTTTTGCCCAGGGTGGTAACTGGTGAGTGATCTCCTTGTCCTTATCTCAGCCCTTAGAATCACAAGGTTGGAAAAGACCTCTAAGATCATCCAGTCCAACCATCCACCTATCATCAGTATTTCCCACTAAACCATGTCTTGAACCCTTTTTCATTATATTTCCCCCTCCTCTTTCTTTGAGTAGGAGGGGTTAGAGAGTGGTGCAGACTCCCAGCTCAAGGTAATCCTTAAAAACATGGTGGAGGTTGTTCTTCCCTAACTTCAGATCAGTGTGTAGGTAGCTGCAGTTATATACTGGACACATAGCAGAGAGTCCACCTCTAAAAGATAACATACTGATGGAGAAGAAAGGATCTCGGCAGGATTAAAAAAGGCAACAGCAGATGTGCTGAGAAGCAGACAGTTCCTTTATTTCCCCTGGAATGTAAAGTTGGGGGAGAACTGTACCATATCATAAAACTGTAGAAAGAATCTTTCTGTCTTGCTGTTCGGGAATGCAGCAAGCTCAAGTTCATCACTCTGTCTTTGGAAGGTAACTTTTAGGTTTCCCAGCTCCAAATTAAGCCTCCTCTACTTCACACCTGAAAAAGAAACTCTGACCCTGAATTTTTAATGCTTTTTCAGAGATAAATCAGTCTGTCTTATAAAATGTCTAACTATCACAATGCCATCTTGTCTTGGAAAACAGAAGTATCTGTGTTTTGTGAAATGATGTAAGGAATTATGGAAAAGTGTCTGGAAAGGTCCTTTTGTCCAGGGAAGGATCCATCTCACTGCTGGTGAATGCCCTTCCCAAATGGTCTTAAAAGTCTGTGACAGTGGAGATCCTCTTGCCCTGCAGACAGCTTTTCCTAACATCTAACCTTTATTTCCCCTGCTGTAGTTCCTAGTCATTACAAGATGCTCCTGGTACGTTCTTAATACACTGCTGATTCTTCTGTTGAGGAAGCACGATGACATTGTCTTTACTGTTTTACAAACCCAGTCATTCCTAAATTTAGTACTCCCTCTTATCCTTTCCATAAGCATCTATAAGGACACTGTGCAGCCAAAGTGATGTAGCCTTTGAACCCTCATAAAGTTAAATATATAGTGAATTATTTTATCTCTTCATGGCCAAATAAAAATGAAAGCCAGAGCAGCATCCAATTGCACATACCAGCCATAGCAGAGAGCTGTCAGCTTGGGCTTCATGCACAGCTGATTGAAAAGCTGACTGATGCACTTAAAATACGTAGATTTCAATCATCACTGATGTTAAGAGCTCCAGGGAAAAAAAAAAATAAATAAAAAAACAACTGAAAGTTTCCAATAGGAGGAAGATATTTCTCCTCCCTTCAAAAAGATAAAAAAGCAAGGCAAGCTGTAGATCTCCTCCATCCTCCATTGCTCAGTGTTCCCAGCAAGCTATTGACTGTCACATACTTTGAAAGGTGAGTTAAAGGCAGCGTGGGTATCTTCACTTTCCCTGTCCCCATCCACTCATCTCTGCAGTTTCTGCATTATGGCTCAGGGTTTACACCATCTCCCCTCCGCATCAGTGCAGCCACTGCACAACCAGACAAGAAACACCAAGTGGTGGAGAAGCTGGCACCCCATGGCTTGGACAGGTGTATTCTTCACAAAGTGAAAATCATATGGAGGGTGGGCCCAGAAAGTAGTGGTGAATGGAGTGGTGAATCCAGCTGGTTACCAGTGGTGTTCCTCAGGGGTCAGTATTGGAACCCATCCTGCTTAATATTTGTATTGATGAGCTGAATAAGGGTATTGAGTGCACCCTCAGGAAGTTTGCAGGTGACATCGAGCTGGGGGGGGGACCGTTGATTTGCCTTAGGGTAGGAAGGCTCTACAGAGGGATCTGAACAGACTGAATCAATGGGCTGAGTTCAACAAGCGCTGAGTCCTGCACTTTGGTCACAACAACCCCTGGCAATGCTACAGGCCTGGGGCTGAGTGACTGGAAAGTTGCATGGAGGAAAAGGGCCTGGGGTTGTTAGCTGACAGTTGGCTGAACATAAGCCAGCAGCGTTACCAGGTGGGCCACATTGACTAGTGAAGATGGGACGAGCCATACATCAGCACTGGGTGCTGTCACCCTCTGCAGTCTAACAAGCCAGTCCCACCTGCCTCCATCTCTTCTCCGTCTCTGTAATGCAGCAGAGGAGTTTGATTGCTCAGACTTCAGATCAGGTCCATCTAGTCCTAGACACTGCTCCGGATCTCAGCTCACACCAGGTTGAGGTGGTTGGACACAGCTCCTGCCCTAGCAGGGAGCCCTGGTGAGACCTCCTCAAAGTAATGTACAACACTGTGGTCTCTGATTCAAACTGCAACAAGCACAGAGGACAGAGAGGGACAGAGCAGTGTTTTCATCCTTTTTTAACACGACAAAAGCGGCAGGGAAATCCTTATGACTGCATCCTGGCAGTCATGACTTGTCCCCCAGATAAATACCTCAAACTATCTCCAATTATAAAGGCAAAGACTGTACCAGCTATTTAAGCTGAACACGTGATTAATAATATACCCAGCAATTTAGGACTTGAAGCCTTTACCATGCAAACCATGCACCCTGCTCTGAGGCCCACAGATGATGCTTTGCATTGATCAGACATAGGGATGATTTACAGCTGCTGCAGGATGGAATGCCACAAAGCCTAGAGGGAGTAGCAAACCTTGCTAGTTAGGATAATCCATCTCTCCTGTCTCTTTGTTAGTCTCTAATTTTAAAAGTCAGTTTCCTTCAAGAGCCATCATTACGTTTTCAATATTAAAACCTTTCAGTTTCTCTGGGGAAACAAATGAGGAAGGAAAAAAGGAAAACTTTTCAAAGCTCAGGAGGAAATAATGGGTTTAGTCTGACAGTTTCCTTGTAGAAGATGGGTTGGTGAAAGATTTCTAAGAACAGACTCAAAGTCAGCCCGTGTTTTGTGTGCAGCAGTATTCCTGGGAAATTTACACACCTGTCACCTAATTGCTGCTTCCTTTGTAAAACAGCAGTGACAAACCCAAGTCATTTGCTTTCAGTGTCTATTTTTTTTTTTTTTTTTATATTCTTACAGCAAAGTGCCTGACACTTCTTTGAAAAGAAATAGCAGATTTCCTCCCCGCTTTGGGATTCAGCACAGGCTGCACTTCACAAGCTGCAAGCAAAGCAGGTTTCCTTCGAGTTGTCGTGGTGTCAGACGGTGCAATGTATTATTAAAACCCAATTTCAACTTCCTAAACAGTCAGGTGCCAGATAGCCAAACTATATGTGTGCAGTCCAGGAGCAGAGCTAGGATGGGCTTGTGACATGCTCCTGGTGTTGTCACAACCTATCTCATTAGAAATTTCTACCGTCACTTTGGTTTTTATGCAGTGGAAGTCCGCTGGCCATTTCAGTCCCAGCACATCTAAATGCTCTGCAGGTCTCCGTCAGAGTGCACAAACATTCCCATGGATGCTGGTTAATTCTTGCAAAGCTGAAGTCGTCCTTAGCTGAGCGGTGGGAATGCAACTGGGGCCGGACCTTAATATTCGCCTCCTGTTCCTCGGCACCAGTCACAAAGCCATGAGAAAACAAACAAAGAAGCAATGCTCACAAAGAGACGGCATTCCCAAGGCCTTCGCAGGCTTCTCGGCTAGAGTCAGAAAATGAGCTTTGGAGCAGTTTGTCAAACAATGAAAAGAGGGGCAAAGTGTGGAGAGAAATTTCCTCTATCTTCAGAGTGCAGGGCAGTTCTGCCAGCATACATTTCTTAATATTTTCTTCTCTGTGTGCTCCTCGTTGGCATGTTCTATGCTCTAATACATTTCCCATTGCTTTGCAGTTGGGGATTTTAGAAGACCAGACAACATTCAAGCTGGCAGGGCAACAAGGACTAGAAAATTATATGGGATGTGGCTTGGACAGAATTTAGCCTGATGACATTGTAGCTGCATTGCAACAGCAGCCTCCAAATCACCTACAGGACAGAGTGCCTGTTCCAGAGAACTGTGCCATGATCGTCTCTGGGACATGTGGGGTGGGGGCAGGCACAGCTGCAATGGGGCTGTGGGGAGACGGTCCCTTGGGCTGGAGTTCCTACACTGTGTGCAACTGCACGAGTGCACCCCCAGGGGAGGATGCACTGCCACAGTGGGCTCACAAATAGCACCCCAGTGCTTCACGTTGACCAAGGGCTTCCTGCATTTTCCCCAAAGAAAGGATGGAAATATGCCCTCCCTGCGAGGAAGTCCCCAGAAACGCTCCTACGGGTTCTCTCTTTATTTCCCTCAGAGAAGCAAAAATCAAGCTGAGATTCTCATCCATACTGAGGAGTAATGAGATTCCCTGTGGAAGGGAGGAATAAGGAGAACCTCTCCAACTATTTGGAGGCACAGCCTGGCCCCGCCTTGCAGCCGACTCATTGAGCTCAGTGGCATGGCAACATGATGGAGCAGTGCCTCTTCAGGCTAATACCATGTGGAGAGATTAAATGCAAACAGCAACAATAATGGGCTCATTGGCATGCAAGGAGAGCCCAGCTGGATCGCATATGCCTCCACCGTGTAGAAATACCCCTTTCTCCTGCTTCTTTGAGCTTCTACAGGTGCCCCAGTGCTGTCCAGCCCCATACGGCACCAAGAAGTGTCCCATTTGTGGTGGCTGTCAACATCTCCACACCTGTCAGTGAGTCCAAGGTGCATCAGGAGTGAGTTAGGAGGTGGTTGAACGGCAGTAGGGAAGTCCTAAAACTAGGGCAGGAAAAAGGAATGAGAGTTAACTGAATGTAAACAAGTCAATAGTGAGGCAGGTGGCAAGCTGGGGTGCTGGCGATTCCCAACAGAGCTTCTGGAAGAAGCTGATGGACCGCATAGGGAGATTTATCCCTCTGCCTCCCCCAGCAGAAGTTAAACAAAGCCAAACTTCAGATGTTTCTCTTTTAGGAGGAACTAGGAAGTCTGGCAACTACAAAATGAAAATGAGCGGAGGGAAGAAGTTGTCTAGCAAAATTAGCAACACATTTCTTTCCCTGCCTTCCAGAGAGCGTGCCCCCTTCCAGCATGCCAGGTCTGCATAGCGTAAATTATTCCTGTCTAAATTTGAGCCTGTGCTGTTGCTTCTGCCAAGTGTTTACTCTTGAAGGCTGTATTTTTTCAGGCACAGATGATGCTGGATGACACGTGTCATCACAGTGCATGTCCTTGAAAAACATGTACCGTGAAACTGCACTGATGTCCTGCAGGACATGCTGCTCTCGTGTCCAGGGAAAGCGTGCGGAAGCTCTCGGTCAAGGGACCACTCAGTGGGTTGCCGTGCCAAGGCTGGATTAAGAGTGGGTGAAGCTTCCCGCTGCCAAATGTCACTGAGTTCACAGATCATCACCAAACCATGACTACGCTTGACTCATACAGATAAGACCTCTGGGCACCTTTTCCCTCAGCTAACTCTGCATTGCCGTTTCCCCCATGAATGAGAGTTGCCCTTTGCGCCACAGCGTGTAAAGCCACAAATTCATCATGTATCACAGATTCCTTCACATCCAGCAGCTGCTTCAGGCATGCACAGCCATCACACACCACTAGCAATGGCCTTGAGGCAAAGCAGAGGTGCTGGCTTGTGCTGAAATATCCGATGGCTATTTTCACACTCCCAAACTCGCATTCCTGTTCACCTCTTTTGGCCGCGTGCCTCCTGCCATCACTGAGAGTGGAGCACTTTGAGAAGGTTGGATGATCTCTTTTTGCTCGTATTCAAACTTATGAAAGCCTGCATCTGTGAAGTGTGATAGATAAGCCCTCAGCTGCTTTGCAGATCTATTTTGGTTGTGCCAAGTAAAAGTCTTTTATGGCTAGGGATGTGGCAACTCTATCCTGTCTTCAAAACAAAGACCTCTGAACTGGGCAAGCTCATCATGCTCCTAAGCACCTTTGGCCTTTATTCTCTTGTGGGTCTCTGTCCACACTAAAGCACACAGATTAGAACAAACGGTACATTTAAACAGAAGGTTTTATACCCCCTAGAAAGGAGAAATGTTTTAAGTTACTGTCTTAAGCTTCAGCATGTCAAGGTTAGAAACGTTTTTGTTTCATTGTTCGGACTCCCTATGGCCAAAGTCAACATTGGGCTGATGGGATGGTTTGATATATAGCAGCCCAGCATGATCTCATTGTTGGGAGGTCATGGGATTCGTGCATAAAATGGTCAGGCATGATTAATATTAGGCAGTATGCATGCACAGAGATGCACGGATCTGTCAGTGTGACTACAGATGGAAAGCCCAAGCTGGATGAAGGTCAGACAGGGCACCATGACTCTCTGGGCAGTCAAAACCAGACATCCTATCTCATGTGGTGCCACTGGGAGAAGAAAGCCACTTGTCCCAAAATGCCTCTGGGGACATTCCATGCTGTTGTGCTATGCAGCTTAGGTCCACCCCGCACACCTGTCTGCTCCAATAGCACACAGCAAATGGAGGAGCACATCTGTGCTGGGAGCCGTTTCTGCTGTCCTCTGCTATTTTTACACAGTGGCTGTGAATGCTTCCAAAATGAGACGCATTGTCACAATTAAACTGAATGCATTTAATAGCAAACTATATCACAAATTGCAGAGTGAAACCACTTCATATTTCCATGGGGCTTGCTAGAAAAAACATCTCCAATTAATGAGGCACATTGTAGACTTGTTTATATTCTGTCAATTCTGTTCAAGAAACAAATTATCTGTGTGTGATTACGAGGGCAAATTTACCCTATAATTTTCCATTTAGCCTCATTTTACTGCCAGCGCTGTTCCACTGAGCTGAAGAGTTATTCAGGGAGCAAAACCTCCATCTTCTTCCATTGCCCTCTCCCCCCAAATCCAAAAGGCTTGACACATTTTGCACAAGTAGCAACACATTGCATACAGTCACTGCTTGGTAGCACCAGCTCCCAGCTTCGGAGCCAACAAGCAGAGGGCTTGGTCACCTCTCTGACTCATTTTGTTCTACCCAGACTCATAAATCACAGAACCCCAGCACGGCTGAGGCTGGCAGGGCCCTCTGGCTGCCTCTGCTCCATCCTCTGCCCCAGCAGGGACACCCAGAGCAGGGTGCCCAGGGCCACGTCCAGGCAGCTCTGGGAGATCCCCAAGGAGGAGATCCCACAGCCTCTGGGCAGCCTGTGCCAGTGCTCCGTCACTGCACAGCACAGAAGGGCTCCTGGTGTTCAGAGGGAACCTCCTGTGCTCCAGTTTGTGCCCATGGCCTCTTGTAAACCAGAAACCTCTCGTTAGCCAGAAACTAAGCAGAGTGGATGTTCTGGAGTCAGTTCAGAGTAGCAGAGTTCACTTCACAAGTGTGCACTAACCTCAGAAAAAATTGAGGTGTCAGGTTTTGGAGGGCAGGGGCTTAATTTACCACCTGCTCCCCAGCATCCGCAGGAAGCATCATCCCCAGTGTGACTGCAGAGGCGATCTGGGTCCCAGCATTATAATTGAAACCATACAGTGCTACAGCACTCTGCCATGAAAAGCAGCAGAGGTTGCATTTCATCACTAATTTTGTGGTTTTGCTCACAGCTACAAGTAGCATTCTCAGTAAAACCGGCACAAGCAAACTTTTGTGTGCTCTTCCTCCAGCCATGTGGGAGGGTCTCTGGGCTGGAGTCTTCCCAGGCTTGAGTATTTTGGAGTAGCTTGGGCCTTGTAATGTTGCCTCACTGCACGTTTCAGAACAAGCCATGTCTCTCCCCCAGCCACTCATTGCCGCAGGCACACAGGAAGTTCCAAGCAAATCACAATGAGGCAAGGATGTTACAATCCTGAATTAGAACAAATGTCCCCAGCCTTTATACAGCATCTCCACTTATGTCACATAGGTAGTATCAACCTTAAAATGTCAAACTCCTGCTCACCCTTCTCTAAACCACTGGAAGAGGCTTCCGGAGCAGCCCAGCAGCAGAAGATTCCATTCATGGGCATCAATCCCAGGTACACGCCTTGGGGCATGGAGGGGAGGTGTCCTCACTGTTAAGCTCTTCAGAAACCAAGTGGACGTGGCCCTGGGCATCCTGCTCTGAGTGACCCTGTTGGAGCAGATGGGTCTGGTACACAGTCACAAGTAAAGGGACAAAGTAGAGATTCATTTCCACAGTAACATTTGTAGAGTCTCGATATATTTATAGCCTCCCACATACATCCTGAAGAGAAAAAGATAACATGAAAACACCAACCAGAAAAACAAACAAAGAGGAGCAAAACTATGGCTGTGGAGCTCCACTTGTTGCTCAGATGCCTTTTATTTTTGGTGTCTGTCCCAGCAGTTTCCAAGAAATCTCCTCCTACCCTATTTCTATGGGAAGGTATAGTGTTACAGTTGAACCCTTCAGGCGTGAACGTATGAGGACAGAGGCCACAGGGTCAAGTCTGTATTTGTAATATGAGATGTGAGTGGGGCCAGGTCACTGGAGCAGGCTGTGCTTTCCAGAAAAACTAAAAGATGCTCCAAGGGTCCATGGGACCATCAAGAAATACCAGCACAGTCCTGTTAGGCTGTGCCTGCCTGAGCCAAGGGGCAGGTTTACAGAATCACAACATGGCTGAAGTTGGCACAGACCTCCAGACCCATCTGCTCCAACAGGGTCACTCAGAGCAGGGTGCCCAGGGCCACGTCCACTTGGTTTCTGAAGAGCTTAACAGTGAGGACACCTCACCTCCATGCCACCAAGCGCACCTTACTATACCTTGGTAAACAAGCAAAGCTTGCTAGGGCTTATTAGCCTACAGACAGCATCACACGAACACCACTCATCATTACTTCTACCTTATCAAAGCACATACACCTTTTGTCATTTCAGATTTTTCCTTATGTTGAAAATCATATAACTTATCTATTTCTTTTTAGCAATAATGTCTAAATAAAACAGAAGACATCAGCAACACGTATGTGAAGTAACCTCACTGAGGGGCTTTCCTGAGGGCAAAGTTTCACCCAAGTTTATTTTTTTAAATTTTTCATAAATGTGTCTTAGAGATTATAATGCATGGAAAAAAGCACCTCTTAACCTCTGAAGTCCCACCAGTCCTGTTCATCTCTCACATGGAGCCATAATCCTTTCCAGCAGTAACTTGTTGGGATGTCACAAACAAAGGATTATACCTTCAGGTGAGACAGAGCTTCTTATGAGCTTACAGCTAAACTATTATAGAGCCTGTTCTCATACTGAAATTGCATGCACATACAGACACGTGTGTGACTTAAAACAGTGTGACGAGACTGCATACAGATGGATCTGCTGGCTCAGAAGTGTAGGAATTACTGTTATTCCTAAGTACTTTGCTAAGGTGGTGAAAATGGCTACTACTTCTTGCAGGTGTACTTTTAAACCACACCATCCAGCAGAAGAGCATAAGTTATTGTCACACGTGCCTTCCCATGGTCAAGCAAGCAACGCTGGGTTTGGGCTACAGTTTCAACAGGCTGCTAACTCAGAAATCAGTTGGGTAGTTCTGACCTTGGGTAAAACGTGAAAAGCAAAGTGTATTTATGTTTTAATGCACATCCTGGTAACACAGCATCTTCCCCTGTGGGAGAAGAATGAGGAAAAAGATAAATAATCCTCAGTTAGATAAACTCATTGACTTCACATGGAGAAGCAGGGCGGGTGGAGGAGGGGGTCAGGCCTACCGTGCTTGTGACATGACAGCCTTGGCCACGGCTCCTATCATAGATTTCCTCCACTCCAAAAGGGACAGCTGTTTCACAAGCTTTGTAAAATCTTACCCAGAGTTTAAAAAGAGGAAGAGACAGTGTGAGAGCGTGCGTTCAGGTTTGGGCCTGTTTCCAGCTGGCTTGTGGCATAGTGCTACCTTTCTTCATTGTTCCCGATATGCAATGCAACATAAAAGCAAAAACCAAAGTAATGTCAGTGACTTGCTTGATTTCGCTTTTTTCCTATGTGCTCAGGTGGCTCCAGAGATGTGTTGCTGTGTAACTAACTGAAAGAGAGGGAGATGGCCCATGAGGCAGCCTCCAAAGACACAGCACACACTGTGGAACAGTATGGAGGGGCTGGCGCGAGTTCACCAATAGCACATAGTACTCTACTGTTTCACACCTACAGCTCACAAAAAAAAAAAAAAAAAGAAGAGAGACATTAAAGTTTCAGAAGAATTTCTGAGCACCTGTGAGCACAATAAAATTCAAATGAGCATTTCCAGGAAAACCTGAGATGGTTACAGGCTGCCTTGGATGCCCAAGGAAACCCTTGTGCTTCATGGCATGAGATGCTACATAGTGACAGGAGAGCTGTCCCCAGGATGGCCATCCTATGCACAGTGCTTTAAGTTAGTGATATGATTAAGGTAGAAAGTACAAATATCTTTTAACATGCCTAAAAGTTTCTTCTTGAAAATGATGCATTCTCGCACTTAGCTCAAATATTATCAGCTTCCTGTCACCAAGCTGCAAAAAAAATTATCTATTAAAAGGAGAAATCAACAAAAACAAACAAACAGGCTCTGGTGCTTCTACAGAGAGGGGTCAGATTAAGAAGCAAGTTCTGAAGTAGCTTAGTGTCCAGCTGTATTCTATGTTGCTATTGTTGGGGCTTATGAAACGTCTTATGAGGCAAATCCAAAGGACAGTCTTAAGTACATTTGCTTTGCTATGAGTTCTTCATCCTACAGAAGACCAAATTAAGAACAATGAATCACAGAACCATTAAGGTTGGAAAAGACCTCAATGATCACCAAGTTCAACTGTCAACCCATCCCCATCATGCCCACTAACCATGTCCCTCAGTGTCACATCCACATGGTTCTTGAATACTCCAGGGATGGTGACTCCACCACCTTCTTGGTCAGCCTCTTCCAATTCACTACCACTCACTCAGAGAATATTTTTTTTCTTAACAGCCACCTGAATCTCCCCTGGTGCAACCTGAGGCCATTCTCACTCATCCTATAGCTGTTACTTGGGAGAAGAGGCTGACTCCCACCTTACCACAACCTCCTTTCAAGTCATTGTAGAGAGTGATAAGGCCACTCCTGAGCCTCCTCTTCTCCAGACTGAACAATCCCAGTTCCCTCAGCCACTGCCCATGTCCTGTATTCCAGACTCTTCACAGTTTCATTGCCTTATTCTCTGGACACACTCCAAGGCATCAATGTCTTTCCTGTAGAGAGGGACCCAAAACTGAACACAGTATCAAGATGCAGCCTCACCAGGACTGAGAACAGAGGGGTAATCATCTCTCTGCTGCTTGCACTCTCTCTAATACAAGCCAGGATACCAGTGGTCCTCTTGGCCACTTGGGCTCACCACTGGCTCATGTTCAGCCAGCTATCAGCTAACACCCCAGAATCTAGGTGAACTACCCAGTGTTTCCTAAAACATACTGCTAGCATTTTCACTTTGGTGTCCATAAACATGGCATGATGATCTTTTAGCCTGAGCCAGGAGAAGGGAAGACGTGAGCTCCTGCTCTGTACAGGAGACACCAAGAGCTGAAGAGCTGAGGTGAAGCCACTCACAGTACCCCCAGCCATCCCATCCCACCAGTGTGAAAATGACTGTGCTTTCTTCCCATCGAGGACTGAAATCAGAACTCTCACGCAAGTTCTGTCAACAACCACGTGGTCATCCTGGTTTTGTGAAGGGCCGAGAATTGCAGAGTGATGGCTCTGTACGGTGATGAATGCATTTCTTAAGAACAAGATGTGACAGCTAATGTAAAAAGAAAAAAAAGGTGAATAAAAGGATGTCAGGAGTACGTGACTTACTTTTTCATTCACATAGCAAAGCTGTTTCATATCAAACAAACCAGGCTAATAGATAGTGCAAATTAAATGCAAAGTCAAGGCTGCCTCAGACCACAGCTGCAGCTGTTCACCTAATTTCTGAAGCCACCAGCCTTCAGGGCAGGACAAACAGTTTGCTGGGTGCTCTCAGGGCTGGTGGTGCAATGTAAGCACAACACTTGGAATACAATCCACCAGTGTCCCCACGCCAGATCCCATAACCTACTTCCTAGGCCCGCTGCCAGTGTTGTGCTATGAGTCATGAAGGGAAACAAACACAAGGAATGTCAAATTAAATAGGACACAAAGCTTTCGTGGTATTTAAAAGCAGAGCAGTTGTGTCGCAGCGTACAAACCTCTCTGGACTCCTCTTGGACCAGTTCTCATCTCAGAAATAAGACACATCCCTTTAATTAGTTCCACCTAATGAAATTCACAGGGCAGGGAGTGGGAGTTTTGCTCCTGGGTAGAAACCAAAAACTTCACTTGAGCTGCCCGTTTTCTGCAGTCGTCATTAGCAAATTTTATCAAATCTGTGTTAAACAGTAACAACTATTGTTTGCCCAGAACACAAGTCCATTTATGAGCTGCAATACGACACATTGTGGAAACCCCAGACTGAAAGGCACTTCTAAAAAGAAAAAAAAAATAAGGACTGGCAAGAAAAAGTAGTTTCAAATTATCAAGAACAAACAACGGAGGAACCTCTACCTGATCTTTTAGGTTTCTGTGATCCTGTATCGTTGTGGAACGGGGAAAAAATAATATACAAAATGCATTTCTGATGGTTGGAGGGTAACTTCTACCCTTCCAGTTGAAGCTCTGGGAGGTTTGTACTTATTGCAACAAGCCCAAACAGAAGACATTTAGGAAGTCTCAAGATGCACATTTGCTCCTACGGAAATATTGACCCACAAGGGTCTGTTTAAATCCATTTTGGTTACATGTCTCTCTAAACTAAGTGATATCCATGGCAACAAACAATTTCACTGCAGGAGAGAGCACTCATCCGGGAGGAGCATATAGTTGCTTTGTTTATCGATGGCTGAAAGCCTGAGAGCACAAAGTTTGAACTTTTGGGAGCGATGCTGGAGCTCTGCAGAACGCCCAAGTTCCTTGTCAGGACACTTCTGCAAATGTAGATCACAGAAGATGGAGAGGGAAATCGATACCTAACCAGCTGTTTTCATTTTCAAACCGTGCTGTGAGGAGACATGCTCACCATGCAGTGGTGACTGCCCTTCAGGAAGGTAACAGGAGGGCAAGAGGGAGGAAGCAGATTCTCAGCTATAATTGGAGAAAGGCACAAGCCACTACTAGGGCAAACCACCAGGATGATCAGGCTTTCAGTACAAACTGTTTTCCAGCACCCACTGAGGCCCCTCGGCATACTTACACGCTTTTGTTGCTGTGACTGCTGACCAATGCATTCATCCCGCTGTTCCACCTTGGGTCCCATAATTACAAGGCCTGATTTACAGGGTAGGTTATAGCTGCTATTACGGGAAGCTGTGCTGCTGGGTGTAGCTGTGGCGCTGATGGGAGGAGGAGGAAGGAAAAGGCACACTGCAGCCTCTCTGCTGCTGCATGAATACGTGCCACGCTGGGCAACGCTAACGGAGAGCGTTAGGAGGAAGCCACATGCCTCCAGGGTCTTCCCCAGCCTCCTTCCCACTTATAAAGCCTTCTTTGATTTGGGCTGTGAGGGCTCATTTTCCAATTTAGTGCTCAAGGGAAAGTTTTTCAGAGGTTTCAGTAACAGCTCAAACCAGCCCTACTCTCAGGACCTGTTAGAGAAAGCACAGAGCTCATCTCACTGTGGCCCCACTGGAACTGAAGGACTGCTTTGCAAGTGAATTATCAATGGCTTCTAACCCAGGAGTCTCTTGCCAAGACCAACACTCTTCAGTCTGCAAGGACTTGCTCTGCTCTCCAGCCTCTGTGCTCATGCCTCCACCCCACTGAGATATAAAGCTCCCAAGAGCATTGCTCAGGGCCTCCAAGACACATTTCCTGAGCTGTTGGGATCTAAATCATGCCTAGTACTTTTAGCCCTGGAGATCTGCAGAGGGTGGTTATGGGATTGTCAGGCAACCACGTACTGCATCAAGGGAAGCACAGGAGTCCCAAGGCTCAACTTTTAAAACAGTGTTTTGATGCAATCACCTAACTAAATTACTGCACAGCCCCGTGTACATCACAGAGTGGTTGGGTTGGACCTCAAAGACCATCCAGTTCCAACCCCCTACCATGGGCAAGGCTGCCACCCACCACCTCAGGCTGCCCAGGGCTCTATCCAACCCAGCCTTGAGTGGGGAATCCACAGCTTCTTTGGAAAAGAAGTTGTGGATGAGACATAAATGAAAACAACTGATTACAAATTACATCAATACAACCCTATTGGACATACTTGTTTACAGTGATGCTTGTACAGAGCATATAGCAGCATCATTTTTGAGAAACCATAAATGCAAGAGCTACCCTTACTTTGAGGGACCCTTACTTTGAGAGTCAAAGTGGCTTTATTATCAAAGTCAAGATACTTAGACCAACATGCACCATCTGTTGAAGATATACACAGGGTAGATAGGCTGTAGGGTCTCCTCCTTGGAGATCTTCCAAAGCTGCCTGGACATGGCCATGGGCACCCTGCTCTGGTGTGCCTGCTGGAACAGAGGCTGGAGCAGATGAGCCCAGAGGGCCCTTCTCACATCAGCTATGCTGGGATACCGTGACACCTCCTTTTTGGTTTGCCTTGTTAAAGAGAACAACCAAGTCATGGCTTCTTTCACAGGTTTGGCTTCTTGTTCCATGGCCCCCTGTACCAAAGACAAACAGGTCCTACTTCTCAAGGCAACAATTCATCTTCTCAGGGGATCAAATTGCTAGAAAAATAATCCTGAATTTAGCAACTCTAGTTGACATCAAGAGATGATTTTAGGGATTAGATTCACTCTCCCAAGTGAACAAACAGAGGCATTGCCTTTCCAATCCCTACACTTGTGTATGCCCACCACTCCTCTGCCCCACACCACCCATAAAACCCCACCTCCCTTCCTGCAGGGGTTTCCATTTCAGCTGCAGTAGAGGTGGCCTCTTACTCTGCAGCACCAGTGATATATTAACCATCCAGGTACTGACCAGCTTCCCTGCATCAGCTTATCTGCCAAGGTCTACTCCCATGACCCTTTGTCCCCATTAGCCTGCTGAATTTATGCTCCTTCTCTGACGTATTGCTACATGAAGCTGAAGGCAATGCTGAAGAGATTTTGTTGTTGTTGTTGTTTTAATGCCAAGAGAGGTTTTCATTACAGTTAACCCCTTTGGGTGCTTACTGCTGGAGTTAGGGTTTTAGACATACATTTATTTACTGACAAAGACTGCTGGTATAAACAGCATCTTCTCGAGTCCAGAAGCTGATGGCTGGTTGCCCATGCATCTCTGGGGTATTTATAAGTCTGTACCCGCTCATTTGCTTGCCCTTAATAGGGCAATGCATTTCCAAATCCATATATCAGAGCCAAATCAGCTATGGCAAGCAAACCATCTCCCTCTTCTCCCATATCATGCCCCATAATGCCTCCCTTAGCGTTGGCCAAGATCCTGCTGAAGCAGAGCAGATTTCAGGCTACTCAGCAACCCCAACCCCCACAGGAATCACAAGATGCAGTCTGGAGCAGCCAATATGTGGTGGTATCTCTTACGCAGTTACATCCTCATCACCCCAACCCCAAGCTGAAATCCCAGGCCCATAAGCTTGGATCCCACTAGCCGCCCTTTGACTGAATGATGGGATATAATCAGTGACAATAATAGAGATGCCTGCTGCTGCTGCTGCAGCACAGAACAATCTCTGTGCAAATCCAAGCACAAAGGCTCCCTGGTCCCACTTTCTCATAGCTGCAAAGCTGCATCAGATGAGGATGTAGCACAGTAACCTATTGAACCAGATTGCATTAGCTAACTGCAGAGAAACCTAGTAGACCATTAAAAATTTAGCTAAATATAGGCACACACAAAAAAAGAATAAAGGTAATTCAAAGATCTGAGCCTAATTCACGAGAGCAGGAAGTCATAACACATGGGACATACTTTAGATGCTGCAACTGCAGCTCCAGTGAACCAGGAAGCTTTAACCAGTTCTCTCCAGACTCAGGAACACAGTGCCTCTGCCCTTATGCCAAAGAAAACCATGCTGCGTGCCTGTTATTTTCCACACTCAGCCATGCATGGCAACCCAGGGATGTGCTGCCCTCCCCAGACTCTGCTGGCTTGCTCTTGCTTTCCTGCTTGTGAGCCAAGAGGACAATCCAGGTGTTTTCCAGGGATGCTGGTGGCCAGCTCTAGTGCCCGCTGCAAGGAAAACATCCTTCAATTGGCAGAGGGGTGTTGCACAGAGACCCAAGCCCACAGCTCATTTGTAGTTCCTCCTCACTACTGTCTTTAGGTTTTACCTGCTTCTTGTGGAAGCAGAATGACGGAAGCAGACCAAGATGGCCATCAGATATAAAACAGAACCTTCCCCGTGATCCTATGAAGTTAAACAAATTTGCACAGAGATTTCGGGATCACAAATGATGCTCTGTTTCAAAACCCATACATCATGTGAATCTCCTTCATGCGGTAAGGACTGAATTACTCGGGGAAACTTCAAAGCCATCAAAGCACTTGTTGCTGTTTGCGTACAGTGCTTTGAGTTCTCTCTGCTTCTCCCAGTCACTGTGCAACAGTCAATTAAAACACACTGCTCTTTGTAGCCTCCACTGCAGCATGAAGTTTATTGTCCTATTTATCAACATTGTGCGGCTTTGGGCTGAATTATTTATAGTGCTGAAAAGATGAATTCAGTGGTAAACCTAAACTAGGTCACACAGATGTTTTTGCAGCCTTGAAATTTAGAGGCTTTGTTGGCTTACCTGGATGGAACAGCCACCTACACAACCAGGCTGCCCAGAGAAGCTGTGGGTGCCCCATCCCTGGAGGCATTCAAGGCCAGGTTGGATGGGGCCCTGGGCAGCCTCAGCTGCTGGGTGGCCCTGCTCATGGCAAGGACTGGGACTGGATGAATTCTGAGGACCCTTTCAATCCAAGCTGTTCTGCGATTTCTGGCATGCGCTGCAGCAGTAGAGCACAAACCTGCACGTCTGCATGGTGAGCCAAAGAACCCCAAATTCAGAAAGCGTCCCTGCAGTCGGAGATTATAGCTCTTGAAATAGAAACAAAACCACTGCTTAACCACAGGGTTTTTAGAAGGTAATCTTGCACGTGTTTCCACCCCTAAATCCTGACCAAGTTCAGTAATCCCCCACCAAGAACAGCCTGTGCTCCACACCACCTCTAATTTAGAAAATGACAATGATTCAATTGTTTTAAAAACAAGGAGAGGTCTTTTTTGTTTTTGTTTTACACCACCGCCTTCCTTATGCCACTGCAGCCTTTCCTGCACCATCACATGTAGGACTGCTCATACCTGGGGCTCCCCCTGGTTACTTTGTGCCAGAAAGTGAGGAACCCTCTTGGGGACAGGGTTACCAATGAGGGGTTTCATTTACCAAACCTTCTTCTTCATCACTCCTGCCAGGGAGCTGGAAACCATCAGTGATGTCCTCTCCTGGGATTTCAGGGATGCATCCTGGAGACACAAGTACCAGCTGCTAAAGGCAGAGATGTAATGTTAACCAGGGCTCCAAGTATGAGCAGTGAATAACATCAGCATGCATTTCAGGGCATGCGTCAGCACTGGCTGACATTGGGAAAGTACAGATAAACCTTTTGACCTAAGAGGTGATAAATAGCAGTTCATAATGCCAAAAGAGGTTTTATTTTAATTAATCCTTTAAATATTTTAACTTTTATACTATTTTATCAATTCAAGTGTAAAACTAATTTTTAAATTCAGTTCCAAAATAAATACCTACCTGAAGTGAAACTGCTCCCTCCACTTTGCTTCATTCCTCAGAAAGCACAAGGTGCAACTCTGGTCATCTCCTGGTTTCCTTGCAGGGTGCCATAGGTTCTCGGACACCAACAGTGAGGATGGGTGAGGTCCTAGAAGTTGAAATGGAAAGCATGCTCGTGGCCACAAAAACAAATTGCAGTAAAAACCACTACTCTTACCATGTTACAGATTGCAAGGGCATAACAAACTTCATTCTCTCTCGTGAGAGATTCTGTAGTAGAAGCATCACTTGTTACAACAGAAGCCAAGACAGGCACCACCATTCATGATGAGAAGTTGGGAAACAGTCTCCACTTTTGTTTGGAAAACTACAGGAACGTGTTGTGGTCATACAACACAATCACCTTCACTCCAACACTGCCTGGTACAACACTGACACCTTGCCCTCAACAGCCTCAATCTCTTGGCTGAGACGCCAAGCAAAAATAAAAAGGAGGATTTGTATTTAAGTACAGCAGAGTGAGGAGCTTTAGGAGCAACGTGCTCACTGAGAACTGTGGTTTGAGTCATCCCACTGCTATTCCCAAATTCAGGTTGAATGTTCTTAATAGCTGCACTGAACCTGAAGGTGCAGACCAGATCCAGAAGCCCAAGCATGAGAGGCAGCAGAGAGCTGTAATTCACACCCTGCTCAGGGAAAGGTGACTACCCCAAGGATGCAGACCACAGACCCTCTGCCCAGCAGAGCATCTGTAAGTCAGTCAGTCTCCCAGGAAAAGTGTTAATTCCACCCCATTTACCTGCAGAGGAAGCAGAGTTTAATAGGCACCCTGTTCTGAGACAGTCACAGGAGCAGCAGATCAGCACAAACACTGACAGCAGCGATTTTTTTTATTCCCCCCCTCAACCAAGGTTACACTTCAGACAAGATCACCAAAGGACTTCAAAAGTTAAGCACCATCTGGGGCTACAAAGGGAAGACAGACTTCTTAGGCAAGATGCTTACAAAGCACGGTCCCACCTCTGCACACACCATGGTCTCTTCCCATACAACAACCTAATGCACGCATCAATGAACCACACAACCCTCTTGTTTTAACTTTTGCCATAGTGCTAGGTAAAAGCAACACTGGAGGAGATGAAGCAATTTGTTTTAACATAATCTGTACGTGGCTTGTTCTGGCATATAGAAGACAAATTTGCCTTTTCCCCCTTGACTACAAATTGCATTTGTTCCAATTTCTCATTTCATTTTCTGCAACACACATACAGACCAGCATCTTCATCATGATGTTAGTTACCCTGGATGAATACTCCCAGAAATTCACACTAGACTTCCCATCACCCAGAACAACCACCTGCTAACGTGACCGCTTACATCTTTAACACATCAAATACTCCTCAGTGTAAACTTTATTTTACTGAGCTGGCATTTCTTTCACACAAAGCTCCATGCCCATATAGAGTCTGTACAATCCCCTGTACATATATACATTAAAGAAAGATGGAAAAGTTACACCATGCCAAGAAAACTGTCTTACAAGACAAGAGCCACTGCCTATAGGGTATATTTAGAAACTTTAGAAACTGGGGGACAAATTAGGAAGGTAGTCACACAACACAAGCCACATGAGCAATGAGAAGCAGGGAGAGGGGAAGTTTCTTCCAGGTATTAAGCAATTCCAGACTGCATCAATAAACACCCAGGCTGACACCTCTTCTTTTCACTTCCCCAAGTAACAACAATACCTAACACTTACATAGCATTTTTCATTCACGTCTCAAATTGCATCGCAGGAAGATATAAAGTTCTACATTCAGCTTTCCCCTCTGCAAGCCCTTGTGCAAAGCTGAAGCCCAAGGTCAAGAAAGGGCAGCACTGGAAACCAATGCAGGCTATAGGCCAACGTCACAGATGCTGAGTCCAGCCCCAGTGTCTTCTCTTTAACCCTGCAAGCTGTCTGTCAGCTTGGTGTGAGCAGCAGGAAGGCTTCTCCTGCTTTGTTCCTTGGTGGGAGCAGAGCTCCTGAAGGACTTGCCCACACCAAAGAGTAATTTCAAGCAGTGTCTCCACTTCAGCCCACAGACTTGCAGAACACCTGAGGCTGAAAGGCCCTTCTGCACATCATCCCACCCAACATCTTGCTTAGAGTTATCCAGCTACCACAGCCTGCCTAACACCATGTCCAGTTGGGTTTTGAACACCTCCACAGATATACAACAGCCATCCTTGGTAACTTGTGCCAGTGTTTGATATGTTTGATCAAATTCAGTTTTTGAAGAAGCTTCCTTCTGTTTACGAGATGCATGTTGTGTTTTGGTTAGTACCTATTGCCTTTTGTGCTGGCACTGGGGATCTCAAAACAGCTCAACTCCATTTTCCTTATTCCCATCAGGTATTTACCTGCACAAGTAAGATCCTTCAAAATTTCCCTTCTCCAGCTGAGGAGTTCCAGCTCTCAGCCCCTCCCTGCTCTCCAGCCCCAGCTGCTAATTTTCTATGGCCCTGAACTGGACTTCTCCACTATATTCAGGTCTCTTTCGCACTGGAGAACCCAGAACCAGACTGAGAACTCCAAGTACCTCACCAGCACTGATCAGAGAGAAAGTACCACCTCTCTCAACCTACTGAGAACTGATCATAATCCCCATGAGCTTGGCAGTTCAGCCAGTGTTTAGTCCACCTCGCTGCCCACCTATTTAGCCCATACCCCATCGGTGATGATTTTAAAGGCCTTGAAGAATTGCTGAAGTTGTAGTAAACAACACCTACTACTTTACCTTCAGCCACTAAGCAAATAGCCTCATTATAGACGACAACTCGATTGATCAAGCATTTCTCCATGCTAATTCCAAGTACCTTGAATCAGGAGACACTTGCTAAACTTAACCTGCTGCAGCACTTTTCCTGGAATCAAGGCGAGTTTGACTACCTGCTGATGTGTGGATTCCTCCTGAACATAGAAATGATGTCTGCTTTTCCAGTCTTCAGAAAATTTCTCCAATAGCCATCTGCTTTTAAAGGTATTCAAGAGTGGCTTCATACTAACATCAAAGGCAGGCCAGATATGTCTAGACAGTTTGGGGAATGCAATAGTGCAGCCTAACCTTCTGCCTTTGACAGAACAATCTGCTCAAGTAGCTTAGATTTGTTTCTCAGCACTCTTTAAACATCTAAGATCTGTTACGACTGTATGACTTACTCCTAAATAATTTAAGTCTTGCAGTGCAGTTATTACCAGTTACACAAAAAAAGGGAAGCAGAGATATACTCACTTGGTAAGGAGTTACAGATCAGAGCACTGACAGCAGAACCAGCATCTCCCTTCATCACAGGGCCAAACCATCCCATCTCAGGTGCTCTTGATGCAAGGACTGCAACATTAACACATTCAATCGGTTGCAGATACTACTGTTGACCAAGTCTTACTGGCTAGGAAAACACCACTTGTTCCTCCCACCCAAGTCTTAGAGGGCAGCTGCTGTGCTGTAGCATGACCTGGTCAACAGCAAAGCCTAGATTGCACCACCCCAAAAACCAAGCCATGAAATCCGTTGTTTTTTTTTATCCCCTTCCAAACTCATCTAGCTCAATAGGTGGGCTGGATTTAAAACAAAGACTCAAAGGTGTATAACTAGACAGTTAGATTTTCTGTGGTTAAGTTATAAAAGAAGGTAAAAATAAAAATTCCAGAAGTGTGAAGGTTGTTACTAGAATATTTTTATCTGAAATGAGTCACAAACCCTGAGAAGTAGGACTGTCCCCTAATAGCACTGCAAAAATTAGAAGAAACCACAACAGAAAACAATGTTAAAGGCAAAAACTACACAGAGATTTATCAAGACACTTGTTCTCATATCATGTCAGAAGCAAGAAGCTCTTTTCACATACAGGCATCTTAATGCTAAGAAGAGTAAATAAAACCCATCAATTCAACTCAGAAAAGAACAGGGAAGTTGCTAGGGCAGGAGAAGCCTATAGGTATGTCTGTACTGGTCTGTCTATATCAGAAAGGTTATTACAGCAGCTTTCATAACCAAAGGCTGAATTTAAAGCTGAATAGCAGGAAGGGGGGAAATGTGAAATCTGGACTCTGCCTAGAAGGAAAATAAAAGCGGAGAACAGGAAAGGACAGAGCTTCAACTTGTGCTGTTGCTCTGATCAACTGTGAACTGCAGGCATACTGAATGTCTCCACACATCTGCAGTAAGAAGCAGAAGACAAGATTCAAAGTACAACAGTAATTAGCATTTGTGGAACACAGGTCCTAAGAAACAATTGTTGATTTGTGTCAACCCTGTAGAGATTTCCCCCAGAAGAAACCCACTTTGAAAAGATTTTCTTCTGACAAAGTCTTTTTGTGAGAAAGTTTAATATTGAAATATATGACAACAATATAAAGAATTCAGATTAAAGTTTTTGTTTTGTTTTTTACATGGAGTCAGAGTATACAATCAAAGAAAGCTCTGCCATCAACTTGGTAGGGATAGAAGCATGTTAAAGGTTGATTAAAGTGCAGTTACACATTGATTCTAAGACCTCCATTTCTTTTCCTGCATGTGTGCAGTTGTTACCCATATGGTTCAACAGCACTGGTACAACCCACTCAGAAGCCAGGTTCTGCCTGAGTGCCAGATCTCTGTGGCTGAGAGCCCATTGCCAATGTTTTCACTATAGTAAGACTGTAAGAACTATGTCCAAGTCAGTGAGATTGAGATGGCTTGTGGGACCATCATGAGAAGAATTAATCATCTGCCTTGGAAATATGTTTATGATCCAGTACTGCATCAGTCTATACTACACATTTGAGACCTGTTTTTTTAAACAAGGGTGTTGATATTTATAGAATTCCAACAGTTCAGACAGTGCACAATATGCAATTATCACTATAAATAGAGTAGTGGGACAGAATTTTCAGCTACTTCTTGTTTTGTTGTTGTTTTTCTTTTTTATATACACCACAGATGAAATATATGGCACAAATTCTAATTTAAGAAACCAGAGGACAGAACATAACATTAAACAGCAACAAGAGTCATGTTTAGGTGGTGGAATGGAGGGCTAGACTGCTACCAAAGAAAAACCATAATCCCTGAGAAGGTAACTCAGCTCTGACATTTGACCATGACTAAAAGACACAAAGCAAAATACTCTGAAGTGGAAGACTTGATAACAGATTATTTTCATGACATGTTTTCAGTGTCAGTGTGACAAACTAACACCTGCACAAGAAGGATTCTAACAAACAAATGCACAATTTAATCAAGAGAACTTGTTCCTAAACCTTGGCTGATGGTTTGGTTTTCTTTTCTGCCAGTGTTCACAACAGTTCATGTGTGTACAGCCACACAGAAGAATGAGTATGCACAAATCCATGAAAAGTCACTAGATACTGTACAAACATCCACCAATAGGCCAAGGAAGACATTTCTCCAGATAGCAAACTAAAATGCCCAAAGAACACTGAAGACAGAGAAACAAGCATCTCTTAGCAACCTTTCTAGTCAACCTCATATTCTTAGTAGCAGGAGTTTGCTTCAAGAGTTAAACCTGACAGGTAATGCCTATGACAATTAAGGTCTAAGGTGTAACAATGGCTACCTGAGGTCAAACATAGATCTAGCACTGATATAAGCAGTAGTTACTGACACTGACATTTAAAAAAAATCCTTCTTGCATCAGTGAGCTCTCTCATTTCTATTTCTCTGCTCAGTTCAATTAGATACTCGTGGTACAAGCAGTGCTTTTAGAGCTAAGCCAGTTATTTCTCCCACTTGGATTTTTTTTCCATTTATACTTCAGACCACTAACAGCTGAAAGAAATGTAATGAATAATCATTTAAGAAAAACATTCAGATAACTCCAGAAGCTCAGATACTCATATACACTCTAGGCCACGATTTCATATGAAAAGGATCCACCATACTCCAGCACTATTTGGCTGTGGCAATGGACTGACACCATCCATAACAACATAAAACATTAGAGATCTGAAGCTCAAAACCAGAGATGCACACCTTCTCTAGGACAGATCATACCCTGTGCCACTGCTGTATTTCAGCCATGGGGAAATTACTCAACATGGATGCTGTTTTCACAAGGAAGCAGTCACCTCAGGCAGAGCAGAACAGAAACATGGTTTTAACCGTTCTCATTATATACTTTAATTATTTTGTAATAATTATGTCTTCCAAAAAAGAAAAATGGATGTCAGGTAGAAAAGCTGAGCCTTTATCATCTTCAGACACCTTCTTCACAGTGAATTACTGGGGCTTCCCATATCTCCTCATCCGCTGAGTGATGCATCTGTGATACCTGATATATGGGTGCTTCCTCACCATGGGCTATTAATAACACATCTTTTTCTTTTCCTGCTAACTGAAGGTCAGAGCTACAAGGACAATGAGATCCATCGAGCTTGTCTGTTAAAGTCTCTGCTGTAGTTTTAGAGACCTGTCCAGTCTCTGTTTTAGCTTCTGTTTCTGCTTTCAAATGAAGTCCAAACACATCATTTCGTACAATGTATCGAACACACTGCAAAATCACATTCCTTTCATGTCGAATGTCCTGGGCCAGTAACTGCAAAGAAAGAAAAGAAAGTGATGCATATTTCCCTCCGCTGGCCTGTAGTTGACACGTGCCTACAAAGATGTATGGATAAGAACAGGTGGGACATGCATCTTGCAAGGAGGCTACAAGGAGAGAGGTTCAGAAGGACCACAATTGGTATTTATACATTATCCATAAAATGGATAAATGCTCACATGCCCAAAACACAAGTTTAAGCATCACTCATTTAGCACCATTAATGTATTAAGACAGGCTGAACAAGCTGAAAAATCTGAGTAGCATTTATTTGGATTATGCTGTCAATCTCAGTTTGCTCAGGTGGCAGAGAACATCAATAATACACCTAAACACAGAATTTCCTCTTCAGTCACATTACAAGGTACATTCAAATGACTATGCTCTCATATAACTGACATGAGCTATCCAACACCCAAAATGAAGAACTCCAGGCTCTGGACAATACATCAGGATAGAAAGTCTATCAGCATTTTTTAAGCTTTGCAGGCTATACTGTATCTGTAATTTAATATCCCATGCATCTTTTATTAGAAAATATCTGAGTAAAAGATACTTATAAGTACACAGAAAGGGCATGTTTCAACAGCTACTAGACTGTGGACTTAAATAGCAGCAACTATTTTGGGACATAATTCACCAACTTAAGTCTAACAACTTAATCAAAACGCTAGAGACCTTCCTCATTTCCTTCAGCCTACCTAAAGATCATTTGTGTGTTAAAAGCCAGTCAGAAGGCTGAAGGAAAATTCTGTCACTGTGAGCAAAGCTAATACTGTGAAAATACAAATTTAAAGCAAGTAGCTAAATCTTTAACTACCCGACCATTTTCAAGAGTTCTGTATTACACATCCTAGCAAGATTTTGCTTGCAAAGCCACGGAGAAGCTTAGTATATCTAGCCAGCCACTTTAAAGTACACACATTTCTATTTAGACTATTTATTTAAAGAGGTGCTGCATGCAGCTGGCACCAGCTGTTACCAGTACTGGCACTTTACATGAATCTTCATAAACTTGTCTCAACCTGTAGATGCACAGCAGGGCAGAGAATGGACAGTACAATTATATTATTTTTGTAGGTGAGGAAGAAAATGCTGAATTTCCAAACAGCATAACAAAGGTACAGATGAGATGCATCATCCCTACCTATTTTTAAATGCAGTGATGGGTATCTCTGGAGCAACTTCTGTAGAGGCTTGTCAGCAAACAGCATTGGTAAGTGTATACTGTTTGCAAGGCTATGAGAATCACGTGTAACAGTGCCTAAATTCACTGTCCAAGTGCCCCTCTTCCAAAAAAAAAAAATCATTTCATTCATGTAACGTCACTTTCTGAGCAAAGATTCTTCACTTTTTGGAAACATTTTCAGTGATGCACTAAGAAATATCACCCTTGGTTCCTTGAAGCTTCAAAAGTCTGCCTGCAAATCTCAAGCACTCCTCTGTAATTGACAGCCACAGTACACATCCTTTAAGAAATTTGAACATTAAAAGGCAAGAGATAAAGTGTACTTTTAAAAACAGACTATACTAGCAAGCTACAATTCAAGATCCCCGTGTTCAGCCAGAATCTGTGCCATTTTTCACTCAATATTCAGGACCTTCATATGACTTGTCTAGAGTCTTTACTGCTTTGATCACCAACAACTCAGAATAGTAAGAGATAAAGATTGTATGCTTAGGGAGCTATACAAATGAAGGACAAACACTTCCTTTTTCAGTCACTAGCAGCTTTATTTCTTGGCAGTAAACAGTAAACTATGTACCACTAAGAGAACTATCAAGGGATTTCTCCCAGATCTGCTACTTGGGATGTAGATCATTGACTATCTCTTGCCTAGACATCCTGTGCTCTATCAGTCCTGATGCCAGTGGCACTCTGCTCTCTGCTTGTTCCTGAGCTGTGCCCAGTTTTGCTTTGGCAGGAAAACTGTGTAACCTACCTCATCTTGTCCCCTCCTAGCTAATATTGCTTTAGAGAACTGAAAGTGATAAGAGCACTAGCCAAGTTTTGTCTACACTAAAGAAAACCAATTTCATAGAGTACTTCAGGTTGTTGTTCAGAACAGAACTGTGACACATTACACTGATACCTGCAAACCTCTTTCTGATCCTTCTGACACCAACCTGCTCTTCAACGTGACCTGCAGTCGCTTCCTCAGATTGGTTTAAACATGCCTACAGAGAAGAACCCCATGCATGTGCAGGTTGCAGTCCAACAGCACTCAACAGTTCAAGACACCAACACCCTTATTAACAAGAGCTTTGCAGCTGAAAAAACTACCTCCTCCTCAATCAGGCAGCTGAATAACAAAGCTGAGTGGAAAGAGAGGAGGATCAGCATAAATCTGACGGGATTACATACAGAATATTAACACAGGAAGGGGAGAGGGACAAATAAAGGTTTTGGTTTTTGTGCAGCTTGTTTCAAGCACACAATTAAGTTGTCTTCTGCTCACCAAGATTAGTTGTTACCTGAATGCACGCCAGGATATTTTCATTTGTCTATTTCAGCATCTGTGCTTTGAGTGAAACACTTACTTGCTATTTTAAGACCTGGCCTTTGCTTCAGCTAGATTTCTCTAACTTCCTGAGGGGAGAGGAGAACTGCTCACAGGTTGTGCTGCTCTTATACAGCAGACATCACTGTAACAATGAAGCTTACCATTTCCAGCAGAGTTGGACGACGCTTTGGAAGGAGAGGTAATGCTCTCCTTGCTCTTTTATCAGGAACTCTGGGAGCACCTGCATTTGAGTTTGAGCTTCTTAGCATTGTGTCTGTTGATTCTGGAAGCTCCTGATTCAGCTTTGGATTCTGAGGAACATCAGGACTCTGAGGCGTATTTCTGAACGCTGCTTCATTTTCCTCAGCTTTTGTTGCAATCTTGACAGAGACTTCTAAAAAACAAAAGCAAAAAACACACCAACACTTTTCTCCCAGACTTAAGGCCTCTAACATGCTTATATTCCCACGCACTGGCACTTCTTGAGTATTCTTTCTACATAACCTGAAGAAGTACACGCTTCACTTGGAAGAAGGGAGGCTTTTGTTTGGGGTTTCAGATTTCTGTTGTTTTGTGAGTGGGTTTTTATTTAAAAATAAGAAGTTATCTCTAAGCAGTCACGGAACAGTAAATGAGACAGTTACTGTTTTTCAGTACCGCAGAGGGGTAGGTTTTGTTCTGCTGTGTTCAAGGAGTTGAACAAGATTTTCAAGTCTCTGCCTTATGTTCACTTAGAAAGCACACTCCTTCTGCATCACAGTATAACTTGATGCAAGTTTGGCTTTTGAGAAAATCACTACAGAGGGCAGAGCATGGCTAAGTTCAGTCCCATCTCCTAGCTTCTCTCCAACTTTAAGTAAGCCACCGGGGACTAGTAAGGCATTGTAATTAACTGCAAACAAGCAGCTGCAGTTCTCTGCTATACACTGATGCATATGCTCAAAGCAGCACAACATCCAAGCACTGCAGAGTTCAAGTCTCACTGCAAAACTCAGTAGCCTTCTGTGGAAAAAGCCTTTAAGGACATGGAAATTAGTTCATGGGGTGATCACAACAGTGTTTTCCTGGCTCTGTTCAAACTTGAAGACAGGCTACCTTCCCCACCCCCCAGAACTGCATGACTATAAGAAGCCTGGAAAATTTGACAATACACACCCTAACCAAAGAAATGTTATGTCCACCCTTCATCTACAGTCATGGTGCTGAGAAAAGGCAAACAAAGGGTGGAAAGAAATCCACCCAATCTTTCAGGAAACATTGTATGAAATGTTCTAAAATATGCTATACGCTTAGAAAAAGACAAGGAATTAGATGAGGCACAGCCCTGGTGGATAAGGTCATTGCAGCGCACCAGATGACTGCACAAATGCTATACTCTGCCTGGGTACATTCCCAATATCAGGAGTTATCACTTTATAGGGAGCTTACAGAGAAACCCCATTTAGTGCTCCAACTGGGAAAAGGAAAGAATGAGGAAACAGACTACAGCTAAAGTAATGACATACGCTTTTACTCCTCCCTGACCTCCTGCACGACTTACACCTGTACTAGCATGCAATGTCCCCAAAAGCAGACTGGAGAGGTTCTCTGCACAGACTGCAAAAATATTCCCATGTTTAACCTTTAAAAAGATTCTCTCTGTTAGAGCAAGCCACAAAAAAAAAAAAAAGGACAAATATAAGACAGCTCTGAATTACAGCACTGGCAGAGAGGCCCTAGATCAAGAGGCAGTTCCATAGCCAAGAGTCTTGGAGATATAACCTCTGAACTGGCATTATACCTTATGCATAATCATGGCTAATCAGTACACGTTGCATTTCATTCTGATTTCTCTAAAAGCTTCTTTAAGAAATTTTAAGTACTATGTAGGTTGACAGACACTGAAAGCTGCAGCTTTCAGCAGTTCAGGGATGCAACCAAAGAATGCTACCAGAGGGCTACCACACTTGTAAGGGCTGCATCTCCAAATAAATGGAGTGCAGCAGTAGAAAAGGGATCAAACGCATGAGAAGCGAAGCCTCCCACGATTCAGAAAGAAAATATTTCCAAATAAAACACAGCAGCACTGGGAAGGAAGAGATAGGGAGAGGAGAACAGAGGAAGAGCATCTACACACCTTCAGGCTCACTCTCAGAGGCACTCCCATAGTTAGCTGACAATGAACTCAAGGCTGAGGTGACCTGTTTGGGAACAACAGTCATCTCCAGCTTTGCATCTTCAGTTTCTGCTTCATCCTTGTCAGACTCTGCAGGGGAAGAAAAGGTAAGAGGGATTTTTCCCCACACTCCCTGTATGAACAGCCAGCATTGTTAAATCCTCATACGATCACTATGCAAAGCTAGTGTTAGGCACCATTGCTCAATACCATGGATTGATAACAAGCATATCCACCTAGCCAACATAGATATTTGGAGGACAAGCTGTCTCACCTCTGGTTTACAAAGTTATGGAAACAATAGTTTCACTTCCCAAACAACAGCGTGGGGTTTCTTCGTATATTAAATATAATTATAGGTTTTATTTCAAGAACATGTAAGGAGAAAAAAAGATTTCATAATGTGTTTTGAGGTTTTGCTGGATTTAGTCCTGTAGAGGCAAGGGGTGGGGAAGAAGGATTTAAAAAACAGTAATTTAAACATGCAAATTAGCCTCAGAGTGAGGATTTAAAAAACAGAAATTCTTGGATAGGACAAAAGTTCACCGGGGACATTTAGAACATAGGCTACATATTAGACAATCTGTTTTCAGCAGGACTTCAGATCATTTAATATTAAAACCCTCCCAGAGCATTATGGATATGCACGAGGTATTGCAGTCTAAAAATCACTCCAAAAAAAGAATACTAGGAACACAGAAAATGGACAAGTGATACAAAAATGCTTAAACTGACAATACTTTGACAATGGGAGACATACCCAGAGCAACCTTCCTAAATATATATACACAAATGTATGTAATTATGATGGCTTTTGTTGAATGCAAAGGACCTATATGCATTAATACCTTGGAAAGACTCCGATAGTGCTGAACCACAGACATTGAGAAATGAGACTCTCTAAGCTAAAAGAAATAGACTGGTTGCAGTCTTGTTTTTACAAAGAATGTTGCATCCTCACATATCCCAGCTGTTGAAGCTTGAATATTACACTCCACAGGAGAGTGGTGCAATACTTTGTAATAAACACTTTTGAGATCTTCCCTTTTAAACCAGAAATGCTTTACTATTTCAATATCTCAGTAACAGTTGAGCTTCAGTGAAATGAATTGACATGTTATCTGGTAGAACTTGATAAATACACAGGCATTGATTTAAACTATTATCTGCTTCTTTATCTTATATAGTCCTTTATGAGGGGTTGACTCACTGGTTCAGTAGTCACAACTTGCAATTACACTGGAAGTTCGTGGAGAACACAGTGCATTTTCCTAGCAGAATATATTTCATATGGCATACTTAAGCAAGTATAAAGCTCTGGCATTTACTCCAAGTTATTCTGATAGTTTCGATTCCTAGTTGCTCTTTACTTTTATCACACTCAGACTGTTGAGTGAATACAGGAATCACACACGTTTTTTATATTTCAAGTTTCCTAAAGAGCATCTGGCCGTGAAACTGGAAATGAGTTTATGAATATGTAAAGAAGCTATTAAAAACTGCTAAAATTAAACTTTATAGAATCATAGAATCCTTAGAGTTGGAAGGGACCTCTGAAGGCCAGAGTCCAACTCCCCTGCAGTGAACAGGGATACCAAAACTTAACTTTTTAGCAAATTCAGAAAACACTATCAAATAGAAAGTGTATTAAAGTAAAACAATTTGAGGAAGTGTGCAAAAATGCATAACACAATTGCCTGCTTCTGATCAGAACTCGCTCAGGAATTTTAGATCTGGCAACTTTATCTTGTTTCTGATTATAAATGAAGAGGAAAACTGTTTTCCTCATCTCTCATTGAATGTCTTAGCTCTGAAGGAACAAGCTACTGAAAAGAACTTCAGTGAATGCATTATGCACAAACACACTGCCTCTAGAGAAAGGGCTGTCACTGTTTGAAAGGTTTAAATACTCCAACAGAACATTTCTATACAGCAAAGCCACGGACTTCAGATGTAGGACTTTGAAAGAAATGTTTGTTCTACTTCACTATGGAAAAATGAACTGGATTTATTACATGTTATTAAGTACTGCATTCCTTTTCTACCTGTTGTAACAGAAGTCACTAGTTGTACTCACATACAATTCAAATTCCTATCATTAAGTAAAGCACAGATGCTGTGGGGAAATGCAGCTATATTTAATCACACTTAGTTTCCCAACACGCAGATGAGTGGAATAAACAAATTGCATAGGGATGCTGAGTTCTTGTTCCCACTAATTGAAGATTATGTCTTCAAGAGGAGAAACTCAACATCAGAAGCCTTTCCAGGGGATGCATTTTAGCTTTGCTGCTAAAAAAAAGCTAGAGTATAAGTCAACTTACGTGCCATATTCTAAGAGCACTACATCACTGCTGACTATATTATAAATAGTTCTATCAGTACAGTTTATATTGCTGCCAGCACAGGGAAAACAAAACATGCTCACAAAAAAGCCTAAGCAGTAAGACTTCAGGAAACACACACATATGGAGAGCATCAACAGCAAGTTGGATAATTTGGGAAAAAATGGAATTAAAAGAAAAATGCTTATATTTTCATGTCATTTAACTCATACAAAGAAATCCATTGTTTTCACATTCTAAATATTATTTGCAAAACATTAAAATATATTAAACATCCTTCAAAAATAATTCTTTTGTTGCAATACTTTATTCTTTTGGCTTTGTAAATATTTTCTTACTTTATGTGTTAATGTAGTGACCTAATTTGATGCATGTGCTTTAGTCAGTTGCATAATACTGACAGCAGAATAAATATCATTGCACACAAACTTGTTGGCAGCACTTCCATAAACCCTAGCTAACAGGTAAAACTTTCGTTACCTTAACTCAAAACAACTCAGATGCTATTCTTCTCCCCTTCCCCTACCATTCTGCCAAGACCACTAGGCTCCTTCTTCCCTCTGAAATGCAGGCAGCAAGCCTCCTAGCCACCATCATCACCTTCCCTGAACACTGCAACAAAAAGACAAAGTTGAATATGTGCCTCCCTACAAAAGTTAACTCAGTCCAAAGACTAGCAACACTAGATGCACAGCATGCATTTCCATGCATTGCCTTGCTCCAAATACCAATTTTTTTTTTTTTTTATTACCAATCTCTATGCTCTCCTTCCCAAGATTACTACAGCATCAATTCCCTAGGGCTCAAATTACTTTTGATTCCTTTTGCTACTGTTTTGGGCAAAAAAAAAAGCATTCCTAACATATGGAGATTATAGACAGAACAAGATTATTATGGTTCAGTATCTGTTAAAACAAAGGAGCACCTCAATTTTGTTCTTTAAGAGCCTAGAAACCCTCTTCAATTTGTTAGCTAAATATTGGATTTAAAGCATCAAGTCAGTATCCACAATATTCTATGAGATCTCTTAGATTATGTTCTGAATCAGGATACAGAAATTTCCATTTAAAAGGAAGTTCTAAATGCACGGTTTAGACAGGGATGTTGGACTACATTCAAAGTTACAGATTTGTGACCCTGTTGACCCTAGAACTATTCTAGCCATACTACCATGCTTCTTTGTTAGTAACAATGAGTAGTATTATTGTCCCAGCATACTGGAAAAGCTTTCCATCAATTTTCTACTAAGAAAAAGCCTTCCATTATAAACATGTCTAATTAGCTCTCTTTTCATCAATGACAGTGTGGTGGGGTTTCTTTGTTGTTGGGTTATATTGAAATCCCCAGCTCTTCCCCAAAGCTGCTAGCTTCACAGAAGTTCAGTAATCAGCACTACTTAGAAGTTCCTTGACCTTTTTCATCTTACCAACATCACTGTTTGCCAGAAAACTGAGCGGGTCAACGTCCTTCATGCATGGCTGAGTCTCCAAAGCAGGCTGTTTTTCATGTTCTTTTTCACATGTACTGCTTCCTGGTCCATTAGCTTCATTTTGATTTCTTTGTGACGGTACATTACTATCACCACCATTTTTCTTAAATTTCTTCCAGAACTGACGCTTCTGTTTTCTCTTCTGCTTTCCTTGCTGCCCAGACCTCTCATCTTCTGTAGCTTTCCACATTCCCTTCATTTTGCTGGAGAAGAGAAACAGAGTTCACAGAATAACAGCCTAGGGAAGTAAAATCAATTGAAATCACTCAATAGCTCAGGTGCACACAAGGTGCAGCAACACAGTACTACACCAGGACTTGCTCCAGCTCAGCTAACATGTGGTAACAGACCACACATGCAGTCACAGCTCATTTCACTGAAAAGTTACATGAAAAGTCTGAAGTTGATGAATTTTATCTTTTAACAGGGCAAAGAGCTAAGCAAGCTTCTTAATCACCTACTGTGTGAAAGCAGTTTGCACTCACATTACAAAAAAGTCAATAAATATTCCCTTCACTTAAGCAATGAATTCATTCAGAACAGGTGGAGCATACATAGGAGGTAAGCATCTACTATCAGCATACTTCCACTACTGAAGTTTTTTTCCAGTTACAGCTCAGTGAATGATCAGATGCAATGACTGCCTGCTCTTCCCTCTAAACTAACATGCTGCTCTTCTCTTTTACTCTGATGGAAAAGGAAGAAAGAATTCCACCGGGACAAAGCAAATCAGTTATAAATGAGAACAGCAGGCTAGTTCTTCTAGGCTTCCAGATTATCCTATAAAGCATGTTTCTAGAAAGTGCCTGGTCAGCCAAACAAACTCAGAATGTACAGATATGAGAATAGGTGTGATCCAATCAGAAAAGCAAATACAGAACTGACAACCTAAGCCTTTTGAAAATATTTCTTTTCAAGCAACAGAAAGTTAATTCATCAACACAAGACTGCAAATAGTCACTACATTATAACAACAGAAGATCTGACAGTCTTGATCCAGTTCCTTGATTCACTTGGCTCAGTACAGTCCCTCAGTCTCACTCACAGCACAGCAGAGATCCTGTTAGCCCTAGTCAGCTGTATGATACCATGCTTGGGCAAGAACTTCTTCCTGACACTTCTCCTCAGGCCTTGAGCCACACACTTGCAAGGCTAGCTTCAAAGGTGTGTTTCTAACCTGGCACTACGTCACTGGTAGGCAGCTAGCAGAACAGGTCTATTTTTTATGCCCCCTTTTCTCACAAGTAGGCACATTTCTCATCTTCTTTCAGCTTTCAGCACTGTGCCACCTAGACACCTTCTCCAACCAGAGCAGCTCACTGAACACTGATGCTTTGTGCAGTGCTATGTAAACTTCTGCTTTACTCCACATCTTGCAGCAAGTTGTTAATGCTTTGTAGAGAAAGATTCCTTTGGTTTGTTCTCACTGTGAGAATAAAATAGTTATCTGTTAACTTCATTTTCCCCCTCAAGTTACAAGAAACAGTGTATAGATATTCTAATTACCTCTTACACATACACATTTTTTCCTGTCACACAATCCTCCCAAACCACAGACCTTTGCCTGTACAAAAATGTTTACACTTCTAACTAATGTCCCCCTCTTTCACACTTCTCCAGTTTTAAGTTCCTCTTGAGGCAAACAGTACCAGGTAGAGCATTCAAAATGGCTTTATATGATGCCAAAACATTCTTCAGCCATTTCTTGAGTGTCTAGCACTGAATGCTCAGTCCTGATAAGCATCATTCACCATAGTTCTCGTGTGACAAGAGATACAAGCCACCACCTTCCTGTGCATCAGCCTCTTATCCATGAGGTAAGGCTACTGTCTCTTGTAACTTGCCTTGTATTAGGATTCCAAACTTCATTTCTGAATTTGTACTAGGCTTTAAATTCAGGATGTTGTTGTATAACTTGGACAATACCAAGTAAACATAAGCTGATACTGTCCTTGACCAGGGACAAAAACATTCTTGTTTCCACAGGGCCTCAAATACCCAGAAAGAAACCCCAAGGTCACAAACACATCCCAGCAAGTGCCAGCCTGGCATCTGCCTTCCTCTACTGAAAGATGTACTCTTTACTTCCTGTTTAAAGAGGATAAAGAGCCATGTGCTATTAATTAGCTGTTGCAAGACACCACAAACTGCCCAAGTGGTCCTCTTGCCTCTCTAATCTCACACACAGGGATGCTGGGAATTAGCAGTTGTAAAGCACTTCAGAGAACCACAAATGGAAAGTGTTGTAGAAGTGTTAAGTATCTAATCCTTTCTAAATCTTACTTAGCTATTTGCTTTAATAGTACAGCTTGCAAAGAACAAGATGTATTCTATTTTAGCCTCATGCATCATTAAGTTTGCCAGATAAGCAACAATTTCAGAATCTTTACCGTTGATAAACCAAGCAGAAACGACAGTTTTTTGGACAGTAGAGTAAGCCTTCTGGGCTACAAGTTCAGGGAAAAGAAGAAAAAAAATGCAGAAAATTTCTAAAATTAACTAGAAATAAAGGTGACTAAGTGAAAACAAACAGCAATCAACTAGCAGTTTTCAGGGCTTTTTTTTTTTTTTCCCCTTCCCTAACAGCTTTCCAGATAAAGTTACTAACATACCTAAAAGATTTCTGACTACATTTAAGATTACATTTGGCATCTGACTCACAGTTCACTAGAACAGCCACGTGTTGCCAAATAAACCTGTAGACACCAAATAGCTTGTTATTCTGACAGGCAAAACACATCTTCACATCTATGACTCTCCAAATGTAACTCCACGTTTGTAGCTTTGGTCCCTTGTGTGCAAAGTACATCTGCATCAGTCTTTTATAAGCCTTTCCTTCCTGAGGAATAAAAGGCAGCAAGCTGAAGGGGGCAGGGGAAGGGTGAGTAAACATTTGAACATCTGAAGCACATGATGTACCAAGGTAATCTGCACCACTACCATTTAACAAATTATACTAGCCTTGTCTGAACCTCATTCTCCACTGGTTCAACTGATTTACCATAGTTCAAGCTCTTTATTTTGTCATCCCCTTGAGGGGAGAGAAGTCAATCTCCAGCTTCACTTCCACATAGCAGGAAATTTAGCAAGAGTCTCTTAGAACTGGGTCTACTCCTGCCTTCTGGCTCAGTCATTCTAGCTTAAACAATGTTCTGAGGGTAGTGGATCATTTTCTGTAGAAGTCTTCCTGCAGGCCCGAAAGCAAAGCTAGTGGAGTTGGCTATTTCCATAAAACACTGTGGAAAAAAATTAAAAAGCTAACATGGAAGAAGTAATTCACAGTATGAGAGAATGAACAGAAAAATTCAAGAGGACCAAGAACAAAGGTAGCAGATAGATAACAAAGATGGAGGGTAAAAGAAGCAACAATAGCACTATTTAAACTATAAAAACAAAGTTAAATCTTCCTCCGCTCTTCACTTGATCATTGATTTATCATCTGAAAGCAAAGAGTAAAAAGCCAAATCCACACAAAGTCTCTTGGCCATTTCCAGGCGTAAGAGGATTAGACCACAGATTAATTATGTTGTGTGACTTCCATCCCCCTTCTTTCTTTTTCAGAGACCAAGGTTATGGTGAACTAATGAACAGCCACTAGAATGTGCTTCTCAAATAAACCAGAGTGTAGAATTCAGCAAGAACATCATCAGGTTTCTAACACAATCACTGTTTAATTTAACTGAAGTGGACTATGAAGCACTGTAAACAAAGGAACATTACATCTGCCATTTGTCAAGTGACCTGTCCTCTGCTAAAGGCCAGCTAGATCGTGTGCACAGTGGAAGCAGTAAGTGCTTGGAGACCACAGTAAGAAAGCATATGCCTGAACTCATTAAAAGGAAAGTAACAAGCTGATTTTAAAATTGCTTACCCGAACTGCGGGGTGGTGAGGACTTCTCCTCTTTCCTCCTTCTCCATCTGCATAACTTTCTTCTTTTCAATGTTTGCTAATGTAGGAAAATTTCTAGAAGAAAAAAATTCATATGCTCTTGAAATGTTCACTGTTCATTGGCCAATTCACCCTTTACCAAACCAACATTCTCTAGAAGCATAAGAAGGTTCCTAAATTTCATATAAGCATACCAGACTGCTTCCTTCTTAAAAAAGCTCTGATGAAGAAAAGAAATCTGAGTATTTACGGTCACACACTCCCATGCAACAAAAATCCACTAAATTGGCACTATTAGATTTACCTAACCATCAGACAAGCTAAATAGAAACAGCTGAATCATGCTTCTCGACCCTCTGCCTGTCCCTATATACCACAGCACATGATTTAGTCTTGCAATTTAATTACTTGGTGCTTTAACCAGAGTATTTAAGGATCCTGAGGTATATGCCTTTAGCAAACCAATGGCTCAACTCTTACATAAAATAGGGTTTTTAAGAACAGCTTCTGCATGCAAAAGATTCTCTTAATAATATAGTTAAGGGGAAAAAAAAGCTTTCTCCTGCACAATATTCAGAATTGTGCTTGTATACTGAACTCTATTACACTAACTATTACCAGCTTTTTATTCCAGCTTCAAGAAAAATTGCTAAGTCATGCAGAACAAAACAAATCTACTATTACAATCATCCACCAAACCAAACCATCTCTCTCTTCCCACTCACCATTCTTCCCTGCAGATGAACACCATGCTAGTTCCAACATGCAAGGCCTCCTGTAAATTGCTGTCAAAGCCCTAAAATGGCAACACTGGATGCTCTATAAACATCAGTTAGCCAGACCTCAGTGCTTTGAGATAAAGATGGTAAATGGCAAGTACTCCCATCCCTTTCCAGAAAATATCACAAAACATAAATATTTGATGTCTATTAAAACAGACTAACAAGGAACTTAGAACAGCTACTCGCCATATACAGTTATCAAAAAGGACACATCTTTCTTTAAGTATTTAATCTTAACACATGCATCTTGCCTATTTCACAGTAAGAATGATAAGCTTCATGCTGACTCAAGACAGCTTTGACTACGTATCAAGGAAAAAAAGATAACAAGCATTTTCTAAGACACACCTAAACACATCACAGAACTTAAGAGGATTTGAGTATAGGCTATCAGAGTCTATTTTCATTGGATTTCTTCCAGAGACCCACCATACATAGCTGAAGCGAGCACAGGGATATGATATTTCATCTCCATTCTTCCCCACTACGTACATTTCTTTATCCACGTTATAATGCTCCTAATATGCAGCAGAAATTGAATGAATTATTTTATCTCAAGAGCTTCACACTCAAAAGACCCCTGTGCTTGACAGCCCCTCCATACTTCTAGGAGGAAACTTAGGATGCTTTCATGAGTAAGGCCCACAGAAGAAAAGAGTTATTCACAAGATAGTTACACAGAGGAGAACTCCAAGCTTCCCTTGGTCATTAAAAATAAGGACATAAGGTAGAACCCTTAACCCTGGAGCAAAAGTCTCCGAAGTGCTCTTGCAGTTATGCTGATTAAAGACATACTCAGACATACACTCAACAACATGCTTTGAGACACGACTGCCTCCCACTTTCATTCCTACAAGTTACCACTCCCTCCACTGAGCCACTGTAATGGGCTCCATGAATGCTTTTAATTCAATTCAGGGCCAAGACAGGCACACTTTCTTTTAGAAAACCTTTTCAATTGACAGACAGAAACTAACAGCTGTAGAAAGCTCAGATCTGAAGTCCAAGTATTCCTGCAAAGGTACATCTTACAGCATCTGTAGCAACTGCTTACTTCTACTCTTCTTGACAAAGATAACAGATAGCATTTCACTCATTACCTTTATCTTCTATAGAAAATGCACCTATTTTGACAGCACACATGCATAGAGCATTTTATAACGATTAAAAAGGCCCCTACAGCTTATTTTGCAATCTAAGGATTTGGTGGGCAGTAAGCTCTAGACATTCAAGACTCCAGTTGACAGATACAAGGTAGACTGGGTTCACAGTTCCCCAGGTGCTCTGCTGTGCAACAAGGTTGAGCAACTGCCTGCTTCAGCAGGGACAGCCAGAGTAGGATACCTGGGATTGTGACCAGGAAGCTTTGGAAGATGTCCAAGGAAGAGACTCCACAGCCTCTGGGCAGCCTGTTACAGATACCATAGAATGGCTTGGGTCATACAACCTGGCCTTGAACAACCCCAGGGATGGAGCGTTATAGCCCCAGTTCAAACCCAGCCCTCAGCTTGAGCACAAACAGGTCTGTGCAACTCCTGACAAATGCATTTTGGTTAAAAGAAACACAAATCGGCCAGGCTGTCCTAGCCAAGATTGGTAACATCATGAGAATAAAAGATAATACCAACTTGGCTTTCTGTAATTATTAAGAAATTCTACTGCTTGACCCGTATCATGAGTGATTGTCCACACAAGAATCCTCATTATATATTTATGCTTCGCTAGTGCACAAAAACTGGATTCAGGGTTGTTCTGTTTGAACTGGGCAATAGGAGGGGCTTGCACATGTACTAACAAAACAGAGCATCAGCCAGATCTACCCATGGAAACAGCAAATTCCACCTAGTTCCAGAGTGGAGGCAAATGCCTACAGTGCAAACATTACATTATACCCTCAAGGTACAACTACACAAAAGAGACCCACACTTTGTAAACTTCACCACCTAAGAGCAGCTAACAAGATATTCAAGAGAAACCAGAAAGAGGAATTTTTTTCCCCACCTTTTTCTTTGATAGAAAATTCTTACTTAGAAAGGCCAAGTTTAGGAAGACAGCTTCTGAACACAAGTGTGGCAATGCAAAATACAAAGACCACATACCAAATCTTGACATATAAAGGGGTCACGTTTTATGATCTGATGTGCTGATCCAGGCTTGTATCCTCAGAAGATATGCCCTCCTCCATCAATAAAATGAGGTTCTTAAAACTTTAGCTACAAGCTCCAATGAAGTAACAGAAGTAGCCCAGCACTCATGTCCTGTAAACAACTTGGCACAGCTTGACTACAGGTAGCCTTATCAGTCAACACAGTGGTTTTAGTGAAGTTAGTGACTTCTTTTAAAAGCAGTGAAAGCAGGATGTGATGGACAGGCACAGTATCGCCCAAAGCAGCAGCCCCATTTTGTAACAGTTCCAAATACATGGGTGTTACCCCCATAAGATGTTTTGCAGCATAAATTTTCAGGATAGCACTGTAAAACTGTAAGGCGAAGAGCACATCTGCACTAACAAAATGATAGGCAGGTAGAAAATACTGTAAGTTTCCAGGGGCTGGAAATGGTGACATTAAGCATAATTACTAACTTGTGTGCCCCAGTAAACAGGTTATTTTTTTCCAAAAAATGAGTGCTCTAGCCAAAATCATACATGCTTGATAGTCCAGTGCACTACATCCCGCCCAAATAAACAAAGTAAATAGAGCACTTAGAAAGCACAAAGAGCTTTGTCAATGCCTAACTGAAAACAGAACTGTTTCTATAGCAGTTTACACAGCACATTTCTGGAGTCCAAAGCTACACAAATTTATCTTCACAGGAAAAGCACTGTGACTTACAGAGCTGGTCCTGACTGAGCACACAACCAACAGAGACACATATAGCCCAAATGGTCCCACAGAGAGCTGATAAAATTCTGTTCTGAGACTCCCAGGCATTTTATCTAGCATTGCATTGGGATGTCTCAGAACAGTGTGATTTCACTACATGTTATCTGAGGCAGTTTTATTAATTCCCAGTGCGTACCAGTTAAGTTCCATCCCATTTATGTCCACCTTAAAACATTTAACCCACTTCACTTTGTCTGCACTACTGGTACCAGGCACTAAGAAGTTAATTTTCCTTATTACCTATTTAACTATTGTGAATGAACCACCAGGGAAGATGCCAAGGGCTATCATTACCAACTAGGGGATTACAAATTAATAAAAAAAAGGTTTGGTCGACAGCACTAGTCTTCATTTACTAAATAGATGCTTAGCCTATTAAATATATTGCAAGGAAATACTGCAATCAAACCCTAACTGGACCAAGAAAATGAATGGGTTAAATGAAGCAGGGTAGGCCAGAATTTAGAAGCAATACACAAGATCAAGAAAATCATCCAGTATTATATCAAAACATAAGCAAAAATAAGCTTAGGTATTTGCTTCAACATCAGAGCTGTCTTGGCATGTTTTCTAGTAGCTTTTGCTCAGGAAGAGCTGGTTAGAAACAGATGGACAACTAGTACTCAGATTTCACTTGGAAAGAATGGAAGACAGCAATGCCACATTCTGTGCAGTAAGGAAATGCACTGTTGGTGATTCTCTTTAAACTTGTATTTAAGAAATGCTAGAATAGCACATTTCTCAACAGTTGGAATGGACAAGTCAAAACAAGAAAAGCAGTTGTAACCACCAAAGCTAAGGTCAGCCTTCACAACCATTTGTCTTCCAAACAAAGGAATCATAGAAAGGCTTGGGTTGGAAGGGACTCCAAAGATCATATATTTTCAACTCCCTGCTGTGGGCAGGGCTGTCAGCTGCTAGATTAGGCACTAGATCACATTTCACAGCGCCCCCATCCAACCTGGCCTTGAATACCTCCAGGGATGGGCATCTACAGCCTCTTTGGGTAGGACATTCCAGCATCTTACTACCTTCTCTGTGAAAAACTTCCGATTTCTAATCTAAGATCTCCCCTCTTACAGTTAAAAGTCATTCCCCCTTGTCCTATCATTTTCTACCTGTGTAGAAAAGTCCATCTCCCTCCTGCTTATGAGCTCCCTTTAAGTACTGGAAGGCTGCAATGAAGTCTCCCCGAAGCTTTTTCTCCTCCAAGCTAAACAGGCCCAACTCCCTCAACCTTTATTCCCAGGAGAGGTGGTCAAGCCCCGCGATCATCTTCAGGGTCCTCCTCTACACCTGCTCCAATAACTCCACATCTCTTGTGCTAGGGATCCCAGGTACAATACTCCAGATGGGGCCTCACAAGGTCATAGTAGACAGCAACAATCCCCTCCCTCTCCCTGCTGGCCATCCCTCTTCCGATGAAGCCCAGGATACTGTTAGGCTTCTGGGCTGCAAGTACAGACTGCTGGCTCATTTCAAGGTTTTCATCCAACAGAACATCCAATTCCTTACCCGCAGCTCTGATCTCAACAAGTTCTTCCCCCAGTCTGTACTTGTATTTGGGATTGCCTCAACCCAAGTACATCACTTGGTTTTGTTGAACCTTATTAGATTTACATGAGCCCACCTTTCAAGTTAGTCATGGTCCCTTTGGATGATATCTCTTCCTTTTGCCGTATCAACTGCACCACTCAGCTTGGTGCTGTCTGCAAAGTTGCTGAAGGTACACTCGATTCTTACATCCCATAGAATTGCATCTCTATCACTGCCTGCATAACTTCAGATTGCCTGCTTTCCGATTCACTAGATCAAAAAAAAACATTAAAAAGCCTTCAGACTGGCCTCTTTAGCAAATTCAGTAGGCCATAAGCAATTAAAAAGCCTTTAAGTGAAGAGATATGTGAAGGCTGCAACAAGAAGGGCACTGTATAGAAACTGGAAAAGCAAAACAGCATTCCGACGTGGCACATTTCCTGCAAAGATGTTCACTCATTGCCACTCCCCCCTCCCTCATCACTGCACTTTAAAGACAGGCTTTAATAGATGATAGCAGGATACTCGACTAAACAACACAGCAGCTAATCATGGACACTGGAACTCTAAGTCATTATTTACAGCAGCTGAAAAAACAACTAAAACAAATGTCAGGGATGCAGTATGAAAATAAACACATTAAATCACCAGAAACTAATTAGAAACCAACTACTAATGACCTAAAAAGATTAATTCTTAGCTCTGATTAGAGCTTCCAGAAAGAAAAAAGCTTTTACTTGTCACCATAAACCAAAACTCCCTAATAGTTCAGACTCCCTCTTGCGTCCTTTTTTCCCCCTCTTTAAAATTGAGTGCTTACTGTGAGTCAGATCTTCAGTACTACACTGTTGCTTTGCTGAACACCCAATGAATATTTTGCAGAAGCCTCAGATTTGGTTTTTGTTACTTTTATTTAGTTGTTTCTTTTGTTGTATTAAGTGCTAGTACAGCTATCTCAGCTTTTGTACAAAAATTAACACAAGCCACTCAGGTAGTCATCTTACATGCATCTATTATAACATCTATTATAAAGAGATACCCACATAGAAACAGACACACCAAAATAAGCAACAGCACTACTCCACCTAGCGGCCTTGGCTCACCCCACACTGCCTTTTTTAATGGTGGTTATGACTATGACTTTATTTCCACTTACTATAGTATGCTACAGAAAACAAAAGGCTTCCAGAAACCTTGTACCACAACAAAATTATAGTCATATGAAAGAAAAAACAACTATCTACCATAATTCGTTGAATTTCTAGAGACTCCTATCTAAGGCAGAGTATCATCACTTAATCACTCAATAAATTTTGCTTTGACTCACAGTACCCACTCCCCAAGCAAACAGCATATAAACATTAGAGAAGCAGAAAATGAATGTACAATCATGTTTCTAGTACGTAGTAAAACATGTACTTGCATACACCTTAATAACCATTTTGACACATAAACCTTAGCACCAGCAGCTCTCCTACAAGCACCTTAGAAGACAAAAACATATACAAAGTTGAAAATAAAGCTGCATTGAACGTTGAAAATAAAACAAGTATTAATTTTCTCCCTTGGAGATATTATTATAAAAGCATGGGCTTTAAGACTGTACCAGACAAGTTGTTTTACTTTCACCTAAACAGGTCACTAGCACAATGCCAAAGCTGATCATTAGCTATCTTGAAATTTGATTTATACGACTTCCCACTCTGCATGGACAATTCCTACTTACAGGAACAAACCCATGTACTGATCACTCAAGACCGTATCCCAAATCGGGTACAGAAGTGAGGAAAACCTACAGCATCTTTCATCTATTGAAAAGGAGTTAACTATGAGAAAGTCACCGTGAAAAGGCCCATGGAAACACAGACTGCTGGTAAACAAGACAAAGTTATACACCTCACATCACAAAAGGAGAAAGTGAGAAATCCTGCTGCATATGAATTTCACCCCATACTTTAGTTACGATGCCATTTGTAGATTTTGTTCTTTATGAAGTGTCAAGCAACTACTCACTTTTTTCTTTCTTCTCTCCATCTAGCAATCTCTTCTGGACTATCTAATTTTATTCTTTTAGCACCAGGTCCATGTACCTAAGGAAGAAATTCAGAGGTGTTTCAAAGCCAGAAGGAGGAGCAAAAAAAAAAAGAAAAGAAAAAAGGGTACTGCACTTCATCTCCAATCATGCTGAGACTGCACATAGCAATTACATTAAAATCCATTAAGATACAGTACTGAACATTTATACCTACAAGATTTTTTTTTCAATAACAGATTCAACTCACAGAATGGCCCGGTTTGGAAGGGACCTCAAGGATCATGAATCTTCAACCCCCCTGCCACAGGCAGGGCCACCAACCTCCACATTTAATACTAGACCAGGCTGCCCAGGGCCCCATCCAACCTGGCCTTGAACACCTCCAGGAACGGGGCATCCACAACCTCTCTGGGCAGCCTGTTCCAGCACCTCACCACTCTCTCTGTAAAGAACTTAAGTTAAAGAACTTACTCAGAGGTGATGTTTTAATTTCAGAAGAATGAAAAAAAAAAAAAGGGAGAATCATAGAACAGCCTGGGTTGAAAAGGACCACAATGATCATCTAATTTCAACCCTCCTGCTACATGAAGACAGCAAAGATTAATATTCTGGGAGACAGCTGGGATACCTACATTTTTCCAGTGTATCTGAACTAACTTCTCATGTGCATTGAAATTGCATCCTTCTTCTGTGCACTGCAAGATAAAGGGAGTGAACTTCAGGCATATCACATTATATAAGAAAATTACAACAAACATTTATTTACAAGTCAAATTCTGCACCAGATGATTATACAGCTGATAGCATGGAGTTTAAGCAGTACAGTTTTAAAACAAACATAACTGCAAAAGAATTAGGATTAATGTACTTTTAAGTTCCATCTGATTTTTGTACAGCTAGCGAAGGCAACACACTTCATAATCAGAGATAACAAAAGCTGAAAGAAAGATTTGTGAGGCTATCCAATTTCAAATTATGTTACTTCTTTGCAGTAAAGGAGTGCATTTTTAAAATCTCTTCCATATAAAGCATTTTCACACATTTCATGTGCTATGCTGATGTCAGTGGAGTTACTCATAGTGCTGGGGTAAATTAGCAACAATTCTGAAGAACATTAAAATGATTTGAGCAATAAAACCAAAAATACAACTGAAAGCTTCCCTACATACAGCATTCCAAAAAATCTCCTACCAGCTCAGATATCTGTTGCTAGGTCTACCATCATAAGAGTGACTACAGCTATCTATTCATATATGAAACTAGAAATTGAAATAAAAATAAAGCAAGCAAAGTTCAACCTGTGTATGTTGTGAAATATGTTCATCATACTTCTCCTGGTTTTTATAGCCTCGGTCACAGGTATCACAATAGTGAGAGAAAACTGGCTCCTTCTTCTTTTTGTTCTAAGAGAAAGAAAAAGAAAATCTAGTATAGTAGTTAAAAGGTTACCCTGCTTAATTAGATAGGAAATAATATTTTGGTAATACCTCAAATAAAACATTCCAAACAATCTAAATTAACAAAGCTAAAATTCATATAATTCATTTTCTAAACAAAATGCACTGCACTCAGTTCTTTCTTCTACCACCCTTCTATCAATTATCACTTCAGCAGACACAGACTTATCAGCAGCTTGGAGAAGAGCCAGGGCAACAGCTCCACACCTCCTCCCCACAGAGTCAGTCTACACCTGTTCTCATGTGACAGGTAGGAGCTCAGGGGGCAGTAGGGACCCTTCCCTCTCCCACCATTACAGCAAACTGATGAGGTTGCCAGGGTCTGAAAACATAACAGACCACTGAAGTGATCTATGTAACTGGGCATCATCACAGTAAAGGCTTTTATTGAGATTATGTGTTTCAGGATTTGATTCCTTTATCGAGCTCAGGGTTTGAGGCCAATTCATAGAAAAGCTTCAGTTGGAAGGAACCTTAAAGCCCAAACAGTTCCAACCTCCTGCCTCCTGCAGGGCTGCCACCCAGCAGCTCAGGCTGCCCCAGGGTCCCATCCAACCTGGCATTACGCACCTCTAGGGATGGGGCACCCACAGCTTCTCTGGGCAGACTGTGTCAGTGCCACACCACCCCTAAGTAGATAATTTTTTCCTTATAGTTAAGAGGGTAGACATAAATGAGATTAAAACTGCTACCTCTTGTCCTCTCATGCTTTCTGATGAATATGATGAATATCCCCTCCCTAACTTCCCTATATACCCCCTTTAAGTACCAGAAGGCCACAATAAGGCTCCTTGAGAACCTCCACTTATCATAGAACAGTCTGGGTTGGAAGGGATCCCAAGGATCAAGTTCCAACTCCTGTGCTGTAGCCAGGGCCACCAATCTCCAGATCTGGCACTAGACCAGGGCTCCATCCAACCTGGTCTTGAACACCTCCAGGGACGGAGCATCCATAACCTCTCTGGGCAGCCTGTTCCAGTACCTCACCACTCTCTCTGTAAAGAACTTCCCCCTGACATCCAAGAAGAGCAAGCCTGGCTTTCTCTTCCTTACTTTATAGGAGAAGCGCTCCAGCCTCATCCCAGTGGCCTCTTCTACACTCACTCCAACATCCATCATCCTGGATACAAACTGCAGGTGAAGCCTCACATGGACAGTGCAGAGAGGAAGAATCACCTCCTCAATCACCCAAGGGTACCACACTTATTTTGCTTGTCATGTACATTCAATCTCACAATGGCAGCAGCATAAGTCAAGAGCAAAATGACTCCACAGGAACAAAAGCCATACAAGGCCACCTCCGTCCCAACATCACAGAACAGTTATCACAAAAAGGGAACATCGAAGGCCACACGGCCCAATTGAGCATCTGTACCTTCTGCCTGTTGTTTCCACCTGGAGAACGCTTATGAAACCCAGGCGCTTGTTCTCCTTGCCATTCCTGGGGAAAATGGCCATTTCCACCTTAAAAAAAAAAAAAGCCACACAACAGAACAGTCGGTTTCGGTTGCTGCAGCCGATGAGTCCCACACGCACGACCAGGTGGGGAGCGAAGGAAAGGGGCCGTGCAGACTCAAGTCGGGGCTGAAGGATCAAGGAACGAGACTGGGGGCAGCTCCAGAGGGTAAAAGAAGGGAAAAGAAGGGAAGAAGGCGGCAGGACCCCCTTTCCCCCGCTCACCACCGTGCGGCCGCCGCAGGGGCTCCTGGTAGGCCGGCGGGTACCATGCCGGCGGCGGGGCGTAGCCGTCGGGCGGCGGCCAGAAGCCGTGCTCCCAAGGAGGCGGCGGGCAAAAGAGGGGCGGGCGGAGCGGCGGCGGGAACCAGCCGAACGGGCTCACGGTGGAGCCCAGCTCGCCGCCCGGCTGCATGCCCGCCGCGTGAGGAGCCGCGCAGCGGGCCGGCCGCTACAAAACGCGTCACTTCCGGTTTCAGACTTCTCCTTCCGGGGTTAAACCCTCCCAGGCCGGCGCCTCTCTGACGTCATCGGCGCGGCGCCGCCCCTCACCATGGCGCGCGAGCTGATCGGCCCCGCGCTGCCGCCCGGCTTCCCGCGCCGCGCCGAGGAGGACCCGGATGAGGAGCTGAGCCAGGGTGAGGCGCCGCGCTGAGGGGAGGGGGCGGCACCGCCCGCGCGGGGCGTGGGGAGGGCGCGGGCTGCGTGGGGCCGTCCTGCTGTGCCGAACCATCGTAACAGCTACCAGAAGGGCGAGTCAGAGCAGCAGTACGAGGGTGGCCTCTCCGGGCAGCAGTGAAACACGCACTGCAGTCACACCCAGCTCCGCTTGCTGCTTTGCTTCTTTTGCTCGCCTTCATCCATTGCTCTTCCGTTTCTTTCACCAAGTGACTCTTCTTTCCCCCACCCCCAGCCTATAAATGCCCGTTTCCTTCCCGAACCAGGCTCTTTATTTTGGTTGCAGTTCCAAGTACAAGCAGCTCTTTCAGGACACTGCTGGTTTTTGCTGTGTCGTCTTTATGTCTGCTCAATTCCCTGATCTGCCTTATTGCACAGCCCACACGCTTGCTCTCTGGCATAGCAGCGAGAACAGTGGGAAGGAATTGGGGTAGAAAGTGAGGTGCTGGAACAGGCTGCCCAGAGAGGCTGTGGATGCCCCTGGAGGTGTTCAAGGCCAGGGTGGATGAGGCCCTGGGCAGCCTGGTCTAGTATTAAATGTGGAGGTTGTTGGCCCTGCCTGTGGCAGGGGGGTTGGAGTTTTATGATCCTTGAGGTCCTTTCCAACCCGGGCCATTCTGTGATTCTGTGAAAGCACTGGTGTTTGTCAACGTGTCAATGGGACCAGCCTCCTCCTTACACAGCATTGGTTTCCCTGTTCTTTCTGGCTTACAAAACCATGACCCATTTGTCAGCTTGCATCCGTTTGCTCCATCCAACTGCTGCCTCTGTTCAGACCAAATGATGCTTTGCTTTGTTTGCTGGAGAAAGAAGTTGTAGTGGTTTTTTTTTTGTTTGTTTGTCTTCTTAATACCTTGTGTTAACTGTTTGTTTTTTTTTCTCAGGCCACATCTTCTTGAGCCTTTATGGCTATTTATTATTCATCTGTTGGTTCTCTCTTACCTTGAGCTTTATAGGCTAGGCTGGGTTGTTTTCTTTTTTTTGTTTTTTGTTTTTTGTCATAGAATCATAAAATTGTTTGAGTTGGAAGGGGCCTTTAAAGGCCACCTAGTCCAACTCCTCTGCAATGAACAAGGACATCTGCAGCTAAATCAGGTGCTCAGCCTTGCCTTGAATATCTCCAGGGAGGGGGCAACCTGTTCTAGTGCCCCACCACCCATATTGTAAAAAAAAAACTTTTTTTGTATCCAATTTAAATCTCCCCTCTTTTAGTTTGAAACCATTTTCCCGTGTCCTATCACAACATTCCTCTGCTAAGGAATCTGTCCCCTTCTTTCTTACAGTCCCCTTTAGACATTGAAGGGCTGCTCTCAGGTCATCTCAGAGTCTTCTCTTCTCCAAGCTGAACAGCCCCAGCTCTCTCAGCCTGTCCTCATAGGAGAAGTGTTCTGTCTCTCAGATCACTTTTGTGGCCCTCTTCTGGACTCAATCCAGTGGGTTCACAGCTTTCCTGTACTGAGGACTCCACATCTGGACGCAGTAGTCCAGGTGAGGCCACGCCAGCACAGAGCAGAGGGGCAGGATCACCTCCCTTGCCCTACTGGCCATACTATGTTTGATGCAGCCCAAGATACAGTTGGCTTTCTGGGCTGTGATGGCACCCGTTGTTTGCTTGTGTACAGCTTCCCATCCACCAGTACCCCCAGGTCCTTTTCAGCAGGGCTGTGCTCTACCCTTACACCCCCCACCTGATAGTCGGGTGCCACTACCCAGGTGCAAGACCTTGCACTTGGCTTTGCTGAACCTCATGAGGTTCTTCTGGACTCACAGCTCAAGCCTGTCTAGGTCTCTCTGAATGTCATTCTGTCCCTCCAGCATGTCAACTGCACCACACAGCTTGGTGTCATCTGGAAACTTGCTGAGAGCGCACTCAATCCCACTGTTGATGTCATTGATAATGATATTAAAGAGCAGTGGTCTCAGTACTGACCCCTGAGAGACACCACTCATCACTGATCTCCTTCCAGACATTGAGACATTGGCCACCACTCTGGGTACAAACTTACCACCAGTTTGTCGTCCATTGAACAGTTTTGTTTGCTTTGTTAGTTTTTTTGTTTTGTTTTGTTTGTTTTCCTTCTTAGCAATGACATGTATTTGTACGTTCTGGCTAAGGTCCATCCTGTGAAATCAGAAAACAATGTGGCTGATCTATCTGGATACATCATAACTAGGGAACTGTCCTGCCTCTGTATCTTTTGCTAAAGACAGATAAAAGCTTTGTAAAGCTCGTCTGAAGGTCTCAATTTCTGCCTTGCTTTTTGTTAGCTAACAATGGAATATCAGTCTGCATCAGGTATTACTTTGTGCCATCAAATCAAAAAAATCTTAGTTAAAGATGTAATTTTCTGTTACCCTCCTTTTTGGTGGTTTACTGCACCTCGTCTTTTCATTCAATCCTTGACTATTCATATAGTTAACAATGCCTTTTACCAAACAGCTTTTTGTCCTGTCAGTCTCAGCTTCAGTGCTTGAAATATCAAGAGGAGGAATGGTGTGTACGTGGCAGAGTTAAATCACCAGCATGGTCACATCTCCGTGGTGTCAGGTGGTTGTTGGTGCTGTACAGAACTGTGCTGGCCCTGCGTGGGCTGCCCTGGATCTAGGAAGTCTCTGAGGGTACCTGTATCAAGACTCTTGTCTGGAGGGCATTTGTTATGAGGGTCAGACCAATATACATTTACAGTATGCAAGCAAGAGCTGTGCATACTGGTGATAGCTGCTGGAGACAGCTGTTAGCAGCATTAGTGCCTGAACCTTCCCTTAACTGGGATGTCTCCTCCTCCTCTTTACTCTTTTTTTGAGTAAAGTGCTGGCTGGAGGAAGAGAGCCCCATCCTCAGCCTTCTGACAGATGTCTAGAAGCCTGAGGCATCCCTTTTTCAGAAGCGTGATGAGCTCTGTGCCTGCTGTTCACGCATCATCAAACTGGGAATAACCTCCAGGGAGACAGGTGTTTGAGGAGTATCAAGACAGATAGCACTCATTTGAAATCTGTGGATGCCCCATCCCTGGAGGCATTCAAGGCCAGGCTGGATGTGGCTCTGGGCAGCCTGGTCTGGTGGTTGGCAACCCTGCACATAGCAGGGGGGTTGAAACTAGATGATCATTTTGGTCCTTTTCAACCCCGGCCATTCTATGATTCTATGATTCTCTGAAATGTTTAACAAATATCCCCTGTAACTTTGGGTGCTCAGTTGCAGGACCAGCATTGCCCCCCGACTACAGAAGCAGCAGCAGCTCAGAAACTCCTGACAGTGACGATGATTCTGAATGTCTTCCTCTGCCTAGAGACACAGGTGGAGATTCTGGAGAGGATTCAGAAGGAGCTTCACAACCCAAGTGAGTCTGTTCTCAGGTTGTGTCTTTACGTTGTTGCAGAAATTGCAGCTGAAATGTGTCTGTATATAATGTGAGAAACAGCGTTACATAAACAAAAAGGTAAACTGTACTTAAAATTTGGTGCTGTGCTTTCCATATTTGTAGAACCACAGAATCACAGGATGGTTGGGTTGGAAGGGACCTCAAAGCCCATCCAGTTCCAATCCCCTGCCCTGGGCAGTGCCACCCAGCAGCTCAGGCTGCCCAGGGCCCCATCCAACCTGGCCTTGAGTGCCTCCAGGGATGGGGAACCCACAGCTTCTCTGGGCAGCTGTGCCGGAGCCTCACCACCCTTTGAGCAAAATATCTCTTAACATCTAATCTAAATCTTCTCTCTTTTATTTTTAAACCATTCTCCCAGTCATTGGGGTCAAGAGAAGTCAACTCACCTGTCTGACTCCTTAGGATAGAACTAAGCATTTTAGAGAAATTTGATCTGTGTATTTTCACATCTCAGTTTCATTTTGCAATTTAAGCAATAAATCCCTTAATTTGCTGAGGAGAGACTTCTTATAATCTCTGTAAGTTATTTGGTACATGAGTTTGACCCCATTTCTAGCATACTGTCTCATTTGATCATAAGAACTCTTTATTTATGGGTATGAATTTATGTACTCAGTTAAACCAACTAGAATGAAAATTGTTTAGTAAGTAGCAGAAGCTTGCACATACTTCTTGTCTGTCTGGTTAATCACTCACAGTTGCTGTGCTGAGAACTTGATGTTTCTGTTTGGCCTTGTGTAAGAGACTTGAAGAATGTTGTGCTGAATTTGTGTGTTAGGGTAAATATTACTCACTTTTCTCCTGTTGTCTTACTCAACAGCTTTTCAGTTTGGTTGAACTAAACTGTGAAAGATAGTCAAAATGCAGACAGCTGTATACAATTGCAGAAAGAACTGTGCTGAATATTTACTTTATAAATAGAAATATTATTTTAACATCATATTAGTCTTCTTTCTCCTGTAAAAGTACTCCTAAGTTTTTGTTGTTTTGTAGGGTTTCTTTTTGCCTAAATGTCAAACTATTTCTGAAGCAAAGCTTACGCTCCCAAATTTTTAATTGCTTCAAATTATTTTGGATCCTTTTGCACTGTTTCCGTGGTAACGGCAAGCTATTTAGTACACAAGACTGTCTGAAATCATTTTATGTTTTATTTTTTCCTTTTTTAAAATGTAGATAATTGCTCTGCATGTCAAAGTAATTATTAACTGAGGTCTTTATCTTTGCAGGAAGCCAAAAAGAATTCAGGAAAATGATGATGATGATGATGGCTTTTTTGGGCCTGCTCTTCCTCCTGGATTTAAAAAAGAGGATGATTCCCCAGAGAGGTAATTAAAATGGAATTATATTCAGGCTCTTTTTCTTAAAAGATAATTATTTTAGATACAATATTTTGTGTCCCTATTGGAGAACACTTTAATTGTTCATTTCAGATTCAGGTGATTGAAATTGCTTCCTCCACATTTTTGAGAACGAGAGCAGCACTCCCTTGAAGCAGAATACACATCCCTGTTAGTACTGATTGGAAAGCTGGAGAGAAAAAGAAAAAATGTGAATTGTCTGATTTATACTTTGAATGTCACATTTCTTCCATTTCCTATCATAGGTCTTGGATCAGTGCAGGAAAAACAGATTGATGCTGCAGGGACTCCTACTTGTGTGGCTCATTCTTGAGCTGGGAGAGAGTAGGGCAGTTAGCTCTTGTGTGCTGTAAGGATTATATTATATTTTACCCTTCTCTAGGTAGGAAATGTATCTGAATGGTGTAGGTTTCTAGAAAGCAGGTTGTCATGTCTAACCAAATAAGCATTATTTATAGCCTCTTTCAGGAAGCTTTCTGTTTGATTGCAGGTAATTACAAAATACCTAAAAAAGAAAACTGTTTATGGATTGTCCATGCAGAATTTAACTGTGTCTCACAGCCTCCTAGTTCTGCATCAATCTACGCACTTCCTTCTATCATTAGAAACAGCCCATACTGAAATCAGCACTTCCAAAGAAGCATTTACTGATGAAAGGTACCATTGAAGTCCCTTGATCACTGTTATCTTCTTCAGAGCAACAGAGAGCTGATAGATAAAATAAATCAATAGCTACCTGTCAGGTACGGGTGTTCGGTGCGAGGGAGGTGACTCAATTTGTTCCCAAGCTGTGTACAGCGTACTTTCTACAAGCAATTTTCAAAATTGAATTTTCTTTAGTTTGGATTAGTTTTTATGCTGCTTAGTAGCAGTTCAGGAAACCTGAATGTGTTGACCTACGGTTATTTGGAAGTAACCTTTCCATGTCTTTTTTGGCCATATTTTGCTGTAACTGACAGACTCACTTGTGATTATAAGGTGTCATGCTCAGCAGGGTCGTTTGGAACTTTCAAAGCAGCAGGAGGAACTGCTCTCTTTCTTACCTTTCACATATGCAGAATGTGTTCTTATGTTATAAAATGTAGGTAGCTACTAAAAATAATGTGTTTTATAGTAAAGCAGCACAAAGAAATCCTTGTTGCATTTAATATCAGCTGAGGTAAACTTCCTGCCTTCTTGATTTTTTTTCTTTGCATGAAAACTCACGTTGTAAAGGGTTGTGTCAACGTGTGCAAAGGAAAAGAGGAAAAATGAAGAGGTAGCTTGTAATTTGAAGGTGAGAGAGATGATACAAGTGCTCACTCATCTTGTATGCTCAGAACTTCTGTATGCTTACACCCAACTTCTTTTTCTACTAAGCAGTTCCCTTCCAAACTCGTGGATAGCTTGCATTTCATTCATAGAATCATAGAATGGCCTGGATTGAAAAGGACCACAATGATCATCTAGTTTCAACCCCCTTGCTATGTGCAGGGTCACCAACCAGCAGACCAGGCTGCCCAGAGCCACATCCAGCCTGGCCTTGAATGCCTCCAGGGGTGGGAATTCAGAGGGAAGAGTCTGCTCTTCCTAGCTCTTTTGTCTTAGCTCATCACGCACCAGCTCCTCACACACAGATTGAGCAGAGCTGTTGGCACCAACCCATTTCCATGAATAGGTGGGCAAGGTGCGATGTGTAGGATGAGCCTTGTCTGTCTTCCACCCCCAAACACCTGGCTGTCTGCTTGTGCTGACACACGTAGGAGCGTGAGCTGTGCAGGGTGTAGACACAGCGCTGCTGTCTCCCCCTGCATTGTCCCTTGAAGTGAGTGGATTGCCAGCTGCCAACTTAGACCTGAATAACTGAAGCAAATACAAGAGTACACGTTTCAATATATAGATATACTATTTCTTAATTCCTTGTGACTTACTCATTCTTTTAGAAGAGCTTTTATTCCATTGTGTCTTTTCCAGACTTGTCAAAACAAATATTCATAATTAACAGCAGCCTGTGTGGGAAGTTGCAGCTCTTTAAAAATTGTTTGAATCATTTCAGCTTAAAAAAACATATATGAACAGATTTCCTTCAACTTCAGAAAGGATCTTGCTACTTATCAATGTTAGACAGAGGTACAGTACTTGTAAAGCTTCCAGAAGAATCCATGCATCTAGATAAAGAGCGAAGATTATTTTAATGATTTATTTTTGGTTGTTTTTTTTTTAAGTTAAACATCAGGAGAATGCTGATATGCCCATCTTCTTGCTGGCTTTAGCAAGGACTCAAAACTCAATAGCACAAAAGTGTTCTTTGCCATATATGAAATTTTGTATTATTAAGAGAAATTTGTGGTAAGTCAGTATTTTTTTTCTGGATCAGTGTAGATAAGTACCAGAGTTACTAACAGCAGAAAAAATACATTTAAGAGTTGGAATTAGATCTACCTCACTGCTCAGAGTGCGTTTGGCCATCCAAGAAGCTGTCAGGGCTCGTGTCAGCTCTGTGCTGCTGAGGAAAGACCTGAACAACTGAGGGTTATTCATGTGGAAAAAAGCAGAGAAACAGGCAGCGTGGGAGGGACGAGTTGGGAACCATTTGTCTATTCCTTGGAAGAGCCTTTGAGCTGTGACAGAAGCAAGTCAGAGTACTTGAGATCTGCTTCTTTTCACAAGTTGCAGGGATACAGCTCACAGCAGAGATGTTTCTGTATATTTTTGTAGAAATCTTTTATAGTTCAGTTAACTCCCTTTCCTCTCAAAATAAAGTTATCTGTGTACTAAAATAAAAGATTATTTTGGCTGTATCTGCATGGGTTTAACTTCAGTATCTTTATATTGGGACCCTAAAACCCAGTCTTAGCAAGCAGTCAGAAAGGAAGAGAGAAAAATAAAAACTGTTTCTTCTTTACAGCAGCTAGGTGGGGATGGAACTTCAGATTCAGCCTAGACCTCTTGCCTGGGTTTGAAATCCGCACCAGTGTCTTGCCGTGGTCCGAGCTTACATGTATTGCTTGTAGCTAGCTGGCTGTGGCTGCCTTTCCAGCAGGATTTTCTGCTTTTTATTTCCCCTCCTCAAACCCAATAGTAACATCACTACAGCAGGGCTGTGCTGATTAGATTATACTTGAATTAGTAGACAGTAATTAGAATAATTCAATTCATGTTGCGTTACTTTTGATTGCTGAAAATCTCTGAGACTGGAGGTCATAATAAATCAAGTTTCTGTCTGATAGATTGGGAGGATACTTTACTGGGATATTTCTTCGGGTGATAATTGTTTGCATTTTTATTAGCCCAGAGGAATACAGTGGTGATTATTAAAAGAGGAGCTTGTCTACTGAGGTCTTTTCAGCGCTGCAGGCACAGTTTGTAGTATACTTTGAACTGTTTTCACCACTGAGAATAAATTCTCACCTTTCTGTGTTCCTGGAGACAATTGAATTATCATACTGCTTGCTGATTTTCAAAAAACAAATCGGAGAAGTTACAGGGGATTACAAAACCTTTCTTTTCCTCTCTTCTTCCTCCAAGGGAAAACAAACTTGAATCAGCACACTGCTCTTATTTTTATGTTTTAAAGAGCAGCAAAACCATTGCATGAGGCAAGAATGAGCAAAACCAGCTTTATTGCTAGAGAAAAGGTAGTTTGTATTTGTATGCATATATATGGCCTCCCACCTTTCATTGCTTTTGAATCTGAAGCTAAAAGCTAGGGAAGAAGAGTGGATTTCCATGACTACGTGCCATGACATTTCCAGTTATCTTGCATTCCAGCTGTCTGCAGAGGTCCCTGTGGAAAATAGAGTCAGACTGTTCTTATGCACATTTCTGTAGTGAACACACAGGAGGCATACTTGCCATTGGAAGGAAGAAGAATTACAGAACAGCACTTTGTTTTAATTTTTAAATTAATCTCTTTATTATTTATTTAGCAAGCGATAGGATGTCCGTTTAATGTACTATCCACAATGGTTCCTTTTCTTATTCCTCTTTTCAACTAAAAAAAAAATAGTAAAATTGTTTCTTTTCTACTTGAGGCCTATCATAGGTCCTGCATTACCGCCTGGCTTTAGGAAATCTGCACAGGACACTGGGAGTAACAGATATTCAATAGGACCATCTGCTTCATCACAATTCACCCAGGTTGGTGAGATCAGGAGTCTTTTGTTTGAGTACAAGCTATACAAAATGCTTAAACAAGCAGAAGCCTGAAGAACTCTACCAGACATACTTTTCTGCATGACAGTTTAATTTTAGACCAGAAGGTGTCTGCATTAAATACTGAAACATAAGTAAGCCTAAAAAAGAAACGTGCTGGTCTGGTTGTTGTGATTTTACTGTTAGACTGGTGGTGCACTGAATGTAAGTGCTGCAGGCATCCTAAATTGTAGTCACTTCTCCTTAATTTTTTCCTATTCTTTATTTCAGTGTAATGTGTCCTTCACCAGTGAACATTTTAGCAAAGTTCAGATCATAGAATCATAGAATGGCCTGGGTTGAAAAGGACCACAATGATCATCTAGTTTCAACCCCCCTGCTATGTGCAGGGTCACCAACCACCAGACCAGAGCCACATCCAGCCTGGCCTTGAATGCCTCCAGGGATGGGGCATCCACAGCCTCCTTGGGCAACCTGTTCCAGTGTGTCACCACCCTCTGGGTGAAAATTATTGAAAACATTGAGACCTGCTAGAATAAAAATGTTTACCTATAATTTAATATTTTATTCTTTTGTTGATTGAGGTGGGGCAAGAGAGAAGGGCTGATTATTTCCCATATCTTCACCTCCTTAAGTTGCTTACTAGTTGAGAAGTTAAATGCATTTATCCAAAAGAAAGTCACAACCTTCTTGAGTAGGATGCTCTCAGACATCCAAAATGGCACTGGGTAGCAGTGCTTAGGTGATTCAATTGCTCTCATGCTGTAATAAAGTAAATACTAATTTCTTGTGAAAATTAACTCATCTCCACTGTTATTCTGCTTTTTATTTTTCTAGAATATTTAGGTTTTCTTTAAGTTTAACTCCCCAGACACTACAGGACATGTGAGAAAGGAGTGAGCCAACAGCTGCTTTGAAGCTTCACTTTTTGATTAGTATTTGCGATGTATGTCATTCTCCGACCTCCTACAGTGAGAGTTGTCACAGTCTATCATGAAGAATGATTGTCTGGCATTTTTTAGATACACATCATCTTATAACTGCAAATAAAGATTAAGCAATTTACCATAATGACAAATCTCTTGAGGCAGGGATGTCAAAACCGGTCTGTTCATACATCTTACAAACAAACCAAAAAAGTGTTCTTTCTCCTGAATAGATCTTACAGCATCAGCTTGTCAGGTAGAAGTTAGTTTATTTTGTTGGTTTTTTTTTTTTTTTTCCTTTTTGAACATATTCTTTTTTATTTTTACCCTTTGAAAATGATGACTAATTTTGTTGTTGTTCTAATCTTGTTTTGCTATTTTTTATTTCAATACACCTTTACAGACAGTTTGTTCCCTGCTGATTCTTCACTTTGTATCAATTTCCTCTCCAAACATGGGGGCAGTTGTTTTAAATTGCATCTCGTTTGATGAACATGGTAATGGAGTGAATTGAACTTAAGACATGAGGAAGGAAATGAGACACGCTTCCTCAATTAAAGCCCAGCATGGAGTGTCTTTCATCCTCAACCACTTTACAATGCAATTTATTATGAAAGCTGTATATTTTTGCATTTTTTTTAAAATTTGTGAACAAGAAGTGGGCTTTGTTATATTAGTTTGGTTTTTAAAAATAGTTATTCTTTTTCTCCACCAGCTCCTTAGTTAGAAAATAAAAATAAAGAGAGAATGCAGTCCCCTAATTCCCTGAAGCAGCATTGCAGTGGTCATTAGTGAAAATTTGACCATGCAAATACTTTGGGGCACAATTATCAGAGAAATTGGTGTTACCTACTTTAATTGTTTGTGTTTATAAATGACCAGTTATTTCTCAGCATCCTCTGCCTTTCTCTGTTTGATGCTACCAGTCACGCAGCCATTTAGATTTGATTATCCTCTTCTTGCACCTTGTAGTCCACAGCTATACACTGCTGCGTCTCTTGCTACCTGCCAGCTTGCTTCCTGCACTGCTCTGCAGTCCCAAGGGCTACAGGGCTGCATTCAGAACAGCATGAAGTAGCAGTGCACTGTTGTGTATTGACCAAATCAGGGCTGGCACCTACCAATCCTTAGTTACAGCAAGGGCCCTGCGTGCTGCCCACCTGCCTACTGTGTTTACCAGTGTTTTTGTCTCAGACAAGAAGTGAGATTTTGGGAAACATGGATGCTAAGTATCCGTATTCACATACTTGAGGAGGTCTCTGATACAGATACTAAGGTTTTGTTACTGGATAGGTAGGTTCATTGGGCTCTCCTAGATAAAATAATTCCTATAAAACTGAAGTGTTTCTTCAGGGTCGAAACAGTATGATTAAGAGAAATGTTTTGTTTTTGGAAGGCAACGGATAGTAGCGAGGAAGAAGACAACATTATAGGCCCAATGCCCGCCAAAGGACCAGTGGAGTCTGATGTGACTCAAGAATTTGAACGCAGAGCTCAGAGAATGAAGGAGAAACTCACCTCAGCAGACAGCGTAAGTTGGATTTTTTTACTTGTAATGTTTTGCTGCTTTGTATTTGTGGATTTTTTGGGCTTGCAAAGACGCTCTCATCACAGTTCTGCTTGTGATGCTAAAGTGGTTGCAATTGTGATTACAAAGAAAAAATGATGATTTCTGCTGGAAGCTCAGAGATCCAGATGATAGGTATTGGTTGTCTGCTTGTGTTTTTTTCACCTTCATTCTTTTGTAAAGGATGAACCCAAGCAAGTTACAAGGGAATCGTGGATGACGGAACTTCCACCTGAGCTGAAAAGCTTTGGATTTGGCCCAAGAACATTCAAGAGAAGAGCTGAAGACAAATCAGGTGATAGGTCTGTGTGGACAGATACTCCAGCCGACAGAGAGAGAAAAGCCAAGGTGAGCATTTATTCACTTGTACACGTATTTTTATATATAACATATATATGATCGTTATGTATATATACGTATGTGTGTGAAAAATGTATTCATATAAATATGAATAAATGTTCACATCTATGTAATGTTTTAATATCAGCATATATACATACACACATATACTGCCATCAAATATATATACAAGTAGCATTCAGATTTGTTGTCGGTATTTTGTGAAAACAAATGTGATTTCTCAATTGAAAATATCTTTGCATTTTTTTCTCTCTGTTACCAAAACTCATTAATTGAGTCTTAAAGATGAAACAGGGGAAATTACCATTTTGGTATTCATTTGCTCTCTCTCTTGTTGCACTAGTCAGTTACTCTCTGTCAGCTCATTGAATTTCCAATTAGTGTGTCCACTTTCTTCTTCTGTCAAGCTGAGCAAGAAATATCTGGTGGCCTCTGCCCTTCAGATTTAATTAAAGTAAATATAGATTTCTTCTCTTTATACTTCAGGCATTCTGATAACTGTAGTGTGTAATTTGTTTCCACTCATCAGGAAAGAGAAGAGGCAAAGAAGTCAACCAGTAAGGATAATGAAGAAATTGTATTATCTGGGAGAGACAAGAGACTTGTTGAGCAGGTGACTTCATATAATGTAAGTGCAATAGCATAATGCTTCCCTTTGTGCATTTTCTTCAATTCTTCACTTTTTTTTGTTCTCATTGCTAGCACTGTTGGTTTCCATGGTGATACCACTATATTCTTCCCCTTAGGCCCCAGACCTACTGTTTAAGTCATTAGAATATTTGCCATTGATTTCAACAAGAGCAGGATTGTGTCCTTAAGCTGCTGCAGACAATGTGACAGAGTAGCATTTCGTGTGTATTGTCCCAGTGTAAGGCTGTATTTTACTTAAATTATCCTTGGATCTGAACTTGGTTGGTGCTTGATTCAAATATTAGCTTACTTCACTGATTTACCCAAGAAGAAAAAGAAAACAGTAAAGAGTTTAGCTTGTAGGACAAAATACATATTAACCCAAAAGAAGCTTCATGGGCAGATAAATGCTATAATCAGCTGCCTCACTGCCTCATTATAACAGCATTATTATGTGAAGTTTTTCTCAACCTGTACAGAAGCAATTAATTTTCACAGGCAGATGCTGATTACCAAAAACTTGATCTCCGTGTCAAATTCACTTGTCTGGCTGCCAGCCCTGTCCACTAGAGGATATGGAAGCTTGCCTGCCTTACAGCTGCTCTTTCCTTTTCTTCCCTGATTTATGGCCTGAAGTCTTCAGGAAGGCAGTCAGGTCTCTTGAGAGTATAATTAACTTGAGAACGGCAGCCTTGGCTTATATTACAAGATTGGAGTTTATCTGTCAATTTAATAATTTATTTGTGGTTCATTAAATCACATGTCTCTCTTGACTTACAGGCCTGCAAATCCAGAACTATTAGCATACTGTCTTTGACCCGATGATCCTTAAGGGTCCTTAAGCCCTACTAGGGATATTCAAAAATTGTCTCTTCTGTCATTACAATGATAGCAGAGTAACTTCTGTGTAAAACCTTGAGTTTTGTTCTGTACCTTTGCAGAATAAAACACAGAAATACCTTCACTGTTTCTAAGATTAATGGAGTTCTCTCTAAAAATTGCAGAATGTATGTCATTTAAGAGCAGTGTTTCTTGCAGTGGGGTTTGGTTTGGGTCGCTTTCTTTGAGCTCTATTCTGTTTGTGTTGGTTTGTTTTATAATAAAGATTTTTAGTCTTTTCTTTCCTTTTTCTTACTCCCTTGATTTTTATCAAGGACATTTTCCTAAAGCTAAAGCTTTAGTTCTCATAATAGTTTCTTAGTGTTAGTTAACTAGTGCTGGTACCATATACATTTTCTGGTGCAATTCTGTCAACACTGATGCAGTTACACCATAGGTAAGTACTGTCCATCTTCTGTTTTCCATAAGAATCCTTTCCTGTGTCATATATACATTATTACTGTGTGTGGGGAAGTAGAGGGTGAAGGGAAATGAACCTTCTGAATACAGATTGCGCGTTCCAAAACCAGATGTTTAGAGAAAGTATACAAGAAATAGGACGTATATTTTAGGATCTTTTTCTTGGTTTGTTGTCTCTCTTTCTGCTACCCATGGCAGAGCATGTGATTTGTTTCTTTTGGAATCTTGTGGAGATTCGAGAACATTAGGGGTATTTTTAACATCAGTGACAGTGAATTATGTGTATTTTACTTTGCATAGATGAGAGTATATGTGCTTTCTGCTCAGTGCATGCTAAATTCAACATTCTGTTTTCCAGTTCATACGGTTTCTTTTTTTTTTTTTTTTTTCTTTCTAATTCCTGGCCAATCTCTCCATTTGGATTTTCAGTGCACTGTTAATATTTTGTAGCACTTTCTTCCCTCCTTTTTCTTCCTACTTGTACAGGAGTCAAAGCGATCAGAGTCTCTCATGGACATACATCAGAAAAAGCTGAAGAGCAAAGCATCTGAAGAAAAGAACAAACCTCAGGAGAGAAGGCCGTTTGACCGAGAGCAGGATCTCAAAGTCATTCGATTTGATGAAGCACAGAAGAAAGCCCTGATAAGAAAATCCAGGGATCTCAATTCTAAATTTGAGCACAGTAAAGGCAATATGTTTTTATAAGGTAAAAGCATGAAGTTTTTTTGAAGTCAATTAAGATTTGAATACTTAATTTTTTAAGTATTTTTTTTCTGTAAATATTTGTACGCAAAATAAATATCCTGATGTTTAACTAGTTTTACTTGTCTGTAAATACTATACTATGGAAGGTCATCTGTACTGAAACTAAAGTGACTGAGGAAAGTGCTAGTTTTAAAAACAAAAAAGAAAGAAAGAAGGAAACTGTGAGCTTGCTAAGGCTTTTTAGTTTGTGTTTTGTTAAGGGTTTTTTTTTTTTTGCTAATTAATCTATTAATTAAAATATTATTTTAAAGAGTTTTAAAATTTATCTTGCAGTGGAATTAGCAGTTTCCTCTTTTCTTTTACCATTCTTAAGGTGTGCTGAGCCTGACCTGAAGTTTGTGGAAAAACCCCTTTAGGCTTGTGGTTGGGCAAGACATTGCTTGATAAGCTTTGTGCTAGGAAGTATAAGTAAAAATGGCACCATTCATATCCACACAGTATTTGTATTTCAGAGACTGTGTGTTTGTGTCATTGCCAATTATACACTTGTATAATTTCTGTATTATAGCAGAAAGAGCTAGCAATAGCAGAAGCAGCAATAAAGCCTCAAGATTTGCAGGTTTAATTATAAAAAAGATAGTATGAAAGAAGAGAAAATCTAATTGAAGTTTCAATTTGCAGAGCTTAGCATCAGAAAATCCATCTCTTTTAAGCAAATACAATGTGAAAATTAAACCAGAATAAAAATTATTTTGTCAGTTACTTTGCAGAGCAGAACAGCTCTTTGGTATTAAAAAGGAAATAAATAAGACATTTTGAAAAGTCTACATCCATAATCAGAATTCCTCAGCTCTTACATGTGTGAATGTGTGGCAGCTAAAATGAGTTGTGTTTAAAATAGACTTGTTCTGTAGTCTTTTTCTTCCTCTCAAGTTATGTTCAGGATCTTTTTTTAAAGAGTCCTTGGAGGTATATACATGAACAGAACTTTATGCACAGGACCCTGGCGCCTTGTTTGGAAGTGTGGCACATTTTGCATATTAAGCATCACGTGGTTCAGTGTAATTTGGAAAAAAGGCTACTTCAACATTTGTGTGAGCAAAGCAGTGACCCAACAAGTCACACAAACTAGTGGCCAAAAACCTGGTCTTGTAAATCTCCCTAGGTTTTCACCTTCCAAGTTGCTTCCTCCCTTGTTTGTTTGATCAAAAGGCGAGCTCCCCTGCAACAGGGAGCCATGTAACATCTCCATTGTTATGCCACAGTTTCATCATTGGAAAGGCAGTATTAGAGTGTATGAAATACAGCCATTGTTGTTTGACTGGTTTTTGTTAGGCAACTGAAGCCATAACAGAGCAGCTAAATCTTCGTGCTTTGCAAAAAAATGATCCTTGTGCCCACTTTTGGAAACTCAACTTCCTTCAGAAATCCATTCATTATCACATGTTGGGATACACTTAGCACACTGGAGCAGTTTTTACTCATTCAGACAATTTCTTAGTAGGAACATTTGCACAAATGAGGGCTGCTTGCATGAGGAGTTTGTTAGTGGTGCTGTTGTCTTTGTTTTTGTTCTTTGCTCCCTTCTCCAAACCGAGGGCCAGTCATCAGATGTCATAGATGGCTGAATTTTGCCATCCAGGTGTGTTCCTGCTCTTTGCTTGCTGCTGACGTGGCCCTGGTGTGGCCTCCAGCTCAGTCTGAGGCTGTGCTGAGCAAGGACTGTCCTGAGGGAAGGCCATGTTGAGTGAAGACCGTGTTGAGTGAAGGCCATGCTGAGCTGAAACTCTGGGCTGCTGCTCAGGAGAAGAGCTGTCAGGCAGCCACTCCAAGACTGATGTGGCATTCCATTGCAGTTACTGCACCTCTAATCTGTGGGATGTGCACCTCTAATTAGCAAAGCCTTGAGGTGAGTTGGGAACGTGTAATCTCAATCTTTTTTCTTTTTCCTTTTTCCTTTTTTTTTTCCTTTCTTTGTTGTGAAGCAGCCTCTCGAAGACTCAATGAAATCTGCGTTATGAATTAAGGGGAAACGGGAAGTGCTGAGAGTTCAAATTAATCTTTTCATTACTTCGTGTAAATGGAGTGAATTTTTGAATTGTGTTAATACACAAACTAATCTCCTCTTACCAATGTCGAGCCATTGCCTGGAACAGTCATTATAATAAACAGCAACCCAGTAAATTACAAGCTCTGTGAGCTTTTGTACAAAGAGACGAGCTGTCCTCTACAATTTGGACAAGCTGAAAGGCATTTCTGCAGAACTGCTAGAGGGTGATTTTTCAAGAATCTCATTTGGAAAAAAAAAAAAAAAAAGACTTTATTTCACTGAAAACCATCACTCTAATTACCATGGAACATTTCTGGTAACCGGCTCCCCATATCTATGTAATGGTCTCTTGCTATTCTGTGCTGTCTGCTTACATGTCAGGAAATGCCTTTTTTTTTGTAACAAGATGTCAGGTGCAAAGCCCATCAGCCCAGTGTTCAGCTTTGTTTTGTGCTGCTATAAACATTTTATGCAGCACCACAAGCATTTGCTGTTGGAGAGTAAAGTCCTCTTCTTCTGGGATGTCAGATACGTGGAAGGCAACTGGGGCTGAAGCCAATGAGAAGGATAGCATGTGGTAAAGTGAGTGCTAAAGTGGGTGTTTCAGGGTAATTTTAAGGAATATCACATGTTAACTTAGGAAAATGCAAGACAGGAAAAGATAAGACATCTTGAGAAAACTGATTTCTTTGCCCCATCCCTGGAGGTGCTCAAGACCAGGCTGGATGGGGCCCTGGGCAAGCTGAGCTGCGAGGTGACACTGCCCAAACTGAGTGGGCTTTAAGATCCCTTTCAACCCAGGCCATTCTGTGATTCTCTGGTTCTGCACTGAGCTATCATGATGCTCCAGAAAATATAGAAAAATGTTGCTAGATTGGAGTGTGGCAGTACTGTCACCTGAGAAAAATCTCCATGATTTAAACACATATTTATGGAGAGTTATTTTTTGCATCTGCTGTTACAGTCAGTGGATGTACTATACGCATTTCCAGATTAACTGCATTTCTCAAATAATAAACATAATAGAAATGCAGTTTACTTAGGGTTGTGATGATATTATGTAGAGAGCATGAAAATTGCATTGTCAATTAGTTTTCTTCTTAAAAGAAACATGGATCTGGTTCTGATCAGTGGGAAAATTGGTTCTGTTCCAAGCAAAAAAATACCACAAATCATAGAATCACAGAATGGCCTGGGTTGAAAAGGACCACAATGACCATCTAGTTTCAACCCCCCTGCTGTGTGCAGGGTCGCCAACCACCAGACCAGGCTGCCCAGAGCCACATCCAGCCTGGCCTTGAATGCCTCCAGGGATGGGGCATCCACAACCTCCTTGGGCAACCTGTTCCAGTGCATTGCCACCCACTGAGTGAAAAACTGCCTCCTAAAATGATCCAGAGGGCTCTGGGAGCCCAGGGGTTAGGGACTGATTCTGTCTCTGAAACGTACACTTCATTATTCCTGTTCAACATTTTATCACTTGTATTTTGTTGATTTAAGAGTAGTATTGCATTGAAACATCAGCATTTGTGCAAACTTTCTGTACCTGGCACCCCGTGTACACACACAATGTCACAATTAACTAATTCTCAGATAAAACACACATGTAATTTCATGTCCTTATATATTATGTGTTAAATAAATTGAAGCCCTCATTCAGAGGAACAGTCAGTCTCACCTTTCTCAGCTCTGTTGGGGGCTATCACAGCATTGCTGCACTGCTATAAAAGTAGGTGTCTTTCAACTAAAACACAGAGAGAAGCTGGAAAATTGGCATCTCACAGCCAGCAGCTCTGGGTTTTTTCTCACACTCCTTAACGAAGAGAGCATCATTAGTTCAAGTCAGCAAGGAAGGAAAACAAGGGCTGCTGTTGATTCCTTCCTGCACGATGCGTCTTCCTGATGCTTCTGGCTCTGTCTGCTGAATGGGAGGTGGTGACTTTGAGCAATAATTTGAGCAAATGTGGAATTTCTGTTCTTTTTCGTTCTGATGTGAAGATTGCTACAGTGCCCTTGCTGAGCTGATCTTCCCTGTGTCCCCCTGCCACAACTGAAAGCCTGTTCTCCATCAGCCCATCATCCTTGTGGTTCCAGCCATCTATTTTCCTACTCTGGTCTTCAAACCAGCAGCAAATCTCATTTCTCTCTGAAATCATACTGATTCTGAATCTGCACAGCAAGTCAAGCCTTTTTAGAAAAAAAAAACCACACATCTTTTTGAGTGGAAACTTGAGGTCTCCAGGAGACAGTAGCACAGACTGTCACTTCAGCGGGAGCAGCTGCAGCTGTGACTTCTTCCAAACAAGCAATCCAAACATAAATATTCAAAAGCAATTCTCATAAGCAGACTTTATTAAGGTGGTTCACTCAGTCTCCTAGATGCTTAATATTGCTGTCACTTGCTTCACTTCATAGGGTTTTACCCACATTTGCTTCACCTGTCCTAGAGCATGACAACCAGAGACTCAGAAGCCATCCTCGTTATGTCCTTTGAATTAGGATTTGTTTCAAAGCCCAAAGCACCAGAGACCCATGGGCAGATGTTCACCTTCCTTAGCCCCAGCAGCAGCGCCTTTCTCAGCAGGATGGTGACTGTGTAACTACACACCTCTCTCAATGACCAATTTGAAAAAATTTTTGCCAATTAGGAAATGCTGAAGACACAAAAATGAAGACACAAATAAGGAATCACAGAATCACAGAATGGCCAGGGTTGGAAGGGACCTAAAGGATCATGAATCTCCAACCACTCTGCCACAGGCAGGGTCACCAACGTCCCCATTTAATACTAGACCAGGCTGCCCAGGGCCCCATCCAACCTGAGCTTGAACACCTCCAGGGACGGGGCATCCACAACCTCTCTGGTCAGCCTGTAAGGAGATGTTAAAGATATAAAATTGTAGTATCATGAAGTCTGCCTTGAAATATTACTAGGAAGGAAATCCTGGTCTTTCTCATCCATGCTGACTAAAGATGCATCAGAAGATTGCACTGCTAAATCTGCAGAGGCTTTGCACGTGATCAGGACACCAGATTTCAATCCCATTCAACACATTACTGTGTGGTTTTTGTTCCCATTTGTGTCATTTGTAATTTACTCTAAAACTTATTATTCATGTCACTGAGGCTGTGTTGTCAGACAGGCTTTGCAATGAGCTTTCAGCTGCGTCTTCAACCGTAGAGCAACAAAGACTAGAAGAAATCTCACATGTTGTACCTAAAACAGGAGAGTTTCAAGTGAGAGGCACCATGGCACACCCGTCCCTTCAATCCAAACTTCAGAACAGATCAAAGACAGGTGTGATGACCTGCCTCCCACTGCATCCCTCTCAGCAGCTGCAGTGATGTGTGCAGGAGAGGGAGGACCAGGGAGCAGCATCTGCCATCAGTGTCACTTTTGAAAGATACAGATGAGCAATTTCATGTGTTTCAAGGAAAACATGAAAAGGGGAAAACAGAGCTGCTGAGCGCTTTTGGTAAACAAAGCTCAGTTGGAATAATTTTACAGGCTTTGGAAGATGATGGTGTGACACAACTGGCAAATGGCCAGCCATGCAGGGCTCAGATAAGTGTATGGACCTGTCCCTTTTATGTCCCTTTTCTCCTCATTTTTTTCCCCAGGCTCTTTCCCAACTCACCTTGATCCCTTCCTTTTCATGCACAAACCCCTTGAAAACATCACACAATAAGTTTTACACAACACCAACCATGTTTTTCTTCAGAAGGAATCCAATACCCATCATCTTGGCCTGAATATCCTTTTGAGTCTACTCTTGATAACTTCTGGTCTCCTCACAGACAAAAACACCCAAGCCATCTACAACCAAACTTGAATTGCCTTAAAGCCCACCTTCATTCCCCACCATATTTTTTTTTTAAATAGGCCAAGCAATACATATGTAAGGAATATACTTTGTCAAGCACCCCCATTACAAGACATACATAATATTCAGGAAAGGCATTTACCACTGGGCTCTGCAATATTGCCTGTAAAGAAGTGGACTATCTTGAGAACTCCATGAGAAGCTGGATGTGCTCACAGCTGCAAGGCAGGATGGAAGCCCCATGAGTCTGCTGAAAGGGTTGTGTCTATGAGGGCACTGTCCCTCACCACTGTAAAATGATGGCAAAGGAGGGGGTTGGCTAAGCTGGCAGAGCTTTAGGCAAGGTCTCTGTATCCTGGCTTCCAACAGATGTTCAGAAACATGGCTGGTCCAACATTTGGGAAGAAGCCTAGAGAACACGGGCTCTAGGTGTTTGACATTGCTGGTGCTTGGGTAGGAGTCATATGTTGGGAAAGTAAACTGCTGGTCGGAAGTACGTGAGTCTCAGCTATGGCCTCACCATACTCTTCTCAGTCATGGTGGACAATTTAGGAAGGGGAACAAGCAGAAATTGTGGGAACAGTAGAAATTCTTTACCAGGAGAGCAGAGCAGCACTGTATTAGGTTTCCTAGTGAAGTTATAGAACCTCCACCCTTAGAGTCTTCCAAGTCTTGGCAAGATAAATCAACAACTGACCAGGTGTGATCTTCTTTCAGCAAGGCTTAGACCAGAGACCTGTGTTGCCTCCCAGCAAACACTTCTCTGACTCTGTATTCATTCTCATGTAACCCTGCATTAGTGATGGAGTCTGACCCTAGGTCTGACTCAGCAATGATGGGTATACTGAATAGTGGCAATCATACCACTTCTTCTCTTCTGGGGGTAAACCATATCCCAAAGAGAAGGGAGTCTTCTACATATTGCATGGATATTTCAGAATATGAAGGAATTGAATTCCCTAGTGATATCTATGAAGACTTTGTAAAGCCCTACCATAAGGAATACAGCACCTTTTTCTAATGTAAAGGAATATGAGCAACTTTCAGGATAGATCCACATTGCTTTTATTCAGAGGGTCCTCAGATGAGATAGACTGGTGACCTACCTTGGCATATGCAACAAGCATGTTGCTAAAAACATTATTTACTCCCAGAATAGATTTGAAAATGAATATTCGCACTGTTGTTTTTTGTTTATGTTTTTGTTGTGGTTTTGTTTGTTTGTTTGTTTCCTACAGCTTTAGTGCAGTGAGTTTCCACTAAATATGCTTCCCAGGGAGCAAGGAGATCCAAGACTTCAGATGTATGATGTGCTATGAAAGCTGAGCTGGTGTTCAGCAGCAAAGTCCCAGCTCTGGCCTTGCTGGGTGTCGAAGTGAAACCTACTATGCATTATTCATATCACCGGTGTCCTGAAAACATAATGTCTATAAATATTGCATATCTACATGCAGTCAGGCTTCCAAGATGTTGCTAATCTTCTCAGGACAGTAAACTATATATCCAGACACTTCTCAATTTTTTCCTCTACCATTTCTACTTTTCCAGTCCTGCCTTGCTTGAGAGTGGTCATTTGTGATTCCTTTGAGTACAGTCAGCCAGTAACCATTTTAACCACATCATAATTTTGTCTGGCACAGCGTTCGATGGGCCTGGCCTATCAATTCAGAGGGTTGATGCTATTGATTGGCCAAGACTCTGCCTTGAGCTCACTGTTGGGATTATAACCCACTCTTGGAAAGTGTCTGTAGAGCTGAAAACTCCTCTTTGTGCTAGGTGTCCAGTAAGTCCTGAGAAGGGTTGCATACCCCTCCCTGAGAACTGAGGTAGCTAATACCTCTAGCATGGAGAGGCTCTACAGAATTGAAGAGCACAAAGGTTGTGTGCATGTTCTGAAGGACCTCACATATCATGTTGTGTTTCTCATCAGAGCTCTGCTCTGGATCTCTCTTCTCCCATGCAAAACTCTCCAGCAAAGGAGGTTTTCTGAGGAGAGGACTGTCCATGGATACAAGAAGCTTGCCAGATATGGGATCTCCTGAATGTCACTTGGAAGGGAACCTCCAGTGTAATTTTAAGGAGCCAAATACGAGCTTGGGAGTGGAGTCTCCAGGACCCCAACAGAGGCTGGTGTTGGAAAAAAAGAGCCACACTCCTTTTAAGAGATGTTTTTTCGAGGTTAAAACAGAGGCCAGTGTTCCACCTCCCTGCTCTTCAACACCCTGCATGGAACCATCGGTGTGTTTTTGTGCTGTGCTTCTTGGTTTCCTGGAAAAAGAGCAACTTTGGGAAAAGAAGGCGGCCCGGTTCCTGGAGTGCACAAAGCACACAGCCTGGAGGAAGCTGTCTAGTAAGTATCAAGGGCTTGCTGCAGTTTCCAAGGTAACTCCCATCTTCTCAGACCCAGGTGAGGCTCAGCCTTTACAAGCACATGGGCAGAATACAAATAGTAGGTCTGAGGTGGAAAACGAGATGTACCCTAAGTGCTATCTCTTACCCCAGCTTTGCCTATCCAGATCAGCCCACAAAGCAAAGCCCCAGGAACGAGGTCTCGCCAGCATTCAAAATTGCCACAGTTGATATTCCAGCTGAAGTTCTGATGCTAAACCCCACGGAGCCCATGAATATACAGCTCACCAGCACCTGCACTGAATGGTGCCACTGAGATCAGCTCTGACCTTTCTTACGTGCCCACCTCAGAGCAGCACATGACCTCACTACTTGCCCAGCCCTGAGGAACCAGCCACGTGCTCAGCTTGCTTGAGGCCTCAAGGCCTTCCTGAGGTCTTCAAGGGAAATAAAGGAGTCAAGGCCTCCCAGACTTCATCTCCATGGCAACCATGGGGAAGTTTAGCTGTGAAATGATAGCCAGGAGCTATTCATGCATCAGATCGTGTGGGTCAGGTGCTCTTACTTCTGTGCCGCCTGCTGCAGAAGTCACTGGTTTTAATTGCCTCTTCACAATCAGCGCAGATGAGGAAAACAAGAGCGATGAAGGTGCACTCGTGGTCACTTACTGAATGCAGAGCTTTAATTCTTTGATGTTTATGTCACAGTAAAAGGATTCTACAAAGAGGAAGAGAGTACTTCCAGGAGTAGAGAAATCAAGGCCATTCCTGAAAGCTTCACGTGTTTATTTCAGTTGTGCTGTATGCAGGCTTCCAGCAGAGCTCACAAACACACGTCCAAGCTGTGCCCTTCTGTAACTGGAAGTCCAGTGCCATCTCTTCATCGCCCTCACACATTCCAGGGCTCAGCTGCGTGGGGTGGAAAGGAATGCAGATGCCAGGCTGAATCTTTAGGGATGAGACAGTGTGGGACCATCACCACTTGGGAGGATGACAGTGAGATGGTCATGGGCTGTGCTCTCATATAAACTCATGGAGTGTCTTGAGGAAAAAGGGAAGGAGGTTTCTGCAGTCCACTGATGGTCTCATGGGACTAGAGGCCATCTTTTCCAGTTGTTTGCAGCTTTCCTCACATATTCTGTCCACTGACAACACCTGATCAACCCACAAGACTCCACAGGTGAAGTTTGAGGAGCAGCCCCTTCCCCTGACACTTCCTGCTCTCCTAGAGAATAAACACTGCCTGACAGTGGATTTAGCATTTCTCAGCTGACTTTTAGTACACAAAACAGCCAGGAACCCCACCAAAAACTGAATATCAACACAAGCATGATTAAATGAGATACAGGCAGCTGAGGCATCATCTTATTTTTACTGCTGCACACCCTTAAATTAGCAGCTGAGCATTTTTGGTTGCAAAATAACATTTAAAACTCTTCACAGGGAGAAATTCATGGTTTAGCAGCTAAGCTGACATAGTGAAGGTCTGCCAAGTGCTTGGGAGTTTGAAATGCAGTAGGCACAACTTTGCAATGATTTTTTTTTCCTTCTCAGCCTGTCAAAGGACAGAGTTTTCAGCTCTCCCTAGGAGTCAGCTGGGATAAAGTGTCTCCAAGAGGTAATATTTCTTACAGATAGTCATTCCACCTCTGATCTCTCTGCCCTGATTCTCAAAAGAAATTCCCAAAACATTCCTCCAGTAAGTCTGAGAATCTCATCACCTTTCTGGATAGTAAGGCTTTAGAGTAAATTACAATGCTCCTGTTTTCACCATGCCCAAAAATCTTTCGGTGCTCTACACCATGCCACTACTGTTCTACAAATTATTTATCTCTCTTTTCTCCAGAGAAGATAATCTATATCTTCTTATATTCCATAAGTGCTGTCAGATGTCTAACTCAGGCAGTTGTCTTATTATATTCCCATACACAGCTAAGTTTAAAATTCTCTTTGTCTTTCCTGAGGAGCATGTGTGCCCTAAACCTTACCTGCTTTTTCCAGCTGGATGAGCTGACTTCTTAAAAGCTATTACACCTACCCCAAATCTGTATCTTTAGACATTTGGCTCCAACAATACTGCCACTCTGAAATGCTGCATACACTGGGAAGAAGAGAGTAGGAAGCAGTTGGATGCTGTACTTCCCGGGGCACCTGCATTAATATCTTTATTGTGAGACCTGACAGCAGAGATATAAAACTATTGTCCTGGAAGCCAGGCGTTTTCATTGGGAGCTTCTGAAGGGAATTACTCAGTGTTTCCAAAACACTTCTACTCCAGCAGTGGCTGCTGCAGAAGATCCCATGCAAAACTTCCATTGCTGGGGGAAGGAAGCGTGCAGTGTGAACTCCAGGACTCCTCACAACAATAATGGTCCTCCAGGAAGACTTGATCAAGCAGGACTGGTCTGCTTAATAAATAAAAAGTCCATCAACAGCCCAACTGAGGCTCTTCTTGCAATTGGAGGTTTTTTAGCATCTGTTCCTTGGGTTGCCTCTCTAAGCACTTAGTGCTGGCTAGGTTTACACTGCTGGCTCTTTCTCATAGGATGCCTACTAGCATCTTTTTCCTCCACTGGACCTCCACTTCCCATGTAACTGTGCCAAAACAGTGTCTTTGAGACTTTCATCCCATCCTCAAATTGGGTTGAAACTGGCGGATGGTTTCAAAAGCAACTATCAAGCAGATGTACACCTACACAGTACAAGCTAAATGCTGTGTAATCACATCATTCAGAGCTCTATTGTAACACAGAAACATAGAGGCACAGAACTAATGCTGCATGAGCAGCCTGCGTTTTGGCCTGTTTTACCCTTTGGCTGTTCAACTTCACAATTTCAATGACATTTTCAGGGAAACTTTTTTATGAATCCTTGTGGGAATGCACATTAAATTTGATGTTGAGGAAGACACATTTTCAATTTGCCTTAATTTTTACCTTTTTTACATTCATCCCCCGCACACACACAAGATCACAAAGAGGAGATTTGTGAGCACATGCACCAGCATGTGGAGAATCAGCAGTGCAAACAGCCATCCACATCTTCATCCCCAACAACAGACAATTGGAGCCAGGTGAGTCTGGACCCAGAGCCCTAAACAGACTGGCTTATTGAACCTGACAGCTCTACTTGTGTAAAGACAGATGACTCACTCAAATAGAGGTTGTGGGATCTGCCCTTGTCGTGAAATCTCTTTCTTCACAGCAAATATTATCTGCTCGAACACTCTTGTTGCTATTTTGGGGTCACTGTTTACAAGCACAGACAAACAGCAGTGAAACAGGAATCTGCTACCAGGCAGCACTCTCCCTGTGCTCTCAAAAGCAGCCTGCAGAAGTTACATTTCTAGAAAGGGTCAGACTGGGCAATTGTAGTAAATACATTAAAAATGTTGTTAGAGATTTCACATTTCCTAAGATGAAGGTGAATAACTGGCACTGTCTCTGACAGACTAGAAGAGTACTTATTAGGGCTGAGGCTTACATGAGGAATCTTTGTCAGTTGACAGTGATTTTTTAGACTGAGCAAGTATCCCCATGTTTTCAAAACACCAGGAAATATTCTAGGGAAGAGCTGCATGATTCTGGGCAGCCTGGTCTGGTGGTTGGTGACCCTGCACGTAGCAGGGGTGTTGAAACTCAATGATCATTGTGGTCCTTTTCAACCTAGGCCATTCTATGATTCTACGATTTTGGTTGTTCAGCTCAAGTGCCCCTGAATGGCTGTCAGAAATAATTTGCACCGTTTCCCAGAAAAGGCAATGGGGGGTTTAATATCCAGGCTTCTTGTTATACCCAGACACGTCAGATGAGCTCGCATCTGGCCTAAAGGAAACCGACACACATTCGTCTTACCTTCACTTCTCTCCTTGTGAATTTGCCTGCTGCTCCAACAGTCACTTCAATATCCCTCATCAAAACTGTAATCGTGGCTCAAGCAATAATGTTTCACCGGAGCGAAATGTCTCGATCCAAAAGAACTCAAGCTGGAGATCATGCCAAACACACAAGTAATCGAGATAGGAGGGCACTTAGCATGACCTGCCTTCATTATCAAAAGCTGAGTTTTACTGAGCAGTCACACTGAGAATTTCACATTGCCCATATTTCTAGAAAAGCAGTGGGATCCCCTTTATAATTTGTCTCAAAATCCCCTGATGGGGAACTTCAAGACAAAAGGCACTCCCTCTGTCTGTGTTTTCTTCAGTAGAAGCAGTGTGAGATCAGAATGAAAGGGCAAAGAAGGCAAGTCTTGTAAAATATCCTCAGTTCTGCCACTCAGCTCTCCGTGCAATGAGGAAGTCCTTAAATTTTCTGTTTTAACTAAAAGTTAAAGTGCAATGTATAGATGCTAATGTAGTGCTAATATTTATGATTTCATGACTGTGAGCCATCACATGACTGCTGAGTGATGACAGACAGGGTAGGTGGGTGCCTTTTCCATGCTATGCCTCACACCATGAACTGAGACCTGTGGGCCTACAACAACTTCTGGGTGGTTGGAGAAAATACCAGAACTGAAGCAATCCCTAGGTCACAGAAACAACAGGGATTCATACATATAACTACCACCATCTTTTGGGTGTCAGTCACAACCTGTAATACCTATTTTATCAACATTTTTTGTCTATAATGCCCTTCCACTGGTAGAGGTTAGCTCTCTATCCTCAATTTGGAGCACACTGGGTGATTTTCAGCCAATTGTGAGCAAGAGAATAGGTGTCTTGAAGTTACTGTATTTTCATTAGATTTGAAGAAAACAAGCTCAGAAAAAGAGGACATAGCAAAGGGCTAAAGAAGACTCGGTTGTCAGATGGGAAAAAAGCGGAAGAACTCAAGATCAGTCAAGCAAGAGACAAAAAAGGATAAGAAATCAGGCCTCATTACTTATAAAAGTGCCAGAACGATGCCCTCTTTCACACTCCAGAAGATCTCCACACGAACAAAGCAAATTCAGGTGATGCAGCTGTCATGCAGCTAGGGGGATATTATTTCCAAGCACATGTCAGCAAGCGAGGATAAAGCCTAAGGGTGATTTTAAGTCATTGCTGTCCAGAGCTGAAGCATTCAGATCTTCAGCAATGGCCAGGGGACCCTGGAGATGCTGTTGATGCACAGCAGGGCAGATCAGTGCAGAGCAGGGTGAGAGACATCAGTGAAAATCTCTGCTGGGGCCAGCTCTGCTCTTTGGCATTTATTTGCCAGACGGCTGAGTCAGAGTCTGCAACGATAGCAAATCTTTAGCAGTAAATCAGTGGGCTAACAAGCATTAGGGGCAGGGATTTTAAAGGCAGGAGACACGCTGTGCCTTATATCAAGGTGTTCCTAAAAGGATTTCGTTTCATTTGTTCTTTAAGAAGTAACTAGGTAATGCGCTGTGCAGGCATGAACCTGATCCAAGGGGCAAAGCAAGGCAGGCAGAGAGGGAATAGTCTTTCTTTAACAACAGAGCAGAAAAGCAAGGCACAGCTAATTTGCTGAGGAGCTCTGATCCCCAGCTGAGGAAGGAGAGGTTAGGGAAACGCTCTGATTATGTTGCATGCAATTGAAGTAGCACTGGTGCTGAGTGAGAGATGGGAGTTTCAAGACAACGTGTGCATAAGAATAGGAATCTAAATGCAAAGCCTCAAAAAAACTGTAGCAACAGTAAGATTATCCAAGTGAGGAGGACGAAGCATGTTACAAAAAGAGAGCAATTAAGTAATGTGATAACATGAACGCCAGAAGTTTGAACTCACAAAGCCCTGCTAGCCTTAAGGCAGGGAGAAGAAATAGGGTGAAGTTTGCAAAGCAATTGAAGAATATTGGAAACTCTGAAGAGAAAATTCATTGCCCTCAGAAATCCACTTTTTTTTTTTTTAATTATTATTATTTTTTCCCCCTTCCTTCTGGTAACTTAGAGAGAGAACTTCCACTTCTCTAAGAAAGAAGTTAACATTCAACTTTATGAGAAAAAGTTTCAGCGATCTGCCCTTAAGCATACACAATGTGAAGAGTGAAGCTGGTTCCTCAGAAATGACAAACGTGTATAGAATCACAGAACAATTAATAGTGGAAAAGACCACAAAGATCACCAAGTTCAACCACCAGTCTATCCCCACCATGCACACTGACCACATCCCTCAGTGCCACATCCACATGGTTCTTGAACACCTCCAGGGATGGTGACTCCACCACCTCCCTGCGCAGCCTGTGTCAGTGCATCACCACTCTTAGAAAGGAGAAATTTTTCCTAATATCCATTCTAACCCTCCCCTGGTGCAACTTGAATCCATTACCTCTTGCCCCATCACTAGTTACCTGGGAGAATAGACCCACCCCCACCTCATCACAACCTCCTTTCAAGGTAGTTGTAGGGAGTGCTAAGGTCTCCCCTGATCCCTGAAACAGGTCAAGAGCTTCTGGAAGGAGCTTGGAGTATTCCGCAAGGTGCAAGTGCCCATTTGGAGGCAGCTAACTCCAAACACTTGGCCTCTGGTAAGAACTGTCCTAAGTGATAAGGCTGAGATTTTTGGCAAGAAGAAGACTATGAGAAGGAAATAGTTGTTGATAATAAATAATCCCATGCTCACCATATTTATTTCCTCTGGCCCCACATGGCATTTGATAGTAGATAAAAGGATGCAGTGTGAGGCCACCAGGGTTACCTTCAGTCCCTGCTCCATTCACAGCCCTTTGGCATCTATGTTCTCACTGGACCACTTTGTCATTGCTGTTTGGTTTTGTTCTGTTCCTCTGTTACCCTTCAGCTTATTTCCATCAAGCTCACTGAAATGCTTTCTATCCTCCTTTCATTTTTAACCCATAATAAATGGGAAGGCAAAATTTCATACCTTGAATAAGCTCATCTGGAAAAAATTCAGTAAAATGCAATCTGATTGTAGGTCTGTAGCCCTTTTTATTTGTTCCAGTTTAATAATTTCAATTTAGCAGGAAAATCTTTGTTTATGGTCAAGAGAGCATATTTTGAGGTCAGTAATAGCACAGAATATCACAAAATGAGATCAACCACTTTCAAATAATTGTATTTATTAAATCATTAACACTGGTACAGAAAAGCACCAGCAACTGGCACTTCAGAGACAAAAAAAGAGCTGGCAGTTGCAGCCATCAGGCACCAGGTGAAAAGACTTTGGAAGGAACCCGGGCACAGTAAGCAGCAGTAATGAGGCAGACACAACTGATGCTTCCAGTGAATTATCTCAGGGATAGCTGCTGGAGGATTTGCTATGGTCAAGCTACCACCAGGCTCAAGGTGGTAATATTGGTGGTTGTTTTCCCTGAATGCATGTGGTATTGCAGGATATTGAAGCAATCAGTTGTGAAGCACCCATAAACTTAATGTCTTTATTGCGGTCACACATCTGCAATTCTAAAATGTCTCTGCCTGTGCTGTCAGCTGTGGGCAGCTGCAATAGGTTGTCAGCCAGTTCTGTGCACGTTCACACAGTGCCAGCCCCATGGATGGTTTCCCTACAGAGGCAACCTGGTTTTCTTCAAAACCCTTCTAGATTTGTTTTTTTAAGCATTAATGTTGTTCTGGCTCAGCTTAGTCACACAGCCTCATACTGAAGTTACTGCAAAGCTCCCTCTGCAAAACAATGATCCCTTCTGGGATAGTTTATATATCAATAAAAAACTATGGCCACTGTGAGTTGTCTAGTCCTACATAATTATGGCAATATGACTGGTATGTATCAAAATTGTTTAAATATCATGTGAGGGAAATAAATCCATTTATTTTGAAAACACTTATTTTTGTAGCTGAACAGAAAATGCCTTCTTCTCCACAGTGTCTTCAGAGGAAAGTTCAGGAGATGAGCAACCAGTGGGTATTGCTGACCTTTCATGCTGCATCACTAGAGAAAACTCAAGGATGAGACAAAAGGTAAAGAGGTTGAGGACTAGAGAACAGGTTGGATTTAGTTCTGCAACATCTACTCACCTACAGGAAAAGGCACCGTAGAAAGCAAAAAGCTGCACAGAGCCAACATTACTTTTATAGTGGGTTAATAATTCACATCCTTACAAATACTTACTGAGATATGCTAGTGAAAAAACGGTAGCTAGCAGATTTTATACCAAGGATAGGCCAAGCAGGCCTCGACTTCAAGAGATAATGTCAATTTTACTGTCACTTTTTATGAAATGATTTTAAATTAGGTTCAGACAAATATCTCTGAAACACCCAGTCAAATATTTTGTTTCTTTTTTTATTATTATTATTATTATTTTGCAGCTGCATCTTTTAATTTTTCTTGTTTTTTGCTCCTTGTTATGGTGAAAATCTAAACAAATGAGAGGCCAAGCTGCTTACAGTCAAACTCAATGTACATTATTAATGTGACGAAAGACATAGTGTGGATGAAAATAAGCACTGGAGAAGAGAAGGCTTCGGGCTGATCTCATTGCAGCCTTTCAGTACCTAAAGGGAGCCTACAAATAGGAGGGGAGTCAATTCTTTACAAGAGTAGTTAATAGCAGGACAAGGGGAAATGGTTTTAAGCTGAGAGAGGAAAGATTTAGGTTGGATGTCAGGGGGAAGTTCTTTACAGAGAGAGTGGTGAGGTGCTGGAACAGGCTGCACAGAGAGGTTGTGGATGCCCCGTCCCTGGAGGTGTTCAAGGCCAGGTTGGATGGGGCCCTGGGCAGCCTGGTGTGGTATTAAAGGTGGAGGTTAGTGGCCCTGCATGCAGCAGAGGGGTTGGGAGATTGATGATCCTTGAGGTCCCTTCCAACCCAAGCCATTCTATGATTCTGTGACTCTATGGAGTGTGGCTGCACTTCCTTCCCCCAACTTGAAAACCTGATGTTTTCAACTACATAGCATAAAAAAATGTGCATGCTTATAAACATATAGGAAGAACAAAAAAAGATCAGGAATAAAGATTGCCTGCTATTCCAATTGGGTACGTAAGTCATGCTTTCAGACAGCAGTGGGATGTTTAAGGTTTTACAGTGACCAGTACTGAAATGGGAGCTCCGCTATGAGCCTGATGCCTTTGCACTCTCTGGCACAGAACAACTTGAGGTGAACAAGCCTGTTATGATTGCATTGCTCAAAGGCAGTCCAAAGACACAGTGGCTGCAACATATATTTTGGCAGCCTCTGAAGGGGTGCACTGAGAATCTTCCACTGCCAGAAGAAATGGCTATGCAGTTTGTTGGCCCATGCTCTGTTTGGGGGAACTAGTTACACAGATTCTTTTTTCTCATTCCAACATACACAATCACACTGTGTCAAGTTTTGATTCTCGCACACTGAAGAAGCCACAGGTTCTCTGCTGGTTGCAGAATCAGATGTTCAGAGGGTAGCAGAGATCCTTGCTGACCAGTAGAGCTTTGCTAACACAGTGTGGTACTTGTGCCCGAGCAGCATGAAAGCTCTTGTAGCAATCTACATCTGTCAGCTTTCCTCCTCCAAATGTGTGCCCTGCTCACTTTAATTAGTTGAAGAGGGTATTCACTGGCAGGAATGAACTAAGTCAGAGAAATGGCTCTTGGTGGAATAATTTCCTGCCCATATACATGCTCCTGAGTGAAAGCCAGCTTCTGCCAGGAGCTTCCCTTTTGTGCCTGACTGCAGAGTCTTGCTCTAGCTCCAAACCCAAGCATGTTCTCACCTTGTGGAAGCTGCGTACAGCTCCAGCTGAGTCTGGATGCACCCAGATATAGGCACCACCCAGTTTCTGCAATGCATGGTAACTGGAAGATTGGACAGATTCAGAGTGCAACCTCTCCACATGGGAGGAGGTCTGGAAGTAGGCTATGGGGCATCACCATTTCCTGATGAAATGGCTTCTAGAAAGTTGGGAAACAAGAGAAAAGGAAATATCCCAAACACACCAGCAATCACTTGTGGCTGGTAAAGGCTTCCATCAGATACCAAGTCTGACTCATGGAGGCAGTGGTCATACAACATCTTTGGCTTCAGCAGGCAGAAATGGAGCAAAAGCACTCCAGCCATTTCTGAGCATACCTCCCATTAGCAGCAGTATTACCAAAACAGAGCCTTCCAGCTGTGTGATTTTGAGTAAACCCTTTGGTCCCAGATACCTTGGCCTCTGGGCTGTGAGGCGGCCAGGATGTGCCTGCTCATAGGAAGGTGGCCAGCAGAACTGTGAAATAGAGCCAAAGTGGTGAGAGGCTCCATTTTTCCATCTTGCAAAAACAAGAATGTTCTGCTCTGTTGTCATGCATCTGCAGTACAGAAATTGTGTTATTCTTGTTGTAATTCCATGCACGCACTCTGCCTTGCTTATAAACTGAAATACAAGTTGAGATCCACCTGCTTAATATAATTCAGTGCTTGCAGTTTTGTGTCATTATAGCTGATTCATTTGATCAGCTGTATGAAAACTGTTTGTCATCTGCTACTTTACCTGACATGGAAGTTTGGGGGATATCTGCATAAAAAGCAATACAGATCTCTATGTTGTTTATCTCATAACACATAGATTACCATGTGATTTATTTTATCTTCTTTGTACGCAGCCTGCCTTACTCCCCCCAGAGATTTCTCTGCACCAGGAAAAATACAAAATAAATGTAGTGCTCATTGAGACCTCCCATTTTTCTAAAATGTCATCATCCCATGACTTCTTCATGCCAGCCTGGAGAAGGCTGAGCCCATGCAGCTCACCATAGCCACCACACCCTCACTGGCCGCATTTCTTGCAGTGTAGGCTGAGAACATGATCTATTCCCAGTTCTCTGCAGGCTTATTCTTTCCACCAGAGCTTATAGATGCATGCTGGGCTGAAAGCAACCTCTTTGGGCCAAAAATGTTGTTTATGAGAATCTTTCGTAGCTGGGAGAGAGAGATTACTTCCTTCCAGCAGGAATCAACAAAAAAAAACTGTGCCCAGCACTGCCCCTATGCATCTATGGAAAAGAAGACAAGATATGTCCACATCCCTGGGAGCTGAAAGGCATTCCCAGGGTACAGTTTGAGGTTGGTCTTCAATAAAACAGGTTTTCCTCACAGGAGATACAGCTTAGTAGTTAGAAGACACCAGTGTGCTCAATTTGCCATTTCGTTCTTTTGCTATGGAGACTTGACTTGGTTCCTGAGAAATGTTTTCTTTTAAATTCATCTGATGATGTCTATTTCTGACTGCCAGGTCCTGGATGCACATCTGCCCTCATCTCCTCTGGGCTTTGAGGAAAGCACATAAGTTTCTGATGGTACAGGACAGCACCAGGCTTTCTGTGCCTCTGGTCTTCTGCTGCTGTGGTTTTCAATCAGCACTGTCAAACTGCATCATTAGTCCCTTCCTAAAACTGATAAGAAGAAACAGTGTGCAGCTGATGATGACATGGCAGTAGGCCATCTGCTCCAGCCCTTCTGCTCTGGCACAAAAACCCAGAGCAGGGTGCACCAGGGCCATGTCTAGGTGGCTCTGGGAGATCCCCAAGGAGGAGACCCTACAGCCTCTGGGCAGCCTGTGCCAGTGCTCCATCACTGCACAGCACAGAAGTGCTCCTGGTATTCAGAGGGAACCTCCTGTGCTCCAGTTTGTGCCCATGGCCTCTGGTCCTGGCACCAGGCACCACTGACAGAACCTGGATCCTGCCTCTTGGCACTCTCCCTCCAGGTATTTGTAGACATTGTTGAGACTCCCTTGAGCTTCCTCTTCTCCAGCTGAGCACCCCCAGTTCTCTGAGTCTCTCCTCACAGGAGAGGTGCTCCACCATGTCCAAGTCTCTCTTGAACTGGGAGGCATAGAACTGCACCCAGCACTCCAGGTGCAGCCTCACCAATAATGAACAGAAAGGAAGGATCACCTCCCTTGACCTGCTGCTGATACTTTGCCTAATGCAGACCAATATGAATCTTGCCATCTATTTTCTCAGACACAACATCTGTTTCCATGCAAACAAGAAGAAAATTGGTGATTAATGCATAGCTCCACTCCTCGGCAGCTGGCCCCCAGATCCTCCTCCATGGTGAAATGTCTCGGTGGCAAACATAAGGTTCAGATTTTAAATGAGGAATTAATGAAAGTTTGCCTTTCCTACTTGTTGTCCCTTTAAATTTAGTTTCCATGGAAACGGGTCTGGAGAGGCTGTCTGGAGGGAGCAACCAAGAAGAAATCCTGGCCTTGCTGCTTTCTGTGCTGGTTTACCAGCTGAGCCACTGCAATAGCCAGGCTCTCTCAGACATGTTCACTACTGTTTTTTTGTGCTGGAATAAGATCGAAGATTCCCCATGGAGAAACTTCTGCAGCAAGTCATGAGCCCGTTCCTCATTTTGCCTTCACATGGCCCTGTGCCACTTGTGAACCGCGCTCCTCTTTGTTAATTGCTGGTCCTAGGGTGGGGATGAGACACACATGAAACCACCAGTCATGACACCATGCTGTTGATGTCACTCATGCTAGAAAAATTCACTCAATTTCTGTTTTTTTTTTTTTTTTTTTCTTCAGAGAGGTGGCAGGTGTGATCAGAGCATGCAAACAGAACTGAAAGGTGGAGATAAGTTTGTCACTAATTTGGTGTTTGTCCAAGGGGAAAACAGTCTTGGAGAGCACCTCACTCCTGCCAGAGCCACCTCTGGGTATTTTGCAGCAGGGCAAGGGCTGGGATATATGCTGACGAATGGCCTGAGAGAATTTGGCTATAGGTGTGGGTGCAGTGTTTCGCAGAGTTAAGCTGTCAGTGAGGTTGTGGGCTGCATCTCTGCCTTTGTGGATACGCAGCCAGGCCTCTGGGTCTCAATTTCCAGAGTTTCCATCTCCAGAGAGATTTCACTGGGTTATTCTCAAAGAGACTTGGGGAACAAACTGTCCTATGTACTGCACAGAGAAGCAGTGAAACAGCACCCAAAAGTAAACTGACAAGTGATCTTCATCAGTGTAGACACACTCTTTATCCAGGAGAGTATTTAAGTCCAGTACCCCTTCTCAAAGCAGAATTAACTGCACAAAAGCCAGAAATTGTTAGTGTTCGAGACTCCATCCCCTCTTTGGGCAACCTTCTTACTTGAAATAAGAGAAATTTCAGAAAGCTAAGCACAATTATTCACTTTTTATCCATGGGGGACATGTGGAACAAATCTCCCTCCTCCCTTGTACATTCATACATGTGAAGGATATTAGCACATCCCTCACCCCCTCTCCCCCACTACCCTTGGCTGTGGTGCCCTGTGATGAAGCATTCAGTTTCACACCCAGCTGAGCCTCTGTCCCACGCTTCCCACCCTGCCCTCTCTCTTCTGCTCCCTTCACACTGCCTGGGCTGCTGTGTAGCAGCACACATACATCTGATAACGATCTGCTGATAACAGATTGAAGGAAATGAGGACAACGTAACACAATTTTTTTCTTTAATGACCCATCTCAACCACGTCACTTTCCCTCTGGGCTCCTTCATGCAACTCATCTCATCGTTTCTTCCAGCATTTCCTCCACAAAACGAAGCTACATGGATAGATCGGTGACTCCCAAGTTCACCCCACAACTCTCAATATTAAACAACGCACCCTGCCCGCCATTTTGTGTGGCCATTACACGCCGGGGCGGGGACTCGAACCCGCGGTCGCTCCGCCCTTCCCCTCCGCCCTTCGCGGGCGGAGTAACTTGTCCTCCGCGGGCCACCGTCTGCCGGCTGTGCGCTGCCGTGCGGTTCCGGGCGGGTACAGCGGGAGCAGGGGGAGCCGTCCTGCGTGTGGGGCCAGTCCGGCCCGGCTGCCGCGCCGCCATGAGCGAGAAGGGCGAGCTGGACCTCACCGGGGCCAAGCAGAACACGGGCATGTGGCTGGTGAAGGTGAGTGGCCGCCGGGCCCTTGCTGCGCTGAGTCGGGCCGCGTTCGGCGCCGTGGGCCCGGCAGGGCCTTGTGCGGCTGCGTCCTGACGTGCTGCCGGGAAGTGCGGCGGGACCGGGGCGAGGGGAGTGAGGAGAGTTATCCCATCTAACCTGGCCTCGGGTGCCTCCAGGGGTGGGGAGAACACCACTCTCCTCCTCTTCCTCTTTCAGAGGCAGAAGGAACAGGCGCGGTGCATTAGTGTGAAGGAAGATGTAAGGACACGACAGTTCCCAAGCATTGGTAATGAGTGGTGAGAGGTGTAGCACGTACTTGAGCTGCCATGATGCCCACTAACTATGTGCCACATCTACACATTCCTCAAACACCTCCAAGGGTGGTGACTCCACTTCCCTAGGCAGCCAGTTCCCTAGGCGTGCCTCACTGCTGTTTCTGAGAAGAAATTTTCCTAATATCCAACCTGAACCTCCTGTAGAACAAATTAGGGCCATCACCTCTCATCCTATCTCTGTTACCTAGGAGAAGAGGCTGAACCCCATCTTGCTACAACCTCTTTTCAGGAAACTGTAGACATTGTAACAGCTTATGCAGGGCGTTAGAAATCAAAGGTGACAGCAGAAAGCTGCAGAAGTATATGATGATACTGAGAGATAAGAAGGTGAAATGACAGATGAAAATCAGAGATGAGGAATGTAAGCTGACATGCATAAGCTTTGCTAATTATTCTTACACAGTGGTTGGATCTCTCCTGCATGTTGCCCTTGAGTCAGAAGATTGTGATTTTACAGTAGGTGTGGATAGCTCTGTAAAAATGCCACATCAGTAACAGCCAAATAAGCAGACTCAATTTTAGGCATGATTACAAATGGCACGAAGAACAGAAGATGAAATATCATGCCACTGTATGTCCTGTACCTGGCCTTATAATCCCTGTATTGAGAGGGACATAACAGGCCTAGGAACAGGTCAGAGAAGAGCTTGAGGAGTTACCAGAGGAATGAGGAATTATATCTGTTGGGGGGAGCTCCTCTATATGCTATTACCGTTCAGGCTGAGAAGATGATTGATTGTCAGTCTCACAGATGTCTAAGAGTAATAAATAGCTTTGCAAGTGACTAGGGAAACAAGTGAACAGGAGAAGGTGAACAGGTAAGAGTCAGCTCTAACGCAATAATGCGGGGAGTGACAAATTAATTCATCTGGCTGGCATTCAGAGCAGACAAAGTAGGTACTGCTTTGCACAATGTGTGTTTAAGTTCTGGAACATTTTGAAAAAGGAAGATGTGACTGTCAAACCTTTGCAGAAACTGAAAAATCCATTAGGCAGATGGGTGCAAGAATACTGTATTGAGATATTAAAAATGAAGATGCTTTCAAGACCACTGAGTAAAAAAATCACAGAAACTAGAAGAGTACGCTGTGGAAAAATCTGTTCTGATGTTTTCTGCTCTTCATATGTGCCTGCAATTGGTTGCAGCTGGGTAAAGGATACTGAACTCAGCTGTCTTAGAATCATAGAATTGCCTGGGTTGAGAAGGACCACAATGATCATCTCCTTTCAACCCTCCTGTTGTGTGCAGGGTTACCAACCACCAGACCAGGCTGCCTAGAGTCACATCCAGCCTGGCCTTGAATGCCTCCAGGGATGGGGCATCCACAACCTCCTTGGGCAACCTGTTCCAGTATGTCACAACTCTCTGTGTGAAAAAATTCCTGTCCTTTAGTCTGATATGGTTTAGTAGTTCTTGAAGCAAGACAGGAATGTTCAGGCACATCAATGCTTGCAGCTGACACTCCTCTTACAGCACAGGGTGCTGCCTGCTTTAATGAGAAAACTGAATTAAAGGAACACCTAACTATGGTTTGTGCAGGTATGTATTTGTGCACATGGTCTGAATTAATAATTTGACTGTCATCTTGGATAAATAAAAACAATATTAGAAAATTGCTAATGTTGGTAAACCATAGCAAGATATAAAAGCTATATAAAAGGGAAGTAATATATAGAACAAAGTAAAGTCCATTTAGTATTAGGCATTAGAGTTCTTAATTTCTTTTTCTGTCTTTTTGTGATTTTGTTTTTAATTTACTGCATTGATTTATATTTAAAAAGATGATAGTTTTGAACGTGCAAAAGTTGAAATAATATAAAAGAAAACAGAAACATAGACTGAGCTCAGCTTTTTACTTGATTTCTGATGTACGTACAGCGTACGGATTGCTATGTATGTAAAGAGAAAGTACACACAAGGAAATGGTCAGTGGTTTATTAGAGGTGGGGGCTGTCTGTGTGTTTTGCTCTTAGGGTAGCTGAGAGATGCATGGAGCAGGGCCCTTGTGCTGGAGCCCCGGTGTCCTTGTGATGTGAACAACAAGAACAGAACAGCAGTCTTAAGAGGTCTTGAAGTGATGTTTCTTAGTACCTCTGATTCCTTCTCCTCATTCACTTGTATGCTTTATGGAGAAATGATTATTTGCACCTATGAGCCCCAGAATAAAGGCCACTTGTCTCAAGAACTGTATGTAATCTTTCAGAAGGACAGCTTTCTGTCCACAATTCAGTCTTTCTATGAGAGTGCCTTTTTTCAAAATCCTGGTTAGGATTCTTAGAAAATTGTTCTTGTTCTGGGCAAGCTCTTGTTTTCTGCACATTATTTGGAGATTTTATGCGTTGATCTTACTACATTTTCTGTACATTAAAGATTCTGAAAGTGGACTAGCTTCTGCAACTTCAACTTTTAGCATGATAAGATCAGAAGGAACTTCCCAGTTGAGCTTTCTCTACCTAAGTAAGACATTACTTGTCTTTCCTGTGATTGCTTATGCCATTAGCATGGAGCTAGAGATTTTAGCTTGTGGTTTTGAGCATACCATCTAATTTTAACTGAAGTAACCATGTACAGGTAGAAAGAATCCTTTGATCGTTGTTCTTCATTACCCTTTTTCCTCTTTCTTGCACAGTAGCCATTGATTCAGATAGACTGGCAGAAAGATGATTAATTGCATCCTTTGAGACTGCGCGACTGGAAGGAATATGATTGATCTGCAGCTTCTCAGTCTGAATAAATTCTCTGTCTGATCATATTATATAGCAAGTCAGTGATTTTAATGGCATCAGAGTCCTTCAGTCCTTTTCCACTTATACTGAATGCGTGTCTACTCATTACCTGGCAGTATAAATTAGATACTGACGAGATATGAGCACATCATAATATTTCCATTGAGTCAGCCAGAGCACATGTCAAAGCATTTATCGTGTTGTTAGAAAGAAAATGAGATCTGATTTGGCGTAAAATCTGTTGTAGAAAGTTACCACTTCAAAAACTGAATAAAATATATCTTAATAGGTTGTGTTCATTCATTGCTTTGTCGTGTGCTTGACATGACTGACCCAGTGCCAGCAGCTTATGGCACCTGGACTGATACTGAGTTTGGTTGGGAAGTTGGAGGACATTGCTGTCTATCCATTCTGCAGCTGTCAAGGTGTAGTGAGGCTAAAGGAAAGAGCTAAGCACCAGTTCAAATATATTTTCTGTGCTTGTTTGTTTTGCTAAGGAAGAACAGCTAAATCACAGAATCATAGAATCACCAAGGTTGGAAAAGACCCACAGGATCACCCAGTCCAACCATCCACCCATCACCAATAGTTCTCACTAAACCATATCCCTCAACACAAAATCCAAACGTTCCTTGAACACCTCCAGGGTCGGTGACTCTACCACCTCCCTGTACAGCCCATTCCAGTGCCTGACCACTCTTTCAGAGAAGTAGTATTTCCTAACATCCAGCCTAAATCCCCCCTGGCGCAGCTTGAAGCCATTCCCTCTAGTCCTATCACCAGTTACACAAGAGAAGAGGCCGACCCCCAGCTCACTACAACCTCCCTTCAGGTAGTTATAGTGAGCAATAAGGTCTCCCCTGAGCCTCCTCTTCTCCAGACTGAACAATCCCATCTCCTTTAGCTGCTCCTCATAAGGCCTGTGCTCCAGACCCCTCACCAGCCTTGTCGCCCTTCTTTGAACCTGCTCCAGGGCCTCAATGTCTTTCTTGCAGTGAGGGGCCCAAAACTGGACACAGTACTCAAGGTGTGGCCTCACCAGAGCTGAGTACAGGGGGACAATCGCTTCCCTGTTCCTGCTGGCAACACCGTTCCTGATGCAAGCCAGGATGCCACTGGCCTTCTTGGCCACCTGGGCAGCTGCTGGCTCATGTTCAGCTGAGCATCAGTCAATACCCCCAGGTCCATTTCCTCTACACAGTCTTCCAGCTACTCTGCCCCAAGCCTGTAGCATTGCCTGGGGTTGCTGTGGCCAAAGTGCAGGACCTGGCATTTGGTCTTGTTGAAACTCATCCCACTGGCTTCAACCCAGCTATCCAGCCTGTCCAGATCCCTCAGTAGGGCCTCGCTACCCCCAGGCAGATCGACACTACCAACCAACTTGGTGTCATCTGCAAACTTACTGAGGGTGCACTCAGTGCCCTCATCCAGGTCATCAGTAAAGATATTGAAGAGGACAGGCCCCAGCACCGACCCTGGGGAACACCTCTTGTGACCGGTCGCCAGCTGGATTTAATTCCATTCACCACCACTCTCTGGGCCCGACCCTCCAGCCAGTTCCTTACCCAGCTAAGAGTGTATCTGTCCAAGCTACAGGCTGCCAGCTTCTATAGGAGAATACTGTGAGAGACAGTGTCAAAGGCTTTGCTGAAGTCTAGGTGGACTACATCAATAGCCTTTCCCTCATCCATCATATGGGTCTCTAGATCATAGAAGGAGATCAGGTTGGTCAAACAGGACCTGCCCTTTGTGAACCCATGCTAGTTAGGCCTGATCCCCCAGAAAGGTTATTAAATGGAAGGTTATTATTAAATTGATTTGAGCTTTAGAACTTTGCAGATTACTGTTTGTCAGAATAGACAAATTGGAATAGAATCATAGAATCATAGAATGGTTTGGGTTGGAAAGGACCTTTAAGATCATTTTGTTCCAACCTCCTGCTATAGGCAGAGACACCTCCCTCTAGATCAGGTTGCTCAAAGCCCCATCCAGCCTGGCCTTGAATGCTTCCAGGGCAACCTGTTCCAGTGTCTCACCACTCTCACAGTAAAGAATTTCTTCTTCAGATCTAGTCTAAATATGCCCTCTTCCAGTTTAAAGCCATTTCTTCTCATCCTGACTCCCCACCCTCTTACAAGAAGTCCCTCCCCAGCTTCCCTGTAGGTCCTTCAGGTACTGGAAGACCGCTATAAGATCTCCTTGAAGTCTTCTCTTCTCCAGGCTGAAGAACCCCAGCTCTCTCAGCCTGTTCTCATAGGGGAGGTGCTCCAGCCCTCTGATCATCTTCGTGGCCCTCCTCTGGATCAGCTCCAACAGGTCAATGCCCTTCTTGTATTTGGGTCCTCAGAGCTGGATGCAGTACTCCAGGTGGGGTCTCACGAGAGCAGAGTAGAGGGGCAGAATCACCTCCCTCTCCCTGCTGGTCACTCTTCTCTTGATGCAACCCATGATATGGTTGGCCTTCTGGAATGCAAGCACAAATTGCTGGCTCACATTGATTCTTTCATCTGTTGACACTCCCAAATCCTTCTCTAGCTCAGCTTCCTCAGCTCTGGACTAAATCTTGGCTTACTTCTATTCTCTGCAGGACAAAATCAGAGTACAGAGTGACAATTTGCTGCTTGAAACTGAATACCACAAACAGAATGTGGTACGTTTCTCAGTGTCTACATCTCGCAACGTCTCCCTACATGGGCACAGATATTTTCAGTAGCTGTGGACTGTATCAGCTGGAATTAACTTTACTGTGCCAGTAACATGAACTAAAGCATTCCTGCAAAATTAAAGAGTGTAGATTTGTCCAGATTTGTCATAAGTATGTGAAGAAGAAAGGTACATAATTCCTATCTTGAAATACTTCTTTAGTGCGTAGTACTGGTGCAGAACAATGATTTTTCCTGTAACAGTTCACCAAGCTTCAGGTTTTTGAGATAATGTTCCTGCACTGACTGCTACATCTGTATTAAAGAGGAGGAGTTCGTAGGAAGTAGAAACTTCAGTTAGACTGCTTTCAGCTATTTCCTTTTGAAAACAATCCATAATTCCCAGATCACTTGAACCATCTTACGAATAGTTACAAGTTGTCAGGTATGAGGTTGTCCTCGTTGCCACAGGTGTGTGTTCCATCTTTTGATGTGTTACTTCTATGTCTAATAGCTTGTGTGTGTAGAGGGTAAATTGCTCCACCTCACATTTATTATACTGACGTGTTATGTTCAGTCTGTATTAAAAGCCATCATTGGAAAGACAGCCATAATTGCTGAATGGTGGGGAAAAAAACTTATGAGATTGCAGTGTGCTAATAATGGTTTGGCTGACTTGTGGCAAGGAAAGGTAGGCATGAGCTGGGGGGTTAGTGCTGTTCCTATTGACCTGGGCCTGAATTCAGCAGTGCTGTTCTCTGGGACAAGGCCGTGGCACTTTCTGAAGTCCTTTGGAAATGTGCCCTTATACCACCACTCTGTTTTAAGACTGTTTGCCAGCTAAACAGAGAGCACAGGCTATTGACACAAGCACTTAACATTTTGATTTCACAGAAAAAAATGTGACTCATCTTCTTTAAGCTTGTCTGGTCTTTAAGAAGTAACCCTGGGTAACCCTGCTGAGCACTGGGCACATTCTTCTGGCCTTGTTATCTCCAGAAAAATGAAGTGCTGTTGCAGGTGCACCTGCCCTCCAGTTTGAGGCTGGCCATGGAAGTGCTGGGTGTTGGAGCCAGGGTTACCTGGCAGCAATGAGCTGGTCTGTTACGGCCAGAGAGCAGAGGGGGCAGGTGATGATTTTAGCTCATGCTGTGTTAGTAGGAAAAGAAGAGGGCCACCTTTCAGCTTGTTGGTTTGCTGCTTGTGCTGTGAGGCACCTTTACTGCTTGTCCAAGATTCAAGATAGTTCAAACCTAATCCCTCTTTTGGGACAAACATATTCTACACTGACCTTATTTTAATGCTTTCTTATTCTTTTTTTCCTCTCCCAGTGGAATAAATTGTCTACTGTGTGCACTTCAAACTATGGTCTGAAGTGGTCAGTGTGAGAGCATTTAAAGTTTATTCACGTACACAATTTATACAGAATTTTAAAATCTGCTTTTTTGAAATCTGTTGTCTTTTAGGTCCCCAAATACTTGTCTCAGCAGTGGAGTAAAGCCTCAGGAAGAGGTGAAGTGGGAAAACTGAGGATTGCCAAGTAAGCCTTTACTGTACCTTCATTGTTTACAGTTCTTAGCCATTGTACGTAGAAGAAATTACCTGCAGTAAAATAGATAATGTTGCACCTTTTATATTACATAACTTTGTTTTTCACAAACACTGTGTGCATATTTCTCTATAAACTAAAAAAAACACTTGTATATTGATTATACATAAATACATGAAATTTTACTGGGGTGTGACTGTAACCCATAACGTGGTGATTGATTTCTTAAACCCAAGAAATATGCACATCTAACTGGAAAATCTCCTTTAACTTATTGATGTGCTATTTTGCTGCTTCTGTTCTCACCTGCTGAATTTTCCCATTGATTTTTGGGCGTCAGCATTCAAAAACAATTGAGCAGCTCTGGAATCAAAATGAGTAACAAAGCTAGAATCTGAATTTGCTTTTTCATTGGGGAAGCAAAGCTTGTGGAAGTAGATTGTGGAAACTAAAACATGAAATATTTTCTTTTGCAGAAATCAAGGAAGAACAGAAGTAAGTAACTATTAAATCCAAAGGCTCTGGATGTGTTATATTTTGAACTCTAAAAATTGCTTATAACTTGATGTTTTCTAATATCGTATTTTTCATTAAACCTGTAATAAAGCACTGCATCACACAGCTGAGAGTAGAGAATTCTGTTTATAGCTTTGCCCATATGTTTATTGTGGGATTTTGTTTTCAGGGGAGAGTCAGGTTGGGTATTAGGAAAAGGTTCTTCACTGGAGGGCGATGGGCATGCAACAGGCTGCCCAGGGCAGTGGTCATGAGACTGAGCTGCCAGAGTTGAAGCAATGTTTGGACAGTGCTCTCTGACATAGAGTTTGATTTTGAATGGACCTTAGTGGAGCCAGCAGTTGAGCTCACACTGATTCATGTTGGGTCCCTTCCAGCCCGATATATATTCTGTGATTCTATGACTTTCATAAAATCTCTTCGTTCCTGAAGTTTGCTTAAAATCATAGAACTGGGAGAAGCTCTGGCCCAACCTGTGACAGGGAAGCAAGCTGTGTTCACCATGTGAGAATTTGTCCAAATTATAGAATAAGTGGAGAGACTACTGGAGGTCTGCATGTTTTGCTGGACTTTTCTAGGCTGGAATATGGGCCATGCTTCCTGATTTTTGTGAGCCCCATGCCCAAGCCTTGATGTTGATGAGAGTCATGGAGTGGATAGAGCCCAACAGTGAGGAACCCCATGAAAACAGCTGGCTTTGCAGGGATACTGGAGCTGTGTGGCAAAGTGAGGCTGAGCAGGATGTGCAGGAAAAGTATGTAATACTGATCTGAACAATCCTTCATCAGATTTCTTGCCATGTCCCACAGCTAGGGATTCTGTTTACCCAGTCACTCCAGTACCTCCTGAGAATCTTTATTGGGCATGTGATGTAAATACAGCAAAGGAGCTGTATTTGAACTTCTAATCTACGTGCAGCTCAGAGTTCCCAGGCTAATAACACTTGCTGTGTACATTAGCACTTTCCTGGGGAATAAACTGGCTGTGTGAAACATTTTAAAGCGCTCATACTAAATGATGACCGAAAAGCTATTTGCCTTAGATTTTAGTAAGTGAAATGAAAACATTCTTTGGGTGACAGAAGTCATAAAGCTATTAAAAGATGAGTAAATTTTACTAACTACATGAAAACTTGGAATACCTTATTTCAACGGGAGATTTATGTATTAAGAGTCTTGTCTCACTCTTTATGTTTTTGAAATAGAAATTTTCTATGCTGCTTGTCTTTCCTCTCTTTGTATCTCCCCATAACTCTTGAAACTGTGTAATTGAGTCTGTTTAGTAACACTTTGATAATTGTGACTGCTAGGTGTCATTTACTTTGAATGAAGAGCTTGCAAGCATCAGTGATATTGCAGGAAAACCCGCTTCTGTCAGCGCACCAAGGGAGCATCCATTTCTTTTGCAAAGTGTGGGAGGACAGACCTTAACAGTGTTCACAGAAAGTTCAACAGGTAAATTAGAATTACTGTTATTTGTTATAGTTCTAGTATGCATTATTTCAGTGATCTGGATGCTGTAAAGGCCAGAAGACTGAGAAGTAAGCTCTGAGCTTTATTTTGTAGTTTTCTGCTTATGTATCATCCTTGTTGTTTTTTTTGTTTTTGTGTTATCTTGTGGGTCTGCTAAAACAAACAGAGAACACACAGTGCAGTATATTGTCATTCTCTTTTACACTTTTAATTGGAAAAGTGCTTTTGTGTTCCCATGTGCTTTTGGGAAGACCAAGCTCTCAACTGTAGATTTAGTTTCATAAAAATGATGACTGCTCCTCAGTCCAGTTGAACAGGTTCATTTTAGCAATAAACACATCTGTTTACTACATTTTCTGCATATAAAACTGTTTTTTAAGTGTATTAAAGCTTAACAAGGTCATAATACTGAACACTGCAGCAGTAAGGTTGCTTTTTTTTTCTTGTTGAATACCATTTGCCTGGCCTGCCTTAAGTACATCTCAGGAACTATCTATGTAATTGATTTGGATGTTCAAGGTAATACGTCCTAAATTCCATGTTAGGTTTAAGCTACATGGTGATGTTATAGTGTATGGTATGCTCAGCAGACTGCCTTGCTTATAAGTCTCATGCGCTGTAAGGTTTTCCACTGAAGTTACATAGTCATGTTTTGGGTGTTGGAGAAAGAAGGAGTCATAAGAGAAGGAGCCCAGGGAGGTTGTGGATGCTCTGTCCCTGGAGGTGTTCAAGACCAGGTTGGATGGGGCCCTGGGCAGCCTGATCTAGTGCCATATCTGGAGGTTGGCTGCCCTGCCTGTGGTAGGGAGGTTGGAACTTGTTAATTCTTGGGGTCCCTTACAACCCAAAGTATTCTATGATTCTGTGATTTCCATTTTGCCAGCTGTAATACAAAGTCCTGAAACCTTTAGGTATTAAGATACTGTCCTGCTTTTATTTAATCGAATAAAAAAATAGCATTTCTTAGCAACTACAAATTGTTATTCAAGGACCATAAATCTATTAAGAAGGAGTTATAATATTAATTAGGAGTAAAGAGTGTTTATTGGAATGGCAAATGTTTGGATTGAAGAACTGAATAAGCATAGAACCTGTCAACACTGTTTTTGCTTGGGTATAGCAAGCATGGCATGCAATTAGCGCAAAATATCTAAACAGTTTTCATGTTGTGTTAAAGCTGGTATTGGCAATGCAATCAAAAATAAGTGTCAGTGTACTTTTTTGCTTTACTTTTTTGATTGTTTAAAAATAAAAGAATATGACAAATATATCCAAAATTCCATCCTGGTTGCTTACCAACACCATCTTCCTGCACCCACTCTTGTGTTGGAATGCGTATTTCCAATATGTTTTGAGCTCCATACACAATTTCAGTACTGTAAAAACTTAAGTGTCTGAAGAGTGTACCCTAACCAAATGAAATGCTGCTGCCGTCTCTGAGTCCAAATGGAAAAGATCCCTTAATGTTGTGTCAGCCATGGAAAAAGGCTCCAACGACTCTTTAAACACCAGTCAATCCATGGTAAGAAGCAGTTGGAGGAAATTGAAATGCATAAATTCTTATGCTCACAGACCAATGTTTGTTTTCAAATTATAATTAATATATTTTGTGCAAAGTGTTGGTGATTCTTCTGCTTTGTCTTCTGCAAAGTACACCATATTACAGATTTGATATGTTAATTTGAAACATGGTCCAGTGATTAAGCTGGTGTAGAACTGCTACACCAGTGGCATTTCTAATGTTGCACCTGTAAGGATATATCTGAGGAATAATTTGAACAAAATACGGGCCAAAAAGTGCTTTCTGACTGTTGCTCTCAGTCAGTACCTTTCCTGAGGACTGAACTTAATCTAAAACAGAGAAAATTGCATATAACAATTGGATTTCTTTTATATTTCCTTTCCAGATCTTTTATGTCTGCTATCCTCTAATGTCTATGTTGTGACCACCTTCACCAAAGACTGGTTGGTCACTGGCACAGGCTTCCCAAGGCAGTGGTCACAGCCCCAAGATGCCAGAGTTGAGGAAGCATTTGGATAACACTTTCAGGCCTGTGATTTGGATTTTGGGTGGTTCTGTGTGGACCCAGGGATTGGTCTCAATCTTTGTGGGTCTCTTCCAGCTCAGAATGTTCTCTGATCTTTTTAATTCAGAAAATGAATGAGGGTTGACAAATCTGCATCTGAAATCCTTTGTAATCAGAGAAGATGCTGTTGGGAATTTACTCAGCTGGCCAAGCCAACTCAGCACCTCACACTGAATCTTTGCATCTCTGGTTGTCCCATGTTAGTTAATGGACAGAAATAGGTTCTTTTGACGTTCCCTTTGTTACGTCCAGAGTCTAAAGAAATGCAGTTTCTTGATCTTCTACTGCATGTACCAGATCTGAGCTAATACTTCACTGATGACTGCAGAGGGATCCGGAGCACAGTTGTCTCTTGCTGTCTAGGCTGATTTCAGTATTATTTTAGCATTAAATATGAACTACATTCTGTTCCATAAACATCACCATATGTACATCAACAGTTGCTATGCAACAATGCTATTTGTGCTTCCAGTCATTTTATCTTATCTTTGTCATCAGCTATCACAGTTGTAATCTTTTTGAGCGGGAGGAAAGGAGAGCATTTTGTTCAATACAGCACATTGAAATATATGCAAAATGAATTTTTCTTATGTGTGTATAGCTAAGAACTATCTAAGGGCAAATCTTAGACTTGGTGTGGGGTATATTGGATTAAAAGTATCCATCTAAGCTTCCTACTGGCATAAGGAAGTGGTATAATTTGACAGCTTCTGTCTTGATTGAAGAAATGAGAACATGCTTTTGTTAAATATTTAACATTAAACTTTTCTGATTGTGATTGTAAATGAATTCCCTTAACTACTTTAATTTCCTCTTGCTTAATTTTTCTGCCAGCAGGTAGTTAAGACTTGCTGGCACTTAATATAAATAAAAAATGCAGCTATGTTGTAGACGATGAGAAAAGTTTCTTACTGAGCTGGTTATTGGAAAAATGTACCACTAATGTGACTTGGGAAAACACAGACCTTGGCAGACAATTGCATCCCTGACTGCAAAGGGCTGATGGACAGGTAGATTTTATACTGTAGGGTAAAATACAGCATAAGATTTTTCTGTAAAGTTGGATGTGATTACTCTTTTTCTTGAAAATTTGCATATTTATTCACAATCCCTTCTCATAAGTGAGATTTCCTTCATGTTTCATTTAGTGACATTTAATTCCTTCATTCTTGTCCCATCTTTCTGATGTTTGAGTAAAATGTGCTTAGAGAATTGCGTTGGCAGAATGACTACTGAACCTTTGCTTCCTCCTGAGAGGCATCCACGCATGGATTGTTTCACCATTCTGTAGTTCACAGAAGAAGCTCTTACCAAGACGTTCTTACCCAATTTTCTGCATCTTCTTTCAGAATCTCATTTCATGAAGTGCAACTTCTTTGTTTTATAATCCCATTCAGTAATACCAATAACTCTGCCTACGTACCAACTCCTTTATTTCCACTGCCCTCCAATGTTCGTCCCTTGTCTATTTTACTTAAACACAACTTCTAATTTGAATGTCCCTTTTTTTGTGCTGGTACATGAATCATGCCTACTGTATAACTTACAGTGTGCCTGATTGTATTTCAGTGCAAATGATTGTTCAGAGCTTGAATTTTGAAATAGCAGCTATATCCAACCATTTGAAGAAATCTGAAGGGAAGAAATGACTAATAAGTAGCATCTTTCCAAGATATTTTCTTTCAATAAAGAAAGCAGTTATTGCTATAATGACATTTAATTGTTTCCACAGCACTCCGAATCTTGTTGTCTTGGGATACAACTTCCAATCTTATTAGATACGTGTTTGACATCTCAAATTTCTCATCAAACTGTTATTTGGAAAATAAATGTCCCCATTATTTTGCATTTTGGCTCTGCCTGGTCAGGAGTTTTAGTGTATGCCTGTGTACTTCAGCATATTTTTCCAGTTGCATCTATTTCTTTGAGCTATCACTTAATGTTCCGGTATCCAAAATGCTTTGTGGTCTTAATTAATACTTCCTTGTTCCTTTATTTCTTTCAGTCTCCCATAGGCTGGCTTTAGAGTATTCAGGTAACAGCAGGAGAGGAAGCCTATTGACATCCTTAGGATCAAAAGAAACAATCCACAGCTGCCTTTCAGGTCTCTGGCACTTATGCAAATTTCCAAATATTTGTAAGGATCACAGAGAAGATGCACCCCATTATCAGAAAAGCAGAATATGTGACTCGAGTTTGTCATGTAATTACAAGGGGCAGCATTTTCATGAGTCAAGATTTCATATGTGTTATTGTGACATGCATTCAACCAAAAAAAAAGTGTTTCCTTACGGCAATCTTTCTTCTCCATCTCTAAAAGATGGAAATGGTATTTACTTACCAGCTTCTTACACTGTGAGGATTAACAAATTACTGTAAAGTGAGTTCAGCTGGTTGTTGGGGTGAGCTAATTTACTTTTCATTTTTATTATTAAAATTACAGACTGTTAATTCCCATGCAAACATAAAAAATTGTTTTGAGGATATAATGCATGAAATATGTGGAGTATTACCGTGGACTCAATATGATGAGAGTAGAGTTGGCATTCTGCCTACTTCAGTGACTTTCAGTCTCTATGATGGGGGAAAAAGTCAGGTCCCAGGTTTCTATATGGGAATCTTGTATGTTACAGAGGAGGCTGAACAACTGCAATCTGCACAGATAAGGCATATTAAGTAGGCATAGTACAACTGCCTTTACCACCTTCACAATGTTTTCAGGAAAAGTACTGTTTTTTTGCAAGACTTGAATTTTATGTTTTTAATCTCTATTAAAGGCAGATTCCTCTGCTATATACAGGTGAACACACTCCTCCTGTGGAAGAGGTGTCTCTGATTCAAATAGCTATATATCACAGAATCATGAAATAGCCTGGGTTGTAAAGGACCACAGTGATCATCTCGTTTCAACCCCCCTGCTATGTGCAGGGTCGCCAACCAGCAGACCAGGCTGCCCAGAGCCACATCCAGCCTGGCCTTGAATGCCTGCAGGGATGGGGCATCCACAACCTCCTTGGGCAACCTGTTCCAGCGCGTCACCACCCTCTGAGTGAAAAACTTCCTCCTAATATCTAACCTAAATCTCTCCTGTCTCAGTTTAAAGCCGTTCCCTCTTGTCCTATCAGTACCCACTCTTGTAAACAGTTGTGCTCCCTCCTGTTTATATACTTCCCTTCAAGTACTGGAAGGCCACAATGAGGTCTCCCGGGAGCCTTCTCTTCTCCAAGCTAAACAAGCCCAGTTCCCTCAGCCTTTTCTCATAGGAGAGGTGCTCCAGCCCTCTGATGATCTTAGTGGCCCTCCTCTGGACCTTTTCCAAGAGCTCCACGTCCTTCCTGTACTGGGGGCCCCAGACCTGAACACAATACTGCAAATGGGGCCTCACAAGAGTTGAGTAGAGGGGGACAATCACCTCCCTCTCCTTGCTGGCCACCCCTCTTCTACTGCAGCCCAGACCCATTTGGCCTTCCTGGCTGCAAGTGCACACTGCTGGCTCATGTCCAGTTTCTCATCCACCGGGACCCCCAAGTCCTTCTCCACAGGGCTGCTCTCAAGGTGTTCTTCACCCAGTCTGTATAAACACCTGGGATTGCCCTGGCCCAAGTGCAACATCTTGCACTTGTCCTTGCTGAACCTCATTAGGTTTTCATGGGCCCACTTCTCCAGCCTGTCCAGGTCCCCCTGGATGGCTTCTTCTCCCTCCGATGTATTGGCTGCACCATTCAGCTCGGTGTTGTCAGATCCTATTATTTACATTGGTCCTCGGGCAGCCTTTTCACTGAGAAAATAGGACCTCAGCCATGTTAGCTAGTGGCAGGAAGGTTTTGTAATATAGGTCCTGTTTTCAGTTTTGTTGATATCCAGTCTGCAAATGGCAGAAACGATCAAACTAACAACTGAAAACTTTTATCTTCAAGTTACAGCAGTAGTTCCTTCTTGCTTATATGTAAAATGTCCTTAATGATAGCTGTTATGTCTGAGTTAGAAGCGAAATATGAGAGTATTTTACAATTTTTTACAGTATTTCAGGTGAGTTAAAACATTTTTTATATCCCCTACATCAGGAGAGGTGAAAACAAACAAATATAGGAGGTGCAGTCAGACTTCAGGTTGAGAAATTCATGTAGGGATTTATTTTCATAGGGCTTTCTATGTGTTAAATCTTGGTTTACCAGAATCATCTGGTCACTATCTCTTGAAAGGCTGGATTGGAAGTTATTGCAGAAAGCTGTTTCTGATTTGCACTCTGCCATTCACCTGGGTGATAATTTCTTTTTGCTCTCCACAGCATGTGTCATTTTTTTTTTTTTCCTTTCATTCATACTTTTTGATTCTATGCGGCTCAGTACACATTCCTGATTTATCTGAAACTTATATTTTTACCTAAGGAGTTGGGCTATACCATCATGTGAGGGCCAGTGATGAAAAGTTGGAAAGGCTGAAAAAATAAATTATTGTGTTATCTTGAATGCTGCAGAAAAGCTAGAGAGGAGGTTGTTCATGTTTATAATGTACCTACTGCTAATTAAGAGTATTCTTTTGCAGAGCTTTTAATTTGTTTATATTTTAATATACAAAACCAACATTCATTTATTTACAGAGACTGGTGAGATAAATGGATATTGTTTCTCTCTTAGCGTAATCGTACCACTGGCTTTCTATAACTATGTAACATCATTTATGCAGATTTCGGTGAGAGGGTAATGGAGTTATCTCATTCAAGTTACAAGTGCACTAAAAGAGACTTTTTGTTGCTCCGTGTGACAAATTTTTCTTCAAAAAGTAAATTGATAAACATAAGCTTCAAAATTGTGATTTTATCATAATTTATCCTTCTTTGCTTTGCAGCCCACTTTGTATTTATCAATACAGAAATGTTACATTTCCTATTTTGTTCTTTTGTGTTTTTTTTCCAGAGAGCCAACCAGAAGAAAAATCTGAAAGTGGCAGCTATGGTGAGTGTGGACACTTGCTTTGAAACACTGCAGTGATGACTTACAACTGAGCCTTTTCAGTTTTACTTTCCAATAAATTGGTAGCTAAAAAAAAAGAAAGGTCTGTTATATTTGTAGGGAAGCGTATCATAAAATTCTGCAACCAGAAGCTTAAATTATTAATATTTTTATTTAAACAGAAAAAAAATTATGGAGGAGAACATTAAAAATGTAATGTTTTATGGAACGTCATTTTAGATTTATATTTGGTATTTCTTATCTATTTTTTTTTAGGTCTTTTAGCTTGGCTCCTTTCATCCCGGTTGGAAAATTTGTAGATTTCCAAATCTTATGTTATTTGATTTTAATTACACAGACTAATTAGTCTAAATTATGGCATTCCAGCTTTGTACTTCATTCAATTTTTCTAATGCTTGTGAAAGGTTTATCAATTCCTTGGAAAGAGTCAGAAATTCTTAGTTCACTTATGTAAAATGCTTCTGTTAGGTAGGATATCAGGCAGGCTTAGGAATCAAAAGATTTTGTTTGAAATCTAAGCTAGTCTCTGCAGGCTTCCTTTACAGCAAGGAGGAAGAAGACAGCTCCATAAAATAGCTCCTAGAATAAGAGGGAGAGGTGCAAGTGCAATTCCCTGGTAGCTCAAGCAGAACTCTCTTGGGGTCAGTCCTAGCTCCCTTCACTTCTGCTGAATCCTTTGAGCTTACATTACTGAAATTGCCAGATACGTACATGACAGCATGAAAATCTTAGTGTCAAGTAGCATTTAATAAAAATTCCCTTTTTTGCTTTCATGAAAGAAAGAGATTTCAGAAATATCATTAATATACAAGTGCAAATAAGTGCCAGGGTAAGAAGGAGCCTGCGATCCTGGGAAACTAGACATGGCTAATGCAGTGTATATATAGGCAAATCTCAGTCTTGTTTGTAGGACTACCTATGATGCATACAGATTTAACTGTACCCACACTTATAATAAGGAATGGCAGAGGCAGTAGATGAACTGGAAAGAGTCTTACAACCCCCATCCTTCTTTTTAACAGGAATTCCTAAACGTAAGCGTAATGCTAATGGTTTTTCACATTATCTTCTGAAATATGTTTTTTTGTACACTGTAGCATGAAGATGTCTGTTTCTTGTGTGTTTTATAAATTGCAATTTATTCCAGATACTTGTTAAAGCCTGATCACTGTAATTATAACTGAATTGTGATATGACTAAGGTTATGAAGGGCTACTTTCTAGAGATTGGTATTGTACACCACTTGAACACCGAGACTCACTGCCACGGGAGGTTGCATTTAAAGGAGATCACTTCTAAAATGAGTCAGCATATTAATACTTACGTTGCATTTCTCTGATATTTCTATGTAGCTGTAGGCATACGTGCTTGTTAGTGCTTTGCAGTTACTCAGTTTTGTTCTGGCTTTTCATGTGAATAATTAAGTTGTGTGCGTTTCACTCTTTCTGCCTGCTCCTCGTCCATGGTACGTTGTGTAAGATGACTGTATATATTTAGTTGCTTGCGTTGCGTCAGTAAGGAGAATGAGCAACTGCATGCTGGGCACTGTTTAAACACACTGACAAGATAAAGTGCCAAACTCATCTGATAGAATTAAGCTGGTTGGGGATCCAGTTACTAAATGCTGGTAATCGGTTACACCATGGCATTTAAAGGAAGACTCTTAGCCATCAGTTACACTTACTTGTTTAGAATTTGTTTATTCACTTTTTTTTTTTCCCAAATGCGTCATGGAACTCAGATGACCTTTCCTTAACTACCCTTCAAGTAATTCAGCTTCTTGAGTCCTCCATTTCACTGCTGGTCTAATTTATCTTGTCCCACAATAAGTACTTTTGAGGCAAAGATGATGCCTTTTATACTTTTGTGTTTTATTTTAGCATAACAAGACCCATGTGACTACTTTTAGATGTTTCTGCAATAAAATTTATTTGTAGCTAGAAAGTAAATAAAGGAAGTGAACGAGACAAATAATATAAGGAAATCCTTTGATTTACCTCCTTAAGATTTTAACCAAAATTTTTGCTTTAGGAGGATACTGTCAATCTTCAGAACTTATTTTATAGATCATTAGCATTACGTATGATATTTGTAGTAACATTTATCATTGGATCAGTGTTGCCACAATTCCTAATACTGTATAGAGAGACAACACAATACTGTATAGAGAGACAACACAATACTGGTTCAGAGCAAAGATCGTGTACCCAGTGTCTTGTCCTCAGTGGTGCCTAAAAATTCATGAGAAGAGGATAAGAACAACGTATCAGCATTGTGGTGCTTCCCTAGGAATGCTTCTCCCAGTCTTTAATGATCTAAGGTCAGAGAGATTCAGACCCAGCAGTATTTTATTATACCCAGATGGTATTTTATTTAGTAGGCCCTCTTCGATTTTACTTCTGTGAAGTAGCCCTGTTGGTTTTTGAGCCCATGTAACTGGTCCCTACTTTGAATGATGTGAGGGTTATAGTCAAAATATTAAGGAATTAAGGTATAGCATCAAACACGTTTACCTAAAAAAAAATTTGAGCTCCTTTCACGTATTCAGTTCGATAATTTGAAATCGGCAGTGCTCAGGGATTCAGCCAATGTTGTTCAGTGCCTGGAGCCAGGTTTTTGTTGAATGTGAAAGGAAGGTAACAGGTAAGATGTCAGCTAAAGGAAAGAAATGAGAATTGGTCCTGCTCATTCCTATATGATGCTGAGCAACATCATATGTTTTCTGAGCAAGTAATTTAAACCCAAATACATGTATGTAGATCTTGTTGGCTTATAGATTCTCTTGCACCTCCCTTTAAGAGCTGTCAGCAGTGACAGAAGCTGTGAAAACTAAGCATTTGTGCCAGGTAAAGTGTGATCTGTCCTCCAACCTGCCCCCAAGTGGAAACCCCAAAGCTGCTGTCCCGTGCACATATAGTCTTTTAGGCATGGTATGGTAAAGAAATGTGTTCTCTTGTGTTGTCCTCTTGAAGGCGTGTTAAAGTTGCATGTGCAGCAGCTGATTATATTACTGAGGCTTTGAGAACATAATGTGGAAAGCATAGCTAATCTTTCGTAGAGAAGTGTGTGTGTCAACTGTGTATGCGAACTCCAAGTACATATTTTTTTTCAAGGAACATGTACATCAAGGAATATTACATGTATTTAGATCTTGAACCTGCTTCAAGCCAGTTGCACTCCTGTTGTGTTTAAATTTCATCTCTTAAAGTGTTTGACATAAAGTCATGGCAAACAGCAGCCATCTGAACTTAACATGTTTTAGGACAAGGTTAGTCATCTCTTTCCCTGTGCCTGCCAGTGAGTAATACTAAAGCCTACCAGTGAAAGGAGAAGCACCATTGGGACCATTTATTGGACTTTGGGTAAGAGGACTAAATTATCTGAGATGCTTCAGACAATAGAACATGAACCTAGTATTGAAATTTTGCCAATTGTAAACATGCATGTTTGACTGCAGACATAAATATGTAACATTTGAATTGTCTGCGGATGATGATAACTTGTTCCATTTTTTGATGTCATAAAAAAATCAGGTATTGATTGGAATACTTAAAATTCAGTGTATGTACTTCTATTAAATGCTGAACTGCATGCAGTACACTGGCTGTTTTTTTTGTTAAGGACACAGAGTTTTTACATTATGGCAGAACTATATGGAGCTGCTACGTGCACATTTGATTTTAATCTACTTGAAAGTGGTTGGTATATACTAATTGTACTCCAAAAGTAAAGCTTTAACTGTAAGGGGAAGAATGATCATCAGGAGGAGTAAAGGAGTAATTATTTAAATGCTAGCAGAAACCTCAGTATTGAAGATAACTTAATTACAGAATCTGTCATTTTCAAGCCACAGAAGCAGTTTTTGTCTTGGAAATGTAACTTTTTTTTTTTTTTTCTTCTGTTGGCAGGTAAATGCAATAAAACTTAAATTACAGGCTTCTTGGTAGTATTCCAGGAATCACAATAAGTAATGAGGCTCCATTTGTTGCTGTTAATATACACAGAGAGGCAACCGTTTCTCTTTCAAGTTAGTCAGAGTCTATTATACTGGCTAAAATAAATATTGTGGATATCCAAGTGGTAGAACAGCATAAAGGATATGGATTTAATGTAGATTAATATTAATTGGAGCTGGGTTTTGTTGTTTTTTTTTTTTTAAACTTGCATAAATACTGTCTTTAATGTCTGTGTATCTTAGAATACTGTATGAATATTGTAGTATTTATCTTCTTGACTTAGAAGTCCTGATATGTTTAGCCTGCAGTCATCTTTTCGTCGCATTTATAGTTTGTCTCAAACTCATTTAAAAAAAAAATACTAAAAAAATTTACATATAGTGAACTTCACAGCTTTCAGTACAAACCTATAATTTTATTGTGCAGTCTCTATTTTGAGAACAGAACCAAGTACGAAACAGTGGGAGTCAATGCCTCAAGCATATTCCCTCCTTCAAGCTGCGCCAGTGTCCAGTATGTTGGATTAGTTCACTGAGCAGTAACTTTTGGCTTGTCTTGGAGGTTTTGGTCTTTCTTTGTGACTCTGAGGTCACAAAGAACTCAGGTAATCCCAGGAATTTCAGCCTTGTGACTCTCAGGTAATCCCAGGAATTTCAGCCACGTCTGATCTTGCATACCATGACTCCACAAGTTGTTTGTTGTCTCCTCTGAGAAATTTTGCTGATTATTGGAGTTCATCTACCTGCCAGCATGATCGCCTCACGTGGACTCCATCATCAGTCCTTTGCAGTGTTACAGGACTAAATTAAAGCTTTAGGAGGTGGTTCAAAGGGGCATAGAGAGATCAAGTGCTTGCTGCCTTGACCAGTATAGGGTTGATATGTAGTGGATGTAAAACTAGTAGGAAGCAGTTTCAAAGCAAATATGAAGTGTTTCTATACTCAAAATGTAACTAAGCTGCTGAATTCCTTGCCAGAAGATGTGTTTGTAAAGATACTTTATGTTAAAGGCTTTCACAACCAAAGAGACACGTAAAAGAATATCCACTGAAAGGTTTGTAGATTAAGAAGACATCTGATTCTAGAGACCCAAAAATGCCTGGTGGCTTGATGCGTATCTAGGATGAGAATCCAACATGTTTAATCTGTCCGTAAGCATTTTCATGGATGTCTGCATCCACCCATTGTGTTGGAAGCAAGGTGCTGAACTGACCCAGTAGTATTATTCTCAAACTGTAGTTTTTTGTTTGTTTTTTTCCAATTGATGAAGGCTGCTTTGAAAGTAATACCTCCTGTTTTATTACATTGGCCCATGACGTCAGAGGTGGATGTTGGTGGTATGGCAGAAGAGGTTGAACCTTCCTACCAGTATCCTGTTACAGACTGTTGCCATGTGACAGATGGCAGCAGAGAGGCAGTCTGACAGAATGATGTCTGATATGGAAGTGCATGTGAAACAAAAGTATGTCAGTGAATTCCTCCATGCAGAAAAAATGGCACCCACTGACATTCATCAGTGCGTGCTGAATGTTTATGGAGATGTGCCTAGTTAACATTAGGGACTACATCACAAAATAGTATTTTGTAGCTGAGAATTTATTCTATCAAACAATGTTATGTTCATTGTAGCTGTTGTAGTTTCCATAGAAATAAATAGGAGGCATTTCTTTTGGAGCAACTTACATGTCTAGTTATATGGTAAGCACATCTGCCTGCATTTTTAAACAACGTGCTTGTTGTTGGTTGTTTTTTCTTCCCCCTCTTTACTTACCACCAAATTACTACTCCATTTTATAGTGAGGAAGAAAAAAACTTCACACAACTTGGTAGCCTTAACCACTTGAAACGACTGAACAGGCTCAACGTGGGAGTGACTTCTGAGGGCAAAGCCAAGAGCGGTTCTAAGGTTGTCTGTAGTTATTTACCTCTACCTGAGCTACAATTGGATGCGAGAATACTGGAGGCTATCATGCGGTAGGACCTCAGCTTTCTGTATGCCTGAGTCTGGAAACAGTCTAGCAGAGCTCATTTGGTGCTCTCCCTGAACTCTAAGGCTTTTCCAGCCCCAGCTTCTTGCCAACAGGAGAAGGAACAGTGTGTAGCTGTGCTACAGCATATTGTCTTACTCATGCAGGTTGTCCTTGGGATTTCTGCACTGTGATCTGTGTGCAAGCCAGAAATCATCATTATGCACAGCAGAAAGTATTAGAGAGATAGATTTTTATTATTGTATAAGAAGGCATAAAGAAGTCTATATGTTAGGTTTCTGAACTGTAGGGAAAGAATATGAGTTTTCCTATTTATAGGAAATAGCACAAGAACTGGCAATGCCTGAGATGCTGAGTTAGTATTGGGAAAGCTAGGAAGCTGAGAGTACCCTTTTCTCTCTTTAGGTGATTCTTATCTGCCTGATTTGCAAAAGCTTTAATTTGTTTTTTATGAGATTACCAGTTTCAGCATTGAGAAAATATACTGCTTTATCCCCTGTACTTGCTGAAGGCTTTACTTACGTAGTACAGAAGCAGAAAATGACTGGGTTTGGTGGTACAGTTGCATATTCTGTTTATGTTTTTTGATGCTTAGGCTGTTCATTGCTAGTTTGTTTGCTTAATTTTTTCTTGTTAATTGAGAGAGTCTGTACCCACGTCTGACCTGTTCTTTTTTTTATTCATCTGTTCACTATGGTACAAAATCAAGAACCTCCTTTGAATTAGCAAGCAGCTTGCTGTGGAGCTGCAGGAGTAGCTTTATAGCTTGATATTTTTCTGTTAACAAGTAAAAAAATTGAATCTTTCCATTCCTCTTATTGCTGCTGCTGCTGCTGCAGAAAAAAAAAAAAAAAGTCTTTCTGAAACATGACTTATCAAAAACCAAAAGTTGATTGTGGTAGCAGTAGTTTGGAGATGATTAGACCATAAACTTGTGTTGTCCAGTCTCACTGTTACACTCTGTGCAGCTGTGCCTCATCATCAACCCAAGGCCCCAGGGTTACAGTCACTCTCAGAGAGTCCTTTTGCCCTGCTCATCCTTGGTGCTCAGGGATTGTGAGCTGGCTCACTGCAGCATCCCCTCCTCTCTGCTTGGACAGTCTAGCACTACAAGCTCTAACAAGCCTCTTGGATCCCTGTTTTCCTGGAGCTTGAGTTTTCTCTAGGAAGCAGCCTTGGGTTTTAGAATCTCACTTCTCCTTGGTGTAGTTGGTCTCATTTCCACTAACCTATGTAATGTTTCCCCAAATTATTTAACACCAGTCACCAAGGCAATACTGTACTTATTTTTAGCATTATCAGAACTTTACAGTCCTTTAGAACGACTTGATTTTTAAAATCATCTTCTAATTACTTGCTTTTCAAACCGTAACTGTGTTGAGCTTGCATGCCATCATGTAATAATGTTTTAAATGAGTAGCTGATGTTTACAGGTATAATTCTTGTACCAGTTTCTTGAACATTTTTCTTTCTGAAGCAGCAGGGCAGTATTCTTTTCAGAAGCTTAAAATGAACAAATGTGGTGCTATATGGTAATGGCAATGATGTTAAGCTGTTACCAGTGCAGATAGAAACAGTTTTTTTGTAGACTGTTGCTTTAGCTGTGGCACTCCTACTACACACATTTTTAGGAAGAGAAATCAACTGTCTGGTTCTGCAGAATATTATGCAATTTCTTTCAGAATGCTTGCTCTGGTGCCATCGTACATCTCCCTCCTACGGTCTTGAGTTCTTGCAGGATTTCTTATTTTCTGGCATTTTATTTTGAATGATGATTTATGAAGGCAGTGTTTTGAGAAAGTGCTCTGTGTGATATACTCTTGCATAGCGCTTTCGGAACATCGATTTCAAAATTAATTGGAAACCATCATATTTTCTGATCTTAAATTTGTTGTACTTTAATGATGGCTTTGTTTCAACTGAATAAAATATGCAAACCTGTCTCTTCATGTGAAAATGCTTGTATTTTGTTAACTAGTAGTCATTTTCCTGTCAGTCTAAGAATTTCTGCCACATATTAAGACAGGAGACAAGATTGAGGTTAGATAATAGCTATCTAGCAAAGATGAATTAATTCTAGTCTAAGAAAATAATATTTATTTTGTCATAAACCCAAGTTGACTCGTGCCCCCATCACTCATCCTGATTCATTAGTTGACAGAATTAGGGCAACGTGACCTTTCTACCCAAATAAAGTAATTAATGAGACACTTCCATTGTTAAATTATAATATTCATTGCATGCCCTTATTCTGCCTGTATGCTAATGGAGAGAGAGCTAGAGAGCTTATATTTCTTCAGACCTTCCCATCTCATTGAATGGAAGCCTTGCAATGCTTGTAAGAAGGAAGTGAAAACAACAGTGTCACTGATTGCTGCAAATGATGTAATGTTTTTCCCTTCAGGGTCTAAATAAGCGTTAACTACCTTAGAAAAGAAGTAGCCAATTGTCACTTACACAGTCATAGTAAGTATGAATGCAAAGATACAGTTAAAAATATGACGTAAGTATGTGAAAATGTCAGTAGTGCAATTAGGATGCTGAACACTGATCAGTGGGTAGGCAGTAATGACTGAGATGAGAACTATAATTTGACCTTGATGCAGAGCCCTATTTCTTAGCATCGAGGCCACCTCTCAAAGCCACCTTTGGCTCTAGAGATCATTGGTAGTAAGTGATTGGAGTCTGAGAGAGTACTTCAGGGGAGCATCATGCATGTTTGTCTGCTTCCTACATTCTTTCCTGGGCATCTGCTTTTCACTACTGTCTTCACTCATTCCTCCTCTTACAGTCAGGCTGATGTTTACCCCTAACAAAGCCCCACAGCCCCTCTAATGGAGGAGATGAGTGGCATAAGAGAAAAATGAAAATTAGCTGTGTGATACTGGGGGGAAAACAAGGTAGGGAAGGATATGCAAGTCAGAGGATCAGTAATGGTGATCCCGCCAAAAGATACGAAGGACTGAAGGATGGAAATAGAGTTCACAGTCACCACGGGATACTGGGAAAGACAGACCTTAGTCTGACGTAATGCAGCCACTCTTAGGTTTTGCCCTGTATAGAAATAAACTGAATTGGTAATAACTATAACAGCATACTGCCAAGTGTGATAAAACTGCCATTGCTTTCTCCTTAGCTGATGGAAAATAGGCACATGCAAGTGTGGGAGGGAGCAGTACAATGGGTGTTTTGGTCAATATATAAATGTACTTAATGAGCAGTCATTCAGGGAGTTTACAGGGGCCAGAATATTCTTTCTGCAATGCGTGTTGATCAGTCCTGCCTTCAGCTCCCTCCTTCGCTACTGAATTGTCTGCTGGATGGCCCTTTCTGTTGCCCAAAAAATAGACAGAGGCAAGTGGAGTTGACATAGAACAAGAGCAGGCAAAGTGCCCCCTAGGGGAAGAGGAAGTTACTTTTTACTCCTACCTTTGAATTGCAATTGAGGGTAATCCACACATTTCTTTCATGATTCTTGTAGGTTTTAATACTGATAAGTAACTCTTAGTGAAAGAGGTACAGAAGTACTTGCATGTAAATTATATTCAAAGCAATACTGTTAAAATAGCTGTTAGTATTTCTGATTGATTTTGTGATTTATTTTTGTTGTAGTATCCTTAAGTATACAATTGCCAATTGTAAAGGCAAGACAGAAAAAGAAAAACTCACTGTCTTTTCTGACACAGCCATAGGAATGCAAGCACCCACCTGAGTGAACAGATGCAAAATGTATTTTCATTTTATTAAATTTATTTATGGAGTAAAAAGGAAACATACAGTGCAATGGTAACTGTATACTTTAGTGTATTTGTGGATTTGTTCAATGTGAACCTGAAAGACAATGATTTTGTTATCCCCATCTTCCTTCTGTTTCTGCTCTGTGATTCCAACAGCTGAGTGGGTACATTTGATCAGAGGTACGCATAGTTATGTAATTTTTCACTTCAAAAATAATAACAAAAAATAGTTTAAGAGCTTTTTTTGTTTTCATACATTAGAAGGATGTAGGTACTCTGAACCAAATGCCTGGCAAATAAAAGCTTTCCAGTAAGACTCTTAAGAATAGCTGCAAAATATTCTTAGAAGTTATTTCAAGTGGTTTGAATGTTACCTATGATTACCAACTTGTGAATAGCTTACATGACAAAAGTACTTTCCATAGTAAATGCAGAGCCATTGAACTCTGCTTCTTTTTCATGAGTTAAGTTCTACTGAGGTGGATGACTGATGCTTCTTTCTGATATGATGGTGCTAACAATTCCAAAGAGCTCAAATGAAAGGCAAGCAACAACAGCAGATTTTTATGAAATGTTTGGAATCAAAATTAATTTCTTTCTTTTCTTCTTCTCAACTGAAACAGCATTTTAAATCCCAACCAAAGATTAATTCTAACTGAAGGTTACAACCAAAAGCATTTAAGTGAAAATGGGTGATGCGACATCCGAGGAGCAAATTCTCCAGGCTTTGTGCTTATACAGGCTGTGTGTTTGACAGCACTGAGAGCAGCCTTTAAAACCTGTAGATTATTGAAGCAGCTTGGTTAGATTGTCTCAGCGCTTTTATTTTTTTGCTCATGCGAAGAAGTGTGTCTACAAATGACTTTTCATACAGTCGTTCTGTGTGAGGGTATTTCTAGTACTTGTCCTAGCAGATCAGCAGGAATTTGAATGTGTTTCAGGTGAGCTATTGCATTTACTTTCCACAGAAGTTCTGGAGATAGTTTAAAGTATAAAATTAGAGATTAGTGAGGATTTCTGACAATTGTGGTGGTGAAGGAGGGATTCAGACACATACACAGTGATAGTGTTCTAGCTGAAATGGCCTAAAAGTGTAAAAGTGGTTCATATGTAAGAAATTACATTTTACTGTATATCTTTTGTGGATGGTTAATGCATTTGGACAAACGTGGGTCAGTTCTGACACACACAAACTTGCATGCCTGAAATTTACAGTGATGCAAATTTTAAACAGTTTGGGAAAGTTCCATTTAAAGCTCCATCTTTTTTAATCGTTATGTTTTTAATATAGGGAGGACAGAAAAGTTTGTAGTTTCTAGCCCAAGGGTTTGTTCTAAAGAGGTATTCTGGAGACAGTGGATTTTCCCACTAGATAAAATCATAGTAGGTTATTGTTCAGTCACTTCTGTCTGGTCTCCCTCTGTGAGTTCGTCTGTGGGGACTCTGATACCAGCAGCCGTTGTATGTTATAATGAACAGCGTTTGACATTGGAGGGTAAGGAGGGAGTTGTTGTATGCCATTGTATTCCTGGTCACTGTTACTGAAGATGGATTTATTCCCTCTAAAATCCAAAAGAAGGCTGTTGTCATCCTATCAGATATTGTCTGTTCTCCTCAGTTGGCACTTTGGCATGGATTATACTGCATTTTCTTTGTGCATTCTTAATGTTTGCTTTCTTTTTTCTGTACAAAAGAGATAGTCTGAGAAAGCTAAGAAACCACTTGGCTGGGTTTGCTTTCTTTAATAGCATTTCACTTGAGTTTTGGGTTCATTTGAGCTGTTGGTGATGGTGGAGTTCACTGACGGTCAAAGCTTAAGCTCAGAGTTTGTGCAGCTTCCATTTGCGTTGTGTGATGATTTTTCATTTGGCTTTTGTGGAGTGACTGCTTTGTAAACTTTGTTTAAAATACAAATGGGAAGATTTAATAAACTGTGCAGATGAGGAGAAAGAAGGTATTTATTCCATCACTTATAGTGATGCTTCCTAAATGCTACAGGTGATCTATTCAAAACTAATACTATTACCTGCTTTCGGTAAGCTGTTGTGCAGAGCAAGGGCTCTGCTAATTGCCCGTCTTTATGATCACCAGTGATTAGTGGAAAATAGTGACTTCAGCATTGTAGGAGGTTGGAAACCTGTTACACGAAATTGTTGGAAACCTGTTACATGAAATTTTATGCCAAACATTTTTATTAGCCATCTGATAAATAGATATATGCAGAAAAATGTAACATTCTCTGCAGAGTCAACTCATTTCCCATAATAGAACTGACCCCCCAGCATTACTGGTTGGCTGAGATGTCCTTAGCAGTTGCTATTAATGTAGTAGCACAGCTGTACATTTCTTTTGAAGACAGTTGAAATCAGAGTTGTTTAACTTTAGAATGAAGCAGATTAATTTTAAAGCCCTCTTTCAATACCATGTTGTTGTTTTTTGTTTTTTGTTTTTTTTGCAAATTCAGCATAACAACAAATTAGCATCAACACTAAGGAACATTTAAAAACATTTATTCCAGTTAAAACCCATTCTGAATTCACGAGGAGCAGAACATATTGTGAGCCTGCCTGTTGTATGAGAATAGTCTCCGTGCTGCTCAGCAGAGCAGTTAGGTGTGTGCGTGTTAGTCATACAAGTACACAGAAATTCAGCGAGACTTCCCGGTTGAAAGACAGCATGAAAAAAACATAGTACAAATACCAGAAAGCATTCGGTCTCTGTTTACAGTGGTTAGCAGATAAATTTGATGCCTGAATTTAATAAAAATTTCATTCAGCTCGAATAAGCCGGAGATGGATGTCGTTACGAGATTTACATACCATTAGCTCACATTAACTGATTAGCAGCCGAGCTGTGTGGTACAGGGCTGGTTAGATAGGAGATCTGTGATGCCAGGATGCTGCCGTTAAAGGAGGTCTGCCGACTGCATGCTTGTTTCCTCTGCCTTTGCAATTACTTGATAAAATGAAGTGCATCGCTGTGAACAATAGATCCTTTGGAACAATCCAGGCTGGTCAGCAGTCTGAATCCGCATTTTAAAGCCATCATAATTGCCTCAAACTTAAGAGTTTCCAGGGTGCAGACGAAGGTGTTGTCCTCCTTCAGCACAAGTCGTGTACCATTTTCAGACTTTATGAAGTATTTGAATTGAATGATATTCGAAGAGACTGAAAACTCCTCTGGAAATCCATCCAGCCTGCTTTTAGACACCAGTACGATTCGGGATTTTATTTTTGCTATGAAATCAGGAGCGTTACAAAAGATCCGGAGCCCCTGCGAGCGGTCGTGGCTGTCAGTTATTTCCAGGAAAGTGGTCTCTCGAGATGCGAGCTGCTCCTTCTCCCACCTCGATTTCACTGCATCCGATAAAACCTTCAGCTGAAAGAAATCTGCTTCGTGTGCCAGAAGTTGATTTTCTCGAAACCCTTCCGGTAGCAGAAGTTCTCCATTTCGTAGGAAGTTCAGAATGTGCCTGAACAGGAGTCCATCTCTGTCTATGAAGTAATGTCCATCTGCATCAAACGGGCACATTATTTTTCCGTTGATGATACCTTCGAGGAAAGAATCTGGGTACTTGGTTAGTGTTTGTTTTTGTGTGATGTACAGATAGCCACCAACATTCAGAGTAATCAGAGACGTTTTATAGTCCTTGTCTTGCTCAGAGCCCTCGAAGTTGCTGTGGCTTTCTTCAGATTCCTTTGCTCTTCTGTTTGATTTTCTCTCCATTCTTGAAGCGAGCACAGCGATCTTGCTTTGTTCTTGTCAGCTTGAAAAGAGAGAAATTTTTATTTAAGAGCACCTTTCTTCAGCTCAGGCACGATGTTGGAATGGAAATGCTGCTAGCATTGCTCCGGCTGTCAGCTGGGTTTTGCAGTAGGTGGCGTATCAGCTGTGTATGCAGGGAGATGGCAGGAATATGACTGTAGAGGGAATTTGCATTTAACTGTGTGAGGGAAGGAGGGGATAAAAACCACTTCTCTTTCTGTCCTTACACCTAGGAAGTTTACAGAGTTTTGAGAGTTCCGCACAGAAATGAGTAATGCTGTTCTAAAGGGCACCTTGTTTTTAATGCTTTGCAATGTGTTTGTAGTATCAGCTGGCCAAATTGTGTGTAATGCTTCTGGAGTTAAACACTCCTCTTCATTTACGGTGCAAGGATCTCAGTTTGCACAGAGCTTTTTTTTTCACATTTTCCTTGTATTATCTGTGGTACCTGATCGTACAGCGGGGCAGCACTGAAAGCATCCCTGGTGGCACACAGAGAGGTATCAGTTGTGGTTATTCCTCACATATAAGAGATGTGTGTGGCACTGAGGTGTTTTCATACTGTTACTTTGGAAGTGATGCTGAAGACTTGTCGGTCTGCTGAGTTTAAGTTTGTGATGAAAGCTTCCATTTTCAGCTGATGGAAGCATCCGCACCAATGCAAGCACTGCAGCCTAATGAGGTTTGGCTTTATCTGTGCCATAGATAAAAACTGTTTTGGAAAGGAGTGCGGTTTGCTGTTCACATGCATGGTGTTTCTTAAGTCACTAAGTAGCATAAATTCCTTCTTTTTCAACAGCAACAAGGGCTGCTACAAACAGCCGTGGAACAAAGGGTTAGTGTGCTCACAGACAGCGTGCTGAACATCACATAACATTACAGCTTAGCAACACTTGTGTACTGGGGGAGCAGCGGCAGCAGCGGCAGAGCATGCTACAATCAAATGGCTGTCTTCTCTCTGTGAAGCTGCACTGAGGTTGGCTTTTGGGCTCCTTTTAGGAAAGGTTTCCCCTTTAAGCAGGGAGGGGAAGGCTCCGCACACATCTGCGTGTACATTTCCTGGGGCCAGGGGGAACGGGAGGGTGGGAGGCACTGTGTGCATCCAGGGCAGCGTGAGCAGTGAGCACTGTGAGCAGTGAGGCTATGTTAGGCTGGGCAGGGGGAGCAGAGCCTATCTTTGTCCAGCTGAGTTTTTCACTTTTACAGGTAGATGCCTCCTGCTTTGCCCAATAAACAACAGAAAGTCAGATGATCCTTCTGTGAATTTGCCTGCTCTGTTTCTAAAGATATTACTAATACTGTTCTCACTGTCTCTAAGGCTGTTTATTGATACTGTGGAATCGTCACTATAATATTTTATTAATTGGTAATTAAACCTAGTAGAAATAAATGCACTTCTAAAATTTGCTTTTCAGCCTTGCCAGGGTATCCCTACCAGTGATACTCTATTTTTTTCTGCTGCTGAGTGTGATATATTAAAGAGAGATTATTCATTAGATTTTTTTTTATCAGGAATTAATCATCATTTTAATGTTAACTCTTTGAGACCATTGAAGTGTTTAGCATTGCTTCAGTCAGAGATTTCAATCACTTTCTGATCTTTAAACATTTCAACTTTTTTTCCCAAATCAACTCCATTCACAATTATTGAGTGAATAATCAAGAAAATAAAAGGCAGAAACAGTTTAATTTTTTTTTTTTTTTTTTTGGTCATTGCAAGAGATTTCCGTTCAAATTTAATTTATTATCCAGTGATGAAAAATTCAGCCAATGTGCTTACATCGTATATAACTTTAGTGTTAAATATAGGTTTAGTGGCTCCTAAGAGAACGATTTCTGCAGTGCTTTTGTCTTGCATGGTGTTGTTGAAACACTTTGAAGCTGAACAAGTAATGTCCTGGCAGAATTAAGCAGGGATTTCGAAGAAGCTGAGGTTTGTAAAGGATAGGAGTTTTTTTCACAGCAAGCTGAACTCTCTACATTTTATGAGGCAGTAGTTACAGAACAGTATCTGCTCTTTTGATTTTCCATGTTCGTAATCTTCTGAATATTTTGATACTTAGAGTTAAAATTTTCCACTTTCATGAACAAGTACATATTCTTTGAAAGATCACGCTAAATCATGTTAGTGGTTCATATGATAAAATTTTCAAAATCTATTTGATGTGGCAAACAGACTGTGAAGATCATGAATATATGCATTTAAACCTTTGAGGCTTGAAACATTTAGAGTTAATTAAAATTTTACTTGTGACAGACCCATGCAGCTTTACGTCACTGCAGCTGACAGTTGTCTGTAATACAGAATTTGAGGCTGGCACATCTTTGTGACAACTTTCCACTTCCTGCGATCTACTGTAAGATTTCTTTTCCAAATAGCACTCATTCTTTGCATACACTCGATGATGCATGTACTATTGCAATACCTGTAGGTTTAGTGAAGTGGAAGATATTTCAGTTGCTTCACATAGCTTAGTGTACGCCAGAAGAACTAGATTCCCTTTTCCCTTCCTCTAGAAGGTTGTCCTGAAGTCCATTTTGGTAAAGGTAGGCTACTTGTATGCAAATCTAGAGATTTTGCCCAGTTTTCTGCTCTCACAGTCTGTGTGGTGTACTGAGAGTGAAGGGAACTGCACTCTGTGTCTCAGTCCTTTCTGCTTCCCACTTGGACTGAACAACTTGGTGCTGAATGCTATCCCATGCCACAGGTGAACTGCCTCTGTTTGTGCTCTGTACAACTGAATTGTGCTTGCTGATGTGGGTAGCTAGTGGTCCTGAAGTAACCATTGCTTTCCAGGCTGCTAGTGTGTCACTTGGTTGCTGAAACTGACCATTTGGGTGGCACTGTCGCCCTACAACTATCCAGTTTCTTCTCAGACACTGTCCTAGAGATGGTAAAAATGCAGTTCTGGAATGTCAGCTACAAGGGAAGCAGAGCTGAGGATAATAGAACTAGTGAGCTATCCCTCATTCTGACTGATGTGCTTCTTTGTGGAAAAAACCTTCCTCCTCTTCAGCCTCCATCTTTTTCCTGATTGCTGATCAGGAAGCAGCACCTGGTGGAGCTTGAGCACGCCTTAGAGCTGAGGATTCGGTGCTGGAGCACACCTCTGAAAAACCAGTGCTTTACCAAGGCTTCATCTTATGCATCTGAACAGCATCAGCTTCACTGAGAGTCTGTTATCAGCGAAATGTCTTGGGTTACAGAAAGCAGCTAATTTTATTTCAGTACAAAATGATAACTGGGGAAATCTACAGCTAAAAGAGGTGGAGAGTTTTTGAAACATGTTAGGAAGCCACACTAATAAAATCTGTTTGGATTATTGAGGAAATGTATTAGGTATTTAATGTTATAACACAGAAAGCTGACCAGTTGTTGGGACAATTAAACCATTCAGTAATTATTGTCTCACAGTAATAGTAGCATAGCCATTCTCATCCCAATAAATATTTGCAAGATGTTGATTAATGGCTATTGAAGACAAGCCCTACACACTAATTAAAAGTGAAGAACTTCAAATAAGAAAGTCTGAACATTCAAAAGTTATGTTTATGAAATTTTACCAACAGTTACTGTTGATATTTTTCAGTAACTTTTGAGCACTGCGAGACTGAAAAAACAAATGCTATGCCAGCATTCAAAAGGTAAATTGTATGACCCAAACAAAAAGTGACTGTATGAAAAACAGTAAACATCTGACTTGGAAATCAATCAGTTCAAAATTAAGGGAGAAAGATATGATACTGGTCTATGTGAGTGTAGGCAAAATAGACTGTGCCAAATGTTCTTTCCTGTTTTTGGTTGTAATTTGTTCAGCAAAGCAGATGATGCTTTTTTTTTTCCCCCTTTAAGTAGATACTGTTTGTCAAAATGCAAAAATTACATAGATTATAAAACTATATAAAATACAAAAATTGTCTGCCAGGTTTCAAACTGGTAAATATTAAGCAGAGGATTATCACCTATACAGTGATGTGATTTGGTTCTTTGTTCTCAAGCAGTGATCAAGGAGATGGTTACTGCTGAAGACTGGAGATGATACAGACTGAAAGTGTAGTAGACAAGGAGACATTTGGAGAAAAGGAGGCTCAGGGGAGACCTTATTGCTCTTTATAACTACCTGAAAGGAGGTTGTACTGAGCTGGGGGTCGGCCTCTTCTCTTGTGTAACTGGTGATAGGACTAGAGGGAATGGCTTCAAGCTGCACCAGGGGAGATTTAGGCTGGACGTTAGGAAATACTACTTCTCTGAAAGAGTGGTCAGGCAGTGGAATGGGCTGCCCAGGGAGGTGGTGGAGTCACTGACCCTGGAGTGTTCAAGGAACGTTTGGATTTTGTGTTGAGGGACATGGTTTAGTGAGAACTGTTGGTGATAGGTGGATGGTTGGACTGGATGATCTTGTAGGTCTTTTCCAATCTTGGTTTTTCTGTGATTCTGTGATTTCTGACGGAGAATCGTTTGGGTACTTGGTTAAGACAATATTTTAATATGGCTAAATATAAAGTTTATATGCTTAGGAATCATAGAATCATTAAGGTTGGAAAATACCTCTAAGAGCATGTAGTTCAACTGTCAACCCATCACCACCATGCCCCAAATCCATGTCTTGTAAGTGCCATATCTATGCACTTCTTAGCATCCTGTTCCAATGCCTTACAGCCCTTTCTGAGAAGAAACACAGTGTAGTCAGGGCTTGTGATCCATGTGTTTGTGGAAGGAGAAAGACTGTGGTATTGTCCTGTGTGTACTGAATGCATCATGAACAGCTGAAGTGAGGTCATCATTGTGGGCAGTGCGCAGCAAGCTCTGGTTCCTGCCCCATGTATCATCAAGGAAGAGATATTAATGAGCTCAACTTTCTCAGACCAGTTAAGAAACTGAAAAATAAGCCTACTAGAAGATTTGAGAAAACATGGCCTGTTAAGCTTAATGGAGGTGGAAAATACGTAAGTGCCTGGGTAGACAGGAAATTTTTATACGCAGCTCTTCAACTTATCAGTCACAAGTCTAACAAGGTCTGGGTGCTGGAACTTAGAGCTAGGTGCAGTCAGACTAGGAAATGAACACATTAAAATCTCCAGGCCAGCCTGTCTTTCTCTGTGGCTCCTTGTCTCCTTCTCTCTCAAAAAAAAATCTATCAAAACACCTTCTGCACAGTTCCAGTAAATTTCCCCGGTGCCTGTTTACTAAGACTGCCTTAAGCACTTTAACTGCATTTCGATGGTGATCATCAGCAGAATTTGAAGCTGGAACCGAAATCTCCCTGTCATTTCTTTGAAGGAGTCAGCAGCTTTAAAGGAGTCTTTATGGGTTAGCATAGGGATGCTCAGGTAGAGGCATGAGTACATCTGGTGGCTGATGCTGCACATAGGGATCGTGTGGAGCAGCCTATCTGGTGCTGTGCTGACCCTGTTTGTGGTCACTGATTGTGCCAAACACCTGGGGAAACATCTTTTTTCCCATCTAATCTTAGCTGATCTTCCAGGTACTAGCTCACTCATGTTGTACTGGCTGGTTTATTTTAAGTAGGTTTTTTTAATGGGGAATTTCTACTTTCATGCTTTATTCCTCCTTTGGGTTCTAGGTTGATGTGACTGTACTATGGAAGTGTCAAGGCAGACGTGACACTTTGAATGTCTTTTCATTGCAGCTCTGGCCCTGCAACAGGTGAGAAGAGATTCAGGTTTCTGAAGATAGCAAGCATTGTTCGGTGATTTAAGGCTAATTAGGTTGTGAAGAGAGTAAGAACTGTTTCCCTGCTGCATTCTTGCATTTGGAAGTTTACATGCATCTCTGCAGATTTATTCTGATGGCCTCTCTGGATGATTTAAAATCCCAGGAGAGTCCAGGGAAAATGGGACACAAACCTCAGCTTCTGGGTAGCAAATGGAATGTGACACCAGGCTGGGTTAGCTGTAAGGTGTTCTCAGACACTGCTGTCAGCCTGGTACTGGGAATCCCACGCTTGGGGTCATTAAAAACCAAGTCCAGGTCACTGGTAATTAAGAGGGGATATTACTGAAGAATTAAATCAAAAGATACTATTAAAGATAATCGTGCTTAACTAGTAGGTTCCAGCGACTTTCTTTATTTCCTAACTAGTTGGTATGGGGAACTTTTTAAATTCACTGATACTGATTCTTAAAACAGAAGATTAGTTTCAAAATTCAGTAAGGGTTTTGTGCAGAGATCGATAGTGCAGTGTCAGTGTTCAGACAGCTGGGCTGGGTGGTTCAGATGAGTAACCGTGTGCCATACAAACTAATGGAAAAATAGTCACGGAGTTCAGTGGGTAGAAGTAAACAGAAATGTGATGGCTACTAGCAAATGTGGCTTTATGTGAAGGTTTTCTAGTCAAACAAACCTAATTTGTTATTTGGAGGATTGCAAATGTGCTTGATAAAGTAACAACATGTTTGCAGCCTGCTTAATATCTCATATTGCACATAATTTAGAATCTTGCGACATTCTGATTTTTGTCTAAAATATAAATTAGCAAGCATGAAATAAGATTAAAAACTAGCTGACAGTTATCAGAAAGTAATTATCAGTAAGAAGTCACTTGGGCTGTAGTTTGAAGGGCTTTCCCCAGGATTAGCAAGAGAGACAGCAGCAAGTGAGAATCACTGCTTATAGGATGTGTCATGATTGACACCAGTGCTGGTCAGGCAGTGAATAACTGTGACAGGACTGTCATAGTGTGACCTGGATCACTTAATTCACAGAATCTTTTTAAAGAAAATGCATTTTAACCAAGACAGAAGCAATTACATATATATATTCCCTAAGAACGGGGAATGCAGAGCACAGAGATAAAACGTGAGGCTTTGGAAGACTCAAAATAGATGCAGCGATGCTATAATAAGCAATCAACTCCATCAAGCCCCTGAGCAATCGATCTTGGGGGGAACCACCAACACAGAGCAGTTCACTGAATCCTAAAAGAAATGGGGCCGATTGTCTTCTGAAAGTCTCTCTCCGTGTGTTGAATTCAGAGTGTGCAGAATAACCTTGAGATGGCTAAAATGAGGCAAGATAAAATTTCAAGCTCATCTCCTGTAGCTGTTATTTTATTTTCTTATATGGTTTTGGTAAGGCTGGTACAGAAGTAGTACATCTCTTTTCTGGTCTCCGTATTGTTAAAATATCACTGAAAGGTTGAGTTAGTGCAGGTAAGAGCCACACGACTTTACTGAGGTGTGGTTTTTATTAAAGTGCCTTACGATGAGATAATGCATGAACTTTAGCTAGCTTCATTTATTGAAAAGATGATTGAGAAGTGACTTGATTGCTGTGTAAAAGTGCTTTCACAGAGAGAAAATACCAGGTACTAAAAGGCTCTTTATCATAATATAGAAAGACATAATAAGAACCAAGTGCCAGAAGCTGGAGACAAATTCATATTGGAAATTAAGCACCAATATTAGTAGCACTTTAGTCACACACAGGTTATTAGATTCTGCACAGAAGAAAGAGGATAACATTTAATTGTTTGTGATGCTCAGGCAGTCAGGCAAATTGGTCAAGTTTTTTCTTCTCATCAAAACCTTAAGGATTAGTAAAAACAGAAATGTTTTCATAAAAATGATGCTTTATTTTCATAGAATCATAGAATGGCCTGGGTTGAAAAGGACCACAATGACCATCTAGTTTCAACCCCCCTGCTATGTGCAGGGTCACCAACCACCAGACCAGGCTGCCCAGAGCCACATCCAGCCTGACCTTGAATGCCTCCAGGGATGGGGCATCCACAACCTCCTTGGGCAGCCTGTTCCAGTGCGTCACCACCCTCTGTGTCAAAAACGTCCTCCTAATACCTAATCTAACCTATCTCCGTTTAAAACCATTCCCCCTTGTCCTATCACTACCCACCCTTGTAAACAGCCATTCCCCCTCCTGTTCATACGCTCCCTTCAAGTACTGGAAGGCCACAATGAGGTCTCCCCAGAGCCTTCTCTTCTCTAAGCTAAACAAGCCCAGTTCCCTCAACCTTTTCTCATAGGAGAGGTGCTCCAGCCCTCTGATCATCTTAGTGCCCTCCTCTGGACCTTTTCCAAGAGCTCCACGTCCTTCCTGTACTGGTGGCCCCGGGCCTGGACGCAGTACTGCAGATGGGGCCTCACAAGAGCCGAGTAGAGGGGGACAATCACCTCCCTCTCCTTGCTGGCCACCCCTCTTCTACTGCAGCCCAGACCCAGTTGGCCTTCCTGGCTGCAAGTGCACACTGCTGGCTCATGTCCAGCTTCTCGTTCACCAAATTTTGTTCAAAATTACTTGCAAAAGTGGAGTATTCTCCTCCTTTTAAATGATTTAATGAATTTTTAAATCAAAACAGGAATTTTTAAATTAAATTATTTTCTAGATATGTGCTGTTGAAGCAATTGCTGTCTGCATTATTTAGGGATTTCCAGGTGTAATGGTTTTTAAGTTGATAAGGCATTGGTAGAAATCTCAGGCATCTTATAAATTGCCTTGTGTTACTAGATGTTGGTTTTCTGAGTGTTTCTGTTCTTTTCAGTGGCGTTGTCAGCTGGAAATGACAGTGACAGTGTAGCACCCTGCACCAACAGCAAGACAAGACGTTCAGAAGGAATTTTTAAATAGTGATAGTTAATGAAGGCATTGAAGTTAAACTCATCATTTCTTTTAAGCAAGGCTGTTCCATAGAGGTGTAGATTTTATACATATTGCATTGGCTATGCCCAAAAGAAATTGTTAAGTTGGCACTGCCACCCTCTATGCAGTAGGACACAGTAGTGGAAAATTAAGTGCTTGGCCAGTGTTACGTCTCTCTTCCTTTCTGCTTATGGTTGCTTTTAGTTTTTAGGCTTTTCCTTCTTTGCAGGCTGGTACTATCGCATTGGCTAAATATTGTTGCTTTAAGCTAAAAGGTGTTCACATCAGACTACGAAGCAACTGCTAGCAAGGTGAATGTGGAGAGAACATTATTAATTGTAATTTGGTAGGTGGTTTTCTAGCTTACCAGCAGTAATTTATTTCCTTTTTTCACAAGCATTAGCATATACATAATGCAATAAACTAACGTTCCATTGATGAGCAATGTTTTATTGTAATAAGATGGAAACTAATTACTTCTTTTTCTGAAGGTAAAAACAAAATTAAATCTCATTTTGTCTTTCACTAATTTTGGATATTTTGGTAGGTAGGTTGTCTTTGTAGATTGGCTTTTGTTTTTTTTTTATGCTGACTGTATTCAGTGAGAATTTCTAGCAGACCATTCCTAGGTAAGTTGAGTGCAACTGTCTGAAGAATGTAGGCCCACACTTTTATTTAAAATCTCATCTTTGTGGTTCATTCTTAATATGTAAAACATATGATTGCAAAATGAAGGTGCATTGGGAATATCAGCTGTACAAGAATGATTTTATTCTTCTTCCTCAGCAAAATAGCAGAGACTTTAAAACTTAATTTGACACTTGAGAACTTATTATTACATTGTATTTATTAAATGCTGAATTAAACAGAAGTGCAAGCTTTGACTGTGTTGGTGATTTTTTTTTTAATGTCCAATTTTGCTTTGTTGTCTTGTACTAGATAAACTTTGTCTGGAAGGAATAGTGGTGCAACGTGCTGAATGCAGACCTGCAGCTAGTGAAAATTACATGAAACTGAAAAGGTAGGACAGCTCTACTACAAATGGATATGTGATAGCTTACTTGGATGCTTTTGTTTTCTGAGAGATGAACAATGTCAGTATTTTCATGGTCTTACGTAAGATTTATACAGGATTGGAATAGATCTTTCTATGGGAGTGGATTTTACCATAAGGGACGAATGGAAGTTGTCATGACGCTTATGCCTCCCTCTTGCATTACCTGTTGGGGTGATATTGGCTTCTGCATTTCATCATGTGCAAAACTCCTACTAGAGCACACGTTGTGCCTGTTCACATCTAAACATATATGTTTGTATTTGGATGTTCTTGAAGCAACATTTCCTGGAGGCTTAAAGGTTTACCTATATTTGGTCAGACAAGCTTCTTGTATATATATACATCTGTGTGGATTGTCCAACTTGAATTCCACTGAACAGTTAATACTGTGCTATGGTGGGCAAGAAGCACCAGTGATATTAAAATGCCCTAAACAGGGAGACCCAAACTAGGATACTTTCTAGAAAAGATAGTAGAAGTGACATGAAGATCACAAAACGGTCTCTCTCTTTTACAGTCTCACTTAGTGACCACAAAATTGCATTCAATACATCTCAGAGTTGCCATGTGGTTCATATATGATTTGCATAATTAACTTGATGATGCTCTCTCTTAATAAATCCAATTTGGAATTCAATTGTGCTTTATATTAAATACATATTTGCATGTTTTAAGCATGTGGGTTTTAATTAAATCACTCTCTTAATATTTTGGGTTTGTTGTTTAGAGAGAAGTGCAAAGCAGGAAATTTCAGGAAGAGAATTAACAATGCAGACTTAGTTTCAGAATGTTCAAAATCAAAAAAGCAAAGTGGTATTTTGATGTTTTCCCACAATTCCTGACCTGTTTTCTGTGCATCACACAGCATACTTCCAGTATCTTGTTTTATTAACCTCCTCTTAGATCTAAATTGCTCCAGTATTTCCTTATTGTTTTTATTCAATTCTGAGACTTTATGTTTTAGCTGCTGGCATATCAGTGCCGTAACTTCGCTCATGTACAGTGAACTACTTCATTTCAGACTGTGTTCTGTGATTGCTATCGTGATTTCTATCATTGGTGTGAAATGGAGTATGAAGCAAGTGGGATATTACTAGAAAAGGACTCATTTCATTCTGGCGAATTTAAATATATATGAATATAGTCTATGGAATATGCTTGTTTTGTAATTGTTTTAATTGCAGGTTGCCTGAGCCAAGTGCTTTTTAGCATTTTGTACACAGTTTCCTATTAGCTGATCAGATAAGGCCACAGCAGGAGGTCAAAACAGAACTGATAGCTTTAATGACACGCTGCCTGAACTTTCAATTTTTCAGCATTCTGTACTCTGTCATGTGCACATGCACACAGCCCCTCCTGATCTTTGCTTTTTTTCATGTTGAACTCCTGCAGGAGCAACAAAGATACAAACATGAAAGCAGATTTTGTCTTTGGAGGCACTCAGAAGCTGAAAACTGACTGTATTGCGTGGTTTATTTTTTTCCCTTTCCTGTAGCAAAATTGGCAGGCTGTGCATGCCTACTTTCTAACTTTCCATGTTGTTGGGGAAAAAAAATAAATTAAAATCTCATCTGGTGGAAATCAGCATGAGATTTAGCAGATCTAGCAGTCACAGCCTCAAAAGAAATTGGTTTATGTCCAAACAGAATATCTGCTATTTCAGTTGCAGAATCTAACTTTTCACTCCCTTTTTATTCTCTCCCACCCTCAGCATGCTGCAGCTTGTATTGGTGCCTAAAAGACAAGTGAGAACATTGAAGATAAACCACATAAATTATAGAATTATGTTATATTAAACTATTTTTATTTGCTTTTTTATTTACTATTATGCTTTACATGAGAGAGACTCTCCAAAGATGGGATTGATAATACTGAGAAAACAGCAAATCTGTTGTGTAGGCTTAAGTGCTACAACAATAAATTGACTTTGGGAAGGAAATAAAATTAAATGATAAGTGCAGTTGCTTCAGACTTTGAAGATCTAGAAAATGAAGTTAAGCTGCACACTCCTATAACTCCAATCATTTGTTTTTTACGAGCTGGCAGTGACCTAAAGGAGTTTTATGCCTCCCTGGTATCAAATGCAGATACGGATCTCTTCTGTTTCACCCTCTTTATCTGGCTCAGGGTTGTAGGCTAATGGATATGGTGTGCAGCATCGTGCTTGGTTTCTATCCTGATTCTCAAAGAGAGGGCAGAGCAACAGCCTTGTGATGGGACTACCAGCAGTTAGGTGGGAGATGAGTGAGATATGTGGGTTTAAGGGTGGGTAATGAGCACAGAATTAGATGACACGTACATATGGGTGCAAGCGTTGGCAAAGCTGGCAGATTACAGGGCTTCTTCCTGGGAAAGAGCCTTTGATTTGATTATGGGAAGAGTGTAGACAGCTGATGTTCAGAACAGTTTAAATGCAAGATATAAACATGTGTCCAGTTGGAAAAGTAAAGCAGAAGTTGTGTGACCTTCAGTCAGTATTTTCTGTTTTGGAAGTTACGTTTCTCTATTCGTTCCGTTTTCCTGAACTTCAAGCTCTAGAAGGGGAATAAATTCCATAAAACACTTGCTGTACTGCACTAGTACAGCTCCACGCTGATCAATTTCATAGGTGATTATTATTATTTTTAATGAACAGTGTATTTGTTCTTTGTAACACTGTAATGGTTAGTTCCCTAGGATTGCTCAAGTTGTGGTTGTGTGCAACATGGTAGCTGGGTACCAGTCTGGCAGTTTGAAGGAGAGGTTTTGAAGAGAAATGCAAATACAGCGCAAGTATTTGATGAACGTGGTGTTTGATAGTGCTTCCCCAAAAGTAATGAATGGGCAGCAAAAACTGGAAGGAAATCAGTACGTATTTCATTCTCAAATGTGCTTCTCAAATGCTTGTTGCCTTTCAGAAAGGTTTTGGGGAGACTCTGGATCAGTTATACTTAACCTGAATTACTGAACTCTCCTAAACTGTGTTCCAGATTAAAAAAAATGTATTCACAGTGACTATAGGAGTTGGCATTTAAGGCTTCAGTGAGACCAATAATATCTAGAATTCTCTCAAATAACTTAAAAATGCAACCTGAAGTGTTGCTAATGAAAATGGTATTTGCCAACATGGCATCTCGTAACAGGGTTACATGAATTCTGTATGTCTTCTTGCTTTTTCTGTTTAAAGGTTTCAGTGGAGAATGTGATGAATGTCCTTAGAGAAAACTCTAAGTGGAATAAACATGTGTTGTGGGCTTTTTGGGTTGTAAGTTGCAGGAGTTGATGATCTTTTACCTTTGAAAAGTCACATTCCCTTCCTACTTTGTTAAGTAGGCTGCTGTAAGTCCTGACATTTGCTAGTCTAGGCCAAGAAAGTGAAATTTAATTAGCGTGGATGTGTTGAATTAGTTTTACTCATCTCAAAAATATTGTTAAGAGTATTGACTGGCTGGCAGTTCAGAACACTGCTGAAAATGAACATTATGCCAGGATTTTCTTGATTTTTTTTTTTTTTTCCCAAATACCCCCTGCTGGGAAAAGAAAATGAAGAATTTGACCAGCATGCCACCTCACATATATTTTTGTAGATATTCTCAGTTGGCTATGAATTTCGTTTTGAAGAAAATACGTATGAATAAATTCATGCATTTTCCACAAAAGCTGACATGCTGCACGAATGCTGTTCATTCTGAAGTGGGAGGCTGTTTCTGTGCACAGCTGAGATTGCATCTGCCTGTCAGTCAGTGCCACCGTGGTTTACAAGTATTGAAGATCAATTTCTTTGTCTTGAAACAAAATTCACTGTAGTTCAAAAAGATGTTCCCTAAGTACACCATTAAATAGAAAAAATAGCTATTTTTTCCCACGTGTAAAACATTTCCAGTCCTACCATTTTTCTAGAGAATAATGTGCATGCTCACTAGGGTTAAGGCATACTGTCTAGAGAGGTGCTGTATATTTCCCTAAATTTCCTTGAGATCCATCATTTTTTCACAATCAGCAAGTGCCGTTCTACTTGTAAGCCAGTAGAACTTGGACTGCAGAGTAGCAGGCACACGAGTACTTAAGTTTATTCTTCCATTTTATCAATGTGGTTGCCTTCCGTGGTGGTTTAACAATGGCAAGCGTAGAGTCCTGCACCTGGGAAGGAATAACCACATGCATCAATATGAGTTAGAGGCTGACCTGCTGGAAATGGGCTCTGCAGAGAAGGTCGTGAGTGTTCTGTTGGACAGCAGGTTGGCTGTGGGCCAGCAGTGTGCCCTTGTGGACAAGAAGGCCAATGGTATCCTGGGGTGTATTAAATTAGCATGGCCAGCAGGTCGAGGAAGGTGATCCTCCCCTCTCCTCTTCCCTGATGAGGCCATATCTGTAATACTGTGTCCAGTTCTGGGCTCCTCCATTCAAGAAAGAGAACTTGTAGAGAGAGTTCAGCAGAGAGCTACAAATATGATGAAGGGCCTGTTGCATCTCTTCTATAAGGAATGACTGAGTAATCTGGAGAAGGGAAGACAAAGGGGAAATCATCACTGGAAGGCCACTATAAGGTCTCCTTGAAGGCTTCTTTTCTCCAGGCTGAAGAATCTGAAGAATCCCAGCTCTCTCAGCCTTCCTCATAGTGGAGGTGCTCTGGCCCTCTGATCATCCTTTTGGCCCTCCTCTGGACCTGCTCCAACAGCTCCATGTCCTTCTTGTGTTGAGGGCCCCAGAACTGGACACAGTACTCCAGGTGGGGTCTCACAAGAGCAAAGGGAATCTTATCATCACTTCTAAATATCTCAGTGGAGTTGGGAGTCAAGAGGGCTTTTTTCAGTGGTGCCAATGCCCAATTAAAGAACAACGGGCACAAACTGGAACGTGGGGAGTTCCATATGAACTTGAGAAAATACTTCTTTGAAAGTGATGAAGCACTGAAACAGGCTGTCCAGAGAGGTTATGGAGTCTTCTCCTCTGGAAATATTCAGAATCTGCCTGAACACTTTTATGTGTAACATGCTGTAGGGAGCCTGTTTTAGCAGAGGGTTGGACTCTACAGTCTCTGCAGGTCCCTTCCAACCCCGTACGATTCTGTGATTTTTTCAGACTTTTGGAATAGAGTAAGGAGGAGAAGCAAGTTAGAAAAACATGGTTAAAGTGAGATGTGTTCGGCAGCACAGAGAAGTGGTTATTTCTCGCTTCAGAGGTTGTTTTGTTGGTTTGCTACATATTGCTTTGCGATCTTAGGCTCTTTCCTATGTCTCTTTTCCCTTCCATTTTTTACGAGTGCTGTTCTGAGATTGTATTTTAATAGGTCTGTTATATTACCATGCTATTTTGTGCAGTTATATGAAACAGTTCTAATTTTGGTTGCTGCTTCTGGCCATTATAAAAATGCTAATAAATAAGGAATAAACTACCGTTTGCAATGCAGCAGATATTTTATCAAGTTTCTCTTAAACCTGCGTAGTCAACACATCCTTCTTGCACCATTGTTGTCTTCAGCTTCTGCTAGCCAGAAAGAAAGGAAAAAGAAAAAAAATAAAAAGTGAAGCATGGAACTTTTTCCCCACCCAGTATACTTCCTTGCATATCAATCATATCAGTTATGGAAAAAGAATATTCTTTAATTTTGCATAAATAGTCACTGGATCTCAGTTTCCTTCCTCTTGCAAATGCATGGAGACACAGGATGGAGAAAGTGGGCTTCTCTGCTGGATAACTTACTGTTCTCCTTTTCTCTTGCCTTAAAATGGATAAAACATGAAAACTGACTTCTCTCTGTCTTTCAAACATCATCAATTCCAGGTTACAGATGTGCCTGCCTTCCTTGGGAGTTGAAATTGTGTGATGAGGTGCTGCTGGGAGCTGTTGTGCTCCTTTATAGCAGGCATGTGGGATGATTCCTGTGATTTTTGGGAAGGCACATTGCTGAGAAGAAGTTGGCTGGGAGGTCATTTTCAAAAAGAATAAAGATGCTTTGGGATGTGTATTTAAAAAAAGGCTTATGGCAAATATTGAATGGATTCTTCTTCATCCACCAGGGGATCCAGAGTTGCAACTGAGCAGCTCTCATTGTCCTGTTTCTTTAATACAGGCTTTATGTAGTAATATTCTTCTGATTACTCTGCTTCTTTTCCCCTGCTATCACAGGCATTGCATTTAAGATCGTAGCTACTTTGCCTTTGTGGCAATTAGCCAAAAAGCTATTTGCTGAAAGGGGCAAGACTAAAAATAGTGACTCTGGAACATGTTCCAGCTCCAATCCTAGCAGTTCTTCGGACTGAAAAAAGTCATATTCAGTACCAGCACCAGAAGTCCTCAGTACTTGTGTTTCCAGAGAACCTAAATGTCAGTGACACAATTTCCTGCTCTTGGAACCAAAGCCTGTGGTGTCAGCAGTGTTGGAGGTCATTATACTTTACTGCTACTGAGCCTTTGGTATTTGTAAAGGCATCTCTTCCAGTAAGGTGTTTTCTTGATTTCAAAGAGGTTCTTAATTAGTATTGACTGCAATTATCCTTCATGTTCTCAAGTCTTAAGCAGCACCAGTTCTTCTTTTCAGCTACTTTTCCTTCTGTAGTGTGGCTGTCACCCACTGTAGTGGGTGAAAACCTCTGAGAGAGAATGCAAATTTAGCTGTCACGAGTTACCTTACTACCCTTCTGTTTTTTTTGTTTACCATCATGCTTGCCCCTGTCAGACAAGGTGAGGTAGCTTACTGGTATCTAGAAAGCCATTTCTGTGTCAGAGTTCAGATGTTAATTGTGGGTTTCTCTGGTGCAGAGCTCAGGGAAGCTCATGGATCTCTCCCTAGCCACTATGCCAGATGCTATAGTCATGCTGAACACTGCGGGTGTTCTGGGCTCTGCAAAACTGCTTTGGCAGCCACCAGCCTGACGAGCTCAAATTTACACAATATGTAGAATGTCATCACCACAGTACATCTTCTATTTTTAAGCAACTTTGTTCACATACTACTGATGATATTTGCAATTTGGGAAAGATCAGTAGACTAGTATCGTCCAACAGCCACCCTGCTGCCAAGAAGCTCCAAAAATTGTATGATCTCTGTGAGTACTAAAAGTTATCCTTGTGCTCACTCATCAAGTGGCAAGCTCTGTTGGTGATGTATTGATTTCCTGGCTTATTAAAATATGTCTGAGATTTTTGACACAGTAAGAACAGTAAAACTGTCTGGAGGGTGACAGGGTGCTTCCCTCCAAATAGCACTTGTTATTTGGGATGTAGCCAAGTTCAGAGCAAGTTCATAGATGACAAACCATCCATCCTCCATTCCTGGTTCTTTTTTGCAGCAGCGTCTGACTGCAGAGCTCCAGTGCCTCTCAAACTGGGCTTCCCTGTGAGCAGTGAGTGATTTAATTCCTTGAGATATGGGCGGAATTCCAGCAGGAGCTTAACAGTTAGACTGCCATAGGGCAACTACAGCATGGAGGGAGAAAATGAGGTATATCTTGTGCTACTCACAGGCTCTGTGGGTGGAAGAGATCACAGCTTTAGAAATTAATTGCATTACATTTAATGGGAGAGTCCATCATCCCCTAGATACCTTAGATACCTGGAGCACTGAAGCATCAGTTAGTACACAGGAAACATTTTACAAAGAGAGAATATTGTTCTGCCACCTGTCAGTACCCCAGTCCAGGACATTTTTTAAGTGTCTGCAGAACTGAATTCAAATAAACATCATATTTAAAATGATATTTTATCAACAGAATATGACCTGCCAGTGTCAGTGATGTACAAATCATAAAATTATTCCTTAGATATGAGTCTGCATTGACTTTGAAGTTTTCATTTGCTTTCTGTTTATCTGATGAAATACATTTCTTAAGTTGATCCTGTAAACAATGATCATACAGTTATTTGTTATGACCTGTTATGATATGTCTGGCAAGCTGTCGCATCCTTTGTTTGCAGCCAGTGGTTTTGGCCAGCATTTCATCATTGGCAGTTCAGTACCTCTGATGCTTCAGTGGAAATTCTGCTCTATGCGATAAGCTGGTATAGTCAGTGGAGCTGAACACATAACCATCTGCAGTGGTTAGATAGAGCTATTAAAAGCTAGCCAAAGGTATGCTTGCTGCACAGTGTCTGTGTGAAACCATTGTGGGACCGGGGTGCTTTATCCATCTCTGAGGATGGAACTGGAAGCTCTTCCTGAGCTTCCCTTATGATTGCCATGAGTCATGTACCCTGCTTTAAAAAAAAAAAGCATAAAAGCATTGTGGGCTTTCTGCTGCCCAGCTCCTTCCTTTCCTGTAGAGCTGAGCCATTTTTTGCCAACTACTCTGTAATCATTAAGGTTTAGGATTAGGGTTACTTGGCATTACAATCTGAGGTTGTTCTTGGATCGTATGATTGTCTTTTGAAGCACAGGTCTGTAGGTCACTCCAAAAGTAATGCCTCCTGTTCATTTCCATGGAAACTACAGTAGGTGCAAAGAGCATGGTGACACTGATAGAGCAAATTCTCATCTATGAAACACTGTTTTTCAACATAGTCACCACCATTAGCTATGTGTTTTACCAACGATAAACAGGAGCTTGGATGCCACGCTCATAAAAATCTGCATGGCCATCCAGAATGTGGTTTGTCTTTCACGTCACTGTTTCCACTACTGAAACGTATCATGCATCACCTCACTGTGCTCACATCCACTGGTTGGTCTCCATAAGCACTCAGAAAGCATCAGTGAACATCAGTGTGTGCAATTTTTTCTGCACGAAGGAATTCAATGACACACCTTTGCTCCATCTGCACTTCCATGTCAAACGCCGTGCTGTCAGAACTGTCCTTCTCTTGCCATCTGTCACACAGCAATAAATTTAATGAAATATTGGTGGGAATGTTCAACCTCCACTGCCATGCCACCAACATCTGCCTCTGATGCTGTTTGGGCGCACATAATAAAATAGAGAAGGCATTACTTTTGGAGTGACTTACATAAGAATAAATAATGCCGAAGATAACAAACGTTATCTCCAGCTTTATTAATGTGTTAGTCCAAGAATCCTGGCACACAGTTGTCAGAATCCTTTTTACTGGAAGTGTAAAAAGCCCTACAAAAAAATTAGCAGGTACAGCACCATCTTTTAGGTCTCAGACATTCTGAAACAGTAATTGAGAGAAGTGTGAACAGCCTCCTTCGCTCAGTCCTAGGCAGAGTTAACACGAATTCAGTATCTGTGTTAGATCTCTGAATGCTTCAGTATTTTTGCAGAAATATCTGGCTAACCCTTTTTTTAATGCTGGTGGCAGAATGAGGAGGAACTGTACCCTGCAACATGTAATACAAATTTGAATTACTGTCCTGCTGTTCCCTCAGACTATGTGTGTGCTTGAGTGCTGGCTGAGACCCTGCCAAAGAGGAAGATAAAAGAAGAAATAGTAATGAATTAAGAAGAGAGTCAGCTCACCCAAGAGCTTTCCTCTGCTCCTTCTGCTTTTGGACTGTGTTCAATTCTGAGGCTTTGTACATAGCTCCCATTAATAGATACAAAAATTGGGGATTTTACAGGAGTCCGGATTCCAGTCTGCAGTCTGTGGAGTCAAATGGACATTCATCCTCCTGCAGAATCAGTTAACTGTGTTAATTCAGGTCAGAATAAGGCAGAAAGGTGACAACAGCTTTAGTGTAAACAAACTAATTGTAAAAAAAATAAAAAAATAGGCCAATACAAGAGTTCAACTTCTCACAAGTCCACTCTTTTTAATCCCTAGACCATCACATCTACAACCATGTGACTACTTTCAGTTTAAGAGCAGAGAGAGATGAGAAAGTTGTGAAATCATTTTGATGGGGAGAAAAAAAAGGGTTTGGTTGGTGCTAGAAGGGATGCCAAGCTTATTTTTAAAAGTTCTTATCTTGTATCTGAAAAAAGGAAAAGAAGGGATCCTATTTCTCTAGTTTTCTCAAAGTGTTAACTACAGCTCTATTTCTGAGGTTAGGAGGAAGTCCAATGTTCAAAACCTGGTATAAGGCTTAATGTTATCTGCATTGTAGTTCATTTTTCCATCTGGAAAACAGATAGGAGAAATGAGCACACAAAAATATTCATGGCCAGATTTCTCTGTGTAAAAAATGGAAGAAAATCCCAGCTTTCTGGAATATATTCTGAATTGAGAAGTCATCTTTAAAGAAAAATTTCACTGTATTGTAAGTGTAGGTGGGAGCATAAAAATGTATGATAAAAATAGCAGACTACATGAAAATCAACACTGGAGATGTTATATGCTAATATCTGAGAGATAAATTTATTTAGTACTTTAAAATATGGAAAAAAAAACCTTCTCAAGTTATATTTCAAATAATTCTGAATTCTAATTTCAACTCAGACATTGGCTCTTACTATTGCCTTTGAGAGCTGTGCAGATTGTTTACCAACTTTACAGTTGATGTTCCATGTTGAAAAGGGACATTTCAGCTCTTTCTGAGAAGTAAAATGCAGGGAATCAGTAACACATCTTAAAATTTTGTATCTGAGGTCAAATTGCTTAGAGCATTAAGAGATGGCTGTGTTGGAGAAATGACCTTTTAGCTGATAAAGAGGATCAAAATAATGATTTTCAAAGCAAGTGGGTGTTTTTGTAGGCTCTTGTAAAGCCTTCATGGATGCAGCAAGCTGAGAATTCCTATTTGTGGTATTTTTGGTATCATGAGTTAAAAGTGATTTCTGTAGATGGACAAAATAGATATATCTTCATGAAACTGAAGAAGGTTAACTTGTTGATGTTATGTGAAATAAGCTGCCCTTCAGGTAGGTGTGGTAATCCAACGGGGAAAAACCATCTGTACTTTTGTTCAACACAACTTAATGGTTCTCTTACTATACCTGATATCTTCAGAAAAGCACATTTCAGATGATGTCTTCAGTGTCACTTGGTCTTTGTTGTTATCGGCATGATGCAGTAGCAGCGTCTGTCTATGGGAATGAAATTCATGAGAAAATCCAGCTAATTAAATCCCTACCGGATTTATAGTCACACATCAGGTGAAACTGAATCATACAAATATTTCTTATTACACTGTGGAAAAATTAAAGCATCTGTTGTCATTTCAAATCCTGTAGCGAATGTTAAATAGTCACCTAAATTCTTTTTCCTATCTTTCTAGCACAAATCAAAAGTAATATAAAATTCTCTTTATTACTGTGAGATAGACTAGAAAAGCTGTCCTGGGTAACTAAAAAGAAACATCTACAGCACAGTTAACACTGCTGCGTAATAGAGTAGGAGTAATGGTGTAGGTTTTATAAATTGATGCCTAAATCACCTGAACCAAGTGGTAGATTGTAAATCTTTTTTTTTTTTTAAACTCTTTTTACCTCTATTTTGTGTTAGTAGATAAACATCCAATGCAGCATCCATTCTCAGTGGAGGATGCTTCTGACAAACTACTAGTTTGTGTCACCTTAGCAAAGGCAAAGCTAACAAATGGTTCTTTCAGTTTCAAGCCAATTTATTATAAACAAACAAGATATTCTTCCTTCTTTTCTGCCCTGTGCACTTAGAACTGCATGGTGTGGCATAGAAAGAATTATCTATTGATACATCCTTTTGTTGTTACAAACAAACCAAACTCTGAACGTCGCTTGGATATTATTTTGTACTCTGTATAACGTTTGTTATATAACCATAGTAAAAACTATTTTCTTACATTTTATTAACCTGTCTGTTAGGCTAGTAATGTTAGGTTAGTTAATCTTAGTTTAGTAAGTAATTTACGTTAGCTCTAGTGTGCAGGTGCTGATCGTTGTTTATGAGCATGTCCCAGAACAAGCGTGTGTTGAAAATGAATAATTTTTTAATATTCAGTGAAGTACACGAGTTGCTGTGTGGCCAGTGCCTGTAATCAAAGTGGTCGGAACATAGATTGGGATATGAGAATTATCCACTTTCATTACTTTGCTCGTATAACTTAAGAAGTTTTCTATTACACACCTCTTTGTATTTAAAAGGGACCTCAAGAGATCATTAAGTCCAACCTCCTTGCTGAAGCAGGTTACCTACAATAGGTGACACAGGTAAGTGTCCAGGTGGGCCTTGAGTATCTCCATAAAAGGAGACTCCACCACCTCTCTGCGCAGCCTGTTCCACTGCTCTGTCACCCTTGCCATAAAGTTGTTCTTCCACGTGTTTGTACAGAACTTCCTATGTTCAAGTTTTAGGCTGTTACTCCTTGACCTATTGCTGTGCACCACCAAGAGCCTGGCCTCATCCATTTGCCTCCCACGTCCCTTCAGATATTTATAAACTTTAATCAGATCCTATCCTCAGTCTTCTTTTCCCCAGGTTGAACAGATCCAGGTTACTCAGCCTTTCTCCAGGCCCCTTATCATCTTTGTGGCCCTCTGCTGGACTCCTTCTAGGAGATCTCTGTCTTTTTTGGACTGGGGAGCCCAAAACTGGACACAGTATTCTAAATGTGGGCTCACAGAGTAAAGGGGGAGGATCATCTCCCTCAACCTGCTGGCCACGCTCTTTTTAATGCACCCTAGACTGCTGGCTCATGTCCAACAGAACTTCCAGGTCCTTCTCTGAGGCATCCTCTCTAGCTGATAAACAGTGTGCAGACATTCATCTAAACTGGTGAGAGTAAAGCAAGTAAGTTATGGACTAATCTGCAGATACTATTTAAAAAAAAAAAAGTTTTCAAACTGAACAGATAAAATACTTATATATTAATAAAAGTAAACAAAAAAGGCTGTAAAACATTATGTAAGAGATCACAGGTGAAGTGTTACCAGCCTTAATGAACTGTGTTTTAGAAATAGATATGCAAGGAAATAAAATGGCATGCAGATTTCATTTGTGGTCAGTAAATTCAGGATTTATGCACCTCACTTACTTCTTGGTCCCTGAACATCTGGATGGTGAGGATGGAACAAGGCCCTTGAAAACAATATCCTCTCTCATAGAGGAACACAGCCAAATTGAACATCAGTAATTAGTGGTGTGTTCCAATCTGTACACAGGCAGCTGTATGACTGGTGATGTGTAAATATTACAGAAAGGGACATGAGTAATGAAAACAAGGAAGTGCCTAATTATGCATGAAGTAATTTGGAGTTGCATAGATTATGGATAGATCAATTTCAGAAACTAATGGCTGAAGTACAAGTGTCCTACATATCATCCAGAGAAGGTGAAGAAAATTTATAACTGTATTTGTCCAAGCCTTGCATATGCAATCATTTTAATCTAAGAACAAACACAGGGTTTGAGCCTGGGCTTTAGGAGGCCTGGTGAATGCAAAGTATATGTAGTAGAAATATCCAAAAATTGCTAAAAAGCATGCACACAAATTCTTATTAAATTCAGAAAGACAAGATGGGAAAGGTGTCTATTCCTTACCTTTTTTAGAGGTAAGGAAAAATCTCGTTATGTGTGATCAGCTTGGATGTCTACATGGGTCTTTGGTTATGTTTGTATGTCTATATAAAAAGTGACTCAAAAATTTAAAAGGCAAAGATTAAATTTGAATTGACTGCTCTGTTGTGACATACTGCACCAATTAAGTGCTTATTACAAGGCTTTAGGGCCAGAACTTTGAACTCTGTGAAATCAAGGAGGAAGAATTCCATCGATGGCAGGAGGTGTTTTGTCCAACCCTTTCATACTACTCTCTTTAGGGTAGTATGGTTAGGTTAGGTTGTGGTTGGACTCGATGATCTTTAAGGTCTTTTCCAACCTGAGTGATTCTATGATTCTGTGATGGTGCAGTCATATGCTTTAGCTGTCATTTGTGGTCATACCTTGCTGTTTTCTCACTGCTCTGCTCTATGTAAGGAAAGAGAATACTGTTATCGTAGTGTTTGTTGTTGTTTTCACCCAGCAAAATGCAAAGTTGGGACCGTCCATTTTGTAACACTGCCTTCAGAATGATTGAGCATTGCTTTGTTGCCCAGATGCTTCTCAGGTAGCCTGGCTTTTCACACCGGATCAACAGGTCATTTCATTAATCACTTTGAACACAAACAAGTGCTCAGGATTCTATTGCCCTCTGCTAAGAGAAATCAGTAGTTTTCATTCAAAGAATAGACACCTTTCCCACCTTCAGAATATTTCCTAAGTTAAAGAAAAAAATTAAAGGAATGATAGAGAGATATTGGAATAATGGAGAGATATTTCCAGTTCATGACAGTATTAGTTAATAAGGGAAAGAAAAGCCAGATTTAGGTGAGTTTAGCTATACAAAATCCAGCTGACAAGAGAATCCTTGTGCTCAGGATAGCTTCTGGCAGCAGTAGATAGCAGCCTTTTGGAAACAACACGTTCAAAGTTGATGACTCAAAGCAACAGCAAGTAGCCAATCCCCAAGGAAAATGAAGCTGTGTAGGTTTTTTTAAAGTAAACCAGATAGAAATATTCAATTCCAGCAGCATTTGTTATTCCTCACTAAATTGCCTCAAGGATGCTGTAGTTTGATTTCTGAATAGAGATTAAAGGGCAATCACAGCTTCACTGTCTTTACCTACAAATGGATGTGTATCCCTTGCATACTAAGTTCTGTCTGATGACCCTAACCTCCTGTGTGAGGTACAGAAAATAAATATCTTACAATTGCTGCCTGTTGGCCCTCTTTCTCTATTTGTTGATTATCTTTTTTCATCCATACTGTTCCATTAATCCTTTTAGAAGAAATTAGACTCTTTTATTTACATAGTTATGGTTTTTTGTCTATTCAGGGGAAAAAGAAAAACCCGTCTTAAAAAACCTCAATTTTTTGCAATACTTTTGTCTATGTTTTTATTCTTCTTCACTTGGCTTCTGGCTTTAGGAGATTACTGATCTGAAGATACGAATTGTCTGTACAAGTACATAAGGTTGTTTGCTTGCGATGTTGATCAGGTCATGAGCATGTTACTTTATCCTCTATAAATCTAGTATCTCTGAAACTGTTGTGATTTGGGCTTTGTTGTTTTTGTTTTCCTTTCCCAGTCATTTTAGTTCTTTTCTGTTGTACCAGAGTGTAAATACCAAGTGTCATGGATGTCCATCTTGAGCGGTAATTTAATTCCTCTGGAGTTTCATTGGCCAGCAAGAAGAAATATTTCACTTTTCCATTCTTCTTCTTCTTTTTGGCTTAACTGTGTACCCTGCATGTTATTCCAAAGTGGTTTATACACACACTCCAGGGCACAGCCAAGTGGGGCTTGTTAATTCTCTCTATCCTATGCCTGTATTCAAGGGCCAAGAAAAGCATTACATTTTAGCTGATTGATTTTATGCTGAGTTTTGAAGTGGGGAAATAGTTGTCTGAAGAATCTGTCCAAACCAGATTTAAAGAGTGAAACAATGATGGTACAATCATTTCCCAGCTTCAGGCAAAACTGCATTAAATCTTTTTTCTTTTTCTTTTTTTTTCTTTTCCATATGTGTCACTGAGAATTCTTTTTCCCTCCTATAGTCCAAATTCAAAAGCTGTGCTTTTGAAATAATACTTTTTAAACTTGTAAAGTCTTCCAGTAAATTTTTCATTTATCTTTTAGACTTATTTCCAGGTCACAGGATAGAAGCAACGCATGCCTTTGTATCCCATGCTTCTGTTGAGATAGTTCTGAGAAGATAATTAAATCTACTACACGGTTGGAATGACATTATAAGTCTTTTTTTTCTAGTTTAGTGTAACTGTTTATGACATTTGGTTACTAGCCCAGTAATTAACATTTCTCAGGACTGTCAGTTCAACTGAGTAAGAAGAAATTACTTTGCCTTATATGTTTCCTCTTTGTCAACTGTCAGTTTTATTTAGCTGGAATGAACATGTAGCACATCCAAATTGTCATCTGTTTCTTATGGACCTGCATGGAGCTGTGCTGGAGTTACAGAGGACAGACCACACGTCTGCTTGCTTCTGGTATGAGCTGGAGGGCAGTCTTCACACTGCTGAGGCTCTTTCAGTTTTCCTGATAAATCCAGCACGTTTTATGCTTGTCTTCTGACACACAAACATAATAGATTATATCAGGTGCATTCAGCGTGTTTTTATAAAATCATAGGATATCCCAAGTTGGAAGGGATCCATAAGGATTGTTGAGTCCAACTCCTAAATCTAAGAACATCTCCAGTGCCACAACATGAGCAGTTAACAATTGGGTGCTTAGAGGCGGCTATGGAGCTGACCAAGTGCCTGCTGACTCTTCTGCAATACAATCTTTGAGTCCCCAGCAGTTTCTAACTCCATGATTGCTGTGTTGTCCAAGTATTTAACAGTTCTCAATACGCTTACCTTTCAGTATTTAATGCTTTTCATAGGATAGTTAAGGTTGGAAAAGACCTCTGAGATCATCTAGTCCAACCACCAACCCATCACCAGCATGCCCACTATGTCTCCAAGTGTCACATCCTCTCAATTTCTTGAACGCCTTTGGGGATGATGACTCCATCACCTCTCTGGGCAGCCTGTGCCAATGCTTCATCACTCTTTCTGAGAAGAAATCTTTCCTGATATCCAACCCAAACCTCATTTGATGCAATTTAAGGCCATTACTTCTCATCCTGCATGGGAGAAGAGGCCAACCTCCACCTTGTCACACCTCCTTTCAGGCAGTGATAGAGAGCAATGAGGTCTCCCCAAAGCCTCCTCTTTTGCAGACTAAACAGTTCCTTATAAAGAAGAAAAAATTGCTGTTTTTGAGGAAATACTGTCACATTAGTTGCAGCTTTTCTGGCCTATCATCATCACTAGTGAGAAAGCATAGAATCATAGTGCTCAAATCTCACATTGGCCTATCAGGTGTTTAATTCACATTTGGTTTTGCACAAGCAGCCTGGTAGGTGAGCATCTCACCATACATCAGTCTGGTTTCTGCAGCAGGTATTTCTGAACTCATTCTGGTCTTCTGTCTGTGGAGCTCTGGGCTGTGGTGTACAGTGCAGCTCCAGTGGCTACACCATGGGGGACATCACACTGTGGAATCCTGAGAGGCACCAGGCTGGAACCTAACCTGCTTTTGTCATTTTTGTCACCACAGCAAGCTATGGAAATAGCACTTTTGAAATGACAAGAATTACATTAATTGCAGTCAGCAGCTGCTGAGGATACTGGGAAAGCATATTTTGTTTTGGGAACATCATGTTTGGGTTTCCAAAACAAAATTTTGAAGGATTTCTGTTCCATGAAAACTTGAAACGTTGGCTTACCTCCCGATTCTAGATTTTTTTGTCTTGAAAACACAAAAATCATGTAATAAAAATTCAGATTTCCAAACTGCTCCAATTCTGTTGGGAGATTATTTCCCTTTTGTTTCTACATGGTGTTAGCAAGAAACTTGATGCTTTTAACAGCTGTAGTTGTCTCATGACTGCAGTGATTGGTAGTATCCCTGGGGGCATTCAAGGCCAGGCTGGATGTGACTCTGGGCAGCCTGGTCTGCTGGTTGGTGACCTTGCACATAGCAGGGGGGTTGAAACCAGATGATCTTTGTGGTCCTTTTCAACCCAGGCCATTCATTGATATGGTATGATACGACATGACATGGTATGATATGATCTAATATATCCCAGTATGTTTCTTCAGTTTTCTTTTGCCTAATTTTCTTTCATTATTTCATAGCACAGCCTTCAAATAACCCAACTGTTGGGTTTTTTTTGTTTGTTTACACCCTTGACATTCACAAATAATAATAATGTTTTTCAGCCTCTCTGTAGCCAAGCTATACCTATTTGTCTTATGGTGTTTTGATTACAGAGTAAGTAAGCAGCTATGGAAAATACACATTCTCTAATGTATATTAGTAGAAGCAGATGGTGCAATCTGTTCATCGATGGAGTTCAGTTTCTAAAACTGATTTAAGCTGGTTTGCAGCAAATACCGCTCCAATACAGTCTGTTGTGGAGTGTGTGCAAAGGGAGAGGTCTTGTTTCATGTTTGCATTTCATTGCATCGAGGTAAAGGCATGTTATTTAAATCCACGAGACCGTATTCTTTGTAATCCGGTATTGTCATTTTTCATTATGCTTTTCTGTTTAAGGCTGTGTGCTGACAGTCCCTTTTGCAAACGTTGTTTTCATGTAGTCATTACTAAAATTTGCACTTGAGAAGAAATGATGGCAAATTATTTTCTTAATTTGTGAAGCGGAGAGGAATTTCAAATTAATTATAACAGCGCTTCACAGAAGTTGGCTTATTTCCCATTGTTAAAAGAAAATAAAAAATAGAAGTTTCCTCTTTCCTTCAGAACGAAGAATTTTCCAAAGTTGTTCCAAAAACATGAAAGCTGTTTGTGTTCTGTGTCTGCTCAGCCAAGTGCAGAAAAGAATACAGTGTATACAGTGTATGGTGTTGTCTCCTTCAGCTCAGATAGATCCTGGAGCCTCTAAAGCAGGAACTGTTTAGTCAGGAATGATAAACTCCTGAGGCTCTGTGTAGATGAATAAATGGACTAATAGGGACAGCTTTCCTCTCCCCATTTACTACAGCACAAAATGTTTGCAGCTCTGGATACAGATGTTGCAAGCAATAAAGATGAGAAAGCACTAGGTAATTTACATGCCATTTCCTTCTGCGCTGAAGGATGTGCCTATCCTATGAAGAAAGGTTGAGGGGACTGGGCTTGTTTAGCTTGGAGAAGAGAAGGCTCTGGGGAGACCTCACTGTGGCCTTCCAGTACTTGAAGGGAGCATATAAGCAGGAGGGGGCTGTTTTCGAGGGTGGATAGTGATAGGACAAGGGGGAGTGGTTTTAAACTGAGACAGGGGAGGTTTAGGTTAGATATTAGGAGGAAGTTTTTGACACAGAGGTGGTGACACACTGGAACAGGTTGCCCAAGGAGGTTGTGGATGCCCCATCCCTGGAGGCATTCAAGGCCAGGCTGGATGTGGCTCTGGGCAGCCTGGTCTGGTGGTTGGCGACCCTGCACATAGCAGGGGGGTTGAAACTACATGATCATTGTGGTCCTTTTCAGTCCAGGCCATGCTATGATTCTGTGTCAGAATCATCCAAGATCATGTGCAGTTAATGAAATCAAAGGATGCAGTGGAGTAGAGCAAGAACTCCAAAAATAGCGCAGAAGTGCTGTGATACAGAAGTGTCCATTTGGAAGAAACTTGTTAGGGTTTTTAGACTGTTCTTTGTCTTTTGAGAATTAGATGATTGTTACAACTGTTACTTTCCTTGAAGCGATTCTGTTTTCCAGTTCTTGCCTCCAGAGCATTGTTAGCTGCCATGGACTTAGGACTAGAATTTAACATTTCATCTTCCACGCACTATAAACTCTGTTCACCAGCTACAAGGCTGTTAAACATCACAACTTGCACAAAAGGTGATTTGTTTCCCTGTTAGGTATTGTGTTGTTTTTGTTTTTTTTTTACAAATCCAGTACTTAATTTGTGAAGAAGGTACTTAGTTACTTTCCTAGGATCACAGAATGTCCCTGGTTGGAAGGGACTCATAAGGATCAACACTCTAAAATCCAAACATATGCCTGGGAGTGTTGCGATGTCCAAAAGCTTCTTGACCACTGGCTGTGACCACTGCCCTGGGGAGGCTGTTCCATGCCCATCACCCTCTTAGTGATTGTATTGTGTAAAAAGAAAGGAATGTAATAAAAGTATGAGTTGAGGAAATAAAACCTGACATTTTGTAAAATGGTAAGTATATGTGATAGACAGTGATTGTTCCTAAAAATATGTAATGTATGCCACCAATAAGTGTGCGAATGCCATGTGATTCACATCATTCTGAGCTGACCTATATTTACTGCTGTGTGTCCTCTGCAAATTATGGTATGTGCATTACTTAGTACAGAAAACTCTCTACATTAGTGTTAAACCATTAAAAAAATTACAGTTTTTGTTCTCAATATATCTAATCCCAAGATACTTCTTACAAAGTTAAAAGAGTTATTAATGTTTCTATGATTTGCCCAGAGAAGCTGTGGTGCCTCATCCTTTGAGGCAATCAAGGCCAGGTTGGATGAGGCCCTGGGCAGCCTAAGCAGGTGGGTGGCAGCCCTGCCCACAGCAGGGGTTGGAGATGGGTGAGCTTTAAGATCCCTTCCTATCCAAGCTGTTCTGTGATAATGCTGTTCTACACTGGCATTTGATATGGGTGCATTCTGAATTGAAAGTTATATTTTTATTACATATGTCTGTATTTTGAACTGTAGCCATAGGTGTAATTAAGAAAGGCTATGCAGAGCACACTTTGTATTTTATATATTGTGATCCCAAAGCTTTCAAGGCTTTTTTTTTTTTTTTTTTCTTTCTCTGTGGATGACTTGCTCAACTAAATTACACATGCACAGAGTCTGCTTTCACACAGATCTTATGGACAAACCCAATTATACTGCTTCTTATTAGGGAAGCTAGTCAACATTTGTGCTTCAGCCGTTTACTGGTTTTGAAATTTGTCATGCCAGATGAATCTGTAATCAGATCTGTTGTTTTTTTTATTTAATAACAGAATAGGTACAGCTTCACAAAGCCTGGCTGAGTTTCATTGTGTTCACAATAACAGACACTTTTCAGAAGACACTAATTAAGAGAAGAATACTCATGTAGCACAGCTCAGAAGTGCGGGGTTCTAAGTTTGTTTCTTAACAAACAAGCTCTGTAGGGAGTGTTCTGAAATTAATGTACCGAACTGCCAAACTTATGTTATGGATTTTTTTTTGCTTGTTATAAAGTTACACCTTTAACCTTTAAAATTGAATCTTTTGCTTTTGGACTCAGTCACCTCAAAACTTAGCCGTTTCTTCTTTTAAAGAAAGTTTTGGAAAGTTTTTTTAAAACAACTTTAGCTGTGGCAGAAATTGGAGCTGTGACTTGATCCAAAGCACCTTGCATGTCTTGAAGGTATTTTCAACATACTGAGAGCTTGTATCAGGGTTTAGAAATGATACACATGTGCCTGTGACAGGCACTGTAAGCTTCAGAGATGAAAGAGCCAAAGGCCCTGGAGCACAAGTCTTATGTGGAGTGGCTGAGGGAACTGGGATTGTTCAGTCTGAAGAGGAGGAGGGTCAGGGGAGACTTCATCTCTGTCTGCAACTGCGTGGAAGGAGGTTGTGACAAGGTGGGGGTTGGCCTCTGCTCCCAGGTAACAGCAGTTGAACAAGAAGTAATGGCCTTAAGTTGTGCGAGGGAAGGTTAGGGTTGGATATTTGGAAAAAAATCTTTTCAGAGTGGTGAGGCATTGGAAGAGGCTGCCCAGGCATTGAGTGGAATCACCATCCTTGGAGATATTGAGGAACCATGTAGATGTGGCACTTGGGGATATGGTTGGTGGGGATGGTGGTGATGGGCTGATGGTTGGATTAGGTGATCTTAGAGGTCTTTTTCAACCTCAATGATTCTGTGATTCAAAGAAGGCTTTTTTTAAAGAAAATGGGACAAGTGGTCTCTGCTGAAGGATTTCACAGAAAAGACCTGGAGGAAGGTAAGGCTGAATGTAAAGCCATCCTTCACCCAGCTCAGAGAGAAAGAGCTTGCCTCTCCCCTTGCCCCTCCTGGGCACCAAGCAGTTCAGCAGCTCCTATCCCTCCCTATTCCTGGGCTTCATCCACACTGCTGGTTTTGCCTTTGGCTTTGCTGCATCACGTGTCCCCTTGCTCCGCTTGTAGAAGCACAGTTCTTCCTGATGATGCAGCAGCAGTTTTCAGTGGAGGTGGTTGGGTGGGCAAAGCCATGGGAAGAAAGGAAAGCACTGGTCTTGCCAAACAGAGGGAAGTAAAATGTAATTAAGATATTTGAACAAAGAGAGCGCAGCAGCAGAGTACTGTGCAGTTGGCAAAGGAATTAGAGTTGGCTGAAAGAATGATGATCAAATTTAAGAAAAAAATCTGTCTCTTGCTTTAACTGATCCATCTTTCAGTCTACTGTTTGGTTTGCTCTGCTTCATTTCTTTGTTGGTGACTAACAGCAGAAGCTGGTAAGGTGTTCCCATTAGAAACGATAAGTAAAGCTGCTTTTTCACATGGGCTAAGGAGAAAGATAGGTTTATCTCTCTTTGTGTGTTGTTTATGGCAGAGAATTCTTTAGGGCTGCTGAGGCTATGCATCTTCTCCTTTTAACCTAATGCTGATTTTGCTTGTATTTAAGCATGCTTTCAAATTGCAGAATTATTGCAGGTAGCAATAATTTGTTTCTCTTTGCTTGCTGGGAAGTGTTGAGTGGATTAATTCAACAGCTTAGTGTGAGCTGTGTGAGAGCAGATAAGCTATGCAAGCTCACCTTTTCAGCTACCAACAGCAATGTGTAGCCTTTGACATGACAACACATATCCAAGTGCGGTGCTTTCTTGGAGTGGTTTCATTTCAGCGTCCCTTGCAAAAGCCCCTTGCTGGTTGTTTCCAAGTCTATTTTAATAGAAAGGAGGTGGACGTGCACAAAAAAATGACCTGCTGCCTGGCATTTTAGGTCTGCAGACTAAGAAAGAGATGGAAAAAAACCTTAAGAAATTGAAATAGTGAGGTTTTCTAGGGACGTAGTCCAAATGTTTCCCAGCTTGCCACAAACTGTTAAATTGTTTACAGTAAATTTTAACTGGAAGCTCTCTAGTCGAGCCAGATGCTGTGGCTGTTTGCAGAGCTGCTGGGGGAGTGATGAGGTATCTGTGAGTGGAGCTTTAGAGGTGGAATTGCCTAGTTGGAGGCAGAGTGCTGGCATCTGTAACTCCCTATAGGCTGAGTGAAAGGGAGCCTTTTTCCAGTTGTCACTGCAAGAGAAGAGGTAGCAGAGATGCTGTAGATTTTTTCTTTTCCTTTGGGAACTTGTAACCAACTGCCTCTTTCCTTATAGCTTGTCTTTAGCTACATGAGCAGCTTCATCAAAAGAACTGCAGGGCAAATTAAATAAGCTTGTACATCATCTTTTTTACCAGTTTACCAGTAGACTTTTGGAGAATTTGGTAAAGATGTGGCTTTTCTGTCTAAAAGACTCCTTCACAAAGTTCTTCTTTTTTGTTGCTCATAGCAAAATGTCACAGTGGTTATGGACACTGGGTTCAGGTAACTGTGGTAGCAGCTAAGCACCCCACAGCCGTACACCCCTGGTAGTATGGAGGAAGAGGAAAGGTAGATGTAAAAGCCAGAAAAAAAGCATGTCCAAAGAAGGGCATTGAAGCTTGAGAGGGGACTGGAGCACAATTCTTATGAGGAATGGCTGAGGGAATTGGGATTATTTAGTCTGGAGGAGGCTCGTGGGAGACCTTATTGCTCTCTACAACTACCTGAAAGGAGGTTTAAGCCAGGTGGGTGTTGGGCTCTTCTCCCGTGTAACTAATGATAGGATGAGAGGTAATGGCCTTAAGTTTCACTAGGGGAGGTTCAGGTTGGATAACAGGAAAAACAACTTCTCAGAGAGGAGACTGGTGAGGCACTGGCACAGGCTGCCCAGGGAGGCGGTGGAGTCACCGTCCCTAGAGGTGTTCAAGAACCGTGTGGATGTGGCACTGAGGGACGTGGTTAGTGGGCATAGTGGGATGGGTTGTTGGTTGGACTAGATGATCCTAGAGGTCTTTTCCAACCTTAATGATTCTGTTATTCTTTGAAAACATATGGGGCAAGGTAAGACATGCTTAATAAGCACAGGAGAAATGGAAGAAGTGATGCAGAAGCAATCACTAACCACCTGCCATTGCTAGATTGATGCCTTGCCAGTTTCTGAGCAAAAGAAGGCTAACCTCCCTAAGACTCCTCCCTTTTTTATTAGTGAACATGACGTTGTATGAACTGGAATATCTCTTTGGTTATTTTGGGTCATCTGCCATATTTTGTCCTTTCCCTTGTGCACCAAGGGGTGAGAAACAGGGGTAGTCTGGGTGCTGTGGAAAGGTGCTGTGCAAACACTGTTCAGCAGTATCTAAAATACGGCTGTGTTATCAGCACTGTTTTGATCATAGATCTAAAACAGCACCATAAAAGCTGCTATGAAAAAAATTAACTCCATCTCAGCATGCTGAAAAGAAATGTGTAGCTTTTTGTTGACAGGATTCTCAAGTCCTTGTTATTTATTACCATTTTTCTCAAAGAAGCAACAAGTGAAAACAGATTTGGTTTGGCAGGAAAATTTTTAATTTTAGAAATAGCTAGTAGTTAAGAATTTAAAATTTGTCTTCTAAAAGCCAAATCTAGATCATGTCTAACAAAGACACTTCATTTTTTTTATGAAGAGATTTGGAAACTGAGGAAATGGGTACAGGAAAGGAAGCTGCGTGTCTGAAAATGGAAGTGGGAAAGGAGGCTGTATCTTTAAAAACACAACAAAAAGCCAAAGCATATTGTGATACTTAGGTGTGGGGTTTTTTTAAGCTGTGACAGGATGTTTTTCTGTAAATGATGTAGCATAGCATAATTGACATTATAAGCTTGAAGTATCACTGGATACTCCTTAGTCAGTTATATGCTGGAGAAAATTTAATGATAATTTAGGGATTATAATAGTCATTTCTGTCTTTAAAATGTATAAATACCTGAAGGTAACTTGATTTTTATAGATCTGTTTTGTCTAGGTTTTTACATTAGGAAGTCAGATCTTGTCTTTCCTCTTATCTCCTCAGGCATCCAATTCTAATGTTGGAACTAATTGGTTTATAGTATCAAGAAAGCTATTCATGTTGAAGTTTTTCTTAAGCAAGAAATTATTTATAACTCCAAATTCCAAGTATAGGCACATGCTTTCAAACAGGGTAGTTTATTCATGTTGGTGGGAGAGTGGGCAGTGCAGGCTACTGAGGGCGGGCCAGAACTGTAGGACCAAGCTGAGGAAGACCGCTCAGGTCACCTTTCCTGGGCTTCTTAGGGATGTCCAAAAGGAAAGGGGAGATTTTGGGTTTTTGATGCACAGCACTCTGATGGAAAGGCTATTGGGGGTGGGCGGGAGGGAATTGGTGGATTTGGGGTGACTAAAAATGAATTCTACTCTACCTTTCTCCTTCAGGTGGGCAGCTGACCTGCATAGGAAGGGCATGGTAGTGCAATGCAGCTGGTGGTCATTTAGACTTGGCGAAGAGCAGGCATTGATACTTGCAGGTCCCACCTCTCTTCTTTTCCATTTCCATTGAAGAAGAGAGGAAATAGCCACTCAAACTGCAGGCTTTCCTATAAGCAGTTGCTGTAACTGAATGCTCACTCTCCCCAGCAGTCTGGACTGGGCTAGAGTGCTCTGCCAAGATCTTTGTCTGGAAGTCCTTCAAATTTGGAAAAGCTTAGAACTCCAAACTGCATAATTTTCAGAAAGGTGTACATGGTGGAGCATTGTGCAAAGTTAGGAACGGTGCTTTTAATCCTTTCACCCATGCTGTCGTTTTTAGCAGTCTGAATGTTGTCAGCAGTGCTTCATATACTTTATTTCTCATTTGATTGATTGGATTTGTTGGCTTTGTTGATGGCTTAGGATAAACTGTTTTAGAAGGAGGTAGGAATTGCCAACATCTGGCTCTGAAGCAAGAAAAAGCCATCAACCAACAACAGGGAAGATAAAATTATTCCCTATGCTTGTCTTGCTTTGTAATACATTTTTTGGCATATATTTAAGATCATTTGTGCATTTTCAGGAAGTCTGACCCTTTCCCAAAATGACGCAGCCATTTATTTTCTTTTCCAACTTACCTTTTACACTGTGTAACACAGAATAGGAAGAAGTGGTGCTGTATGGTTGTATCCTAAAGGATCTTTTTTTAATAGCAACAACTAGGAAATATATGTGCACAGTTAAAATTGTATATAATTCTTTCTGAGGGAATTCAGAAATAGCTAACGTCCCCGATCTCACCTTCACTCTGATTTCTTCTGGCATGTTACCTGATCTCTTCTTCCCTGTGTTCCTTGTCACCCTGCCAGTTTTCTTCCACATCTCACGTCAGTGGTGGAGGTTGCCTGCATGCATTGGACTACAAAGAAGTGCTCTCACATTTTCCTTCTGCCTAGTTTTAGACCTGTTTGCTGCTGGAAAAAGCCATGCATGTAACTTTCCAACTATTTCCAACATGCTCTGTGTCCTGCAGTTTTATCTCCTTAAAAACTGAGATGAGCTGCAAACAGATTTGTATACATGTAAGAACCAATAAGGAAGGTTTTGTTTCCCTGATGGGCACTGAATGATTGACTATGATGACTGTAATGTGGAGAGGACTGTGAAACACTGACATTTACAGAAGTTGCAGATCTGCAGACTTCTCTACACTTTCAGCAGAGGTGAGTTGTAATAAGCAAGCGTTCATTTCTTTGCAGTAAGTATGACGGGCTGCAAAAGGCAGTCCTGCTGAGGCATAGTGTGCCTGACAGCTGTGGAAGGAGCTTTTCACCTGCACGAGTATGTGCTGGCTTGAACTAAGCCATCAGGGTGGGCAGGGGGTATGCAGAGTGTTCCACAGCGCTGAGTGATCAATGTGGGGGCATGTAGAAGGAGAAAGCATCTGGAAAGGATCCTACTTATCCAAGAGTAAGTAAGTAAACAGAAGAAGCAAAACAAACAAACAAAAAACAAACAAACAAACAACAACAGCTGGTGATAGCAGCCCCTTATAACCTTTGTTAACAGTCACATTGCGTAAGACATACCTCTGGGCTAAAAAGGATGGCACATTTACACCACATCCACAGTATGGAGCAGCAACCACCACAGCCAAACTTCGTCAGTCCTCCCAGAAGAGTCTTTTAGACACATGTGAGCTTGATCAAAAATATCCATGACGTCAAGCAGACCTTGTAATTTTCTTCACACTGATTCCATTAGAGCATCATTTAAAGTGGTTAATGTTAAGCATCTAATGCTAAAGGAAAGATATTCAATTGTATCACTCTTAATATGCTGAAGTCTGTCTTACTTTATCTTTGCATCATTTATTGTCACAACCTTGGTCCAAAAGGATTTAAATCCTTTGTGATACTAAACTCAGAGAGAAAAATGAGAGTTTATTAATCAGCTATTCCCATCTTGTCAAACAGAAAATCACATAATGATGTTGATGGTTGGACTGGATGATCTTGAAGGTCTTTTCCTTGGTATTCTGTGATAAGAAATTGTTACTTATTGCTGAACTGTTGTTCATACCATCTCATGTTCTGTACTGGAGAAAAATATGAGAAACTGAGAGTCTTCATTTATTGCTGTGATGCTTGTCTCAGTATTAGGCCTGAAAATATTTTCAAATGATTCGTTGCTCAACCTTCAGCGTACATGGTTGAAGATATCAACTTCAGAAAAGCCTAATAGGTTTCCTGAACGTAAAATAATTGAGGCACTTTTCTTGAAATGCCAAGATTTCAGGACTTAAAATCAATTACAAATCATATACTGTACTAATAATCTGAAGTATTTTCTTCATGAAGGCTGACAAGTGTGCTTTATAATGCCATTTCTATTCAGAGCTTGTCCTTATGACCAGGGTTGGGCTCACCGTATTTGGACTTGGTGTGTGTGCTAGGGTAACATCCAGAAAGGAACATGTCTGAAAGAGAACAGTCAGTGGTTCTACATGTCAGTGGCATGTTGCTAATTCTTATGTTTCAGAATATATGACAGATAACTGGGTAGTGACAGGCTGTCATCTCTCTGATTAGTTAATGTGCGTTTTTACAAAAGAAGTCATTCTGTTAATTTCCTGTGCTGTCTGTGGTTGGGCACTGCCATGGGATTGTTACAGTGGCCTGTGTCTCACAGTTTGATGACTTCCTGTAATCTTCATGGAACTATAAAACCTTAAGAAAATGATGAAGGGTCTGGAGGGCAAGACTTATGAGGAGTGGCTGAGATTTCTTGGTGTGCTCAGCCCAGAGCAGAGGAGCTGAGGGGAGGCCTGATGGCGGCTGCAGCTCCTCACAGGGAGCGGAGGGGCAGCGCTGAGCTCTGCTCTGTGTGACAGCGACAGGGCCCGAGGGAACGGCATGGAGCTGTGTCAGGGGAGGGCAGCTGGGGGTTGGGGACAGGGTCTGCACCAGAGGGCAGTGGGCATGGAACAGCCTGCCCAGGGCAGTGGGCACAGCACCGATCTGCTGGAGTTCAAGGAGCATCTAGACAACACTCTCAGACACAGAGTCTGATTTTTGGGTGGTGCTTTTTGTAGTCAGGAGTTGGACTCGTGATCCCTCCCAACTTGTGATATTATATGATTTGATGAGATGTTTCAGCATCTCTAAGGAATACCCATCTCTTGTCTTTTATCAACTCAGTTGTTGTGTAATTAATGCTTCTACTTGGAAGAAGTCAGAAAAGGCACTGCCCAAACCTAACCAAAGAGTGGTTCAATAAGTGCAGACAAGTAGGCGGGAACCCATATTGTTACATATGTTATTTAATTTCTTAGCTTGATTTGGATGTGATTTTCTAGGACATACCTGTGCTTAGCAAAAAACAACAAAAAATAACTATTACCAATGCAAGTTGGGGAGGAAGGGATGGAGCCCAGCCCTGCTGAAAAAGTCCTGACGGTACTGGTGGACATGAGCCAGCAAGGTGCCCTCACAGACCAGAAAGCCTGGGTTGCATCCAAAGTAGTGTGGCCAGTAGGGCAAGGGAGGTGATCCTGCCCCTCTGCTCTGTGCTGTGAGGCCTCACCTGGAGTACTGCATCTAGATGTGGAGTCCTCAGTACAGGAGAGATACAGACTTCATAGAGCATGTCCAGAGAGGGCCACAAAAATGATCCAAGGGATGAAACACCTCTCCTATAAGGACAGGCTGAGAACTGAGGCTGTTTAGCATGGAGAAAAGAAGGCTCCAGGGAGACTTAAGAGGGACCTTTCAGTGTCTGAAGGGAAGCTACAAGAGAGACAGGTACAGACTCTTTAGCAGGGTCTGTTGTGATAGAGCAAGGGGAAGTGGTTTCAAGCTTAAATAGAGTAGATTTAGTTTAGATATAAGGAAAAAGTCTTTTACAGTGGAGGTGGTGAGGCATTAGAACAGGTTGCCCGGAGTTGTGGTTGATGCCCCATTCCTGGAGACATTCAAGACAAGACTGGATCAGGCCCTGGTAACCTGATGTAGCTGTGTATGTCCCTGTTCATTGCAGGGGAGCTGGACTAGATGGGCTTTAAAGGTTCCTTCCAACTCTATGGATTCTATGATTCTATCAAAATAAGAAGGCAAAGAAGAAAACTTTGTTGCCATTTTCATGTATTTAAAAAAAAAAAAAAAAAAAAGTGCACAGTTGTGCAGAGCCAGAGCTGTGTGTCTTACCTTTCCAGAGCTTTGAGCAGTGGTCATGCACCTTTGAAGTTCATCTGTCAGATGAGGTTGCAGAGGGAGATGCGGACCAACCTTGAGCAACCTCTCTTTTTGGACAGCAGTAGTATTGACTCCTGCCTTGCTAGTACCCTGTGTAAATAAAACCAAGCATGAAAACTTTTTGAAACTGTTCTGTCTCAGCCTTACAATAATTTCTTTAGAAATGTCAAGAATTGAAGCTCGATCAACACTTCTGATTAATACCTGCTTCTAATCTCTGAAACATTTGTTTTGTGGCGGAAGATTAATCAGAGGAAATCATCTATTCTGAAGGTTTATTTTAAGATTTACCTTTGTTTTATTTTCTTGTTGCTGAGAGATCCATGAATTTAAAAGCCAATGAGCATCTCATCCAAATATACATATTGCCTTCATCTGTCTCCCTTTATGAGTCTGCTGCATGTTGACAAGTCCTATACAGTTATTTCCAACCTGCTTGAGTATTTTTTCCCTTATTCAACTCTAATCACAATGACAAATCAGAGTTGCAGCATAAAATGTATTTCACTGGGAAATAACTGTGGCGAATTTGATGCCATGCTGGTTACATGCTGTATTTCAGGGCAGAAGAGCTATATTTGATCCTTGGGGGTAGAAGAGAAAACTACAGTGTGCAAGCTGGTGGCTGATCTGTCATTAATTTACTGGCAGTTTTGGAAAAAAAATATCTGCATTCTCTTTCTTTTTTTTTACTCCAGATATCAGCATGAGTTATAGTGTTTGCTATTTCAACAAAAGCCATGTGGAAAGTTTAAATCTTTGGATAAGGCTTTTAATTTTTAACTTTTACGCACATGCAAATTGTAATAAAGAGTAATAGGTAAAAAGCCACTGATTGCTCTTTTAAATCAGTGTCACCAGTGACTCAGAATGCCTATTGATTTTTTTTTTTTTAATTATTCCTACCAAGACTTTCAATTAAGATTCAGCAGATCCACTCTGAGAACACTCAGTCTAAAATGCTTTGTAATATTTTTCATTTAATACTGCTTTTTAATTTCTTTTTAAGAAATGAGCATTTTAAAGTAATATCTCTAACATGAAAACTTCAGTCTAAAAGGTGAATATAATGTCTAATTCACAGCCTTTGTTATAAATTTGTAGTGTGTAATTATTAGAATACATAAATATATATGTTTCATTAATTTTTTTTCAGTCAACAGCTAGACATATTAGTCAAATGTATTTACCCAGACATACTACTTTATGAATATGGGAAAATTATGGCAGGATTTTGAACCTCTTCCCCCCTCCTCTGCCACCACCATCACCCCATTATACTTTCACTGCAAATAGTGTCTTTAGGAACAAATTACCTGGATAAAGTGATTGCAGGGTATTTGTTTTAACCTTGCTATGCACTAAGCAAATTTCAGTGTTTCAGTACATCAACAGTTTGGTAATTTGGGACCGTGTAGAGCCTGGAAATCTGGCAGACGGGAGGCAGTCATAGACTGTCATTCTCCAGGAGATTTTGAACACTTCAGAAAAGGAGTGAGAAGGGCAGCCATTAGGGAGAAGTGCAAGATGCATGCATTGAATAAATGCATATTAATAAAAAGGTTTGCCTCATGAGTCACTGTGCTTCCCATTTAGATTTCCATACGGGCATTTTGCAACTGCTGTATTTGCTTGCGTTAAAAAGTAGTACTGGAGATGTAATGTATTTTTACTTTTCACTACAGCACTTGATCAACTAGGAACAGGAAGAAAAGTCAGCACTGTACCGTGAGCCAGTTTTCTATAGATGAGATCTATAGATTATAATTTGAAAACCACTGGCACAGGTAGAAGAGATTTTGAAGTACAACACTGATATGTCTGAAATTTCCATCTGAGACACATACATTTGTAGCTGATACATTTGTTAGTTGGTACATGTAGAATCGTAGACTCACAGAATGGCCTGGGCTGAAAAGGACCACAATGATCACCTAGTTTCAACCCCCCTGCTATGTTCAGGGTTGCCAACCACCAGACCAGGCTGCCCAGAGCCACATCCAGCCTGGCCTTGAATGCCTTCAGGGATGGGGCATCCACAGCCTCCTTGGGCAACCTGTTCCAGTGCATCATCACCCTCTGTGTGAAAAACTTCCTCCTAATATCTAACCTAAACCTCCTCTGTCTCAGTTTAAAACCATTCTCCCTTGTCCTATCACTATCTGCCCTTGGAAACAATCACTTCCCCTCTTGTTTATGCACTCCCTGGAAGGCCATGATGAGGTCTCCCCAGACCTTTGTAGATCTTTCGGAACTTTTCTGTCATTTCACAAACTCAGATTTCCATTTTTACATTGTAGGATTTCAGCCTGTTTCCTAAGCATGCAGAATGCTTTTGTTTGCTTTCTGTATTGCGTTCTGGGGAACTGCGTATGTTAGATGTAACTCCACTGCCATCAGTCTTTGGAAGTCTCTGAGAAATGCAGAAGTTCTACACATACGAGTTTCTATTCTTCTAAAAATTAGCAGTTTGCAAGTTGAAATAAAAACACTGAAATGAATACTATGCCTAGCAAATCGTTTGGAGTGAAAAATGTCACGAAATAAATTGCTGGAAGTCTCCTGTGCAAGGAGAAGGAGAGCAGAGATTAATTTATGGAGGCTGCACTGAAATGAGTGATGAAATTTCCTGTGCTGTAATTTTAAAATGCCAGAACAGGAGGAGCCCTTTAGCATTCAGCGGTATGAAGTTCATCACAGGTTCTAGGTTGTTATCAATTATTTTCATGCTTAAATATCTAATTTATTAAGAATTTAGAGGGGGGTTGATGCTACCATTATAAAGCATTTTCTTCTGAGAAAATGCGTTCAAGCCATATTTGCAATATTCTGTCATGTAATCACAGAAGGGCTGATATTCTTTGGCTGTTTTCCTGAAGTAAGAACAAAGCCACACTATATAGCCAAAATTATATTAAAAAATAAAAATGAGGAGAAGAAGATTTGGAGAAAATATAAGCATTTAGCTTTCCTGTAATGTCTGTTCCTCTTTGTGAAGTTAAATTTTTAGGAGACCTTTGATAATGAGATCATTAAAATCTTTAAAATCGTTTAATTAGATTGCTAGAAGATAAGCTCCTGTGATAAAAACTTGTACCTTTATGAGCTAGAATGGTGGTAGAAAGGGTTCACCACTCATTTAACTTCAGATTGATTTACTTTCAAGCTAAGAAGAAGACATGCTGCATTTGGACAGAAGGCATCAACGTACCTTCTGTTGATTTAGAAATCTAGAATACAAGGCACTGTATTGTACTGTAAGGATAATAAAGCTATAGAACAAATGACATGTTTGCAAAAATTCAAAAGGAAGCAGGCAGATGTATCTACATATATATGAGACAAAACTACACAGTTCAGCAGTACTAGCTATATATGAAGGAAGATTGATTTTATTTCCTATTTACTATAACTAGAGATGAACTTAACAAAGTATGTTAAACCTCTTCACTTTTCCTAATCTTTCCCAAACCATATTCAAGGCCACCATTTGTCAACAGTTTCTTTGAGACATGATTGTACATTGGTTTGAACCTGTGTGGATTTCTTTGTCTTCATGTCTTTAAAAGTGCTCTTCAAATGGTTGTTTGTGCTTTGATGCTCTATTATGGGAAAAGAAAGGTCACGGAAATCTTTATTTTTACATTAAAATATCTAAGAGAAGGTCATTTTCACTGTTGTCTGAGTGCTGGTAGAAGTAAATTGAAAGCTTTTCCAGCTCTCAGTTGAGTAAGCTGGGAAATTTGGCATTCATTTTCATTGATTTTGATCATTTTTAAAAGCAAGGGCTTTTATTACACATGTCAGGCTTTTAAAGTCTCTGTTGTAACTTTTAGTATCATCCCTTCACAGTTGCTTGGTTTTCAGTATTTCAGTATCTTCAGTAACATCTAGTGTCCATGCTTTCCTCAAGCAAGAAGAGCAGGAAAAGGTTCAACAGAGTGCATTTGTTTGCAGCTCACCTCTGATAAGGGATGGTTCATACTTGAAGATTTTTATAATTCATTTTGTGTGTGTGCTTGCCCAAAGTTTTTGTTAACTCTATTTTTCTTTTCTTTTAAAGATTTCAGATAGAAGAATCTTCTAAACCTGTAAGGTTATCACAGCAACTGGACAAAGCAGTAACCACCAATTATAAACCTGTGGCTAATCATCAATATAATGTAAGTAGCTTTGAATTCTTTCACTTTTTCTCCTAGCCAGGCTCCAGACTCCACAATTGCAGTACTGCTGCCATCAGTCCAGGCTTTCTGTAGCCCTGTTGCTCACAGTAGGACACTGTGTTTGGAAATCTACCACGCTATGTTGTTTCTCTCATGGTTTTTCTTCTGGGAATCTTCCTTCTGCCTCAAGAGCCACATCACCTTTGGAGTTAAGGTCTGCCAATTCTTACCTTCTCATGTTATCTGCTGGAGGGCAGATTGTCTTTACCCAAACCTTCTCTAATGTCTTGATTGTGTTCTTTCTCTAGTCTTTTTTTGAAATACAAAGTTTGGGGATAAAAAGCAATTCTGCCTTAGTGCAATAAAGCGCTCCTTTGAGACAAATAAAATACCACATGGAGGTGGGTAAAAGACATGAAATGAATCTTTATTTTCTAGTCCTTTGCTGGAACTGAGTAGGAAAGAATAACAGCTGGTAATTTTTCACAGTTTCATACCTTCATAGTACGTGTTATTTGCATCATTAGCTTTGTCAATATTACACCCACGCTGCTGTTCCAGATCAGTTGATGTACATACAAACTATAATGTCCTTTTCCTTAAAGATCCTCTTTGAGTAATTTGTATGTATGCATATATAATCACTGTTACTGTTGAATGTGAGGAATGTTAAGTCATACTAAAAATGAGTCAGTGTGTTAGTCATTTAAACTTTTACACTTTTTATTAAGATTTTATTTACATAAAACAAATGACAATATACTGGCTGATATTTAAGCATTATTCTGAAATGCCTATTTCTACAGAACCCAAAATAATCATTTCTCTCCCTCATGGGACTGTTTTGTAGTAGTTACTGTTAAAAGTCTGATCTATAGATAGATGATCGTAGCAATATAACTATTTCAGTTAGGGGAATGACATTTAATCAAAATAGTCACACTGTTATATCCTGCTATGTAATTGCAAATTCATAGTCTTGTGTAAAGTTCGAGCAATATAACCAGGATTTCACAAGGCCTGTAAAAAAGTTATGGTTTTCCTGTGTACTAATTGTAACTCACTCATCTTCTTGGGAGTTTATGAGGAATGAACAGACATCTACTGAAATAAGAAAGGATAAAACTTTCTGAAGGGAGAAGTGATAGAATATTAAGTGGAGCATACATATGACTGCTCCATGTACTCCTAACTGAACATACAGATGGAAGGAAGAAGGAGAAAAATTACCTGTAGAAGGGAAATAGTGACAGCTTGTTTGACTACCAGTTCTGTCTTTAATAAGGACAGGAGAAGTGACTGCTTTTTCTGCAAAATAAATACATTAAACCTACCTTTTTACTAGAAGAATTTGCAATTCCATTAGAATATACACCATGATTACAGCTTAGCTTTTCTTCTCTGAGGAAGGGACCTTCATTTTCTCTGTATCTATAAGTGGTACTTATGTCTACACGGTTGCAATATTAATGTTCTTGCAGCTGGAATCTTTCTGTGACTTAATTATTGTTCATACTACAGCAGAAAAGTTCTCTAGGCCCTGCTGGGTCATCCCTGCATCACTTTCAGATCACTTCTTTCAGCAAAAACTGGAGAATATGTCAGTCATTATGCATGCAATAGACATAATTATTTTAAATATAGTTAGTGTAAAATAGAGTTATTGAGTTATTTATGACCTTGCAAGAACAAAATAATTGATTTTATCCTTTTGCTGTTCTGAAATACAGAGTTATTTTTTAAACACAAAGTGAAAAGAGTTTTCTTTGAGTTCTCCTGGTTCACCTTTTCTCTTATTTTGGAGGTTGATATTCTACTCCAAGAGATAGAAAAGCTTTCTGAGTCTTTTTTCCCAGTTCAGTGGGAAATACTGTGGTTTTACTTTGCACGTAGGTATGGATAAATGTTGATAGCTAGCTAGCTAGCTAGCTAGGTATAATTGTTTCCTTTCCAAGGCAGTACTTAGAATAACAAACCACATTTATGTCAGATTCTTGAAAACAGATGCTAAAAACAATGCTTCTTACTTAGTAAACATCAGAAGTAGGTGGAGGAGAATCTTAAAGAGGTAGGATTAAGTCCTTGCTCATGTATTCCCAACATTTCCATGCATCTCCATCCTACATAAACAGGCAGAACTGCTTGTAAGCCTTGAACTGGCCCTCAAGGCAACTGCAAAAACTTCCTGGAAACAAAATGACTTCTGCCACTGGGGTATTTTATTACTTCCCAAGACCATTGTTTCATCTTGTAATTGGTCTTGGTCCTGTCTCATGCACTCACATCCATTAGAAGTGATGCATGGAAGAGGCAGTCATGCATGCATGACTGGCAGCTCATGGACAGAATGGAGATTTGTGAGAAGGCATCAGCAAAATAAGAGTAAATGGGTAAGCAGCAGGGCTTCCAATTACTCATGCATGCATGCAAAAGCACTACTTGAACATGCTGGCCTGTTTTTCACCTCGGTCAGTCTGTGGAATATTTTGTTGACAGTGGTGGCTGTCTGGAGCCACGTAGTGAGCTCATAGTTAGATTAATAAACACAGATTTAAGAAGGGAAGCTTTGCATTTTGACCAGCTGAGCTCCACTTCTGTATTGCGTGGTGTGGTTTCCATTGCTTTGCATAGGACTAAACTCTCTGTTTTTCAGTCAATAGAGCAACACACCGGAATTGTTTTGATGATTATCAAGTAATTCGTTAGATAAAAAAATAGTAATAACAGTAAAAAGAATATAAGACCTTTTAAAACATATTTCTAGCATCTTTAGATGAAACTTTAAATTTAGTTTTGCTTTATAATGCCTTATCTATCATTTTTACATTATCTGTCTAACAAAGAGGTGTAATACATTGCTTTCCTACTAATTATACCTTCAAGAAGGCAATTTTGGCAGCTTTTCAGCAAGTTGAGCAACATACTGTGATGATAAACAAAGAGAAATTGATTCCTGTATGAAGTCTTGCAGGGATAAACTAACAACTTCTACATTTGGCAGCTTGTTCTAAAATGATCCATCCTTGAAATCAAATCATATTTCAATGCTCTTTAAATTTGAAAACTACAGAGTTTTAAATAAATCTAATTAGTTTCCAATGTACATATATTCTGTCATATGGCTCTCAGAAAGTGTTTTAAATCTATTTCTTTAAACATCTTGTTAGTAAAAAAAAAATAGAAGGGGGAAAAATGAAAAAATGCATTGTAACTTGCTATAAACAGTGTATTCACAAGACAAAAGAAGAAAATGGCAGCTAAAACAATGTGGTTTTCTTTTAAACACACTTCACAATGTGCTCAGTGTTTCTAAACAACAGTGGTGGCTGTTGCTGAAGCTGGAGGTAAGTGCTAGAGTGTTGCTAATTAAAACACAGGCAGCTGAGACACCAGTTGCAAATAACTTGTTTTCAGCAAAGGGAGAGTTAGGTAATCAGTTTTGTATGTGAGTTGGTTTTATACATTAATGAATGAAGACTTTTAGAATATTTTCGAATATTCACTTTGTATTTTTATAGGGAAACCAAACACTTCTACTTGGTTTGCTTTGGATAATCGGGAGGCTGTGAAATAAAAATTCCTTGTAGGGAAGGCTTGCTGAGTCACAAAAATAATGGAGAAAGAAGAATGCTGAGCAGTACGATCTACAGCAAAAACAGATTGTTCTTCAGTTTAAAATACCACTTAACGTTATTCTATAGGAAGACTTTTATTCATATTAGTATTTAATACTAATGATCCTCTCAGAGACCTTGCATTAGTGAAGGCAGTTCTGAGAATTTCCTTATTGTTACTTTTTTCCTTTGTTTAGGAAACATCAATTTTAAAATTAATGTTGTTTTTTTTCTCCACATGGAGAGAGTTGTAGCTCGTTGCCAGCTAAGCACATTTTCACTCTACTTCATTTGAAGAGGCACAAATAATGTGATTTTTTTCATTATTTTTATAGATTGTTTTGGTATCTTTCCTTATCACTCTATGTTATTTGCTCATTATTCCTGCAGCCCTACCATGTACAGGACAAACAACCTCAGTGCCTGGCTCTTGTTCTTGGTCCTTAAAAACAAGCCAGAAACCAGAAAAAGATGGGATTGTTTTCTTCCATCACTTCAGCTTGACCTTCCTACTTGAGGAGGTTGCAGCTTGATTCTGTTTTTATTCTTTGTGCTCCTTTTATTTTTGTTCCTGGGGAGGTAGAAAATCACTGAAGGGTTGGGAAGAGCAGACATAATAGCTGCTCCTGTAGCAGGGCCATGCAGTCTATAATCTTTCACACCACATATTTCAGCTGTTGTACTTCTAACTCAGAGTGAAGTTACTCTCCCCAAAACCAAATACAGAGATCTTTACACTGAAAAGTGACCTCAGATGTTATACAGGAAACCAGAACTCAGTCAAGCATTGAAAATAAAAATGCCTTCATCTCTCATACCATCTCTCTGGAATTGACTTCTGAAGTATCAGAAGCTTTTCTGGCAACAAATTTAAAGCTAGATAATTCTTCTCTTCCTCTTGTAATAGATTATTCTGCATTGAAAACGTTAGTAATGTTGGCATATGCCAGTGTCTTAAATGTAGTAGTGCTCTATGGACAACACAGTGGAGTGTTGTTTACCAATGCCAGCAGCTGCACAGAAAAACTAGAAAATGTTGTGAATCCCTAGTCAGAGAAGGGTGAAAAGTCAGGCTCAAGAAAGCTGGATCTTTGAAGAGGATCCAGTAAAAGTGCAGTTCCTTCTTTCCTTTTATGTTGAAGGAAACATACAATAAATCCTACAGGACGATTCCTGTGCTTAACTATGAACTACCAAAGGGAAAAAAATCTGAAACAATTTTCAGTCAAGGAACAAAAAATATCTGATGTGCACAACTACATTTGCTTATTTTTGGTAATATTTGGGTTACTGTTTACTCATTTTCTTCTTAAAACCTAATATAACATGGCACTGTCTCTCTGTTGGTGTCTTTCCATGTAAAGATGATATTGCCACAATTTGTGGTGATCTTACTCATTAAGAAGCATTTCCAATTTCATTATTTATGTAACAATGTTTTTTTCCCATCAGCTTTCTCCAGCTTACAAAGCAAAGATTTTTAATACAAATAATACTAGGAAATAGAAACCAAAATTGTTCTTGTAGATGTAAAGACAATCTCTTAACTAGACAGTATAATGGAATTCTGATCATTACAGCTACTTTTCAATGTTAGAATGAAGTATGAACTAGACTGTAGTCCGAGATGTCACGTATTAATGTATTTAAGACCAAAGGGACGACTGTCATACTGCAACAAATCCCAAATGCATGTCTTAAAGCACGCGTATCTCATTTTCCTCAGTATGCACAACTTACAGTGGCAAGTCCCTATGGTTATGCATTGAGTTAGGACTCGACAGTGATAGCTGCATAATTCATAGATGCTTCCTGTAGAGAGATGATTACTCTGACAGGAAAAATATTTCATATATCATCATGTATCTTATGAAGTGCTGACTTGAGCCAAATTTAAATTAAAAGCTGACCACTGTCAGAGCTGTCAAAGATAAGATGCATGAGCATTTTGGCAATCAGTCATCCATTTAGTATGCTGTTTATCTTGCAGGTAGCAGAAAAGGCCAGTAGTCTCACCTATGTTGTGTTTCATCCTATGTTTCATGCAACCAAAGACAAGTCTCCTCCTACTTTCCACTCTTTATGCTACAGAAATCTTTGCTCAGCTAGCAGAACTTGGAGAAGTGCTGTAAGCTATAGTAGACTCATAGAATTACAGCACAGCTGAGGTTGGCAGGAACCTGTGGGTCCCTCTGCTCCAGCCCCTGCCCCAGTAGGGACACCCAGAGCAGGGTGCCCAGGGCCACGTCCAGGCAGCTCTGGGAGATCCCCAAGAGGAGACCCCACAGCCTCTGTGCAGCCTGTGCCAGTGCTCCGTCACTGCACAGCACAGAAGGGCTCCTGGTGTTCAGAGGGAACCTCCTGTGCTCCAGTTTGTGCCCGTGGCCTCTGGTCATGGCAGTGGGCACCACTGACAGAGCCTGGCTGCAGCATCTGACACTTTCCCTCAGGGATTTATGGACACTGATAAGATCCCCCTGAGCCTCCTCCAGCCAAGCAGTCCTAGCTCTCTCAGCCTCTCCTCATGGGAGAGGTGATTCATTTCCCATTTCCCATTTTGGTATCCCTTCATTGGACTTATTGCAGAATGTAGCTGTAAACTTCTAGACGAATGAGATTTTCCCTGCCCCTTCAAGTACCATGTAAATATACCCAGCAGAGAATTGGCCAGCTGTTTTGCTAATGGAGCTGCAAGGCAGATTACTCTGAGTACATCCCTGGAAAAGATTTCAGCCTTACAGCCAGAAGAACATTGTCGTTCTATAAGCTATGTAGTTATTTTCTATTATATTAATGGATCCTGGCTGTATTTTATGTTGGTAGTTTTGAAGTACTGTGAGACTGTGCCAGGAGAAAAAAAAATTGAATCCACAATGGAGTTTCCAAAGCTTACAATTGAAATCTTTCCAAGGTCAACAGGCAACCCTAATGATTAGTCTGCTGAACTTTTAGAAGCAGCAAATATTTTGACAAAATGTTATTTGTAACAGGGGCAATGTCCTACATTTATGTTCCAGTCTAGTTTCTGTGCGGTGTAGCGGTCCTGTGACAGATCACAGCAACCAAGATGACGTATGTAAAGCTGTTCTACTTGTTGTTACAGTTTACTATCGTTACAAAGCTATTGCTGTTTCATAGGACTTGTTTGTTTGTTTGTTTAATGCAGAGACTCAAGATTTAAATAATTTCATTGTATTAGTGGATGAAAATTAATTGAATTAGGCTGTATCTTTTATAGCACTAATATATGCTTGGAAAAACAGTCAAATATTTGAATGCCTAAGCCTACCTCCAGATTTTTAGCTGGAGGAGCAACCTTCAAGTTACAGGTAGGAAGCAATTGCTCTACATTCAATTTAATAATGAAGTCTGTTTCAGAATTTGAAAGGGAAAGGTGTCACTGTCCAGAGACCTGTGAACAAGGGCAAAAGTAGTAACAGGCTTTAGCCTCTTTGAGACAGATAGCACGAGACAGCCTATTATCATTCAGAAAGAAGGAGGGAGTTAGCTGGCAATGAAGTACAGGAAAAATGTGCAATGAAATTAATATCTCCTGTCAAAAATATGATTTTCAGTCTCCAGTAGATCTGTAGGCTTCTTCTCTGAACATCTTCCTTCAGGATCAGGTTTGAGACATCAGAGATGGGATGACACTTGTATGAAATTATCCCACAGGCAACCAGGTCTTTATCCAGTGCCCAAGTCTGCTCTGCTGTATCATGCTGCTTTTCATCTATCTATGGACTTTGCTTGAAAGTACCTCCTGATTATGTGAAATGCATTACATTCTGGGGACTTCGATAGTTTTCTGCTTTTGAGGATGTTTTTGAGGGTGAATGGGGTAATGTATGGGCAAATTTTGCCATTGGTGCTCAGTATTGTCTGTTATTGCTTTGATGTATGCTGGTTTGTGCAAGCCTTGCTTCTGATGATGAAGTTGGTGAAACACGAAAAGCATTTTTAGTAGTTGGATAAAAGTTTCTGCAAAAATATATGGCCAACTTGCATAGATTGTAACGACTAAACATTTTTAATATACATCCTGAAATAGGATGATACATGATAATGAGGGCCTGTACTTGCTTAGAGTTTTTGTTTTAGACAACAATAGGTTTGTGCATGTTACTCAGAATTCTGTTTTCCTTTTTATGGAGTGGTTGTCTCGATTGCCATTTCTGAAACAGATGAGGCAATGTCTAAAAACCAACTAAGCGTGCCTTGAGCAGGTGATTTCTATGGCCGTGGTGCAGCTGTGTTGCTCTGTGGATTTTCATGAGCATGGCAATTTGAAGGTTGTTTATTGTTATTATATCAACAGAGGTGGAACAAAAAAACTAGCTCAGTTTGGATGCTTGTACTAATATTAATTCTGCCTTCAGGTTTGGGCACGTCATGCAGGCTTTGTTTCTGGTGTTTTGGTTTATTGTTTTTTTTTTTTTAAGCAGAGATACATATCTGAAAAACTCATCGTGCAAGGACATAATGCTTAGTTTATGTTCATAGAAGAATATTTGAGTGCTCAAAAGAAAAATTTTCAGATAAAAAGCACTGAACAGTGTTTTATTATTATATAGAGGTTTTTTATGTCTTAATATTCAGTATTGTAAGTAAGCTGAGAATCATATTCTTTACATAGGAATGTATTTAAAATGTTTTGTATCTCATTAATAGATTGAATATGAAAAGAAAAAGAAAGAAGATGGAAAACGGGCTCGAGCTGATAAACAGCAAGTACTGGACATGCTCTTTTCAGCCTTTGAGAAACATCAGTATTACAACATTAAAGACCTGGTGGACATAACCAAACAGCCAGTGGTATGTACTAGTAGTCTTCTAATATAAGCATTTTCAGTAGTTAACATTATGTTTCCATATGCAGAAAATAGTTTAATGTACACTGTATGCATTTGAAACAAATTTCTTAGTTTTTTTTTACAACTAATGGAAATCACCGGCTTTTAAGTTCATCCTTATTGAACTGTGTAGGATAGAAAGCATTGCAGTGAGTAAACTTTTGAGATAGATAGGTGGTTTGAGTAACTTAAATGATCTTTTGTTTATTTAGGTTCTCTTCAATACTAGAAACCAAATTCTGCAATGCTTCCGTGTCTCCTGTGAATGTTATTTATCTAAGTAGTTCATGCTAGGAGCTTGTGCATTATATCAGCACCTGCAAAAGCTATTAATTTCCTTTACAAACAGAAGAAATCTTAGAGTAGAGAAGGTTTGAGTGTCTGTTTTAATTTTCTTAAAGACTTCTTAGGATACACAAGAAAAGCATGAAGACCTACACTTACATGATGGTTGTGCTAATCTTCAGTGTTTGCCAGCTCCTTTATCTGTCAACACAAACTTTGCAGTTCTTTCCCTTCTTCCACTCTTCAAGCTTTCCTTATAGACCAAGATACAGTGAGGGGATACTGCGACAGACAAAATGGGTAATTTTTGCTTGCTAACCAAATGCTGCTGTAGTTCTTGAGGAAATGGGATGGCTGGTCAGGAAATTGTATAGCTGATGCTTTTGTCTCTTGTCCCCTGGCTTTATTGCAAATGAGCACACAGAGGAGATAAAGTTCTAGCACAGTAAAATTAGAAGTGTTTGCAGAAGCTGTGTGGCTATTTGGTAGGACTAACAAAATCTGTTTTCCTATGATCTGTATCACCTTGGCCTCACCCACAATCATGCTCCAAACACCTGCCCATGCTCCTGATCTCTAGTTTGAAACTGTCCTTTTATTGATCAGTGGCTTCCATTGAACAGCGCTTGTAGCATCTGTTGTTGCTTGTTTTCTACTGTGAATAGGGTATCTTTTGTACTTTGGATGTTTTTTACTGTTGACTTTGATGTCTGTATACAACCCTGCTGAGTTTTCAGAAGACTTAGGGAAACTTAATTGTGTTTAAGTTCAAATGGAGCTACAATTTCAAAAGTTAATAGAACTAAGGCAGAAAAAGAAAGAGTGACAGCTGGATTGTAGAAAAAAAATACTTCTCTGCAAAACAATAGAGGGAGAATAGAAATGCTTACCGGTTTTGCTCATTTCATGTTTAAGATAAGTGGATCAGTACCAGTGGGTTTGTATAGTATAAGGTACACAATGCATTCAGTCAAGAAACTGCACAAAGATGTTTTCCAATTCAAATACACGTAGGTTCACAGTACTGTAGTAACCTGGAAAAAACTACTTGGGTCGTGTATTTCTTTCTGCTGTTTCATTAATTTATCTAATGATTCAACTCCTTATCTGTGTGGCATAGAAGGCATGTAGCTGATGGCAAAGGAGAAGGCAGAAGGAGTAGGAGAAAGACATGAAAGCAGTGGCAAGAATTTTTTTTTCTGAATAAGAGATAGGTGTGACAGTCACTATCTTGATCACTTTGAATGTAAGCTGAAGCAGATTTATCGCATATAACATGACTTCAGCTAGAAATAGTCTTCTGCAACTCCCACTTAAGCAATGGGGGAACAAAAAGTCATCATCTTCCTGCAATGCAGTTTACCTCTGGCATGTACCTGTTGCTCTGCATCATCTCCAAGGAGCCTGGAAAAGCTGTGCTTCTGACACAAATTTCTTGTACTTTCGTATTCTGTATTTGCAAAATACCTCAGGTGAATACTTGTATTACTTCTATGATAAATTTGTAAATCTCCCTATGTGTGTCTGCTGTCAATATATGCTCTTGAATGTGTTCTGCCTGTAGCACAATGCACCGTCTGTATATGCAGGGTCTGGGTGAGAGCCCCTCTGTTCCTAATTACTTGAGGGCTCCTGAGATCAGCCAGCTGTTAGACCATTTCCTCAAAGAGGACTGTACATTCTCAGTTTCAAACTGTAAGAATTGAGATTTCTTGTTAATTCCCTGGTGCACTTTTGCCTTAGGTGTTTGTGCCCTTACAGCATCCTCACACTTGGATGTCTAACTGAATCAAACCTTCTTCTGGTGCCTTTCTTCTTTCACTGAATAGCCAATATACTAATAAATTCAAAAGTAAACCTGTGACAATTTCCTAACTGTGTTCCCTTTAAAAACTTCTGTTAGGAGTTGCTGATGGCATTCATTTCCATTTAAGAACACTACCCATCGTCTCCTGCTGCTCCGCCAGTTTTCACTCTGTGTGCAGGTTTCTCTACTGCTGAGGGCTTCAACCTCCGATGTGAAACTTTTTTTCTTCACTGAAAATGAAGTATCTATTCCCAGTGCTCACTGTGACCCTATTGTTCACAGAGCAGCTAGACCTCCTAAGAAAAATCATAAATGCCAACAGGTTGAATAGGCGCACACATGCTGCACAGAGGTTGGCTGTTAATTAATCTCTGCTGAGTGTTCACTGCTTCATTTTCTGTCATAGTGTCTAAGATTTTCTGGGTATGTAATTTCTTCTCTGATTTCTAAATATTGTGGTTATTTTCAGAAGTGAGGGAAAAATGTTATGGTTGCTGCAGCTCTTGTTGAAATGAAGTCCTGGGTGCCTACATCTCTATAATCATAGGATGGCCTGGGTTGAAAAGGACCACAATGATCATCTTGTTTCAACCCCCCTGCTATGTGCAAGGTTGCCAACCAGTGGACTCTAACTAATAATATGTAAAATACACTTATCCAAGGGAATCAAAGTCTCTCCCAGGAAAATAATAAATAAATGAGGGTATTTTTCTTATGCAGTAGTAAATGTAAATAGTAAATGGAATTCTTGCTGCAGAATATATTGCATCTCTCACAGGAAGTTGCTGCCATCTTTATTTTGGGATTGTGCAATCATAAAGCAAGTCATTTCTGGATGCAAACTCCTGTTGTTTTAGAGAAGCCTGGTTTTATTTGGCTTTCTTCCTAATTAAAAGTAACAATTTGCAATATTAGGGAAATCCATTGTCACCTACCCACATGCAAATATGCAGTGCTCCCTAGAAATATTGCTGTAATTCCACATTTGGGCTTACTGACTGAGAAGAAAATACGGTTTTTGTGTGAGTAGTCAAATAGTTGGAGTATATGGAACCAGGAAGGAATGGAACCAGTGATCTAATCAGAAATGTAGCTTTTCAAAATAGCGTAGGTTGATTACAGTTTTTTCCTACATTCAGCTTTGAGTAATGGTTATGCTAATTCTGGTTTGATTTTATTTTTTGTTGAAGTTTCAGAAAGGTTTTCAGAGCTTGAAAGTGAATACCTCTGTCAGCTTTTCAAAAATGTTTCTCTCAATTTTGCTTTTAGTTCCTCCACTCGGAGCAGAGATGGCAGATAGTTTCAAACCCTCAGTCACTGCAGGCTTCTACTGCCCTTATTTGTGGCAGAACTGTTATCTCAATCATCACATTGGGTCAATTTTGTTCCGTTTTAGTTTTCTGTCTAACTGAAATTCTTGGAAGTCTAGAAACTTTGAGACAGAAGTGGCACTGTCTGGGGAACTGCATTTGAAAATGAGCTGAAAATGGTGGCTACAGGGTGACCTCATTGCAGGCTTTCAGTACCTAAAGGGAGCCTACAAATAGGAGGGGAATCAACTCTTTGAAAGGGTAGATAACTGCAGGACAAGGGAAATGGTTTTAAGTTGAGGGAGGGAAGATTTAGGTTGGATGTCAGGGGGAAGTTCTTTACAGAGAGAGTGGTGAGGTGCTGGAACAGGCTGCCCAGAGAGGTTGTGGATGCTCCATCCCTGAGGTGTTCAAGGCCAGGTTGGATGGGGCCCTGGGCAGCCTGGTCTAGTATTAAATGTGGAGGTTGGTGGTCCTGCCTGTGGCAGAGTGGTTGGAGATTGATGATCCTTGAGGTCCCTTCCAACCCTGGCCATTCTGTGATTCTGTGAAATTAAAAGTAACCTTCTGTTAACTGGGTGGGTGGCATGGAGGCATGAAGCAGGCAGTGTTAGGTGAGATAGGAGATAGATTTTCAAGAAGCATGTAGATGTGGCACTTAGTGACATGGCTTAGTGGGCATGGTGGCAATGGGTTGATAGTTGGTCTAAGTGATCTTAAGGGTTTTTCCAGCCTTTATGATTCTGTGATTGATTCTGTGAATCACATCATGCAAAACATCACCCAAAGGCAATGCCACAAAGGAGCAGCAAGTTGCTCACCATATTGTGCTTCTCCCCATTCCCACTTTGGGACCTGGCTCCCACGCTGCAGGTTGGGTCTCTCAGCACAGTAACTGCATCTTGCTGTGCTTCATGTGACTGGGTGCATTTTGTATTTAATTCTCATGAATCTGTCCACATGTTAGAATTTAACCTTGAATCTGAGCGTATTTCTCCCACCCACGCTGCCATCTATTGAAGTATCTCTTGGTGACATTACCAAAAGCTAATACACATGCATACACAATGATAGCAAACAAAGTAGCGGATGTGCAAGCATACACATCTACATGCACTCACATAAATAGCTTTTCCACCTGCTCTGATCATCTTTTGAAAAAAGCATTGCACCAGTGTACAGAAATATTCACTGGAACAGGTTGCCCAAGGAGGTTGTGGATGCCCTATCCCTGCAGGCATTCAAGGCCAGGCTGGATGTTGTTCTGGGCAGCCTGGTCTGCTGGTTGGCAACCCTGCACATAGCAGGGGAATTGAAAGGAGATGATCATTGTGGTCCTTTTCAGCCCAGGCCATTCTATGATTCTATGATTCTATGAAAAGTGCTTGCACTTTCATTGCTGTTTTATTGAGCAGATTTGTCGTAGGGGCCCAACTGTCAAACAGTGACAGCATCTCCACATCAGGTTGCATTGGGAAGGTGTGTTAGGAGCCTCACACCGATCTCCTGCTGCCACCTGCTGGGCTTTGCATCGTGCATGCCCCAAGACTGAAGGAAGTCATCCCTGCAGTGAGCAGAAGCACTGCTGCCTCAGGCAAAGAACAGACCCTAAGGAGCTAGTTTGTGCCTTCAGTCTGGTGTGAGGATCTTTCAAATGTGGACAAAGCGATCTTTTAAGCACTCTCATTGCTTTGGGATGTCTTTTAAAAGGATCGTTTTTATTACGTTAGCCTTCAATGGAGTATCATTGTTACTGTGGGATCAGGCTATTTTGGGCTCTGTAAATTTTTATGTGTAACTGGAGAGGGAATAAGAACAGCTTTCTTGAAAAAAAAAAAAACCTTATCTTTTTAGTCACTGCAAATAATTTTCATTTCCCAGTTTTTTTCATTTGGCAAAAAAATGAATAGAGTGTAAGGAAGGTCCCTGGAGGTGCTTAAGAACCATGTGGATGTGGACTGAGGGATATGGTCAGTGGGATGGTGGGGATGGGCTGATGGTTGGACTGGATGATCTTTGTGGTATTTTCCAACTTTAGCAGCTCTGTGATTCTGTGAAGAGATCAGGCAATTCTCCTTTACGGTCATCAACAAATAATTGCCGTTAATGACTTGGAAGATGTTGATATTTTCACTTAGTGTAACTGGAGATACAGAATATACAAGGGTTCCCATAGCTCCTGATCAGTATATGCACTCAATGAGGATTGAAGTATTCGGACTAAAGCAGTTGTGATTTTAATGTGGAGATTCTTAAACTGTGGCCTGCAGTTGCCATGGTGATCCTCCGAAGTCAGCACTGATAAATATTTAAACAAGCAAGCAGGGAAATGGCTCTTTAAAAAATGCAACAAATTACTGATGTTTATTATAAGGAGTAAAGGAGCGCAATATTTGTGAGCTGTTTTATGTAAAAGTTTGTGCTACTGTTTATTGTAGCTTTGCTTTTTTTTTTTTTTTTCCCCTAATTTCCCTGCCTAGTCTTAATATTTGAATATATTAGGAAATTCTCTGGCACCTACTCAACACTCCCCTAAAAACAAGGCAGAAATAAAATGCTGAAAGCTTTACAAAACAGCTGAAAACCAACAGCTTGAGGCTTTGGTCGGATCAGAATATGACAGCGGGTTTAAAGGTACTGAAAATCCTAATGTAAGGAAAGCCAGGAGCTTTTAGCTTGGCTTGTGAAACTCCAGCAGGAAGGTCTCTTTGATAACTGCGACTTACCAAAAGGCACAGTGGCCACATTAAGGCAAGCTGCATGAATTTCATGGCGAAGGTCACAGGGAGCCATGCAAGGAAAGACACGTGTGTATAGAGTGCACATGGAGCTGAGAAAAGCCAAGGGCCTGAAATAGGCTTTTATAATGCCTTACTTTGTTGACACAGTAGCATTGATGTGACTGCACAGGGAGCAAGAGCCAGGAGCATGTCCGGGGGGCTGCGGTGACAGAGCTGTGTGACAGCCACCTCCGGGAGTGCTCCTCGTGCAGATCTGCCATCTGCCCCATTAACGTCTGGCATGGCAGCAAGCTTCCGATGCAGAAAGCAAAGCAGCACCCCCACGCCTTTGTCACTTAGCAGGAAATGTAAGCGTGCACAGATTTTGAGACCAACTGCGTGTCTGACACTTCGGGTACGTTGGGTATATCTCAGTCATTTGATTTTCCAAGTGTCCCATTTTTAGGGTCACTGGATGGAAGAGAACTTGAAATATCAGCAGCTCCTTTCCTTCATGGGAAAAGGGAGCCTGGACGAGATCACTGAGAACCTCCTCCGATCAAATCTTGAAAACATCCAGTGGTGGGCATTCAACCATGACCCTGGAGAGGTTGTCCCAGCAACTGACTGTTCCCACTGTAAAAATGTCTCTTATATCTAGATGAAACCTCTCATTGTGCAGCTTGTACCCATTGCCCCTTCTCTGTCATCTGTGTTAACAAAGTCAATGGGATTTGGTGGATGATGGGATATCATGTATGAACTGTGGCAGTTGCCTGTCTTTGTAATTTGTTATCTTGTTTCCTTTCAGATATACTTGAAAGAAATTCTAAGAGAAATAGGCATCTACAACGTGAAGGGGACCCACAAAAACACATGGGAGCTGAAGCCAGAATATAGACATTACCAAGTAGAAGACAAAAGTGATTAAGGAAACTGCTCATGAAGCAAAAGAGAACAACGGAGGAGAATGATTGCAGTGAGGGAGCTGTCATGGGTTTGCAAACAGGACTGAGCAGAGCGTAATTCTGCAAGGTTAAATTTAAATGAAAATAACCAATACTTTGTAATTTTCCTTAGCTCCATTTGTTTTTCAAAGGAATATTTCTTTTAAGTTTCTATAAATGTTTGTCTTTTGACAAAAAAAAAAAATATTTATAGAATAAACTTGGATTAGATTTATCTTTATTAGAAATCTTTTTAAGTTCTGACTTGCTTTTTTTGATAGCTTTGTGGTTCTTCTAAGCCTCAATGAGTAGGAAGGATAACGTGTCCAAGAGAGACCTGTAACTTCCTTTTTTGCATCCAAGCAGAACCAGGTTCATGCTCTCACTTCTGCTGTCATCTTTCAGGGCTTTACCTGGAAGGCTTCGCAGTCATGCAGTGCTTGTGTAGTGAGTGATTGGTGCACAGACACTGTGCTCCTTTGGCAATCAGGCTTTAGGAAGAACAACCAAAACAGCTCATCACAGCCTTGAGACTTCATGGGAACAAATCAGCGCAACTAGAAAAGCTTAAAACAAAGGCTATTAGATACACAGTTCTCTGGGGAAGATGACAGTCCCTTCTAGTAAATGACTGAGGGAAAAAAGTCTGCTAGGTACATCAGGAAATATCTTCTGCTTTTTTTTTAGTGTTACCTATGTTTTGTGTTTAAGCATACCAATAAAAGCATTATTTTAATTTGTACCAAGCAATGACCTATCTTACTGACTGAAGACATGTCATGATTTAGAAAGTCTAAGTATGCAGTTTTTTAAAACAGCATGTTTTTATTGGTGGCTTTTTGACAGGGTTCCCTTGTGCTTGGGGAAGATTTCTTAAGGTGTCTGTCTCTTTGTTCCCCCATTTTTGAAATGTAGATTGTAGGGTTGCATGCTCAGCATCCTTTTTTGGGAGGGAGTGGGGAGGAAAGTGGTACAGGACTACTTAATTATACTCTTAGAGCTCGTGTGTTAAAAAGCAGAGCAAAGAAAACAGTGAAAAAGAACTTCTTAGTGTGTCTGTGAATGAAATAGAAGGTGAGATTTTAGAGCATGACTGTCACATTCCTTCCAGTCCTTCAGACGTGTCCATTGCTTTTGCACACAGTAATAAAATAAATGACCTATTTTAAAAGCAAATATTCCATTATTGATGCACTTTCAAGCAATAAAAGCTTAAGAGGAGCATCAAATGCCTCAGGAGGTTTGTATAACAAGTGACACCCTCTATGCATGTCATGCATTTTAATTTTGCTCAGTTTTTATCAGTTGTTTGTGTAAACTCCTCTCTACAGATGTGCTTCCCGCTGGTGCTCAGCCTCTTGCAGCCCAACCTGCCCAATCCCAGCAGGTGGACAACCAAGGCTTTTTAAAACACCAATCACGTTCCATAGCTCTGCGTGTGCTCTTATAAATCCTGCCAGTGACTTCTGTCTCCCCAGATTCTGTGAGCAGGACCCAGCTTGCTTACTGCTGCGGGAGGTATTTGAAGATGCTGACAGGAGCCCAGGAAGCCAGAGTTCTTTGCTTGCTGTGATAAGTTGTTTGCTTCCCAGGAATAGCCAGAGCCAGCACGTACTGCTGTCCTTCCTGCGCTGTTCAAGTCCTCTGCATACTGATATTTGCAGGCATGTAGGATGGGAACACTTGGCTCGCTGCAAGCTGGGCTTCTTAGTTGCATTTGTGCCCCATTTGAACTGCTAGTGACAGTTGATAGTGACAGACCTTCCTGTGGTCTTCTAAAACCATGCCAGAGAATGCCGTGCAACTCTGGTTTACTGATATAATTCAGTGACAAAAGTGAAAATGACTGCTCCATTTCAGAGGGAATGGATTATCTCTAGTAGGATCTCTAGCAGGATTAGTTTAGGAGAAGAGTATGTGGGGTTGTGTTTGGGGATTTATGTGAGTTTACTGCTTCACAGCCTCCAGCTGAGAGGAATATAATCAGTCCGTGAGAAATGCCAGAAGACCTAGGCACAGGTGAGTGTTTTCTTGATATACAGAAGGCCTTTAGACAGGGTAAGTAGACTCTACTTAGGAGTAACAGAAAATGTGCAGAGCGCACAGTTTATTATGGATTTTATGGGGTTTTTTTATCAAAAAGATTTTCATGGGTATCATTAAAAACATGGAGAGTGCTAGAGAGAAACTGGCAGTGGAGTTTTCAGCCAGTGAGTGACAAGATTAGGAAAGCAAACGTGCTTTGTTTGACTTAGAATCAAAGAATCATTAAGGTTGGAAAAGACCACTAAGCTCATCCAGTCTTGCAGCATTCAAGATGAAGAAGAATGAGACAATGAAGAAATGCCATTTCAAAACTACAGCTAAGAAACTTTTTTTTCCTGCTTTCCATATGATCTTGGAAGGCACAAGCAGGAAAGAAATCGTAAATCCAGGAGCAGTCACAAAATGATGGAGAGCCTACAGAGGTGCCAGTCGAGGGGCTGGAATATGCTCTTGTGTTGTGCCACGACCTGTACCACATGTTCAATGACTGACTGCATCTGAAACAATCAGCAGGGCAGACACACTGCTACCAGAACTCTCCCTTCTGCAGTGGCTCAAGGTAATGGAGGACTGGCCTCTCTTTGAGTGAAGCTGCAATAAATATTCAGCATTTGGGGCAAACTTCCTGGATCCAGCACGTAAGAACCAGCCAAAATCCCCAGTTCTGCTCTGCCTGTTCTGCAGGGGGACCTAACGTGGGTGCTGCTAGCAGGATTGCCATCTGCAGAAGGAGAGGAGGCGGCTTGTAGGTGTTTGTGCCTGGTTCCCCAGCCCCCACATTTTGATTGATTTAAACCATGAACTCACAGCAGTGATGAACACTGGTTCCCCGATGGTCTTCCCACGTGCTGCTGCCTCCACTTGCTGCTGAGCTCTGTGCTAGTGCAGATGTTCTTCAATATTAGTTGAAGCAGGTCCCACAGGCACCAGCAGACATATTAATGTGCTAAATGGCATTAAATGAAATTGAAAGTGCATCCACGTTCTTAACTTTACTTCTCCCTGTTGACCAGCTCTTTGAGTCATCAGCAGTTTTGTACTCTGTAATCTGCAGTGCCGGATTTGAGCTGGGGGAATCTTGCTGCTGTAGTTGAGTCCAGGTCTGGTGATGCTGGGAACCAATTCCTGCAGTGCTGGATGCTGTGCTGGGCACTGTGTGGTCCCATGGGCCACATGCATAATAAACACGTGAGGCATCGTGATGCTGAGACACCAGCAGCCACACTCTGCAAAGCAGCTTTGGAGTGGGAAGGTGTTGGGAAAGCTTTAGCCCATGCTTTAATGCTGGAATTGACTCAGCAGTCTCTCCCCAGGAGCTAACGTGGTGTTTGACAGCTTTAATACAAGAACTTGCCACCAGTGATGGTTTTTGCACCAAAATAGCTTTGCTGGTGTGCATACTCAGTTGGTAGATGCAAGGCAACCATGATGGAACACTGCAGAAACATTGCTGTCCGTGAGCTGGAAAGGACTGAAAAAGTGAGGGACTAGAAACTGACATGGGGAGAGGGAAACCTGGTTGTTCCTGCAGGCTGGTCCAGCTGCCCTCCCAGTATTTTGGTGGCCCCCACAGACTCTGAGCATCCAGCCAGGCAGATGGAACAAGAAGCACAGGAGCAGAAAGCGCCAAGCAGAAAAGTCACCTGAACAAAAAAGATTGGTCCTGCTTTCTTGCTGAGGAGCAACACGAGTTGGTCCTGTGCTTATGAGAGCTCTGCTTTTAGTATCAAATATTTGACACAGGAGTGCAAGTTTGATTGTTTGGCATGGGAAGGTCTCCCTGTGCCCATTAGCCGTAACTTCCCCAAATGTTTGTCTTCATTGCAGCTTGGGTGGGAAACTCTGGACAGTTGGCTGACATGATGCTCATTGTCAGCCGCAGTCTTTTACCTCTGGCTCACAAGTGTTCAGAATTTCCCAAAAGTATTTTCCCCAAATTGCTTAATTTGGCTTTCAAATCTTGAAATGAATGATGGTTTCTTTTCACTCCTCATCTATTTGTTTTATCTCCTAAAAGCTTGGTCTTTAGAGTGGCATTTGCATAGGGATATGAGCTCTTCCAAGAGGAAAGGAAGGCTTTCAGCACCTACAAAGCACTGAGGTAACTGAGAACTCCTGAATACCTCCAGGGATGGGGACTCACCAAATTCTGGGGAGGCTGTTCCAGTGGTGACTTGTGATCACTGGGAACTTTTAGATCATTCATCTCTGTGAGCATCCTATGGCACTGGTTGATCTGGAGGATGAAAGCACCGTCAGCCCTACGACCAGGAGAAAATGAACCCACCAGAGCAGGGCCACCGATCAGCAAGCCTGTGCCCTGGAAGCATGGGGCTGTTTATGCCAAGGACTTTCAGGCTTAGCAAAGTTTTCTTTCTCTCCAACTGAGACATTTCTCCTTGAGCTGAACGAAGGCAGTGTTTAACTGCTGCTCTCCTGCTGCAGGCTGGTGGCAATGCAAGCACTTCCTTGCCAGCTAGTGGAGGATGAAATCCCAGTTTGCAATTGTAAACGCATCCCAGGGATGCGGAGCTGGAGCTGAAGAGGTCAATGGGAGCAGAGGGAGGCAATCAGCAGCAGTGCCAGAAGCTGAGGTGTGTCAATGCAGATGGTACTGCTGTTCAATAAAAGCATCCTCCCTACGTGGCTATTGCTGAAAGCACTGCAATGACTGCACCACACCAGCCTGACTCAGCTCAGCAACAGCGACTTGCTCAGGGGAAGGAAGCAGCTGCTGCAGCATCTGGGCTTTAACTGCCAGGTTTGAGCTGGGATTTCCCAAGCACTTGGTTGCACCAGGTGTGGGACAGAGGGATGCCTTAAGAGAGCAAGAGAATAAAAAAAGCTGCAGGGACAAGAGACGAGCAAAGGGTGAAAAACCAAGAGCAGCATCATATGTGACCAGCACTGCTTTCCTCCTCCACTCCAGCCCACCACGTGGTTAAGCACAGAAGTCTGAAACTAAGGGAGGAGAGTATTGGTGGTTTTTTGTTTTTTTTTTTTCCCTTCTTTTTATAACCTGTCAGCACACTGCTGCCAGTTGGCTCACGGCTGGTGTAAGGGCAGCCCAACTGCAGGGCTGAAACCTGAGCTGGGGATGTGAAGTTTTCTCTTGAGCTGCATAAGCCAAGCTCTGGGACTGGGGAGAGAAAGCTGTGCAGACCTTCCTCACATGAGAGATGTTTCAGCTACAGGAAACACCTTCCCAAGGAACAAGCCCACTAAGTGGGTTTTAAAACAAGCTCTTTTATGTTTTTATGCTGCCCTTCAGCTCGGTCCATGATTTGGTATTTTGTTTGACTGGGGATTATGAACAGTGTAGTAACTCCAAAGCTGCAGCACTACATAAGTGCAAACCCTCGCCTTACTAAATCACTGGAGCTTTTCAGCTGCAGAAAACAGCTGCTTGAAATAGAGAGGAGGCAGCTGCATGGCAGGAAGGAGTGACAAGGAGGAAATGGGTTATGTGGAGTCAACGTCTGCTCCTGCATATATTCAAGGGTCACAGCACTGCCACACCACAAAACATTTACCCTTCCTAGCACCCAGCAGCCTCAACACCACAAAACAGGACTTGCCAGCTCTCTTCTCTGAACCCAAAGGCAGCAATGCAGCACAACCAACACAAAACCACTTCTCCAGCTTGCTGGGAAGAGCAACATCCAGCATCCCAACAGCCTCCCAACTGATGCTTTTCTACAGCAGGCCCCAACCAAGACACAATATTGCAGCAGAAGGGAGACTTCTGATCAGAGGCTCTGCCATACAGAAGAGCATCTGGGTTGATTAAGCCTGCAGCCAGATCAGGAGTGAGCACTACTATGCACTGTGCTGAGGAGTTTATGTCTCAAGTGCCTTCTCATTTCAGACTTTAAGGAACATAACATTTACCAAGATACTATGGGAAAGGTAAGATCACATCTCCATCTGGCCTGGTCAAAGAAATCCCCTGGAAAAAGGACAAAGCTCACAGTTGGTTTCCTCAGATTTTGGTTATTCCTGTCCCCATGTCAACCCCTTCAAGTGAAAGCAGAAAAGCATTAATTTACATTGCTCTGCTTGCACTAACATTTTAGCTAGAAAGAAACAGCTGGCCTGAGACCCTGCCTTGGGAAAACATATGTAAGTTAAGCTCCCACATAATTGAAACAGGGTGTGCTGAAAACAGGCACCTCTGAGATAACAGTTCAGAACACACTCTGCTCCCACCTCCACAGACACTGTTTATCTCATCCCTCCTACCTGCTGACCCTTCTATCTGACTCCTGCAGAAACTTGGTGCAAGGCAGCCAAGGTGCCAAAGCATCCTGAAAAGGAGGTGTGGTAGCAGCAGCTCCACATGGCTTGTGTCCTCCCTTCCAGGCACCCTCACTTGTTATCTCCTACTACCCACAGTCCAAGGCAACAACCCTGGGCAGGAACAATCTTACTGAATAGACCTCTTCCTAGCTGAGGCTCTGTTTGTATTCCTTTATTCAATCCAGACTGCCACAAGGACAGGCAGGTGGAAAGCGCAAGGAATCTGTTTCTGTTGCATCTCAACAAGAACCAGAAAAGCAATGGGTTTTTGCTCCAGGTCTGTCAAACAGATGCTGTTCCTGGTAAGGCGGACACTGGATTACCTATCTTCCCACTACACAAGCACTACCTGTGTTCAGAGTGCTGGTACTGGGACTCCTGTGCCACCTATCCTTCTACCTTACTCATGAAGTCATACTACAACTGAGGACAAACTCAAATATCCTACTCTGAAAAAGCAGCTCAGCCAGCACTCAGCTTGAGTAGTATATATTCCATTCTGCTTTTTGTTAATTTTAGTGTCTCTTCCAGAGATAGGAGTCTCTGTACAATCATGAAAGATAAAAGAAGGCCCGCTTCACAATGATGGTATTCCTTGGGCTTTGCGTTATTCACCTCAGCCTGCTCTTGCACAGCGAGAAGCTGCATGAAGTCTGTCATGTGCTAGGACCAGTTTACACTACAGACAGTTGTCCAAGGACTTGGTTCTATCTTGCTGCAACCTCTCCTGCAAGTGACCCTAAGAAACACTAGACCAAGAGGCACCACCTAGGATGGATTTCAATGAGTTTTTATTTTAGACAACCTACATGACAGATGTTTTTTTCCTTTTTTAAAACAATGCCTCCACTCCAAATCAGGGTCAAAATAAAGTGAATAAAGCTCAAGATGATATCAGTCCAGTTGTTAGACATTGCCGATTCCTGGTGTTGTACTGATGAAGAAGAAACAGCAGCCAGCTATGAAGACAGGTGATCCAAAACCATACTGTTTGATTTGTTACTGTAACAAGAGTAGCAAGAGTTAGTTTAAGGTCACCACAGGTTTCTGTAACATACTTTGTATTCCCTAATTCAATCTGAACTGCCACAAGCAGGCAGGCAGAAAGCGCAAGGAAGTTATTTTTGCATCTCAGTGCAAACCAGAGAGCAACAGGAAAATTTGCTCATGGTCTATCAGAGGATGCTGAGCATTTTTATACAGAGCAACTGGCATCAGCTGTTGATCAAGTCAGACTGAATGCTCACTTGCATCCTTTCTGCTTGACACACCGAGTTTCAGATTTCCTCTCAAGTAAGTGCACGACCTAAACAAACACTCCAGTTTATATGCATCTTCTATGTCTCCTTACAAGTGCTGTACCAAAAAATATTTTCCCCATCACCTTTGGAATGCTCCACTACTGTTCTTCTACCTCATCTTCCCCATTCACTGCAGGGGAATTGGACTAGATATCCCTCAGAGGTCCCTTCCAACTCCAAGGATTCTATGATCTTGAAGTAGATGGGTTATCTTGACTGTACTTCCTAAAGGTCTGCCCACATAGAATAGAGAAGCACTTCTGCCCAGAGGTTCTTCCAGCTTACTGCAGCTCCAGGCAGAAGGACAGACATCAGTGAAGTATCACCAGCTGGACTACTGTGCTGGAAGTTGGCTCATTTTTACATAACCTGAATACCAGAAAGCCTGCAAGAGGCTTTACTGATACATTCAGCTGGCTATAAACAGGCTCTTAAAGCCCAGAATGGCAGAGGAAAGCAACTGGTGATCCCACACTGCTGGTCCCCAATGAATCATATGGGTCCCAGAATAAACCAAAATATGCAAGCATGAGATCTAAGTTTAGTCTCATCACTACCACATTCAAACTCAGAATAATTAAAGCAGATCACAGGAACTGCTTGGGCTCAGACAGCTGGAAATTCCAGACAAAACAAGGGTAAGTGCTGAAGCAAGGTGTTGCCGTGCTCCCATATTTAGGGCAGTATTTAAACACAGTTCTTATGTAACTAAATAAGGGCAGATTAGGTGAAAGAGTGAAATACAGTGAAGTACAGCACTCCAGAATTAGCCCACACAAGTTGGATCTAAACTAGATACATTCTATGTTAGAGGATATTGCCTTTCATAGGCTAAACCATTAACATCTACACACACACCTCACTGAAGCAATTCTTCCTACATTTCTTATCCATTACGTCACTATGAATCACTGCAGTGAAGCCACATCCCCTTTTAGCATGACTCGATAGCACAACGGAAGTCTCAGCCACTTTACATAATACATAGCAGCAATCAGACTGCACTTGTACAAACCCAGTTTTTAAACTGGCAGTCACCACTCGACTTTTAACAGAGATAGAATGATTAATGCTGGGAAAGAGCTACTGATGTCTTTAATTACATTCACCCCGTTCAGGTTGGTACTTACACATTTCTCAATCTCTAAGCCGTCCTTAAAGAAAATCATATAAGGGGTCACACCATCCTCACGGAAATCCAGGAGAGCCACCATACCATCTGGATTCATGTTCTCTCCTACAAAGAACTTCAGAGAAATACGTTACTGATACATTCAGTGAGCTACCACCAGCAAGCAGCATGTATTATACAAGAAATCTGCAACCTATCTAAGTTGAAAGTCTCCCTCAACAGCTGCAGGAATTTCGCTTTCTGCAAGTTGTAATAACATTACCACACTACTGTGAACAGCAAACAGTAGGGGCCAAAACAATTCACCTTTAACATCTGTAACTCCAGCTCCTTTTAGCTACAGTTGCAGCTATCACAGCACCTCATGCTGCAATGAGTCCCCTGGACACTTAAAAGCCTTTCAAGTATTTCTTCTCCCTGACTATCAAGGCCCCTAATATCCTCAGGAGGGTCCCAGTCAGATGTCTTTACAGTAGGAGTTCTCTAAACTCAACAAGCTAGCTCAGCAGAAAATCACAGCTTGTATTACTGAAACAATGCTATAAAGAAACGCAACTAACCTGGTAGTTTTTGAAGTTGGCAAGGATGTGTTTGATTTGTTCTGCAGCCCCTGTCATAAAAGGCTTTACTCTCTCCGGCTTGTGTTCCTCAAGTCTGGCTTTGATTCTGGAAAGAACATAAAAAGCATGTTTTGAGAACATGTTCTACTCTACACGCTGTGCATCAGCATCACAGTAGAAAGCTACCAGCAGCCACAGTTTGATCATATTGCATTTCCCACCCCCCCCACTCCCCCCTCCTCCACAAATGCTGGTGAATTAACAGAATTGAGCCTGCCACTCAATTCCATTTTACTTCTAGGTTTGTGCTAGACAAAAATTAGCAAGCCATTCCAAGAGCAACAAGAGCACCATCCATCAGTATCACAAGAACCATTTTCAACTTTAGCACTAATCTACTTTGAGCAAAGGAATCCATCCCTTGGAAACAAACAGCTCCATTTCACACAGCTTCAGACATCTGGGCAGTCAGGTTCAGGAAGCTTTCCTTTACCACTCCCCTCCCACAAAAACGTTTGGTGGAGTCAAAAAAAAAAAAAACCAGCAAGGCTGCAAACAGCCTCCAAAGCACACAATCTGGTCTCAGAATCATAGAACACATGGGGGCAGAAGGGATCATAAAGCCAGTTCCAAACCCAGCTGCGGGCAGGGCTGCCAACCAGCAGATCAGGCCACTCAGGGCTCCGTCCAACCTGACCTTGAGCACCTCAGCCAAGATAAGCACAGATATCCCAGTACCAATGCTTTAAAGCTCCAGTTCTGCCGAGGATTCAGACATCACTGAATTTCACAGGCAGTTTGGCACCTCCATCATTGCCAGCACCACTAGGAATAAAGGCTAATATCCTCAGGCCCCAGATAAGGGAGCAGCCCGCCGCTACTTACGCTTTCATGTAGTCCTTGATGTACTTCTTGTACGACTCTTTTGTGAAGCTGGTTTCCTGAAGGTGATGGTTTATCACTATATCCACACCGGTTATCACCGTGGCTTCTGTCCCCTCTCCCTCAGGACCTTCAGCAGAGGCATTGCCACCAATTAGAGAGTCATCAATTTGACCCTCTGTCCTGGTGACCATCTAGATTTAGAGACATCAAAAAACTTCAAGGCTCTGCCAACACCTGCGTTCCGCTGCTCTTACACACCTACGTACGACCTGTCGGCAGGGCACGACCTCAGAGCCACGCTCCCCACACGCGGCTCTCCCCACACACGGCTCCCCCCGCGCCCCTCTCCCCGCCCTCTCCCCTCTCCCCCTCCTCCCGGTCCCACCGCGTCCCCGAGCCTCGGGCCGGCCGGCTCTCACTCACCTTCCCCTCCACTTCCAGGCACAGGCCGTTCGCCACCTCGCGGATCTTGTAGATGTCCGAGAACATCTCGTCCTCTGCGGGGACACGCACACACAGGCGCCCAACGCCTCGTCAGCCGCCGCCATGCCGTGCTCGGCCCCCCCACAGCTTCGCCGCATTCCCTCCCCCCCCCTCCCATCCCCCCCCCGCAGCGGCAGCGGCGGCGCACATGCGCAGCACCGCCGGGCCCCGCGCCCGGCCCGGGCCTCAACCCTCCGCCGTCCGCCCGCTCACAGCGCCCCCCTCTGCCCCCCCCCCCCCCCCACCTCTGCCCCGCCGCCCCTCTTACGGCTGATGCAGTCCCGGTAGATGATCATGGCGGCGGCGCGGGGTGGCGGGAGCGACGGCGCGGCTCTCAGCGCAGCGACCCGAGAGCGGGCGGGAGCGAGGCGGAAAAGGCCGAGTCAGCGCCGGGCGGAGCTCATATAGCGGGCGGGCCCCGCGCGTCACCGCGCGCGCCTGCGCCCTTCTTCCATTCCTCCGCCTCTCCTCCCTTCGCAGCGCCCCCGCGCGGCCGTTGGGCGGGAAAGCCCTGAGCCCCCTCAGCGCAGCGGGAGACCGGGAAGGCAGGAGGACGCTAAGGACAGCAGCGCCACTGGCCTCTTTTCACCCACCCCTTGCACGTCCTATTCTGCGTCAGCTTCCCTCGCCCAAAGTAAATGCAGATCTTCCTTGAACCCTGGCTCTTAGGTGACACTGACAAAAAGCCTCCAAAAGACGCTGTGAGACCTGCAGTGCGTGGTGCTGCTCACTATCCCGGGCTCGGTAGAGATGGCAGGGCGCAGCATGCGGGTCCCGTTGCTCACCCCCCTCAGCGAGGGAATTGCTCGTTGCCTTCTGTCTGTGTGTCACTACATAACGCAAAAGCCACATGTGCAAACAAAGCAAAACAGTGAGCGAATCCATTGCTTCCCATTGCCAGGTAGATCACATGGAATCATGGAATGGCCCGGGTTGAAGAGGACCACAATGATCATCTCCTTTCAACCCCCTGCTATGTGCAGGGTCGCCAACCAGCAGACCAGGCTGCCCAGAGCCACATCCAGCCTGGCCTTGAATGCCTCCAGGGATGGGGCATCCACAACCTCCTTGGGCAACCTGTTCCAGTGCGTCACCACCCTCTGAGTGAAAAACTTCCTCCTAATATCTAACCTAAACCTCCCCTGTCTCAGTTTAAAACCATTCCCCTTTGTCCTATCACTATTCACCCTTGTAAACAGTCATTCCCTTCCTGATTATATGCTCCCTTCATGTATTGGAAGGCCACAATCAGGTCTCATGTTCAGCCATGTCCAGGTAAGGAGAGCTCATCACATGTAACAGTTTCTTGGGAAGACAAACACCATCACTCTGAACATCCTCCTCCTCCTTCCTCTTCCTTTCCCCTGGCTTTAATTTCCAAGCATGACACTGCCTGGTATGGGAATGCTTTGGCTCAACAGTCCTGGTTCTGTCACCCCCTCAGCTCCTTGTGCACCCCCAGCCTCTCGCTGGCAGGGCAATGTGAGAAGCTGCAGTGTTCCTGACTCTGTGTAAGCAGTAACTAAAACATCTCTGTTATTGCTGCTGTTTTGATCACAGATCTGAAACACAGCATTGCATGAGCCTCTGTGAAGAGAATTAACCTCTCTCAGCCAAATCCATGATAGTTTTGCAAGAAATACACAGATACTAGCACTAATTTTCTATCCTGTGATTTGTCTGTCATCAACAGATCATTATGTATAGTGTGCTGATCTTTTGTGATGAAAACAGATTAGAAAATACATTACAATTCTGCTTTTCAGAAACCAGCATTGCTAGAAGAAAACTTTGGTGTTCCTCACCTGTTTTTTTCTTCAGGCAGCTCTTGCATTGAGCCAGGCTTCACGTATTCCAGAACAGTTAGTTCAAATGTGGTCCCTCTGCAGAACGGGTCATTGTTGTGCTGATTGGCATCTAAAATGACAGTGGCAGATTTTCTTCAGAGTGCACCTCATCTCTGGAGACATCTAAATCCCATGGGCTGGCAAAGCCCTAAGCTTTCATAGGTAAACCTTTGAGGATTTTCTAGGTAGGTGTGTACAGAATTGCACAAGAAGCCTCTTTCATGGAAGACACCTCAGCTAGTTAGAAACTATTGCAGTGCTACTCACTTCCATCAAGCATTAGCATCTGGATTTGACCGTGCACAACTACTTAATTGTGTCCTGAATTAAATTGACTGTTATCAGCTGATACTTCACTAAGTTAAACAATATTTTTCAGCCCACCATGACAACATGCATCGAACTGTATGAAAATAGAGGTCTTGCCTACAGTTAAGTGATCTGCATGGGAATAGACAAGACATGAGGCTGGAGATAGAGAGGTGAAACTGGATTATGGAGTAGGGACAGAAGCAGTGTGTTCTCCTATCCTTTAGGGAGGCTGTGAAAATCAGAGTAGTGATAGTATTTTACATCATGCACTGTATGCATGGTGAGGGCTCTAAAAATACGTCTCTCCTGGTAGGGAGAAAAACTGAAAAACTGAAGATTAATCAGCACAGAACAAGCAAGGCACTTATCATGCCTGCGTCTGTAGGGTTTGCACCAGCCATAATAGGGTGTTCTTGGTTCCACAGACCCCCATGTCAGCCCCAGAGCCGTCAGCTCTTACCCTAATGAGGCCACAGCAGGGCCAAGCTCCAGAGTCCCACAGCCCTGCCTTGCTCAGCAATGGCCCCACTGATCCAGACCCACCTGTGGGCCCACATCTTGGCCTTGACTCATTCCCCACAGAGGTGTCTGGTGCCTGGGGCTGCCCCAGTGCCCCCAGCTGCCCTGCTTTCTGGCCTTCTGTTTAGCAGTCCTTCCTGTACACAGGAGAAATACAGATTTTGTTACCCTGATGTTCACACTATTTACAGCTCTTCCTGTTCTGGCTGGGTTTGTAAAAATGGCCTGCATCTTGCCTGGCTTTACACCTACCTCTCTGTTTCACTCAAGGACAGTGAGCTGCATTCCTTCAGACAGGAAGGTTTCTGCATAGCAGCAAAAAGCCTATTCACCTGTGGCACCCATTCAGCTTACCTGGAGCCCTGCCAGCGGGGGCTCATGCTGCCCTGCACTGCAATTAGTGCTTTTTCAGTAGAAAGAGGACTGGAACTGCCAAGATAAAAATTTAAAGCAAGGGAGCTGAACAAAGTTGTAGCCACATTTTAGCCTTACCAACCTTATAATCATCCATTTGGCTGAAGCTGTTGTAGAAGGGCCTGATTCTGCTCGTCTTGGCGATTGAATTATGTTGGCACGCTGGACAAAGGGCCAATGATGCAATGAGCAGACAGGCAAGTTTACAAAAGGCAAATCTATTGAGGGCTTTTCAACATGAAGATGCCCCATCAGGTTCAGGCAGGCTGCGTGCGCCACACTGCTAGATGCTGTAAGGGTGTACTGGGGGGAAGCACTGCATGCATGATAGCAGCCCTGGCCCTTGGATCTTCTTGAGGCTTCCACTGCTGACAAATGCCCGAGGACACTGAGCAGATGCTGCTCCAGAGGGATCTTGATATGCCTCCATACGGCTACTGGCTACTTTGATGTTATGTTCCTGAGTGCAGAGCAGAAATGCTCAGTTGCAGACACAGGACAGAGAACTGGGCAGCAGTTCTGCAGGACAGAGCTGGGGACAGGTGACTCCTAAGCTGAAGAAGCAGAATCATTCATCTTACCTGTTTAAAGAGAAGCCAACGCCATGCTGGAATGCTTGAGTGATGATGCTATCTGTTCAGTGCCGCTCATACCTCTCTGGAGTACTGACTCCAGCTTTGGCAGTGCACTTTAAAAAAGGCGTGGACTAGTTGGCAAGAGTTCCAAAGAGCAGGGGAATGATGAGAGGTCTGAAAAGCACAGCCTCCAGGTAGTTATTTTGTTCCACTAAGAAAAGAAGACGTCAGTAGTGCTGTCAGTGCCTTTAAGAGAAGAGCAGTCAGTCTATCACAGAATCATAGAATCATGGAATGGCCTGGGTTGAAAAGGACCACAATGATCATCTCGTTTCCACCACTCTGCTATGTGCAGGGTCGCCAACCACCAGACCAGGCTGCCCGGAGCCACATCCAGCCTGGCCTTGAATGCCTCCAGGGATGGGGCATCCACAACCTCCTTGGGCAACCTGTTCCAGTGTGTCACCACCCTCGGGCTAGGAGAATATATGATGGTTTATTTTGATGTAAGGCCATTTTAAAACAGGTATTGGAAACATTTCCCAGTCCTGACAATAGAGAAGCAAGGAGCAGATTCTCTATCCTTGCAGGCTATTGAGAATATGCTAGAAGCCTGCTCAGATGAGAGCAGAAAGAACATTAGATCCATCATCAATGACAGATAATACCTGATCCTGCCCTGCAACAGAGAGACAGACTGCATCCAGGTCCTTCCCAGCTGTGTTGTATGTGGCCCAGCGATACTTAGATAAATGGTGTGCTGTCATTTACACCTGTTCACAGTGGTTACACAATTGGGATACAAACAACATCCTCGTATCCCTATTTAGAATGGACAAGAGGGTTTGGAAAAGGGACATTGCCAAAGAGGAGTGTGCTCATTGTCCTGTGTGGAAATCACATGCGCAGAGGGGGAAGCATTTAGCTGCTGTAGTGCCCAAAGCTTTAATCCTGGTACAGTAATGTACTTCAGTCCTATTTAAATACAATGTTTGTACAGTCCTTTGGCTCAGATTAGAGCTGTGTGGCAGGTAGGGCTCCTTCCACACCAAACTGAAGGAATATGGGAGTAGTGGTTTTAACTCGTGCTTGCATGCAGCAAGCAAAATCTCTTTGGTTGCTCTTAGAGTAGAGAAGAAGAGTTACAAATTCATCCACAAAACCAGAATCAGTGCATGCCTGGCTGATTCAATTGCATGAGAAAAAAAATGAGAGTGTGATTAATCCTATTTAAGCTCACAGCTCCATCTCACACACCTTAGTTTTTCTTCCTGCATCCCAGGTCATGACTTCCACCTTTTTGTCTAAGGCCAAATAACCACTCTGCCTACCTTTCTCTCCAAAATCATCGAGCTGAATTGTGTCCTTGATCAGTGAGCCCCGTTGGGAAGACTCAAACAGACTGCCCACACGTAAGACTTCCTATTTCTTCAGCTCCTTCAGCGATATACAGAAAAATCCCACTAGATGGCGGGGCAGGAGCTGGTGGATGGCTGGCAGGCAGGCAGGCAGGCAGGCAGGCAGGCAGGCAGCACTACTCGCACTGATAGGAGGCCACAGCTTTTGCCAGTGGCATCATTCCATTTACCTGGAATGCCTCAGGACCTGTGTAAGAAAAATTTGATCTTGGGTAACTGATACAGCCTGTCTGAGCTCCTGGCCCGATGGATGCTGCAAATAAATAGCATTCACTCCAGATAACCAGCATCCCCATGTGACGAGTTTCAGTCTACTGAGTTGTTAACCATTGGAGGGGCTAATTCTATCCTGTTAAAATCCTGCAGTAGTGATTTAATGAAATAGAATCATATCATAGAATCATGGAAAAGCTCGGTTTGGAAGAGACCTCAAAGATCATCTAGTTCCAACCCCCCTGCATTGGGCAGGATTGCCAACCAGTAAATCAGGCACTGAATCAGATCCATCCAACCCAGCCTTGAACACTTCCTTTGAAGTTTGGAATTAAGTTATTAAATTATTTTAATTCGTTGTTGCATGCTTTTCAGTTCATTGCGATGAGGTGTGAGCTCTAGGAGGATTTGTCAATTGAAAAATAATTGTCAGAGCACACAACTTGTTAAGGTGTTATTCCTAAAACTCTGGCACTGAATTTGTTATCAGGTAATAAACGAGGAACACCCTCAGCTAGGCTGATAAAGCAAACCTTGCTGCAGGTGCTTCAGGTGAGTGACAGGAATAAGGATGTCATTGTAAGCAACAGGTTAGATCAAATTTTTGGTCTCCCAGTTGTGCAAAGCATCACCTTAAGATACTGTAGAGGAAAGCAGGCAAGAGAACTAAAAGACTGCATTCTGGAATGCAGTTTCTGAAGCAGAAATTCAGTAACTTGCATTCAAAATGCAAGTTTATTACTTACAAAATGCTTCAAAAGCTGCAAAAAGAAAGCTGCTATACTTTTCCGTGCCAGATCCCAAGACAGGTTTGTTATTTATAATTCTGTGATAAGGATTTTGTGTCTTCTCTATTCACCTCTTCTGTGAAAATCAAAAAGCTCTAAATAACAAAGGATATGTCATTCAAGGCCAGGCTGGATGTGGCTCCGGGCAGCCTGGTCTGGTGGTTGGCAACCCTGCATATAGCAGGGGGGTTGAAACTAGGTGATCATTGTGGTCCTTTTCAACCCAGGCCATTCTATGATTCTATGATATGTCCAAGGGTAAGGGAGGTATCAACGAGCTTCTGAGATCTGGGATTGTTCTGGATTATATGGTTTTAGAAAGGTACAGAGACATTATGAAATGGGCAGTGTTAATGGAAGCTCTTTGCAAATTGTCTTCCACAAATGTGCTGTAATAAGGGCCGGTCTGTTTGCCTCTGAAATGGCTGATGATCTTAGGCACCTTAAGATTAGGGTAGGAAAGGGCCTTGAAAGAGGACCAATCCTGAGTCTTCTTGCTTCAGGGGGATTAGTTAGACATGCATCACTCTGGGAAGATGTTTGTCTGCCTTGTATTTGAAATCACTAGAGAGATGTTTATCTACCTTGTTTTTGAAATCTCCTGATGATGGCGATTTCCAGTCTCCTCTAGAGCACAAACATTGACCAGGAAGGGGGTGGGATCTGGGTCCTCCCACTCCCTTGAGTGCTGTAGGTACAGGCTGGATCACAATCTGTACAGAAGTGAGGTTGGGTTTCCGTCTCAGATCCTGATGGAGCTCAGCCAGCTCCATTCTACCCAGACAACTGGCTTCATAGTGTCAATATCTATCCAAAAATCTGCTGTATTTGTTGCAAGCACTTGCACACAGGATGAACCAGCATGTCCTCTGCTGTTTGTTTCTACCACAAGGCCACTGGGCACATGAAGTCCATCAAAGAAGTTGTGATAAAAGTAGCAACAGTACCAAAAAGAGAGGCAAGGAGTCAAGTAATAAACTAGAACAGGACATGCTAGCTTTAAGAAGGAGTATCTGGGGGTGGTGTGTATAACAGGATCTTTGAAATTAGACATAGCATTGAGAAAGTTAAAAAAGGTCCATTATTCCCTGCTTCTGAATACAGGGACTATGAGGTAACAGGTTTGGAACAGACAAAAGAAGGTTCCTTTAACACAGTACATGTAGTTATACTGTGGAACTGATTGCTCCGGGGTGCTTTGGATGCCAAAAGTTGATACTATTGCAAAAGCAATGGAAAAAAATGCAGAAGGGGCTATTAAGCATTCCTGGCTTGGGAAGAAGCCCTTCAGCTAAGGGCTGCTGAAGGCTGGGGAATATAATGCTGAAAGGTTCCTGTACAGTTCCTGTACCCTTTTTCTTTGCATCCGTGTGTCTGCAGCAGGACGCTGTCTGAGGCAAGGGGCTGCATCAGGCCAATTTTGTTCTGAGTCAGGATGGCTGTTCTGTGCAGAGCAGGGCAGGGAGCCCACAGATACCACCCAGTTACTCTGCAACGTTCCTGTGAAATGCCACCACTACACATAAGCAGCAAAGAGCAGTTGCTGTAAGCATAGTAGTCACACATGAGGCTAACAACCTCCCTCTGCATAGATCTGTGGATTTTTCAGGATGAAGAGTTTGGAAAGTTCTCTTGTGGCTTTGAATTATCTTTATTAACTTAGGAATAGCATGCAGACTGCTTAGAGGAGACATTTCAGGGAAAGATGAGGAGCAGAAAGCTGTGAGCATGCTGGAGAGCTTTCTGTGGTGAGCCGTGGGGCCGTGCAGAGGAGAGGGAGGCCTTGTGCCCGCTCTGCCTCACCAACTCCCAGCTATGCTAAACATATTAGCAGCAGCCCTCAGGGCTTCTTGTTGGCTAATTTTGCTGTCTCATAGTTCTGACCTCGTTCTGACATTTGAAGGAGCAAGTAAAGCCCTCACATCAGCTGCCATCAGCTTCCTGGCTGCTTCATTACTGTGGCCAAGCACCCAGCCAAGGCCGTGTCAGATATCCCTGGCTAAGCGAAGGACTGCGAAGGTACTGCAAGGTCAGGTAGCCTTGTTTCACCAGGCTAGGAAATCATACCCAGCTCTGACAGTTCTTTGGGCAGCCACAAGCCACCTCTGCCTGTGCTATTTCTGAGTTGCTCTGTAATGCCTAGTCCTGTACTCCTTTACCTGTGGCTAACAGGCATTAAATGACAGCATATTTCCCAACTGGGAAGCATGCTATACACGCATGCTTCAATCCATACATTTTCATGTGTGTAAGCAAGCAAAGTTGGGAGGTAGGAAAGATGTATACATGCACCCATAGTTGAGCACACATATTTTTTTGCTGTAAAAGAAGACCTATGTGGCCATGACGCACACAGTGGCTTATATGTTCTGCTTTGTTTTGTTTTTGCTAAAAGGTTATGCTGTCCTTCAGTTCTGAAAAGCTCAATGGAGGGAGCAGCAGCACAGCGTGCACCTGGGGGGCAACAAAGAAATTATTTCTCTGTGGGGATGGGAAACAAGAAGAAATCCTATTGAAATAATTAGTGTATACAGGAGCAAGGAAAGGCAAAGACAGGAGAGGCTCAGGAGCGTGTGGTCTAACAGCACAAAGCAAATGATTCTCCACTAGGATCAGCATGAATACAGAAACCACACAACAGATGCAGCATGCTGAACATTAAATGTATGTAAATTATTCGTGTTGTCTTGTCAGTGCATTTCCTTACAGTTCATAAATGGTTTTGAGCTTAACATCTGAGAGAGAATCTGAGCAGTAGATTTTGGTTACAGCGAGTGTTGCAGACCCACAGAGTGCAGGCAGTGCCCAGAGCTATGGTCAGCCCATGGAGAACCAGAACTGCTCTGCCTTCCAGCTGGGAAGAGCTCCACTGTGGCAAGGCAAGGAGTGAGTTGCAGCCAGGCACTTCAGAGCAATGCCATGAAATGAGGGCTGTTTTCCTTTCTGCTAATCTGTTTTATTATCTACTCCCTTGAATTCCTCTGCTGGTGGTCAGTGCTAGTTAAAGGGTTGGCTTTTATCCAAAGCCTGTGCTCACATGCTTCATCTACGAAATGTTGAAAGAAAAAAAAAAAAGCAGCAGATTTTCCATTCGTTCACTGGGCAGTTCTGCTGCTGCTGAACACAAAAGGCATGGTTTCATTTCCTTCATGCAGCCCTTATTTGTTCAGAAACGACTTTCCTTTTCCAGAGGATCAGACCGCTTGTCCAGACCGCTTGTGGGTATCACAAGTTGCTACCAGAGGCTCAGTTTCACAGAGGCTCAGGGCTGGGACCTTGCAACTTTTTTATTTTTAATTTTTTTTTTTTTTTTTTTTTTTTGAGGATTTCACATGAAAAGCCCCCACACAAAGTCTGGATCTTTTGATTATTATGGCCCACTGAAAATTAATCATAGAATCATAGAAGGCCTGGGTTAAAAAGGGCACTGCTGTGTGCAGGGTCACCAACCAGCAGACCAGGCTGCCCAGAGCCACATCCAGCCTGGCCTTGAATGCCTCCAGGGATGGGGCATCCATTTGAGGGGGCACCTCTTTGGACAGCCTGTTCCAATGCGTCACCACCCTCTGTGTGAAAAACTTCTTCCTAGTATCTAACCTAAACCTCCCTGTCTTAGTTTAAGACCGTTCCCCCTTGTCCTATCACAATCCACCCTCGTAAACAGCCATTCCCCTCCTGTTTGTATGCTCCCTTCAAGTACTGGAATGAAGTTTCACCGGAGCCTTCTCTTCTCTGAAGAGTTATGAAAATTCTTCTTCAAAATTTCCTTGATTTCTGCTGATGTTCTCTGTTCCTGTAAACAACCATGACAGCTGGTAGCTGTGCAGACCACACGTGCTTATTCACTCATAGCCTTTCTTTTGGTTTAATACAGTTGTGATAGAGTATTACATTTTTCCACAGGCAGGGAACCAAGAATGAAAGAAAGATCACAGTTATTCAAGGATAACAAGAACGTGAACTGCTACTGTGATAAAATACTTCAATGGTGCTGATGCAGGAGTTCCGTCTTCAGAGCGCTGCCGTGTTCTCACAGTGTGGCATTTGGCCTTGCATACCTGAGACTCAAAAGGTTAATCCCCAAAGAGAGGCACAAAAAAGGGCTGGGCTTTGGAGTGACAGATGAGAAGTTCCATGTCTCAGCTCCACTGGAGCTGCTTTTTGCGGAGCTCGGGGCTAAGCCTGTAAATCACAGAATAGAAGGTGGTAGAAACTTCTTGTGGTATTCAGATCTTGCTCTTGGCTCTGGATCTGGCCTTCCATCTTTTGATTCCAGACCCCATTAGCATGCATACAATGTTAACTAACGTTAGCCCTGGGCAACCTGATCTAGCTGTGATGTCCCTGTTCACTGCAGGGGAGTTGGAGTAGATGGCCTTCAGAGGTCCCTTCCAACTCTATATGATTGTATAAATAACTTTGTTGTATGAAAAATATGAAAGCTACAGACTGTACATCACAAACGTGGACCTGCATATGCAACTCATGGAGAATGAACTGAAAATCAGAAGACTTCAGTTTTTTCATGCAAAGATCCTATAGAAATCAGAGAGAGTAAGAATGTTGAATATATGTGGTCAGCTTTGTCTGGTGGGGGATACAATAATAATATTAAGATGACCATAGTTGTTAAATCTTTTAATCTTGCAGTTAGCCAGACTGCTGCAATTTACAATGCTGTGATTTACTTTGCATGCTCTGGTAAGTGACACCATGGCTCTATTTCAATTTAGTTCAAATTCTTATGTTAGTAGTGTATAGCAATATGAAATTAAGCCAAACAATGAATACTCACAACATTTTTTTGGTCCAATTCTTTTATGATTTTCTGATTGCTTCTCAGTGCTTGCTTTGCAAGATAATATATTTGAGCACTTTTAAATTACAACAAAAGGATGGCCTGAATTATTACTGTTTGATCACAGCTATTGTAATATGTTAACTGGTGCCTCTTCACTACTGCCAGTGTTACTATTGACATGATGAATGTCTCAAATACAGAAGAAGTTTGTATTCCATAGACAAGTTTTGAGTTAATGTTCAGTTGATAAAGAAACAACATGACATTGCCAGAAGTCATGCTCCATTGCTGCAGGAACTTGTGCATTCTCTATAAATATAAAAACAGTTCCAATTTGCATGGCTCATCCTAATTTTCCTTTGATCACACTTATTTTGTAGATGCTGTATTTATACCTCTTTCCATTACTTGCAATTAATCTGGCATTAATCTATTAATATAACTGCAGAAGTGTCAAGCAGACAGCAAAAGGCTTAGTTTTTAATATGCCAACGTGGAGCAACCCACAGTAAGGTCACACTGCTCATACTGGCTTCTGTCTCAGGTCAGGAGAGGTCTCTGGTAGCCAGTTTTGGAAGCTGGCACAAACTTGCTCTGTCATGTGCTACCTGGGGAAAAGTTCAAACATTCAAATCTGGGCTCAAAACATAGGCAGCAGGAGCCAAGATGCAGCTCTTAAAGAGAACGGTTAGTGTATATTTCTACCTGTCCCACAGATCTCCTTTGAAGACCATTATCTTTTGAAGTTTATGTTTGGAAGTGCCTCTTCAAGTATGAAGTAAGATGGGGAGCTGGGATGGAGAGTACCTATGTCTGGAAGTGTGGTGTTCAGTGGTGGCAATCATTCAGCACATATTTCAGAAGATTTTGAAGCAGAAACATTCTGGAGCCCAGATGGACCGATGCATTACTATGAATATAACTGGGCAGCCTCTATCACCTAAAAATCAAAGTGACTGCTGTTATGTCTTGTCACCTTTGACTGCTCAACCCAATAGCCACAGTCAATTAGAATCAACAGAGCAAATCTATGGGCTATGTTTAAACCTGTATGCACAACACAGCACTTGACAGTGATGTAACAGCATGTCTTTGGGTGAAATGTACACTACTGAGGGAAAGCTGCTCTAAAAATTGAGCTCAACTTCATGCAGCAGCAGCTTAAGAGTCAGTGCACATGAAATATCTTACCATCACCATCACATCTGAAGATGTGAGCTTAGACCCTTAGTTTGGGATGAGTAGTTGTTAGCATCCTGACAAAAATCTTTTTCTGTTTTCACCTCCAAAACTTCTGCCCTGAGAACTTCACAAAATAATAATCAGCTTCTCGCTGGTGTTATCAGATGAAATCAAAGCTCTGACTTTCCTGGCACCCTCACTGTAAATTCCTCATAAGGCTGAGAGAGGTCAACCAAAACTTGGAGGCAAACCCAGCCTTACTTAATGAGCCTATTGTTCATTAATAGTGACACTGCCAGTTGTTGCAGTGCATTTGAAGTCAGTGAAATGGGAAAGTAAAGGAGGAAGCAGCCAATGATAATGAGAAGGTTGAGGGCCTGATCCCACCACCTGGGAGATGTTCTATGGGGTTGCTAAAACCATTGGGAGAGAGCACTGGATGGGAGGAGAAATGTGGGCTATCCGAACTATTGTTTCCCAGGGCACTGATGCGTTCTGCAGCGCGTTTAGGAGGATCAGGAAGGAAAGAGGCTGTTCAGCCGAGCTTTCTGAGTAAGCTTATTTTGACCAAGAATGTTGTTCACAGGAATGCAAAAATGCTCTCATTGTTTCTAATGCAGAACAGCAAAATAAAAACCCGTGGTGCAGACAGAACGATTTGGATTGTGAGAGTCCCAGCTCCGATCTCTCCACCACAAGAAGTGCTACATTTGTCACAGCGTGCCAAGTATTCTTTTGCTAATGCTGTCCTCCTGCACTATGTAAAGGATGTTTATAAGGTCCAGCTGCTATGTTTTATTGCTGTTAATGGGGATCATAGCACTGCTGCAGAAGCTACAATGGTTTAAGTAAAATCTTTGAACCATTTCTGGGCAGGTATCCAGAAGCCAATGTCTGGCTAAGCTTGTAGGGCTTTTTAGACACAACCAAGCCTGATACTTGACACTCTGAATTCAGAGGTGTTAACATTAAGATTAAAAAGGCTGGTAGAAAAGTGTGTGCTGGCACGATCGACAGGTAAATGAAGATCTTTGCTGATTAAAACTTGCTAATTGAAAACTGGGCTAATTGAATGAGCTCTGCTCAGATAAACTCAATGGCGATGCAGGAGCCTGTGCCCCACTGTTGTGCCATGAAGTCTTTAACCAGATCATTTAAATGCCTGTGCTCTGAGCCAGCCAGTATAGAGAGAATAAGGTCACATGAGAGCACCTCATTGCTCTCTCTTTGCTAGTGCTCCTCTTTCTGTGCACATACTGATCAAAAATCATCTTCTGGGATTTCCCTGCTTCTGGAACTGCTTCCATGCTCAGAGGTGTTGGAAATACAGAGCAATCTGTTTATAACCTCCACAATTCAGTGTTACAATGTCTGCCGTGACAATCAGCGTAGAAAAAGTGTTGTCACCTGCATATTACTGGAAAACATGTGGGAAAAGATATTGCGTAGGCTGTGCATTTACCAAAATTTCATTCACAGCAAAGCAAGTGGATGATCTCACTAATGATGATGCAAGTTTACAAGGACAAAGGAAACTCTCCAGTGGTGAGAAAGTGACAAGCCTGTCTGCGTAATCCTAGGCTGGATGTGGCTCTGGGCAGCCTCGTGTAGTGGTTGGCAGCCCTGCTCGTGGCAGGGGGGTTGAAACTAGATGATCATTGTGGTCCTTTTCAGCCCATGCCATTCTGTGATTCTGTGATTCTATGATAACGACCAGAACCATCTGGATCACTTCACTACCATTCATTCAAGCAGTAGGACATCAGGTAAAACTCTGTCCTCACTGCCACAGAGAGGAGCGGGAGAAACACAGTGAAACAAGAATCAAAACACAAAAAGCATCGCTCTTAGGTAGGATACTCTGGTGGTGTTTTGATTAAAAAACAAATATAAAGAACATGAGGAAAACAGAGCAGTAAAGTCAGGTGCCTGGGAAGCAATCAAACAAAGCTTAACCCTGACAGAGTCCAGCAGAAAGGAACTGGCTGTGGGACAAAGCCACGGTGAGGGTGTGTGACCAGTAGCACATGGGGCACGCGGAGACACGTGAAGAGATGCTGAGCACCAAAGCCAGCTGCTGATACGGCGCTGATGTCAGGCTTGAGGCAGCTAGCCAAAATCAGTCTATTGGCTGTTGATGAAAGCATTACGTTATCTCCTAATGTGAACTGGGTTGAAACTACACGGAAAGAGGTTACTGAGAGGACCCATCTGAATGTTCTTACTGAGAGAGTGGAGAGGTGCTGGAACAGGCTGCCCAGAGAGGCTGTGGATGCCCCGTCCCTGGAGGTGTTCAAGGCCAGGTTGGGTGGGGCCCTGGGCAGCCTGGTCTGGTATTAAATGGGGAGGTTGGTGGCCCTGCCTGTGGCAGGGGGTTGGAGATTCATGATCCTTGAGGTCCCTTCTAACCTGAAACTCAGGGACAAGTTAAGGTCAAGCTGGAGATGAAGTACTCCTTCAAAGGAGACTGTAGTCTGTGAACCAGGGCAGGATCACCTCCCCTACCCTGCTGGCTACACCCTTCCCTTCCAGCCGCGGATCTCCCACAGCTTCAGTTCCTCACACGACAGCCCGATGCAGCCCCCGCTCGCGGTCCCTTTAACCCCGCTTCCCCACAGCTTCCCCCCCGGGGGCGGGGCTGCGCGTTGAAGCCGAAGCGCGGCGGTGCGGGGCGGGGCTGTACGAGCAGCGGTGCGGGCTGAGCGGTGCGGTGATCAGCGACTCTTGAGCTCGGGGCCGGGCTGTCAGTAGCACGCTGTTCCTCGGTGCGTTCGCCGAGCTCGGCGATATGTTGCAGGCGTCTTGTTGCAGTCGAATTTACTTGTGAGTTTTGGAAAGCGCGCATGGAGGAAGTTTCCTGCTAACCCAGCACCCGTTCCCTTGGGTATCGTCTCCGCGTTCCTGTTGACGTTCGGGTAGCGGCGGTGCGCTCAGCGCAGCCGTTTTTTTACCGAAAAGCTGAAGGCATCCGTTCATTTTACATCTGGAGTCGGTTTTCAGGTACTTTTCCATCCGTGCATCTGATGTGAATTTCTTGAGGAAGCTTACTGTTTCTGTGTCAGCGTGGAGAAGAAACTTTGAGTAAGAAGCAAAGCGAGAACTCAGCACGTCAGCTGGGGTAGATGGGCTGAATGGATCCGTGGGGTTCCGTCCTGCTCCAGTCTCTTCCTAGAAGTACAGAAAGCTGGAAGGGGGTTGCAGGGCAGGAATGAGGGGAAAGGCACGTGGAGGAGCTTCTGTGAAGCGGCAGGAGAGACTGCTGTGTGCCTTGCACAACCACGGACCTTGGCAGCAACACACAGCCTTAACCCCGAGGTTATTGTTGGGATACGGCAAGGGAGCAGTGCTGTAAAGTTTCTGCATTAGGATATCCTATCAAAACTAAAGCCTCTGTGTGTGTATAAGCCTCTATTTGGCAGTGCTCGTGCACTTCTGTATGTTAGTGCACCAGCTGCTTAGATGGTGTGAAATGTAGCCCCTGCAGAAGCACTGGCAGATTTTGGATTGCTATCAGCGTTGTGGTGTTTGTCAGAGGTGAAACGTGTCTGGGTTGGGGAGAAGGTTAAGTGGTAAATTTTAATTCTGTCTATGAAGTCCCAAAAGCAAAGGTGGCATTCTGTGGTGGTAATTGGGAAACTGAGCTTGGGTTTGTCTCTGTTAATTAAGTATTGATTAGCCATTAATCGTGGTACGGCAGAGGCATGTGAGGAACCTGGAGCTGGCTGTGTGCTCTCTGGCACCATGTGGCTTTGCTGCTTTCCTGGTAGGGTCTGTGCCAGTGGTTCCTCATCTGACCTGCACTGGTTTTGGCAGGATAAAGGGTGACCTTGTGTGACTTTGGTTCTATTTTCACACTTGGGGTGCTCTGTACGATCCTAAAGGGTATGCTGGATTGCTCTGTGCTCAGTGACAGAGTATTTGGACTTCTCTGCTTTGACTTTCTTTGTATTGTGTTGTGTCAGAAGACTGAAGACCAAGGTACCTTCCTCGTGAAATTAAGAAATAAGGAAAGTTAGGGCTGCAGTAACTATTTATCAGGCATACAAAGTGTCTGCAGCTTCTGCAAGCTTCACTCATACACTGGGTTAACAGCACTTCCAGAGGCAGGAAGTTGTCAAAGCGGGTTAATCTTTACAACAGCCAGTGCTAAATACCTGGAATACCTGGCTTTTTGGGGATGTTTTCCAACTGGGCCATGCAGATGAGTAAACAAAGTAAGAGGGAAGAGCTTTCAAATTCAATTATTCCACGAAATTAACTGGCAAAGGGTGCTGTACAGTCAAGGTTTAGGAAGCTCTTATAGGAAACGGGGGTAGAAAGTCTTCATGTTACAAGGAAGAGAAATTAGGAGCTGTGGAGACACCTGCTGGTTTGGGGGAAGGCAGGCTTCTATGGGCTGGGCCAGGCTGTTTTTACAGCCTTTAGCTCTTTGCTAAGAAGACTGGATGACTCGAGCACCTTGCAAAGCGTATGCCATAGTTTGTTAGGATTTGTGATCACTTTGGCAAATTCTCTTCGTTGATGTCTAAATTAGAGCAGGCTTTTGACTGTGAAAGGCCTTACACATGCTTAAAAGGCAAACTCTTTTCCTCTTTTATGATGATTATAGTGGTTGCCCAAATATGCAGCAGAAGGACAGGCTTGAATCCAGGTGCCTTTGTTCAGTATTCTTGCCTTATGATTGTCAAAGGTATTAAATGGTTTAACCCTTAGCTGTTTGGTAGGTCCATTTTAAATGGACACGGCTCAACATTTTAATAAAAAGCATATATTTTATGTAATACTAGTTTTATTTGTTGAAGCTTTAAATCATCTCTTTCACAGAAAGAAGAGCGAGTTATGTCAGCACTGAGTTGGAAGCCCTTTCTCTATGGAGGCTTAGCATCAATCACTGCAGAATGTGGTAAGCATTTCTGTAACTCTTTGTGATTCCTTTGACTCAGATATAGTCCCTTTTAGTACCAGCTGGGTTCTGTGCTGTCAGTGATGTGGTGTTACATGGTCTTCTCTAGCATACAGCATGAGTATCTGTTCAGTACTGACTGAACAGTTGCTCGGAACTTTGTTCCAGTTTTAAAACACTTCTGTCTGTAAATTCATATCTATGTCTTGTTTTAATGTGACATTTGTCTTTGGATTCTGTTCTTGGAGTGTATTGATCTGATGGTAGATATACACAGCTCTTGTTTTGCAAGGGAAGGCAAGTAAAGCTGTTGTATTGCCTGTAAACATAGTGAACACGGAATAGTTGGGTGGGAAGCAGGTAGGCCTTCTGACAAGCTGTCTAGGAGGAAAAGGGTGATGACCTAAAATGAACTGCCTTAGCAAAGTCCTGGTAAAAGAGACCATATGCTTTTCTTTTCATGAGCATTTTTATATACAGTGGTATTAAATAAAGGTTGGTGTTTCTTATCTCGTCTTCTTTGTCTCTTTTGTTTAGGTGAGCACTTGCTTAGCACTAATGTTTGTCTTTTTTTTTTCAAGGTACTTTCCCAATTGATCTGACTAAAACACGTCTACAGGTTCAAGGTCAAGTTAATGATGCCAAATACAAAGAGATCCGCTACCGTGGAATGATGCACGCCCTGGTCAGAATATTCAGAGAAGAAGGATTGAAAGCCTTATACTCTGGGTAATGCAAATTGAGTTGCAGTAGTATCTTCTGTCCAGTCTATTGATGAGTATAAACTCATAGTGGTTAGACTCTTGGGTTTCAGGTTGATAAGTTATTTGGAGGAGATGGACTGTTCTTCTCACTCTGCAATTCGAAAGTCCAAGCTTAATCACTTCAGGCTCTTCTCTCAGCAATATCACTTGGTAGCTTTTTTTTAATTACTTGAGAAATCATATAGCAAAGCATAACATTACTTTATAGAATGATGCTACAGTTCTTCCATCTATGCAGTGCTTCTGTAGTGGTTTTGTTATTCATCTGGAGAAAATTGAGCTTAATTTCTGTTAGTTTACTTTCTTATTTTGGCATGTATGTAATTATGCATGTTTTTCTTCAAAAGGTGTAAGTAGAGTGGATGTAGTTTGCAGCTTGAAACAAGCTTGCCAGCTATTTTATTGATCAAAGTTCAAGGCATGCTCTGAAAGTAATCCTCCCATAATTCATTTATGCTCTTGCAGTATTTATTAAAACGATAAATGTACACACACTAAAACCCAAAACAAACCTCCCCATCCAAAACCAAACAAAAAAACCACCTTGTTTTTGTCTCCAGTGGAATTAAAGTATAGATTTAAATGAACAACCCTTTGATTGGTCAATAGCTTGCGTTCAGCCTCCTGCTTTAAAAAAGAGTATTTGTTAATCAGTGTATTGCAAATCTGAGCATAAATATTATCGTTACCCATTTTTACAGGATTGCACCTGCAATGTTACGCCAGGCTTCATATGGAACTATAAAAATAGGCACCTACCAGAGCTTAAAAAGAATGTTTGTTGAACATCCAGAAGGTGAGTAATTTGTGTGTGGCTTTTTAGTTTCTTGGGGGGTTTTAAGCTTTGTAAATCTGCAGCTAAACTTTTTTTTTTTTTTTTTCATGGAGTAGATGAAACTCTGATGATAAATGTTCTATGTGGCATTCTTTCGGGAGTAATTTCATCATCTATTGCCAACCCAACAGATGTCTTAAAGGTAATTATGTATTTGTACTTGTAATGTGTATAGAGTTTGTCCTTAGTGTCGTCTTTGTTTTCGTTGAGGATTTGCAGAATCTCCTTTGACTTAATGGTCATCTCTAATGAAAAAGTAAGAAAATTCTTCTGCTTGTAATTGAGAAGTGTGGTTTTCTAAAACCACTGTGAAATTCATCCTTCCTAGGCTAGTGTGGTTATTTAGAGGCATTTCTAATGAAAGCTTTTGCTTTAAGCGTAGCATCAATTAATTGTTTCCCAGTGTGGTGTCTGTATTTGGCTCTCTTTGGATTTCAGCAAAGCTTTCAATATTGTCTCTCATGGTATCATGAGACAAGATGTCTAGCTAGACAAGTGCATAATGGGATGGGTGAACAGTTGGCAGATGGGTTGGGCTCAAAGGGCTCTAAATGGGGTTCCATGAGGCTACTGACCAGTCATGGTGGGTTTCTCCAGGACTCAATTTTAGGACCAGTTCTCTTCAACATTTTTACAAATAATCTGGATACAGGTGTCGAATGCACAGTAAGCAAGTCTGATCCCCAATTAGTTGAGATGGTGGACTCCTTCAAGGGTAGAGAGGCCTGGAAGGAGATCTTAGCAGATGAGAGTGCAGAGTGATCACCAGCCGTATGATTAGTAGCCAAAGTCTTCATCTTTTTTACTTTCCATTTTGAGGTGTTCTTATGAGAGCACTGTAAGGGACATCTTGCAGTAGTCATCTGCCCGTCTAATCTAAATGGTGTAATGTCCAAGTACAGAAATAGAGGTGACTTAATGCAGCTAAAAACTACACCTCATACTGATTCAAAATTAGCATCGTGGTAATGCCAGTTATCAGTTTGTATTCAGAGAAATTGACTTTGTTGTTTCAGAGACTGTAACTTACTGTTTTAAAAACTGTCTTAAACTATTATTGGTCTTCTGATTGAAAAAGTATTTATATTCTATTTTGGTCTTCAAATAATCTCAGATCAGAATGCAAGCCCAAGGCAGTGTGATTCAAGGAGGAATGATGTGCAACTTTATCCAGATCTATCAAAATGAAGGAACTAAAGGATTATGGAAGGCAAGTGTTTTGAACCATATCCTACATTTTCAGTATACTTTGCTCAACTGTATTTCATCTATAGTATTCTCAAACAAAACATGGATATGCAGGTAGCTAAGATGCATGTGATTTATCTTGACTGTTTCACTCCTGGTGTCTCAGTGACTTTTAACAAAGAATTTCTACCAGTCTTACATTCAACCATTAGTCAAGTCTTATTTTAAAAACATCAAAAAAAAAAAAAAAGGCTTAAGTTAGGGTGACTGTCTCTAGGGCTTATTTTTGCTTTGTAAAATATTTTGACTGTATTCTAAGATGTTAACAACAACAACAACAAAAGTCAGCCAAACAACAACAAAAAAACAACAACAAACAAACCAGAAACTCACCAATGAAAGTAAAACAAATCACAAACATTCAGAATATTGGGAAAGGAAAATGATAATGAGCATGTTCTCTAGCTCAGGATTTCTTGTACTCAGTCTTGTAGGTTGTCTGTTTTACTGCCTACTGTCAGTGACTAATGGAAGATTGTTCTGAAACAGCTGGAATATAGAAATGGTTTTCTAAAAGCTTCTCCATCTGTTTTGCTTTTCTGCCCATCTTCCCCTGCTTGTTAATTTTGCAGCTAGTTTTAAGGGCAGCTGTTTTTGAGATCTTAGTTGACCATTGATGTAAATTCAGAGGTTAAGCAGAGAGATGGAGTAGCAAGAAGCAGCAGAAATCAACATTCATTCTGGGCAGTATACAGTGTACCTGACAGATTTGTGATTTCTTGCTTTGTACTAGAAAAGATAGTATTTTCTGATGGTGCATGAAGATGAATTATGTTATTTTTTAAAAAAACTCTTTAGGGGGTATCTCTGACAGCACAGAGAGCTGCTCTAGTTGTTGGAGTGGAATTGCCAGTATATGACTTCACCAAGAAGCAAATAATCATGTCTGGATATATGGGAGACACAGTGTATACTCACTTCCTGTAAGTTTGTCTAATTCAATCTGCTCCTGTAGCTCATCACTGGCTGTGTAGAATTAATCTTGATTTTATTTTGATTTTTTTTCACCTTCTGAGAAGATACCAATCCAGTTTTGTTCAATCAGCCTAGATATAACTATATTTCCAGTGTGTTTATGCTTTTCAGTGTGATAGCACTTGAAATGACACATAACATGGAAGTTTATTTAGGATCTGAATTTAACTTTCTTTAGAATATGGAATTCTATTTTGTGGATGGTCTGAACCGTGAAGATTTGAAAATTGAACTTGGAAGTACGAGTCAATTCTTATTTTAAGAGGTGCAAACATCTGTAAAAAGTGTATTTGTATAGGATGTGTATTTGAAATCTTTGAAGATTAGGCATTGTAAATAAGAAGTGATTTTCACATCAGTTAGCTTATGTGGCTGGTTTTTTTTTAAATAAGCATCAGAAGTGCTGATTAGACATTTTTTTCTTTCTGTGGGAGGCTGGGTTGATTTTTGTGCTTTCTATGAGCATGGTAGGTCAAACTCTGTTAAAACATTGTTTTCTCAGCTCGAGTTTTACTTGTGGGCTAGCTGGAGCCCTAGCATCCAACCCAGTTGACGTGGTGAGAACACGCATGATGAATCAGGCAAGCCAGCCAAATGGGGGCCACTCAAACTACAAGGGTACTTTGGATTGCTTGTTACAAGTAAGTAGCTTGCATATCATCTTCAGTAGAAGCTGGTGCCTGGACAATAATGTAGAACTTGAAATTCTGAGTTTATGTAGAAATTAATCCAAGTAACTTCTGTATGCTCAAGAGGGCTGCACTGCCTATATGCTTGGTGTGAAAAGCAGCTGCTGTTGTGGTGGATCAGGAAAAACAGCTAGCTTATGTACATACAGTGAACAGTTTAAGTAATTAGATGAGAAGATTATTTAGCAGCACTGTTTTTTTACTTTATATGAAGTTTGGAAGTTAGGAATGTGACTTCTGCAAGGTATTTGAAAACTATTTCATAACAAAAATACCATTGTCCTTTATTGCTTGGTGGTATGTTTGTACTGCTATAGCTGTGCCATAGAGATGGCTGCCATCCTAGGAACCTTCCAGTCAAGTAGGAGTGAGTAACAGGGAAGAGGTGAACATATCTCTTGGATCAGATTTTCTTGTTACAGGTTTACTGCAGCACCCTGGAAGCAGATAAGTTAGGGTAAGTTTGACCTGGAAAAAGAAACCTGCAGTTGTTAGTGCTTGAACACACAGGTTTTATCATCTTCCTTTTGCAGTAGGTACTCCTGTAGAGGTTGAGAGTAGGCTGTGTTCCCCTTTGTCTGGTGATCCTGTTTTTACCTCTGTGTCCAAAGCAAGAAGTGGGAGGATTATGTGCATTCTTCTTCACTTTTAATTTTCCTCACTAATTGAGTTACGTAAATGTGTTCCTGTTTTGTTTTCCAGACCTTGAAGAACGAGGGCTTCTTTGCTCTCTATAAAGGGTTTTGGCCAAACTGGTTGAGACTTGGTCCTTGGAATATCATTGTATCCTTTTAAAAGGAGTGCAAAACAGACTAAGCTAGCCTTGCAGCAGGTACTGAGAAGTTGTCAGCGTACTTCTCCTTAATGGACCATCATCTGGTGGATCATTTCCTTAGTCAGCTGCTCCCAGTCAGTTAGTATATATTATATATATATATTCACAGTTGCACTGTGAATTGTATTGTATGATCTTGGAAACTATTTTTCTGTTATTCCCTCAATCTCGTACCTGTCCGTTCCCTTAGTTTGGTATTTAGTTTTAAATACAGTTGTCCAGATGAGTTCTGAATGGAGCTTATTTCTACAACTGGGGAAACAACTGGCTGGTTAACTTTGAAATCTTTTTTCATGTATCTTAGTCTAACTCAACTTTGTCTAGTTGTGTTTTACTGCCTGCTAATCAGAGCCCTGCAGAAAGTGACCTGGCAAAAGTAATGCTATTCCCATGAGCAAACCTACTTTAGTTTATTGAAGCAGAGAAAAAAATCTCAGGCTCTCACAGGGGTCTCCTGCCTCTTGTTCTCTTTTTAAGATTCTTAGGAACAGGACTGGGAGAACCATTGGCATTGCTAGTCTTGAAGTTTTTCATATACAGCAGTTCTCTGAAAGCAAGATTTTATTATGTTGTACTACCAACAATCAGCACTTTCTTTATAAAGGAAGGAAGTAGCAGTGGAAGGAAGTTTGATACACAGCACTGTCCTTTAGCAGAAACGTAACTCTTTTTCACTGTGTGAATAAGAAACAGTTCTCCTTAATAATTGTTTCAGTTCTTTGTGACATATGAACAGCTGAAGAAATTAGACTTGTGATATCCTGACCCATACACTGAATTCAGCTCACTGGCTTTAGAGCAACTTGCAAGTTACCTTGATTAGATCCAAGGAAGAGGTAATCAGAAGACTTTGGAGGAGAAATGTCTAGAAGTGAAGTGACTTCACTGCAAACTCTGGCTTCTTGGCATGGTGGTTTGCTCACATGGTTAAGTGGATGATGTGCACTATTTTTGAGTCTGAACCAAAAGAAAACACCAAAAACAGCAATGCAAAACGATGGAGACACTCACAAAAAGCAACTAAGACTGCTAAAATGCTGACATTGCACATAGATCCCCCCCCAAAAGGGTGGAGCAGCCTGAAAGAGATGCCATCTTTGCCTTAAAATGGGAATCACTAAAAGGCCAACCTTCCAAAGAGCAATCTTCCCACACGTGGCACCCCCAAAAGGCTGCTTCCCTACTATAAAAACAAAACACAGCCTCCAAAAGCAGACACTTCCAGGAAGAATTTTTGTACCCCTCCAAAGTAGCCACTAACCCTAGAAAAGCTGGTGGTATTCTTCCCCAACCAAAAAAATAAAGAAATAAAAATAAATGAAGCAAAGATCTTCACTTCTTGAAGATCTGCGAAAATCCAATCCTTTAAAGTGCAGACATATCAAATCCCCCAAAAAACAGGAAACATGTAGATGTGGCACTTAGGGACACAGGCATGGTGGTGTTGAGTTGACAGTTGGACTAGATGATCTTGGAGGTCTTCTCTGACCTTCATGGTTCTATGAAATCTCTAAAAGCCCTGTCCCTCAAGTAATACCCCAGATAGACAACTCTTGCCCCAGTGGCTGCCTGCCCTGGGCTTGTGCTCACTGTGGCTGCCCCGTGGATGGGCATCCCACCACAAGTTCATGGTTAGGAGGTGGGTTGTTAATAGCGCACAAGGCCATTTCTCAGGTCAGATGGGTTTTGTGTATCTGCGCACGTCTGTGTTCACTGTAGTTGTTGCCATGCTGCAATTGGAATATTTGTAAATAGTTTTGTACAAATGATGTATGTCTAACTTTTATTATGCGTATTAAAGATTTTGAAATAACCACGTAGTGGCTCTGAACTGCTTTCAGCTCTTTTCCAATGGGAGGAGGGGTGGGGGGGTAGCTCTTTAGATACCATAGATACCATTCCCAGCACTTGGCTCCCTCTGTTCCAGCAGGGACACTAAGAGCAGGGTGCACAGGTCCACATCCAGGACTCGGGGAAATGGCCACAAGTTGTACCAGAGGAGGTTTAGGTTAGATGTAAGGAAATTTTTTTCTTTCAGAGAGTGGTCAGGCTCTGGAATGGCTGCCCAGGGAGGTGGTGGAACCGCTGTCCTTGGCAGTGTTCAAGAGGCGTCTGGATGAGGAGCTATGAGATTTGGTTTAGTGCTTGTGGTAGCAGTGGTGATGGGAGGGCAGTTGGACTAGATGATCTTACAGGTCCTTTCCAACCTTGTGATTCTGTGGTTCTGGGAGATCTGCATGGAGGAACCTCGCAACCTCAGGGCTCCCCTCTGTGCAGGACTCCCCCGCGTCGGCCTCCCCGCCGGCAGGGGGCGCCCGCTCGCTTTCTCTCTCCCTTCCCTCCTCGCCACGCGGCCCGGCCCCCGGAAGCGCCGCCGCGTTCCGCCCCCCTCTCCGTTCCGTTCCGTCCCGTCCCGTCCGCCGCCGCCAGCATGGAGGAGCCGCTACCGGCCCTCGAGCCGGCGGGGAGGGAGTCGCGGGACCGCCTGAGCCTCTGGGATCGCCGCCCGCACCCCGCTGCGCCGCTTAGCGACCGCCAGACCGACTCGGTGCTGGAGCTGAAGGCGGCGGCCGAGAACCTGCCGGTGCCGCCCGAGGTGAGGCGGCGGCGCGGCCTGGGCGGGGGAGGCGCGGCGCCACGTCGGCGGCTCCGGCCTCAGCGCGGCTCCCGCACGGCAGTGCCGGGCCTGCGCTGTGCCTGCAGGGCGCTACGGCGGGCCGGCTCCGCGCCGGTGGGGCTCGCAGCGAAGCTGGGCAGCCGCTCCCGTCACGAACCAGCAACATGCGTGGCCTCAGGGCGTCCTCGCTGAGGTTCATCATCGTGGAGCTGCGTTTCTTGTGGCCTCTGGTTTTGATCCGGATCGGTTCTGTCACCGCTGTCAGTTCCTGGTACACAACCACAGTACGGCTGAGGCTGGCAGGGCCCTCTGGGTCCCTCTGTTCCATTCCCTGCCCCAACAGGGACATCCAGAGCAGGGTGCCCAGGGCCACATCCAGACAGCTCTGGGAGATCCCCAAGGAGGAGACCCCGCAGCCTCTGTGCAGCCTGTGCCAGTGTCACTGCACAGCACAGAAGGGCTCCTGGCATTAGAGGGAGCCTCCTGTGCTCCAGTTTGTGCCCATGGCCTCAGACACGACTGACAGAGAGCCTGGCTCTATTCATTTGCACAGTTTCCGACTGCTCCAGCAGGCAACATCAATCCAGGAACGGCATTTAGAAGCTCAGTGATTTGTTGTTGCCATGGAAGATGTGTTCTCCCAGCCAGTTATAAAATGTCAGGCTCTGGAAAAGCAATGAGTTATTTATGAATGCTCGCTTGCCAGTGTGTCTACAAGGGAAAGTTCAAGTTGGATGTTAGGGAAAATAATTTCTCCAAAAGAGTGGTGATGCATTGACACAGCCCATGGAAGTTGGTGCAGTCACCATCCCTGGAGGTGTTCAAGAAATGTGTGGATGTGGCACTGAGGAACATGGGTTAGTAGGCAGGCAGGGATGGGGTAACAGTTGAAGTAGATGATTTTAGAAGTGTTTTCCATCCTAAATGACTTTGTGAAAATGTAATAACATTATGGAATCACAGAATGGCCAGGGTTGGAAGGGACCTCAAGGATCATGAAGCTCTAACTCCCCTGCCACAGGCAGGGCCACCAACCTCCACATTTAACACTAGACCAGGCTGCCCAGGGCCCCATCCAATCTGGCCTTGAACACCTCCAGGGACGGGGCATCCACAACCTCTCTGGGCAGCCTGTTCCAGCACCTCACCACTCTCTCTGTTTACATTTCCTGTGAGAGTTTCCATATTTGAAGAGGATCATTTTGCAGGTTATAATACCATATAGCTATCCAAGTTAGCTATCAGCAAGTGTTTGAAAGGTTGCAGTAACAAAGGAGAGAGTAAGCCAATTCCTTCCTGAAATACACCTGTTAAATTTAATGCTTCCTGGTTCTTTTATGTGAGCTGTTGGTAACTGCATGAGTAAAAGCTGGCAGATATCCAGAATGACTTTAGGAGGATGTCCTGCTGTTGGAGGGTGTTCTTAAGGCTCTCCAACCTGTTTTGCAACAAGACAGGTGACACATTTGACAGTTGGGACAGTGGGAATGCAAAGACATTAAGGGCTCTGGCTGTTTTTAGCTTTTGATGAAGTGGGTTAGGACAGCAGTTCCTCAGCTGCTGGAAAAGGAGGCTCAGTAGTGGCCGCAGGAAAATCCCCAGCTGCCTATTTTGGGGAAAGAGTATATAGATAGTGAGCAAGATAAGTCAGGCTGTGTTTTAATCATAGAGTGGCTTCGGTTGAAGGAGACCTTATAGACTGTTTATTTTCAACCCTCCTGCCATGGGCAGGGTTGCTGCCAATGAGATCAGGCTGCCCAGGATCCCATCTGACCTGGCTTTGAAAGCTTCTAGATACGGAGCACCCACAGCTTCTCTGGGCAGCCTGTGCCAGGGCCTCACCACCCTCTGAGTAAGGAGTTTCTTCCTGACATCTAATGTAAATCTCTCTTCTTTTAGTTTAAAGCCATTCTTCCTTTTTCTATAGCAATCAAACCTGCATAAAATGTTGACCCCTCTCCTGCTTGTAAGCTCCCTTCAATTACTGGAAGACTGCAATGAGATCTCCACAGCGCCTTCTCTTTCCCAGAATGAACAAACCTAAATCCCTCAACCTTTCTTCACAGGAGAAGTTCTCCAGTCCTCTGAGCATCTTTGTGTCTTCCTCTGGACCCACTCCCACAGCTCCATGTCCTTTTTGTGCTGGGGGCCCCAGGCCTGGACACAATACTCCAAATGGAGCCTCACTAAGGCAGAGCAGAGGGGGACATTCCCCTCCGTCACCCTCTCCCTGCTGCCACCCCTCTGTTGATTCAGCCCAGGATACTGCTGGCCTTCTGGGCTGCCTTGTGTCCAACTTTTCATTCAGCAGGATTCTCAAGTCTTTCTCCACTGGGCTGTTCTCAGTGACTTCTCCCAGTCTGTACTCGTATCAGGGATTGCCTCAATCCAGATGCAACACCTCACACTTGGCTTTGTTGACCCTCACTAAGTTCTCATTTACCCACTTTCTGAGCTTGTTCAGGTCCCTCTGGATGACATCCCTTCTTTCTGTTGCGTCAACCATACCACTCAGTTTGGTGTCATCAGCAAACTTGCTGAGGGTGCACTCAGTGCCACTGTCTGTGTCACTGATAAAGATGTTGAAGAGCACCGATCCCAAGACAGATCCCAAGACAGTTTCATGGGAGAAACTGCTCGTGATCAGTTTCCACTTGGGCATAAAGCCATTGACAACAACCCTCTGGCTGTGACAATCCAACAAATTCTTTATCCACCTAATAGTCCAGCCTTCAAATCTGTATCTCTGCAATTTAGATACAAGGATGTGGTGTGGGGCCATATCAAAGGCCTTGGCCTTTGCCTTTGATGTAGCCTTGGCCTAAGGCCCTGGTTTTTTAACATGTGAATCCTGATTGCTCTTTCTTTGCCAGAATGGTATTATAATGAACATTTTACCAAGTAAGCAATCTTACAGAGAGCTGCCAGGTTGTTTTTAACACTGTTCTCTGCTTTTACGTTATTCATATTATTCATATTCTCAGCACTAGGAAGCATGCTTCAGTTGTCAAGTGAATCGAAAAGGTCTTATCCTAACAAAGATCACAGAACAGTCTTTGTTCTGCTAAGCTGTTCTCAGTGGATAAGCTGATTAATGGTCTCTAATCGTATTTAAATAAGATTTCTCACAATTTGCATGTTTCCATATTTTTATTACTTATGAAAAAAAAAAAATCCTGGTGGGTAAGAACTCCTGTTCAACAGGAGCTATTCTTCCAAAAATCCTTTCTTTTGTGCTTGTCACACAGTATTTTGGGTGCCTGCACTAAAAGTAAACGCCAGCGGTTTTCTCACATTGAAGCTTTGGAATGTATTACTGTACTTGAGCAGGGTGTACCAACTTCTAAGCTGTCTGACTGAAGTTTCTGTGTGTTTGTGAGCAGCTTCCCATTGAAGATTTATGCAGCCTGACATCCCAGTCGTTGACTGTTGCACTGACAGCCGCAGTGCCAGAATCCACAGAAGATGTTCTCCTGAAAGGATTTGCCATGCTGGGGATGGAGAATGAAAGAATTGAAACAGCGCAGCAGGTAAATGATGCTGGAGAACCAGTAATCTTCAGAGGGTTCTTTAAATATCTGTGTCTCCTGCTTTTCGGAGGCTATGCTAAATTTTTTTGATCTGTTTTCAAGATGTGTGAAGGAAGAAGGGGGAAAAACATCGTTTAAGTCTGAGCTTTTGAGTAATGGATACTTTTTCCATTTTGAGTGAATATATGAGAGTAAGGTGTATCTTAGGTGTGGCCATAATGTAGAAGAGTGGCAGCTCCCCCCATCTTTTAATGTGACAACTCTGTTGGTTCTTTGTGCAAATAAGAAGAGATGAAGTTCACTCCTTTTCATTTCAGTTTATTGATAGAGTTGTATTTTCTCTTCATTAATAATTAAGTTGTTGAATGTCTCTGCTTTTAACAAAAGCTCGTCTTCTGAATTCCTTTTTCATAAATCTGTGGTGGTTTCTTTTTGTAATTGATTTTATTGCATGTGAGGTGTGTGTTGTTCTCACCATAAAATCTCTTCCAGTTCTTCTCCTGGTTTGCTCAGCTGCAGACACAGATGGATCAAGATGAAAGTGCCAAGTATAGGTACGTGTTCTTCCTCAGTTCCTTTTGTTGTAAGCAACTTAAATCCTGAAGGATTTAATTGTGTCCATATAATCTTAGCATACATGCAGGTTCACCTGCTGGGTAATTCTGCAACAGCTGATGCTTTCAAAGGCTGAATGCTCTGCTGCCATCCTGAAGGCTGTTGCTGTTGTGGTAGAACAGATAAGAGACACAGATTTCCTTTGGAACTGCCTAGTATATTAATCATAGAATCATAGAATGGCCTGGGTTGAAAAGGATCACAATGACCATCTAGTTTCAAATTCCCTGCTATGTGCAGGGTCGCCAACCACCAGACCAGGCTACCCAGAGCCACATCCAGCCTGGCCTTGAATGCCTGCAGGGATGGGGCATCCAAAACCTCCTTGGGCAACCTAGGCTGTAGACAAAGGCAGGCTAAGAGCTATCCTGTGCCTTTTCTGCTGCCACTGGTGTTGAAATGCCATTCTCTGAGGGAGGCTCTGGGCCACAGATGTTGTTGGTGGTTATTTCTGCTGTCACCATTCTCCAATGACTTTATGTGTGAGGTTGTGTCTTCATTGCCAGCATTCCTTGACGCTTTGTTGAGCTCCACTTCTGAGGCATGCCATTCTCATCTATTTTTGTCCAATTGACTTTTCCATCAGCCTCTGAAGAGCCCCTTCCCACTGACTTTTGTGTTATACCTCAAGAGCGTTATACCTCAAGTCTGCATGGCTCGGCCAAATCTGCAGATGGCCTCTTCAGAAACTGGCCCAATTTGAAACTTAACTTACCCTTGGCTCTGAAGAGTTTATGCTGAAGTCCTCTTGTTTTTCGATTTAGCTGTGCTCTGTCTCTTCCTCTTGTTCTGACATTTCAGGACATGGCATTTCCTAAAATCAGAGCTTTAAGCATATGCTAAACCTGTGCTCAGATCATTAAACATGTAAAGAATGACAGCCTCACTCTATATCGGTGGGTCTGTTCACAGTAAGGTATGCAGATGCTCACAGTGTCATGAACACAGAGTGGTTTGTGGGGTGGCCAATGTGTAATTATCTGCAGGAGACCAGAGGAGTAGAAGTGGTTCTTTGCCTGATTGCATGAGACTAATCAGAGCTGTGAATCTACATGCTGCTTTGTATGTGGTAAAGAAGAACTCAGAAGTTTTAGCTGACACCACGAGTCATTCATGTTAAATGATGTTTAAGTCAAATGGTCCACTTAACAGTAGAGTTTGTCATCACTGAGCCTTAGACAGGCTTGGTGACGTTAGATACAAAGTCTTTTTCATTTAGGCCTCTTTCAGTCCTCATGCTAAGTTTTAACTCTCTGGTTGACAGCAGCTACTTTAGGAGAGTAAAGTCATTTCTAAATGGAAACTGAAAATTGCAATAGTGGAAGCAAGGTAGGTAGAATTTAGCTGTGGGCAGAAGCCTGCAGTAATTGCTACATTTGTGTTATCCATCTAGACATTCTTTGCATGCTGCAGACAAGCTGAAATGCATCATTCTCTGTAGATTTGCTGTAAGGGATGTCAAAGCAATGGAGTCACTGCAGTGGCTATTTCAAGAGTTTCTTTATTTCTGGAGGTCATGAAACATCTGCTTGACATACACACTTGTTTGGTGTGAGTCTTTTATTCCCCGAGACAAATTAACATTAGGAAAGGTAGTGCCAGTTTCCACATAGGCAGTTGGATTTAGAAATGTGGGAAGGGAAATTTTACTTGTTTCCTGATGATTCTCTTTTTTCTAGGCAGATGAGGGATTACTTGTCCGGCTTTCAGGAGCAGTGCGATGCTATACTGAATGATGTGAATAGTGCCCTTCAGCATCTGGAATCACTGCAAAAACAGTATCTTTTTGTGTCCATGAAGACAGGAACGCTGCATGAGGCCTGTGAACAGCTTTTGAAAGAGCAGGTGAGCTTTGCTGGGAAGATTACTGGAAGCTTCCGATGTACCGTAAACCAAAGGTTTTCTTCCTTATGCTGAGGAGATTTGTGAGCTATGCTGGCAATCCCTCCATTTGCTTTGGACCACCTTTACAGTGTTTACAGCAAGTTTTGTTGAGATAAATAATTCTTGTCACTTTCAGACATATTTTGAGCTGTTTTTTGTGAAGAAATATTCTTCTTTTTCATTTTCTAACTTATTTCGCAGGTATTTCTTTCTCTGCTTGAACTATTCCGTCAGTGATATAGGGAACATGTTTTCTTAGGCCTTGGAATGTCAATGGTGCAAGTATGTTTTGAGGCATGATATAGCATGCAACAAGATCTGACCACTTCAGAACTTGTAACTGTAAGAGATCCTACTCCAGAATTTGTCTCAATCATTGTTGTTTTTCTGACATAGCACGTAGGTAGTAGTTCATCTGTTACTTATGCTGAAATTGCTTAAATAATGTTTAAAGAAAGAAGTACCTTGTAGGAGAGGGATGCTAGAGAAGATTTGTTATCTCTTCTGAGAACAAAAACGTGAGTAATTTTTTGGGGGGTGTGCTGCTCTCATCTCTACTTACAATGGTAGCAGTGCATCTTTCTGAATGAAATCACTTACATTTTCAAGGTAACTGATAGAAGAAAGTTCTTAAGTCGTAGAATCACAGAATGGCCTGGGTTGAAAAGGACCACAATGATCATCTCCTTTCAACCCTCCTGCTATGTGCAGGGTTGCCAACCACCAGACCAGGCTGCCTAGAGCCACAGTCAGCCTGGCCTTGAATGCCTCCAGGGATGGGGCATCCACAACCTCCTTGGGCAACCTGTTCCAGTGCGTCACCACCCTCTATGTGAAAAACTTCCTCCTAATATCTAACCTAAACCTCCCCTGTCTCAGTTTAAAACCATTCCCCCTTGTCCTATCACTATGCCCCCTCGTAAACAGCCATTCTCCCTCCTGTTTATACGCTCCCTTCAAGTACTGGAAGGCCAAAATGAGGTCTCCCCAGGGCCTTCTCTTCTCTAAGCTAAACAAGCCCAGTTCCCTCAACCTTTCCTCATAGCAGAGGTACTCCAGCCCTCTGATCATCTCAGTGGCCCACGTCATCCTAGAGCTCCACGTCCTTCCTGTACTGGGAGCCCCAGGCCTGGACGCAGTAAAAGCCCAGATGAGGCTTCACAAGAGCTGAGTAGAGGGGGACAATCACCCCTAAATACATAGGTCAGAGTTAGAAACAGCAATTACATTGTCTAAATTGGTATAAAGTCCCTATTTTGTACATGGTGAGGGATTTTTGTTCAGGTAAAAATAATGTATGCATCAATATATAGCCCCAACAACTTTTGTCCTGCTATATATTTGCTGGATAACGTGGGCTGCTTCATTGCATGTGGAAGCAAGATCAGTGTATATTGAAAGAGAAAGTAGCTTCAAAGTTATCGTCTCTGCAAATCTATTCTGACCTTTTCTGCATTTTTGTGGATGATCTGAGGTACTCAAAACTGGAAAAAGAACTTTGAACGGCTCCAATCCTGTAATACAGGTCTCTTAGAGTTCTCTGAAATACTAATGACAGCACAGCTATGTGTATGCAGGAGTACCTGTGGAATGCTGATAAACCCACAGAACAGACATTTTTGAAAGTTATGTGTCTTTCTCTGATATGAGAAAAAGCAAGTGTGAAAGAGAAGAGCAAGCATGCATACAGTGCTGCATTCTTCATCTTTTATTACATGTGTTTGGGTGCAGGTTATTTGGAGCTGATGAACACTGGTGTGTGCTGAGAGCATTTGAAGTCTTCATTTTGTAGAAAAGGAAGCTGAATGTTTCTTATATATATAAATTGCATGTTAACTTACTGATTTTCTGTATTTTATTGGGTTTTTTTAATAGTCAGAACTTGTTGACTTGGCTGAAAACATCCAGCAGAAGCTGTCGTATTTCAATGAGCTGGAGAACATCAACACAGTAAGTATTATTGCACTTTTAAGAGCATTAGTAAATGAAAGTGTACAAATCTTTCGAACTTTGTCACTAAAACAAAGTTGCATTGATTCTTGCAATGATACTTTGTCTTTTTTCCAAAGAAACTGAACTCCCCTACCTTGTCTGTGAACAGTGAAGGATTCATTCCCATGCTGGCTAAGCTTGATGATTGTATTGCATATATTTCATCGCATGTAAGTAACTCTCAGTTGTTTTTAGTTAAATCTTAAGTTTCACTACTAGGTATTTAAGCAGGTTTTATTTTCCTGTAGAATATTCTGTCTGCCAGTAAGAATGCAGAGATGACTGTTTATACATGTAAAATTTTTTACTGAATATACTTAATATTCTGCTTGATTTTAATAAAATGCTGCCTTTAGCATGTGGAAGTTATCATTTCTAGCTAGTAAAATAGTATTTTAATTTTTGATAAACTTTTAACTCTTCTACTGTTCTTATTTCAAATGGATTTCTTATTTCTTTCAGCCAAATTTTAAAGACTATCCTGTATATTTGACTAAATTTAAACAATGCCTTCTGAAAGCTATGCACCTTATCAAGACATACACTGTGAACACACTGCAAAACCTCACGAGCCAGTTAATGAAAAGGGTAAGGTGAAACAGTAAGTGGTAACTTGAACTGTACTGAAATGTGTAGTGTAATACTGTGTAGTTTTCTTCTGGGTTTTTTGGCCTGGTTGGCCAGTTGGCCTGGTTTGTGCCCAGTAGCTCTGAATCAGCCACAGTATATGCTGCAGTTTGTGTTGACAAATGATAAGGGTGCATGAGAGAAATATGGAACTGGGGGGGGGGGCAGATTTGGAAGTTGTGGAGAATACTTCAAGGGTTAATGCAAGAGCTGGGAATCAGAAGGTAACAAAGAAAGAGGGATTGCAGACATTTTTAATGAAAGCTGTTGCTGAAGGATACCCTCAGAATAAAGTTGGTTAAATGGTGCTGAACATGTTTCATGTTCAGTCTGTGGGTGTTTTGCTTACTTCTCTGAAACTTCTAATATTTGTATCTGCTAGAATTGGTTATGGTCAGGTGTTAAGTTTTGTTATTGCAGCACCACAGAGGTGCTGTAAGGGATGAAAAAAGGCTGATGAGAACTAGTGTTGTTATGCCTCGTATGCAAGTGTTTTAAACATTCTGGGCATTTTGGTCTGTGCTTGTTGAAGGAAGATGAGGTTGCTCACAAGAAAGGCAGAAGAGTTTTTCTGTCCTCATTTTGTTTTGAAGAAAGGGCACTTGCTTCTTTTGGTATCATAAGTTGATAAGGGTAAGTAAAGTGATAGCTATACAGGATTTCTACTATGCCTATAAGTGCTGGAATTCTTGCAGATTTTAGCTGTGTGCCCAGCTGATCTGAGGAGCTGCAGGAGCAAGTATCTCAAAATCTGACCATCTGAAACTTGAGTGTGACCTGAAATTTAGCTTCTCAGCTTTGGGACTGATAGGTACAAGGGAAATTTTGTTTCATTGTTGTACTGCAGACCAAAGAACAGAGCAAAGAACAGTCAGTAGTACTGTGGCAGATCCAGAGGAAGCTGTTGGCTCTGGTGGAGAATGCCTTAATTACTGAAAGTAACTTTTGCTATAGAAACTGTTGGTTGAAGCTTTCATTGCGGGTTTTATTTTGTCTGGCTTGATCAGAGTTCTAACAGAAGCATACGTTTCTAGGTGGAAAATGCTGAAGACAGTAAAAATGCAGCTCCTTGATTTAGAGCCTAATTATCTCAGCCAGTTAATGCTAGAAACCAAATACAGTATTTTCCATTTTAGCCAATTCTTCATCTCTTTTTTTGTTGTTGTTTTGCAGGATCCTTCAGCAGTGCCAAATTCTGACAATGCCTTCACGTTGTTTTATGTAAAATTCAGAGCAGCTGCTCCCAAAGTCAGAGTAAGTAGATTGGCAGGTAACTTAAAAGTAAAGCTCTGAAATGGCTTTTGAATTTATTAGTATTGTGAATGCAAGGATTGCATAATAACTATGCAAGGAAAAAAATAATTCTAAGCTCTTTTCCAGTGATTACAAATATTCATTTACTGACAGGAACTTTTTTGTTTTTTTTGTTGAGTAGACTCTTATTGAGCAAGTAGAGCAAAGAGCTGAAAAGATGCCAGAGTGAGTATGTCTACAGATTTTTTTCAACTATTTTAAGTTCTTAAAATCTTTATTTTAGTTAAAGAAGCAATGTGTTAAATTTTAAAACAAAGTGTGCCCAGGTGGCTAAGAGGACCAGTGCCATCCTGGCCTGCATTAGAAATAGTGGAGCCAGCAGAAGCAGGGAGGTGATCATCCCCCTGTACTCAGCACTGGAGAGGCTGCACCTCAAGTATTGTGTCCAGTTTTGGGTCCCTCAATACAAGAAAGACATTGAGGCCCTGGAGCGTGTCCAGGGAAAGGCAGCAAAGCTGTGAGGGGTCTGGAGCACAGGTCTTATGGGGAGTGGCTGAGAGATCTGGGATTGTTCAGTCTGAAGAAGAGAGGCTCAGGGGAGACCTCATTGCACTCTACAACTTCCTGAAGGGAGGTTGTGGTGAGGAGGGCTTTGGCCTCTTCTCCCAGGCATCAAACAGAACCCGAGGAAATGGCCACAAGTTGTACCAGAGGAGGTTTAGATTACACATGAAAAATAACTTTTTTTCTCAGAGAGCGGCCAGGCACTGGAATGGCTGCCCAGGGCACTCCCTGGCAGTTTTCAAGAGGCGTCTGGATGAGGAGCTATGAGATATGGTTTAGTTTGTGGTAGCAGTGGTAATGGGAGGATAGTTGGACTAGATGATCTTACAGGTCCTTTCCAACCTTGTGATCCTATAAAGCTTTAGAAATCAACATGATTGTTGATTAGGTTAGGTTGATTTACTGTTCTAATTTCTCCGTTGTCTGACTAGGTATCAACAAGTTCTCAATGAAATCCATCAATGTTACCTTGACCAGAGGGAACTTTTGCTTGGTCCAAGTATCTCCAGCACTGTTACAGAGTTAACCAGTCAGAACAACAGAGACCATTGTGCTCTGGTAGGTGGAGAGTGATTACCTGTTGATTTTCATATATTTTCATTTCTTCTGTTTTTCTCTTCTCTGAGTAAAAGTCATTTACTTAATTCAACTGTTTACACACAGAATCATTAAAATTATGTATGTTTTTGAATCATATGAAATATCTCTTTGTATTTTCAAGTGTCTCGTTAAAGATTCTTCTGGAAAAACTTTGCTACAAACCTCACAAGGGAGGTATTTGCAGAAGCATAAAATGTGGTTACTTAAATTTCATCAGAAATGAAAAGGGTCAGAAGTTGCACAGTGAGCTGCTTGAATTTCACACAGCTTCAGTTTAATCACAACAGCAGTTATGTAATTCATGTCCTTTGGTGCTGATGCAAGGAAAATCATTAAATAGTCAGCTATTTGTGCTTGTCTGAATGCAGGTGCGAAGTGGTTGTGCCTTCATGGTCCATGTATGCCAGGATGAGCATCAGCTTTACAATGAGTTCTTCACGAAACCAACACCAAAACTGGAGTAGGTGGTACATGCTGTTTTTGTTTTCCTGCATATAGTATTTACTGTCCTGTGATAAAGCATTCAGCATTACATAGCAAATGGCGGTATTGAAGCAGTTTGGTGAGAACCAGCAAGAAATAAATAATCTTAGATTATTTTATGTATCAGAATTTGATATTCCTGTCTCAGTTTTTTTGTTTGTTTGTTTTGCTTTTCTCTTTCCAGGGAAGCTGCTAATTTACTTTCTCCTTAAGAAACTCCAATAATGTAAATGTCTAAAAGAATACACAGTTGCTTTGGAAATAACTGTAGAAGTTTACACAGTTGAACCAGTCAGTGAAGAGTTACTTTGGTTATGATGCTACTTCTTTAAGTTAAGAAGAAGCTGTTTCCTGAGAAACTTAGGTCTCATGTGAGACGTGCTCAGGATTTGGGCTCAGCTGGTTGAAGAGACAGTTTAGATAACACAGCCCAAATCCTAAAGTAAATGTCCTTCAATGAAATCAGTGTATTCTTCAGAAATTTCATAGCTATTGCACTGTATATCAAGAATAAGAAAAAAAATTCAGATTATTTTTGAATCAATTAAATGTAGTAATCTCCCTTCATTAAAAAAAAAAAAAATATATATATATTTCCCTTTATTTCTTACAACTAATTAAGATGTTTTGAGAGAAGTGTTTCAATGTATAGGTACCTCATTAGCTTTTCCTTAGGTGCATAATAAATAAACTCATTTTTTTCTAAAACGCAGAGCTGCTCTGAAGAAATGATTGTAAGATGTCTGTCTGTATACAGAGTCTTGATAAGAGTAGAGATTTGGATTGACAAGAGTAGAAATTGAATGTTCTATTTAATAAGGCTGATGAAACTTTCTGCTTTTAACTTAAGAGGGGCTACTGGTTTACCAAGTTGCTACAGAATGCTCGAAGAAAGATGTGAAAAATGTTTTTCTCTGAACATTCACTCACTGTTCAATCCTGAAAGGAACTGAAGTGTCCTTTTACTGTTGTCAGAAATTCCTCTTGAATTAAAAGTATGTATGTACAGTGCAGTATGTACATATTTACTGTACTGTAAATGCTTAATTATTCGTAGTGTTTGTATCTGCTAAGGAGCTAATTGAGAGATTAGCTGATAAATCTGTGGGTTTTATCTGAAAGTTCAAATAATCCGTGACTAACGAAGTGATCACTGAACAGCAGTAATATCTAGAGCTAACTGTGCTGGTCCCCTAACTGAGAAATGCATCAATTTGAACAAGCGTGGAAGTATTTAACCAATAGAACAAAGTGGAATTCTTAATGTTTCGTACTGCGTTGATTTCGTAATGTTGGTTTATACTGGGAAGTGTGTCCTGCAGTGTTGGAAACAGTTACAGTAGGGGTTACCAAACTTTTCCTCCTATGTCCATCTTCATGTGCTCACAGTTCTAATGAAAGACTGAGTGGCTGGAATCAGATGAGTCTTTGCTCAGTGGAGAACAGGGGGTACGATTGTGAGCTCAGCACAAGCATTTCTTTATACAGAAGCTTGGTAAACCAGGTGGGGCCATTTACTCTTTTTGTTCTTGTTTGATTGCTTTAGAATTCAAAACCGTACCTCCATTTTAAAGTCTTCTGCATCTCTTAGGAGAGTTGGTAGGAAATCAGGGGGTTGTTCTTAAACAGTCCTTTATTAAGACTTCTATGATAACATGTTTTCTCGTCCTCATTTAAAAAAATTTTTGCCATAAAAATAGCTTGTATTTGTGATATGATTTTAGTTTGTTATTGTGGGATCCTGAAAGTGTTTTGCTGTGTTTAATTTTTATTTCATAGTGAACTCTTGGAGAAGCTGTGTCTTTCATTATATGATGTCCTGCGGCCAATGATCATCCACGTTATTCACTTGGAGACTCTGTCTGAACTCTGTGGGATTCTCAAAAATGAGATGCTTGAAGATCATGTACAGAACAATGGTAACTCAAATGGAATCTGATTCCTCTTCACTACCTTCTTAATTGACACAGTCATTCATTTGCATAGGCAACAATCTCCCTAGACTTTCTTTTCTCTCTAATGAGCCTTAAATGTGTTAAACTTGTGATAGGGTTATTTGAACTAAATTATAATTTTTTGTGTTTATAATAGGTCTGTGCTTTATGGTTCTGTTCTGTCTTCACTTAAATTAGTAGACTGGTGTTACAGAGTACTATTTTCTCTAGATTTTACAAATAAAAGTAAGCATTCACCCAGTGTGCATCCATGCTTCAAGGCTGATTTAAATGAATCTTTTCAAATGAATAAATTGCTTTGCTTGGCTCTGCTGAAGCATCATCCATATAGAGCTTTGTGTATGCATGATGATAAAAGGAATACACACCTGATTTTTTTCATTCTCCTTGACACAGCGATTCCCAGACTAGAAATTGGAACTTCAGCTGTGAAATTGATAGAGATTTTGGAGTTTTAAGTGTTAATGTTCTATTAGAAGTGAGACAACCATAAAGTTAATAATATCTGGCAACTCATTTCCTTTCTCATTACCAGTGTGTAATGGAATAATTTCTCAGTCTTGCACCAAGTGATGAATAGAACTCATACTTGGCAACTGGTGTATAACACAGAGTAGCTCTTTGTGTTTGGAACATCATGAAGGATTGCTCATATTCCTTGAAGTGGGATTGTAACATAATCTGAAACAAGGAAAAAACATGTAACAAGGTCTTTAGCTAATCTTAAGAAGTTATTGTCTGCTACTTAAACTTAGGCTGCTGCAATAGTTCTGAAGTTGGACTTGAGCTGCTTTGATCTGCTCTATTGTGTAGGTAGGTGTGTTAGCTTATCAGCTTTTGATAGTTGTACTGCAGGCATTGGCTGTGGTAAAACCAAAGCAAATAGGTTGCGTATGCAGGCAGAAATGCCACTGATGAACTTAGTTTTTAAGCAATCCAAATACTTAACTTTAACATGAGTCTGATGTTGTGAGATCCCACATTCACATGTGATATGAATTTGGAGAGCTAATATGGCTACAGTATCAGTCACAAATTTGTCTGCATGCCACTATTCCCAGAATGGTCTGACTTCTGCAGTCAGTCAGTTTTGTGCCAGTTCTTTATTGGTGCTGCCTAAACTTCTGCATCTATAAAGTTGTTGTGTAGTGAAATTCACAGATCTGTGTCTTTCTTTTTATAACCTTTGTCAGCTGAACAACTAGGTGCATTTGCTGCTGGCGTCAAGCAGATGTTAGAAGATGTACAAGAGCGTCTTGTCTACAGGACACATATTTATATTCAGACTGATATCATAGGCTACAAACCTGCTCCGGGAGATCTTGCATATCCTGACAAGTTGGAAATGATGGAGGTACAGGATCACATTTTATTGCCCTTGGTTTAGTTTTCCTTGTATATACATTTGTGTGGTATTTTGTTCCTGTTTTTCGGGTTTGTTATTACTGGCACTATCAAAGTGTCACCTTTTTTCTCTCAGAGGGTGGAATGGCTGCCCAGGGAGGTGGTGGTGTCACCATCCCTGGCAGTGTTCAAGAGGCATCTGGATGAGGAGCTACAAGATATGGTTTAGTGCTTGTGGTAAGAATGGTGATGGGAGGATGGTTAGACTAGATGATCTTGTAGGTCTTTTCCAACCTTGTGATTCTATGATTTTACTCATTAAATTATGACCCTACACTAGATGTCAGAAAGCACTTTATGTCAGATTGAAGATAGTTCTCAAAGTTAATGGTTTTAGCTAACCTTGAAGCTTCTTAAATTTTCCTCTCGGAATACTAAATAGTTATTTAATAACCAGCATCATACGTATTCTCCCAAAATAACTGCTACAATTCTTTTTGTACTTAAGTGCCCAAGCTGTCAAAGGATTGAGTTGACAAAGAATGACAATTCCAGCATGGCCTGGCAAGATTCATATTTCATTTTTCCATTCTGCTTTACTTATATGTACCAGAATAGCTGGCAGTCTTTACAATTCAGAGTACTTAATTGCTGCTGAGAAGTCAATATGTTGTTTGATTTCAGAAACAGAGCACATTCTGTTAGCTCTTAAGGTTCTGTGTTTTTTATGTGTGTTTGTACTTCTGTGGGTTGGAAGAAAACTTTGTCTAACTGGACCTGGTTCTGTTCAGTTATTGCCTCTAAATGAACAAATACAGTGAGAAGCCTCTTTGTGCCAAATTCACATTGCTATAATCTTGTTTTATACATGTTTATAGCATTTGCTGTGTTACAGTTCATGCCTTCGTGATGATAGATGATGTTAATAGGATTTTAGGAAAGCATTTACAAATCCTGAAGCTAGTGAGTTTAATGGAATCCTTGGCCTTTATGCTGGAAGTTTAATGACCAATAAGTTTTTGAAGAGAAGACCAAACCAGTAATTGAGAAGCCCACGCAATGTAGCTAAATGGGATCAGACAGTGATCAGTGATCAATATAACTCTTTAGAGCACAGTATTTCTTACTAAAGTGAATATAACTGGATGAACAAATGATTTGGATAATTTTATGTTAGCTATGAACTTCTGTAGACAGATCTCTGTACTGCTTGCTTCTGCAAGATCTTATTTTTTAGCAGGAATTCTGTGGCTGTTTGCTTAGGAAGAGGAGGAAAGTGATCTGTACTGTTCATTCTAGAGAGCAGTTATGCTGTTCTTCATGTGTCCTCATACGACTCCGTTTTTTATCTGGCTTTGGGATTCATTTTGTTGTTTGATTGCTTTTTATATCTCAAAACCTTATTTTTCAGAGAGACCTTATGACTGAGTGAATGAATTATTAAAATGTTAAAAGCACAGGGCAGGAGTATTTCTTGTGCTGTTCTACTCAAATATTAATGGAGTGCTTTGCCCGTTCTTGCTGCCTGCAGTTGCTTTAAAGCAGACCCAGTGGTGAAAAAGGTTGAAGTGTGGAAGTGTTGAAAGCTTTTTGTTGAACTCCTGCAGGGAATAAACTGGAGAGCACTTCAGGGCCATCTGCACCTAACATTTATAGCAATAAAGCCATCATAGAGATTATCTCTATGAAATCCAATTAAGTGTTGGATTGGGTTCCCCTGTTCTGAGCTTTTCTTTCTAGGTGTATCGACTGGTTAATCTTTGGAGATCAGTAAAAACAGGCAAAGTGGAAAGAAAAGTGCTTTACATGCCTCTGGGTAGTGCTTGTGAATCTTAAATTGGCTTGGAAGTGTTTCAGATACTATTTTGGAAACAGCTGTCTCTGCTTAGTTTGTTCTCATTTCTTTGGTGAGCTGAATATGGTTGACTTCTTTGGCAAATTAGTCCTCTTTTCTCTATTGTAATCAAAACAGCATAACCCAGTTTAAATAATAAATATAATATAGTTTGTTTTGTGTTGTATCTTCCTCTGCAGCAAATTGCACAGAGCTTAAAAGAGGAACAGAAGAAACTGCCATCTGAAGCTTCATTTTCGGATGTCCGGCTAGAAGATCCCGAGTCCTGCAATTTAGTCAAATCTGGTATGAAATATATCTCATTTTGTAAAATTAATGCACGAAACTCACGGAGAATGAGCATTAAACATGAACCATCAGGGAAAACTTTGCATGGTAAGGGCTGTTTTCCTCAAAATTTTGAGGATAGAACTTTGTCTCAGAGTTCTTGACGACTTTTTGAAAGAGGAACATATTATGTTGGTGTGGTGGTTCCTTGTGTTTTCAATACTGTGAAGCAACTACCTTCATAGTATTACTGTATTTATTGTGCTTTCTGAGTAAAATGGAGCTTCAGTATTCTTCACTGCAGAGCAGCCTGTTTCTTGTATTCCTTTTGATTACCTGGTAGTTTTTCACTTTTGGCTCACGAAGCCTTTGGAGATCTTTCTGGCTTTCTGTATCTGGACTTCACAAATCCCAGTAGGAACAGAGTGTCTCTTGCTAGGTGTGTGGCATTAGCAATCCTGTAAACCTCACCTGCAATCTGGAGAAGGGAGGAACCTCTCTGGTCTAATTCATCCTATTACAAGATAAATGTTGGAGATAATTGGGATTATTTACCCTTCAAAGTGTCTCCTTCTCATTCCTATGCCTGCAGGAACAGCTGAAGTGTCTGACAAGTAGCCTAGGAACCTGAAATCAACAGCTTACAGGCCTTCTAATTACTGTGACAATAAGTATTTTGTTGTAAAAGGGAGAAGAATATTGCTGAATTAATTCAGACAATTCCCATACTTGCCACATAAGCACCTTATAAGCGCTAATGATGGAACAAGCATTTATAAGCACATCTCCTTTTTTGAATGGTTGCTGATGAGTATCAGAGTTATGGTATTATTGACTTAGCTATTGCCCAAGAGTTTAGGAGAAAAGGAAAATAATGCAGGGCTTCTGTCAGGAGCTGCGAAAATCTATCTTAAGCATGAAGAGGTGTCAGAAGTTATCCAGGAGGAAAATGTTTTTTTTACACCCTCCTCACTGCAATAGAAATGATGTTCAAACCCTGCACTTTCTGCAGCTGTTTAATTCATGTAGGATCATGCCCTATAGAAAGAAAAGCATGAAAAAATAAAATGGATGGAGTGTTTTTTTTTCCCTTCTGGGTAAGTTGTGTATTTCTGTGGTCACAAACTGTTCTGTTTCTACACTTGTCTATAATTGAGCATTTCAGCTGTTGAGCTGAGGAAGGAGAGTCATTGGAGACATGCCTGTGAAACTAATTCCTTCAGAAAGGTGAAGTTGGGCCATCACTGAAAACAAATATTTGTGTCTTTCACAGCTGTGTGCCTTATTATGCATCAGTAATCTAGTTCTGACCTGTTTAGAAGGGGAAAGATCAATGGAAGGGTTGAGGCACCATTGCTGGAGGTATTGAAGAAACATTTAGATGTTGTACTGAGGGACATGGTTTAATGGGAAGATACTGGTGGTAGGTGGATGGTTGGACTTGATGATCTTGGAAGTCTTTTCCAACCTTGGTGATTCTGTGATGTTGTATTATTGTGGAGTCAGCGTGAAGTGCAGTCACTGCTGCAGTTGGAAGGATGGATGGAGGATGGCTTTGTTATTCATGTATGAATTTTACTTTTAAATAGGTTCAGCGGAATCCCTTAATCCCAGACAGCAGTCCACCATCTCACCAGCAGATCTGCACGGCATGTGGTACCCTACTGTCAGAAGGACCCTTGTGTGTCTCTCCAAACTGTACAGATGTATAGACGTATGCAAAAACTCTTATTTCATTTTTTAAGCGAAGCATGTGAAATCAGTTCTGAATATTTCAGTCTAAAAGGAATGGACAGTTGTTGGCCTCTGTGACTTCTTATTAGTCTTCTTTGCTTTATGTAAACCATGTGGACTGACAAATTTAACTCATTATTTCCAAGTCAACTTTGTGCTTGTAGAATGAGAAAAAAGTATGCTGGCCTGTACATCCATTCCTTCTGCTATTACAAATGTATTTTCAGTATTTGATGCTTAAGGTATGTAAACCAAAGTTGAGGAGTGACAGAGAAAAGGCAGAATAGAAAGCTTCGGCTCACTTATATGGAATGATCCTGTTGCTGAAATCCCTGGATGAATGTGTTTCTTGCTGTGTACTTTTCAGGACCTCAGACAGGGTGATGTTTCTGGTCTAAAAATGCTGGCTCTGTTGCTTTTCTATTTTGAAAATGCTCCTCATGTTTTTTGTTCCACATCTTCAAAAACATAGGGTACTGACACAGCAAACAATATTTACATTATCCACAGTTTAAGACAGAGAAAATCTTCATGTCTAACAGAAACAACTGTAGTATTTACTTCACAAGTATTTTGAGATTTACACGTCAAAATGTGATTTTTGTCTGTCACTTAACAGCTAGTAAGTCTGAGAAACACACTGTGAGTGTTCTTGCTTCTCTGTATGTCTTCCATCTTAATATATGCTTAATGCATCTCACGATATCTTTGATAGGTGTTATGTGAAACTGCCTCCAGTGTGGTATTTACTTAAAAAGAAACTGGAAAATATTAATGCTTCGTTGCTTGCTATATCAATCTCATTAAACATAAATGGTTATTTGACATTGTTTTTGGCTAGAAGCTTGGAGAAGGAGTGTTTTTTGAATTGTTGATATAGTTCATTAACAGTGTGTGCACACTGGCAGAGTCAATATACCCTGCCTGCATCCTTTTGGTAGGAGAAGTAAATGAAGTGGTGCTGGCACCTCTTGGGACAGTTGGGGCTGCCATGCACTACGTGGAAGTGCTGGCAGAGGCTGCTTGTATTCATGGGGCTGGCTCAGCCACGCGATGTAGCTGCTGCAGCTTGATCAGTGTGCCCCCCAGGCCATGGCAGCTGTCATATTTCTTACTAGCCTGGGCCAAATGCAAAGTACTTTGGCTTTGCTTAGGGTTAAACTTACTCAAGTGATCTCACATCTGTCGCAAGTTTAAATTTTACACACATGTGCTTGCCTGGGCACTTGAGAAGTAAGGTTCATCATGTGGCTGTCAGTGTGTTGGTGTCACGAACTCAGTTGCAGATTCAAGTTGAGGGTGGATTGGGGCATACTTTTGGTGTGTACTTGTATCCAGTCTGAGTGCTGTAGCAAACTTCTATCAAAGCTTTAGCCTGTTGTATCGCATTTAGACAAGGTGTTTGTAGCTAACTAATCTAGAGTTTTATCTACTGATGAGCATAACTTCTGCAAGTCTCAACTCTAAATTCTGCTGAAGCTTTGCCGACTTTTTTTTGTCTGATTTTCTCTTCCCTGCAGAGGGCAGTGTTTCAGGGATTATCACAAGAAGCCTTATCTGCCTGTGTCCATTCACTGCTCGGAGCTGCTGATTCTATCAGCAAAAACAAGGTCAGAATCTGTGCTTTGGGCTTAGCTGTTTTATTTTATTTTTTTCTCTTTACACCGTGTATGCCTAAAGCCATGAAGCAGCTGTGCAGAATTCCATTGAAATCTTAGTGAAGGCATGTTGCTCTGTCCCCTGAGACATGCTGGAACTGCTAGTGTTTATTTATGGTTAATAAATTCACATGCAAGCCTATCTGAAAAGGTAAAATACACATCATAGCAGTCGTGTTTACAGACTGCACCAGCTCATGTGAATTTAGTCAAGTGATACCTGAGCAACCATTCTACTGGAGGTCTCTGCTACTTGTTTGTTGCCATTGCCTGTTATTCTTTTCTCTTTTTCTCTGCCTCTGTTTTTTGAATTTTCAACAATCTTTCCAAGTGTTAACATCCCTAGAAAGATAGGGTAAGTATTCTTTGCTGTGAACTGTCCATAATCAAAAGGTTTGATCTGGCATTTGTTGCTCAGAATTCAGTGCAGTTTCATCAAGTTATTTTTACCTTACATGCTACTTTACATAATTGTGTTATACCTTTTTTTTTTTTTTTTTTTTTTTTTAATGTTAGAATTAAATTAATTTAATGCAAATACTATAGTATTTGCTAATTCCTGACAGCCAGGAAATGAAATTTATTTTAAAAACAATGGAGAAGTCTTGATAGGCTAAACTTGTAGGATTTTTCTTTATAGACAGTAAGTATTTAGTAATGAAAAAGAAGTAATTGTTATTCAAATTATTGTGAAGTATTTCTTTTTAGTGTCCCTTGAAGAACAGAAACTATTACACGTAGTATCTCTAAAAATAAGTTCAAGCCACATTTCCTTCTAGCTTAATCATATAACTATTTCTTATATAACTAATACAGGTTTCTGCAGCTAATTATCCATTCCAGCATTATATGTATCAGAGACTGAAACTGATTCTACAGTGGCCCTGCTAGGATCTGTACCACCCTGCTATCGATGCATGTTAATATAACATTATTTGATGAAATTCTGCATGTAGGAACAAAAAAGAACCTCAGTAAACCATTCTCTCACATATTTTTTAGTGAGTGTTTCTGTATGTTAAACCTGTAGCTTTAAACCTGGTTTCTTTACTTTTTCATTATATCATGTCAAGTTCTGTTCCAGCCTGCAAAGGCAAATGAGAATTCTTGAGTCCTCCCCCATTTACCTCAATGAGCCATGAAGATGAAAAACTAAATGCAGTATAAAGCACATAGCTAAAAAAACAAGCAGTGCAAAACTAATAGTCTCAGTGGTGTGAGCTTGGCCTTGTTTTATTCTTTATATCTCTGCCATACAGTGTAGAAATTAAGCTTTGCATTTAATGGTATGAGAAAAATGCCTCGTTAGATCTTTGCACAGTGGCATGTTTAATGTTTCTCTAATAATCTTGATTAGCTGCCTTTTAGGCTTTTTAATTATCTCAATGATGAAAAACAATCTTACAACCTCAAATTTTTCAACTTTTTTGAATTACACGAAATAATTCCTGTCCTTTATGAAGAATAATTTTGTGTCTTTCAAAAAATGGATGCCTGTGCCTAACGTGGGCATTCAGTAATATAGCTCTATAATCTCTATCTTCCAACAAACGTGAATAAAGTTTGCTTCTGTAGAGCAGAGTATATGAGCAGTAAATAAGTGGAGCTTGTTGATGCTGGAATGTAGTTAATGGCACTGCAGACTAATGGAAAAAGATTATTAGTAAGATTATTAGTACTTGTTACAGGAAGGTAGCTAACACAAGTGAAGGTATTGAAATTGTTCTTTTCACTTAATGGTTGCTCTTCACATGTAATGCATATATTTTTTTTCTTGTTATGCTCTAGACCCAGGTTGATGGACAGCTTTTCTTAATAAAACACCTTTTGATTCTTCGTGAACAAATTGCTCCTTTCCACACTGATTTCACCATTAAGGAAATTTCCCTGGACCTTAAGAAAACTAGAGGTACTGAGCAGTTGCTGGCCACAGAATGGGATGAGATCATCCTCCATTCCTGTGCTAGCAGAAGTTCTGGGTTTATTTTATGTTCACCTGCAATGACCTGTACGCTTGTTCTAATCTCTTGTGCTTTGTTCTTATTTTCTCTGGAAAGAAAACCAACAAACTGACCAGCCAACAAACAACATTCTTTGATTGATGTATCTAACAAGTTCTTTATTTTTGTATGGAATGTATTCAATTGCTTGTTGCTGCTTACCTAACTTACTTAGCCACTCCCTTTTAAAAATGTCAAACTAATTTATGCTTCTGTTGCTCAGAAATGTTTTTACCCTTTTCTGGTCTTTTCAGTGAGTATGTTTTGTTACTGCAGTTTTGCAGGTCAGTTTAAAAAAAAACATAGTTGACTTGCTTACAACAAATTAAGTTTTCCTTGACTTTTCTGTGAGGTTTCATTTAGGAAAAAACTTCTCATGTTGCATGTCCTGTAAGCAGTATTGGTTTTATGTAGCAATCATGTCTGCTGTAGGAAAAATAGAGAGTAATGGCCATAGTCATGATTTTTAAAGTTGTACTGGGCTTCCCTAGTAAAAGGCAGAAAAAAACCCTTTCAGTATAGCAAGGAACACTCGTGGACTACAAGAATAAAGGGAAGTACTGCATGGGAAGTTTGGGGAAGGGAGGGCTCTGGGGAGACCTCATTGTGGCCTTCCAGTACTTGAAGGGAGCATAGAAAAGGGGGGATAGTGACAGGACAAGGGGGAATGGTTTTAAACTGAGACAGAGGAGGTTTAGGTTAGATATCAGGAGGAAGTTTTTCACACAGAAGGTGGTGACGCACTGGAACAGGTTGCCCAAGGAGGTTGTGGATGCCCCATCCCTGGAGGCATTCAAGGCCAGGCTGGATGTGACTCTGGGCAGCCTGGTCTGGTGGTTGGTGACCCTGCACATAGCAGGGGGGTTGAAACGAGATGATCACTGTGGTTCTTTTCAACCCAGGCCATTCTAAGTTTCTCCTCTTCCATTCTGAAAGAGAAAGCTGAACACATAACTTTTCTTCTGTGCTGTTTAATATGCTGCTGTTTTAACTTTGGAGCAAGCAATTCCTACACTAACCATTTCATCTGTTGCATTTGAACATCAATGAAACCATGTACCTGTTGAGTAGTTTCTAGTTGACTGGAGGTTAAAGGGTAAATACATCCTTTTGGTGTCTTGTCCTGGCTGACACACAAGTTTGTTCTCCACCTGTATTTAACCGAATAAATTTTTGTGCCAGCCAGTGCTTTGCACACAGTAGTGGTAAGTAATGGAAAACACTTTTTTTTAATGTCAGATGAATGGATGCTGTTGGAAATATAGACCGTGCTTAATTCTTAATGTAGCATTACATAGGCCAGCAAGGCTTTTAGATTTGGGATGAGTTGTAGAAGTAAAATAAAATGGCTAATAAGAGTTCCGTTGTCTTCCAGCCAAGCTTTCTGCACATAGATTTTAATTTGAGATTTATATCTCAAACACTGGTTAATGTAAAAGTCATGCTACCACCTTTTTTTTTAATTAGTATAATACTAAGGTTATTATAACTGGAAGATAGAGTAGGGAGAGGTGGTTTTCACAGTGGCTAGCTTGTAAGCATCTAATATGAATTTAGGTACTTCTTGGAATCAGAAATAATTCAGAGAACAGAATGAATCTTTCCCTGCAGCCCCCTTTAAACTGCATAGGAGTGCAGATTCTTAGTTCAGTGCCTATGTGCCTGGCATTCCCTCCTTGTTTGATACTTTTGACAGCTCTTCTCATGCTCAAACATATCATCTTTCCGTCCCATTGTTTTATACAGCAACTGAAGCACAGAGTTATTTTTGAAATGGAAGAAAGCTGATGGAGGCATAGGATCATAAATAAGTGACACTGGGGCAACAAGCTACACTGGAACTATATTGATATGTTTTTTACCCTAATTTGACTAGATTTTAGATCAACAACATCTCCTTAATAGAATAGGACTAGTTTCAGGATGATGTGTTAATTGCAGGTGTTGTTGCTTTTCCTGCTGTGACCATTAACACGAGTATATATGAACCTTGATGTTTTGTTGTTCAGTATTAACTAAAAAAATAAAGCACATGGGAAAAGAGTACCAGTTCCCTCTTGTTTTGTGCAACCATACCTGGTTTTCCTGGGCAACAGGATCTGCATATTGATTAAACTCCATATTGATTAACTACTTAAGTATGTAGCTTATGCAAGAGTCTTTCACTTGTAGATGCACAGAGCTCACACAGTTTGCATGCTGATAGCACTACAGTTGGTATCGGTCGTTGTTTAGTTTGGTGTAGTGTTTAATGATGTTCTCTTTTCAGATGATGAAATTCTTAGATTCAGATGTACTGTTTGTGCAATTAAAAAAAGGAGTGGATCAAGCTTTGTGTGTGTCTGTGCGTGGTGCAGTTGTGTGTGAGCATGCATGCACACCTAGCAGTAGTGGGATCTGTAATGTTACAGAGGTCCTACTGGGACTACACCATTTTATTCACTCATTTACTCGTTCAGTTGTGTGTTTCTGGAATCGAATCCCTTTTACTTACAGTTTGAGTGACTTTCTTATTCACAGATGCAGCATTTAAAATCCTGAACCCTAAGACAGTCTCAAGATTTTTTAGACTAAACAGCAACAACGCGTTGATACAGTTCTTACTGGAGGTAATATGGAGTCTTATTGCATTCATTAAAAAATGGTCATTTAAGTGGGTGGTGATGTCTGGCAAATAAAAAGGAGGGATTTGTTGTCTTCTATTCAAGGGTACTCCAGAAATCAGAGAACACTATATTGACTCTAAGAAAGATGTCGATCGCCATCTGAAAGCAGCTTGTGAGCAGTTTATTCAGCAGCAAACCAAACAATTTATAGAGCAGCTGGAGGAGTTCATGACAAAGGTACAAGCATGATGTGTTGTGTGTTTGTTAACTGAAATACTGGCAGGTCAAGGGAATTAGTAGTTAAATTGGCTTTGGGAGATGGGTCCAATTAGCTGAAGGTAATGGCATTTCCTGTTTTAAAGTTGTGCTTCCTTTGAAATTCCAACAAGGAACTTTCCAGGTATTTTTGAGAGTTACAGATTAAAGGAACAAAGGATAGGTTGGTTTTAAAAGTAACTCTTAGACTCTTTAATCTAGAAGCTTTACCTGATTCATCAAGTTGGAACAGGTCTATGAAAGTCAGCAGAAACTTTTCTGTTTGCAGGAAAGGCACTACCCAACCTTGTCCAAATCTGTAAGCCTTGAATAAAGTTGTCAGGTCATGCCTGTTCTTAAGGGAAGTCTTAGAGTATGGCTGTTAACTTTGTTAAAGATTTCTGTCTTCGACATATTTTATACAAGGGGAGTGCTTGCTGAGCAGGACTTTCCTTCCAAGTCCTCTCTGTGACAAAAGAACCTGACAAAACTTAGGCACTCAAGGAAGATCAGGCACCTTAGGGGACAAGAACAAAAAAAAGTGTCTTTTTAGAATGCACTGATTTGTAAAACCTACTGTAGGGCTCAGGATTGCAAAACATCTTGAGATACAACATGTCACTCTGTGTGCTTTTCTGGAAAACATGATGCGGATCTTTGTGTACTGAAGGATGTGTTTTTATAGCATGAAGGCAACTCAGAAACTGGGGCTCCAGCACTGTAGCTGCCCAGAGAGGTTGTGGATGCCCCATCCCTGGAGGTGTTCAAGGCCAGAGTAGATGGGGCCTGGTCTAGCATTAGGTGGGAAGGTTGGTGGCCCTGCATGTGGCAGGGGGGTTGGAGATTCATGATCCTTGAAGTCCCTTCCAACCCTGGCAATTCTGTGATTCTGTAATTCTGTATGAACATCAAAAGTATCCCAGCTGCTGGCTTTTGGAAAGGGATGCCTAAAAGATCTATAGATGGGTTACTGAGATGGATAGATTGTCCACATGATTCCAGTCATCCATTTGGGGAGCTTGACTAATCTGATTAAATATAAATCTCTTTTGAGGTTTCTTTGCATCCTTAGGTGCTGAAGCATCCTAATTTAATCCTGTTTTGAATTGTATGTTCAAGAAAGGATTGTCATTCCATTTCTGTCAAGCTGCTTCCCCTGTCTATTGTTGAGTCAGTGCACGGAAAGGAGAGAGCACAGGGGTTTGGTAAAACACAGTATCTAGGAGATGTGTGCAATTATTGTGTGGTCACTGTGTTGTGATTGCAACCTAAAGAAACAAACATCATTTTGTTGATTGTCATTGTTTTAGGTGGCTGCTTTAAAAGCAATGGCTACTCAAGGAGGTCCCAAATACAGCCTTTCTCAGCAGCCTTGGGCACAACCAGGTATTTGCATTCTTTTACATTTATATTACTTCTGAGACTCTGGTAGGCTAACAAAGCTGTGTTCATTTACTTGTTTGAGACTTCCATTGCAAACTCATCAGGTGGAGAAAAAGACCATTTCCATTCACCGTTTTTGGTAGAGCAGTATAAGCTGCATTATATGGGGCTAGAGTGTTCCAGTGTGTCATTTGTAGCTTTGCATGACTTCTAGAACACAGCAGTTGGAAAAGTTGATCAGATTAATTTGCTTCATGAAACTGACTGATTTGGAAAAATTCTAAGTACTCTCAACCTTTTTCTTGAAAATCTTGGCTTACATTTTTACCTGTATGCCCATTTACATGCCATAAGATACTTCCAATAAGATATGCATTTAATTGGAGCACAGGATGAATGAACTGAGTATTTCTCAAGCTGTGACTGCTCTTGCATGAAAACAGCAATTCCACAAACAAATGAAGAATGTACTTAAGGGATTACTTGGTCACATTGAGATGAAGCTATTGCTTTTGTGGAAGGAAAGTGAGTCCGTACTGAAGCTTTTATTGAACATTTGGTAACTTCTTCATTTTCAGAACTCATCTGTGAATGCTTTGTAGGAACACTTGGAGTAGTTCAGTGTTCCTGGGTTTTGCTTTGCTGTTCATATTACAAAATTGTGCTTCTGATGATATTGAGAAATCGTTTGTTCCAATTCATACATTGGAACATTATGTGGCATCATATTCTTAAAATGCAAATCCAACCATATTTATTCACTAATCATTGCTGCTTCATGGGTCAGATGCTCTCAAGGGCTAACTTGATCTTCTGCTTATTATTTCCTGCCTCGTCAGGGATATTCTTAATATTTGTCTGGAGATAATTGTGTACAGTGGCAGCAGATTTAAGCAGATCTTCTGTTGCTTTTTGAGTCGTTTGTCTAGGAAACCAGGAGTAAGCAGGAGAAAATTCAGATACTGTAGAAATGGAGGAGAAAAAAAAGAAAAACAAAAAACCTTAAACATTAGTATATTAACTTTGTGAATTTAAAGCTACAAAATGTATTTTTCCATTACCCTTTAAGCAAAGATCCTGTAAAACTGTTAAGATACCTAGCAATAAAGAAAGAAGGTCTTGTCTGAGTGGATTCCTGTGTGGTTGATTTTAAAATTCAGATGTCTGTGCAAGCTTTCCTTGTGCAGATTACATCAGATGGGCAGTAAAGGAGAATTTGTGATATGCTGTTCTCTGTACTAGCACAATTTATTCTCCAGTAGTTTCTTTTCTCTGGCAGTTTTCTGCATGGATGGGAATCTATAGAACTTTGTTTCTTTCCTGAAGTCGCAAGGCTGTGACTTGAGGATCCTCAGGAGGATGTAGTGGCTGGCAGAAATGGGTTGGATGCTGCTTCTGTAGAGAAGGAGGGGCTGATGTCTTGAGTAGGTCCTGAGAGACCAATAGCATGTGTGGCATATTGGGGCACATGATGGAGTGAAGCTGTGCTGCCCACTCACCCTCTCTTCCTCTTTCAGTCCACCCTGTGGTTATGGTCAGCCCCAATAAAGTAGAGATGATGTTCTGGAATGTAGATTTTTAACTAGCAGAATGCCATCACAATTCAATAAGTGTGATTACTTTTACTTTCAGCAAAGATCAACGATATGGTCTCTTCCACTTACAAGACAATAAAAACAAAGCTGCAGTCAACGTTACGAAGCATGTCACTATACTTGTCCAATAAAGATACAGAGTTCATTTTGTTCAAGCCAGTTAGGGTGAGTAGTGCTACACAGACATCAGCATGCTTTTCTGTAGGTCTTGGGCCTTCCTTTAGTTAAGACTTTAAGTACATTTTGTGAGATTGTTCACCTTGGATTTCTGTATGCATACTTACATGTATAATATATCTCTATAAGTAGACATGTATATATGTAGGGAGTGTGTAATGTATCATTTCATTGCACTGTTGTCAACATTGATCACACAAACTTCATTAACATCAATGAAAAAGAATTCCCCATACTGAAAATGAATATAATATCTCAGCAGCAACAACAAAAAAAAATTATGCAGGCACACACACACACATACTCTTGTTTATGTCTGTATGGGTTTTCCTAGGCTAGCAGTCCAACCAAACATATGACAAATGCCAAGCACACATAGCAGTGAACATAGTATTGCAATCACTGTGGTATCCCTGATGAAAAACCTATTGAAAAGGCCTGTGAAATAAAAAAAAATATATCCATGGTTTGTTTTATCTTAAAAAGAATCCTGTACTGCTGTCTTGTATTCAGCTTGTGTAATGGATATTGCAAGGAAGCAACTGGATTCTGTTCATTCTGCCACTTGGTCTGAGCTTGGTCTGTTACACATGGGCACTGGAGGTAGAGAGACTGGTACAGATTCAATGGCAGACCCAATATAAGGAAGAACCAGTCTTGAGTTTTAGGTTTTCAGGTTAAGTCTGTAGGATATGGTGTTTCAACTTAGCACGTGTTAGCTGAAATTTCTGTATTGAGCCAGCCTGGACTCCTTGTGACTATTTGTGTTTTAAGAGAAAATGTGTTCATCTTCAGCCACTTCTCTCTGCCTGGTCACTTCAGTAGCTATTCCATATACATCACACTTATTGTAGTTAATGTTTGACATGAGTTTTGTGGGTGGGTTTTTGTGGTTCTGTTCTTTTTTTTTTAATTTTAATTTTTTTTCTTTTCTTTAAAAGAATAACATCCAGCAAATGTTCCAGAAACTCCATGCTTTGTTAAAGGAAGAATTTAGTAATGAGGATCTCCAGATTATAGCTTGTCCTTCAATGGAACAGGTCTGTACTGAATATATTAAAGCTCTCAGATTTATCAGGTGCTCTTTCATGTGTCTTTTTCAAACATTAACTTTTCATTTTTAGTACTTTTTAGCGTTCTGTATCTTTTTGTTTTTTTTCTAAATCCCCCTTAATCCTGGGTGATTAAATTCAGGGCTTTATCTGAACCGTCAGCTCTCAATTAAAAGTTTCTTGTTTGGTTGTTTTTCTATGAATATCCAATAGAGTTTTTTGTAAATTGGAGGTGGTGATTTATGTTGTTGGGGATTGGGTTCTACAACATCATGGCAGAGGCTTGCCTTTTTTGGGCATTGCCTTTTCAGAGAGATGCCACAGCTTGTGAATAAGCTTTAACAAAACCTGCACATGTGAAGGTAGTCGTGCTTTTGACAAATGCAACAAGCAGCAGCTTTAACATTTGGGAAGCAGAGTAAAGAATTATAAGGGTTCATTTGAAGTAAATTGCACTGGGGAAATGTGCAGATTTCTATGGAAATGTAACCATGCATAATAAGATCTTTAGTCTCAGCGATGATTGGGGTTGAGAATTCTCCACTTTAGGATGCTCTGACACAAACCAAGTCAGTTTTTAAAAATCTCTCTTTGACCTTAATGATTCAGGGAATGTGGATGGAATCTTGATTGTTGCAGGCTGCCAATCATTAAACAGATAATCAAGCTGATGTGCTAGAGGAGTTTGTCTGCAGCAAATGTGGCCTCAGGGGTGTGTGATAACTGTCCTGGAGCACAGAGTGGGAGTGATGCACTGGAAGGAGGTGGTGTGATCCTAGAGGAGTTGGCTTCTTCCAACATTGTTTATCTATTTAAAGGTGAAAACGTGAGGCAGATCTTGAACGTAGTGGTTCTGTCTAATGTAGGCTTTCATAGAATCATAGAATGGCCTGGGTTGGAAAGGACCACAATGTTCATCTAGTTTCTATGCTATGTGCAGGGTCACCAACCAGCAGACCAGGCTGCCCAGAGCCACATCCAGCCTGGCCTTGAATGCCTCCAGGGATGGGGCATCCACAGTCTCCTTGGGCAACCTGTTCCAGTGCGTCACCACCCTCTGTGTGAAAAACTTCCTCCTGATATTTAACCTAAACCTCCCCTTTCTCAGTTTAAAACCATTCCCCCTTGTCCTGTCCCTATCCCCTCTCGTAAACAGCCATTCCCCCTCCTGTTTATATGCTTCCTTCAAATATTTCACTTTGTCTTTCAGGTGAACTTACTTCTGTCGATATCCAAGTAGCTGGTAAGGCTGCTATTTAAGCATCCTTGGCTGAATGACAAGCAGTGAAGAGGATGTGAAGACGTTTGCTTGAAGTAAATGAAGGATTTCCTCCCCCGTGCAGTCCAGTCTGCATTAAGACCCTCCAGGCTGCTTAACCCCGTTTTAGGAAAATGTTAAAAATCAGTTTTATTGATTTGCTAAAGGTCTTCCTATTTGCTAGCTTGAGAAGGGGGGAGAAGGAACACAAAACAAATCCTTTGCTGATTACTCTTATGGATGCTCAGTTAACTGCCTTCTCCAAGTATTCTCAAATTTGGAGTCCTGTTTTTTGATGTAAAAAGCTTTCATACTTTAAGCTGATTAATACAGTGAAAAACAGCACTTTCAGAAACACTGGAAATGAAATGCAGGAATCAAATGGGAGCAGCAGTAGGTATTTTGCGAGGCTTGGAGATGGCACGTTGCTATGACCATTTGACTTAAGCAGGCATGCTCCAATTGTAACACCTGTGAGGATCCTGGTAATTCACTCTGTGCTCGAACATAATTCAGAGGCTTTTAGTTGAGAAGACTGTTTTCCACATCTGAAGCACTTCTTGAAACACTGGGTGTGCTGTTCTTGTACTGTTGTGATTGGGAGCCGTGAGGTCTGACCTGAAGGTTCATGCTCTGGCCTTACTCCATGTAAAGAATCTCAGATTCTTGGATTTGCAATGGAAAGCTGTGCAATACAATTTCTGTTGGTTCTGAGGGGACTGTGTGTTTTCAGCTGCTTTACAACAAAGCTTAGCATTGAGATTCTCAGGTACTTTGAGTTTTAGGTTAGCGGTGTGTTTGTTGCCTTACAGAGATTAAACGAAGGTGTTGCTTTGTTCATGGTGGACACTGGGACTGGAACTTGTACAGCCTCTGTGTGCTGGACTGAATGCTAGTGGAACTGTAAAGGGGATGCCAGGAATGAACGTGCAAGCACTGTCAAATCCCTGTTGTAAGCAGGGGGATCAGTAACTGGTGAACAGTGCACTCTGGTCAGTACGCACTGATCATAATTTGGGAAAGCTGGTTGCAAACCACTGTCATTAATGGAATGAAACACTAAAAGCAGCTTCAGAGTATCTCAGTGTGTAAACCTTTATTGTGCAGCAGTGAGAAGGAAGCATTTGGTGAAGTGCGTGGCAGATTTTTAACTTATTTGTAAAAACTCTTCAGAAGTTTTAATTAAGTAGGCACTTCCATGCACATCAATGGTGGTTTTGATGTAATGTTTTTCCTGTAATAAATCATATGGCTGGAGACTAAAGTGGTGTGATTTAGAGCTACCGTGAGCAGTGGTGCAGCAGTGGTGCTGAGGTACATAAATGGTACTCATAGGACCCAACGTGACCCTTAAAATTAACGAGAGGAATTAATGAAGACGAAAACTTGCCCTTTCTTTTTACTCATGTAGAATTGCAGGCTACTAAATAATGTCCAGTGCATTGTAATATATGTATATTTGTTTTTTTATAAAGTTTTACAGAAGGATTGCATGGTCACTGTACAAAGCCATGGGTGACTTCATACATTGTACAGACAAGTTGTGAAGGGTAAACCTTTGCAGTAGTCATTCTTGTGTTTGGGGTCTTTTCTCTCCTGGAATACCCAGACAGCTCTAGGACAGCTGGTTGGAAGATTAGAAGAGCTATCAGTTTATACAGCCTGTTTGCTAAACGAACATTTGTTTAAACATGTACAGTTTCAGATATTTACGTTTACAAATAGTGTAAATACTTTCAAAAGATTAACTTAAGATGCTTTATATTATCTGACTAGAAACTTGCTGTTTTTAATTTTTTTAAATAAAAATGTTGCCTCCTATTTTGGTCAAAGAGTAAAGCTTTATTCTGTATCCTGAGGCTTGTCTGTCAAGATAACTGTAACACAGAGACAATAAACACCCTGTAAGCACAGGTGGGGAGTGTGTTACTGAGAAGTGGTGTTCCTTTTTAGCAGTAAGAGAATTGACTTCATTTGGCACAGATGTAGACCTGAGTGCTGAACATACAGCTAACTGTTGAAGTAATCTCTCATTATGGTTATAATAAAGTAAATTTGTATTTTCTTTACTGACAGATTTGTATCTTCTTTACTGACAAATGGTCTCGTGTGACTGAATGGTCTCTTTGTTTGCAGTTTTATTAGGGGGAAGAAACCACAACTGTAACAGGAACACATTTAACTAGATGACCTGTACTAAGAGTAAACTTGGAGGTGGTGACAGGAAGCACAAGTATTATTTTATTTGGTAGCTCGTCTTGCTACCTGGTTGCTCACTGACTTATCTACCGCATGGTGTTTTTCTGGCCCTTCATATTGCAGAAACACGTCATTCAGAGGTTTGTGGTTTGTTCCCTGAAATGTCAGTGTGAAGCATCCCTCTACTCTCTGGTTTTGACAGTGTCATTTGAATGAACCCATCTAAGGAAAAAGTGCTGCTTGCTTGTGGAATCCATCTTCTGTCTGACTGGTGCAGGCGGATACGTGACCTTTGCTGCCTGAATGCTTGGAGCCTTCTAAAGAGGTTTGGCCCTTTGGATTGTGTCTTCTGGGACGTGCAGTGAATGCCAGAACAGCTGGCCAGGCATTCACTCTTTTGTGCCTATACCACGCTGGGTATTTCCCAAGCAAAAACAATATTCCTTTCCTCACACTATTCCTGTTTGGTGTTGACAAAGTTTTCAAATGAGATCGACTTGGTGTTACAAGGACTGGATGTACAGGAAGATAAGCATTGTGAGTTTGGAAAAGGAGCTTTATTGTCATTGCAGAGTGACCGGCTGTTATCACCTTGATGAAGGAAGAGTTGATCTGGAATGCTGACGATAACTGTTTGCTGCAGATCTTCATGCCTTCGTTTCAGTCTTTCATGCAGACAGATGATGATGAAACACAAGGAGTGATATTGCTGAGGCTGAGACTGCCAAAACTATTGCAAAACTGACTCTATTTCGGAGAGCAGGTTCCTGAGCTGAATCTTTTTGGATTGAAGGAAGCGCTCCTCTTCGTTATCTAATCCTTTCAATAGGTGACTTGTCTCTGGGTCTTTCAACTGCAAAGAGAGCCCGTGTAAAGAGAAGAACATTAATACTGAAGGGAGGCTGTAAGGAAGAGCATCCTTTGTAACTCAGCTTTCATGCTCACCCTTGTTCTGGGCTGCCCTTGCCCTCCACACACCCTTGGAGCATGCTAACCCTATGATTTCCCTTGGGAGATGGTTCTCTTTCCAATGTACGCCCAGGGGACCGAGGGGCTAAACTTCATGGGGAGCTGGGGACTGGGAGATGGGAATGCACAGCTGCAGGCTGGGACTGTCATTGGCACTGAGAGCCCTGGTAATGCAGCATTTCAACCCCCAGAGAAGGGTCAGAGGTAGGAAACCTGAGTGGCAATGAATATCAAAGGATTTCTGTTCCTGTCCCCAGATGCTTGTTTCATGTTAAGTGAAATGCTGTTAAGATAAAATCAGGAGCATTGTGTTTGTATTGACATTTAATATAAATGTTTTGAAAAGAAATAGCATTTCAAAATGAATTTGTGAGATGTGCTGTTCTCGCCCTTCAGTGGCAGCATTTCAATCTTATCTAAATGCTTCCCCGAAGTGGAATTTCATTAAGATTCACAGGGGCAGGAAATTTGCTTTGGAATGAAATGATGACTTTTCCACCTGAAATCTGTGGCCAGCCCCAGGCAGCACCCTGGCAGGATGTGGTGTATCTCAGGTGGGCTGCTCTGCACTGCTGCTGCTCTCCCAGCAGCCAGAGGACAAGGCTTGGCTGAGCACATCCAGCACATCAAGCACTCACCTTGAGCCGGGCCCCCAAGTTAAAGTGGATGCAGTTGTCGTGGCTCACAAACCATAGGTGAATTTTATCCTGTGTGACAATTTTAAGGGTGAGGTGGCTGTTCAGTTTCATGGTGATAGGCTGGAAGGGAGGGCTGTGGACGTGGTGGCTGAGGTCGTGCCAGTTCCAGTGCTTCTGCCTCTCCCCTGCTTGGTCAAAGCAGATCCCAGTGCAAGGGCTCAGGATGGTCCTGGGGGGACAGACACTGGGTGCATTCATAGACAACGGCTTCCCCCTCCAAAATGCCATCTTCTTCTGCACTTGGACAGAACTCATTGCAAGAGTCAATGATTGGGTGATGGGGTTCTCATAATAGCTGTCCTGCAGAATAAGCCCACTACAGAAACTGTCCTGCCCCAGGGTGACCAGCAAGCCCTTGAAAGGGAGAAAAATACTGGCGTGAAGCATGGGCTGCCCATCTTCCCATTGTACTTCTACATTTTCTGAGAGTTACTGGGCACTCTCGTTCCTATTGCTCTAGCAACATTTATACTAAAAGTAAGTGCCCTGCACGTGGCTGTGCAATGTTTGTATGTGTGGCAGGGCATGGGAGACGGCCCTGCTGAAGAACAAAGGGGAGAGAAACATACTGCGTGTGGGGAGAGCAGCCCATATTTACAGCATCCAGACCCAAATCAATACTACTCATCTTGTGACAGCCCTGGGAGCTGGAGCCCCCCAGATGTAGCATGTGAGGCCATGTGTGCCCCTGGGGGGACGTGGCTTGGCCGAGGGGTGGGTGATGCTTTGGGATCAGCACTGAGCTGTGAAGCCTGGCTTGCTGTGTGATGGATGAGAGGCCGATGTGTCTGCAGGCAAGCGGCGGGGCTGCAGTACTCTAATGGACGTGTTATTACAGAAGCTATTCAGAATGATTTGTAATAGCTGGTTAGACATTTAATACAGCCATTCATTAGTCTCAATGCAGGGAGGACTCGTGAAATTGAGCCAGGATGTACTGATTCCTGCAGTTCCCAGCTTTCTAGAGGGAAACTTTGGAAACGGGGGGTGGGGCTGCCAAAAACTAGAATGTGATGGCTCAGACACCAGCAACTTCACTGAAAGCCATTGGTCACCTCATATAATCAGTGAGCCTGCAAGAAATCAGTCATCTAACTCAGTCTTTACAGTGAAGAGCACTCACTGGAAATGAAAAACAAACCAAAAGCAACACTGATATCAAGCTCAATGTCTTCAGGTATTGCAAAGTCCCCTTGCATGCAAATAATAACTGTGATTTTCCAGCATGGCCACCCAGTGTTCCATGAGAAGCCAGGGAAAAAGATGCATGCTCATTCCTGGGCTGAGCCATCAGCAATGCACTGTGGCTCAGCAGGCTTGCACCTACCCAGGACGTCCATTGGGGTGGAAGCTGATCCCGTGGCCACGGCTCCCGAAGGCTGCCCGAATCTCTGGGTGCCTGTTGTCCTCCAGGATGACATAGGTGAACTGTGCTTCCTCAGTGAATGCAATCAGGATGGCTATGTTGCCTGTCGGGTAGCTGAGAGGTGGTTAAGGAAAGACAAGCCCATCAGAAACCCACAGAAAGCTTGGTTTATGTGAAAAACACTGTGGGGCTCTGGAGGGGGAGAGATAACTCATGCCTCTATCACCCACCCTTCAAGCAGCCAACCTGAGGGCTACTGGCTCTGTAGACTCTATTTCCATAGAGAAGTGACATTGACCCCCACAAGTTGTGTAGCCAAAGGAGTTGTGTAGCCCAAAATGAGGTGGCCTTCAGTTGTGCCAAGAGAGGTTCAGGTTGCATATTAGGAAAAATCTATTCTCAGAAAGAATGGTGAAGCACTGGCACAGGCTGCCCAGGGACGTGGTGGAGTCACTGTTCCTGGAGGTGTTCAAGAGCCATGCAGATGTGGCACTGAGGGACGTGGTTATTAGTGGGCATGGTGGGGGTGGGCTGGTGGTTGGAATAAGTATCTTAAAGGTTTTTTCCAACCTTGATGGTTCCATGGTTCTATGAAAGCAAAGAGGCAAGCTACTCCAAGGGAGGAGAGTCACAGCAGTCCACTTGGAGGTATGACATGCCCAGGTTGGCTCATCTATATGAACTGGATACTAAACCTGACCACTTCCATCTGGGAAAAGGAGATAAAACGTCTGTCCATCAGGATAGCATCTCCTCACTGGGCTGGGAGAGCGGCAGAGCTGCAGGAGCAAAACCAGAGCGATGAGATGCAGGTGGGTGCAGGCGAGCATTGGAGGGGTGAGCAGGACATGGATGCTCTGCACCATGCCTTCCTCTCCCTGTGCCCATGCCAACCCCAAACCATCACACGCTGTGCTTTCCATCTAGTTTTCATTTGTTTGTTTGCTTACTTTTTAATTAAACCCCCTTAAAATTACTAAGGGAAACCCATCCTTCAGTCCTGTGTTTTTGCATTTCATGTGCAAAGCTCAGCTCTTTCTCATTTCATGTCATTAGCTGCTCTCTGATGATATAATTTGCCAGGAGCCCTCTTTCCATTAGACACACGAATAATTTACCCAGCAGCATCCTGACAAGTGAAATAAAAACATCTCTTTGCTGAGAGCTTAGCTCCAAGCATTGCCAGGGAGCTGGGTTTGGTGCTTTCTAATAGGAATAAGGAGCCTGGAAAAACAGAGAGCTGCTTGTTTTGGTCAAGAAGGGGAAGCGAGTGAATTTGCTGCTCCCTTTTAACATCATCATTCAAAGCAGCAGCTGATTGCCAGGTGCAGAAAGGAGCCTTGCTCACATCTTGTCTCTCACTGGGATTTGAGGGACTGTTCCACAGCAGTTCCCATTTGGTACCCAAGAAGGAACTCATTTCAACTGCAGCACTCATTAATAACCTGAAGGTGCATGCTTTGGCACTGCAAACCAGCTAAGGATTACTGCTTGGTTGTAAGGGATGGAGGGGAACAGAAAAGCAACAAACTGGCAATCTTGCGCCTGCTTTCATTTTTCAGGCTTTTTATGAGGCTAAAAAGACAGGCAGTCCTAGGCAGGAGGATTTGCTGCCCCTATATTTCAGGAGGAGAGAGCAATATAATGCACTTCTATGTTGAAAATAAAAAAGCCAACAAAATCACTGATTGTGTGATAAATCACAGGTGGTTTTCTGATATGCCTGCAGAAACTGCAAAAGCACTTTGGTTTGGAGAGGAGAGGAGAAGCAGAGGAGAGAAGGGGGGCTGAGCTGGGGGTGGGGACAGAGACCCTGAAATGTGCTTTTGCCACTTTCCCAAAAACCAGCTCCCTGATCCTTAATCATCTTTCTTTTGGTCACATTGGTCTGACTTTCCAGAGACAGCCTCCACGTGAGCATCCTGCCCCACTGCTTGCTGGACACAGCAGTGATGCCCCTATTGATGGACTAAATACTTGCAGGACCATGTAAACCTTTTGCCTTTGCTATCAAATTGTTGGACTGGGGCTTGAGCTGGGTTCAGGCACATTCCTAGCTGAGTAGCTCAGATCCATCCCTACCTGGCAGTTTGGGAAGAGCAGCCTAGTTTGGAGAGTAAGAGGGATGGATAGTACAGAGCTAAGTAAAGCAGGGCATTCAGGGTTTCAGCTGAGGTGCAAATAGTGGCATTCAGGCTTCAAGCTGCACAGTATGCCCAGTAAGTAAAACATTTACACATGGGCATCATCCCAGTAAAACCCTGGGGATGCCTGACTCAGCTTTGTACCCCATCCACAAACATCTGATTAGGTCCATCTTCCAACAGCCACAAGCATGTAGGTCCCATCAGCATAGTGCACTCACTGGTGAACACAGGGCCTAGGGAGCTGTGTCAGGGGAGCAGTGGGTGGGGATTAGGGAGAGGTTCTGCACCAGAAGGCTGTGGGCATGGAACAGCCTGCTCAAGGGAAGTGGTCATAGCTCTGAGATTGCCATGGTTCAAGAAGTGTTTGGACAATGCTCTTGGACATATGCTCTGATTTTGGAATGGTTCTGGTTGGAGCCAAGGGTTGGACTTGATCCTTATAGACCCCGTCCAATTTGGGTTAGTCTTTGCTGAATTAGGATCTTCTCCATTTCTCATGATATCTAAATCGCCACCTTGAAAAGTGATATGAAGAGCTCCTACTCCACACCCACCTTTAGGTGCTCTGCAACAAAATCCTTGTCCATCTCAAGTAGGTCTTCTGGAGGTGCCACTGTTGGTTGGTGCTTCGTGAAAGGGTCAGCCTTTGGTCTGATGGTGTAGTTGCTGGCTTTTGAGAGTCTGAAAGAGACTCTGTTCTCTGAAAAAATAAATGTTTAGGAGGTTGGAGTTGAGAACAACATGAAGTAGCTCTGTTTCTCCAAGCCTTTTGTCTCCAGTTATTTGGAATGGAGAGGGAATGGAGCGAGGGATTGAGGAGTTTTTGTGTTTTCAGCTTTGTCTGAGGAGAAACAAGCAGGAAGATCTAGCCTGTATAGGATGGGATAGGCTCTGTGACAACGTAGGGCAATTTTCCTAAGAAATGTAATCCTTGATTACATGACTGAGCAAGGAGAAAATATCATTTTATGTCCAGCTGAGAATTGCTTATAGCAAAGCATGGACTAAACGTGAACAGGCAAATTTCTTCTGTACTATCTATCTCCTATTCCTTTCAACCAGAGGACATACAGCATGTAGATGACAGGTCTCATGGGCAGGGAATTACGCAGACCTGTGTTTTGATGAACTATGAATGCCCCTGGCCACTCCTAGTTAGGATTTTGGCACCTTTTAATACATAGAAGGCTGCAGTCTCTGCTTTTCTGAGTGCCCTAAAATTACGATGTACTTCTGGTTCCAAATCGAGCCCAGCAACCACAGCAATTCAAGATACTCACGGCAAACAATTTTCAAGTACTGCCGAAGGATTTCCCTCTGGTTCTTAAAGCCTCCCTCACCTAACCTGAGATCAAAAGAGGAGAGGTTAACAGTAAGATCAAATTGTTGGTGGTGGTGTGATGCCACAAGCAGGTTTCCACCAGTGAAATCCCTTGGAAGAGAGCAAAAGGAGGTGCTGATGGGCCTCCCTCCTCCCACCAGTGTCTGGGGTCTCTCTGGGTTCCTTACTGTTGCAACACCTTCTCCTTCATGCCACTTCGCAACTTGGCTTGTAAATCATCAGCATGGGAAGCAGAGTACATTTCATTCGCTTCATGTTCACCCATCAGGTCTTGGATGGCAGTGTTGAATACCTTCTTATAGCTCTTGCAGCAAAAGAGCTGTGGGGTGAAGCACACGTCAAGGGTGATGTGGATCCTGGGCAGAACCTGCTTACATTGCAGCATCCCAACACTGTATGAGTAGGCTCACATTTTCTTGTGGTTTTTCCTTTAGATCTGCTGCTGTTGGGATTGGTTTTTCAGGAGCACCACAGAAGGTACACCTTGCAGGCTCTTCAGTTACAGTAGTTTCCTTGGAAGACATAAGAAATTAAGTATCAACTTCATTAGTTTAAAAAAAATAAGAAATGGGCTCAAATCTAGGCCGTTTCCATAAAAGCAACCAAACCCACTGCATTTCAACTAATGCCAGCCCTTCTTTTTTGCCATACATTTATAGATATGTAGATACATATACTTAGGAAACTCAGTCTGTATTTTATTATCTATGCTTTCAAAGAGGTGTAGTTCTCATGCTTACTCTTCCTTCTTAAGACTTCAATGGAAAATGCCAATTGATTTTTATATGGAAATTGGAACATCTTGATTTGACCTTCTTCTAACGTCCTGTGAAGCACTGAGAATGTGGGGGGGGGGGAAAAAGAGCAAAATAAAGCTCAAATGAGTTTTAAAAAGCAAGTCCTGTCTCCTCTTTAAGAAAAACCTTGAGAGAATACATTAAAGAAACAAGACGTGCTCAGGTTTTTTAGGGGAACTTCAAGGGAAAAGAGGATGTTTGCGTTTAGAAAAGAAAAAAATTGTGTTTGCAAAGCTTTTATGATGGAAATATTTGTGTTCAGCTCTTCTCTATAGTGGTAGTTGCTTGAAAGTGACTTAAGAGTAGCTTTAGAGGCCTTTCTGTTGTATTTACAGTAGTTGTCTCAGTGCCTTGTACTCCAAGCAGAGATGTCACCTAAGCACATCACATCTCAGCCCAGATTGCATTCTGGGTGTCTACTCTTCATCTCTCAGCACACTGTGATCCAGTGGGTGGGCTGGCCAACAGCACCCACTGTTGTGGCATCAGCACCAATATAAGGCACCCATCTCTTTTTGCACCAATGTGTGTCTTAGCACAGCCCAAAAGACACTTTGTGTCCCAGTCACTGACATTTCTCTTCTTGAGAACGAGACCTGGTTTTTTGGATGGTCAAGCCTAAACCTCATAAGGCAGGGAGCCTTTGCCCTTTTGAGTGATGCTCAGCCTGACTCATTTACCTACAAACAGCAGTGGCATCGCTCCATCCTCTTGCCCTCAACCAGGTTGCCCTGAAGAGAAAGAAGTGCCTCTCATTGTTAATGTAGAGGACCCTGGCACCTTTTCCAGATGGGCTCTGCTCCTGAGAAAAAAGCCCACCAAACTGACAAAAAGTGCATGTCATAGAAACTCATGGTTCTTTGTACTGATCCACTGCTGGGTCTCACCTGGGCTGTGCACTGTGCAGCTGCCATCCCGTTATCTTCCTGCTCGTCTGGGCTGGACGATGACTCCTCCTCTGACTCCGGCCTTGGACTTCTGTAAGTAGGCTCAGCAGGCTCACACACAGCTTTTTGCAAGGGAGAACTGCTGTTTAACTGGCATTCATTAGCAGCTCACAGATTTCTGTGCAGCAGTTTTCTCAAAGGAAGGCTTTGCTAACCATTGCTTCCCTTGCTCAGAGAAGCTGTGGGTGCCCCATCCCAGAAGGTGCTCAAGGCCAGGTTGGTTGGGTCCCGGGCAGCCTGAGGTGGCACTGCCCATGGCATTGGGGTTGGAGCTGAGAGGGCTTTAGTGTCTTTTCCAACTCAAGCTGTTTGATGATTCCACGATTCTGTCCCCTCTCTCCAGGCCCAAGGTTGTTTGTATTCCTATTTGTGCCAGAGCCTGGCTTCAACAGGAAAAAGGGCCACCACCGGGTCTCCTGATGGCCCCATATGGTCTGGAGGAGGGCAAACACACATCGCAGCAAGTAGCATCACTCCTACATCTATTCGTGCAACAAGGAGAGGGTGATGTGCCAGTTAGCCACACCACCGTCTGTGCCCAGAAACACCATATGATCCCTCATGACATCTAAAGAGCTTGGGAGAACTGTATTGCTTCCCCCTCCTTGGGACCCGACACTTCACATCTCTGAGAGGAGCTTGCTCTGCTCACATAAACACTGCCCCATGTTTTCAAACCATTCGAAACTAATTTCAAAATAGAAGTGAGTAGAGAGAGAAGAATGTTGCTGGTGATATTCAGGGTGTTTGAGGCAACGAGATGGCTGTGAAGAGTCACAAAAAGATCCTTGTGGCACTGAATAAAAGGGTAATAAAAATCACAGATGAAATCTGATGTAGATAAATGTAAAGTGATGCGCATGGGAAAAGACAATCCTAGCTTTACATATAAAATAATGGGCTCCAAGGCGGCTATTTCCACTTGGGAATGAAATCTTCAGGTTATAATAGATAGCTCTATGCAAATGTCAGCTCAGTGCTCAGTAGCAATCAAAAAAAAGCAAACAGAAAGCTAGGAATTATTAGGGGTAGAGAGAAAAACAGAGGAAGTCATTATGCTACTGTATAAATCCATGGGCTCCCATCTCCTGAATACTATTGTGCAGCCCTGATTCACCAATCTCAAATATGATATAGAAGAAATAGAAAAGCTACAGAGAAAGGCAATTGAAGATGATCAAAGGCATAAAAGGGCCTCCATTTGGGGAATGACTGAATAGATTAAGACATTTTATCTTGGAAGAAAAACGACTGAAGATAAAATACGACCAAGTTTTGTACTGGGAAGAGTGGTGTGACTGGAGAACAGCAGTTCACATTCAGAGCTCTATAGAAGAAAAGAAGGATCAGCAAACAAAACTGTCAAGTGGTATGTTCAAAATAGACAAGAGATTTTTTCATTGCAGTGCTCCTCAACATGAGGTGGGATTTAATGTTTCCATTGGTTCAGTAGGTTGTAAACTGGTAGATGGGAGAGGAATCCAACAAGAGCTATGGTCAGTAGGCATGGAGGGGATGGGCTGATGGTTGAACTAAATGATCTTAGAGATATTTTCCAACATTGATGATTCTACGATTCTATGATTCACAGTAGGTCTCAGAACCTCGATGACAGAACCTCCTCTACTCTTCTGTCCCTCTGCACCTCTAAGGTTGCCTTAGAACTCATGCCTTAACTCTTTCTCACCTGACCCATGCAAGCCCTGAGCCTCACGTTGTGCTTTGTCTCCAGCTAGAAATGAGAATGAGGGATGGTAGCTATTACAAGGTAATCATGCCCTGGGGGAAATTACTGAGCTCCAGTATCTCTGCTTCCCAGACTATGGTAATCTCCTTGCGCTCAGTTAGCCATTGGCAAAACTTGTCAAGGCAGGCTGGCTTGTCACTCTCAGCATTTAGCAGCCCGCCCTACTTCTGGAGCCAGCTGTATCAACCAAACATCCTCGTGTTGACATTGCACACTCAGTAATGTGGAGATGAGGCTTATTTTCTGAATATCTACCATTTTCACCTATAGAGACTAATCTAAAACAAATGTAAGGCCGAACTCTATTCACATTGACACCTGTGCAATTTTGCAGCAGCTCTGAAGGAGCAGTGATGATATACATTGAAACAGGAGAGCAATCAGACACCTGTCTGTTCAACTGATCTTCAAGAGAGGTAGCACAAAGAGCTCCATTACACACACTGAAAAAATAGACTGATTGCAAATGTTATGGGGAAAAAACAAACAGTATTTCTTGATCTCTAGATTTCCAATAGGCAGGAGTCCCTGCTGTGTTGGACTCTGTACAAAGATGAAGGCAGAGTCCAGAATGAGGAGTGCAATCTGCAAGTGGGTGAGAGGAGAAACCCCCTCCTTCCTCTTCCTCTTCCTCTTCCTCTTCCTCTTCCTCTTCCTCTTCCTCTTCCTCTTCCTCTTCCTCTTCCTCTTCCTCTTCCTCTTCCTCTCCCTCTCCCTCTTCCTCTCCCTCTCCCTCTCCCTCTCCCTCTCCCTCTCCCTCTCCCTCTCCCTCTCCCTCTCCCTCTCCCTCTCCCTCTCCCTCTCCCTCTCCCTCTCCCTCTCCCACGACTTCCTTCTTCTCCTCTTCCTCCCTTGTTATGGCCACCTTTTATCACTCACTTCTTCTCGATGGGCTGGCCCCATCCCAATGACACTAGAGAGCTTACTTAGCCATGGAAAGGCTAAAACCTAAATAATATTTATTGATTGATTTGTATATGTGCATCATACATTATATATATTTCAAGTTACAAATATTAATTATTGATGTATTGTTATAAAAATAAAATGAATAAATAAAAGCTGGGCACCCTGCAGCCCCACACCTTGTGTCTGGCCTGCCCTTACTGGCTCAGGTTCCTAACTCCCTTGATTGCCTTATTTTAATGTTGTCGTGCTGAATAATACATATTTCTTGTAAAGAAAAGCAAGTGTTTCTGTGCAGGGGGAACTTGGCAGCTTGGAATACTGAGCAGCAACTTCCTCAAAGCAGTGGGATTCAACCTGGTAATCAACGCCATTAGCATTAAAAGGAACTGTCTAAATGTCAAGCTGGTTCAATAAATAAGCACTAATACACTTAGAAATGGAGAATTAAAAGTTTCACCGCTAATTATGTTTCTTATTTTGGATTTTCTGTCAATTCTAGCTCTTCCATTCAAATGAGACAATCATTTTCTGCCAAGACAAAGGAAATGCGATGGTCTGAAAGTCAAGAGTGGGCAAAATTGTTCATACATGGCAGAGAGTTAAGGTGGGTCATTGTCCCTCTCACAACCCTTAGAAGAGCTGTAAGGTCAGTGGACTTTTCCATTGGAAGTGTTCCCTCCTCGGGCACAGATCATTCTGAGAGTCATCCCCCATGGCCAATCTTGTTGCCTTTTGCCTATAGCAACATCTGACCCCACGTCACCTCTGCAGAAGCCAGCCTGAATGGTCTCATTTTCTACAAGCAAATGGAACACAAGTTGTCAGGTGTCCCAGCATTGCAATACTCCCCAGCTTCCTGTTCCAGCAGCTCCTCTGATGATACCTTTTAGTCCCATCAGAGCTGGGAAACACCAACAGATGCTCCAGGCTTATGTAGGACATGGACTTATCTGTGACTGCAAAGCCACAGAGCGGTGATGGGGAGCCCCAAGAGCCCATGTGTGGTTTGGTCTTCTGAAACATGAAGACATAGGATAGAGTTTTCAAATACTGCGTAGATGTGGCACTGAGGGACATGGTTAGTGGGCATGGTGGGGATGGGGTAATGGTTGGACTAGATGGTGCTATTAGTGGTCTTTTCCAACCATAATTATTCTATAATTCTATTCTATGATTCTATGATCAACATGGGGTATGGGAAAGAGGGCGGTGTGCTGGGGGTGTAGGATGACTGGATCCTGTAGCAGCAGCAGGGAGGGCTAAATCCAGCCATGGGAAGACAATGGAGGGAGGATGGGCTCCTCTCACGAGCCAGAGGTGCATAGCATGTGGTGCAGGGGCAGCAGAAGCAGGGGGTGCAGTTTTGCTGGAGGCACATTTCACAGCAAGCATAGAAATGAGCTGTGGGTTTAACAACCAACTCCACCCCTCAGGACCCAGCCACCTGCAGCTCTGCCTGGATGGAAGCGGCTCAGCTACGCCTGGTGCTTTGATGCAGTAATGACACATAACTGATACTGATGGCAAAGGCTAATCCTCTCTGCCCTGTAATGTCCCCAGTCAATCATGCAATATTCTGTTATTGGAAAAACTCATTTTTGCCCCTCCGATGGTAATCACTGTGTGCCCTGAAGCACAAGCCTTGATAGCCTGCGTAATTTGCAACCTAGCTAAGTGTAACTGCGGATGTTAATCCTATTTATATAAATGCCTGACAAGCAAAAGTAGCGATGGAGGGATGAGCTGTGGGGTGGGGGAAGTCTTCCAGGCATCCTCCTCCAGATTTCAAGCTGCTGCACCCCACTGATAGGAGATGGAGAGTTCAGGGTGGGGAAAGAGGAGAGCCCAGGCAGCAGCTCTGCCTTTGTGCCCTGTGGTTTGCTTGCCCCTGGATTCTGGATTAGACCTCACAGGGAGCACATCTGTGCTCCAGGCAGTCATGCTTTACCAAGTGACTGCAGAAATGTACATCAAAGCCAGTGGGACAGTTGTGAAAAGGAAAGACAGAAAAAAAAGACCTCAAAATAAAAATTAAATACTAAAAAAGCGAGATTCTCCTCTTGCTGCTCTTTCTCCTTTCCTCCCCAGTGCAAGTGCTTTTATCCAAACAGAAAGGAAGGGCATGACTGTCCCAGGTCCTTCCTTCACAGCACCTGAGGGCTGCACGTGCCCAGATAGAAGAAGAAAAGAAGGATTACTTTTCTTGTTACACTTTACCACCAAACATTCAATGAGCAACAAGGAATAAGACTCTGAATACTCTGCTTGGCAGGAAAGTGTCAAAGCAAAGTGACCCATGATGGCAAAAAGAGGTCTTCAAATGGATTGGTCATCTTTATGAGCAAAATGGTTTTTAACTTAGCTGGGATTTTCAAAAGATCATCAACAGTGGCAGCTGGGAATCTCAAACACCCAGGTTGATCTCATGACTGCTGTAATTAAGCAAAAGATCACACTGTACCTTGCTCACACTGCTCTGTTTGGCTGTTTTCCTCTTCCTCCTCTGTTCTTGCCTCTTCCTCGCTTTCAGTTGACCTCTCACTCACTTCTGCTTCAGAGAAAAACTGTGTGTCCCCAGAGAGCATCACCACATCTGGAGGGAAGAGCAGAAATTCCTGAAGGCACGGCATTGTTGTGACCTCCATAAGGGAGAATATGAATATCACCTACCTAGCTGTCATTGCCCCCCTCTGCACCATGCTGCCTCCATGGCCATGAGCATGGTCTGCAGTTTCTTTTGCTGAAGACGCCGCTTAGGAGGGAAGTGTCAAAGTTTGGGGGTTAGGGAAAATTTATTCTCAAGAAGAGCAGTGAGGCACTGGGACAGGCTGCTCAGGGAAGTGGTGGAGTCACCATCCCTGGAGGTGTTCAAGAAATGTGCAGATGTGGCACTGAGGAACATGGGTCAGTTGGCATAGTGGGGAACAGTTGAACTAGATTATCCTAGTGGTCTTTTCCAACCTTAATAATTCTGTGATTTTATGAAAGCAAAGTGACCCTTGTCGGCCCTGGGAGATGCAACCAAAGGAGGAATGGGACAGAGACACAACTAGTTGGTCATTTATGAAACATATGGATATCATCTTTTATAGAATCACTGAATCATAGAATGGCCTGGATTGAAAAGGACCGCAATGACCATCTAGTTTCAACCCCCCTGCTATGTGCAGGGTCGCCAACCACCAGACCAGGCTGCCCAGAGCCACAGCCAGCCTGGCCTTGAATGCCTCCAGGGATGGGGCATCCACAACCTCCTTGGGCAACCTGTTCCAGTGTGTCACCACCCTCAGAGTGAAAAACTTGCTCCTAACTTCCTTCTTTCCTTGCCTTGTTGGGTGTAATGAGATTTGAATAAATTAAATCTCGCATTTTGAGTGAACTGTGCCCTGAAGTAATGCTTATCTTTCTACTGAGCAATTGCTCAGTACAGAAAACACCCTGCTAAGTGCCTGATGCACACCTGCACCATGGAAGGAAGGGTTAGACATTCAGAGAGGCACCAAATCTACTGCCATTGTGTATGGATTCCTCGAAGCTTGCATCAGTGACTGGTGTCTGTGTACTCAACCACTTGCCTGGTTCAGTAAGGAGCAGGAGGAAGTGGGTCACTGCTTTGTAATTGCAGGAAGCCACCATTTTTAGTAAATACTACTTTTGGGTGAAATCTGGCAAAATGAGTCTCTGGGGCCTCGCAGAAGTGAAAAGTTTAATGCAGGGAAACCAGGGCTCTGTGGGAGATCTGTCTGCTGGTTCCCATCAGGACAGGAGAGATTCCAGTACCAAGCAGGTTGTCCCTGCTTTCCCTCTTCTCCCAGCAGCCCCACGACACCCAGAACTGCCCCACACTACATTACAGCTCACATCACCTCTGTCCTGTGGGATTTCCACATTTCCATTGCCACAGGAACCCTCACCGTGACCGAGAGCCCTACTTGCTGTGGTTGCAGGGCCCAAGGACAGCAGTGAGTTGTGCAGGCAGAGGATGGAGATATTTTTAATCGCATCCATTAATACAGATGGAAAGGGACAGATGAGCATTTGGATATATTTCCTGCTTTCTTTTGGACCTGAGAAAGAGCTGTTGCAGCCAACACCACATTTTCCACCCCACCTGTGTACTACAATTGGTCTAATAAAAATGAATTTCATTTGCCTACAAAAATCACCGTTCTGGGCACTTAATACCCATAGAACATGCTGTTTTCTATTCCTGGCTTCCTTTAAAAGGACAGGTCTTGCTGCTCGTTAGAGTGAATGCACAAGACACATGTTAGAGCCAAGTGAGCACTGCTGTAGGAGTCTCCACACGATGGTTTTCCAGGCTTGATTCTCCATGCACTTAAATTGATTTTATGGTCATGGTACTCCTGGGACACTGTGGCAGCTGCTTCAGGTTTTCACCAGTTTAAGCAAGATTAAATTGGGATGCACATGCCAGCAAGCAGCACTTGCTGCCGTCTGTGGTCCTTCAGCATCTCTGACACCGTGTGCAGGCAGAAGTTCAGTCTGAAAAAGGTTTAAAACCAGAACCTACGCATCTTCCATGGGCTGCTCCTGCCACAAACAGCCTCAGAGCTATTCTTCTCCTCTCCTATTACTGAAACAGCCTAAACATCATGTTTTAGTTATAAAGTGAGTTTAGTGGGTGGAAGGGTGGGAGGGGAAGGGGGATTAAATTTACTGCTTCTGTGACTACAGATCTGAAATAAATCTCCGATTCAATGATAGATCAATAACACTGAGATTGGGTTTAAATTATTAATAAACTATGAGAAACGAGGATCATTATTCTATGAGTCACAGCTCTCTAATGCACTGCACATTTTTTCCCCGAGACATCTGCATTGAAGCACAACCTGCCTATCTCTTGGCAGAAGGCTGTAGCCAAGAAGTGAATGCCTTTTGTTTTGCAGGCTAAGCATTTAGAAAGCCCTTGTGGCTTAGACAGCCTGGTGACAGGACAACGCTCCTCTCACAGACCTGCACGTAGACCAGGAGCCCCTAAAACATTCAGGGGTCTGGTGTGCCCCTGGACCTCAGCTCTTGAAGATCCTTGAGTGTCTGGATAGCTGACATGCAGGTGTTTCATGAGACAAAAAGGAGATGCTGGCCTTGGGTGGCTGCAGAGGCCATCTGGCTGGTGGCAGTGAGGATGGGGACAACCTCTGGCTGCAGGAGGCAGAGAGGAGAGGAACTGATTCTGGCAGCCCACAATGGCAGTCACCATTCAGCTTTACTCCAGTTTCAAGTGAAGCTCACCTCAGTCCCTCTCTTGGTGCAATGAAAGGGTTCATCAGCCCAAGGAGGCCTGTGAAGACAAAGAAAACTAGAATATTCCCCCATGCTGGGTGAGGAACATGTCTGTCAGCTGAGCCAAGCCATGTGGACAAAGTGTGGGCTGGAGAAGGTCAGGCTGGATGGTGCTCTGAGCAGCTTGATCTAGCCATAGGCATTCCTGTTCATTGTGGGAAAGTTTGACTAGATGGCCTTTAAGGGTCCCTTTTAACTCAAATGTTTCTGTGATTCTGTGAAGCTGAGCACCCTGGGCATCTTCCTGCATCAGCAGGTAGTGGCATCTCTCAGCTCCTAAGCACCACAACTGGTGGTGAATACAGAGGACAAACCTGACAGGCTCAGACCTTAGCACTGGTACTGTCCTCTTGTGGGGATTTCCTTGGCTCACAGCTTTTCTCTGTGCTTCAGCAGAGTGGAAACAACTGTGCAGGCTCAGAGTGCTTGCTCCTGCTGGTGCCCATCAGCTGCTGTGCTGAGCGTGGCCCTGCTTCACCCTGAGCTCTCACTGATACGTGAAACCCCTAGTAATGAACAGAACCAAACAAAGCTGGATCTGAGGAAAAATGCCACGAGGCTTATTGTTCCTTAATGACAGAAAGGGAACAGAACTTAGGATATCGGTAATGAGAGGTATTTATCATTGTCAAAGTGCTTCAACTGAATCAGAATGTCCCTGAACAAAACCCACTTATGAATAACTTTAAAAACAACACCAAAGAAACCCAAAAAAGCATGCAAGAAAGCCACTTTCCAAAGCAAATCCACAATTCTGAGTAGAAGGTCTGCATCAAACGAATTCACCATCCTCCCTGTCGGCCGTGGAGGATGAGTAGCTCCACTCTGGGTCATCTCATCTTCCACATCATGCCTCCTGCCACTGTCATTGCAAAGATGACACCAAGTGGGATGATGGCAGGGGGAGGGTGATCTGGGGTTTAGGTGAGGTTTCCCAGCAGCGACCCTTGGTAACACCATTTTGGGCAGGTAACACTAATCCTGAAATTCTTGCTCTGTTCCATCTCACCCTGCATGGTTCTACATCTGGCATCAGGCTGGCACAGTTCATCATGCAACATGGCACTGAGGCTGTTGGAGCCAGCTGGGGCTGTGAAGCAGTACTTCTCCCTCATCACAGCATGTCCAGCACAAATGGTGCTTTCCAGAAACCCTCCCACTCTGTCTTTTTTTTTTCCTAAAGCTGCTTGTCAGGGCATGAAATCATTCTGAGCCTACGATGCACAGCAATCAAGGTGTCTGTGCAGCACGGGGAGAATGTTGTGATTGCCCCTGATCTACCAATTCAGAGATGCCTGTGGCCTCAGAAAATGGAAAAAAGCACGAGAAAAAATATAAAGAAAGAAAAAACTGTGGTTGAAAGAAACACATGATCTGATTCAGGGAAGGAGGAAAGAAGTTTTTTTTGTTTGTCTGCATTAGTAATTCAAGGATGCTGTTACACACCACTGCTTGCTCATTAGTGACCTATGAATTTTAAAGGCTTTTAGGCACAGCGCCTGTGGGTGAAAACCTCAGGGGATTTTGGGGACAGCAATATTCAGGTGCCCCCATCTCTCTCCTCCCTGAAATGTCATCACTTTGTCTTTTCATGTATGGGGCCAAAGGCCACCTTGGAAACACCTGGTTTAATTCCTCTTCATATTGCAACAGTGAACTTATAATTCTACAAGGACAAAGCCTTACTGTGTGCTTACGCAGCAATGCAACCCGTCTTCCCTCAGATCATTATATTTATTTTATATATTTAGGATGAGATGTGATGGTCTTAAGTCGCAGCTGGGGAAGTTCCAGTTGGATATTAGCAAACACTTATTCTCAGAAAGGGTGGTGATACACTGGCACAGGCTGCCCAGGGAGGTGGTGGAGTCACTGTTCCTAGAGGTGTTCAAGAACACTGTAGATGTGGCACTGAGGGACTTGGTTATTAGGCATAGTGGGGATGGGCTGATGGTTGGGCTTGGTGATCACAGTGGTCTTTTCCAACCTTATTGATCCTATGACTCTATGTTTCTATAGTCACTTCTCCTTGCTACCAACACATGTTGTAATATCAGTTAGGAAAAGAACTCAACAACCCTAACAATGTGAGGACAGAGGACAAACCCAACATCAATAGTGATGATGTTTAGTTCACTGATAATACTAACAAAAATTCTACAGAAGCCATCAGCGTCCCTCTGAATACCCCCAAACATTGAGGTGCCTAACAACAACCCCTGGCATGGATGTCGTATTTTATTAAGAGAAAATGCAAAGCAGTGGCTGTCAGGCTATGGGCAATGCAGGCACCCCATAAATTTCCCCTGTTTTCTGTTCCTGCTGCCAGCCCACGTACGGCATAAATACAGCCTCACCCAGCTGTGTGATGCAGAAAAATGCTACCAATTATTGTCCTTACTTAGATTCCTTTGGCTTAGAGCCAGTGGGATGAGCTGATGGAGAGTTTATTGCCTGTGCCGGAGAGGAGAGAAAAAGGTTTATTTTAAGAAGAAATATTCTTTTTGTATTGAACAGCAGGGCTTTTCTTTCTTTCTTTTTCTTTCTTTCTCTTTTTTGCCTTGAGATTTCTGGCCATTTCATTATTTTGTATTTCAGATAAAACCTCCCCACCTTAACGAGGAACATTTTTTCCCCATTGCTTTTAATGGTATAATAAATTGCAGGCAAGCCAAGAAAAAGCTCCCAAAAATTGAGCCTTAAAATGTGGCTGGCAATGGAGGGCAGACTTTGTAGAGGAAGAGACAAGAGTTACAAGCTAATTCACTTTGCCTTCCCTGCTGGTTTCATCTTGCAAGCAACTAGATGTAGTGCCAAAATGCCAAGTGGTGATATTTCCAAAAAATCAGGGAAGCTGGAGGGAGAGAATTGGGGCAGACATTTGCAGAAGGTGGTGGGAAAGGAAAGGACCTGTGTGCATGTGGAGGTCAGGGGAAAGGATATTGACACAGACGCTTGAGGACAGCAAGATGTATTGGTACAGTGAAGTGGGGAGGAATAAGGGATGTGGAGAAAGAGAGACATGACTGGAACAGGGAATCAGAAAAAGCATCAAAATGAAGGTATGTCACTCAGATTAGATGAGCCACTCTTGTGAAAGACAAAAAACAATGAAAAAGGATTTAGAAAGACCAGCAAAGCCCCATGAGCCACTGCATTGTGCAAATACCTGAAGATGTATTGACTGTTCAGACTAGGTCCCCACAGAAGCATTTTGAATTCCATTTGATTTTCCTTGGTAAATCTACATATATGTAAATACTCTACCCTCTACCATATGAAAGAAACCTCGTATTTCATCTGAATTTTAAGTGATGAGTTTAAATGTGGTGGCAGTCGAACCAGCAGTACCCTGGGGCAGCCGTGTGAGAGGTTTCCACGTTCATCCACTCTCACTTGGGCCACTTGTGGCTGCTGCTTCAACCCTGTGCCTCTTTCAGGGGCAGGCTGCTCCTCAGGTATGCTGCTTATGTGTACACTTGCTAAAAACACTTGATTTCCATCGGAAAGCCCTTCAAAAGAAATAAACCTTTCATGTGCAAACAGTCAGTTGTTCTCATTCTTGGGTGCAGGCAAATTTGCATTGGAAAAAAAAATAAGCAAAAGTGAAAACACTTCTTTTGGCCAGCTCCTGAGAAGAAATGATGTGCAGATTCTCTAGGAAATCAATAACCCTTTACATTATGAGTTACGCTGACTCTTTCATGCCAGCTATGCAATTCTAGCCATAGTCCCACCAGCAGGTCTACTGCATGGTCATAGCATGCTCAAAGAAGAAATAAGGAAAAAGGATAATCTTTATTCTATGAAGCTTTCTCTAGAGAAGGGCAAGTTGCAAGTTGCAAGTCTCTGTTGCAGAAACTCAAGCTTGCCCTAAGTAAGGCAGTGGTTGCTGTTTCCCATGAATGATGCATGGTGTTTACCCAGTGGAGTACCCAGGTTTCCTGTCATGGGTCCCTTCCTCACCCTCTCCCTTGAGACAGCTGTGACTATGACCTGCACACAGCCTTAGATATTTCCTTGTATCTTTTTTTTTCTCTTTCCATGAATTAACCACTTTTCTGTGTCTCTTATCAGCCTCCAAACACTGGTTAGTTTACTTAGTGAGCTGTAAAATATTACTAAGTCAGGGTAAATGGGAAAAAAGAACCTTTAAACATAGCTTGAGATATCTAAGAAGAGACAGATGGATAATACACATTTGCTGGCATATGCTTGCAGCAGAGAAAATCTGGTTGCTCCAGGCAAGTTGGTTCATGGCATTTGACTTTGAACACCTTATTTCACAAGACGGATGGATGGGTTTTCCAGCTGCATGTAGAACAGCACCTTCTGTTTGTGACAAGCTCCCAAGGCTGGGGCTCCAGTCTGTGTGTTGGTGCTCCTTGCCTTGCCCTCACAGCTCGCAACCATTGCCCAAAACAAACCAGCCCAGTGGTCATACCACAGTAGCCCTCACTGGCTGGGCAGGCACATGTCTATCCCAAAATGGTGAGGCATTGGCACAGGCTGCCCAGGTGGAGTCACCATCCCTGGAAGTGTTCAAGCACCGTGTAGATGTGGTACTGAGGGACATGGTGAGTGGGCATGATAGGGTTGGGCTAATGGTCAAACTAGGTTATCTTAGTGATCTTTTCCAATCTTAATGATTTTATGATTCTAAGACCCAGCACCATCCCGAGTGCCCATGCATAGCACTCATGTTCTCCATATGCAAACAGAAACTAAGGGAAGATCAAGGATAGCTGTCTTCCCTCCCACAGATTGCTGTTAATGTTACCTGTTAATAGCTCATCTTTCCTTGAAATAACTGCATAGGTGTTCTGGCAAACTTCTTTGTTGTTTTCCCTCTGTTTTGCTGGAAAAGATGAGGGGGCTCCTTCTGTGCTGGTTTCCCCAGTTTCCTCATTGCAGGAGAGAGCAATATTACTCTGCTTGATATAATCTCGTATTCTCTTCTTATTGAAGGCTTCCTTAGAAGTTGCGTACTCCTTTTCCAGCCTATTCACATTTTCCTCTGTGAGAGCAGAGCTGGAATCTGATGGAACAGTCTCAGGGGAAAATATTTTTGGTGGGGACTGGTTACTGCCAGACCCTGACAGCTTGTGTCCATTAGACATATCTGCAATGCATTAAGGAGATGAGGCTCTTCAGCAACAGGCAAAGTCAATTCATCATTCTGGTAACAAAGAAAGAAAGAAGAGAGAAATCCCATTAGTCATTTGCTCCTGACGGGCGTATTGATTGATGTAGTTAAAATGTTCACACTAAGATAACCTTATTAGATTGAAAATCACTTTCTTTTAGAGAGGATCTACTAGGCTCCGATTCAACAAAGCACTTAAACAAATACTTGATATTAAAGACAGGCCAAAGTCCTGTTGGTGGGATTTTGTTATACAGATTCCACCTACCTCTTAAATGCCAAAGCTTAAGACATCTAAAAAAGCCAAAACAGACCTCAGAATGCCTGCCTGTGCTCAGAGAGGTAACCAGATACCTCGTGTCGTAACATACAATGGCACCCTCGTCCCCACTAAGGCTGCACTGAAGACTGCATCAGTGATTTCATTATTAACCCAGTTTGCTTTGGCTGTAAAGTGCTGTATGGCTGAAACTCACCGTATGCAGGCTGGAACAGAGCACATTTTATATTCATTACCAGCTCTCAGACAAATTATTTTAGACATTTTATGCTACGCATTGGTGAATAAAAAGAAAAACACAACAAAAATATACAGTAGAATCTATTGAATCTGTTTAATTGGTCTTGCTGGTGACCATCTGACTACGCCAATTAAATGAAGACAAACAAAAGCAGCTCTCAGAGGACTCGCAGTGAATGAACCCAGGGTAAATAACTGCACGATTTTTGTTATTGCATTATTCTGTACAGTTGTGTGTCTGAGACATAAACTAGTTATAAAAAGTGACTCGCCCTGCTGTTTGCAATATCTGGTTAATTGTGTCTGCATCTTCCTTTCATCCACTTGGCCTGTTTAATGTCAAAAGAGAAAGGAGGGAATAATAAGGTTAGCATGGCAGCACTCGTGTTTTGCAACCTCCCCTCCTATCCCTAGCCCAACCCTCCCTTCCAGTTCCCATTGGGAGTGGTGGCCCTCTGCTATGAATGACTGCAGACCAAGACAGCTGTTTACATCTGTTTTACAGAGGCAGGCCCACAAATGGATGTCAGCTTTGGGCCACTCGTCTGGATTATCTCCAGACTATGCAGCCCTCTCTGTTCACTTGGGGAGAGTGGTCTCTGGTAGCACACACAGAGGGAACCATTCAATATTTGGGGACCTCCCAGTATTTGAAGGGAGTGTATTAAAAAGAGGGGGAATGACTGTTTATGAGGGTGGATAGTGACAGGACAAGGGGGGATGGTTTTAAACTGAGACAGGGGAGGTTTAGGTTAGATATTAGGAGGAAATTTTTCACTCAGAGGGTGATGATGCACTGGAACAGATTGCCCAAGGAGGTTGTGGATGCCCCATCCCTGCAGGCATTCAAGGCCAGGCTGGATGTGGCTCTGGGCAGCCTGGTCTGGTGGTTGGCGACCCTGCACATAGCAGGGGGTTGAAATGAGATGATCATTGTGGTCCTTTACAACCCAGGCCATTCCATGATTCTATGATTCAATTGGGCCTGCTTCTCGCCTCTTGCTTGGCCCTCTCTGGTGCCAGGGCCTTGGAAGCCCTGGAGGGCTACTGCATGGGCACCTGGTAAAGATCACTGACTCTGGTCTCCTGCATTTGTCTTTCAAAGAACAGCACCACATGGAGGGCTACTTGTCTGGGAAGGCTGTTGAGTCTGCATTATTGGAAACTTCTAAGAAGAGACTAGAGAAATGCCTAGCAAAATGGTGCTGTGACCAGGTGGGGTCAGCCAGCTCTGGTTTGTGAAGAAATTTTTCACAATGAAGATGCTGAGGCGCTGGAATAGGTTGCACAGAAAAGGTGTGGATGCTGCATCAAAGTTGGGTTGGACAGGGCTCTGAGCAATCTGATTAAATGAAAGATGTCCTTGTTCATGGCATGGGGTTGGACTAGATGGTCTTTGAGGGTCTCTACCAACTCAAAACGTTCTGTGATTTTATGGTATTGCTGTTGTGACATGATTTTTGCATAAAGACTGAAACTTGATGGTTAGTAGGTGTCAATCCACAAGGCTGACCTATTTTAATTTCTTTATAAAAGAGCTTAACAGAATCAAGTCAAGTGCTACAGAGAGGCACTTATATAGGGTCTGAATACTTTTCAATTTATTAGTTGAGCTTATATATCTCATTGGAAGAAATCACTAAGCTGATCAGACAAAAGCTATCTTCCCTAACAGTCTGATGGTTCACACTCAGCTCTGTATCTAATTTTCCTCTTATCCCTCTCTCAGGACAGTTTTCATCAGTTGTCTGGAAATTTTCTTCTGATTCAGGATATCTGAAAAACAGTATCAAAGATCCAGGAAGATCCAAAAGATTCTTCTTTTAGTACTGTTTGAACTGGGCTAGGTGTCTACATCTAGATTTTAAAGCACCTAGGTTTATCAGCAGCAGCCAAACACTACATCCTTCATTGTTGGAACAGAAGATATCTCATTATCATACTGTCCAATTATATTGATTTTTAACTCCCTAGAGAACTAGCTTTCCTGGAAAGGTCTGTCATTTCTGCATTTTATGACCATTTCTATGCATCACTGCTCTTTCTGAGAAGAAATTTTTCCAAATATCCAAACCCAAAAAGAACTCCTCTTCCAGTGGTGGGGAGTTGCTTCCTTCAAATGGGCTTGTTCACCCTGTGTTGCTCTACCTGAAGCTATACAGTTAATTCTTTGATAATCTTATATCTAGGGATGTAAAGCCTTCGGGGCAGATCCTCTTGGTCTCTGTGCTCATATTGTAACTAGCAGGCAGAGCTCTCACTCTCATGGGGATGTTCCTGATGAGTAGTATCATTCAGTAGTTTCCAGAAGACCCTCTCCTTGAACTTGGCTCATCAAAGCTGCACAACTAACAGCTCAGCAGTTTCATCATCATTGGAAGAAATGCAGCACTTGAATGTTCATGTTGAACTTTTCCAGGAAACTGAAGAGGATCAAATGAGCCATTTTACTGAATTCTAAAGAGGGTTGTTTTTTTGTGATCGTGCATGCTTGCTTTCATCAAACGAAATGTTCGAAACAAAAAGCCCATGGCAAATTAGAGGGATGACATGCCGCTTTGAAAGTGCCAAATATAAAGATCTCTGCTTTGGAACTCGGCCTCTCTCTATGCATCATGAGCTATTCTAGGATTTTGATATTAAACCATCAAATTTTTCACTTGACCTGATACGTGCTTTCTTTACAAAGCTCCGTCTTTTTTGCAAAATGCAAATAAATGTTTTCCCAGTCTCACTAAATACTATCACACAAAGAAGAGGGATCTTGCTTCTGTTAGCTCAGAGTTCGTGGGACCAATATTAAATAGTAAAATCAGTCACACCAGAATTACATGCTTAAAATCTAATAGATTACCGTAAGCTGCCCATTACAGTGCCACAGGAGATCGTCCACTAAATGTTCACAAACACATCTGCAGCACAGTAACACATCTCTTCCAAAGCCCTATCTGTCCATGACGTCAGAGCTCTCCATAAAAAGCAAGTGAATTTAAAGCCACATTTATTGGCTAATTTCCTCTATGAAGCTTCACTTTCTCTATAGCTCTTCTGTTCTCATAATAATATGCTAGTCAGAATATTTGAATCTTGGAAAAACAAAACACAGCTGAAGTAGTTGGAAGGCTATGGGCTTGGGAAGCAATTTCCTCCAATTCATCAGAAGACAAAGGGAAAGGGATAATTTTGTTCCTGTTAATAAAAGTTGAATTGCTTTGCTGGCACAGTTGCCCTCAAATTTTATTTGTTCTTGCTTTTGTGCCCCACCTCACCCACAGCCCTATGACCATGGTCCTTGAACTGAAGTTTTCCTTGCATTGGGTACAAGGACCAGGAAAACACTGCTGGCTGCTTTTGTTGATGTGACCCAGCACCCCTGGCCAGGCTCTGCAAACACATGGTTAGAGATGATGCCTTCCCTACAAGATCAGTACCCCCTCCCTGGAAGCATACAAGGCCAGCCTGGATGGGGCTTTGAGCAACCTGGTATAGAGAGAGGTGTCCCTGCCTATACCAGGGGGTTGGAACTAGATGATCTTAAAGGTCCCTTCCAACCACACCATTCAACGATGCTATGAATGATCATCCAAGAGGAAACTGCATTATTTGTATTGCTGTAGCTCCCTGGTCAGCAGCAGAAGATACAGAATTGAATGACATCACATGAGGATTAAACTTCACTCCGTACCAAGAAATGTCAACTAAATTGATTCCAATTGTAAACTTCCAGCGCATATCCCAAAAGGACTGCTGTGTACACAAGGTTAGAGAGGCTTTCATATACAGACATGATGGGGGGATTTCTACTCTGCAGTGGGTCTGGAGAGAATACTGGGTAAATATGAGCTTGGTCAGCCTTCACCTTCTTTTACTATTTCATGGTGTTTGTGTTTGTAGAAGAAATCTTACCAGGGAATCTTTCTACTTTCCTTGTACGATATATAGACACGTTTAAAAGTTATATATGTGTTAAAGAACTCATAGGCTTTAATTATGGAACAAGCCCATTAAAAAAGGACAGAATGCTTCACGCATTTTTACCACTGCAGTTGTGTCCAGACAAGTTCTGCATTACAGCTGTTTCTCTTGCACATCTCTTAAACTAACACCATCTCACACTGTTGAAGACATTTGGAGAGCAATCAGTTGCTGTAACTCACACAGAAAAATCTTGAGTGGGCTCTGGTAGAGCAGCCCTTGTACCTATGGCACCCTGTACATCCTTGGGATGGGACACAAAACGCAGTTCATGAATATTCCTCAGCGAGCCTCCTTCTTCAGCAGGATAGCAATTACACAACATAGTAAAACGTAACAGCTCGCATTGTAAATCGTGGTCATTAGTGTTATTCTGGGGTCTGTGTCACAAGGGACACAAGGAGCCAGATGAAGTGAGGCTGACTGACTGCGCAGAAATCCCTCAATAAAGCTGCTCTGCAAATAAAGCTGCTCTGTAAGAGAGAGGATTTGTCCAGCAGTGCTGTGGGAGATTTGCAGTGACGGGCTCCAGGTAATGTGGAGCTGAGTTTATTGCTATCTGCAGCTTTGATTTCTAGCACTGCAGTATGTTGCAGGTAGAAATGTTTTGTGCAAGGACCTGATCCTCTCATCCACAAGGTCTTCTGCTGGTGGTGGTTTTATCAGAGCCCCTCCTGTTCCACTCTGAGCAGTGCTGCCTCTTGCCCTGCCCTCAGCAGAAGCCAAATGTTTTAGGAGAGATCACAGTGACATTTCTTACAGGTGCCAAACAGTGCATAATTAATCCATGCCCTAAAAACTACCCACTGCTCTAAGCAGCCTGCGAACTGCCAGGAGGTGCTGTGAAATGAGGTCCCCTGTAAAGCTGTGCGGTCCCAAGAGTCATTTGAAGGGTCTGCCAGCACCAGGGTGTCACCTGGCTTCAGCTCTCACCATGACCACATTTGGGAAGAAGACAGTTGATTACTTTTTTGTTTGCTTGTTTGCTTTTGAGGTATGTTGTAGTACATAATTAATCCTACATTTCAGCTCTGACTCCGGGAGGGGTGGAGGTGAATGGAGAGGCCAGCTCTTCATATCTCCCCCTCTCTCATCACCCACTTGTACCTGTCTGCAGGGATTTTGTTTTCATCACCTAGGCAAAAGGGAAAATCGGAGAAGAGCAACAAAAATGAAATCTACAAGGAAACATGGAGGAAATTGTAAAGAAACATCTGACAGTCATGTCTGGCCAACCCATGAAGATTCCTCCCAGTAAAAATGCGGAGGACAGCTTTACCTTTCTGGGCAGGAGTATCCAGGAGAGCAGGAAAGGAGACCACAATACCCCAGGCCACCAAGGGTAGGCAGAGACCTGGTGGTGGTGAGATGACCAGGACACCCTCCTGGCCACTGCTGGCGCAAGAATTTGTGGACTCCTTCCTCTTGTCCCATTGTCCCCCCATTCCATCATGGTTCCTGGGACCGTAGCAACAGTGCCCTCTCCTTGTTAGTCACCACTCCTTTGCCACCCATCGCAACTCAGCAGGCAAGGAGAGGGTGGTTCCCATCAGCTTGCAGTCTGTCCCAGATGTTTCCATAAGGCTGAGGGATCCTGGTACCAGTGCAGGGTCTTGCCTTGGTGGAGGACATGTGAGACCACATCGTGGAGGTTGGACTGCAGAGATTTTCTGAAAGCAGTATGCTGATCTGCAATCTTGCTGTGTGTTTCTCCATGAGGACAGCCCAGACATGCTACCCTTGGATCCATCTGTTGAAGTCAAGGTAGGTCTCCATCCAAGGACTTTCTCACTGTTTTGTTTTTTTTTTTTCCTCTCAGAGCCTGTTGATATACATTGTACCTTGAGTCCTCTCTGGCATGAGCTGTCCCCACTGTCCCCAGTTCAACGTCATCCTCATCCCTGCTCATGTTGACCCATTGAGTGACTGCACAGCATCCCATCCTGCCATCCTCCAAAAGGCTCTCTGGCTTGGTAGGGCTTATGTCTTTTATATGTCTTTTCCCTTCATCCAAAAGTGAAATAAGGTTGCTTATTCTTCTGGCAACTGAGTGTTTGAGCTGAAAGGGTCTGACGTCCCCACAAAGGTCAATGACTCAGGCAAGAGCTGCTTCTTCATTTCATTCAGAGTGTTTGTGAAAGGGAAACCACGTTGCAAGGGAGGGCTTGCTGCAGATGTGCTGGTGATGTCAGGAAGCGTGTGGTCTTCATGTTTTGTCCTTTCCAGCCAGTTTTGTCTTATGGGGAGCAAATGGCAACAGATGAAACAAAACAAAATGTGACAAGGTCAGTAACTATGAAAACGGGCTGCCTGCAAAGCTTGACATGTCTTTCGGCACAATATTGCAGCTTGATCTTCCTCTTTGGTAGAACAGTAGTAAAAAAAATGCTGAAATGTCAGTGGGTTTGACCTTTATGTGAGGTCTAAGAAGCTAAAATGAGTAAGAGGGAGGTTGGATATTAAGAAAAATTTCTTGTCAGGAAGAGTGGTGAGGCGGTGGCACAGGCTGCCCAGGGAGATGGTGGAGTCACTGTCCCTGGAGGTGTTCAAGAAACACGTAGATGTGGCACTGACGGACATGGTTAGTGGGCATGGTGGGGAGGGCAGCTGGTTGGACTAGGTGATTTTAGTGCTCTTTTCCAACCTTAGTAATTTCATCATTCTATGGAGGTTTTTCTATGTGCCTGGAGCAACAAGGGAAAAGTCAGTTCTGCATGACATGATAGCCAGGGGAATAAGCCTTAGTCTGCTCAGCACACATGGACCTATTTTTAATCCAAAGGACCTCTGCTAGTCCTTACCCATTTAATATAAAAGCTGGATTTACTACACATACTACTTAATCTCCTTTTTAAATCTGCATAGTGATCCCGGAGCATGTGTACGAACAGTTTTTGAGATAAGTGAGGGAAGGCCTCGGGAGTCGAAGTCATTATTTTTGCATGAAGTATTTAAATGCTAAACATAAATATTGAGAGGACAGAATTCCCATGCACTCACAGACCTCACTTTGGTGCTTCTGAGAATTTTGTCTTACATCCAATTATTAAGAGCACAGTTTATAAGCGAATGATAAAAAAAACACAAGAAACCTTTTAAGCAAAGACACTTGGCAGGCATTATTTTACAGTTAATGGGATTGGTCACAGGCAAAACAGAAGCAAATGTGGCATACTTTGTTTCTCACCCAGGGCTGGATGTGTCAGGCAGTAGAAAACCACCATGCGGATGGATCTTCCCCAGTGGTTATCTCGAGGTGGATTGAAGCTGGAGTTTCTGCAGTGCTCATTCATCAGTCTTCCTCGTGGTAATTTTCATGATTTACATTCTCACCATCATGATTAGGTGCTGGAAAAAAGAAAGATCTACACTGGAGCTGACTTCAGAAAGCAGCGTTCTTCATCCAAATCCAATCAAGCTCTGCGGCAGGCAACCTTTTTGATTTAGCATAAATTTGAATATGTGTGGCCCCGAGAATAACCCTCCTGGCTTTGGAAACCTCAGAGATGAAAAGACTATCACATAAATGCTGGGCAGAAGATTATCTCTGCAGACTGCCCTTCCTTCTTCCGAAGGCAATTTTGCTGGAGTGAAGAGTGGGACGCTGCACTGGAGTGAAAGCCATTAAAAAATGCAGTCAATTGAAGCTTGATGGGGACATTTGTTTTTCCAGCCACAAAAGTGAGAACGGTTCATAGGGTTGTTGTGGACTCACATTGCAGTGCAGTGAAGAGCAGTATTTTGCTTTGCTGGAAGCAGTCTAACTGGATTAATTTTTGTTCTTTTTCTCATAATAGCTTTAATAAAACTGGCAAAATGTGTCTGCCTTTGAATGTAAAATCCCTGACTCTTCTGATTTTATTGTGACTCCAGTGGGCCAACATTTCATGGCGAAGTGTTCTCCTAATGCTACTGTCCCACTGTGCCAGGATACTGGGAAAAATTTATTCTCAGAAAGAGTGGTGAGGCAGTGGCACAGGCTGCATGGGATGTGGTGGAGTCACCGTCCCTGGAGGTGTTCAAGAACCGTGTAGATGTGGCACTGAGGGGCATGGTTAGTGGGCATGGTGGGATGGGTTAGTAGTTGGACTAGGTAATCTTAGTGGTCTTTTCCAATCTTAATGATTCTGTGATTCTATGAGTCAAATTTTTCCAAGACATCCGAATGACAGACTGGCTCTTGCCCACCCACTACTGCAGACCAAAGGTCAAAAATGGCACAGCATGCATTCATTGGCCTGATTCTCACTCCTGAACTGAGGCAAAATATTAGAGTAGAAAGCCAGGCAGCAACCCTTTCTGTGTCTAATTGCCATATCAGACTTCAAAAGCCAATCCTGACCAATGTTAATGAGCACAAAGAGTCCATGGACAGTTGTTCAGACCAATAGCTCATGCTTATGGAGGAGGAAGAAATCAGAAGAAATGTGTTATTTAACTACTGCAGGCTGAGCGAATGAGTGAACCCTAAACCTGAGCCAGGTTCAATCAGACAGATAAATGAACAGGAGTGTATTTATTAGCCTGCTACATCATGAAAGTAAGGAACTGTTCTCTCCTAATGATGTTTGTGAAACCATTAGCCAGCCTCACTACACTAGTGACAGCTCTTTCCTTATGTTCTTGAGTGGTTCTCCTGCCCTATAATTTTTCTCCTCTGAACAGAAAGCTGTAGTGCTGATTGCAAAGGACAGATACCTAATTATAAGATATGCTATTAGTAGATTCTGGGAAATGAAAAGTCTGCAGCTGATATAGTGTGAAGAATGATGAAGTATCACATATCGCTAATGTGACTTAAAATAGGTTTATTGGAATTTTCAGATGTTTTTCCTCTGTTAAATCCATGGAAAAACCTGTTTGGAGCAATATTTGGAGGGCTTTCTATCAACTTTTCCCAAACCTAAACTTTGGGTGTTTTCCTAATGGTTTTGTCCTGTCACTCTGGCACAATGCCCTTCATGCAGATGTATCAGGACATTTTATAATCCAGCATTTCACAGCACAGTTGAGGTCGGCAGAGGTCCCTCTGCTCCAGCCCCTGCCCCAGCAAGGACACCCAGAGCAGGGTGCCCAGGGCTACGTCCAGGCAGCTCTGGGAGATCCCCAAGGAGGAGACCCCACAACCTCTGGGCAGCCTGTGCCAGTGCTCCATTACTGCACAGCACAGAAGGGCTCCTGGCGTTAGAGGGAACCTCCTGTGCTCCAGTTTGTGCCCATGGCCTCTGGTCCTGGCACTGGGCTCCTTGGAGGCAGACAGTATTTGTCAACAGATCAAAGGCTTGAGATCTTGCTGCGCTCAGGCACACATCCCAGCAAATCCCTGGGTCACGCTGTCCCTTTGCTATCCTTGTCTTTGGCTTTCCATCAGGCTTGGTGTCCTCAGATGGGGCTTATGAGGAATGACCTTGGGAAAGCTGGTCTGTTTCCACAGTAGGCACACACCTTTATTCTTGCTAACAGTCTGCTTTATGGTTACATTTGCACCAGATATATTGTTTAGACTAAAACAGAGAGAGAGAAGGAAAGTGTCCAACAGAAAATATATAAAGTAAGGGGAAACTGACCCTTCTTTCTATGTTATTGAAAGCTTCATAAAGATAATGAGTCATTAAAGTTTATGACCAAGATCCCAGAGTAGTACTGATTTGCTCTTTCTGCTTCAGCTATCTGCACAATTTTTGGACTGCTTTTGACCCCCTTCAACCTCACCTGCATCTTTCTCCTCTCCCCTGCCTGTTTCTGGGTTATTTTGCCCTTTGAATGGATTTGTACCTATCCATTTTTCATGGGATTGCTGCCAGTTCTCCTACAGCCATTCCATCAGGCGGAGTTAACCTCATTTGGTGGTGCTGTAAAGCACATCTGGGCTTGTCTCTTCTCAGCAGATGCTCCTAGAAGTTTTCTATGCTGGTACTTACACAGTTAATGAGTGTCATGCCTTTGTAGGCTAAAATACCTGGCTCCAGAGTCCCTGTTATATGGTAATGGTATGCTTGGAGATAAATCTTTGGATTTCACCATTATTTTATTCTGGGCAAAAATACAGAGGAATGGGTCATTTATAATTCCAGACTTATGGATCCTTCACCCCTTTCTCCTTCTCACACCCTCCTCCTGGACTACTATATCTTAGGCTAGACCTAAACTTCGGCCAAAACCCATGAGAAACATAAATCATAATGAGCAAATGATGACTGGCCAGATATAGAGGTGTTAGATAAAAAAAAAGTATGGTATATTCTTGATATAATGTGCAAAGAAGTAACGGAGCAACTCGGGTTAGAAGGATGCTGTAGCCCATCAAAATACTGGAAATGTTAGTCCTTGTTAGTTTTATGGGAAACCCTGGGAAGTCTGTCAGAAGAGGAATAATGTGATTTTGACATTACTAATGAGCTAGTGGCTGTGGGACTCTGAAACAGGTGAAAATGATATAAAGAGTTTACTTGGCAGAGGGATAGAAAGCAGTAAGTTAGAGAGAGAGTGACAAAATTATGTTTCAAGGATTCTGGTTCTCCTTGACATAACATGTCAAAAGCTGGAAATATTCCGGCATGGGCTGTAAACAGCTTTGACAACCTGATTGATGTGAGCATTAGCAGAAGTTACGACATCAAATATATGATCCTGCAAGTGCTTATTTTTCCTCATGAAAATGATTATCTCAAGCACTCTGCCCAGTGACATGTGTGATCTTGTACCTGTGGTTCCTCATCACTACAAGAAAATGTCTGTGTAATGAAGAAAAGCTATCTCTCTCATTCATTTTGTATGTATATGAAGACATTCAAAACAAGGATATTTTCGATAATCTTCATAGTGATACTAGATTTCAGTTCAATTCTTATTACTACATCTGTCTTTTAACTTAGTGAATTTTTTAGTAGTTCAGTTGTTCAGAAGAAACGGTATCCCACAGAAAGAGATAATTTACCCTGATATGAACATTCTCTCTGTACTCAGCACTGGTGAGGCTGCATCTCAAGTAGTGTGTTCAGTTTTGGGCCTCTCCCTATGAGAAAGACATTGAGGCCCTGGAGTGTGTCCAGAGAAGGGCAATGAAACTGTGAGGGGTCTGGAGCACGAGTCTTATGGGGAATGGCTGAGGCAACTGGGATTGTTCAGTCTCAAGAAGTTGGAGGCTCGTGGGGGATCTTATTGATCACTACAGTGACTTGAAAGGAGATTGTGGTGAGGTAGGGGTCAGACTCCTTTCCCAGGTAACAGTGATGAGAGGTGATGGACTTATGATGCATCAGGGGAGGTTCAGGTTGTATATTAGGAAAAATTTATTCTCAGAAAGAGTGGTGAAGCAGTGGCACAGGCTGCCCAGAGAGGTGGTGGAGTCACCGTACTTGGAGGTGTTCAAGAACCGTATGGATGTGACACTGGGGGACATGGGCATGGTGGGATGGGCTGATGGTTGGCTTAGTCCTTCATCTGGTTCACTCTTCTGAGGCAGAGCTGCATGAAGTAGGTAGTGTGATCCTTCAGTGTGTATATAATAAGAAAGCATATTCTGAGAGGAAAATCATACAGTAAAAGAAAGCTTGATAAAGCAGAGACTCATCATTTGGCAGAGAAAGTGTTAATTCCCCACTCTCTCTTGGTACTTCCAGTGCAACCTGCATTGCTGGCACAGTCCCTCCTCATCATGCAAGTTCAGTTCCCTGAACGGCATTCTTGCAAGAGAGAAAGAAAAGAGAGAGAATAGCCTTCTGTCTCCCTGGGGTATGAGGGAAATTTGACTTCTAAAAAGATCTGGAATCCAGACGTCAAATAAAAAGTACCCCGCTTTTTCATTTTTTGAACTGACTTTGGTTTTAGTCAGTTTTGTGATTGCTGAAGGCTTGGGTTTGGCAAGGGTAAGCCTAGTCAACGAGGCTGTAAAGTGAAGCAGATAACAGCATCTTTGATCAATCAGGCAAAGAAGATAAAGACGCGCCGCAAAAAAATTGGCCTGACAGCTTCAGAAATATCTTTCTTTCTGTCATTCATCTGTTCTTGGGATGAGGCTTGTAGAAATTAATCAGCATTGGGGTGGAAGGTGGGGGAGATACAGGCACATGACATGTACCCTGTCTGCGAGCTGGTGACAGGCTTTGGTTCAGTCATTTCAGATGAGGCTTCCCAGGTCACAGGAGTGCCCCTTTCTGCCTCAGCAAGGCGGCATCGGGCTGCTTGCTTCTTATTAGTGTCAGGTAGAAATCTGAGCAAGACAGAGGAGGACAGTCTCCAGGTGCCTTGTTAGGTACAGAAGATGTGACAATCACAGCAGCAAATAATACAAAGTATTTTATGGCTCAGGAAGGACATCGTGGTCTCATAAAAAAAAAGAGAGAGATTGCAGACAGAACAACTGTTTTTTCCTATGCAGTACAAATCTGTGAATAAACATGCAAGCAGGCAGACATCGTACAGCTTTCAACAAGCTACAGGCTACTGTCGATTTGACTTTAGATAGGAAACGTTAACCCATTAGTGTCTTTCTATTATGAGAACCAGAGCCCTTGCTGTTTGTCCATTCAGTAGTAAGCTCCACAGCTCTTGGTCCATGACAAGCTAGGAGACACTAGTGAATATAAGCAGTAAATCATATTTTTAATACTCTGTCTATGCAGAAAGCAACTTTGATGAGATAGGAAGAGTGGCATTAGTATACTGTGTAAGCTCAGTATTCATATTACATCAACTGGTGTTTCAGTTAATGGGGAGGCTGCCATATACAGTATTGGTACCTTGAAGAGAATGTCCTGGGGCTTATAGTTTCCACCACAATGCTCAGGTTAAATATTAAGAATTATCACACAAAATATATGTATGAGCATGGTGTGTTTCTGCCATCTCAGAGAGAATGGGAAACAGAAGAACCATCCATTCCCCAAGCAGAAGAGGCTTCTTGCGCAGCCAGTGCTCTTCAGACCATTCAGACATGTCTGCTGCTGTCTGAGATGAGTGATTGCTGGGAGAACATTTTGCCCCCCAAGATATCTGTTAGACAGCTACGGACAAGAGTACGTGACTTACTCTGTAAATCAAAGATCTGAATTTTATGTGTTTGCAAGGGAGCCCATTGGATAGTACACATTATTGTGTTCTGCTCCACAGGGCCACCATAGGAAACAGAACAGCAGGTGGTTGCCATCATTTGAGTGCACTGGAGAAGAGCTGGTGTAAAAGAACCACTGGGGGGGAACTGAGAGCATGTGCAAGGTAGCACTAGTAGCACAGCCTTAACATACAGCCGTGCACACAGAGCCTTAGACTCAGCCCAGAAATAGGGTCACCCCACTGCTCTTCTCATCAGCTGCAGTAGCAGACTCACTGTAGCCCACATTCAGCAATGGAAACCTGCTTTAGCAGGGGGGTTAGCTTGATGATCTCTAGAGGTCCCTTCCAGTCCCTACAATTCTGTGATTCTGTGAATGCAAGATAAAGTTGCTGCCATGTGTGAGGAGTGTCTCTTCTCTGCCCCATCACACATCCCAGCCCATGCCCATCCCTTTTTTTCAGACTTTGCTCACTGAATCATTGATGTTGCAGCAATATGAACATCTTCAGAGAATTCTTCCCTTCACCAAAATGAGATGTGGGTATTAACTTTGTAACATATGTGCTTTTTTTTTTTCCCCTTCTGGATGACTAAGAGGCAAAGTACAACACCGAGTGAGGAACAACAATAGTAATAAAAAGTAGTGTAATATTTTTTAGAGCCCAATATCTATACACTTGTCCCACTGAGATACACCATGCTATGAAGCTTATGTCAGTCACTGATGGGACTGCTCATCCGAGAGAGGCAAGGAAGCAAGGACATTATAATTAATAAAGCTTTGCAGGAAACAAGTTATTGTACTTGGGGCGAGAAGGGGGAAGGAAAACTCTTCTCTATTATTTTTTGAAGAGTTAATTGTTACTAGGCAAAGACTTGCTGCGTTGAGCCAGCAGGTGCTGCTTTATGACTACATTAATGTTAATGATATCCTCCGGACACGTATGAAAACAATTTAACCTATTTCTTTCTCATTGCATTACTCTGGATGCTTGTTCTGGCTGCAGTTATTTTTCCATTGTCAACGCAGAGCTCTTGGATGGACCATGACCCCAAATTTGCACAGACGGTGGATTTATAAGAACAGGTAACTTTTGTCATCTCCAATCACCCCAGGATAGACTTTGCAGATTAAGAGTTGAGGGAGATGGATAAAATGGGCTGTTTCTCTGGCATAAAATCATTCCTAGGGGTTACATAACATTTCTAAAATTACATTTTAACTGTTCCTACGGTAGTACCTGGGATCTAACTATTTATTCTCTTCTTTTATTGCTCAAATCTCTCTTCTTCTGGCATACCATTAAAAAAACACTCCAGCAGCAATTTAAATCCTGAGATGAACAGGTGTTAAAATCACGTACCTCTGAGTAAAATGTGCCATGGTCTATCAAAGTATGGTACACGCTACAGGGGTAAATCTGTGCTTCCAAAAAGCTTGAAACTGTCTCACCTCAGCATCACTCCATGTTTGATGTTTTGGTACAATCCTACATTCCATTAAAAAAAAAAAAATCCTATGCTTTCTGCATCTTTTTGTCAAACCTACTTTCTTCAGCAATAGGCTTGAAAGACCCTTCAAACTGTATTGTTAACAAGATGCTTGTATTGCACAAATCCACCAGCTCCAGTCAAAGCCTGGGTGCAACTTTAATGGGCAAAAAACGTCTTGGGAGGAGAGCCCTTGGAGATGGGTGTGGAGCTCCTTGCACAATTCAGGTGATGAAACCACCACCACACAAATGCACAGGGTAGGGAGTGTTTCTGAAAGTCAAGCTTGATCATAAAAATCTTGCCAAACATTTGCTGTGCCCCAGGAGGTTTAGGGAAAACAAAATGGGAGAACAAAAGCTGTATGCCTGTTAAGAGCAGGAGAGTTGTACTGAGGAGTGCTTGCCCACTGAAGCATGAGTGCAATGCCAAGTGAAGTATTTTGTAGTTTCTTGAAGGATGAAATGTGCTTATCTAGTGTAGCCAATTCTAGGGAGACAGGGCAGATGCTTGAGGCAGCAAGGGGTGGTACATGGAGTTAAGAGCAGAGAAAGCTGGTTAATAAGACAAGGAGGGAAGAGGCCATACAGAATCATAGGAGGGAGAGGGGCATCCTATGTATTCATCCTTCTTGGAAGTGGCATCTCTAGCATGGTCTGTATAGGAAAAGGAGAAAGAAGGCATGAACATCAGTGACAGGAGAAGATGCAGAAGAAAGGATGCAGAGAAAATGGTGGAGCTGGGATGTGGTGAAGAGCTAGCAGAAAACCCTGCCCATCCCACAGATTCAAACCTGGTGCTTCGGAGGTCTTCAGGTGTCACGGTCATCAGTGCGTATCTGTGAAATCCACAGAGAACATGGCTACCTCCTTGTGGCATGCAGATCTTCCTATGGCATAGCTTGATGTTTAAAATAATAACCTGTTGTTATTGCTATTGCTGAAATACACTCCTCTTAACACAAATTGTGGAGATGCTGCCAGTGCTGCAGGTGAGCCGTCGACAACAATTTCATTGTATTTAATCAAATTTTCTTGGTTTGTCTAATTAAAAATGTCAGAAATTGCACATGCACAAACACAGGTCAATTAAGCATTAAGGCTGCAGTGTCAAACAGTCAAAAAAAAAAAAAAAAGAAATACCTAAGACTGTATTTCTGAATGAGAGATGTCTTACTTCCATGGTAGGTATCCACTTAGCTTTGTCTTTCAATTATCTGGGTTGGCATCTGAATAGATTTTTTATGTGGCATTCATGATTGTGCAGCACTTGTTTGTAGTACACTGTCTAGTTTGGGTAGCACTGTTTGTAGTACACTGTCTAGTAAATCCTAATGGAGTACTAATTTTTTAAGATCTTAACTCCCTCTTCTTCACAGCTTTTAAAATAAAATGCAATGGTTATGTTTCAGTAAGACAGATCCTTATTAAAGCAGGAGCTGGTCTGATAATGACTTAAATTGGTACTACGTGGCCATCACATGTTATTTGATAAGCATTCCATTATAATTAAGAAGTGGCTAATGGGCAATTAATATACAGGATTACACACTTAGCTAATTAGATGATTTTATTTTTTTTTTCTTCCTAGATTAAAATGTACAGGACCCTATAAATCACTATTAAAGATTTCTTAATAAGCCTGAATCCTCAATTTTTTCCCTGTCAATCAAAATGGAGCTGCTGGCTTCTCTTGTGGTCCATCAATGCTTTTCATCATGCTGGAGGAAACACTGCCTTCAACATTAGGGAAAATGTCCTCAGTCCCAAACCTTGCACCCATTTGCAGGACACTGTGCCTGAAGTTTCTGCTCACTGCCTGCTCCTGCCTTTGCACACTGAATCATAGAACCATAGAATGGCTTGGGTTGGAAGGGAACTTAAAGACCATTCAGTTCCAGTCTCTTGCTGTGAGCAGAGCTGCCACTCAATAGCTCAGCCTGCCCAGGGCCCCATCCAACCTGTCTTTGAGCACCTCTAGGGATGGGGCACCCACAGCTTCTCTGGGCAGCTGTGCCAGTGTTTCACCATCCTCTAGAGTAAAGAATTTCCTCCTCATGTCTATTTGAGATCCCTTGTCTTTTAATTTTTAATGTTTTATTTAACAACAACAAAAAAAGCGAAACACAACTTATGGGCTTCTTCAGCAACTTGGAATGCTCTGTATAGTTTGATCAGACAGAAATAGGAGAGTGATAAAGTAATTGTGCTGTATTTTTTTGGCAAGGATCATGAGTGATGTATCAGTGTATAACAGAGAAGAACACAAAGGAATTGCATTGATGGGCAATGGCTTAGAGCAGGCCAATGGTCTGCACATGATTTTGATGTTTTTTTGAAAGAAGCAGACAGAAGGCAAGGTGGGATTGAGATCTCAAATGGAACAACACAAAACTGTACACATCTCTACATTTACTAACAAACATCAAATGCTTTGTTTCAACAGGAAAGATTGTGTGTATTACTGTAATGGAGATAAACAAGGTTGATGCATAGGGCTTCTTTACCAAAGTGCTCTTCACGCTCAAAGCACTGCACAAGCAAGAATTAACTTCTCTTGACAGCTTGCAACAAAAAGCCAATATCCCAAACTCACTGTGTGCTTGAGGAAGTGGGGCTAAGGAAACAGACAGCTTACTCAATGTCCCAGAAGGAACTGGCTGCAGAATAGAGTAACAAAAGTAGGTATTATCACTCTTATTCCAGCTTTCAGATGACCTAGCCATCCTGGCTAATGTTGGCACAGAGACTGCAGAATGTTGCAGGTTTGAAGGCTACTGAGGCACACTGGTAGCAGTGCTGTGATGTGGTACCTGGAAGGGCAGTTAGTTGGATCAGATGGTGACAGAGGGGTGTCCTTGAGACTGAGAAAACCTGCTCTGGAGGCTTTTCTTCCTGCTCTTGCACCGCTGACCAAGTGTGCTTAGCTCCTCCTGGGCACAGCACTGACATATCACTCCAGCCACATCACTGCTGCACGAGCTGACAAAACACTATTTTTACTCCCTGCCCAGTTATTCAGGTCAAGAGATGATTCAAGATCACTCACATATGCAAGAAACTTTTTCTGACTCAGTGGGATTTGCATGAAGGCACAGTGCCCTGGAGAACAGGGGGTCAGTGTGGGGTCAGCTGCTTGTGCTGACACAGACAGAGGCAGAAGCAGTTTTCAGAAGCATGAATGTGTTTAGGGTAATAGAAAGTGCCAGTGGATTCCTTTGGATTCATCAAGGAAAGTTTTAGGTTTTTAACACATTTTAAAAGAGAAGAGAGAATAATGTTATGCATTTACTAAAAGCAGATTCTTTTTATTACAGGCACTTGCCCAAAAGCAAAAGAAGGAAAGGGCTGAGCTTTGCTGTAGGTACATGTCATCATTCCTAATGGAAAGGAAGATGGGATGGCATCTTCAGGGTCCTTCCCACAGGTTCTTCATAGCACTAGCTCTGCCCTCCTTTGCTTCCCTTTTCCAGCCAAGGACTGGCTGATGGCCTCTCACATCCCAGCATGGAGCTGAATTTCCGATCTGGAGAGGGGGGGATGCTATCATCCAGGCCTGCCCAGTGGATTATTTCCAGAACTGAATCATCTTCAAGGAGGAGAGCAAGATTAGGTGTAGGGTGGGGTGGGGGTGTTAGGGGACATGGCTTTGGTTCCAACTAACACTGAGTTGGAACAGCTTAACATGGAGAAATAGAGTGGTCTGAAGCTTTGGGCAAAGCACTCAGCAGGTAAGTAGGTTCAATCCCTTCTTACAGAGCTGGAGTTACCATCTCTTGTCAGGGAGGGGAACACACTCAACATTATTTCTGCCTTTGCAGCCTTGTGAATGACAGCCATGTCCTTAGGACAGTCTAGCTCAGAAGTCAGTGCAGCTGCTATGAAAAGTTCTGCTGTGACCAGCTGTGTCTTTTACAATTCTGAAGTATGTCTCCACATACACATATGCACATCTGATGATATTCACTAAATTTGATCCAAAAGTGTTAGAGTTTGAAGTTGTAACTTTCACCAAATCAGTGACTCGCCAGAAGAACTTTATCCAACACTCAGGACAACAGTGCATAAGAAAAAGTGAAGGTGTGCTGCTAACTTTTAGTTCCTAATCACTCTGGACCAAGCAGGCTTTACCTGCTGATTAATCCATGGTGCCCTTGTCTCTTGTTAGCTCAGTTTTCTTTCAGCTCTTAGAACTTAAAACTTTCATCTAAGGTCTGTGCCAATGGTCCACAGCCTGAAGCATTCAGAAGTTCAGCTGCCTCTCCTGAGAGCTGCAGCACCTGGGCAGCACCCTGGCTTTGCCATCTGACAGAAGGCCAACTTCTTCTTTTGGGGATATTTTCCAGCTTCTCTTTGCAGGACCCTGGAACTTGAACAGAGGAGAATGAACCCTGGGGAGTTGTCATAGGAACCTCTGATTTACTTATCTATTTATTTTTTTTACATTGCCTGAAATGAAATAGAAACAAGGAAAAAATTACAGAAGTGAATTATATACCAAAGTTTATTATCTTTGCAGAACATTGAACTACGCCTTTAACTTCCTAAAACAATAACAGTCACTTGGGGTTGATGTCAAGTTGGTAATTTTCACTGGAATAGACATTAATTGCTGTATTTATTATTCAAAAACTCTGATGACAGGAAAAAAAGAAATAATCCACATCCAAAAGATGAAGCAAATCAGAAAGAGAATGAGATTATTAGAAACATAAAAACATGGAAGCAGGAATAGCTGCTATAAATAATATCTAAACTTGTAATGCATGGATGCCCTGCATGTTCTACTTTCTTCTTAATAGGGATGGGTGATGGAGAGATCCACTCTTTCACTTACAGTTACAGAAAAACTCATATCCATGCTGTCCGTTAAAAATAACTTCAGCTGTCATAGTGCATACATAGAAGGAAGTGGTTTTTGAACATATCAGCATTGGTTCAGCAAGAGACTTAATTTGAAAATTCAGAAGAAAAACAAAATTTCTTTTAGGAGAGTGTGATGGAGAGAGAATCCATCTAAACTGCTCTCAGTCATGCGCATCAATGAGGGAAGCCTGGGTTCAAGAAAGGACGTGAGAGCTAAGCTCTTGGAAAGGTTGTTTCCATGAGAAATGACCCAAATGTGCAATGCTGGGAAAAATCAAACAAAATAGGCTGTGAGGAAGCAGGGGAGGGTGGGGAGGGGGGAGGGGGAGCTCCTGGCCCTGTGGAGTGGGGGCTGGGTCTGGGCGTGGTGCTCGCATCACAGTGGGTTCTTCTGTCCCGTCTCAACACCATGCCCCCCGTACAGAACTTGGAGCAGAATCTCAGGCTAAAAAACCAAGTGGGGACCTGGCAGCTGTGCGGGGCAGTGGAGAGGGAAGAGCATCATCCCCAACAAGCAGGTGAGTACGTGCTGGTATGTAATTTGGTGCTGCCAAAATACCTAGATCTGCTTGATTTCATGCAGTCTCGCCCAAACCTGTCCATCCTGTGGAAAGATTTTTTAGTTTGGGAATATGATTAAGGGAGGTGGAAAACTTCTCTGAAGCCTGGGTTGACCTCTCCACTGCAGTGCACAAGAGCTGATAGAGATGCTGTCAAGCTTAATTGTCCCCAGGACAACATCCTTCAGTGCTGTATATATTATATACTGCTGTTTATCCTCAGAACTTGCCATATAAACACTTTAATATAAGTGGCTTTAGCTGCCTGCCCATGAAACTCAGCGGAGGGTGGATCTTGGCTTGTGACGCTGGCTGTTCAGGACGTTTAGGGATCAGTTTCCCCTGTGATTCAGTTTCCCATCTTGGGGATAATAGTGGGGACATCAACATCCTCTGAGGGAACAGGACAAGTCTGTGTGAGGCAGGGAGCAAGAAATTGCTCACTGTGCTCTGAACACAACGTAAGGGGGAAAAATAAACTCAGAAATTGGCAAGCAGTTGCAAACAGTGGGAAATCCCTTTTAGCAGAGGAATGACATTATGCAAACAGAAGTCTGATATGAGATAAACCAGATGGTGATGCGAAAGGCAGTTCTGAAAGTTAAGCAGAAACCTTATATCAATAAAATCAAGTGTTATGGCAAACAGACCCATATTGCAATTACTCCTTCAAGTAGGGATTTTGGGCTTTAAACAGTACTGATATGTCTTTAAGCTTTCAGACAAGCTTGGGAAGGGGGAGAAGGAGGCAGATGTGGATGGTGGATCTCAGAAGTAACTTGGAGGAGCCCAGCAGCTGGCAAAGGTTGTGGGGCGAAGGGTTCAGCTGGGGGGCACAAGGATCTTGGCCATGGCTTTTGCCCCCTGCCAAATGCTTGGGGCAGATACAGAGGCAAAATTCCTGACTGCCTGACTCCTCACCAGTCATATGGCAGCAGTGGATGTTACATGGGACAGGAGGGTGATGGGAGGCTTTGGGGGAAGAGGGATAAAAACTGGCAGGCAGCCTATTTTTTTTTAATCAGAAAAAAAAAACCACAACACTTTTATGCTGTTTGAAACATTGCACAGGCTCTGGTAAAAAGAAACAAATAATTTTGTTTTAAAAAGTAGTTGAACTTCATTTCATACGACTTTCTGCATCTTATCATCTTCCATGACTGTAAAAATGAGGCAAAGGGATGAAAAGAGAGTCCAGGTTTTTATATCAAACTTTGTGGTGCCACCAAAGTGTTGCTTTCTCCACTAGTGCCAGTTTTTTCTATTCCTATAAACTGTATTTCTGGCATATTCTTTCCCTTTCAGTGTCAAAAGGCAATATGATCAACTGTGGGAACTGAGTTATTTGTTCCGTCATGTAATGTTGTTTAAATCTGACCTCAAATGTTGATGGTAATTCAGTGCATTTGTATTCCTGTTCTTTCAGTCCTAATCAAGCTTCATCTCCAGCTTCTGTGTCATCTAGTCCTTGCCAGAGGGCAGTGGCCTCCTGCAGAAGTCTTTTCACAGTCTTCCTCAGTTTGCTAGCATGTCTGCTTTTGACCTGACAAACCAGAGCACACGGTGTACAAAGCCTGAGATGGACTGTGTCTTCCCACGGATGAAACTGAGGGATGAGACATTTACATTTATTGATGGTAAATGGGTGAATGAGGTACACTGCCAGCCAACATTTGCATCCCAGAGGAGACTCCTTAGCAAGAAGTCAGAGAATGAGTGGAGCATCTGGGAGGAGAACAGAGCCCTCTGGGAAGAAAACCAAGTCCTCCGGATTGAAAACAGGATGCTCTGGGAAGAAAACAAGGCTCTGCAATATCTCCAGTCACAGAACAAGAGTGTCCAGCTTGTTTACAGTGACGCCATCCAGCAAAGCCTCCAGAAGGATCATAAGCTGTCCCCGTTCTTCCCAGAGAGGCATTTAGGTTTCCAGGTCAGTCCAGGGAAGAAGAGTCTCCAGCTGGTCAGGGAAAGGAACAATGTCTTAAAGTTTTTCCATAAGCAGAATAGAACAGTTTCCAGCATCTGGAAAGATCAACAGGCCATCACAGTCCATGAAGAGAATAAAGGTGACAGCACAGTTCAGAAGGCCACTGAATGTACCGCAGCTGTGGGAGAAGGTAGCCTTGGCCCAACCTCCCAGGAGGAGCATGATGCCAAGGAGGAGAGCACCACGCCAACCCAGAATGACACCAAGACTGCCCCAAGCACAGAGGATGATAATGAAATCCTTCAGGTTCTCCAGGATTTATACCAGATTCTCCAGGTCTTTCTGAAGGAGAAATGTCTTCCTGATGACAGAGAGAGCCTTCACACTCTCCAAGACGAGAAGAAATTCTTCCAAGAAGAGTACAAGAAATTGAAGCTGCAGCTGAATAATGTGAAAAACACTGTGTCAGACATTACAACTCAAATGGAAATGCTGGAGAAAGAACTCATTGCCATCACTTTCCCAATATATGAAGAAGCAGGAAAGAACACAGAAGATGAGTATCAGCTTGGAGAGATGTGAAATCTGGTGCTAAACCTGCTAGTTCCATTTCCTGGAAAGTGTCTCTCCTTGTTTCAAGGAACTTAATAAAATCCAAGCAGAGCCTGAACTAAAAGCAAAGCTGGAAAGTATTGTGTTATTCTGAAACTTTCTTATATTACTTAGGCATATTTCACCTTCTGGTAACATGGTGCCTGGAAAGCATGCATTTCAGCCTCTTGGGGGGATTTTCTGATAACGGGGCCTGCATATTCAAAACACAGTTCATTCTTTTCACACTTAATTTGAAGTACCTCAGGTTGGCCACACTTTTCAAAGAGATGATAGGCACTTCCTGAAAATAAGAAACTCAGATGGGAACTGAGTTTGGGTCCCCATTTGTCCCCTTCTTATGGCTGGCCATCTTCAGTGGCTGAACTGTATTTGCCACCATGCACCAGCCTTCTCTCTCACACAGAAAATGTGGTGTCTCACAGGATACAGTCATGAAAGACGAAGTGACATAGAAAAACAAACTACATGTGCCACGAAGCACTAGTGCAAACTAGTGAAGTATTTCCCTTAGGGAGAAATAATGTAACAACATGGCATTAGAGTTTTCTATGAAAAACTTCACATTTTTTCAGAATGGAAATATTATCTGATCTGTACACACTAGCTAAGACATTTTCTTTCTGCAATACTTGTGGATGGATAGATAGATAGATAGACAGACAGATAGACACCTAGACGAACAGATGGATGAGAAATACCTTTCTCCACTACAATTGACCCCTACCATATTCTTGCTGTTTTCTTTTCCAAGTCCCACATTCCCACGTACTTTGTTGTCATTTCCCCTTGTTTAAAGTTCTTCTTCAGAAAATAATCTGTCTTCTGCCTTGGAGTACAACAGGACTATAAAGCAAACATCGCTCACCAGAACAGCACGTCCCCTTCCGCCTCAGTTATTTGTAAATTGCCTTCATCATTTTGTACCTTAATTACTCTAAATTCTTCTCAAATGGCCTTGTTTTCATACACTTGAATAATCCTACTAATTTCAAGTGAGATTATTATTTGCTGATAAATGGTACTTCTAGGTTGCAGCATGTATAGGAAGGACTTCTTTTTGTCTTATTTACAGCTTGCTGCTACAAGGAAAAATCCTGTGGACTTCAGAGGTCTTTTGTGACCCACTCTTCTTCAAGGCCAGGAATTAAGCATGTCTTGGTCTGTAAACAATCACTTGCAGTTATGAAGATAACAACACTCTAGCCTGGAAGAGCACTGATATCTTTAGTAGCAGCACAGGGAAAGAGAAAGGGCAGTGCCCTGCCCCTGTGCAACAGAAGACCCTGGGACGAGTTGTGAGCCTGGCTTGTCTGTCTGCATTGGACTGGAAGACTTGAAAGCAGGACCCCTCATACTGACTTGTTTCTGGGTGCGAAGAAATAGGCTGGAACAAGCACTCTGCGAAGCTAAGTAGCCTGCCCTGTGCATTCACCTGCAACCCTACTGGTTAGACCACTGTCAGGCAGGTGGGGAGGGCCTGATCTCCTTAATCCTGCTGTTTGCTTTTTTGGAGATTTTTATATTTAATCCTTTCAGAGCTATTTAGTCTGAATTGCTGATCATTTCCTATCTTTGTTTCAAAGAGTTATCAAATGAAGATTCTCATTGACATGCTCTTTCTTCATCTTACTTCTGCCTCTACTGTTACACGCAGTCATAGCCTGGGAGGGGAGGATAAGAAAGTTGCAGTGAGAAAAGTGTGTCCAAGCACAAGGGTAGACTTGTGCGATTAATAAATGTGGATATCTCCTCACAGACACCATGGTGGGGGTGAATGGAACAGGTAGCACAGAGCAGTGAGGTTACTCTCAATTTCTTGAATGGCCAGCTAAGGCAGGTTTTCTCTTGGCCCATAGCAAGCAAGTAGGTCATAAAAAACAGCTCTTTGGAGTCTGTTCCATGGCTTAGATTAGTACTTGGATGCTTATCTGCTCACACAGTGAACAGTGATCTGTCACAAGGTGACAGAGAGCCTATTTATATGCCCATGTTTAAAAGCTGGGTCTAGTCTCAACATTATGGGCATCACATCTGGAAAAGCATTTCTGTCTGTTTTAGACAGTACCAATTGTCTCAGTTTTTCAGACAGAATACTGGACTCGTTAGGTAATCAAACAAGACAGGCGCAAGGAGACTTCTGCGGTGTAATTGTATGAACATTACTGTGAAGCAAAGGAAAGGTTATGGGAAAGTTCAGCTTTTGCAACAGGACCCAAGAAACATTTTGTCATTATAGTTTATCGGTCTCTAGGTAATTTGGAACTGAATTGCTTAAAGAATGAATTATCCCTCACCTTGTATCTCAGTCAGACAACAACAGGCCAAATACCAGGTAATGACTGTGTATTTCTGAGGCCTAAAGTATGAAACATTTTCTTCTGTTAGGGGTTCAAGATGATGAGGAAAATCTCCTCAATGGCCAAAGTGAAAAGGGCTGCATCTCAGCAGTGCATGGGGAGGGCTGTGCAGAAAGACCAGGTCAGAAGAGGACCCTAAAGGAATGCCAATGAGGAAGAGGATGTGCAGGTGAGAAGTTCCTCCTGCTTAAAGAATGATTAAAGCTATATGTAGATAAACACCTCAGCTCCACAGTGAGGAACATGCTCATGTTTCTGTGCCTTCAGACACATCCCTTTTCTCATAGCTATTCCCTGTTACTGTTTTTTGATGGGATATTTGTTAAAATAGACAGTTAAAAGCTTGGTAGCTCTGAGAGGAGGAGGTGCTTCACCAGGCTGTGAGCTGAGGGTGATGATGTGGCACGAGGTCAGGAGCTTGCGCTGTTGACCTCAGTCCCCAGCTTTGCTTTGTGTGCAGTGCCTTCATTAAGCAGCTGAATCAGAGCTCTCCAGCGTGAGAGGAAATTATTGCTTTCCGAACAAAATTGAGTTAGTCTGGGCAGAGCTTAACTGTCAGGAACACATGTAGGATCCTCAGGGGAAAATGCTACTTCTTCTGAATACTAATGGTGTTCCTGGGAGAACTAGGTATTGTGAGCCCTTCATGCTTTGGTCATTGCTTTGGATCTTTGATTTTCCTAGTTATAAAAAGTCTAGGTACAGTGTGTATTTTCAGCACCTTTCATCAAGAAACTGAATTCATGCCTTCCAGATTTCTCGAGTCTGTCAGAGATAACCACGCCTGTGCTGGGCACAGGTAATTACAGGCTTACAGAGATGTGTGATTTTGGAACAGGCTGCCCAGAGAGTTGATGGTGTCACCATCCCTGGAGGTGTTCAAGAACAGTGTAGATATGGCACTGAGGAACATGGTTAGTGGGCATGGTGGGGATGGCCTGATGGTTGGACAAGATGGTCTCAGAAGTCTTTTCCAACCTTAATGATTCTATGATTCTACAATAAGCCGACACTCAAAATCCAATCTCTAGTCTACACTTTTGTACTTATGAACTGAAATGAGTTGGTGGTAACTGTGGAATATAACTTCTAGATGATGGGATAAAGCAGGTGATCATAGAATTGTTTGTTCACCACATGACCTCTCATTCATTGCGAAAAACATGGTTGGTAAGACTTGGACAAGTTGTCTGTAGACTGTCACAAATAACTGCTTGGGGACAGTCCTAAGTGCTGCCACCCTCTGCATTGCTCCATGCCCCAAGAAAGTGGCATTAACCACTTTTCCTTACCCTCAGTGGAAGCATCACAGCATGTGATGCATTTTTGTCCTGCCTTTCCTCTCTAGGTGAGCACTGTGGAGGCTGTGTGCACAGATCCTGCAGCTTACTTAAAGTAAATATGGAGGAAAAATGGTACATACAGTGACAATTTGCTAATTATCATCACATTTAGGCAGATTTAAGAAAAGGAAGAATGGGATAAGCTTTACTTCTTTCCTTGCCTGTTGATTGATTTGCAAGCTCCTGAGAACTGATAGCTATTCTGGTTTGAAATGGATGGATGTCATTCTTATGCTGCATAATTTACTTTTTGCAGAGGGAAATTTTCTCTCTCTCCCTCTCCTTCTTATTGTTGCTGATTAGCTCCTTATTTTTACACTACTCATTTGTCAAGACTATTTTTGGATAACTGAGTTTTTGGCAAGGTCACCATCAGCCTCTTGCTTCCCTGTAATTGGATTATAGCCTGTAGCTGGGCCCTGTGCAAATGCTGACTTTCCCATTCTTGTTTCGTCTTAGGTAGTCTAAAACAGCTGATTTTGTACTGTCTTCATGTAACACTCACCTTGGCATTTTACACTTAGCAGACTCAGTCTGTCCCCCCATCCCCAAAGAGCAGTTTAGTACTTTTTTTTCAAAAATTTTTGAACTTTTTGAGCTCCACCTTCCCACTGAAGCCAGGTTTCCCACAGGTTTGCTTCTGTTCTCATGAAGTTGGGGATGTCCTCTAAGAAGTTGCAGCACCAGCCAAAGCCTGTGCTCTGCCTGGTTGATCTTAGTCATAGAATCATAGAATCATACCACCCTAACTAACAACACCTGCTAAATCATGTCCCTGAGCACCACACCCAAATGGTTTTTAAACGCATTCAGGGGTGGTGACTCAACCATCGCTCTGGAGAGCCTATTCCAGTGCTTAACCACCCTTTCTGTACATCTTAGTTCACAGAATCAGCCATGATAGAGTGGAAGTCATGCATCAGCCTCTGTGATGGAAAGGGACAAGTCATCTTTTTTTCAACATTCAAATCTAGGCACAGATTTGAAATGAAAACACTAATTTAGGTCCATGGCTACTTGAGATAGTTTCTCCAAATGATGGAGAGAGGCAAAAGCTCTGCGGAGTTGGTGATGAACAGGATGGAGTATCGTGGTCATAAAGCACAAATAGCATAACCAAAGTTCACCAAACTCACTGTAAATAGACCCAGTTTAGCTTTCAACCTGTCTGCACCTATGAGGCAATAGATTTAATTCTTGTTTTGGATGCAAAAGGTAAGCTCACAGAACTTTCCATTTTTTAGAAAAGTGTAATTGGCAGAAATATTTTCCAAATGCAAATTGATCATCTTTATTCAGATTGTGGCCTATGCCAAAGCACTAACGTACATCTTTGATCTGCAGAAATTATGGGATTCTAATATAGAATAATAGATTCTCATCAAGACTTCTAGCTTTAGGAAATTGTTTAATCTCCATTCTCAGTGTCTGTTTCTTTGATGCCACTATAACTGAAGGGTCCCAAGTGCTGGGAAGAAGAGCTCACCAGCTCAGAACAAAGCTGATTATGTAAATTGTGCATTAAGATTCAGCTTCAATTTAATTTTATTCAGTAAATAAATACCCAATTAACATTCATCTGCTAAAAGTCAGGTAAAACATTTTCAAAACCATCACTGCTATGCCAGATGTGACTGTACCGTAAACAGTGATGAGTTGGTGGCATGTGGACATCAAAGTCTGATGTGTGAAGCATATTTTAAGAAGCAACAAGGTGATGATATTTGACTGTAACAAAAGAAACATTGCCTGATTGTCTGAGACATTCAGTGCTTCCTTTTGTGGTTGTACAGTTTACACCATGCAAAATACATTAATACACTCTCAAATCTCTGTCTTGGAGATCACGAGCAACTATAACTCATTGATTCACTTTAAATATAAAAACATTTCAGCTAATGAAGGTCATTACTCATGGATGACCAAGCTTTTTCTTAATGGCTTTTTATTTCAACAGCTTGCTTCTGAGTAGTCATCTTTCCTGGGTCTATCTGGTATTCTTCCACCAACACTGTAAAAGATGATACTGAGGAGGAGCAGAGTGATGAACCTTGCCAGGTATTTTGCATTACTCCCCAAGGAATATGAAAGATTCAAGTGCTCTTAACATTCAGCTATTTTAAACTATTTAAATAATTGGAGACTTCATTGGCACTTGACAAAGAAGCAGACAGGAGATTGGAGCAGATTTTGTTTATACTGGAAATAGAAGAGTGAGTGTCTGCATCAGCTGGAGATCAGGAACAGGTTCTTTATAAATTATTTAACATCCTAAGGAAGGAACAGAGCACCAATGTAATTCCATATACGGGATGTGAAAGTTATTTTCTATGGGACGCTGCAGGTAATGGTCAAGTCTAGCACTCTGCTTTATGGCTCCAAGGTAGAACAACCAAGGAAGGAATTTCACTTCTGCAAGGATCTTTCAGACCTCAGTGCAAACTTCCAAGTACTCTGCTATTTCACCCAAGATGCTTGTTTGTAGGGAACCTGCACCACTGGTGCAAATGCCCACAGCTTGGTCAAAGCTAACCTTGGCATAAAATTGCACGCCTGTAAATAACCTGATAGTTGGTACAACAAAATACACTAAAGTTGACAGCCTAGTTCCCTGTGAAACCAGTGAACATTAATGCTGCATTGAAACCCTTATTTCAGAATGCATAAAGGCAGAATCTGGCATCAAGTTTCAAGAATGGTTTATTGCTCAAATTAAATGTGTTGGCAAATCTCAGATACCTCAGTGGTTTTCCAGTAACTAAATATCAGAACTCATATCCCCATTCCCGTACAATTTTCTGGACAACAGTGTGAACAGGTCATGAGGACTGTAGATACAACTGAAAGGGAGCAGAGGGTTTCAGCTTGGACTGGTGCTTCCCAATTAGAAAAGGGAGGTTCTCCTACCCTGCCAGGCCAGAATCAGAACTCTGACCATGTGAGAGTGACTTCTGAAGAGGTCATGGTAGGAAGGGGCCCTGAGCTTTACTGTATTCAGACACTAACCCTGTGTATTACTAGCTGAAGCTGGGAAGGCCAGTATGAATCCCTTACTGAACATCCACTCATCCTTGCACTTCTCCCCTGAATTGCTTCTTCTGCCATCACACTCTTAGGTATGAATTGGACAGAAACATCTCCTACATCACATGTCCTCTTGCAGTTTAGGAAAGCTGGACTACAGAGAGGGAAGGTACGCTGAACATCATTTCTGCAAGCAAAGCTGTGCTTGGTGACCAATGTCAGACATAGTTGGAAAGATCTGGAGAAGGTTCTTGGCTCTGACATCCTGGGTGAAATACAACACACAAACACAACACCTCCAAACGTCTCCCAGAATGTGAGACACTGCATTCACACCATTATTCCACTGATGCGCTCTGCCAAGATGTTGGGGGAAGCAGCAAGCTGAACCCACCAGAGTGCATCTGCAGTTCTGGAGCATTAGCATGGCCAGTACAAAAAAAGTTTTTTGGCACTGATAACAGCTCTTCTGTAAGTGGAAAACTCAGTCTCCTGGGAATAAACACAGATGCAGTGTAGATGCACACATTCCTTGGAACTGTTCTTTCACAAGCAAATAAACAACCACAAAGCAAGCATGTTTCGTACGATTTGTACTCTCACAACATGTAATTAAAGATTCATGTAGTTGGTTTTCACAAATATCAGATGCAAACCTTAAATTGCTCTCAAAACAAAGAGAAGTGTCTACCCTCTTGACAACCTGTCTCACAGATTTGTTCTGCACTTCTGCCCATGACGTGCTACCACACTTACCCATTCCTCACTACGCTCCTGATCTCTTCTCCAATCTTTGACCACTCTTACCTTTTGACTCCCAGGAGCCCTACCTGGGACAAGCAACTGTGCGTTACAGAATAATAGAATATTCCAAGTTGGAAGGGATCCACAAGGATCACTGAGGTCCAGCTCCTCACATAACACATGTATGAAAACCATACTTTGCTGAGGGATGAAGTTCATGGGGCCCTTGAATGTATGACCATTTTTTGTTAGAATCTAAAACTGGGCTTGGATTTCATTTAAAGCAAACAAACATAAAAACAAAGCAAAACAACCTGGGCATGGATTTTCAAGCCCAAAAGTAGTTTCAGAAAATGAATGCAGGATTGAACAGAGCTATTTCTGTTTCACTTATTTGCTTTTGACAGGAAGAAAGGGCTTGTTTGAGGATGATGAGTTTTCCATCCTGTGGCAGGGAGCAAGCAGTAGGACTCCTGGGGCAGGTGAGCTTGGTGGCCATCCCCTTCACACCCACAAAGGGATTTTCCTGAATATTTGTGTGTTGCCCACTTGAACAAAAATCTTTTTAAAGGAGGATTTTTAGAAGACATGCATTATTCCAATCAGATGCCTCTGTGATCTTTGAAGCAGAGAGGCCAGGAATTGTTGGCAAGTTTTACTGAGTATGACTTAAATGCATTACATTAGAAAGCACTCAATTTAACTGGTTGTTTTTCCTGATTTGCTTGGCTACTCCAAACATCTCCTCCTCCTGCTTCTTTACTGTGATGGAGATGCCGTCAGGCTGGCATGCAGAAAAGACTTCATGTCAGCATATTCGAGGTCCTAAAGGCAAGATGTAGCCATCATTGCATAGCTCAATGATGAACAGAATTCCAGGCCTTTCTAATTAACCTCTCTAATTTATCTTCTCACTGTGTGGTAAATCAGAAGTTAAATATAAGAGAGGAGTAATTCCTGGCCTCATTTTCAGAAGGTCAGCCTTGCATTTTAGATTCTCTTTCCATCTGGGATCAAAATGCAAACTCTTATAAAACCGATGCCACCTCTGGTTCTTTGCTGAGAGTGAGGAGAGGTACGCAGAGAAGAGTTCTGCAATTCCAAACACAGAGCTGTGAAGTTTAGAGGTGAAAAATATAATAAAAAAAAAGAGAGGGCCAGGCCTTGCCCTTTTTTGAAATGTTCCCTGCAATAGGGGACAAATCTGCAGTATTGGGTGCCATCAGAATCCAGTGCTTCAACACAGGACGTGATGCAGCTGTAGTGCAGAAGTGCATGGTGGTACAGGGCTGTGCTGTGCCAGTAGGACCTGCCTTTCTTACAGTGCTTTAATGAAAGATGTCTTCAGTTGCAGAGTATCTAGGAAAGGGATTCAACCACATGCACACAAAAACATTTTGAAATCTTGCTCATATCACTTTAGGTCTCACCATGCCAGGCAAGATATCAGGAGATGTTGATCCAGTCTCTGAGCAATCTGATCTAGCTGTAGGTGCCCCTGCTCATCGCAGGGGAGTTAGACTAGATGACCTTTAAAGGTCCTTTCCAACACAAATAGTTCTATGATTCTATGATAATTGCCTCTTGGTCTTCAGAAAATGACGTGGTGTATCCAGCCTTAAAGAAATGGGACCCGAGGCTGGAGATGCAACACTGCAGCTTCACCCAAAGGTCAAGCATCATCCAGGCTTATTTTTTCCATATATTTTAAAAGTGTCTGGGAATGAACAGGTAATGACCCCTCAGAAGATGGGCTTCATGGATGTTTACAAAGGACAGCAATATCCTCAAGTAAGCATTCATAAGAATAGTGATGGACAGTCCTGAAAACACAGCCCCGGTAATACTTGCACAGCACTCTGAAGCTTCAGAGTGTACTGAAGACACAAATAAATCCTTTGAGCAGAACAGCTTGGTAGCACTACCTGCCTCTTTCAAATGGATTAAGAAGGAGGAAATGCTGCCTTTATCAGTAAACCACTTCAATTTTTCAGTAAAGAAAAAAATCAATGGCATGAGCTCAAAGCAGAAAACTTGAGGTTTTTCAAGCTTCAAGGAAAAAAGGGGTTTTATTCTCCCTCGAGGAAGGCTGTGGAGACTCGTGGCCACAGTGTGGGTCTCCAGTCTGGGTGGATGCATGGTCTCCATCTGGGTGCAGGTGCAAGGGGTTTTCTCTTTGGCTGTGGGTAAAGGCATAGTAAGTGGCTTAGATGTAACATCTGCACTGTGAACTATAAGATTGGCGGGGAGACTTCTCACTACCAGTGTTATGAGTTTTGCTTTTGCAAAGTCCAGCTGTCTGCTTAAAAAAAGCTACTGACAGCAACAAATGGAAGAGGTTTCATGTTTCCATTTGTTTCCCCTTGCTGTAGAAGAGAGACATTTTGATCAGACACATTTGGAATGTTTACAAATCATTCTACTAATGTAATTGAGTATTAAATGCATGTTCAGGAATTCTGCTTAATCAGGACCCTAAGAAGACATTAAGAAAATTCAGCTTGTAAAACAAAAGGGAAAAAAAAAAACAACTTACCTATTTCTTAGTCTGTGACAATGACTAAAATAAAATCCCGTGGAATTACATTTCACTAAAATAAAACTTATGGGAGATGTAGTAAAAATTGTGGTGAGCTGGTGACACATTGCTTGATTGCTTTTGGCTCTGTCTACACTGGGAGGCAAGAGTTCTGCAAAATGCCTCAATTTCTGCGTGCTTCTGTGACTGATGCTACTGCTGATGTGGGAAAGTTTTTCTGCATGTTCTGTGTTTGAATGTTATTTCCTAATATGTGAATTATTTTTAAGAAGGAACTGATGGAAAAATTAAGTTTCAAGCAACTGAGCTTGAAGCAATCCTGCAAAAGACACTGAAGGCTCTGTGCAATGTGGAACACCTTTCAGAGTAATATACACTAGCTTAAAGGGCAGTGACAAACAGTATCTTCACTGCTTTTTTCCCGTCTGCTTTAGCAGTGAAGATAAATTATAATAGCTCCTGCACTCCTTTCCCCTCAAAGCAGAGCTTTAATTTTAAATTTCATAGTACACCAGAAAGAAAACAAACAAAAGTAAATGAGAAAATAAATCTAATGGGGAAAATACAGTGATGGAGAGTCGCTCCAGTGACTTCCGAATGTTAGAAGTGCCTACTTGATTTTATGGGCATTGCAGTTTCCAAGTGGTTGGAGCTATCTTGGTGTGTTACAGTCACTGCAGTTCAGACAGAAAGTTTGGCTTCAGGTTTTCACTTTAACCTTTTTCAATCTAGAATGGAAAAACATGAAAATAGAGAATCTCAGGTAATCTACAAGCTCTGGACTTTGGCATGACAAAGCACACAGCTCACATTGAGGCTCATTTACTGTTGGTCTGAGCAAACAGCAACAGAAGGAAGAAAGCACTGCACACAAAATTAACAATTAATTTATGTCAGATAGGGCTTAAGTTTACTTATTCTTCAAAGCGTGACCAGTACATAAAAAGAAAACACCTTGGCAGAACCACTCCTGATTACTCTCACGTCTCTTGTTTTCTCACTGGCAACCTCAGAGAGCACTTGGATGTCCTCCCAGAATGTGTGCACTAGCTCAGCAAGGATCTGTGAGCTCAGTGTAGGAAGTGAAATGTCCTTCTACTATGTCAAGGAGCTCAGACTAGACAATTGCCTCCCTTCTGGCCCCAAATACATTAATCTTGTAACAGCAGTGGCTGCAGAGTTTTTTTTGCATGAGTTTTATCTAGGAGAAAGTCTGCCAGGGTGGACAAAGACAGGGTGAGGAGATATTCTGGATGTCAGAAACAGCAAGAACTGCTTCTTTTGAGGCTGTGTCCTTACAGATACTTAGAAATTTAACTATGCTGCTCAAATACAGCTTCTTATTGATTTATATGGGATTCAGGGAAACATGGTCTAAGCAGAGGAACACAGCAACATTGCCTCTGTTGGACAAGGGGGATTTCCTCCTGCCCTGCCTCAGTGTCCCCTCTGGCTATTGTGGGATGTGATGAGGCAGACCCAAGCTATCTAACCTGAGACTGCAGTGTTCAGTATGTAAATCATCCTGATCCATCCCTGAAAATGCCACTTTCTTGCTCTTTTCTGGGTATTCCTTATGCCATCAACATAGAAAACTGATGTAAGTAGATACACCAACATTCTCAGGAGGATTTTGGGGAGGACTGGCCACATCTTTGAATTCAGATAGTATATCTGCAGGGTAGATCACAAGCCCTGACATGGTCATCGTTGTCCTAAGTGATAGCAAATGAGGCACCTGTCTAGGTGCAAGATATCTCCTAGTACAAAGATCCACAAGATCTCAGATGGGTTAGATGTTAAATGTGCCCATTTTTTCTCAGAGATAGCAAAGGGAACTTGCTAAGGAGGTAGTCAGGGTATTGCTCCTCGTCAAAGAAAAAACACCAAACCATGTTCCTTTTCCAGGACAATCAGGACAGCTGTGGACTGTAATGCATTGTTCATTGTCCTCGAGCACACATCTCTCAAGTGCATCCCACCAAAGACAAAGTTATTTGTGCTAGTCAAATCAAGGAAATAATCATTACTTGTAAAATTACTGCAAGCTGATTTTCTCATTAAAATTTCATTAATGTCTTTTTTTCTCTGGCAGTAGTAAATGCCATACTTTTAAAATAATCTCATTCTGTTACATTTCCATTAACATTAGCCACCATATTAATAGCTTGAAAACACATGTTGGTATATTTGTACTGCTAATGAGCATGCCTTTCTCCCTCCCAAAAGATAGTTATGCTGTGAAAAATAAATATTATGGATAGTGCTTTGCATTCCTCCCATGGATGTGTTTTAAAGATATCAGCAGGGTTTCCAGTTGATCTCAAAGGTCTCATTCATATTTGGTTTGGAAATGAAAAAAGACACCAAGTTATTATTGTCTCCATCTGAGCATAGAGCCCTGCTGGAAAAGGAAAAGTGCCACATCAACGGCACTTAATCTGGTAGGGCAGATTTAGACTGGATATACGAAAGAAGTATTTTACAGTCAGGGTGGTGAGGCAGTGGCACAGGTTGTCCAGAGAGGTGGTGGATGCCCCATCCCTGGAGGCACCCAAGGTCAGGCTGGAGGGACTCTGAGCACCTGATGGAGCTGTAGCTGTCTCTTTCATTGCAGTGGCTTGGACTAGATGAACTTTACAGGTCCCTTCCAATTCTATGATCCTATGATTTGATGATTAATGCAGTCTGCTTCTCTGTCATCTCCTCCCAGCTTCTCTGTTGCGAGTTACTCTATGAAGTGCTGTTCACCAGGAAAGCTTCTCTGCTCACTTTTGTCTCTGAAACTGGCCTTTTTCTGCTGAAGGCAAACAGGCCTTTATGCAGGCCTCCATCGTGCATCAAGGGTCTTGAGAAGCCAAGTGAGGGAAAACCGCTAGGTATGAGAAGAGAAAACATGGATACTGTGGAGCTGGAGAAGGCCTCGCTGCATTGTTTGGTCCTGCACTTAACTGCGCTGTAGGACGTGCAAGGCAGCCTAACACGCCTGCTTCTGCTTTTGCTGTGTGTATCAGAGAAGGATTTATTAGAAGCTTAATCGTAGAATATCTCAATTTCGATGGAATCTGTAAGGGTCATTGAGTCCAACTCCAGGCTCCATACAGCACCACAGAAAAGTCAAACCCTATGTCTGAGATTGTTGTTCAAACACTCCTTGAACTCCAGCATCTTGGAGCCATGCCCACTGCCCTGGGCAGGCTGTTCCATGCCCACTGCCCTCTGCTCTCTGGTGCAGACCCTGTCCCCAAACCCCAGCTGCCCTCCCGTGACACAGCTCCATGCTGTTCCCTCCGGCCCTGTCGCTGCCACACAGAGCTGAGCTCAGCGTTGCCCCTCCGCTCCCTGTGAGGAGCTGCAGCTGCCATCAGGCCTCCCCTCAGCTCCTCTGCTCTGGGCTGAGCAAACCAGGTGGCCTCACCACTCCTCCTACATCTTCTCTTCCTGACCCTACACCATTTTCGTAGCCCTCAAATGAAGTAAATGACACAGCCCATCACAAGCCCAGGCTGCAGGCTGTCACTCCTTATTTCAGAGACATAAAGGCAGCCCTTTGGCATGCTGTTGAGAAAGAAGCCTCACAACCCATCTCGCTGACATTAAAGAAGGTTCTTGGGAAAGAGTAAGGTCTGGCTGGATCAGGAGCCTCAGAGAACAGGATCAATCCTGGTGCATGCAGATCAGGCAGAAAATAATCCCATTAAAAAAATTCATCCTAACAAGCACAGAACCTCCAGGAGAAGGGTGCAAGAGCCAGGGGAGTGAACGGCTCCCCACTCAGGATTGCACCAGTGTGAGTGGGAGCAGGAGCTGACAGATTGCTTCAGCATGCTAGCAAACACTACGACCCCAAGGGCCTGAGCGGGCTCCCTTTGGCCTCCATGGCCATGCAGGGGAGCTGAGCACTAATAAAGCAGTCAGGAGGAAAAAGGCCACACACTCTGCTATTCCAGTTAGCAAGCAATCAGCCATACTTTCTCTCTTGTACTTTCATAATTAGGGTGAGGAAAAAAGCAATACCTACGCATGTCATCCCCTGGGAGGAGACTGAATTGTAATGTGTTATTTGAACAATAGACAGAGTTAACTTTCCTGGAACCCAGGTTAATCTCACCTTTTCACAGGGGAGGATTAGGGTCAGGGATGTAGGATCTGCAGGATGAGTAAGGGAAGCATTGACAAGGTTTGCTGAATGCTCCAGGTTACTCTGGAAGCTCTTTATCCATCTATCGCTCTGAATAATGAGGAGCCACAGACTGGATCCTATCTCACTGATACTGCTGGACCTGTATGACTTTATGGAAATGGACAGTAATTTAGGAAGAGGAAAAGGGGAGGAGAGAGGAGGGGAGGGGAAGAGAGAAAAGAGAAAGTGAGAGGAGAGGACAGGAAAGGAGAGGAGAGGAGAGGAGAGGAGAGGAGAGGAGAGGAGAGGAGAGGAGAGGAGAGGAGAGGAGAGGAGAGGAGAGGAGAAGGCTTACTGCTGGAGGTGTTCTGAACTATCTGAATGTGGCACTGAGGGTCATAGTTTAGTAGCCATGCTGATGAGGAGATGATGGTTGGCCTAGAGGATTTTAGTGGTCTTTTCCAACTCTAATGATTATATGATTCTATCACTCGGTGCCTTCATGGGTCAAATCCGGTGATCAGCTGTTGCTTTTGATACTAGAAAAGCCCGTAACCCAAAGGAATCAGCAATGACTAGAGCTCAGGCAGAAGCTAACAGTGTTACTTTACCTGGCAACAGAGAGAAGCTTAGTTTTTTCTCCAACTGTGATATTTAGAAAAATGTCCTTAGGAGAGTTGAAGAGAATGTTTTTTTTTGTTTTGTTTTGTGTTTGTGTGCTGGCTAACCTTTTTATCCTAAAGAAGATATTTTATGGTGATATATTGACTTTCTCCACATTTTTTTCATTACACTTTAATGAACTTTCAGAAAGACACTTTGGTTAGATCCTTGGGGAGGTAAATCCAGAATGACCTGAAAGACCTCACCGTTTCAGTCTTGCAGAGGATGTTTGCAATCTGTTTTAACATAATCCCTAACTGCAAAAATTCAGAAGCTTTGAGATTTCTTCTAAGGGGAAAATTAAAGAGGATTTCAGAACTTCTGGTGACATCCAAGTGAACTGCCCTCCTCCAGCACTTTTTTGTGCACTGTTCAGCTAGGTGATTCAGCCCAATCTGCAACTGGCCTTGAGTCATCACCCATCTGCTGGCCACCAGTCATCCCTTTCAGCCTCACTTTGCTACCCTTTTTCATCAACCATAACCCCTAAATCCTTCTCAGCAGGGATATTCTCAAGGAGTTCTCCCAGTTTGTATACGTATCTGGGATTACTTCAACTCGTGTGCAAAACCTTGCATTTTGTTTTGTTGAACTCCATCAATTTCACATGGGCCCTCCTTTTGAGTTGATCAAAGACCCTCTGGATAGCATCCTTTCCTACTGCTGTATCAACTGCACTGCTCAGCTTGGTATCATCAGCAAACTTGCTGAGGATGCACTTAATCCCATCATTTATGTCACTGACATAGATGTTAAAGAATCCCAGACTCAAGACAGACCCATAGGGGACACTCTCATTACTGGTCTCCACCTGGACATAGAACACTGATCATAACCCTCTGCAGCCTTCCAACCAATTCCTTATCCACCAAATAGTTCACTCTTCAAATCCATATCTCTCCAATTTAGAGATAAGGATGTGGTGGGGAACCGTGTCAAAGGCCTTGCAGAAGTCCAGCTACATGACATCAGTTGCCTTCCTTTGTCCACTGATGCCATCGCTCCATCATAGAAAGCCACCAGACTGGTCAGACATGACCTTCTATTGGTGAAGGGACACCACCAAGACGTGAATGTTTCAGCTTATGTTTCATAGAATCATTGAATCATAGAATGGTCTGGGTTGAAAAGGACCACAATGATCATCTAGTTTCAACCCCCCTGCTTTGTGCAGGGTCGCCAACCACCAGACCAGGCTGCCCAGAGCCACATCCAACCTGGCCTTGAATGCCTCCAAGGATGGGGCATCCACAACCTCCTTGGGCAACCTCCTTGGTTCTGATTAAAAAAATTAATGACTTCCTTAGAATTCAGGATATTTATGTTGACTGCAGAGTCCAAAGAAGCTGGCATTGTAAAACCTATGAGGAAACTGAAATTTGTACAAGACTCTTCATAGCTCTGCAGATCATTTACATTCAGTTTCAGTCATGTGAATGATCCTGTCTGGATCCAGCCCTTTTCCAACTTTTCCAATATTGTTTGACGTATGACCAAACAGCTGTCAGTCAAAACTGGCATTTTTATAAACAGATCTGGAAGCAAATTGAATTTACGTTCAGTCTCTTTGTCTATAATGCAGTTTTCACTGATGCAATAAGTTTGCGGAAAGAATTTCTCTGAGAGTCTTTATTACATTTGTTAACAAGAATGAGGTTATTCCCCTGGAGCATTTCAACCATAATATTTTATATACAGAGACAGTTTAATTTTTCAGTCACTTTCATTAATCTTAATATCTTAAAAATCCTGATTCCGCGTGGCCAGTTGCAGGCTTAAAAAACTTTGAAAAGAAACCCTACACATATTCTTCCTGAATTCACCCTTGTTTTGCTCGTGGCTTTGGGAAAAACTCTTCTTTTCTTACAGATTTCTGCAGCCTGCTGCATTACCCTGTCACTTCCAGAAAATAGGATTTCTCACCTACAGATGGTGAGGAGAGAGGAGGATAGCCGTGAACATTAGGCTGAAATTACTTGTCAAGTTTGATCAATTCATAGAAAGACAAAAATCCATTTTGAAAAGGCACAGTTGATTTTTTGAAGATTAGTAGCGGTGTCCTCGCAGCTTCATTGTTTGGCTAAATTATACAGGCTGCAGTTTATTACCTAAATGAAAGATATATTTGCATGTAGATGGTACATAAATTATTTCATTCTACACTGGACAGTGCAATAAACTACCTCTCTCTTGTACACATGCACACAAAAATGCACACATGCATTCATTTACTTATGACACAGGGGGTGGTTCCTTTTTATTCCTTCCTTTTCCTTTTATTGCCTTGGAAGTATTATTATTTGACAAAACACTAGGGAAGGAGTACATTAATCTATTAAAGATAACAAAGCTTCATTATGACCCAAAACTCAGGAAAACAGATGAATAAATCTTTCATAATGTGGAGTAGCTGTTCCCTCACTCTTCAAGCAAAGGAAAGAAAGAGTTGATCTCAAAATGAACGTCCATGTGAATCCTGCTGTTCTTGCAGTGGTTTCTTGTTGCAGCAGTTTCTTCTTACAATTTAGGCATGTCATGATGCATTAATTACCATCTGTGTGGCTGTGTTTAATGGGAGCATTAAGAGACAATACCTGTTTTGCTCCCTCCTGGAGCAGTATTTATAGAGGGCTGTGTGTGTGTGCCAGAAAACAGCTCCTGATCTACTGTAAGTTTTATGGTCTACCAATGTAGGCTGTTAGAAGGCAAGTAGTTGGCTGTCTCTGACAGAAAAAAAGATAGATATCATAAACACTTACTGCTCTGATTTTTAGCCTGGTTTTATCTGGGTGGTTTATGCAGCCTTCTTCTATGCAATGCCCTATCTTCAGTGAAAGCCCCAGCATGGGCAGCTGGGGGAATTGGATATCCCAATAAAGTGGGTGCCCTGGGCTAAACTGGACCAGCCAATTGGGTTTGGAGAGCAAGAATAACCAAGCTGGCGACAGAGAGCTCCCTGCAATGACTGCAGCAGAGGGTAGGATGCATCTTATGTGGATGCTGAAAGGCTGCAGAAATGTCCTGGGCTTACAGAAAGGTCCAGCTGGGGCTCTTCTTCCAATCACCTGCATGAGACACATGCTTGAGGTTTGGGCTGGAATGATAGCGTGAAGACTGTCATCTCTTGCACTTAAAAATTGAGGAAGATCAACATTCTTCCATGTAAGAAACAACTCAGTTCCCCATTTGGGACCATGTGGAAAGCTTGAAATGTTATGAAAGCATTCTCTGACCCACTTTGTTGGCTGATCACACGCGTGCAGCCTGAGGAAAAATAAAGCATCTCTTGCTTTTGGTTGTTTTCCCCTTCTCCCGTTTACATTTCATTTTCCTAAGATTAAAGAGGAAAAAAATTGAACTTCTGAACAGTGCCATGTTTCTGAATGCTTTGCTGCGGCAGAAAGAAACAAAATTAAACAGCTCCTTAAATTATTGCATTTTCAAAAAGAATCATCATCTCATTGTATGCATAGTATGTGGCAGGCCCTCATTAGCATCCCAGCCTATTTTTAGCCCCCCTGTTCTCACTATGCACAAAGTGGAGCTATGTTAAAGGAGGTTCCATGCTGCCTTCCCAAATGTCCACAGTCCACAGAAAGCCTTCTGCCCCTTCCTGCCTGTTTTGGTTTTTTTTTTTAGGTACAAAATCCCTCTTTGCAAACAAGTGACTGCTCTGCAACCAGCAGTTGTCCATGGGGAGAGGGGGAACATCACCTGCCAGCTCTTCCTCATCAGCAGCTCATTTTGTTTCTGCAAGAAATAAAATGACATTATTCCTTCCCTCCCAAAGCAGGTGTCCAAAGAGCTACAAGGAGTCATGAAATGACCTCCCTCCACTCTACAAAGAGAACTAAGGGTGATGTGTGCAGATGCAGACATCTTCCAGTTGCCTGGAATCAGGGGAGATGGCATCCATACTTCATGTCCAAAGGGATAAGTTGGTCCTTGTAGACCTCTGAAATCTGCTTCCATTTGCACATACGTAGGGATTTTCAGATGTCTCCAGCCTGAATCAGATGCATTTTTCTTTCACTGTTTTGCTGAATTATTTAACATGAGCTCGATGTCCCTTGCAGCCAGGCTCCAGGAGGAACGAATGAGTGGTAATGAGGCAATAATTTGTACGAGAGTCAACAGGTCAGCTGGAGGTACCCTGTTCTGGGAAGAGGGTGAAGGTGGCTCCAATGAGCTATGAATATTCATCTTGCTCATCTGGTCAGATTTGATCACTCAGCTTTTTTCAAGGCAATTTCTATCAAGCTTCATGAGAGCCTGAAACAGGTTTTGGCAATAAGAGAGCAAAGAAAAAGATTGATGCTAAAAGGAATTGACAGGCAATAGGGTTAGAGATCCTTCCCAATTCTGATCTTGCAAATAGCCAACCTGAAATTACAGAATTAATCTCTGAAGGTCCTTGACAATTTATTGGGTAGTACTAATGTATATTCTTTGCCAATTGTACCAGAAGAAAAAAAAAACAACCCACAACTCCCAAAGCCTGCAAGACATGAGGAGAAGCCTGGTGTTTCACACACACACAGAATCACATGCAGAATGGCCTGGGTTGGAAGGGACCTCAAGGATCATCAATCTCCAACCCCCCCCATCACAGGCAGGGCCACCAACCTCTCCATTTAGTACTAGACAAGCCTGCCCAGGGCCCCATCCAATCTGGCTTTGAACATCTCCAGGGACAGGGCATCCACAACTTCTCTAGGCAGCCTATTCCAGTACCTCACCACTCTCTCTGTAAAGAACTTCTTCCTGACATCCAACCTAAATCTTCCCTTCCTCAACTTAAAACCATTTCCCATTGTCCTGCTGTTATCTGCCTTTTCAAAGAGTTGACTCCCCTCCTGTTTGTAGGCTCCCTTTAGGTACTGAAAGGCTGCAATGAGGTCACCCCACAGCCTTCATTTCTCCAGCCTGAACAAGCCCTGCTCCCTCAGCCTGTTTTTGCAGGGGAGGTGCTCCAGTCCCGTGATCATCTTCGTGGCTCTCTTCTGGACCCTCTCCAACAGCTGTCTGTGTTGTACTGGGGGCTCCAGACCTGGACACAGTACTTCAAATGGGGCCTCACAAGAGCAAAAAAAAAAAAAGAGAGGGACAATCACCTCCCTGTCCCTGCTGGCCACCCCTCTTCTGATGGAGCCCAGGATACCATTTGCTTTCTGCCAGGGCTGCCAGAGCTGCAAGGGCACACTGCTGGCTCATGTTAAGGTTTTCATCCATCAGGACCCCCGGGTCCTTCTCTGCAGGGCTGCTTTCAAGGACCGCTCCTGCCAGTCGAAGAAAAGAAAATGCTAAGAACCCTTTTCTTTGTTTCCCCCCATGATCAGCTTTGGGCTAGATACAGAAGCAGATTCCAAAGCTTAGATGGCATGCGCTTTTTCAGGCTGTTGATATCAAATGCTGAGGGTGCTGAATCCAGCTTATGAGAACAACTGGGGTAGTCCAAGCTGGGCTTTGACTCTGCCATGTATTATCGTGATGGTGAAAATTTTCAGACTGATTGCAACTGCAGAAGATTAAAGGTAGACAAGAACAAACTTTGAAGTAAGCTTTTGAAGGCAGTGCACTTTCACAGTTGTTCTTTTCTTCCTAATACTTCATTTCTACCCTCTCACGGTGCATCATTCTCTACATAAAAAGTAGCTCTCCAACGCAAGTAGGTGACACAAGCTGGGAATACCAACTAGGACTTAATGGCATTTTTCTGTGCCAGATATTGTGAAGTGTTTTACAGATAGAAGGGTTTATTTCTGCTCTTTCAGGTAGTACATCATCATAAGAATTTCTAGAAAATTAAATATATTGATTCAGATTAAGCAATTCCTTCAAGGTATCATTGCATATTAAACCAAAGCACTTCATATAATGTAATATATTAGGTTAATGTCAAATATTTGAGAAGGGACTGTGGAAAATGAACTCCAACAACAAAAGTATATATCAAAAATATATGGAAGAAAACACTGCTTAGTACAGTAAATTTCTTATCCAATCCTATATCACTTTCTTTACCAATCTTGCATAACTCTACTGGGTTTGGACATGTTACTCATACTTGTCTTTGTGCTTAGTCCTTCTGTGTTCACTGAAATGTTAAAGCATACAGATAGGTCTCCTGACTGAAGCCCTATAAGAGTTGTGCACTGGACTTTAAGGAGCTGCTTAAAAGTACTGCCATCATAAGATTCTCGTGTGGCACAGACATATATTGCCCAAGCAAGAAGGAGCAGTTCAGTTTCTCAGAGGATTAATTTTATTGAGTTATTAGTAGAGTGATGATACTGTATGAATTTTAAAAGAAAAAAAGCTTTTGAAGCTACTGTCCTCCATGCTCACTGATGGGCATATCTTGGTGTCTCAGAGGTTAAGCTAAGCATTTGGATTAGGTGACCTGAACTGTAATTAAATCATTCCATCCTCTTGTTAAGATCCCTCTTCTTCCCCATCAGCTGTAGGACTGCCCGCCTGCCCACCTCCAAGCACTCCTTATTGCACTCCTTGATGCTTCTTTCTAATTGAAGCCAGAACCCTGTCTCAGACTCTGATTTTCTGGCTGCTGCATGCTTTGCAGTGCCTTGTGCTCATTTGCCTTAGGGTTAAACGTGTCTATCCTGGGAAATGACACTGTGTTATGACATGTGGCATCTAACACAAGGCTGAAGAGATAGCTGGGATCCCTAACCCTTTGGGAGTATGCAGTCTTGTGCAATTATGTTGACAAATGCAACGAGTTGTCTGAAAAAAAAAATGTGTCTCACAGAGTGGAGCAGGGGCTAAAAGCATCACACAATAAAAAAGCCTGGAACAGGATCTGCTCTAATTAGGGACAGATGAGGGAAGATGTCCTGTAGTTCATTATTGCCCTGAGCTGCTGGAAATTTCCACATACCTGCAGCAGTGCAGTATGAAAACCAGCATGGACACAGCACTGAAAATCAGGGTTAACTGTGAGTGACTTCAAATTGCTTTGGTCCTTATCTGCAGTGAGTGACAAAGTGTATTTAGTATACATGTTGTGATAATTAAGGGTAATGTCCCAGTGGGGACAACAGCCATTGAGATTTTCTCATCCAGGAAGAAGCGGTAAAGAAGTGAACTGAGGGCCTTTGACCCTCACACATCACCATTAACAAAATCAACATCCCCCCTAGTTGAAGAGCTTTGGATATAGTTATCACCACTGAATGAGAAGAGAGCAAAAAGCAACAGGCATTTTGATGATGATGATGAAAATGTGTCCTATCATCTCCACTGTCCTTCCCTAAGAGGACATGAGACCAAATGTTTTCATAACGGAGGAGTTAGGAGGACCTCTCCTGACCACAGTCCCTCTATGGCATTTCTCATGGAAGACGAAAGCAGCCTCTTCCAACCCAAGCCAGCTCAGTTAGTGCTGCTCAGATCAGAAAGGACTGCCATTGAGTCTTTTAACATGCAATTATACTCTGAAAGGTCACTCTGTGAAAACAGCTCTGTGAGGCCCCATGTTTATTGACTCTCTTCCCCAGCAATTTGCTTAGTTTACATGTAATGAGTAAATGCTGCTCTTGGCTGCTGCCCAGCCAATGGGTCTGAGAGCCAAGCTGTGCCTGCTTTCTGCCAGGCCATTATCACCAAACTAAAGGACGATCAAGAAAAACCTCTGTATCTTTAGCCTGGAAGTGTCCTTTTCTGTCATGTTTGCACTTGGGCACTGTATTGTAATCCTCCTTATCAACGTTCTCTCATTTCTTCTGATTTTCTGTGGATGAACTTCATCACTTCTTGTATTTGAGCTAGATTTGGGTGACATTCACGTGCAGTGTAGATCCTACCCCAGTCACAAGGGTTCCAACCTGTTTCTAGAACTGTCTGTTGTGTCTGCTTAAGGCCCATCAAGAGAAGAAAATGATTGCAGCTGTGATCTGTAGCTGTGAGCTGACTTAGCTCCAGGATGAACAGCTGACATACCGTGGGCTGAGCAAGTGACTGAGCCTGGTAAAGTGATGGGACTGTAATGGCAGGGTGGTTTCTGATGCTTGTCGGGGTGGCACGTCTGTAGTTGGATCCCATACATCATAGCAACACCGTGTGAGCATAATGGCTTCACAGTTCTTGAGCTGGGAGGGATCTTTCTTGTCCTGAGTGGTGTAGATATGGGTTTTTTTTGTTGTAAGCCTCAATCTGGGGGATGCATCAGTTCTGGAAAAGAGCTGCACTGTGCCTACTCAGCACATTATGATGAATTATGACAGCCACTAAGGAACTGAGAGCCCAAAGTCTATGCCATCTTATCTGATAGCATTGGAGTTGAGTGGGAAGTGCAACAACTCCTGCATAAGGAAATATTATGAGCTGTAGCATACCCTTCACTAAAGCTGCAGTTTGAATGGATTCAGCAGTGACAAATGCATTTAGCAGAAAGAAACCCTCTGTCTCTGCAAGCAAAGACAAGTTAAGACTTGTATTCAAGGACTTCTTAGCATCTGGGTCTGTGCTTTTTCTCTCTGTGCACAATGCTGGCCCATCCCAGACAGGTACCTCTGCTGTGCTTCCTGGCTGCTCTCAGTGGCCCAGCCACCTGCATGGCTGCTAACCCCTCTCTGGTCCGACCCTCCTAGGAAAGACAGATCAAATGCAGAAATATGTTTTTAACACTACTTTTCACTGTCTGCACAACCACAGGGCAACTTGTGTTGATTCTTCTAAATAACACCGCAGGGCTGATGGTCCTGCACAAAGCCCAGCCTTACAACATCAGTTGGTACAGATGTACACCACTGGAGGCTCAGTCTCCACTGTATTTCAACACCGGAGGTATTGCACACAACTGCTGTACAACAAGCAACAACATTTTACAGGCTGTCAGGAACCCAGCCAGCTCACCTCAGACCTGGGGCTGTCCCGATCTTCTGCCAATCCATCAGAGCAGCTGTTCAGAGGCCTGGCTGCAGGCTGCTGGATAAATCTCCTTGGCAGCTTTCACACTGGTCACACCTTACAGTGGATATTTATCTTCTTTTTTTGCAGCTCTGGATAAATATTTCTTTGCAAATACTCCAGAAGTGGCTGAGCAGGGGCTATGATGTGCCAGAGTTCAGCCCTCTCTGGCTGCTGGAAATCCTTTCCCAAAGGCACATCACAAAAAAACATTGCCCAGAGGCAACAGCACTATATTTCTGCTACACTCAGGACTCTCCTAGCTCTTTTTTTTTTTTTTTTTTTTCAGAGCAGCATTTCTATGAATAATCAGGGTAGCCCTGAGACTGCCACTCTTCAGCATATCTTCTTCCACATCTCAATAAAACAAAAGCACAGGCATCACCTGAAGCTCATTTTGAGTTATGATTCCTTTCAGTATCAGCTGTTACTTTTAAAGATGTTATCAGTCCTGATAGGTTTCATTGTATTATTATTTTATGCAGTGCATTATACTGCTATTTATTTATATTACTGCATTTCTCAGAAACTTTTCTGTGGATCAGGACCCCATTGTGGGAGATACAGTGTCACCTACCATGTTTTGTAAACTGCTGTCATTGTCAGAAGCCAGAGAGGAACACATATCCGAAAAAAGGAGTGCTCTCATAGAGATCTGAAACAGCCTTATGTTTCTGCTCAAGATTCTATTTAATTCTCAAAGCTAAGAGAGGGATTGTCATTGATTTCAGCTGCTGTTGGTCTAAACATCACTAGCACTTGTGACATCCAGCTCTGTGGTCCATTCATTTGCCAAGATTTATTAGAAGAGAGCCACACAGATCCCTGAGGGTATAATCTAGTTGTTCCTGCTGTGAAAAGCAGAGGCAAAGACCTAAGGCTTTCCTGCAATCCTCCATTTGCAAAAACGCTGGTGAGACGAGCAGAGCCTCTATGGAGCTGTGGTATCTCATGCTTTAAAATCATCTTAACTTGCAAGTAAATACTAGCAGGTTTGTAGAGAACAGCTTAAAAATTATCCAAAGCTTCAAGTCAGCTGACTGACAGATGTTATCTCCAATAAATGAAGTAGTGATCAGGACATGAAGGAAATGTCTGCACTAGTCTTGCTTGCAGCTCTGTATCAAGACAAATGAGGCTTTGGCTTTACCCTGAACAAGTGGGAGATGCAGCACTTTTCCTGCAGTCCAGGCAGTTTAGTTGAAAAAGAAGGCTCCTTTCCAGAGTTATTTCATCCATGACAGTGTTAGCTTTGCTTTTTGGAGCAGTCTCCCTTAATTGAGAAAGCAAGAATACTGCGTTTCTCTTGAACTCAAGCCAATGGGACTTGACTGGCACTGAAATTAGTCTCGCTAAGCAGACACCCAGTCTGTGGCAATAAGGAAAGTGCTTTTAAGACTCTGCCCCACATTTCAGTTTTTGTTTGAATAAGTTTATTTCTTTGTCTAAAAGCCTGGATTTTTTTGGCCCATGCTGCATGGATGTTAAAGTAGTTCTTCATTGTTGCCATGAAAGTTCAAAGCCATTTATCTTCAGTACGGTTGCTTGATGCAATTTCTTACTGCATGCACCCTTCAGTCCTGGGGCTTTCTACAAGATTAAGTGATGTATTCAGATAGGCAGTGTCTCAGGAGGATTTTCAGTATTTGGAAGATAGAAAGCTCATTCTATTTGAAGGACAGCAGCCTTTGTAATTGGTGTTTCCCATTTGCCTCCCTTGGAAAGAATGACTTTGTGAGCACAGTCCTCATCAAGGATATGAGGTATTGGTACAATTTACTCTTGTGCCAAAGATTTTTTAGAGCAATTTGCCTACCTTGGGGGTAGAGGTGAAAGGCTTTTTGCCCTTTGCTCAGCTGGTATGAGCACGCAGGACTAATTAAATCTAAAAACAAACAAAAAAGAACCATTTTCTTGTGTCTGACTGTTTACAAGTTGCAGCTCCACTGGGAAAAAGTGTTGTGGAAGTGCAGAAGTGCATCTCTGTGTCTGTTCTGACTCTACCATCAAAGTGTTTTTCAGGTGCATTATGGGCTGGAAACTCAGATAAATCACCCATACTACAGTATTGTCGATCAGCCTTCATTCCTCTGATACCCAAAAGAGAGAGTCATGTAGCAGTACCCAGCGATTTATTGTAACCCATTCGTTTTATTATAACCTTTTCATTTTTCAGAATTTACCACCTCTCCTTTCTTTAATAGCTTACTGGCCTGTATTCATAAAAGGTAGTTTGAAATGTAGGATATGAAATCACAGTCCAGTGGGAAGGGGACTACTGCCCTACTTCTCAGCAAACCCTCCGGCTGGCACTGTTAGCTCGCATACAGCAAGATCCTTTGTCATCTTCAAGATGATGAGCACCGGAATGCTTCAGTTGATTTATAAGGAGTCATGGATATATGATGTGAGCTTAATTCATAATGGGATTGAGCTAAAAGCACTAATCCTATTTTACTGTAGACCTGGCATTAACATTCACACTGTGTCTGATGGATAGTGCAGAAGAACCGAAGTAGGGTTTCTATAGGTGGCAATCCAGCTGGCTCAACCTGATGAAATTGTTGCAGTTTACTAATTTGGGCACAAGAAAGTCTGTTCATGAACACGGACATGTAAAAACTTTAAAAATACTCAATTTTGTCTATTTAAAAATGAAATATAAAATAAAAGGACTAGAGGGAATAGCTTCAAGCTGTGCCAGGGGAGTTTCAAGCTGGATGTTTGGAAATACACTCTGAAAGAGTGGTCAGGCAATGGAATGGGCTGCCCAGGGAGGTGGTGGAGTCACTGTCTCTGGAAGTGTTCAAGGAATGTTTGGACGTTGTGTTGAGGGACATGGTTTAGTGAGAACTATTGGTGATAGGTGGATGGTTGGACTGGGTGATCTTGAGGGTCTTTTCCAACTTTGGAGTTTCTATGGTTCTATGATTCTATGAAAATAAAGAAAGAATTTTGCTGTCAGATAGGTAAGAAATCAGAACTTTGCAGTACCTTTGTAGCAACATTCTAAGACCTCATTTTCTTCTGTACCAAAATAAGCTTACTTCCTTACTTCACAGAGATGTAGGGCTGTGTTTTCCACGTTTCTGAAGGTGTCTGGAGTGACTGGGTATAATGCATTACACAGAAATAAAATATCAGAGTACAAAATGAATTCTAGAATCTAAAAATTCAGAAACTAATTTTGGAAACCAAATTACAGCTGCCTTGTATTCATGATCAGATAGCTGTAAAAAGCTCTATATTGTGAGCACTGTAATAGTGCATGTAAACCAAATTCATTGTTGATCCTACTCACCAGCATTTCAGAATTTATGTTCCATCATGTAGAATATTTGCTTCACCTTTGCTTTATGGCAGTAAAGAGTTGTTCATAGGCTTTTATTATGAGAGAATTAGAATGTCTTCCATAGTAGAAAGTCCTTAAATAAACCCTTAAACTTTTGAGTTTTATGTGGAAATGCTTATTAAGCGTGGTTTTTGGTACTCACAGAATCATAGAATCATTAAAGTTGTAAAAGACCTCTAGGATCATCCAGTCCAACCATCAGCCCATCCCCACCATGCCCACTAATTATGTCCCTCAGTGCCACATCCACACAGTTCTTGAACACCTCCATGGATGATGACTGCAACACTTTCCTGGACAGCCTGTTGCAATACCTCTCCAGTTGTTCTGAGAAGAAATGTTTCCTAATACCCAACCTGAACCTCCTCTGGCATGACTTAAAGCCATTACCTCATAGAGAGCAGTAAGAAAAATTTAAGAATGAGCATCCATAAGGCAGAGCAGGAGGAGTCCACTGCAGGCTGGAAGGGAAAGCCAAGGCTGAGGATCTGAGAGAGGGCTTGAAAGGATTTCCACCAGAAAATAGGGAGGGCATGGAAAGCAATGAAAAAGCTGAACTGTGTTTGGTTGTATGAAGGCTCTGGTAGAAGGACGTATGGGATGTGAGATCTGTGATGTGGAAGTCAGATATTCACAGTGCCTCCAGCACCGTAGGAATCAGCAAATCAAGAAATTGCAAGAGATGGAAATGGCCATCCCAGAGAACTGCTGCTGTCACATTCCTCCTGACAGAAATGTAATGGTGCTCTGGCTGAGATCATGCCCAGAAAATACCAACAGTGTACTTTTAATTTCAGTAGATATTTCAAGAGCCAAAGATGCCAGCTGGAGGGAAGTAATCTGAAACATGTGAATACCTGAGGAATATCCCTCCTGCAGAGCTGGTTGTGATCAGACAACAAAAGCAGTACTATGTTAGATCTCTTCCACAGTGTACAAAGAGTTCAGGAAGTTTAGGCTAGAGAAACTGTGTTTTTTTTTTTTTTTTAAGCTTTATTGCTTTTTCTTTTAGTTCAGCAGCAGAATATTTGCCGGAGGAGCTGGAGAAGTTTCAGTTCACAAAAGTGCCAATGATTTATTTATTACCATCATTTAGGGAAAGGGCAGCAGTTGCTGGTTCTGAATATTTAACATTGCAGGGAAACAGCAAGCCACTCTGAAGCCTGTGCATTTCGGTAAAGTGCTGCAAACCAGAATGGCCCTGGAAAATGTGGAGACAGGAGAGCTGTGTAAGTATATCCCTGCATATATATACCACATACCAGACTGAGCCTTCTTGAGATCTCAGCCTCCATTCCTTTGTGGTCATGAGCAGCCTGCTGAAGAGGTCTTGGCTCCTCTCTGAGCAGCAGCCTGCTATGAAAGCCCAAGTGAGGACATGAGGTGACTCAAAAGGTGCATTACCTGCATTCATCGGAAATCTGCAATTTGTTTTACTTCGTGCACTATTTTCAGAAATTCCCAGGGGAGCAGCAGGTGGGGGAAATTAGCACCAGGGCTTTTCCCTACCCAGAGCTAGCTAGCTAAGATGCCTTATGAAATGCAGAAAGCTTGTCCTTAGCTCACTTATCTCATTCCTTAGTTTTCCAAGGGACTCAGACAATCAGCCTCAGTCTCTGCTGCTACTAGCTGACACAACCCACCAGCTGCTTCTCAGAAAAGCATTCAGCAGCAGCCAGGTTGAGTACTGGGAGATGGCCAGCACCTGTCTCTGGTGCTCACCAAGGAGACATCCAAGGGAGGATGTCCTGTGACCACTGTGTGTGAAGTACACTCAGCAGAAGAAAGGGACCACCCCCACACCCAAGTATCTAGAAGAAAAAAATTAAGGTTCTTTTTAAAGCAATACATTACAAATCTCATGGGCAGTTTACAAGCAGATATTCCCAAGTGCACAGGAACAGTTTGTTCAGAGAAGCTGTAGATGCCCCACCCCTGGAGATGTTCAAGGCCAGGCTGGATGGTGCTCTGAGCAGCCTGATCAGGTGAGTGGTACCCCTGCCCAGGGAGTTGGAACTGGGTGGGATTTTGAAGTCCCTTCCACACTAAGCCAGTCTATGATTCTGATTCCTGCTGTGTTGTTTCAAGTCAATGCCTGTCAGCACAAGCTGAGGGGCTAAGGGGTAAAGAATTCAATAGATAGATCAGTACACAATTTAAGGCTATCCTAATAATTTTCTGAAAATCTCTTTTTGAATACATGAGGAAATAGTAGCTAAAAGGTGAATACTCTGACTTTTGATTATGGATATCATCTCCACCCTGAAGGCAGATCAACTGGCAAATCTTTTGTTCCCTGTCATGATAAGTGAGTGAGATTTAACCGTACTCACAATGACCTCTCACTAAATGTTGTGGTTGATTTAATGCAAGATGAGGCTTCCCAGGCCCTGTCTTAGCAGAGGAAGTGACTTTTCTTCTACAGTGTTCAAAATCAGTCTGGTGAGCTTTACCTCCCCAGGAGCTAAAGGGAGCTATGAAACCACAAACTCCCTGGGGTTTGGCTCTGACCAGTATAAAAGTTAAATCTCTGTTGCTGATGAAGAAAATAACATGGGGAGATAAGTAAACATTTCAAAAGAAAGATGGGAGGGGAGGCACAGGCTTCCTCTGGTAGTCTGAGGCCTTTTGCAAACCAGCCCACTTGCAGTCAGCTCAGTGCAGTACATCAGTTTCTCTGAAGCTGCTCTTGAATCAATGATCAAGGAATTTATTGCAAATTGAGTGTTCTTGTACCTTAGTGGAATACTTTATGTTTACCAGACATGCAGGCCTTCTTAATACCTAGCAATTAGGCAAGCAGTGGAAGAAGTGTGTTTTCATGGCATTCTCAAACCAAAGGATTTTGTGAGTCTGAGATCAGAGGTGATACAAGTGCACTCTCCTAGTGCAGGGAGAGTTTGCTTTCCAGGAGAGCAGCATCAAACCAAAAGGTGCCAGTGTTGCTGAAAGGCGACAATAAATTGATCAGCCTCTTTAAAATTTCTCATAAAATTGTATTAACAAAACAGTAAATACATTACACAGAGACCGTAACCACGGGATGTTTACATAATGCCCACTGTGGACCAGTACTAAATACCATAAAAGACCTGAGACCCCCCCAAAAAGTCTGCAAGTTTTGACTCTCACAAAGCAGCTAGAGCACCATTATTCCTACTCCTCCTTCTCTTCCTCTTCGCCCTCAGATTTCAGCTTCGCTGTTGTGAACTTTGCTGGTGGTTATTGCAATTCCTATTGCTAGGCTCCCATTATCGGCAAAGAGCTGAGCCAGGGAAGTGTTCAGCACAAGGCAATCCCCATCTGAAATGATAGAGTCAACGCACTCCAGCACCGACCTCGGAGTTGCCTCCCACTTGAGGCGCCTCTGGTTCCTGTTGAGCTCGAGCCGATAGGTGAAGTTGTCAGCCTGGGTTTGCGTGCCAATCAGCATCATGGTGGCAAAGAACTGGGGGTGGCCTTTGTACTTCTCCTGCTTCCTGAGAACCAGCAAAAACTGGTGGCCAAGGCAAGAGTGCATGATGATCCAGTCCGTGGGTGCGGGCAGGTGCATGTCTGTGGCCAGGAAGACAATCTCTGCCCCCTGAAGGATGTTGATGCGGTGAGTTTGCCTCAGGTGGGACACCACCACCTCCAGGTGCCCTTCCCATGGGCAGGAGAAGAGCGGACACATGCAGGGAACCAGCTGGGGGTCGTGCACTGCTTCATGGTGATGGCAGGGAGGAAGGCTGCTTTGCTCTGTGGATGTCTGTGCAACCGCACAACGGGTTGGTGCATACTATGAGAAGGGAGAAATCATAGAATCATCAAGACTGGAAAAGACCTCTAAGATCACCCTGTCTGACTATCAACCCATCACCACCATGCCCACTGACCCATGCCCCTCAGTGCCACATCTACATGCTTTTTGAGCCTCCAGGGACGGTGACTCCACCACCTCCCTGGGTAGCCTGTGCCAGTGCCTCACCACTCTTTCTGAGAAGTTGTTTTACCTAATGTCCAACTTGAACCTCTCCTGGTACAACCTATGGTCATTAACTATCATCCTATCGGTAGTCATGTGGGAAAAGAGACTGACTTCAACCTCATTATAACCTTGTTTCGAGGAATTGTAGTGTGACAAATCGCAAACAATAGGTGGACAGGGAACCAGTGCAGATACGTAGGGTGCAGACCCCTCAAACACCAGTCACCTGATATCCCAACTAAAACAGCATCAGAGGGAGCCCCAAGAACTCAACACTCCTGAAACCAGACTGAGATCAGAGGTGATACAAGCCTGGATTTGCACAGCAAAATATGCTGGCAGATGCCTTGTTCTCCAGGAGAAGAGAGAAGCCATTTGAGCCATGATAAGTCACCTTAAATGAAAGTGATGTATGTGTTTCAAGAGCAATTTCATTAGTTCAGGGGGGAAAATCTGATTAAAAAGAAAAAAAAGCCCTACAAAACAAGGACAGCATGGGGCATTTTATATGGTTACAGCTCTTGCAGCTCAGAACAAGGAAATGAAATATGTACAGCTTTATTATGCTTTAATGAAACACACTGGCAAATACAGGCATTTCTTCTGAAATGATATGCTTTATAACACCCATAATTCGTAAAATAAAAGTCAGTTTTTATTGTATACAGTTCCTTCATTTTTTTCTGGTCAATGTATTTGTGCTTAACTGATGCACTTTTCCTCCATAAATCCTAAATGGCTCTCAAAGGTGGATAGATGGTAAATTTAGAATGCTAAAGTTAATTTGGATTAAAGTAAGGCAGCTAACTGGGAAGGCAGAGGCTCTAGCAGAGTGATAGCACGTGATGACTAGGAAGCAAACTGCAGTGCTTCTGTCAAGCAGTCATTGTTGAAGAGAAATGAGCAAGTTTTATCCAACCAAATGTGTGTCCACATGTAATGGTATTTGGGAAGAGTAATGACTCTGCTGCAATAACTCCATGCATAGGCAAACCCTCAGGCATCCACATGACGGTCATGATTCATCCAGCCTAATTTTAAGCATTTACTTCAGCCATCTGAGACAGAAACCTGGTTACCTTAGACTGTCTCTGCAGTCAATAGAGGGATGCAGCCCTTTCCACCAGCTGATTCTGACCTTAGCTGGAGTAATTCACCTCTTAAACGTGGCAGTGGCTGCTGCCAGAGAGACTAAGGCTGAGATCCAGTTTGCCTGGTCGGACCTCAATTTTAGATGCTTTCATGTAGAAGGGAGATTGTCTCCTGAGTTGTTTTGGAGATGCTTGTAAGTTGCATAAGAATTAAGAGTATATATATAAATGCATACATTTTGTTTCAGTGTACGTTTTCTAAACTTTCTTATAATTCCCAATACCCAAAGGATAGTGACTACACTTTGCTATGGGTTTATAACTTAGAGTGGTAATGTGGGATAAGTCTAGGTTTCTATGCCCATACATATGTCCTGCTGCTTGAGACCCTGTAATTTTGCCACCATCTTCCTCTAAAGGCGAAAGACATTTCTATACAGGTACTGGTGAGGGAAAGCTTAAAAATACAAAGTGGGTATAACCCTGGGATGCGTGTATAGCCAATAAAAGCAGAACTAGAAGCTGCAACCTGTGAGATGTGTGTCCATGTAATGCTGACTCTGAGGCTCTCTGCTGCTGCTACCATTAATTTCCACCCCCAGAATTTGCATTTTTGCTTTCCAAGACAATTTGGAAGGGAACCTCTTGTGTTAGCTATCCCAACTCTTAGACGACCAGGGTTTCCTTGCCAACCAGGACAATGAAAGTTCTTGGTGTTCATTCAGAATCTCCATTTGTCTGAGGGATGTGATGGCCAGGCTAGGGCTATGATTGCTGTTGCATATTCACAGACTCATAGAACCGGAGCACAGCTGAGGCTGGCAGGGCCCTCTGGGTCCCTCTGCTCCAAACTGTGCTCCAGCAGGAACACCCAGATCAGGATGCCCAGGGCCACGTCCATATAGTGCATAGCTCTTCCCAAGACCCTGAGCACAACAGCGAGGTGTTTCTACGTTCTCTGACATCTGATATGAAGAATAATGTACTATTTAAATACTATTATTGAACTTTCCAGCTTTTTCTTTGGAGAGTTATTACTTTAATAGTACTGTTCTACTTTCTTCTTTCCTCATTTTTTATTTGTTTTGCTGTATAAAATTCAGGAATATAAACTTTTCAACAGGATAATGAATTGAGGACAGATAAATGACTATCATTGTCTGGAAAATAAAGCAGGTCATTATAAGCTAATCGAGGTTTGTGGCTTTAGCTGCCTACTTGTCGCTCTGGGATTGCTGCAGAGGACTGGTTCACACTTAATTCTACATTAATTTTTGCATCCCATTAAGATGAAAGTTATGGTTAATTTAAACTCTTTTGGTGAAGGAAGCTCTGCAATGGCAGATCGTAAAAGCCTTTTAAAAAATCCCTGAAATGCTAATTGCCTCGTAAAATGAATTCTAATCTCCCAATCTAATACAGTGGGTGTGAGCAATTACTTTCTCTCACCAAACTGTTAATGCAACATTAGTGATTATACTAATTAAAACTAATGAACTCATACTCACATGCTGATAAACCTCTCAACCACTCGACAAGTTCCAGCCTTCTATCAGTTTTATTTAACTCCTCTTTTGGAAGATGAATCTTAAATTAACCTCTTGAATAACATTCAAAATTGGGTTTTGAAATGTAAAGCTTTATAGACTGTGTATAATTCCTCTCCAAAGATTACCAGAGTCAGAGAAACCATTTCCACCGAGGCTGTAATTGAATTTAGAAATGCATTCTTCTAATTTGATAAGCATGGAGTGCATTGGTAGCTCATTGGTCTAAACTGTATTCAAAGTAAGAAAGTTGAGGTCTATCCAAAATCGTGAAATGACAATCATGTTTTTATGACTCAGGAACAAGAAAAATAAATTTCAGTGAGCAATTTATTCATTATATATTGCTCCTTTCCTTCATTTGTGATTTCCCGGTGTGCAAATAAATGAGGATTCCCTTCAGCATGTTCCATTCCTGAAAAGTTCTTATGAATTGTTTCTGCGATTAATTTTTTGGTCCAGCCTCATTCAGCGAAAATTTGTTGAAAATTCTAGAATTCCTGTGCAAACCACATGATCTATTTTTATTCTCTGATCGTGGTGTGAAGGATTTTCAAAATCTGATTTCTGAATTATTCAACATTTTTGCTTCTAACTTGTGAATTCTGTGATATTTTGACAGAAATATTTTAAAAATTCCCAGTCTCTGTGAAAAAGGTTTCACAGAAAAACTGTTTTTTAACTTACATTTTTTGGGGGTAGAACTGTAACTGCAGGGGTGCCTCTGCACTTGTTTGTCTTTCATGTGGCTGTGAATTGAGCCTCTAAAACTAAAAGGTGGAACAGACATAAAACATTTCAAAGATCTCATTCTGAATAGTCTTTTATCTTCTTGGTCAATTCCAGCCAAATTTAAGCATGATAGAAGTGTCGAAGACTAATTTCACTACTTTTCTGGGCAGGTTGAGAGTTTTAACCTTTTCATGTCTCCAGAGAAGAGCATCATGCCACATGGGCAAATAACATTTTCAGATAGGAGAACATAAACAACTGCAGTTTGAGTCCAAATGTAATATCAGACACCAGAAAATCCACATGAGACAGTGTCTTTATGAACAGGAGAAAAGCCTTTAGTCAGAGTGCTCCTCATTAAACATAAGATAATCCAGTCATGAAATGCAAGCCACAGGAAAGCAGGCTCTGCTGCTTACAGACCAATGTCTTTTTAATGATGTGGCTTATTACAGTGTAATTCTCTGTACATTTGGCAAAGAGCAATTTACAAATACGTGGTGCTTTTCTCTTCATGGAAAATACTTACATCTGAAGCTGAGACACGGCGTCTCTGGGTCCTGTCCCAACATTTCTACAGACTTTCTGCTAAAAATTCTATAAATCGCTCCAGGTATGACTCATCTGTTCTGACTTTGAAACATGAGGAGTAGGTGTTCAAGTCTGAAGTGCATCAGCTCCTTTTACAACCCAAGGAGAACTCAGAAGTGCAATTCACTTCATCTTGAGAGAGACCAAAGCAACATCCCCCTAGGCACTGCTTTCTACATGCAAGTGGGATCATCCATCCTCAGGGCAAACTTGTATGATTTTTTTCCTTTTGATGCAGCCCAAGATCCAGTTGGCATTTTGGGCTGCAAGAGCACACTGCTGGTTCATGTCCAGCTTTTCATCCACCAGGACACCCAAGTCCTTCTCCGCGTGGTGGCTCTCAAGTTCTTCTCCCAGTCTGGAATTGCCTCAACCCAAGAACAACTTGGCCTTGTTGAACCTCATTAGGTTTTTGTGGGCCCACTTTTCAAGCCTGTCCAGGTCCCTCTGAAAGGCATCCTTTCCTTCTATTGTGCCAACCGCATTGCTTTGCTGAGGGTGCTCTCGATGCCACTGTCTATGTGTCTGTGTCATTGATAAAGATGTTGAAGAGCATCAGTCCCAAGATGGAATTCTGGGGACACTACTCATCATGGGCTTTCACCTGAGCACGGAGCCATTTACCACTACCCTCTGGCTATGACCATCCAACCAATTTTTTATCCGCTAACTAATCCAGCCTTTAAACTCACATCTTGAGTTATGTGACTTTTTGGGGATCGTGTCCAAGAAAGGGATACAGCTCCCCTAGCTCCCCATGCTCTAGCCCCTTAACCACAGCAGATGCTTTTGCTGGGAGCTTCACAGTTACTTTTGGAGATTCTCTTGCAACAAATTGGTAGTGAAATGTACTATTTCTTCAATTTTCTTACCATCTTTCTCCTTTTCCCTGGTTTTGGGGGCTCTGTCTCTTCTTCTCGTCTGTATGGAAAATGCTCCAATAATTTCTTAACTCTCAGCTTCTTTCTGCCTCATAAAAATTTCACCACCCACTAATATCCACCTCCACGCTACTTACACCCACCACGAGGGACAGATGTTCCAAAGAACTATAAAGGTGACATGAAGAGACTAGTCAGCCTTTAATCCTGGTCTTCATTTAATTTCTTTTCTCCTGTTTTTTTTTTTATTATGCTAATGAGATTTTGTAAATCTCTCAGATGAAAGAAAAGAGAAGGATGAAAAAAAGCCCCTCAACCTATTTTGTAAAAAGCTCTACTTCCATATCTGAAATTAAGAAGCCCAAATCAGGGCTCATGTTGAGGATTTATTTAAAATTTTAATTACATAAAATCCTATTAATTATGAATGCATCAGTTGAATTTCTTAAGCACTGAATATTAGTTGCAGCTTTGGCAGTGGATATAGCTGTTTTCCCCTCTATCAAATGGCAGCAAGAGGACAACTTCAAGCTCATTCTGCTAATCTCACTTTACAACATCACCAAGTGCGACTTGGTGACACAGCACATGGTATGTATTAATGGCTTTCCTCATGCTAATGACACACCTCTGAACATGCAGAAGAGGCTGCTCTAGTCCACATCTGCTCTGCAGCACCACGATTCCTGGTATCAGAGGACCCTGAATTTTAGATGGAGTCACACATCTTAAGAGATATTTTGTTAAAGAAAAGAAAAGAAAAGAAAAGAAAAGAAAAGAAAAGAAAAGAAAAGAAAAGAAAAGAAAAGAAAAGAAAAGAAAAGAAAAGAAAAGAAAAGAAAAGAAAAGAAAAGAAAAGAAAAGAAAAGAAAAGAAAAGAAAAGAAAAGAAAAGAAAAGAAAAGAAAAGAAAGGAAAACTGCTTTTAGTGGTAGTTATGTATGTACAAAAAGGAGTTACAGCATTTTAAATGTATCCTGGATGGAAAGACAGACCGTTTGCTTGTTTTTCAAAAATCAAGATTTTCAAAATAAACTATCTGGCAGTTTTGAAGTGCAAGAAAAAAAAAATCAAGAAACTTGACATCCTTCAATACACTGAAACAATGTCATTATAATGAAATATAGACAGGATCCAGTAAAGCATCGTAGCTGAGTACATGCTTTCCTAGGGACACCCAAGCATAGACATGAACCAGGTGGAATGAGGTAATGATCTCCAGCTCTCCTGCTTTAAAAAACAACTTTGATGAACCTCTCATGTAGGATGATAACAAAATTTCCCATGTTTCAGGCTGAAGAGAGATGAACCACCTCACTAGCCCTCAGCCAAGCTGCAAATGAGTTGTGGCCATCTAGACAAATGATACCAATTTAGCTCCTTTTCTGATTGGTTCTTATTCTGCATCTAGTCTGAGATCACCTTCTGTGCTTTCTTTGAGGAATAAAATACTTGCATTACATACAAGCACAACTGGGCACAAGTGATTCCTGTGGAGCATCTGTCACAGAAACTTGCTAACCAAAATATATGAAAAACATGGAGATGAAAAAGAAGCATCTTGAGCTGTGGACATCCAGAGGGTTGGCAAATTCATGGAATCATAGAATCATCAAAGTTGGAAAAGACTTCTAAGATCATCTAGTCTGACCATCAGCCCATCCCCACCATGCCCATTAACCACGTCCCTCAGTGTCACATCCACACGGCTCCTGAACACCTCCAGGGATGTTGACTCCATCACCTCCCTGGGCAGCCAGTTCCAATGCATTACCACTCCTTCTGAGAATAAATTTTTCCTAATATCTAACCTGAGCCTCCCCTGGCGCAAGTTAAGGCCATTACCTCTTGTCCTATCACTGTTACCTGAGATAACAAGTTGATATATATCACCTGCTCTGGAGTAATTGTCTTGTGCAGACACTAAGGGCTTAACAAAGTATCAGTCTTAGATTTAAGATCTGTAATAAGAGAAAAAAGGCATCCTGGCTTTGAATTGGCATAAAGAATGAAAAGAATGAAAAGATGTGCTCACAGAATCCATATAACTCTGCTCGCTTCTCACTCTCTGTTACTTGTGTTTAGGAGCTGTTGAGAGAAAGCCTTGAGAGCAGTTTCCTGGAAATTCTGAAGAGTTTTTGAAACTAAGAGGAATACTGCTCTTGTTCCTCAAGAAAGAGCCAGCAAAGCCAATGGCCTGTACCATTTAAGCCTTTTACAGAGGTATCTATGTAAGGAGATGAAATGAGGTTGTTTTGGTCAAGAGCATTCTTCTGCAGGAGCTGCTCTACTACTGTGAGCAAGCAAGGAGTGGGAACAGGCTCTGACTCCAGCTTGGGGAACTTCCCTGAGCTGCAATTGGCTGCTCGTAGAATCACAGAATTGCTCAGGTTGGAAAAGGCCTTAAAGATCATTAAGTCCAACCACAACCTGACCATACTACCCTAACTCTAACAACCCTCTGCTAAACCACATCCCTGAGCACCACATCCAAGTTTTTAAACACATCCAGGGATGTGACTCAACCACCTCCCTGGGGAGCCTATTCCAGTGCTTAGCAACCCTTTCTGTAAAGAAGTTTTTTCTGCTATCCAACCTAAACTTACCCTGGCACAGCTTAAGGCCATTTCCCCTCATCCTGTCACCTGTCACCAGTGAGAACAGACCAACCCCGCTCTCGCTGTAAGCACTTTTTCAGGTATTTGAAGAGAGCAATAAGGTCTCCCTTCAGTCTCCTCTTCCCTAGACTGAACAGTCCCAGTTCCTTCAGTCACTCCTCATAGGACATATTCTCCAAGCCCTTCACCAGCCTTGTTGCCCTTCTTTGTATTTGCTGGGGACAATTCCAGGCACAGAGCCTAAACTACAGCTACCACCAGCAACAGAGGTTGGAAAGGTGGGCATTTTTAGGCCAGAACATGCTCTGCCTCCTCTCTTGGGAGTATAGAAACTTCGGTGCTAGGGGTCCCTTTATAACAGAAAATGAAGTTCTGGCAAAATATCCAATCCCACAGTGAGGCTGGAGCTCTTGGAGATCTGGGAGAAGCTGGGCTGAAGAGTGGGATGTACCCTCAGTGCCTAAATTGCAACTTAAATTCCCATTGTGGTATTTTAGGACTTGTGCACAATGCTGGAACAACGGAAACATAGTACAGAGTACTTGATGTTTCATTGCAGTGCTGCTGGATTGGGGCATGGGGATGTCTACCCTGTTCTCTTTGGACTGGATGAATATTTTATACCTTGTTTTTATATGTTGTTGGAGTGATAGCATTGGTGGACAAAGGGAACATGACCGATGTCATTTACCTGGACTTGAGTAAGCCCTTTAACATGGTCCCCCACCACATCTTTATCTCCAAATTGGAGGGATGTGGATTTGATGGGTGGACCACTCGATGGATATGAAACTGGTTGAAAGGCTGCAGACAGAGGGTGGTCATCAATGGCTCTATGTCCAGGTGGAGGCCTGTAACGAGCAGCGTCCCCCAGGTGTCTGTCTTGGGACCGGTGCTCTTTAACATCTTTATCAATGACATCGATGACGGAATCGAGTGCACCCTCAGCAAGTTTGCTGACGGTAGAAGGAAGGGATGTCATTCAGAGGGACCTCGACAGACTTGAAAGGTGGTCCCTGGTGAACCTGATAAGGTTCAACACGGCAAAGTGCAAGGTTTTGTACTTGGGTCGGAGGAATCCAAGGCATCCATACAGACTGGAAGGAGCGGTCCTTGAGAGCAGCCCTGCAGAGAAGGACCTGGGGGTCCTGATGGATGAAAACCTTAACATGAAACAGCAGTGTGCCCTTGCAGCTCGGAAAGCAAATGGTATCCTGGACTCCATCAGGAGAGGGGTGGCCATCAGGGACAGGGAGGTGATTGTCCCTCTCTACTCTGCTCTTGTGAGGCCCCATCTGGAGTACTGTGTGCAGGTCTAAAGCCCCCAGTACAAGAAAGACAGACAGCTGTTGGAGAGGGTCCAGAAGAGAGCCACGAAGATGATCAGGGGTCTGGAGCACCTCCCCTACAAAGACAGGCTGAGGGAACTGGGCTTGTTCAGGCTGGAGAAGAGAAGGCTGTGGGTTGACTTCATTGCAGCCTTTCAGTACCTAAACGGAGTCAACTCGTTGAAAGGGTAGATAACGGCAGGACAAGAGGAAATGGTTTTAAATTGAGGGAGGGAAGATTTAGGTTGGATGTCAGGGGAAGTTCTTTACAGAGAGAGTGGTGAGGTGCTGGAACAGGCTGCCCAGAGAGGTTGTGGATGCCCCGTCCCTGAAAGTGTTCAAGGCCAGATTGGACGGGACACTGGGCAGGCTGGTCTAGTATTAAATAGGGAGGTTGGCGGCCCTGCCTGTGGTGGGGGGGGGGGGTTGGAGATTCACGATCCTTGAGTTCCCTTCCAACCCAGGCCATTCTGTGATTCTGTGATCCCATTGGCCAGGCAGGAAAAGAATTAGAAGCCAAGGCAGGTGCCATCAGCTCTTGCTCCATGGTGCCATGTAACTGCTTCTTATTACTAGATCTCTCACAATGCAGTGCTGCTTGTGTCTGTGGGTGATGTAGTGAGTGGTCTGCATATATAAAAAGAGATAATCCAAATTGTAGAATATCTGAAGATTCAATTCATCCTTTATCCACTTTGTATTTTGTATAATGCCTGTTAAGAAAGTGCAAAACCATTAAAAGCTTTAATTAAAAGCAAAGTGATAAAGTAGTTCCGGGCTGCATCTGCTGTGTCTGATAGGGAAGGCAGAGTTCACAGGAGCTCTATATCTGACCTGTTGATTTTTTGTTTTACATTTGCACTGAGGAAGATATTAATATGGAAAAGAGTACAAGAAAAAAGAAGAAATGATTGCCCACTGTGCTCATAAACTTGCCAGTTCAGACTGGCTCTATTAACTCATCATCCAATATTCATTTACAAGTTACTACAGTAACAGCAGGTCTCCAAGAAAAGCAGATTTGCTACTGTCATCTTAGATAATTAGACCAAATCCATCCCTACACAATCAAAATGCTTCCCTTCCATCAGGCAACCTCCAGCTATCACAATTATATGATATTTAAATTCGCTAACTTCTCTCTCAGCAGTATAACCAAGAGCACCAAAGGATGGCACATACATTGCTGATCTGCTGTAAGGAGATGAGGGGTGGTTGCTGAGCAAACCTGCAACCTCTCATGGTGGAGGGATGTGTCCAAGCCCATCCCAACCACAGAGATATCCTGGCCAAGGATTTACTCGATGGACCAAGTCACACTGTTGATGGGATGGTGCACAAAATGCATAGACCAGTCACGGTTGGGTTCAGACCCTTACCATTTGCAGCAAGGAAAGGGACATTTCTGTGGGAACATTTGGTTTTGTATCACACATACTTCTTAATTTTGTACAAATCATAGCCTGTTCCTTCTTCTTCCTCCCCCTCTAATTCTCAGATAATTGTTCTAGAAGTTTTCTTCACATAGAGAGAAAGCAGGTGGAGAGAAAGAACAGAAAGGGAGGCTCAGCTCAGCCAGAAAAGACAATGTTCCACCTACAGAAAGAAAATCATCTCTATTAATAGGTTGGTTGAAAGGGTTTTGAAATAATCATAATAAAAATTCCTTCTAAAATAACATTCATGCTTATGGAAAGGTACCAGCTCAACATCTCCTGGATTTGCAATGCTCTGCCTACAGAAGTAGCAGAGCGGAGAACTGTGTTCATTTCTTTTCACCTTGCCCTGTCAGAACGCCTCAAATCTGAGATAAAAATTCTCCCCTGGCCAGGAGAGGCCTTGCATTTCCCCTCTTGAAGCACTGTCCTTTTGTGGAAGGAAACCCCTGGCATCCCCTTGCTTCACCAACACCTCAGCTTTGGCCTCATATGCTAAATCCAACAAGAAGATTGTCACCAGGGGATGATTCTGTTGTTCATGGGGAAATTTGGAATGACCTAGATGTGAGGAACCTATCACTCATTAGGGCCACAGCTCTTGGAGGCTACTTAATTTTCACTGATGGAAATCCCATGGCATAGCTTGTCCAGTATGTCCTCCCTTTGCTGGCTTTTGTCTCTTTGGCTCTCCATCCTACACTTAACACGATGATTGATGATTTGAGGTTAGGGTGGATATTTTTTGGTGTATCTTCAGAGTATTTTCTTTCTGCAGAGTTTTTTTTTTAATAGAGCTTTCTGTGACATGATATTGAATAAGATGACAAACCACTCTTTTCACCACATTAAAGGCATTCCAGCCTTTCTTTCCTAGAGCAAACCTCTCTTCTCCTTCCAAAATGGCCTCCAGAGCTGGAGGGAAGATGTGTGGCAGCTCAGTGGTGGAGCACCAAGGAAACAGCATGAATGAGAGGTATGAGAGGTCACAACTGCCCTGAGGTTCAGGCTGCCGAGATCCCAGCTGCAGTCTGTGCTCCTGCAAATTCTGATTTCACACAGAATGGAAAGCCTGCAGTGGAGAACAGCAGGGGAGAGGTTGCGTGAGACATCTCAGCCACCAGATGAGATGCTTCTCCTCTTCTACTTTCTGTCTTCTCTTTTGCTGGTATTCACCTGGCCTATTTGGTGAGTTGCTTCAACTCTCTAAACCAGCAGAAAATGATTTCCTTTTTAAAAATTGATTTGTTAGCCCACTTTTATGCTGGCTTGGTGAGTTGCATTGGTCAGTGAGTTATCGGAGGTACCCCAGCAGCAGCATTGGGCTAGGGAAATCATTGTGCTGGGTTAGAGAAATAGTAGGGTGGGCAGGACTTACTTAGTGAAGGCTGTTACACACCAACAAGTTTTGTGCTCTGTCTACATAGCTTGCATCTGTCCTTAAAACTCTTTATTTCCCTCCTTTCACCCTAAGGGCATGCAGTGGTAGTTCATCCTGCAGTTTCCAAATTCACAGTAAATCCATGCTAACTCAGAATAACAGCTTTTATACACACCGGGCTTCCAAGTCCTTCAAGAAGGACAGCATTTCTTAGCAGAAGAAACAAGAGTAACAACCAGATACATTTTTTAATGGGATTGTCTCACCTAAATGTGTATGTATAATGTGAAGTAATTAATCATTCCTATGTTGAACACCCCCATCTTCAGGAAAAGATGAAACTTCTGTGTGGTACCTACACAAGGTGCTCACTTCTTTTCCTTGGCCTGAAGCAGAGCTGGGGTCGTGGCCATGAATTTGGACATCAGCCTCAAAAAGTTTCGCCGCATTCAGCACAGCAGGATCATCATGACTCGGAGCAGCAGTGGTGGCAGGAGACAGCCACAGTGACTGTTTAATGGGTGATTATGAGCTGCCTATTTGCCTAATGCAGAAAATCCCTTGAGCAGACACATTTTCTTCCCAGCTAAGGACTGAGAATCCTAATTTTCAGGCTTCTAGATTTAACAGTGAAATAAAATTAATTTATAGCTCTTGCCATTAGGAGGACAAATTTTCATCTCCGTCCTCCGGGTGAGAGGCACTATAACAAATGAATGATTACTGACCCATGATACCTATTAGAGATTACAGTTGGGTCATCTCATTTGTTGTTTTAACACAAGAAATTAAGAGCCCTAGCAGGGCTGTCACAAAAACTGAATTGATAATGAGATGAGCACAGCCTTTACCAGGGGCTCTGCTTGGAATTACCTGTGGGAAAAGCTCAGAGATAACAGGACCTTGAGCTGCGGGTCTGAATTGCAGGAGCCCAGCAGGATGTTCCATTTGCACCGTCTTCTTTCCATTACTACCTGGAAGTGCAATCTACCCACCACGAATTAGACTTCATATGGACAAAGGAGCAGTTAACCACGTCCTTGCTTGGCCCTTTCGCCTCCATCACTACCTGCGGTTAAATTGCCCACCAAAGAGATTTTGAATCAAAAGGAGGTAAATAGATAGGCCTAACACCAGCTGCCTCACTAGAGCCTGCACACTTAGCATGATGCTGATTGCAGACTGGCTCCTGCTACCGGGTAAGGTAGCTGATCTGCTTCAAATGCATCCTCAGTGCTGGAAAACTGTTTCAAGTTTTAAGGGAAATATCTGTACATCATACACATGGTTCGTGCAGGAAGGAGGGAACTCAGTCACAGCTCCAAGTAGTGGACACCGCAGTGACAGTGACAGAAGATGGAAATGAATGTTTCAGGATGAGAAATGGAAGTTAAAAACAGCTTTAAGCAGCAAATTTACACTTGGAGTAAAGTACAACTTTTTCTTAACAGTCAAGTGTGAAAATGACAGTGACAGCAGTATCAACATAAACTGACTAAAATATTTTTGCTGATGATCCTTATACAGGTGACCGTAGTTAGAGGAATGTGTGCTAGAAAATTGGAGATACATGAAATAACACCAGGATTAAGTTAGATCATTGGAAGCTGTAAAGTGGTAGAGTCGTAGTTAAACTTTCTTCCCACCTCAGCTTGGCATCACCTGAATATTTCTCTCCACTGACTGTGAAGGGTGCTGAGGGGGACTAAACTGAGCTCAGACACAGACTCTTGGCTTTCAACCCCCACCCTAAGCAGAGATGGATCCCACCTTACCCCCTGCCTTGGCTCCTGAGCTCCCCCTTCATCCCAGTTCTTTGGTTCTGCCTTTTCATGGTCCATTAACTTGGCCACTGCCTTGTTCCCTCATTTCCTCTCATTTGTCATCTTGTCCCCATGTCCTCCTTCAGATTAGTGTTTTTATGAGTTTGGATTCTCTTAATGACATCACTGCTCTTCACTGAATTCTGTCCTTACCAAGCCACTGTCAGCATCTTTCTCTGAATCCAAACTGCCCCTAGGATCTCAGCTAGCCTACTGGAGGGAGTACTTCCATGTCCCCTCTCTACTGTATGAAAACGTATCTTGACACAGATCCTCTGGCTGATCAGCTATAACTGGTGGTTACTCATATAAAAGATTCCATGTGACAAAGCCAGTACTCCTGTTCTCACCATGGTGTGCAGCTTCGAAATGACAATGATACTCAGGGCTTATGTGCAAGGCCTAAATGCCAAATAAAAGAGGTCTAGGGACAGATCTCCCAAGCTTGGGTGACACATCCTGACTTAGGGCCTTTCCCTTGAGGGAATGCAGAGCAGACCAAATCTGATCAAGTGATATAGGTGGTCAAGGTCCAGACCACAACCTAAGTCCTTATCTCTGATTTATTAGAATAAGTAACCCTTATACAGGTAGTAAAAACAGACCAGGAGTCCTTCCCTGGCCCTAGGAACAAGTGTCACAGCTTGTGTCCGTGTGGTTCAACTCATGGTTCACATGGGTTGGCCTCAGCATCATGCCCAAAGAGAACTTTCTGATCTCTCTCAGCCATTGGCCATCACCTAAGAGATGCATATGATGCCATGGGGCAGATCTGGGTAGAGTGCTAGCTGGCCAACATGTGTGACGGATGATAGCAAGCTGGTGGCTAAGCTTTGGCCTCCTGCAGTTTGATGTATACTGCCATATCTGAATTTTCTGCACTCAAAGGAAGCTCTGATTTGCACAAATATATCAGGAGAGTTCATGTGTTGTTTGAGGGCTAATGGCTGCATTCGGTCTGTCAGCTTTCAGGGCTGTATTTTGACACCTTTCCTAAGCACTTGGTCATTTGAAAAGGAAAAATATTAAGACCTTTTCCACATTTCTTTTGACATTTCATATCAAGATGCAGCTACCTGTCAAATACATGTGTGCTTTTATAAGGAACTATACAAAAAACATGCCTTCCTTTAAGCATACAATGTCAGCAGCTCTTTCGGAACAGTCCCAGCTCCTTGGCCATACCACAGCTCTTCTGCAGCTGGAAGAGGGCACTCGGGCATTACCTTTCCTGTCAGCTGAAGAACACTGCTCTGCAAACTGCCCTTGAAATCAATGTGGCTGCTATATTAGAAATACTTAGCACATAAATTGTAGGACATGGAGGCAGTGCGCGTTACAAGGCATGATGAGCATGTAGTGAACCTGCTGTACAAGCTCATTTCAAAACCCAGCACGGACTCTTCTCTCACTCTCTGGCTTGGTTCAGAGCTATAAGGATAGATGTTCTTGTAAAGGAAGGAGACTAACCCCATACAAACTCTACCCAGACAGAAATGGGGCTGAACTTCCTCATACACCATATATATTTTTAATGATGTACCCATACTGCAGATTTAATGTTGAAATGAATTTTAGCTTTAATCTGAGGATGTCAACGGGTGTGCAGTATTGGGAGAATAATAAAACAAGAATAAAAACACAGTAACTATAGAGTAATAAATAACAATATATGGACATTTTACTGTGGAATAGTCAAATAGGGAGGGAAAGAATGGGAATTACCTGGGCAAGTTTTCGTATGTTTGAGCATCTGGAAACCAAAGAGAGCACTGTATGGTTGTATTCAGAAGATGTTTTTATGTCTAAGACCTCTGAGGAGAGCTACGTGTGTAACTGTTAGAGCCATATCTTCTGTGTTCACAAACCTGAGCCTATAAAAAGACAAGCTCGTTTACCAGGGAAAGGATTTCTCTGTGAAAAACCTAGAGGCTCTTTCAATGTGCCAAATTGATTTCTTTGTCTTCTCTTCAAGCACGAACATAAATTAAGCTGAGGTTATGTCCTAGCTTAAAAGCAGGGTGAAATTTGTGTTAACGATCAGTTTCAGTTACAGGGAATTAATCTTAAGTGTATAGTACAGGCATAGGAGTGCATTACTTTCCTTTTATGTCATTTGTTTCCTGATACTGGCACTTGGGAGCAAGGGTATCTCATGTTAAATTGGCTTCTCATTATACATCCAAATCCCACCAGGACAGTTACAGACACCTGGCAGAAGGGTCACATTCAACTGAACATGCTCAGCTGTATGTGGGGGACATCATACTTCACCAGAGGCATCTCAAGGTTTTGTAGACATTGCTGGGAAAGGAGCTGCATCTCTGGGGGGAAAACAGCAGATGCTGAGCAGCCAGAACAGGTCTCCTTTGCACTGGAGTGGTACATTTCTCACGTGGCTGCACTACTGTTGTGCCACCTTCATTATTAATGTTGTTATTATTTCTCCGAGCAGAAGAGGTGCCTTGGAAAAGGATTGCTCAGAAAGGGTGAACCACCACAAACCCAAATTCTTGGCTGAACAAAACTACCTCTGAAGCTATTGCTTCTACTCTAATTGTGCTGCTATGAGCACAGGACCACGGAGGCTTTCACAGTTTGGGTGCTGACATGAGAGAAGATAAATTTAGGACCCAGCCATAATTTCTGTGGATTGTGTTTTACAGGAGACAGTGAGTATCTAAAAAATTCAGGTTGCAGAGCACTGTTTCTACAAGAGACGAAGACATGGACTCTAGTCTCTTCTAGCCCCAAGATGACTCTGGTTTTGGCAGTGTGTTGGTCTCTCTTCAACAGGAACGATGGAGCATGACCCTGCCCTGATCCCTTCCACAATCAAGGCACTGCTGTGACATGCAGGAGATGTGATGCCTTTCTCATGAGAGGAGCTTCAAAGTTTCTCTGCAAGTGGTAAATGGAACACAGAATGCTGCTGCCAGGGAGTCATGTCTTATCCTGCTCTCCATGCTAACAGCTTACAGCAGTCTGGAGAGTCTTAAAGATCAAATAGTATCCAGTAGATGGATCTTGTTCTGAGTCATCAACAGGTAATGTTTATGGACAATAAAGAATATACCAAAGTTTGTGCTTACACTGGCTAAGGTGCCGTCCATCATGGAAACTTACCCATCTCCTGTAGGTTAGGATTGCTGAGGTGGGAATAGGTAGCAGCTCAAGGATTCAGGGAAGGAAAAAGGGAAGATATGAAGTCCTAGATGGCAACATAGACAGGAACTGGGAGCCCAGCACCACTGATAGGACCTGTCATAGCTGTAGTAGAAACAAACCTTGGCTCATCTGATAGCCCACTGCCTGGACAGTGAGGGCACTTCAGGTGTCTTTCTGGGGACACAGAGCATACTAATGTTTAGTCTGGTGGCACATAAAATCCCAGCTGTCTCTTGTCTGTATTAGCCAATAAATAACTGTGTTATACTTCAAAGTTTTGTGCATCCTGCTCATAGAGTCTCTCTGTTCATGACAAGATATGAAAGATGACCTAGAAAAGAAGGGTTACACCTTCTTTCCAGCATAGAAAGTCAGCATGACCAGTAGAAGAAAGTGCAGTTGCTTTGTTCATGGGTTCTCTCCTCATCTTCATCGTCCCTCAAGCCAGTGAAAAGACTTATGTTGTGATTGCTGGAGTATGGGGTTAACCACAAAAGCAAAGGGGTACAAAATGCAATTAGGGTTGGATTTCTGTTTGCACACAAGTGGCAAGTGCTGCATAGTCATGGTGCTGACTTTTTAAGTTTTTAAGTAGGACAAAATTTTGATTTTACTAAGAGTCACAGAGTAAAATACCTTTGAAAACCTAGACCATGTTGTTAGCAGAATGTGACAGTCTGCTGAGCTAGACTATCTACAATCTCAAAAAGAGAGATCTGGCTAAATTTTTTCTGTTTCATGTTTCAAAGATAGGAGATCACAGAAAAGTTTCCAAAACAACTCAAAGAAAAAGCATGATTCATCTTACTTAACATCATCAGTTCACAGATGTCTGCATATGAGCTAGTCAGTATAGACACTCCTAACAGTCAAAGGAAATTGCACAGTCCTCTGGGCTTCTCTTCTGATCTGCTTTCACCTAGATGTGTCCACTAGGTAAAATGGGACCCTGTGTTTAGTAGAATCATAGAATCATAAAATTGCTTGGATTGGAAGGATCCTTAAAGCCCAGCTCCAGCTCCCTACTGTAGGCCATGCCACACACTAAATCAGGCTGCCCAGGGCCCCATCCAACCTTAACTCCATTTAACTAGATATTTCACAAGAAAAGAGTGGTAGGCAAGAAAAGAGGAGTCACCAAGACTGTGGAGTAAAATCACAGCGGGAGTACACTGGCACCAGCTGCAAATGAATTATCTTTCTTCACAGTAGGCTCTATGGGGCTGCACTTTGAATTTCTGACCAAACCTGTGTAGATGAGACAATGATGTTTTGGTTATTTCTGAGCAGTGCTGGTGCAGCATCAAGGCTTTCTCTGTTCCTCACTCAGCCCTGCAGCAAGTGGGCTGGGGTGGGCAAGAGGCTGGGGAGGACCCAGCTGGGCTCTTATGGAATAGACATTTCAGAGCATTAAACCATTTCTGCACTCAGCTCAGTGCAGAGAGGACAGACCTTGCAATACAACTCTGACACAAGGCAGAAATGACACACAACAAATGAGCCAGTCCCTTCTATTCACCACCATGGCATGGAGATTATACCAGGCAGGCGGTAAACCCAATCCCAGACCTACAATAGAAACACCTACAGGTAAAAAGTAGGAAACGTGAAGAGCTGATGCACACCAGTGGACTGCCGAGGAGGAAGTGAGCAGCAAGTGGTATTGAGCATCGTTAGCTGGAACTGCCAGGCTTGCAAATCAAGAAGGAATGGCTTAGGTCAGTTTCCCTTGCTTTTGAATGTACTGAAGGAAGCTGTACTTACAAGTCCCCTGGCCACTATGTTAACATATGTGAGCGTGGATCCATCTCTGGCACGTTCAGCGCCTCCTTTCCCTGCCTTCTCTGGGACAAATTGACCCTGCCTAAGTAATAAATGACTTTCCCAATCACATTAGGATCAGTTTAGATGATGGAAAGGGTAACAAAATTAGAGCTTTTAAAACATTATCTCTTCTCCACAAATGTCTGCATTGATACAATGTCCGCAGAGAGGTAAGGAAAGCTGAGATATGACTGATCTCATTATAGCTTTCTAAAGAAAACAAAGTATGTGATGGAAAGCCGGTCTATAGCTGTAAGAAAACCCCCAGACTTTCTGTAAGAGACAAGAAAGGGCAGAGGATAGTTATACTCTGATTCTTGATTTAAAAAATAAGATAATCTTCAATCTCTCATATCTTTTCTCAAGCCCCTTATACAAACTAATATATGCACTGAGACAGGCAGTGTGCCTCTGATTTTATGTTATATGTGTCACGCATAGTGTTTTAATCCTGTTGTCTGCATCCTGTTTAATGTAATAATTTATCGTAATATTTTACATAACCACACTTGATATATTGTATAGAGAAGCCGGGGAGCGTGTCTGATCTCCTTGCTATGACAGGCAATAACTGAAGTGACATGGTTATCGTACTCAGAGAGAAACATGTACTCTGCAGAAAAACTGGACTGGACTGAAGTAGCAGAAAGGACTGGATTTTGGATATTGCAAAATAGCTGTATACTGATGATACTGTGCTCAGGAATTAAATTTATCATTCAATTTTCTTTCTTTTTTTTTTTTTTTTGTCCCCTGAAAGCACTGATTTCTTACATAGGAACTACTCACATATTTATTAACATCAATGAGGAAAAGCTTATAATCAGGCATCAATGTTGACATATTCAAAGTGTAACACTACAAAAAAAAAAAAAAATTATGAATTTCAACTAAATTAAGGTCAAAAGTAAAATCAAAATAATCTGAAAGTACCACTGTCAAATTCTAGAGTCATTGAATCATTAAGATTGGAAAAGACCAGTAAAATCATCTAATCCAACCACCGACACATCACCATCATGCTCACTAATCATGTCCCTCAGTTCCACTTCTACCCTTCTGATTGGCTTGATTACATCACATATGGGTCCAAAACACAAAGCCAGCACCTAAAGCTGGGCATGTTCAGTGCAGAGGGTTATGTGTCTATGTGCAGCAAAAGAAGACCATGGGGTCCTGATTGTCCATGTGACTGAGGCTCTCAGACATGGGGTTTGAATTTTGAGTGGTCCTGTGTGGGGCCAGGAGTTGGACTCAGTGATCCTTGTGGGATCACTTGGGATATTCTATGAATCTACGGCTCTGTGAAGTTCCTACAGCAGAAGGTAGCTCTAACCAGGTGAATAAGTCAGTGATGTTTAGGCAAGGCATTGCTCCCTGCCCCTCTTTTATTTAGCATCTCAGGCATAACCAGTGAATCTTGGACTTCAGCACTGTGCTTCCTATGTGCAAGCATCACTTCTGCAAAGCATCTACAGGGATATGAATGAATGCACACGTGCACACTTGACACGTACACAGCTTCATCACTCCAGTTTGGCAGGAACCTGAGCCTACTCTTGAAATGCCACAGCTCAAATATAATCTCCTGAAAGAGTTTGCAATGCAAATCATCCCGTCAATCTGGTTTACAGCACAGCCACCAGCACGGTAGTACTGGTAACAGACTGCGACACGGGGTTAGGAGTTTCTAAGCCAATCTTACCACTTGAAGTCTATAATGAAACTACCCTCTCTATCTACAGAGATTTAATTGCTACCTGACTTTTGGCCTCATTAAATTCCTGAAAATTAATCCCCAAATACTAGGTTTTCACTGTGCCCCAAGACACTTGGTTTGCTTTGCAGTGGCCGTGAAATGATCGTTTCCTGCTCTCAGTTCTGAACATGCTGTGCCAAGCAGTTTAATGCATGCCCATTAATAGCAGACTACTTTGCTGTATTAAAGGGGGAAGAAAAAAAAAAAAAAAAGATGAGAAGTACAAGTCCTGCAGGATCATTAATTTTGTTGTGAATTTGAATGATCAGAGTAAGGCAGATTTGACCACCTGTAGAAACATCTATTGCTTTGCATGGAGCTCAGTGCTCAGGAGGGCTGACAGCAGCAGAGGCAGTGCTGGAAGGCAGCATCCTGCAGTGATGCCCAGGCACTTGCCTCAGGGACAAAGAGAAGGCATCTTGCATGAAATTTGCACTTTTGCTCCTGGAGACCCAACAGCATTTCTATTTTCTCTATGAGTTGAGTGACAAGTGCAGTGTACTGCTGGGACAAGTGCCATGCAGACTTGGAAGTAACTTTCATATTTATTTTCTGGTCTTTTAGGGCTGGGATGACCTCTCCATCATTAAATGACCTTACACAGCTCACAGTTTGTGCACTTTGAGGTGGGACAGAGAATAGGGTTTGTCCTCTAGTACAACCGGCTTGCATTTATTTGTCATTTACTTTAGCAAAACATCACAGCTTGTTGAATGTAGCAGGTGTCTGGACTGATTATCTCACAAAACAGCATAATTAATGGGTTTCTGTTCCTTCGAAATCAAATCTATTTTGAGCAGCTTCAAGAAAAGCCTTCTTTCTGCTCACACGAGGTGTGAACCTGCAAGCGTGGAGCCCCTGAGACTTTCCTTGACATTGGAGGAGGTTTCGTCACTCATTCCACAGAATTACTGAGGATGCTTCCTTCATTAAAAGGGAGCAGAACAGACCTTCTCCTCTCTGCAGTGCAGAGATTGTTCTAATCTCAGAAAGGCTTTAGATTTTCCAGCTCTAAAAGGAAGGTAACAGTATTTATAAGTGGTCTGGGAATTTCTGCTTGATGAACATTTTATGAAAACCTGGCTATTCACCAAAGACAAGCATGATATTTTCCAGACCAATGAACCATGGCCTCCCTTCTGCAGAATTAAACATAAAA